>OX388047.1:14607087-19407087 GCA_947578705.1 Lacanobia wlatinum
TTTTTCAGTGTGAGTAAAAAAATCGAACTTGGTGATAGAAATAATTTGGGAATCGCATCATTCACACACTTAATTTAACCTTATCATGCACCTTTCCTCCTGCTCCTTCCATCAGCTTAGATTATTGAATTGTTTTGGTCTAGGTACTTCCGAAAAGACTACGAACTACGTAGGTTCAATCTCATCAGCAAACATTACGTCAAAATGTTACAATGAATTCAACTAATTTTAAAGTGAGCTCAACGCTAAATTGCGTGCGGAACAATAAAAAGTATTTCATTGGGGATAGCAATTAGTTAAACTGATGAAAAGACAACTGCCCTTCGATCTTAACTATTTTTAATTTGTTGCTAGTGATGTCACTTGTTTATTGATTGATGTTGTCGATGAACGCGACTGCAAATTTTATCGACATTTTTTTCGATGACATTTTTGACGGTTACTTAGGTAGTTTTATAAGATTTTATAAAACTACCTAAGTAACAGTCAAAAATGTCATCATAAAGAGAATTATAGAATAGTTAATGCAGGTAACTAATCGTCAATAGCGCGTTTTCTGCTGTGATTGGTTAAATATGATTACAATAAATATAATAAATGTTGATAGCTCTTTTCATGGCCTTAAACGCTATTGATTCACAAAACCTTGTAAAAAGACAGGTATACCATAGACTTAGAGGCTATGGCTTTAAAATCTTTGCCGCCGAAATAGTGTCCAAACATTTTCTGTTAAATAAGTAGGACAGCTGCAGTAAGCTGCAAGCGTTGGAAAGTTAATATGATCCTGAAGCCAGCCAAATCCCCAATCCGTTTAGGCGACTCCATTGTTCATGATTTGATTATAGAATTTTGAATACGGCTAACAAAGTGCCCGTGCACTTCATGTACAATTCTTAGCATTTAAAAAGGAATACTTAGATTAAAATTCGATACGGAAAGAAGAAACTCTACCAACATACGAACGTATTTAAAACTATTTAAGACAATTATAATCATGCAAGAAAAGGAAGTATTGAACTTTCTTTTCTTGTATGATTGTTTGATCATCATCATCATTCACAGCCCGAGTACAGTCTCTGCTGAGTATAGACCTCTCTTTTCTTGTGCAAATCCCCACGTTCCTGTGCCAGCCTCATCCAGGTTCTACCTGCGATGGCAACAATGTCGTCTCCCCATCTCGTTGCCGAACAACCCACAATTTTTCTCCGGGCCCGCGGACGACACTTACTTTGTAACAAACAAGTTAATATCAAATCACGCTGCTCTTAAAACGAGGTCTCTTTTCGTAGCCAACTTTAAAAATATCGATAAAATCTTCCCCGCACTAGTATCGCTGTCCGTTTCAATTTTAGCTCTCAAGCCGCTCCAATTATGCAATTAATCAATTACTGCTAACTCTTTTGTTACCGACCCGCGTATTTTGTAACTGGCTCGTAACTGCGGGGCTTCATTGAAGCGATGTTGTCATGTCTTTGGTGAAATATTGGTTCAAGAACACTAGCTAGTGATTCATATTTTCCTAGATGACAAATTTTATATTCGTAGATCCAGGTCATGATCATTTGCCTAACCTTTTCCCAATTGTATTCGGGTCGACTTCCAGTCAAACCGGATTCAGCTGAATACCAGTATTTTACGTGGAGCGGCTACCCACCAAAGCTCCACAACCCATTAACTGGGTTATACGGTAATTTAAAGACTGAAATCAGATTTACTGGCTTCTGACAATCTGTAACGACTACCAAATATCTATAAATGACAGCCAGGACCAACGGCTTTACGCGCTTTCCGGAGCACGAAGGAAACTCGGTATGCATACATAAAATGGTCTCCGATCCACAGAACAACCTTGGCAAGCGTTGCTTAACCTGGTAGACCCGTGCGGCTTCTTTAGCAATGAGCTCCTCTTATTCGTAGATCGTATTGTTACGCGCCAGAATTAATGTTGGGTACATGGCGGCATTTACGTTCTGCTAACGCCATCTAGTTTCAAATAACGGAAACCAACCAAACATTTACGTGCTGCCATCTAGTATCGAGTAGCAGACACTTGCGTGCTGCTGGCGCCATCTAGTATCCAGTAGCAGGCATTTACGTGCTAGAACATTCTCGATGTTTAGACACCTGATCGGTCGGGACCCGTGTGGTCAGGAGGGTTCTGGAAATGACTGTCGGTATATAAAGGGCGGACATCCCGCGACGGCAGTCAGTATTCAGTATTCATCAGCGCCAGACTTTGCTGCTCTGATGATGATGTTGCAGGAGCAGGCTCGCCGACAGGAGGAACAGGCCCGCCGACAGGAGGAACAGGCTCGTCGGTTGGAAGAACAGTTGCAGCACGACAAGGCGGAGCAGGCTCGCCGACAGGAGGAACAGGCCCGCCGACAGGAGGAACAGGCCCGTCGGTTGGAAGAACAGTTGCAGCACGACAAGGCGGAGCAGGCCCGACGACAGGAGGAGCAGGCCCGACGACAGGAGGAGCAGGCCCGACGACAGGAGGAACAGGCCCGTCGCTTGGAAGAGCAGCTCAAGCTTGACAAGGAGGAGCAGGCGCGCCGCCAGGAAGAACAGATGCTCCTCATGAAGGAACTTCACGCGTCCTTCAGGAAAGACATGAAGGAGGTCAAGGATAAGGTTGCTCAGCATGACAACCGCTTGTCAGACGCTGAAACCAGGATCAGCAAGTTTGATGACGTCATTGCGGATGTGAAGAAGGAGTTGGGCAACCTTAAACTTGGAGATGGAATTGCTACTTCAGCAGCCACTACACCTTCGCCACGTGGGTTCAAAGTGCCGCCATTCGATGGGACGTCTTCTTGGTCGGCCTACAAGATTCAGTTTGAGGCTGTCATGAAGGCGAACGGGTGGAGTAAAAATCAGGCCATGACTGCCCAACCCTAGGCCTGCGCGACCAGGCCTTAACTGTCCTGGAAGCTCTCGGTAAGGAGGTGACTTACGAGCAGCTGCTTGAGGCGTTGGAAGCCAGGTATGGCGACGCTCATTTGGAGCACGTATTTCGTGCGCAGTTAAGGGATCGCGTGCAACGCAGCGGTGAGAACCTGCAGCAGTGGGCCCTTGAAGTGGAGAAGCTGGAGCGAAAAGCGTACCAGTCTGCACCAGCGCTCATTGAAGGGAACCTGGTGCAGGCATTCATCGACGGCATCCGCGACCTTGAGGTTAGGGTTGCAGTGAGGCTCGGGCACCACGGGACGCTTAAGGACGCCTTGGCCCATGCACTGGAGGTGGAAGCTGTGCGGCAAGATCATCATTCCCACCGCGTCAGGGAGGTTGCAGCGGTTACAGTTCGCGATCGTTTAAAAGGATACAGCCCTAGGTGCTACGGCTGTGGTGAAAGGGGCCACCTTCGATCCAGTCGCCCTAAGCGAACTGCAGAAGGGGAAGGTAGCCGATCTCCAGAGGGCAGGGCGGCTAATAGCACCGCCCAGCAACAGCAGGGAAATGAGTAAAAGCCAGGACTGCGGGGCGGGTGCTGGCTGATGTTCAAGGAGCCCCAAGGATTTCGATCTCACAAACCCGTGACGGGAACAGCCTTATCATCAAGGGCGAGGTCAACGGGACGTCATGTAAGCTGACGATAGACACTGGAGCCTCTCGCACGGTTGTCAGTTCCCAACTTATAAGTCGGTTCCTTGGGGACTCTGCATACAACCAAGAGCGCATAAATTTGGTAACAGCCACCGGTCAGCGCATACCCGTCCGAGGAGAAAAAGAGATGGAGTTGAAGCTAGGCAACAAAATCTACCTGCATAATGTTGTTGTGGCCGATATAATGGACGATTGCATCCTGGGCTTAGACTTTATGAGGAAGAATCGTTGTGAGATCGACGTAAATCAAGGAGTTATGAAATGTGGACAAGAGGAACTTTTCATGGAAGGGGCTTTACCTGGAAATGTGTACAACCTAAAGAAGATTGTTCTTCCTCCGAGATCGGAAACGGTTGTGCCGGTTAGTCTTCCTCGGAATCCTGGGCAGACTCATCGTTGCGTACTCGTGGAAAGGGTTGACAATGACCTTCCATGGAAAGTGGCACGAACATTGGTCAGAGCTACCGACATGCCAGGGGTACGTGTGCTAAACCTTTGTGACAAGGAACAGGTGATAGAAAAGGGCACACTGATGGGTACCTGCGAGGAAGTGGATTGGTTGCGTCGATGCCGATATCTATCAACTGGGACCCTCAGCAAGGATGCACAAACGAGAGTGACTACACTTTTAGAAGACTGTCGCAGCGCTCTGTCTCAAAATGAAATGGTCAACGCAAATAGGATGTTACTCAAGTACGCCGATGTTTTCTCTTCGAACGATGCTGACATCGGAAAGACTGGCTTAGTTCAACACAAAATAAACACAGGAGAAGAATTGCCTATCCGTCAACGGCCAAGAAGATTACCGGTAGCACGTGAAAAGGAAGTGGAAACCATAATTGAGGGAATGGTGAAGGATGGTGTTATAGAACTTTCATCCAGTCCATGGTGTTCGCCTGTAGTGCTGGTAAGAAAGAAGGACGGCAGCATGCGGTTTTGTGTTGATTATCGTCGTCTGAACGACGTTACGAAGAAAGACAGCTATCCCTTGCCAAGAATTGATGACACGCTGGACATGCTTACTGGAGTAAAGTGTGTGGCGATCCATAACACTAAACATAGATAATAAAATAATATATACACACATATATCTATTATCTATCTTAAACATACACAAAATATATACACACATATACAATGACAACATTAACATCTACAAACTATATAAGCATACAAAGTAAACATTAATATTTATTATATATTCGTCACACACGATAATATCGTATGGTGCAGTGGAAGCGCGCCGTGTTACGTCACGCGGTGACGTAGTCGATGCGTATGAGTGGGGTCGCGACACAGGACGCGTAGCCGCGCACCTTGAGTGACCTTCAGTCCGAACTTGCTGTCGCGCCGCGAAGCCCACGCAACTTTGCGCCCTTTCGATCTTGTTTTCACGTGCCCTAATCCCTCAGGATTGGCCTACTGAGTCGCGTACGAACTACTGATTGTTAAAACCTGTAAACCATCTTCAGTGTTGTTGTGTTTTCCTAACTGTGTGTGTCGAACTGACTTTCTTCTTCTGTGAACTAAATGTTATTGTGTTTCGTGTGTTCTGAACATTATAAACGTGAGTACCGTATGACGGACTTTCATTTACCACACTCATCACACGCACATAATTAGCGTACTACCCTTCAACGCTAAAAGTGGTTTAGCACGTTAGATCTAAAAAGTGGCTACTGGCAAGTAGAAATTGACCCGAAAGACAAGGAGAAAACTGCATTTTCGACAGGAAAGAGTCTATGGCAATTTAAAGTTATGCCATTTGGATTGTGTAACGCTCCGGCAACGTTTGAAAGATTGATGGAACTGGTACTAACCGGGTTGATTGGTGATGCCTGCCTTGTCTACTTGGATGACATCATCATCGTAGGCCGTACGTTTGAAGAACACCTTCAAAACCTGGAACGCGTGCTCATGAAGATCCAGAGTGCCAACCTCAAGTTGAGTCCGAAAAAGTGTTCATTTTTCAAACGGCAAGTTAGCTTTTTGGGTTACGTTGTGTCGGAAGAAGGTATCCGCACGGATCCAGAGAAAATCGCCGCTGTCAAGGATTGGCCAATTCCAAAAGACAAGACGCAGGTCAGAGCATTTTTAGGTTTGTGCTCCTATTATCGGCGTTTTGTCAAGAACTTTGCAGATATAGCCAAACCCCTGCACAAGCTAACCGAGGAGAAGCGACATTTCTGTTGGGATGAAAGTTGCGACATCGCATTCCAGGAGCTAAAGGACCGTCTGTGCAAAACACCTATTTTGGGGTATCCTGATATCAATAAGGAATTTATAGTTGACACAGACGCAAGTGATATCGGACTTGGCAGTGTGTTATCTCAGCGACATGGCGATCAAGAGGTTGTGATTGCGTACTTCAGCAAGTCGTTGTCGAAACCAGAGAGGAATTATTGTGTCACGAGACGGGAATTGCTTGCTGTGGTAAAGTCATTGCATCATTTTAGCAAATATCTGCTGGGACGGAAATTTCACCAACGAACTGACCATGCTGCACTGAAATGGCTATTACAGTTCAAAAATCCAGAAGGACAAGTTGCGAGATGGATTGAACTACTGCAGGAATACGACTTTGTGGTCGAACATCGCAGCGGGAAATCTCATGGCAACGCAGATGCATTGTCAAGAAGACCTTGCCCTGAAGACTGCAAGCATTGTACTAGGCAAGAGGGTAAAGAAGTCATAACTGTGAAGATGCTTAAAACAGACCTCAGCAACGAGTGGAAGGCGAGCCTACAACGTGCGCAGCAGGAAGATTCGGACATCAAGCCGATTCTTGAGTGGATAAAGGCCAGTGCTCCTAAGCCCACGTGGAGCGATGTCTCAGCAATGAGTTCGATCACAAAAAGCTATTGGGCCCAATGGGACAGCTTAGTGATTCAGGATACTGTGCCGTAAATGGGAAAATGCTCGAGGAGACAGCTGTCATTTGCAAATGGTTGTCCCTAAAGCTAAAGTACCGGATGTTCTACAGCTGTACCATGACGGCTGTTCAGGAGGCCATATGGGAGTCAAACGGACTCTACTGAAGATACGGGAACGGTTTTACTGGGTCCATTGTCGTGCCGATGTCGAGGACTGGTGTCGCAAATGTACAAGTTGTGCGGCTGTAAAAGGACCTCAGACTCGTAGCAGAGGTGCATTGCAATTGTACAATGTTGGTGTACCATGGGAAAGGATAGCTCTGGATGTTGCGGGACCGTTTCCGGAAAGTGAAAGTGGTAACAAGTACTTCATGGTTGTAATGGATTACTTCACTAAGTGGCCGGAAGTCTTCGCCATTCCAAATCAAGAAGCTTCAACAGTTGCAGATAAACTGGTTCATGAAGTCTTCTGTCGTTTTGTAGTACCTTTGGAAATTCACAGCGATCAAGGAAGAAATTTCGAGTCACAAATATTCCAGGAAACTTGTAGAGTTATGGGTACTCATAAAACGAGAACAACTTCTTACCACCCACAATCGGATGGAATGGTGGAACGATTCAATCAGACATTGGAGAGATACTTGACAAAAGTTGTGGAAAATCGGCAACGCGATTGGGACAAGCATATACAACCGTTTTTGTTGTCATACCGAAGTGCTGTTCACGAAAGCACATCAGTGACACCAGCTTTCGCAAACTTTGGTAGAGAATTACGGCTGCCGGCAGATCTGATCACTGGAATGCCACCTGATGCCCCACGTAGTATAACCGATTATGCGAATGACTTGCGGAACAAAATGAATGACTTTATGAGCACGTCAGAGAATCGGGCCAGCAAATGTCTAACAAGATGAAAACCCGTTATGACCGCAAAATGAACAATAAAGGGTTCGATGAAGGTTCACTAGTGTGGTTGCACAATCCAGTTCGCAGTAAAGGGAAATCTCCTAAGCTTCAAGCTAAATGGGACGGGCCGTACCGGATTGTGACAAAAATCAATGACGTGACCTACCGTAAACAAAAAGGTACAAGAAGTGCTCCTAAAATCGTCCACGTGGATCGACTGGCGCGTTATTATGGGGCCGATAATGCTCGGGACGAGCATGTCTTAGGAGGGGGCAGTGTTACGCGCCAGAATTAATGTTGGGTACATGGCTGCATTTGCGTACTGCTAACGCCATCTAGTTTCAAGTAACGAAACATTTACGTGCTGCCATCTAGTATCGAGTAGCAGACACTTGCGTGCTGCTGGCGCCATCTAGTATCCAGTAGCAGGCATTTACGTGCTAGAACATTCTCGATGTTTAGACACCTGGTCGGTCGGGACCCGTGTGTGCCCGAACTTTCCAGAGGTTTCCATACAGGAGGGTTCTGGAAATGACTGTCGGGATATAAAGGGCGGACATCCGGCGACGGCAGTCAGTATTGAATTGGCGATACAAACGATAACTTCGAGAGCGATCTTCAACTGCGAATTATAGTGAAGTGAAGTGTTCAGTAGTGCGATTGTGTTTTATAATTAGTGTGTTTTAAAGTGCTAATTAGTGTCATAAATTAAAGTGACAGTTTTGGTTGTTTAATCGGCTGTTTTTATTGTAACGAACCCCAAGCTCGTAACAGTATGATCAAGAATCTAGGATAGAGTTCTCCGCAGAGTCTATTCCGTTACATTAGGCTTCTTAATTTCAAAAGTAAGACGAGTTCTCCGGCTCGCCAACCCCATAAGTTTCCCAATTCATAATTATTGGTTTTGGCTTCTAGTCTGGTCGGACCGTCGGATGCAGCTGAGCCCTAGTAAAACAAATGAATTTAACATTTCGGGCATACTTTTATTGTGCGAAGGTACAGTGCGTAAAGAGTGGAATTCCGTGCTAGTTTATAATATGTTTCCCATAGCTACAACTTGTGGGTCTTTTAAGTCATCGTCGACTACGTCATCATTTACCATCTCGTGGATAGATAGTGGTCGAGCCTACAAAAATAAATTGCGCCAAATTATGTTAATTTGGCTTTTCATCTTCAGGAAAACATTAATACTGATCAATATGGAGGATCAAGTTAAAATTCTTGCGATTGGAGAGGCCTATGTCCAGCAGTGGACTGCTATACTAATCATGATCTTGTTTTTTATTTTGGCGTTTGGAGCCATGCAAGTATTACCCACGCAAACATCAAATTCGGTTCAATCATCGGTTACGGCCTTTTGACTTGATTATTTTTGAGGCCATGGGAAACAGTGGTTGCAGTAGCGTAGCTAGCATGGGTGACACCCGGGGCGGATAATGTATCTCAAATAATTATGAGTTGCACCTTTGGCCTTTCGTTCTGGTGACGGCAATCGCAAGCCATTTTTCGGTAGGGAGGGGGGAAGGTGTGCCATTTGCGCTGCAGGTTTTTATTTTCAGGAATGTTCTTACATCATACTTACTTACAAACAAAATCTCGAAAATTAGATAATTTTGATTTTGTTTTCATCATTATCTAAACCCAACTTTGTTGAGTAACACAAGTAAACTCAAGAACTAAAAGAGGGCAGAACACAAGACCGGGCGAAGCGAGCTCAAAAATTTTTGCACCCTACTCCCCACAGGTTTCATTGCGTCAAACGTTTAGGGGCGCCACCCGTTGGTGAGAAAAACCAGTCAACGAGCGGTCGGGTGTCACCCCTAAGCGGGTGTCACCCGGTGCGCGCCGCACCCCCCCCCCCTCGCTACGCTACTGAGTGGTTGAATGGTGATTACGTCAGCGATATTTATTTACTTTCACATTCTGCATTTAGATTTAATAGATTCTAATTTGACCAGAGAGGTATGTAGGTACCTATTTAAGAATGTAATACTGCTCTTGAAAACTATGCCAACCATAGAAATATAAACAATATAAAAAACTTATTATATCTATGATGCCAACCGAATTGAGGACTCTTTTGGAAGTTGGTTAAAACATTGAAATCTGATCAACCTGGACAGATTTAATAAAGGTTATTTTTATGACACCTGAAGTTTTTTTAGGAATGCAACGACGGTAATCCGCTTAAAAGGAGTAACCGAATCCTGTAGTGTTACATTTCATGACCTACATATCTACAGTTACTCTTTTAACTAAATAAAAAACTGGCAGAATGAGTATTCCGTTACACCGTCTTGTGCAGAAGGAAGTTGGTAGTTAGCTCAATGGTCGGTACTTGGAAGCGAAAGGGTAATTAATTGACCACCCTGTATGTTAATTAATGGATGTCAGTATGCTATGTTATCTAGATATGTTGGAAGAATGTTTATTAAAGAGAATGGTATTTGAAAGCTTCAGAAGATTCGATTAATTAGATCAGGAAGGGATATAGGGAGCGTGCAGAAACTACAAGTGGCAGCACAGAAATGTCACTGTCAAGTATGTTTCAAGTATAAAATTCGAAATAGCTACGCTAGATGGCACAGTCTACTTCGCGCACGTTCCCCTAAATTGAGCGTGCAGGAACCGCAGGTGGCAGCACAGAAGCGTCGATGTCAAGTATTCTGGCCCCGTAAAGTTTCGAATATGCGACACTAGATGGCATAGTCAACGCCGTGCACGGTCCCTATATATATTTTTGTTTTTCGTGATATAATAAATCGGCTGTGTCATACGTAAGAATCATCAAAATCGTCACATGCGTTTGGTCTTTCTCTAAAGCCCCACAAAAAACCAACACGCAAAGATACATAGGATGATTATACATTACCCTCATTTGCGCAACATGTAAAATAATTGAATGAACAATGTCAAGGTGGGTTTTAAGCGTCAGATTGGGTTTTTTTTAAGGATGGGAAATCATCAAATGACTCTTCCCGCTCTAGGCGGAGCAGATTGGAGTGTCAGACTCTTACTGACTAAACCCATCCGTGTTCCTCCTAATGCCCTTTGCGTTCCAGGGTCACGATAGGTCTCCCTAATTACAAGGTATTTGGCCTTTATTTTATTGTCGCTAGTTCCAAAGGTGTCTAATTGTATTGGTTGCAGGTATATGCAACCAATACAATTAGACATCTTTTTAAACTAATTAAAATTAAATTGACAATATATTTACCAGTAGAAAATCAATTCTCTTATTCTTTGTTCGCAGATCATCAGACCGGAGCCATGGGGTCCGATCAGGCAAACACATTCCATAGAAGTTCTATGTAAGTTGTTGCTGCTGCTAATTTAGCAGTGCCGTCTGCTCTATCCGTCAATAGAATTTACACAGTACCATTTGATGTGGCCACTCTTAAGGGAACCTATGTCCAGCACTCGACGACTTCTTCTCTTTTGATGAAATGATGATAACCTTGTGGTGGGATAGATGCTGCTACAAGATTTATTAATTATACGAATTTAGAGGAAATGCTGGCGGCGTGACTTCGTATGTAAAAAGTCATAATTCGAGGTTTGGCTCTCGACTGTTTTCTCCTCCAATATTGGACCGATATAAGAAATGTTTCACAAACTGAATAAGAAGGATGTATACTGTGTCTCTGTTTCCTTTTTTTATTAATAGTTGCCAAATTTGTACGCTAGGGCTCTGTTGACAGCGTTTTGTCGGACAATTTTGAGCATTTTGTGAGAGTTCTAGTGCTTATACGGTTAATAAATCATCAAAAAATAAAACACAGGGACACAGTATATACCCTTCTTATTCAGTCTGTGAAATATGTCTTATATCGGTCCATTATTGGAGGAGAAAACAGTCGAGAGCCAAACCTCGAATTATGACTTTTTACATACAAAGTCTCGCCGCCAGCATTTCCTCTTAAAGATCTGATGACATTCAAATCTTTCATCGCATTTTATCACAAACAACAGTCCATAAAACTCGTCTGGTCGGGGGATCGTCCCTTTTCAATGGACGCTTGCATGACCTTAAACCCTATTCCGCATACCTCTGTAATCTAAAGAATACTACAGAACCTCTTAGGATTTTCTTGATGGCTGTATATATTTTCTGTGTTGTTATTGCAGACGCACCCACAGTCAAGACGGTGCCAGAGGATGGTTTCCTGGAAGTTCGTAAGGGCGAGTACGTGGACATCGGGTGTGAGACCACTGGCACACCAGCTCCTATTGTAGACTGGAGGAAGAATGTAAGTAATGCCTAAATACATACTTTCTTAAGGTATCTCACTCACATTGAACTTTTATGCCCTATGTACATGTGAGAACCTTATTGTTGTGTCATTCATATCTGAAGTGAGGCCATCGAGAAACACGAGGAAGTGTTTGCCGTCTCCCTCGACATCTCGAAGGCCTTCGACAGAGTCTGGCACGAGAGCCTCATTGGTAAGCTTCTTTTCTTATTTCATTCCGCTGGTCAGTGCGATTGGATTGCAGACTTCTTGAGGGATCGGTCCATCCGAGTTGTTATTGATGGCTGCTCGTCCGGGCAGTTGCACATTAATGCCGGGGTCCCTCAGGGATCGATACTCTCGGAAACACTGTTCTTGTTGCACATTAATCGAGCTACTAAAGCCTGGCCATACCCAACCCAGCGTACCTTTGGATATGCAGACGACAGCACTGTTGCTAAGAAAGAAGTGTCCAATGCAAGAGCTAGCTGGTAGCAGATCCGGTCTCTCCGAGAGACTATGGTTGCGCGCTTGAATCTGTCCTTGAAGGCCCTATTGCTGGGGATGTGGTTCTTATATATCTCCCTTGAAACCTTTTGACCTGTAAAGTTTTGTGCGAAATCTAAGACCCGTAATGCAAAAACTATGTCTTTGTTCTAGGGAGAACCCATGGCGTTACTAGAGCACCGGTCCCGTATTAGGTTCAGGGCAGAGCACCGGTTGCTGGCAGGCGTTTACGAGTGCATCGCCAACAATGGAGTAGGAGAGCCGGCCAGGGCTGCTGTTAGAGTTGTCATACAAGGTATGCTGTAAGACCATAAGCCACCACCAGACGACATTGCAAAAAAGACGTGGATTATGGCTGGCGGAACTGTCTGAGAGTAGCCATGTCCCGAAATGAACGCAACGTGATATTGAGGAGGACAATCTCTAGCAGTGGACTGCTGATGATGCCGTGCCATCCACTTAATATTGGAACGTTTCCCAGAAATTGGTCAATAGCTGATGACATCCTCCATTGTCGATGACCACAGTGTAGTCGTAGAAATGCCTTGTTGAATTAAGTCCGCCCGTGTACGACTACTGATGCTGTTAAGTAACATAAAGTATAATTAGTTATATTTTTCTCAGCAAGTTATAATTTTGTCGTTTCAACACAAGTTGACTGGTAGATTTATAAGAAGAATATAAGAACAGGAAAAAAAATGTCCTTTTTGTACAATTTTTCACTTTTTAACTCTTTTCCTCGTCCCTCAGACGCGCCGGTAGTGACATCAGCGCGCACGTACGTGCACACGGCGATAGGACTGCGAGCTGCGCTGGCGGCCACACTGGAGTTCGCGGTGCCACCCGCCAGGACTGCCTGGTACCGGGACGGCAGGCCCGTCAAGACTGATGATAGGTAAGCGATAAGACTACCAGACCATGAACTATTACAACCGTAGTACAACACGAATTATTTTAGGTACTCGTAGTACCTAAACAGCTTGCTCTCGTGGAAGGCGAAAATTATCCCAGAGGAACGTACTACAGGAATAAAAATATTCTACTTATATCCTAATCCAGGCCAAGGTCATACCTATGATTTATCTCAGATTGAATTCAAAAATCCGTTCATTTGTGATCGATTGACAAACAACTAATCATCAACCAGTAAACATAGAACTACTTATTTTAAGCAGGATGACAAAGGATAACTTCTGCATCAACCTTACATATTCTCGGATCATCCACAATCTTTTTCTTTGACCTCGCCTCTTCCTGTTACGCGGGGTTGGCTTTCCTAATCTTCTTCTTCTTTCTTTTTCTCGGATCATCCACAATGAAGTAGAGAATTCGCTTACGATTTAACGCGCACCTCTACAGATACAAACTTTAGAATCTCAGGATATAATAGCTTTCTGCGTTGTGTTGTGGCGTTGTACGACCTGCACCACAAGTATAAATAAATAAAATCAAAATAAAAAAGCCTTCATTGGCATGTACATTCGTATGAATTGTAATGGGTGTGGATATTGTTAGTCTAATATCCACACCCACCCGAAGAGGTGTCTCTTCGGGTGAAGGCCTCCTCCAGAGGTTGCCACTCGTCACGATTCCTTGCGAGATTAGACCAATTTTGTGTTCCAACGGTCTCTATCTCGTGAGTATCTCGTCCTTCCACCTTGCCTTTGGTCTCCCTCTGCTTCTGTGCCCATGAGGTCCTCTCCACATAGTCACGGTTTTCGTCCACCTGTTGTCAGTGTAGCGTGCCACGGGACCCACCCACCTCCATTTCAGACCCCGTGCACCACAAGTAGTGTGCTATACTAATCTATGTAAGAAGGTCACAATCAGTAAACATTTGTCTAATTTACTTAATATCCTATGTCCCCTATCTGGGACAGCGCCCTCTGCCCATATTCACAATAGTCTTCCATCGCAAGCTGTCTAGAGCTTCACGCTTCACCTCGCTCCACGTCATTCCCATGCTCGTCGCTTCTGCCAGCACGGAGCGCCGCCAAGTTTGACGGAGACGACCATGCTTCCTTTTCCTTTCGGGATACCAGCCCTGCTTGATCTGGCGGTCGATCAGACTTTCGTAGCATTTCTCTAACAGCTCTAGGTTAGACGTGATCTCAAGCCAATAAAATTCGAGTATGCGACGTAAATAAATAAATAAGACATCGGATTGACAAAGACCTGTATTTGGCGTTACCTTTCATGTTTCGCACCCGTAGAGCAGCACGGATTTGACATTGGGCCCGAAAATTTTGAGCACAGTTTACGTGATTGCCAAACAGGTCTTAGCTGCGCTAAGACACTTTTTTTTTATCCACATTGCACCTACCACTGTTATTCTCTTCATCACCCAAAGGTTGACTGGTAGAAAATGCCTAAGGCATTAAGTCCGCCTCTGTACATCTATGTGCGTAAAGTATTAAATAAATAAATAATAATAAATACTTGTCTAGGACCTATTAAAATGACTTAGCGTAGCACCATAATTCCGTAATTCTCCAAATGGAATCGAAAGGAACTCCAGATCCTGATATATCCAGATATTTGATTTCCTTCCAGGGTCGTGCTAATGGTTCAAGACAATGTGCACCAGCTAATCTTCAGGAACGTTCGGAAGTCGGACCTCGGGAACTACACGTTCAGAGCTGAAAACAAACTTGGAATGGCTGACTTGATGTTCAAGCTGACTGGTGAGTTCTATAAAAACTGATAAAGAAGGAATGTGTGGAAGGGATCTGTGTGAACGTGGATTAGTAAGTTTTTTGAAAAAAGTTGAAAGATAATTTGCATCAAGATATACAACGTGTAATAGAATAAACGCAATACCTCTTAAGGGGTCATTGCACTCATCATTATGAACAACTTTTACTATGGGACCAACCCCGAAATCGCGAAAAAAAATCAGCTGTTCAGTACATTTTGTCAAGTTATGCGCACAGAAATGTATGGGGGAGTCGATTTTTTTTTGCGATTTCAGTGTTGGTCCCATAGTGAAAGTTGTTCACAATGATGAATACAATAACCCCTTAAGAGGTATTGCGTTTGTACTGTTACAGGTTGTATTTGGTTGGTCAGTTTTGCTTTCTGGATTAGAAACTTATCTCCAAACCGTGTGTGTTGATGTAGAAGGAAACTACAAGACATGTTTTTTTGTAATTTTTCTTTTGTTTTCCAGGTGTTCCCAACGCAGCATCGTTCAAGGTGGATGCGGCGCTGAACAAAGCGACAGCTACCAGCTTCACGCTAATTTGGGAGGTCGACTCCTATTCCACTATCATAGGTAAGAAAGCATTACACCTTTATAGGGAGAAGGATTTACACACACATAAGTACATTTTATATGAAACTGGTAAATGTTGACCTATATAGAGGTATTGCAAATATGAGCTTTAATTTAATGTGGCACGTCACATTTAATTTATTAGCATATACCATTGATATATAAAAAACCCAAGATACACACTCAGCATCTCAAAAACGTCCGCAAAAAATAAGCGCAATATCTGTGGCAATATATATAATTATGCGCAAGTTTCAAGCAATCTCGCATCGCTCGCCATAGTGCACTGCTTTGTAAAAACAACTTTAAGCGATCCGTGTAAGGTTGTTTTTCCAAAAAAAATTGAGCATCACTCGCCATACTGAACTGCTTTATAAAAACAACTTTAAGCGATCCGTGTAAGGTTGATTTGCAAAAAAAAAATTGTTTATAGTATAACTACACACAACTCACACATGACACTTGATACATGTCAGTTTTTGACGACAGTTTCGAGTGTTACATTTGTTCGAGACTGTGCATCTTGGGTTTTTTTATATATCAGTGGCATATACCTACTTACTTTGGATTTATACCTGAAGACTTTCTCCTGAAGACTTACGGCTGAAAAGCCTTATGCTTGAAGACTTATGGCGGAAAACTTATTCCTGAAGACTTATGGCGGAAGACTTATGGCTGAAGGCTTATGCCTGAAGACTTATTCTTGTAGACTTATAGCTGAAAGTTTATTCCTGAATACTTATTATTATAGACTTATTCCTGAAGACTTATTCTTGCAGACTTATTGCTGAAGATTTATTCTTGTAGACTTAAGATTGACAATTTATTCCGAAAGACTTTTGGCTGAAAACTGAATCGATAAAATGTGAAGTAATTCCCATGGCGAAGTAGTTACGAAAGTGAGTCTACACTATCAACCTCCTTTTCAGAGTATAATCTCTGGCTGCGTCCATACTACGGCCGCCTGGTGTCTCCAGAACCGGATGCCTTCACCACGGAGCCTCCAGCCAACCAGTGGAGCAAGATCGTGGTACCAGGAGATTCTAGTGATGGTATGTAGTTCGTGCTTTTAAGGTCGCTTATACCAAAAAACAATCTATATCTATACTAATATATCAAGCTGAAGAGTTTGTTTGTTTGAACGCGCTAATCTCTATATATCATCACGCTACGACCAATAGGAGCGGAGCAATCATGAAAAATGTGACGCAAACGAAGTTGCGCGGGTCAGCTAGTACTAATATATAAAGCTGAAGAGTTTGTTTGTTTGTTTGCTTGAACGCGCTAATCTCAGGAACTACTGGTCCGATTTGAAAAATTCTTTCAGAGTTAAATAGCCCATTTATCGAGGAAGGCTATAGGCTATATATCATCACGCTAAGACCAATAGGAGCTGAACAGACGAAGTTGCGCAGGGCAACTAGTCCTTACTAATATTATAAATGCGAAAGTAACTCTGTCTGTCTGTCTGTCGCGCTTTCACGCCAAAACTAATTAACTGATTTAAATGAAATTTGGTACACAGATAGTCTAGAGCCTGAGAAAGGACATAGGCTATGTCCCGGGAGTATGTTCCCTAGGGACAACGCGGGCGAAACCGCTGGCAGAAGCTACACATTTATATTCGAAAAGCTAGCTATTTGGAAATCGCTAAATTGTTTGCGCACCCAGGTAGGCCGCTGCAAACACAACTTGGCGAAATGGGGATTTATAGATCCGCCGGATACCCAATGTGAGTGCGTCGCTCCTGCTCAGAGCATGAGCCACATGTTACAGTGCCCATTTTCCTGTACTTTGGAAAATTTAATTAATGCTACCGATGCTGCAATTATAGTAGCCACCTTCTGGGCCAAAACAATATAATGAGTTAACCATCGACTCAAAACTGACCGCCTCTGTGTTTGTTTCGGTATTTCTTCTCAAAGTAGGTAGGTACCTCATCTAGTTTAGTAGCAATTTAAAATGTTACTAACCAATAATTTATATTTTTATCCGACTGCGCCAAAATGAGGGTTATTTAGGTATGTATGTATGGATGTATATTTCTTTGGCACGCTCTGCAGACTAAACGGCGTGATGGATTTTAGCTTGAGAGGTGTCGTTAAAATCGACTTCATTGTGAGAGTAAGACTGGGCAATTTCGGGTCACTAAAATGTAGGAAAAACCCGACCGCTAAAAACGGCTAAAAAGTACCAAACAAATCGCTTTACAAGCAGTGTTGTGCAGTTAGTGGCATCAAATCTGTTATTGAACTAAATTCAATTTTTTTTCTTCTTTATATTTCCAGGACCGATCCACAGTGCAATTTATACAGTGCGGGGACTTACGCCATCCACCGTTTATGAAGCCATTGTCACTTCGAGAAACAGGTACCGTACCAATTTATATAGTTAGGTAGATACCTATTAAGCTCCTGCCCAGAATGAGCATTATGATTAGCCAAATTATACATTTCAAAAGGAACTTTAAGATCTTTTTTTCCTTTCAGATTTGGTTGGAGTAAACCGTCTTCCATTCTACACTTCGATACAGAGCCTGGAGGTAAGATTAAATACAAGTTTAGTTAGTTTAATTTAGTTTGTTGGTTCTAACTAATTCATAACTAATCCTGGGTCTTAATTCAGTTTCAACTTCAAGTAGCTCCCATTGACAAAAAAGATCGAAGCGAGCTCGTCATGTAGTCGGCAACCTTCAGGAGCGTTAGGACGGCCGTATCTTTACTATTTTAATCTATGACTGCACCAGACTCGCATCTGTGTGCTGTAGCTATGAAAGAAACTAACAAAAATATTACTCCCCAATTTCTAGATCGAGATCTCATACTTAATCACGTTTTTTCAGCGGGCAGAACGAGACCCTCCACAGCAGACTACTCGGAGATAACCCCGATATTGTTGGAAACGGAGCCAGAACCGTACAATATATCACAAGCACAGATTTTTGAACGACTCGGCGAACTGTCAAGCGGAGCGCGGGAAACTATGTCCGTGACGGCCATCTTGCTTTCATGTTTTATTGCGTTTAGTTTTAGCTGATTTTTAAGGGGTTGTTAATTATAGAGGTAGAAAGTTTAATACAGTCGCCTAAGGGCTAATTTTTCAGTTTTCTCGATTTGAATAATAAACATGTCAATTTGACATATAATTTTGTAAGCATTCCTCTTATAAAAGTTGAAAATCAGCCCAAAAACAATATAGACACAACCACAACATATCAGCAGTTTCTCCAGTAATTTAATAATTTCATCTCGGTTTGCTCTTGCTGAAATGACGTGACATCAGTTTTAGGACGTCAAATTTTGATGTCATGTTAAGTTTTACAAGTGGAGGGAGAACCTCCGCAAACGAAAGTTGGCGCCAAATGGTTTCGTAAATTTTCCAGAAAACCGTCATTCTCGGACATTTAAAGATTAATTTTATTTTTAGCAGTAGAAATGTACCTATCATTTCAACTCTTCGGTAACTATAAATTATTTATTTTAAACTTGTTAATATTAAATAACTTCGAAAGTACTGTAAATGTTATTATAATATTCAAGAGATTAAAATCGTATTAGATTTTTTAGATGTGTTTTTTGAAGGAACTATTTTACCTACTTTCACATTCTAACCAAGGTTCCTTAACTGTAAATATTAGTTATAAGAACTACAGATAAATATATTTTTTAATGATAAAACAAGTTTTATTCACAGAAATGTTTTGTACAAACGCCAGCACATTAAGCTACAACAATCTTTAATAGATTATCAACTTTATCGATAAGCGATTAGGTTGAAAGTCTATCAAGAAAAAAATTACAGGTTCGTGTAGCTCGATATGCTGGCGTCTTTACAAGGTTAAATACGAAACAGCCTATACCGTTCCCACCAATGGGACACAGGCCTCCTATTTGTGAGAGACTGGCTGTTATCAAAAAGGCCCAGGGGTGGTTGGTGGAAGTCACAATGTCAACGAATTATTGCCTCAAGAACATGCCTTCCTCAGCCACCTTGTACACGATCGTTTTTTCGCCGTGTCTGTCGCTCAATCGTCAGTGTGCGTAGTCTACACGGAAAAATGACGACTTTTTAAAATTTCAGTTTAGCAGATATTTAGTGTATGACGTCGTGTAATTGTGTATGGTGAGTACGTGAATCCAACCATTGGGGAGCTATTTAAGAAAAACTGTTTCTGCTGGAACTACATCATCCTAGCGTCACTTTTTTTTTTCCTATGGACGTAGGTACAATAAACAAAAATACATTAAAAAATTAGTGTGTGTGACTAGAGGTAAATATGTAGGTGTCTAAATGTTTGCACTTACCATACACAGCTACACGACGTCATTACACCAAATATCTGCTAAACTGAAATAAAAAAAATCGTCATTTTTCCGCGGCGACTACGCACACCGGTCGCCAGTGTTGTATGGATCACTGTGAAAACCTGTTCATATAAATACGTGTATACGGCGTGGCGGAGTTACTTTACTGCATACAAAGCGTGTGTGAACGAAAGTAGGTAGTGCTATTCTGTAAAACTCGCACCGTGAAACTTAAATGCAAGACAGCTTGAAGTGAACTAGTTCACATCAAGCTCTCTCCTCCCTTCCACCTAAGTTTTCACGTATAGGGAACGTGCAAAACTATAGGTGGCAGCACAGAAATGTCACTGTCAAGTATATTTCACCTATAAAATTCGAAATAGAAACGCTAGATGGCACAATCTACTTCGTGCACGTTCCCTTACCCTAAACCGAGCGTGCAGGAACCACAGCTGGCAGCACATAAGCGTCAATGTCAAGTATTCTAACCCTTAAAATTTCGAATATGCGACACTAGATGGCATAGTCAACGCCATGCAAGTTATAGACCGCGTAGGCTTCACAATGTTTTCCTTCACAATTTTGGGAGCCGTAGTGATGAAATAAAATATGTGTAGAGGTGAATGCAGCAGGGTGGTCTCGCCAATACACGGTGGGCGAACGAAACTTTTTTTTTTTTTACTATGATAGGCACGCGTTTGACCACTATCTCACCTGATGGTAAGCGATGATGTGGTCGAAGATGGAGCACGCTTGCCTAGAAGTCACCTATTCACTCTTGACTTAAAGACTTCCAGGTTTTAGCTATCAGGAAACACAGACTCCGGCAGGGAATTCCACTCCTTAGCTGTACGCACTATGAATGTGTTCCCAAAACGTTTTGTGCGCGTGGGTGCGATGTGGAACTTGCAAGCGCAACAGTCGACGAGCAACATAAAGCGTCAGAGCTGTCGTCAAACCAACAAACGGAGTGTGCTCACGACTCGTGCCTGTTATTATACAATGGGTTAGAAATAACACAACCCATATTATGTACGATTAGGTATTTATTTCATATTTTTCAATACATTTATCTCATTTTTAAACAACCATATCAGGCCGTGCTTATGCACAAGCCTTCTTTTACACATAACTTTGGTTTTTAATCAAATTTGATACCAATACGCTTAGAGACACTAAACACAGATACTTTTCTTTAATTATTCTTAAAATTTACTACAGTAAATATTTTAAAGTCTCTTCATATAACTAATTACCGATTGATTTGTATCAAACTCATTTGATGTTTTATTTACGTTAAAAAACAGTTAAAATACATTATTTTTTATTATAATTAAACATTGAATACATTTACTTATTTTGATACAATATTAAATTTTGCTCTTTATTTAGTACGGAGTAACAAATTTTAACGAAAAAGGTTGAGGCTTTTGCTGTAAAGAGGTCTAACACTGAACTTACCAGTATATTATTTAAGACCTGCCTTTTTTATTTAATAATTTAATGAATTAGATCCTGACGCATTCAAGCTTGCGATAGAAGTATCGCAAACCCAAATCTAAATATAAAATCTTTCGTAATTTTCATAAGTGAGCCCTCTTGTCTTACAAAAACTTTCAAGATTTTATATTTTACTACTTTTCTAATAATATTGCATTTAAATGTTTTTGAATTTGTTTTTGAGTGTGACACCTCATAGACAGGTAACCAGAACCATTTTCGCGAATATTTTCTTATTTATAAATATACAAAAACATTTTGGTCATTTTATTTTTTCGAATTCAATAAAAAAAAATAATGTGAATGATTTTGGAAAAAATACTGATCCATAGACTAGTCAACATTAGCTTTGTACGGTGAAAAAATGTGTTTGTGTGAATTTATAAAACTTTTTTTTTCTTAAAACTATATTGTAAACGTACATAATTATTTGAAACATTGATATTATATTATATTTCAACCAGATTAATGTCAACTATATTTTAACACTAATAATAAATATTTGACATTTTGTTTCAATGACATTACGAATATTAAAATTTACAATACACATTAATTTTTAGGTAATAATAATAGAAAAAATTACAACTTTGAAAAAAAAAATGCCGCTGTCTAGGTAACAATACTACCCGTATTTTCAAATAATTCTAATTAAAAAAGAATGCGTAATCTATAGTACAAATATTTTAATAAAAAATCTAGCCTAAATTTAAATAATTTAATAAACAGAATGACAATTTTTAAATTAAATTTTAAAACGAAAAATTATGAAATTGAACTGATATTAACTTTTTTGTTTTATTTAAACTTAGGCTAGACAAGTAAAGAAGCTTTAAAATGTTAAATATATAACAATGAATGGGATATGTTAACATTTTGTATATCATATACTTTGTTATGATTACATCAATGAATAGAAATAGCATTATAATCTCGACATCAACTCATCGCGACAACGAATCCAACATTTTTAAATAACAATTTAAAATCAATGCTTAGTCATGGAAGACAGAAATTGTAAAAAAAAACAGATCATTTTCAAAACATACATATTATGGCACAATAACATTTTACATACTAGTGCTGGGCGTTAAAATATAAATTAAAAAGCTAAATGTGGCCCAACACTACGTTTCACATCAAAGACCATGACGAATTGATGAGCCCAACTCAATGCGATACTTCGCTAAAACACCGAATAAGTCTTACAGTGGCAACACCATACACAGCAACACTATAACTTTGACACTGGGTATAAAAAAGCGAAAGAAAAAACGTTGCCACCCCAAAAAATGTTTCATGTGGTAACCACATCGACATTGTCACTTCACTTTATCTTTCAATGTTGCTATCATGTAAAATGTCTTGCAACACTAGCCTCACTGGCTTTTCAACCACATTCCTTGCTTGCCTTATAAAAAAAAAGAATTAATACTATTAAAGGTATTAGCATTGTGGGTTGTCAGATCTAAAAATACGTACATCTATTGGAAAGAAATTCACTTATGTTTGATTTTTTGCTCGTCTTCTCATGCGCATGTATAATAATAACACTTAATGCTTATAATGAAAGCTAGTGGCCAAAATGGCTCTTTCTATCAAAATACCACGGCATTTTGTGCAATTTTATGAAGATGTAACTTCAATTATTACACTCGGGTTTACACTATTTTCAATAAACAAACTTTTATGAGTTTATCGAACGCGTCAGCGTTTTCGATAACGGTTTTTGTTTGAACGGTTCGATGTGTTTTTTTAAACTTATTTTGTTCATTGATCTGATGCATTTATCTCATGATAGTTCCTTCTTGTCTCTGCAAGTTAAAAACTTCTTTCTTTTCATATTTCTCTCAGATCTTCCTTGATGTTGTCATATATGTGGATTTTTGAGACATAATCTTCTTCTTTTGTAAATAACACTATTTTAATCTTCAAATTCTCTTTTGATAATACAATCTCATCTCAACTTTTGGTAAAGTTGGTCTCAAGTCCAGTTAATTTTAAATCCACATGACAAGTCACCAATCTTTTTTTCTTTCTTTCTGATCCTCCCTTAGATTCCCATCTATCAGTGGTGAAATCTGAAATTTCGTCCATTTTGTGAAGCGGCGAGCAGATTTGACCGCTTTTAAAACGCCTTGAGATTACGCATGCTCGTGCCTGCAACCTCGCTTTGAAAATTCGCACTCTTGGAGGGTAGTTTGCACTTTTCTTGGTATGCACTTGTGGGTAGTTACTTATTTTCTTCGCACATTTTTTTGAGGTTATTCCTTCTTTGTTGTTTTCATTGACCTTACCAACTTCATATCTTCTTATCATGTCGGCAGTAAGGTCTAACGACCCCACACACCATATTAATTTTAAACATGTCTTTATAACTTTCCTTCATTCTGCTGTCAGTGTTGACTTATTTTCTTTCATCCAACTGCTGTATTGAGTGAGCCATAAATTGTTTTCCAGCAAACTGATGCATTGTGCATGATTGAGCCAACACACACAACTGCATCATTTTCTACACCAAAGTTAAAAATGTAATCAAGGACAGCGAAAAATGCTTTTCCTTATACAAGTCTGAGGATCGAACACAATTGCATCATTCTCTTCATACACAAGAGGTAAATTTACTGAACGACAGCCGTGCATGTTCTACACCACAAGTGCAAATCTTTCTACAACTCGAAATTGATACTTCAGTCTCCAATTTCCCAACTGCTCTTCCACAAAGTGCTTATACCGTTCCAAACCCAGAAGGAGGGTAATGATTTCCACTCAATTTTTCCCACACCTTCCTCAAAAGTGCTTTATACCCGTCCAAAAGGCCCATCACACAGATATTTCCCTTACCACCAAGTTTCCTTGTACCCCAGGCTTATTTACAGCGCAGAAGTGCTAGGCCCGGGATGCGCGGGCGGTGGGTGCGCGGGCATGGTGGACGGCGCGGGCGGCGGCTATGCGGGCGTGGGCGCGTGCATGCCGCCCGCGTGGTGCGCCAGGCGCGCGGCGCGGTGCACGCAGCGCAGCACGGGGTAGCACCACAGGCACGGCACCAGCAGGCTCAGCAGCGACACGCCCATCCAGCTGGGAACATAATGCTATCATATTACTCCGTTTTCATTAGGTGGCATATGCCCCGCGACCATATCGCGGACCGTGTCGTCATTGCGTGTCTCGACAGTCGCACGATAAAAATGAAGTGAGAGCGTATTTGTTCCGCGACTTGACTCTTGGCAATGCCTCGTGCGGCGGTGCGCAGGCATGCGAAGTGACCTCCGCGTCCGACATGCAGTGGTACAGCATGTACTGGAACAATATCATAATATGTACGTACCGCTTGGCGCAGGCCTCGTCGGGCGGTGCGCAGGCGCAGGGGTGCAGCGCGAAGTCGCCCTCAGCGTCCGACATGCAATGGTACAGCATGTACTGGAAAACTATCACAATATGTACGTACCGCTTGGCGCAGGCCTCGTCGGGCGGTGCGCAGGCACAGGGGTGCAGCGCGAAGTCGCCCTCAGCGTCCGACATGCAGTGGTACAGCATGTACTGGAACACTATCACAATATGTACGTACCGCTTGGCGCAGGCCTCGTCGGGCGGTGCGCAGGCGCAGGGGTGCAGCGCGAAGTCGCCCTCAGCGTCCGACATGCAGTGGTACAGCATGCACTGAAACAAACACCACAATTAATTCATTAACTCAATGATTTGTAAACGCTGACGTTCAAAAAGTGTTATCTTGAATCTTTGAATCCCTTCATGGTTGCGTTACATACCTGAGCACACTTGATACAGGAAACGCAGTCGATGCACGATCGGAAGCAGTCCGGCGCGAACTCACACGCGCCCGCACGGTTGGCGCTCTCCAGGTACCACTCGTGGCAGTGCCTGGAATTGTGGAACATACACATAGTCAGTGTTTGTTGGGGCGCCTTCGAGCACTCGGCAACCTTCGGCTGCTGTCGTGACGCAGCGTGCGGCGGCGAGAGGTGCGGCGTGCGGGACAGGGACACTTCGCTACCGATCTCCTACGACGGCACGCGCGCTTCATACGCTTACCAACGTCAAAATTATTGTACCTATTTGGATTCTATTTATTTTAAGTTACAGTCCATTGCTTTTTAGTTTAGTCCTAAGGTCCTTAACAGTATTCACCAAACAAGGTAGGCAGTACATAGATGCAAAAGAAAAGGCATCCCAAGATTCATCCACAGCGCATAATTTTGATCACTACCAAAAAGAACAACAGTGTTCCATTGATGAATGATATTTACTGGTAGAACAAGAACTGTCTAGCCACGCCCAGAGGCTCTAGACGAGTGCCATTCAGTCAGCGGTAGCGGGGCGGAACGACTGTCAAAACATCAAAAATGTATGGGATTGACATTGATATATAAAAAACCCAAGATGCACAATCTCGAACAAATGCAACAGTCGAAACTGTCGTCAAAAACTGACATGTATCAAGTGTCATGTGTGAGTTGTGTGTAGTTATACTATAAGTAATTTTTTTGCAAATTCAACCTTACACGGATCGCTTAAAGTTGTTTTTACAAAGCAGTGCAGTACGGCGAGTGATGTGCAATTTTTTTTGCAAATTCAACCTTACACGGATCACTTAGTTGTTTTTACAAAGCAGTGCAGTATGGTGAGCGATGCGAGACTGTTTGAAACTTGCGCACAATTATACATATTGCGCTTGTTTTTTTGTGGACGTTTTTGAGATGCTGAGTGTGTATCTTGGTTTTTTTATATATCAATGGGGATTGACAAACGCTGAGGAAATGTCACGTGTTCAATCCCTTACATTCTGGCATTTCGACTATCGCTAATAGAATGACTCTTAAACTAGAGCCTCTAGTCACGTGACGTCGAAAAATAGCTTATCAAATAACCATAACAATATTATTTTTGTATAAGTTCTTTAACGTATTAATAAAGGGCAAGCGGCGCATGCACGTGCGCGGGATGGAAGGCGCATTGCTAGATCAAGTGTCGGTGGAAGCGGACGTGTGTGCGCTCCTTGGTGAAACTGGGTTTGTGGCTTTTATTTATTAATCCAGCAGCAAACGAGGACACCACAAGTTCGTATTTATGCTTCTTTTTTTGGTCAAAGTAACAAAAATACACCTTTATCACTACATATTTCCATTCGAAGCTAGTCCAAACATGTCAAGAGACTCATTCTTTCAAGTATCAATATCAACGCACCTGCACTTGATCCTCGCCTGGAAGGTCTCTGCCGGCTTCTTGTCCGGCAATGGCGGAGGACCGCTGCTGTACCCGCCCTTCTTTATTGACCCTGAAACCAAAAAAGAAATACATTAAAATAATGTCCAGAAGTGTTAGATTTCCGTACTAAAATAGAAGTGTGTCTGTTTAAACGGAAGACGGCAGCCGGACGTGCGCGTTCACACTTAAACGGACCGTCATTGCCATATCAGTCTCATTAGACGCACCGGGAAAAGAGACGGTCCGTCATAGCGGGAACGGGCACTGAGACTTAAAAAAACTGACGGACTCGCGTGCAAAGGGTTCCGAACCAATTTAATTTTTTTTTAATGTTCTTTTAACACTATCGAATTCTTATAGCTTTTCCTGTAATCTGTAAATAAAGATCTATTATCTCCATTTTTTTCAAAATTTTCGACTCAGTAGTTTCGGAGATAAGGGGGGAATGGTCATTTTTTGTCTTATTTGTTGAATAATTTCAAAACCATTTATTTTAAAATTATAATTAAAGCCCTCAAAGTAAGCCCTTTCATTTGATATGTATATAAAATACATCTATACATATAATAAAATCGTAGACTAACCGTGTCTGTACATTGAATATTTTTGCATGAAAATTACACAGAAAACTCAGGAAAAAGGTATAAAACACAAAAATGTAATTTTTGAAATTTTTGTCTGTTTGTCTGTTTGTCTGTGCGTTTGTGGGAGCATCACGCTTAAACCACAGATTCGATTGCAAATCTAAGTACTTAAAAATATTAAGTGATAACCCGAGTAACATTTAGCGTTTATTTCATCAAAATCGACCCACAAAATCAAAAGATATTGAATTTTTAAGTTTAGGAAGAAACTTCCTAATGTATTCTGATGAGTCAGAGCGCCATCTATTGAGAAAAATAAAATGCACGAAAGCATTCAAAATTGTTGAGTTATTTGTGAAACTTTTAATAAGTGGCAAAATAAGAGTGATCATTTTATACCTTTTCGTTATTGATCGATACAATCGATCCACAAAATCAAAATATATTGAATTTTTAGTTTAGTAAGAAACTTCCTTATATATTCTGATTAGTCAGAGCGCCATCTATTGAGGAACCAAAAAATGCATGAAAGCATGAATGTTACACCAAAACACATTGATTGAGTTATTTGTGAAACTTTTAATACGTAGACGTAGTCTTCTATACATTTAATAAAATCGTAGACTAACCGTGTCTGTACATTGAATATTTTTGCATGAAAATTACACAGAAAACTCAAGAAAAGGTATAAAACACAAAAAATGCAAATTTTGTTTTTGTCTGTTTGTCTGTGCGTTTGTGGGAGCATCACGCTTAAACCACAGATTAGATTGCAAATCTAAGTACTTAAAAATATTGAGTGATAACCCGAGTAACATTTAGCGTTTATTTCATCAAAATCGACCCACAAAATCAAAAGATATTGAATTTTTAAGTTTAGGAAGAAACTTCCTAATGTATTCTGATGAGTCAGAGCGCCATCTATTGAGAAAAATAAAATGCACGAAAACATTCAAAATTGTTGAGTTATTTGTGAAACTTTTAATACGTGGCAAAATAAGAGTGATCATTTTATACCTTTTCGTTATTGATCGATACAATCGATCCACAAAATCAAAATAGATTGAATTTTTAGTTTAGTAAGAAACTTCCTTATATATGCTGGTTAGTCAGAGCGCCATCTATTGAGGAACCAAAAAATGCATGAAAGCATGAATGTTACACCAAAACACATTGATTAAGTTATTTGTGAAACTTTTAATACGTAGACGTAGCAAAATAAAAGTAAACATTTTAATACCTTATCGTTATTTACCGTTACATACGGGCTTCTTATTTAACGTCTTCCGCTGCCAAATATTTTGTCAGTTTACATGGTCGATAGATGGCGTTGCACTGATGACGCGTTTTTCTGAATTGCGGTGTTAAGATTTTCCGCTGGAGAATGACCTCACACAATTTCTAAACACAGTCGTGTTTCGAAGGAATTTCGGTTTGGTCTCTGAAAGGTCTTAAACTGTTAGGGACCATAATTGGTTAAATCTCTGGTGCTGGTTTCGTTTAAAGTGCATTTATCGTAGAGTCTTAAACTGATTTAGTTTTGCGAAGTTCTGGACGGTTCGACTTGCGGATCAGGCCTGTAGGGTTCCGTACCAAAGGTGCTGTGCTGACGGGACCCTACTGCTAGGCCTCCGCGATTGATTCCGTTTAGAGCAAAGCAACGAACGGTTCGATTTGCGAAACAAGGCTAATAATAATAAATAAAAATCTTATATTTCAGACAGAGTCCATTTTTTGGTTAGTAGTTGGGTTTAGGTTTAGTTTAGGTTAGTAGTTTGGTTTTTTATAATAAGGTATCGTACCAAAGGTGGTCACGGTGACGGGAGCGATCGATTTTGGGAGGCTACTCTCTAAGTCCGAAGTCCGTAGTTTCGTGCTTAGTTGCGGACGTATTCTACTCCGTATCACTTACAGACTTACGATTAGTCCCGAACCCGAACTAAGAATGAATGACAACACGATTTCACAGTAACTGTCAAATCGTGTTATCATTAGTTCTCATTGGTTAGGTGATACGGAGAGGAAAATTTTTTTTTTTACAATAGATAGGCATACGTTTGACCACTATCTCACCTGATGGTAAGCGATGATGCGGTCGAAGATGGAGCACGTTTGCCTAGAAGCAACCTATTCACTTTTGTCTTAAAGACTCCCAGGTTGACCGCAACTAAGTTTTTAATTCGTGCTAAGTATCAAACGGTTCGATTTGCGAGCCAAGGCAAATTATAGGGTTCCGTGCCAAAGTTGCTAATGGGACCCTATTATTTAAGCCTTCGCGTACGATTTTGATTTGTGCGAACCCAGTCGATTTTTAGGGTTCCGTACCAAGTTTGCTAACGGAACCCTTTTTTTTAATAAGCCACCACTGTCCGTCTTCCTTCAGTTTATGCGTTTTATTTTTGTCTCGCTAATGTAAAAAATGTCTTCTAGAAAAAGGTCGAATCTTTCACAATATATCAAAATTCTTAATATTCTTAATATATTGAAAACAAAGTCGGGTTTGTTCGAACACTTTTCGAACTCGAGAACGGCTCGACCGATTTTCATAGTTTTTGTGTTTTTGGATTAGTCTTCGTCCGGAATAGCATAATAAGAATTAAAATACAAAAAAAAGAGTAGGTAGGTAGGGTAGGTAGGTAGGATAGGTAGGTAGGGTAGGTAGGGTAAGTAGGGTAGGTAGGGTGGGTAGGTAGGTAGGTAGGGTAGGTAAGTAGGGTAGGTAAGGTAGGGTAGGTAGGATAGGTAAGTAGGTAGTGTAGGTAGGTAGGGTAGGTAGGTAGAATAGCCAGTTTTTTTTTTTAAAACGTTGCCCCACACTAAGAATTTCTTCTGTATCGTGGGTGCGTTCACAAACATACAAACTCACATACACAAACAGCCAGACCCGGAACATCTATCTGTAGGCCATACAAATATTTGTTCCGTGCGGGAATCGAACCCGCGACACGCAGCGCAGCAGCCGATCGCTCAACCACTGCGCCAACCGTGTCGTTGACGGGAGCGAAGCCGCGCGGGTCAGCTAGTACAATATAAAATATATACAATTTGAAAAACTTTTATTTTAATTTTCTTATTTGACCCCCAAGTGAACCCATACTAAAAAAAAAATTACATTATTCCTTCGTGTTTGCGTCACAGAAGTTTATATGTATACCAAATTTCAACAGAATCGGTCCAGTAGATCTGGAGAAAACTGGCTGTGACAGACGGACAGACATACAACCACCCGAGTGATCCTATAAGGGTTCCGTTTTTACGGATGTTCGGAACCTAATTAAGGGATTTCTTACCGTCTTCATTTTTTGCACCTAGTATCGAGAATCTGATGACGAAAGTATGGGTAAGTCTTTCTTCTCTGACCTAACAATGGATATAGTTCTGGACTCACCAGAATCTCGTTTGAGCAGCGGCGGCTTGGTGTTGGGCGAGGACTTCTCCGAGCTGATGACTCCGCCCGCGCCCACCGCCGGGTACGTGTACTCGTGCACCTGCAATGTTTACGAGTTTTAAAGATGTATCAGGGTCCCGCAAACCTCCATCGAAAAGGGAGGATCCTCCGACCAGAAGGGTGTTAAGTCTGGTGGGCAACTGGCCAATTGTTGTCTGGCTGTTGTATATAAGGTCTTATTAAAATAGATGTAAAAAATTTAACACAGCGTTTAGTTCGTCTAACCAAAGATATCCAGGTAGTAGTAGTATTTATTACTAACTAGCTTCTGCCAGCGGCTTCACCCGCGTGATCCCTAGGGAGCATACTCCCGGGATAAAAAGTAGTGTCCTTTCTCAGGCTCTAGAGTATCTGTGTACCGAATTTCATTTAAATCGGTTCAGTAGTTTTGGCGTGAAAGCGCGACAGACAGACAGACAGAGTTACTTTCGCATTTATAATATTAGTAAGGATAAGGAAGTAAGGATTAAAGTGATTTTATTTTGACCTAAAATTTTTACCATTGTTCTTATTTTGATGGTCTGAATGATTTCTAAAAGTTATGGGTCCTATGAGTTGGAGCACTTTGATGGTGGTGTAGGATTTGTGTGACGTCACATCTTGGTGTTGGGTTAGCTTTTTTGCGGAGGTGCGGTAAGGTGTTCGCCACCGCGCAAGGCACTCATGCGCTCGCTTGCCATCGTACTAGCTTACCGCGCCCCCACTTGTATAATCTAATCTTTTTCCTACTTGCTCAATTCGCTTTACTTGTAAATCTTCTATTTTATTTTATGTTCTATCTTCCTAACTGCCTAAAGTGTAAACGTGCTTCCTACTCTTGTGTAACAGTCATAAACCTATAATTCAAAATATAACCGTTCTCATTGACTTTGAGACTTATTTGTTGGACTTATACCTACAACAGCATAATAGAAGCCATGTTTATTTTTCGTCGTCCGGTAGCAAGATGGGCAGACTACGTCGTTGCCTTCGCGAGTAGACCGTAGATGAGGGTGGCACAGGAACGTGGGGATAGGCACCGGAACGATGATGATAGGCACAAGAACGTGGGATAGTCACAGGAACGTGGGGATAGGCACAGGAACGTGGGGATAAGTACAGGAACGTAGAGATAGGCACAGGAACGTGGAAATAGGCGCAGGAACGTTGGATAGACACAGGAACGTGGGGATAGGCACAGTGACATGGGGATATGCACAGAAACGTGGGGATAGGCACAAGAACGTGGGGATAGGCACAGGAACGTGGGAACAGGCACAGTGACATGGGGATATGCACAGAAACGTGGGGATAGGCACAAGAACGTGGGGATAGGCACAGGAACGTGGGAACAGGCACAGGAACGTGGGAATGGGTACAGGAACGTGGGGATAGGCACAGGAACGTGGAAATAGGCACAGGAACGTGGGGATAGGCACAGGAACGTGGGGATAGGCACACGAACGTGGGGATAGGCACTCGAACAGAGAGGCCTATGCCCAGCAGTGGCCGAAGTGGGACAGTTGATGATGATCAACTTACAGCAGACAGATGAACGTAGGGACATCGATCAGGATCAGAGTCGTCCACGTGTAGCTTGTCGTCATACTGAGCCTCGTACTGCTTCAACGAATCTGGGAATAAAACATTACAGACTTAAGTTTCCTCAGAAATGTGTAAATTATGTCAGCGATCAGCCTTATTGGACAACAAAAGTGAGGAAAGAATCATGTAGGCCTTGGACTTCTAGAGATCAGCGAAAACCGTTGTCAAAAAAGTACAAAAAAACCACGTGAAGTAAAATTTCAGTAGCGCATGTCAATCCGATATGGGATTGACATGATCACATGAACTAGCGAAATGGTATGTGACATTTTTCTTTTTCAAGACAACGGTCGAATTTCACTTTGACTATAGCCTCTTGTCGTTAAGTGACAATGACTTTTAAAATGGTTGAGGGGGCCACCGAAGATGCAATGTGTGTACGGTGACCGTATGTTGACACAATTTAAGCAACAATATTTTGTACGAAAATTGTAGCTAAAGCTTTCGGGAACTAAATCAGGTCGAGTTCTCTGAGCTAGAGCGAGACTCTGATGGTAGTATGATGTAGTATGTTATACCTGATAGCGGGTGTCTGGGCAGCGTGATAGCAGATAGTATGGGCGTCTGCGTGATGTCGTCAGCGGGGCGGCGACGAGCGCGGCTTGCGGTCGAGTTCTCTGAGCTAGAGCGAGACTCTGATGGCAGGTTTAGACACTGTTGAAAAACGAATAAATAAGTTAAAGAGACGAAGCAAAAATATTATTAAATGGGTTGGGTAGTACAAGGTAAAATTGTGACAGTTTTCAATCTGAATTGTTATCGGATGCAGCTGTGTACCAGAATTTTACATGGAGGGACTCTGTCTATCCTCCACAACCCAGTAATGCTACGGCCACACATATGGCAATAATTATGGCCATAATTATTGCCATATTACGCTAGTGTGGCCGTAGTGTAACTGGACACCTTAAGATCTCCAAATGAAAGCCCGGGACCAACGGCTTAACGTGCGATCCGAGGCAAGGAGGAGTCGGTATGTAATCGATGATCATCAAGTCACAGACCGCTCTCGGCAAGCGTTGCTCAACCTCGGAAATTCTTAGCCACGAAAAACTCCTTGTATTATTTCCGAAAACCTATGAATCTGCCTACCTTCTTTATAAAAACCTTTGAACCATGTATAAAATAACTGATATCAACTCACCTCGAAGATATTCTGCTCTTCATCGTCGTCTTTTGGCGCTGGGTTGTGTTTTTTGTACGCGTGAAGTGAAGGCCACGCCCCGCCCAAACCTAAATCAATTAATACATTTGTGTTTTAGTATGGTGGCAGTCAAATTGGGTGTTTGTAAGTGCGGTAAGCAATACCCCTTCTATATTATGTGGTGGGACTGGTTAGTCGCATAATTAGAGTAGATGACTAAAACTAATTAATCCGTCAGAAAATTTCCAAAAAATTTTGGACACGTATTTTTTCTTTTTTCACGTAAACAAAAAAAAATTACGACACAGTGCGTTGAAAACTCGTGTGACGTCACGTGCAAGTACACTTTTACAAACAAGTGACGTCACCAGCCCCCACTCCTGATCTTTGATGCGTTTTATCTTCGTCATTTTTTATAGATTTGATAAAGTAGAAAATACGTGTCCAATATTTTTCGATAATAATTAACTCACGGACTAAATAGAATAATATTTTTTTAATCAAGTATCATCCCTATTGTCTCAACTTAGCTATTATTTGATCATAATTTTAGCTTCCTTGACTTTGTGTTCTGCTACAAAGGATAGAAACTGAACGGAAAAGTGTTTGTATTTCTAAATTTTACACTGAAGATACATGAGTTAAGTTTTTAGGTAATGAAAGACTTAGCTCCTATGGTAAAAAGTTTCATGGCCATATAAATATGATATCTTTTTTTCACCTAAATAATAATTCCCACACTAAAGACTTTCAACAATGGCGGTTAAACAAACAAGACAAGTAATGTTTCAAAATAAAGTTGACTAGCTTCTGCCAGTGGCTTCACCCGCGTGATTCCTACGGAAAATACTACCAGGACAAAAAATAGCCTGTGTTATTCCATACTATAATCTACCTCTGTGCTAAATATCATGAAGATCCTTTCAGGCGTTCTGACGTGAAATTAAATTTAATTACTAAATTATAATATTTAGTGAGATATCCGATTTGTCTGTATCTAACTAGGTAATTTTAATATTTAGTAGGATATCCGATTTGTCTGTATCTAACTAGGTAATTTTAATATTTAGTAGGATATCCGATTTGTCTGTATCTAACTAGGTAATTTTAATATTTAGTAGGATATCCGATTTGTCTGTATCTAACTAGGTAATTTTAATATTTAGTAGGATATCCGATTTCTCTGTATCTAACTAGGTAATTTTAATATTTAGTAGGATATCCGATTTGTCTGTATCTAACTAGGTAATTTTAATATTTAGTAGGATTTCCGATTTGTCTGTATCTAACTAGGTAATTTTAATATTTAGTAGGATATCCGATTTGTCTGTATCTAACTAGGTAATTTTACACAAGTTCTACATATCTATACAGTAATTATAACCAACAAACTGTTCAGCCTACCCCACCAGAAGCGTGGCGTGATAATACTCTCAAAACTCACCGTGTAAGAATCCAGTATACGGCAGGAGGCAAAAGAAAGCACATTAGATAAATTAGTTCATTATTAGTATACAGTACACACTGCGATGTTTTATATAGCAGACATGAGGCATAAAGCTTATATTACGATACAGGGGGACCGACCTTAACACTTAGGTAAGTTTAGGTAAAACGAAAATTTTATCAGCCTATAGTAACTTAGGAACAGCCAGACCAAATGTGACAGTTCCTAAGTTACCCTAGGCTGATAAAATTTTTTGTTTTTCCTGAATTATCCTAATTGTTAAGTTCAGTCCCACCGAGGCTTTAAGGCTTGGTTCTGATAAGCAAGCTCTATAAATTAATATATGTTTATATATTCATGTTATTAACCACTGATATTCAATGATGATGTTTTAAGTTTTTCTTTATTAACTCTATGCTTAAGTCCTATGTTGTAGCTGTTAATAAATAAAATTTATAAAAACAAATAAAATGTGGTTCAGTAAAACGTTGGGTGGCTTAAGCCTCATTTCTACATTGTTTCCCTTGAATAGTATTGAAGGAAAATGTGGGTGGAACTCTTCCCAGTTCATTCTAAGTTGTTTTATGAAAATCACCTCGAGATATTGCATTCAAGTAAATTGTAGGAAACATTCTGAAGTACAGTGTATGATGAAATATTCTGTGTTATAATAGCGCTCATATCAATGCAACATAATATGAAATCATGATTACTAAAATTGTCAGTCAAAATTCATTTTTTCAAACTAGATTACCTACTATCCTTCCTACCTACTAGGGTACCTACTATGACGTTTTAAAACGATCATGATTATGGTGAGGGAGGAAGACGGAGTTATACAAGACGCATAACACTATCCCTTTTTCACAGCAAAATCATGTTCGCATTGGCACGTCATAGCAGTACTTTTTGGACGTGTAAATTTTACATGAATTCAGTCCCCCAAAACGGGGCGCCCGTCACCACTTCCTAGCGCTTAGCTGGGAAGAAGAAGTGGCGCAACAAACTCCCCAGCAACACATAACTCTGTTATTTTAGAATAGGGCGTGGTCTACCAGCACAGTAGTCTAGTTGGCTATCTGATAGACGTATAAGCAAGAGGAACCACGCCCTACGCTCTATGGTTAATAAATACACATTTAAGCATATATAAATACATTAAGTTCAGCACAGCCAAAGCCTTATAAAGCCGTAGGATCATTCTTCAGGTTACAGATTTTTATTTTTAATCATTTTTTACCCGACTGTCAAGGGAAGGTTATGTTTTTCGCGCGTATCTTGTATGTATGTTTGTTTGTTTGTTTGTTTGTTTGTGAGTTTGTAAATTTCTTTATAACCTCGTACCCAGCCTGTTTCTAGTTTTAATCTAAATTACGGGGACACACATTGACCATCAGTCAAAGACTGTATGATAACAAAAACCATATAACGCTAAGATCACGTTATGGCTGTGCAAAATTAACTTAAGAAGTGAAGATGATACCTAGTCTTTCTTGCGACTAGAGACTTGAGATGCCGATGCATTCCACCAGCTTCTATGACATATCTTTTACGATTCAGGCGGTGCGGTTATGGAATGCCTTGCCGGTGTCGGTAAGGCGTCCTCAATCTTTGTCTACTTTTAAAACTATGGTAAAAAATCATTATCTCTCTCCTTAATCGTCTTTACTTGGGTTCTCTGCTATATTGTTTATATGTATTTATCTATTATGTAATTATTGTATATATAAATAGTACACCTAAGACTGACTACCTGCAGTACTGTCACTCCTCTCTTTAAAATCCATCCAAAGGTTGTCTTTAAAAGATCGCCCGGCCTTATCGCTAAAAGCGATCTTTATTGTGTCACTCTATGTAATGTTTTCTTCATCTATTTTTTTCTGTAATTTATATGGTGTACATAATAAAGAGAATTCTATTCTATTCTTTCAGTCGAAATATTATATTGAAGAACTTTTTTTACCTAAGATGGGTTTGCTCTTGACTCTAGTCTAGGTCAGAGGTAACAGACAAAGTAGACGATGGAGCGAGCTTACCCAGAAGAAGCCTGTTCACTCTAACTTTGAAGAGACTAGGGTTGAATGCCTTTGGAAAACCCAGACGCAGGTAGAGTTCCACTCCTTTGCTGTGCGCATTATAAAAGACCTTCATTCGTTATAGCAAAGGAGACTGTTTAAATTAGTATGGGAAGTGGTCTATGAACCAATAGCGATACTGTAGTGGTATTTCTATGGGGATACCTCAACTTTATCCTTGTGCAAAGGGCCATCGAAATCTAACCCGGCAATTTTAAGAAAAATAATACTTCAGGTCAGACTAGCTTTTGCCTGCGACTTCGCCCGCGCATGTCCCGTTTTTCCCCGTTCCCGTAGGAATTTGCAGAATTCCTCTCTTAGTGCTCCCCTACGGAGTGTAGGGCTTCATGACACATTTCAGTTTTCTACAACCAGTAGTTTCGGCTGTGCGTTGTCTGTCAGTAATGGAAGAATTTTATATATATTGATGATTTTGATGCAGACTTTGCACCAGGGCATAGTTGAGGTATCTCCATAGAAATACTATAACACTATCGGTATTCGTTCATTGATCACTTTTGATCAGTCTCCTTTCGATTTCAATGATCCTCTTCCCCGATACGAATGTTTAACAACTGGATAATTCTGATAAACCCTCAAAACTCTGAAGAATGCCCATCGAAAGTCCGTCGCTTACCGTCCAGCAGCTCTTCGATAGCTGTCCGCACGCCTTTGTCGAAGGCGCGCGCGTCCGCCGCCGTCTGGAACGTGAGCCCGAAGCGCTTCTCGTCCGTCACCCAGTGGTGGAAGGTCGGCATCACCTTGTTGTACTGGAAGTCTTTCTTTATCGTGCATTCTAGTACTACCTGCAATTATAAAGATGGCGGGTTTAGTATGCAAATATACAACGGAAATATTAGGGCTGTCTATAGCCGTGCACGCACGAGCGAACAGAACATGTTGAACACGACCATCGATCACCAAATTGGATCGCCACGAACATTTTTGACGAAGTGTTTGATGTTCGTTAGTGGTACGCACGTGCGAACAAAGTGTTCGATGTTCGTGTTCATCATGGTTTTGTTCGTTCGTGTTTACACGGCTTTGGGTAGACACCAGATAAATGTGCAATAACGGTTATTGACCCACATACATTTATTGACTTTCTTAATATCAAAAGTAGAAATAAAGACAAAGCTGTCCAAAATCGACTTCTATCGTTATCCTTTACGTTCTCTAGTAATGAAACACTGTTTATAATTTACTAGCTTCTGCCAGTGGCTTCGCCCGTGTGGTCCCTACGGAACATAGTCTCGGGATAAAAAGTAGCCTATGTCGTTTCTCAGGTTCTAGACTATCTGTGTGCCAAATTTCATTTAAATCGGTTCAGTAGTTTAGGCGTGAAAGCGCGACAGACAGACAGACTTACTTTCGCATTTATAATATTAGTAAGGAAGTAAGGATTGTTCGGGTATCGACGAAGGGATATTAAGGAAAGGTCAATGTTCTTTATTTAAAGTTTATCTGGCGCCTACCATAGTGACTTTTTTTAAGAGTTGAATAAGTATTGTCACTTTGCTTAACAACTACTATATTGCAACTTATTCCATTAATATTGTTCTAGTATCAACGTAAAACATAATTAAAATAATAAACTTACTATATTATCGCTGATGCGCTTCCCGTGTATGAAGTATTCGTGCGTCGGTGCGGCCGCTGACGAAGATGTTGTAGTTTCGCCATTGCTGTCACCCCCAGCTGAAACAGAACATAAACGTATAAGCCTTGAATTCTTTGAATTCTTTTTTTAAGATGGGAATTATCAAATGACTCCTCCCGCTCTGGGGGGAGCGGAAGGGAGTGTCAGACTCTTACTGACTAAAACCCATCTGGGTTTCTCCTGCCCTTTGCGTTCCAGGGCTGCGGTGACTCTTTCGAACATATTCCGCAACACTGACAATTCTTTAAATCCTGACTTAACACTTGGAACTTAAGGACTTATGACACATATACGTTTAAAAAAGCATAGCGTAATGCTTCAATGAGTTTTAAAGTATATGCTTTTATCGAAGCTTAAGTACCAAGGCTATACTGTATTTCTACAGTTGCAAAGTGTTGCCTCGCCATAAATATTCCTACTTAAACAAACTACGTGTAACTTCTTAACTACGTCTCATACCATAATCTACGAACAAGTCCCCATTAATGATAAACCAACGATACCTAAACACATTTTATTACTACCTAACATTGTAGTCACCATAACACATACATATGCCAATCAAAGGCGAGCAATTACAATTCAAGGTAGGTTAACACAATGGGTGCCATAAGAAGCCCATTCATTAATATGATTCATTCGTTGTTTTGAACTAAGCGAGGCTGTTAGCGTTTTCCTTTAAGTTATGAAATAGGTGAATGAGATATTGTGCTCCTTTTAGTGGATTGCTTGATGGTTTTTGGTGTGGGTTCGATGCTCGCTCTATGAGGAGCTCGAAGCAAATTAATAACAGTCAAATGAATTTGCAAAGTTAGGCAACGTATGTCGAGGTCGGTATGTGGATGGTTGACTATTCGTTACATACTCGTACCTCGACTTCGTTTTTTTTACTATTGATAGGCACGCGTTTGACCACAATCTCACCTAATGGTAAGCGATGATGTGGTCGAAGATGGAGCACGCTTGCCTAGAAGTAACCTATTTAATCTTGACTTAAAGACTCCCAGGTTCGGAGCTATAAGGAAACAGACTCCGGCAGCGAATTCCACTCCTTAGCTGTACGCACTATGAATGTGTTCTCAAAACGTTTTGTGCGTGTGGGTGGGATGTCCACCATGTACCGGTGGCGCATCGGCGTTCGTCTTGTGGTCCGATGATGGAACGGGCTTGGCGGAATTTAATTATGCAATTCCGTCGCACATTCTCCAAAATGCAACCGGTAGAAAACCGACAGGCTAGCAACTCGTCGTCTATGCTCAAAACTTTAGAGGTTCGTCGCGACGAGCCTATCATTGCCGATGATCCTCTTTGTTCGTTTCGGAGTATTTATTTGTAAACATAGATTACAGATACACAGGAGTGTGATATGTTATATTTTTGAAGTGCTCTATGCTTTGCCATTGGGCGGACAATGTCAGTATCAATTTCCATTATTTCATTTTTTTAATGCCTCTGAAATCACGTCAAGCCATTGGTCCCGGCTGTCATTTATAGATATTTTTTTATGACAGTCGTTACGGGTGGTCAGAAGCCAGAAAATCTGACACCAGTCTTCCTAAACGGCATCGTGTTACCCATTTACTGATTGTAAGGTTCAGATAGGCAGACGTTCCATGATAACTAACAGCACACTGCTTTTTGTGGTGCATCAAAACATCCGCAGTTAGGGATGCGATATGATAACCTTTTTCTAAACATTGAGGTTATATGTACTAGTACATAGTACATTATTACCTCAATGATCCACTACTCAAAAATTGGTGTACATTTCAGATTTCTATCCTTCCAGCAGTTCTATCCTTCTAATGACTAAGTAGTAGTACAGTCGTGCATACTGCAGTACTTTGAACGTGTCCCTAGGCGGGATAACGACTCCATAGAGCCGCTGATAGTGCAGGGAAAAGTAGAGGGAACTAGATCGCGCGGCAGGTCACGTATGCGCTGGATTGATCAAATTAAATCCGCACAAGGAAGCCGCGTATCTGCACCAGACAGTGTGCCAACAGGGAGAGATGGCGGGAGATCGTGTGGAAAGCTGTGCCCGCCTCTACTTTCGACGTGGACGCCTCGACGTGACCCCGACCGCTCTGCCAAGAGCGAAACGACACAGAAGAAGACTAAGAGCTGATTTCACCAATGAAACTGGACGCGATCATTACATCTAACCTGCGTTCAAGAGCTGTCAGTGTTAATATCCCACAGGAAATAATAACAATGACAGCTCGTGGTTTATATGCTAATCACGTCCAGTTTCATTGATGTAATCCGCCCTAAGACAAGAAGACACTACAAGATTGCACATTCTCAAAAATCCAATTTCTACCGTTATAATACCTTATAAGCACTTCTGAAAGTTGCTAAGTCTGCATCTTATATTTCGGTGACATCACTATATCCTTAAAACCTACTTGGTGGCAATACCTAACTTTCGAATGCATCAATATCTTTAAATGGTTAACAATTGATCAAACACCCACGTATTCGTGACATTTTATAAAGATCTACTTTCACTTTTTTTTTGTTTTTTATTTGAAGATCATTATCATTCTTGATTCGATCATGCAAGGAAAATCCAAACATTGCCCTCTCCATTGTCCTCAAGAGAACCAAGGTTGGAGCCGACATAGCTTGAAGTGGCAGTGGGCAGGGCACATTGCTCGCAGAACATATGGTCGATGGGGCCAAAAAGTTCTGAAGACGCAGCGTTGAAAGGACTCCCACAAGGTGGACCGATGACCTGGTGAGGGTCGCGCGTTGCCGATGGAGACGCACAGGACTGGTTGTTGTGGCGACACTTGGGGGAGGCCTATGTCCAGCAGTGGACGTCTTTCGGCTGATCTCATGATGAAGATCATCAGCCTTTGTTACAAGTAAATGTGCAATAATAATGACGAAGATGCACGCTCACCTAGACACAACTATTATTTTCAAGACTTGAAGACACTCAATGCTATATATAAGGTACACAGACTCTAGGCAGCTCGTCTTAGCGTTACGAAGAATACAAGTATCTAATCAGTGTGCAGTGCACAGATTTAGCGAAGACTGTCATCGTCGCACCCTCCACTGTGAAACTTAAACATACTTACTTAAGAACACCTTATAAAGGTTGTTTAAAAGGTTTTTTTGATAGTCGCTCGCTAAAACTTTACGTTTTAACGGTTTATACCATAGAAATATAAAAAAAAACAGGTTTAAATAGATAAATTCCAATCGTGATCAACGTAAATTTTGTAAAGCTTCAGCTGCATCAGCCCCTACTTTGACAATAACATGTTTTGCTCACCTGAGGACCTGTGGGGGCGAGCTCGCTTCCCGACCATGACATCAGCGAGCCCGCCGCCCCAAGAGCCACCCAGCCGCCGGTGCCCTCGTCGCAGCACATGATCTGTGCTCGCACCCGCACTGGTACAAATAACATGTTTTGCTCACCTGAGGACCTGTGGGGGCGAGCTCGCTTCCCGACCATGACATCAGCGAGCCCGCCGCCCCAAGAGCCACCCAGCCGCCGGTGCGCACATGACCTGTGCTCGCACCCGCACTATTACAGATAATATGTTGTGCTCACCTGAGGACCTATGGGGGCGAGCTCGCTTCCCGACCATGACATCAGCGAGCCCGCCGCCCCCAAGAGCCACCCAGCCGCCGGTGCCCTCGTCGCGGCACATGACCTGTGCTCGCACCCGCACCAAATAGGCACTGTGGACAAAGGAATAAGGGTTAGAATTTCATGTAATCAAGAACATGATCGCAAAATCATCAAAGACGCAACCTAAATCAAAACTAGAAAGCCATTGCTCTCGTCTAGAAAAAGTGACATTCTACTAGCGACCACGACTGTCATGGCATGTCATAACATGCGCAATCTATACTAATCTATGAACTAATAATACACATATATAAAGCTGAAGAGTTTGTTGTTTGCTTGATCTTGCTAATATCAGGAACTTCTGATCCGATTTGAAAAATTATTTCAGTGTTAGATAGCCAATTTAGCGAGGACGGCTATAGGCTATATATCATCAAGCTAAGACCAATAGGAGCGGAGCAGTAATGAAAATAGTGACGCAGACGAAGTTGCGCGGGTCAGCTAGTAATATTATAAATGCGAAAGTAACTCTGTCTGTCGCGCTTTCACGCCACGCTTTCAGTCTAGAGCTTGAGAAAGGACATAGGCTACTTTTTATGCCGGGAGTATGTTTCCTAGGGACCACGCGGGCGAAGCCGCTGGCAGAAGCTAGTCCTGCTGATAAAATGACAGTTACTTTAGAGCCTAGACAGGAAGGTGATGAATGATGATGTAGGTACGAGGATGAAGACTGACGGACGGACATTGGAGGCTTAGTAACTGTTTAAGAATATTAACATCATGACGGTACCTTGTCAATACATTTACGAAAACATCATGTATGTCAGAAAGAATTTACATCTTTTTAGTAAAAGAGGCGACCGACATAATTATGGTGCTAGAAAAGGGATCAATTAGTTCAACCAGGTTTCAGACTGGCTAAAGTTGCCTCATCTTTTATGGGGTACTGTTTAAAATGTTATAATAAGATACCTCCCCATATATTAGAACTTAATGAGACAAAATTTAAATCTTGTATTAAACGCACACTATGCAGGCAAGCATATTTTAAGTTGGGGGATTATATTGAAGATAAAAATGCTTGGCTGAATGCTGGTCCGGCTCCACAGCCACTTAGGCGCACAAAATAATCTGTTAGCATTTGGAAACATTGTTGGACCGGCTGAAGATTGTAAAAAAACAATATTTGCATTGTATAGACTCAATTTATTTAGCAATGTATAATTTCATCCATTTTAACGGCACATGTGTGAATACTGTGTACCTTAAACTTAAGCTATAGCTATCAGTTTTAGGTTTGTTTTTGACTTGAATGTACCCTGGCGGTTGGGAGAGTCATGCTCACACAAAAGTCTAGCTGATGGTGGCGTATGCGTTGGATCATTTGGCTCCCTTCAAAATAGTTGAGCCGAATGGTGCTAGCGCAAGCGTCATGTTCGTGAACGGGCGCTGTCAGTTGGGACTGGTCATTTCTCAGTTGCCATGGTTTATTTTAAATATTTCTTTGAATTGTTCCTTTTTTCCCGGACGCTTTTATCCTGCTCGTCTTTTACATCGTTCTCACATGTTTGTATAATTTCAACTTGATGTAAACCAAAATTTGTAACAATTTATTATTTTTTAAAAGAGTGTCCGTGGAGTTTCTTGCACGTTCTTCTCCATAGAGATCTACGCTTTGGAACGTGCAAATAGCTTCATCTTTTTGGACTGACCGACCTTGACAATTCAAAAGTGCCTGTAAATGGTTTATTTGAAATATACGATTTGATTTGATTTGATTTGTAAGAATTCCGTTGGTTATCGTTCGGGTACGGGGAACCCTAAAAATTTTCATAATGAGTACTAATGATTATATAACATCACTAGTTGATGCCAGCGGCTTCGCCCGCGTGAATGTCGGTTATTGCGACCAAAAGTAATCAGCTCCCAGACGGCTTATTTTTTTCCGACACCTCCAAAAAATAGGTATCATTATATTTTAGCCAAAAACAAACTAAAAACACAAAAACTTGTCGAATTACATACTAAAACCTTCCTCGAGAACCAGTCTATCCATTGGTGAAAACAGCATGAAAACCAGTGCAACAATTTTTGAGTTTATCACGAACGGACAGACAGACGCGGCGGAGGACTTTGTTTTATAATATGAAATGATATTGTAGTAAGGACAAATATATAAATAGCAGGTAAAGAGTGAGGATAAGTGAGTTATCAATCGTTGAACTAAAAATATCATATGATATTAACAGAAAGTAGGCAAAGATATAATTTGTTGAAAACCGATATAAGCCATAGTCGAGTTTGTTTTTTTTTTAATCAGATTGGGATGATATGCACTATCAGCCGATGAAGTTGAGAACATTGAAATAGACTTTTATTTTTGAACTAACTAATAGGTTGCAAAACCAGCAGTCACCCAAAGATTGAATTTAAGCAGAATGACGTCCAATTCTGAAGAGGCATTTATCATAATTAAAAATAAACCTAAAAAGTAAAAAAAAACTGGCCAAGTGCGAGTCGGACTCGCGTGCAAAGGGTTCCGAATGAATTTTATTTTTTTAACATGTGTTTTTAACACTTTAAACTTCTTATATTTCCTGTAATTTATAGGTAAAGATCTATTATCTCCATTTTTTTCAAAATTTTAGACTCAGTGGTTTCGGAGATAAGTGGGGGGGGGAATGGTAATTTTTCGTCTAATTTCTTTAATAACTTCAAAAGCATTTATTTAAAATTATGAATAAAGTATAATTAAGACCCACACAGTAAGCCCTTTCATTTGATATGTCACACGATATTGTTCAAAAACCTTTTTTTTTTTAATTTTCTAGTTTGACCCACAAAAGTGACCCCCATACTAAAAATTTATTAATTTACGTAACGCGTCCGTGTTTGGGTCACAGAAGTCCATATGTGTACCAAATTTCAACAGAATCGGTTCAGTGGATCCGGAGAAAACTGGCTGTGACAGATGGACAGACAGACAGACAGACACCCGAGTGATCCTATAAGGGTTCCGTTTTTTGTTCGGAACCCTAAAAACAATCTATGTAGACGGAAGACCCCTAATGATTGGCCTGATAAGTCTAGAGCTTTCTACACCTGCTAATACACAGGGTGATTATTTCAGTAAGTGTACTGTTGAAAACCGCATCAAAATCTATCAAGTAGTTTAGATATACCGAGCTAATAAACAGATAAAACGACTTTGTTTAACACAATTTAGAGATAGGATTACAGTAACCATGGTTTCCAATAAACGACTATTACATTGATGTGATAATGAACGATCCGTAGTTCGATGTAGTCTTCTACAAAAAAAAATCCTTCTATCAACATATACCACCATGTTAGGTAAATCACAGGTTTGATACCACCAGTCATAATAGCCGAAGACGTCCACTGCTGGACATAGGCCTCCATAATCGCCACGATTGGCAGGCGGGTTGGCGATCGCAGTGTATGGTGTTGCGTTTTACAGAGAGCGCTGCTGCCCATTCTCTGGCGAGTCCTTAGTCGCCTCTAACGACACCCACGGGAAGTGATGGGATGGTATTATTCTTTTACGGTGCCATACGGCACCGGCCGACATCATGCGGACTGTAGACCTGAGTATATGGTTTTAATTTCAACTCGACACCTCCACGCGTTCCCGAGATAAAGGGTCTTGACAGACAGACGACGGACAACAAAGTGATCCTATAAGGGTTCCGTTTTTTCCTTTTGAGGTACGGAACCCTAAAAATAGGCCCCATTAGCTCTATACTCAATAAAACAGGCCCCCAAAAAGGTTTGATACAGGGCCTTTGCTTCGGACTAGACTACGCCATGACTACGCCACTGATACATACAAACTCTCGAAAAACATTACCCTCCTTCTGGGGCAGTTGGATAAAACACAACAGCTCGTTATAACAAGCACGGTATGAGTCAGCTAAAGACAAAAGGAAATGGGCTATTATGAGGCCAGTAGGCGCGGACTTGCTCAATTGCAGTGTAATCAACGGTGGCCAGACATTGATGCATCCGCGATGCATTTAGTGTTACTGATGCGGACTTTAAAGCAGTTTTTGTACCTTGTTCCCGGTAACATGGGTTTAACAAAACACCTGAAATGTGGGGAAACGCACAAGCAATAGTCTGCAGCTGTTGATGATGATGATCCTATTGGTGATGATGATGGTGAGTGCTTTACAGATTAGGGATACGCTTCTGCCATAACTTTCGTGGACTATTCTATACTAATATTATAAAGAGGTAAAGTTTGTGAGTTTTTAGGGGGTAATCTCTGGATCTACTGAACCGATTTTGAAAATTCTTTTACCAATAGAAAGCCACGTTATTTGTGAGTGTCATAGGCTATATTATATACCCCGCACAACGAATTAGACACAGGTCAGCTAGTCTACACTAATATTATAAAGAAGAAAGATTTGTTTGTTTGTTTGTATTGGAATAGGCTTCGAAACTACTGGACTGATTTGAAAAATTCTTTTAGCATTGGATAGCTACATTATCAGGGAGTAACATAGGCTATATATTATCCGCGTACTCCCACGGGAACGCGAACTACGCGGGTGAAACCGCGTGACGTCCACTAGTAGTTTGTATTTTCATTTTGGCTAAATCATAAGCGCAAAACGGAAAGCATGGTAAGCTGTTGATCCCTGCTGTGATTTGTATATCTTTGACATTCGTTAGGCGTAGTCAGAAGCCAGGAAATCTGACGTCAGTCTTGCCCAGGGGGTCTCGTAACCAGTTACTGGTTTCAGGTCAGATAGAAAATCGCTCCTCATAAAATACTGGTATTCAGTTGGATTCGGTTGGAAGTCGACCCCAACATAGTTTGAAAAAAACTGGCCAAGTGCGAGTCGTACTCGCGTGCAAAGGGTTCCGAACCAATTTAATTTTTTTAACATTTTATTTTAGTACAAACTTCTTATAGGTTTTCCTGTAATCTTTAGGTATATGTAGAACTATAATCTGCATTTTTTTTTTCAAAATTGTAGGGTCAGTAGTTTCGGAGATAAGGGGTGGTCATTTTTCGTCTAATTTCTTGAATCACTTTAAAACTTTTTATTTGAAATTATGAAAAAAATATATAGGTTTTAAACCTTCACAATTAGCCCTTTCATTTGATATATCACACGATACAGGTTGAAAAAGTTTTTTTTTTAATTTTCTAGTTTGACCCACAAAAGTAACCCCCATACTAAAAATGTATTTATTTACATAATGCGTCCGTGTATGGGTCACAAAAGTCCATATTTATACCAAATTTCAACAGAATCGGTCCAGTAGATCCGGAGAAAACTGGCTGTGGCAGACGGACAGACATACAGGCAGACACCCGAGTGATCCTATAAGGGGTCCGATTTTTACGGATGTTCGGAACCCTAAAAAGCTAGGCAGATTGATGAATCAGCTTTTAGCTGCGAAAAGGAAAGCAGTAAATCGATGAAAAAACGGTTGTAAAACTAAATATAGAAAGAAGAAACAATGTAGTCATCATAATCAGCATTATCAAGTCACTACTGACACATTTAACTCCATTAAAAAGAGCAATAGAGTTGACGTATTGATCCGGGAGGGTCTAACGTGCTCTCTGAAGCACGCAGGCCACAGAGGGGTCCTGTAGCACAGTTACACCTGACTGCATCCACAAGGTAGGGTAGGTATACTGTGTATTTGTGGAGGATTTTTGTAGGCTGCGATTCAGCTGCCTGGTTTTGTTTTTCTGTGTCATGAGGGGGCGACTTTTTTAGAGTGATATGCTTTTGTTTTCTTTTTTTAACGGACTGCGCGACGCTAAGAACGGTAATGTGTTTATCAGCCTATGTATGTATGTTTGTGCCATTATGGCGCTCTATAGACCAAACGCGTGGGCCGATTTTGATGATTCTTACGTCAATCGATTTGTCTTAATCGTACGAGTGTCTTTAACCAGACGCCATATTGTGAAAAAGAAAAAAAATAGTTGTATCTAAAAACCCGACGCAAAAAACGACTAAAAAGTTAAGGTTTTTAAGGATTGGAAATCATCAAATGACTCCTCCCGCTCTGGGCGGAGCAGAAGGGAGTGTCAGACGCTTACTGACTGAATAAAACCCATAAGTATTCCCCTAATGCCCTTGCGCCCTGGAACACAGGGCAGTGATGCCTTTTTCGAAAATTAAATCGGCAACCCTGGCAGGGCCTTAAACATAACTAGTGAAATATGGCTGTGCTATAAATAATGCTAAATTGATAAATAAATTAATTAAATTATAGGTACACCTCTCCATAAACCTTCAAAGAACACAGGTGTAAAGATATACAAGTGTTCCCTTTTCGTCACCATCGCAAAACGGGCCGGTCATCTTCGAGACAGTTCGGAACTCAAACCTTTGTACGTGGTCAGAAAAGCGAGCCATCTTACTGACCAATCGATTTGAGACAGAAATAACTTGCCTAGACTGCAGTTCAATACTGCAGAAATGCACTTTGATATTCAGTGGCTATTCAAGTTACGTATTCAATATCATACTGCCTTTCCCCAAATATGTTGAGGGGGGGGATTGCATTTAGCTGCTGAATACCAGTATTATACATGGACCGTTTGCCTACCTGATCTCCAAAACCCTTGGCAAGACTACTAACTAGTTAGTCAGTTTATCTGGCTTCTGACTGTCAAAGATCTTCAAATGATAGCCAGTACCAACGGCTATAGTGTTATGAAATATAGCTGACCCGCGCAACTTCGTCTACGTCACAATTTTCATTACCGCTCCGCTCCTATTGGTCTTAGCGTGATTATATATAGCCTATAGCCTTCCTCGATAAATGGGCTACCTAACACAGAAAGAATTTTTCAAATCGGACCAGTGGTTCCTGAGATTAGCGCGTTCAAGCAAACAAACAAACAAACTCTTCAGCTTTATATATTAGTATAGATTTCGTAGACATCTTACACAATAACTCAGCCACCATGAATCCTGTCAGGGTTGCGGAATTTGTCCGAAAGGGTCACCGCGGCCCTGGAACGGGCATTAGGAGGAACAAGGATGGGTTTTAGTCAGTAAGAGTCTGACACTCCGTTCTGTTCCGCCCAGAGCGAGAGGAGTCATTTGATGATTTCCATCATTAAAAAATGGCATCTTACTTAGAAGCTTTCAATTTAACCCAGAGTGCATCTTAGGTCACCTTTGGTGCTTCATATAATGAACTAGCAACCCACCGCGGCTTCGTACAAGTGCAAATTACGCACACAAACATTCTTTGTTTATCGCTGTTTCTATTAGTAAAAATCGTCTCAATATCCATTGCGTGGTTTAGAAGAAATAAGCGGAGAAACAGACAGAGGCAAAGAGCGACTTTGTTTTATACTATTTTAGAGATTGAACTGAAAACTACTTGGTAACGATGAAGGAAAAACACAACAGTTCGGCCCGACACCATAGATCGGGAAAAAGCGTGATTTTGAACATTTTTCGGAGCGGGAGTTTCGCGTTTATGTATAACTTTACATGGTCAAGCAACTTGCAACGTTGATTCAAAGAGCGTGAGAGCGATGTTCGTTTTTTTCCTCATCTCCGAGACTTGCCGGTATTCACTATCCGAGGCTCCAAACAAGTGACATACTGTAAGCAGTAGCGTGGCGAAAGTGATTGTCAAAACGTCAAAAGTGTATGGTATTGACAAATGCTGTCGAAATTTGACGTGATCAATCCTTATATATAAAACTAGCTGACCCGAGCAACTTCGTCTGCGTCACATTTTTCATTACTGCTCCGCTCCTATTGGCCTTAGCGTGATGATATATAGCCTTCCTAGATAAATGGGCTATCTAACACTGAAAGATTTTTTCAAATCGGACCAGTAGTTCCTGAGATTAGCGCGTTCAAGCAAACAAACTCTTCAGCTTTATAATTATATATATACTAGCTGACCCGCGCAACTTCGTCTGCGTCACTATTTTCATTACTGCTCCGCTCCTATTGGTCTTAGCGTGATGATATATAGCCTATAGCCTTCCTCGATAAATGAGCTATCTAACACTGAAAGAATTTTTCAAATCGGAACCAGTGGTTCCTGAGATTAGCGCGTTCAAACAAACAAACTCTTCAGCTTTATATATTAGTATAGATATAGATTCTTCCGTTACTGAGTGAGAGACAATGCACAGCCGAAACTGCTGGGCGTAGAAAGCTAAAATTTAGCAACTAGGTTCCCTACACGGTACGGGAGCACTAAGAGAGGATTCTAATTCTAAGGGAACGGGGAAAAACGGGATAATATGCGCGTACGAAGTCGCGGGCAATACCAGTACCTTATATTTTGGCATTTCAACAGTCGCATTCACTAACTGAATGGTACTTTATCTAAGCCTCTGGTATGAAAATATAGATTTCGAAGTTCGGACATTTGCCATGCAGTGGGACTAAGACATGCTCTCGGAAACTCGTTCGTTAGGCAATTGTTTTATGGCTGCTTGAACAGTGATAGTCATTTATTTTTATTAACACTAAATCGACCTGCTTTCCTCGAACGAAGAGGTAGGCAGAGGCATATTATAAAGAGGAAAGATTTGTATGTTTGTAACAAATAAATTCAAAAACAACTGGGGACCGATTTCAAATTTCTTTCATCTATAATGTTACATTATCCCTAAGTTACATCCTTACTAATATTATAAATGCGAAAATAACTCTGTCTGTCTGTCACGCCAAAACTACTGAACCGAGTTAAATGAAATTTGGTACACAGATAGTCTAGAGCCTGAGAAAGGATATAGGCTACTTTTTATCCCGGGAGTATGTTCCCTAGGAACCACGAGGGCGAAGCCGCTGGCAGAAGCTAGTAGTCTATTTATTACTAGGAAAAAATAGATCTTTATGGAAATTGCAGCGCGAACGAAGTCGCGGGCGAAGTGCTAGTAGATGATAAATTGGACCAATCGCATGTAGGAGGCGTGTATGCCAGCAGGCTCGGTAGCAATAAGGGTTACCTGCCGATGTGTAAAGTTTGCAACATCTAGCGTGTTGTAGTTTCTACCTACCCTGATGGGAAAAGCCGAGTCGTGATATTCTGTCTGCTGAATATGCTGATTGATAGGCGATAGGAAGGAAAAATGCAAAACAAAAATGGCAGGAAAAAAAGATGACACAGGAAAAGTATTTTTGTTATGATCATGACACAAACATGACAACTTTAGATCAGTGTGACACAATTACTTAACAATTTGAATGGTTAGGTTAGGTTTTAGGCACTTTGTTGTAACTTGCTATAATCTATATCTATACTAATATTATAAAGAGGAAAGATTTGTTAGGTTGTTTAAAATGAATAGGCTCCGAAACTAATGGACCGATTTGAAAAATTCTTTTAGCAATGGATAGCTACATTATCAGGGAGTCTCCCTGTACTCCCACGGGAACGGGAACTACGCGGGTGAAACCGCGTGACGTCCACAAGTAATAAATTAAGTTTACATTTAATAAATTCTACCTAGGAATACATTATAAGACCTGTCTTTAAGTCAATACAGTAAGGAGTGTTTACGCCTCTGGTATGTATTTGATAGAAACTTCACAAATCATCTATATCCATACTAATAAGTATATAAAGCTTAAGAGTTTGTTTGTCAGGAACTACTGGTCCGATTTGAAAAATTATTTCAGTGTTAGATAGCCCATTTATCGAGGAAGGCTATATATCATCACGCTAAGACCAATAGGAGCGGATCAGTAATGAAAATTGTGACGCAGACGAAGTTGCGCGGGTCAGCTAGTACTAATATATAAAGCTGAAGAGTTTGTTTGTTTGCTTGAACGCGTTAATCTTAGGAAATGCTGGTTCCATTTCTTTCAGTGTTAGATAGCCCATTTATCTACTATATACTGTAATATTATAAATGCGAAAGTATCTCTGTCTGTCTGTCGCGCTTTCACGCCAGAACTACTGAACCGATTTAAATGAAATTTGGTACACAGATAGTCTAGAGCTTGAGAAAGGACATAGGCTACTTTTTATCTAGGGAGTATGTTCCCCAGGGACAGCGCGGGCGAAGCCAAGCTAGTAAGCTATATATCATCACGCTAAGACCAATAGGAGCGGAGCAGACGAAGTTGCGTGGGTCAACTAGTATCTACTTAGATAAAGTTAATCAATGACGGTTAGCGACACTGTGAGACCCTGATTTTATTTTTTCTATAGATAGTGAAAAATTACTATTACTTTTAAAGGTTCTTAACTAACTTTTTAGACCTAGGTATGTGTATCTTACAGATCAGCAGTGTGATTCTGTAAGCATCTCACCGTGATAACTTAGGTGGAGTTAACGTGAGGTGAGCTGTCAGTTCATACAAACAAGATGGAATGATAGAATGTTGAAGTGGCGGCTTGGGGGTAGTGATCGCATAGTGAGCTGTCCACCTATGTAATCAAGATGGAATGACAGCTCACTTGGTGATCACTTCACCCAAGCGTTCACTTCAACATGTTTGTAGAATCGACCGGCTGTACACTTCACACTAAGTTATAGAATAGAATACTCAGAGACACAGAATACTATAGAATACTCAGATACTCTCTAAGTTATCATGATGAGTTGTCAACAGAATAGACCGTCTACTTAAAGTAAGACTTTGATGTTAATGAGGAACTATGTCAAGGGGTATTTTAGCTGATGATGATGATAAAGATTAATTACTACAAGCATTAACCACAGAAAGAGACTTGGAATTTGGAAGATTACAGCTTGTTTGTGATGAAATAATTTTTTAATTCTAAAATAGGAACTTTGGTATGGACTAGGGAGGTACTGGCTCTCAGGAGTTGCAGTCATTGGCGTATCTAGGGCTTTTTTCCAGGGAAGGGCCTGGCCCTCAAACTGAGATGCAACCGGAGAAGTGGAATTTATGCCAGTCATTATACAGTCAGTGTTCCTACACCTGTTCAGTACACTATTATACAAAAAAATCAGGATTGCGCAATTTATTGCTGGGTACCTAAGACCTTTTAAATGTTCTGGCCTATGTAGGTAATAATGTTTGTAGATTTCTCAGTGATAGATTTTTTATATGGTTGATTTTTTGTGAAGTGCAGTCCAGCCTAGAACCGGTCCCCAAACATCCTAGAGTGGGCGTTAGAACATTTTGGGGTGGGCACAGCCCACCCTGCCACCCCCCTATATACGCCTATGGTTGCAGTGGTAGGATAGACAAACAGAAAAAAATGTTCTTTAAAATTAAGACATTGGTCCTATATGTTAGGAATTTGTAGCCCATTCTTTAATTCTTTCCATTGACTATAAAAATCATAATTTTATTGCCTATAAAATTATGTAATATGGCATTCAATACCTACTGCTCACCCCTTAGGTGTTAGGCATGATTTTAATGATGGTGGTGAATAATGTCTCTAAAAAAATTATAAATTGGAGACTCAAGTCTCTATTTTATTATTTTTCTTCAATGTGAATTTAATGATTATAAATTATTTGTCTGAATTTCACATTGTAATGCAATCTTGCATTATACATATTAGGATGCATAATATTATGTGAGAGATTGTAATGACCCTAGAACTATGTATAGATCTCACATTTTCATGGTTTTTCAAAAGGTATAAAGATGGGTATCATTTTTTGATATCCTTAGAACAACATTACTGCCATTACTAAAAACAATGTTAAGTTCTGATTATGGCTGTATTCTGTGTGTCTTTGTGTACTCATGTTGTGCAGTAATGTTTATGCAGTCATCATAATGATCTAAGGAACTAATTGAAACAAAATAAAGTAATCATTCAATGATTAAAATTACATGTTTCTATTCTAGGAGATTAAAATTTTAACTCTTTTTTTTTTCAGTCTTTTAAAAGGATGTCAGTAAAGGCCTGTGTGATAAAACCACCCAGTGTGCACTTATTTTATAACTGTTTTCCTTGAGATTAATATGTGGTGTGCAATACAGTTAACATGTATGTTACTAATAAAATCATCTTATTTCTTGGTAATAACTTGTTTAATTAAGTAATTAAAGTAGAAACTATGCAAAATAACTTGATCAAGACCTTTTATTTCAACAGTAATTAGGTATTAATTCTAACATTATCTGAGAGTAGACAATGTAAATGAGATTACTTGTTAGAATATAACAAAATAGTAAGTAGGTAGATACCCCATTTTTAACTAAAATGTACCAACCAGATGAAGGCAGAAACAAACAATGTATGTAAATTATTGATTTGAAATAATGATATCTTATCACTATTTGAAAGCTTATCTTGTACTAATTCAAAACAGACAACTTTATTTAATACTAGAAAGTAACACATCTGACACTAATCAGGCTTTTACAAGAACATTATCATTCTGATAAGTACTGCCACTTAAAAACATTGTTCAACCAATAACAAGCTTACATACCCCATGAACACTTAAATAAGCTAATTATCAATTATAGCAGATGTTACTAACATCGCGTCAACCATAAAAAACCTTATTGTTTAATATTTTTTTTGACATTACATACTAGCGACATTCATACAACCAGTTTTTATTTGCGCGAAAAAGACGCAAGCGATTCATATCTGCGGCCAAATAGGTAAAACAATTCATTGAGCAATACAGTACAGCTTGAATTGAAGTAGCTTCAAATGACCCCGAAAGGAGTTACCTACTTTAATTGTGAATGAACGGAGAACTCATTGATTATATCTAGCTACACAGGACAGGGTTGACTTAAGGGCGGCGGTCGACACTTACATCTATGCATTTTAACATACAGTTTAGCTCATAAAACCCATCCCTAAAGGTTATACGCTCTCTTGAGGAGCTATAGAACTTTAGAAAACACCATAAATCACATCACACATTCCATGAGCTATGGAAAATGGCCGGGGTAAAGCCCTACCTAGCCCGAACAGGGCGAAGCACAAATCACAAAAAACTGAGTTACAGATACACTACTTACTTTTCAGATGCCTCGGTCATGATTCGACACGTCGAATATCCTAATTTCTACTCGCCACTTCACAGATTTCACCATTTTTATGACATAAATACATCAGATTCACTTACGAACCGTTCTTATTTCGGCCCTTTGTTGGGCCTCAGTGCGCTTGCGTCAATAAAACAGTCCGGGCGGGTTATTCAATGAACGCGGCGTGTTCGCGCGACAGGTGGCGTGTCAGTCGCGCACAACTTTGCTATCTAGGCTCGCGATTGGTTCGTTGGATGCTCTATCGCCTTCCCACCAATGACGTAGCTTGACACTCTCTGTCCACCAGTGACACCCCCTTCAGAGCGAATAAAAATAAATGGCGGGCTTTTTAAAATATTAGGCTGCCGGCAGAATATTTTGAACACCGTCGCTCTAGGCTTCTGGGATTTAGGAACTCACGATTATATTTTTGAAAATAACACTGAAACACGCAATTAAATCACTTATTTCACTGTATTCTGAGAAAAAATCGCGATATTTGTCGCTCGCGAGCGGGGAGCGGAAGTAGGTCACGCCGGCCTCGAGGGTTCGACTGTTACTGAATGAAGCGAGGCTCGCAATGGGCCCATCCCCGTTCATGCAACGACCCATTGAAAAATAAATAGGTCAAATCATTGCAACGTGCCCTACATGCAGGTTGCCTGCACCATTCATAGGCGGCGCTTGCATACGGGCCCCCGGTTCTATTTATAGCTGCTCTATATTTGGGCAGGTCATTCGCAGCAAACGTAAATGCAGCCTCCGTAAAGTAGGTTACCTGATTTTCTTTGTTAATAGCCGGTGCAGTGACGTAGTTCGCGTTTGTCGTGACGTCAGCAGTGATTTTTGATTGGCTCGTTGAATATTTATGTAGCCTTTTTTATGGAAAACAATTTTAATATTTGGTATTATGGGGAAATATTATAAATTAAAATTCAGTAATGAAAAAATAGTTGCTTTGGGTTAAAAAATATTTTGAGTTATTTTGAAACAAAGAACCTATTTTTTATTAATAATATTTTATTTGATTAAATATCAAAAAATTTAGAAAATAGTTAATCCTAGCGTGTACGCTTATACGCTAGGATTAACTATTTTCTTATTTTTTACGTGAATTTTGCCAATTAGGTAATTATGGGAAACCTTTTTTCCTGAGGGGTTTGCTTACTACCGCTCTCCGTAAGAACCTTTGCAAAGCAACTTCTTAGCGTAAGATTACCTAAACGCTACTAATTAAATTAACCATAATTGGATATTTTTAGAGCCAATTTCCTGAATAATATTTACGCAAACCATTTAATTCGATTAAGTCCGTGTCAAAAGTCACGTAGGTAGAAAACGAATAAATTCGTTTTTTTTTTTTAAATTGACCTAAATCCAGATAAGCCGGGAGTGGGGCAGGCTTGAATGACGTATTCCGCTGTTGCCAACCAGTCGAGTCGACGATTCAGCCAACTTGTCGAATTTGTCAATGGTGTTGGTGGGTGAGTCTATCGTGTGAGGAGAACAAAGGAATGCGTCATTGATATAATCGTTATAAATATGTGCAGTGCCGGTCTTAGTATTTATATTATTATGAAAAATAACCAATTGACATGTAAGATTAGTAGTAAAAAAAAATGTTGTCACGATTTGTCGTTTGTAGCCGCCCTTATTTTTGCTCTCGCCCAGGCCCAGTATCTTGACCCAAAATCGTCACAGTTTCGTATAATGTATGACGTACGTTGAAGGATGCAGTTTTAAAGCTAGAAATAAGTAGGAAGAACTAATCAAAGTAGTTGTTGTGGTAAAATATAATGAACCGTATTTTCTACGAATTACTGGGGAGATTACGCGAGTGAAAGATTTAAATAGACCGCTCTTTCTTTAGTCACTTCCCGTCCTTGGCATCTTAGGGTTGTTTTTGGGAGGACCCGGACAGTAGAATCGAGAACTGGTAAGTTCGTAATATTATGTGGTGTGTCTAGCTTGACTTATCCCAGTTGTAAACGTCCCTTTGTCTTAAATGGCCTCTGTTCTGGTCTCCTGCTAGAAAATTGTGGCTTCTCCTTTCTCTTCTGCTGTTCTCTGATTAATTTCATGGGATCCATGAAAGTCGAATCGTTACTCGCGCACTCGCCGAGCTTCATAAAGACTCGAATCTTTTCTGGTGGCACGCGACACTCACGACTGTTAATTCTGGGTTTCAGGAGTCACTGTGATAGGACGGGCTTGACCCATTTGATTAACCAACTCCAAAAAGGAGATTGGTTCTGTTTTCATTTGTACCTATGTATTTTTAGTCTTATTATGCTATGTCTCGAATTTTTGAAAGTAGGTACCTAGTAGGATGTTTCCAATTATCTACGGTATAATTCGATTTGTTTGCCAAGCACGCTGATGAAACAATATGAATGGATGAACGGCGGCGTTACTTGACGTCGCGACATTCATTCAGGTTTCTCTATGGTGGCACGAATTTATCACTGGCTGCAAAGAGGCAAGACTAGACTAGGTATGTATTCTTTTAGAAACAAAAGATGTTCGTGGACTCGTAGACAAAGTGAAATTCTTTCAGCGCCAGCAATAATTGCCGAAATACCAAATCTACCAGAAATGATTACCAAATATAGGTAGGTGGTATAAGCGCAGGCAAATTTTGGACTTTTAGTCAATCGATATAGGTACATAGAGTGAACTACCTATGTCTAGGACCCTGTCTGCCTAAATATTTCCTTGATTCGAGAGTTCAGATCATACAGGCATTTTTTTATATGTGCCTATATGTGTCGGTACTTGTTTAGTTGAAAAAGTCACTTGTCTACCCATGCAACGTAGATCTGGGGTGCTACTCTCTAACGAAATCCGTAGTTTCGGGCTTAGTTGCGGGCGGCCGTATTCTACTCCGTATCACCTACAGACTTACGATTAGTCCCGAACCCGAACTGAGAATGAATGACAACACGATTTCACAGTAACTGTCAAATCGTGTTATCATTATTTCTCAGTAGTTAGGTGATACGGAGTAGAAAATGCCCGCCCGCAACTAAGCCCGAAACTACGGATTTCGTTAGAGAGTAGCCCCCCAGATACGGTACCTACGTACTGTTCGTCCGTTAGATTTACAAAAAATATTTTACATATGCACGGTATTTTTTACCTTTTCAAATAAAAAAAAAACCGGCCAAGTGCGAGTCGGACTCGCCCCTAATTTTTGTTATTTATTGTTATAGCAGTATGGCAATAGAAATACACAATATGTGAAAATTTTAACGGTTCTAGAGATACAGCCCGCTGACAGATAGACAGACTGACGGACGGACGGACAGCGGAGGCTTAGTAATAGGGTTCCGTTGGTTCCCTTGGGTACAGAACCCTAAAAATTGATTTGGGTTTTTTTTTCAAGGATGGGAAATCATCAAATGACTCCTCCCGCTCTGGGTGAAGCAGAAGGAAGTGTCAGACTCTTACTGAATAAAACCCATCCGTGTTCCTTCTAATGCCTTTTGCGTTCCAGGGAGGCTACTCTCTAAGGCCGAAGTCCGTAGTTTCGGTCTTAGTTGTCCGTAGGTGATACGGAGTAGAATACGTCCACAACTAAGCCCGAAACTACGGACTTCGGGCTTAGAGAGTAACCCCCCAGGGTCGTGGTGACTCTTTCGAACAAATTCCGCAACCCCGGCAGGCACTGGCCTTAGCGGGCACAGTCTTCTATGCTGACAGCTCTTTGAGGCGCGCGTGGAACATAACGCGCCGCTGACCCGTTCTGATCGGACGGCGAGCCACCCAATGCTCGCCGTCCGCAGGCCCGCGCTGGGAGTTTGGGCTGATTACACTTTTTACCAAAAGTAGGTACCCTTTTATTGTTATATCGTAACTAATGAAGTTTGACATTGTTTAGAATTTGAGCATAAGTATTTGTAATTTTCATCGTGACTAGCCGTAAGACTCCCATCCCATCGACGCCACATCGACCGGCCTCGCACTCGCATCCAGCGGGTGCCCGCGGCCTTCACCGGGCCATCGGCCCACCTCGGGGAGGCCTTCCAACGCTGCGTCTTCGGGCACGTGGTCGCCACTCCAGAGCCTCTAGACCAGTGACATTCTGCCAGCAGTAGCGTGGCGAAGGCGATTGTCAAAACGTCACAAATGTAGGTATGGGATTGACAAACACTGTCGAAATGTCACATGATCCCTAATCACTTATCTACACTAATAGCTGAAGAGTTTGTTTGTTTGCTTGAACGCGCTAATCTCAGGAACTACTGGTCGGATTTGAAAAATTCTTTCAGTGTTGGATAGCCCATTTATCGAGGAAGGCTATAGGCTATATATCATCACGCTAAGACTAATAGGAGCCGAGCAGTCATGAAAATTGTGACGCACACGAAGTTGCGCGGGTCAGCTAGTACTAATATATAAAGCTGAAGAGTTTGTTTGTTTGTTTGTTTGTTTGCTTGAACGCGCTAATCTCAGGAACTACTGGTCCGATTTGAAAAATTCTTTCAGTGTTAGATAGCCCATTTGTCGAGGAAGGCTATAGGCTATACGGGAATGGGAATGGGAAATTCTTACGGGAACGGGAAAAAACGGGATATGCGCGTACGAAGTCGCGGGCAAAAGCTACTATATAATAATCTTCCGTTAGTCAGTGACTGAGTGAGTGAGTGACTGACAGACAACGCACAGCCGAAACTACTGGTCGTAAGAGCTGAAGCTTGGCATGCAGGTTCCTTGAGGAGTGTATGGGAGCACTAAGAGAGGATTTCCCGAAATTCCTACGAGAACGGAAAAAACGGGATATGCGCGTACGAAGTCGCGGGCCAAAGCTAGTCCCTAATATTTTGAAATGATGACAATCATAAATATTACTTAGTAAGTACTTTGTCCAGCTAGAGAAGTGATTCTTAACCTTTTAGTCATAAGGGACCATTTGATCAAATTTCCGTCTTCCCATGGACCACCAACTTTTCGGAGGTAATATATAGAAGGTAGATTTTTTTACTGCATAGTCTTAACTAACATTTGAATCCAGTTCAGCTAGTCTATTCTGTAAGAAACTATTTCGATATCGAGCTTCACCTGAGTGATAAAACTCACAAAGTGAGCTTTATTGCACACAACATAAAGATCTTCATTTGAAACTCACTTCGAATTCTACTGTCGAGATACGAAAATGTTGTTAGAGAATAACACTACAGTACTGCTCACGCATGCCAATACTGACATCCAGCCGATTTTGATGCTTGTCTTTAAAATTTTCAGAAGCGCCGAGAACCTCTGCATACCTAGATATGCCGATGAAACAATCTTAGGTAACGTGTAGCACTATTTTGAAACTTTGGAAGAAACATTGTCATTTTTCTCTAAAAATGTTGTATTCCAATTAATTTCCTGTCTCAAAAACATCTTCCAAGTTCTATAGCATATCAATAATTTCTTTATTTCGAACCCTTGCATTGAAATTTTTCAGCTTTGCGAAAATTTGCTTTATAAAATGGCTTCGCGGACCACTTCATGTTCTGCCAGGGACCACCAGTGGTCCGCGGACCACCGGTTAAGAACCACTGAGCTAGAGCCTCTGAAACTTTCAGCATAGGTAGGTGTAGTGTATACGTACATACATAAACAATGAATAAATAAATAATTAATATATTACTTGTATTTATAACTAATTATCGATATAGTCTATTAGTATTGGCTATATGAATGTAGGTATCTTAATATATATAAATCTCGTGTCACAATGTTTGTCCTCAATGGACTCCTAAACTACTGAACCGATTTTGATGAAACTTTGTAACTACCTGTTATTTGATCCAACTTAAAAGATAGGATAGTTTTTTGGAACGGGAAAAAACGGGATGTGCGCGTACGAAGTCGCGGGCGAAAGCTAGTATCTATATATATCTCTGTCGTCTCCGGTTATGCACGCGCAGGGGACCCCAGAGACGTGGGAGCCAGTCGTATGACAGCTGTCAGGGAGTGAAGATGCATACATGAACTAGTGAGCCGATATCTGTGTTAATATAAATATTTAACTAGCTTCTGCCAGCTGCTTCGCCCGCGTGGTGCCTAGGGAACATATTCCCGGGATAAAACGTAGCCTATGCCTATGTCCTTTCTCAGTCTCTAGACAATCTCTGTACCTACCAAATTTCATTTAAACCGGTTCAGTAGTTTTGGCGTGAAAGCGAGACAGACAGACAGACAGACAAATAGACAGACAGACAGAGTTACTTTCGCATTTATATATATATATATTTTTTTTTATAAAAACGTTGCCCCACTCTAGGAATTTCTCCTGTATCGTGGGTGCTTTCACAAACATACAAATTCACATACACAAACAGCCAGACCCGGAACAACTATATGTAGGCCATACAAATATTTGTTCCGTGCGGGAATCGATCCCGCGACACGCAGCGCAGCAGCCAATCGATCAACCACTGCGCCAACCGTGTCGTCACACATAATATTAGTAAGGATTGTCTAGTATACATCAGTACACCACAGTAGGTAATCGGCCAGCCGAACCATTCTGCTAACAATGTGCCCTGCCCAACTTTGTTTTCCTGGGGATATAATATACCAATCCTCACTTCTGAATTTCTGATTCAATCACGCAGTACCACACCAGACTTTCTAGGTTACCTACGTTCGAAAGAATTACCGCGGCCTAGGAACACACGGGTGGGTTTAAGTACCGTATTAAGAGGCTGACACTCCGTCCCGCTCCGCCTAGAACCGGAGAAGCGAAGAAATTTGATGATTTACCAAACTAAAAAACTTTTTACAAAAAAATATAACCGACTTCCAAACAAAACACTACAAAGAATAAAATAACCTTAATTTCGGAAGTCGGTGTTTTTGGTTATTTTTCTTTATTTTTTAACACCGACTTCCGAAATTATTTTTTTTTTGTAAAAAGTTTTTTATTTTTCACTTTTAGGTGGTGATACTTGAACGAAGTCTTCGTCAACGCAGAAATTAAAATAACCAAAAATGCTCGTAAAATAAAAACTACTGAACCAAACCGAATCGAATTTTAATGGGACCAAATGGCAAGTATACTGCATCGAACTAAAAAAGAATCACAGAAATCGGATCAGAAACCTCGGGAGTAATCGGTGTACAGACAGAAAAAAATACCCGCCGAATTAAGAACCTCCTCCTTTTTTGGAAGTCGGTTAAAAAATAAAAGCCCTTTCCATATACCTTGGAGTGAGTTCAACTTCAACGTTCGCATGAAGTCCATTGTGATTAATTCAATAAGTTATACTTAAGTAGCTTCTGCCAGCGGCTTCACCCGCGTGGTCCCTAGGGAACATACTCCCAGGATAAAAAGCAGCCTATGTCTTTTCTCAGGCTCTAGACTGTACCAAATTTCATTTAAATCGGTTCAGTAGTTCTGGCGTGAAAGCGCGACAGATAGACAGATTTACTTTCGCATTTATAATATTAGTAAGGATTAAAATGAAATTCTTTCGCCATTAAAATAAAAAACAAAGGATTAAATAATATTTCAGTGCCTCTGATTGACCTACATTTTTAAATCGAGGTCGAAAATTATTTCAGCTCATATCTGTATTAATATTGACTAGAACTTGTTGGAAATACAGTACTTATCTACCTACATACAGCTGAAAAGGTTACTAGGTGAACTTTTGTGCAATGGCGCTCTCCTATCGACCAGCATGGGCCAATGTGTGAATGGTGTGAACCTCTTTCGGCACTAGACATTTTTCCGAATAGTAGGGTATCCCTAATTTATAAAAATCTCGTGTCACAGTATTTGCTATCAAACTCCTCCGAAACGGCTTGACCGATTGTTATGAATTTTTTTGTGTTTATTTGGTAAGGTCTGAGAATAGGTCGTAGCCGTTGCAGGCTATTTTTTTTTTACATGGCAAAACAACGTTTGCCGGATCAGCCAGTTTTCCTATAAAAATCTAATTAAGTTGTCAGCCAGGTAGATTTCCTTAAAGTAGGTATTGGACACATATTTTTCCTTTTTTCACAGAAACAAAGACTATAGGTATGGTACAGTGCGTCGAAAACTCGCGTGATGTCACGTTGTTACACTTTGTACTAAAACGTGACGTCAGCAGCCCCCACTCTTAAACTTTGATGCGCTTTATCTTTCATTTATTATCGAATTGAAATGGCAAAAATCAACGGTATCAAAGGTATCAAGTAAAATTAACTAGTTTTAATTGTAAATCTGCGAAAAGATAAGTAATATAAAAAAAATATGTGAATGGTCCGATTTGATCTGCCTGCAGGAGACTTGGCTGTTACCACATGATATCTCAATGTTAGGAACGATAAGTCCTGAATTTGAATTTACTGGTAGGTCTGCTGAAGACACTTCAGAGAAGGGCTCCTTAGGGGACGGCCGTACGGAGGTGTGGCCATTCTTTGGAGAAAGGGTGTTTTTGAGTCTGTCTCGGTAATATCCTGTAATAGCTCTCGATTAGTGGCCATTAAAGCTGTATCGGGTAGTCGCACTATTATTGTATTTTCCGTATATATGCCTACAAACGCACTGGAGAACCTACCTTTGTTAACAGAGGTTTTAAGTGAGGTAAGCGCAATAATTGTGACGTATGATATTGAAAACATCTATATAATGGGTGATTTTAATGCACATCCGCAAGAATTATTTTATGTTGAACTGTTAAGTTTCTGTAACGATCAATCCTGGGTCTGTGCTGACACAAAGAAATTAGGTTATGATCTAAACTACTACACCTTCATTAGCGTCGAGGCTCACGGCTGTAGGAGGTGGTTGGACCACTGTGTGGTCTCTTCGTCAGCCTGGCAAACAATTGTTGATGTAGGTATTGATGAGGATGTTTATGTGTCTGATCATTTACCTATATATATTACATGTGACTTAGATGTAGACTTAGATGGGTCGTTGAAGGTTTTTCCGTCAACGAAACGTTAACGTTGAATTGCGTTTGTCAACTAGTTAGTCAACTAGTTAATTTCGTCAACGAGTTAACGTGTTACGAACGTCAACTTGCATGAACGATAAACGCCTAAAGTAAGTAGTAAGTTGTAATGTTAATTTACGAACTTTGATGCAGTTTGCGGGAGTTTTATTGTTAAAGAAATACAATTTACGTACGTTGAAAATAACAAAACGTTGGGTTCATTTTCTCGTTTCGTCAAACGAGTTGAATTCATAAACTTCGTTGTCTCGTAACTCGTTGACGAATTCAACGAGTTGATTTGTACACGGTCAACGTTAATCCCGTTGACGAGACATCAACGTTGATTCAACTAGTTCGTTGATTCAACGCCCATCACTACTTAGATGTAGTTAGGCCAAAGTTGTTGACCGGGGCTGCGCCCCGCAATGCTGTTGTTTGGGGCGTCAGAAATAAAAGTGAGATCGAGAATTACCGTGAGATCTGTTCTGATAAGCTGCGGGAGATAGACTTCCCACAGGAGTTTGTGGTGTGCAGTCATGGGTCATGCAACTTGGACGATCACAAACTTGTGCTTGATAAGTTGTACAATAGTATTGTAGATGTTCTTTGTGAGGCAGCGAGGGATTCTAATGAAGCACACAAGAGGCCTAAGCGGGGTAGTCCGTTATGTGGGTGGAACAAACATGTTCGTGACGCTCACCGAGAGGCCAGGCTTAGATTTCAACTTTGGGTTCAGGCCGATCGACCAACCTCTGGGACTGTTTACGATCGAATGTACGAGACGCGTAAAATTTTTAAGAGCCGGTTGAAGTACTGTCAAAATAGGCAAGATCAAATTAAAATGGACATATTAGCTGAACAACGAGCTAAAAATAATTTCTGTGCATTTTGGAAGTCCACAGGTAAGTTGGAAGCTAAGCCTGGTCTCAAAACTCAAATCGTATATTTCAAATAAACCATTTACAGGCACTTTTGAATTGTCAAGGTCGGTCGGTCCAAAAAGATGAAGCTATTTGCACGTTCCAAAGCGTAGATCTCTATGGAGAAGAACGTGCAAGAAACTCCACGGACACTCCTTTAAACCATGTGATGTATTACAAAATCCTGTTAACATTATCTTTGATTGCTTCTATATGTAAGGACAATGCGAAGAACAAGAAAATTAATAAACAATTCAAAATGTAGGTACAGATAAAAATAAGACAGTGGCAGGTAAGAGATGACCAGTCTCAACTGACGGCGCCCGTTCACGAACATGACGCGTGCATCAGTACCATCTAATTCAACCATTTTGAAGGGAACCAAATGATCCAAAACACGCGCCACGATCAGCAAAACCTTTGTGTGAGCATGACAAGCTCTCAACTGCCACGCTCGTTCATGTCAAACTAATTTAATAACAAAATCTATTACTAATTACATATGTAAATGGCTCCATAGTGCTCTTGTGGCGGAGGTAGGAGGGGTTACTGAGCATGGGGACATTGCTAACTTATTTAGGGAATATTTCAGTGTAAGGTCTCCGCTTGGACCCTCAGTGTCGGGAATCGGCTTTGTGTCTCATGTCCAGGGACAGGAGCCACTACTACGCTTCACCACGAAGCAAGTAAGATCGGTGATAAATAGTATGAGTGGAGGCAAATCCCCTGGGCATGATGGGCTTCGCATAGAGCATTTAAAATTTGCAGGCATACATATGTCGAGGGTCCTGTCCTTGTTCTATACGATGTGTTTCAGCCATTCGTATCTACCGGCAGACTTAATCAAGACCATTGTAGTACCCATCGTGAAGAATAGGACAGGAGACATCTCGGAGATAAGCAACTACCGCCCAATCTCTCTTGCAACTGTGATGGCCAAAGTGTTGGACAGTTTGCTTGACTCTTATTTGGCGAAATATGTTGAGTTGCATGATGCACAGTTTGGGTTTTGTCCTGGATTATCAACCGAAAGTGCTTGTCAAGCATACTGTCAAATACAAATACTACACTGACCGGAAGACCGGTATATGCCTGCTTCCTTGATCTCTCCAAAGCTTTCGATCTTGTTTCTTACAATGTGCTTTGGAGCAAGTTGAGGAGTAGGGGTATACCGGAGGAGCTGCTCAGTGTATTGCAGTATTGGTATCGTTGTCAAACAAACCGTGTTAAATGGTCTAATGCGCTCTCGGAATCGTATGGGTTGGAGTGCGGGGTGAGGCAGGGTGGTTTGTCGTCTCCCCGGCTCTTCAATCTATATGTTAATGACCTCTTTGCCGAGCTCAGCAGCATGAGTGTCGGATGCAGGGTAAATGGTGTGAGTTGCAACAACATCAGTAACGCGGATGACATGGTGCTGCTGGGCCCGTCGCCAGGAGCGATCATGGAGTTGCTTAAGGTGTGTGAGACCTTTGCTGCTGCACATGGACTGGTCTATAATGCCAATAAGTGTGAATACATGGTCTTTGGGGTCGCTGGTAAGTGCCGAATAAGTATACTCGAATTTACTATAAACGGTAAGTCAATTCTTAGAGTGAAAAAGTTTAAATATCTTGGTCATTTTCTTACTGACGACCTCAGTGACCATGTTGGCATTGAACGGGAGCGGGCTCTGGCGGTCAGGGGTAATATGTTGGCACGAAGATTTGCTCGGTGTACTGACCAAGTAAAGACAACGCTTTTTAAAGCTTATTGTCTGAGTTTTTACACCGCTAATCTTAGGGTCAATTACTCGAAAAGATCGCTGGATATCCTACACGTCCAATCTAATAATATTTTTAGGATGCTGTTGCGATTGCCTCGTTTTTGCAGTGCCTCTGAAACTCTCTCTGTTCGCGATAACCCATACCGATAGGTTTCATGCTATCATGCGCAAGAAAACGGCCTCGCTCCTGAGCAGAATAAGAGGCAGTCGCAATAGCATCCTGAAGGCTGTGGCGGCTGTTACTTCCTCCACCATAGTAAGGCAATTGGTGAGAAGACTTATACCCTAGTATTTTGGTATTTTAGTAGATGGGTGGACCTCTCATTAATTCGTCTTTAGTTAAGTTACTAACAATAGTGTATAAGTGCAAACCTGTTACTAACAATTTATGGATCTCTTAGTTGTCCGAAATAAAATGATTTTATTTTATTTAAAAATCGTGTTCAATATTTTTTAAGTTTAGTTCAAGATAAAAAAGTACCTATCTACCCCACTCATTCTACTTCATTTTAAAGAGTTACCTGGATAAAAGATGTTTTGAAGTCAAAAATCAGTCATTTCTATTGATTCTTTTAGTTTAATTATTATAGGTGCAATTCTTTGGGCCAAGTGTCATCGCGTCAGGAGACCGTTAGATAATAATACTTATACTTAGTAAATACAAAAGATTTGCGGTCTCCCGAGACGAAGACGCTTGGCCCAAAGAATCGTACCTATATGAATTAAACTAAAAGGATCAATAGAAATTATTTTTTACTTTTTAAAGTGTTTTTTGTTGGGGGTTTTTTAATTTTTTCCACATAGAATATTTTAGTAACCTGGTTGATGGCATAGGGCACCCCGTACCCCTATCATGGCCCCATTTAGCTATTTACTAGCCGCCGCGTTCTGCATGAGCAAACGCAATATTTGCCGCTATTAGCGACAAATGATTATGAGGGATGATGAATAAAATGCGGTTATTGTCGGTCGTATCGGACAAAATCGTGTTTGACGTCTTGGAGTGACACTGCAAAACACAAGACTCTTGTACTTTCAAATGTTTTTTTTTTGCGTTGTTACACAATTTATATGGTAGGTAGGCACTTTGAGTAGTTTTTAGCCGCCAAGAGGCCTTCATTTTTTTACCCCCACCCCCCCACCTTTATGCAGGTACACGATATGTGGCTATCGTACTGTGTTCAAGAGCTTCCAGTTCAATTCCTGGGTCTGGCAATGTTTTTGTTTTTTTCTGTTCAAATATTCTTAAAAGCAGTTCATTTTGAAGTGGGTTTATCCCCTATTAATTGGAACTTATATTTAACCTAGGTTCTGCGAAAGGTTTCGCCCGCATTTAAGTTAGAAATCATCCCAAGGGAAATAAAGTCAGAGACAAAAAAGATATTCTGTTTTTCTCCGAGTTCTAATCTATCTCGAAGCCGTTAAGGCATGAGAACATAACAAACAGACAGAGTTACTACAGACATGAGCGCCGGGAGGGGGTGCATGCGGGTGCACTTGCACCCCGCTGGGTTTCAATCAAACAATTTTTGGGGTGGTTTGGGATCTACCTCCTCGCGGTCCACCCCAGGCAACGGCACCACAGGCTTGCCTGTGGTACGGCAGAACGATCCCACTAAAAGCGGTGGTAGGCTCCGCAAAGAGCCGCCTGGCTCGCTACCACCATCCCGCTGAAGTCCGGCGCCAAGCAGCTTGCTGTGTTCCGTCGGTGTGCGGAAGTGCCAGTGCCTTTGGGGGAGAAGAAGATTGTCAGTTGCTCTGCTCAGAACCGGTTTTGGTCGCTGGGCTAGGCTTTCCGGGTAACTCATTTTGGAGGGTAGCGGGATCCGAAGCACGATGCCAGCCGTTGGCCGACCGCAGTTAGTAGGGGGCCTAAGTAGCACGCCATCCACGTGTGAAAGGCTGCCCCGCCAACTAGCGAAAAATCCCGATATGCTCCACCGTGCCAGCCGGCGACTGGATGGGAGGACCCGGTGGCCATATCCGGGGGGGTTCGGGCGTCCCCGCAGTCTCCAAATGAGTTCCCCATAGGTTAGTTTAGCTCTAGTGTTCCAGTTGGTTCACTGAGCAGCGCCTCGACAATTCGACTTTTTTTCCCCAACTACTCTCTTCATAACATGAAAAAAGCGAAGAATAATAAGGTGAAACAACGGCTGCAGTTCCTCCCGCTAAAAGTGCACCTCACTAATATCAGGGGGCTGCACTCCAATCTCGATCCGGTCCATCACCATCTTGAGACCGAGAAGCCGCACTTGTTTTTCCTAGCGGAGACGAAGATAACAACCCCGTCGGACGTGGCGTACCTCAACTACCCGGGCTACTCTCTGGAATACAAGTTCAAGAAGCAGGCTGGGGTCTGTGTGTACGTCCGCGATGACATTTGTTGTCGTCGTCTCCGTTGCTTTGAGAAATCGGGTTTCTCTGCCATATGGCTACTTGTGGACACTGGCGTGGAGAAATTCATCTACATCGGCGTATACCGATCGCACAGCGGTGACCAGGAGACAACAGCGCTGTTTAATTCCCTCGTGGAGTCGACCGACGTAGCCCAACAACGGTACCCCACAGCGAAGCTCATTTTTCTCGGGGACTTTAACGCCCACCATAAAGAATGGTTGTTCCCGTATCAGAAAACGGACCATACCGGGTTAAAGGCGCGCAAGTTTGCTTTAACGCTAGATCTAACCCAGCTGGTGAATGTGGCAACGCGGGTACCGGATGTTGACGCCCATACACCCAATTGCTTAGACCTTCTGCTGACAACTGCTAGTGTATTCGGTAAACAACTATTTCGATATCGAGCTTCACCTGAGTGACATAACTCACAAAGTGAGCTTTATTGCACACATCATAAAGGTCTTAATTTGAAACTCACCTCAGATTCGACTGTCGAGATACGAAAATGTTGTTACAGAATAGCACTACTGATCCGGGCAGTCATTCAGTATCGGTCTCAGCCCCGCTGGGAACGTCTGAACACTGCCTCGTGAAATCCGTATTGACCTGCTCTCCTCCAGATAAGAGTCCTAGAGGCACGAGACGAGTATGGCGATACGAGTCAGCAGATTGGGATGAGATGCGGCACTTTTTTGCATCTTATCCATGGCGGCAAGTGTGCTTCTCCTCGGGTGACCCCTCGTGCTGTGCTGACATGATTGCGGACGTGATTCGGCAGGGGATGGAGTATTTTATTCCATTCTCCGACATCCCGCTCGGTCACAAATCCCGGCCTTGGTATACAGAATGCGCCCACGCTGAGGCCCGTAAAGAGTCTGCATACCAAGCGTGGATCAAGGCCCGCGACCGAAAGGTTAAAGCACGTAGGGTTCGCGCGAGGAAAAGAGCCTTTAATTCTGCCGCTAAGTTCTGCAAGCGGGTTTTACGTAGGGCACGTTTTGACCATGTTGGACGTATCGGGGCCAAACTAGCATTGCACTCTCCGGGTAGTAAGCAGTTTTGGTCCCTGTCGAAAGCGGTTGAAACGAATTTCTGTCGACCCACTTTGCCTCCAATGTTGAAACCTGATGGCTCGCTGGCTCACTCTGCAAGTGAGAAAGCCAATTTATTTGCAACTCTCTTTGCAAGCAATTCGCGTCTGGACGCTGGCTCCAAGCAACCACCGACTTTAACTCGTGACTCTTCGATGCCGGAGATCACAGTTCACATTAAAGAGGTCTGAAGAGTATTGTGCACTCTAGACGTGAATAAGGCCAGCGGGCCTGACGGAATTCCAGCGAACGTGTTGAGGCAATGTGCACTTGAACTGTCTACTGTGTTGGCACGCCTGTACCGCCTCTCTCTTGACTTACCTCCATCCTATGCAAGGTTATGGAAAGGGTTCTTAACAGTAAGCTGCTAACCTACCTTGAAGACAATGATCTCCTCAGTGACCGTCAATATGGCTTTCGCCGAGGACGGTCAACTGGCGATCTTCTTGTGTATGTCACGCACTGCTGGGGCGAGACCATCGAGAGACACGGCGAAGAACTTGCCGTGTCGCTCGATATCTCGAAGGCCTTTGACAGGGTTTGGCACGCAGGTCTACTCAGCAAGCTTCCTGATTATGGCATCCCAGCTGGTATTTGTAGCTGGATATCAGACTTCCTGAGTGAACGGTCGACCCGAGTAGTTTGACGGCTGCTCCTCTGACCGGAGTTGTCTGGAGTGTTGACTGGAGTGTGCTAGCTTACAATTGGCAAATGATTTAGTTTTTAGGTTGTACGTGTTACCTAAAGCCTATTATTTTCTTTGTTATAAAGCTTTGCATACTATTGTTTAAATGCGAGTTCTTCTAACTCAACAGACAGATGTGTTGCTGGGGAGTTTGTTGGCCACTTCTTCTCCACAGCTAAAACACTAGGAAGTGGTGACGGGCGGGCGTTTTGGGGGACTGTCTATTTGTAAACGTTGACGTTCAAAAAGTGCTGGTACTCAGCCTAATTTGAATAAATGACTTTTGATTTTGATTTTGACCTCATGGCTATTGATGCCGGAGTTCCTCAGGGGTCTGTTCCCTCTGCAACTCTTTTCCTGCTGCACATCAATGACCTACTTCAGCCTGGTCTTGTTGGGTACGCAGATGACAGTACGATTTCAGACAGACACTTGTCCAGCGCAACAACCAGCGGGGATGAAGTTCGTTCATTGAGAGAGGCATGGTAGAGCGGACAAATTTGACCTTAAGCCTTGTCTCCCAGTGGGGTGATGAATATCTGGTCACTTTTAACGCCACCAAAACACAGGCGTGTCTTTTTACCGCAAAAAAGGAGTCGTTTTGACCAAACTCCTACTTTTCGGTGTTCATCTGTTCCTGTGACTGATCGGCTCGAGCTCTTAGGCATGGAGTTGACATCCAGTCTCAACTTCGGCGCCACCATCGAGTACAAAGCCCAAACCGCAGCCAAAAAGCTGTGCATCCTAAATAGGGTGAAGCGATACTTCAGGCCTGGACAGCTTTTAACCCTATATAAAGCGCAAGTCCGATCCTGCATGGAGTATTGTAGCCAACTTTCGGATGGCTCAGCTAAGTATCAGCTTGCCGCGCTTGACTCGGTGGAACGCAGAGCTAAGAGGCTCATCGGTGACGTAAAACTGGTGGATGCCAAGCTACATAGCTTGGCTCATCGCCGTAAGGTTGCCTGCTTGTCGGTCTTCTACAGATTGCACTTCGGTGAGTGTGCCCAAGAACTCCACGACCTCATCCCACCGGCCCCCTTCTACCATCAGACATCCAGACGCACTGCATCTTACCATACCTACCTTGTTAATATTCCACCAATTCGCACTAAGCGTTTCCAAACGTCTTTTATAATGCGCACAGCAAAGGAGTGGAACTCTCTGCCTACGTCTGTGTTTCCAAACGCTTACAACCCTAAACTCTTCAAAGTTAGAGTGAACAGGCTCCTTCTGGGTAAGCTCGCTCCATCGTAGACTGTCATCTCTGACCTAGACTAGAGTCAAGAGCAAACCCATCACAAATAAAAAAAAAACATATATTATGAAAACATATTTAAAAAAAAAATCAAGCAGAATATAGTAAATGAGACTTAGCAAAACCGAGGCGAGGTACCTACCACGCGGTAGCTCCCTCGCGTTCAGCCTTCCATCCGTCGTCTTTAGTTTTGGCCAAAAGAAAACCTATCCTGTTCGAGGCGGGGTTTTACAGATGCGCCCCCCTGATAATAATCCTGCCGGCGCCCATGACGGCCATGAATAGTTTTATATTAGTACTAGCTGACCCGCGCAACTTCGTCTGCGTCACATTTTTCATTACTGCTCCGCTCCTATTGGTCTTAGCGTGATGATATATAGCCTATAGCCTTCCTCAATAAATGGGCTATCTAGCACTGAAAGAATTTTTCAAATCGGACCAGTAGTTCCTGAGATTAGCGCGTTCAAGCAAACAAACAAACAAACGAACTCTTCAGCTTTATATATTAGTATAGATAGATAGATGAATTGGCGAAAATTTGCTGTACACTTACTGTACACACCTAAGCTCTGCTGTCTATCTCTTGAGGGAAACAAAGTGCGAATGATGTTATGGTTGTAATAAAAAAAAACATTGTAATACAAATCATTTATTGAATAGTAAATAAGTTTCATATAAAAGGTAACAACTGTATACATTTAAAAAATATTATCTTAAATACCGGAAAATAATGCACTTTTCACTTATACATAGCGCTATTTCAAGGAACTGTCCAGTGTTTTTATATAAACCCACGTCTATGGAGGTAAAAAGAAAAAAGGCGTTTATTGGCATATCCATAAACTAAAGGATACTATAATAATAAAATCACTGAAATGTTTAATGGGGCCTCTGCGAGTTGGCTTCGGCCCTTCGTACGCCTATCAAAAGACCGGGTCTCCAGGAAACCGAAAAAGTAAAAAAAAAACACTAGCATTTGTGGCAGTAGACAAGAAAATTCAAATGGTGGACTGTTCAAGAACGGTGTTGACCAGCTTAAATGGGGTTGGGCAGGACACGTCTGGTGGACCAAGCTGTGGGCCTTAAAATACAGGATAGGAACCGTCAAACAGCGGGACTGGGCCGCGGCAGACCGCGAAGATGGCAGGACGACCTGGGTGTCTTCCTTACGTGTTGGAAGGAAGGGGCACAACACCGTGAGCATTGGAAGGAATGGAGGTAGGCCGTTGCCCAGCAGTGGGCCAGTACGGGCTAGTAATAATAATAAAAATGTATATGCACAACAGATAGTCAACAGATGATCGATGGGGCCGAAAAGTTCTGGAGTGGCGACCGCGTACCGGAAGACGCAACGTTGGTAGGGCTCCCACAAGGTGGACCGATGACCTGGTGAAGGTCGCGGGTAGCCGATGGATGCGAGACGCGCAGGACCGGTCGTTGTGGCGACGCTTGGGGGAGGTCTATGTCCAGCAGTGGACGTCTTTCGGCTGATATGATGACGCGCAACTCCTCATAGTAGGAGTAAAAAATACTATTTTGCGTGATTGGAAATGTTTCAGGGGATAAAAGTATAGGTCCATAGCAAGGTTTTCACATTATACTAATGAATTTGGGAAACATTTACATTTTCGCAATCGCGTCTTGGTCGATTTGTAGGGTTCCGAAAAAAAAAAAGGAACCATTATAGGATCACTCGGGTGTCTGTCTGTCCGTCTGTCACAGCCAGTTTTCTCCGGATCCACTGGACCGATTCTGTTGAAATTTGGTACACATATGAACTTCTGTGACCCAAACATGGACGCGCTACGTAAATCATTAAATTTTTAGTATGGGGGTCACCAAGCTAGAAAATTAAAAAAAAAGTTTTTTGATCAATACCGTGGGACATATCAAATACAAGGGCTTACTGTGAGGGTTTTAATTATTTTTTTTTTTATATATTTTTAAATAAGTAGTATTGAAGTTATTCAAGAAGTTAGACGAAAAATGACCATGAATGTCCTTATCTCCGAAACTACTGAGCCTAAAATTTTGAAAAAAAAAAAAATGGAGATAATAGATCTTTACCTAAAGATTACAGGAAATGCCTATTAGAAGTCTGTAGTGTTAAAATAACATGTTAAAACAATGAAATTCGTTCGGAACCCTTTGCACGCGAGTCCGACTCGCACTTGGCCCGTTTTAACAGATAGCGACTGATATGAAAATGCAAACGTTGCTTTAATATTAGTAGAATTGGCACTAAGGAATAAAATATCTTGAAACACTGAGAAAAAACACCTATTTCATGTTGTATGTTTTAGGGATCCGGACTTCCGAATGAAAAATAACCCTCAGATTCACTCGTGTGTCTGTCTGTCACTGACGAATCTATCGACCGATCGAAGCTGCACATATGAACTTCTGTGACCCAAAGACGGTTCAAAAGGGTGTATACCCTCAACGATAACGAACCATATATTCTAACCATCATTGGGATCATTTGGTCAATGAAATTAAGTTTGATGTACAGAGTACGTAGATTCCGGCTATTGATGGGTCTTTTTGCACCCTGTAGATATCCTGCCATGATAACATTACTGTTTTGAAATAAATAAATAAAAATGTAGTTGATATTCTTATGTTTAAACATTGTCGAACTCCGGTACTGGACTCTTCGTGGCCTGGGCTATAGCTGCCTTCGTCAGGTCCTCGCCTTGGTTGTTCACGGAGTTTAGAAGGCGCTGTGGAAATGGAGAAATACAAAATTAGGTTTATTTATGAAATGAAGGAATCTTGAAAAAGGATATAAATGGAACAAATTTTACTATGAGGATAATAAGCATGAATTTGCGAAAAATATCAGCTGTTCTGTACATTATGTCGAGTTATACAAACGAATTTACTAAGTACTTGTTGTTTTTCTCAATTTCAGTGTTGGTCCTGATAATTATCGGTCTCAATGACCCTTTTTCATGTTTTAGAAAGAAAGAAAAAGCGTTTATTTGCGCTAAGCATGATGGATACAAAAAAAAATACAATTTTAATGACAGTTGGGAAGATCTGCGTCACATTTGCGCAAAACGGCCATCGCTCAGCATAATGTTAAAAAAAGCAGGGGACGATGTTCTATTCGATATATACTTACAATATGTTCCAGTCCATCCTGGTTGGGTCTGCTCTGTGAGTACACTAGGTTCACCTTCGTAGTCTGCACTGCGATGGGACTCTTAGCTGCAATGTTCTCTGCTATGGCTAGCACTTTTGCTAATGCACTGTAACAGAGAAATAGAAATAATAAGATTCATATTATTCTTCGAGCGATCCATGCTATCTATATCAATCCTAACTGCTTACTGACAGACAACGCACAGACGAAACTACAGTACGTCTACCAATACGTTTACCGTGAGTTTTATCAATCTATACTCGCTAGCGACTGTAGTTAAAAAACTGTATGAAAACTTTGATAAAACAAGTTTTTAATTTATTTGTAAGTTGTTAACAAACAAGTAAGCAAGTTGGAAGTAAAACTTTAGGTAACAACTAAAAAAATAGATTAGAAACTTGTTTTTTTTTTAAGTTTTCAAAAACTCATGCACGTCTACCATGAGTTTTATCAATCTATAGTCGCTAGCGAATGTAGTTAAAAAATATATGAAAACCTTTAAATAATAAGTTTATAATTTATTTTTTTAGTTGTTAACTAAAGTTTTACTTGCAACTTGATTGTTTGTTAGTTAACAACTTAAACAAATAAATTAAAAACTTGTTTTAATAAAAGTTTTCATACATTTTTTAACTACAGTCGCTAGCGAGTGTATATTGATAAAACTCATGGTAGACGTACTGATCGTAGAAGGCTGATATTTGGCATGTGAATTCCTTGGGGAGTGTAGGGGAGCACTAAGAGAAGATTTTCCAAAATTCCTACGGGAACAGGAAAAAACGGGATATGCGCGTAGGAAGTCGCGGGCAAAAGCAAGTTAATATTATAAATACAAAATTATTTATAACCTTATTATTTACTAGCTGACCCGCGCAACTTCGTCTGCGTCATAATTTTCGTTACTGCTCCGATCCTATTGGTCTTATCGTAATGATATAGCCTATAGCCTTCCTCGATAAATGGGCTAGATAACACGGAAAGAATTTTTCTAATCGGACCAGCAGTTCCTGAGATTAGCGCGTTCAAGCAAACCAACAAACAAACTCTTCAGCTTTATAAATTAAATCTTCACTACTAAACGGATTTGGATAAAAATTGTCAAACGGATACCAGGAGCTAAAGTCTGAAAATATCCTAAGACACTTGTCTCACCACCGGCGAGGAAGCGAGTAGCTATCGACTATTTGCTTGCTGAAGAAAGGGACAAAAGATATAGGTAGATTTCGTGTGAGTAAATAAAAGAGACACATACATTCATAGTCGATAGCTGGCTGTTCACACTGCCGGCGAGCGGCTCTTACCTCAAGTTGATCGCAGCGACAAGAGCTATCATTGATTGTACTCGCTCAGCGACACTCGCTCGGCGATGCTCGCTTGACGGTCATAACTCACCAAACAGCGGTAATTTCTACTTATAGTGCGGGCCGGAGCGAGTATTGCGGAAAGCGCGTCACACAAAAGCACTCGCTGAAAGCCGAGCGTCAAAACTATCGAAACTTTTCACTCGCTACTCGCTGCTCGCCAACTGGTTTCGAGTTTGAAGTTTTACTCGCTAGGAAAGCGCCTAAAAGATATTTTGGGGTAATTTCGGATTTTCAAGTAGTTTTGCACTTTATTTAGAAGTCAGTTGCTGTGTTTTTATTTTTAATAAGTTTTTTTTTAATATTTTTGTAGCTTTAACCGAATTAATAAATAAACCACGTAAACAACTTTGGATAAACAAAAACAAAAGGATTAAATCAATAAATGCCAGTAGGTAGGAAAAATTAAATCTTGACTATAATAAATTTTAATTGAACAGATATAAATTTTTAATACCATTACCAGTTCAATAACATTGACTCCTCGGACAGTAAAGTTGTTGTTACCAATTTATTAATTAATTAGGACTTGGTTTATGCACGGATTGAGGAAAACCTCGCATTTTATAGTGCTAATAATAATTCTGCACCGTTGTAAGATTTCATTCAATTAGGTAAATTAATTAACATGATTTTTAATACAATAGGGAATATGCACGAAAAAAATATTTATTATCTATACAGTTTATTTAAAAATATACACAAATATAATACCAACAGTGAAAATAGAATCAAGATTGCTCGAAAAACAAACGAGATATAATTATTTTAAACAAATGTATCTGTCCCTCTCGCGAAAACGCTGTTTTCTATGGCAGCTGTATAGGCGCCAAGAACTTTGACGTCACAATTCATATCGGACTTCTCTTTCTAATTGTAAACTTAGAAACTTTATAACTTCATCGCTGATGAAGGTATTTAAAAAATAATTTCATAATTGTTTATTAGAGTTAATAAGTATTTCATTTTGCAAATAAAAAAATCGCATGCATATTCCCTATTGTTTTAATCAAGGTCTGCCAGTGGTTCGTGGAAACATACTCACGGGATAAAAAGCATCGTATTTAGGACATAGTCTACATATGAGCCAAGTTCCATACAAATTCGTTTAGCCGTTAAGTCGTAAAAAGGTAACAAACATATTCATATTTCATATTAATCTATCTATACTTCTTTACTTAATATATAAAGCTGAAAAGTTTGTTTGTTTGTTTGCTTGAACGCGAATTACGATGGGTGCAACCGGAGGATCCAAAAAAATGCAAATTTATTTTAATAAACTAATTTATTACTGTATTACAAAGTATTGAAATTACGACTAATTATACTAAAGTGTCAATTGGTCGATGTCAGATCCAAAAGTGTCGCTCCACAGTTTTATGTTTCTATGGAAAGGTTCGATTGACGTCAATTGGTCACGTTATGCTGAGCTTGCGTTTCGTGCCCGTAGGTGCCGTGTGCAATGTATATGCAGGTATGCCGATGCAGCGATCCATTAAGGTTGACCATGCGTAACACCTCCCCCCGTAGAACAGCGAGTATCGATGGACTTTTTCAAGATGGTCGCTGGTAGACATCCAGGGTCAATCCTTATTTGGCTTGGGTTGATAGTGCGTGGTGATGGGATTGCATAGACGGCTTCAGGGTTGCTGTTGAAGTTTTCTGTGATTTCTCTGGATGCTTTTCTTATGCGTAGCCGACGATAGATTAGAGTGGCGATGAGTGCGCATGTACCGGATAGTGCGAGGTACATGGGTATAGTAGTGTGGTAAATGACGGGATCGGTGGCGTCATCTAAATGTACAGGCAGTTGCGTCGCTATCTCGTTGCTAAGCGTGTGAAGTTTTTGTAGATTTGGCGAATTTAGGATGAGTTTCGGATAATTTTCAGGCCTCGACTCGTTGTATAGGGGCATCTCAATGATCTTCACGACGTGTCCTTTGATGTGGTCGTCAGTGTTGGAGATAGTGAAGGCGGGTGTTCTCAGGTTACAGTTGAGGGGAATGATTGCCAAATAGCTGCCTCGTAGGGTCCGGTACTGTTCTTGACCGCAGGACATCTTCACTTTTGTTGGTACAGGAAAACTTAAGGTATAATGCTTGTCGTCCAGGGTTTCCAGGGCTTCGGTGGTGAGAGCTACGGGTGTCAGCTTGCAGCTGGGTTGAAGTTCTTGATGGACTATGAGATGCTGGATACAATCTGGTTTGCTCTGGATTTGTAGGTTGGCTGTTGACTCACAGAGATATATGGAGTTTACCTTCGGACATTCTGTCTCTATGTACCTAGAGTCTGAGCTAGAGAGTGCTACGAAAGGTGAGGGTGGTATAAGAGTTTCGTGGTTTCTGTTAGGAACAAGGGAAAGTTTATACAAATTATATGTGGAGGAAACAACTATCGGGACTTTTATAACTACTACTATCTGCTTATTAGAATAGAAGTAACCTAGTTTAATTATTTCATAAAAATGCCTAATTTCTACGTCAAGGATTTCGTCATTAGCATATAAAATCCTTAATTTACCTAACATATACTTAATTTCATCTAAATTAAATAAAGAGTACGGGGTACTCGACGCACGAATAAATGTTAGGGTGTTCTCTAAACTTCGTAATTCTTCATAAAGATCTTCTACATTATCTCCTAAGATTAACAGATGTTGGGCCAGATGGGCGTATTTAATTAAATCTGTATCCCTATTAGCGTTACTTTCCAAAATTAAGTTTAGTGCTTTACTCATCTTATCTTGATTTGAAATTATACTATCTATTATTTGAGAGCTACGTGAAATAAATTTACTATTTAAACTAACATGGTTATTAATTTCTAATTCTAATTTATGCTCATTATTACGTAAGGTGTTTATGGCGTTTTCGTATTTAAGTGCATCGGTGTAGTCTAAATTACCAGAAATTGATTTTATTACAGAACCCAAACCGTCGATAAGGCCTCTTTTACTACGAGTTGATTCAAACATACTAATTTTACTAGTAATTAAATTGATTTTACTATTGAGATGTTTCAGATGAGGGTCGAATAGGAATAAGGTTTTATTGTTAACTAAGGGACTTAATTCAGCCATCTGTGTTTTTACCACTTCAATTTGAAGATGGATATTCTCTAAATCTATATGACTTAGGAAAGAATGGAAATGGGAAACGATTTTTGCCGCTCCTAATTTGAAGGGAAGTAGTCCTGGTCCATTGTCAAGTGATTCAACTGTTATCTCTTGTCCTTGGGCCGGATGTAGGGTCATCAGCCATAGTATTATCCTGTAACAAAGTGGGATCTTTAGGACTTCGCTTAAGGCGAGATTTTGCTACTGGACCGCGTTTCTTCTTCGTATAGATGTGGATTGGAAGATCTGCGAGTACAGTATCTTGCGTATAACGCGGGGCTAACTTCTGTCGAGACGCCATGGGATTGCGTACAAAGATTTGCTGGTCAGGGGTGTAGTCCTTCTCGGGTTCTCTGTCCCTGTTACGGGTTTCAGTCAGTTGTGTCCTGTCATGTAAGGATGTCTGGTTAATAAGGTCGTATACTTGACTCATTCGTTTCCTATGGTCTTGTGAGTACTGTTGCAGTAAGTGTTCAGATAGGTCAATATCTATTGGGTCTCGAGGGTCAAAGTGTCCAGTTATCAAATCCAAGGGTCTACATTTTGTGAAGCTATGGATCGAACTATTGTACGCTAAGATGGCATAAGGCATAAGATTAACGACTGGTTCATTTCGTCTCTCTAATTTCAATAACCTAAGATGTTCTAAAATGGTAGAATGGAACCTTTCTACTATGCCATTGTCGTTAGGGGAATGCGCTAATATTTTATGGTGAATAATTTTATGAGTTCGGTTGAATTCTAAGAAAATCTGATTTGTGAATTCAGGGCCTCCGTCCGTGACAATAGTCAATGGGACCCCATGGTGGGTGCAAAATACAAGTAGAGCTTGTACTACACTTAAAGCGGTGCTATCTCTAAGGTGATAAGCTTGTGCATACTTAGAGAAAGCGTCTACAATGGTAAGGAATTTCTCTGTTTGAGCTGTGAACAGATCTAGATGGATAATTTCAAAAGGTTTACTAGGGGGTGGTACAATGTTAAATCTTTGCTTGATGGGGTGACGGTCGTACTTAGCCTGACCACAGATAGTACACTCATTTATGTACTTGGAGATGTGTTCTTTCATCTTAGGCCAGTAGAATTTAGAAGATAAGGCTAAGTAACATTCAGTGATACCGCGATGATTTGTTTTACCTTCGTGGTATTTCTTTATGATGTCTTGTTGACGCAGGTAGTCTTTAACATTCTCTAATTCAACTTTAGTTAGAACCATGTTCATTGAAGAGCTTTTGAAGTTGTCTTGAATTATGGGGATTATTTTATACATGGCAAGAGGAGGATGGATGATTAAACCGGTTTTGACTTTAGGGTTCACATATTCTTTAACTGCATTAATAACGTCGTTAGTCAGGTTAGACTCAGATAGTTGAATGGTAGTTCGGGTATGCGTTTCAAATGGCTTACTCACTGTCGGTCGTTTTTTAATATCGCTTACAAGTACAAAACAGATTTGTCTACTGAATTTATTTAAGGGTTCGTCTGATATTGGCACTTCTAGAATAGGGGCTTCGTTACTAGTGTGAACAGTTGCTGTGTCAGAGTTGTCGAGTATGTCAGGGTTGTTTGTAGGGGCTGTCAGTGTTTCAGAACCTACTGTTGAATGAGGCTTTTCAGATACATTTACCGCTATAGACATAGCGTCCTCGTTGTTGATTTCAATGCGGGACAATGCGTCGGCGTTAGTGTTCTTTTTGCCTTGCTTGTATACTGTAGTAAAATTGTATTCACTCAACTTAAGTCTCCAACGTGTGAGTCTGGAGCCTGGTTCTTTAAGGCTCATAACCCATTGTAAGGGTTTATGGTCTGTAACTATCTTAAACTTTCTCCCAAACAAGTATGGACGAAAGTATTTAGTAGCCCAAACTATGGCTAATAACTCCTTCTCGATTACACTATAGTTAATCTCACTGGAGTTTAATGTCCTAGACGCGTATGCTAAGGGCTTATCTTGTCCTATAGGTCCTTGAGAAAGGACAGCTCCTATGGCAAAGTTAGATGCGTCAGTCGTAAGCACAAATTCCTTAGAAAAGTCAGGGTACTGCAGTATAGGGTCGTTAGTCAGTAGTAATTTGCACTTTTCAAAACAGTCGATGTAGTTAGGGTCATTGAAGGTGATCTTAGAACCTTTCTTGAGACATTGCGTCATGGGTTTCGTAATGCGCGCAAAGTCAGGAATAAATTTCCTATAGTATCCTAACAGGCCTAAAAAGCGTTTGATCTCGGTAGCTGTCTTAGGAATAGGGAACTTCTGGATGGCAATGATCTTATCGGGGTTAGGCTTAATACCGTCCTTACTTATTACGTGACCTAAGTATGAAGTTTCAAGCTTTAAAAATTCCGACTTATCCATCTGGATCTTAAAGTTTGATTCCCTTAATCTCTTGAATACTTTTCCTAAATTTACCATGTGTTCCTGTAAGGAAACACTAAAAACGACTATGTCATCGAGATATACGAGACATATGACATTTTGGAGGTCCCTGAGGACATTATCCATCACGCGTTGAAACGTGGATGGAGAATTTTTGAGACCCATGGGCATGCGTAAAAATTCAAAGTGCCCATGTTCTACATTGAAGGCCGTTTTGTGAATATCGGCTGGGTCCATTTCTACCTGGTAAAATCCACTCGCAAGGTCTAGAGTTGTGAAGTAATGACAGTTACCAAGTTTATCTAAGATGTCATTAATATTGGGGATTGGGTACTTGTCATCGAGGGTTTTCTCGTTGACTTTACGAAAATCAATGACTATGCGCCATTTAGTCTTTCCGGACGCATCAGATTTTTTTGGAACTACCCAGATGGGTGAGCTCCAGGCTGACTGCGAGGGACGGATTATCCCTTGGTCTAACATTTTGCTAATCTGATCCTGAACTTCCTGTCTGTGAACAAAGGGATATCTATAGGTCTTAGTATAGACAGGTAATTCGTCGGTGGTATGAATACTATGCTTTATCTTATTGGTGAAAGTTAGAGGTTCACCATCGATATAGAAGACGTCAGCATATTGTGCACAAAGAGATTCTAAGTTGGCTCGTTCTTCAGGATTCAGATGGTCAGTGCGTAGTTTTGATAATACCTCGGATACGCGATCGCTAGGCTGATAGATAGTCGCGCTTTGCTCGTTAAAAAGTTCCGCGGTAACTGGCCTGTCCATTGAGAAAACTACATCATGTTTAGTTGGATTAATTATTTCTATGATGCCACGGTTATTTTTAACAGAAGTAACACAGTCGCGAATAGTGCAATTGGAAATAGTCTGCTCTGATATTGTTACGTCACCATCATGAAGATTAATGGGGACTCTAGCTAATTTGGATGAATTAGCGGGTACTATGTCCTCGTAAAGATTACAATTACGTGAATCATACATTCGCAAGGGATTAGATGAATTACGTGTAACAAGAACCTTATTCTTTAAATCTATATTAGACTCTAACTTTTCTAGTAAGTCTAAGCCTATTAAGCCGTCAAAATAATTGTGGAACTTGTAAATGTATAGGGTAATGTCACAGGTTTCTTTAAATTCCGGGAAGCACGGTATAGTAATGGAATAATTATTACGAGTTGTCGCGTGGATGTTAGTGACTTCGAAAGGCTCATAATTACAGTGGATATGATGATAAAATCTTTCTACAACGTTCGGGCTAATAAAAGATAGGTTCGCACCGGTATCTACTAATAGTTTAATGGGTGGATTAGCAATCTGAATGAATGGAAGTTGTCTCTGGGTTTGTAAGTTAATCTCTATTTTGGTTTGTCTGATTTCGGGGCTGTATGAAAATCCTGGCCTTCAGCAGACGTTCCTTGGGCAGATGTTCCTTCAGGCACATTCTGATGTTCCTCTACGTGCACAGGAACATAATCACTATGAGCTAGTGGCTCATACATAGGTTCGTAATTGTAAGGTACAGGGTAGAACTGGTCGTAATAGTCATTATAGGCATAGTCGGGGTATTCATAATAGTCGTAAAAGTCTACTTCGTTAACATTCATCTCCCGAGTCTTAAAGTAGTTACTGGGAGGTGGATTTCCTTGTTGAGTCCAGTCATGTCCCGTCGAAGGTCTCGGCATAGGTTTAGGAACAAAGTGGCTTACACCACTCATGGGCTTAGGGCCATTATTAATGGGCGTGAAACTAGGCCTTTGTTGAGGCAATCGGAACACGTTGCTCTGGGGCCTATGGTTAGGCGGGGGTGCGCTTAACATTTGTTGGGTTCGCGTGGGACCGCGATTGAAAGGCACTTGGGGTCTCCAAGCTTGCATTGGCCTTGGCGGTTGTGGCTGATAAAAACTTTTGGAGGGACCGGGCTGATTAAACGGCGCTGAAAAAGTGACTGGCCGTGGAGTATGCAAATTAAATGGCTTAATCTGATACGTACTGGGATTAAATGAAGACGTAGACTGCACAGGTCTCCGCTCCGGCAAATGGTCATTACGCTGCTGTAAGTACATGGTGTTAATTTCCTCGTGCACAAACTCGAGAGCCTTTTCGATGGTGTCGGGTCGCATGCACCTAATACGCGAGCCTAAAGGTTCTTTTAGGCCACGAACGAATGCCTGTAGGGTTAATTTTTTATATAGTGTCCGTTTGGCCTCGATGGTAGTAGATATGGACTCGTGCAAGGTCACATACGTCATAATTGTACTAAATAAAGTTTGGCACTTTTCGTAAAATTCCGGTGGTGATAAATTCTTTTGCGTTAACAGGGCCAAATCATTGTATAAGGCGGTCTCGTCCCGCTGGTCCGAGAAGTTATTAATCAGGGCGTTTCTAATACCCTGCCAGGTTTCGGGAATGCCGTTTGAATTTATTGTGCGGGCGGCATTTCCGGTAACTTTATTAAGTATGCCGTTCAACAAGGATAAATTACTTAGTTCGTAACCTGGCTCTGCCTTAACAAATTGCGCGACAAGTTGGTCACATAAACGTACAAACCGCGTGAGCACGTTCGGGTTCCCGTCGAATTCGGGAACGAGGCGTAAGGCCTTGTAAACTTGATCTACCAAATCGGTACTCATTTTGTTAGTTAAATTATTCTCTATAATTAAGTAAGATTCTACACTTTCACTATCTTCTAATATAGTACCTAAATTCCTATTCGCATCGATTTGCGAGTTCCTATTAGAAATACTCGACTTAGGAGTCCGTGATATACGTGGGTGAAAAATTTTGAAAGTTTAATAGAAACACTTGAGGAAATTAACACAAAGGAAACACAGAAAAGAAAGGAAATTACACAAAGGATACTAAAATATAGGAAGGCGAGCAACTCTAGTAGATCTAGGTACTTACCAAATCTGCATCTCTCTGTGGTATCGATATTCGGATACTCCTCCGTAGCCGCACACCCGTAGGTTCGAATAGCCCGTTGTCGGTGATCGATTCACTGAATTTACTGGACTATCCTACCGACTGCGCCAATTACGATGGGTGCAACCGGAGGATCCAAAAAAATGCAAATTTATTTTAATAAACTAATTTATTACTGTATTACAAAGTATTGAAATTACGACTAATTATACTAAAGTGTCAATTGGTCGATGTCAGATCCAAAAGTGTCGCTCCACAGTTTTATGTTTCTATGGAAAGGTTCGATTGACGTCAATTGGTCACGTTATGCTGAGCTTGCGTTTCGTGCCCGTAGGTGCCGTGTGCAATGTATATGCAGGTATGCCGATGCAGCGATCCATTAAGGTTGACCATGCGTAACACGCGTTAATCTCAGGAATTACTGGTCCGATTTGAAAAAATATTTCAGTTTTAGATAGCCCATTTATCGAGGAAGGCTATAGGCTATATGTATATCATCACGCTAAGACCAATAGGAGCGGAGCAGTAATGAAAATTGTGACGCAGACGAAGTTGCGCGGGTCAGCTAGTACTAATATATAAAGCTGGAGAGTTTGTTTGTTTGCTTGAAGGCGCTAATCTCAGGAACTACTGGTCCGATTTGAAAAAATCTTTCAGTATTAGACAGCCCATTTATTAAGGAAGGCTATAGGCTATATATTATCGCGCTAAGACCAATAGGAGCGGAGCAGACGAAGTTGCGCGGGTCAACTAGTTTTATTAATAAGCAGACCGCCACTGGATTTTAAAGACATGTTTTAGTAATCATTGTTGTGCCGACCAACCCTCACTACTCCCTGATGGTGGATTAGGGTGCCTGTCCATTACAGCGGAGCGCAGAAATATTAACCAATCATGTCAGTCAAAATGTCTGTGTGTCATGTGGTGCGGAGATTTTATGCAATTCCATTGGTTAAAACTTCTCCATTTCTCCGCTCCGCAGACTCACTCCGCTGTAATGGACAGGCATCCTTGTAATCCGCTCCGTCTTAGTTTCAGGGTCCCGTACGTAGGAACGAAAAACGAAACCCATACAGGCTTACTCGTATCCTGTAAGGTCTGGCTCACATTGACGGAGCGCAGCGCAGAGCATTTTTCACTGTCAAACTATTATCGACATTGCCCTCATTGAAATAGTATCTAATTTCAACTAAAACGACACTTCATTCCTAAAGAGCATCGTAGCAACTACATGCAGGCGGACAGGAACGCGAGTGCGCGAACATGCGCGCTACTCCGCGCGCATCTTGTTCCGGTCGTATACGTTTGGACACAGGGAAAATTGTAACACGAATGACGACGGCGTATCGAGTAGGCGCAGTCTAGCGCATACTCGCGCATGCTCGGGTAGAACTTCGCCTAATGTGTTACGCGCTTAGAAAACTTCCCGGGCATGCTCTGCGCGTGTGCAGTGCTTCGCCATAATATCAGCGCCGGCCCTAAGGGTTCTGTTTTATGTGTGGTGTCTGTCTGTCAGACTGTCACACCCAATTTCCTCGGAATCTACAGGAGCGATTCTTGATAAGGTTTTTATCAATAGACAGAGCGATTTGTGTATCAATAATTTCCACTCATGCAAAGCGGGGGGCGGGCCGCTAGTAGTAGTAAACAATAAGCAACTCTATATAATGTAACTTACGTCTCTTTATCGGGGAACACTTCGCTGACTAGTCCGATTTCCTTCGCCTCCTTCGCGTCGAAGTTTCTGCCGGTGAAGCAGAGTTCTCGGGCCACTGATACGTTGCCCACTATCTGCAAATATAACGAATAAATTAATAGACACATACATTTAATATACCACCCTCGGATAAGTTCAGTTCAACTGACAGGTAGGCAATTTCATTTAAATTTTACTATTTTTAGGGTTCCGAACAAAAACGGAAACCTTATAGGATCACTCGGGCGTCTGTATGTCTGCCTGTCTGTCCGTCTGTCACAGCCAGTTTTCTCAAAATTTCAACAGTAACAGCCAGTTTTCTCATTCACGGGACCGATTCTGTTGAAATTTTGTACGCATATGGACTTCTGTGATCCAAAAACGGACGCGTTACGTAAATTATTATTTTTTTAGTGTCACTTTTGGGGAAACAAGAAAGTTTTAGACAAACTAGAAAATAAAAAAAAGTTTTTTGAACAATATCGTGTGACATATCAAATGAAAGGGGTTACAGTGAGGGTTTTAATTATATGTATTTTTTTCATAATTTTAAAATAAATGGTTTTGAAGTTATTCAAGAAATTACACGAAAAATTACCATTCCCCCCTTATCTCCGAAACTACTGAGCCTAAAATTTGAAAAAAATAAATGGAGATAATACATCTTTAGCTATAGATTACAGGAAAACCAGTGTTAAAATAACATCTTAAAAAAATGAAATTCGTTCGCAATCCTTTGCACGCAAGTCCGACTCGCACTTGGCCAGTTTTTTTTTAATTTAACTGGTACATAATGCCTATCACGAAATGCTACAGGCCCTATGTACAAGCATGTATTAGCTAGTCTTGTTTTTTTAATAGGCTCTAGAAACAGGAGGACAATTTATTGTATTGCATCCTTTAAACGTACACCTACAAACCTTGGGATTTGCAGGGTGTATGTACAAAAATTGACAATCATTATATTTTAAACGGGTGCTATGCAAGAAACAATATTTGTAAATACTAGCTGAGCCGCGCAACTTCGTCTGCGTGCCATTTTTCATGAATGCTCCGTTCCTATTGGTCGTAGATGTTCTTTAGCCTTCCTCGATAAATGGGCTATCCTACAATAGAAGACTTTTTCAATTCGAATCAGTAGTTCCTGAGATTAGCGCGTTCAACCAAACAAACTCTGTAGCTTTATAATATTATACTAGTTGACCCGCGCAACTTCGTCTGCTTCGCTCCTATTGGCTTTAGCTTGATATTATACATATAGCCAATAGCCTTCCTCGATAAATGGGCTATCTAACACTGAAATAATTTTTCAAATCGGACCAGTAGTTCCTGAGATTAGCGCGTTCAAGCAAACAAACAAACTCTTCAGCTTTATATTATACTAGTATAGATATACTAGTTGACCCGCGCAACTTCGTCTGCTTCGCTCCTTTTAGTCTTAGCGTGATGATATATAGCCTATAGCCTTCCTTAATAAATGGGCTATCTAATACTGAAAGAATTTTTCAAATCGGACCAGTGGTTCCTGAGATTAGCGCGTTCAAGCAAACAAACAAACTCTTCAGCTTTATATATTAGTATAGATATAGTATAGCTTTCGTCTAACCTTAGGCAGTCTTTGCAGCGTGCCTACATCGGGAGCTAGACCGACGTCCACCTCGCGCACTGAGAACCAACAGTCTTCTGTGCAATACCTGAAAAGTTATTGTGTTTTTGTTAATTATATCCTTAAGAAGCATAGGTTCATTAGGGAATATGCATGAAAAAAAAAATATTATCTATACAATTTATCTAAAACATACAAAAATGTAATACTAACAGTGAAAATAGAATCAAAATTGCTCGAAAAACAAACGAGATATAATTATTTTAAACAAATATATCTGTCCCACTCGCAAAAAAGCTGTTTCCTATGGCAGCTGTATAGGCGTCATGGACTTTGACGTCAAAGTTCACATCGGACTTCTCTTTCTAATTGTAATCTTTGAAGCTTTATAACTTCATCGCTGATGAAGGTATTTAAAAAATAATTACATGATTGTTTACTAGAGCTAATAAGTATTTCATTTAGCAAATAAAAAAAATCGCATGAATATTCCGTCAAAATCAACGGTTCGACACAAAATGTCGTCTTTTCGAATTCAATTGTGCAGTTTTTTTATTTTTATTGAGGAATGGGCTTGCTCTTGACCACAATCACGGCTGATGGTAAGCGATGGATGAGGTCTATGATGGAGCGAACGTGCCCAGATGCCTGTCCAGAAGATGCCTGTCCACTCTTGCTCTTGCTTGAAATTGGACCCGATTTGGGCATCCACGGCAACAAAAATTCAGCCATGGTACCGGCTATATCTACATGTCTTACCTCATATCGGCAGCAGTAATCAGATTGACGGCGGCGCCGATACAGGCATTGTGCGACACTGATATAACTGGCTTCACACATTCTTCTAGAGATGTTATGGTGTCCTGTAACATAATAGCGTATTTGTCTACTATCAAAAATCTATATGGCTGAATATTTATTTGGATAAGTACCGAAATCAAATGATGTTTATTCAAACTAGGCTGAAAATCAGCACTCAGCATTTGTTTTTTACGTTTTTGAACGTCAAAATTTACATGATGACATTCTCCCAAAACGCTCGCCCGTCACCACTTCCTAGTGTTTTAGCTGGGAAGAAGTGGCGCAACAAACTCGACAGCAGTCAGTCAGTCCGTGAGGCTGAATATTTATTTTGGAAGTACCTAAATCAAATGATGTTTATTCAAACTAGGCTGAAAATCAGCACTCAGCATTTTTTTTACGTTTTTGAACGTCAAAACTTAAATGGTGAATGATGGTTACAGTCCCCCAAAACGCTCGCCCGTCACCACTTCCTAGTGTTTTAGCTGGGAAGAAGTGGTGCAACAAACTCCTCAGCAACACTGTCTGTGAGGTTGAAGATATTGAATTTAATAATGGTATAATTCAACATTTTATGATAGAAATAATAAAATTAGTGATAAATTTAATATTATAAATTCAAAAGTGAGTTTGTTTGCACCGCTTTCGCGCCTGAAGCGCTCGATAGAAAAGAAGAAGTTGAAGAGAGTATTAGTGTTACCTGTGCATATTTGATGAAATTATAATGGAAGCGAGCCTTCCTTGCCACATCTTCAAGGTCATCAGCTTCAGCTGCCATTTGTACAAGGGATTGTAAATCAATGCCTGTAATAAAAACAATTAAAATAAGAATCTTGAATGTTTATTTTTTATCCGTCTATCATGCTTCAAGGATGAATGTTCAAGTAAATAATAAAATCAGAATACATGATTATATTCTAATTGAATATTTCCTATGCAACACTGATGTGTGCAAGTCATAAGGAGTGTGCCTATTGTCTTCAATTTGGCAAAATCCAGAATCAGGAAATGCAAATTCATTGAAGAGAAAAGACATTGATATATAAAAACACAAGATACACACTCAGCATCTCAAAAACGTCTGCATAAAACAAGCGCACAATTTAAAATTGTGCACTAGCTTCAAACAGTCTCGCATTGCTCGCCATACTGCACTGTTTTGTAAAAACAACTTAAAAAGATCCATGTAAGGTTGAATTTTCAAAAAACTACACACAACTCACACAAGACACTTGATACATGTCAGTTTTTGACGACAGTTTCGATTGTTGCATTTGTTCGAGACTGTGCATCTTGGGTTTTTTATATATCAATGACTAAAGATGTTAAAGTAGGCAGTTGCCCTTACGGCCACTAGACCAAAAACAACTCCAACAAGGCAGTCATTCAGGTACTCAAACATTCCATAAGGTTCTATAAAATATGTAACTTATTTACTCACCCCCACAGAAATGCTTTCCCTGTCCCGACAGCACAATAACTCTGCACTGTGGAATAAGGCTGAGTGTCGAGAAACATGTGTTTATTTCTCTGAAAGAATAAATATGACATATTAAGATAAATTTTAGACAACAATAGATAGGAAAATTACAGAATTCCATTTTGTAATTTTCCAAAGAAGACAAATTAATTTTATTTCACTAATTTTTTTTAGTTTTGTTTTAATTTATTTTGTATTGCTTAGTTTCTTTTCATTTTTTATTATTATGCTTTGTTTAATTTTTGTTTAGTTTTATTTGATTTAGTTTAGTTTTCTCCAAAAATAGAAGTAGACCAACTGTGCCCTGTGGAAAGTGACGGTGACGGCATTCGTGATACAGGGTAATCCTAGTACGAATGCCATAGCACTCCTTTGACACATTAAGTGTATATTTAATTTTAAGTAAAAAATAAGTAGGTAAGGAGATTCCCTGTAACAAATATTTTTAGAAATAAAGAATTTATTATTAATTAAGGAATGTCCACAGAATTTCCTTCATTTGTCAAACAGTTACTAGTAATAATTTTGTGGATTATGGTATAGCAGTGACTTATCACAGGGTACTGTGATTAAGTTCTTGTTAGGAATTACACTGAAAAAATTCTCTCTCATAGAAAAGAGACTAAAATTATGTTCAAAAGATATGTTTGTCATCAGTGCTGCTTTGTCAGCTGGTCTTAGTGCCAGTAGTAAGTGATAGCCGTGAGTCAATTGAGAAACGAGCCAAGAGGATCATCGGCGATGATAGGCTCGTCGCGACGAAGCTCCAAAGTCTTGAGCATCGACGACGAGTTGCTAGCCTGTCGGTTTTCTACCGGTTGCATTTTGGGGAATGTGCGACGGTATTGCATCATTTGATTCCGCTAAGCCCGTTCCATCATCGGACCACAAGACGGCGATGCGCCACCGGTACATGGTGAACATCCCACCCACGCGCACAAAACGTTTTGGGAACACATTCATAGTGCGTGCAGCTAAGGAGTGGAATTCCCTGCCGGAGTCTGTGTTTCCTGATAGCTATAACCTGGGAGTATTTAAGTTAAGAGTGAATAGGTTACTTCTAGGCAAGCATGCTCCATCTTCGACCACATCATCGCTTACCATCAGGTGAGATAGTGGTCAAACGTATGCCTATACATAGTAAAAAAAAAGTTGGGAAACACTCTGTTAGGTGTTTATTTTAGTATGTCTAAGGATGGGCTGATAATCACAGTATTATTAACTTTAAAGTACACCATAGTTTCACCTGGGTTTTTTAGTCCCATGTAATGGAATAGAATAGAATACTCTTTATTATGTACACCATATAAGTTACAGAAAAAAATAGATGAAGAAATCATTATATGTATAGGGTGACACAATGGGCGGCCTTATCGCTAAAAGCGATCTTTTAAAGACAACCTTTCATGTAACATGTAATAGGGTAGTTTGGTAATATAATTAACTAGCTGACCCACGCAACTTCGTCTGCATCACAATTTTCATTACTGCTCGGCTCCTATTGGTCTCAGCGTGATGATATACCTATAGCCTTTCTCGATAAATGGGCTATCTAAGACTGAAAAAATTTTTCAAATCGGACCAGTACTTCCTGAGATTAGCGCGATCAAGCAAGCAAACAAACAAACTCTTCAGCTTTATATATAAGTACTAGTTGACCCACGCAACTTCGTCTGCTCCGCTCCTATTGGTCTTAGCGTGATGATATATAGCCTATAGCCTTCCTCGATAAATGGGCCATCTAACACTGAAATAATTTTTCAAATCAGACCAGTAGTTCCTGAGATTAGCGCGTTCAAGCAAACAAACAAACTCTTCAGCTTTATATATTAGTGTAGATAGATGTAATCAGTACTTACTGCCACATGGTTCTAGTTAATGTGTTAGATTTCTTCGGCCTGTTCAATTCAACATGGTACACATATTTCTTTGGTTCCGACACTGCTAGAGTTTCAAACTGAGGTAGTTCAGCTTTTGAAAATGTTCGTACCAGGATATCTGGAAATTTAAAATACACCAAAATTAAAATGACATAAATATGGACTATGCTATATTCTATTACTGTCAATCTGTTCAGAACTTCAGATATTTATGAGTGGTTGAGTGATAAACATCTTTATAGAAACTCACATTTACAGAATTACAATGCTGGGATTGTTTACTGTTTGCGCTTGGTCAGACTTTGAACTTCGATAAGTTAATCTCTGACATTATTGTAGTGCAAAGCACATGTTATGCTTGCCTAAGTTGCTGCAGTCTTATAATAAACCAGTTTTCTGATATGAACATTAACAATTTAGATATTTATAAGTTGTTTACCAACAAATATTGTAATATAAACTTTCATACTAACAATGCTAGTACTGTTTATTGTTTGCACTTTGTCAGACTTTGGACTTCGATAAGTTAATCTCGAACATTATCGCAGTGCAAATTCCATGTTATGCCTCCCTGAGTTGCAGCAGTCTGATAAAAAACAGGTTTTCCTATATCTACACTAATATTATAAAGAGGAAAGATTTGTTTGTTTGTTTGTTTGAATTGAATAGGCTCCGAAACTACTGGACCAATTTGAAAAATTCTTTAAGCATTGGATAGCTACATTATCAGGGAGTAACATAGGCTATATATTATCCCCGTATTTCCACGGGAACGGGAACTACGCGGGTGAAACCGCGTGACGTCCACTAGTGAAAAATATAATAGGGTTTAGATAATTATGAGTTAATTAGAACAAATATTTTTATAGAACTTTCACATTTACAATGCTAGGATGGTTTACTGTTTGCACTTGGTCGGACTTTGGGCTTCGATAAGTTTATCTCCAACATTATCGCAGTGCAAAGTCTATGTTATGCCTCCCTGAGTTGCTGCAGTCTGATAAAAAACAGATTTTCCTATAAGAACAATATAACACGATTTGTAACAAAAACCATACTTAAACCAGGAAAAACTAAAATGAAAGATGTTAATTTCATAACTAAGATCCTCTAAAAATCATTAGTCATACGTAATATCGCTTAAAAACACAGAAATATCAATATTTAAATCAGTGTTATGATAAAAAAAAACATTGATTACTTACTTGAAATAACCTTTCTAGGTTGGTTAAAAGCAATTGTTTTGATTAACGAAGCCATTGTTATTTTATTGAATATTTTGTTTTAGTTAAAAGCACGTCAGAATTCGCAAAAAGCTGCATACAAAATGAAAACAAAAGAAAACAATCGGCCAAAGTCCAAAGTTGAAAAATAGAAAACAAATGTCTGTCAAAATCACGTCATAATTGACATTTCTGATTTGCATTTTGTTTTATCGCTAGTCGTGATTTCGTAACTAGTGACGCGGTATTTATTTATGGTTTATTTATAGAGTTTTCCCTACTGCATTAATGAAGCAGGTAAATGTATCCTGCAAAAGGTTTTCATATATTAATTTCCTTAAACGATATTTATCAACACATGGAAAATAGCCGTTCTAAATATACTACAAAGAGAGGTGAATAAATTAAACGCAACGCGCATAGAAAGATGATTTATTTTCTGAATCAATCAATTTAAATGGCCCTTTAGTTTATCTATTTTTATCAAGTCTAATATAGGTATATAAATACTTTAAAGGTACAAAGCTACTAGTTTATCATCAGCTCTTTGTCATGCATTCATGGCACGTAAATGTGACGGTGAATCTTTCAAGTTGGCAACACAGCACGAACAACAGAAAGAATACAGGGAAATTCCCAACAAGTTTCGACTTCTGCGGGTCTAAAAAGGCCACTTTAGTAGAATCATGTTAAAGTCATAATAATAACCACATAACAATCTGTCAAAGGACAATGGAAGATTTGTATAAAGTTTGTCCCAACCCTTGTAGCAATGTATGACATGTGGTCAAATGTTGTACCTGTTCTTACATACATACATTTTTTTTTACTTTATGTAATGTCCAAGTAAGGAAAAAATATTTTTTAAACAAGTTAGAACAATTCAGCAAATAATCTCCATTTGGTGCGATATTTGGTCTAGATCTTTATTTCTTTGCTAGTGTTTTATGAGGTAACGATAAAGGAATAGGTATATGAAATAAGAAAACCATTTTTACTTACCATTATATTATTTTTATTTGGAAACACTTTTTACAGTTATCGATTATCGTAAAAAATGGATCATCTTATTTATTAATTACTAGCACTTCGCCCGCGACTTCGTTCGCGCGTGTTTAGTTGGTACTCCATGAACTTCATCTCCCCTCTACCCCCTAATAGGGTAATGTATAAATTACTTAGAAAACGAAGTGCAGTTCGCTCAAACTGCCACATTTTTATTACTTAGAGTATTTTTATACCCGTCGTAACTTTTAACCGAAAGGTCCGATTTGAATAATTTAAAAGTGTAATTTACAAAAAGCGTCATTGACTTAACCATAATAGTTAGATACATACCCTCGCGAACTTTTTTGTAGGTATTTATGTCTTCTATAAAACTGTAGTACAGCATTTTGCTCTAATGTCAATAGTATCCGCAGTGTACGCGATATAAGGAGCTTTTTTCGTATTTTTTTCATACCTTCAAAATCAAAATCGGTCGGGTCTTTCAAATCGGTCCAGTAGTTTCCAAGCCTTTTCAATTCAAACAAACAAACAAATCTTTTCTCTTTATAATATTAGTGTAGTCGAGGTTTGCCTATCAGGGGCCGAGGGCCTTCTGAGCTTGGAGGCCCCAAAGCACAGCACCGTCTAGCGCTTCGGTAGCTGGTAGCTACGCCACTGAACGGAAATTCGGAGCACAACTTCCTGAGAAACTACAAAGTTTTTATATCATTGTTCGGTTCACAGGACATTAATTATTTTTTTCTTTGTTTGATCCGCTATCAGTTGTTAACTATAAGCGGATGTGGTGCGTGCAGCCTAGAGTGGTGTACATCTTCCAGTGAAGATCACCACTATATGAGGAGTAAATCAGTAAAGCCTATTGTAGGTTGAGATTCAGTACTTCCTTCCTCTTGAGTCGCTTTGCGCAATTCTGATTAGGTAATTCAGTTACAAGCTTGTTGGTATGCTTTGCTAGTCTTTCTTTCTTTGTGACATTTTAGAGTCACTAAAATATGCTAATGTTACTGTCGCTAGCGCTGTCCCAGAGTTGTATTCCGTATTTTCAAACTGGCTTCAGCACAGTATTGTAGATGAGAAGTTTGTTGTCAGTTGACAGCTTGGAATTCCTACCCAAAAACCAGGGCAGGTTTCTATAGCGAATGACAAAACAATTTCAAGGACAAACTAAGATTCGATCTGTCTGCAAAGCCGAGGCATTCAGACACTAGCGAGTATGTAATGAGCTGTTCTGTATTGCAGCCGCTTTTGTTAAAACAATGTCTTGCGAAACCGATCACAGTGCAGCCAGTTTGCAAATGTCTGTGGTGCAGTCGTGTTTGTAATGATTTATACATACGGACCCGGCTGTGCTACAGAGCAGTTATTACTGTCTGTGTTGCAGCCGCCTTTCTATTTACGCTTCCAGGTCAGTCTCCGATCAAGATGCATACCCAGATATTTTACATGATCACTATGTCGTAAGATATCATCAAGGAGAGAGATGACGATGAGGTCATCAAGTTTTACAGGTGGACAGTTTCCTTGCCTGAGTTAGAATGTCACTTGGATTGTCTTGCTGGCACTTGCTTTAATTCTCCATTCTTTCAGCCATTTATTTATTTCATGGAGTCCTATTTTTGGAGTACAAGTTACAGTACTTGTATATGCGATGCTGTTTTTGGGTCTGAGCTACTGGCCAAGACAGCAGTACCGTCAGTGAATGTAGCAGTCGTTATATTTTGTTTTACCGGTAGATCAACTGTATATAACACATACATAACCGGCCCCAGCGCTGATCCTTGAGGAACTCCTGCTTTAATGCCATGAAATTGGGAGGTTGCTCCACCTTCTTTCACCTGGAGCAATATTTTTGATAGATAGAAAACGAGTAGCTGAAGCTTGAAACGCTCTTGGCCTGTTACTTTTTCTGTTTAATATAAATAATAATGTTTAATCTATATCTATACTAATACGAGTATATAAAGCTGAAGAGTTTGTTTGTTTGCTTGAACGCGCTAATCTTAGGAACTACTGGTCCGATTTGAAAAATTCTTTCAGTGTTAGATAGCCCATTTATCGAGGAAGGCTATAGGTTATATATTATCACGCTAAGACCAACAGGGGCGGAGCAGTAACGAAAAATGTGACGCAAACGAAGTTGCGCGGGTCACGTAGTAATGTTTATATAAATAATACGCTGCTTTAATGTTGATAATATATACAAAGATATTCTACAGCCTAATAAGTAGGTTTGAATGATTGAAAAATGTCTTTTTTTCAAATCAAAAGCACTAATAAGTAAACTTTTTTGAAAATAGATTATTTAGTAATTAACCATTCCAGATTTGAATTTTTAAAGGTCATTCACTGTAACAGAAGTCTGAGGTAAAAATCCCCAGGCACTCCATTATAAGTTAGGATTCTATGCCAATCCTTACTAATATTATAAATGCGAAAGTAACTATGTCTGTCTGTCGGTCGCGCTTTCACGCCAAAACTACTGAACCAATTTAAATGAAATTTGGTAAGTACACAGATTACTTTTTATCCCGGGAGTATGTTCCTTAGTGACTACGCGACTGAAGCTGCTGGCAGAAGCTAGTGTCAAATAACTTTCAAGGAATCTACGGACCCGCACATCCTGCCTTTAAGTACGAAATTTAAATATTTTTGACAGTTACACAACATGGTGGCCTGACTTCAACGGAATTCCCGCCAATAAAATCCCTAAGGGCCTCTAACGATGCCGTAGATCGATCCTATACAATTTAACAGTAATTAGTAATTCGTTCACGCGCCTATGCGGGACAGCGAACCGAAAAGGGACGTGTGAGTCAAATATCTAATGGAATGACTCATGACTTCGTGTAGCCAAAAATCAGTTAGATTTGGACGATACCGCGTACTTTGAATTTGAATTTGGAATTTTGGGAGGTGCCTATGATTTTTTAAAAGCGAAGTTTTGAAAACTTTACAGCATAACATAGACAACAAACCGAGTAGCCGTTTAGTAGGTTTAATTACTGGCAAACATGGGAATCAGACGCAGGAGGCAGTTACCATGTAGATGAAACTGCTTATTTTGTGAACGAACGAGGACGTGTTCGTTCGCTTTCTTCTGCTATGTTATTCAGTCAGATAGCTAATGTTTTTGGCTGTTCCAACAAAGATAACAATTTTGTCTTTACCTTGCAATGAAACTATTCGAATTTCAAATATTTGTTAGGAAGTCCTAATAATTGTCTATAAAAGCAGTCACCCTACGATATTCCCGATTCAATCAATCAACTACCTAACATGACATCAACAGTGCCGCGAGCCGACTTTCATACAAAGTCTAGATGCTATTTAGGGCACCTAAGTCGGCTTTCGCAATAAAACGCAATAATAATAATTTCGTTGACACTTTTTATAAGTGTTGTGTTGTTGGTAAGAATGTAAATGATTGCTATTAGACTTTATCAGGCACTAAAGGCTTGCCGCCACAGCTTGCAGGGTTAGCAAGTGACTAGCCTGAAAACTCAGCTAAATTGACTAACCATGACCTTCTTCAAAAAAAGCCTTTTCCGAAGTTCGGAAACTAGAAGGTTTCTAGTCTTCCTACTTCGACTTTTGGTAAAGAAACCTTCGTAAACTAGAAAAAAGTAATGGTGGACAGAAGTAAAAAAATCTGTCATCTAGCCAAGAGGTACCTATACTGTTACCCAGTAACTGTGCTGTATGGAGGTCAGATAAGAAGTCGAGCTTCCTTATACAATTCTGGTATTCAAATAAATCCGGTCCGGTTATACTGGAAGTCGATCCCAACATAGTTGGGACTTTGGGAGAAGGCTAGGCAGGTATATTGTTTTTTTATTATTATTCTATTTATTTATTGCATACACAAAACATACATATACAGATACTAGCTGACCCGAGCAACTTCATCTGCGTCACAATTTTCATTACTGCTCCGCTCCTTTTGGTCTTAGCGTGATGATATATAGCATATAGCCTTCCTCGATAAATGGGCTATCTAACACTGAAAGAATTTTTCAAATCGGACCAGGAGTTCCTGAGATAGATAACAGGACAGGGTATGCGCAAAGGCGGGATTAACCCAGAATTGGGTTAAGCTCGCCTTTGCGCATACCCTGAACAGCAAGCTTCAGTGTGATTCGTTTACAAAAAATTTTTTACTGAGAGATATTACCGCTGTGTGTCATATACAACATTGTTCCAGAAAATGCACCGTTCCGTTCGGAATTTCGGATATGACCCGTGAACGAAGCCGCGGGAAAATCTAGTTACTCATATTACATAGTTTTGTCAATTTATGTTATCATAAATGTCTACTATCTACATTCGAACTGTAGTGAAAGTTTGGTTTAATCAAGTTCTCCGCAATTTAGATCGTCATTTGCGACCATTTTGCGGCTAACCACAAGGATAAGGAAATTATCAACATAATTCCGACGGATCTAAGAAATACGATATTACGCTTGTAATAGACACCTCTATGTTTGTATAAAATTTATTTAACAAGAATCAATGGGAACTTCCGCTGAAAAACTAGTCGTATTATGACTGCTAATCTAGTAGGTGTACATTAAAAAAATGTGCGCATGTATGTAGTTTAGTAAAGTAATAAAAAAAACGTTTCAAATGCAAAGTGGTCACGTAGTCGTTTAGTTCGACTATACTTTTTATCCTGGATTTTCTTGATTATTTTGTTGTTTTTAGGGACTTGGGGATGACGCATCGGGTAGGTCTGTTCTAGAGAGGAACATCGACGAAGCTCAAGGTGAACTGATGATATCCGTGGTGTGGCTGTGATAGTGTATCGAAGGTTCCTGTGTCAGTTCTGGACCGGCTGCAAACGCGTGAAAGTTTCAAGGGACCGTACTGATGGGATTTAAATTTTTCTATGCCATAATTTAGGCTATGGTCTGTCTGTTACCTAACTTCGTCCAAATCTATTCAGCTGTTGACGCGTAATTGGTCAACAAACATCAGAAAAGGATTTTTCAAACCATTTATTTTATATTTTTTATCTGTACTTTAACCGGTGATTTATCGTTGGCACATCCGCGTGCCATTGCACGTCAACTGAAATTGACGCATAATGGCATCCCACATGCCATACCAAATCACGCGGTTTACTTCTTTTTTTAAAAACGCAGTGTTTAATATCCGATCGACCAAAAAAACATGGCGGCCGCCGATTTTTTACTTCTATACTAATATTATAAAGAGGTAAAGTTTGTGGGTTTGTGTAGAGAGTAATCTCTGGATCTACTGAACCGATTTTGAAAATTCTTTTACCAATAGAAAGCCACGTTATTTGTGAGTGGCACAGGCTGTAATATTAACCCGAAAAATACCGCCCAACGGAGTGGGCACGGGTCAGCTAGTTTGCTATACCTACTAGTAAGCAGCCAGACAGACAAACATTTTTAATATGTGTCCCAGTAAAAATAATGTATTTAGGCATGTAGGTTTAATATATTTGAATACAGTTGATTTATGAGTGTTACTAAACAGTTTACTTATTTAGTATGTGTCACGCCTTACCGGTACCGAACTTGGTATGTAGAAAGCCACGCCATTAGTCATAGTTTGTGCACTAAAAATAGAAGTTGGATTTGTGTGTGGCCAAACAGTAAACAGAATTATAATAATGGATTAGAATATCAGGCTTGGTACCTTTTAATCTATCAGCTTTTGAATTGAATTTTGAATGTCGAAAATTATCCCCCGTGAACGTACTTCCGGATAAAATCCAATGCCAAAGCATAAGTTATAGATTTGCACATCCAGCAATGAGGGTTTTCTGAAATGTCGAACACGACTGAGGCGTCGCGTCAGTCCCAAACACCTATCATATCGCTTGTTTTCTGACATTTGTAAAGTTGTCAAAGTCATTTTTTCAATGAAGAGAACCTCTCACCTATTTTGCGCCAACTGGTGGTTTAAATTTTTCTTATAACCCTCATTCAAATTAATATTACAAATGCGAAAGTGTGTCTGCCAGTCATTTTCATGATAAAACTGCTGAATGGATTTTGATGTTTGGCACACGGATAGGCTATGATCTGGATAAAGAAACACAAATCGAAACGAATTTTGGAAATAAAAGATCAATACATTTTTGACAGGAGGTTTTTACCGGGACTCCGACAAGTGTAGTTCAGCGGCTCTTATTTTTTTGGTTGGTAAAATCATCAAATGAGTCCTCCCGCCCTGGGTGGAGCGGAAGGGACTGTTAGACTTATGGACTAAAAACCACCCTATTCTTTCGGTTGCCCTTTGCGTTCCAGGGCCCCGGTACCTTGTTTAGACCATCCCGCGACCCCGGCCGGCAGTTGCGATAACTCCTAAGATATTATTTTAAATTGAATAGTGTTTAGGGTACATTCGTTCTAAAATAGATATTGAAGACACCATACACCTTAAATAAGCTTCTAAAATAATGCATTACTTTTTAAGCAAAACTTAATAGATGAAAATGGTTAAAGTGACCTACCGTTATACCGCGGCGCCATTTATGTTTGAAAAAAATCCGCATCCGTTGCGTAGTTTTAAAGATCTATACATATAGGGACAGACAGACGGGAAACGACTGCCGGTGAACATCGTCCTCACATATTATCAACTGATTAATGTAAGCAAATATTGTAAAGCTTATTTTTGAAAAGAGTAACTATGGAGTTTCTTGTCCGTTCTTCTCCATAAGAATCTACCTTTTGCGAACGGACGACTAGAGCCACTATAATATTTTATTTTATTTTAATTTGACGTTCAAAAGTGAGACTTTGGTGGAAGACCGGCCCAATCGCCTCACGACTTCAGTTCGCAAGCATGTCCTCCCGGTCGTCTGCGTACAGCTCGCAGTCCCACAGGACATGATCCCGTGTCTCATCCGCCAGCCCACAATAGCACACGGCCGTGTCACTAAGCGACATCCAAGATCGCAACTGAAGGGCTCTGTATTCATGGTCATAAATTAAGATTAAAAAAAACATTTTTGACATTTTGTTTCTAACTGACTGTCAGTGTCAGTCAAACAAATTTTTGACAGTTCGCTGTTTCACTACAGTTGTTGGTTTTGTTTACTGTTTGTTTTCTTGTAAAAACATCATGAAAAACAGCTGTAATGTAATGTTTTGAAGTTTTATTAAGTATTCGTTATCAAAATGAGCTCAGAAATTCCTCAAGAGTCTCTTCAATGCGTTAATTGCGGTATAAATTTGAAACGAATTCGAAGACGTTGGATGACTGAAGAAAGTGAAGAATTACGACAGTTATTGAGTGAATGGACATGCAAAGAGGTGACTGAGAGCTTAATTATTAACCTAAATATTATAAGGCCCAAAATTTAAGACATTTTAAGGTTACCGGAAGGTATAATGTTTGGTTAACTTAGACCCACGTGCACAAAACCGATTTATCTTTTTACTCCGAGTTTGTCGCTAACCCGGGGCCATTATCCAGGAAGATGACCCACTGACCAATATTTTATACTAAACCTTGTGTTAGCAACTAACTCTGAGTTAAAAGAAAATACTCTGGTTTCCGCAAGTGGGCCTTAGCCTTAGTTTGGGCTACTTGTCCTGTAACCTATATAACCAGAGAAACTGGTACTTGAGTATATTCCTTCCAATAATGAAATGTTATACCTAGAACTAATTTCCAACAATTATAATCCTGATAACTTCAGCTTCAATGTCACCAAATTTTAACACAGAATTCTTTTTTTTTTACATTAGAACCAAAACTTAATATTTAGTATATTAACTGATATTTCTGAATAAACATGTTTTTCATGTGGGCAAAGCTACTACAAAACAGTTTTTTTTTTCAGCTTGAAGACAATGACGCTATTTGTGTTAAATGCTATTCCTTATTATACTTAGCACTCGAAAGTGGGAATAAATCAAGAAGACTTGGCCATAAAGAGATATGCTTTCCATGTGGTAAATCTATACTCCAAACTAGAAAAGAGAGCTTGAGCAGTCGTCCTGAATTTAAGCTAGCTATTGCTCAGTGGACACCATCACATCAGGTAAAAATTCTTTAAAAACTTTTTAAATAATCTTTTATAGCGAAACCCTGTTACTAATAAGCCTCCGCTGTCTGTCGGTCCATCCATCCGTTCGTCTGTCTGGCAGTGAGCTGTATCTCAAGAACCATAATAGGTAGACTGTTGAAATTTTCAGTGTGTATTTCTATTGCCACTATAACAACAAATAAAACAATAAAATTACATTAAGAAATAAAGGGGGCACCCATACAAGATGGTGTAATTGAAAATGTTTTAAAACTAAAAAAAAAATCTTTTTTAAATTTTATTTTCAGGTCAAGCATTTAGAGTCAGTTTGTTGGAGATGCTTTTCAAAAGCAAGACGTCAGTTTGAAAAAACGGACACTGAAGTACATTCCAAAATAACCAAAGTCGAGTCTCAAGGAGTAGTAGTAAAAATTGAACCATTACAATCATTGCTGGGATACGATGAACTGGACATTCCTGCATCGCCAGACTCCAAATCAGAGGAAGATGAAGTTCCGGACATAGATCCTCAACCTCACTCAATCTCTTTGGATAATTACAAGAGAGCCGCTGACACGTCTAGTCGTTGTATCTTCAAGCACTGTAGATATCCAGATAGGCTGACAACCCCCAGGTCTATCAAAGAACGCTTACTGATAGATTACTCATTCTACATCCCCTCCCGTGCTCGTATTTGCACCTACCATCAAATCAATTCTCACAAAGAATGGTCTGATCTAGTAAACAGCTGTAGCATCACAGACTTCACCGCAGCTCATCTAGAAGACTTATTTTCCGTTCTCAAGAACACTAAATGTAATATGTTTTGTAGAAATTTTGACAATATGATTAAGCAGGACAATTTCCTGTGCCAATATTTGTTGGGTATTGAATATAAGAAGTATGGAGAAATGTTAAAAGATATAGAACCGATTAGGAAGCATGTTTGGTGCCTTAAAAAGGCTCTGACTATGTATTTGATGAAGAAGCACACTGGTTTTAGTAACGAGAAAGTAGCTAGGTTTTTTGGAGTACGGGTCAAGTTGTTAGTGAAGAGTATTAATAGGGTGCATGCACGTTTGGAAACTATGGTCGCCTCTGACGACAGTTATGTGGCTGTACCTACAGTTGGTGACGGCAATCGAAAAGAAATCGTTTATTATAGGGTGTGAATGATTTGATCGAGCTATCTTCACAATAAATGCCCCCAAAAATAGCGCAGCCCGATGATGTGAAGACCTCTTTTCATCGAAGATGTTCTGACGGTAGTACCAACTGCCGTCATAAGGGCAAAAGCGGTATCTCTTCTTAAATTTCTTTATTAACTAATTGATTTCGGCTTAATTCATTGAATGCGTATTTTCTTAAGCTACGCCACAATTTTTTTTGCGATTTTTCAACTTTTACGATTTTCTTTGATATACCGCTTTAGCCCTTAGCACTGCAGAATATACCCATACACCACTCCTATAAAAACTGGTCGTCCCATAGTTGTCGCTGTATCGCATTGTCGCGTCTGCGCGTCGCGTCTGTGGGGTCTAATTAAGTGTTTTAAGATTTGTATAAAATAATTATACTACTCATAACTGTTTTTTATGATTAATGAAGTTGGTTAATTAAAGTTTTGTAACGTTTTTATAATATTTTTCATTATTTTGTGCGTAACCTCCAACGTAGTGTTGCCAGTACGTGCGTTAACTTTCGGACGATTCATTACTTGAAATGGGACGATTTTTGAACAAAAAGGACGGCTGGAGGGCGTGAATACTGTTATATTTTAGGGCAAACAAATAAGTGAAAAAAAAACTGGCCAACTGCGAGTCGGACTCGCGTGCAAAGGGTTCCGAACGAATTTCATTTATTTAACATGTTATTTTAACACTATATAGACTTCTCTATAGTTTTCTTGTAATTAGTAAATTGTTAAAAAAAAAATTCTTTCGGAACCCTTTGCATGCGAGTCTATATCGCTCGCTTGACCGATTTTTTTACTGTTGTTTGACCACAAACTATTTTCAGAATCAAAACTCCTGACAGAGTGGTTGTGGTTTCATGATGTTGAATGAATCCCTTATTGACTGACTGACTGAATCACATATATATTGACTGTAGACGTACAGCATCACAGGAACATTGGACTATGGAAGCTTGTGTTGCAGCTTTTATTGAGCCTGTCCAACACGTAGGTGATCTACCGCGTGACTGTTTGCCTTCACTGGTGATAAATGGAAATGAAAAAATCCCAACTGTTTGTCGCCCTTGGATTCGTTGCCACCGGACAAATGTATGTCAATACGAGTATACCCTAATCTAATATATAAAATCTCGTGTCATGGTGTTTGTTACCGAACTCCTCCGAAACGGCTCGCCCGAATTTAATGAAATTTTGTGTGTATATTCGGTACGTATGAAAATAGGTGGCAAGGTACTTTTTTTTTGTTTGGCATAACTTTTGCCGAGTCAGCTAGTAAGTATATGAAATTCTTCCGTTACTGAGTGAGTGAGTGACTAATAGACAACGCACAGCCGAAACTATTGGTAGAAAGCTGAAATTTGGCATGTAGGTTTCTTGGGGAGTGTAGGGGAGCACTAAGAGAGGATTTCCCGAAATTCCTACGGGAACGGAACGGGATATGCGGGTACAAGCTAGTAAATATCTTATTCGTTGCCAAATAGCACCACCGGTAATGTAAAGATTTGTGGCTGTCCCAGGTCCCGTTTGGGCAAGGCAGGCGTAAATTGGTTAAATCGCGTACCATTTTTCGTATGTTTGGGCTTATTGGCAAGTCCTCTTAAACTCACCGTCCATGATGGGATCTCAGATTAAAGTAACGGATAGGAAATCATCAAAGGAAGTGTCAGACTCTCACTGACTGTCTAAAACCCATCCATGTTCCTCCTAATCCTAATGCCCTTTGCGTTCCAGGGGGGGCTATTCTCTAAGCCCGAAGTCCGTAGTTTTGGGCTTAGTTGCGGGCGTATTCTACTCCGTATCACCTATGGACTTACGATTAGTCCCGAATCCGAAATAAGAATGAATGACGACACGATTTGAAAGTAACTGTCAAATCGTGTTGTCATTAATTCTTAGTGGTTAGGTGATACGGAGTAGAATACGCCCGCAACTAAGCCCGAAACGGACGGACTTCGGGCTTAGAGAGTAGCCCCTCAGGGCCGCGGCGACTCAAACAAATTCCTCAACCCTAGTAGGCACTGGCCCTGGTGGGAAACAAAGCTGCCTAAGTAATTACATTGTCCAACAGTACATAGGTATATCAAAGGTCGTAGTGTCAATGTTAATTTGAGCTCAGTTGCGTCACGAGCATTGCTGTGCATCATATGAGCGATAGCAATACGGAATGGCGATAAAAGGATATTTCTAGCACATTGTAATGTGAAAGTGAAGCTCTAGACGTTCTGTCTATTCAGATAGGAGAGGGACAGAGGTCAATATGGCTTCTACATTTTATAGAAGCTTGCGGGCTGATATTGACAGCCGCGTAGGCCAATTTTCCATGTTAGCATCCATTAATTACCATTGTTTGTACAGCTAAGGAGTGGAATTCCTTGCCGGAGTCTGTGGTTCCTGATAGCTACGACATTGAATTCTTTCGGGGGTATACAGATATGGCTTCTCACATTTTATAGAAGTTTGCTCACTATTATTGACAGCCGCTTAGGTCCATTTTCCATCCATCCGATTAGTATTCATTACCATTGTGTATACAGCTAAGTAATAGTAAGGAGTGGAATTCCTAGCCGGAGTCTGTGTTTCCTGATAGCTATAAAATGGTGGTCTTTAAGTCAAGAGTGAATAGTTTACTTCTAGGCAAGCGCTTTCCAGCAGGTAAGATTAAGCACAAACGCAAACCTACTAATAGCAAAAAAACTGGCCAAGTAGGAGTCGGACTCGCCCATCGACGGTTCCGTACAAATTTGTAGCTACAGATTACTTTAAATAAAGACTATATTTTTTATGATTAAATTACAAATGTATAGTTTTTAGACGTTTCCCTATACTTGTAGTATAAGACGGTATTACTTGCCAATTTTCATAGTTCTAGGTCAACGGGAAATACCCTATACATTTTGATTCCCTTGAGAATGTCGAAATATACGTTTTTTTGCGCCATAAACGACTGTATCTTTTTTTTAAGTTAACTTAGAAGTTTGAATTTTTCACAGCTGCAAGGGGCCAGACCTGAGTATATGGTTTTAATTTCAAGTCGTTACCTCCACGTGACTTATTTATTATATCTATGGTCTTGACAGACAGACGAACGGACAACAAGGTTCCGTTTTTTTCCTTTTGAGGTACGGAACCCTAAAAAGTCGGCCAAATTCGAGTCGGACTCTCACACGAAGGGTTTCGTACCATAAACCGAAAAAAAACACGTTTCTTGTATGGCTTAGCAATAAGGTGGTTACTCATCGGGTAGGGAACCCTAAGAAAGAAAACATAAAGACACTTCTCCGTGCCTTGGAAAGCTGTTGGTTCCAGCTGTCTTGTATTTGTATGCAGATCTTTGACAGTCATTACGGATAGTCAGAAACTATGTTTTCTGTCAGCAGTACAGGCAAGTGGTCTTACTTTACAAAGTTACCGGGTTTAGGGGCGTCCATTAATTACGTGAGGCGATTTTGGCAATAATCCGACACCCCCACGCCCCTTGGTGAGATGTCGTGAGATTTAACTCGACCCCCTCCCCCACGTCCTAATCTCACGTGAGATTTTAAAAAATGCGTGTTTGTAGAGTAAACACGCCAATCTGTGAATCAGACAAATTAAGTTTTCTTTCTTTCTTACTGAAATTTGTAAAATATTATTTTAAGTCAGTCCACAGGAACTTATGTGTGTTCTCTTCTTATGAATAATTACTCAAACCAACATGTCCATGTGATTCAGTAAAATCAGCACTCTTAAACTGTTGTAATTTTGCGTGGAATGTTCACCGGTGCACTGCAGCTCAGAAACATGTCATGTTTTACTAATTGATTTGTTGAAAGACCAGTTTCTCGCAATTTTATAATACCTATTGCAACAGTTGCTTTCGGAAAAAAAAATACGTGAAAATGCCTCACGTAATTTAGAGACGGGCCCCCCTTATGAAGATCGTATAAGCAGTCGAAGGCAAGGGCAGGCACATTGCTCGCAGAGCAGATGGTCGATGGGGCCAAACAGTTCTGGAGTGGCGACCGCGTACCGGAAAACGTAACGTTGGAAGGCCTCCCACAAGTTTGACCGATGATATGGTGAAGGTCGCGGGTAGCCGATAGACGCGAGTCCTATGTCCAGCAGTGGACATCTTTCGGCTGAAATGATGAGGACGATGATGACAGGCAGTCGTTTCATGCAAAACACGTGGTAGGTATTCAGCTCCATCTTAAACCGTAAACCCTACTGTACCTGACTGCTTCATTTGTCTAGACTAGCAAGCACTTACTGCTGAGCATGAGGTACTGGGGTTGATTCCTGGGTATGGCAATTTTGGGCCAGTCCTTTGAGAAGGAGTCCAGCTGGTCTCGCCATCTCTCTCTGGGCCTGCCGCGATGTCGTTTCCGTGCGTTTAGAATCCACTGCGTGGTAATCTTTGCCCGTTGCTCCTCTGACATGCGGCAGATATGATCAGCTCAGTTCCACTTTAACCTCGCAGCTGTGTGGCCAACTGAAATGTTGCCACATTCAAAACTTTTCTACTTCGATGTTGCCAGTTAATTGCCTAAAGGTCAGTACAGATATCATTACGTACAATTAAAAGGGATAACGGGTTTCGTTTTCAACGCTTCGTTAATTCTATGGACGACAATTTTAATAGTTAGTAATGTCGGATGAATTATATATTAATAGTGACTTATGGCGTTTATCTATAGTTTACATAAGTAATTAGGTATATCTAATTAATTAATGTGAGAGTATGGGGATGGGAAATTAGAAAGTATTAATAAGTACTTAGTGAAAGTGCTGAAGCAATCGGGTAGATAAAAAAAATAACGATTAGTAGGTAGCATTATAGGATCACTCGGGTGTCTGTCTGTCACAGCCAGTTTTCTCCGGATCTACTGGGCCGATTCTGTTTAAATTTGGTACACATATGGACTTCTGTGACTCAAATACGGACGCGTTACGTAAATAAATAAATGTTTGGTGTGGGGGTTTTATTTTGGGGGACAAACTAGAAAATAAAAAAAAAGTTATTCAAACTGTATTGTGTGACACATCAAATGAAAGGGCTTGCTGTGAAAGTTTTAATTACATTATTTCATAGTTTAAAAATAAATAGTTTTGAAGTTAAACCAAAAATGACCATTCCACCATAGTATCTCCGAAAGTAATGAGCCTAAAATTCTGAAAAAAAAAAATGCAGATAGTTCTATACTTGAAGATTACAGGAAAACCTATAAGAAGTCTGTAGTTTTAAAATAACATATTAAAAAAATGGAATTGGTTCGAAACCCTTTGCACACGAGTCCGACTCGCACTTGGCCAGTTTTTTTTATATTTTCTAATCTGACCATATCTCGATAAAAATACAACTGACATCCAAATAAAAAAAAAACACTACATAGTATAAAATAACTTTAATTTCGGAAATCGGTGTTCTTGGTAGTTTTTTTTGTTAAAAGTTTTTAATTTTTCATTTTTTAGTGCTACTGCCAGTGCCGGTTTTAGCACTACTGGCGCCCTGAGCGAGAATTTTACGGCGCCCCCTAACTGCAATTCAAACCTATACGAAAAAAAAGGCAACGGATATAATGAAATATCTATTAATTAAAAGAAAAAAAAATCTATCGGCGAACTCTTTAATCGACTAAAATTTCTTTATTCAATTAAACTATACTAAATATATACACTTAAAATACAATATCCCAACTAAAATAAGGCGTCAAAAAATTCGTTCGCATCGCTGTCCACTGGAAGTGAGCCCAAAAGACTGGCGGCATTGCTACGTTGTATGGCAATGCTTATCCTCTGTCCGAGGTAAAAGCCAGCCTTTGGGTCACGCGAAGTGTCAACTAAGCGTTTAGAAAGATCTTTAAATAAGGCATGAGCACTCGGACCCCACGGTCCAAGAGTTTCAAACCCAAACGGCTCAAAAATATAATTGCCAACAAGGTTATTATATTTCGGCCGCTTGAGGTTCTCAGCAGCTGCAGCGGCAGTACCAGCATAGCACGACGAGCTAGGAAGATGGGATGGCGCAAGAGTATCGACACAAGTAGCGTCCCACACTAAAGGCCTACCCATCTTCCATGGAAACAACGACATACCGTCCGGTCGCTTGCCGTCGTCGCGTGCCAGGCCATTGGGTTCTAGTACGGCTTGAACGCCGACAGCGACAAGAGCGCGTCGGATAATGTCGTTGATGTTTGCGTGCCGTGCAAAGCGACCCGCACTTCGACTGCATGAGAGACCGTGGTGCCCGAGGCTGTTGACAGCTTCGTCACAGTGACAACGATGAGGAGAACAACACGATGCGCCTAAGCGAAGGGAAGCAGCGAGGCGGAAAGTTGTATCGTCGAACAAGGTGCCTAAATTAATAGGTACTCTTTAATTAGGTTATCAAAGTCGATGTTTTCAGCAATTTAGTTTCCGATTGAAAAAGTTAAATACATTTATTTGAATAAATATGCACACCAAACAACCAATGAAACTTTAGCCGTTTTTCTTACCGGTCGCCTAAAGTGGTAGCCTTATGAGAGACTTGAACATCAGTTTTCAGAGTTTCAAGAGACAATGTATTTAAACCGTCATCGGATGGCACTGATTTGATAACGGACTGCTTTAACACTGGTTTTTCTTGCTTCCCAACGTGAAGCACTGTCGCTGCCATATCGTATAACACGCCGTATTACAAGTAGGCGCGCTGGAGTGAAAAATGCCGCTGGAATGTAATGCGGCTACCTCACGTCCAGCCGATTTCAATTCGGTTGAAATGAAGTACGCAGCATTGAATACGCACTTCACGTTCGTCAAAGCGACTTAGTAACGCGTAGCCCACATACAAACGGCTGCATCGTAGATACCCCGCCGTTTTGCTTTTGAACGGCGCCGTCTAATTAGCGATCTAAGTAAAATCCCGGCATTAATTTAAACAGCTAGGCAGATGACTTGGTTTAATATCGTTTAATGACTTGCTTAGCCAAATAGCGGAACATAGGGCACAGGGAACTTAGGACACTCCGATACGATGGGTTAAGTTCAAATGGTATGACGGGAGCTAAATGATGCAAGAAAGGTTATTAACTGAGAGAGGCTGTATACTCGCTAGCGACTGTAGTTTAAAAATGTATGAACATTTTTAAATACAAGTTTCTTATTTATTTTTTTAGTTGTTAACTAAAGTTTTCAGAATCAGAATCAGAATGTTGTTGTTGTTGTTGAATGTTGTGTGTTGTTGTGTTGTGTTGTGTTGTTGTTGTTGTTTTTGTTGTTGTGTTTACTTTTGACTTGCTTGCTTGTTAGTTAACAACTCAAACAAATAAATTAGAAACTTGTTTTTACAGTACAGTCGCTAGCGACTGTAGTTAAAAAACTGTATGAAAACTAAAAAAAAATACAAATTTCTAATTTATTTGTTTAAGTTGTTAACTAACAAGCTAGCAAGTTGCAAGTAAAGGTTTAGTTAACAACTAAAAAAATAAATTAGAAACTTGTTTTTTTAAAGTTTTCATACATTTTTTTAACTACAGTCGCTAGCGAGTATAGATTGATAGAACTCATGGCAGACGTACAGAACACAAGAGCGAGCAAAGCGAGCTCGAAAATTTATGCACCCTGGAAAGGTATTATTTTCTTTTGGTCATTCATACATAAACATAATCGTTTTGTTGAGTTATACAGAAAAGATCGAGAAGAAAGACAGTGCAGAATGTAAGAGCGAGCGAAGCGAGCTCGAAATTTTTTACACCCTACCTCGGACGGGTTTTCATTACGTTACCCGTTTAGGGGTGACACCCGATCGTAACAAAAAGTCAACGAACGGTCGAGTTTCACCCCTAAATGCAGAAAACATCGAGAACTAAAGAAATTTTTGCACCTCATCTTGAAAGGGTTTCCAGTGTCTTTTGATCATAAATTGAAATCTTGTTGATTTATGCAGAAAAGCTCATGAAGTTAGAGAGTGCAGAATCCAAAAGCGAGCGGAGCGACTTCAAAAAATTTTGCACCCCTCTCGACGGGTGTCATTGCGTTAAAAAACCAGTCAACGAACGGTCGGATGTCACCTCTAAGCGGGTGTTAAACGGTGCGGACCCCCCCGGATGATCGCCTGCGGCGCCCCTCTATATCTGGCGCCCTGTAGTGCTATTCTGTAAGAACATTTTCGTATCTCGACAGTCGAATCCGAGGTGAGTTTCAAATTAAGACCTTTATGTTGTGTGCAATAAAGCTCATTTTGTGAGTTTTGTCACTCAGGTGAAGCTCGATATTGAATTAGTTGTTTACAGAATAGACTAGCTGGGCCGTCGCCCAACCGCGCCCTACCCTAACGCCGCTACTGGCTACTGCACATCTAACAACACCACTGGAAAGTCGCAGGAAAGCAAAATACGCAATTTCATTTACTTGGATGACAAACAAAATACTTCATCCAAGTAAATGAATTGTATAATAGCTATTTCGATTTAAAAGCAAAACTACTAAACCGATTTTGATGACATTTTTATGGGACCACCTCTGAAGTATGATCTGCCAAACAAAAATAAGAATCATCAAAATCGATTCCTAATTGGCGGAATAATCGCGTAATGTTACATACTAAAAAAAAACATACAGTCGATTTCAGAACCTCCTCCTTTTTTAAAGTCAGGCAAAAATGCAGAATTTTGTTAAAATTATAGGCATATTTGTTAAAAGTTACCAAAGTACCAATACTACGACAAACAACACGTCTTTTCACTTTGAACCGTTTGGCAACGTTTGGTAAAACAAAATGTCTGATATCCAATGCATCGTTATGACTGACACGTGGTGTAGTAATGTTGTCATTCGAAAATAATGAAAAACTCCGAAAAATAAAAAAACCCGGATTTTTAGCCACTAAAAATATGCCGAAAAACCGGTTTTTCGGTTTTCGGTGAAACCGGTTTTCATTCCCTAGACATGACGAAACTATAAGGGATCCTTATCAGGACTACGGAACCCTAAAAAAAGGAGAACGGATCAGGACTCCACTTAATGGTAAAGTTACAGAATTTTTAATTTGTATCTAGATACCTACTTATTTTATGTACCTAGTTTAAGTAATACGAACCTAATATTTTACCAGAGTTTCTACTGTAACAATAGTCAATATATATGACACTAGTGGACGTCACGCGCTTTCACCCGCGTAGTTCCCTTTCCCGTGGGAGTACGGGGATAATAATATAGCCTATGCCTATTAAACATAACATTTTTGTACACTTGGTTCGCAATAAACGTTTTGACTTTGACTTTGACTATGTTACTCCCTGATAATGTAGCTATCTAATGCTAAAAGAATTTTTCAAATCGGTCCAGTAGTTTCGGAGCCTATTCAATTCAAACAAACAAACAAATCTTTCTTCTTTATAATATTGGTGTAGATTTATCTTGCCCTATTTGTTTATGACAGAATCCCAGGACCACGATGATTTCATTCATACAATAATCATAAAATTATGAATGACTGCATCTTACAAATGCACCAATAATTGCAATTTACAATAACAAGTGTAGCTTTTAACACGAGATAACACCAAGATGATTCTAGGAATCATTCTTATTCATTGTTTGTTTATTATATCGTACTGAGATAATGAATGACATAATTGTCTTCATATCGGCCTATCTTTTGGATGCCGAGCGGCTGAATGATGAATAACTTTGGTCTAGATTTGAAAAAAAAAAAATGCTGTCAATTTTCCCGCGTTCGTTTGAAAATCATCTTACCTATGACGACCTGCTTGTCGATGGCGACATTTATTCAAACTGCGTCAAGCATGGCTTGTTAATACTTTTGTAGGCATAGATTTAAAATATTATAAGTATGTTTTACTAAAAATCACAATGGCTACGTGACGCGTAGCTATAAAGTTGGGCACAAAGCATAGGTAAGATTCCCGAAGAGGGTTCCTAACCTAAGGATTTTTCCTAACCGTTGGAAAGACAGGTAATCAAAAGCTTTTATAGACTTCAAAAAGCTTGGAGTTTTTATTTAATTGAATAATAGCTTTTAATTAAACAGATTTTCACCAAAACAAGGTGCAAACATCGATTCAGTTTCAAAAACTCATTTTCGCATTTATAATATTTCTTAGGAATAGTTAGGAATGGAACACGTCCCATTGTCGATCCTGGCCTAGTTCTTATCGGACAGCGAGTTCCTCATCGCTCGCCGTTCGCAAGCCTGCATCCACGGTAGCCAGGAATCAACCTGCGACTTCCGACGCCCAGGGCGTCAGCTTTGGCTCTCCCTCACGCATCCCGCCTCCTCCTTCGCTTGCATTACTGCTTCGCAGAAGGAGGTGAATGCTTCCCATGCCCTTTCGCTCCGGACCATTGATTGAACCAAGGGGGCTACTCTCTAAGCCCGAAGTCTGTAGTTTCGGCCTTAGTTGGCGTTTTCTATCACCTAACCACTAAGAATGAATAACAATACGATTGGACAGTTACTGTCAAATCGTGTTGACATTCATTCTTAGTTCGGATTCGGCTAATCGTAAGTCCGTAACTACGGACTTCGGGCCGGGCTCCAGGGCCAGGTGCGAGAGGACGCCGCCTCCGCCGATCGCCGCTACGGGGATACGGCGGTGCTCCGCTCAAGCAGGGTAGAAATCCACCGTATGGTGCACCATGTCCTCCGGGTGATTCACACAGTGGGTCACCAGTGGATGGGTTGACGCCCGGGCGTATCCTCCCGCCGAATCCGAAACAGGTATCCACCTCCCGAAACAATGGTGTCCGGTGAGTACCTGCACCAGGCGGACGGTGAGGACGCCGTGGCGCCTCTGTAGCCACTGCTAAGAGAGGGAACTTATCGCCATAATAGTGGCGTGCCCAATGATGTGATCCCTATGGTATGAAAATGATGCAATCTGTGTTTTGTCATCCTTTATAACTGTCACATAGGATTAAACGCAGCTGCACGCTGCAGTTTTGCGGTTAAAACATGAGTTGTATGTTTTTTACGTCTTAATTAAAGACTGCGTGGTGTGGCTAGATAGATGCCTCATATTTTATTTTAGAGGTGAGGATAGATTTGCAAGTAGTTTCTTAGTGCATGTCATCAATGAAACAGTTAGGTAAATAAGTAAATAATGATAAAACTCTTTGTTGCAACACCATAACAACTACCAAACAATACTTACAGAACCGACAAAAATACTTTTTCACACCACCTGTACGAAAACGTCAAATTATTTGCTATGCCGACCTAACCTAAAGTACGTCATTCTAACCTGCGAGCGGCTCCCTTCGGTCGGCCTCCGCTGCTAGGTGCAGCGAGCGTAGTCAAAATGCGTTCCAAATTCAAATCACATTATTGTATGTGTTATGATGAAATTCAGAACAATTTAATAGCCGGCGGTGGGCTGCAGCCACAGCTTCGCACGCGCGACCTGCTCCTAGCAGTGGAAGCCGACGCGTGCCACCTCTGTTCATGGCTAGAGTCCAATTTTCTCGCAGTAGGTGTGAAAAGTAGAGTATGCTCCTCAGGGATAAAGGTGTCTTGGGCTAGCCTTCGCTGAATTCCGGATTCTTGTATTAACTCCCTCGCTTCGCCGCTCGTGAATTAAAAACTAGACTACCTTGCGACGCTCGGGAGTTAACTCTCGAATCCTTCATTGTGTTCGGGATTCAAAATGACGCCTGTGACATAAGACACTGCTTTATTCCCTCGGTGCATAATCTGCTATTACATCTAAATAAGAGGCAGGACAAGTCCAACTAAAGCTCAAAAGTTTATTTTCTTTGCAACTTTTCACGGCCTAATTGAACCCAAGTTGTAAAGACAATCCCCATACTCACCTGGAGGTTTTTTGACGGCACAGATCTCAAGTGCGTCGGTATGCGGTGCCTCTCCACAGATATTGGTCTACCTTCCATCTTGAGCCGTAGATACCTTGTCACCAGTTCTCTTGAAGATCTTTGGGTCAAACACATACTTAACTCATTTCCAACTTTTGTTTTTGCCTTCGGAACTCTAAGAACTAGGAGAAACGAACGTGCTAATAACTGTGGGAACTTCGTCTAGAGATATTGTGTTCTCCAGAGGTTTATGGCAACCTTTAGGCAAGTACTCATAGGCAAATGGCCTGATACTTGCCTTACTAAAACTTCTAAATATAGGTCAGTACTTCCAGTGCCCATGACTAACCTTGCACCTCTTAATTCGTCACAAAGGCTCCAGTTATGTCACCCGCACTATGTCACCCGGTACAAGGTATTGTGTCTCAAAATGGCCGCCTAGCCCTGCGGTCGGCACGTGACTTGATAGCAGATGCAGTCTATGAGTAAGCTTTTCTAAGATGCATGTTTGGTGGTTTTCTAATGGAATGTGTAGCTGTTTGTCTGTCCGCCACGTATTTTACGTAAGTACATTTTTGTTAAGAACTGTAGTGCTATTCTGTAACAACATTCGTATCTCGACAGCGAAATCCGAGGTGAGTATCAAATTAAGACCTTTATGTTGTGTGCAATAAAGCTCACTTTGTGAGTTTTGTCACTCAGGTGAAACTCGGTATCGAATTAGCTGTTTAGAGAATAGACTAGCTGAGCAGTCATCACAGTTTTCGTACAGTCTAATATGCTCTAGTACGATATAGAGATTAAAACTTTATCAGGGGTCAAACTTGGGCTTTTTCGCACATGAAGGGTTAATCACCATTTGCGGAATTCGTTTGTAAGAGTTACCGCGGCCCTGGAACGCAAAGGGCATTAGGAGGAACACGGATGGGTTTTAGTCAGTAAGAGTCTGACACTCCCTTCCGCTCCGCCCAGATTTGGAGGAGTCAATTACTGATTTCCCAAACTTAAAAAAAAAGAATTAAGCACCATAAACCGAGAAAATCCAGATTCTTGCAAGCCCTCACACAAGAAACTAGTTTTTAAGTTTTAAATCGATTTTATTTGTTGTTATAGCACATTGTGTGATAATTTCTACTGTGTACCTATTACATTTCATGAGAATGAAATTTTTCCGCTGAAAGATTATTGGACGAAAGGACGGACAGCGGAGGTTTCGCAGTAGGGTTCCGTTGGTTCTAAAATCGTGGTAATTTATACTAGATGCATAAAACGATTTCTTGTTTACAAAGATGTAAACAATAAACAATTTTTCCTGTTTACTATTACCTACATGGTGAAACTACAACAAGCAACTACAAGTGTCTGTGTAGTATTTGTGATGAGCTAAGAAAATAAACAATTAAATTGTATTATGTCATCCCTTCGTCCATATTACTTTTATTGTGTTACAAATAGTCTTGCAAATGTGTCATCATTTTTAATATATAGATAGATAGGAGGAAAACTAGGTTTAGTACCGACGACATTAAAATATGAATTTGGTATAGGTTCTGAAATCATTTTGTTTAAGGTTCAAAATCATATTTTAGCTCGTAAACTTTCATGGTTGAAAATCATCATCATCATCATATCAGCCGAAAGACGTCCACTACTGGACATAGTCCTCCCCCAAGCGCCGCCACAACGACCGGTCCTGTGCGTCTCGCATCCATCGGCTACCCGCGACCTTCACCAGGTCATCGGTCCACCTTGTGGGAGGCCTTCTAACGCTGCGTCCTCCGATACGCGGTTGCCACTTCAGAACTTTTTGGCCACATCGAACATCTATTCTGCGAGCTTCGCTGTGAGTTCTGTTTGGTGAAAATGAAAGACTAATAATACTCCCGATGAATTTCACACACTGTGCATTCTCTGTTCCCTATTCTGATAGCCTGATGGGACGGCAATTCGTAACAATCGGCAATCCGACATAGACTGAGATCCCAGATGGAGATTTGATTTGGGAGGATACAAAACTACCTCCTTGACTACTGACCATGATAGACCAATACATTATCTTCTGATCTTCCTGCCCTTGTGCTAAGTTATTTTTGGTTGGGTGCAATACGTCTTTCTCTTCCATTTAATCTGTCCGTTGATTGTTTTTAACAGCCAAAGGAAACAAAACGTTTGTTTAGTAAACAATAAATAGAGATACGAAATTGGACCTATCCGGTCATTTAAACCTTTTATTGTATTTTGGACAAAACTGTGCTTTGAATAGGCCTCCTAGGCGCTACGTAATTAACCAACTAACTGTATTTGTTTGAAAGAGTCGCCGCGGGCCTGGGGGGCTACTCTCTAAGCCCGAAGTCCGTAGTTTCGGGCTTAGTCGCGGGCGTGTTCTACTCTGTATCACCTAACCACTAAGAATGAATGACAACACGATTTGATAGTTTCTGTCAAATCGTGTTGTCATTCATTCTTAGTTAGGGTTTGGGACTCATCGTAAGTCCGTAGGTGATACGGAGTAGAATACGCCCGCAACTAAGCCCGAAACTACGGATTTCGGGCTTAGAGAGTAGCCCCCCTGGAACGCAAAGGGTATTAGGACGCTCTGCTACTCCACCCAGAGTGAAAGGAGTCATTTTGATGTTTTCTCATCCTTAAAAAAAACCGGTCAAGCGAGTCGGACTCGCCAACCGAGGAATAAGATCTTATTATTGTACCTATGTTTTGCAAATAAATCATTTGAATTTGAATTTGAGGGTTCCGTACAAATTTTTAGGTACATACCTATGTACCTTAAAATAAAGACTATATTTTTTTATTATTGAATTATAAATGTATAGCTTTCAGACTTTTCCCTATATTTGTAGTATAAGACGATATTACTTGCCAAATGTCATATTCTAGGTCAACGTAAAATGTATACTTAATATATAAAGCTGAAGAGTTTGTTTGCTTGAACGCGCTAATCTCAGGAACTACTGGTCCGATTTGAAAAATTCTTTCAGTGTTGGATAGCCCGTTTATCGAGGAAGGCTATAGGCTATATATCATCACCCTCAGACTAATAGGAGCGGAGCAGTAAAGAAAAATTGAAACGCAGACAAAATTGCGCGGGTCAGCTAGTACCCTATAAATTTTGATTCCTTTTTTTTACGTCAACTGAGAAGTTTGATTTTTTCACAGCTTCAAGGGACTGTAAATCTGAGTACCTATATGGTTTTATTTTCTTGATACCTCCACGCGTTCCCGAGATAATGGGTCTTGACAGACAGACGGACGGTCAGAAAAATGACCCTATAAGGGTTCGTTTTTTCCTTTTGAGTTACGGAACCCTAAAAAGACCTAATTTCGGTATTGGAAAAAAAAATTCTAAAATATCCCAAAACTATTTGCTAAACAAAACTAACAATATTAAACCAACAACTTATGAACTTCAATTGCTACTGCGGACCGTACCTCTTATTTAATTTAAAATGCAAAACAGGTAGCTCAAGGAAATAGCTGGACCGACACCTGTCATGGTTGTCACTATCCTGGTTGCTTTGATTACCAGGAAAAAGCACTTACCACCTGCTCATAGGCTTATGTCATCTATTATCTTGCGAGAAAAAGGTTCCATGTGGTCGCTTTTCCATACTACGTGAGGTGTGGTTTAAAATAGAGTCCATAAGGTATCGTTGTTTGAGCGTACCTACGTCCGGGGGGCATTAATACAAAGGCGGCTGCAACACAGATAGTAGCTGTCCTGTAGCGCAGCCGGGTCCGTATATATGAATCATTATAAACACGACTGTACCACAGACATTTGGCAACTGTCTGCACTGTGATCGGTTTTGTAAGACATTGTTTTAACAAAAACGGCTCCAATACAGAACTGCTCATTACATACTCGCTAGTGTCTGTACTATGATCGCGTTTGGAACAGCAACGTCGTGCAAATGCGGTGGCTTTGCACACAGATCGAATCTTAGTTTGTCCTAGGAAGTAGCTCCGATGCGTTGCAGCTAGTTTCGGACAGACTATAACTGTTTTAAGTCATTCGCAAGATAATGTAGCACAGACTACGGGTGTCTGTGTTGCAGCTGCTTTTCATTTTTTTCATTGAATTATAGGAAAATGCGGCTGCGCTACAGACCGCTGTGTTGCATCTGGGTTTGGACAGACTTACTGCTTTAAGCCATCCGCAACATAAGCCATCTGCAGCATAGACTATGGGTGTCTGTGTTGCAGCCGCCTATGTATTTACGCGTCCGGGGGATGTTGGTAGGTACATCTGGCGCGTGGTCAAACAAGGATGGTGATGTAATGAGCTACTCTTATTCCCGAGAATAGATATAGACGAGAAGTCTCCATTGTGGATAGAATCTGGATGAGGCTGGCACAGGAACGTGGAGATTGGCACAAGCAAAGCGGAGCAGTGACTGAAATCAGACTGTGGGTGATGATGATTTAGAAAGCCAATAGATACCTGATAAAAACCTGAACATCAATTGTCTCTTTCTAATTTTCGATAATCTACCAGGAAACGGATTATCAGATCGGTGCTATGAAACTCGTCAAAAACTAGATATAGGTAGGTACCCATCTCTAGTTTTAGTCTTAAATAGTCAAATACTAGAGATAGGTAGGTACCTATCTCTAGTTTTAGCACTAACGCGTCAGATACTAGAGATAGGTAGGTACCTGTCTCTAGTTTTAGCACTAATGCGTCAAATACTAGAGATCGGTAGGTACCTGTCTTTAGTTTTTGGCAAGTTTCATAGCACTTTGTAAGAACTAAGATAATTTTCTTAATAATCTGTGGCCTTAAGTCTCGACTCTACTATGTAGGTATGTTCATGTTGTTACATAAACTAGATTATAGAAATAGCTAAGCCATTTTTATAATCTACCAGGAAACGGATTATCAGATCGGTGCTATGAAACTCATCAAATACTAGAGATAGGTAGGTACCTATCTCTAGTTTTAGCCTTAACCTGTCAAATACTAGAGATAGGTAGGTACCTGTCTCTAGTTTTAAAAAGTTTTTTGAACAATATCGTGTGATATATCAAATAAAAGGGCTTACTGTGAGGGTGTTAACTGTATTCTGTAGCCAGTTTTCTCCGGATCCACTGGAGCACTCCGATTCTGTTGAAATTTGGTACACATATGGACTTCTGTGACCCAAACACAGACGCGTTACGTAAATAATTAATTTTGTAATATTATATTTTTTCATAATTTTAAAATAAATGGTTTTGAAGTTATTCAAGAAATTAGACGAAAAATGACCATACTCCCCCTTTTCTCCGAAACCACTGAGCCTAAAATTTTATTAGTATTAATTATATCAAATAAAAGGGCTTACTGTGAGCCCTTTTATTTGATATATCACACGATATTGTTCAAAAAACTTTTTTTTTAATTTTCTAGTTGACATTCAAAAGTGACGCCCATACTAAAAAAATAAAAATTTACGTAACACGTCCGTATTTGGGTCATAGAAGTCCATATGTGTACCAATTTTCAACAGAATCGGTCCAGTGGATACGGAGAAATCTGGCTGTGACAGACAGACAGACAGACACCCGAGTGATCCTCAAACAAGTTTCTTGTATGAGAGCCCCTTGAATTTTTAATTTAACTTTTTTCCTATTATTTGTTGTTATAACGGCAATAGAAATATACACTTTGTTAAAATTACAACTGTCTATCTTGAGATACAGCCCGCTGACGGACAAAAGGACGGACGTACGGGCAGCGGAGGCTTAGTATTAGGGTTCCGTTGGTTACCCTCAGGGTACGGAACCCTAAAAATAAGGGTAGTTGCAGGTTCCAAAGTTTAGATCTGTATTGAGAAGAACGTGCAAGAAATTCCATAGTCATTCTACTTAAGTGCAGGTAGAGAGCTTTCATTTTCAGAGGATATGCAAACATACATATCTTAAAAAAAAAACGACAATGGAGGTTAAACTAGATTTAGTAGATTTTCATGACATTTAAGAGTAAAAGATTCAAAGTAGTTGAAATTGTTAAACAAATATTAATTTTTTGTTTTTTAAAAATTATATTTTTTTTAAATATGTAGCTACATTTTTGTTGTTGTAAAAACCTTTTTAAATTTCACAGTATGCCACAAACAAAACGTGTTTTAGAATAGGTAACTTCACTTAAAGTTCAGAAGTTTATTATTCAAGTCATAACTCTCCAACATAAAGTTACGGACAGACGGACAAATCTTTTCATAATTGCTAAACGAGATATGAAAATAAAACATAAAAGAAAACAAGCAAACGTTTTCATTTATTTCGGTATTTCGAATCTGTTGCGCTTCACTGGCTTTGACTACACCAAGCTAAAATCAAACTTAACTCACTAAAATAAGGTTGACTTTTAAATGCCTTTTCAGACATAAAGCTCAAAGCTCGCTGTGTGAATGTGTGCGTAAAGTTACAGAGATTATAATAGTGTGCGTATGTACGTGTATATGGGATACTGTTACTGCGTAGTGATGGGCGTTTGTTTTATCGGTAAATATTTCGTAATAATGAAATGATAAAATATTAGGTACTCGCATTAAACCATGTTGAATGATTTTAGGTGGTTGTTTATTTTACAATCAACCGATAATTAATAGATAAAAAGGAAATATTGGATGAATTACAAAAAATTCTAATTTTTGTTCTTAAAAATTAAGTAGCATAGATTTTTTTTGTTCCCTAAATAAATTGGGAAAAAGAACAAAAAAATTAAGTGATTTTTATGGACAATATTTGCTTTTATTACTTATCATTACTTTTTATACATAGTGAGGGCCCCTTTTTAATTCAGTTAGTTTTAACTTAATTAAAAAGAAGTTTTGTGATTGATCGTGCTTTGATCGTTTATTCCTTGTTTTTAAATCATATTAACAGTAATAAAAGAGAGATTCCTGGGACACCCGGTTCGAACTTTCGCTGTAAACTATCTTAATAATACATTAACAGCGTTTAATAGTAATTAATAAAAGAAAAAGCAAGTGTGGTGACGGTCGAAGTCTCACACTTTGATGGCCGAAGTGTATGGAATGTTACTTTATAAGGTACTTTATTTAAAAAAAATGGATGTTGATAAATAATTGTTACTTGTAATAATTTTTTTGTTAATTTTTGTAAAGTTAACTTAACTTTAATATTAGAAAAAAATAAAAGAAGGAATTAAAATAAAAATACCAGTGGAGCCTACTTAGGTTCTATTTTCTAATGCGAATCTTGTTACGTCCATTCGTAAAGTGTTCAAATGTATTTTACAAACCTATCGACAAAAACCATCGATATTACCCCATCACTAACCACGCACACATAGAAACAACTCGCAGAAGATTCAACACGCGTAGCTGCGCTCGTTCGAAAAGCGACGCATCGGAAAAATTTAAGTTTGAAAGCCGTCTCAGTTCAGCCCGAGAGCGCGGCAGTGTAGTCGCGTTGAACGATAACACACGGTATGTCGGCAGCAAACGAATTTACTTCTAAACTCTTCTAACTTTAGTAAAACAAAACTAAAAAAAATCGAATACGTTCCCGTTATTTTTTTTTGTGTTCCGAATTTTTTTTATTCATAATCTGTGGTACCTATAAAGTGCTTAATCTGCATACCCATATTCAAATTTCGAAGTGACGTGACAGTGAAAAAATAAAAGAAAAACTGTGGATTCTTTTTGCGGTGCATTTTGTTTCTTCGCGGTTTATTTCTAAATATACATATGTTTAAGCGTTTTGTGTCTGAGTTGTTTATTATAGAAAGCGAAAATAACTGTGGAGCGGTAAGGGATTATTTTAGACTTAGCTGTTGGCGGCGGACCTAATATTTTATTCTACATCTAGGTACTTTCACATATTGATAAAAATAATATTATTATAATTCTTAATTACGCACATTGATGAAGACACTGAAAAAACTTCTTAGAACGTCTGCTATGAAAATGTCGAACTTTACGAAAATTTTGTATTAAAACTAAAAGGGAAACGATAAACACACTAGATATTCAAATGAATTTGCGAAAAATCGATAAGAAATCATTGATATATAACAAATTTATTAATCGATAGATTATTTTTTTTTTTATCTGAAGATATCTTGTTTCCATTTTTTTCATTATCATTATCGTTTGGGCCTTGAATCAAAATGTTGTGTTTATTTTTTTGCCAATTATCTTTTTTGTTTTTGGTAATTTTCTGTGACCTAGAGTCAAGTTCAGGAACTAAATTATTATTAACTACTGTGTGAGAAAATATTTGAAGAGCTAAAGGAATTACTGCAAAAACGAGTTACTTATTTCTTAAATTTTCTCCGATTTATTTTAATTATATTTAATCAGCAAGGTTTTACGAGTAGATAGTTAATTATTTGCTTATTAAATTGAAGTGACGTTTCAGTAGAAATAAGTACCAACATTAAGTAATTGTTGAAAGATGTTAGAAGCAGTTACCTTTAGGTTTTTTGTCAATAAATTTAACTCAAAAGTGTAGACGCTAGCAAAATGTTTTAGATAGAATTTTGAATTTAAAATTAAGTACGCTAGAGTTTTTTCTGCTATATTTCAGTGTATCATGTTTCGAAAATCCATTGTCTGGATTAACGTTAGACAAGACTTTGTCCTTGATTGGTGTATCGGGCCCACTGGGCCAGTTGCTTGATGTTTAAAATTTTATCGATATCGATAGATTTAGACTGTGTCTATGGTATAGCACAGCACAACCAGTATCCGAAATCGTAATTTAACATCCGAATGCTGTATAAAAATGAATGTAGCTCTATGAATTTTATTACTTTCTTACGCAACTATCAAGTTATAAAGTACTACTATTTCGATAGGCATGAATTCTTTATCAGATAAAGGCTAGATTGGTCAACTACTCGTAGTTTAAACACCGCTTCTGTTTAACTACCTACTTGAAGGTTTGCGCAATGTTTGGCTTAGAGTTGGTTTTTACTCGAAAATATATTTTTCTTACACTTAGAATGTATTTTTGTTACGGACTATCGAAGATGAGGCATGAAATTGTTGAGTTTATTTACTGCTTTTACCGAAAATAAACTTGCGTAGGCGAAAAAAGTGCATTTGTTTTCTCTACATTTAGTAAGACAATATTTATTCTAGTATGGATAGGCTGGATCTGGGAATTTCGGAACCATTTATCATCAGAATTCCCTTTCCAAACTCAATTTTTACAACAATATTAAGGATGACATCTGTTTTCCTAAAACCGTCAAAGAAAGCTATTAATTACCCATATTTCAATGTGGTAACATTTCCACATTTTGCGTCCGCCGATGTCGTTGACCTATCTGGCTGTCAAGCGGCCCACATTGGACTAAAGCGCTTATGTTTTTGTTATTTTCTTGACACAAATATTAATAGAAATTTTTTTATTCTTGTCGCTATAAATGCCACATAAATCTCCGATTTTTTTTCTTTCAACTTCTAGAGCCAGTTTTTCTACTAGAATTGTGGTATTTCATTCTCTTATTCATTGAATTCTTAGTGAATTGCTTTAATTAGTATGATTTTCCGCAGTTAGCTAGTTCACGTTTAGTGCCAAGAGCATCGAGATGTTTAAGATTTTATTGCTACCACTTATTTCCGGAACACTGAACATAATGGCCCTTTATGATTTATTTGAAATAGAGGGTAGTTAAATATTCTGTCACTCCTGTTAGAGAGTAAGGATGTCGTTGGATATTTTCAGTGTACGCGCCTTAAAGTAAGATTTTTCGTGCACTATCTTTTTTTTCTAATTAATGCTCATGTTTGACGCACTGAGACCGCTTGCATAGTATTAACTTATTAAATCTTGACTTAAAAATCCCAGGTTGTTGCTTCACTTGTTTTACTATATTGATAGCCAAGTTCTTATGATAAATCTAGCCTCTCTCAAAAGCAAGACAATGTCGAAAGATATTTTTCCTTAATAACGAACTTAAAACAGAGATTTAATGATAATACTTGTTGCAAGAGGAAATTGCTAGTTTTTCTCGTTATGCCTATTATTTGTGACTAATGCTAGGTATGCCTAGACTCGGATACATTACGGTAGCTAGGTATACTATTAAATTGAAGGCCAAACTCAAAGGAAGGAATTTAAATTATTCGATAGTTTGACACAAATCGCTTGTTAGTTTTAGTAGGTTTTGCTTTGAATAGGAATGCTTTGTGAAGACTTGTATTTCGAAAGTCTAGAAAATGTATTGGAACATAGTGACCCAATTTAACGTCGCATTGAATACCTATCTTGGTCCGATCTTGCAGAGTGCTGAGAAGTTGATTTCCAAGCAAAGTTGAATGACATAGCTGAACTTAATATTGTGCCTAATCTTGGATTACTTTAGCCATAGCTATTATGCTGTCTTAACTAATGTGAAAAATTTACACGTATTGAGAAGAATATCATCTAAAAATCCCCCTATTGCGTCATACCTAATATATTTAGCACTTTTAAATACATTTTATAATCTTAAACGCAAAATACCTACTAGAAGGTCACATTCAAGTTTCGACCTGAAGTTATTAAATAATAATTTATCTAGCGAATATAATTAAATCTGCCGATTAGCATCGAACCTTAAAATATCACCACAGCCAGTTCCGATGTATAGGTTAGTAGTATTACTTGCATATCGATTATTATCTATGGCCGTTATCTAACAGATAACTCACAATCTAATAGATAATATTTTGAGGTCGCTAGCAGAGTTTATGTACCTCAGTATTATTTTGTAAACATGTTAACAGTCTTTCGAACTTAACTGTTACTTTATTTAAACTGATGATTCAGTTTTATTCGTTGCTCATTTTTATAACTTGTATTAAGATTTTTTGGGTTTTACCAAAATAAGGCAGTTGGGATAGAATTTTAGAATAGGTATCTTTAATTCGAGAAAGATTAAACGGGTGATTCTGACGACTTTCAAGTCTTGAGAAGCAAAAATTTTTCCCGTACCTATTATCAGTAAAATTCTGTTAAAACAAGCGAACAAGAATAAAAATGTAACATCTGTACAAACAGCTCCGTATAATTTTATTCGTCTTGTGTATTATTATGCACATATATTTAATAATTAAAGAAACGAACACGTGACGCCGTCGTCGTTGAGGTAAACTACATATTGTTACAGTAATAATTACGAATGCTAGTGTAAAACAATAACAACAACAAGAATCATTCCTAACGGTTCCTAGTTTTTTTTTATTTTAATATGTTGTCAGTTCATAAAAAAGATTTCACACGAAGAAGGCTTCACAAGATTTAAAAAACTATTTTATTTAGTAATTTTATAAAAAAAAACAACTACCTACTATAAAATAGTGACCGACCTACTTTACTCTAAAAAAAACTGGCCAAGTGCGAGTCGGACTCGCGTGTAAAGGGTTCCGAACGAATTTAATTTTTTTAACATGTTATTTTAACACTACAGACTTCTAATAGATTTTCCTGTAATTTTTAGGTAAAGATCTATTATCTCCATTTTTTTTTAAATTTTAGGTTCAGTAGTTACGGAGATAAGGGGGGGGGGTCACTTTTCGTCTAATTTCTTGAATAACTTCAAAAAAAAAAGTTAAAAAAAACTTTTTTTTTTATTTTTTTTTTCTGTTGACCTCCAAAAGTGACCCCAATACTAAAAATTTAATGATTTACGTAACGCGTCTGTATTTGGGTCATATAAGTCCATATGTGTACCAAATTTCAACAGAATCGGTCCAGTGGATCCGGAGGAAACTGGCTGTGACAGACGGACAGACAGACAGACAGACACCCGAGTGATCCTACAAGTGTTCCGTTTTTTTTTCGGAACCCTAATAAATAAAAGAAAAAAGTATCGATATGCTACTCTATCATCACTATTGTTAAGTGTTAAAATGCAAAATGGCGTCACGTAAAAGTCAAGGGTACAGACTACAGATAATAAATGTAAACACTGCAAACGTCGACTAAAAATTATGCAAAATATTAGCATGATTTTACACAATGAGTTGTAATATGAAAGTTATGTTGCTTTTATTTTTAGAAAATGATGCTCGAACGGTTTTGCTCATTTTTTGTCTAGACGCATTAGTTGTTCTTGTCATAATTATAAACACTAACGTTAGGTCATAGTTTTGTCTTTGAGGTGACATTACTATTGTTTAACAAAATACACAGTTCTATAAGTCACAAAAATTTTATTTTCCCTTTTTGTTTAAACATTTCTAAGGCGGCCATACGTTTTTGTGGTAAAGTCTATACTGTCATTATTATTTTTAGTAAAAAAATCATGACACCCAAAAAAAATCGTTTCGAAAAAATTAATTTCAACCACATTTCCCCGATGACAGCGACATTACCATTTACCGTGGTACATAAACTACACATTGTGACAGCAACAAAAACCAACCCGTATAATTTACCATTATACGCCAAATTACGTGACGCAAATATAATTAATTATTTATTAATCCTATTTAAACGATTCATGCTATTCAAATTCTATTCATAGAGAAGAACCGGTATTTTTCAAGGTCTCTGTCACCCCTTTTAAAAGTACTCTTCACACCTTTTGATTTTTTTTGCTTCTCAAGTTACCAGTATTGTCATCTTCCCCTTATGTTTGCTAAATGATTTTTTCAAGGTTGGCAACTGTCTAAAATCCCACGGTGTTATTCTGTTTTAAAATAGGAACGAGTTTAATCATGACTAGGTATTATGGTGTGGATCATAGACACCTCTATTTTATTATTACCCATTAACGACCGGTATGACGAATTTGTCCCGTAATAGGAAATTACCGAAAAAATAGGTAATTATTTGAATACTGGGAATTTCACTGGTTATTTGTAAGCTGCAGTTGGCACCGAGAATGCATTTCTCGAAATTATTTTCTCGACATGTATGTATACAGCACGTAAATTAAAATATCCTTACGTTGTACATATTATGGAATATATTTGTTTTCTGACTTTCCTTAGTCCTGACCTTTACAAAGACTTGAACGTTGTTGATTTTTGTTCTTTTTCGATTGATGCATTCGAATCGTGCATCACAGTCGCAATGTTTACTTTTTGAAGAACTAGTGCTACTATGTCCTTCAAAAAGGACATGGTGGGTTTCGTGTCATAAAAAATTGTATTAGATTAGTATCTAAAATAGTCCTTCAACCTTCCCTGTAGTCTAGGGGGGGGGGGGGTATTTTTAAATGCAAATTCAAATCTACATACCACTTTGACTTTGACATAGATGGTATTGGATGACATATAAGACAAAGCGAGACCCTTTGTTTCACAAAAACCAATACCTATAGATATAATTAGCGTATATTAATGAACGCTTTGTATTTTAGCACGTAAACAGAATAATATAAATTATCAGTGTAATGTAATATTGACATAAAACATACGGCCAGCATGTTTAACCACATTCACATTTATGAAACGTCTACATTTTTATCTTATAGGTACTTACGTACTTACTATGATTGGGATTGATTGATGATGAGAGCCAAATCTTAAAGGTAAAAAGGTTTTATTGATTTGTTTTTCTGGTTTGATAGCATCCATTTGCGAATGTTTGCAACAAGTGATATCTCCTTTTTGTACGACATTTTGAATGAATGAATGAATAACGAGGATCTGCCTTCTTTTTCTGGATTGATAGGCGTCCGCGTCCCAGTTGCGAAAGTTTACAAAAAAACGATTTCCCTTTCTGTAGGACAAATTGAATGAATGAGTACCTATCTACCAAATTTTTTGGGTCTTGCAATTTCCTTTATCTGAAAGGGAAGCCATAAATAAAGGTGCTTTCAAAAACGAATGTCAAAAATAATTTAAGGGCTGGAATGATTACAGGACAAGTTTTTGCTTACCCAAAAATGATAATTAGCAACAATAAAATTAACATTGATAGCCTCAATTTACAGCAAACCAAAAAACGTGTATTATCATAATTTAATTTAAATGATGCGTTGTCTCAGTCCAACTTAAGGCCAATTTAGTGCTTTGATAAAAATACTGCTGCTGCTTTTTGGTAGTTGTTTTTTTTTACCAAATAAATTTTAACTTTGACCTGAAAAAGGAGGTTCAACTTCGCAAAAAAAAATGTAAGCAAGCTCATTATAAAAAACTGTTATTTGGAAAAAATGGTAGATATTTGTTCATATTTTAAATTCACTATAAGTACCCGTTTTGTCCGGTGACTTAAACACACCATAAAATGGAGTACGAGAATCCAAATCAAACCAGCTCGATCCCATGTTTCAAGAGTCAAGAACGGAACCAGTTATGCAAATTAATCCGTTTACTCAATATTCAATACCGGCCGGTGAATGAGTTGGAATTTCGGGTTCGATGTTCGAAATTCAAAATAATATATTAAATTGTGTTTGTTTTTATGTATGGGAGTGAATGAAACTACAAACATCTGTACCGCATGTTCGTTCCATTTTTAAATTGTAGATGTTTCGGTTATGGAAAATAGATGGAATAGGGATGCTCTGTAGTTCGAAAAAATATCGATAATTTGATGATTTTTCTGTTGAAAATTTAAAAAATTAACCTAAAAATTAAAATAAAATCTATAAATACCTTGTTTGTGACAGCCATTTCTGACCATTCACATTCCAGACGCCGAATCTAAACTGTGCCAGTTTGGAATTCAAACCAGGCCCAATAAAACATCTTAAATACCAGCAAATACAATTTAATTCAACAGTTCCCTTCTAAAATAGATAAAGTTGCAATAAATCGTTGCATTGAAGAGTCCCTTTATCAAGAAAGTCGCTCCACTGACCTGTGACTCTCAACGTATTTCATAATAACGATATTATTAACGTTAGGAAATTAATAAGAACAAACAGTGTTTTGTAACCTTTTTTATTGCAGTATCACAGTATGTCGTTGATAAGGTAAAGTAAAAGTTATTTCTTCATTAAATCATGTTTTAAATGAACTTTGTTGCATATGTTTCGATTTTATTAAACTAGCTTTTTGTAGCGGCTTTGTCCGTTATAAAATTGGAGATTATCGCACGGGAACTTGGTATCGGAAAAACTGTCCAAATGCGAGCATGACTGTCAGAATGGTCTCATAATGATTTCATAATGGTCGATTTTGACAAGTTATGCCAGATTTCTTTTATATATGTTTTTAAATATTATTTATTAATTTGTCATTATGTACGAGATTACCATTCTATGCCATTTCTTTCAATGGAGTGTCAGTGGTTGACCATTGGAAAGTAATAATGACGCTTTTATATTAGTAGATTACCAAACTTGTCAAAATCGACCATTATGAAATCATTATGAGACCATTCTGACACTATTGTAATAGCAGACTTGGGGTCCAGTTTGTTTGCGCATTAGATAGATAGATAGATAAAACATTTATTCAGTACAACACAATAAGACACAACATAAAAGCATGATTATATAAATTATAAAACAGAAAAATACATTAAAGGCATTAAAAATCATGAAAGTTTAGAATTCTGAAACACTGTTCAATTAAAAAATCATCCAAAATAATTTCTACATTAAAAAAAAGAGAACAGCCATAGAATAGCTAATAAATAACACTTTTTAGTGTGGGTAGATGTAAACTGAATCGACAGTTAGGCAGAAAGTGCCAAACGAGCCTAAAACAGTAACTATGCCAATTGTAGGTGGTAAATTAGCAGATAGTATCGAAAATATAACGCTAATAAGTATCATTTTCGAACCATGATTCATCTGTTTCATGCGTTAAGAATGCGGTGCTTTTCTGTAGAAACAAGAGAGTAGAATACTCTTTATTATGTATACCATGTAATTTACAAAAGAGATAGATGACGAAAACATTACATAGGGTGACACAATGGACGGCCTTTTTGCACTTTTAATAGACAACTTTCTGTAGAGTTCATTTCGAACCTCATTCAAGTGCGCGCAGCCGCACACAATTCGAAAAAGAAATGATTTGTTTTTAAGTTAAATCATCGGGAAATTTCAACGAGACATCGTTCGAATTTCAAAGTGATGGTTTGAGAATACAGAGCACTGAAATACTGATAATACTCATTTGACAGCTGTCAAAATGTAAACGTCATAAGAGTTGACTTTAGATAGTTGAGATAGTCGATGAGGGTGAGAGAGGGAGTGACGATCGCGTAATGAAATAGGATGCGTTGAAAGGCCTACCAGATTGACTGATGACCTGGTAAAGGAAATCCGATGGTTGCGAGACGCGCAGGACTGGACGAGGTGGTGACAATGGATTGCAATAAACGATTTGAGATTTTGAGATTTGACAATTGGGGAGGCCTCTATGTCCAGCAGTGGATGTCTTTTAGCTGAAATGATTATGATGATAATGATAACGATAATGAAGAGTTGAAATTTGAAAAAAAATGGTGCTCTCAAAATAGGAGGCAGTGTATTTTAGTATTAAAATCTTCAAAAAGAGCCATAAAACCAATAGGAAGCCTTTGATAATCTTCGATCATTAGCTTGGTATATCTCGACACAGACTGTTATAGTAAACATTTCCTTACTGACCTAGGATCGAATAACTAATTATGTATCTGGTGTTGATAATTTACGATTGTCTTATCACTGTTATAACTAATTACTTAGTAAATTTGCGACAAACTAACAGCGAGTACACTAGGGCTCTGTTGACAGCGATTTATCGGACAATTTTTAGCATTTTGTGAGAGTTCTGGTGCTTATACGGTTAATAAATCATAAAATAGGAAAACATATGGACACAGTATATATTCTTCTTATACAGTTTGTGAATTATCTCTTAAATCGGTCCAATATTGGAGGAGAAAACTGTCGAGAGCCAAACCTCGAATTATGACTTTTTACGTACAAAGTCTCGCCGCCAGCATTTCCTCCAGGGATGCGTAGAATCGCTTCACTTTCCTAGCCTCGCTCAGCGCAAACAATTCTATTAGTTCTTAACAAACACATCCCTCGCTATGCATCCTCGCTCATCTCTGGTGGACACACACACGCTAAGTCTCCCCCAAGCGTCGCCAAATCGCTCCACGTCGGCCTGTTCTGTGCTTCTCAGCATCCCCTACTAGGGCATCAGTCCACTTTGTCAGAGGCCTTCCAATGTTACACCTTACGGAACGCGGTGACTAGGTCATCAGTCCACTTTTTCAGAGGCCTTCCAATGTTACACCTTTCGGAACGCGGTGACTATTCCAGAACCTGGCCATGTTGTTTTAATCATTTCACATTCTCATAAACCTCACGTGGTCTTCGTTGATTGTTTAACTACTATGTCTGCTGTGCGGACAGTGAACCTGCTAAAAAAATTACCAATGCTGGGGACCGTATGACCTGTTCCTCAGTAACCCCGTCTGTGACAATCTGACATCTTTTTTTTTTTTTTTTTTTTTTAACGGGGGGATATCCTCATGGATGTCCTCCACCTCGGGTCCGGATGACAATCTGACATTTAGACCAAGCTTCTCGTACATTCATGATAGGACCACATGGGGCAGTGACAGTGGGCTATTAGGTGGCAGCACAGAAGTGTCAATGTCAAGGATTTATATGATAAAGTTCTGAATTGCAACACTAGATGGCACAATCTTCGACGTGCACGTTCCCTATACCACCCACGCTTAAAAACAGGGTGGCCTACACATTCCAGGAACTCTTAATACGTTCATATTACAAACATGCAAAAACATAGTGAATATCTAGCATGCAATCGATAACTTATCACAATTTGCGTCAGCAATGTTAACTTATTGTAAGCTGAGTGGATATAGTTACATGTTATGAAGAATTTAGTTACATAACGCCCTTATTCATAAGGTCTGGAGCGTAGGGGAATACCTAAAGATGTATTTTAAGTCTAGACGGTCAATATCCTCAGGAGCAAACTGAAGGGGATATTACAACAGCCGTTATTGTCGCTGAAGGATAAAAACTTCTAATACATTTAGTACAGTGAAGGTTTTATTGCACGCCTTCAAGTTTTTTTTTAATTAAAAAAGTAGCGTATAAACGTCTCTATGACGCTCAAAGTTACTTTCGCATTTTTAGGGTTCATACCAAAGTGTTAAAAAAGGAACCCTTATGGTGTGACTAAGACGGACACATCTATCACAGCTGGATATCTGAAGAACTACTACTGCTATCATTAGGTATAGATAATACGATGTCTCTAAATAGCTCACTTTTTCAGAAATCAACAAAAAATACATTAGTTCCACTATCGGTCAAGAGATGGCGCTGTTCTAAAACTGCAGTATACACCGCAGTATTAAAATTCTCTGACGAATATAGGCTTCGCCGATGAAAATTTAAAAACATTTCACGTTTTATATCATGGTACGGAACCCTCGGTGCGCGAGTCCGACTCATTCTTGACCAGTTTTGTTTTATAATACTATTAGTTAGGATAAGGATTATGGAAATCTAGTATCTTCGCTACACGTGTATCCGTCCACGCACAAAACTTATCTATCTACTCCAATGTTGTCAATGACAAACGACGCAATAATTTTTATGATCACTCTAGTTAAATAATAATTAAAATCATCATTTTAACCTTCCGCAAATTACTATGACTATGCCAAAGTCAACTTCATACATTTTGACATTAGAGACGAACCAGAGAGACTGATGTCGTTTTACAAAATATTAGGCGGCGTCGTCCTAATAGAAAGCGAAAATGACGTTCATTTGTTCGGAAAATCGTCGCACCGAGAGAGCCCACCTTGTGGTTATGTTGAACGCCTTAGGGGCCGTCTCCACGAGCGAGAGAATCGCGGCGATATTATCGTCTTGCCACGCATTTCTATAAAAACTCTATGAACGTGTCTCCAGACGGTGATATTATCGCGGCGATTCGACGAGTGAAAGAACGTCAACTTACGGCAATTCGACGAGTGAAAGAACGTCAACTTACGGCGATTTGACGAGTGAAAGAACGTCAACTCGCGGCGATGTACTCGTTCGTGGAGATGGCGAGGAAGAAAAGGAGGCTTAGAGATAACAATTGTCAGAAAGTTCAGTCAGAGGACAATTCTGCAATTTTTAAGTACCTAACATTCGCATTTGCATCGCATTCTATCAAAACCTGAATTGTAGGTGTTTTTGACAGATTGCAACTGAGATGCGAATGTAAAGGAAACGTCACATTATCAATTCCAAACATTTTGGTCTTCTAACTATCGTTATCGAAGCACGAATGGCACTTTGTCTAGAGCCTCAGAAGACATCACAAGTAACCATACAAATTTAAATCTATCAAATCGATGCTTAGCAGCAGATTTGGGTCACTAGAATACTAAACCCCGGTCGAGCTGTCAAAGCAAATATACAAACAGACGAACAGACAAACAAAACCAATGTCACGTTCACTTTTAGTGTGAAAGAGATAGCGGATTAGTGAGAAATACGTGACTTCAGAACGTGACTTTCTAGTTCTTTAATAGGGACTTTTAAAAAGGGTTATCAGCTGTTGGACCTTTTAGGTTTTTTAATAAGAATCAAGAGATTCATCAACAAAGAGTTCTACGGTCTTGGCCTCGACCATATTTGCTTCTTTTTCATTCTGTTGCATGTGCGAGTTATCTGCGCGAGTCGTAAAAACAATATACTACTACTACATCTCCACTAGTTAAAATTACTTCTTCTTTGGCTTACAGCCAGCTCTTATTTCTGCATTAGTAATAGTCAGCATCTTGTTGTCCTAATTGTTTGTTTGGAGTAAGCGCATCACTTCTTTTTCACCTTTTTCTGTATGATGGTCTCGTTTCAAGCGACTATATCACCTGATGATCAGCAATGATGTGGTCGTTGATGGAGCACGCTTGTCTAGAAGTTACCTATTCAATTTTGACTTCAATATCCCCAGATTGTAGCTATCAGGAGCTATAGAATAGGCTCCAACAGAGAATTCCACTCCTCAGCTGTATCTATTCATCTTATTCCATTATTATTTCAAAATATACAATTCCTATATTCATAACAAATATTTCATACAGAAATCCAGTACCAAATACACAAGGTGATGATGAATTATCATTATCCTCTAAGATGTGGTCCAAATCTAGATCATGCCCATGATTTTAAGGCCCTTTAATAAACTTATCCCAGACAACAACATTTCCAGTCTATTTCCACATATAATAAAACAATAGTAACCGCCATCATCATCAGGGCCAGGGTCACAGAGTTCAATGGGACGTGAACCATTGTAGCCGAAGGTCGGTCCATGGCGTCTGCGGGCTATGGATGAAGTCGTTACTATAATTGTTACGGATTAATTGTTGTTTGTCATGGTGGAATAGTTGGGACTAGGTTGGTGGGATTTGAATCTACAGTTATACTTTTGTGATATTTGAAGGTCGACCTTGCTTTTGGGTGACAGAAAATGTCATTATCATCTCTGCTATTTAAGTTTGCTCAGTCCAAAACGAGATTTCCATTTTGTTTTAACCTTTTGGTAATTTTGTCATAGGTGCGCACGGCTACAGAGTGGAATTCCCTGCTGGAGTGTGTGGTTTCTAAGAGCTACAAGCTGGCGTTCTTTAAGTCAAGAGTCACTCTTGACTAAAACCCATTCACTCTTAGAGAGTGAATAGGTTTTTTAGGCAAGCGGGCTCCATAGTCGATCACATTATTGGTTACCATCAGATAGTGGTCAAATGTGAATCTATCAATAGTAAAAAACTTCGTTATTAAAGGATCTTAAACCCGTTCAAAACAGCTTTTGCAATATCCTATTCTTCTGACAGGACTTCGGTGACTGACCAAATGAAGCCCTGAACATTACAAACCATGAAAATTGCGAAATGTTTTCAATGATTTGAAATTGACTTCCTGCTTCCAACTGTAAGTCGAGTCAGTTCTATTTAGAATTTTATATCATCAACTGGACCCTCTTTTTTCAATTGCAGCTGTTTAAATCTCTTTAGATTCTAGATAACAATTTATTTACCAGTCTATTGTTACTTTAGTTTAGTGTTATGCTAATTCCTTTTCTAAAGGCTTTGTTTCCGTCTGATCGTGTTCTCGTGATAGGTTAGTCTAGACCGCTAGATTGAGGGAAAGTTCCTTTGTTAAGTGAAATGGACGATTTTATTGCCATTTCTGTTTTATAGTCTGCAGTGATTCTTGTAATACATGTATTGGTATCAGGGATTCGACTGAAACTTTCTCTAACCGTTTAATTTCCAACAGTAATCGAGGTACTTAACATAGATTATGTATTATTTTATATCTTTTTACTTGTAGTAGTTATTGTTGGGTAGAATATTTTGTAAATTCCCAAGCTTTTTTATTGTTAGTGTTTTGGATGTTACTAAAAGTTTTAGTAATAGGTTACTACTCGTGTGATCGTGGTTTAGGTTCGTCCTTATTTAAGTTAATCTAAGCAATAAGTCCACCCATTCTCCTGACCTTATCTCAATGTAATTGGGATAGCAGTCTTCTTCGTCTATTCACCTCTGTTTGCCGTTATCTCAATAGTCACCTCCTTTTTAGCCATATAATCTTATCTATAGAGTCTTTGGTCTTTCTCTACCTTTCTAACTATCAATCATCATCACCCTCATCATCTTGTTAATCAATAACTACAAGCCCAAACAAAAACACAGTGCGGAAACCACAATACAAGCTCATGAATGTGCGTCCTTAATTCGCGACCCATCCTCCATTTAACGGAACGATTAAAATTTTTCACCATTGCATCTGGGACACGGTAATTTAAATTTAATTATGACAATACGCGTTTTTGTACCGTTGAACGGCAAGGTTGTTGGTACTGACAATCAAGTATTTAATTTTGTGAAAAAAGTTGAAGTCTTCTGGTGATTCCCTTTTTAGCGGTCGTCAGTATTACTTTGTATCAACATTATTTATCTTTAATGCTGATATTATCAGAACAACCTTCTACTTGTACTTTTTATAATCTCTTTCTTTCTACTTTTCCAAATTACTGTTTGGTGTAGTTATTTTTGTTCCTTTTCTCTATAATATGACATCTTTCCCACAGTACATTAAATTTGCTTTTCGTTTTGTCTTATAATTATGCCCTTTTTTAAACTTTGATCGGCTGACGGAAGTATGTATATATATATTAAGCGAAATTTAATATGGAAACATATTGAATTTCGCTTAATATACATCAGTGTGAAGTGAAGTTTATGGGTTCAAAGCTCAAAACTAATTTGAAAACGTTGACATAATTACTATCACCCACTAAATTAGTAATATAATATTAATAGTGCATGCAGCTAAGGAGTGGAATTCCCTGCCGGAGTCTGTGTTTCCTGATAGCTACAACCTGGGAGTATTTAAGTAAAGAGTGAATAGGTTACTTCTAGGCAAGCGTGCTCCATCTTCGACCACATCATCGCTTACCATCAGGTGAGATAGTGGTCAAACGCGAGCCTATAAGTAGTAAAAAAAAAAAAATTAAATAACGTATTAGCCTAGTTTTCAAATTGCGTGAGAAAAACATGATAAAGTCTACTCTTCATCTAAAATATCTTTTCTATCATCGCTAATACAACTTAATTTTTCCCAATTTAGAAACATAAAGAACCGAAATCGTGTTGAAAGAGCTCATTTCAAATTAGTTTTCACCAATCAATATTTAACATAATAAACTTTTGTACAAGCCCGTTATTTTCAAAATTAGTAGCATCCGTCATTTTGTACAACCAGCGTTTGATAGTTCGTTGAAAAAGGTGCAAGTTATAAGAGGAAAGAGGTAACGCAATAGGGAAGATGCAAATACAGAATTAATGAGAATGTTGTTAGTAAAATGATAAAAAAGTATAAAATAAAGGCCATTGCAACGTTTTCATTTTAGTTAATATCGATTTTAATAATAAATTAAACATATTATATATTTAAAAACAACAATCAGCGTTTAGTGACGTCACTGCTGTTATGACAACGAAAGGCAACCTTATGTCTTTGAGTTAGGACAGTTCATGACAAGTGTCAGACAGGAGTGACTCAACTTCCTTTTTCGGGCGAAATATCAAACTGTCAGTTTAAAACCGCAATTTTGAAAAGAAATTAAAGCGCTTTAATTTTTTAAATTTATTTATGGTTTATTTTACATAGAATTCTTTAAAATGGAACCAAGATGAAAATATTGCATGTTCCCTATTATTTATGTATCTCAATTTGGAATGGTGAAATAAAATATGAACTATTCACCGCATTTTGTTGAGTTATGTGAACATTAAATATGGCCACAGAACAGGAGATTTTTATTGTCATGTATCTAATTGATCGCATGATAAAAGTTGTTTATAATCATGAGTACTTTGAGTGTGCAAATATATCACCCAGCAGAGTTCCTTGCGTGATTAACACTCTTTGAAGAGTAGCTATTAGCCGATCATTATCTACAAGTATTGTAGATACATAAATTAATATCTCAATATCATCAAAACTTTTTCCATCAACAGCCGTTGTTGATACTCTTCTACTTAAACCTTCAAGCCGCTCGTCTCTTGCACCAAATCATCAATATTTATTAGCCGAGATACGCAATAATCACAACATAATTAAAGCGCCATGGGAACCAAAGGTCCGAAGAACCGGTTCTGTGACCTCAAACTGTGTTGCACCATTAAATATAGTGAATTTGGACTTGGACAAGAACAAAGAACTTTTGCTTGTAATGACTTTTACAGTATCAGTACCTATGACCTGTGAAAGCTCATTATTATTATACTAGTGGACGTCACGCGGTTTCACTCGCGTAGTTCCCGTTCCCGTGGGAGAACGGGGATAATAGCGTATGTTACTCCCTGATAATGTAGCTATCCATTGCTGAAATAATTTTTCAAATCGGTCCAGTAGTTTCGGAGCCTATTCATTTCAAACAAACAAACAAATCTTTCCTCTTTATAATATTAGTGTAGACTATCCATTGTGTGTGTTTGTGTGTGCCAAATCAACTAGTTTTCTTTCTTTCTCCTAGCTGCTGTAACGGCCTCTTCTCTTTATTCCCATTTCTCATGACCGTTTGATGCTCAGAAACGAAATGCCCGAAACATAAAAGTAAGGTACTTTCAGAGCACCCCGGGCAGTCAACCTCCCTAGCATTAGTATGAAACACTAATCTCTTATAACAAGAAAATATATATTTAGGAGCAAAAGAAGATTTATGCTTAAACAGAAGTAAAGTTAGCGAAAAGGCGGTAGTAGCAACAAGCATAAACGATGAACTATAAACAAATGAAGTTCGTACCTGCATAAGTATTGTTGCCAAGGCTACTACAACCACGATTATCATAGATAAGCAACACTAAAAGCTAATAAAACGCCTCACCATGTAGGCGATTATAAAGGCAACAGGTTGTCAATACATCACCAATCTATCTACTAGTACCTCTGACGTAGGTAACACTTTCCCTCCGACGCCTTTTACGACTAGTTCTGTTGATAAGGCACTGATATGGTCAACCATTTCCTTGGAACGTATCTGCTATTTATTGACTAGAATTGTAGCATTTAACTGGTTCTTATGAGCATTAATTTTACGAATAATTAATTTAACGTCGAAGCATCATTTCTAACACTCTCTTTATTATTTGTACATTCAATGTTAGGACTTTAGTATTCAGCAGTTCATCTTGAGTTTTTCTTGATGTGGTGGGATTAATGACTTGATTTAACAGAAGCCTTTGGTACTATCAGTAACTTAGATGATGCAACTGCCTCTGAATTTCGGTATCCAAATAATTGAATATGGTATGGTATGATAGGTAGTCATATCACTCAGAAATTGGAATCTAAGTTCTTAAAAAGCATACAAGCACAGGGATATGTTGCTATAGCTGAAGTGTTGTAAGAAGGACACTACCTTCACTTTAAACGATGTTAAAATATTCAGCGCTGCATGAAAAAAATGTCAACAGACAGAGAAACTTGGAGTACCTCAGGGTTCTTTCAAATAACTTACAACCCACCCACTAAGCTTTCTATCCTTCCAAAACACGATCTTTTCACTACCAAGTACATTCCTATAATTAATAACCCATCTTAAACCAGGAAGCCGATACTTATGGCACTGATAGTTAAAAATAACCTAAGATTTATTGGTTCAGGCCTTCCGTCCGTCCGTCCCTTTGATCTTAAAGCCGTTATTGTAACTGATAGAGGGTAGTTGAAACTTTTTTGGTGTACTGTGTGTTACTGGTCTGGATTAGACGGTCAATTGATGATTTCTTTATTGAATTGTGCTTTGTTTATTAGTTGGTTTTCGATGAGAGGCAAAAAGAAGTAGATCACTTGTTCGTTTTCCATTATTGTGTTAGATTTGGATTCCTATAAGAGCAAGAGAAGATCAAAGAAACGATGGCAAAAGATATTAATGTCCAGAAAGAGGTGACTGAAATGACGACTAATAGAGACATGTTGGGCCGATCCCACATAAAATTTGGATAAGACAAAGTTGCAACAGTAGTGCGAGTAAAAATTGATATTGAACCATTATGACTTCAATTTTATATCATCATGCTACATTTAAAGGACACCCAGTTTGACTCATGAGGTCAATAAGCTGGGAAAACTCTTGAACTAGTTTTTTCGTCTATCCATTCACAATGGAAGTTCATTGTACTTATTGGTCTAGCAATCCAAAATAGAATTAGGTATGGCGTTTGTTGGGATATCAATGCCAGTTTTTGTCAAATGCGAAAGCTCACTTCTCTTTTTTCTTCTTCATTTGATCTATCTGTTTTTTTTTTTGTTTGAAATGTAATTATTATCGATTCCATATAGTTTCTTGCGCGTTCTTGTCCATAGATTTCTACGTTTTTTTTTTTAAATTTTTGTCTAACTAGCCGATTCTTTAACAATTCGAAACAGGCTGTGTGGTTTTGTTGAATTGATAGCTTTGAGTTTGAGTTCTAACTTCTTGAGTCTTTACTAGAACCCTTTCTTCAATGTAACTTACAAGATATTCATCTCCAGTCAAAAATCCATCATCATATTTATCCGTAGCACTGCCAGGCTATCCTACGCTGACCTATAAGGTGTTCCAGTATAAATACCCACTCCACAGGCTATCGGGTCGTGTCGTATCTCTCCGACGTGTCTGGCAGTGTCACAATGTCAGCCTGCGGTATCTTGTTGGCCTGTGTTTATGTAGACGCTTTTGTAATGTATGGGCTACCGGCCTCCTGTAGAAGTGCGAATAGTGCTGATTTTGCTAGTGTTTTGTTAATGGTGTAAGTGTTTCTAAAATAGTAATTTTAATAATGTAATTTCTTGTTATCTCGGTACAGGGTGTAAAGTCCCCAAAACCTCAATTGAAAAGGGCGGATCCTCAGACCAGACGGGTGTTGTGTTCGGTGGGCAACTGCCCCGTAGTTGATATTCGGACTGTTGTATATGTTCAAATTGCACGGAAAATTCTGATACCGCGATCGGATTTCTTTGTCGTATTTCGTTGCTGGCGGTATAGATGTAACTGCGTTACTTTTTGTTGCAGTATAGATTTCGCTACATTAGCCTTTTGTGGTAGTGTCGATGCCGCTAAAAAATTCTGTTCCGATTACGAATTTTTCACCCGTAGAAAGCCACAGTATGACTGACTGTCGTACCTGTTATCCTTGGAAAAAAAACTACAGTTCCTTTGGGACAGGCCACTAGTTTTAAATAAAGACAATAACAGTTACCTCTGATACCGTAATTACTCGTAGCTGTAGTTAATTTAAATCGGGTTTGTTTTTTTTTGTTTTATCATCCGATTGATATCATACTTCTATGAAGATTCACGAGACATTTTTTTAAATTATATCTGAGGTCACTAGATTACAATAATATTGATATTAGGTACAGAAATGATTAAAAAAATTGTGTGTCAAGTAACTACAGTGCATAGTCGAGGAGGGTTCGCCTTCTGTAGGGGTAGGGTTCACTTCCCGTTTGGGGACAAATATTTGTTCAGGCACTGGATTCTGTATGTTTGTCGACATCCATCTAGCAGTCTTTGAGGTTATTATTTCTTGTTTTAACATATCAGAATCGAGTGCAATGAACTCTAGATCAAATTGATGTTTCCTAATGATTTTTTGACACAAGATATTAGGTCATAATATCGAAGTTATGTATCATGTTCTAAGAACCTTTAACAAGTAATAAAAACCTATTTAACCCCAAATTCTGCCAAAAATAACCAATATAAAAGATCATAACAGTACTAAAAATATATCGTCCACAAATAATGTGTATTCTGGCAATAAACTCGTTTATTACTGGCCATAATTTAGATGGCAACACTTAAAGAGTTGGGGAGAATGCCATTAACGTTTGATGCTTGCTGTGTTTGCATTTCGAAAGGTAATGTATCGACTAAATGTTTTTTTTTTATTTGTGACGGGTTTGCTCTTGACTCTAGCCTAGGTCAGAGATGGCAGAGAAGTTTATGAATTATTGTGGCTTATACAAAGACAAGAGGGAGCCAATTCTCAAACAACGTTCTCATGAGATGCAAGTCGCAATCTGACAAAAAAGCCTCAATTTCTGTACCTTTTTGACTGATAAAGACTTACATGCATGCATTAAATTAATAGAATATTCACTTGGAATGATGGATTTATGAAAGACTAGTGGACGTCACGCGGTTTCACCCACGTAGTTCCCGTTCCCGTGGGAGTACGGGGATAATATATAGCCTATGTTACTCCCTGATAATGTAGCTATCCATTGCCGAAAGATTTTTTCAAATCGGTCCAGTAGTTTCGGAGCCTATTCATTTCAAACAAACAAATCTTTTAATATTAGTATATAAGTATAGACTAGTATAGAAAAGGGAGTCAATGATAGCGTAATGGTTGACCGGAATGATTGGAAGAAAAAAAGTGTTGTGTCGACCCCTAGTAACATGGAACAAGCGTACGGAGATAATGTTGAGGGCTTGGCTATGGTATACTTTTTTCAGTTTTGAATTTTGTTCGTCTAGCGTAATTTTATTGTTCCGTACCCAATGGGTAACCAACGAAACCCTATTACTAAGCCTAAGCTGTCCGACCGTCCGTCCGTCCGTTCGTCTGTCCGTCTGTCAGCGGGCTGTCTTAAGAACCGTAATAGGTATACAGTTGAAATTTTCTCAGATTGTGTATTTCTATTGCTGCTATAACAACAAATAATAAAAATTAAGGTTTATGGTACGGAACCCTTCGTGTGCGAGTCTGGGGGGCTACTCTCTAACGAAATCCGTAGTTTCGGGCTTAGTTGCGGGCGGGCATTTTCTACTCCGTTTCACCTAACCACTGAGAACTAATGATAACACGATTTGACAGTTACTGTGAAATCGTGTTGTCATTCATTCTCAGTTCGGGTTCGGGACTAATTGTAAGTCTGTAGGTGATACGGAGTAGAATACGCCCGCCCGCAACTAAGCCCGAAACTACGGATTTCGTTAGAGAGTAGCCCCCCTGACTCACACTTTGCCGATTTTTAAATAGGCTGCTAGTCCTTACTAGACTTTTTTATTTGAAAGTACACGACTTCTCATTTGATATTCGATTCAGTAGTGTAAACATAAGACCCTTATGCTGTGTGTAATAAAGGTCACTTTGTGAGCTTTGTCACTCAGGTGAAGCTCAATATCGAAATAGTTATTTACAGAATAGACTAGCTGTTCCCAATTTCTGTTCTCTAACTCGTAAATCTGAGGGTCAATTCTACAAATTCCTAAGCAACATTCGCATTCGAATTCTCAATGGCAATCAGTCTGTCAAAAGCACCTCAATCCCTAGATTTTGACAGTTTGCAAATCGAATGTCAATCGAATATGGCGCTCTGATTTTGAACTGCAGATGCAACTATAAATTTGAAAAGATTCTCGAATTAAATAAACTAGCTGACCCGCGCAACTTCGTTTGCGTCACATTTTTCATTAAATCCGCAACTATTGGTCTTAGCGTGATGATATAGCCTGTAGCCTTCCTCAATAAATGGGCTATCTAACACTGAAAGATTTTTTTAAACCGGACCAGTAGTTTCTGAGATTAGCGCGTTCAAACAAACAAACAAACTTTTCAGCTTTATATATTAGTATAGATTAGCATGAAACGGTCATTAACTTATTAGTTAGTCTATAACAGTTGTGTATAACATTTATAATGTCTAAAGTTTTTTATGTTCGCAATCAAATGAATGTCTAAATCAGATTTGTTTAGTGGGTGTTCGCTAACGGCTAATTTTATTGGTAGGCCTGTTTTATAGTATGATTGATTCTACATATGGCTCGAAATGTAGAAGAAACAACGGTTCTTATTAAGCTGATGTAATTTAGGATGTTTATGTTCGATGCCTTTGGCTATTTTGTAGTTCGACGAGGTTTAAACTACGCAAATATTTGTAACTAGCTGACCCGAGCAACTTCGCCTGCGTCACATTTTTCATTAATATTCCGCTCCTGTTGGTGGTAGCGTGATCTTATATAGCCTATAGCCTTCCTCGATAAATGGGCTATCCAACACTAAAACATTTTTCAATGCAAACCAGTAGTTTTTGAGATTAGCGCGTTCAACCAAACAAACTCTTGAACTTTGTAATATTAGTAATAGACTAGCTGACCCGCGCGGCTTCGCTCCCGTCAACTGGCTACTCTACCTACCGACCCTAACCTACCTACCCTACCTACCTACTTACCTACCATACCAACCTACCATAGCTACCCTACCTCACCTACCTTACCTACCTACCCTACCCTACCTACCTGCCTACCTACCCTACCTACCTGCCTACCTTCCCTACCTACCTGTCTACCTACCCTACCTACCTGCCTACCTACCCTACCTACATACTCATTTTTTTTGTATTTTAATTCTTATTATGCTATTCCGGATGAAGGAATTAGTCTTCGTCCCGAATAAAACACAAAATCTATGAAAATCGGTCGAGCCGTTCTCGAGTTAGTTAGAATAGTGTTCGAACAAACCCGACTTTGAGAATTTTGCTATATTGTGAAAGATTCGACCTTTTTCTAGAAGACATTTTTATATCAGCGAGACAGAAATAAAACGAAAAAATTTTTTTTACAAAAAATGTAACCGACTTCTAAAACAAAACACTACAAAGTATTAAATAACTTTAATTTCGGAAGTCGGTGTTTTTAGTTTTTTCGCTTTTTGACACCGACTTCCGAAATTAAAGTTATTTTATACTTTGTAGTGTTTTGTTTTAGAATTCGGTTACATTTTTTGTAAAAAAGTATTTTTATTTTTCAGTTTTTAGTGGTACCTGCGTACCCATTCACAGCGTACTGGCGTGATGTTATGTTATGAAAATAAAACTTACTAAGTGCTTTCGGTGTAAAGGTCTCGTCAATACGAATGAAATAAGCCCAAACACTCGGTAGTTCCTACATACCGATATGGAGTTCCCTTGACTCTCTGTCGTCTCCATCATCAGGTCTGATCCAAACTTTCATTCTTTTGTATCAGTATCACCCGATATACACACGAATATCAAGTTTTTACCAAATACGTGCCTACAATTTTCGAGAGTTGCCCTCGATTTCTCAGGGTTTCCATAATCAGATCCTGACGTGGTGGCAATGGGACTACACGGGGAGCACCAGCTTTCAAATAAAAAAAGAATCATGAAAATCGGTTCATCCAGTCGGTTAACATGAGGTAACAAACATAAAAAAAATACAGTCGAATTGATAACCTCCTCCTTTTTTTGAAGTCGGTTAATAAACTGAAGGAAGATGGACAGTGGTGGCTTATTAATAAATAGGGTTCTGTTAGCAACCTTGGTACGGAACCCTAAAAATCGACTTGGTTCGCACGAATCAAGATCGTACGCGGAGGCTTAAATAATAGGGTCCCATTAGCAACTTTGGCACGGAACCCTATAATTTGCCTTGGCTCGCAAATCGAACCGTCTGATACTTAACACGAATTAAAAACTTAGTCGCGGACAACCTGGGAGTCTTTAAGACAAAAGTGAATAGGTTGCTTCTAGGCAAACGTGCTCCATCTTCAACCTCATCATCGCTTACCATCAGGTGAGATAGTGGTCAAACGTATGCCTATCTATAGTAAAAAAAAATCTACTCCGTATCACCTAACCACAGAGAACTAATGATAACTCGATTTGACAGTTACTGTGAAATCGTGTTGTCATTCATTCTTAGTTCGGGTTCGGGATTAATCGTAAGTCTGTAGGTGATACGGAGTAGAATACGTCCGCAACTAAGCCCGAAACTACGGACTTCGGACTTAGAGAGTAGCCCCACCAAAATCGATCGCTCCCGTCACCGTGACCACCTTTGGTACGGTACCTTATTATTATTAGCCTTGTTTCGCAAATCGAACCGTTCGTTGCTTCGCTCTAAACGGAATCAATCGCGGAGGCCTTAGAAGTAGGGTCCTGTCAGCACCTTTGGTACGGAACCCTACAGGCCTGATCCGCAAGTCGAACCGTCCAGTACTTCACAAAACTACTGAGTTCTAAATCAATTTAAGACTCTACGATAAAAGCACTTTAAACGAAACCAGCACAACTCAGAGATTTGAGCAATTTTGGCTCCTATTCGTTTAAGACCTTCCAGAGACCAAACCGAAATTCCTACGAACTCTTCTACCACCAAAATCTTAACACCGCAATTCAGAAAAACGCGTCATCAGTGCAACGCCATCTATCGACCATGTAAACTGACAAAATATTTGGCAGCAGAAGATGTTAAATTAGAAGCCCGTATGTAACGATAAATAACGATAAGGTATTAAAATGTTTACTTTTATTTTGCTACGTCTACGTATTAAAAGTTTCACAAATAACTCAATGAATGTGTTTTGGTGTAATATTCATGCTTTCATGCATTTTTTGGTTCCTCAATAGATGGCGCTCTGACTGATCAGAACACAGTAGGGAGTTTCTTACTAAACTAAAAATACATTATATTTAGATTTTGTGGATCGATTGTAACGATAAATAACGAAAAGGTATAAAAATGGTCACTTTTATTTTGCCACGTATTAAAAGTTTCACGAATAACACAACAATTTTGAATGCTTTCGTGCGTTTTATTTTTTTCTCAATAGATGGCGCTCTGACTCATCAGAATACATTAGGAAGTTTCTTCCTAAACTTAAAAATTTAATATCTTTTGATTTTGTGGGTCGATTTTGATGAAATAAACGCTATATGTTACTCGGGTTATCACTTAATATTTTTAAGTACTTAGATTTGCAATCCAATCTGTGGTTTATGCGTGATGCTCCCACAAACGCACAGACAAACAGACAAACAGACAAACAGACAAAAATTTCAAAAATTGCATTTTTGTGTTTTATACCTTTTTCCTGAGTTTTCTGTGTAATTTTCATGGAAAAATATTCAATGTACAGACACGGTTAGTCTACGATTTTATTATATGTATAGATAGTGAAAAGATTGTTAAAGTCTATTCCCGTTAGTTAAGCAAATTTTTTGGAAGTATAGTTCAAAATTTAGGTTTGATGGCAAAAATATTTATTAAATCATTTTTTTTTATTTGTGATGGGTTTGCTCTTGACTCCAGTCTAGGTCAGAGATGACCGAGGCAAAGTCTACGATGGAGCGAGCTTACCCAGAAGGAGTCTGTTCACTCTAACTTTGAAGAGATTAGGGTTTTAAGCGTTTGGAAACACGGACGCAGGCAGAGATTTTTATTTCAAATCAAAACATAATAATGTCCTGTAGCTGTATCGGAAAAAAGACTATATTAGTCGTTAAAATAATCTACCTACCGCTCCACAGAACCAAAATGCACCGCCATTATGATACATTTAAAATGATTTAACGGGAACGTATTCAAAAAAAGCAAGCTTCGTATTCTGGAAAGATGTTCAGGAAGGACTCTCGATTTATAACACCATTTCGAGTAGAGATTTTCTTCAAACTGACATTCGAATCGAGATTTAAGTCCCTCTTGAACATTGTACTAGAATACTTAAATAACTGAAAATATTTATCCAGGGTTTGTTATATTATAAATTATATTTTTTCTTTCCAGATTTAAACGACAAAGTGCCTGTTTAACAAGAAAGGAGTGCCTTCAGTGATAGTGCCAGTGTTTTAACAGTTTTTGATCAGTTTTAGTAATATTTGTATTACTAAGTGAACTGTATAGTGTTTTTACTTGATTTCTAAGTGATATTTAGAAGAGCAGCACTATGGAGCTCAGGAGATTAACCATTTGTATGGCGATGTTCGTGTTGGCGATCTCACATTGTTCAGGTGAGTTTTTTCTCATATTTTCTTGATGTGATCTTTTGGATTTATAATCGGTGCATTGTATTCTGCGTAATATGAAGAACAACGCCCAATCAAGAGCAGTTTTAAAGATTTTTTCACTTTGAAATATAGGTATATGGAAAACTGACATTGATATGGTGATCAACTTTAATAAAAATACTTATGCTTTAGATTAATTTCGTTCGTTTCAGAGGCCACTCAAAACTGAGTGTGTTTTTGTGTATTCTCCAAACAGGTATTTTTACAAACAATTTTTACAACCTTATATTTATTTTTCCAAATGATTCATTTCGTGCAGAAAAGCGGTTATTCAACGGACGTTTACACTGTACAACCTGACCCATTGTGTACACAGTTTCTCACACCACTAAAAATTCCCAAAAAAAAACGGATGACACAAAACCAACAAAACATAGCCATAAAACTTTAGCCCAGTAATCTAGACAGTAGCATCATCAAAAATAAAACAATACCAGGAAATTTAAAGTTCTAGGATGAGTAACAGACTACTTTAGAATTCTAGGTCGATGTGACCAGCCAACTGTGAGTACATAATGACAGTTGTAAAATACGAGGTCGAGTTTTTATAGCAAAAAAAAGACTGTGTGCCTTTAGGCCCGTATTATAAGAAAGATGTCCAAGATTTGAATATCGAATTCGAACTAGATTTGATAAGAGATTGTATCAAATCTGACAGTTATGATTCGAGATAGATTTTAAGTTATGCTCTAGAATACGGACACCTTAATTTTGCAAAAAAAAAACATTAATTGACCTGCGGTTTCTGAATTGAGCATTTGAAGTTCAGAACTTGTCGTACTCTACTTAAGCATGAGAATCTGCAAAACTTATCAATCAAGAGATTGACAGCTTCGATATTTTAATACAGGGGGTCTACTCTCTAAGCCTGAAGTCCATAGTTTCGGTCTTAGTAACGCCACGGACACGAACCCAGCGGCGCGGCGGGCGGCGCGGGCAGTTACATAATACATCTCTGCATTTGAACGCGCCGCTGCAGCACTGATGTATAATATAACTGCTCGCGCCGCCCGCCGCACCGCTGAGTTTGTGTCCGCGGCGTTACGTTTTCTGCTCCGTATCACTGAACCACTAAGAATGAATGAAACACGAGTTCACAGTTACTGCCAAATCGTGTTGCCATTCATTCTTAGTTCGGGTTCGTTCGGGACTAATCGACAGTCCGTAGCTCGTAGCTAAGGCCGAGACTACGGACTTCGGGCTTAGAGAGTGGAACCCCAGATACCGAGGGTGACTTATGAAGATCAAATATTGATGACAGTTCGTAATGTGTAATACTTATCGTGTGTTACTTTACAAAGTGTAAGACAAACATGAACGAATCATTGATAAAACGATATTTTTCAGTGTTTGTTCAGGGAGTCAGATACTCAAGTCCTGTTATTTTCACTTTAGAGGCCGTTGCTCCGAATGATCCCAAGTTACAGTGTGATACATCGTAGTAATAACATTTGAAGGGGTGGCTGAAGTATTGTGAAATATTAATTTATCGAGATAAAGAATAACATATTGTGATTTGTTGCACTAATGTAATGAGAGTCTGGTTCTCTTGAGATTACTTTTAATATGTTAGTTTTAGGTGACAATAAAATCTATCGGTAATGTTCACGGCTAGAAGAGCGAGCATAGACAACTTACAAAGGCGCGAAGTTTACCATAGTCTGTATTGTAAAATCTATGCTTTAACATGATTCCATTTATTTTTATTTTTTTGTTGTACACCTACCACAGTGTAGTCTTTTTAACCCAAAGGTTGACTGGTAGAGAATGCCTTGTTGCATTATGTCCGCCCATGTACCAGCACTGTACATAAAGTTTAAATAAATAAATAAATGATTCTACAAAATCACTACCTACCCCGGAACGAATTTTCACAGTAATCCCAACTAATATTATAAATGCGAAAATTAGTTTGTTTCTTACAATTTCACGCCTAAATCGTCGAAAAGATTTTGGTGTGTTAGTTAATACAGAGTTAGATGGTCCACTATCTCTTGCAGAGTTCCAACTCTGGAGACGCTTTGAGGCTACTTTAATGCGAGCGTTATAGGTGGGTCCACATAATAAGGACTTTTTCACAGACCTTTGAGAAAATAAAATTACCACACCGACATTTGTCTACACAGACTTTGTTGCACAGTCAAAATTCAATAGAAATTTATAGAAGTCTGTTTCATGTAGACGGTCCATTAAACTGTTAAGATGGCGTTCGGAAATTCGCTATGCTATCAATGCCAGGATTTTGTTTTTTTTTTTTCGAAAGAGTCACCGCGGCCTTGGAACGCAAAGGGCATTAGGAGGAACACGAATGGATTTAGTCAGTAAGATTCTGACAATCTCTTCCACTCCACCCATACGGGAGGTAGTCTTTGAAAGTAGTAGTAAGTATCGAAGACAGACATTATGTACTTCTTCTTTGTAGTAGTAACTAAGTATGGAGGACCGGCACAGTCAGAGACATGTTACGCAGAGCTCAAGTAAACGGGTTGAAGGCAAGATAAAAATATTGATACTTTCTATCCACAATTAAACAGTAGAAGTCACAATATCAAACCAAGAAGGTCACGGTAAAAAGAGTATAAATCTTCTCTAGAAACAACAAAAAATAAAGAGTTACGGAACGCGTGCCTATTTTTAGTTAGAGTCAACAGCACTTTGAAGGTTAAGGCAAGTTAATAATTCATTCGCTCGACCATTCAGACAATTTCTGAATGAATAAACACAAATATATGATGATTTTTAGATGTAAGGATTTTTTAATGCAAGTGGATGGAAGAAAATATTCTTACGTGATCAAAATGTTGATTAGACTTTCCTAAATCGAGACTAAATACGTATAATCGAGTTTATTGAGAAGAAGTCAGAAATATTCTATGATGCAACACTTTTGCAGATGTGTAGAACGCAACATATTGAATTTAGGACCAGATTTTTCAGTTTCAGGGGGGCTACTCTCTAACGAAATCCGTAGTTTCGGGCTTAGTTGCGGGCGGGCGTATTCTACTCCGTATCACCTACAGACTTACGATTAGTCCCGAACCCGAACTGAGATGAATGACAACACGATTTCACAGTAACTGTCAAATCGTGTTATCATTAGTTCTCAGTGGTTAGGTGATACGGAGTAGAAAATGCCCGCCCGCAACTAAGCCCGAAACTACGGATTTCGTTAGAGAGTAGCCCCCCTGGTTAGGACAGACTTTTGTTCTACTTTTCATCGTTTATAAAACAGTTATTAAAAGGCAAACTGCTTTGGAAAGTACAAAAACTTAGCTGTAATTAGATAATAGCAAGAAATGTGTAAAGTCAACTCTCTGCGATATACATATATAATATATCAAAAGTCATTCTCTTCCCATTTCATTGTGCCCAATCAATTGTACTTTCATTGTAGGCCAACAAAACAAATAAAACCAAGCTTACATTCGAAGTGCAGACATTTTAAGTGCAGTATTAACACAGATACTCATAACGGTACCCTAATTGCAAGCTCTTATTGACAGCCGCTGTCAAAATGATTGTCTCGACGCCTGTCAACTTGACAGATGTCAACTCGAGGGTTCTTAACGTGTCGGGAAATTAGTTTTTGGGTCATGTGATTAGGTTTTTTTGAGGTCGGATGTAGTTGGAAGAAAGGAATTTGGTGTTTTTTTTGTATTTAAATTGTTACACTACTATTGATAGTTTTTTTTTTATGGGAGTAGATTAATTCCGTCTTTATTTTACTCCGATACGATTGATTGATTAATAACAATGTGGGCTTAATTCTAGCCAGAAAAGATATTGATATTGTCTATTGCAGTTCAGCAAAAACTAAAACCTACATTCAACTTTTTCATGTCGGAAGTGTATTTGATTCAAGGCTAGTTATCTGAATAGACTCGATTTGAACTTATTATCATTGTATTATATACAGTTCTAGATATTTTTTGTCTGTATGCGCATGAAATTTGAAATATTGATCGATGGTTAACATTACCTATGTGATATCGAAAGTAGATTCCCATAGACAATGATTGAACTGTGCTTTTTAAAATTCAATGTCATCGTAGGACACTAGTTTTTAAGCATTTTGTTTGTTCTTGTCGATGAAAGTATATTACGGAACGAGTTCTATAATGTCAGCAGTTTAACTCGTAGACAGGTGTTTATTCCGTGTGAGTTAAAGAACGTGATAATTATCCTTCAATAACTGTAATGTATTTATTCAAATTGCTATGTTGAGTGGTAATGTCTTGAATTACGATGGTGAATTACTTTATTGGTTAAGTTAAATTGTAGTTATTGGTTTTCTAGGTGGAAAGAATGTTTACCTAGTGTACCTTACCTGCATTTTTTTCCCTGATTAAAAAGCAAGGTTATAATTTATTATTTGTTTTAACTTTATGTACGAGAGTAATACATTGGTGAATGCAACAAGACAGTCTGTACTAGTTAAGCTTTGGGTTTGAAAAGCTATCCCTACCTTGTTGCTACTCCACCAATTCGCAGTAAGCGTTTCCAAGCGTATTTTATGATGCGCACAGCACAGACTACAAATACAAAGGAGTGGAACTCACTGTGTGTGTTTCCGAACGCTTACAACCCTACGTTAAAGTGAACAGGCTCCTTTTCTTCAGGGTAAACTCGTTCCATCGTAGACTTTGTCTCTGTCATCTCTGACGAATAGAGTCAAGAGCAAACCCATTCGAAATAAAAAAAAAACTAAATTCATTCATAGCCAAATTGTATTTTTACTGAAAGAAAGAGAAAACTAGGTTTGTATCAGATTCCTAAATAACCTACATCTAATCTCGAGTATAGATTGTGCCGATTTAAGATTGACAGTATCTATCTGTTTTAGATAATAGGTAATACTGATTTAAGGCATTGCGAGAAAAATAATCAACTTATTTACCTCTTTCTTGGCTCTGCCTTTCTTATATTACGCGAAACACATAAATTACACTGTCCCCTATAATCATATCATAACGATGCACTTACAATTTATTTGCACGACAGTGTAATGGCGATAATAAAAATGTAAGGTACTCATTACACGTAATTTTTTCTACCAATTATCTTCGTCAATGCTGTCAGGTTTTTTTTTTATAAATCTTTAATGGCGTTCCAGAAGTTCAGACTGCTAGGCGGCCAATTCTTTTTGCATCATTTGTATTGATCAGCCATACTTTTTGCGTGAGATTCACTTTTTTTTTCTTTTATGGCAACTGAGCTGGTTCCGACTATTCTGCCAGTGTCACGTCGTCTGATTCATCATTGTTTTTAAGGTTAAGGTTTATGAAGTAGTTTATTAAACTATCATCATTATGAGCCACTCAAGCTTTTTGAATTATCAATGAGTCGCTTAGTCAGGAAGTTGGTTGCACTTTCTGAAGCGTAGATCTCTGACGCTGAAGAACGTGCAGGAAAATCCATGGATTCCATGCCGATTCAGTCCATAGCTTCATTTATTATGCGAACAGTCGCATAATAAATGAAGGAACACAGGTTCATCTTAAGAAATTCACAAATAGCACAATTCTGCGAATGTATTGTTGGTGTACAAAATTTCCTTTGAATATTGCATCATTTTGATCGGTTGTTTTTCGCTCGAAACAAGTATGAAGTCGGGAAAAGCCCAAAGTACCTACAGTACCAGAAACATTAAATACCCCAGTCTTATCTCTTTGGCCCACAGCGCACGCAGAGGTGGCGCCCTCTTTCTCGCAGTCGCACATGATATGAATACGTTAGGCTATCTTTACATCTAGGTGTAGGTCCTACGGTGATGCTGGCCTTTGATCCTCACATCACACTATTAACGAAGACTAGTTATAGTTAAGGTCCTCGTTTAAGCTATCTCCTTACACGTGGATGGATTTTATTGTTTACTAGCTGATGCCCGTGGCTTTGTCCGCGTGGATGTCGATTATCGTAACCAAACGTAGACAAAAACTTGACAAATTATATACTTAAATCTTCCTCGTTAACCACTCTATCCATTGGTGAAAACAGCATGAAAATCGTAATCAAAGAATAATTAAAATAATAACACAGAATCTCAGATCTAACACAACTTGGGACTATCATCATCATCATCATCATCATATCAGCCGAAAGACGTCCACTGCTGGACATAGCCACCCCCCAAGCGTCACAACAACGACCGGTCCTGCGCGTCTCGCATCCATCCAGGTCATCGGTCCTTGGGACTATGCCGCAACATTATAGGGAACGTGCAGGAACCAGCACAGAAGTGTCATTGTCAAGTATATTTTTTACTTATAATTTTCAATGGAGTGTCAGTGGTTGACCACTGGAAAGCGTCATTATGACTTCATAATGACGCTTTTATATCCAGTGGTCAACGACTGACACTCCATTGAAAGAAATGGCATAGAATCTTGTCACAATCAACCATTGTGAAATCAATGATAGACGATTCTGACACTATTGTAATAGCAGACTTGGGGCCCTGTAATGGATCCCGCAACGTAACACAACTTCTAAGTTTCCCACCATCTCCTTAAGTAATAACTAATTTTCTCAACAAAACAGAAACCCATATTTCCACATTATATTCCTCAGTCGTCTGATATCGCCCCACGGTTCTTAGGGTTCAATAAACCCATACAATTAATTAGCACGGTATTATCGCCCGTACATTTGTAGTTGTCACCGGCGACGTCTGAAGTTTGGAGGCGGCATTTATAAAGAGTTTCTTTTTGTTTTTGTTGAGGGTCGGCCGCGCGTGAAGTTGATAAAATGGTGTTCTTAATAGACGAAGGTATTTAGAGTGAATTAGTTAATTCGTTTGAGCAGAAGATTGATGCATTTTATCGTATAAGGGGAATAGAGAAGCGAGCGAACAGTTTCTGTGGCGTTCTCGTCGCCATCGGAATTGTTTCGTAGCCTCGTAGCGTTGCGTAGTATGCCGTAGGTACACAGCACGTAATTTATAAAAATAAATCCGGCCAAGTGTGAGTTGCACTGCTGCTGTTGTTGTTGCTGTTTGCGTAGCATAAAACGAAAACATCTTTTACTTTCAATTTCATTATTTGTTGTTATAGCGGTAATAGATAAACGCAGTATGCTAAAATATTGAGATCTCTTTAGAATCCGACCACAGCAAAGTTTATAAACGATGGTGCAAACAATGCGGTACGATGGTGCAAACAACGCGGTAACACAAACAGGCACAAAATGTACTTACTATTCACAGATGATTGGTTAGGTAACGTTGTACTTCTCGCTACTGCAATGAATTTACAACAGAAATTCTTGCCACCAACTACCGCATCTAAATTCCCTTCGTACATTCACGGCTATCATCAAAACGGGCTTGGCAGCGTTCATGGTGATCAGTCACGCACATTTCGTGTTTTACTCGAAATTCTTAAAACCCATAATAACCCATGATTAGTGCACACTTAGCTTAATTTGGTTTCCGTGAAGAGATTGGCGATTAGCAATCTGGTTGCAGTGATAAATAAGACCTGTTATATCATCATAACAGCCGAAAGACGTCCACTGACGTCCGTGTTGCGTTTTACAGAGAACGCTGCTGCCCATTCTCTGGTGTGTCCCTTAGTCGTCTCTTACGATACCCACGGGAAGTGATGGGATGGTATTATTCTTTTACGGCACCATACGTCACCGGCCGACACCATACGGCACACAAATAAGACCTGAGTCTGATTATATTATTACTAGCTTTTGCCCGCAACTTCGTACGCGCATATCCCGTTTTTTCCCGTTCCCGTAGGAATTTCGGGAATTCCTCTCTTAGTGCTCCCCTGCATTCCCCAAGGAACCTACTTGTCAAATTTCAGCTTTCTACGAACAGAAGTTTCGGCTGTGCGTTGTCTGTCAGTTACTCAATCAGTCAGTAACGATAGAATTTTATATATAAGGATTTTTTATAAACTCGTGGCTAAATGATAACAGCCGCACGCGGCGATCTTCGAGGTTAATTAACGCTTACCGAGGTCAGGCTATGGATGGGCGATCATCCCGTACATAACAAAACTCCTTCATGCCAAGGAAAGCACGTTTCGCTGTTGGTCCCGGCTGTCATTTGTACATCTTTTACAGTCGTTACGAATAGTTAGAAGTCAGAAGATCTCGCTCCAGTTTTGCCAAGGGGTACCATGTTACCCAGTTGTTGGGTTGTCGAGGTCAGGTAGGCAGTCGCTCGCCCCGGCTTCGTACACCCTCGCACCCTCGCTCTTTCTATCAGTGAAAACAGTATCAAAATCCGTAGGTTGGCTTAGAAGACGTCAGTGGAGAAACAGACAGGCAAAATTTGTTTTATACTATTGTGAGATGATTGCTACATCGCCTACGTGGTCTAGTGGTTTAGTCGTTTGCCTTGTGACCCGGTGGTCGATTCCCACAGGAAGAGCATACTATGTAAAGTTGTTTTCCAGTTTGGCTAGAATATTGCAGACTTGAATCACCTGATTGTCTAATAAAAAGATGATTCCGTGCTTCGTAAGGCAGGCCGGTGGTCCCGGCCGCCAAATGGCGGTCGTCAAATGAACCATGTCAGAGGCCCTTGAGGCGGCTTAGAAACTCTGGCACTAGGGTGTGTGGGGTCGTTAGACCTTACTGCCCACATTAGAAGAAGAAGATTGCTACATTTACTTTGAGGAGATTTCTTATAATTATTAGAGTTAATTTAAATTCTTGTATCGAGAAACTGTTGACATTCTCAGAACAAATGAAACGTACGGCGTTTTGTGGCAGGTTGCCATCTCCCTAGTACAACTAGTAACTGTAAATATAAAGCGTAATTTACACTGTTGCGTAAATTACTACTTGACTTTGTCAGCAGGTCTATTCTGTAAACATTTCACGGTGAAAACAGGTGACGTGGCTGTCATTCACCAGTGATGATGCACGGATTGACACTCATTTGCTCACTTCAAAGCTTTTAAGCTTCTAAGCTTTCGCAGTGAGTATACAGAATCAACTGGATGACTTGTTTATTTCATATTTTCACTGAAACAATTAAGGGATTTCATCAAATCACTAACTTTCTTAAGGGATATTATCCCACAGAGTCATATTTAACATCTTCTGTGAATTGATCTTAGGGGTTTGATCAAAGATACGGTTTTTCGTCATCAACATCTTAGGAATTTGATCAAATCTATGTTTTCGTCATTTACCTGCGATATAGATCATTCTCTTAGAGTTTTGAATGTATGTACGAAAAAGTCAGCAGATGTTTAGTAATTGCTGTTATAGTAAATTAAGTTAATTGTCCCAAAAGCCTCTTAAATAAACGCACTAACTGTAATCCAAGTGAAAAGGTAACTTAAAACAATACCCCTTATTCTTTCCTCGCCACTATAGCAATATAAATTACATTTGACTAATTAATGAATGTAAATAAGTTCATTGAAATTCTACGTTTAAGCCTACAGCTTGCATTGTCTTGAAACATTTAATTAATTGCAATTACGTACTTGTTACATGCTGGCGCGTAGTACTGTTAACCTATTTTATTTATTACTTCTTTGATACATAGACAATAGAGTTGCAGTGTGGTCTATCGTTTGCGCGGCTTAATTTGACACTGACAGCGCATTTTGACAGCTAAACTATGTTTGTTGCATCGTTTTTGACATGTAAATGCAATCGTTAATGTTATTCAAATGTCAAATTAATGCAATTATGAGTAAGGTAGTATGTAATGAGGACACTGATTAAAAACGGATAAAAATAAATTTTCCAAAGCTTGTCCAAGTATTTGCGGTAGATTTAAATCACGTTTGTTGGGTTTTCTTCAAACCTAGTAAATTGACTAAACTTCAGGTAACCAAGAAAGTAAGACTATTGTTGTATTTAAGAGTTTCAGTGGTTAGGAATGATGTGACGTGTTTGCAAGGATAAATAAAATTGGTAGTGATGTTGTCTCCCCTGAAAATTGTCTTTATTCAACCTCACGCTACCGTTTTAGAAAGAATCTCGCAAAATGGGGTATCATAGCCATACCCTTTCCAAACTTGGGTAACATAGGTTACTTCTAGGCAAGCGTGCTCCATCTTCGACCACATCATCGCTTACCAACACATGAGATAGTGGTCAAATGCGAGCCTATCAATAGTAAAAAAAAACGCTGTAATAGTGTGGGGCTTTTCGCTAGATATGCTCCACATACTTTCCTGCTCTTTGCCTCACCACTTGCACTATCCAGTACCTGAACGTGGCTTACGACAAACCGGTCCAATGAGGGGCAGCACTGAGGCGTCAGTCACAAACACCTATCAAGTTTGTGACATTTGTTGAGTTAACGTCGATGTTATGTTAATGTCAAAGTCTCTTTTTCAATGAAGAGTACCACTCGCCTATGTGGCGCCAACTGGTGATGTAAATTTTCCTGAAAACCCTCACTAGCCCCAGACAAGTCGGAAAAATATTTAAAAGTTTAGTCAATCGACACGAAACGGCGAAGGCCCAAAATTTCAAACTGGAACCGTTTAAGGCTGCTCTCTCGAGAAATGCTTAAAAACAGCGTGCAGATGAAGCAACTTTTCGTTGACATTTACTGAGAAATTACATCTGAAAAAAAAAATTGGTAGTAATCTACATGATATGATACGTAATTTGGTTTAGCCAGAATTTATCTAGCGGACATAATATGAAAAAAAAATCAGCTCCGAATCGTTGAGATGAAACCATTTTACTCCTTAATTTTTTAATAAAAGTCTAAAAAAAAACATCAACTGCTTTGCAATACAAACGAAAATAAATTGGTTTTGTTACTTTTTTAAAATATGTGTTATTTTTTTAATAATAAATTAAAAATGTGGGTAGCGGATTGGCGCGTAGAAGAGTAGTTAGCTCCGTTTATATGCACAAGGTCATTGGCATGTATACAAACAAGCCTTAAGTTTATTAAATGTCGCTCTATAGCCATAGTGTCGCAAGTAAATGACGAAACTATTTTAATAGTAGGCAGATAGAAGATAAACCTGTTTTTCGACCAACCGGAATCTCATCTTGCGTAACGCTCTTGATTTGATAACGCCTGACTGATAAGACACTAGTCGCTATCTCGGAGACTTTCTTTGCAAACAGCTTGGGTTATTCACGTAGTCCATAAACTGTGGGACCTATTTCAGAAGATCTCTCCATTTAGGTCATGAATGGAAAGGTGACATGGAATATGGTATTTTACTGAAAAAAAAAAACGAATTAGTCCGTCAGATAGATTTCCAAAAAATATTGCACACTTATTTTTTCTTTTTTCACTTAAACAAAAAATGACGAAGATACAGTACGTTGAAAACTCGCGTGACGTCATTACGATAGTACAATTTTACTAGCGACGTGACGTCACCAGCCCCCTCTCCTGAGTTTTGATGCGTTTTATCTTTGTCAATATTCATTGATTTACAAGAACAAAAAATACGTGTCCATTATTTTTCAATACTCTAACTGACGGACTAAATAAATTTGCAATTTATTGATGGTGGAAACTAGCCTATTGGACAAGCCTATGTTTCTCCTTTAAGGGTTCCGTACCCAAAAGGTAAGCAACAGAAACCTATTACTAAGCTTCCGCTGTCCGTTCGTCCGTATTGTGAAACTATTGTTTTCAGGTACCATTTAGCTTTATTTACCAGAAACTATATACCTTGCCGTATGGTATCGGCCGGTAAAGAATAATACCATCCCATCACTTCCCGTGGGTGTCGTAAGAAGCGACTAAGGGACTTGCCAGAAAATGGGCAGCAGTGTTCTCTGTAAAACTCAACACCATACATTGCGATCGCCTGCCAAGCGTGGCGATTATGGCAACCCCCCCCCCCCCCTGGGGGACGCCTATGTCCAGCAATAGACGTCTTTCGGCTGTTATGATTTACCAGTTAGCACCATAGTACATTGCTGTGAATGTCTCCTCAATATATTACAACCATTTTGATTGAATTCATCTAGATTAGCAGGGACGTTGAAGGTAATCTTTCATTGTTCCTAAATTTTCATCGAAAATCAAAAAGGAAAAAATCATCGATATATAATAACGAAACACTGTCCTCCATACTTCTAATCATCATTATAACTAAGCACATAAGAATGCGTAAAAAACATAATTAAGTCATAAAATATTATCACATACACACACTTTAAATTTTACAAGATTACGCGATATTTTGCAATCTGACTAGCTCAACGACATTCCTAAACGAAGTGCTGCCTGTCATTTTGTCATCAAAGTTTAGTAATATAATTATTTTAATGACGTAACTTCGATTATGTCAAGATGGATAGGAACGGTTTTAGTTTGAGCGTGGGTGGGATGGCTTGCGGCAATAATGAGCTGTTTGGAAGTATGATTTATAAGCTGTTAGGTTAAAGGTGTTTGTATTTGCCCTTGACATGATAAGCGTATTTTATTTATACTTGTTTTAGGAACTGGCTGCTGTTAGAAGTTAAATTCTTTCTTTTAGTTAAGTTCTTAATCTAAGTGTTAGTTTTTCTCCGACCATTTCGAAATTATTGCCTGTAAGTTTGTCTTTTGGCACTCGGTACATCTGTATGTTACATCTACTCATTGGGGCAAAAGAATAAGTTGCCTACAGCTTGGGTTGCTAACAAAATGTATATATGTGGCCATTTGACGTGTCCATATTTACGTCACATTTTCCTGTTTTTGTCCATTAACCAAAATTTTATCAACCAATGCTTGTCTTAATAATCTACAAGTTTTATTGCTTTAAATTATCAAGCTTTCCAATAACAGGCATAGAATCAACAATAATCTAATTAGAGCAAACGTAACTTATCAAAACACTGCAACAATATTGTGTTCCATATCCGTATTGATTTAATCCGAGATAATGCATCGAATCAAAATCGAATCGCACATTCAATGAATCAGAATCGACGTACATCAGTTGATTGATTGATGAATCCATTAAATCTGAATCGGTATTGTTTATATTGTAATTTCATTGTGTGTGGTATCGTTATTACTCTTGTAATGAATTTGAGCGACCCAATTCTGTTGTTTCATTTGAATAATACGGGTGTATTAAGTTTACCGTTTATAGAACTAGTTATTCGTTAACCAATATTAATTAATTAATTAATTTAATCTGCCTTTTGGCTACTATGTTGGGGTCGGCTACCAGTTAAACCAGACGCTAAGATACTTATTTTAAAATGTACGTGTACGTGTGTGTGTGTGTGTGTGTGTGTGTGTGTGTGTGTGTGTGTGGGTGTGTGTGTGTGTGTTTTACGGAATGTAATGTTCCTTACATTTTATTAATATTCTTTTTAAAAGGACATTTTATAATTAAATCTACCTAGTCTTTTCCCAACTATATTGGGGTCGGCTTCCACTCTAATCGGACGCTGCCGAATACCAGTATTTGACTTGGAACGACTGCCTATCTTATGTTCGCAATCTGGGTAAAACGACACGACTCTCCTGTCAAGACTGGTGTCAGATTTTTCAGCTTCCTACCAGTAGTGACTGTCAAAGACCGTTAAAGGCAGCGGTCTGTTATCTGGGTCCTGGGTTAGATTCTCGGATCTGAGCAAGGGTTATTATTACGGTTTTTATACCTGGAACTTCTCAATAACAGTCCAAATACTGAGGTTCTGCCTGGTTTATGCCAATGGCTTCTATGTAATAGACTCATCTCCCCACTTAAGCTTACCTGGCGAAATGAGGGTGCAGCTCTGCTTGTTGATTGTTTATGGATGTGAAATCATCAAATGCGCAGTAGAAGGGAGTGTCAGACTCTTACTGACTAAAACCTATCCGTGTTCCTCCTAATGCCCTTTGCGTTCCAGGGCCGCGGTGACTCTTTCGAACAAATTTTGCAACAATGGCAAAGTGCTGTCTCTGACTGAGTTTATCTGCTTACTTCTTCTAAACCGAGCAACGGATTCTGATATAGTTCCTACTGACTAAAACCCATCCGTGTTCCCTTTCGAACAAATTCGTAAATCTGCCTGACCCCAGGGCGTATATTATGATTATAGGTAGCTTAGTTCTCGCCAGTTAGCCGTCTGAATGCCAGTCGTTATTGGTGGATTCTCAAGAGGATTTACAACCGCGCATCCAATGTGGTGCCGGTGTAATGGTTTGAGCTAAAATTAGACTGAATCGATGTTATTTACGTGCGTGTATCGTCCATTAAATTGAATGTCTGTGGTATAGGGGTGCGGTAGAAGAGAGATGGCTACTGAGGATTTTTGCTAAGGTCAGTTTAGAAGATTAAACGCACTTTTAACTAGAGCAAGAGTTAGAACATTCTGATATCAATCATCCTGATATTTTAACAAAGAAAAAAGAACCGAGAAAGACAGATGATAGAATCCAACGTCGCTCGTTTTGTCTTTTCATCTGTTTTGAAAAAGCCTGATCAATTTGTGTGGCTAGGTGCTTCTTTCATGTTGCTGGCTGGTCAGACCTTGTACTGTTTCCCACATAATACTGAATATTTAATTCTAACCTATGTATGGCGACGCAAAGATTGACATATCCCTTGATCCCTTGATGAAGGGATTCTTAGGAATCTTAATGACGGACAGGTTTTTTTAGAAGTAAAAATAAAATATGTAGGTTAGAACCCTTTTCTTTCCATAGTGACTGAACCGTCCTGTGAAACACGGAAGACGTAAGATTTAAGGCGTGTTATCAAACATGTCGTAATAATGATACCCTTATCTGGGGCCCTTACTACTCGTGTTGGGTTGGAGAAAGACACGTGGCATGTGAATTAAAAAAGGGAATACTTACAGCTTGTTTATATCCTCACTTTGCTCGAGTAAAGTTTTATATATAAAAAGTAAAAGTACCCCTATACCTTCTATCTCCAGGATCCCAACTATCTTTGTACTAATCAAAATCTTTTTAGTGATTTAGGCGTAAAACCAAACGAATAAACAGTGATTTTGTTTTATAATACATATTTCGTATTTAAATATTCAAGAATTAAGTGTGTGACTAATTTTCACTGAAATGATAGATAATACCTGATGCTTACCATCAGGTGAGATAGTGGTCAAACGTATGCCTATCAATAGTAAAAAAAAATACTGTCAATGTATATCATGAGAAAATAAAAGATTACTATTATATGTTATTAAAAAAAAAACTCGTTGCTAGAGGACCAATCACCGTCCGTTGATCCCGGCAATCAATTGTAGATCTTTGGGAGTTGTTATGGGTAGTAAGAAGCCAGAAAACCTAACACCAGTCTTGTCATTGTAGCGTCACCCAGCTACAGAGTTGTGCACGTCAGGTAGGCTGTCGGTCCATGCAAAACTCTTTCTGGTATTCAGCTGCATCCGGTAGGAATCGAGACCGAACCCAACATAGTTTGAAAAACGCTAAGCAGATAGATAAATACATCTGCCTACCCTTAAGAAAATAAATGTGTAATGTTTATAATTATCCTGTTACATCACTATTCCTTTTCCCTTTCGATCTTATTATAGTCCCAACCTAATCATCTTGCGTCACATCCCTCGTCGCCATATTTTATCTCGAGACGCAAATATTGCGCCAACGTGTCGGTATGAAGACTTCTATGAACACAGAACACGGAATTTATGCTCTGGCAACGACAGAAAACTAAAATAATAATATTCGTGCCTGTGCAGTGTCTGTACAATAGTTTAGGCTGTCTTAGCCATAATCAAAATGTCAAACGAAGTCAATCAAATCAGAGTGCGAATTCTATTAATTTTTAGGTTACATCTGTCAAAAAAACGTCAATTTCCATACATTTTTGATAGATTTCGACTAGAGACGAATGCGAACGACGTAGTAACAAAAAATTAGTAGAATTAGCATTCTGTTCAAAGTCATTTGTACAAATTAGGCTGAAAGAAAACCCCTTTTTAACGTCAAAGACCCAAGAAGCCGTACGCCCGTCACCGTTTCCTAGTGTTTTACAAGTTCTTTGAGCTTGGTTTGTATCGAAAGTTTTGACATTGCTGTCTCTAGCAATAGACGCATTGGCGTTTTTGTACTCTATGGTTATCAATGTAGTTCTACTATAAATATTTTATTAATCGAAAGTTTTGACATGTCTGTTCTAGCAATAGACGCATTGGCGTTTCTGTACTCTATGGTTATGAATGTAGATCTACAATGAATAGGTACTCGTAGTTTTTTATCTGCTAGAGAGATTTGTAGGAATAGTGAAGGGAATGCTTCGTCAAAGTAGTGTTGTAAGTTCCGTTTGTTAGAACCTTTGAAAGGTTTTATTCCATGTTTCTTCTTCTCTTGAAATATTTGTCGAAAACTTCTTTTTGGTTGAATAGAGTTCTTGAAAGTAACCCCACTGGCTTAATTTTTTGGTCCGAAGCACGTGGCACTATTTTGCTTATAAAATCGTTTTTAAAACGTAGACTCAAAACTAATAAGTCCAAGGTTTATTATATAACATCTGCAACGCTAAGAAAGGAGTTTTTTTAACTTTAAGGGGGGAAAAGGGAAGGGAGCTTTGTATCGCGATAACCGGCGTATACGCAGACGAAATCTCAGGCGTTAGCTAGACTGTACTAAGTGCTGCGCTATTATTGCTGTATTCCAGTTTAAAAGGCCCGAGTACCGACTGCCGATGATATGAATAAATATTTGAGTTCGGGTTTATGAGACCATGAATATAAATGCGTAAATATGAAATGTTTTGGCCATCATATTTGATATTTGCTATGACTAACGCTCTCAAACTGTGTGAAGGCCATCTCTATAGTTTTGGTAAATAAAGATATTATCGTATTTCATTCATTGTTGAGTATGTAATTAAATTTAATGTGATTGGAGGTATATTTTAATGGTTTGTCAAAGGTTATGATTTTCCTCATCAATACTTAAAAATTCGGGTCTTTTCTTGGTTTGGGTGTCCTAGAAAATGAAGTGTTGTTTCCAAAGAGATACAGTTCTTCTCCATAGAGATTTAACTTTCTGACTAACTGATCGACATCTTGACAATTCATTAGTGATATACCAATGGATAAAATTGTGATACAAATTTCGTTAAAATGCGATTTTTGATCAATTGTTAAATATTAAATAATAGCTCTTTATTTGAACATTGGTCAAGCTAAATATTCATTTTAAAACGCACATTAATAAAATAGTTACTAAAACTCACCCCTAATGGGGTTCGAGTTGATGGTTAAAATCCTTTCTTAATTTTACACGGAAGTCTGCTCGTGATAATTTAGACATTTCAAACTCAGGATTTTAAGCTAATAAACCACAGACTTCTTAAAAAGGAAAAAATAAACTTACGCAGTGTTATTTCTCAAAATCACTTTCCGTTAAGCTAAATATACGAGCCTGTGTGCAAATAAAATAAATCTTTATTGTGCGAGCAATAAACGTCAAAATCGTTTGTAGACAATGAGCTGGTCGTTTTGCGAAAACAATTCGCACCCTTTTGTTTTTTTAAGCACCGTGCTTAATATAAATGAGCGCATTTACACCGCAGTGCGCCAGACTGCGGTACCAAACTTAAACCCCAATTGTATTCTGGATAATCATACCTACACTATAACCTTGCTTACCGGCTTATATCTTTACCAATGCAAGATTCATCAAGTGCTGAAGCGAGAAAAGTAGATGTGTCCAAAAGTTATTATCTATTAAGAAAACACCCCCAATTTCTATATGTGCGTGTATCAAAAAGCGAGTAATGTATGAAAAGAAGATGATAGATTAAAATAGCCACACAATTGCGATCATCAAAGTTCCAGGTGTCAGGATTACAGCCCATATTTGGAGACATTTTTGATAGTTTTTCCATAAACCAATATTTACGTACAGTCAGGTGACAAAACATTACCCATCTTTTGGAGAAGTCGTTAAAACACGGTTAAAAAGGATCGCTTCTATGTGCCTGGAGTCTTTAAACGGTCAGCATAAAATTCTGTGGTATTAAGTTGTAAAGACCAAAGACCGATTTGCTTCGGTCATAAAAGACAAATAAAAGCTTACAAACGTTACACAGCGGTGTAAATGCAGCCAGTCTCTCGTTGCAAAGGCCCGTAAAGTACAAAGGGCTAATATTTTCAGCGGTGACTCAGTGTTGACTTACTTAAGTCGCAGCTTGAGCAGTCGATAGCTTAAGTTTAAACCCTTAAGATGTGGAGTATGCAGGGATAAGAATTATTGTGGTTTGCGCTACCGTGGTTGAGTTATTTCTGGTTGAATTTAACTGTTATGTCTGGTGATCATGTACTGGATATAAATGTGGATGGATGGAGAGAAGAGTGATATGAAAGAGAAGGGAGTCAGTGATAGCGTGACGATTGAAGAATGGAAGTTACAATACTTGGCCGAACTTAGGTAGCGTGGGTTAATGGCGGGAAGATGATAAGAGTTAGATCTACTTAGCTTATGATAGTTCATTGCTGGATAAAGGTTTCTCCAAACTTTTAAGAATCGAAAATACTGCAAAGATTTTTCAAATATTCATAAATTTTTTTTAAAGTCTTATAAATTAAGGGGCAAATCTCCAGTCTTTAATAAGTAGCTTCAGGAGTTTTCTGTAAGTCCTTAGTCACAGAACTTTCAAGCTTTTGCAAATATATTTTTTATGCCAATTCAAAAGTATTCATATTTTATCATTCTCTTCAATTCGACAAAGAATGACAATGCACAAAGAAGTATCTCGACATGAAACAATATCATGAAAGTATATCTGGAGTCTGAATTAAATGCCATCATGATTAATGATCGTTGACTTTGCCCGCAGACCCGTTTTACTCGCCCCTTCTTCCGCCATTTTGATTTTGAACAGCTGATATTGTTCTTCACATTTTTATTCGTTGTGTTGGTACATAGTACCTTTTAGTTTTTGCTAGCGGCTTTCTTTGCGAAGATTGTCCCATGGGAGAAGAAGAAAATGACAATAATATCCTTTTTTTTTTTAGTACTTACGACATAAAAAAAGGTATAATTGAATTTTCTTCTCATCCAAAGGTTGTCTTTAAATGATCACTTTTAGCGATAAGGCCGCCCGTTGTGTCACCCAATTATGTAATATTGTCTTCATCTATCTTTTCTGTTATTTCATCATGACAGCCGAAAGATGTCCACTGTTGGACAAAGGCCTCCCCGAAAGGGGGGGGGGGGTTGCCATAATCGCCACGCTTGGCAGGCGGGTTGGCTATCGCAGTGTATGGTGTTGCGTTTTACAGAGAACGCTGCTGCCCATTCTCTGGTGAGTCTGGTGAGTTCTGGTGGGTTCTGTTATTTACATTTTGTAAAAAATAAAGAGTTATTCTTCTATTCTATTCATATCCCAATCCAGGCCATGCCTACCCGTGACGCAAATTTCATCCAAATCGATTACTTTCAAGGAGTAAAACACCATTGTCATGTCTAACAGTAGGGTCCTTTTAGCATAAAATACACGCCGTTATCTGCACTTCGTCAAGTAAGCCATGTCATCTATCTATAGTCATTTTCTACCACTTCACACCTTTTCCAAAAATATTTATTTATACAGCAAAAAAAAAAAACTAACGGTAATAATAATTATTTCCCCAAAAAATAAAATTAATCGCACTAAAAAAGTCCCCTACGTTAGTCGCAGACTAAACAAAAATACCGTTAAAATGAAAAATGTCTGGGATTTTTAAATTACGACCGTAACGTAAACACTGGCTTATGTTAACCAGTTTTAGTTGAACCGTTGTGGAATAAAATTAGGATATGATTATCGGTTCGTGGTTTTGTATAAAAATAACTGATATTTTGATTAAAATTTTAATGCGAGACGTGTGTTTTGGGTTTGCGTTGTGTGTGGTCACTGCCGAATTAGAAATAGATGTTGTGGCAGTTATGTTTTTGGGGCATGTCTAGATAAGTAGTAAGAAAAAATCGATCGTGCTTTTGCGTATCTCCTCAGTATCAATTCAGTTCTTTAGTTATTGCTGGACACAGGCATCCCCCAATTGCGTCATTCCGACCGGTTTGTTCTTCCTCGCATCGCAAAGGTCGTGGTGGTCCTGTACCACCACGGCCTTTCAACGCTGCGTCTTCCGGTACGCGGTCGCCACTCCAGAACTTTTCGGCCCCATTGACCATCCGTTCTTCGAGCAATGTGCTCTGCCCACTGCCACTTCAGTTTAGCGATCCTTCGTATACCCCGTTTATATGTAAATAATAATCATAACAAAAACGCCAAAGCTTTGTAATTACGACGTCGTTAACAAAAAACTGAAGCTTTAATGAACAAAACGTTTACAAAATTAATTACAGGTGTTAACTACCCTTTAATGTAAAGTGAACTATTTAATTTTAACACTTTCGTGTTAACATTTTCATATTTTAATTATAATATCACTTTGGGTTTAATAATGTGTAAAAGCTTTTTCTGGTAATGAGTTTCACGCAGAAAGATTAATGTTTACACACGGTTAAGTAGATTAAATTGTTTTTTTTTTGTCAAGTATTGTGACTCGGGTCGGTAGCCTTTGGGCCTTTCTCCATACAAACGCATTCCGCTGTTTTCTTCGTGGATAATACTGCTAGAGCAATGATTTTTTTCCAAAAAATCTAGATGTAATTAATACGTGCCTCTATAATTATGACAATCCAAAAACCCGAAAAAGCAGCCCGTTTTTATCGCCATGTTCAGACGATTGTCAGACAAATTTGATAAGTTTTTAACAAAATAGAATAATAGAAGCATAGATATAGTCTTCCTCTAAATTTTGATATATGAATTTTTAGATCAGTCCACTCAGATCAGCCTGCTTGACATAGGCCTCGCCCAAGTGTTGCCACAGTGACTGGTGTTGCAGTTTTTACAACACGCACAGTCTCGCAAAAACTGTAACAACTTGTTAAGTATTTTTTTAGGGTTACCTAAATTAACGAATTGGTTTACAGTATAAAATTATCGAATTATAGAAAAGCATGTCCAAGTCCATTCTTTTCAGAATGTTTATAAAAAATCCAAATAAAAATCTAATCTTATCTTTTTTTTTTTAATTGAATAGTCAAGCGCAATTTTTAGCGTTAACATTCCAAGTCAATGTTTTTCTTCAATACCGTTATCAGTGATGAAGTTTTTTTACTATTATGTTTTCTCAAACAATGGTGTTGTTGCCAATACAAGATCATTAAATTCTGTGTTTTCGCAGAAATTGCTTATCAGAATTGAAACTTCCTGTGAGTTTTCGCTTAAAGAAAAAAAGTGCTAGGTATTAAGTATGCGTAATGCAAAAAAAAAAATAGAGTAGGACATCGATTTCTTATCACTTATTTTTGGAATTAACAAAGTTTTTGTTGATAATCAAATCTAGAAGATAATTAATGTGTTTTTTTTCTGTTTCAGGTAATTTAAGGCGATAATATGCATATACGGGATCTTAGGTGGAGTAACAACAAAATAGATTGTAAGTGATCCGGTATTTTTTTTTTCAGGTTTTTTTCCTGTCAGTATTCTGATATTGTAACATACAAAATAACCCGCGGCAAAGTAGATTTAAAACAAAAAATATATTCGGGAGTGTCGGCTAAAACAAAGTAAGGGTTCAAACAATACTGGTACTCTAGCCACGTGTCTTCGCGGGGGTGACTCCTACCTACCCCGGCGTGACATCCATTCTTGTCGGTTCACGCTCATTAAATAATTACTGTGAATAATTGCCGTAGCATTTCTGTAATGAATGACCTATTGACATGCAAATATTTTGGTTGTAGAAGAAAGTTGAAGAAACTTAAAGAACTGCGGTGTTTCGTTGCTTGTTACATCTTGTCAGTTTTAAGTCTTGATTGTTATTTTAACGTCAACGTCATGCTTGTGGGAATACAAAAACGAAAAATCTCCTCCCGTTTTTTTGAATGAATGGCTGGGTGACCGCTACGCTCGCTTTCAGTTTTACCTCTCGATGGAATTCTACGCTGATATGGTGTCTTAGTCATGCCTTAAAAAATATATCAGATCTTTGGGGCCTAGTCAACCCCTACTCTAATATTTCATTTCATTTCATTTCATTTATTTAATCCAATAACAATTTACATTGTGTCTGAATGTGTTACAAAAAAAAAGAGCAGAAAAACAGTTAAGCAATCAATTTAAAAAAAAAAATGAAATCGATCAACTTAAACATTGAAAAAAGAAAATCATCCTCTCAATTAAATTAATGTAAACAAAAACAATAAAGAAAATAATTAAAAATGTCAACAGAAATAGAACCATTTACAATTTAAATTAGTTTGGAGCCTAAAATTTATACATAAAATCAATTAAAACATTAATTCATGTCAAACACAATTCATTAAAACGTCAAAAATATGTATAACGAGAAAAAAAAAAACAACATGTCACACAAAACAATAAAATAATCAAAAATGTTCCGTAATAATTTAAAAAATCATAATCAAAAATCAAACACATAAATAATGAAAACAGAAACAAAGAATCAATGATATTTATTATGTTGAGTCATGAACTCATCCACAGAATAGAAACCTTTTTCCAGTAAGAACTTTTTAAGTTTATTTTTAAATAAGGTGAATTTATACAAGACTTGTTTTATTTCTTTAGGCAAGCAATTAAATAATTTTACTGCTTGGTACTGTACACTATGTGTTACAATATTTAATTTGGAATTAACTTTATGCTTCAAATATTGGTTTCTTGTGCTTTCCCTTTTAAGTCTTTCGTCTTGCGTTTCATAATCACTTATGTGTTTTGCTAGGCTAGTCAAGACTGTAAGTATGTAAAAGCTTGGTACTGTCAGTATTGATAGGCTTTGGAAATGTTTCCGACAGGACTCGATTTGGGGAATACGAACTATTGTTCTGATTGCCCTCTTTTGTAGCACAAAAGCTCTATCAGAATTATACTTATAACTATTTCCCCATTGCTGAATACTGTATCTCAATCTTGACTCTACCAGTGCATAGTAAACTGATTTTAAAATATCTATGCTAAGTTCTTCTCGTAGGCTCCTGAGGGCATAGCATGCTGATGATATTGATCCGTCTATCGCTTTTAGTTCATTTTTCCAATTTAATAATGAATCAATATGAACTCCTAAAAATTTTACTGAGTCAACAATACCTATTTTGTTTCCATTTAGTTTAACGTCTAGATTATCACTTCCACGTGTTGTAGACTTAAACAGTACGATGTTTGTCTTTTTATCATTTATTAACAACTTATTTGCTGTAAACCATTTTTGAAATGATTCAAGAACCGTGTTTATAGTGCTGCTTAAAGCCTCTGCAGTACTTTCACCAACAACAGCATTGGTGTCGTCTGCAAATGCTATTAGTTTAAAATCTGGATTCAGTTTTGTTACTAGGTTAAGTAAATCATTTGTAAAGATTAAAAATAGGATTGGACCCAGTATAGAACCCTGTGGCACACCTGTCAAAACACTTCGTAACCTTGAATGATACGCTTCTTGAAAATTATTCTGATCTATGTCTTTTACCTCCACATACATTTTTCGATTTGTTAAATACGACCGAAAAAGCGCTAGAACCTGTCCTCTTACACCGTAATGTTCCATTTTGGCAAGCAACAATGTATGATTTACAGTGTCAAAAGCAGAACTCAAGTCCAAGAAAATTCCAGCTACCTTCAATTTTTTATTTAGTTTATCAACCACGTCGTTAACTAAAGTACTGATAGCTTCTGTAGTTCCAACACCTTTTTGATAACCGAATTGTCTTTTATTTATAACTTTATTTATATTGAGATGAGTGACTAGACGAATTTTAATTAATTTTTCAAAGATCTTTGAGAGTGTTGGTAGAACTGATATTGGGCGATAATTTTTAGTATCCGTCTGTGACCCTTTTTTATGTAAAGGAATAACTTTCGCTATCTTAAGTTGTTCCGGAAAAATACCGTCCTCGAAACACTTATTGAAAAAGATTGATAGAGGTAGCGCAAGAACTTTAATATGTTGCTTCAAAACACTTATAGGCAAATCATCGTATCCACTTGAAGTTTTATTAGGCATTGACCCTACAATTTTTATTATTTCCTCAGGAGTAATAAAAATTGTAGGGTAATATGGGAGTAATATTTGAGGCCCACCCAAACCCTTCTCTAATATTCAAAGATTGTAAACTATTCAGCGTAGTCCATGGTCCAAACAAAAACCTCTAGTAGATCATAAGACTAAGCTAAATTATCAACAAACCACCTTGACAGCAATAAAAAACATCGAACTCATCAACACCTGGTCTAAGGCCTCATTAGACCACACTCTCTAACAAGCTTTAATTTGCGTGACACGTTAACTTTATACCGCTTAACAATGACTTTTTATCGTGCGTGTTTCGGAGCGTGACAAAGATGGTGGATTGGCGCGAAATTTGACATAACGCTACTAGTTGATGGAAAGGTTGTCTATGGTCATAAAAAGTAATTTGTGACTTGTGGGTGATGGTGTTTTGATTTTTGTTTTACATAGTTTTCATTTTATGATTATATTTTTCTATTTCTTCTTTTTATAATTAGGTACCAAGGTATTTGTATTTCCACAAATCATTTTGCATCAAATACATTATTATTCTTTTCATTAACAATACGTACTATATAATTTTATTAATAAAACATTTAAAAAAAAGCTAGTCAATGTTAAACTTACATTACAACTATCAGTCTTAAAACGGGCAGAAACGACTTAAACATTACTTTTAAGAACGCACCAGCTTTCAAAAACGAATAAAAATAACTGCCAAATAAAACTAGCCAATATCTCAACTGTCTGATGCCCCAATATCTCCGCAATATGAAACGAAGTCACTGCTCTGAGATTGGCACAAATAAGAGACGGTATGAATCACGCACTAATAGAAGGTGCATCTTTTATTGATACTTATTACTTGCAGGGTCAATGTCAATAAATACAAGGCTTTGTTTTGGCACACGCGGCAATAAAAAGATTGACACAGAAATACCAATCTGTGAGTCATCGATTTTCAGTCAAACCTGTTATTTTACAAGAAGCAGCTGCCATATTGCTAACGGAACTTCGAATACGTCTTGTAATCGTTACCAAGAACTATTGAAAATGATGAAGGATCATTCTGAACAGAAATCACCAAAAGGTATTGAACCAAGAACCTGGGGGGCTACTCTTTAAGCCCGAAGTTCGTAGTTTCGGGCTTAATTGCGGGCATATTTTCCGTATCACCTACGGACTGATTAGTCCCGAACCCGAACTAAGAATGAATGACGACACGATTTGGTCGTGTTGTCATTAATTCTTAGTGGTTAGGTGATACGGAGTAAAATACGCCCGCAACTAAGCCCGAAACTACGGACTTCGGGCTTAGAGAGTACCCTGATTTGGGATACGATGACGAAGTGTCAGACTTACTGGTTTCTGCTAATGGTATAGCAGAAACCAGTAAGTCTGACACTTCTTAAAGGATGAGCCACAGTTTTAAAGTTTCCTTTTTTTGATTGGATAGTTGAGTAATCATAAGCTGATCAAAATTAGTATGGAAGGTACTGGAAGGTATTTTTTGTTTATCCGTAACCAAAAGGTAACCAACGGAACACTTTTACTAAGTCTCCGCTGTCCGTCCGTCCGTCTGTCTGTCAGTGGGCTGTATGTTATGAACCGTAATAGGTAGACAGTTGAATTTTCACAGAGTGTGTATTTCTATTGCCGCTATAACACATATAATAAAAATTAAATTATAATAATAATCTTTATTGGAACAAAAACACATTTAACAAATTGATTGCGTACGTAAATAGCTGCATTAGTTGCAAAACTGTGTCGCGGCTATTAACGCCCACCTCCAAGAGGGAGACAACAGTGTTCCAGATTTCAAAAAATACAGTAGGTGTTTAAAAAAAAAGAAAGAACAAATATTAAACAATTAAAATAGAAAGAAAAAATAAAAATAAAAACAATAAAAACTTAAAATAGGTAAGTGCTTAGTGTTGTGCATGTGAGAGTGTTGTATGAGAGTGTAGTGCGTGTCTGTGGGTGTAAGTGTAGGGTGTTCTAGTGGAACCTCCCCACGAGCGCACTCCACGCTACGTGTATTTGGTAAAACAAAATTATAAATTAAAGAAACATGTTTTTGCCGATTTATGGTACGGAACTCTTCGTGTGACAGTCCTACTCGCACTTGGCCTTTTTTAAGTTAGTAATTCTGGTAGATTTTTTACTGGAACTTCGGCATTACTTTATTGTGTGCTCTAGTTTTAGCAAATGTGCGCTAGTTTATCAAGAGTAATTAATTAATTGGCAACACTGAAGGCGCTTCCGTGAGGCTAGAAAAGTGAATTGAAGGTCAATTATTTGCGACTGGAATTGGGTAACACAATACTATGCCAGACGAGTCAAGTTTCAGCGGTTTTAGTGTTTGACAGTCGAATGATTTGATCCTAATTTGAGTACGAAATGAACACGTGAGAAAAAAATAATCACACAAGAATAAATTAAGGTCATAAAGTGGAAGAATAGGTTGCCAAAACTAGTCCAGTAGTATTGAAAACATGGTGTATAGTCAAATCAGCACCAGTTGGTCATGATTTAGGGATTCTTTATCATCAATCTATACTTTATCTATATTAATATATAAAGCTGAAGAATTTGTTTGTTTGCTTGAACGCGCTAATCTCAGGAACTACTGGTCCGATTTGAAAAATTCATAAAATATATATCATCACGCTAAGACCAATAGGAGCGAAGCAGGCGAAGATGCGCGGGTCAACTGGTATATACATATACTAGCTGACCCGCGCAACTTCGTCTACGTCACATTTTTCATTACTGCTCTGCTCCTATTGGTCTTAGCGTGATGATATATAGCCTATAGCCTTCCTCGATAAAGGGCTATCTAACACTGAAAGAATTTTTCAAATCGGACCAGTAGTTCCCGAGATTAGCGCGTTCAAGCAAACAAACAAACAAACAAACAAACAAACTCTTCAGCTTTATATATTAGTATAGATATAGATACATTCTTCCGTCCAGTATCGGAAGAATTTTAGTCATGTCAGTCGACAGACAACGCACAGCCGAATCTACTGGTCGTAGAAAGCTGAAATTTGGCATGTAGGATTCTTGGGGAGTGTAGGGGTCAGTCACTCAGTAACGGAAGAATTTTATAAAATGATTAGCTTTTGCCCGCGACTTCCTACACGCATATCCGGTTTTTCCCGTTTCCTCTACAGAGTATAGGGATGCTACATGCCAAATTTCAGCTTTCTAGAACCAGCAGTTTTGGCTGCGCATTGTCTGTCTGTCCCCCCCTTTGGAGGAGGCCTATGTCCAACAGTGGACGTCTTTCGGCTGTTATGATGATGATGATGTTGTCTGTCAGTCACTCAATCAGTCAGTAACAGAAGTATCTTATATATTAGGATAGTGATTTGCAGAACTGTAGGGCCAGGATTTGATTGCCGGTTATGCGAATTTTTTTATTGGAAGTTCTCGGGATAGCCCAATGTCAGGATCTGAGCTCGATTATTCACACCAGGCTCTATTTTGCAATGATCTTATATTGATAGAGTTTGCAAAACAAGGTGTATAAAAACACCCCTGCCTACCGTTTCAGAGAACCACCTACATGCGTGTAGTTATGTTAACAAAAACAAGCTAAAAACTCCTTAAACCATGACTCACAGAACACCAAAATCAGCTGTGAAGTTAACCCCAGTATACTGCAGCAATACAACAAACAAACCGTAAAATAACCGTATCGTTCATCACTTAATACCTAACTAGGGTTAACGAAGCGAGCCGTCAGCGTGCGAGGGTTATAACCCTTTAATGTTCACGTGTGCTTTATAGTACGGGTTAAAGTGATAATTATGGGATTTTAATATGTAAAATGGCAGACACGAATGACAGAGGTCTGAATGTACGTAAAACTCGTAAAAGGCATCCTGAGCCTCTAGACCAGTGACATTCTGTCAGCGGCATCGTAGCAAAGGAAAACGTCAAAAAATGTTGGATTGACAACCGCTGTCGAAATGTCACTTGATAGAAATAAAGAAAGAAAACTACTTTATTCTCTCTTTCTTCTTTTTTCTTTCTTTCTTCTCTTTTTTCTTTTTTTTTCTACTTTTTTTTGCTCAATTCCTTGTGTGTGTTCCGAAATATAAAACAGTGTACTGGCCAGTGCTCATGACGTCATGAATCCGACGCCATTTTGTACTGGTGTGCCACCATAGTGTAATGGTGAGACAAATGTGAATGTGACGTATTGGTAGTATATCAAACGTCAAACGGGCGTGTGTTCATCAGACTGAGGACTTTTTAAATTTATGACGTCAACGCACTGGTTACATTTCGGAACGAATCAACAGTATGGCATCGATTCATGACGTCATGAGCACTGGCTAGTGTACTGTTTTATATTTCGGAACACACGCCTTAAGTTTTGGCATTTTGACAATCACGGTCGCTGATAAATGAGAAGAATGTCACTTGTCTATAGTCTTTATAGTTTAGTTTATGCCAGCAGAAGTTCTCGGCGCTTCTGAAAACTTTAAAGGCTTGGTTTGTCGTTTGGTCTTGTCAAATGTTAGTCAAGATTATGCCGTAAAAAATCTACCTACTATCTATTACCTCTGAAAAGTTGGTGGTCCATAGGAAGACGGAAATTTGATCAAATGATCCCTTATGACTAAAAGGTTAAGAACCACTGCTCTAAACTAATAACCGGGTGACTACCTTGATAGTAGGCTCATATTATTTTTGCCGATTGTATTGGGCTATTTTTTTCAAGAAACTTGAATCAGGTTCTAAGACAGGCGTTACAGGAGGTCAGATGCCAGAAACTGACACCAGTCTTGCCAAGAGGCATCGTGTTACTGGATGGAATGGAATGGTTGTGGAAGTCAGAGGGGCTACTCTCTAACGAAATCCGTAGTTTCGGGCTTAGTTTCGGGCGGGCGTATTCCACTCCGTATCACCCACAGACTTACGATTAGTCCCGAACCCGAACTGAGAATGAATGACAACACGATTTCACAGTAACTGTCAAATCGTGTTATCATTAGTTCTCAGTGGTTAGGTGATACGGAGTAGAAAATGCCCGCCCGCAACTAAGCCTGAAACTACGGATTTCGTTACAGAGTAGCCCCCCAGATTCGCAGTCGCTCCAAGTAAAATACTGGTATTCAGTTGCATGCGGTCTGGAAGCTGACTCCAATCTTCTTATCGTGTGGGCAGTACGGTGTAACGACCCCACATACCTTGATGTCGGAGTTTCTAAACCGCGTCAAGGCCCTCTGACATGGTTTATTTGACGACCGCCATTTGGCGGCCGGGACCACCGGCTTAAACGTGCCTTCCGAAGTACGGAATCATCTTTTTATCAGATAATCAGGTGATTAAAGCCTGCAATGTCCTAGCCAAACTGGAAAACAACTTTACAAAGTATGGTCACAAGGCAAACGCCTAAACCACTCGACCACGGGCGACTCCAATATAGCTAGACAATGGCTAGGCAGGTAGGATCTTATATTATTTTCATGGAGTCGCGAGAAAAAATGTTCCTTATTCTTAACCTAAGACCACACAAAACATGAAATAATAACACCATCACTCACCACGTACGAGCCACCCTTTTTAAACGAAGTTATTTTTAAAGTCAAACTTATTTTTATCCTAAAACAAACCGTGGAATTAATTTGTTACACTTTGTCTAAGTAGACCTATTTTTTGACAATGTGTCATGGTGATGTCAAGTCAACATTTACGGGTTAGTGATTCAGGTAATTAGATGACAAAGGGTTAAGATTGATTATGAGGTTTTAGTAAGGGTGAAGATTAAAAAAAACTACGTTGATAAGAAAGAAAGAAAAATTGTTTATTCTGCTCAAACGCACATTATACAGAATTGGTGCAAAAATAAATAAATAGTAGGTGATAAACAAAACAAAAGATCTAAATTAAAAAAAAAATGATTCTATATTTCGAGATGAACAGTAAAAAGAAAATTTTATATTTGTCAACTAATTAATATTTATCCATTGCAAAACACCAATCTAACAAGATAACAAATTAACTTCCTTTCATTTTGAAATACATGTTTCTGAAATTCACTTTTACGCCTTATCCTAATATCCCCGTATCTTTAAAAAGACAATTCAAACGATTGAAATCTCACACACAGTACTACAAAATTCAATAATTTACGACCACACCGACTCTTATAAATATAAAATTGAACACAATCGTTTCAAACTCTCAGACTAACGACAGAAAAAAACCTGGCCAAGTGCGAGTCGGACTCGCGTGCAAAGGGTTCCGAACGAATTTTATTTTTTAACATGTTATTTTAACACAATAGACTTCTTATAGGTTTTCCTGTAATCTATAGGTAAAGATCTATTATCTCCATTTTTTTTCAAAATTTTAGACTCTTTAGTTTCGGAGATAAGAGGGGAATGGTCATTTTTCATCTAATTTCTTTAATAACTTCAAAACCATTTATTTTAAAATTATCAAGGAAAAAAATATAATTTAAACCCTCACAGCAGGAACAAAAATGTGCAATTTTTTGCAGTTCTATGCGAGCCAGCCGCACGTTTGAGGCGTCTGGAGACGCGTCTCGGCGCGGGCCAGCTAGCTATAGCGTTTTCAGAATTTAGCCAGGAACAAAAATGTGCAATTTTTTGCAGTTCTATGCGAGCCCTTTCATTTGATATGCCACACAATATTGTTCAAAAAACATTTTTTTTAAATTTTCTAGAGTGACCCCCATACTAAAAATTTTATAATTTACGTAATGCGTCCGTGTTAGAGTCACAGAAGTCGAAGTCGAGAATCGATCCAGTAGATCCGGAGAAAACTGGCTGTGACAGACGGACAGACAGACACACGAGTGATCCTATAAGGATTCCGTTTTTTGTTCGGAACCCTAAAAACTAGATCGGTATGGTAATAGAAGCAAATAAAATATCTCTCTCCACCCCATAAAGAGAAATAACAAGATCACCCCAAAATATCTAGTGAAGACGGACTTAACGAAGTGTATGGTAAGGCATGGGTACAGTAAATGCATAAAGATATGCGTTGCTAACGTTTGAAGTGGGCAAGAGAGCAAGTCAAAATCAAATCAAATCAGCTCTTCAGTACATTTTGTCGAGTTATGCGCACAAAAATTAATGGAGCAGTCAATTTTTTTTCGCGATTTCAGTGTTGGTTCTATAGTAAAAGTTATAATGATGAGTACAATGACCCCTTAAAGGTGTTGCGTTTATTCTATTACACGTTGTATAAAATTCTTCCGTTAGGGAGTGAGTGAGTGACAAACAACGCACAGTCGAAACTATTGGCTGTAGAGATCTGAAATTTGTCATGTAGGTTCCTTGGGGAGTGTAGGGGAGCACTAAGAGAGGATTTACCGAAATTCCTACGGGAACAGGAAAAAATGGGATATACGCGTACAAAGTCGCGGGCAAAAGCTGGTTTGAGATAAAGTGCTAAGTTTCTTTTACACAATCATCCAAACAAAATTTGATAATTTTGGAAGACATTCTTCAAACATTTTTTCTCCTATCCGACACACAGCTTTAAAAGCACTCACTTCACCACTTAATACCATTCCATCTCCCAAAAAATCTTCGCATAGCATATCAACAACTACTTCTCCAGCATATTTCGTCACTGAATCACAGCACAAGAATGCATACCGAATCGACGTGACTTTCCTAAGGGGAGAGCCATACATACAACCTATTTATACAATGCTATACATTATAGTGTACATGACTGTAACGAATTTGATGCGGTTTTTTATCCGAGAAATGTACTTTTATTGGCTTCAATTGACGCTGATTTGGAGTCGAAGAAAGATGTAAATTGTGTATAGAGGAGTAAGTTTAATCAGTGTCTTCTTTTGTGTGAGATGAACTTATTTTTAAATAGCTACCAGCTAGTCTATTCTGTAAACAACTATTTCAATATCGAGCTTCACCTGGGTGACAAAACTCACAAAATGAGCTTTATTGCACACAACATAAAGGTCTTAATTTGAAACTCACCTCGGATTCCACTGTCGAGATACGAAAATGTTGTTACAGAATAGCGCTACAGTACGTGGTCGATATCTCAAATATACCAACAAAAGGTTTTGGGAGCAAAAGAGACTTCAGTTGAATGCCATTTAGGCTGAATACAATTACCTAAAAACACCAAAACTATACCTACATTTTTTGGGAAAACTTTCATTGTGCGTACAGCTAAGGAGTGGAATTCTCTGCAGCTATCCTACGAGATTCCTGATAGCTCTGGGGGCCTTTAAGAGGAAACATAGGCAACGAGACTTTGTATGTAAAAAGTCATAATTCGAGTTTTGGCTCTCGACTGTTTTCTCCTCCAATGTTGGGCCGATTTAAGAGATATTTCACAAACTGAATAAGAAGGATTTCTATGTTTTCCTTTTTGATGATTTATTAACCGTATAAACACTAGAACCCTCACAAAATGCTCAAAATCGCTGTCAACAGAGCCCTAGTGTATAAATTTAGCAAGTATTAATCAAACAATTGCGAGTCGGACTCGACAGTGCAAAGGGTTCCAAACTAATTTCGTTTTTTTAAGTGTGATTTTAACACGATAGACTTCTAATAGGTTTTCCTGCAATCGTTAGGTAAAGATCTATTATCTCCATATTTTTTTTGATTTTTTGCTCATAAGTTTCGGAGATAAGGGGGGAATGGTCATTTTTCGTCTAATTTCTTGAATAACTTCAAAGCCATTTTAAAATGATAAAAAGAATATATTAAAAACCCTTACAGTAAGCCCTTTCATTTGATATGTCACACGATATAGATCAAAAATTTTTTTTTTTGAAATTTTCTAGTTTGACCCCAAAAGTGACCCCATACTAAAAATTTAATGATTTACGTAACGCGTCCGTGTTTGGGTCACAGAAGTCCATATGTGTACCAAATTTCAACAGAATCGGTCCAGTGGATCCGGAGAAAACTGGCTGTGACAGACGGAGAGACAGACAGACAGACACCCAAGTGATCCTATAAGGTTTCCGTTTTTTGTTCGGAACCCTAAAAAGGAAAACATATGGACACAGTATAAATCGGTCCAATATTGGAGGAGAAAACAGTCGAGAGCCAAACCTTGAACTATGATTTTGCAGACTAAGTCTCGCCGCCCAAGAGTGCATTGGTGACTTCTAAACAAGCGTGCTCCTTAGTCGGACACATCATCGCTTACCATCAGGTGAGATAGTATCAAAACCTAAAGTAAAAAGTTTAGGTATGTATGTATGCGGTAGGTACTGTGACGCTGCAGGCTAGAACCTCTGGAGCATCACAGGGATCGAGAATAAAGAAAATGCTGATTGGATTTACAGGATAATTATATTGAGCTCATGCTCCAAAGAAAGCTTTTAGGTACAGTTCTCATGAATAAAAACAAATCACATCTTCACTTCATTATTTGAACCTATTCTAATTTATCTACACTAATATTATAAAGAGGAAAGATTTGTTTGTTTGTTTGTTTGAAATGAATAGGCTCCGAAACTACTGGACCGATTTGAAAAATTCTTTCAGCAATGGATAGCTACATTATCAGGGAGTAACATAGGCTATATTTTATCCCCGTACTCCCACGGGAACGGGAACTACGCGGGTGAAACCGCGTGACGTCCATTAGTAAACTATATTTTTAATTAAATCCTCCAAGGCTTTTCTCAACAAGTCAATGCATCCATAGAAGAAAGAAAGAAAAAGAAAAGAAAGAAAAATTGTTTATTCCGCCCAGACGTACATAGAGGGTGTGCATCCATGGAGGATGTATCACAGTACCATAACATATACGTTCAACATTTTATCCTTAAAGGAGAAAGCCCAGTAATTTATGAGGTAAGGGTCAGGTTAAGATCAACGTATTAATAAAGACTTTCCTCGACACTACGGCATAACTTAGCATAAATCAAAGGCCGCCATGTTTTAGCATAAACGGTGAATTTTATGAAGAAAGTTTTGTTTATTTATTAAACTTTATGGGAAGTGATTATCTTAAAGATAAGGTGGACCATGGATTGCGGAAAGACGCCACACAAACACTGAAGATCGGACAGGATGTCAAAGTCAAAAATTTTATTAAAATTAGACCATTAAAAGGCAGCAGCCAATTAAAAGAATAAATCTATACTAATATATAAAGCGGAAGAGTTTGTTTGTTTGCTTGAACGCGCTAATCTCAGGAACTACTGGTCCGATTTGAAAAATTCTTTCAGTGTTGGATAGCCCATTTATCGAGGAAGGCTATAGGCTATATATCATCACGCTAAGACCAATAGGAGCGGAGCCGTATTGAAAATTGTGACGCAGGCGAAGTTGCGCGGGTCAGCTAGTAATTTTATAAAAAAGACTTTTTCAAATCGGACCAGTGGTTCCTGAGATTAGCGCGTTCAAGCAAACAAACAAACAAACTCTTCAGCTTTATATATTAGTATAGAGTATAGATAAAGTTAGTGTAGTGTCCATTCGCAAAGGTAGGGCGGTTAGTTGGCCATATGCTTTAGTTGGCCATGTGCTTATTATTTCCCAGAATTTGATTCTTATTAGCGACACTTTTGGATGGTGTAATAATACAGACTGTTTTTTTTTTTTCAAAATCAACCGGTTCAATTTCTGACTGATTTATAGCCTAAAATAAGTATTTTTCAAAAACCCAATAGTTCAATTTTTATTTTCATCAAAACCGGGCTCGAGGCTCATTTTCAGTGTTTTATTAATTTTTTTATATTTACAGGCTCGCGTTTGACCACTATCTCACCTGATGGTAAGCGATGATGTGGTCGAAGATGGAGCACGCTTGCCTAGAAGTAACCTATTCACTCTTGACTTAAATACTCCCAGGTTATAGCTATCAGGAAACAGACTCCGGCAGGGAATTCCACTCCTTAGCTGCACGCACTATGAATGTGTTCCCAAAACTTTTTGTGCGCGTGTGTGGGTTTTGCGATGTTCCTCATAGTTTCAGATTTGGCCATGAAGGCACACAGGCTCTTCCGCTCCGCCTTGAGCAGAAGGAGTCAGTCATTAATGATTTCCCATTCTAACAAAAAGGCGATGCACCTAGAGTATACTACTAAAAGCAACAAAGTAATACCAGCAGAGATAAACTAATGAATTTTCTAAACAGGGACATACACACACATATTTACAAGACTTCGAAAGCAATTGATCGATTTGACAGCCATCAAGACCAATAAATTCTATTTCAACTCCATTAACATTCTCGAAACACATAACACCATTTCTGCACAGTCGGCTCGTAATGTACTAAGTCAAAGATTTTTTTATCTATCTTAAAAGGAATGGCAATAAAACGTAATTGTATCAACTCTCTACACCATCCGGCTAGTGAGATAAAAATGTGTTTATCATGAGCGATTTTTCTCAGAAACTACTAAGTCAAAGATTGGGTTGTTTACAGTTTCATATTGCAGTGCTAAAAGGATATTGTTAGTTAACACCTTTTAAAATTATTATTTGCGCGTGATTCACGAATTTTGGATCTGTATTTTTATAATTTTTGATAGCCTTGCGTTTGACCACTGTCTCACCTTTTGGTAAACGATGATGTGGTCGACGATGGAACACGCTTGCATAAAAGTAAGCTATTCACTCTTGACTTAAGGTTGCTCTCTCGAGAAATGCTTAAAAACAGCGTGCAGATGAAGCAACTTTTTGTCGGCATTTACGGAGAAATTACATCTGAAAAAAATAGGTAATAATCTAATTCTAAATACATGTTATAATACGCAATTTGGTTTAGCCAGAATTTATGTATCGGTATCACATAATAAGCAAAAAAAAAACACCAAATCACCTCCAAATCGTTGAGATGAAACCATTTTACTCCTTCATATTTTAACAAAAATAAAATAAAAATATCTACTGCTTTGTAATACAAACGACAATAATTTGGTTTTGTTACTTTTTTTTTTATAATAAATTGAAAATGCGGGTAGCGGAGTGGCGCGTAAAGGAGAAGTTAGCATAGACTTTGGCAGGGAATTCCAATCATTATTTTGTTTATTCATTTATATACTTTTGACTTTTATTGTCACAACAATGTCAAATTGATGGAATGCCACTTCGTCTGCTCCCCATGGTGATTTCTTTTAAGTGTTTTTGGGGACTTTTTCCCTAATCATCCAACTATTCGTATTAATATCTCGACAATATTCCCATGTATTTCATCACCTAGACATGATTAAATGTCACAGTACGCCTCTCGAATTAGTTTACAGCTCATGCACTTTATATTCAAAACAAACCGACGCAATTGACTCTAATTTCTCTTAACTGAGCACTATAATATAAACAAAGTGCAATAAATACTGTTTAAACATTCCTTCCCACGAAACTTCAGGATTACATCTGTCCCTTTCTCACGTACGTTAATATACAGAGATAGATATAATGAGTGAGTACCATTTGTTATAATTAAGGATCCTTAACTCGTTTTTAGGTTATGCGGGTGGAAAAACGGTTTTTGGAGGGTCCTAACTGTGTCCTGCTGGGTGTGAATTCGGTGTATGAATGAGAATTTGAATATGCTTGGCACAATTGCCAAGTTCCCATCAAACGGGAAAGGCATCTACTTATCTTCTTCTTATCGTGTGGGCAGTAAGGTCTACCGACCCCATACACCCTAGTGTCAGAGTTTCTAAACCGCCTCAAGGGCCTCTGACATGGTTTATTTGACGACCGTCATTTGGCGGTCGGGACCACAGGCTTATACGTGCCTTCCGAAGCACGTGATCATCATTTTATCAGACAATCAGGTGATTCAAGCCTGCAATGTCCTAGCCAAACTGGAAATAGCTTTACAAAGTATGCTTCCCGTGGGAATCGAACCCACGACCACCAGGTCACAAGGCAAACGCCAAAACCACTCGACCAAGGAGGCAGTCGTATAGGTTACCTAGATCTACATATCTAGGTATCCTAAACGACTGTGGAATTCTTTTACGAGGATCGAGAGAGAGTGAGACCAGTTTCCTCAACTTTTTTATAAGGATGGGAAATCTTCAAATGACTCCTCCCGCTCTGGACGGAGCAGAAGGGAGTGTCAGACTCTTACTGACTAAAACCCATCCGTGTTCCTCCTAATGTCCTTTGCGTTCCAGGGCCGCGGTGACTCTTTCGAACAAATTCTGCAACCCTGGTAGGCACTGGCCCTAGCGGGCCCCGAGTTTCCTCATCCTACTGAGGATTCCAAGAACAGATAATAATCACTAAAATTATCGTTATAGTGTGTTTGCAAGTTAACAGGTTAATTATTATTAGTAACTAGCTATTTCCCGTGGCTGCACTATCGTGGCGCATGTACCTACCTACCGTACGTTTTTCCGGGACTAAAAACAAGCCCATGACAATCAGCTAATATAATTATCACTGAAAGGTTTTTGTAAATCGTTTCCGTATTTATTACCTTAAACAATTTCACTTTGTAAAATTAAGTACCAGTTAGAACATACATAGAACATAGAAACGTTTATTACCAAAAATATTACAATTTTTTTTTACATTGGCCCCAAACTAGGCAAGCCTGTATCTTGGGTAAACACCAGTTCCATTTTCATTGACTACTCCTTCTTTGTAAAACACCCAGCAAAACTACTGCCAAATGAAACAGCTATCAAATTCCACTGATACCAGTATGGTTATCTAATCAATAGGTCTCCCAAAGTGCCGGTCAATCGATCGCCATAAAAATGAAGATATTGGCTCCCCCATGGTATATACAATCGCTCAATTAGCTAACTCTATGGGGATTGAAAGGGAGGGCCACATTCAGGGGGCCGGGTTCAGGAATTCATTTTTGTATCAATAAGGGACGGGCTAGAATAGAATAACGAACGTAATTTGCCAAATTTAGAACATTTTGTCATAATTTATGCAAAATGAGTCATCAGTATGAGTCACTTAGGACTTAAACATATATACTCAGTACTTAGTAAAGTAAAGGTTTCCATATTTTATATACTGAAGTAGGTGTTAATAGGTGCAAGGAAACCTTTGCAAATTATTTTGACTTTCCTATCACGACTTATGGATAGAAACCACAAAATTATGAATTGGTTGGTGTTGTTATTGTAAACCGCAACTTTAGAACGCAATTCGAGTCAAATGAATTTATTTCTGACCACAGACAATGTTATTGTTTATGGTTATGTCAGCATTATGATTAATTGAAAGTTTGTTTTTAGAACGTGTGCTGTTCATTTGTTTCTGGGTCATTTAAAAATAAAAATAAACGTTCTTTATTCAAAAGGCTGTATACAAACTGTGACAATGTTATTCTAACAGCGGTAGCGTGGCGAAGGCAATTGTCAAATGTCAAAAATGTATGGGATTGATAAACACTGTCGAAATATGACGTTATCAATCTGTATCTTAAACTTTTGGCATTTTGACAATCGCATTCATTGATAGTATGGCAACTTGTTTACAGCCTAAGGTTCTAGCACAATATTTGCACATCATTATTAATACTCAAAATATTTATTTCAAATAAACCATTTACGGGCACTTTTGAATTGTCAAGGTCGGTCGGTCCAAAAAGATGAAGCTATTTGCACGTTCCAAAGCGTAGATCTCTATGGAGAAGAACGTGCAAGAAACTCCACGGACACTCTTTTTTTTTATTCAATGTTTAACCCAGAATTAGTGTAGTTTTTTCTATCTTGGTGGCTTCTATGTTGCCCGTTAGTCAATCAATCAGTCAAAGAACTCTTGAAATAAATTAGCTTTTCCTTCGGCTTTGCTTCGCTTAGTTGTCATGTCACTTAACGTTAGCGTAACTTTATGTCAGTGCAATTTTTGTGTTTGGTTCGAGAGATTTTCTCCTACAAACATACATAATATTATACTAGCTACTGTCACCGGCTTTACCCTCGTGAATTATTCCAAGGAAATATACTCCCGTGATAAAAAGTATTCTATGTTCTATTCCAGGATAGTCTTCCAGTGTGCCCAGTGCCTTACAACCCTCATCTTTTTAAAGTTAGAGTGAACAGGCTCCTTCTGGGTAAGCTCGCTCCATCGTAGACTTTGTCTCTGTCATCTCTGACCTAGACTAGAGTCAAGAGCAAACTCTTCTCAAATTAAAAAAGTCCTTTCGGCTGTTAAGACTCACTTTTAAAAGTGATAAATTATAAAAACTCACTTTTGCATTTATAGTACCAGTTAAGATCGTAATCTGTCAAAAAAGATTCAAAAGGGAAGATGCAAATACTGAATTTATGAGAATGTTGTTAATAATATGATAAAAAAGTATAAAATAAAGGCCATTGCAACGTTTTCATTTTAGTTAAAATCGATTTTTAACAAAAATAATCAATTAAAGTAACGTGAAACGGAACGTATATAAAACCAATAATCAGTGTTTATTGACGTCACTGCTGTTATGACAACGAAAAGGCAACCTTATGTCTTTGAGTTAGTACCAGTGGCAGACAGGAGTGACGTCATCATCCGTTTTCGCGCGAAAATTTAAACTGTCTGTTTAAAAACGCAATTTTGGCAATAAATTAAAGCGTTTTCATTTCTTATTTACGCGGTGGTCTATTCTAGATGGAGTTCTTTAAAATTAAAGCAAAAATGGAAACATTGCATGTTCCCTATTTCCATAAATTTTTGACAGATTGCGACTGATATGCGAATGTTGCATAAAAAAATGTAGAATTGGCACTCTGGTATTAGGAGATCCTACAAACCAAACAAACAAGTTAAATATTAGTTAAGATATAGATATAGTCTTATATTATCCTTATGAATCACCAAGGTGCGGTACAGACGCTGACATAGCTAAGAACTACTAAAGTTAAATGTTGACATATTTACTGAGAGTCAACGTTAACTGCGATGCATTGACACTTTGAGACGCACTTGAACACAAGTAGTTATGATATTACGGAGCCGTACCGATGGGAGGCTGAGTAGAGTTTTAACTACCTTAGATAACACAACAAATTTAAAAATTTAACAAGTTTTAATGTTCGTGTGATTGAAAAAAGTACCCATATTCAAGAGTTCCCTTGTTTCAAGAAAGGTTGAGTCGTATATACTTAATACTAGCTTCTGCCCGCTTGGTCCCTAGGGAACATACTCCCGGGATAAAAAGTAGCCTATGTCCTTTCTCGGGCTCTAGACTATCTGTGTACCAAATTTCATTTAAATCAGTTCAGTAGTTTTGGCGCAGACAGACAGACAGAGTTACTTTCGCATTTATAATATTAGTAAGGATAGTAAGGATTATAAAGAGGTAAAGTTTGTGAGTTCGTACGGGGTAGGTAATCTCTGGATCTACTGAACCGATTTTGAAAATTCTTTTACCAATAGAAAGCCACGTTATTTGTGAGTGTCATAGGCTTTATTATATTATCCTGAAAAATACCGCCCAACATAGTGGGCACGGGTCAGCAAGTTTTAAAATAAATAGGAATATCATTTTTATGCTGTTCGTAAATGAACAGGCAATAGGTAGATACTTTACCGAAAACAGTCACTAAGCCCCCGCTGTCCGTCCGTCTGTCTGCCAGCGGGCTGTATCTCATGAACTGTAATAGGTAGACAGTTGAATTTTTCATTCATTTATGAATTTTGCTGCTATAACAACAAAATTTATAAAAACTAAAAATGAAAGGGTTTTTTAATTACAAAAATCTTCGTGTGCCCGACTCTCACTTTGCTTTATTTAATTTATAAAGGGTATGCTTTCAGGAGTCATAATGAGCTAGCCAGGTGATGATGGCAGTTTTCCAAAACCCATATTAGGGTTCCGTACCTACTGCTGTGCATCCGTTCGTCCGTCCATCTTTAGAAGTACAAAGGTGTTCATTTGGCTTGTCCATACTTCGCTTCCTACTGCAATATCCCATCAACAACAACACTTGACCCCCGGCCCCTAACAACTGCACATAACGGTTCACACCTTCGTACCTTTCTGCTATTCATAAGTTAAGTTATGTTATGGGCTTTTGAGTGAGCATCACTTATACAATCAAGCGTAAGTCAAATGCTGTGTATAAACGTTTATGATTCCTTATGGTTCGTTGGTTGGTCGTGGTCTTACTTGAAGGCCTTTAAAGGTATCCTGAGAAGTTTCGGGAGATTAAGCAACTCCTTTATTTTAGTAAGAAGAGCTCGTGGCCAAATAATAACTGTCGCATTGGTTGGTACAAGGTTAAGGAACGCTTTTTTATTTGGATGGGTTTGCTCCTGACTCTAGTTTATGTCAGAGATGATGAGACAAAGTCGCCGATGGAGCGAGCTTACCCAGAAGAAGCTAGTTACTCTAACTTTGAAGAGATTAGGGTTGTATGTGTTCGGAAACACAGACGCAGGCTATTTGCTGTGCGTATTATAAAAGGCGTTTGGAAACGCTTAGTGCGAATTGGTGAAAAACCAACAATGTGGGGATGGTAACTTGCAGTGCGTCTTAGATGTCCGATGGTAGAAGGGGGCCGGTGGGATGACGTTTGCCAAAATCGGACTGTGGATGCGTGACTGACTGTGACTATCTTAAGGTACCGAGATTCCTCCGTGTTTAGGAAACCATTATAATGCTGTAGGTCTCGGCTTTGGAGAAAAAATATTCAGATTTTTTAAGCAGAATCTAGGTATAAGATAGTCTGCCGGGGTTGTGGAGTTTGTTCGATAGAGTCACCGCGGCCCTGGAACGCAAAGGGCATTAGGAGGAACACGGATGGGTTTTAGTCAGTAAGAGTCTGACACTCCTTTCTGCTTCACCCAGAGCGGGAGGAGTCATTTGATGATTTTCCATCCTCAAAAAAAACAAGGTATGAGATACTAACACTAACGCATCTGCAAATGGAGTTGATTGATACATTGAAGTATCAGAATATGTTTTCTCATTTCAAACGTTATTTATTCTTTTTTTTTACTATTAATGGGCACGCGTTTGACCACTATCTCACCTGATGGTAAGCGATGACGTGGTCAACGATGGAGCACGCTTGCCTAGAAGTAACCTATTTCTTGACTTAAAGACTTCCAGGTTTCTTCAAGGATTCTTTTGCTATGACTACTGTATCACACAATATTGCTTGTCAATTAATCGTGTTATTTAATAACCTGCCAAGTGAACACGTGTTTGGTCTCTCATGAATATTAATCTTTAATTTATTCGTAACTGTAACTACTTTTAATGAATCTATACTAACATACAAAGCTGAAGAGTTTGTTTGTTTGCTTGAACGCGCTAATCTCAGGAACTACTGGTCTTATTTGAAAAATTCTTTCAGTGTCAGATAGCCCATTTATTGAGGAAGGCTATAGACTATATAATATCATCACGCTAAGACCAATAGGAGCTGAGCAGTGATGTAAAATGCGACGCAGACGAAGTTGCGCGGGTTAGCTAGTACTTCATATTGGTAGTTCCTATCGACAAGTAAACTACGATACGTACTTTAGGTAATTAATTGACAAACTTCATTAATATGTAAAGGTGTAACAGGCGTTCTTATTTACGACCAATTGAATGATGGATTGAAAGGTTGAATGACTGACTGACTGATTGATTGAACTAGCTTGTTTAGATAAGCTTGTGTAGATATCTTTTGTAGTTTCAATGGATAGGTTTTGCACGCTATCAGACTTTTTAAAATTTATTTTAAGTGGGCTTTTTCGTTTTTATTTTGTCTTTTATTAACGGTGACTTCTAATCATTGGCTACCCTTTCGAGGTGTCGGAGTTCTTATAAATATATTATGAACAATTTACCTAAATACCTAGGAACAACACTGAAGTATGAAAAACTAGCTGACCTGCGCAACTTCGTCTGCGTCACAATTTTCATTACTGCTCCGCTCCTATTGGTCTTAGCGTGATGATATATAGCCTATAGCCTTCCTCGATAAATGGGCTATCTAACACTGAAATAATTTTTAAAATCGGACCAGTGGTTCCTGAGATTAGCGCGTTCAAGCAAACAAACAATATCAGTAACAGTATAGATAATATCAGCTACTACGTTTTGTAACTACGTTTGCTTTCACATATCATGACCATAATGTGACTTCAGACTTAGACTTTAGTAATAGAGGCTTATATTTTTTTTTAATACCTCCTAACTAAAAAAAATCCAATGTCAAAAAATTGCCACCCTGAATGCATCTGCATTACCTATTAACTTAATTGCATTAAACTAAAATGCAAACATTGCCAAATAAATATCTCCATTCATCCCCCTGGGCCAATCTATTAAATCAATTGCCTGCTATGTTTCAATCTGCGGGCTAGCCAATTTAAACCAAGTGTTGGGGTAGGTCAAATATGTCTAAATTGTAAAGTGACACGGGTCATATCCCCCAAGGCATTTGTGGCAATTGAATTTGCTTAATTTATTTGCCATTTGCAAGTTGCAAATGGATATTTCCATTGCCTCTATTTGAGTCTGTCTATGGTCCGCTAGAGTAACTCCGCCATTTGCAATTGAGGATGTCAGTTTTGAAATAGGAATACGAGAATATTGTTTTTTTTTTATTTTCAAAATGGCGGTATTTGAAGAGTAAATGACGGTATTGATGGAGTCTTTAAAATAAATAATTGTGCAGAATTAACAGGAAAATATGTACTTGATGATTCATAGAAGTATTTTTCTCATTAATGTTCATAAAAAGATGACTAACACCTATCTAATTATGAATTCTAAATCATTTACATAAAATGTATGTATCACCAAATGTCCTTTGTCAATAAAAAGTCGCTCCAGGTGTATGTAACATTATTGTATATTAAGCATCTATATATATAAGAAAAAAATATTGAAAGAAAAGCTAGGCTAGCTGTAAGATTTCTATGCCTATCGGAATAGAGCAGTTAGGTACTTGATATTACATCAATCTGCTGAGCCTTTTCATAAGTATGTAGGGGTAGTTCCAGTCCAATTAAATGGCAAGACTGCTGTCATGTTTCAGTCTTCGAACATCACGTAGGTACTCTTTCGATCAAATTCCGCGACCACCAGTTAACGCATTTACCGAGGCAAGGAGTCTCACCCATCCACAGAATGACCTGGGCAAGCGTTGCTTAACCCCCAAGATCAGTTAGTGCGGCTGTTATAATTAAGCCAAGTGCTTCTATAGTTGCTTGACATTAAAAGTTTTTATTTATATTTTGTTATAATATCTTAATTTAATACTACTCGCCTAATTCCTTGAATAACTTGAAAACAGTTTATTTTAAAATTATGAAAAAAATATAATTAAAACTGTCACAGTAAGCCCTTTCATTTGATATGTAACACGATATTGTACAAATAATTTTATTTTTTGTTATAATATCTTAATTTATTACATCAATCCCTTTAGTAGATGACGCTGGCTAATTTAAAATCACCGTGTGCAATTAAAACGAAGTCCCCCACTATTTCTCGTGGCAAATTTGACAATATCAATAGATACAGTCAGCAAAAAGTACCAACAAATCAATCTAATTGTCACACATAGTATGTACGCTCACGGTAGACAAACATTTGTCGACCGCAATTGTTTCTGCAGACGGTACAGTCGGTCAATAGGCTCTGAGGCTATTTGTTTGCTGGTCACCTGTAACTATGAAGGTCAGTTTCTGACAAATTAGTCAATATTGGGTTTGCAATTCGTGCGCTAGTTTCCATGGCACTTTGTTGGTTAGTTTTGAAACATTTATTAAAACACACATGAGTTGAATCTTGAAACATTTCTGAAAGTTGAATCAAGAATCATTAAAACTGCTGGCAAATATTATGACTGCAACATGCAGATGTGTAATACTTGTATTTTAAAGGAGGGTCATTATAATAATATGTATACGTAACATATTCTTTAAACATATATTACAAGTTTTTGATTTTGATTGTATCTGAGATGGTTTTATGTATTTACAATTTACGTGTATCAAAATATGTCGCATAAATGGTTGACGCGCATAATGCGATGACTAATTTCACTCCATGCGTTCCTGAGAAACGCCAGGTCTTGACAGACTGACAGATAAACAGGCTGGCAGACGGTAGGACGGACGCCGTGTAGCGGCATCAATGCCGTCACAAGATAAATCAACGGAGCAAATATACGTCGCAACACCATCTATCCAACTAGCAGCTAACTACTACGTCGAAATCCTGCATCGCGCAAGCAGAGTTTACCGTGCGATTTGAACATATACATCAGCCCGAATATCAACTATCGGGCAGTTGCCCGCCAGGCCCAACAACCGCCTGGTCGGAGGATACTCCCTTTTCAACGGAGGTATGCGGGATTTTACTCTCTATACCGCATACCCTCTAAAACCGAAGTCATTCTATACGGGTTCTGTTTTCTACTTTTGAGGTACAGAACCTTAACAAAAAATGTCTTTGAATTAAGGATCTTCTTCCCAGCATTTTACTTTCCATAGCTATAAATACTAGTTAGATATTTTATAGTCAGTCGTTTTTCTCACGCTAAAACTCGTGGGTGCTAAACTACGATGCTTCGCTGTGTAATTTACCTAACGGATAAAGGGACCCGCGGTCGTCATTAATGTGCATGACCAGTTCTCTTCTAACTGGAGTAGAACCTGGTCTAGAGATATTTATGCTAAGGTATTATGGTGTGAAGTTCCCATTAAGTTTAATGTGGGTTTTTAGGGTTCCGAAAAAAAAAGGAACCCTTATAGGATCACTCGGGTGTCTGTCTGTCCGTCTGTCACAGCCAGTTTTCTCAGATCCACTGGACCGATTATGTTGAAATTTGGTACACATATGGACTTCTATGACCCAAACACGGACGGATTACGTGAATCATTAAATTTTTAGTATGGGGGTCACTTTTGGGGGCCAAACTTGAAAATTAAAAAAAAAAGTTTTTTGAACAATATTGTGTGACATATCAAATGAAAGGGCTTACTGTGAGGGTTTCAATTATATTTTTTTTCATAATTTTAAAATAAATGGTTTAGAAGTTATTCAAGAAATTAGACGAAAAATGACCATTCCCCCCCCCTTATCTCCGAAACTACTGAGCCTAAAATTTTGAAAAAAATGGAGATAATAGATCTTTACGTAAAGATTACAGGAAAACCAATTAGAAGTCTGTAGTGTTAAAATAATATATTAAAAAAAAATTCGTTCGGAAACCTTTGCACGCGAGTCCGACTCGCACTTGGCCAGTTTTTAATTGATTGTGTTGTTTTTTGTTACAGGTAAATGTTGATTGAGTCTACAACGTCGCACTTTTATGTGGGTAGTTTGAGTGTACTGCCTACTGCAGCTCAGGTTAGCAGAAAACAGGTAATTTAAGGACCAACAAGTTCTTTTTAAATGCGTTTTAATACGTTTCTTGTTTTTTTTGACGAAAAGTAGATACTTGACTTATTTTGGGAAGAAAGGAAACAACATTTCCAAGTATTACAACAAAATTCTATTACACTAGGGAAATAAAAGGTAGCGTCAATGAAAATTATATTATTTTTTCACTTTTTACTTAATTAAACTCAAGCCTTTATGCATTGGGAGAGAACAATCGCTCTATCACGCATATTGGAAAGAAATTACTCTATAAGCTTGAGGATATTGCGTATTGATTTCATGCTTATTTTGTTTTGCAACAAAAGCTCATATAAGTCTGCAACATTAAACCCAACACCGTGTGCCCGCGACACTCACTAAAGTATAGCAAATCAACAGCAATAGAGCTTATTGAACAGTTCAGTTCCGCGTTCCTGATGCGCCTGAGTCACACAAAATACATTCAGTCATACAACACACATACAAGTCATACACCACAGAGCAACGAAACATCTCAGCGGCGCGGCGTGCTGATCATGGCTTTTTCTGCACGTTCTTCTCCATAGAGATCTACGTTTTATAACGGGCAAGCTTTAACTTTCTGACTGATTGAAGATATGACAAAAGGTTAGTTACCTGAAAAAAATCTATTTCATCTTGCGATTAATTTACCAAAAAACATTGTATGTAAACGTATTTTTCTGTCATGTAAACATTGTGGTGCGTTGAAATCTCGCGTGACGTTACGCCTTTTTACATTTTTACTTAGAAGTGACGCCATAAGTATTTCTAAAAGTGGCGTCCCAAATATGCTTTGAGTTGGAGACAGGGCTTTGCCAAAACTTTTCATACCAAAAATCCGTGACAATGAGTGTCGCAGTTTACTCAAAAGAATTAAAGGCCCATGATCATTATGACCATGACTTTTGACAGGCAAAACAAAGTGCTAAGCGCTGATTGCTTGGCCACGAATATTTTTACTCGTCGCTACAAGTATGGACAAGGAGTATCATGTTTGTAGTTTATGGTAGTCAGATCTATAGGCAGTCGCTCTGTATAAAATATTAGCACTTCGCCCGCGACTTCGTTCGCGCGGGTTTAGTTGGTACTCCATGAACTTTATCTCCCATCTAACCTCTTAAAGGGTATGTGTAAAATTGTAAATTACTTATTAATAAACTAAACGTAGGGCGGTTCACTCGCAACTTTTTTCTAACTTAGAGTAATTTTAAAACCGTCGTAACTTTTAAAAGAAATGTCCGATTTGAATAATTTAAAGTGTAATTTACATGCACATAACCAACCTTAATTATTAACTAATTTATAATATCATGATACTAAAATTATCACAATTCCATTTCACCCGGGTTTTGATTGAATGATTTGAACAAAAAGCGGTCATTGTGACTTAACCATAATAGTTAGATACATACGCTCCCAGACTTTTTTCTAGATATTTATGTCTTCTATAAAACTGTAGTACATCACTTTGCTCTATTGTCAATAGATTCCGCAGCGTACGCGATATAAGGATCTTTTTTGGTATTTTTTTCACACATTGGGTTACATTATCGAAGTTTTCATAGGGAACCCTAACTTTTTTTAAATATTCTATAGCCTATGTTCATCAAGGATAATGTAGAATTCTAATGGTCAAAATTTTTTTCAAATCGGTCCAGTAGTTTCAATTCAAACAAACAAACAAATCTTTCCTCTTTATAATATTAGTGTAGATACTAGTACAGCTGAATCCGGTTAGGCTGGAATCCAACCCCAACAGTTGGGAAAAATCTAGGCAGATTGATTGGCGTCTCAAATCGTCTATTGCTTCCGTGGTCTATGTCATTACACGTAAGCCAATACATAGTGATTATTTTGTTAGTCGTGCCATACACCCATGTATGGCTAGCATAGGTAATAGGTAAATAGAAGTAATAAAGTTGACAGTTTTATTTTATTTGCTTCATTTGATGTGTCAATGTTGGCACAGAATTATGATAAGTAGGTATGCTTGGTTTTCTTCCTTCATTTTTGTGTCATGATCTGGCAATAATTCTGGAAACCAACGTACAGGTCCTAGGAAATCCGAAACAATGCTTTATAGACTTCCAGTCGACAGCGATGCGGACGAATTTTTTGATGCCATATTATGGTTAGGAGTTTTATTTTCTATTTTAAGTGTATATAGTTAGAGTTATTTAAATATATGTAGTTCATAGCTATAAGTTTAAGTAACACTGCAGTGTTCTGTGGCCTTACTGTGAGTTTTTAAGCGATATCAATCCCGTTAACATAAACGTCAAATGAATTAAAAATGAAGAAGCGCCGTCTGGTGACAATAACGGAAAACCTTTTTTCTCCGTACAATTTGACATAAACAGACGTTAACGCGATCGAGTACGTTAAAAAACTCGCAGTGAGCCCTCTGGATAGGGAGTTCTTATCCTCCTGCTTTTCTCCCGATTTTATTTGGGGTCGCCTCCATAGAGCAACACAGGCCACCGGCGAACCGGAGTTCGCCGGTGGCCTGTGTTGCTGTATGGGTCGCCTCGCCGCAACAGGACTTCTTCTTTCATTTTTTTCTATTAGTCGTCATCTTAGTAGAACCTTCTTTCTAGCCATATTATCTATCACACAATTCACCCTTCATTTGTTTGGTCTTCCTCTACTCTTGCTTTCGATGGTCCAAGTATCCACTTTGTTTTTCTCACACACAAATCCAAATACATAACTCGAAAAGCTCGAACAGTATGCGTATTAATCTACACTTACGCTATCGAAACCGAAAGCGCTAACTAAATCGTAACGATTCTTTACAAACATCGTAACTATGATAACATCGACTAATCCTTCTAATTAACCAACATTAATCTGATTATCACCTCTAATCAAGAACCATACGTTCAAGACATGTGTCATGAATTTCTCGTATAGACTGTTAAAGTTAACATACCGAAACTCCTCCGTGGCTCGGAAAGCACGTTAAGCCGATGGTCCCAGCTGCCATTTTGTAGATCTTTGGCAGTCGTTACGGATTGTCAGAAGCCAGGAAATCTGACACCAGTCTTGCCAAGAAGTACCGTTTTACTCAGTTACTGGGTTCTGAGGTCAGATACGCAGTTGCTCCACATGAATCTCTGGTATTCAGCTGAATCCGGTTTGAATGGAAGCCTGCTGCAGAACGATGAAGCAGGACAGTGAGACCTGTCTTGTCAACTTAAGTGACAGTGGGCATTGCTCGCAGAACGATTGACCGATATGCCTGAAAGGTTCTTGAGTGATGAACGTACCGAAGACGCCGCATTGAAAGACTAGGTAGACCAATAATCTGTTGAGTGTCACAAGAATCTGCTAGATGCGAAAAGTACAGGACTGGTCGATGTGGCGGCGCTTAGAGAAGGAATTTGTCCAGCCTGCGTGGTGGATAACGGCTCATTCCCTCTCAAGAAAAGAAAGTCTGTTCCAGCAGTGGGAATACCTACGCCTATTCAGTTGAATTTTGTCACTCGCCGAGACTTTTTCCACGTCATGTTGGTACATCAATGTGCTATCTTGAAAATTATCGGATATGCACACAACCTGGCGAAATGGGGTTTCATAGACGCGTTGGATACTCAATGTGAGTGCGGTGCTCCTGTTCAGAACATGAGCCACATTTTGGAGTACCTCAAGTGCCCATACACCTGTACTTTGGGGGATTTAATTAATTGCACCGACGCTGCAATCACCTACTGGTCCCAAAAAATCTAAGGAGTTAACCTCCTCCTTGCGTCGTATTCCTCAGTGCTGAACGTCGTGACCTCCCTTCTGCATTATTTTCACACGTATGATGTTTCGCTACCTGTTTCTATACTGAGAGAGAGAGAACCATCGACTCAAAGAAGAATCGGATATGCAGATGTTTTTCTTTCCTAATCGTCTTTTAGGACCATTATTAATGTTTGCATCTCTCAAACACACAGTCATTGCAATTGGCCTTTAGTGAAAGTGCGTATGATCTTTGCTTAGTGATTAATAAGGAGTTTCACTTTGTCAGTTCACTTTTGATAGTGTTAATTGGTTGTGTCTGCTTTAATTTAGGAGGTTAGTTGCACGCCTTGTATTTGGTGAGGTTGGTAGAGTGAGGCAGGGTTTTAGAAATTCAATCTTTTTAAGACAGTAGTGGCTTGGTACAAGACAAAGACTAATCTATTGGCATGTAGGCAAAATTACGTCTTTTGTCAACCCGAAAGGTAACCAAGGGAACCCTATAACTAAACTTCTGCTGTTCGTCCGTCTGTCATCGGGCTGTATGTCATGAACCGTAATACAATTGGAATTTTCATAGAGTGTGAAATACACACTCTAGGAAAAATGCAAAACGTCTACTGCGGTAATGCTGCTTTTACCGCTCAAGTGCAGTTTTTGTCATTAAAAAAAGGGATAAACCTACACAGTTTTGTTGCTCTGGACTCTTGTTTGGCATAAAAAAGTTCACACACTCCCGAAAGTGTTCTAGTATCAACTTCTACCAATTATGGCTCCTTCTTAATAAGTGGAACCTTTTAATTTATGATCAACAGGCAACACAGTTGTTTTCGTTTTGTAAGGAATCCCCTGCCTTCTTTGTGTTAAATTACCACTACTTAGGGTTCTCTTAAAACTACATTTTTTGTTCGAAAAGAAACAATCCCCAATTCATGGATACGTCAAGTAGTACTTGAAACTTTAAGCTGCATTGAAAAGTTCAATGAACCCAAATAAACAAAAGCAGTGTTACTAATTTGAAAACAAAAGAGTTTACACCAACAGAAGGTAGGTACTTACTTGGTAATAGACCCATAGATCTCTTTACAAATAAAAAATACAGGAAAAATGCAATATTTCAAAAGGTGTAACAATTAAAATCAACCGTTCATCACGTGACGAGAATTCATTCAAATTCGAATGCATTCAAATTCGGCGGCCATGTTTGCTCCGTTGCGCGCACATTTGTTTCAAACGTCAAAAGATTTATTGCCCACTTCCGATGCGTTCAGTTTTTTCACTACTTTTTAATACAATAACTCATTCTAAATAAGTAACACGTAGTTTTTGGTAGTTTAATTTGTGTTTGATTTATTTGGGACTTTTGTTTATGTCTTTTTTATCATTTGGTATTTTCTTAATTCATTTATTTAGTGCTGTTGATGTGAGCAGCTCTTGTTTATGGAGTTTTTGAAAACCCTTTCATTAATTCTGTTGCCAAGATCTATTATTCAGGGACCTAAGTTAGTAATAAAGAGTAGGTACATACTAACTCCATATTAAGAATGATTTATCCATGTATATTTGACGGTTAAGTTACCAAACCGAAATTTGATCAAGGCTACAATTTATTGTAGACGTTGGCAGAATAGTCGACATCGTCTTTGATTACCATATAAAATATAAAAAAGAACAGAAGCTATCAATTTACAGAGGTAGGAGAAAATATCGAAACTTTTGCATGAAAAAAATACCTTTGAAAGAGAAATCTAATAGGTGCTGCTAAACATTTTCCATCAACTAAGTTGCTTAGGCTACAACTAATTCATTAGCTTATCTTTTAACGACTTATTATTGTAATTAAACGCCGTGGCGCCATATTATCTTGGGTTAGAAGTGCCGTTACTGCACATTAGCGTCCTTTTCACCTTGCCATGTAACTGATATGACACTGACCTCTATACTCCGTAGTAAACTGTCACAAATGAACATCTCAAAAGTCGACTCCATACAAGCAATCAATCTGACTCGCTTTTTCCGAACTAAGTTAGCGTTAGGGGGGTTACTCTCTAAGCCCGAAGTCCGTAGTTTCGGGCTTAGCTGCGGGTTGCGGACGGGCGTATTCTACTCCGTATCACCTACAGACTTACAATTAGGCCCGAACCCGAACTAAGAATGCATGACAACACGATTTCACAGTAACTGTCAAATCGTGTTATCATTAGTTCTGTGGTGTGGTGATACGGAGTAGAATATGCCCGAAACTACGGACTTCGGGTTTAGAGAGTAGCCCCCCTGATACCAATATTCCAGTGTAAATCAATGCGGATAAGTATACCTACCAGTATTTTACAAGGAGCGGTTGGCTATCCGACCTTGACAACCCTGTAACTGGGTACCCGATACCCCTTTGCAAAACTGACAACAGATTGTCCAACTTCTGATTAGCGTTTGGACTGTCAAAAATCTACAAATGAAATTACAGCCGGAACCCACGGCTTATTGTACTTTTCGAGGCTCGGAAGAGGTACCTGTGTAATGGATGTGGCTCATCCTCGGACCGATTGCTTTATCTTCAAGACGTCCTCGTAGAACATAACAGGCGCACGCACGCTCACTTAGGGAGATCCTAAACAATTACTGGGGGCGAGTGTGCTTGCACTCACTGTACGTAAAGCGAGTCTGTGTGCGTGCGTTTTCGCTGGTTGAGATCTGTCCTTCTGTATCTGTCTATCTTGTGGCGTATGTGATATATTAGAATGTGAAGTAGTGTCATAATTAGTGTAACTGGTTTAGTAAGCTTGCAATTCTCTGTAACAAGACTTTAAGGCTTATTGACCACGTTGCTAAATGACCCAGTTATAGAATTAAAAAAAATCGCAATCAGCAAGTTAATCTCCTTAATACAAACTTTTTAGTAAGAGGAAATCTCACAAATCATACGTCTGTCTTTGTCTTTTTTAATCTGCTGGTGCATTCATTTACTAATTTAATGATGTGAATCCGAGGTGAGTTTCAAATTAAGACCTATAAAGGTCTTCATTTTATTTGTGTGCATTAAAGCTCATAGTGTGAGTTTTGTCACTCAGGTGAAGCTCGATATCGAAATAGTTGTTTAGAGAATAGACTAGCAGGGCCGCGGTGACTCTTTCGAACAAATTCCGCAACGCAATCCTAGCCTGAGTCTGCCACGATATCGTCCGACATTTTCTGGGACCACAGTGTGGGTGCTGGTTTAGCAAGCTTGCAATTCTCTGTGACAAGACTTTAAGGCTTATTGACCACGTGGTTAAATAACCCAGTTTTAGAATTCTAAAAATCCCAATCAGCAAGCTAATCTCCTTAATACAAACTTTTTAGTAAGAGGAAATTTCACAAATCATACGTCTGTCGTTGTCTTCTTTAATCCGCTGGTGCATTCATTTACTAATTTAATGTAGTGTGTAGAGATGGCCAGATAAGTAGATGAAATGAGAATATTAATGAAGCTTTCTAAATATCTACTGCCTCTCTAAAAAGATTAGACTCATTCAGTATTTAGCTAAATGGAATAGCCCATGACACATGATGCTATTAAAACCGTATTTTTTATTAGGTCTTATCATGAATTCATGTCCTAAAGTTGAAATCTATACTAATATTATAAAGAGGAAAGATTTGTTTGTTTGTTTGTTTGAATTGAATAGGCTCCGAAACTACTCGACCGATTTGATAAATTCTTTTCGCATTGGATAGCTACGTTATCAGGGAGTAACATAGGCTATATATTATCCCCGTACTCCCACGGGAACGGGAACTACGCGGGTGAAACCGCGTGACGTCCACTAGTAAATTATAACCTTATAGATGTATCATACCCATACGTCATCTCAGCCAAACCTCTCTGAAACAACATGCGTATCGACAGATATTAATCAAAACGGGGAACAAAGCATAAAACCCATTGTGTTGTATTTTAATGTGTCTATTTTTCTATTATGCCCATTTGGTTCAACTTAAAAATAGCTGTGATCATTGAAACCCAGTTACCGGGATGACGCGTCATCGACTCACCGTGAATCGATTTTCAGAATCGAATTCAACAATCGATACGGTCTCGCACCACTGGATCTAGGCACAATGATCGATTGGTATGTAAATGGCCGTTTAGTGGACATTAACATAACTATTATGGTTATTTTTTCTAGTTTTTATAATGCGTTGAGTCATTATGTGCGGTTCTCATAGAACGGCTCCGGATTGGCTGGCTGGCTGTCAGACCCGCAGTAGGTATAAAACCAATGAAGAATAAAGAAGAAGATGTAATTATGGCTTATTCTGTCCCACTGCAATGCAAGGAATCCTTTCTTCCATTCCTACCGGCTTTGGGCAACTGTGTACCAATCGTCTCGATAGGCGTCAAGTTATCCACAATATTAGCCTTTTTTAAGGATAGTAAATCCTTAAAAAATGATTCCTCTCGCTTTGGGCGGAGCAGAAGGGAGAGTCGGAATCTTACTGACTAAAACTCATCCAAGTTCCTCCTAATGCACTTTGAGTTCCTTTGAGACAACATTTTCGTATATCGACAGTGGAATACGAGGTGAGTTTCAAATTAAGACCTATAAAGGTCTTCATTTTATTTGTGTGCAATAAAGCTCATTTTGTGAGTTTTGTCACTCAGATGAAACTCGATACCGAAATAGTTCTTTACAGAATAGACTACCAGGGCCGCGGTGACTCTTTCGAACAAATTCCGCAACGCAATCCTAGCCGGGTCTGCCACGATGTCGTCCGCCATTTTCTGGGACCACAGTGTGGCTGCTTTAGCTCATGGACCGTTCAACATGCGGCAGACGTGTCCGACCCAGTCCTATTTTAGTTTGGCTGCATTTGGGTAACGTCAGCGATTTGTGTCCCGCGGTCCGTTGATCTGAATGCCAGAACGCTACGCTCCATTGCTCGCTGGCAAATCTTACCTTACATTTTAGGGAATATAAGCGATGTTATGACCAAAATTTATAATTTTATGTAAATGAAATCACTGGCTAGCAGACCAAGTTGTATGGTATGTCAAAACAGCGGGAAATATGTGAGGAATGAATGTAAATGATGTTTGTCGGTGTGTTGATAGTAATTTGTTAGTCAAATGGGCGCGGCATGTGATGTAATTTCGTTTGTAGTGTCAACAATTTATACATGCGTTTTTGATTAGAAAAATACTGCCGACGATGAATTTATGATAATGCGACAAAAATTATTTTTTCTTGAAGTTTGATTCGCCATTAAATTGTTGGTTTTTAATGAGAAACACTGCATTCGTCAATATTGAAGTGCAGTCTTAAATATAAGGGCTTGTTCATCATCTAAACTTAAAAGAGTATAAAATTGTTTGCACTTATGTTTAATTGTAGGACGCAGAAAACTGTTCTATCGTCAAGTAGGCTAGGTACTTTAACCCCGGAAAAAATGTACAGTTCCTATAGGTTACGAGAAGAGTTCCGTACCTTTCTTGTGACATGATGTTAAAGCGGCAATGGAAACATACTCTGTGAAAATTTCACCTGTCTACCTATGACGGTTCATGAGATACAGTGCGCTGATAGACAGATGAACAGACGCATGGATGGACAGTGGAGGCGTTATAATAGAATTTCGCTGGTTATCCTTCACTTACGGTATCCTAAAAAACCTTTTTTAACAAAAAACATATTTTTTGTAAAAAAAGTTTTTTTCGTTATAAAAGAAAACAAAGGGACACAGTATATATCCTTCTTATTCAGTTTGTGAAATATCTCTTAAATCGGTCCAATATTAGAGGAGAAAACAGTCGAGAGCCAAACCTCGAATTATGACTTTTTACATACAAAGTCTCGCCGCCAGCATTTCCTCTTAACAAACACATCACTCGCTTTGCATCCTCGCACATCTTGGTGGTAACACAGCCTTAGACCACCCACAACAAAACTGTACCCAAAAAACGCCAATCATTCCAATTTTCGTCAATTCCTATTCACGTAACGACTCTACCATAGATTAAAGACATTACTGACCAATAAAACCCGTTCAACTATTACCAATTCATTACACGACGCCAATAACGTTATCTGTTCTCAAAATAACTAAATATCTAAATCAAATCACGCTAACTTTAACTAATGCGGGCTACCGAGAATTTTTGAGAACTTTTAACTATGTATGTATGTACAAGAAGGTTGAGATTTAAGGTATGTTGCGTACTGGCTTAACTCAGCTATAGAGAAGCTATGTAATATTTAAAGCTGCGTTTCGTGCCAATATCAAATTCAAGGCTGAAATAATAATTCCTTTCTCAGCTTAGTTAGAGCTAGCTTTCAGTATAACCAGTTGCAGAAGCTGAATACCAGTTTTTAAAAGAGGTGACTGTGATCTGACCTCTACAATCCAGGTACGAGGAGAATACTCCTTGGCAGGACTGATTTTCAGGCTTTCAAGCTTCTCACTTCCGGGTCAACTGTCAAAGATTTACGAATGACAGCCGTGACTCAACAAATCTTGCTCTAAAAGAAAATGGGCATTAAAAAGCTCATTTGATGCACTTAAATTGTGTGGTCTTCGCTCGTGTTCAAGTTCTATTTCCATCTATCTCTGTACCAAAATTAATCAAAATCGGTTCTACGTGTATTTAGGCGTGAAAACGTAACAAACTCAATTTTCCGTTTAAAATTATTAGTTAGAATTTCAAATCTACATTTTCAGTGTAACATAGCTCTTTGTCGCATAGCTTGCTACGTCCACAGGCCTGACAATCAGCATACATAGATCAAAGCACGAATCGACAATGTTCTGTCTACGTGAAAATATTCCAAACGTAAGACTTATGCCACTTCCAGTGTCGGTGGCAACAATAGTGCCATTTCAATTTTAATTCCCAGAATTAACAATTTTGATTCTTGTTTTTTTTTCTGTTGTGTGGTATGAATTTTAAGCTGTGTTATTTGGCAAATATCCCATTTTCTTCGAAGATATGATGTGAAGTCTTTTGCATGTGAAAAATGTCTTATTTATCGATTTTGAACTCACTTCTCGGAATTGGGTTGAGTTTGAATTCAAAGTACGTAGCCATGCAGTTTCAATGATAATATACAATACTCAATACCTTATTGCGTTCCATATGTATGACATAAATGGTATCAACAAGGTAAGAGATCAATATGGACCCTGTCGGGCATAGCAAAAATTAGGAGAGAGGAAGAGGGCTAAGTAGCATTTCAAGGTATTCAATATTTACAAAAATTATTTTAAATGTCGTGGGTTCGATTCCCACGGGAAGAAACATACTTTGTAAAGTTGTTTTCTAGTTTGGCTAGGAAATTGCAGGCTTGAATCACCTGATTGTCTGATAAAAAAATGATTCCGTGCTTCGGAAGTTACGTTTAAGCCGGCGGTCCCGGACGCCAAATGGCGGTCGTCAAATAAACCATGTCAGAGGCCCTTGAGGCGGTTTAGAAACTCTGACACTAGGGTGTGTAGGGTCGTTAGACCTTACTGCCCACACGATAAGAAGAAGAAGAATTTTAAATGTCGATGTTTATTGTGTTATACTTGTCTTATATGTATAGTTTGATGTTGGATGATTAGATTAGGTTATCCCTACAGGGGCTCTTTACAAGTGACATTATGTCAGCGGTAGCGTGGCCCAGGCGATCGTCGAAACGTCAAAAATGTATGGGATTGACAGAAGCTGTCGAAATGTCACGTGATATCCCACAGTCTCTAATATTTTAGAATATCTACAAAGCATTTGCTGATAGAATGGCACTTTGTTTAGAGCCTCAACAGGTCATTAGAGACAGGAAACCGTAAAAAAGGATTTAAAATCTCGAACTGACACCATGTTTTCCCACTATGCAACTACGAAAAAGTTGTCTCGCTTAAAATTCAGTATTTCAGCAAAAGACTTCAGATTTACGGCTTTAAAAGCTTTCCAAGTAATCCGTCTGCTTCAAAGAAATATCTCTCAGAACATTCCTCGTATATTCTTAACTTCGCTTCCCCGTTATTTTGATACAGGAAGTGAATTTCGAATGCCACGTATATTTTACCAAACCCTTCTGAACATTTTATGCAGGCAATTTGTATAACATCGGTATTATACATACATACGCTCTCCTTTGGCCTCCTTCACTTTTTGTACTTAATTGTTTTTGAAAACTTTCCTTCGACATTCTTTAGAAGTGGACTAAATTATTGATTCTTTATGATTCACACTTCAAGTCAAGGGATTACGTGTTAACCAGTTTCTGGGTTGTAGAGAGACGTTGATTCCGGCTGTCATTTGGAGATCTTTGAAGTTTGTTTAACAGTCAGAAACAAGAAAATCTGACATCAGCTCTTCTGAGGGGGACCCGGTTACTGAGGAGGTCAGATAGACAGTCATAATCATCATCATATCAGCCGAAAGACGTGCACTGCTGGACATAGGCCTCCCCGCGCGTATTGCCACAAAAACCAGGAAGTCTATTCTGTCAATAACTATTTCGATATCGAGCTTCACCTGAGTGACATTCTACAGTCTCACGTTTGTATAATTTTAACTTGATGTAAACAAAACTTTGTAACAATTTATTATTTTTAAAAGAGTGTCCGTGGAGTTTCTTGCACGTTCTTCTCCATAGAGATCTACGCTTTGGAACGTGCAAATAGCTTCATCTTTTTGGACTGACCGACCTTGACAATTCAAAAGTGCCTGTAAATGGTTTATTTGAAATATACGATTTTATTTGATTTGACAAAACTCACAAAGTGAGCTTTATTGCACACAACATAAAGGTCTTAATTTGATAGTCACTTCTGATTTCGCTGTCGAAATACGAAAATGTTGTTAGAGCACTACAGTCCTGTGCGTCTCGCATACATCGGCTACCCGCGACCCTCACCAGGTCATCGGTCCACTTTGTGGGAGGCCTTCCAACGCTGCGCATGTCGCAAGTCGCTCCATCCTAATATATAAAATTCTTCTGTTACTGACTGATTGAGTGACTGACAGACAGCCAGAACTACTGGTCGTAGAAAGCTGAAATTTGGCATGAAGCTTCCCTATACTCTTTAGGGGAGCACTAAGAGAGCATTTCCGGATCGGAAACAGAGGAACGGGAAAAACAGGATATGTGTGTACGAAGTCGCGGGCCAAAGCTAGTGTAAAATAATGGTGTTTAGACATCCGGTTAGTCGGAAAAAGTCTAGACAGACAGATTGATGCACACTTTATTTATTTAGATAATTAATTACTTTATTTATTTGGATAATTTATCACTCTTGTAATGGTCAAGTGCGGTAGAAAGAGGTCATCCTCTTTATTAATGAGTGGAGCTCTCAATAGGTATATATGACATCACGCTTGCATTTGAGATGAGGTCAGACAGAGGTGTTTTGTAAAACTCCCATGTAATAAGGAACGAATCGATTCCCAAAAACAGGCATAAAATTTTCTTGATGTACAGGGAAATGGACGTTAAGTTTTCTTTCTTCTCCGATGTCTTTTTCTGGTTAATTTCGTTAGGGATCCGACATTTTTAGGGTTTCGAACAAAAAACGGAACCCCTATAGGATCTCTCGGGTGTCTGTCTGTCCGTCTGTCACAGCCAGTTTTCTCCGGATCCACTAAACCGATTCTATTGAAATTTGGTACACTTATGGACTTGATTGACTGTGACCCAAACACGGACGCGTTACGTAAATTATTAAATTTTTAGTATGGGTGTCACTTTTGGGGGTCAAACTAAAAAAAAATAAAAAAAACTTTTTTGAACAATATCGTGTGACATATCAAATGAAAGGGCTTACTGTGAAGGTTTTCATTTTAATTTTTCATAATTTTAAATGGTTTTGAAGTTATTCAAGAAATTAGACGAAAAAAGGCCAGTCCCACCTTATTTCCGAAACTACTGAGCCTAAAATTTTGAAAAAAAAAATGAAAATAATAGATCTTTACCTATAGATTACAGGAAAACCTATAAGAAGTCAATAGTGTTAAAATAACATGTTAATAAAATAAAATTCGTTCGGAACCCTTTGCACACGAGTCCTTCTCGCACTTGGCCAGTTTTAATTGTTGAGCTTCGTTGTTTCGTCTTCGGAGCTTTATTAGTGCTGGCCACTGATAATTCTGACGGTCAGGAGTTGTAGTGGCCAAATTCTGACACCACCTGCAGAGAATTCCTGATGGAAAAATCGGCCAGAGATTCCAACTTTCGACCTTATCATTCAAAGGCGTCTGCTTGTCTACCAATAAAAAACATACATATTATAATATATTTACAGCGATTACCATTTGTCACAACTTATTTACATAACTTTTGACCGTGAATTAATATCGACAATGTTAAATACCCAATATTTTCCTTAGAAATGACGTGTGCACAGACATTTTAGTAGTGTTTAGTATGATAATATTTAGTTTATTATTTTCCGTTGTTTGTTTATTTTATTAGCAGATTAGTCAGTGACGAGTGTGTGAATGATAGATGACATTAGGATGACCTATAAATTCTTCAAACTTGTTAAAAGATTTTGTTTATTTATTTTAACTTGAGCTTTAAAGCAGCTGCTTGTTGATTGATGTGAGCTAATTTTTAATAAAGTTTTGGAGTATGAATCATTTTTTAAGAAGCATCACAGATTCACAGAACATGCAAATTCCCCGAAGAAGACGCATTTGTGTACATCAAGACACTTCAGTGTGTTTCACACATAAATTAATTTTTTTTTAATGTTGATATATTGTTCCTCCGAGAATTTGTGATGCATTTTCTTTGCTTTTAGTCGATTTATAAAAATAGAACTCGATAGAGCATAACACATAAAGATTTATGTAAGACTTCTATATCAATATAACGTTACTATAGTTTACTTTATTTTATATTATATAGAACCTATTTTGTTAAAGCTAAAATTAAAAAAAAGACAGAACCAACCCAGTCTGATTCAACTCCAATTTGTTATCCAAATCGTATACACAATCTACGCCAACACAAACCACAGACAGGGTGATGTAAAACAGCGCAAAAGAAAGTAATTAACATTAGCAATGCACTAACAGACACATCCTGTAGATGCACAAACATGCGTGGCACACTTTCTCCGGACACCCGAAATATGAGTGCGAATGTAGGGTGACCATGGTTCGTGTGAGGTACCTATACTTCGAGGCCAAATATCCACGTTCACACGTTATCAGACGATAATGATATTGTTATAGACTGGTGGACACAGCAGACACAGGTCTTTGGCTGTGGATCTGAAAGGCAAGTGAATCTTAGTGACATGCTCTCGAATTTTCAACTTACAAATATAACTGCCTTCGCGGTCGAGTGGTTTAGGCGTTTGCCTTGTGACCCGGTGGGTTTGAGTCCCACGGGAAGCATACTTTGTAAAGTTGTTTACAGTTTGGCTAAGACATTGCAGGCTTGAATCACCTGATTGTCTGATAAAAGGATGATTCCGTGCTTCGGAAGGCACGTATAAGCCGGTGGTCCCGGCCGTCAAATGGCGGTCGTCAAATAAACCGTGTCAGAGGTCCTTGAGGCGGTTTAGAAACTCTGACACTAGGGTGTATGGGGTCGTTTAGACCTTACTACCCACACGAAAAGAAGAACTTATAAATCCGTGGTTTCTGGAAAAAGAAATCGATTTATCATAAATTAAACGCAAGTCAAGTGATGCGATTAACTTTTGAGAACTTATTCAACCAATCACGGCTACATACGCGCGTTTGAAAGTGTTTCACAATAATTTTGATAAGTTTTGTTCGAGAAACTGGTATTTTTAATTTACTTTACGGCGTTCTGCCTTATGACTGTTTTGTTGTACCCATTGATATTTAAAAAACCCAAGATGCACAGTCTCGAACAAATGCAACACTCGAAACTGTCGTCAAAGACATGTATCAAGTGTCATGTGTGAGGTGTGTGAGTTATACTATAAACAATTTTTTTTTTTTGCAAATTCAACTATACACCGATCGCTTAAAGTTGTTTTTACAAAGCAGTGCAGTATGCCTGTTTGAAACTGCTTGTTTTATGAGGACGTTTTTGAGATGCTGAGTGTGTATCTTGGGTTTTTAAATATCAATGGTTGCACCAATAAAAATGTTAAAAACAAATGAGGTGATAAAATGTAATTTTTATTCTCGTATAAAGCGTATCTTGAGTTAATAAAAACTGCGTGAAAAACATTTTGAAATGCGATAAAAAACAGTAGTGCTATTCTGTAACGACATTTTCGAGTCTCAACAGCGGAATCCGAGGTGAGTATAAACATAAGACCTTTATGTTGTGTGTTATAAAGTTCACTTTGTGAGCTTTGTCACTCAGGTGAAGCTCGATATCCAAATGTACTTACAGAATAGACTAGCAGTACAAAACACGGACTGTGAAATATGTCAAAAGTAAGTATTTAATATTTTCCAAATCCGTGCAGCATATCCAAAGAATTCCCGTTTTCACATCAAAAAAGATAACGCCTTCATTCAATCATACAAAAAATAATTAAAAACATATCTCCACATAATTCATACCTCATGATGGATGGTCTCCGAAAACCAAGTTCATATTACAGAGCACTGCTTACCCAAACAAAGTCGGTTGCCATAGCAACGCGTCGCGTCATGGCGGCGCCTCCAAACGTGAGGGGTTTAGGAAACCACCCCTGAAAACTGAAGGGAAGTAGGAAAATACTTGTGTATATCTTGATCGTGAAAGAATTTTGGTGAAATGTGACGGAATCTTTGGGGAGTCAGCTGTATTTTTATCTTTAGGGGTAGGTAATTTTCTCATTCAATGAAAATTGTATTTCAGGAGACGATATGGGTATATAAATGCGAAAGTAACTCAGTCTCTGTTTTTCTAACTGACTGTTTATTACGCACGTCTTAAAGGATTACGATTAAATATAGCACTCAGAAATCTCATGTATTGCGTTAGGACATTGTTCTCGTGGCATGATTTTTGGCGTTCACGTGGGCGAAACCGCTGGAAGAAGCTATTCCGAAAACAACAAAAAAAAATCAGCAGGAAATCAACTAGAGAAAAATAAATCACTAAGAAAACATGAAATGAATCCCATTAAACAAACAGTTCAATACAACTAATACGTCTTTCATAATGCGCACAGCAAACGAGTGGAACTCTCTTCCTGCGTCTGTGTTTCGCATACAACCCTAATCTCTTCAAAGTTAGAGTGAACTGGCTTCTTCTGGGTAAACTCGCTCCATTGCCGACTTTGTCACTGTCATCTCTAACCTAGACTAGAGTCCAGGGCATACCCATATAAAAAAAAAACATACCGAATTGCATAACTAAAACTCACGTTAAAATACTTCCAACATGGCCCATTCTGTCCACACCAATCACCAAAACTGAATTCACTTCAAACCTTTCATATTGATTATTATGAAAAGAGGGGTAGGACTGAAATGACCGACGGAGGTTTTATTACCAGTAATGTATGTCAGGGGTTGTAACAGCCATAAGTACTGGTCACCCCATTTTACAGGGGTCGTTCGTTTATGCAAGTTTTGGGAGCGACGAATTTCGTAACTATAGACATAGTTTAGCCTGTATGTCCTACCATGAGTTTTATCAATCTATACTCGCTAGCGACTGTAGTTAAAAAAATGTATGAAAACTTAAAAAAAAGTTTCTAATATATTTGTTAAAGTTGTTAACTACCAAGCAAGCAAGCAAAACTTTAGTTAACAACAAAAAAAGTAAATTAGAAACTTGTTGTTTAAAAGGTTTCATTCATTTTTAGGGTTCCGAACAAAAAAACGGAACCATTATAGGATCACTGGGGTGTCTGTCTGTCTATCTGTCTGTCCGTCTGTCACAGTCAGTTTTCTCCGGATCCACTGGACCGATTCTGTTGAAATTTGGTACACTTATGGACTTCTATGCACGAACTATTCATACACACGAACGCGTCACGTAAATTATATTTTTTTTTTAGTATGGGGTTCACTTTTGGGGGTCAAACTAGACAATTACTCGCACTTGGCCAGTTTTTTATCTATAGTCGCTAGCGAGTATAGATTGATAAAACTCATAGTAGACGTACTGGATATGGATAAAGACTGTCTATCTGGTCTGTTTTTAACCGAATTCCAAAAAAGGAGGAGGTTCTCAATTCAGTTGGTATTTTTTTCTAAATGTATGTACACCGATTACTGCGAGATTTCTGATCCGATTTCTGTGATTCTTTTTTAGTTCGATGCGGCTTACTTGCTATTTGGTCCCGTAAAATAATTCAGTTTGGTTCAGTAGTTTTTATTTTATGAGCATTTTTGCTTATTTTAATTTCTGCGTAGACGAAGACGTCGTCCAAGTATCACCACTGGAAAGAGAAAAATAAAAAACTTTTTTACAAAAAAATATAACCGACTTCCAAACAAAAGGATGGTTGGTTTTGTTTCTTTAAAAAATAAAGAAACAAAAACATATAATAGACACTAGCTGAACCGCGCAACTTCGTCTGCTCCGCTCCTATTGGTCTTAGCGTGATGATAGCCTTCCTCGATAAATGAGCTATCTAACACTGAAAGAATTTTTCAAATCGGACCAGTAGTTCCTGAGATTAGCGCGTTCAAGCAAACAAACAAACAAACAAACTCTTCAGCTTTATCTATACATATAATAAAATCGTAGACTAACCGTGTCTGTACATTGAATATTTTTGCATGAAAATTACACAGAAAACTCAGGAAAAAGGTACAAAACACAAAAATGCAATTTTTGAAATTTTTGTCTGTTTGTCTGTTTATCTGTTTGTCTGTGCGTTTGTGGGAGCATCACGCATAAACCACAGATTGGATTGCAAATCTAAGTAATTTAAAATATTAAGTGATAACCCGAGTAACATTTAGCGTTTATTTCATCAAAATCGACCCACAAAATCAAAAGATATTGAATTTTTAAATTTAGGAAGAAACTTCCTAATGTATTCTGATGAGTCAGAGCGCCATCTATTGAGAAAAAATAAAACGCACGAAAGCATTCACAATTGTTGTTTTATTTGTGAAACTTTTAATACGTGGCAAAATAAAAGTGATCATTTTTATACCTTTTCGTTATATTTTATCGTTACAATCGATCCACAAAATCAAAATATATTGAATTTTTAGTTTAGTAAGAATCTTCCTAATGTATTCTGATCAGTCAGAGCGCCATCTATTGAGGAACCAAAAAATGCATGAAAGCGTGAATGTTACACCAAAACACATTGATTGAGTTATTCGTGAAACTTTTAATACGTAGACGTAGCAAAATAAAAGTAAACATTTTAATACCTTATCGTTATATACGTTCTTATTTAACGTCTTCTGCTGCCAAATATTTTGTCAGTTTACATGGTCGATAGACGTTGCACTGATGACGCGTTTTTCTGAATTGTTGTGTTAAGATTTTCCACTGGAGAATGACCTCACACGATTTTTAAGCACAGTCGTAGTTCGTGGGAATTTCGGTTTGGTCTCTGAAAGGTCTTAAATTGTTAGGGACCAAAATTGCTTAAATCTCTGAGTTGTGCTGATTTCGTTTAAAGTGCATTTATCGTAGAGTCTTAAACTGATTTAGTTTTGTGAAGTACTGGACGGTTCGACTTGCGGATCAGGGGGGCTACTCTCTAACGAAATCCGTAGTTTCGGGTTTAGTTGCGGGCGGGCGTATTCTACTCCGTGTCACCTACAGACTTACGATTAGTCCCGGACCCGAACTGAGAATGAATGACAACACGATTTCACAGTAACTGTCAAATCGTGTTATCATTAGTTCTCAGTGGTTAGGTGATACGGAGTAGAAAATGCCCGCCCGCAACTAAGCCCGAAACTACGGATTTCGTTAGAGAGTAGCCCCCCAGGCCTGTAGGGTTCCGTACCAAAGGTGCTGTGCTGATGGGACCCTACTGCTAAGCCTCCGCGATTGATTCCGTTTAGAGCGAAGCAACGAACGGTTCGATTTGCGAAACAAGGCTAATAATAATAAGGTACCGTACCAAAGGTGGTCACGGTGACGGGAGCGATCGACTTTGGGGGGCTACTCTCTAAGTCCAAAGTCCGTAGTTTTGGGCTTAGTTGTGGACGTATTCTACTCCGTATCACCTACAGACTTACGATTAGTCCCGAACCAGAATTAAGAATGAATGACAACACGATTTCACAGTAACTGTCAAATCGTGTTATCATTAGTTCTCAGTGGTTAGGTGACACGGAGTAGAATATATATATTTATTTTTACTGTAGATAGGCATACGTTTGACCACTATCTCACCTGATGGTATGCGATGATGCGGTCGAAGATGGAGCACGTTTGCCTAGAAGCAACCTATTCAGTTTTGTCTTAAAGACTCCCAGGTTGCCCGCAACTAAGTTTTTAATTCGTGCTAAGTATCAGACGGTTCGATTTGCAAGCCAAGGCAAATTATAGGGTTACGTGCCAAAGTTGCTAATGGGACCCTATTATTTAAGCCTTCACGTACAATTTTGATTCGTGCGAACCAAGTCGATTTTTAGGGTTCCGTACCAAGGTTGCTAACGGAACCCTATTTATTAATAAGCCACTGCTGTCCGTCTTCCTTCAGTTTATTCGTTTTATTTCTGTCTCGAAAATATAAAAATGTCTTCTAGAAAAAGGTCGAATCTTTCACAATATAGCAAAAATCTTAATCTTCTTAATATATAAAACAAAGTCGGGTTTGTTCGAACACTTTTCTAACTAACTCGAGAACGGCTGGACCCATTTTCATAGTTTTTGTGTTTTTGGATTAGTCTTCGTCCGGAATAGCATAGTAAGAATTAAAATACAAAAAAAATAAAAAAATAATGAGTAGGTAGGTAGGGTAGCTAGGTCAGGGTCGGTAGGTAGAGTAGCCAGTTGACGGGAGCGAAGCCGCGCGGGTCAGCTAGTATATTATAAATATACAGACATAGCTTAGCCAGGATATAGATAAATGCTCTATCTATCTAGTCTATATTGTCGCACCGTATTCTGACATTTAATTGGACCCAATAGTTCTTTGAATTTTGGTAGTAGAACGTTTTATTGTATACTTATGTCGAATAGGTAGGTACTACATCCATCGCCCAGAGCTGAAGGAGACACTTGACGATTTTCCATCCAAAAAAAAACCTCATCTATAATTCGGTAAGAAGCCTTGTAACATTTGAGGCCAATAGACGGAAATAACGGCATACGAAACCACAGTAAATGTTGCGAAATTCAATCGAAAACCGAAACCTATGTCTACTTACCTACCTCTTGCGTTCACTACCTCCGCAGAGTATTGCATGAACTGTCTATGTTTTCTTTATTTCATTCCAGCAGACTACCAAAAAAGTTTTTTTTTTACAAAAAAATAAATAATTGCAGGCTTACTGAGAAATTTATTGAGATGCCGAAGCATCTCTGTAGCGGCATCAATGCCGCCACAAGCAAATCTACATCGCAACAAAAAGAATCATTTATCCAACTAGCAGCGAATTACTAGGTTGAAATCCTGAATCGCGCAAGCAGAGTTTACCGTGCGTTTTGAACATATACGAGTACATCAGCCCAATATCAACTATCGGGCAGTAGCCCGCCAGGCACAACATCTGTCTGGTCGGAGGATCCTCCCTTTACAATGGAGGTGTGCGGGACTTTACTCTCTGTTCACTTGTAAAAAAGGTATGCATTATCTCAAACCCAGTTTTACTTCTACTGAAATACGTTGTAGGGTTCATAGTAACCCCTTGGTTGAAATCCAAACTATTGTGCCCATAATTAATATTGGTCTCTTATTATTAACGTCCAAATAACTACAAATTATCCCAAAAAAAAAATCACACGCGCTTTAAAACTTCTACAGTTAAACATCGTCATACCAAAGATGACAATCTCGTATCAATCTAAGACAACAATAGGCTCAGCTTAGCCTCATGACTCTATGGTCTTTATGACGTCATAAACCATAAACCATAGCCACAATGGTGCCCATGAGTCATGAACCCACGCACCATACATGTATGGGAAATTTTACTCTATGGCATTATGGCTAGTCTTGTAAGTTTCGCTGTTCGTTGAAATAGTGTCTTTCTATTCTGCTACGTGTTGTAAGATGGTGGAACCGACGATGTGGTTACAAATGGAGGAAACAGTCAATTTGGCTGATATTGTCTCCTGGATCGAGGAAAAAGCCTCCTCACATAATAATTTAACCTAAACCATGGTCCAAATTGGGATACAGTATGGCAAAATGTGCTCGGTACTCAAGTTCTGTAAAATTTTACCTGGGAAATGGTTAGACCGCCATTTGATTTACGATAACTGAAGATAAATTGGCTGAAGTCCAGAATTTACTGCACTAAAGCGGAAATCTCTTTATCCGTCAAACCATTCCAATTCAAAATCAAACGTCCAATTCAATAAATGTCCCTCTATTCTTGTTCGTAACGACACACCTTCAGAATTAAACGACTTCTACAAAGGTTTCCTGCAAATCCCTATAAGGAATGAAAGGATGCATTTCAACTCTCTTCCTTGCAATTTAATGTCTATGGGTCGCACCAAACGTCATGGCAGACCGTTAGATTCTATCAAAAGACAAAATGACGAAGCTATATACTTACTTGTACAATCCTACATAGTAGTTACAAAGAACTTACCTCGATGACATGTTACATGTCTCTTCCATGACGGGCTGTGAATGGCAATGGATAAAACAATATGTCGTAAAAAAAGTGGGACAACATTCGGCAGGAAAGTTTGTATGCAAAAATGCAGGAAGATATGCTAATCAGTTCCTTTTTATTTTAATTCGTGTGGTTTGATTTGTGGGTCAGATTATGGATTTGTGTTATGAATATTTAAGTTTAAGAAGCCGGTAGATATTATTTTTATATCAGTTTCATATTTATAGCTAAATAGGCTGCAAAATGGCTGGTGATATGAACAATCAGTGGTGATCATCAATTTTCAATTGATTGCATACCTACATGAAACCGCAAACCTTTTTTTTATTATATCTCAATTTGTAACCCTATTTGTAAAGACTAGTAATCGAAATTTCATCAAAATATATCGGGGGTGTGAATCCGTGACCCACGTTTTCAGTCCGCACACAAGCCATTAAAAAGTAATTTTTAGCATCCGCACACGGCATTTCTTTGCTCAATCATGTGTAATATTTAAAAAAAAAACTGTCATGACGTGACGTCAAAAACAATATGGCGTAGACATCTGCCGCATTTTGATTACAATCGTCATTCTGACTTATGTCTTCATTAAATTCGTTAGGGAGAACAATTTTGGGGCTCAAATGGTTATTATTACAAATTATTGTTAATATTTCTTGTGTTTATGGGCGTTTAGACATTTTGATGTGTAACGTACATTGTATGACTAAATGCGAATGTCTTTTCATGACATGGTTTTGGAATACAAAGACGAAATTGCTTGTTTTGTAACCAAAGTGTTATTGTGGTTGTGCTATTGGATTGGATATGGATTGCTAACTACGAGTTCTAATCCTAATTTCTCGAAATCTATTCAATGTAATCAATGGTTAAATGTATGTCTATTGGATTTGATTGCCTGCTTGTTTTAACGTGTGTTACTTCTGCCAACCAAGTAGGTATAACTGAAGATCTTAAAACCTTTTCGAGTTAAAAGGTTTTTTTTCTTAGATTTAAAAAAGTTACTTAACTGCAATATTTTCTGCCTTATCTAAGTAGGTACCAGTACTAATTTTCTTCCCAATATTAAGTTCCTTAACTGAAATTACATTTTATTGAACAATATTTTCTTCAAAAAAAAAAAAAACAATATAGGAATCGATAGTCACTAGTTCACTACCCATGTCCAGACAAACATGTCAAATAAAAATTACGTCACCGCAAAACCAGTAATATCGCGAATTTCCCGACCGTGCGCGCTAACGGTCACATCCCGTTAGGCAGGGCAGCTGTTCGATTTTCAAACAGATATCGTGCAATATTGTGTTACCGATTGTCTGGTTTTATTGTTGGCGCCATTCGATAAAGTCATAGACTATACAGACACACTCTGTAATCTATCTATGGTATTGAGCACAGAGGTTAAGTTGGGTTCTGATTTGTGTAAAAACTGCTTTGTAGTTTTGAGAGTAGGTTATTTATATTTAATAGAAGCAGAACGAATTGGGTGGTTATTGATAGATATCGGATAACATGGCACTTGGTACTTTAGAATGGTCAAAAATGTAGATATGAATCTATGAACATTGAAAAGTCATAGTAGAAATGGTTGATTATAAATCCTGAGATGAAATATGATAAAGTTGACGGAAAAAGAGAACACAGTGATTCTGTGTCGATCATAAATTAATTTGGTCATTCCATGTAACATACTCCTTATTTAACTAGGAATATAAATGTAACGAGTTTAATCTATACTAATATTATAAAGAGGAAAGATTTGTTTGTTTGTTTGAAATGAATAGGCTCCGAAACTACTGGACCGATTTGAAAAATTCTTTCAGCAATGGATAGCTACATTATCAGGGAGTAACATAGGCTATATTTTATCCCCGTACTCCCACGGGAACGGGAATTACGCGGGTGAAACCGCGTGACGTCCACTAGTGATGAATAAAAACGTAAGGTTAGTAATATTTACTAGGATTTTAACATACATGTGCTTTTTCTTCAAAACTAACAGTAAAACCTTGAAATTAAAAAAACTAAATCTACAGGTGACTACATGATTGAACGGAAACAATACCCATTCAACAATGAAAGATCATTGATTCGTCAAAGTCAATACCTCCATCATTTTGATGAGCGCCTAATTAAAAGCGTCTAGCCTCAAGGGACGCCATGACAGGCAATGAAAGGGCAACGTACAATATATTCCATATCTACATGTCATTACTGACCTAATTTAGACCTACGTATGATTAACATAATTAAATATATGGTGTGGGTTTTTGAAACAGTGATGAGTGTGTTCATCATATTTTTATCGTGTCCATCAGTTTAGTTTTTGGAGTGAATTTATAAAGGGCCTTTTTGGGTAGTGGTACTATTGTCTGGTGCATTTTGGACAGACAACTTCGCTAGTATCCAATGCAAAGATTTCAATTTTTATTTTCGTGTACCTTTAAAGCAGAATGAGGATTTAGTATGGAGAATATAAGAATTTTGGGTTTGTTCCAGATACTACCTTCAGCTGTTATTTAAATTAAAACCAATAAACTAATTTCCAGTTAAGTTAATGTCTTTTATCGCGTCAACTTATGTAGTTCGGTAGAAAAAGCTGGCAAAATAATAATAAAAGAAACAACTCCAGAAAAACAATAAAACAATTCTAGCCGTATAAAAGTGTAAAAAGTTACAATAATAAACCTTTCAAACGTGCCGAGATTTGATGTAAATAATATTCAGATAAAAGTTATTGTTTTATTCGAAAACTTTATCTGCGTCATACTCCCTGTGGTGATCAAATTAGGGAATATCGTAAAACGTCCAGTTTTTTTGTTTGTTGAATATTTCTTACATTAATTTGTTTTCTCCTATCTTTACGTAAACTATTGTAATCGTGTCAACCCCTTGTCTTTTATGATTTAGTGATTATTTTGTGTATTTTTTTGGGGATGAAGAAACAATTTTTGTGGTAAAGTCGTGGCTAAGCGCGTTATTTTTTTGGTAAAATGGTTCTTTCCTACATCAATTCTCACTGTAGTGTTAATTTCAAATACATGTTTGCTCTCAATTGCTATCGCTCGAGCTTTTAATACCCGGAGTTATACTTAAGTTCTTTGTGAAGTTTATTGCGGGGGTACTTACAGTTTAAACGCGAAGGGCTAACAAGCTGATCAAAATTACATACACGATCTCAAGATAAGTATACATTATCTTGAGATAATTACCACTTGAATTGACACGAGTAATTTGAAGTAAGAAGATGATCTCACTAGAACTCTGATGAAAGTGATAATTATACCAATTAAAACTTAATTTATTACTCTCGCCTTAAAGGTTTGTTCAGTAGTCCACAAGTTAATGGGCTATTTAACTATCCAAAAAGCGACCGACGTCACATATCTTGGTATTTTAGAAGTGCAGTAAAAACACGAGAAAGCCATCAAAACTTTAACGGGCATTTAGCAAGAGCAATTCACGGACTTGTTCGAGATAAAAACAAAATACTGTCGATTTTCTTTTTGGCTTCGAATAACGCGAAAGTTCACTTAATTTTGAACAGTGTTGGGTACAAAATCGAATGTGTAAAAATGGTCAGACTTTTTGTCAAACCCAATTCATATTATTTCTTTTTAAAACGTCGATAAAATCAGTACCAAACATCGAAGTTTGCCCATTTTGTATAATCTTTTAAATTTTCGAGCCACAAAAGAAACCGCGGGTTTTTGCTGTTAATTTTTTCTTTCACAAATTCCTGAGACTTGATACCTGATCGGAAGGCAAATAATCAAGGTGTTGCAGACAAAATAACGTTTAAACACAAAAGAGTTAGAGTTTAGAATTGTCTGAATTCACATTTTGACTGGAACATAGATTTCCCGCCTTATAATTCGGTCTGGCGCCATTTTGGGATATTTTATTTTATTTTAAAAGGGTTCCAAAGGTTCTTTGCGATTGTGAATTAGTGGCTTTTTGAGGATATTACAACATTATTACAAGCCTATGTTTAGAGATAAAGGATTTATTGAGTGAACACAAACTATGTTTCTTTTATGGAAGTTGCTAAAACGATTTTAAAAGGTTAGTAGGTTTTGTGGGTGATACTTAAACAAACCATGATTGAGTTCTATGTTTTGTTTGTATAACCACCTTTCAAGTAATATTCAGAGGTGTATGCAGAGGTGTAGGTACTCTTTCATGTGTGGTCCTTGAGACTTAAACCACGGCATCATATTTGGGTGTGGGAAGGTATTCAAGGATTATTTCAAAACAATGTACATGCCTTCATTTTGTGTATTCACAATCACTCATTTACTAAGCGAGGTTAGTATGACCCTGCTTTCCTCTGATACGTTAATTAGATTAGAATTTTCTTTTTTATACATATAAGTTACAGAAAAGATGGATGAAGAGAACATTGCACAGGGTGACACAATGGGTGGCCTAAAAGTAAGCTGCATGAGATATGTACTGACACATGAAGTTTGTATGTGAAAGTTACATTGAAAGCTCTTTCCTCATAAGGCCTATCCAGACGATGCCCTTCGTTGTTGAAATCTTTGTCTTGTCCATGATTTCAAAAGGCAGTGAAAGGTGCGTTGAGTTGTTTCCAATGATATCTGTTTGACATCTGTATTTAATACTGATCCTGATTGCAAAGGAATCCAGATATAAAATTTCTCTCCTCATCTAGACTAGGTTCAAAAATTTATAAGATTATATTACTGGTAGGTATAAAACCAAAGGATCAAACTTTTTTCTAACTTCAAATAACTCCAATAGATGTATTATGTGCCTTAAAATATTCCTTGACCACCCCTAAAGAAAAACGCCATGCACTTTGAAACGAAACAAAAACGCCGTTGCAAGTACTTAATACTTCACTCTGTTACACAACACACTAGAACCTTCTAAAACGTTGCTTCCATGAAACGGAAAGAAAGAAAGAAATAACACAAAAGACTCGGTACTGTAAAGGTAACTTCAATTGGTACTATTCATGTATGTTATAATGACTATGGAAAGGTACTGAGGGTGACCATGACGGTTTAATTTTGAGAGATATTCCTAGTTATTATATTTTTTTAAATACCATTTTGGTTAGGGCAGTCGTTACAGCTGCAGAAGTCAGAAAATTTGACAACCGTCTTGCATCGAAATATCGACTCACCCAGTTACTTGGTTGGCAGTCTATGTTAAATACCTTCACTCGCTGCAACGGGTTAAATTGGAAGCCGACCCTAGTAAACGCTAGGAAGATATATCGATAACATATCATTTTGTAAAGAACGTAAATAAAGTTTTTTTGTTGATCACGTAAAAATATTGCATTTAAAAATAGTTATCAATGCATGTATTCATTAATACATGCATGTCTAGAACCTACTAGAGTATGTCTTTAGTGACTTTGCATGCTGGCTAATAAAAGGCAAATGCATTAACGTAATGAACACTTACTGCTCTTAATGTTACTTTAAAGCATCAAGCGTGCAAATGCCTTGAAAATGTACAGGGTGGAGCCAAAAGTTATAGAAACACTTCTATCAAGACTAGACAGATATCAGACAAATAAATGTGCTCGCATGAGAAAGAAACATTAATTTAAAGGGCGCCATGAAAGTCAGAACCATGAAGTGTCATTAACACGAAGTTCTAATTAAATTAATTAGGTATGCTGTCTCATTAGTGTTTATTTTTATGTGCTAGAATAAAACAAGAGACTTTTGTAGAGATAACGTTCACGCAAAAATATATGCTAAATTACATGTCGTTCATGTCATAATTTAATTAGCGTTTCGGTTTATTTCGCCAAATAAAAACTGTTATATTATAGAGTAGATAGCATCCACATAAAGGTTTTGAATTTGTTGGTTTTTAATTATAATTATTTAATAACTCTTTAATTCGACTTCAAAGAGGTAATCAAGTTTAAACTGTTAACTTCTTGTGCTCTACTTGATAACTTTTTATAAGAGCAAATCCTGCGGCTGTCGTATCTATATGCCAAAGCTCTCAAATACTGCATCTTTATTTTCATAAATGACCCTAAAAATACAAGTACATAGATCACGACAGTCCCTCTTCTCCCGAAAACCATAGCCACACTACGAAGCACGTTCCCGCCACAGATTTATGTGCACCTTTACAACACCCGCCCGGCAGGTGATGGACGCACGCGCTGCCATTGTTGTTGGGGGCTCAGCGATGGATGGACATAGGACAAATGAACGGTGGCTGCGAGAGATGTGGTGTATGTAGGTTAGATTTTGTAATGATTTTTATGGTTGTTTTACTACTGCTATATAGATTTTTAAGAAGACAGTTGAACAAGCTGACTAGCCTTTTCCTAATTATGTTGGAGTCGGCTTTTAGTCTAATTGGATGCAACTAAACACTAGTATTTTACATAGAACGACTGGCTATCTGAAGTTCACAACCCAGAGACTGGGTAACATGATACCTCTTGACAAGACTGGTGTCTAATTTTCTAACTTCTGACTACCCGTAACGACTGTCAAAGATCTTCAAATGATTGTCGGGACCAACGGCTTGATGTACTTTCCGAGGTATGGAAGAAATATTACGTACGTTTTTGACATGAAAATGGATCAAATATCTTGTGTTGTATGCAAGGATGTGTGTATCCCAGGATATAGTGGCTGTGTGAGGTTAGATTTGTATGGTGGATAGGCTCGAGTTTGAACAGTATCTCACTCGATGTTAAGCGATTATGGTGCTTGCTTGATGTTACTTATTTAAGATAACAATTGATAAATCTTTGTGATATAATCCAAGTGTTTGAACGATATATTGTGAGGCCAAAAGATGGATGACGGCTTTCATATGAGAAGGCCCTCGTATCAAAGGCTGTCGACATTTCTCAGAATCTTATAACATCCCGGCGCAAGTTTACTTTAACGACAACTATCAAATCGATTATATGAAACAAAGAATAAACATAAACTTTAGCTTTTGCGCAGCTGACATTTAATTTGTACTTGCGTTCAGCAAACACAATAAAAAAACACTGTCATTTACTTTGGCTCTAATTAGTCGGTCTTCAAAGAAATAGTAATGAAGTCGGCTAAGCAAATAAACAGTAGTAAGCGGAAAAATTAGAAGTTCGCGGAAAAGCAACAAACATGTTTCCTAGACAGTTTGAAAAATCCTTATTTCCCAATCTACCTACAACATACCATTTTTACTCGACTTTTTCAACCATTTTTTCATTTTCGAGAACGTTGAAAAAGCCATTCATTTCAATGGACATTTCATTGAAATAAACATCTTGAAAACAATTCGTGGGCACGCCGATCGTATCCGTAGTCACGAATTCGTAAATGGCTCGAGGGATTCACGATGTCTTCTGTAAAGGTAATAAATAAAGAGGGAGGGGATAATATTTATGTTAAATCGCGTAAATTGTAGTGTTTATAAAGATTGATTTTAAGATTTGAGAGTTTTTACAATTAAATATGAGTTTGGGGCTTATGACTAGATAAGAACAGAAAAATTAGTTGACGTCTGGTAGAGCTAGGATAGTAAGGGTTATCGCGTTTGAATTCGCTACTAGATGCGCTAGTCTACCGTGAGGTTTTAAATGACAAATTTCACTGTTGGTTGGCTATTGACGTGAGTTTATTTACTTATTTGATTTGTTTTTTTTTTTAACTTTGTTCACATGCGCGTAATAACAACTTTAATGCTATGATTAAGAACCTTACTCGACAGTGGCGCCAACTGGTGAGTGCAGTAACGGTAGCCCTTATTGGGATAAGTGTAAGGGGAATGTCATGATACTCTAGTCTCAATGATTATCACAAAGGTACACTATAACACAATTTAAATCTGGGTTGTGTGAAGAATCATATGATAGAAAAAGGAGTAAAAAAGCGCGAATGCTCCGCCATGTTAGTCCTTCACCACTCTTGGTTTACTGACAGACAATGCCTACGATATTAGATCTATTTGTATGTAAATATAGACTAAGTAAATAGAGCGGAAGAAGAAAACTTGTTGCGCCAACCCCAAATAACATTCTTATGTTATATGTTGTTCAATGCTAGGAAGATGACGATCAGACTCTAACAAATAACAAAAATCGTGTTAAAAAACCTCACATAACTTGGTATTCCTTAAACTCATAATAATTACAACTAAATCTAATTTGAACCATGACCGTGCTCTTTGAACAATCCTCCATAATGACCATGTAACAAATTACGATATATTCAAGACCACCATAGAGGTCCAGTCGCACATAAAAGTGTTAGTAAAATAGTCCGGATTATGGTAAATACCGCCTTTTTTTGAAGGCAAATGGGAGTCATGCTTAGGAATCGTGGTAATTGCTTTTGTTAAGAAAATTATGTATTTGAATTTCAAATTGTACAAGTATTGTGGGGAGTAAAGTTATTAGAATAAGTAGTAAGACTTCGTTGAAATAAATGTTTGGTTTTGAAGATGTATTTGTTTTATTCATAAACAAAGGTATGTTTCTAATCAAATATGTATTTTAAAGTTATTTTTGGTCAACAAAAGGCAGATAAAAATAAATAAAATTAAAATAAAAACCCACATATTAAACTGCTTTTAGGTAACCTTAAACATTAATTTTTAAGTAGATGTATTGATTCTAAACATGAAAACGTCTTATTTTTTCTTAACGATTTAACGATGACGGTTTTAAAAACACTGATTATAATCAAAATAAATGACCAAATGTCTACATTATCCCTGGATCAAAGGAGCTGGAAGTCATGTGGAAAGCTTTAGCCCAGCAGTGGGCTGACACAGGCTGATAGTATTTAGTAACCAGTAAAAGATTATAGCCAATAACACACTTAAATTGTGAAATCTTAAACAGTTTTCTCCTCACCAGTACTAAACGTGTAAGAAATACCTTGGAAACACCACCTTTCCCGCTCATCCATTGTTTTTAACATTTTAATGACACATGAAACCCGTGAGTTATGGTACAAAACACCATAGATCCTTTTATCTATGGTTTAGGTTCTTTTAAGTTATACTTTTGACTCCTTTATGCCTCCGGGTACGGTGCTGTTGAGTTAGAGATAATTTTATGTTCAGTTCAAGTTAATGCTTATAGTGTTTTTATTTAGGATTGTGGGTGGGCAGAGAGGTTAGACTTGTATTGATTGAGTTAAGGTTACGTTCATGTTCAGATTCTTGGTTAGATTATGTTAAAAATATCGATACTTAGTGACATTTCTGCCCGGCTTGATTTAAAAAAAAAGTATGCACTTAATGTACTTTTTCTAAGAATAAGATATTTTTTAAGGTATTATTTCTGACATGTTTCACCATTCGCTTCGCTGGCATACAAATATTCGAAAAATAGGTAACAATATTTGACCGTTCTTTTTAACAATCGTTAAATGTAAAACTTATTCTTTCTAACTAAAGAGGAACAATTGTTGGTTAGTCACTGTGTTTGTTACTACCATTCGCTCTAGTTGAGAGTTTGACCATAGTTACAACAGTGCGATTTTATAAACATGTCATAGTGAAAGCCTGGGTGAAGTGATCACGAAGTGAGCTGTCATTCCATGTAATCAAGATGGAAAGACATTTGGAGGTACGCGGTACAGAGAGTAAAGTCCCGCAAACCTCCATTGAAAAGGAAGGATCCTCCGACTAGACAGTTGTTATGTCTGGCGGGCAACTGCCTGATAGTTACTATAGGGCTGATGTATATGTTAAAATCGCACGGTAAACTCTGCTTGCGCGATGCAGGATTTTAGTTCGCTGCTAGTTGGATAGATAGCGGCGCGGTTCTTTTTGTTGTGATGTAGATTTGCTCCGTTGGTTTTTCTTGTGGCGACATTAATGCCGCTACAGACATTTCACTTCGCGCTGACTCCACCTGAGTTTTCACGGTGAGCGGTTTACAGAATCGACCGGCTGAAATGATAGAAGTTGGCAACTATTTGAATACAAAACATCGAGATACAAAAATCAGTATCGCAACATACTGTGAGGTATTTCCAAAGTGAACAGTGGTATTAGTGCGAAGTTTTAAAAGTTCTCGATCGCACTAGCGTATCGTCAATTAGTATTGAAACTGAATAAGCGCCGCCTGGTGACAATTACGGAAAACCTATGTTTTTTTTTATCCGATTTGACGTAAGCGAATGTTTACGCTAACGCGATCCAGTACGTTTAAAAACTCGCACTAAGGCCTCAGAACTTAGTTGTAACTAAGTATAATATTATAAATACCTCTGCTCATTTATTCTGCTGTCACCTTCTAACCAAAAAGCTTTGAACTTACAAAGCAGCGGATCTGATAGCACCGGACAGTTTCCGAGAAATGTCCAGGTAAGCGGAGTGTGCGGTTTTTTTGCCGTCTGCCACTTATTTGTTACGGTTTTTTTGCTGCTGTGTCACCTTTGTGATCGATTGTACTGAGAAGTATGATTTGAATAAATAGTTTCGCTACAGGTATCTATGGGTACAGGGAATTAAGGGATGCAAGGCTGTTGGTGTTTTTGTTTCATTACAAAATACAAATACAAAATCTTTATTTCTTTAACAAATTTCTTCTTATAATCAGTTGCTGGAGTCTCCTTTTAAGCATGTAAATATGCCTGTGTCAGGAGGCTCCGCTCTTCCTTATCGTATTCACAGAATAGCAAGAAACATGTAAACATAAGTTTTGTATTTTAATTATTTAGTAGGTACGAAATGTGTGTGTGTGTGTGTGTATGTGTGTGTGTGGGTGGGTGTGTGCGTGTGTGTCTGTGTGTATCAATGTGTGTTTGCGTAATCAATGTATGTTTATTTCACGTATAACAGCAGTGTTTCGGTTTCTTCATAACTTAGGGTTTTTATCCACTTTATTAGTACAGATTTGCACTCATGAGAGGTTTTGGAAAAAAACTGTAATATTTCGTTTGTTTTATTGTAAAGATAAGCTGATCGTTTTTTGAATTGGATACTAGCAAAAGTAGTTTTTGTTATAGGAACGTTTGTGACTATGTTTTTCCTACGTTTAGTTTCTATGCAAGGATCATAGGCTAGTGTTTTATGTTTTTTTAATATGGTGTATACAATATATAATTTTCGAACTGACAGTAGATTGGACACTTGATATAGACTCACAGTAGGGAAACGTTGTTTTTTGAAGTACATAACTTTTATTAGGTACTTCATGATATTGGTAGATGTATGGAGTGAAGTTTATTTAAAACTGAATATAACTAGCTACCGGAAGACGCAACGTTGGCGCGGCCTCCCACAAGGTGGACCGATGCCCTGGTGAAGGTCGCGGCGAGACGCACAGGACCGGTCGATGTGGCGACGCTTGGGGGAGGCCTATGTCCAGCAGTGGACGTCTTTCGGCTGATATGATGATGATGATAACTAGCTACAACGTTTTGACTAAAAGATAATGAAAAACTTCTAGACTAATAAATAACTTAGTATAATTATACTAATTTATAGTAATAATTATGTACAAACGCGTTAAAGAACTCATTGGGTATCCAAAAAGTCCTACAACACACGATGCCTTCTGCAGTTCTTTGACTAAATAATAGCTTATTAAACTTGTCACTAGTTATTGTTTTCATGTGTATCTAAATGTTATTAAATTTGTATGTTCTATTCTATAGGAACCGGGATAAAACGTACCTATCCTATGACACTTAGCAATAGGGTAGCGTTCTACCCGAGACAAAATTTCCGTAATTGTATCTACTCTTTCAAAGATGACAAACAAACAATTTTACCTGATTATAATAAAAGTTTATATTGCTTATCACTTCTTGATTTTCTTCGTGACTTCTTGACTCACGTTATGCATTACCAACAACCCAATAATAAATAGAAGAAGTTCCAAATTAAAGAAATTCCGTACAGAGAAGTAAACTTAAAAACTTTGAAACCGGGAAGGTCGACACACAAACTTAGTTTAAAATAAAACAAATGAACATCTTTTAACAAGAATTTATTATGAAACAGATAGCGTGTTCTTTATTAAGTGTGAAACAGTCGTTATTTAGCTGATAAATTGAATTAATGACCCTATTTTGTTCCTTAATAAGGATCCCTCTATGTTACTCTATGGTATCAGAAATAAAGACACAAATTCGTTTGTTTTTTTTTTGTTTATGTTGAGATTTTGGATTATAAATCCTGGGTTTTTATGCGGTCTAGTTTTTTATTATGATTCAAAAATGGGTTACATTTCGCCTCTAATAAAGCATATGTTTTTGAATGATGATTCAGAACAGAATAGAAAACATTTATTCAGCATAGACACAACTCACAGCATCATAGACAAAGTGAACAGAAACAATAGTAGGTACGAGTACACAATTATTGCGCTGAGCGTGCCCATACCGACAGGGTAGCCATCTCAGCATTTGCTGAGCGTTAGACACCCAGCGCTGGTTTTCAGTTGGCACCCCGCAGTGACACACGGACGAAGGTAGACACAATAAACAGAATACTTACGATAATATGATTTGAAATGTGACAATATTAACTACTTACCTTCAATCTGACGTGGAAAACTTATTAGTTATTATTCTTCTGTTTTTGTTCACAGGTAAGCAATGTTTTCATCGTTCATCTTCATAACGGACTGCTGAACGTAAGTACTTTGAAAAATCATAATTCTTTTGAAGATAAAGGAATGTTTCGGCATTATGGAACGACACGCAGCTCTAAACGAAATGACAGGTATTGGCGATATCAATTGTCAACATTAACTTGATTGGGGTTGACCACATTTTGGACTTAATGGAATGTCACTGTTCTCGGCTTTAGCCCCTACATTCTGTTGCGGAATTTGTTCGAAAGAGTTACCGCAACCCTGGAACGCAAAGCGCATTTAGAGGTACAGAAATACAGGTGGGTTTTAGTCAGTAAGAGCCTGACGCTCCCCGCTGCGCGAGAGTCGACTGGAATGGAAATTTTCCTTCTAAAGATCTCAGTTATGTAGTTGGTGAAAGTTCCTAAAAAACATCCTTTTTAAATGTCCACTGGATGAACCATTTAGAAATACCTCGTCACGAATAAACTGTCGCTCTCAATGCCGTCCACTACATAACATACTTACACAGGTCCATTGCCCTCTGATAAGAAGTACAGAGAAACATTTCTCCAGCTGATAGTCTATCAAGATACCAATCAAAGACTCATTCATTCACTATAAGTTTATTTATTTTCTCTGGTACTTTCTTATAAGCCTTTATTTATTGTTTTGTTGTCACTAGTTATATAATATCAAGAACGGAAAATAACTAGGTTATCATCATCGAGCTTTTACGTTTTTCGAGTTGTTATAATTTATTAATCTAATCAGAACTGGGGTCAGTTCATCATCATCATCATAACAGCCGAAAGACGTCCACTGCTGGACATAGGCCTCCCCCAAAGGGGGGGTTTGCCATAATCGCCACGCTTGGCAGGCGGGTTGGCGATCGCAGTGTATGGTGTTGCGTTTTACAGAGAACGCTGCTGCCCATTCTCTGGCGAGTCCCTTAGTCGCCTCTTACGACACCCACGGGAAGTGATGGGATGGTATTATTCTTTTACGGAACCTTACGGCACCGGCCGACACCATACGGCGACCATACGGGGTCAGTTCAGGCTACAAATAATCAGCTCTATAATTAGGCTAGAAATTGAGCTGGAGAAAGGCCTTTCTTCATTCATTCCATTGTTTCCAATTCCTAAGGAGGAGATCTAAGTCACACCGCCATCTGCTTCGTCGAGTGGTATTTAAAATTTATTGTTTCTTGGTTCCTTTTTCTATGTGGATCTTCTCAAAACTCCTATAAGATGTTTGTCCTTTTTAGACCAATACACGGGTTTGTATTATATACTCGTACTAGCTGACCCACGCAACTTCGTCTGCGTCACATTACTGCTCCGCTCCTATTGGTCTTAGCGTGATGATATATAGCCTATAGCCTTCCTCGATAAATGGGCTATCTAACACTGAAAGAATTTTTCAAATCGGACCAGTGCTCCTGAGATTAGCGCGTTCAAGCAAACAAACGTACAAATTCTTCAGCTTTATGTATTAGTATAGAGTATAGATAAGCAGTAATTGCACCTAGGAGGGATTAGCAGTGGAATCTTTCAATATCAGCGTGCAAAAAAACCTTGCATCTGAGCAATTCACAATCAAAATATTTTAAATTCCAAGATTTTGACCAATTCCTAGACCTAATCATTTATGAACAATATCTGTCCAATACTGATCTAAAAGCCTCTACTAAAACCAGAAAATCTGAGAGCCTATGCATACGGCGTATTTTAATGCGCCGACGACACACGTTTTCGAACGCGCGCTCACGGCGCTTTTGATGACCAACAAAAAGCACTACTCTCTGCGTCTGAAGTGCGTTAGCGCGCGTCATCGGCGCGTTAAAAAAACGCCGTGTGCAAAGCTCCTTAACCTCTAACCAGTATAGTTCAAGATCATACAGTTCATAATCATCATATCAGCCGAAAGACGTCCACTGCTGGACATAGGCCTCCCCCAAGCGTCGCCACAACGACCGGTCCTGCGCGTCTCGCATATATCGGCTATCCGCGACCCTCGTCGGTCCACCTCGTGCGAGGTTGAAAATAAAAGGTTTTGTTTACAATGAAGATAGATCATACAGTTATCTACATTATAACCTGCTATAAAGTATTTTTCAATCAATTTTGATTTGACTGACAACACACAATAACTTTCGAAGGTATTTTTAATTTGTTGCCTCGTTACGCATTCTGATCATTAATCAACAGCATTATCTCTCTGCCTACGTCCCAAGACGCTAGCGTGAAGTTTACGCATTAATTAACTTGTACGGTTAAATTGTCTGGAATTTGGAACAATAATCTTGAAATATGCAGGTTTGTAATTAGGTGTTTTGTAACTTGCTTGAACAAAACTGTTAAGCAACCAATATCTTATTAAGGGCCATTTTCACCAATTCAAACTGATCGCGATCAGTACATCTAAACTGCGTTCAAGAGCTGTCAGTGTCAATATTCCACAGAAAATAACGACACTGACAGCTCGTAAACGTGGTTTGTATGCTGATCGTAATCAGTTTCGTTGGTGAAATTCGTCCTAAGAAGTTAAGAACCTCCTTTTTGATGTAATCTTTCAATTAAAATATTGACTACCATCTTTCAGTTTACTCAAGTTAGATAAATTATCCACTTCCTATTAACTTCCAAGGAATAGATCATCATCATTATCAATAACTTGACGTATTCCAATAACTTTTTATTTGAGATGGGTTTGCTCTTGACCCTAGTCTAGGTCAGAGATGACAGAGCCGGTCGACGATGGAGCGAGCTTACCCAGTAGAAGCCTGTTCACTCTGACTTTGAAGAGATTAGGGTTGTATGTAATTTTATTGTTATATTTTTGATTTGTTTGTGGTCTTTGCAACATGTCTTCTTGTTCCATTCATCTTTATTAGTCATTACCTCAGTACTCACCCCCTCTTTAGCCCATACATCGTTTCTTTCGTCTTATCTTACTCTTTTTATAGCCTGTTTTATTCCTTTAATACCAAAGAATCTACAGTTCTTAATTCGATCTATCTTTTTATTTATACAAAAAAGCGATCATTTTATGAATATTTATCCCAAAAATGAGGTAATCTATTGGATAATGCCACCCACACAGGTCACACGATATCCATTTTAAGAGGAAAACTCGTCGACAAAGCAACCGGTTAAAAAGAAAGTGTTTACTCTATGGAAAGTGAAAAGAAAAGCTTTGTTTAATCATTGTTTATGGTAGACTGTGTCGATGGGTCATCTTGGACCATAGATACTTCGTTAAGTCTTTGGTAGAGTTATCTACACTAATATTATAAAGAGGAAAGATTTGTTTGTTTGTTTGTATGTTTGTTTGTTTGAATTGAATAGGCTCCGAAACTACTGGACCGATTTGAAAAATTCTTTTAGCATTGGATAGCTACGTTATCAGGGAGTAACATAGGCTATATATTATCCCCGTACTCCCACGGGAACGAGAACTACGCGGGTGAAACCGCGTGACGTCCACTAGTTCTCTAATATAAAGACACTCTCCGCCTCTGTTTATTTCTCCACTTATTTCTTCTAAACCACGCTACAGATTATGATACGGTTTTCATTGTAGATTATGTCGATGAGTCATCTTGAGACCATAGAGACTTCCTTAAGTATTTGGTAAATCTCTAACCTCTGAATAGTTTAAAACAAAGTCGCTGACTGCCTCTGTCCATCTTTCCGCAAGCTTCTTCTTTAGAAGGTTGCTAGGTTTACCTACCGAGGAAGGTTTCTTCATAAAATTTGCACCTGTGCAACTTCAGGCAATTGGAGGGCTACTGTCTAAGCCTGAAGTCCGTAGATTTCATAGTAACTGTCAAATCGTGTTGTTATTAATTCTTAGTGTTTAGGTGATACAGAGTAGAAAACGCCTGCAACTAAGTCCGAAACTACGGACTTCGGGCTTAGAGAGTAGCCCCCCAAGTTAGTGACAAATAAAATATCGCACGAAAACTTTTGACTATGATTTTAGACGACAAGGATACGATGGATTGTGTGGCAGATGATATAGCTAGACAGGTGGTGAATACTGATATTATGAAGATAAATATGGAATAAGAAGACATGTAATGTTCACAAATCGGGGCGAAGATAGGAAGGAGGTAGACGATGACCATTCATGAATATTTGTTCACCGATTTGAAAATTTAAATAAATAGTAATTAAATAAAAAAATGAACACCATACACGTCATATATAAATAATCGAATCGACTTACAATGCAATCGGATTGAGAAACGGTAATTGAATTCAATAAATTGTGGCATTATGAAAGAAAGTAGCAGTAATGAAAACAAGTACAACTTCTGTAAAGTCACAATCTGTACAACAACTTAATAAAGATTGAAGATATAAAGCACAGGGAAGTGATAACAGAAAGAGACAGCAACACAAATCAAAGGCACCAGAAAAGGAAAGAGCATCTGCAGTTGATTGCACTTTGATTGTGCTTTCCAGTTTTTTAATTAAAAAAGATTAAAAAGAAAGAGGTTGTGTCCAATGAGGTTTTAACTCAGCATTTCTTATTTCCATGACTGATTTTTTAATAACTAATGTTTTCTAATAATAAATAGATAATCACAGTTTTTTGAAAACATTACGTAATGGCTTTGATAATATTTCATCATAATCTGATGATAATAATGTTTGGGGGGGATTATTTTTTATTATAATGATGACTACGCTATTTTTATAACTGAAGCCATAAAATTAGATAATGATGTAACTAAGTATGTTTGTTTATGTGTTGACAATGAAATGCTTTAAATGGGTTTAGATATGGGTGTACCTCCCACATTTCGCTACAGCCAATCCCAATATTTCAAAAGATAAGTTTTTACCCTATACTAAAATTGTGTCTATGCTGTAGAATGGTCATCATTTGTTTAGTCTTTATTAATACCCATTAAGCCAAGGTTAGGGTTCTTGATCTACGACTACTCCCGAGTTTGTAGGGACAGCAATACGGACTATGAAAGTTTATTATATTGACCATCTGATATAATAGTTAGCACATGTCAATGGCATACATTTTGCACTTTCTGACAATGGTTATACCACTTTGACTGGACCCTCTATCCACCTGGCAACTGCGTAATGCCTCGATACTCTTACCCACTATACGACGCCCAGATGTTACTCTTATCACTACCAAAATGTTATAACAAGCCAAAATCTTCGCATTGCAGCCAGACAAAGAATTTCAGCGTAGTGATAAATAGCATTCTTGGCTCTCAAATTACAATTCCCTTTCAATTTCCTTTACAAGTTTGTATCTATGCAATTACTTTTGTCAGGTTGCCAATGTTTTTGTTATGTCTGATAGCTTTTAAGAACAGGTAGGTAGTGTAAGTACTTCATTTACGATAAACATTGGACAAAATTGTAGCAACCAAAAGGGAAAATCTTTTGAAACAAAAGTTTTAGTCTCATCTTGATTCATAGCATAGCATAGTCGGCCTTATAATGTTCCCACTGTTGGGAATCAGGCCTCCTCTCTAGGAGAGGGAATGGGCCGTAATCCACCACGCGGGCCCAATGCGGGTTGGTGAATGTCACATGTCTTCGAATGTTTGGTTCTAGGACATGCTGGTTCATGATTGACCGTTATTCTATCCTACTACCTACTAAATGAATCCTTACTAATATTATAAATGCGAAAGTAACTCTGTCTGTCTGCCACGCCAAAACTACTGAACCGATTTAAATAAAATTTGGTACACAGATAGTCTGAGAAAGGACAAAGGCCACTTTTTATCCCGGGAGTATGCTCCCTAGGGGTCACGCGGGCGAAGCCTGTGTGCAGAAGCTAGTTATTAATATTATAAATGCGAAAGTTTGTGAGGGTGGATGTCTGTTACTTTTTCATGATAGAACGGCTGAAAGGATCTTCATGAAATTTGGTACAGAGGTAGATTATAGTCTGCAATAACACATAGACTCCCGGGAGTATGTTCTCTAGGGATGACGCGAGCGAAGCTGCTGGTAGTAGTTCCTAAATGTTTTTTCTGTGTTGATTCCATGCTGAAAGGAAGACTTATCATTATTTTTGATTGCGGAATTTGTTCGAAAAGGTCACCTCGGCCCTGGAACAAGGAGGAAGGGCACTGGGAGGAACACGGATGGGTTTAGTCAGTAAGAGTCTGACACTCCCTTCTGCTTCGCCCAGAGCGGGAGGAGTCATTTGATGATTTCTCATCGATAAAATTAAAAACATTATTTTTGGCCTTATCCTAATTTATTTAAGGTGGGCACAACGTTCCATGCATATGTATGTGTCATCATCTCAGCGGTCCCCCTTTAAAGAAACATCGTCTTTCACACAGCCATCGTTTTGTTGCTCTCTGCCTACACTTCTAGCATTCACACAACACTGCCATTTAGAAACGCTCGCCAAAAAAAAAAAAAAACGCGCCCAACGCGCGCACACACACACACCCACACCCACACGCGCACCCACAACACTCACTTACACACACAATTAACCTAACTAACAAAAGTTTATGGCTAGAAATTCCACTTGAGCCACTAATCTTATAATGTTAATTTCTTTGTTTTTTCATCTTTTAAGTTGTCAGTGTACACGTACATAACAAAATAAAATGTATCATTCTGTAAAAGGGCGGAGACCTGGTGTCCTGAAATACAGGCCTAGAGCTTAGTTTAGGCACCAGTCTCCCACAATATTGGAAATGTTGTCTGACTGATACCATGTAATATGTATGTTGTAATATTGTGGTGAGAAAAAAAAAAATATATATTATTCATATTTATACTCAAAACTTCCATTAGGAAACAAGTTTTATTTTTCACTGTCACGACTATTTCAGCAGAAAAATCGTCTTTTAAACATTTTACAGAATATTTTGTAGGTACAAAGAAGTGTCCTTAGTTTTAAAGGTCTAACATACAGCTCAATGGGACATACCGTCTCTAAAATTACTATCCGTGACTGCAATACAAAGTCAAAAAACCCTTTGTAATGTTAAAAAAAACCCATAAAAATTATGGCCCGGTCGCTTCCCTTGAATTAGATACCATCGGTTCTTTCATCAAAGTGCAGCCGACAATTCTGTGTCTCTTTCATTCATATAGAGATTGTCTTCTCTCTCTGTCTTTCGTGGCTTGATGTGGTGGACCATCATGAGTAAGTATTTTATCTTTTCGACTGTTTCCCGTTTGGGGGTAGGCGGAATTCCAAGTCTACTTAAAGATATTGCGTATGTCACGACGTTTTTTTTGTCTTTTCTCATTTAATGAATACTTCCTTGAGAAGACAATCATGTTTAAGCGGAAATATTATGATTCAGAGATGGCAATATTCCTCTACTAAACTCATCAATACAAACAACCTGTAACAGAATAAACGCAATACCTCTTAAGGGGTAATTGAACTCATCATTATGAACAACTTTCACTATGGGACCAACACTGAAATCGTGAAAAAAAAAATCGATTCCCCCATACATTTAATAAGGTGGACCGATGACCTGGTGAAGGTCGCGGGTAGCCGATGGATGCGAGACGCACAGGACCGGTCGTTGTGGCGACGCTTGGGGGAGGCCTATGTCCAGCAGTGGACGTCTTTCGGCTGATATGATGATGATGATGATACATTTAATGTGCGCATAACTCGACACAACAGCACAGCAGCTCGAACAGCAGATTTTTTTTTTTCGCGATTTCGGCCTTGGTCGCATAGTTAAAGTTGTTCATAATGATGAGTGCAATGACCCCTTAAGAGGTATTGCGTTTATTCTGTTACACGTCTACACTAATATTATAAAGAGGAAAGATTTGTTTGTTTGTTTGTTTGTTTGAAATGAATAGGCTCCGAAACTACTGGACCGATTCGAAAAATTCTTTCAGCAATGGATAGTTACATTTTCAGGGAGTAACATGGGCTATGTTTTATCCCCGACCTCCCACGGGAACGGGAACTACGCGGGTGAAACCGCGTGACGTCCACTAGTTGTATATAAAATTCTACTGTTTCTGACTGACTGACAGACAACGCACAGCCGAAACTACTGGTCGTAGAAAGCTGAAATTTTGCATGTAGCTTCTTTACACTCCGTAAGGGAGCACTAAGAGAGGATTTCCCAAAATTCCAACGGGAACGGGAAAAACGGGATGTGCGCGAACGAAGTCGCGGAAAAAGCTAGTGTTATATAAAATTGTTTATTTGTAAATGGTTAGGTTTAGATTATGACAAAAATCTTTCGTAAACTAGTATTTACATGTAAGCGGGCACGCTATTTATTCTTGGAGGCTCATTTTGATTAGTATTGTATGCTTGAGTTTACTTATTTAATTACCTATATATGTACTTAATTAGTTTTATCATTGTTTCATATTTAATTTTTGGGATAATATAGTGTGCTAGCTGACATGTGCCATCCATTTATTTAATTTAATGATCGACATCTATCATAAAATGTTGAATAATCTATACTAATATATAAAGCTGAAGAGTTTGTTTGTTTGTTTGTTTGTTTGTTTGCTTGAACGCGCTAATCTCAGGAACTGCTGGTCCGATTTGAAAAATTCTTTCAGTGTTGGATAGCCCATTTATCGAGGAAGGCTATAGGCTATATATCATCACGCTAAGACCAGTAGGAGCGGAGCAGTAATGAAAATTGTGACGCAGACGAAGTTGCGCGGGTCAGCTAGTAATGTTATATAAATTCAAGTTCTTTAAACTTAACAGACAGTTGTGTTGCTGGGGAGTTTGTTGGCCACTTCTTCTTCCCAGCTAAAACACTAGGAAATGGTGACGGGCTGGGCGATTTGGGGGATTGTCTTCATGTAAATTTTGACGTTCAAAAAGTGCTGTTTTTCAGCCTAGTTTGAATAAATGCCTTTTGTTTTTTTTTTTGATTTAGTCTATTCATCTGCTTGCTTTTTTACTACTAATTAGTGGTCGAATACCGGAGGCATCTGAATACTACAATCTAGTAAATGGATTATAACCATTCGCAAAAACGATACCGTGGGCAAGACGGATGTCAGTTTTTCTGGCTTCTAAGGAGAATCTTCTAAACCCTTAATGATTAATATGACACAAAAATATGGTTTAACAGTAAGAAATTTAAAAAAACCCTCATCTACAGTGATATACAAGCCCAATTTTAATTTTATCTTCCTAACCTAAATTCTTTTAACGATTAATAGAACAACATTCTCCAAAAAGCTTCCGTATACATTAATATAGCAATAAGTAGTCGGTCTGTCTGTGTATAAATAACTCGGGAACATTGCATAAGTCTGGAGCGAAGCCAATGACAATATGCACATGTAAAATTATATGCATTTCGATGGTTTATTTGTAGTTAAAATACTAAGGTCACCGTTTATTGGGTAATTAAGATGCAGTTTAAAATAATGGTTGAATTTCTTGGAAAATCTTTAGAAACTGCAGGCAAAGTAAATGCAAATGTAAAACAAATGTTGTGTGTTATTTGGTACGGATGTACTGACATGCCTAATTTATTTATGTTTACTCGCAAAGGGGGACGCCAAAACGTTTTTAAAGATGATGACCATCTCATCATCATCATCATCACATCAGCCGAAAGACGTCCACTGTTGGACATAGGCCTCCCCCAAAAGGGAGAGGGGAGGTTTGCCATAATCGCCACACTTGGCAGGCGGGTTGGCGATCGCAGTGTATGGTGTTGATTTTTACAGAGAACGCTGCTGCCCATTTTCTGGCGAGTCCCTTAGTAGCCTTTTACGACACCCACGGGAAGTGATGGGATAATATTGGAGTCGGCTTCCAGTAAAACAGGATTCAACTTAATACCAGTATTTTACGTGGAGCGGCTGCCTACCAGACCTCCACAACCCATTAACTGGGTAACACGGTACTTCATGGCAAGACTGGAGTCAGATTAACTGGCTTCTGACTATCCGTAACGACTGCCAAAGATCTACAAATGACAACCGGGACCAACGGCTTAACGTGCTTTCCGAGGCACGGAGGAAGCTCGGTATGTTAAGATGGTCACCCATCCACAGACCAACCTTGGCAAGCGTTGCTTAACCTTGAATATCGACCCGTGCGGTTGTTATTATCTAGCCACGAGCTCCTCGCAAATGTAAAACAAATGTTGTGTGTTATTTAGTACGGATGTACTGGCATGCCTAATTTATTTATGTTTACTCGCAAAGGGGGACGCCAAAACGTTTTTAAAGATGATGATCATCTCATCATCATCATCATCATATCAGCCAAAAGACGTCCACTGTTGGATATAGGCCTCCCCCAAAAGGGAGGGGGGAGGTTTGCCATAATCGCCACGCTTGGCAGGCGAGTTGGCGATCGCAGTGTACGGTGTTGATTTTTACAGAGAACGCTGCTGCCCATTTTCTGGCGAGTCCCTTAGTCGCCTTTTACGACACCCACGGGAAGTGATGGGATAATATTGGGGTCGGCTTCCAGGAAAACAGGATTCAGCTGAATACCAGTATTTTACGTGGAGCGGCTGACTACCAGACCTCCACAACCCATTAACTGGGTAACACGGTACTCCTTGGCAAGACTGGTGTCAGATTCTCTGGCTTCTGATTATCCGTAACGACTGCCAGGGATTTACAAATGACAGCCGGGACCAGCGGCTTAACGTGATTTCTGGGTTATGGAGGAAACTTGGTATGTTAAGATGGTCACCCATCAATAAAACCAACCTTGACAAGCGTTGCTTAACCTTAAAGATCGACTTGAGCGGCTGCTATTCTTTGAATGCAAAATTTTGTATGAATCGACGGATGAATGGATCTGGATGAAATTTCGCACAGATATTAAATTATAGTCTGGAATAGTACATAGGCTGCTTTTTAACCCGGGAGTTTTATCCCTTGGGATCTTCTTCTTCTTATCGTGTGGGCAGTAAGGTCTAGCGACCCCACACACCCTAGTGTCAGAGTTTCTAAACCGCCTCAAGGGCCTCTGACATGGTTTATTTGACGACCACCATTTGGCGGCCGGGACCACCGGATTATCCCAAGGGATAATTCCCGATATTCACGCGGGCAAACGCTAGCAGAAGCTAGGTAACACATAATCGGTAAAACATACAAAGATGGTGCTGACTACACCCAAACACATATATTATCTAATCTCTATTAAGAAACTAATTACCAAGAACTTAACGACATGTATATAGTTTTTTTCTCCGGAATTTTTTGTCAAAGTTCGCAGAGTTTATCAGTGTGTATTGTTTGAAGAAGTTACATTAATAATACATTATTATATAGATGACGTAACGGTTCCTGTTTGTGGGACACGGGAGCAAGTAGGTTGTGGTACAAAATATAAGATTTAGAGGTCAAGCTATATGCTTTTTAATCAGAATCTGTCATGGAAAGGGAGTTACCTAAGCAGGAAGGATTGGCGGAAAGAAGAAATAAGTAGTCGGTCTATCTGTGTATAAATAACTCGGGAACATTACATAAGTCTGGAACGAAGCCAATAACAATATGCACATGTAGAATTATATGCATTTCGATGTAATATAGCGGTCAAACTATATGCTTTTTACTCAGAATCTGTCATGGAAAGGGAGTTACTTAAGCAGGAAGAAATATCTGTCTGTGTATTATCTTAATAATAATAATTAACTAGGTAAAAAAATAAATTGCCCATTAAAACAGTAATTTTGTTAATTCGGAACAATGTAAATGAAAAAATATACGGCTCAATGACTCCCATACATTTACTCAGCAGTTCATAATTGGCACTACTACAATAATTTCCCTTTTATTACTATTCCGCAAAATGTTTGACTATGACAGGTTTTTTAGGTGAAGTTTTGACACAAGCATCTTGAGATTTTTACAATAAATACCTATCACAATTCAAACAAGGACGAAAAATCGCTCATTGCTTTTAGCTTGCGCCCAACCGGAAGTGGTCACCCTAACCCTAAACTCGCTCCACTAACACTATGTATGGACCGGACACTAATTACATTAATTAACTTCATACGTATAAATTATTAGCCAGCACACACGTGACTGACGCCCTTTGGCTGTACAATCACGCCTCTTTAGCATATTAGGTGGGTAGGCAGCGAAACTAAGTACGGTAAAAAATAGGTCAGCTGGAACTAAAATATAAGTGAACCGGTATTTAGTGTAAGTACTGCATAATACGAAAGTAATTTTATTTAAACAGTTTCTTTAAAGTAAAACTGTACGTTTTCTACTCACATTTGATTTGGATTTGTAAATTGTAATCACACATATAAACGTAGCAAGTTAATAAAAAAAAAGTAAAAATAAGCAAGCTTGTTGCCAAGTGGTTTTAATCCAAGGAACGAATCCCGCGCCTCCAAATTTAAAAGTCAGCACAGTTGTACCGGTAAAACAGGAATGCAGTTAATCTTAAAAGTTAACGGAATACACAGTAATCGAGTTATAATAACCAAGACAATAAAATAAACTATATTTATTGAATGAAATAAGGAAGTGAAAGTAATTTTCCGCATATTTTCTTGATTGTATTTTAATGATAAAGAAGAAATAATAAATGAGAAATCTTTCCGTGTGACTTACGGTACATAAAAGTTTACTCTTTGTAAGCAACTGAGGGAAATGTCAAAAGTATATATATTCTGTGGAGATAGAGGTCCATTACATGGAAATAAGATTACAGGGATCGTATTAAATAAAATAATTTTAATATCCAAACAATATTGTTTCAACTTTCAGATTGTAGACTAACTTTCTTTAGAGAAATGACCCCACAGAGTTTTTCATCAGCCGGGAATAGGGTATTTTACTAAAAAAATCTAATTAGTCCGTCAGATAGATATTCAAAAAATATTAAACACGTATTTTTTCTTTTTTCGCGTACACAAAAGATGAAGATGATATAGTGCCACGATGAGATGATAAAACACGCGTGACGTCACTATGATGGTACAATTTTACCAAGCCACATGACGTCACGCGTATCTTCAACGCGCTGTATCGTCTTCATTTTTTGTCTACGTGAAAAAAGTAAAAATACGTGTCCAATATTTTTTTTTAATCTATCTGACGGACTAATTAGATTTTTTTAGTAAAATACCCTATTTGATAGTGATTTGATCAAATCCCCAATTTCATATTTTTCGCGACATACATATTCAGCCAACCCGTCGATCAAACTGGGCAATGCCCTTTTAAATAAATATGCACCAATTCGTATCAAAAGTTTATCTGTTCATATAGCGGTCATAGGAAGTTCTATGCATAATAGTGGAATTTTATAAGCTTCTAGCTTTTGCCCGCGACTTCGTACTGTATGTGTATATTCCGTTTTTCCCGTTCCCGTAGGAATTTTGAGAAATCCTCCCGAGTGTTCCTTTACACTCCCCAAGGAACATACATGCCATATTTCAGTTTTCTACGACCAGAAGTTACGGCTGTGCGTTGTCTGTCAGTCATTCAATCACTTAGTCACTCAATCACGGAAGCTTGCTGACCTGTGCCCACTTCGTTGGGCAGTCTCTTCGGGTTAATATATGACACTCACAAATAACGTGGCTTTCTATTGGTAAAAGAATTTTCAAAATCGGTTCAGTAGATCCAGAGATTACCCCCTACAACCTCACAAACTTTACCTCTTTATAATTTTAGTATGGACTAGTGGACATCACGCGGTTTCACCCGCGTAGTTCCCGTTCCCGTGGGAGTACGGGGATAAAATATAGTCTATGTTACTCCCTGATAATGTAGCTATCGATTGCTGAAAGAATTTTTCAAATCGGTCCAGTAGTTTCGGAGCCTATTCATTTCAAACAAACAAATCTTTCCTCTTTGTAATATTAGTGTAGATTAGTGTAGATATTGATGATAATATCTACAATTGTTTTAGTAAAATAACAGTAGTCTAATCTAAGTATCCGTTATTCGCATTTTACGACGCCAACATGCAGATAGGGTGTCCTATTATTAGGTCGACCACAGGACATTATTGACAGCTATGATTTACTGCGACAATGCGCAAATTGCAGCTGTGCAGAAGCACGTAATTTTTTTTTAAGATTTATAAGACTTTTACACTCCTCTATCTGTAAATGTTTCCTTCGCAAATTTTGTTTGAAGAAAACTAACACAGTATCATTGAAATATTTATTTATAATTTTAGAGCAAATACGAGGTTTATTTTCAAACTTTTCAAATGAACCCTCTGTTGTCTTTAACGATAGTTTATACTATAGTAGAATATCCAGCTAGCAATAGCTGCCAAGAATCAGCACTTTTGGGTCCCAAACATACGCGGTAGACCAAAAAGGAGATGGTGAGACGTACCCAGCAAGCATATTCAGATCTGACCGCCAGGAGCCCTTCAGACATACTAAATAACTAAAATATCGTCACTCTTACATCCCATGCAACATTAATTTGTTTAATAGAAATTATTACATAAACGATACCCAGAACCCACAATAAAACCACGGTATTTATTTTAAAATTAACCCTAATGCAACAATAACTCTATCTGCCGCAATTTGTGTATATTTAAATAACGTTTTATTACAAAAGCACAGGAAACGCCGCGCGATAGTCGTTGTATAGAACATTAAGCACTGCATGTGATGTCAATTGTCACAACTTGCGGGAACTTTAGTAGTAGCTGTTAGGGGGACTATGATTTGTAATTATTATGGGATATTCTGCATACTTGTGATTCGGTACTAGGTACTTTAACACATAATACAGTACCAGGTATCTTAACTAATACGTAGACCATAGCTTAATGCTAAAATTGAAACAATGATTTGAACAAAGATTGATCACTAATCATAACAAAGACAAAAAAATATGTCGTATGGGCACAAATAAAACATACGGTTCCAATTGATAGGTTCCTATGGAGAAGAACCAGCCACAACATCCATGGCCACAATTAAAGAAAAAACTTGCCTGTATCCCAATTTATTTAGGGCGGCCCGTCATGTCAACTTCTTCCATACTTTACTATTAGTGGTCTCTTTCGTAAATCATCCGCAACTCGCAGACATATTTCTTTTTATTTGTGGTGGGTTTGCTCTTGACTCTAGTCTAGGTCAGAGATGACAGAGATAAAGTCTACGATGGAGCGAACTTACCCAGAAGGAGCCTGTTCACTCTAACTTTGAAGAGATTAGGGTACATATACCCGTTTGCCAATTTTGACACAGAGAATCTTAAGTGTAGGTTAGAAATATGTTATTTTTAATGTGCACCATAGTAAATTCAAACAGGAGCTTAAAACTAGTAATGGGCGGTTTCATCGCTAAAAGCGATACCTAAAATCGAAAACAAATAAAGCAACATAATTCTTCTTTCTCCACAAGAAACTATCTACAGCTACGTCTTCATTCATTCAATAGATTCCGCTCACAGTCCACGTATATTCTTATCGTTAGAATAGAACAAGCGCCGTTTAATCTAAGTTCATTGACAGCATTCGATGTTCGCATAGCAATTGCTAGGTACTTCAATAATGTAACAGCTGTTTAAATATATGTAATTCTTGTTGTATTGAGCATGGCTAAAACTTGTCCAATACTAGGCAAAAAATTTAGTTAAATCATGTTTTTAGTTAGGTAAATAAAAGGGTTGCAAAGTTGAATTAGTGATAGCGATTATCGATATGCCAAAATGTGAATTTTGATGACGAGGAATTTGCTAGCATAATTTCCAATTCGTGAGTGTCACTTTGTCTAAAACCCCTTGGGCTCAAAGATGTAACAGATAAAATAACATAATACTTTATTTCTCACCATAATATACATAAATTATTTTACATTCGTCGGATTACATACATCATTTAGATGAGCATTATATTGTGGGGGACTGGTGCCTAAGCTAGGCTCGAGGCCTTTGTTTCAGGACACCAGGTTTCAGGACCACCCCTTTACATTTTCATTTTATAAAATTACTAGTTCACCCGCGCAACTTCGAATCAGTAGTTACTGAGATTAGCGCGTTCAAGCAAACAAACAAACTTAGTATAGATGTACTAAGCGCGTTGACAGAATGTAGTAAGGTATCAAACGACATTTTATAGTGTATTTATTTTGATTAATATAATGTGAAAAGATACCTTGTACTTTGCACAGAAAGAGCTTTCGTGTTGGCTGACTGGTCTTAAAAGTACGATGTCAGAAATAGTTCATCATAGTGTCTGAATAATTACTGACTGAAAATATTGTACCTTTCTTCATCTGTAGATGTTGGTTAAGATAACTGGTGTACCTATATTTAATTGGAATAATTGTGTTTAATTAATTTATTTATTGTATTGTTTTTTTTTATATTATTACCTTTATTTGATTGGAATAATTGTATTTAATTGATTAATTTATTGAATTGTATTTTTTGTATTAAGAATTGAATTTAATTGTATCTGTAAACTGAAATGTATTTGTTTTGTAATTATTCTTTTTCAGCACAATCGCATTGGGTCACTGTAATGATAGCTGTATGTATGTCCGTAATGAATAAAAAAATAATAAAACTGTAGCAACATCGACGTTAGAAAGATACTAGCCACAAAGAATTTAAATACAATCAACAAATCGTCCACAGAACTTCAGGATATGTATATGATGATGAGGCGACAATGCCATATATTGTTTTGGTATAGATCTGACGACAAGTCGAACCACACAAAGGAATTGTGATGAAAAAAGGTACTAGGGTTAGCTGTCATATGTGATTTTAATATAATGCGTAACGGTAGCAAAACAGATAGGGGTACCTATCCGATAAAAACAAAAACCACAATTAATCAGGCCCTCATTATAAACGAAAATGAAAGGCACGCTTATTCATACCCATATTTGCATTTAAAATAAGGATTATTTATTTAAATTCCTCCTCGAACATATGGTCACCCTACGCCACAATGGACGCAATAATGTGTCCACATTTGCTGGGCTATTAACTCCGGACAACGGGAAAGGTAATAGAGCGAAAATAGTGTATGATAAAAATAGGAAAAACTTTTATTTAAATGTGAAGGGCTTGTTAAATAACAATTTTGTACGTGATTAGATGGTAAAGATTAGTTTTTGGGAAATTGAAAAATTGGTTTAATTGTTTTTTGGTGGTTTTGGATCTTCCTGCTTTTGAAGGGGGTCTAATTGTTTCCTCAGAAGTGGTGATTAAATTATAAAAAAGCCATTATTTTCTTTGTGGTTTTTCGTTTCGTCTAGTGATTTCGTTTCCTGTTATATTAGCTAGCACTGCTCCACTGTTGGGCTAAGTTTTCTTGCCAAATAGAGAAGACCAGAGTATTTATCACCGCCATTACTCAAGGCGGGTTGGCTGAAATCATCATTTGAGTTTTTTTTAGGATTCCGAACATTCGTAAAAAACGGAACACTTATAGGATCACTCGGGTGTCTATCTGTCCGTCTGTCTGTTTGTATGTCTGTCTGTCCGTCTGTTACAGCCAGTTTTCTCCGGATCTACTGGACCGATTCTGTTGAAATTTAGTATACATATGGACTTCTGTGATCCAAACACGGACGTTTTACGTAAATAAATAAATTTTTAGTAAGTATGGGGGTCACTTTTGGGGGTCAAACTAGAGAAAACAAAAGTTTTTCAAACTGTATATGTGATGCATCAAATGAAAGGGCTTACTGTGAGGGTTTTATTTGTATTTTTTTCATAATTTTAAAATAAATAGTTTTGAAGTTATTCAAGAAATTACACAAAAAATAACCATTCCCCCTTATCTCCGAAACTACTGAGCCTAAAATTGTGAAAGATAATATTTCTATATTATTACAGGAAAACCTATAAGAAGTCAGTGACGTTAAAATAAAATGTAAAAAAAAAATTGGTTCGGAACCCTTTGCACGCGAGTCCGATTCGCACTTGGCCAGTTTTTTTGGGACAAGCTCGCCACACTATTCCCAACTATTGCAACTGCAGAGAACCAAACTCAACAGTGGCGACCACCAGATATACACCGAGTCCCAGAGAAAATAATGTCGAATATCTTGAATTAATCAGAAAATAACAAAATAGTTAAAAAAATAAAGAACATTTTGAGTTTAGTATTCCTTCATTCACTTTTAGTATTAACTCCAGAACAGGGGGGCTACTCTCTAAGCCCGAAGTCCTTAGTTTCGAGCTTAGTTGCGGGCGTATTCTAATCCGTATCACCTAAACATTAAGAATTAATGACAACATGATTAGACAGTTACTGTCAAATCGTGATGTCATTCATTCTTAGTTCGGGTTTGGACTAATCGTAAGTCCAAAGTCAAAGTCAAAATTCTTTATTGCGAACTAAGTGTCGGGTAGGTACAGGACAGATGTTAACAAAAATAGGAAGGTTCTTATAACTTAGTTGCCTGTTTAGGCATTGCAATTAAAATTGAAACATATATCTCTTCATTGAATATTATAGATAACTTACGTAATAGTATATTAACTAACATTTTTCATAAATTTTACATGTTCTCATTATTTTGTATGATTTACATAGTATGTGTGATAATGAGAAGAATATGCCCGCAACTAAGCCCGAAACTACGGACTTCGGGCTTAGAGAGTAGCCCCCAGATTTTGTGATAAAAAGGTATTTTTTGTTGTAGAATTCGGCAAATAATAAAAAAAAATCGCATTCGCATTAATATGGTAAGGAAAACCTGAGAGCGCAGTGACTTATTTAAATGAATGAATGAATGACGAATGAATGGAAGTACTCATGAATGAATCAGAGTTATAAGCGGCACAGGAAAACCGCATGTAAGTAATTACTTTTATCTTTTACTGTGGTTTCCTTTACCAAGACTCGTGTTTTTATTTAATTTTGTAAAACTTTTTTTTTGTATAGAAAACTAGTTTTTGCCTGTGGCTTCGATTTTTTAAAGTAGAATTTTCCGTCTCATCTATCTCTTTATTATCAAAATCGTCAAAGTCGGTAACAAACAAACAAACAAACTCACTTTTATATTTGTAACACCGGTACATGGTGGACATCCCACCCACACGCACAAAACGTTTTGGGAACACATTCACAGTGCGTACAGCAAAGAAGTGGAATTCCCTACCGGAGTCTGTGTTTCCTGATAGCTACAACCTGGGAGTCTTTAAGTTAAGAGTGAATAGATTACTTCTAGGCAAGCGTGCTCCATCTTCGACCACATCATCGCTTACCGGTGAGATAGTGGTCAAACGCGTGCCTACCAATAGTAAAAAAAAACGAATGTTAGTCAGTATACCAAACGACCATATTAATTCTTCAGTTAAAAGATATCTGTTTATTGAAAGTCAACCTTAAACAAAATTCGCAAGTTATTCTTTTGTTCGCTAAAAGATCCAAACTTAATTTCAGACAAATACCTACCTATATTTAAATATCCCCGCCCTTCACACAGAAAAATTGCGTTCATCAATCTTCAGTCGTTCTTCAACACCAAAAACACTAAGCTATAACTAACTCGCCAGACACATTAAATCACACCAAAATACCATGGAGGAATCTGTATCACCGCCATGGTAAAACCATCAAATAAAATATTTGGGCCGATAGTTCAACGCTCTCGACTAAGTTTTCTGGGTTCCGTAGGCAATGGCGAAAACTAAACCTATTCAATTTTATCCTGGCTGTTCGGGTGATTCACAGCCGTCAGGTAGTCTTAAAGAAGTTAGTACATATACATAATTGAAGCGTGGATCTCAAAAATGATGATCTTCGATGACTGTTTTATTTAAGTCAATAGATATTTCGCAGGCAAATCTCTCAAGGTTTCGGAGACGCCGATAGCAGATGTCGTCCCGAGCGTACACACATACGCCCGCGCGTAGTCTAAAGTGGTGCTCCAGGGTAAACCCTGGGTAAAACAAATATGACACGTCTGACGGACATCCGTTCTGCGTCTCCGACAGAAATAAGAGCGCTGGTTTTTCCGTCTCGAGGTGGTGATGGACTGCGGCGAGATTTGAGTGCAGACCTCGTATGTTGAAGAGTTGCCTGCGAAATATCCTAATTAATTAATTCCTTAGAATTGGACAAATGTAACAAAGGACAGACAAAAGTTAAAGGAAGGAAGAGAGGCATTTATCCTGAAGTGTGACATCACAGGCACATAATAAATAATAGGATAACTTGTGTTATATCGTATAGTCGACTTCCACGCGTACAGTCAGTCAGTGTTATAATATTTCTTTGTGAAGAAAAACAAGTTGCAATAAATGATAATATAGGTATTTGGTGAAATATTCGTCTCGGAGAAACTAAACCGCATTAATACAATTATTTTGTTTTACGAAAAGCCTTTGCGAAATACAATCTTTATTTTGCAGCAGACGAAAATCCTTACTGATATTATAAATGCGAAAGCAACTCTGTTTGTCTGTCTGTCTGTCGCGCTTTCACGCCAAAACTACTGAACCGATTTAAATTAAATTTGGTTCACAGATAGTCTAGAGCCTGAGGAAATACATAGGTTACTTTTTATCCCGGAAGTATGTTCCCTAGGGACCACGCGGGTGAAGCCGCTGGCAGAAGCTATTATATTATATAATACAAGCGTAAAATACTTGCTCTGGCTACGGAACCTATGCGTCACGTACTTGGCCAGTTTTATTCTATAAATTTTTCGCACTTCGCTCTCGAAGTTTATAAATATTTGTATTAGATCACTGTTGTTTTGAACTATGAAGTAAACTGGGTTAGTCTGTGTGTGAGTTATATATGGACCCGATTTTGTGCTAGAAGATCGTGGCCTAATTTAAAAGGAAATACATTTTTGTAAGGAAACATTCTGGCTTATTGAAATTTGTTGTCTAGATAGAATTAATTGTTTGTTTTTAAACCTGGACTATGTTTTGGATTTTTAGTTTGGTTATGCTCGAATATCTCACCTGATTGTAGCGATGATGTGGTCGATCATGGAGCATGCTAGCCTAAGAGTAACCTATTCACTTTTGACTTAATGACCCTTAGCTTCCAGCAATCAGGAAACACAGACTTCGGTAAGGAATTCCACTCCTTAGCTGTACGCAATATGAAAGTATTTCCAAAAAAGATTGTGCGTATGGATGGGATGTCCGGTGGGGGCGGTGGGGCATCGCTGTTCGTCAAAATGTGCAGTTCCATAGAAAACCGACAGGCCGGCAAAATATTGCTTTTGCTTTGCTTGGCAACTGGGCTTAACCCAGTTGTTAATGTCCCTTGGTGCCTATTGGCCTAGCTCTGTTCTGTCTCCTGCTTGTTGAGGAGGGAAGTGGAAAATATATTTTTTCCTACTCCTCCGCTGTACTTTTCTGATTAATTTAGTAGCGGGATCCAAGATAGTTGTATCGTTTCTCCGGGACTCGTCGAGTTTCACTGACTGAGCGTTTTTCTGGTGGCCGCTGTTGATTCTGTCTTTCAGGAGTTGCAGTGGCTGGGAACGTGTGGCGGGCTTGTCCCAAGAAAAGCCGGCAAAAATACGAAGATACTGATAGTGTAGCTCTCTATCAGTGCAACAATTATGATAATTGGATCACAGCTTTCAAATTTCTCTTTAACTATCATCTCTTCATAAAGTTTAGTTTAAATTAGATACATGATAAAGCCAGTAACAATCTGGTACAAATACATCCCAATGTGAATGGTGTTACGTGCGTCACTTCATGAGTTCATGACGCAAATAAACACATTTCTTTTTTTCTCGTCCGTCAATGGTGTAGTTTTATGAATGAAAATCACCCGTTAGCTTTAACTACTTCTGAAGACGTCATGTCTTTTATAGCACGGAATGTATTCGTTACTTCAGCAATATTTTTTTTGTGAGTGTCGTGATCCGATTTAGCTACATAATTAACTAAACCTATACCATTGTTGTTAAAGTCCTATATTACTTACTAGCTGACCCGCGCAACTTCATTTGCGTCACAATTTTCAATACTGCTCCGCTCCTATTGGTCTTAGCGTGATGATATATAGCCTATAGCCTTCCTCGATAAATGGGCTATCTAACACTGAAAGAATTTTTCAAATCGGACCAGTAGTTCTTGAGATTAGCGCGTTCAAGCAAACAAACAAACTCTTCAGCTTTATATATTAGTATAGATTGTTTTGCATACTGCTCTTCGGTCTTCATCTTAGTGTGAATAGTTTGTCTAACTAAGCTTTCTTAATTTATTATGATGGATAGGCTCACGTTTGACCACTCCTCTGATGAATAAGCGTTGATGTTGCCTAGAAGTACCCTACTAACCCTTTTCTTAAATACCCTCAGTTTGTAGTTATAAATATTGTCGTTGTATATATTTATTTATTCAGTATTTAATAGATAAAATTTATGTTTTCACCACCATTATCATTTTAAGCTCTGTTACATGCTTCTTTAGGTAGTTTCTTGCACGCTCTGTTCCATAGGATTTACTCTTTTGAACGTGCAACTGCCGAGCTGGAGATAGGGTCGGTGAGTGTGTTATGCTGCAGAACAACTTGCCGCTCTTGTCGCTAGCGCGGCCGAATTTGCTTCATCTATTTGACTGATAGACCTTGACTATTCAAAAGTGCCTGTATCAGGTCTATTTGAAATAAAGGATTTTGTATTTGTATTTTCTATGCTATGTTAGTCTCATCCATGAGTTGCCTACTGTTATTTTGTGACTCCAGCTTGGATATAATCACTTTGTATATTTATTCCTCAAGCGTGTTTTACACGATGATATCACACTCAAAAGCGTGCAAATCTGATATAACTGCATTCAACACTGATTCAAAGATTGCCCATATCTTGGAATTCGCAGACAACTGTGTTATCGTACATTGTAATCATATATTATATGAAATCAGATAAGCCTATATTATTTGTAACTAGTCAAAGCTCTCTGTGAATCGCATAGTATGGTGATCAAATTCTGATAATATCAGTTTAGTACAACTGTCAATGACCTGGACACAGTATACATATAAATCAGTTTACAAACGAGGCTATTTTTGGGCTACCACTACACTCCAACGGCATTGGAGCGCTAGGCTTGTTAACTATAATTTATAATGACAGCATACGCAAATAGTGACTTGTATAGAAGCTGGTAAAAGGTTATAAACGGGTGGGGTGCATTGCACTATAGGTAACCACTAGTCTTGATGTGTTGGCTACCAAACTAGCATCATCATAAGCCTGTAGCGGTCCACAGCCTCTTCAAAGACAAAGCCATTAAGCTTGATCTTTAGCAACTTCCATATAGCATCGACCAGCCAATTTCTTGAGGGTCTCGGAAAGACCCTCAAAATTTAACTTCGTTAAATGTTCGAAATTGTTCTACTGTTACCTTGATGTGCTGTATCTTAGTCTTTGTCATTTTATTAAATCCACAGAAGAGATTTGATATCGAATTGGCGAGCTTGTTCTTTACTGAGCTCTAAGATCTACGGAATATTGTAAACTCCAAAACAATGAATACATTCACAGGAATAATCCTGTGAAGTTTCAGTTTAAGAGCCCTGACGAACTAGGTTCAGAACTTAATCAGGAAGCGGTGTTCCTTAGAACACGCCGCTTTACCAGGAGACTAACTTGTTCCCCGTGGCTTTGCTCCCATGGCCAATGCCACCCGAATCGCGAACTTTTAAAACACCAATGGTTTAGCTTTCTATCGGTGGAAGAATCTTCTCCTTCAAAGAAACAATTTTACTCTCTTTAGAGTACTTTCTTTAGAATCTGACTAATGCCACCTGATGATCCAGTTTTCACTCAGCAGCTCCTATCAAAAACAGCACAATCTTATTGCGATCAAACTCACTTTGATTACTGATTCACCTTGTAAAGGTAAACACGAATCTGAACGAGATTTCAACACGAATCTGAAATCTGAACTAATGTAACAACTGGTAGTTTGCCAAATCGATCACAAGTTTGGTTTACCCCATTTTCTTGCTATGTAAATATGTATATCTAAATATTTTATATGCATTAATAAACAATAACATTTTAACTAAACTAGTTTGATTCGGAATATTAATGATTTACATATTGTGAACTCTCAATTGGTTGCAACTTCACTCTAGTGACCACTAGAGTCAAACAATTGAAAGGCACATTCGTTTGGGGGATAAAAAGGGGAAAAAAAGAAACAACATTGATTAAGAACATTGATCATCGAAAAGTTCGTCCATATCGCTGTCAACGAGAAAAAGGCTCAAACAAGTGCAACGCTGATTGAAGGAACTCACGGACATGCTTGGTCTGCTTATAAAGCTTTGACAATGTCGTCTGCAGCCAACCCCCGGAGCCTCTCTGGCTCTAAAGAAGTGACATTCTATTAGCGGTAGCATTTCGAAAGCGATTATCGAAACGTCAAAAATGTATAAGATTGACAAACGCTGTCGAAATGTTCAATCCCTTATATTCTGGCATTTTTACAATCACAATTGCTCAAGGGCACTTTGTCTAGAGCCTCAGACGTCTCGGTGCTGTAAGTTTAATATTCAGCTTTTCTGTGCTCTAAATCTCTATTTTGAATTCGTTAATCTCACAAACAACTTCAAAACACGAATCAGAAATCAAAATATAACTTCACCTAGCTGCTTGAATCCCGAGCCATTACCCCCATTTACCGGCAAGGCCAGGTAAATAGGTCTTGTAGATTTATCGTTAGGTCAGACCTAATTCGCTGGAGTGTCGATTCTAATATTGTTATTAGCTTTTAACACTCATTTATGTGAGTTCAATCCAATTGATTTGTTGGTTTGTACTCATTGACCTGAGTATCTGCAGGGTGTTGGTTTTTCTTTAGCTGTGTTGAATGAATGTTCGTGTTGGGTTGGTTCGGTTTCTTTAATGGGTTTTGGCCATAGATTGGTTGTTTCTAAATGTTGTTTACCATTTAATTATGGGGCTGTAGTATCTCTTATCTTTTTTCGAAAATTTTGGCTCTTATGCTTAACATTGAAATCGGTTCTTCTTGTGGTTTTGTGCTTTGATGATTATCCAAGTTTGGATTCTTTTTACTCGACTGTCCCAGAAGGAGGATTGCGTGAGGGGTAATATTTTTACTGAAAATAGTAGCCTAAGTTTCTAAATGTTTTAGTCGTATTTTAATTTCAGGCTGGTATTTCCCAAAGAGGTCGACAAAGACGTATAGTACCTCCACTAAAACATTATTCCAGTTTATTGAAGTTAATTGTGACGAAAGAATATATGGAGCATTTATGTATTCTAAAACGTTTTGGTTCAATAATTATAGAAACTTACACAAACATTCTTACATTAACAAATATTTGATCATTCTAGCAATATGCCAATTGCATTCCCAGACGATATTCTACAATACAATAATATAAATCTTGAATACGACTTATAAACCCACAAGATTTACAGTAAGACTGAATTACATACATATTTTCTTAGGAAATCCATAGCTGAGTGTGTTTGGCTACAGATTTATATTCAGGACTAGCTTCTGCCAGCGGCTTCGCCCGCGTGGTCCTTAGGGAACATATTCCCGGGATAAAAAGTAGCCTATGTCCTTTCTCAGGCTCTCTAGACATCTGAGTACCAAATTTCATTTAAATCGGTTCAGTAGTTTTGGCGTGAAAGCGCGACAGACAGACAGACAGAGTTACTTTCGCATTTTTAATATTAGTAAGGATTTACTAGAACAGAAGACCTAAGTACAGCTGCTGCTGTACAGGTCGATTTCCAAGGTAATGCAACGCTTGCTGGGGTACTTACAATGATGGGTGACCTGATTGACTATCTTCAGTTGGTCCCGGCTAAAGTCGTAGAACTTAGACAGTCTTCACAGGATAGTCAGAAGGCAGAAAATCTGATATCAGTCTTGCTAAGGGTGTGATAGGCTGTCGGCTTCATGTAAATAAGACTGGAAGTCGATCCTAACATAGATGGGAGAAAAGTTAGGTAGAACGATTGTAAGGGTTGCGGAATTTGTTCGAAACAGTCACCGCGGCCCTGGAACACAAAGGATATTTGGAGAAACTAGGATGGGTTTTAGTCAGTAAGGAGGCCCAGAGAGGAAGGAGTCATTTGATGATTTCCCATCCAAAAAAAAAACTAGTAATATTTCAAAAGTAGGTAGTCTGGGTAACAGTGTGACTGAGTGACTGACAGACAATGCACAGCCAAATCTATTGGTCGTAGAAAGCTGAAATTTGGCATGTGGGTTCCTTGGGGAGTGTACCAAAAATAGCTACTAATACATATTTCAAAAGTAGGTAGTCTGGGCAATAGTGTGACTGAGTGACTGACAGACAACGCACAGTCAAAACTACTGGTCGTAGAAAGCTGAAATTTGGCATGTGGGTTCCTTGGGGAGTGTACCAAAAAAAGCTACTTATACACATTTCAAAAGTAGGTAGTCTGGGTAACACAGTGTGACTGAGTGACTGACAGACAACGCACAGCCAAAACTACTGGTCGTAGAAAGCTGAAATTTGGCATGTAGGTTCCTTGGGGAGTGTACCAAAAATAACTACTAATACATATTTCAAAAGTAGGTAGTCTGGGTAACACAGTGTGACTGAGTGACTGACAGACAACGCACAGCCAAAACTACTGGTCGTAGAAAGCTGAAATTTGGCATGTTGGTTCTTTGAGAAGTGCAGAAGAGGTCTAAGAGAGGATATCCCAAAACTCCTACGGAAATGGGAAAAAACGAGATATGCGCGTAAAAAGTTGCGGGCAAAAGCTAGTACTCGTACATTCAGCTGCACTCGGTTAGAGTGGATGTCGAACAACATAGTTGTGTGAAAAGCTAGACAGATTTATTGATTGATTTACTAGATCATCTAGATTTTTGTTCTTGACATACATACTGCGCGTGCGTTCATCTGTTGTTTACCGGTTTTATAAGCAGTGTGAACATACGATGCAACTATGTTCATCTATGATCTAACTATCTTGGCTGAATTTAGATATCGTCTAGATGATTTTTTCTCAAGTTGTTCATTTCAGTAACTTTCGTTTTGTACATGCTGATTGAAATAACTTATATCTATACTAATATATAAAGCTGAAGAATTTGTTTGTTTGTTTGCTTGAACGCGCTAATCTCAGGAACTATTGGTCCGATTTGAAAAATTATTTCAGTTCTGGATAGCCCATTTATCGAGGAAGGTTATAGGCTATATATCATCACGCTAAGACCAAAAGGAGCGGAGCAGTAATGAAAATTGTAACGCAGACGAAGATGCGCGGGTCAGCTAGTTATATTATATATATTATCAACAAAAATGAAATGATAATGTCGAGTAAATAAAATTTAATATCTTTCTTTAATTTTTTATTTTACACCAAAACAACTTGTACTACAGTGTTAATAAAGTTCATGTACAAAGGCGAGCTTAACTTATAATTGAGTTTGAGAGAGAGAGAGAGAGAGAGAGTTTACAATAGGGGACAATTTTTGAGTTCATTTTTAATTCTCCAACGATCATTAAAATCAGGCACTGATTGTCAATTAATGATGATAATAATAAATTAGCCTGATTTACGGGAACATAACTAAAACAATAGATACTTCAAAAACTATCCTCCCTCCTTAATTAATAACTTCAATAGACTATAAAATAATCCATTTCTCTAGCCTATAAAAGGTAATTGATATAAAGCCAATAATTTACAATTTGGGGGTCCAAAGTGATCAAACTTGACCCCATAAAGAGGTCAGCTGCCCAGTGGTCCGCAACGACATGTGCTTGGACAAAAAATGTTCCGTTACCATCGGGCTGGGGTGGCCATCATTTCGGGGAAATTGTTTGAACAAATTATTGGTGAAATTATTTACAAGAATGTTATTACTTAGTAAGGAAGTTCTTTTCTTTATTCAATTAAACTATACTAAATATATACACTTAAAATAAAAAATCCTAACTAAAATAAGGCGTCAAAAAAGTAAGTAATTTAAAAGGGCTGTTTGACTACACATATAGCTTTAGCAGGATTCATATAAAACTTATTCACGCATCATGTTTCTTTTTAAAATCGATGATTGTGTGAAAATCGTTAGTATCGTTAAAATAGTTTATATAAAAATATGTGAATCTTGGAATAATAAATTATTTAGACGAATAATTTCTAGATACCCGAGGAAAATTAATGTATTTTTATGGAATCTTACTCAGAGGTAAATACTACTTGAAAAAGTTTATAAACGAGTATGCAGGAGTATGCTAGAAAATAAAACTACCAGGTGGATCCCTGTGTTGTAGCCAGCAGCCTAGCAGCTAGATCATTAAATTGAGTTTGAATAGTGTAGCGGCATTGATGCCGCTACAAGAAAAACCAACGAAGCAAATCTACATCCGAACAAAAAGAACCGCGACGCCATCTATCCAACTAGCAGCGAACTAAAATCCTGCATCGCGCAAGCGAAGTTTACCGTGCGATTTGAACACATACATCAGCCCGAATATTAAATACCGGGCAGTTGCCCGCCAGGCACAACATCCGTCTGGTCGGAGGATCCTCCTTTTCAATGGGGTTTGCGGGACTTTACTCTCTGTACCGCATACCTCCAAAATAGTTTTCCTTGCCTTTTTCTTCTTCCTTACACATACAAAACATTATTTGTCTCCGTGTGTCTATCCTTACTAAATGAGCACCATAAGACCCAAATCTTCGTATAAGATTAAGTAATAAAATCGCACAAGTTATTCGATGTGATGGGTTACAAACATCTCGCCTACGTAATCTACTCTAGACATATCATTAGCTGATTCTTATCACGGGAGTTGGAAGCTAAGCCTGTAGTTATGTGTGGAAGTTATCGTAGAAATTGTATCTTGGACGGATTACATTGAAAGTTATGATTTTATGGTCGAGCTTTGCATATGAAGTAGCGGAAGCTGAATTAGTTTGGAGGTGATGTTTTTATGCCTTTTGTTAGTTGCGTAATAGACAAAATTGAGATACATGTTCTATTTTTTCTGCCACTGAAACGGAATATGATAAAGATTATTTTTCTGCCTTGGGAAATTTTCTAGTGTTAGACAAAAAAACCTAATAGAAATATGTGGCTCTTGTCTTCGCTTTTAATGTGAACCTAGAAAAATACTTGTTTTTACGTTTGAGGAGAATTTTCCTAACTTAACTGATTGTAAGAATCGCAAGTAGCGCAGTATAAATAATAAAAAAAGCAGTAGCACTGAGCTTAGCATAGTCAAATTATACGGCACATAAAAAATCTAGCCATAATTTCTTGACCTTCCTCACAAAATCTGAGGCTTTTGACTTATCGTCGAAAACTTCAGTTTTACTTGATTTACACAAAGCCGAAAGATGTTACTATTATAGAAAACCAACTGGGTGACAAAATACTCTTATTTTAACGCAATGTAACAATGAAATCTTTTCTAACGACTCCATTATCTTTTGTTCCAGGTAAGGACAGTCCCACAACCTCTCCACATCATGCTGAACTGCGCCAATATCTTTATTTGCTGTTCACGCTTGACGAAACGTGGGTGTGCTACGGGCTCAATTATTGGTAATAACGCTTTGTCGCCTAAATGCAGGGCAGGGTTGTCGCCCTTGACAATGCGATAATAAAAAATGTACTGAACTAGTAATTGTCACAGTATACGGCCAAGGATTTTTGCCTTATAGAAGAAATTGTCTGCTGCAATAGACTGCCATATAGAGAAGGTCTCTTTTCGAGGAAAGAATGAGAAAGAGTTTTTTTAGTACTTGCGCTTTGGATCTATTCTTGCGAAATTATGAAAGAAAAAAATATATATTATAGTTTGGATTAGCTTAGGCAGGCAGGCTTGCATGTTATGCGCTAATAGGCAAATATACGCCTTATGTGTTGCTAAAAAAGTACTTTATTTCTAAGACTATAGAGTCCTATTATCCAAGTAACGAGAATATTTGGACAAATACGCCAAATGAAGTTCCACCTTTATGCTTATTAGTAATGTTATTCGCAAGTCAGAAGCTCATCGTATGTTAAATAAACTTGAGTCAAACTGATGTTGTGTGAAATTAAGAAAAACACCTTTTGCCTGCCTTAGTTTGTGGAAATTAAACGAACTCAATATTTAATGAACTTATTTTAGTTGTATCAAGCTGTCACCTTATAGAAGAATGACAAAAAATCTCAAAACATATATAAAACGTGCTCCATCTTCGACCACATCATCGCTTACCATCAGGTGAGATAGTGGTCAAACGCGTGCCTACAAATAGTGAAAAAAAAAAACGATTAAAAATATCTCTTTTTGCACACATTATGACCCACCCTACCAACCAAACCAAAATGGGCATTGTTAATTTTCGGCTGTAACAACTTTTTGTATCGTTCACTCGGTCTGTCGGTCAGACCAAGTTTCAACTGAATTTGTCTTTTATTCCATTTTGGGGTAAGCAGAACTCTTGGCGGTACCTATTTTAGGCGTAATGTTGTTTCATGGTAATGTAAAATTATTTTTAAATCTTTACAAGGAATCAATGAGTAATTTGAAAATTGCTTTTGGTAACTGATTTATTGTAGACAAATCGGTATGCGTAGGTACCTAATAAATACTTTTTAAAGCGCAGAGTTTTGTAGAAATCTATACTAATATTTTAAGCTGAGAGTCTGTTTGTTTGGTTTTAGTTATCAATATATGTAGGTATTAGTTTATTATTGTTCAAGATATTTTTTTTTTAATTTTGTGTATTTTGTCTATGGGCCTCAGTCAGTGATAATAGAAAGAAAAGAAAGAAAGAAAGAAAGAAAGATAATTTATTTGTCAAATATGCGTTTACATGAACTGTCGAATCAGACATGCAAGGTATTAACAGTGTATTGTGAGCATCCATATTTTGCCAATAGTGGCGTACAAATTTTGTAGGTATAACAATATAGTCATTTTGAATTTACATAAAAAAAATGATTAAAAAAAAAAAAAAAAAAAATGATTATTATTATTATATTGGTTTTTTTAAATTTATTTTCTCAGTACCTGGTGTTTGCTAGAATCTCACGGGTGTGAACCAAGGTGAGATCCTAATTATTACTTTGTGATGGTTATTATATTATTATTATAAAAAAAAAACAAACTTTTCAGCTTTAAAATATTAGTAAAGACAAAATAACAACTCAAGTACTTACAACCAAGTCCTCTACCGACCCCTTTCACATCAACACCGTGATTATATCAGTACATGACACGCTTGTAATGTCCCATAAAAAGAGGAAATCAACAGCTCATCGCAGAAAGTCTCCGACCTAATTTCGGTGTGAAGTTTATCTTACGGTGTGCGTTTCCGTTGTTCGAGAGAAATGGGGGACGTCTTCGTGTTGCGATACGATTGTCGTGGAGCAAGACACGATATTTATAATGATGGCCAAGAAATGATTAATCTTTTTTTTTACTTTTGATAGGCAAATCATCATCATCTGCCGAGCCTTTTGAAAACTATGTTTGAGCCGACATCCAGTCTTACTGGATGGATGCAGCTGACTACCAGTATTTTATAGTAGTGGAAAATAATTTCTACTACTATAATGAACTTGTATTACCTGACTAAGTTCTCGCGTCGATCGTCGCGTTAAGTCGACATGGACGTAGAGGAGTCTCAGTTTAGCCGTCTACGAATTCAACTAGTCCGTTGATTAACGGTGGACCGTTGAATCGTTCATTGAACGTAGACGGTAGAATTAACTAGTTCGTTCATTCAACGCCCATCTCTAGAGCTGATGGCGCTGCGAGCGACTGTTAAGGAGGAGGAGTAGGTAAAAATATATAATTATATATAATTTATTTTCCTACTCCACCGCTGTACTTTTCTGATTAATTTCGTTGCGAGATCCAATATAGTTGAATCGTTTCTCCGGGACTCGTCGGTTTCATTGGCTCGGCGTTTTTCTGGTGGTCGCCACAGTTGATTCTGGCTTTCAGGAGTTGCAGCGGGAATGTGTAGTGGGCTTGTACCAGTATTTTATATTAATCATTTGTCTATCTGACCTCCAACACGATATCCCTTGGCAAGGCTGATTTCAGATTAACGACTGTCCAAGATCTACAAATGACAGCCTGGATTACCAGCTTAACATGCTCCCCGAGCCGCATAAAGCCAACCCATCTACAGACCGACCTTGCCAACCGCTGCTTAATATTGTAGATCGACCCGTGTGGCTGTTATTATTTAGCTACGAGCTCTTTCTGAGACGGACGTGACGTGGCTACGCCAGTCCGCCCGCGCGAATGCCGTAAATTATCCCAAGGGTTCATACTCCCGGGATAAAAAGTATCCTATGTGTTAATCCAGACTATAATCTAACTCTGTGCCAAATTTTATCAAGATCCGTTTAGCCGTTCTGATGTGATTGAGTAACATACATACATCCTAACTATCGCATTTATAATATTAGGATAGATATAGACAAATATAGATAATTGAAGTCAACTTTCTTGATAGAATCAAACTAAGGTGAATCTATCATTCTGTTCACAATTTTGCTCGTATCCTCCAACACAATGAGAACACACACTGCATGCGTTTGCGCAACCCGTCTAACGTTACAGCACATGTGCGCCGTATACGACTATAATATAAATTATTTCAGGATCCGCGCCAGCCGTTCGCGTCTGCGTTTATGAATCGACCGCTATTTGTAATGTATTGTAATGTAACTGAAATTGTTTGTGTAACTATTAGGAATGAATGAAGGTTAGTTATTAATGTTCCATTAGTAATAACTTGGGGAAAGCAGTGGCCAGCAATCATGAGAAGGCTAGTGTGAGGTACTGAGGCTGTAGACAAGTCATATCCTGTCAGCGTGTAACGTGGCGTAGACGATTGTCAAAACCTCAAAATGACAAAAGCTGTCAAAATTTCACGTAATCAATTCCTTTATATTTTTGCACTAGTTGACCAGCGCAACTTCGTTTGCTCCGCTCCTATTGGTTTTAGCGTGATAAATGATATATAGCATATAGCCTTCCTCGATAAATGGACTATCTAACACTGAAAAAATTTTTCAAATCGGACCAGCAGTTCCTGAGATTAGCGTGTTCAAGCAAACAAACAAACAAACTCTTCAGCTTTATGTATTAAGTATAGATATAGAATTCATCAATCGCTTTCACTGATAGTAAGCACTGTCTTCGTCTAGTGCCTCTGTAGATCCTCGGCATGTGCTAAGAAATATCGTGTAGTTTAAGTCGGTAAAATTTCGATATAATTCACTGACGGAGGGATCCATTAGAATTTCCACACGACTGGTCTTTTGCTTTCGTATTCGTTCTTCTGTTGGCACCAGCTTTAAGTTACTAAAAAGATAGAATAAGCGATGTTCGTTCATCAATTATTATTTGTTAATCAAATGCGATTGTCGTGAAGTAAAGGATTAATACCAAAATGATTTTGACACTGCGATTTGGATATCCAAAAATGCCAAAGATGAAGCCATGGGCACAACTAAGTACAGTAAAACTAATTTCTCAATTTCCCTCGGCAAACTTCGGTCCTTTGCACTTGATGCAGACCAGACGCTCTCAATCAACTTGGAAGTATATACAGTTGTTAAAACTCTTTTAACTTAATTTAACTTATTTAAAAAATTCGCTCACCGAGTCGCAAAAGTTCCGCCTTGAAGTTTGTCAAAGAGCGATGGAATGCAGCATCCTGGGCGTTAAAAGACAGGACAGAATCCGAAACACCACGCTGCGTTCCAAAACGGGAATAATGGACGTGGGTAAGAAGGCTGCCAGGCTCAAGTGGGATTGGGCGGGTCACGTAAGTCGCATGTACAGTGACCGTTGGACAAAACTCTCCACACAATGGGTGCCCGAAGATGGACGGCGCCGCCGAGGCCGGCCCAGAAAGAGGTGGCGAGATGAGCTGGACGCGTACCGTGAGGGCTGGCACGAAGTGGCGCGGGAAAATAATACTTGGAAGGATTTGGGGAAGGCCTTTGCCCAGCAGAGGGACAGTACAGGCTAAAAAAAAAAATGGGAAGATCGTTTGTATTCGGAAATGCCAGGATTGCCGAGGAACATTAAAAAATAGTTGTACACACAATGGCCAAAGCAGTACTTTATGACTGAAATGACACAGTACTAACTCCGCATTAGCTGTCATTGCCAATTAAAGTCGCAGCGTTTTAATTGAGACGTGAAGTAAACACCAATGACAGCGCGTCGATGGATGCAACTCGTTAACAAATGAATAGCGACCAATCATCTGTGTTGGGATAATTGATGTAAGCCAATTAGTGAAGAATTCAGGCGTATATTGCCAATGGGATCAAATAATGTACAGTTGACTGTTACGTATTTTTGAGGTAACATTGATTGTTTGTCGGAGTTAATCTTTGTTAGGCCATCCGATTTCCAACATACTCATTTCACTGATAGATTTATATTACCTTTTCTTAGATTCGTAGGCGATTTTTTATCCCGTAAAATGCATGGCTCTTTTAGTATAGACTACGGGAGTGATGGTACAGTCAAAGGCTAGTAGTGATATGATATTGCCAATGTATTGTAATGCGAAACGCACAGGACCGGTTGTTGTGGCAACATTTACGTGAGGCCTATGTCCAGCAATGGATGTCTTTCGGCTGATATGATGAATGCAACATTGGCATTGTAGTATGGATAATTTGGGATAGAATTGGCAAATCTTCACAGAAATTGGATAAGTTTTGACTGAGACAGAAATATTGTTGTTAAACACGCTGTAACTGCCAATCCATCTGTCAAGCGTCGCTGTGATTAATGAAAAAGCTTTTCATAACATTATAGGGGACTACCAATTAGTGACAGTAGCCAGAAGTGGCTGCTACAGATGCTATGCAGCTGCTTTGAAGGCTGGTAGCGATCGCCAATCTGTTGGTTAAACGTGGTGATCGAATCGATGACAATCCTAATATATAAAAGTCTTCCGTTACTGTCAGACAACGCACAGCCGACACTACTGCACGTAGATAGCTGAAATTTAGCGGCATGCAAGTTCCTTGGGGAGTGTAGGGGGAGCACTAAGTGAAATTTTCCTGAAATACCTACGGGAATGGGAAAAAACTAGATATGCGCTTACGAAGTCGCGGGCAATAGCTAGAATTTTATGATCGAGTGATTCTTTACAACAAGCTGTTTCCTAGTACTTCTTTGCTTTTTCTTCTATCGTGTTCTATGATCTTCTAGCCAAGCTTCTCTTTCCCAGAGCACAAGTAACCCTCACCAATGAATCTTTTAATTATCTGACTGCCACTTCCCACTTTTTGCATCCTATTCCTAAGTGGCAGGGTGCTGAATGCAATACCCACATGAATAGAAAAAGTATTTTTTAAAAGTGAATCTTAAAAAAAGGAAACTCTTCTTCATTCCCGTTTATTTTAATACTGCATTGTATGACGTCAACGATCTTGAATTCGCCACACTGACCTACTAAAGAACTCCAATATTTTTCCCCGTACTGTTTTATATTGTAAACATTCATACAAAATATTAGTGTATGTTCTTATACAACAGGATGAAAGGGGTTTATTGTTTATATAACCTTGAAGCGCTATTTTGGTGCAGGATGCGTTCTGTAAGCTAATGATCGAGAATAATATCTGTTGCTATGCTGGGTAGTGACTGATGTAGATTTAATAATAGAAATGGATGAAGACATCGATAGATTCATAGATAACCTGGAAATAGAAATGCAGCTCGACATAGATGGATGAATAGAACAAGCAAGATATGAAAATCTTAGTAAATTCATCGATGCAATGGAAATAGCAATTACTTTGTCCTTCTAAATCTGTGCTCCTGCGATTAACTTAGATGATGATAAAGGTAAATCAAAAGAGTAAATAATTATACATGAAAAAGAAAGACATGCTGGTTCTTCCCCAAATAAATTGGGACAAGAAGACGATGATAATGGTCAACCATTAATCACAAAGACAACATTAGAAATACCGGTTGAGTACCTGATGAATTCAAAAACTGAATGTTAAATTAACATAATTGAAGTGACTGTGAAATAGGGAAAAGTAGATAGAAGAAATAAATTGTTAGCAAAAGATTCAATGATGGTGGTTCAATTAAAGATAGTTTGCTAGGTAGTAATATGACTGAAGCTTTCACTAAGAATGTTAGTGACGATAATAAAGACCTTTAAAATGCTATCCATATTGAACAGACAACTCCAAAAACATTTTACGATGACACTGTCATTTAATTTCCTCCAGAAATATCTTCGATTTAATTAGTACTTGCATTCTGTTTCCTCATGACAAAAATAGAATTTGCAATAAGAAAAACCTCCGTTTTATTGCTAATAAAAGTCAATAATCATTTGTTTTCCTTCAGTACCGTTTATCGATATCGTATAGTGATGTAACCTGATGTAACCGCTATTTCTCATGTGGCAAGCTGCCAGTGTGTCTTTTACCATCCGGATGATTAATCCTACGTTTTCCTGTGTACTGTTTCAAAGATGGGTTAACTTTTTTGGCTTGTTTTGCAATGGAAAGAGTCGCCTTGCAGTCTCTAGATTTTGCTGAATGTGAGCGGTTTACATTGAGTTACTGATTTAGCTTTCCAGGATGTGAAGATGCATTATCTCTTAGTACTGTGTCTTGCAAGTTTGGAAAGTGACTAATTTCAGCATTTGTTCTACAGGATACTAATGTTTATGGGCTTCAATTGAGACAGTTACCAGTTTTATCATTTAGATAAACAATTAACTGTTTGAAATTAGTCTATATGTTTTAACATCCAAAACATTATTACATTATTTGTATTCCTTTGTCCAAAAACCGTGCAAATACCAATAAAATTTCAGCCAGACAAACAATAAAATCTATTTACCATTAAAAATCCATTCACCCACATAAACTTTCAATTGTCACAATCATGGGAACGAACTCAAAAAGACAACAAAAACCTTAAACAATGGTCTATTACGAACGACTGAGTTCAAGTAAATTGTATTATAAAAATAAAAATAGTATAAAAATGTGTTAAACGGGCGGAGCGTGGTATGTGTGGGTAATGAAACCACAGAGTAGTGTGGGAGCCAGAGACTTTGGTGGATGCAGTTTTGTTATGGACTTCTTTGTCGAAATCATATGTATACATACCATCATGCTTGTTATCCTGGATTAAAGGGAGAGTTGTATTAGCAATACCACACTTTGCCAGTTCAGGGGATAAGTTTATAACTAAGCAAGTATCAACACAAATGTAGACCATGAGATGTTTTTTTTTCTATTTGCTTCTAGTATGGTTGTGGGTATTTTAAAATACCCACGTACGAACCAAAAAATGTCACACAATACATGTGACGAATTGGTTCAATGAATTGTCAATGAGTTACTGGAAATGCATTTAATTTGTGACACGTTCGTAATTTCTTACCAATGTGCCACATATATTTCCTAAAAAAAGAAGAAATGTAGATGTTATAAAAGTTTCAGCGTCACTAGATTCTAATTGAAACGTGTATAAACACAGAAGTGGCACTGGCAGTGTAAACTTTTTACTGGTAATAGTACCAAATTTGGAACGCTTGATGGCATGTTCTAAGCCGTGAACGTCCCCTATATATAATTGGGTGTTGGTCTCTGACCCTCCCTACTCTATGCTCACAGCCATATGCGCGAAGGAATGCATTTTACTACGCGACAAGCCTAACACTTGTGTTAACATTAACACGAAATAACGCCATATATGAATAACTCAAATATGCATGTAATTATATGCTAGACAGGTTCTTGTAGTATTAATCGGTATGTGGGGAAGGAACAGTGATATTTAACTAAAGGTTAAATATCGATGTCTAGGGCCCATCCATCTCATCAAAATTAAGGCGTCAAAGCATAACAAACAAACAAGCTCAATTTCTTATTTATATTATTAGTTAGAAATAGCAGTCCCGTTGTCCTGCCCGTATGTAAGTGTCGCGCTGCTGCCGCGCGGTACTTTGCGAAAAATTTGAAGGCGCCCTTAGTTTTATCACAAGAAAAAAAAATCTACAAACTGATTGCAAGGCTACCGAGTCTAATGAAAAAGTATGTCTTACCTGCAACCAGTAAAAAAATCAACAATGCTTTGTTCCAATTAGCAGAGAGCTTTTTAACTTCAAAGGATCATTGAAATTACAGATGCAATACATATATTTTGACGCTTTTCCGGCTTTAAGGGTGTATTGTTTTAAGAAATTTCAACTGGCCACCACTTGCACCATCCAGGATTTAAACGAGGCCAATGATAAAGCTTTATAGGTTGCTCAATACTGGACGGTTGATATGAAAACAAGAACTGGCCAGAGCTGAAGGGAACCATTTTACACCATCTGGTCATCACACCACATCTGGTCTGTTGGCCTGTTTGTCAACCTCCAACCACTGTGTTACCGTAATTTTTCTGTAACTATTCATTTTTTTCTTACAATTGATTCTCAGTTAGTATAAATTGAAATCACTATATCCATTTAAGGGTTAAAATAATGACTTACCTGTCAGCTAAATGGTATAGAAACCTAGATTTTAACAGTCTGTTCTTCTTAGATAGAAATCGAGGACTAGTGCAAGTTTTATTAAATTGATAGGCATCAAATAGGTCCATATTAGAGTTAATGGCGTATTCAGAAAGAATAGTTGACATTGACGGAATAAGAGAATGTTTTTAGTCACTATAAATCCAAATTATGAACATTTGTCTATGTCAATAAAAAACCCATTTGTTCTGTTGAGTGTTTGATAAAATAACATATTTATTTATTGACAACCGCTACATATTTATCTCAAATTAGCTCAAGTCTAGTTATTTTCTCTACTTCTCCGCTCAAAGACTTTAATAGCGTTTGCCTAGTTTTCCCAAAAAACTATAATGGATTTTTCTGAGGAGACTAAATCTACAATGAAGAAGAAAAAAATAGAACTTGGATTTTAAAGAATCTATCAAATCAAATCAAATCGTATATTTCAAATTCGGTCAGTCAAAAACATGAAGCTATTTGCACGTTCCAAAGCGTAGATCTTTATGGAGAAGAACGTGCAAGAAACTCCACGGACACTCTTTATTCCTGGACTCTATTCCTGGACTGATGACCTGGTGAGGGTCGCGGGTGTCCGATGGATGTGAGACGCACAGGACCGGTCGTTGTGGCGACACTTGGGGGAGGCCTATGTCCAGAAGTGAACGTCTTTCGACTGATATGATAAAAAAAAATAATAAAAGAAAGAATAAATAATTTGACTTGATTTGATTTTTTTATTCGATTCGATGAATCCTGACACCGACTTTTGTTGTCTCTCCATTTAAAAACTCTGCCACGATAAATCTTCTTAATTCAATGTCTCCGAGTACAGCCATTACATTATAAATATTAAAAATAGCCATTATACGTCTGTCTGTCCTACTTAGAACTGTGCCAGTTGTCTCCAGTGTAAGTGTCACAGGCCCTATATGGGCACTAGGCTAGTCTTTGATTTCTGTTCTTGCCTTAAAGAGTTAGTAGTGATGGGAGTTTTATCGATAGTTTCTCGTATTATATTAAAGTTATAAAGGCGTGACGTGTCAATCACGAAATCGAAACTTTTTTATTTATCATCTTTATGTCAGTGTGACATTATTATTTAAATTTTTAATTCGATTTTTTTATGGTTTCTGTTAATTAACTATTTACAGTTAGAAAAAGCGTCTATTTGCCACCTTGCTGAAGTAAAAAACACCTTTAAAATTAAGTGTCATTTTATTGTACCTACATGGTGTGTATCCGTGTGTGCCAAATAAATTAGTTTTCTTTCTTTCTTCACCTTTCTGAATTAGTTTCAGGTATTTTTTATCATGATTTGTGGAAACAGTTTGCCAGGAAGGGACCGTTTCAAATTAATTAAACAGCTGGTTAAACTTGAAAACACCTTCAAAAGTTAGTTGAATGAAGTTATTTAAAGCTGAATACAACTGTGAAATGTTAGTACTTGTTACATAGTTTTAGTAGTTAATAATATTATGTTTTCTGTGAATCAACAATTCAGCGTTTATGTTTTGAAATGTTAGATGTTTGTGTTTAAAAGGTTTATGTTATGTCTGGCTATTTGTCAATACTCTGCAGATTTTCAGTTACTATTTAACATGAATGACTGTCGTCATAAGGGCAAAAGCGCTATCACAGTAAAAGCTAGTTTCCAGAAAATTTGTAAATATAATCTACTTTTTAAACTGAGATGGGGATTTTTAAGGATTTTTTTTTGTTTTAAATAAAGTGCCTATTTAGTTTACACTATCCGATATCATCAAACTAAACTATGTTGTTTTTTTATGATACCGATTTTGCGCTTAGCATGGCAGTTACTAATCTGCCGGATGGATTGCTTTTTAAATTGTTTTTTTTTTATGGTTTACAGTACTAAAATAGGGTGTAAGTAAAATTCTTAAAGCTTTTACTTTGGTCTGAGGCTAAGCATTGCCATTCAACGGGGCAATACGGCTAGTTTCTTGGGTACATTCCCAGCTGACATCGTTGATGATATATTTTAGTTTTGTTGTAAGTTTAGAGGTGTACTTGTCGTAATACTACATTTTGATAGAAAGAAAGTGTTTATTTGCATCAAGCATGACACATACCATATCAAGTATATCATCTTAGTATGTTATCTTTATCATTATTGAAATTATCTTCCATCACTCGCAAGAAAAACCAATTTACAAAAATAAAAGGAAATTAAACTCCATAAACTGTATGATTAAAGTAAAAGGAGCAATAAAATTGATTAAATTGTTCGCTAATACCATTAAATTATATACCATCGCGATTCGAGCACCATTTTGTTATTCTTTGTGCAGCCTACGCTATTTCTCACAAAATTATATAGATTATCTGTTACGAAATTGGCAGCTTATTTCGCAAATGGATTCCCTAGGTTGTCTGATAAAAATGATTATAAGACCTACCTAATCAATTTTATTGACTAGGGTTCTTTAAAAAAATAGTGCCTTGGAGTTATACGTTGATGTGGTTAGATTATTTTATTTACTGCCTGCTTTAAAAAGACTTATTGATCAGAAGTTTAAGTCATTTATCCACGAGACTTTTATTTAAAAATATTTTTTTCCCTGGACTGAAACTGCTTTCAAAAATAAGTCATGGTTGTAGTTACACTTGACGACAACAACAGTATCATGCTTAGAATTAACGAAAAAAGATATCGATAAAATTTTCCTCCATAGTCCCATCACTACTCACCGTGTCACATCGACCCATATAAAAATTAAATAAACTAGTATTTATTGCTTTTGCTCCTATAAGGAAAAGTAAGTATTTTTATATTAATTGATCAATGAAAGCAGTTCTCTGTGCAATGCAGTAAGTGGCAGTTTTTCTAATTACTTCACAACTTAGTACTGTGGATGTTTATTATACTTTCTTTATTTCTTTATATGGATTCGTCAGCTGGTAGCCGGCCCATATAAGAGTGAATGAGTCAATGGGAAGATGTAAATGGGAAAAGTGAAGAATTTTGTCGTGTGCTTTCATTTAAAATAATATTAAGCTGCTATTCGTTTTTATTTTTTTTTACAAATAATTATTTCATTTTTGTCGGAAATATAGCTTAGCTTTGCAAAGAGTCGGACTGGTCGTACATTCGAGGTTGTTTGCCAGGTGTAACTTAATTAAAACCTAAACTGTTAAATTGTCTCTAAGAATGAGTCCAATAGCACTTTTCTTATGTCTCTATTAAGGCGAATACACTTCGTTATTGTGTTTGTTTGGTAACACTTGTTTCACATTACACTATTCACTAACACTAAACACTAAGTAAAACGGTTTTGTTCTTTTTAGTCTTCTCACTATGTCCGTGTGGTCGAGAAGCTGGATAACCTCGACGTTCACGTGCTGATGAAGTCTCTGATCGTGAGCTTCTGCAGATTTTTGTATAGATTTACTCGTCATATTTGCATCAATCTTAAGACTAAATTTTGCCCTGAAAGTTATCCTATAACCCTACAAAGTTCTACACACAACCCTTGCAAACAAGACCACCTCCGAAATTCACCCATCCGTACACATGTGACTACAGTCCATGGTCTAATCAATGGTGTTATCTATGCAGTCACGGTGGGCGGATCCATTGCGCCACGTGCCACAACACATGGCGCGGTCCATGTGGTTCTAGTGTGAATCGTGCCGTCTATGAATTGCGAGGTGTGAAATGGGTGTTACATTTCTGATAACTGACGTTCAAAAAGTACCGCCACAGCCTAATTTGAATAAATGATCTTTGACTTTTATAATTTTTCGGGTTGATTCTTTTTTGTTGAAGCAGAGATTTGGTGTAATTATTGATTTATTTTGGTGACTGAAGACGTAGTTTCTTTTTATTGATAGGCTTGCGTTCAACCACTTTCTCACTTATACATGTGGGTGACGACGGAGAAAACTTGCCTAGAAGTAACTCTTGACTTAAAGAAGTTCAGAAATCATCAGAAAAAGTGTCTGCTTTTGTTTTTTTGAAGTCTTACAGTAAGGAATTCTACTCCTTACCCGGGCCCCAAGTCTGCTATTACAAGTCATAATGACGTTTTTATATCCAGTGGTCAACCACTGACACTCCATTGAAAGAAATGGCAAAGAATCTTGTCAAAATCAACCATTATGAAATCAATGAAAGACCATTCTGACACTATTGTAATAGTAGACTTGGGGCCCTGAAGGCCTAGCACGAATATTTTTGACGTAACGTAAATATTTACCATAGCTACAATACTCGTTTCGCACATAATATTTATTTGAATTAGATATCTACTATATTCATATTTTTGAATGATATAAATTGTGTATGTGCCATAAAATTAAACCAAAATACTATGGGGTTAAAGTTTTTCACATCCAAAATTCACTTACGTTAACGTTACTAAATATATACGTCAAAAAATTCGTGCTAGGGCCTCTGCACGCACAGTGAAAGAAGTCCTAAACGTTTTGTGCATGAGTAACGTTTTTCGTTTGTTACCTACGTGGTGGTTAACAAAATTCTATTGCATTCGTATGGCAGATAGGTACGCATGTTTAGGGCCTCAACAGCCATTCCAATTTATGTAGTTGAAACATTGATATCAATGAGTTGAAACCATGTAGTGTCCTCATGGATTTTTCGCTTGTGCTAAGTCGCCAATCAGACAATAACATTCTACTCATAAATGCGATATCAATGAAAGCTTTTCCTTCTTATCATAAAATCGTGACCACTAGAAAAACAGTTGTCTCTTGGTTGCTCATTTCCCTTTGAATCACAGTGATTCACACCTGATGGAGCATTTTTAATTCTTGAATAAACTAATATATCTTAGCTGTTTTTAAACAAACAATAATGAGTTAGATTTTGGCAAAGGAACTAGGGCTTCCACCTACATGTTTTGAATAAGAAAAGTGACTTGTATTTGCATCTAGTAGTTTTTTTTTCCGACGATTCTATTCCCTTGACTTTTTTTTCAGTACTGTCTCTCCTTCTCTTTATTATTTTTTTTTTATTTTATTTTTAATTTGTGATGGGTTTGCTCTTGACTCTAGTCTAGGTCAGACATGATGATTTTATACAAAGGTTGGTGCTATGACATGTTTTCTTCATCTATCTTTTCTGTTACTTATTTGGTGTACATTAGAGGTAGTTTAAAAGTGGCGCCAATGACGGTAAAGTTAAAAGGGAATCGCTTGTCTTGGTATGGTCATGTGAAGAGGAGGGATGAAACGCATGTAACTAGAAGAGTTATGAACATGAATGTGGATGGATGGAGAGGGAGAGGAAGGCCAAAAAAAAGATGGATGGATTGTGTAAGGAGCGATATGAAAGAAAAGGGACTTAGTGATAGAGTGACGACTGATAGAACAGAATGGAAGAAAAAAAACGTGTTGCGACGACCCCAAGTAACATGGGATACGGGCAGGAAGATGATGATGATATGGTGTACATTATAAAGAGTATTCTATTTTATTCTTGTTTTAGCAGATCGTCTGAATATTGACAGAATCTTTAGACTTATTATCCTTGCCAATTGACAAATCTTTCTTCACAGCAGAGCTAAAGGCCGACAAAAGTGGAAGAGTACCTTGGTAGATCATAAAACGTTCTTATGAAAGCTCTTTTGTTACTAGCAACCCTAAATCAAACGAACAAACAGACATTTTATAAGCGTAGTGATGAGTAATTCCTGACTCATGATGAAAATCGTAAAAATATGTGAGCCGTGGGTACAGATGTGTGAAATTGTAAATGTAATTTCTTTTTTACGTTTGTTTTTCGTTTATACTGTTTGATGTGATGTGCGTGTGAGTTTGTTTCCACTCGAACTTGTTTTGTTAGCATAATGGTGTCCGTCTTCTTCGGGATAAAGCCTTAAATTGTTTCGTCCCTTTGGATGTCGCTTTTCTTTCCAATTCTTGCACAGTTCCTTTTCGGCTTCCTGCGTTTATCCCGTGACGATTAAGGTCCCATGTTGAAGTCATCACAACACGTTTTCTTCTATAACATCGTCACTCTCCCCCTCCTTCCATTTACTGATCCTCATAGATATTCATTACTCTTTTATTCTTTGCTTTCAAAATCATGTAGACTGTTTAGCCAACTATTTTTAACAGTAATCTCTTCTGTATCATTAGCAGCTTTTAAAACATTGTAGAAGAAAAGTTTTCATTCACTATTTTTTATTGTAACATCCGACACAGCAATCGTTTCTGTTAATTTCAAACATGCGTGACGTCATTCACGCTGACACTAACAAAAATACCGTGACGTACCCAACAATGGATTCAGGCAGCATTTAATTTTAACACATACGTTCACCTCCCGAAATACATTGACATACTTTGTGAAAAACTGTTTCAGGTCAGTGCAATAGTTTCGTGGAATATGACTATTATTGAACAGGTACAATGAATTTTTCACGGCCTTTTGGTCCGTGGATGATCAAAATTGAAATTGAAATTGTGTTGTCAAATGTTGACACATAAACAGTGGATATTCCTTTCATTTTGACTATTCAACAACATTATTTTTTAACATGCATATTCGAATAACGATTATGTTTCTCATCTATCTTTTCTGTAACTTATATGGTTTACATAATAAAGAGTATTTTATTCTATTCTATTATTCCAAAAACGCACGCGCAGGACCGGTCGTTGTGGCGACGCTTGGGGGAGGCCTATGTCCAGCAGTGGATGTCTTTTGGCTGATATGATGACAATGATTCCAAAAATGGATAGATTTTAGAATTTCTTTCAATTTCAATTGTGAAATAAGGGTGTTACGAAATTGAGGTGCTGATTGTTACACCTTTAATTTTTACTGATAAGTTTGTTTTAAATGAATTGACAAGGGATCAATCAATCAATGAAAAATATTTTTTTTTTGTTTCTTGAGACAGTTAGAAATATAAATTTATTGCTTCATATTGCGGGTGCAATCATCTTAAAAGTTGTTAGTTACGAAGATGGAAAGAAAAAGATAGTATTTGCTTGCACTTGTAATTTTGGCAACGTTTCAAAACAGAGTGCAATACTATTGTCCTGGCTTGCGAAGCCAAGCTTTTTGTAAGATGAACAGCTTTTTTAGTTAGTTTTGAATTCATTTAAATTATTCATTTAAAGATGCATCTACGAAGTTAGGTGGGGTTACTTGCTACTCATCAACTTACAGAAGAATTTTGTATTTATTTATTTTCCCGAAAATCTTGAAATTAGAAATTAAACCCACATCCTCAAGAATCAGATTTCCAATCACAGACGAACAGATCGAAACACATCAAAGTCTATGGTATTTATAGAATGCAATGCTTTCCGGCCGTAGACTAGATAGAATGTTGGCTGTGGGCCAACGCGGACATCGGTTGTCTATGGAAATAGATTCGGCTTGTATTCCTCTTGTCTATGGTTTTTGTCAACCTGTGAGTTAAGAATTAAGGGAGACGTTTTATGGGAATGTGATGGCGTTAAAAGGGTAATGAATTTAGGTTTGTGTTTGTTTGTTTGTGTGTTGAATCGCATGTTCTGAACTGATAAAATTATTTTGAAGCTTCGTCCTTTTATCTCATGTTATTCAATTTAGCTTAAATGTAGCCAAAGAACTTTGAACCTAAGGTTTAGCGACTGATAAAATTCAATGCAAGGCTTAGGTTCTGAATGGATTGCCGCACTGATCAATTTCAAAAAGACGTCAAACTCGTAGTTGAGTTCTGGGCCGGCTCAATATAAACTGCCATAGACGAGCCAAAAAAAGGAAGAGTTCAAGGCTTGGCATGGCATGTCAAAAGGTTCGAGAAGATTTTAAAAATTTCAATATCAATTTGCAAACTGAAAGAAAATTCTAGAACTTATTTTATTTTTTGAAACTAAACTCGAAATATCATCTTAGCGAAACTTTTCGAAAGTGCTGGAAAAATAAAGACATTTTTGACAGATTGAAACTGCATTGGGCCATGCTTAAAATGCAGATCATTATAAGCATTTTTAGATCACAGCTTTCCATACTTTTCTCATTCAAATCAGATGTTTATTGATAAGCTAATAAATAACACGATGATGTTGTTGTAGTAATAAAAAGAAAATATTCTATCACCTACTTACCACCCAAATTGTACGTCATGCATCTTACTTGATAGTGTTTGTGGGCGATTTTACTGCCTGTCATTATTGATACATCATTCGGTGATGTAATAAAATTAATACGTGTAGTATCGACGTGTGTGGCTTAGATGAGTTAGTATATTGTCAATCAACGTTAAGTAGCCTATTATTTATAAGACCCTGTCAGGGTTGCGGAATTTGTTCGAAAGAGACACCGCGGTCCTGGAACGCAATGGGCATTAGGAGGAACACTGGTGGGTTTTAGTCAGTAAGAGTCTGACACTCCATTTTGCTGCGCCCAGAGCGGGAGGAGTCATTTGATGATTTCCCATACCTACTTACAAAAATAAAGAAATATAGAAAATTTATCAGAGAATTATATGCAGAGATGCTGCTTATTTTAAAGGATTTTTCATTCATTCTTCCCGCAGACCTGCGAGAGTAGGGTGAAAAACACAGACACAGTGTGCTCATACCTAAGTATCTTCTTAATTTTTTGTGTTGTATGATTAAATTTTGATTGATACTGCATTTTAGGCTTGGCTTTCTTAGTTAATATTACGAAAAAAAAATCTTTTTATTTATCTATTTCTCATAAATTAGAATGAAATTCCTCCGAGGGTTTAAATACCAACTAATTCTACATTCAATACTTAAATCATATAAAACTGATTCATCATTTCTACTAACAAAACCACACACGTCTGTTGATTCAACTATCACAAAAAATAACCCCTGAATACATTCATAATTGGCAATATTACTAACGTGCGAAAATGAATGAATATTGCACGTAACCCTAAACTGCTACCGGTGTGTTATTTATGTGTTTTTGCACCTGGACGTCAAAACCAATGGGGCGGTAAATGGAGGGTTGATTATAATCTATAATTTATATTGAAGCGCATGAGTAGACTTAAAATTTTAAAAAGATTATGGCATCAATGATTTTTAAATTTACATTCGGTGTCATATTAAACTTGGTACTGTAGAGCACACATATTAATTTCTTTGGAAGACAACTACACCACAAAATATATTACTGAAAACTTAGCGAGTTTCATAAGTTTATAAGTAAAATAATACTTTGTAATCTAGTCCTTCCGTGAGTAGTTGAATAATGATAATAAAAATATTCACAAACAAGCAAAAAAGAGCTCGCGGCTAAGTAAAAACAGTCGCACAGGCTGATCTTCTAGGTTAAGCAACACTTGCCGAGTTTGGTCCGAGGATAGTGGGTACCGGAAGACGCAGCGTTAGAAGGCCTCAAGGGGGACCGATGACCTGTTGGGGGTCGCGGGTAGCCGATGGATGCGAGACGCACAGGACCGGTTGTTGTGGCGACGCTTGGGGGAGGCCTATGTCTAGCAGTGGACGTCTTTCGGCTGATATAATGATGAATACCACAGATGACATAAGTCAACAGTGTCAACGTGATTAAGCACACAAGTGACCCCATACGTCGAATAGCAACTTAGTACTTAGTAATCGAGTAAACTTGTGAAAAACAAACATCAAATTGTGTCATGGCGGATTGAGAAAAACACATAATGACAGTTTGATATTTACCAAGATTATAATGATGTAATCTTGGAAGGTTTTAGAAGTGTCAAGTTTTGGTTGTGCAAGGTTAAGGGACTTTTTAAGCGTCGATTTTCTGTTCTGCCTGCTCATTCTTTCGAAATTTGAATGTGGCTGACTGGCTGGTTGAGTGATCGATAAGACTGGCCATTGAGAAAAGAAACAATGCATCTTTTTACTGGTTTTCACGTATTTCTGTGGCAGCGGAATCTTGTTTTGTTTTTCTGTGAAAGAACTTGTGTTGAACGTAGTCTTCTGTTTACCATAAGTCACTCCAACAGCAAGCCTTGGTGGCTCTTATCTATTCTTACCCAGGGACAGATCCTCTAACTGAGCACATTTTTTTTTTTATTAAACGTCTTCAGAAAATATAATGCAACAACAAAAAATAAATCAAGGTACTGTTTTTTTTTGGCATATTTTGAATTTGGAAAAATGATTCGATTTTACTGCGCATAACCGGCCGAAAAAAAAGCTTCTGGAAATAAGACTGATTACATAATACAAAATACTGTTTTTCTATATGACGAAACGATCAGTTTAAAAATACATGATATTCTGAGTCATAGATTCCAACCGAAGTGTCAACTTATTGGCATTTTTTTACGCAATAAACTAAAAGCTCTACAGATGACCAAGGCTCAAGAGTACTTACACATAAAAAGCCATAACCCTTAAACTGCTCACTCCCATATTAATAGTGTCAGAGTGACAGATGACATCAGAGCCAACAAGAAAGGTGACGCAAGTTAATACGTTGCGAGCTTGTGAGAAACAGCTGAACACGATTTAGCTAATGACAAAGATGGTGGCAGAAGTGTCAGTTCATACAAATTGGATCACGAACACGCAATTACAGAGAGCTTTATATAGACACGTCGTATATGTTGTTATTCTCGCTTACAAGTGTTCATATTCTAGATGACTCGCGCAACTTCGTTTGCTCTGCTCCTATTAGTCTTAGCGTGATGATATATAGCTTATAGCCTTTCTCGATAAATGGGCTATCTAACACTTAAGAATTTTTTAAATCGGACCAGTAGTTCCTGAGATTAGCGCGTTCAAGCAAACAAACAAACTCTTCAGCTTTATATATCATGTATAGATTTATTCAAACCAACTAGGCAACTAGTCTTATCGAGTTATCGTAGGAGAGGATGCAAAAGTCACCAAGCTTTTGTTCACCGTCTTTGTTAGGTTGTTACCTACTTGACCTGTCAAATTTATTCTGACAGCTGTCACTAGAGGTATTTTCATAATCACCCCAAAGTCCCCACTAATAAAGGCGATCTTTTTCCTAATAAGTGTCTAATATCCATCGTTATTTATGCGGTTTGAACCATAATCTGTTATGCGGAGTAATGTTTGTGACGTCAATTACTGTGAATAATCTTTTCTGCGAGGCATTAAGTGAGTGTCATCCATAAATTTGTGCAACTTTATGGTCCTCTTCAAGGGAATAAGTATCACTGTCAGTTGTTCAAGAAATTATCTAAATGATCAATTAAGAGCACAGTCATTTTACTCTTCAAGATGAAGAAAAGATATAGGATATGGCTAGAAATGAGGTGAGAGATGAGAGAAAATAAAAGGACGTATACACAAAACGAAGTAACCGATTTCCGACATTAAGAAAGTAACTTAAAGTCGGAAACAGATTACTTCGTTTTGTGTAGATACGCCTTTTTTCTTATAGTGGTAGTATGGACTGTGGAAAATAGACTATTCGAGTGAAATAACAGATAGTGCACCTTACGTTTGCCAACACACTTGTGCACTATAATATCTCCTTCATACTTATGTAGATAATCACTGTTGAGAAAGGCTGGGATCGAGAGTATCATGAAGTTATTGTTTTGTTCCTTTTCATTCATTCTTTGGACTTGTACTTCTGTCTCTCTCTATACGATGTTTTTGCACATGTGTACGATTTATTCCGTTACAAAATGCACGATTTGTTAGTATAAGATTTACAAATGTACACTGTTGATTTTTATGATTTTTGTACATCATAATGATGTCAGTGACTAAATATAAAATGATCCAGACAGTTTTATGAGAGATTTTCTTTCCAAATGATGAACAAAATCAATAAAGTGTTATATTAAATACGTAAATGTAATTAATAAAATTCAGAATACTTGAGAATGATCTCCATTCTTCAATTAAAAGTTCTTTTTTGCCCAATACTGTAGGATAAGAATAGCCCAAACCTAGTTACTTTCATTAATCACCTAATCTAAGTAGATATCTATAAATACAATTCTAACTGACCAATACTCACCCCAAAATTCTCATAACCTAAATATTTTACCTTTTAAAATAAAATCTGCAATAAATCTATCCATAGGTATGTAGTATACAATTTGCTAATCTCACCCACATGCAATACAGAATTAAAAACAAATAAAATCCCGCGAAATATCGACCGGATTCTCTGATTACACAGATTCTATATTTAAAAAATACAAACAAACTATCCGACTGCAGAACTATCCATATAACAGATGGGTCTTGTACTGAAAACTGGTATAACGTGATTTGCAAAATGGATCAAAACATGTGTAGTTGGGGATCAAGTTAAGCTGGTTATTCTTGTCTTGTATGAGTAGATAACCAAGCTCAATTTGAGCTACAGACTGGATAGGAATTTAGGTAGGAAGAGGTCAAGTTAGGCTGGTGTTTTGATTAGGCTATTTTCATTGAGTTTACTTTTCGCTAGAAAATTAGGTTTTTGGGTTGAAACGTTGTGTATGTTGGTGAAGCCACGAAATAGTGATTGTACTGTAATTATTTTTGAACAGAATAGGTCGGTAATGGTTTCAATATTTTCAGACTATTGCTTTTAATGAAAGCAAATAAAATAAAAATCGGCCAAGTGCGAGACGGACTCACCTGCATAGGGATCTACGAATCATTTCAGTAGGTTTTCTTTATAAACATAGACTTCTTGTACTTAGGTTTTCCTGTAATCTAAAAGATATTTCATATCTTTTTTCAAAATATTAGCCTTAGTAGTTTCGGAGATAAGCGTGAAAGTCAATTTTTCATCTATTTTTTCTATATATACGCTATCGAAATAGGGAGCCCTAAAAATTGACAGACCAATGGGTCACATTCCGTATTGCCATTGTGAGCCAGAAAAATCTATACATATTATGTATGGTTGCTTTTCTACCCACAAAACATATTCTTTCCGACTCTCAAGAAACTAGCACTGCAAAGTATTAAAGAAAATATATTCGCAACAAACTGAGTGCGAATCATTGATATAAAACCCAAGATGCACAGTCTCGAACAAATGCAACACTCGAAACTGACGTCAAAAACTGACATGTATCAAGTGTCATGTGTGAGTTGTGTGTAGTTTACTATAAACATTTTTTTTTGCAAATTCAACCTTACACGTATCGCTTAAAGTTGTTTTTACAAAGCAGTGCAGTATGGCGAGTGATGCGAAATTTTTATACATTGTTGACATATTGCGACTGACATGCGAATGCGATACGATGTTTAAGAGGGGAGTCTAGTCGGTAACTCTTGGGCCTTTCTCCATACAAACGCATTCCGCTGTTTTCTTCGTGGATAATGCTGCTAGAGCAATGATGTTTTTCCAAAACATAATTATGACAATCCGAAAACCCGAAAAAACAGCCCATTTTTACCGCCATGTTCAGACGACTATCGTCTGATAGTCGTCTGAAAACTTATCAAATTTGTCCAAATTTGATAAGTTTTTAACAAAATAGAAAATAATAGAAGCATAGATATAGTCTTCTTCTAAATTTTGATATATAATTTTATAGATTAGTCCAGTTTTGAAGAAGAAAACAGCGGAACACAAAACGTCTTTTGGTCAAGGTTTTTATATGTAAAAATCAGCCTCTGATGCAGTTGTCACTTTCGCACTTTACTTGACAGGGCGCAGCACGACGGCATCGACAATAATTTCTTCAAATACCTTTTTTTCAAATTCCACGGGACTAGAGTCCCCTCTTATTTCTTACTTAATATTATAAATGTGAAAGTAACTCTGTCTGTCTGTCGCGCTTTCACGCCAAAACTACTGAACCGATTTAAATGACATTTAGTACACGGGTAGTCTAGAGCCTGAGATAGGACATAGGCTACTTTTTATCCCGGGATTATGCTCCCTAGGGACCACGCGGGCGAAGCCGCTGGCAGAAGCTAGTATTATATTTCCTAGCCTCAACACTACCGCGTATCTAGCAGCCTGAGTAACCGTTCAGTATATACTTCCGTTGTCCTATTTAGCTTCATGAATGAGATGCACACTATGTAATAATGTTTACAGAGTTAGTTCAGAGAACATTCCGTTTATTAGCTGGGAATATTTGGGTCAAAGATGGGATGCAGTTTTTTTATAGGTCGATCTATTGCGATGATGTGAAGTAGACCAGGGGCTCTGTAAAGTAAAATTCTGACAGAAGTAGCGTGGTGAAGGAGATGGTCTCAACGAAAAAAATATTTGGGATTGAAAAACGCTGTCAAATTTCGGCATTCTGACAATTGCATGAGGGCAACGCTTGGAGTTTCCTTACGTGATCGAATCAGAAATGATAATATCCGCAAGAGAACCAAGGTTACCGAAATTCTTCGAAGGATCGCCTAACTGAAATGGCTACCAAGTCAAAGTCAAAAGCCGTTTATTCAAATTAGGCTGAGAGCCAGACTTTTTTGAACGACAAGTTTTACAAACAACAGTCTCCCTAACGCCCGCCCGTCACCACTTCCTAGTGTTTTAGCTGGGAAGAAGAAGTGGTGAAACAAACTCCGCAGCAACACATCTGTCTGTTACGTTTGGGCGTTCACTCTAGGGCATACAGCTTGTTAGTAATTTCAAACTATTAAGTTCAGCTTTTGTCAAGTTAACTTATTTTACCATACCTAACCAACTTTTAAAGTTTCTTAACACCAATTCTTATGTTTCGAAGATTTCGAAACGAAGATTTCGATCATCGGACCACAAGACGAACGGCGATGCGCCACCGGTACATGGTGGACATCCCACCCACACGCACTAAACGTTTTGGGAACACATTCATAGTGCGTACAGCTAAGGAGTGGAATTCCCTGCCAGAGTCTGTGTTTCCAGATAGCTACAACCTGGGAGTCTTTAAGACAAGAGTGAATAGGTTGCTTCTAGGCAAACGTGCTCCATCTTCGACCGCATCATCGCTTACCATCAGGTGAGATTGTGGTCAAACGTATGCCTATATATAGTAAAAAAAAAAGATTTAAAATGTTACCTACTATGTCAGAAAAGCTCCTTAACGTCATAAATTATTATAATTTATTGTGATCAGTCTGTAATCGGATCAGTTACCATGGTTTTATGGTTAACATGCTCAGAGTCGTTTCGTTTCTGTTAAAGAACATGCTTTTTGGTCTAAATTGTAGTCTTTGTTGTTTATCCATGTCACAAAGAACTACCTTGTTCAGCGTTTTAGAAGGTGTACACTCTTACCATATTTTATATTTTCCGCCAAACCTAAAGGGTGAAGATTATAGCTAAGTTAGTTAAGCCAATTGTATTAAAATTTAAGTAAATAAAACAGAATAGTATAAGCATAAGTATGAATAAGATTGTAGTTAAGTTATTTAAGCAAATTGTATAAAGGTAAAGTAAAATAAAGATAACATTTGAAGAAATTATTTTCCTCAGCAGTGTGTTAAAGTAAATAAATAAAGAAATAAGTAGAAAGATTAGAAAATAGCAAAAAGTGGAAGTCCCACCCACAGGATGAATGGTGATGGATAAAAGCAAAAAGTATGAAGCATGGAAGTACGAGAGGCATGTATTGTGAGAACTGGTATGGATGAGGATTAGATATAGAATAGGCGCCAATTTTGCTGGCGGAACTAGTCCGGAAAAAGAAACTAAAGGGTGTGTGTAGTCATCATCATCATGACAGCCGAAAGACGTCCACTGTTGGACAAAAGCCTCCCCCAAAACGAGGGGTTTGCCATAATCGCCACGCTTGGCGCGGGTTGGCGATCGCAGTGTATGGTGTTGCGTTTTACAGAGAACGCTGCTGCCCATTGTATTGTGTGTGTAGTCCCAGCGGAAAAACGTCGTCTTTTTTTATTTCAGTTTAGCAGATTCACAAAAACATTACACATAAATTCAAAGCAACGTGCGTAAAAAAATACAACTCTGCACGAAACCGTTTTATATGATTTTCATCAAATAGCCAAACGTCAGCGCAGCGGAAACTTGAATATCACCGCAGTTTCATGACACACACATTTCAAATAAACATTTACACACAAATACACACTAATTATTGAATGTATTATTTTTCTCGTACGTCCATACTAAAAAAAAGTGCCGCTAGGATGACGTAGTCCCAGCGGAAATTGTATTTGTTGAATAACTCCCTAATGGTTGGATGCACAAATTCATACTTACCATACACAATTACAGGAAGCCATTTAAAAAATATCTGCCAAACTGAAATGAACAAAAACTACATTTTTCCGCTGGGACCACACACACATCTAAAGGTGCGACAGTGCTTACCCACCACCTCTGTTTAAGGCTTGTATACATGCCAATGACCTTGTGCGTATAAACGGAGCTAACTAATCCTCTGCGCGCCACTCCGCTACTTGCATTTTTAATTTATTATAAAAAAATAACACATATTTAAAAAAAGTAACAAAATCAAATTACTTTCGTTTGTATTGCAAAGCAGTAGATATTTTTTATTTAGACTTTAGTTAAAAAATAAAGGACTAAAATGGTTTCATCCCAACAATTTGAAGGTGATTTTGGTGATTTTTAGGGTTCCGAAAAAAAGGAACCCTTATAGGATCTCTCGGGTGTCTGTCTGTCTGTCTGTCTGTCCGTCTGTCACAGCCAGTTATCTCCGGATCCACTGGACCGATTGTGCTGAAATTTGGTACACATATGGACTTCTATGACCCAAACACGGACGCGTTACGTAAAATATTAAATTTTTCGTATGGGGGTCACTTTTGGTTTTTTGAACAATATTGTGTGATATATCAAATGAAAGGGCTTATTATGAGGGTTTTAATTATATTTTTTCATAATTTTAAAATAAATGGTTTTGAAGTTATTCAAGAAATTAGATGAAAATGGCCATTCCCCCTTATCTCCGAAACTACTTAGCCTAAAATTTTGAAAAAAAATGGAAATAATAGATCTTTACCTAAAGATTACAGGGAAACAGAACTATTAGAAGTCTGTAGTGTTAAAATAACATGTTAAAAAAATTAAATTCGTTCGGAACCCTTTGCACGCGAGTCCGACTCGCACTTGGCCAGTTTTTTTTTCTTATTATGTGAAACCGATACATAAATTCTGGCTAAACCAAATTACGTATCATATCACATAGATTACTTAATACTTATTTTTTTCAGATGTAATTTCTCAGTAAATGCCGACGAAAAGTTGCTTCATCTGCACGCTGTTTTTTAAGCATTTCTCGAAAGAGCAGCCTTAAACGGCTTTACTGGTACCTATCAGAGTTTCTTGTAACCAAATCAAACAAGCAAGAATTATTGCTATTTAGTATAGCAACTTATGTGATTAGTGATTACTCAATAGCCAACGATTGCTTTTCCCTTAAAATCACAGTATTGACTGATTTATGAACGTAGTAGGTGTCAAGTTATAAACATGCCAGATAAAGGTACATTTACATGAGTAGAGTTTCTTGCATCGAATAGGCTACTAGCAAAGGGTAAAAAGTATGTATCTAACCCATCCAGAGACTCACCTCAGCATACGCAAAAACACTTGTTTTAGTTCCTTTCACTAAACCTAGAATAAAGGTGCCTCACCAACATCCCTTTCTAAAAGACTGTACTGGTACCTATCAGAGCTTCTTGTAACAAAATCATCCAAGCAAGAACTACACTACACCTTTAAATCTATGTATTTCTCCTGCCAAGCATTAATTATTGTAACCTAAAAACTTAAGGCTGCTCTCTCGAAAAAAGCTTAAAAACAGCGTACAGATGAAGCAGCTTTTCGTTGGCACTAACAGAAAAATTACATCTGAAAAAAATAGTAATCTACGTAATTTGGTTAAGCCAGAATTTATCTATCGGTATCACATAATAAGAAAGAAAAATATGACCAAATCACCTCCAGGTCGTTGAGATGAAACAATTTTACTCCTTATTTTTTTATTAAAAGAAAAATATATATATATTTACTGCTTTGCAATACAAACGAAAATGATTTGGTGTTGTTACTTTTAAAAATATGTATTATTTTTATTATAAAAAATTAAAAATGCAAGTAGCTGAGTGGCGCGTAGAGGGGTAGTTAGCTCCGTTTGTATGCACAAGGTTATTGGTATACAAGCCTTAAGGATCGTTTATTGCTGTGATATCTAAACTAATTTGATGTCTCAATAGCCCACCATTGCTTTCCCATTAAAATCACAGCATTGAGTTATGAACGTAGTAGGTGTCAAGTTATAAATTTCGTATAAAGGAACATTTAAATGGGTTAAGTTTCTTGCCTGGAATAGGCTACTAGCAAAGGATGAAAAAGCGATCTCATGTAAACGGTACGTTCGATCCTCATAACTTGAAAGAAACAGTGGTCTAGCCTCTAATACGTTATATTAAGCTTCGTTGTAAATTGGAAGATTCGAGTTTTCGAATCACAGTTCTGAAGAAAACCTCGGGGAAAATCTCGTATTAGGCACGTTCTTGTTTATAGCGAAATTGCCACATTCTTGCTGTAAGACATAATTTGACAAGCTACCAAATGCCGCAAGAGATCACTATGTATGGACAAGTTATCTACACTAATATTATAAAGAGGAAAGATTTGTTTGTTTGTTTGTTTGAAATGAATAGGCTCCGAAACTCCTGGAATGATTTGAAAAATTCTTTCAGCAGTGGATAGCTACATTATCAGGGAGTAACATAGGCTATATTTTATCCCCGTACTCCCACGGGAACGGGAACTACGCGGGAGAAACCGCGTGACGTCCACTAGACGTCAAGATTTTAGCAAGTAAGTATGTAACTTACTCGTCAAAATCTTAAAAATGCAGCTTGGCATAAATGTGACGAACGGAACTAAATAATTTAACCGTAAGCAAGACGTTTAAACATTGGAAACCCCTTCAGATATTGTTGTTTCTCGATTGATGGGCGAGAATCATTCCTTGTGTGAACGAGCCTTAAGCTTCGCAAGACACGTTAAGCTGAAAGGTAGCTAAGCAACCAGTTGGTTTGCCAGTCAGTGGGCAATGTGGGTATGCATGCAGAAAATTAATATATCAAAACTGTTCAAGCAAATAGCCTAACATTATTAATTGTATCGAAATATAGAAGAAAGTTTCTGATATTGGTTTGATCTTTGGACCAGTTTCGAAACTACTTTCTACTATATTTTGCTTGGCATAGGAAAAGTTGTACATAAATACGCGTGCGTTATTGCACACTTAATTTGAACATTAATTTCATCAGCATTGCACCCTAACACCCTGTTACTCCTCCACCTGTTGCAAGTGGAAGAAAATGGCTTCTTCCATTTGTCCACGGTTGTTTCAGAGTTCCGGCGAGAGATATGACAGGGCGGAAACTAAAAACAAAACTGTTTGTAGATTTTCTGGTCTTCTGACTATCTGTAATGAATGCCAGTCAAAGACGTGCTTTCCGACGCACAGAGGAGCCTCAGTTTGCGTGTAAGATCGACCTATGCCACTGTTCTTTTTAGCCACGAGCTCCTCGGTCAATCCACTTCCAGTGACATCAGTAAAAATAATCATATCATCATCATCATCATCATATCAGCCGAAAGACATCCACTGCTGGACATAGGCCTCCCCTAAGCATCGCGCTACAACGACTGGTCCATCCATTGGCTACCCGCAACCTTCACCAGGTCATCGGTCCACTTTGTGGGAGGCCTTCCAACGTTGTGTCTTCCGGTACGCGGTCGCCACTCCAGAACTTTTCGGACCCATTGACCTTTTGTTCTGCGAGCAATGTGCCCTGCCCACTGCCAATTTAGTTTAGCGATCCTTCGGGCTAATAAATAATCGTAAATTGGACAGTATCTACGTAGCTATTTTTTGGGACGGCTCTTAATTTTTGAGTAAATTTTTACTTTAACATTACATTTTCAGATAACAGTCAGTAAAAGAAGAGACATTTGCTGTACCTATCTACACTAATCTCTAATAAAAATCACTATTAAGTAGCTTTTACCACAGTTTCCTGATCATAAAAAAATCCGTCTGTACCTTTAATCCACGAACAACCGCAGATAATTTGATAAGTTAACCCTCAGATTGCGTCAGTAAATCAGTTTGCACTAGCGAAATCCGAGTACACAGCAAACCCTGCCCACGTACCTAAAGTACGTACTGTGTACGCATTATGTACACATGGTACACCAAATATTTGTCTCATGAGAACTGCAAACAGACTAACGTGGGGTAATCTTTTTAGTATTGACGTCATGTTGAAACAGAAGGTTGAAAGTGTAAGTTGTGATGGACTGTTTAATTACTGCAAGAGATGCTGTATCTTTCTCTTTATGAAGGCTCTTTGGCAAACCAGGGATTACTTGACAACATAGCCATTTTTGTAGGCCTGGTAGCGTTCAAATCACTACATATCACTATCACTACATATTTTAAAACAAAGTCCTCCGCCGCGTCTGTCTGTCTGTATGTTCGCGATAAACTCAAAAACTACTGCACCGATTTTCATTCTGTTTTCACCAATGGATAGTGTGGTTCTCGAGAAAAGTTTTAATATATAATTTGTCGAGTTCTTGTATACATTGGCTAAATTATAATGATATTTGTTGGAGGTGTCGGAAAAAATAAGCCGTCTGGGAGCTGATTACTTTTGTTCGCAATAACCTACATCCACGGGGGTGGAGCCGCGAGCATCAGCTAGTCATAACTAATATTATAAATGCAAAAGTGAGTTTGTTTATTTGTAACGCTTTCACGCCTAAATCGCTGAGCCGATTTTGATGAATTTTGGTATATATGTGTCCTGGAGACAGCTAAAAGCTACTTTTTGTGTAAATCTAGAAGCTTCTTAGATTTTGTTTGCAATATAATGCAGTCGCTTCATGTAAAATTCAAGAATTCACTACAAAAAAAAAATTTAGGAAAAACACAAAAACAGGTATGTTAGCTATGTTTTTGTCTTTCTCCGGAGTAAATACTACTTTTATTTTAGGTCTTTGACATCATCATGATAATTGTTGCCAGGATTTACCAATACTTTGTAGGTATCTTTTGTTTTATGGTTTTCAAACTCCTCCTGTGATGTCCGTGAAATGTTGGGGGTTCTATGGTCTTTTAAATCAGACAAACAGCTCGATTGCATAGTCGGCCTTCTATAATGTTCCCACTGTTGGGACTCAGGCCTCCTCTCTAGGAGAGGGAATGGGCCGTAATCCACCACGCGGGCCCAATGCGGGTTGGTGAATGTCACATGTCTTCGAATTTTTGGTTCTAGGATATGCCGGTTTCCTCACGATGTTTTCCTTCACCGTTTTGAGAGCATCGAGAACAGCTCGATTGAACGTACTTTAATGACTGAATATATGGAATATGTATTACAATGCGCATTGGAGTAAACTGCTTACTTAGCTTAAAATTATATTTATATTCTAAAGGAGCGTACTTACTACGTTATGCACTGTCAGGGAGCATACATACACTTCATCCGTTAATTTAAGGATTGTATTTGAAATGGTCTCTCGAATTTAGCGTAGACCCGTCGCGACAGAAGACAGTGGTCGTTCTCAATCTAAAATATTACTTGCATTTGAAATTCTGTAGTTCCATATACAGTGGTTTGAACGTGGGTGTGATTGAATCGACCACTTTTGGTAATTGAAGATCCAAAAGCTCCGTAATTGGCATTCTGGTTAGTTTTAAGAGCTCTTTTGGGATTCTGATCGTTATCTAAGGTTTTTGTTAGGGTTTAATAACCCTTGGATACTTTTCAAGTTCACTAAGACTTAGTATCTGACACTTTATCTTTTAATCAGTAATCGAAGCTTCGACAGTATGATGCTTTAATTTATGATTGCTTTCAAAGAAGCCGCCCGCGGTTTCACCCGTTTAAAAGTTAGATATCAAGGGAACATACTCCCAGTATTCCCGGTGATATCTTTGACTTTGACTTTGGTATAAAAAGTTCTCAGTCTGATCCAGAATAAGGTCTACCCGTGTGGCAAGTTTCATAAAAATCCGTTCAGTCGGTAAGACGTGAATAGGCCACAAACAAACAAACTCACATCTACACTAATATCAAGTTGAAGAGTTAGTTTCTTTGTTCGAACGTGCTTATCTCAGGAACTACTGGTTCGAATGGAAATACTCTGTTAGTGTTGGATAGTCCATTTATCGAGAAATAATAATAATAATCAATTCATTTATTCAGGTAATTACAACCCATTACACAAAAATCATAAAATCACAAATCAAAATAAGAACAATAAATTAAAATCCCATCAATGAGTTAAATTTGACAATGCCAATAAATTAAAATTCAAAATGTCAGTAAATTAAATTTAAAATGTCAATAAATTAATTTTAAAATGTCAAAAAAAACAAAATGTAAAAAAAAATCAATAAATAAAATTATAAAATGTCAATTCAATGCTATATAACATCACGCTATGACCAATAGAAGCAGAGCATTCATGAAAAATGTGATGCAGACGAATTTGCTCGGGTCAGCTAGTTTAGTTCGAACACTTCTGAAGAAGACCTATGTTTAGCACTCGTAACTCGTAAGGCCATATTAGTCATCGTAGTTATTTGATAACAGTTATCTAACTGGATGCTGTTGTCCATCCTCTTGATATAATCTCTTATTAGCCACTTAAGAAGGTAGGGTGGTCTATATACCTACTCTGATTAGAAAATAATCTTCAGGAAATAAAAGCTTAAAGAATCAACTTACCAAGGTGGTCTAATTTTGGCGATTATTGTTACAAGATAATTTTAAGTACAGGTCATCTATGTATTCTATTAGCTTTTGCCAGCGACTTCGTACGCGCATATACCGGTTTTTCCTCCCTTAGGGCTCCCCTACACTCCCTGAGGAACCTACTTGCCACATTCAGATTTCTACAACCAGTAATTTCGGCTGTGCGTTGTCTGTCAGGCGCTCAGTCAGTCACTCATCAGTAACGGAAGAATTTTTATATTGATGACTAGGTTTATCCCGCGACTTCGTACGCGCATATACCGGTTTTTCCTCCCTTAGTGCTACCCTACAGTCCCTGAGGAACCTGCTTACCATATAGAGATTTCTACAACCAGTAATTTCGGATGTGCGTTGTATGTCAGGCACTCAGTCAGTCACTCAGTCAGTCACTCGTTTTAAGAATTTTTATATTGATGACTAGCTTTTTCCCGCGACTTCGTACGCGCATATACCGGTTTTTCCTCCCATATTGCTCCCCTGCACTCCCTGAGGAACCTACTTACCATATTCAGCTTTCTACAACCAGTAATTTCGGCTGTGCGTTGTCTGTCAGGCACTCAGTCAGTCACTCGTTTTAAGAATTTTTATATTGATGACTAGCTGTTTTCCGCGACTTCGTACGCGCATACACCGGTTTTTCCTCCCTTAGTGCTCCCCTACACTCCCTGAGGAAACTACTTGCCATATTCAGATTTCTACAACCAGTAATTTCGGCTGTGCGTTGTCTGTCAGGAACTCGTTTTAAGAATTTTTATATTGATGACTAGCTTTTTCCCGCGACTTCGTACGCGCATATACCGGTTTTTCCTCCCATATTGCTCCCCTACACTCCCTGAGGAACCTACTTACCATATTCAGCTTTCTACAACCAGTAATTTCGGCTGTGCGTTGTCTGTCAGGCGCTCAGTCAGTCACTCATCAGTAACGGAAGAATTTTTATATTGATGACTAGCTTTTGTTCGCGACTTCGTTCGCGTATATACCATTTTTACCCCATTCTCGAAGGAATTTTGGGAAATCCTCTTAGTGCTCTCCTATACTACCCAAGGAGTAAAATGAAGCAGGAAGACGTAACGTTGGAAGGCCTCCCACAAGGTGGACCGATGACCTGGTGAAGGTCGCGGGTAGCCGATGGATGCGAGATGCACAGGACCGGTCGTTGTGGCGACGCTTGTGAGAGGCCTCTGTCCAGCAGTGCGTCTTCCGCCTGATATGATGATGATGAGTAAAATGAAAGTGAAATTTGGCATGTAGGTTTACATGCCAAATTTCAGCTTTTTACTACCAGTAGTTTCGGCTGTGCGTTGTCTGTCAGTTACTCGGTCATCAGGTGGCCTAAAAAGGCCAGTTTAGCAAAATCATATTAGAGTCATAATATTAACCACACAAGAATCTGTCAAATTTCATTTTCATCTTTATCGCTATTTAGGTTCAAGGTTGATTAGGAAAATTAAACAGTGACGGGTAGCGTGATGTGCTTTCTGATTCTGCTAAAGTGGCCTTTTTAGCCCCCCAGTACCTAGCGGAAGAATTTTATATATTAGGATTTCTATATATATATATTTTATTCTGTTTATTTAACACGGGGTTTTTATCCACATGGGTAAGCCAACCCCATCGGAGCCTATTAGTTCTTATTACACTTACATAAATAACAGGATTTCTATTTGGAACTTATAATTACATTATTGAATATTTGTAACTAAATAGTTTTTTTTAATCATTTCAGGTAAGAACAGAATCCTTTTCGAGGCCCCTCCACATCTCTGCAACAGTAAGTACAATACATAGATCTTTATCTACGCGAGATAAAATCTTAGTTTCACCGTCTGTACTACCTACTACATGATAAACCTTAGGCAAGAGCCATTGTCTCGGAGCATAATTAAACTTGTTAATTACCGAATTAACGATTAGAAAGACAGTATAATAGAACGGCCCACACACCAAATCTAAAGATATGCCCAACTGTTTAACTTTAGGTACCCGTTATTTCAAGAGGCATTATGTGTCACGCTCCTGTGGCGTTTTAACGTACTCGATTACGTTAGCGGTGGCCTTAGTGCGAGTTTTTTAACGTTCTCGATTGCGTTAGCGTAGACGTCAATTTGTATTGAAACTGAACAAGCGCCGTCTGGTGACAATAACCTTTTTTGAAGTGAAAACTTCTTTAGCGGCGTTGAGCACTTTTTCTGTAATGGGTATAAAATCTTAAACTCGCGTCAGGACACGTGACCTGATCGAAAAAGCGTAAGACGGACTCGCGTCAGGGTCACGTGATGCTGATCGAAAAAGCGTAAGACGGACTCGCGTCAGGGTCACGTGATGCTGATCGAAAAAGCGTAAGATCGAGGGGAAGGGAGAGGAACTAGTATCTCCCACTCTTTCTACCGTGCCTGAGTGTGCTGCTCCGCTTAGGCGGCACAGGGCGCTTGCGCGAATGTCCGTCTGTGTTTATGTACAGCGTGCCACGCGTATCCAAGGATACGAAATTACGGAATTACGAAATTATGGATGAAAGTTGATTTTTCTAAGAGATAAAAATTAATGTAATATATAAATAAATAACGATATAATATTATGAATAATAACATGTAAATTGTCATATTTGTGTACGATAGCGCAATAAATAAACATTGTATTCTACCTCATAAATGATAGTATTTTTGTACTTATAATTAAACACAACGTTAATACTAAAGTTTTCACTTCTGCCGGCACTCCCGGAGTGCTACCGGTGTTTTTTTTTTTCTATACATTTTGACATAAGCGAACGTTTACGTTAACGCGATCGAGTGCGTTAAAAACTGACACTAAGGCCTCGGAAACGTCAATTTGTACTTAAACTGAATAAGCGACTCGATGTTTTTCTGTTTTTAACCGACGAAAAAACTGAGGAGGTTCTCAAGTCGACGTGAATATTTTTTTTTATTTTCCCTAACCTCACATAGGTTAGGGAAAATACGAATAGCGAAAGTCCTACTGCTGGTCTCCCCCATTTCCTCCCGATGTTAATAGCGAAAATTTTTTTTTTTCCGTTAAGATAGCAAATCGTTTATGCTATCGCGATTGAGTACCTACGTTTAAAAACACGCCCAAAGTTCGGGCACGCCACTGACTTCATAAAGAAATGATTTTGAACTAACGAACAATAAATAAAGAATTTGATACTACCTTCGTGGTTCTCAAACCGACATTAAATACAATTAAAAGACTGTTAAAACTAATAGGCTATTAGCATCAAGATTATATCATCACGCTATACAATAAAGGAACCAGGAAATGCCTAACTCCACGATCGAATGACACAGAGTACTGAGCAAATGGAATGTCAACTGTTTATATGGGAGAATGATAGAAAACATCTTAAAATCGTATTTGTAGGCACTGAAGGCCAGTTATTAATTCATGTCGCAATATCATCTCAGCAGACCACCATCGAGTCAAACATTTTTTTCAATGTAACACTCAACTTTTATAAGTTGGGTTTTTATAGTAAAAAAAAAAGTTTGGTACATGCTTGCCTGTATAATTTGCGCTTAATACAAGATTTAAATTTCGTTTCATCAGTTCTAACATTAAGATTATGAATGGAATTCTGAATCCATTGTTTCGTTTGTTTGCAAAACACTTTTGTTCGACAACGTCAATAAGCAGTAATGTTGTTGTGTAATTAATGGTTGAGACATTGATTGTGCTGAGCTACCGTGCAGGCCCGAAGTTTAGCTAGTCGAATCTAATTGTTCGTCAAATCAATGTCAATAGTCGTAGAATTTTAAACTAAATGACTTTATTACTCGGCATTTTGATGAGTTCTTCATTTGTATCCTACTCCATGTCTGAACATACCTTAGCGTATTCATATCTAATTCATCATAGCAACTACATTTCCCAACGAAGATCCCACATGATGAATATTAAACAGAATATTTATCAATGGTTGCCTTTCATCATCATTCTGTAAGCATAGAAAATTAACATACCTTGATAAAATTGACCTTTGCTATCAAACGTATTGTTCTACTCTACGGCTCAACTTACATTGGTCATATTTTGAATCAAAGTTATTAATTACAAAGCCAGATTTATTAGACCTATATTTACGTTGGAAAAACTCCACAATACAGCTCTTGTTAGGCTAGATCGTCCACTTAATCAAGACCTCAGTCGACAGATTAATTGGTTGCCAATACAGATCTATGTTCTCTGGTTATTAATTTACATAGATAGAATCTGCCGCAGGTGTAAATACATAGGTTACTAAATGATAGTAAAGCGCGTGATTATAATAAAATTGATTAATATTCAGGAGGTTAGTCGGAAAAACTATGGTTATTGTATGACTAAGGTTTTAATTAGATATAAGGGAAGTGGTTTCTTTGTTAGATTGTGCTAGGTAGACAAAGAGGCTAGAGTGTGACTAGGAATCCGTTTAGGCCTTCTACCATAGTGCAAGTGTTGAAACTAGTGAGGGGGAAAGTTTTTAGTCGATTTTAATTTTATCAACTTTTGAAATTGTGTCTATGGTTTTATTCGAGTTATTATTTTATGATTTGTACTACATTATCTTTTCTAATATAGGTTAGTATCGCTTTAAAAAATGTGTTGTTTCGTTTGCTTGTAGCCTCTGTAAATAATAAAAATAACTTGGCTTTTGTCATGACAGACACCTATTCATTCCCACCTGTTGAGTTCTTAGGTATATGTCTATCGATACTCATAATTTCAGCCGAAAAATGCAAAAACGTTCATTACTGGATATAGACCTGCCTCAAGAGTCATCACATTGGCTGGCCCCGTGCTTTTCACGTCCATCAGACTCTCAGGCTATAAAATCGTTTTCAGACAACCTGTTACAACCGAGTAATTCCATGACGAATAGATGACAGTTGCTCCGTACGAGTCCAGTTAAATAAATAACTACTGTATTCTGGTTAAAATAAATTAATTGCCTGCAACACTTGCCAATGAGGACAAGGTTGGTCACTTTTAGCAAAATGCATTCTGACAGGGATCTTAGTAGAGAGTAATATGTTCCTATTTAATAGAAACGAGAGGAATGACTTCTGTATTGAAGGTCTTGTGCTTTCTTATTGTGGATGATCAGCTTTATAATGGTCAACTGCTGGGATACAGGCCTCCTCTCTGTAAGAGGCAGTGGGCTGTATCTACCACGCGGCCTCAGTGCGGGTTGCTGGATGTCACATGTCTTTGAATTTTTGGTTCTAGGAAATGCCACGGGTTTACTTGCGATGTTTTCCTTCACCGTTTTGAGAGACGTGACTACTTCTCATTAATTTCTGAATAGTGGTCTACTCGCTTCATAACATGACTTGACCATCCTTATTGTCTATGATTTACATCCTCTTGGTCTTTTACCCGTCACTTTAATCTCTCGTTAAATTTGCTGTCTCTCATGCTTAATGTGACTAAAATATTGTCATTTATGTGCAGAAAGACAAAAGACAAACGATTTTGTTGATTCTGGCTTCAGCTTTATCTCTTTTAATACGGATATATTTGTACTTTGGGCTCGCTAACCACAATAAACCTACAGATGTTCAATTAACGTTAGTTTGTTTACACCAGCACTGCAAAATAACAATAAAAGTTTCGACACTGTTTATTTTTCTCACCCATAATCGACAAAAAAAACCGGTAAACTCTTAACGATTTGAACAAAATAGTACGATGAGTCAGCACGAAAACTATTCCCAGAATCGAAAGCGTCGAGCATCTGTGAAATCAATTAAAATAATTGAATCGACTAAAAATAACATGGCTTCCTTTGGCGCGACGATTGACATTGTGATTTCGGTGTTTCCCGCCTAAACTCATAGACAAAATTACTTTTTACAACTAATTTACAAACTTTTATTCGATTTTCAACTCTATTCAACCAGCTACAAAGTTTTAGTGAGATTGGGTTTGAAAAAAGAACTCTTGTACCATAGAGTCCGCTCCCTTTCTTTTGTTAGTAGTGTTGTGGCTAAAAATAATTCTGAATGGATGTATCGAAACAAATCTATCGGTGTTTTGAGGTTGGTATGTTTCTTATTACGGTGATCTTTTTATAGATGCACTGTGTATCCGGTTGTGTGTACTCGGTCTGTTCTTAAAGGGTGGATTGGATGGACAATGGGGAACTGACCGTAAAGTAATTTTAAAATACCTTAGTGTTTCGATTCAATTTGTATTTTCTGCCAGCAAGTTAATACATACCTAATATTTTGAAGCGAAAGTTTGTTTGTTTGTTTCACTTTCACACCTAAATCGCTGAACCGATTTTGATTAATTTTGGTACAGAGATAGATAGGACTATGAGACCTGGAGACAGTTACGAAATGCATTTTTTTATTGCTAAAATCTATATCAACTCATGTGAAGCCGCGGGCCAAAGCTAGTATCTCATAAACAAGGATTGATAATTCTCATTGGTCAAAAATAAAATAAGAATAGCTAGAGGTCTCAATAGCGGTTAAAACTCATAAGAAATTATTCCTATCCCATAGACAACCCAAAACAATATTCTTCGGTTTTCAATATTTCTTTGAACGTTTCACACTTAATTCAAAAATACATTTCAATAAATCAAACAATTATAAGCTACCAAGGGAAGTTCTTCTAATTATATTTTGTTTTAAAAATACTCCTTCCTGCGTTCGTATTTTGTCAAACGATTTTGTTTTTCATCGGAACTTTAGTATTATATATAGTTAACAAGGCAACGTGCCAAAAAAAACGGTGATATCGCAGCCATGAACTTTTATTCCAAGCTGTTAGTAATAGCTATTTTAGGAGGGAAATAAGAAGTTAATAACCTGAAAAAATGACGCGTTAGACTGGACACATTCACGACACTTAAGACACTCAGACACTAAAACTTGCATTCTATGATAAATTTGGATGTTTTGCTGTTTGGTAATCTATAACGTCTAAGCGGTTAAACGGACTTGGACAAAGGGCGCAAGTGTAGACTCTGACTTTTATTCCATATTCCCGTGAGACACTATAGACATAACAAAAAGAAATCCACAAAAAAAAAAACAGTTAATTAAACGGTTTGTAATAAAATAAAGAATGAATCAAATTAAAGTTAAGAACAACAGAACAGCAAAAACCATAAACAAAAATAGTGATGAGAAAAAAAAACACAAATAGTATCGATTGTGCGTAGGAGCGCTCTCGGCGCGCCCTAGCTGGGTTAATAACCCTCTAACTAAAACAATATGGCCACGGGAATTTGGTAGAATGCCACCGTTTTACAGAAGCGGTATATAATAAGAGAAAAAGGTGTAATAATTGGATGATAGGGTTATCAATTAAAAGTCTTGTGATTTTAGTTTGAAGGGTTACCTGTTTTTTTTTTTTTAATTATGCAATTGTTTGTGTCTTTAATAAATTAAATTAAGTTAGCAGTGAATAACGATGATGTTTGAATTTAGAATGTTCGGTGAGCCGTGGTCCATGTTGTCCTTTGTAAATATGACAGTTGTTACGTGTAGTCTAAAGTCAAAAAAATCTGACAGCAGTTACTAGGTTGTACAGGCCAAATATTCATCTGCATCCGGTCAGATTGGAAATAGTTGGGAAAAGACTAGAACGATCGAATTTTGGAACAGTTTGACAATAAGTTGCTTTCTACAAAAGAATTTGTCATTAGGAAGGTACTTACCTAATGTTTTCTGGTTTGGTACAGATCTACCTGATTGCGGAAACAGTGCAAATATCTGCAAAATAATCAAAATTAATTATTGTTTTCTAGAGAAACATTTCCCTGTAGAGCTGGTGGTTTTATTGTCAAATGCCTCAGGTATCTTGCGTTCCTATCTTTATTACTAGTACTTTACAAGTAATGGTAATTGTAAAACTGCACCATACTACTGGAATAAACTCCGAACTTCTTAAAATATTTCGTAAATAATTCATTCGTCAATTAATAACCAACACATCATCATATCCTTTAAAACTGTTCTCGTCATTTACCAAACTTATAAGAAAGAAAAAAGAAGGAACATCAATAATTCCATTAATAAAATTCGTAATTGTAACGTTTTTTTCCTGCCAAGAGGCATAGACAAATTAAAGCTTTTATACTAAATTGTATACCAGTTAATCAGTCCTTTAATTAACGTAATTGTATAAAACGGACTCTCATTTTATTTTACTACTACTTATTTCTAAGAAACCATACATCGAACGTTAATTGGACATCCTCCATTTTACAGGTATTCATTAATTACTAATTTATTAATTATACGGAGGCTTAGTAGTAAGGTTTTTAATATTCTTGCATCATCATGGCGTCATAATAGTTGATTTACTAATTGAACGCTAGTTAGAAAATAAGAAATGTGATTTTGAAATTATTCTTGTTGGAAAATTGTATTTTAAACAGGTTTAGAATTAGTGATAGTGATGGAATAAAGTTATTAGGAATGTCGACTATTTTTTATCGACTTTAAAAAGAGGTAATTGTTCTTTTGTTTTAGAATAGTATTTAAACTATTTACTTAAATAGTCGTTGTTGAGTGTTGTAGCTAAAATACTGTGAGCAGGTGATAGGCGGGCGTTTTGGGGGACTGTCTTTTTGTCAACGTTGACGTTCAAAAAGTGCTGGCATTCAGCCTAATTTGAATAAATTACTATTTTTTTGTAGTTTTAGCTGTATGTACAACTTTACCGCGGACTGCTCTTAACCTAAACCAGCTACAGCTTTTACTCAATTTAATGAATTCCTTTCAAGTAAAAAGATAAAATAGAAAGTATAGGGTAAACCGACGCATCCATTTTATCATTTGGATCGCATGCGCACGTGGGTGTTCGATTCCTTTTCGTTTTGTTGTCTTTGAATGCGACTAGACCAGTTTTATTAGCGACGTCTTCTGAGGAAGAATCTCCGCCTACAATGTACTTTACATGAATGAAACTTTGATTCTGGATTTTTGGAGCGAAATTGAATCGTTTCTGAAATGTTTTGATGCTTTGATTAGACTATTTAAATTACTTTAAAGACAAAACTTAAAAAATAAGGACCCCAAAAAAAAAATCTAAGAAATTACGTGATTTCTCATGCATTTATCAGCACGAAGCTAACAAACAATCTGACAAAACAGTAGGTATTCACTCTAAAAGTATTACTAATCATTTCCAATTGGACGTTATATTTTTTCCTCCCACGGCCCGCTACCAAAAAGAATAACCTCAAAAATATTTCCCGCTAAAACTAAAAAGCCTACGTCTTCACTTTTGGGTCAATTCCACTATCAAAATGCCACGTCAGTGGTGTTAATGTGTTAAACAATTCTAATTTTAATCTAAATAAGCGAAGCGTGAAGAAACAATTGTTTGATGTTAACCTAAAAAATGTTTGAGGTTACTTGAACCATGGGCTTGTGCAACACTTACTGTGATAACGAAATAAGTAGTGGAAATAATTTCTTCATACACTACTACAATTACAAACAGAAGTGTCGTTGCGAGTTACTTTTTCAGTTTATCGTTTTTTTTCAGCCAGTCTTTTAGCCCTATGCTAGTCTAGAGGCGTTGAGAAGGTTAATTTCATAATTTATTGATAGTTTTTCGTAGCCGTAAAACTATAGAGGCAATATTTTTCAAACCCGCTAAAAATAAAACCGATGTAAAAATCTTTGATATCCTACTACCTACTTACTACCTTTACCTTTCCTACTATCGTAACTAATATCTTGATAAATATTAGAGTTTATTTTTCTTTGTAAGGCATGCTCATAAAAATATTGATAAATGTTCAATTCTCTTCAACAGTAATTAGTTAAAGAAATAAATTACGAAGGTGCTAGATCCCTTCTTCCTGACAGACAAACTACGTACTGTGGACAGACGAAATGTTTACAAAAATAGACAATACCTTTCGTAATCTTTATTAATTGTTGACGGAATTCTGTTTACGTTTCCATAATTAAGATTATTATTTGAAAAAGCTGTTATAAATCTGTCAGTTTTGGAACTTCAAACGACGAAGGAATGGTTGGTCACGTAATTCTTTTTTAAAATATTTTATCTTTAATTTAAATTTTTGAAATTTCGATTGCAAAATTTTCTTACTATATATTTGTTGAAGGTGTATAAAAGAAGAAAACTTTAGAAACATAAAAGAGAACATCACAAAATTTATTTGTAGGAGAGATTTCTAATGTTTCCTATGAAAATACTATAATATATTAACCCAATAACATTTTAAATTTTACGGCAATATTTACGATTAGAAACTCTTTCCTATTTGAAATAAACCTCTTCTAATCTGAACAAGACATTGTCTATGATATTTATAACCTAAACAGCTTCAGGGAAACGTAGGGCCTTAGGAATGCGTGACATTTCGAAAATAGCCATAATATTTATATAAAATGAGTTCAGGAGGATGACGATGTGTTCAACAAATATCTGAATATAATCTCGAGATTAAAGAAAGTAATAGAATGTATAATATCTTATTATTTCTGCCTACTTTAAGTCAGTTGAAAGGGTTGACGTATCAATATAAAAAGGAATTAAAAAAAAAAACATTTGACATAAATATGGCAATTTATTCAAGCATTGAATTTCTAATTGGTAATTATCAGGATGTTTAGCTTTCTTAAATTTTAACTACTAATCTTTGTAGATAAGATTAATATCTATCTAAAAACTAGCTTCTGCCAAAGGATTCACTCGCGTGGATATCGGAAAATATCCCAAGGGAACATAATCATACTCGGATATATGTGCTTTTGTAGACTATTATCTATTTCTGCGCCAAATTTCATCCAGATCTGTTCAGTTGTTACGACGTGAAGAAGTATCAAACAAATTAACTCACTCTCGCATTTATAATAGGTACTCGTGTTATACTTATACTTAGAATAAACAGTATGTCATCTCGGCGCAGTTGGCACCAAATGCATTTCTAAGTGACATAAAGTAAGCACTTGACAGCACTAATGACTTCTTAGTAACATTTAAGACGTCCTCTCCCCACGCTCATTGTCTATGACAACTTGTAACACGTAATCTCGAGATTCAAATCAATTTCATTTCATTAAAATTTCGACTTTACCAGTGCAAGCCCGCATGCTTTGAAATACTTTCATTACACCAATTGAATGAGTTTTTTGACCTCAATTCACAAAAGGGATGAAGTTTTAATCGTGTCAATCGAGATCAAACATCGATTACGATTTATCGGTTCGATATTGTTATTGGAAGAATGAGTGGTTGTCATTGCCTGTTGTATGAGGAACGAAAATAATAGTGTTGGGGCGGGAATTTGAAATTGAACTGTCAATGTTTTTATTTTACTACAAAAGAAACAGGCAACTTCCAACTTTATAGTCTTTATTGACTGCTTCTAGAGCGAATATTCTGAAGAGTTTTTAAAATAGTAATTCCAAGACTTCTTTCGATAATATTCTTAGCTTCCCCTATTTCTCCGTTTCACTTGGTCCTTAGTCCTCAACATGCCATCCAATATACGAGTAGATACTTAAAACTAATTTATTACACACAGAACCAGATATAATTTCAAGTGTCTCTAAAAGTCAAGTAGCTAATCTTTCAGTGAGCCATTTCTTTTGTACTTATAACAGCCGGGTGGGCTAAAATAACAAAAGAAAAACGTCATCATTACGTTACGTGAGAATTGTTTACACATTTACAATAATTTTCGAGGTTAGAAATGGCGGGCATTCTTTCGTTCTATTTTGACGCCATCTTGGGGTTATTGACCTGGGTTCGCGCGTCCCGTTCACGGGGAACGCTACTCAAACGAGTTGGTTGCATTTTGCATTCGGTTTAGTTATGTATAAATGGTGCAATCGTAGCATGCTTTGTAAATGTTCTTTGTTAAGTTTTTTTTTTGTTTTGGCGGGACCCGTCTTGAACTTTAGTGAGAAACGATTAATAACCCAATTTATAATTTTGTCTCTGTTTAATAGAAATATTAATGCAATAGATCAACTTAGATTTCAGATTACCAGAAAATCTGTATTTTGTATGCAAAAATAATGCAGATGCCTTTGAGTTTTTAGGAGTCAACAATTCCAATATCCAACTTAACGTGCATTCTTTCTACTTAGTCTGAAATACACTAAATTACTAGTATAAATTGGTGTACTAGTTTATAGTGTACCTACGGTCAAAAGAAAACGAATGTTTTTCTTGCATGCCAGACAGCTTGGCAGTAGTAAGTGTCTCGCCCCACGCAAATCATAAAGTTGATTCTACTAATGGAACAATGTCATTAGAATAGTGTTGCATGCGATGAAGAAGTATGTATGCCGATCATTGGTTAGTTGAAATAAGTTGTAATCTCTAGAAAAATACTAGCTGATCCGGCAAACGTTGTTTATCCGTATAAATAAAAAATAGCCTTCGACCTATTTTCAAATCTATGAAATACAGAAAACAAAATACATTAAAACTGGCCACTGGTTCCGAACGAATTTTTTTTTAACATGTATTTTTAATACTACAGACTTCCAATAGGTTTTCCTGTAATCTTTAGGTAAAGATCTATTATCTCAATTTTTTTCAAAATTTTAGGCTCAGTAGTTTCGGAGATAAGGGGGGGGGGAACGGTCAACTTTCGTCTAATTTCTTGAATAACTACCTTATGAAAAAAAATTTAATTAAAACCCTCACAGTAAGCCCTTTTATTTGATGTCACACGATATTGTTCAAAAAACTTTTTTTTTTAATTTTCTAGTTTGACCCCCAAAAGTGACCCTCATACTAAAAATTTAATGATTTACATAACGCGTCCGTGTTTGGGTCATAGAAGTCCATATGTGTACCAAATTTCTGCAGAATCGGTCCAGTGGATCCGGAGAAAACTGGCTGTGACAGACGGACAGACAGACAGACACCCGAGTGATCTTATAAGGGTTCCGTTTTTTTTTCGGAACCCTAAAAGTCAGTCGAGCCGTTTCGGAGGATTTCGATGACAAACACTGTGACACGAGATTTTTATATATTAGAAGATTAAACGGGAAACTGACTGACTGACATATCAACGTATATCCGAAACAACTGGGACTAGGGTAATGAAATTTTGTACCTGGCTTCCTTTTATGATGTAAGTGAGCACTAAGAAGGTATTTTTGGCTGAGATCTTTATGAGGGCTTCAAAGTGGGAAAATGTTTTGTACTAAATCTGCGCAGACGAGTCGCGGGCGAAGTGCTATTACAGTACTGACTCAACTCTGGTCACACGGTTTGGGTAAATTTCATCTGTGGGCTGCAGCTGAAAATCAGTGTTAGGTAATAATAACTAGTGTTGCCATCTGATATTATGCTGAGCTGCGGCCCTTTTGTCATAATATTGTTCTACATAATTATTGTATTCGATGATTGTAAGGTGTTTTTTTGTTGTGCCAATAAATGAAAGAAAAGAAAAGAAAGAAAAATATTTATTTGGGACTCGCACAAGACATACATATCAATCAATACATACATATAAGCGGCGTCTTAAAATTAATTTGTGCGAGGCCAAAAAGGTCCCTGTCTCAGCATATGCTGCGATATTTAAAAATAAATATCACAGCGCTGGTGTTAAAAAACCAAAAAAAAAACACAAAAAAAAAATGCGATTTTCTTTCTTTCATCTTTCCCGTAAAGATTGGCATACATTCCAAGGTAATATCTGAGATCTCACTAGCTTCACACCGCGGTATCGCTTTAGAGGTGTATACTACAAGAACCGTGCATATTTTTGGGCCAGGTTGTCATTCGAGCATACTTTTTATGCTCGAATGACTACCAAAGATAGTGTTTCTTTTTATCCGCGATATTTTTAGGATTTCGTACTCAAAGGTAGCCATCGGAACCCTGGAACTAAGCCTCCGTTGTCTATCCATCCATCCGTCCGTCTGTCTGTCAGCAGGCTGTATCTCAAGAACTGTAATAGGCAGATAATTGAAATTTTCACAGAGTGTGCCGCTATATCAAAAAATAATAAAAATTAAATAAACTTGTTTCGGAACCCTTCGTCTAAGAGTCCGACTCGCACTTGGCCGGTCTTTTTTGTAAACGGGCCAATATTTCTAGAGATTATCTTCCTGGAAACACAATACTCTTAATTATATCCATAAGTTTAAATAAAACCATTTCAGTCGTAAAATATTTATTAGTCTTTGATAGTTTTATTTCAGTAGTAACAAATACATCTGCCAATAACACAAACGAAACAGCAAAATAAAATGTCTTTACCGCAACCTTGACTCCTAAACGAACTCTTTATTACCGAATTTATAGCCTGAAGCCTAACTTTGCCGAAAAAACGTTATCTAAGCCACCAGACTATGAAATTAGCGTCCTTAAATAGACCTAGTTGAACATCTGCAATACATTTGTTGGTAAAAGAACAATAATGAGTTCTTTCGCAATTTTAATAGGAGTGCGATCAACATGTGATTTTAACGCTTTGCGGTTGGTATTAGACCTCCACAGTACTTCCTGTATGTGTTGAAATATGTCTTATGTCTGGGAGATGGCTGAAACTTTGCTTGTTGGTATAATGTGATTTGCGAACGGACAATGCACTCAATCTATACTATATTATCTATACTTTAATATATAAAGCTGAAGAGTTTGTTTGTTTGTTTGCTTGAACGCGCTAATCTCTGGAACTCCTGGTCCGATTTGAAAAATTCTTTCAGTGTTAGATAGCCCATTTATCGGGGAAGGCTACAGGCTATTATATATCATTACGCTAGGACCAATAGGAGCGGAGCAGTAATGAAAAATGTGACGTAGACGAAGTTGCGCGGGTCAGCTAGTAATAATATAAAGAAGAATTGAAGAGTTTGTTTGGTTGAATAATCTCAGGAACTACTCGGTCGAATTGAAAAATAAATTATTATTGAAGGGTTCGATAGCCCATTCCCATTTATCGAGGAAGGCTATAGCGATAGATCATTTAGTTTAAAAGTTACACCGTTTTGTTTACTCTGATATCACAGCAGCGAACACAATTCGTTTAAATTCCATTTTTTTTAATATATATATTTTTATTACGGTTTCCTTCGATAAAATCAACCATAGTTTCGTTCGTTTTAATATGTGCACATAATAAAGACTCGCACTATATAATTATCATGCCACGACCAATAGGAGCCACTGTCGAGTAAGGTTCTTAATCATAGCATTAAAGTCGTTATACGCGCATGTGAACAAAGTTAGAAGGAAAATAGAAAAATAAAAATCAAAACAAATAAGTAAGTAAATTCGCGTAAATAGCCAACCAACAGTAAAATTTGATATTTAAAACCTCTAACAGCGAATTCAAATGCGAAAGCCCTTATTGCAGAGGTTATTTCCCTTTTTGAAGCAATCATTCTTCCAAGTGGTCTCGGTACAAGACGCAATATTATGTCAAAACTTAACGCTGTAACCACAACCAACGTCAGAGCATGATTAACTATGTACCTCAGCTTCCAGTCTAACCAGAAGCGGTCGAGTACCAGTACTAGGCTGCGTTTCCTTGCGGTCACACAGTTGTCTACACTTATATTATAAAGAGGAAAGATTTGTTTGTTTGTTTGAAATGGCTTCGAAACTACTGGACCGATTTGAAAAATTATTTCAGCACTGGATAGCTACATTATCAAGGAGTAACATAGGCTATATTTTATCCCCGTACTCCCACGGGAACGGGAACTACGCGGGTGAAACCGCGTGACGTCCACTAGTTAGAGAATAAGGCTGACTTTCCACCAGAGATGAGCGAGGATGCGTAGCGAGGAATGTGTTTGTTAAGAACCAAAAAAATCGCTTGCGCTGAGCGAGGCTAGGTAAACGAAACGATTCTACTAGTTTTTTTTATGGGACAAGCCCGCCACACATTCCCAATCACTGCAACTCCTGAGAGCCAGAATCAACAGTGGCGACCACCAGAAAAACGCCGAGCCAATGAAGCCCGACGAGTCCCGGTGAAACGATTTAACTGTCTTGGATCCTGCAACGAATTTAATCAGAAAAGTACAGCGGAGAAGTAGGAAAAAAATAATTCTATTGGTTCCTGACAAACACCCTCGCTACGTATCCTCGCATATCTTTGGTGGAAAGTCATCCTTATTCTCTAACAACTGCGTAACCGCAACCCAATTAGTTGCTGTGAGTGCGTGTGTGTGTGTTGTTGTTGTTGTGTGTTGTGTGTGAGGTTTAAACTGTGTTAAGTTATCCTAATATATAAAATTCTCCCGTTACTGAGTGTCTGACAGACAACGCACAGCCGAAACTGCTGGTCGTAGATAGCTGAAATTTGGCATGTAGCTTCCTTACACTCCGTAGGGGTGCATTAAGGATTTCCCGAAATTTCAACTGGAACGGGAAAAAACCGGATATGCGCTACGAAGCCGCGGGCGAAAGCTAGTACTATTATAAATGGGAAAGTTTGAATGGATGTATGTTTGTTCCTCAATCACACCAGAATAGCTGAACGGAACCTGAAGAAATTTGGCACAGTGCTAGATTATAGTCTAGAATAATACATAGGATACTTTTTATCCCAGGAGTATGTTCCCTTAGGACAATTTTCGAATATTACACGGACGAAACCGCTGGCAGCAGCGAGTGATATAATGTCACACTTATAACACTCTCTTTTGACATTGAAATGCGATAGTCATCTAAGTGAAAAACCTCCAACTATTTGTCACAGTGTAAAAAATATAGTAACCAAATACTGCTTCTGTTTTGTTTCGCTTTCAACTTTTTTATTTTTTGTAACTGAAACGAGGTAACAAATAAGAAAACAAAACTACAGTCTCATTGTTTTTTTATAATCCCGAAAAGCTTGTACCTTGTTCGAGTTACGGCTTTATAATCCTTACGTGACTTGTGCTGCCTCTGTCATTCTTAAAGGAGTCATTGATGTAAGAAAGGGATGGAGGATCGGTATTATAAACTCGAGACAAACTGTAGTGTTCATTCACATAGAGTCACTGCACCGCATTCTGCAATAGTGTTGTTACCATTATCGATATTTTGTTGTGATTGGTTCTAAATAGAACAAAGGACCACACCAGACTTCTTCGGAGTCGGAATTATCTAATATTTCAAAGTCATCCGGTGAAAGAAATATGGTTATAAATACAATACAATAATCTATCAACGAAGTTAGTAGACCAAATTCGTAAAATCAGAATACATCCAGCGAAAGAGACCGTGACTCATTAACATCAATATCAATTTAGCCGAAAGATGTCCACTGCGATGACGATGCCTTCCCTCAGGTGCCGGTTCTGTGCGTCTCGCATCCAGCGAATACCAGCGGCCTTAACCAAGTCCTTGGTCCACCATGGCAGCTTTGAGACCTTCCAATGCTGCGTCTTCCGGTACGCGGATGCCTCTCCAAAACTTTTCAACCCCATTGATTATTCGTAGCCAGAACCAAAACAACTCTTTATTATTCCATACAAAAATGGCTGAGATTCACGATAAACCAACCTGCCACCTCTATTAATCGAGTAGTTAGGAAGTCCGTTCCGTTAATCGCAGATTGAATATTCAATTGGTTAACCCGTGTTGTGTTGTAAGCAGCGTCCGTCACGATTTGCGACTCCGCAGGGACTAATACCTATCACAGTACAAATGTACTATAGGGAACGTACACGGCGTTGACTATGCCATCTAGTGTCGTATATTCGAAAATTTAACGTTAGGGATACTTGACATTGACGCTTCTGTGCTGCCGCCTGCGGTTCCTGCACGCTGAGTTTAGGGAAACGTGCAAGAAGTAGACTGTGCCATCTAGCGTTGCCATTTCGAAATTTAAATGTAAAATATACTTGACAATGACATTTATAGTTATAGCTGCCACCTATAGTTTCTGCACGTTCCCTGTGTAAAAATGGTGTTAGAAGGATAAATAGTATAAAAATGACACTAGTTTTGGCAAATATGTATGTCAAAGTGACGTTTAGTGAGAAGTAAAAATGAAATGGTTCGGTTTTTCAAAGAAAGATACGAAATGTAAATGTCAAGGAAATGCCACAGCGTTAGAGAATGTGAAAATAGTAAAATATTATTATTTTACGAGTTGGGTTTAATGAAATGTTTCAGGTTTATTTGCTACTTAAACTTTCATTTTTCACTTTATGCAAAGCAAAACATTATCACTTTATTCTTTATAGACATATTCGCTATGCGTAGGGATATTATGAAAAGGTCAATGTACATTATTGCATTGGCGTCTACTATGGTAGAAACAAAATCACCATCTACTGTCGATATCACGCTAACGACACCCAAACTATCGACACATCACCCCATCCCTACCTCTCCGGGATAGCGAACCGGTTACCCGGTTCAATTGGCACACAATCCTTGTTTTTGCCTACACCCTGTATCACGAGGAGTTCTGTAACATACGTATATGGAGAATACATTTCATTCATAGATGCTTTGATTAGATGAATGAGTTACATTGTAGCCTGGTTTCGTTTTTGAATTCTTTCCTGATGTTTTTAAGGTTTCGTACCTCAAAAGGAAAACGGAACGCTTATAGGATCACTTTGTTGTCCGTCCGTCTGTCTGTCAAGACCCTTTATCTCGGGAACGCGTGGAGGTATCGAGTTGAAAAATTAAAACCATATACTCAGATCTACGGTCCTTTGAAGTTGTGAAAAAATCAAGCTTCTATGTTAACGTAAAAAAAAGATACGTCCGCAAATATTGTATATTTCGACACTCTCAAGGGAATTAAAATGTATAGGCTATATCCTGTTGTCCTAGAACTATGAAATTTGGCAATTAATACCGTCTTATACTACAGGTATAGGGAAAAGTCTGAAAACTATACATTTGGAATTAAATCATTAAAACATATAGTCTTTATTTAAAGTGTCATATGTGTGAGTGGGAACCCTCGGTGGGCATGTCCGACTCGTACTTGGCTAGTTTTTTTTCTTTACGAAGAATCATCAAAAAAATACTGTCCAAATACCGTCTGTTACAGATTAAACTTAAACTGTCTTACAATCAGTTAATGATTTCATAGTTAAGAATCTAGAAGAGACTTTGTCGGGTTGGCTTTTTTATTTCTTTACTAGTTGTCCCGCGCAACATCGTCTGCTCCGCTCCTATTGGTCTTAGCATGATGATATATAGCCTATAGCCTTCCTTGATAAATGGGCTATCTAACACTGAAAGAATTTTTCAAATCGGGCCAGTTCCTGAGATTAGCGCGTTTAAGCACAGAAACAAACAAACTCTTCAGATTTATATATTAGTATAGATCAGGCCAGTTGAAAGCCGATGGATAAAGTCAACCATTTTTTTTTTTTGAAGGGACAACCTAAGCAAGATTATCATAAGCTGATGAACGGAAATTTAGGGTTGTAAGGTGGAAGGGAACACAGACGCTGGGAAAGAATTCCAGCTCAAAGGGAAATTACGTTTGTTCATACGAACTACTCCTCTGCAGTTCTTTCGAAGGAGACTGTTGAATCGTTTGACGGAGACTCGTTGAGCTTCTGTGCTTCGGCGATTTTCTGGAATCACCACCGCTTTCTTTCTTTAAGGAATTCCAGTAGTTGGTAATAGTGTGGTGGAATAGCCACAAAAAAAAAACATCTTACAGCAAACATCTTTTAGAAATGCATTCAAATCTATATCCATAATCTATACTAATATATAAAGCTGAAGTGTTTGTTTGTTTCTTTGCTTGAACGCGCTAATTTCAGGAATTACTGGTCCCATTTGGAAAAAATCTTTCAGTGTTAGATAGTCCATTTATAGAGGAAGGCTATAGACTATATTATATCACCACGCTAAGACCAATAGAAGCGGAGCAGTAATGAAAATTGTGACGCAGACGAAGTTGCGCGGGTCAGCTAGTTAATATATAAAGCTGAAGAGTTTGTTTGTTTGTTTCTTTGCTTGAACGCGCTAATTTCAGGAATTACTGGTCCCATTTGGAAAAAATCTTTCAGTGTTAGATAGCCCACTTATCGAGGAAGGCTATAGGTTATATATCATCACGCTAAGACCAATATGAGCGGAGAAGTAATGTAAATTGAGACGCAGACGAAGTTGCGCGGGTCAGCTAGTGCTTTTATATTCCTTTGAAAGGCTATGTCTGAAGTCTAATTTAAAGCTTCCATTTTAGGAACCGATTGGTTATAAACCCACGCAGGGATTCTATTGTAAAGCATAGATCCAGATTTCAAGCCACATCCAGTTTTGTACTGGTCTATTTCTAGATAATATAAACATTATTTTACTCCTGATTTCAACAAAAGGATAAGGCTATCCAACAATGGTATGAAATGTCAATGGCCAGGAAACATAGGCCAAGCCTTGTTAGTAAAAGCGCCTTGTATTCTAGATAAAGTGTCATTCTACCAGGGGCCTATTTAATAAAACTGGCTGGTGACAAGTGACAAGCGACAATCTGACAATATTCGACAATTTCGTGCGTTTATTGCATACATTATTTGCTTTTAAAATATAAGGAATTGACAAGCGCTACCGAAAAGTCCCGTGGTCGCTTGAATCTTGACGTTTCGACCATTGCCATCACAAACTGACATAATTGTCCCAATTTTGGGGACAAGTATTGTTCAATAAAGCAGAGATTGTATGAAATAAACGTACAAAATTGTCAGATTGTCGCTTGTGACAGGTCACCACTCACTCAGTCGGTTTTATTAGGTCCCAGAAGGGCCAATTCTACTAATTTTTTATAGTTCAGTATCCAAAGGGTAACCAACGGAACTCTATTACTAAACCTCCGCTGTCCATCCTTCCATCCGTCCGTACGTCTGCGTCTGTCTGTCAGCGGGCTGTAGCTCAAGAATCGTAGTAGGTAGACAGTTGAAATTTTCACAACTTGTGTATTTCTATTGCCGCTATAACAACAAATAATTATTTATGGTTTGGAACTCTTCGTGTGCGAGTCCGACTCGCACTTGAACGGTTTTTAGGGTTCCGAACAAAAAACGGAACCCTTATAGGATCACTCAGGTGTCTGTCTGTCTGTCCGTCTGTCACAGCCAGTTTTCTCCGGATCCACTGGACCGATTCTGCAGAAATTTGGTACACATATGGACTTCTGTGACTCAAACACGGACGCGTTACGGAAATCATTAAATTTTTAGTAGAGGGGTCACTTTTGGGGGTCAAACTAGAAAATTAAAAAAAAAAAATTCAACAATATCGTGTGATATATCAAATGAAAGGGCTTACTATGAGGGTTTTAATTATATTTTTTTCGTAATTTTAAAATAACTGGTTTTGAAGTTATTAAAGAAATTAGACGAAACATTACCATTCCCCCACCTAATCTCCGAAACTACTGAGCCTAAAATTTTGCAAAAAATGAAGATAATAGATCTTCACCTAAAAATTACAGAAAAACCTATAAGAAGTCTGTAGTGTTAAAATAACATGTTAAAAAAAAAAATCGTTCGGGACCCTTTGCACGCGAGTCCGACTCGCACTTGGCGATTGCGAACGTTGTTCATAAGTCAGTAGAATTGGCCCTTTGTTCTTTGGGTCACACTTTAAAATAATGCGTATGTAAGTAATGTATTTGTCTTCAGTTCGGGTTTATCCAATATTTTGACGGCGAAGCATCCGGCTGTGTTCTTTGTATTGTGTTCGGGGAATAACCGAAACATCTTAACTCCTTGAAAGCCACTTACATACGCCGGTCACTTAAGAGAGGACTCTAGTTGGTAACTCTGTGGCCTTTCTCCATACAAACGCATTCCGCTGTTTTCTTCGTGGATAATGCTGCTAGAGCAATGATTTTTTTTCCAAAAAATTTAGACCGAATTAATACGCGCCTCTATAATTTTCTTTTTTCCAAAACATAATTACTTAAAGAATATCACAGTCCAAAACCCGAAAAATGTTCAGACGACTATCAGACAAATTTGATAAGTTTTTAACGAAAGATACGAAGATAATAGAAGCATAGATATAGTCTTCTTCTAAATTTTGATATATAATTTTTATAGATTAGTCCAGTTTCGAAGAAGAAACCAGCGGAGTACAAAACGTCTTTTGGTCAAGGTTTTTTAATCAGCCTCTGCAGCAGTTGTCGCTTTCCCACTTTACTTGATAGGGCGTAGTGCGACGGCATCGGTAACAGTTTCTTCAAATACCTATTTTTCAAATTCCTCGGGACTAGAGTCCCCTCTTAACGCGATAAAAAGACAAAGTTTCACTTGGTGCAATAAAAACAGCTACATATTGCGCTAACACCGAGATACTGAATTAAGAATTTTCAGTCAAGAACGTGTCAAACCCTGCTGTAATGGCAAACTTTGACCGAATTTCAGACCGATTTTTCAAACTCTGAATTCAAGAACCGAAGGTCAACAGATTGTTTTTGTAAATTCAGAAAAAAAAACAAAAACAACATTGCGACTAAAGCGCGATATCATACGTCATCATGTCTACCAGATTCCACCGCACTTCGAAACCACTTAAAATGCTACCCAAACCTTAAAAAGTTAAAAGAAATCCCCTTTTCTCGACAGCTCACGACTCCAGATAAGTAGCCCGTATCATTGTCGACTATAATAAGCTTTTCTTATGAGCACTATGACTCAACAACTCAACACTTACTTGATAAGGTTGCCACTCAAAGTGGGTCACACTTTAATTTGAATGAACGATTTTCTGATATGCATTGTATTGAGTTGCTGGTCGATTGAACTTAGTCACATTTATTCAAAATTCAAATGTCGCCTTTTCCAGGTATTTAGTTAAGATAGTCAGGTGCAGCTTAATTTGACTGCCTTGTTTGTTCTCGTGGTATCAACAGCCAAGCGTGGGGTCTTGGATAGGATTTCTAGGTCAACCAAAACTGCAACTGGCTTGTTACATTATGAATTTCGCAGTAGTAGCCTGGAGATTGGAAGTTAGTGTCACACCACCGTGCCTCGAAAAGCACATAAAGCCGTTGGTCTTGCGCTTGATCACTTCCTGGCCTTGTAGTGCCGGATGCCGTTTCATCTGACTGTAGTGTAACTGTATGTGCTCAAGTCATTGATATATAAAAGCCCAAGATACACACTCAGCATCTCAAAAACGTCCGCAAAAAACAAGCGCAATATGTATAATTGTGCGCAAGTTTCAAACAGTCTCGCATCGCTCGCCATACTACACTGCTTTGTAAAAACAACTTTAAGTGATCCGTGTAAGGTTGAATTTGCAAAAAAATTACGCATCACTCGCCATACTGAACTGCTTTGTAAAAACAACTTTAAGCGATCCGTGTAAGGTTAAATTTGCAAAAAAATTGTTTATAGTATAACTACACACAACTGACACATGACACTTGATACATCTCAGTTTTTGACGACAGTTTCGAGTGTTGCATTTGTTCGAGATAGTGCATCTTGGGTTTTTTATATATCAATGGCTCAAGTACACTATAATTTGTCTGATTAGCCACCGTGACTGAAACACTTTCGAGAGGATTATATACATACTAGCTGACCTGAGAAACGTTGTTTTGCCAAATTTAAAAAATAGCCTAACCTATTCTCAGACCTACCAAATATACATTAAAAATTTCATAAAAATCGGTCAAGCCGTTTCGGAGGAGTTCGATAACAAACACCGTGACACGAAATTTTTATATATTTCATGATTAATAAATAATTTCAAAATGAAATTCCACTTAAAACACACTACCAGTATCACTTACTTTTACTCCTCACTTTCTCAGAACCTTATCATTAAAAAAAACTGCTGTAAAATTAATAAAAATCCTCATCCATATAAAAGTGATGCCAAGATTCCTCTTATTAACATCATAAAAGTTTGTCGAGAGGCCCAGAAACTGCACTTTATCTTGAAACCTTATCTTGATGTAATGACCATAAAATCCTCACGATTTTATGAAACGTACACAATCTTTTAGTCAACATGGTTGAGATATCACTGTGTAACATTTTTGTGGAAAAAATCGTTACACAACTCTTTTTTATTGTCGAGTTATCTTGGATATTATTATATCCTATGAGAGACGGGATTGAAAGCCAAAGGGTTAGCTTTGTTATAGATAGATATATCATTTATTTATCTATAACAAAGCTAAACTTTTGGCTTTAATTAACAGCCTTTGGAAATACTTTCATGATATTTTTTTAGGGATATTATAAATTGCATATCAAATAAATAATCGCCTATACATACTCATCATTTATATTCTTTTTTACATCAAATAACTTACTTCACTACAAATAAACTAAGTGTTTAACAAAACTCAAACTGCAGATAATTCGAAATCATTCATCAATATGACATTACTTTTTTCCTCATAATGCAATACAGTTAAATTTATTTTTGTACAAAAATACTAAATACATAGCATAAATACTGACTGCACAGCAAATTTTCCATATTTATGGACAACACCCCGACTCAGACTACCCCGACTCGGATAGGTTAGGTTAGAAGGCTAAGGCGGGAGCTCCGCTCCGCTTCGCTCCCGCCTTAGCCTTCGTGGTTATTTTTTTTTTAAACCACCCAGAACTATGGTGAGTCGCAGTACAGTTTTGTCGTGCATTAAGATTATTAGCTGTGCATTGATGAAAAATTTTGCTTTAGGAAAAATCGCTGTACGCTGCGAAAATAAATTGTAGTGTGTTTATGAAAATAAATTGCTGTGCAATCAGTAATTTTGATGGGAATTCGGAATCTTATTGCATAGAAAAAGGATATTTTTTTATTTGCGTTTAAATACTACCCTTTTTTTACTGAGAAGAAATGTCCGAAAAATTTTTTTTTAAATTACTAGCTGACGCGGCAAAAGTTGTTTAAAAATACCTTACGACCAATTTTCAGACCTACCAAATATATACAAAAATTTCATAAAAATCCGTCATGCCGTTTCGGAGGAGTTCGATAACAAACACCGTGACACGAGATTTTTATATATTAGACTAGCTGACCGGGTAAACGTTGTTTTGCCAAATAAAAAAATAGCCTACGACCTATTCTCAGATCTACCAAATTATAAACAAAAAAATTCATGAAAATCGGTCTGAAAAAAGATTTTCATGTATTAGATTAGATATTATTGATAGGCTCGCCTTTGACCACTATCTCACCTGGTGGAAAGCGATGATGTGATCAAAGATGGAGCACGCTTGCCTAGAAGTAACCTATTCACTCTTGACTTAAAGTCCCCCAGGTTATTATGTAGCTATCAGGAAACACAGACTCTGGCAGGGAATTGCATTCCTTAGCTGTACGCACAATTGAAGTATTCCCTAAACATTTTGTTCACATAGGTGGGATGTCCACCATTACCGGTGGCGCATCACCGTACGTCTTACTTTCCGATGATAACAATACCCTGTAAAATATTCCATGGCCTAACAAATCATTCGATCTCTGTGTAGCTACTAAATATCATCATATCAGCCAATTGCCGTCCACTGCTGAACGTAAGTCTCCCCCAAAGAGCGGCAACTATCCTGGTCTTGAGCAGACCGCATTCATTCATTGTCAGCCATCTTCTTTAAATCATCGATCCATCGTGCCGCAGGGCGTCCCGCACTACGTTTGCCCATACACAGTCTCCATTCTAACACATATCTGCTCCATCGACCGTCTGTTCGTCTACAGATATGGCTAGCCCACTTCCACTTCAGCATGCTGATTCTACGCGCAATGTCGGTGACTTTAGTTCTCTGGCGAATGACTTCGTTGCGAATTCTATCCACCAGAGAAACCACGAGCATTGCAATTTCTGGACCAGGCCTATGGTGTGTGTCAACGTTTCGGCTAAGTCATTACGGATAAGACGCACTGGTTATAGACCCTGGTCTTAAGGGATTGTAGAATCGACGATTCAAAGATATCACGCAGCTTCCCGAATGCCGCCCAGCCCAACCGTATGACTAAATACCAAGTCGTTCTCAAACGTGTAACAACTCCGCTTTCCGAAGCACTTAACCCGATTCTCGAAATACCAACTTATTGAATTTTCATTGCCCATTCGTTTTAATTTCACCGTTTACTGTTTTAGTGAATGAAATTCATTTTGTACTTTAAAATTTTTACGAGACAATAAATGGTTGGTCGGCTTTCTTACTTATTATCTTCGCTGCATTTATTGGTTGTGTTCTTCTCGAAGTTATTTATGTGAATAAAGTAACCTATGCGCTAGATTTTGCTCAAATTAATCTGGGGGCACGCACGGTTGTGCCGGCCAAGACGAGATAGGCCACTTTGATTTTCCAAAAATGTAAGTTGCCTATACTCGTATCCAGGGTCCCGTTTATATCTGTACCACATCAAAATCGGACTAGCGACACAAAAGTCGCTAGTCCGATTTTGATGTGAAGCCACAACGTCAACAGTTTGTCAACAGGGACAAGACTACCGAGTTACCAATCACAAAAAATATTAAGACCGAGCCCACACGCACATTGCAACATCGCATTTATTTAAAAATTAAAAAAAATCTTGTATTGCTGACAGATGGCACTAGAAGTATGATTTTACCTTAACTATCGTATCGTATCGTATTTAAATAAAAAGGGGCACATTTACAATAAAATATATCTTAAACTTACTAACACCAAAAAAAAATCTTATAGCTATTTTTACCCTTGTAAATGAGGCGTGCGTCGTCCACTTCTTATTTATAATATTTGAGGATTCTGGCAGACGAATGTACATCAATTTAATGCATTTGGGATAGTCCATCTCGATACCAACCTATTAACACCTACCAACGCGTGGGCGCCAGATAAAGTTGCAATAAAGTACATTGGCCTTTCCTTAATATCCCTTCATAGATACTCGAACAATAAATTATGAACCGTTTTTAGGTTACCAACAGAACCAGCCCTATTAAGCCTCCGTAATTCCTCCGTCCGTCTGTCTGTCCGTCTGTCCGTCAGCGGACTGTATCTCAAGAACCCTGATGGGTAGAAAGTTGAAATTTTCACAGATTGTGAAAATTTCCATTGCCACGAAATGCAGGCAAATTACAATTTCGCAAAGGGATTGCACCAAACAGTGCTACAATTGTTCTTCCTAACTAGGTTAACCAAGTTGTAACTATAAATTCTTCTATTGCTCCTTAAAATATCATTAAACATGAATACTTCAGCATAACCTAGTTTTAGAACTATTATCTTTAAGTATTGGGTTATTCTTGTTTACCGATGAGTAATGAACTCCGCTTATGCTAATATATTTGTTTTTTTTACGCTTCCACGTCTAAATGATTATAATCATTATATGACGATTTTGGTACAGAGACAGGCGAGTGAAGCCGCGGGCATAAGCTAGTTGGTAATAAAACGAAAGTGTTTGTAATATGTGTATGCTTATAGCGGAATCAATGCCGCCAAATCTACATCGCAACAAAAAGAACCGCAACGCCATCTATCCAACCAGCAGCGAACTACTACGTCGAAATCCTGCATCGCGGTACCAGAGTTTACCGTGCGATTTGATCATAAACATCAGCCCGAATATCAACAACAACCGTCCGGTCGGAAAATCCTCCCTTTTCAATGAAGGTTTGCGGGACTTCACTCTCTTTGACACCCCCTAAATGCTCATTATGTCTATTGGTGTGTCCACTATATCTATTAGTGTGTACACTACTTTTATAAGTGCGTGCTAATTTCTATTGGAATTTTCACTAATGTCCTTTATTGTTCCTGTTTTTTAGTCAAGAATACGGCAAAGTGGATCTTTCTTTGAAAAATCTATAACTACACTTCTCGTAGAGTCGGACTACTCTACATAAGAAGAGCATGACAGTACATATTACTATAATTATAGTTTAGTATCGCACGCAGCATCGGAGTGCATGTCACTACAGATCTTAACAGATTTGATGTTATGACAATGAATTGTTACTTGCCAGTGCTTGCCACTTGGGACCTGGGTGTTACACCCAATTCTTGTGACGATTTGAAAATAGAAAAAGAAAAATAAATGACATTCGAGATTCATCTTTGGTTTCTGATATTTTAAATTGATTAGAGACTATGGTATGCGCCAGATAAATGTGCAATAACGGCCATTGACCCACATACATCTATTGATTTTCAAAACAGAAATAAAGACATAAAGCTGTCCTGAATCGACTTCTGTCGTGATCCTTTACGTTCTTTAGTAATAAAAAACGGTTTATGGCTTATTATTCTGGTATCTACGAAGGGATATTAGAGACAGGTCAATGTACTTTATTGCAAGCTTATCTGGCTTTTGCCAGAGATTTTGACCAAGTGAAAATATCCCAATCGAAGATTCTCCCGGGACAAGAAGTCCTCTGTCCTAAGAGGACTTTTTAACCTGTGAGCAGTCGGTCGCAGTAGCCATCGCGACGCCCAATGGCACACACGTGTGTCAATGAAAAATCACAGGTCCCGCGAGAATCTAAATTTATAAGTGTTAGCTAGTCAAAAATGTGGTTGTAAGGATGACTGGCAGGAGCACACTAGACGCACATTTATGACCGTATGAAGAAGGTATGATGTCAAAGACAATTTATTACAAAACAGACAATTTATGCGCCAGACAAGGAACTGAATAGATTTATATGTATCGATGCTGGTAACAAAACAAATAAAATTTCTGATTTATTAGTCATCAAATAATGAATTATGCTAAGTCATATATTTCCAATGCAGTTCACAGAACCTATGAGGCTTCATGAGCAGCATACCGAAGAAATGACACATGGGTTTGACTCATGAGATGAATGGACACGATGATGAGCTGATTAAATTACGAGACGTCAGTGAAGAATTACTTTCATAGTTTTTTTAGTATAGAAAATTACGATATCACAACTACCAGCATTAATTCGGTCTCATCTGCATTGGGTGAGACGATCCGACGGGTTTTGGCCCATTCCAGGAATTCAGAACCCTGGGAACCTGAAGGTCTTAAAGTCAAGTGTGAATAGGTTTCTTCCCGGCAACCGTGCTCCATCGTCGAACTTGTCATCGCTTTTCATCAGGTGAGATGAGAGGTCAAACGCGAATAATATTTTTTAAAACATAATTTGCTGATTTATTTACCATAGTATTCTGATCCATGAACTTATCCAGAACACGAAACTTAATGAACTTAATGACACGAAATCTAGTTTTACATTATCATTACTGATGTACATTTAAATGGCAGGTCCTAAGAGGAGCATACCACATAAATGACGCATGCATTTGAGTCACGAGATGATGGGACTCAATTGAAAAGCTGCAACCGCGTTTGACGGACTGACTCGCCGATGACTTGGTGTTGGGTACAAGTATTGAGGTCCAAGCGTTTTGGATGAATATTTTAACGCAATCGCACATGTGTGGAGGTTAATGGAGAGTTCAATGGAGTTCTGGAGTTTCGTAGAAAGATATAACGTAACGTATTCGTTTCCAACTATGTTGTTGGCGGCTTCCAGTCTTGATGGATATATCTGCAGTGCGATTCTGTTAGGCCGCGGACACGAACTCAGCGAGCAAGGAGTGGCGCGGCGGCGGCGCGGTTAGTTACATTATACATCTCTGCATTTGAACGCGCCGCTGCAGCGCTGGTCGCGTCAAATGCATAGATGAGGTGAATTGAACATGAAGTAAGCTGTCAATCGATACTTAAAATATGGAATGACAGTTCACTTCATGCTCACTCCACCTAAGTTTACACGGTGTATGTTGCCAGAAGAGACTAGATTTTCAAATGTGACATATTAGAGGTGTGGTATGAAGGTACGATCTTACGAAAAATAACAGCAGAAACCCAGAACGACCGCATGTTACAGTTTTCTGACCACTGTGGAAGGATAATTCCTTCTTTTTAGTTGTTTCTCTATGTCATTCCGTCTTTGTTGACTGACGGAAAAATTTCAGACTGACAGTATCACCACCAAAATTATAGCTTTTTCGTCTTTTTCAAAGAAATTTCGAAAAGACTGGCTGACTCTCTGGTGACCCGAGGGCTGTCTTTTACTTTGGCCAGAAGCTAAGCATTGCCATACTACGTGGTAATGCCAGCAGTCTTTTGGACTCATTACCAGCTGACAGCGTTGAGGACGTTAGCTTAGTTTATTTTACTAGTTAATTATAGTACATTAAGCTTGAAAATCAATAAAATGTTACTTTTTCGTCTGTAATTCTACCTTCCTTATTTATTTATTTTCAAAATAATAAATTACCGAACCGCTGTAAGCTTATCAAACACACTCAAACCCAACTCACTCACGCGTTACAATTCTAACTTAAATTGCTCAAATAAAAATGCATCGACACTTATAAATTACACTTAGTACCCTTGAAGATAAGAGCCAAGGCAATGAGTTATGCCCACAGCTGGGCAAAGGTTGCCCACAACTAGATAATTGGTATAAATTGTGACAGTTGCTGAGACGCGTTAGGCAATTGTTTTATGTAAAACCGACAATTAGCGGTTTGTTTTAATTACTGATTTGCGTGATAAAGTATGGTGTGTCATTATGACTGTACTGCAAAAGGATGTAGGAAGCTTTTTAAATGATCATGGTTAAGTAAGATTGATTGCAAAAGGGAACTAGTAGGCTTTTAAGGGACGGATATTGCAACCAATGGAAATGGTGTTATATAATGACCATATTAACAGATGATGTATAATTACTAACATAGATTAATATCTCATTTACTAACCTTATCACCTATTTAGACATTAAGTGTATCAACAAACCATTATCCTTTGTTCTGACCAATTTCGACTTTAGACTTTGTTGTTTATATAGCAATTAATTAATTAGTTTACTTTACTACCATAATAACCCTTATATTTGTTATTCCCATAGATTCATGCATATAAATACTTGTAAAATCCAATGTACAAGTCAGTTACCATATCGACTCCATCACTGTCACTCTGTATCTATATATAATAATAATAATAAATGATTTATTTCTCTCAAAAGGTACCGACATTGGTTCGTGACATATTATTTTAATCAAATTTGTAACCTTTGTGAGAGCTGGAGTCTGTAGTGGGTTCGGGACCTGTATGACAGATCTCCAGGCTCTCACCCTCTTAAAACAATACTATTAAGCACTAATTTGTAAACATCCAAGCCTTCACGTACAGAGAGGAATATTTAAAAACTAAAATAGGAGAAATGTTATATAAATAAGTAAATTGTCTAAATTCTAAATAAATTTATAATTTTTAGTAAAGTTTGTCTTTATCACGTAACAATGGGCAAATAATTCGTCTAGAAGACAAATGGTATCTTGGTATAGAAGTAAAGATTACTTGCGGCATTAAAAGAAGACCATGAGCTTAGGTTATCATAATTATGTTACAGAAGCAGTTGAAGTTTTAAATATATTCGGCCAGACAAATTATGACATACGAGCAACTTTTGCCCGCGACTTCGTATGCACATAACCCGTTTTTTCTCATTCCCGTAGGAATTTTAGGTAATCCTCTCTTAGTGATCCCCTACGCTCCCCAAGTAATCTACATGGCAAATTTTAGCTTTCTAAGACCAGTAGTTTTGGCTGTGCGTTATCTGTCAGTCAGTCACCAGTATGGAAGAATTTTATTATATTAGGATACTAGCTGCCTCGTACCTACTTCGATGGGCGGTATTTTTGGGGTTAGTACCCATACATTCACAAATAACGTGGCTTTCAATTGGTAAAAGAGTTTTCAAAATCGGTTCAATAGATCCGGAGATTACCTCCTAAAACTTCACAAACTCACAATCTTTAGCTCTTTGTAATATTATTAGTATATTAATATAGATATAGAAAATACTTACAGTTAGATTGGTTCATATAAGACGCTAAGCTAACAATGAAAGCCCAAAACGCTAAGCTAATAATGAAACCCCTGTTCTCAAACTTGTTTTTTTTTTACTGTTAATAGGCATACGTTTGACCACTATCTCACCTGATGGTAAGTCTCGTTTTGTTTCGTTTGCGTTTGTCATGTTATGATGCTTGCCAAAATGTTCTTTGAATGAATTGGAGGTAACTACAACTACATTTACAGGTAAATAGATGAAAATAATTCCAATCGTGTAGTACCTATACGTCATGTGATGACAATTATGTGACTTTAATATAGCAAAAAATAAACAAATCCAATTTATTTCTTACTGTCTAAAATTTTTGTGAAATCGGATAGTGATTTAATATAAAAACACATGTCCCGTTATTTGAGAAATAACTTATGGTAGACAAAACAAAGGATTATATTATTATCGCTCACGTGTCGCATTTGATATAATTATGTCAGACCAAATTTATTGCCGTAGGAATATATCACAGATGAACATTAAAATTTATCATTTCGTTAGTTGTAAAATATATGAGACTGGGTTTTAAATGTGTTTTAGTTACGACAACTTATAATAGCTCAATGCTGATTTTGACTTGATTGGTTTTTATAACCGAGATATGACGTCACAAATCCCCACTTCTGAGCTTAGATGCGTATAATTTACATTACTTTTTATTTATTTGATGATGCACAAAATACTTGTCTAATATTTTTTGGTAATCTTATTCACGAACTAAACAGAAGCATGCCTATGTTTTTTACTCAGGAACCATCTTTACTGAGAACTTTCTTTGTTTTAGTGTATGTAAGTTAAATAGGTTGATATACACATTATCCTCCTTTGCACATGACTGCAGCTCAGACGTCACTCGCATCGTTCGGACGCGTTCGGCAGTAGCTCACCAGTGATACAAGTCGCACGTGGCTGTAACTCGTAAGATACGCTATACGATGCGAGTTATTGCACTGCAGGTCCCTTTCAGGCTGACTCGCACGCTAGGTCGCACTCGCACTGTGTAAACTACCCATTACTCGCACATGGCAGCCGCTCGAACATGACTCGCATTGTTCGGACGCGTTTTGTAGTACCTCGCCAGTGTACGCCAGGTGGTTGCGAGCAGAATCTATATTTTTTGTGTGCTGCGCCCCGCAAGAGACTAGGCAGCTACTATCATCGTGAAGACAGCTAAGGCGAGCCGAACTACTGGCATACGTCTAGCAGCAGCTCGCTGTGTAAACTAGCCATAAGTCAAATTCGAATTAAAATAATTTATGTTTAAAGAATTTATTCTCATAAGAACTTAAATAACAGTTCACTTAAAATGAGATAAATAGTGCATCTAAAAAGTATATTTGCCTCTAGGGTGTTGGCGACGTTACAGAGTAGTTATTATGTTGGTTAAGCTTTGCTTTAAATAGGTTTATATTATTACACTTCTTTAATTCTTCTGGTAAATCATTAAATAATTTTGCTCCCTCAGCCAATATTATTATTATAATTTATTTGCTGGAATATGGGTACATATATGAAGTGTTACAAACAACAAAAGATCAACTTAGTCCAAATAGATTTCAACATAATTTGACAAAATCCTCTCCAATTATACGAGTACCTATCGATTTCGCCACAAAGGTTCACTTAGCATATTTAGACGGACGTCTATAAATCTTTGTCTATATAGGCAAGTTTCGTGACTGAGCCTAACTTATCAAAACGGTTAGCGCTCTATAATGCCTAGGCATGATTTGGTGCTTACTTGACATTCGTATTGTCTCTGACTCTGTTTAGTTTATGGTTATTGTCGATGGACAATAGACGAAACTTAGACGACTTATTCTGCCGTCGTAGGAAAAAAGGACGTCTGTACACAAGACGAAGTAACCGATTTCCGACATTAAGAAAAAAAGTTAAGGTCGGAAATTGATTACTTAGTTTTGTGTCGATACGTCTGTTTTTAAGACGGCTTTATTATGGAGCGCAATTTTTGTAATGGCTATTTTATTTAGGGACAATTGGTGAGAAAATTAAATTGCAGTAGATTACGAAAGGTCTCGTTGGTCCAGTGTTGCAAGCGTTAAGCTGCGTTTGCATCTAAGATGTGCGAGGATGTGTAGCGAGGAACCAATAGAATCGCTACATTTAACTAGCCTCGTTAAGGAAAACATAGGGACACAGTATACATCCTTCTTATTCAGTTTGTGAAATATCTTATAAATCGGTCCAATATTGGAGGAGAAAACAGTGGAGAACCAAACCTCGAATTAAGACTTTTACATACAAAGTCTCGCCGCCCATGTTCCTCATAATTTTCACAGTAGCAGCCTGGAGTCGGGTATGTGCCTAATAGATGGGACGTAAATATAACTGTAAAAATGTTAAAGTACTGCAGTGCAATTCTGTAAACGTGTCGTAGTGAAGGCTTGGGTGAAATGATAACGAGGTGAGCTCTCAATCCATGTAATTAAGATGTGATGACAGCACACTTCGTGGTCACTTCACCCAAGACTGAACTTCGGCATGTTTACAGAATCGGCCGGCTGTAGTAGTAGGGTACACCTTTGCCAAACCCCACGGAAAGTGCAGGCGTGATATTACGCTAGTGCCAGCTAATTTCTTATTAAGTTATAATAAATTCTGTTGTAAAAACCTGGCAATAACTTTTATTACCAGTCTTAAGTATGGTTTATATAATTGACACCTATATTTTACTTATAATTATTTTTCATTTGTTACAGGTAATTGATACAAATCAATAAAAAGGAGACGTGAGACGGAGAAACATCATCGACAAGGTTTTTAAAACAAACCAACATATTAAAAACAATAGATATAAAACAGCACCTAAACTCCTCCGAAACGATTTCTCATCCAAATTTTCGACAAGGAACCCCAAATACCATAATTCATCTCTTACACCGACAAATAAAAGTCAATTGGCTGTCTATGGTAAGATATACAATGTATACTGTGACCCAATCATCTGCTGATACCCCGCTGTGTTCGAAGTGATGATGTAGCTGTATTGTACCCTGGTGCTATCCCACATTATTGGGCTGACTTATTATAGCGTGTGAATATTATTATTATAAGTAAAACAAAACCGGCCAAGTGCGAGTCAAACTCGCACACGAAGGGTTCCGTACCATAAACCTTATTTTTTATTATTTGTTGTAATAGCGGCAATAGAAATATACAATCTGCGCGTTCCGTCATTTTGTGACATTCACAAATGATGTTGGAGCACTGGGCCTTTGGGCGTGGGGTGGATGTTGTTAATTATTATTGACTGTGTGTATTTTATGTATTGAATTTTTTAATCATTTATTTATTTTATCTGTATTTATTATATTTAGTATATGTTACGTAACTGCGTCCGTGGTGGCATCACAGGCCCTATCATAAAACCAGCGCTGTGTTATTTATTTTTAAATTTCGCAGCCTATGCTGGGATAGGGACCTTTTTGGCCTCGCACAGACTAATTTATTAGTGACTAGCTGTGCCCGCGACTTCGTTCGCGTAGATGTCGAAAAATATCTGTTGCATAGATAAAATTTACTTTAAGTTAATACCTTGCGTATCCTGATCTGTCTCAAAATTAAGAAAATAGGAAGAGGGTACCTAATGCAGGGCACTCTATCATCTCTTCCGGTTGAAATGCCGATTAGCCCGGCTAATCTCTTGGTACATACCTACCTCAAGGTAGGTATGTACCAAGAGATCAAAATCAACAAAACCGACTATCGAACGAACGGTGGTAGGTAGTCTTCAAACTACGAAACAAAGAAGCTGATGAATAAAGTTAATTCTTAATTTTGTCCAGCCTGCAAAAAGAAACAGTTTCTTTGATTTTCCCTGACAATTGCAGATTACAGAACACCGATTAATTTTCACATTTTATGTTAAACAGTTCTACCGGGTTTATAGAATCGATTTACTGTGTAAGAATAATTGAATTTTTTAAATCGATATTTAGTAGGTACTGAAAGAGGAGACTTATTAAATGAGGAGCTCGTAGCTAAATAATAACAGTCGCACGGGTCGATCTTCATGGTTTACCAACTCTTGCCTAGGTGGCTCTGTGAATAGTTGGCCATATTATTTAACATACCGCGACTACGCCGTGTTGATCGGAAGCTGATCCGAATATAGTGGGGAAAAGATTAAGCATATATTAAAAAAAGACAGACAATACCATTTGGCCCCAATTGGGGCTGACGGTCCTTGAGAGAGTAACTCTGCCGTTTTATTGTCCTTTTCATTGAATGGCGGTTAATCAGCGGCCTAAATGATCCCCAATGCGCAAATGTGTCAAAGTGGCGAATGGGTCTGTCATGTGACAACATTTAATGAACAGGCTGGCAGATGCTTAGGCCGTCTATGAATAGGGTAGGTGTGACGAAAATATAATTATGAATTTATTTATTTTTTGGGAATCCTAATTTCTTTTAAATGCCGGGATGTCACTTAGACCGTCTCCCTAGTGGAAAAAGGAAATTGAAACAAAATTACGTTTGTAATCTGTGCCCAGTTTTGCCAACTGTAGATTAAGTGTTTTCGCAAATCATTTCAGTTTTTTACCATGAAGCATCATCTGCCTAGCCTTTTCCCAGCTATATTGGAGTCAGCTTCCAGTCAAACGGGATTGGAGCGGCTGCCTACCAGACCTCTACAACCCTAAAATACTGGGTAACACGATACTTCTTGGCAAGACTGTAGGTGTCAGATTTGTCGGCTTCTGACAATCCGTAAAGACTGCCGGAGATCTCTTCTCGGTAGGTATGTTAAAATGGTCACCCATCCACAGACTGACCTTGGCAAGCGTTGCTTAACCTTGAAGATCAACCCGGGCGGCTATTATATTCCGAGGGACGTAGGAATTTCGGCATGTTAAAATGGTCACCCATCCGCAGACTGACCTTGGCGAGCGTTGCTTAACCTTGAAGATCGACCCGGGCGGCTATTATATTCCGAGGTACGTAGGAATCTCGGCATGTTAAAATGGTCACCCATCCACAGACTGACCTTGGCAAGCGTTGCTTAACCTTGAAGATCGACCCGGGTGGCTATTATATTCCGAGGTACGTAGGAATCTCGGCATGTTAAAATGGTCACCCATCCACAGACTGACCTTGGCGAGCGTTGCTTAACCTTGAAGATCGACCAGGGCGGCTATTATATTCCGAGGTACGTAGGAATCTCGGCATGTTAAAATGGTCACCCATCCACAGACTGACCTGGGCAAGCGTTGCTTAACCTTGAAGATCAACCCGGGCGGCTATTATATTCCGAGGTACGTAGGAATCTCGGCATGTTAAAATGGTCACCCATCCACAGACTGACCTTGGCGAGCGTTGCTTAACCTTGAAGATCGACCCGGGCGGCTATTATATTCCGAGGTACATAGGAATCTCGGCATGTTAAAATGGTCACCCATCCTCAAACTGACCTTGGCAAGCGTTGCTTAACCCTGAAGATCAACCCGGGCGGCTATTATATTCCGAGGTACGTAGGAATCTCGGCATGTTAAAATGTTCACCCATCCACAGACTAACCTTGGCAAGCGTTGCTTAACCTTGAAGATCGACCCGGGCGGCTATTATATTCCGAGGTACGTAGGAATCTCGGTATGTTAAAATGGTCACCTATCCACAGACCGATCTCGGAAAGCGTAGCTTAATCTTGAAGACTCGTGCAACTCATCATCTGCCTAACCTTTTCCCAACTATATTGGGGTCGGCTTCCAGTCAAACAGGATTAAGCTGAATACCAGTATTTTCCGTGAAGCGGCTGCCTACCAGACCTCCACAACCCATTATTTGGGTAACACGGTAGTTCTTGGCAAGACTGGAGCCAGATTTACTGGCTTCTGACAATCCGTAACGACTGCCAAAGATCTTCAAATGACAGCCGGGACCGACGGCTTAACGTGCTTTCCCAGGCACGGAGGAAACTTGGTATGTTATGATGGTCTCCCATCTACATACCAACCTTGGCAAGCGTTGCTTAACCCTGAAGATCTACCCGTGCGGCTAATATAGATTAATTATGTAGATTCGAATCACAATCAAATTCATGAATCAATACTCTTCTCTTTTTTCTTTTTCGGTCAAACATATCGTTATCACCTTCTAATTAGCTACATAGCATAGGTATCCAAACTTTATTTGTCAGACATTGACCAATCTGCTGATAACACCGCAATTCAGAAAAACGCGTCATCAGTACATCGCCATATAGTATGTAGTTGAACTGTCAAAATATAAGTTCAAACTTAGAAGCTCACGTGTTACGATAAATGAAACGATATGACTGAATGTTATTTTTTTCCCCAAAATAATAATATACGCATTCATTCATGAAACAGTTCTAAACTGTTACTATTTAATCTCAATAGATGGCGGTGCATGTATGTGCTTCACGTAATGAAACTTTAAACGAAACCTTTAAATACAAATATCTTTTGATAGAGTGAACCGATTGCGATGAAACAAAAACTAAGTTATACCTCCAGTTACGTACAATTTTAATATGTGAAAGTTATTTACGTTATTTCTGTAATTTTGACGTGATGCCTGCACATCCAAACAGATAAACAGATAAACAGACAAAAAATCCAAAAATGATGGAAATGGGTTCTGTAAGTTACCCTTTATCTCCGTAGCTATTTTTTATTTTATTATTTTGAATGTACAAAAACGACTCTTCAACAGATTTATTATATGTATAGATTAAGTAATAGACTACTTTTAGTTTTAATTAATTTTACATCTGTCTGTTTTGTGCGAGTTCCGAATAAACATTTTTCTTTCTATCTTTCTTTCTTTCTTTATCTGTGAAATATAGCCTGCTGACAGACGAATGACGGACGGCCTGACGGACAGCGGAGGTTTAGTCATAGGGTTCCGGTACCCTTTGGGTACTGAATCCTAAAAAAGTATCTACTAAGGCTGGCCCTATAAGCACGGTTTTCTGATTCGGATTTCTGACCATTCGGAGTGGTCGTCCTGAGATAACGATTGTACGAGTTAACGACGCGATTTTGTCGCACGACAAGATTAAAAACACACATTTCTTTAGAATGTCCTAATTGAAATCTACAGAGACAAAAAAGGGCTAAGTTTCACAACCTATTGTATCACCCACCAGTTCATAAAGATATTTATAAAAAATGTATTCAATATGTGTATAGTGATTTATAATAATATTCCAAATGAATTCAAATTGTTGTAAGGTATTTTATTTAAAAAGAAATTGACAGAATGGCTACAAAATTGCTGTTTCTATAGCATTAAGGAATTTATGGAACTTAAAAAGTAATGTTAATGATGAATGTGTAACTGACTATATGTGTAATAATAAAATTGTACCTAATCATATTTTAATTGCATGGTATAGTGACAAATAGAAATAAGTAAAAAATTTGCTCGCTTGCTTGCAGGCAGAATAAAGTGACTTTTTAGGAAATAAGATCTTTCCTTGTAATGTATAGATGTATTTTCTTGCAAATAAACCTTTGATTTGAAGTTTGCAAATCATCGCGTGAGCTCAGGAATCATTTTCATCGCGCGCCAAACCGCATCGTTAGCCATTTGAGCCAAACATCAAAAAAGATCAATGAGGCGCACAGGTTTGTTTATTTTCCGAATGGAAAAAAAATACGAAAGTTCCTTTCGAAAACAACATGAAACTCCGAATCGGAATTCCTGATCGGAAAACTTAATGAGGGAACCGTACGTAAGAAGCCTAAATGAAAATCTTATATATTCCGGCGAAGTGAAGAGTAGATTTTGTACCGAAATATTAACGTAAGAGCGTAAAACGAATATTAGAAAATAAATAATGTTTGTACTTATGTTTTTAAGTTACAACTTCCGGTTCAAAATGTCAATGTCGTATTTATTTGACAAAATGGGTTATGCATATTTTTACGATGTGCTTTTTATTGATATAATAAAATATTCATATTGCATTTTTATGAATAAAATCCATTACGTTTAGAGACTCCACCGTACCTCAGAAAGCACGTTAATCCGTTGGTTCCGATGTTATTTGTTAAACATTGACAGTCCTTTCGGATAGATATAATTAAAACCCTTACAGTACTTTTCATTTGATATGTCACACGATATAGTTTAAAAAACTTTTTTTTCAGTTTTCTAGTTTCACCCCCATAATAAACATTTATTTATTTACGTAAAGCGTCCGTGTTTGAGTCACAGAAGTCCATATGTAAACCAAATTTCAACAGAATCGGTCCAGTAGTGCCTGAGGAAACTGGTTGTGACAGACGGACAGATAGCCAGACAGACCGACAAGAAGACAGACAGACAGACACCCGAGTGATCCATAATGGTTCCGATTTTTAGGTTTGTTCGGAACCCTAAAACGTCGACCCCAACATAGTTGGAAAAAAGCTGTTATTTTTAAGGATGTGAAATCATCAAACGACTCTGAACTAACTGGGAAAAGGCTGCGCAGATATTGGTCACCAATAGCAAACATGACTAATTTCATTCCCCTCACTATCAAAATATTTTCCCAGCCAAAGGCCCAAACTCGTAATAAAACTGGACACTGTCACATCTTGGCCCCATTACATGACACAGCGCAAATTTGCCCAAGCACTATTAACTTTGAGTCAGTGTTGCTAGGGACAACTTGACCTCTCCTGTCCCAGTTCGGGTGCAAATAATTGTCTCGTCTTGTACATTTTCTGGTAAACTTGGTGCTATATAGGTTTTATGGTCTGTGATTCATGAGGCACCTATTCTCACTAAGTGTTTCCAACCGTCTTTTATAATGCGCACAGCAAAGGAGTGGAACTCTCTACCATTTTTTTTAAGGATGGGAAATCATCAAATGACTCCTCCCGCTCTGGGTGAAGCAGAAGGGAGTGTCAGACTCTTACTGACTAAAATCCATTTTTGATCCTCCTAATGCCCTTTGCGTTTCAGGGCCGCGGTGAGTCTTTCGAACAAATTCCGCAATCCCGGCAGGCACTGGCCCGAGCGGGCCCCGTCTTCTATGCTGCTCTTTGAGGCGCGCGTGGAACGCAGCGCGCCGACGACTCGGGCCTGGTTCTGATCGGACGGCGAGCCACATAATGCTCGTCGTCCGCAGGCCCGGGAACTCTCTACCTGCGTCTGTGTTTGCGAACGCATTCAACCCTAATCTCTTCAAAGTTAGAGTGAACAGTCTTCTTCTGGGTAAGCTCGCTCCATCGTCGACTTTGTCGCTGTCATTACTGCGCAAACCCGCAGGACTAAAGCAAGCCTCTTAGCTACATCAAGTGGCGAAGCTGAAGTGTGCTTGTAATTAATGATAGTAGCACTCAAGGCTAGCTCTTATAATAAATCGTCTAGGCTATAAACTAGAGCCTTAACGACACCCTACTGGTTTCAGTTACACACAATTTTCCCTCCATTCTAATATGAGTAAATGAAAGGTAATCTGTCCGTCTGTGTGTCACGTTTTCTCGCCTACACCAATGTTGATGATTTCGGAGATTAGATTAGGTCTTGGAGAAGAACTTACGGTACTTTTTTACGAGGAGTTTGGGAATATTCTCAACTTTTACGCGGCGAAGCTTCTATCATAAGCTAAAGAGCTTTAATAGATAATATATTATTATAAAATGTGTGGTAGTTTGTAAGGATGCATGAATGGCTGTTTGTTACTTTTTCACGCAAAAACTACTGACCATTTGGGACGAGGTTTAGCACGTATTTACTTAATAACCTGTATTTACATTTAGGCATTTTGGCCCAATCTGAAGTCCACGTAAGCGAAGTCGCGGGCAGAAGCCAGTAACTCATAAATAGACCCCGCCTTAAGCCATACTTAGGTCACCCATACTTAGGTCATCCGACATTGGAGACCTAGATAGGACGCTAGGGCGTGATGTCATTTGTTTTATATGCCATGGTGCCCACAGCGGGAAGTAATAATAGTCTATAATAATTCTAGGTTTAATACATGGTGATAAAATGATGTAGGTCAGACATGTAGGATGTGGCCAACTTTCATCCATAGGAGTACAAGTTTTATTGATTACTAGTGGACGTCACGCGGTTTCACCCGCGTAGTTCCCTTTCCCGTGGGAGTACGGGGATAATATATATGTTACTCCCTGATAATGTAGCTATCTAATGCTTAAAGAATTTTTCAAATCGGTCCAGTAGTTTCGGAGCCTATTCAATTCAAACAAACAAACAAACAAATCTTTCTTCTTTATAATATTAGTGTAGATTAGATTTCACTTTCATGAATCAATTGCCTTTAAGAAAATGGGACGGTTTCTGAATTTGTGATCGTTTCAAAGTTTTCTTTAATTAGTTTGACATCTTTTCAGGATAAATAATAGAGTATGGTGTCGGCCGGTGCCGTAAAAGAATAATATCATCCCATCACTTCCCGTGGGTGTCGTAAGAGGCGACTAAGGGACTCGCCAGTGAATGGGCAGCAGCGTTCTCTGTAAAACGCAACACCATACACTGCGATCGCCAACCCGCCTGCCAAGCGTGGCGATTATGGCTAACCCTCCCTTTTGGTCCAGCCTATGTCCAGCAGTGGACGTCTTTCGGCTGATATGATGATGATGATAATAATAAAGTTCAACTTATTTTTTTATTTAGAGATTAGAGGTTTTTTTCTATATTTTGTTACACATTTTAAACTAGCTTCTGCCAGCGGTTTCGTCCGCATGAATATCAGAAATTATCTCACGGGAATATACATTTAGGACAAAAATTTACCCATGTGCCGGATAATACCATAATCTATCTCTGTACCAAGTTTTATCCCGATCCATTCAGCTGTTTTGGCGTAATTGAGTAACAAACATCCAACTATACAAACTTTCGTATCTTTAATATATGCCGCCCGCGGCTCCGCCCGCATGAATGTCACATACTCCCGGAATTAAAATGATCCTATGTGTTATTCCAGACTATAATCTACTTCTGTGCCAAATTTCATCAAGATCTGTTCAGCTTTTCTGACGTGATTGAGTAACAAATAAAAGTTGTAGTATCTATAGTAAACTATGCATTAACCTTATTTTGCACACCACCTACCATTCCATCGTCCAAGCCTTACTCACCTACTTTAAATGTTTACACTAAATTTGAGTGCACTAAATATATCCAGAAACCATGCAAAATCCTGCCAAATGCTGTCCACATGGTCTGCACGTGTCAAATTCAGGTCATGGTTATCAAATATATAGGTTTCCCATGTATGTACAATCAAACAAAGAGGTGAGTGTACAGGCATCTTGCTTGTTAACAAAAAAGTGGAGAATTGTAACATAACAAAATATATCAAGACAGTGTTCCCGAAGGATAGGCAGAGGTGTATTTATAGTAGTTATATTTTATTTTATATAATAATAGGCGCGAGCCTATTACGACTAACTAGGCATAAATCTAAACTGCTTCTGAGAAATTTTAGATAGAAAATCCAATTACCTTTTGCTCGATCAGGGCTTCGAAAAGAAGAGTGTATGCTCAGCAGTAGCACAAATAATATAATACTAGCGTAGCAGTAAAACTTTTGGCCACATGAGTAAAGAAGCAGTTTAATAATCGTGTTTATTACGAAGAGCTACAAAAAATCCATGATATCTATACTTAATATATAAAGCTGAAGAGTTTATTTGTTTGTTGTTTGTTTGTTTGCTTGAACGCGCTAATCTCAGGAACTACTGGTCCGATTTGAAAAATCTTTCAGTGTTAGATAGCCCATTTATCGAGAAAGACTATAGGCTATATATCATCACGCTAAGACCAATAGGAGCGGAGCAGTAATGAAAATTGTGACGCAGACGAAGTTGCGCGGGTCACCTAGTCATAATATTATATGCATTTTCTAACAATAAGCCACAACTAGGTTATGAATTTGTTAGTGATCAGTCTCTTATAAAGGAGCATGAAAGAAGAATGATGATAAACTGGTCAGTAGTTCACTCGTGAATCGTAAAAATAATTTTGCCTGGAAACCAAACCGTTATGTTAACTGTACTCGAGTAATGTTTGCATGTACTTTTACAATGACATCATGGTTCATGCTGTGAAGTGCGAAGTACACACAATGGGGTGGAAAGTGTCCCATAAAGTTATAGGTTAATGTCAGCGGGTCGGACTTTAGTTAACATACATATTTAACTAGGTCAGTGCATTAGTTGCGTCGAGCAAAATAAACTTTTAACGTTTGCACGGGTGTGTTTCAGTGCTAAAACTAATTCTAATATATAAAATTCTTCCGTTACTGAGTGACTGACAGACAACGCACAGCCGAAACTACTGGTCGTAATAAGCTGGAATTTGGCATGTAGCTTTCCTACACTCCGCTGGGGACCACTAAGAGAGGATTTTCCGAAATTCCTACGGGAACGGGAAAAAACGGTATATGCGTGTATGAAGTCGCGGACAAAAGCTAGTATTTTAATAAAGCACTTTGATATGTCGAAACTACGGAAATTATTTCGCTATTTTATAGTAGAAAAATGAAACAAAGGAAAACTGTTTACTTCCATAGGCTACATTTATTTCCGACAAATGCACGGCTCTTTCATTGTCATCATCTTTCATAATAATAATAATAGATCTTCAATAATTGTGAATAAAAAGTCATAAAACTATTGAATTCCAGTCAATTCCAATAAAAAAAACGGGTCTGGGGGGCTACTCTCTAAGCCCGAAGTCCCTAGTTACAGGTTTAGTTGCCGGCGTATTCTACTCCGTATCACCTAACTATTGAGAGTTAATGACAATAGGATCTGACAGTTTCTGCCAAATCGTGTTGTCATTCATTCCTAGTTCGGGTTTGGGACTAATCGTAAGTTCATAGGTGATACGGAGTAGAATACTCCCGCAACTAAGTCCGAAACTACGGACTTCGGGCTTAGTCCGTAGTTACGGGTTTAGTTGCCGGCGTATTTTACTCCGTATCACCTAACTATTGAGAATTAATGACAATAGGATTTGACAGTTTCTGCCAAATCGTGTTGTCATTCATTCCTAGTTCGGGTTTGGGACTAATCGTAAGTTCATAGGTGATACGGAGTAGAATACTCCCGCAACTAAGTCCGAAACTACGGACTTCGGGCTTAGAGAGTAGCCCCCCTGAAAACATCGATTGCATGTTATCCGATCGTTAATAAATCGATAAACTTCCAACGTCGAATACAGGAGCTTATTAAAAAATATTTATTAGCAGAAGTATGAAAGAAAATTAAAAATTATTGACGATTATTTGAATTAAACCTACATCTCATTGTGAAGTTTATTATAGCCATAAATTTCGTCGCAATTATATCTACGAATAATATGTCAAGAGAAATAAATAGTTTTAAAAGTTCTCACGGTATGACTAATTAGGGAAATGAGAATATTAAGCTGTAATTTTACATTTTTATCATCTCATCTTTATCAACTAAAAACAAGTTCCGATATCTAAACATCATCACTACTGCTTTCAAAACGGTGAAGGAGAACATCGTGAGGACACCGACATGTCCAAGAACATAACTCGCAGACATGTGACATTCAGAGCCCACGTGGATACAGCCCACTGCCTCTCATAGACGGAGGCCTGTGTCGCTAGGGGACCATTGCAGGCTGTTCTTGACTGCCACAACAAGACTTCAATTAAACAGAAAGAATGGGAGTGTATGGATGAACAAAACATGTTTCGCCGACCTCAAGTAACATACGATTGGAGGTTCTATACATGGTGCAATTCTGTTAGTGATGGCGATTTTTATACTAATATATATTATCTATACTAAGCTATCCTAATATATAAAGCTGAAGAGTTTGTTTGCTTGTTTGCTTGAACGCGCTAATCTCAAGAACTACTATTTTTTTTATTTATTTATTGATATTTAAATCAGGACAAATATCCCATAGGGTTTGTTAGCAAATACTTAAACTATGTTAGTATAATACAGACATAGATACAGACACAATACAAAACATTACAAATAACACACAACTAGTTAACTACCATAGTCTGGGCACACTGAGCAACGACACAAGTACAGCGCACAGGTGCCCCATCCGATCCGTAAAATTCTTCCGATTACGATTTAAAAAATTCCGATTCCGATTGATTTTTTCCGATTTGAAACAATTCTTTCAGTGTAAGATAGCCCATTTATCGAGGAAGGTATAGGCTTTATATCATCACTAAGACCAATAGGAGCGGAGCAGACGAAGTTGCGCAAGTCAACTAGTTAGAGGTATAAAGCCGAAGAGTTTGTTTGTCTGGTTGAACGCGCTAATCTCAGGAACTACTGGTTCGAACTGAAAAATTATTTTAACTGTTTATCGAGGAAGGCTATAGGCTATATAACATCAATTCACGACCAATAGGAGCGGACTGTTAATAAAAACTGTGACGCAGACAAAGCTGCGTGTGTTAGCTACTTCGAAAATGGATGGGGAAGATCATGTGGCATTTCGACAGGGATTGTCAATCCTATATATTTTTGAAGCTTTGGCGATCGCCTTTGCCGTGCTATCGCTGACAGATTAAATTCTAGTCATTGATATATAAAAAAACTCAAGATGCACAGACTCGAACAAATGCAACACTCGAAACTGTCGTCAAAAACTGATATGTATCAAGTGTCATGTGTGAGTTATGCGTAGTTATACTATAAACAATTTTTTTGCAAATTCAACCTTACGCGGATCGCTTAAAGTTGTTTTTACAAAGCAGTGCAGTATGGCGAGCGATGCGAGACTGTTTGAAACTAACGCACAATTATACATTGTGCGCTTGTTTTTTGCGGACGTTTTTGAGATGTGATGAGAGGTGTATATCTTGGGTTTTTTATACATACAATATCAATGATTGTAGTGAATTAAGTTTAAAAGAATGAAAAATACATAATAGAACCGTCACAACTCGCTTTAACCCAATTCACACCTCAATGATACCATATAAAACAAATGAATAACAAATAAATCTACCAAAGCCGTCTTAACGATATACATGGCCGTTTTAAAAATACCTAATGCCAATAAAAAGCGTATAAAACCAGCAATGTACAATGAATGGAGCAATAAAATCTATAAAAGTTTTCTTACAGGGCTAGGCTGTAAAACGAGCCATGTGTTCAAGGGTTTTATTATTATTTATTTGTTTGATGACCCTGAAAAGAGTCTTTAGTTCTTTTATGGCGCAGGAGTAGCATCATCATTATTTTTGGATCCTTTGATGTTTTTTTGAGTGTTAAGAATGATATTATTTTAGAAATAACAACAATAATTTGGTTTTTCTCGCGACTATACTTCTGGGTCCTATTCCTGAGAAACCATACTTTTTTCAGGGGTAAAAAGTAGCCAACGACTTTCAGCAATAGCTTAGCTATTAGTGAAAGTTTTTTTTGTAATCGTATCAGGACTTCCAGAGATTACCTTTAACATACATACAATTTGTAACAAAGAAAGAACATAAAGCTTAAAGGTTCACAACACGTTACGACGACCCAAAAATAGGAAAAAGAATACTTATTTTATTTAAGTTCAGGTGACAGACTCCCCAAATCTGTCATTTTGGTGGCCGGAGACGGTTCTTTTCTGCGCTCTCCGGCGCCCGGTTCGTCTACTGCGGATAGGGAGAGGAGGGGGAGGGATCTGTCCGCTCCTTTTCCGCCGCTTCCTTTGCTACCATCACTTCCTCGCAAAAAAACGCGACGGCGCGCGTCACATGCGCTCTCTCTCTCAACCATGGCCTGTACCACGACCGAAATTATACCAATCTAGTTAAAACTATGTAACCCATCCTTTCACACACTTCAACTAATTCCCATGACCTAAAAATATTAACTAATCCGACCTATTTTAAATCTAGCACTCACTTTCGCCCACTTCGTTAAGGACGTACTTTCTTGTTTGTACAGTAATGTGTACCCAGCTTTAGGCATGACGTCAGAATTCATGATGGCCGCTGTAGAATAATCCCGTTGAGTAGTGTCCTTCATTTACTTTAATGCTGGTGACAAATAAATTTCTCTGAACTGAAAAATTAGATGGTATTTCCAGTGTAAAATTATATGGAATGGTTCGGGGTTTTTTGTGGCGCAGATGTATTTATTAGGCTTTATGTTATCTTGGTATAGAATGGCAAATGGTTTTTTCTTAAGAAATGATACAAGGTTTTAGTAAAATAGTTTAGTTAATTTATTTTCTGAATAGGTTTTGATTTCCGGGTAACTTTTTCTGTAAAACTACGAGTATCTTTGAATGTTTTAGGTGTATTGTAGAAGACATGAAATAGAGCTTATTCAAGCACCAATTGGAACTAGGATAAGACATAACCGCATATTTTTAAGAGGGGCCTTTCAAGTATTACTTAAGCATCAATGGGGGTGGGGGGGTCTTTACTATGCTTATTTTTGATGACATGGGGAACGGGGGGTTTAAATGGTGATTACGTCAGTAATATCTACTTCCATTTTTGTTTGTAAATCTTAGTAGATTTTAATTTGACATAATTATGGCTTGTTAGTTGTTTTTACTCTGGCGATGTTTAGTAGAAATAACAGAAGTGGGGGAAATGGGTCTCGCGCGAGTAAAAATACCAATGCTTACGTAAGCATAGAAGGGAGGGGTAAGAGCTTTGATAACTAACGCTGACAAGGGGGGGGGGGGTTAAAATTGACTAAAACTCTTCCGTAATAATTGCACGGCCCAAGAGAGGAAAACTGTCATCTAAACACATATTCTCAAGAGATAAAATTGTTTGTCGGTTTGTAAGAGCTAGTCTCTTAAAGATTACGAAAATTCTTAACCTGGTAGAAAACTACACTATCACCAAATATCTGGGTTATTTTATGCCGGAAAATGAACGTTTTTAGTGGAAAAAGCCACCATAGTTTAGTCGTGGGGAAAAGCTAGTAAAGAATATTAATGTTTTGCGTGGTGGAGAAACCCCATTAATTCTGGGCTGTTAACGAGCTTTCATTAATTGAGTAGGAGTGTAAGACATACGTCATATCAATAAATTGTTCAGCATTATTTCGGGAATAACCCTGAACAATATAAATGAATGGATTAGTCATCTCTTCGTTATGTTTTAATTTCAGAATGTTCCTATTCTTATAAATGTAGATCGTGCTTGTATGATAGAAGAGGAATCGACTGACTAAGAAATAATTAGTTAATAATGAACAGAAGCACTAAGGAGTGGCATTCCGTCTGGTTGTAGCTATATGAAAACACTGACTTGGGTCTGTGTTTTCATATAGCTACAACCAGACGGCTTTAAATCAATAGTGAATAGGTTACTTGTACGTAAGCGTGTGCCGTCGTCGACCACATCATCACTGATTACCATCATTGCGTGCTTGCTCACTTGGTTAAGAGGGGACTCTAGTCCCGAGGAATTTGAAAAATAGGTATTTGAAGAAACTATTGCCGATGCCGTCGCGCTGCGCCCTATCAAGTAAAGTGCGAAAGCGACAACTGCAGCAGAAGCCGATTTTACCTATAAAAACCTTGACCAAAAGACGTTTTGTATTCCGCTGTTTTCTTCTTCAAAACTGATGTATAAATGATCTATAAAAATTATATATCAAAATTTAGAGGAAGACTATATCATTATTTTTTTTTTTACTATATATAGGCATACGTTTGACCACAATCTCACCTGATCTATTCTATAATCTATGCTTCTTATATTTTCTGTTTTGTTAAAAACTTATATAATTTGTCTATTAGTCATCTGAACCTGGCGGTAAAAACGGGCTGTATTTTCTGGGTTTTTGGATTGATATGATTCTTAAAGTAATTATGTTTTGGAAAAAAGAAAATGATAGAGGCACGTATTAATTTGATTTTGATTTTTTTTTTGGAAAAAGATCATTTCTCTAGCAGCATTATCCACGAAAAAAACAGCGGAATGCGTTTGTATGGAGAAAGGCCCAAGAGTTACCGACTAGAGTCCCCTCTTAACACCAGGGCCATTCAAAAATAAAAAAAACCAGCCAAGTGCGAGTCGGACGCGCGCTTGTAGGGTTCCCTGACATCGTACAAGTTTTGATACTATGTACGATACTTCTTAAATTATTTTTTACTAGCTGACCCGCGCCACTTTGTCTGCGTCACAATTTTGACTGCGTCTCCTATTGGTCTTAGCGTGATGATATCTATACATATAATAAAATCGTAGACTAACCGTGTCTGTACATTGAATATTTTTGCATGAAAATTACACAGAAAACTCAGGAAAAAGGTACAAAACACAAAAATGCAATTTTTGAAATTTTTGTCTGTTTGTCTGTTTATCTGTTTGTCTGTGCGTTTGTGGGAGCATCACGCATAAACCACAGATTGGATTGCAAATCTAAGTAATTTAAAATATTAAGTGATAACCCGAGTAACATTTAGCGTTTATTTCATCAAAATCGACCCACAAAATCAAAAGATATTGAATTTTTAAATTTAGGAAGAAACTTCCTAATGTATTCTGATGAGTCAGAGCGCCATCTATTGAGAAAAAATAAAACGCACGAAAGCATTCACAATTGTTGTTTTATTTGTGAAACTTTTAATATGTGGCAAAATAAAAGTGATCATTTTTATACCTTTTCGTTATATTTTATCGTTACAATCGATCCACAAAATCAAAATATATTGAATTTTTAGTTTAGTAAGAATCTTCCTAATGTATTCTGATCAGTCAGAGCGCCATCTATTGAGGAACCAAAAAATGCATGAAAGCGTGAATGTTACACCAAAACACATTGATTGAGTTATTCGTGAAACTTTTAATACGTAGACGTAGCAAAATAAAAGTAAACATTTTAATACCTTATCGTTATATACGTTCTTATTTAACGTCTTCTGCTGCCAAATATTTTGTCAGTTTACATGGTCGATAGACGTTGCACTGATGACGCGTTTTTCTGAATTGTTGTGTTAAGATTTTCCACTGGAGAATGACCTCACACGATTTTTAAGCACAGTCGTAGTTCGTGGGAATTTCGGTTTGGTCTCTGAAAGGTCTTAAATTGTTAGGGACCAAAATTGCTTAAATCTCTGAGTTGTGCTGATTTCGTTTAAAGTGCATTTATCGTAGAGTCTTAAACTGATTTAGTTTTGTGAAGTACTGGACGGTTCGACTTGCGGATCAGGGGGGCTACTCTCTAACGAAATCCGTAGTTTCGGGTTTAGTTGCGGGCGGGCGTATTCTACTCCGTGTCACCTACAGACTTACGATTAGTCCCGGACCCGAACTGAGAATGAATGACAACACGATTTCACAGTAACTGTCAAATCGTGTTATCATTAGTTCTCAGTGGTTAGGTGATACGGAGTAGAAAATGCCCGCCCGCAACTAAGCCCGAAACTACGGATTTCGTTAGAGAGTAGCCCCCCAGGCCTGTAGGGTTCCGTACCAAAGGTGCTGTGCTGATGGGACCCTACTGCTAAGCCTCCGCGATTGATTCCGTTTAGAGCGAAGCAACGAACGGTTCGATTTGCGAAACAAGGCTAATAATAATAAGGTACCGTACCAAAGGTGGTCACGGTGACGGGAGCGATCGACTTTGGGGGGCTACTCTCTAAGTCCAAAGTCCGTAGTTTTGGGCTTAGTTGTGGACGTATTCTACTCCGTATCACCTACAGACTTACGATTAGTCCCGAACCAGAATTAAGAATGAATGACAACACGATTTCACAGTAACTGTCAAATCGTGTTATCATTAGTTCTCAGTGGTTAGGTGACACGGAGTAGAATATATATATTTATTTTTACTGTAGATAGGCATACGTTTGACCACTATCTCACCTGATGGTATGCGATGATGCGGTCGAAGATGGAGCACGTTTGCCTAGAAGCAACCTATTCACTTTTGTCTTAAAGACTCCCAGGTTGCCCGCAACTAAGTTTTTAATTCGTGCTAAGTATCAGACGGTTCGATTTGCAAGCCAAGGCAAATTATAGGGTTACGTGCCAAAGTTGCTAATGGGACCCTATTATTTAAGCCTTCACGTACAATTTTGATTCGTGCGAACCAAGTCGATTTTTAGGGTTCCGTACCAAGGTTGCTAACGGAACCCTATTTATTAATAAGCCACTGCTGTCCGTCTTCCTTCAGTTTATTCGTTTTATTTCTGTCTCGAAAATATAAAAATGTCTTCTAGAAAAAGGTCGAATCTTTCACAATATAGCAAAAATCTTAATCTTCTTAATATATAAAACAAAGTCGGGTTTGTTCGAACACTTTTCTAACTAACTCGAGAACGGCTGGACCCATTTTCATAGTTTTTGTGTTTTTGGATTAGTCTTCGTCCGGAATAGCATAGTAAGAATTAAAATACAAAAAAAAAATAAAAAAATAATGAGTAGGTAGGTAGGGTAGCTAGGTCAGGGTCGGTAGGTAGAGTAGCCAGTTGACGGGAGCGAAGCCGCGCGGGTCAGCTAGTATAGCATATAGCCTTCCTCAGTAAATGGGCTATCGACCACATAAATCATTTTTCAATTTAGACCAGTAGTTCTTGAGATTAGCGCGTTCAACCAAACAAACTAACTCTTCAGCCTTCCTCGATTAATGAGCTATCTAATACTGAAAGAATTTTTCAAATCGGACCAGTAGTTCCTGAGATTAGCGCATTCAAGCAAACAAACAAACAAACAAACTCTTCAGCTTTATATATTAGTATATGTAGATTATTTTTTGCTATAGCGGTAACCGAGATCCACACTCTGTTCAAATCTCCCTTCATGGTTCATGACATACAGCCCGGTGACAGACAGACGGATGGACGGACAGCAGAGGCTATTAGTAATAGGGCCTTTGGGTACGGAACCTTAAAAAGAAGATAATTCTATAGTTGAATGAACATTATATTACTGAGAATCGATCACATTAGTAAGTAGTAGTTTGAGTTATTTAGCAAACAATGTAATATACTAATTCAAAAGACCTACAAATTGCAGTTTATCTAGTAGTAATCATGTAATGAATGTGCGGATGTATGCGGACTGTTCAGGGGGGCTACTCTCTAAGCCCGAAGTCCGTAGTTTCGGGCTTAGTTGCGGGCGTATTTTACTCCGTATCACCTACGGACTCACGATTAGTCCCGAACCCGAACCAAGAATGAATGACAGCACGATTTGACAGTAGGCTATCAAATCTTGTTGTCATTAATTCTTAGTGGTTAGGTGATACAGAGTAGAATACGCCCGCAACTAAGCCCGAAACCACGGACTTTGGGCTTAGAGAGTAGCCCCCCAAGACCGCAATGGTTGTTCTTTGGGGAAGGCTTTTGGCAGCAATGGACGGCAATTGGCTTATATGATGAGTCATGTAATAACATACTAAGTTTAATTAACATAAAGACCTTCATAATAAGTAGATTAGCACAATAATCAACCACGCTAAAAGCTATTTAATATCGAATTCATAATTAATAAGTCGTTTATCATTCTTGACTAATTCCACAAACACTAGTCGATTATGCAAATAACAGTGTCTCATCACTATTATGTAAATTTATTATTAATTTGGTGCAGCACTAATATTCCCGCGAGAGTGATTTAAAATATTAAGCCGCGTTCACATTTTGGTCGAGTTACTGTCGGTAGAGTACTGGTACGTCGTTGCTAGCTAAGTATTAAAAGCATGTCATCTTAGTACGAGTCCTTTGTTAACTAAGTATATCTATTGGTAGTAGGAATTAGGAAGCGTTAACAGCTTTTCTTTAAGTAATTATCTACTACTATTGCTGAAAATAAGCGTGGACATTGGACATTCAACAATAAACATTTGGAAAGCTAGTGTTAAGCATTTGTGAAAATATTTTTTAAAAGGGATGATTCCCCGGCTACAAGCTGACGAACATTACTTTACATTGTCAATTCCAATTCACGTTTATTGACCGATGTTCATTTGCAGTACTTACGATGCTAGCCATTTGCAGATTACAAAGAGTCTTTTGCCCCACCTGTTGACATAATCCCTAAATCTATTTTGACAGCACCCACATACAAAAAAAACTCCGTCACAAGGTCAGGCCAGTGCAAACACTAACCTATTTGTCACTACCCTATATCATTTACTGGAAAGCTTACTCATCCAATGCAAACGCGCCTTAATCGAAATAGGTCGAGGCTAGTAGGAAATTGTGCCAATGGACCAAGTTTATGGAAAAAGGAATTTTATGACATCAATTAATGTATTTCGCATAAAGTATAAATGGCAATAAATTGGGAGAGACAATACTAGGGAGTGGAATATTTTGGTCGCTCATTGGAGTTTCAGATACTCTTCGAGTATTTTATTTTTATTAGTATTTATTAGCGTCGTAGTTCTAGACGTACTATACAGAGTGATTTTCTATCACCAAACTGTCACTTATTGACAACTTTATCATCCGTTAGCGCTCGACAACTAAATCCTCTTCAACTCCTTTGCAACAGTTGCATTGAGAGCTCACTTCGACTTCATCAAGCCATCACCGGGTGGAATGACGGTTCACTTTTTTATATTTATTTATTTAGGGGCATTTGTCTCCATGGACATGAGAGCCCCAACGTAACCTAAACTAAATCACATCTCTAATTTATAATAGAAAAGGAAAGGGCAAGAGTCACTGGTGCGAAATTATATTTTCAACAATTGATTTTGCTGCGTCAGATGTTGGTTCTGCTAATATGGTTGAGAATGCGCCTTGATCGTATTTGTTTTTATTAAATTTTTGCATCAATGCCTCCCTCCCATTTCGATACTTATCACACTCTACAAGAATGTGTTGTACATCATGCAACTTATCACACAAATCACAATTTGGGGAATCAAACTTTTTCATTAAAAAAGCAAACTTCTTTGAAGAATAATGACCAGAGCGTAATCTATTCAATGTAACAACATAGGATCCATTTAACTTATTATTGTAAAACCAAGGTACTCGAGGAGGGACAAGTCACTTCATACTCACTTCACTGTTAACATGTCGAAGAGAATATTTGGGTGAAGTGATCACGAATAGAGCTGTTATTCTATCTGATCGAATTTCTGTCGACCCACTTTGCCTCCAATGTTGAAACCTGATGGCTCGCTGGCTCACTCTGCAAGTAAGAAAGCAAACTTATTTGCAACTCTCTTTGCAAGCAATTCGCGTCTGGACGCTGGCTCCAAACAACCACCAACTTTACCTCGTTGTGACTCTTCGATGCCGGAGATCGCAGTTCATATTAAAGAGGTCCGAGGAGTATTGTGCAGTCTAGACGTGAATAAGGCCAGAGGACCTGACGGCATTCCAGCGAGAGTGTTGAGGCAATGTGCACCTGAACTGTCTCCTGTGTTGACAAATGACGGAACGCGCGGGCGCACTGTTGGAGACTATGGTTCACAAAGGTTGGTTATCGAGATTAAAAAATGGCAGAAACGTAACAAACAATGTAAATAAAACGAAAGACGATCGAGTACGTCTAAAATTAAAAAGGTTAAAAATATACGTAGTGGGTACCTCTTTGGGAACTACAATCGTGAGTTTTTTTTACAATATACGCTCCCAAACTACAACCAGAAGAAACACTTTGTAAATATGATGTCACGTACGTACATATTCAAATTCTACGGAAGTGCTAATTTTGTATTCAAACTTGTCAGATCGTCACTTCCATCGTCAGTTTTATATCCGTGACACAGAGGCATCGTTTTAGATTATTAATTTTCTAATCTAATAATAGATCTGACGGTATAAATGACGTCAAATCAGAAATGTCCGCTGCTGATCATGGGATAATGCTCGTATTTTAGAACTAAGGGAAAGTATGAATCATGGTTCAAAACTGAAATTTTTCTTGTTGATTTCTTCTGACAAATCGTTGATTTGAGTTCGGTGGTTAATGTGGTGGTGGTATAATTTAATGTGGTGGTGGTATAATTTTATGTTTTAGGTTTCACGTGTCACTTATGTTTTGTTATTTTCGTTGTAATAATACTTTGCATACTGTGGTATTCATTAATAAATCTTCCGCCCAACAAGTGATGACGCCCGACACTGTGGTTCTACCGCAAGCGGCGACCGGATGTCACCATTGAGTTGTGAGCGTAACTTACTGAATATTTGGTTGTTTAACTTATGATAACCTAAAGCCCTAATCAAGTGATTCTGGTCAACACAACACATACCTACTATTGCTTAAATGCTGTTCAGTTCTACTAACTCAAAATACAGATGTGTTGTTGGAGAGTTTGTTGCGCCACTTCTTTCCAGCTAAAACAGTAGGAAGTGGTGACGGGCGGGGCGTTTGGGGGACTATATTTTTGTGGACGTTGACGCTCAAAAACACAACACAGCACACACACACACACACACACACACACACACACACACACACTACCGCACACCACACCACACCACACGCCACACTATCTACTAACACAATCTGTATGTATTATTTTTTCAGGTATCTATGGGCTAAAGTAGCCTGAAAATAAAGAGCTTTATTTATTATTAAAAAGTGCTGGCACTGAGCCTACTTTGAATATGACTTATTAGTATTGATTTAGGTGATATTGAGTTTTTCTATCTTGATTTTATAGCTCGTTCGTAGTTTAGACTTGTTGATGGCAAAAGCTTTGGCCTGAAAACCTCTGTTTAATTCTTCAGGGAATATAGGCATTGTTATATTTTCTTTTAAATTATTAACTACCTTTTGCCTTCGGCTTTGCTCGCTATAATTTAGCTTATAACCGTATCCAGGGTCACATCTATCTCTATACCAACATGGGTTAAAATCGGTTTGAACATTTAGGCGTGAAAGTGTAACAAACAAACAAATTTCATGTTAGAGTAGAGTCGATTTCCAGTATAATCGTATGTGGCTAAGTACCAGTTTTTTACTGTAGCGGCATCAATGCTGCCACAAGAAAAGCCAACGTTGCAAATCTACATCGCAACAAAAATAACCGCAACGCCATCTATCTCACCAGCAGCGAACTACTAACAAAATCCTGCTTCGCGGTATCAGTTTTCCGTGCGATTTGAATATATACAACAGTCTAAATATCAACTATCGGGCAGTTGCCCACCGGACATAACAGCCGTCCGGGCGGAGGATCCTCCCTTTTCAATGGAGGTTTGCGGGACTTTACTCTCTGTTCCGCATACTCCTATAGAGCGACTGCTTCTCTGACCTCCACGATCCAGTAACTGGGTTTCACGATAACCTTTCACGAGACTTGCATCCGATTTTCTGGCTTGGGACACGTTGGCCATACCTAATAATATTTTGGTAATTTTTTTACCCTTTTGAATAATTTAATGAGCCTAAAATGGCCTCTTACATCCAACATTGAGCTTAACCAGTAGGAAGTGTCGATCATAAAGTCCGACATTGCCATCTAAATATTATTACTATTAATAATTAGTTTCTCTATAGTACACATGGTGACATCACTACGGAAGTGCCGGAATTTGTTTAGTCTATGGTTTACTGTGAGAATATGTAATGAGCTTAGTTTACATAGTGTTTTTTGTCATCTGTGGATAGGCCGAAGTGTCTTTGTGCTGATATTCCAGTCACTGAGTTTTAGATATAAGGAAAGAAAATTAGTTGAAGAGAGTGATGAATTTATATAGGCTCGGAGTGGCTTGTCTTCGCCTTCCATACTTTTTCATCACATTACATATTTTCATTTGCCGTCGTCTCCACATAAGGCTTGTTTAACACGTATCACAACCACATCACACTGCCACATTAGTTTGGCTATCCTTCGGGATGTGTCGGTAACCTTAGTTCCCTTATATCATCATTCTTGATTCGATCACGCAAGGAAACTCCAAGCATTGCCCTCTCCGATCCCCTTTGAGTGATTTTAAGCCTTCTCATAAGGTTGATTGTGAGCGACCACGTTTCAGTTCCATATGTCATCACTGGCAACACGCACTGGCACAGACTTTCGTCTTGAGGCACTATGGTATGTGGGATGAGAAGATACCACGCAACTTCCTGAACGCCGAGCCTAAGAATATCCTTCACTTAATGATCCTTATATCTCTATCAGTAATCTTGTTTATCCCAGCTCTTACTAATGACTCAGAAACTATGCCTACGTAATTATAATGACTGATAACATTCTCAGAACTTCCTGTTTAGACTCGAGATAAAGACTTGTGTGAAACATCTCGCAATTAGTCGCTAACATTAGTCATTAGAGAATCCAAAGGCTTGATGATATCCTAGTTAGTAAACTGATATGATTAATCTGAATGTTTGAAGCTACCGCAAATATTTATTAGTAAGTTAGTGGCTGAAAAGGGACGAAAGATGTTTAGCACATAATAAGTACTTGCTTCAAGATATATAATGTCCCATTAAAATAGGACAAACTTTTAAAAATCATTGAGGCCACCAAAATAAGGATAATGATAAAAAAAAGAAAAATGACAGCTAACCCGTCTGCTTTCAAAGCAAGAGTGAACAGTTGGCCTACTATGACGTCTTAAAACGATCGTGTATAAGGTGTGGGAAGGAGACAGAGTTATACAAGAGGCATAACACTATCCCTTTTCCTCAGCTTAATCTTGATCGCATTGGCACGTCATAGTAGGGCGGCAGGCATCTTCTGGGCACGCTCACTCCATCACAGACCTCATCCATTGCTTTCCATCAGGCGTGATCGAGGTCATGAAAAATAGTCTGCTGTGCATTTATTTCAGCCGGATATGCACTCACAAGTTACACAATCTACGCACCAATCATTACTTCTCGTTATCCCAAAGTACAAATAATAATTTTCCCGAAAATCTCTCTATGAACTGAACTATGTACAAATCCGACCTATATGTGTCCGAATATAGGGCACTTCCTTATATCGTTCGGTTATTTATGCCCTTTTTACTATAACGCATAAAAGTTTATGTGATTCAACATTTAGGCGTTTTCTATGAAATGCTGTAACGGGCAATGAATGGGATCGTCCATTTTGATTTTGGCGGTGTGTGTTAATAGGCCCGATTCTCATATCACTAGCTCTTGACCCGCGACTTCGTCTGCACCGATTTAATTCAAACGATTGTCACCCCTATAGGGTGCCTGTCCATTAGGGTGCCTGTCCGTCAGGATGCCTTTCCATTAGAGTGCCTGTAAACGGAGAAATATTAACCAATGGAATTGCACAAAATCTTCGTACCACGTGACTTACTGAAATTTCTCCGCTCCGCTGCCTCGCTCCGCTAAAATGGACAGGCACCCTTACAGCGGAGCGGAGAAACGGAAAAATATTAACCAATCATGTCAGTGACACACGTGGTGCGGGGATTTTATGCAATTTCATTGGTCAAAATTTCTCTGTTTCTCTACTCCGCTGTAATGGACAGGCACTCTAAGGCTGACTGTCCACTGGAGCGGAGGGGAGGGGAGCGGAGAAACGGAATTTTACCAATGGAATTGCATTCTTTTTTATTTGATAAAATCTCCGATCCGCGTCAGTCACTGAGATTAATAGCGAGCGAGCAAGGCAGCAGAGCGGAGAAACGGAATTTAACCAATGGAATTGCATTATTTTTTATTTGATAAAATCTCCGATCCGCGTCAGTCACTGAGATTAATTGCGAGCGAGCAAGGCAGCAGAGCGCAGAAACGGAATTTAACCAATAGAATTGCATTCTTTTTTATTTGATAAAATCTCCGATCCGCGTCAGTCACTGACATTAATTGCGAGCGAGCAAGGCAGCAGAGCGGAGAAACGGAATTTAACCAATGGAATTGCATAAAATCTCCGTATCACGTGAGTCACTGACATTTTGACTGACATGATTGGTCAATATTTCTCCGTTTCTCCCATAGATATAATATTTCTGTGGTTTCTCCGTCTCGCTACCTTGCTCGCTCGCAATGGACAGGCACCCTAATGCTTACTTACATCATAAAAGGAAGCTTTGTGCAAAATTTCATGTCCTTAGTCCCAGTAGTTTAGGCTATACGTTGATATGTCAGCCAGTCAGTTTCCGTTGTATATGTAGACTAGCTATTGCCCGCGACTTCGTACGGCATATCCCGTGCTTTCCTATTCCCGTAGGAATTTCGACAAATCCACTCTTAGTGCTTCCTAGGAAGGAAGTCCGTCACCACTTCCTTACTAGGAAGTGGTGACGGGCGGGCGTTTTGGGGGACTGTCTTTTGTAAAACTTGACGTTCAAAAAGTGCTGGATCTCAGCCTTATTTGAATAAACGACTTCTGATTTAGATTTTTTGACACGCCAAATTTCAGTTTAAAAATTAACTATCAATTTAACCTTATCAATTTAAAACTGCTCTAAAAAAATTGTGTGTCATTGGAATTTTAATTTTCTTTCTAAAATAAAATAGAGAGTTAATTTAGTGAAGAAAACGCCATTATATTTGCACAATGTCGTATTACCAGAATGTGTATTTTATATCTGTGTCAATGATCACTAAGAATAAACATCTTAATCATAAAGTGCTTCAAAAACACACCAGTTTCGCTGCAATGAGTCAATTAGGGAAGATAAGCAAAGTATTATAGTATAGATCATCTATTTGAGCGATAGACACCTGTACGACAGTCTGAGATAGTGTACAAGAACATAAGAGAAAGCGATTTCGAACCTCTTAAGGGGCACACGGCGTTTTAAAACGCGTCGACGACTTGCTGCTGACGCGCGGTAACGAAATCAGCGCCGACATCGACAATACTGCTTTTTGGTCATCTACATCGCCGTGACCGCGCGTTCGTAAAACGTGGGTTGCCAGCACATTAAAAATACGCCGTGTGAGGCTCTTAGGCACAACAAATGCCAGTCCTTTCCACATAAAAGCAATTATGAAAAGTCTTATCAAGCGCAGAATTACATAGTTAGTCATAAGATTTCTAATTCATACATCATCATGCTCTAGATGGATTGTCAGTGGTTGACCACTGGATATAAAAGCGTCATTATGACTTTCCAGTGGTCAACCACTGACACTCCATTGAAAGAAATGGCATAGAATCTTGTCAAAATCAACCATTATGAAATCAATGATAGACCATTCTGACACTATTGTAATAGCAGACTTGGGGCCCCTGGATACATGTGAATGTATTCTATAACTATCACTAATCATTATATTTTTTGCAGTTTTAGCATACCTACGAGTCGATCAATTTCATACTGTTTTATATGTCAGACACAAACAACTGACAGCTTACCTTCACTGCAACCAATCATAATTTTCAACTTTGTATTTAAAAGCCCATTTCTTTTTTCGTTTGGTTGCTGTACAGAATCGCTGTCAATTGTGCCTTGTACTATACAATCATATACAAATATTTGCCGTCAAAAGCGATAGGTGTTACCGAAATCAGTGAAAGAGCGAACCCGTTCTGTTTGATCGTTCTGTAGGTCGAGACAGTGCATTCTATTTGAACGGTTTGTAGGTAGACAGATCGTTCTGTTTAAGGCGATGACACACGCCATCGACCTTGAGGGAACAAAACGCGCACTCGTTTAACACCCGCGCGACCCAAAATTCGTTCGTGTAGTTTTTTGTACTTATCTTATTACTAGCTTCTGCCAGCGGCTTCGCCCGCGTGGTCCCTAGGGAACATATTCCCGGGATAAAAAGTAGCCTATGTCCTTTCTCAGGCTCTAGACTATCTCTGTACCAAATTTCATTTAAATCGGTTCAGTAGTTTTGGCGTGAATGCGAGACAGACAGACAGACAGAGTTACTTTCGCATTTATAATATTAGTAAGGAAGTAAGGATTATTATTGCCTGAAATAAAGAGATTATTGTTATTATTATATGATTTAAAAAAGAAATATTATCTTTGGGATTGTGTAAATTTCTTTCAAATTGCCCGGGGTTTTGGCCCGATTTACAAAAAACTAAAAATTTTCATATATCATATTATTAAGAAAATAGTCTAATTGAACATATATTTTTTCTAAAAATTGCGTCCAGCCGTTTAGACATGATTCTCATTTTAAAATCAGGGGGGCTACTCTCTAACGAAATCCGTAGTTTTGGGCTTAGTTGCGGGCGGGCATTTTCTACTTCGTATCACCTAACCACTGAGAACTAATATAACACGATTTGACAGTTACTGTGAAATCGTGTTTTCATTCATTCTCAGTTCGGGTTCGGGACTAATCGTAAGTCTGTAGGTGATACGGAGTAGAATACGCCCGCCCGCAACTAAGCCCGAAACTACGGATTTCGTTAGAGAGTAGCGCCCTGCTACTTTCAGGTATCTCCGCCTTAAGCGGTCCATAGGTAGACAGATCGTTCTATTTGAACGGTCCGTGTGCCACTTTTGGGTGAAGGTTATTCAAACAGGTAAATAGCACGGAATGCAGTTTCGTAAGATAACCGTAATGGACGCAGAAATATTTTAGGATTTTGTAATGGTATTGTAACCTATTTTCTTCAAAGTATGAATAATTTTGATCTAAAGCGTTTTCGTGTTTGTTTAACATGACTTTCTGTTGGGATACCTAAGTTGAATATAACCATCATTTCGGTGAATTTTGTTTTGGTTAGTTTTTATGGTATAACTTAGTGATGCCCGTGACTTCGTTCGCGTATATTACGGTTTTAAAAAAAACTTTCAAATAAAGTTCCCCATGTCATTTCCCCCTGAAACTTAGATTTTTTTATAAATTCGTTAGTTGTGTCGTGTAAGTGGCGTTAGTGCGACTTCTTTTACGTTCTGCCGGTCGATTCCGTAAACATGTCGAAGTGAAGGTGTGGGTGAAGTGATCACGAAGTGAGCTGTCAAATCATACAAACAAGATGGAATGACAGCTCACTTGTCGTTCACTCCACCTAAGTGTACACGGTGAGATATCAACAGAATAGACCGCCTGGATCGAGTTAGCGTAAACGTCAAATTTGTATTGAAAATGAATAACCGCCGTCAGCTGACAATAAGGTCGCTATCCCACTGGCGTTTTACGAGTGGCGTTCTGCGCAGCGACAACGCAGCGCAGATGCAACGCTGACGTCGCGAGTCTGCTCAGCGTTGTCGCTACGCAGATGACGTTGGAGAAACGCCAACGCTCATAAAACGCCAGTGGGATAGCGGCCTAACGGAAAACCTTTTTTTCATACATTTTGACATAAGCAAACGTAAACGCAAAAAAAACTCGCGCTAAGCCCTCTGTAGTATAGTATACTTAAAACTATGTACGACATAGTAGATATGTTGAACGTTGATTTTATTGCTGACATGAGAATGTAAAGTTTCTTCTCGTTTTTGACGTGATAACGTCTTATAAATCGATGAACGCCGGCTGCACGAACGAAAAAGTGTCACATTCAGCCTGAGCCGAGCGTGCAAGCGAAAGCGCGGAACAAGCGATAGAGAGGCACGTTCGGTCTAAGCGTTTGGCTTGTTTGTTAAGTTAATAGTAATTCAATTGTTTTCTTATGACGTTATCACGTAAAATTATCGTCTTTAAACCGACTTTACAAACAACCAATGTTTTTTTAATTACAAAAAGCCTCCATAATGACAGCGGATCATTCTGATACTGCCCCAAAATTAAACATCATCACGAAACATGATAAGCCGTCTAAAAACAAAACCACTCTATCCGACGTTGCAAATTAATTGCAACTAATAATTAAAAAGGTCGTTCTGACGAATTTGTGAGTCCATGACCCAATTATCATAGACTATGAAGCATAGACGAATTAGAGCGTAGAGTATAGAGTGGCCACATAAATATTGCCATTATTTATGGCGGATTATCACGGCATTGTCGCATTTATTTGTCAGTTGCTGATTTATTAAGATCACTAGGAAATATTCCCCTTATTGGTCAGTTTTTTTCGGTGATTTTAAGCCGTGGTATAATAATTGGGTCAATTGGAATTGGTAGGGTCTTAACATTTTCTTTTATAATTTGTGATAAATTAAGACAATATTTTTTTTTTTTTTTTTGATGGGTTTGCTCTTGGCTCTAGTCTAGGTCAGAGATGACGGAGACAAAGTTTACGATGGAGCGAGCTTACCCAGAAGGAGCCTGTTCACTCTAACTTTGAAGAGATTAGGGTTGTAAGCGTTTGGAAACACAGACGCAGGCAGAGAGTTCCACTCCTTTGCTGTGCGCATTATAATGAATATGTATATCATTGAAAATCCTAAAAATGTCCGTAAACAAGTGTTTCAAGTGTCGATTCCAATGTCGGCTGCCTGCCCATTTGCGCGGAACGGAGAAACGGAGAAATATTAACCAATCATGTCAGTCAAAAACTCAGTGACTCACGTGGTACGGAGATTTTATGCAATTCTATTCGTTAAAATTTCTCGGTTTCCCCACTCCGCTGCCTCGCTCCGCGCAAATAAACACTCTAATAGTTGTTTATAATGATCAATACAAATACCTCTTTTCAGGGTTTGCTTTATTTGTTACATCTTATAAGTATATTACAAAAAGGTATTAATAAATACCAACATAGCCCGAAGGATCGCCAAACTAAAGTGGCAGTGGGGCACATTGCTCGCAGAACAGATGGTCGATGGGGCCGAAAAGTTCTGAAGTGGCGACCGCGTACCGTAAGACGCAACGTTGGAAGGCCTCCGACAAGGTGGACCGATGACCTGGTGAGGGTTGCGGGTAGTCGGTGGATGCGAGACGCACAGGGCCGGTTGCTGTGGCGACACTTGGGGAAGGCCTATGTCCAGCAGTGGACGTCTTTCGGCTGATATGATGATGGTGATGATTAATAAAAATAAATTTGTTTGTAGGAGGTAATCTCTAGAATAAGTTACTGCTTGGATGACGAAAATTCTATGATAGATACAAAACTGCACTATTACTTAGTGCTATAGGCTTTGCATCTCCAAAAAAACCACACACTAAACCACAGGAGCTAAGCCACAAGCAAAAGCTAGTGTTCTACACAGATAGAATGACGTGTATACCTGTATTTGAACGCACAATTTATCCATTTTGCGTTCCAAAAACAGACGAACAAAAACTAGGACTCCCTTCAGTGCAGTAACTTCTAAATATAACGCCTTGTCAAAACGGAGCCGGGCAGTGAAAGTGGGCGCGGAGTCGTGGCAATAATATCTAATAATAGACAAGAAATTATTTAAACAGCTGCGTTCGTATGGATATGAATCATGGATTATGTAAATAATAACGAGTTAGAGTACATGATCTCATTACGACTAAACCCTTTCCTATCACTGTGTATGTTATAATTATGAATTTATTGATTTATTTTATACTAGCTTCTGTCAGCGGCTTCGCCCACGTGGTCCCTAGGGAACATATTCCCGGTATAAAAAGTAGTCTATGTCCTTTCTCAGGCTCTAGACTATCTCTGTACCAAATTCCATGTAAATTGGTTCTGTAGTTTTGGCGTGAAGCGCGACAAACAGACAGACAGACAGAGTTACTTTCGCACTAATAATATTAAGAAGGATTTCGTTAATAACACTTTAACATCTATAAATGCCACTGCGATGTTACTAGGTACTTGCTACTAAAGGTATATCTTCCTTATATTTTTTCACGGACTAATTAGATTTCCAAAAATTGTTGGGAACGTATTTATTTGCGTCAAAAACACGCACGACGTCATGTCGCTGGTAAAAATTGTACCATCGTAGTGACGTGACGTGTGTTTTCAAAGCACTGTATCGTCTTTTGTTTGTGTGAAAAAAGTAAAAATACATGTAAAATATTTTTTGGAAATTTAACTGACGGACCAATTAGATTTTTTCAGTAAAATATCAAAATATTTAAGTCGTGTTTGTTATCGAACTCCTCCGAAACGGATAGACTGATTTTTATGATTTTTTTTGTGTATACTTGGTAGATCTGAGAATAGGTCGTAGTTTGGTAAAAAATGTGCCAAAAATCGTCTGTTTTTTATTGTTTTCGAGAATTCCTCAATTGAATCAATAAAATTGTGAAAAACTGAAACTAATAATTAAACTCTCGAATTTAAGATCAAGAAAACTATTAAATTCAGTGTCGTATTAAATATTCCATCCTGAGGCTCTACACAAGTTACATTCTGTGAGTGGTACATAACGTGGTAAAGGCGATTGTCAAAACGTCAAACATGTACAAAATCGCGTTTGAATTCGTCGCTAGAGGCGCTAATGTAGCGTGAGGTCTTTGAAATGTCAAATTTCGTATTGGTTTGCTTTTAATAGCGAGTTTATTTACTTATTTGTTTTTATTTACGTGAATAATTTAGTAAAACTGCCTATCTGTGGCATATTAAGCTATGATTCTACTGACAACTGCTCTGAATTTTCTTTTTGTGTCGGAAATATGTATTATGTTCTGCGTAACACTGCGGCATTAAATATGTTGTATTTAATCGCGTTTTTACGGAATTATAATTATCTTACTTCTAACTTTGCTTCCGTGCGCATAATAAAATCTTATAATGCTATGATTAAGGACCTTACTCGCCAGTAGCGCCATCTGGTGAGTACAAAATCGGTGGCCCTCATTGACAAACGCTGACGAATTGTCACGTGAACAATCCGTTACATTTTGGAGTCTATAGAAAGCAATATTATAATGTCACATCGGTTCGCAAACTACACCAAACTATATCATAACATTTATACACCTAACCAACCAACATTACTCCTAAAGTAAAATCTAAAACTAATAAAATTACTAAAATATAATAGTGGAATAATCGAGGACGTTCAGCATAATTATCTTGATGGAGTGTTTACGGGGTGAACATCTCTGGAGAAATCTGTTTGATTCCCAAAGTATGTTTGGAATTGGTACTTTAAATAGTGTTTTAGCTAAGCCTATGTCGGACGATGCTAAGACTCTGTACAAAATATATAATAATAATTTAGAATAAATTCAAAATTTGGCTATGATGGAGCGACATAGTCAATATTGTGACAAAGCTACTTAATAAAAGAAAAAAAATTACTTCAAATTACTTAAAACACGTCCAAGTTTCAACGCATTAGTTCACATCCTAACACATATAAATCTCCTTTAAAAACAGGAAAAATCCAACCGAATACCCAAGATCTACCCTGCTTCCTTGCACATGAAGACATGCAGCTAATTCAGGGAACATTCTGGTGTTGAACAGAGGTCTGAATGTAATGGTCGCGGGATCTTTTGACATGGTCATAAATTGGGGTTGAAAGCTCTGTGGTTTTCGAGATAGGCGATAGAAATGAACTGTTACGGTGGCGACATTTATTTGTAGTTCGAAGTAAAATTTGTCTATTTTGTGACTTTGGAAGTTACTAGTTTTAGATATGTAATAACTTGCGGCCCAACCCGGCTTCATACGAGTCTAAATTATATACTTAAACCATTCTCGTTTATCGTTCTTTCTATAATAGAAAAACGTATCAAAATCCGTTGCGTGGTTTAGAAGTAATAAGCGGAGAAAAAGACAGAATTAAATAGCGACTTAGTTTTTCTTTTTTTATTTGTGATGGGTTTGCTCTTGACTCCAGTCTAGGTCAGAGATGACAGAGATAAGGTCTACGATGGAGCGAGCTTACCCAGAAGGAGCCTGTGCACTTTAACTTTTCCGAGATTAGGGTTGTTTAACTATTTAGAGAAGCGAAGATGTGAATTTTTAGATACGACCTTTTTTGGTTATACCGGGCGTAGATTTTAAGTTTTGCTAAATAATGGAAACCATATGCTTTTTAATAAAAAAAAGTCGGTTTACGGACGATGATTTTACGTGATAACGTCATGAGAAAACAATTGAATTCTTAACAAACAAGCCGAACGCTAAGGCTGATCGTGCCTCTCTATCGCTTGTTCCGCGCCCTCGCTTGCACGCTCGGCTCAAGCGGAACGTGATACTTTTTCGTGCGTGCAGCCGGTGTTCATCGATTTATAAGACGTTATCACGTCAAAACACATTAACACTCACCTTGTCTTACGGACTGAACCAAATAAAGGATTAATACCAAAAATTAAGAAAAATAAGTCAGTAAAATGACGTCATCATGCATTTTACGGCAGACTTAACAAAATCCCGAAAAGCACGTTATCGAGATCCTTCCACCATTATCGGCACGAAAAGTAATTCGCTATCGAATCTCTCCTGTACTTTCTAAGCGCCAAGTTCAATAAACCGACTCCTGCGCACGTCATCGTCATAATCTCGTTCCTTTATCGTTCTCACAGACTTGTGGACTATTGTTTATGCTCGTGATTTTGTTATTTTTTAGTTTATGCTTTAAGCTAGCTTTACTTGGCAGTATCTTGGTATTTTGATTTTATTTTTCCTCTCGATATACCTCCAAAGTAATCGGAGCCTGTACTTATCTAGTTCTCATTTATTCCAGTTCTCTCTTGTATGCCTCTCGTACTTTTATTCTTCTTACTATATCTTTCTTTCATCCATCACCGTTCATTCTAGTGGGTGGGACTCCCACTTACCTTACTACATCCTACTCTATTTATTTTAATTCTTTATTTTTGTAACATTTTTCTTTATCTTGAATCACTCGATCTCAGATCAAGGTGTGGGGGAAATAATGGGTATAAACTCATTTAGTTGGTTACAATAATTTCTTGGATTAGTAACATCTCAGCTCTTAAAACTATTATTTGAATCTTATTATTTTTATTTGCGTTTGTCTATTTTATCCTACTGTTTATTCTATTTTACAATTATTTATTCTACATTCCTATGTTTACATTTAATATATGACAATATTATAGGAAACATAGTTTTTTAACCAGTTTTGTTCCTTTTTATTACTTTCCCAGCTATTTTAATGCAGTATTCTATAAAAAATTCCTGCCCTTTCCCGACATCAACTCACCTACGCTCTCGGTATTTTGATTTAGAAGTATTGTAGTAATGCCAGGGTTGCAGACTTTGTTCGAAAGAGTCACCGCGGCCCTGGAACACAAAGGCTATTTGATGGAGGAACACGAGTAGATTTAAGAGTCTGACACTTCCTTCCTGGATCTTAGGCAGTCATTACGGATTATCAGAAGCCGAAGAAGAAAATCTGACTCCAGTCTTACCAAGAAGGACCGTGTTACCCAGTTAATGAGTTATGGAGGTCTGATAGGCAGCCGCTCCACGTAAAATACTGGTATTCAGCTTAATCCGGTTTGTTTAAAGGCTAGGCACACGATATAGTAATAGATGGCTAAAACTTTAGGTTAGGTGCGCTAGAATAATTCATATTACAAAAAATCATTCATGTATAGTACTTGACCAATTTCAAAACTGAATGCTGCGTACGGTTTTGCTATGACACTTTTCAAAGGCACGTATAAAATGGATATGGATTGAAAATTATAAATGAATAATTTTTTTCAATTCCATGCCCAGTTGACACGCTCAATACGGAAACTCATTAGATAGATCTTGGACGTGATCAAATCGAGATGAGATTAGAAAATAAGTACCTAGTAACCGGTACATGGTGAACATCCAACCCACATGCACAAAACGTCTTAGGAACACATTCATTGTACTTACAGCTACAACCTGGGAGTCTTTAAGTCAAGAGTGAGTAGGTTATTCTAGGCAAGCGTGCTCCATATTCGACCACATCATCGCTTACCATCAGGTGAGATAGTGATCAAACATGTGCCTATCAATAGTAAAATGAAGTACCTAGTTACTTGAGCATTTTAGGCAGGGGAAGCTTAACATCATCTGGAAAAGTATCCAGTATAGAGAACGTACACGACGTGGACTATGACATTAATTTAGTGTTGCAAATACGAAACTTTATCTTATAAATACTTGACGCTGACGTTTTTGTGCTGCCACCTATAATTCCTGTTCGCTCCTTTTAGGGAAACTTTCATGGCATGGATTGTACAATCTAGCGTTGCCAATTCCAAAGTTTTATGTACAAAATACTTGACGTGGAACTGCCACCCACCATATAGTTAGTACCACATAGTATATAGTAGTTAGTACCATATCTATATCTATATTCTATACTAATATATAAAGCTGAAGAGTTTGTTTGTTTGTTTGTTTGAACGCGCTAATCTCAGGAACTACTGGTCCGATTTGAAAAATTCTTTCAGTTTTAGATAGCCAATTTATCGAGGAAGGCTAAATAAAGGCTATATATTATCACGCTAAGACCAATAGGAGCAGAGCAGTAATGAAAATTGTGACGCAGACGAAGTTGCGCGGGTCAGCTAGTAGTATATAGTTCCGGCATGGTCCCTGTACCATTATTACAAAATGTCAAAGTAACACTGTCGGTCTGTCTCTGAACCAATTGTGTCAAATTTTGGGATACATATAGATTGAACCTTTTGATAACTTGATTTATTGATTCTTTATACGGGCAGAGTCACTGGCAGAAGTTCTCACTCTTCTTCTTCGCATCTCACTGCTGAGAATCAAGACAACGTTTCAACTTGTGGGCCTGAAGTTTTCGGTGCTATTTAATCGTTACAAATTACACATGCACACACGATAAGGCATTTGATGCATTAAATGAGTTGATGCAATTCATAAAAGTCTACCAACACTGAAATCGCGAAAAAAAAAAACGACTGCCCAATACATTTCTGTGCGCATAACTCGACAAAATGTACTGAATATCTTATTTTGTTTTCGCGATTTCGTGATTGTCCCATGGTAAAAGTTGTTCATAATGATGAGTATAATGACCCCTTAAGAGGTATTGCGCTTATTCTGTTACACGTTGTGTAAATAAAAATGAATCGCCGAAATCTATGTACGCACATAACTTCGTAACGACTAACCCATTTGGATTAGTATTTGTTGTGTTTTTTCTTTGAACGAAACAAAATTTTTAAAAGAAAAAATACTGCCGGGCAAAGCCGGGGCGAGCCACTAGTACACTTACATTTATAACACTACTATTGATTGTGTTTATCAATACATTAAGAATATAAAGTGGGTACATAAGTACCTACACACAATATTAATTCAAGTGAAACACTTGAGTTAAGTTCTAGTGTTCTAAAAATAACTTAGTTGATATTGATACAGGAAGTTATTCAGTAGGTTTAGGTTATATTATAAAAAAAAAACGGAATTTTGTTTTTTGAGCCGCTCTTGTCATCCCATCTATCTATAAAGTGCGGGTCGGACTCGCGTGCAAAGGGTTCCGAACGAATTTAATTTTTTTAACATGTTATTTTAACACTACAGACTTTTAATATATCTCCATTTTTTTCAAAATTTTAGGCTCATTAGTTTCGGAGATAAGGGGGGGGGGGGGGAATGGTCATTTTTTGTCTAATTTCTTGAATAACTTCAAAAACATTTATTTTAAAATTCTGAAAAAAATATAATTAAGACCCACACAGTAAGCCCTTTCATTTGATATGTCACACGATATTGTTCAAAAAACTTTTTTTTAATTTTTTTTAGTTTGGCCCCCAAAAGTGACCCCCATACTACAAATTTAATGATTTACGTAACGCATCCGTGTTTGGGTCACAGAAGTCCATATGTGTACCAAATTTCAACAGAATCGGTCCAGTGGATCCGGAGAAAACTGGCTGTGACAGACGGACAGACAGACACCCGAGTGATCCTATAAGGGTTCCGTTTTTTTTTTCGGAACCCTAAAAAATGGATGGGTTGTAACTTGTAGTAGCTTTTAAAGCTAGAAGGGAACTCAGCTAATATTATAAAAGTGTAAGTTAGTGAGGATGGGTGAATATTTGTTAGTTTTACAAAAGACCTCCACAACCCAGTGGTTGTGGAGGTCTTTTGTAAAACACACAACCCAGTGGTTGTGGGTCCGTTACTGAATGGACCCATGTGGATAATATTATTTAGCCACGAACTCTTCAGTTTCGTTTTTCCAAATATGTAAAAAATCTTCCGTTATTGATAGACAACGCACAGCCAAAATTACTGGTCGTAGAAAGCTGAAATTCATGTAGGTTCATGTAAGTACACTCCATAGGAGCATGTGTGCGTACGAAGTCGCAGGCTAAATCTATTTTTATAACTTTGTTTATTAAAACCAGGAACTAGAGACATCATGTATAAAGGAAACGCTCGTGTTCTAATGTGCGCATGACCAGGTTTTAAAACAAGCGGAACCCGTCAATAGAGTTGCGTAATAAAATGAATTATTTCCATATTGATTAGGCTTGGTGCATCTGACTTCTATCATAAAATGTGAAATTTTGGATGTATTTTTGTTACTCAATCACTTCAGAACGGCTGAACACATCTGAATAAAATTTGGCTTAGAAATAGATTTTTGTCTGGAATAGCACATAGACTTTACTTGTTATCCCGGGAGTCCCTTGGGATAATTTACAATAAAGAATTGAGCGAAGCCACTCTGGCAACAGCTAGTTTTTATCTAAAGGAAAAAGCAGTGTTTCGTGGTGATTAAAATTTTTGATAGCGTTCTTGTATGTTGCAATAAATTTTTCTTCTTATTCTCTTGTCTTTGTCCCAATTTATTTGGGGCCACAACATGGCTGCTTCTCCTATATTCCTCTACTAGCTGACTCGTGGAATTCCATCTGCGTCACATTTTTCATTAGTACTCTGCTCCTATTGGTCATGATATATATAGCCTATAGTCTTCCTTGATAAATTGGTTATTTGGGAACCTCGTTGATATCCAACAAAAAAATAATTATTCAATCCAAATCAGTAGTTCCTGAGATTAGCGCGTTCAGACAAACAAACTCTTCACCTTTATAATATTAGCATAGATATAAAATATAATTAGTACAGATTAGTCGTCATCAGTAGTCTATTTCTGGACACATCATCTTCCACTCAGTCCATCCTCATCTTTCTGCCCTTATCCCATGTTACTTGGGGTTGGAGTAACAAGTTTGTTTCCTCCATTCTGAACTGCTAACTATCACGCTATCACAGTCCATTCAATCTATACTAATATATAAAGCTGAAGAGTTTGTTTGTTTGTTTGCTTGAACGCGCTAATCTCAGGAACTACTGGTCCGATTTGAAAAATTCTTTCAGTGTTAGATAGCCCAGTAGTTCCTGAGATTAGCGCATTCAAGCAAACAAACAAACTCTTCAGCTATAAATATTAGTATATAGATTCTTCTGTTACTGACTGACGGAGTGACACAGCCGAAACTACTGGTCGTAGAAAGCTGAAATTTGGCATGTAGGTTCCTTAAGGATTGTAGGGGAGCAGTAAGGATGGATTTCCCAAAATTCTCACGGGAACGGGACAAACGGTATTTTTATATATCCCGATAATAATGTTGAACTTATTCTGGCAATTTCTAGGGTCGCTTAGTCAAAGTCAGTAAAAGCTTAAAAAATCTATATGTTTTGTGTTTCCTTAGGTATATTTATCGTTTTTAGAATAAGAATGACACATTGACGAGATAGATGGGGCAAAAGTTCTGGAGTGGCGACCGTGTACCAGAAGAGCGTTGGAAGGCCTCCCAAAAGGTAGACCAATGACCTGGTGAGGGTCGCAGGTAGCCGATGGATGCGAGGCGCACAGGACTAGTTGTTGTGGCGACACACGCGGTGAGGCCTATGTCCAGCAGTGGACGTCTTTCTGCTGATGATGTTGATAATTGTAGACTTGTTTCCCAATTTCTAAGAACTCAAAATATTGACTAGAAGGTTATGAACTGTCATAATTTTCACAGTTAGCTGGACAATTACCATGCTACTATCAATATGCTATGCCAGTCGTCGACACGCTGTCTTAGACTACTATCCATATTAATAATATGCATACGAAAGTAAATATATATGTCTGTCTGTATGTTACCATTTCACATAACACTGAAAATATATGGATGAAATTTGACAGTTAAACCACTGTCCATTCTTCTCCATGTGAATCTGTAAAGAAAGAAATTACGATTGTTCTACCTTTTCGAATGGACAACAAAGGTCACTAAATAATTAGTTTGGTAAATGGTGATGTTCAAAAGTGCCTTTTGATGGTCTAATTAAAATAAATTGATTGACTTTGGCTTTCACTCGGGGAGGCCATGTCCTAGAGGACATGACATTAGCACGCATATAGAGCACTTTTTAGTCTGTCTACATAAGTTCCCACGGGACAATATCCGAAGTAAACGCGGGCGAGGCCGCTGGTAGACACTAGTACACCATAATGTGCCCATTGGTATTCACCATAGAACCTATGGGCACGACAGGAGTGAACACTTTGTATAATAATGGGACATTGTGAGTTTAGCGGTGGAGGCTTTTGAAGATTAAAGTTGAAATGGGGAATCATTGGTTTTTAAAAAAACAATCTCGAAACGCAGCAAAATTACCACAAAATGGCGGCGCTTACCCCTCCACCGCGCGCGATGCGTCACAGTCCTCACTTACCTTACCTAATTCTTTGATCATTTTGCTATCCAGTGGTGTAATTAAATTTTGGATTGAGATGTAACACCAAACTGTAAGAGATTGCCCTGTGCGATAAGTCCGCTCATTGTAGGTACTTGTTTTAATAAACGTTTTTCTGTGCTTGTTATAAGGTGTACAATAAAGTATATAATAAATAATCCAACCCCGGCAAAAAACCGTGGACATATGTTAAATATTGACTGAATTTATTTAAAAAGAATAAAAACAAAAATACACTGTTAGTTTCCTTAAAAAATAACTTAGTTCTCGTTCACGGAGACGCGGGGCGTTAGGCGTGTGAAGCCGCGTGCGACGCTGCGTGCGAAGTCGCGGGAGACGCCGCGTGCGAAGCCGCGTGTGACGCCGCGTGCGAAATCGCTTCTCCGTTAACGCTCTCATACAACGCCATATGTTTGAATTTAGTGTGCGCAACGCTCTGCGTCGCCGTAAATGAGCACTTAGTATTACTTCAGTATTTCATTATTTATTCTACAGACTTCCACTTAATTAATATTTAAACAAATGGCTACAACTAACATTTCCCTAAACAGTATAACAACATCATGTAAGGAAGCGCTCTTGATATAATTACGGGCGAAACCGGGGCATATCAATTAGTGTTATTAACGGACGGACGGACAGTTTTGCGGTACTTTGGATTATAGGTCAGTTAGACTTGTACATCTGTTTTATTAGGTAGCCTATTTTCGACCGACTGTAGCCATTAAAGAGTGGATTATTTTAGCTTAATGGGTTTAGTAGGAAAACAAGCAAAGTTTTTTACTTGTTTCATCAATAAATCTACTAAGCCCGTATCTCATAACTGCAATTTAATTACTTTATAACTGGTACGAGTCGTGAACATACTTTCTGTACCCAAACATACGTAACGTGAGGCCGCAGTAATGTTAAGGGTGTGACTGTACATGAAAATATATTACAAGTTAAAGGGCCTATTCAGACCTAACAGCCTAACAGTCCCTAAGACCCTAAGACTTATAAGCCCTACAGCCCTAACCTACCATATACCTAGTACATGATAAATAAATATATAGATAATATAGTTCGGTATGTCTCCACCATGCGGCATAAGGATAGTGGGCAGGATTTGCAAACATGTGATTGTGTAAACAGATAACTAGCAATTCAGTAAATCCGTACTTAAATCCCTTTAAAGTTTAGCTATAATAATGCTAAAATATGTCTGTATTTCCAAGATAAAGTCCGGTGGCACATGTCAGGAACAGACTTAGGGGCCATGTCTCCGCTTGCCCATTGTAACACGCGTCTCCTTAAATGGTAAAGCTAACAGAATTCAATTGGAATACAATTTTAGAACTATTACTGGTTAAACACGAGGTTTGATGTGTAGTGCTAGTTACAAGAGATGGGTGACTTGTAAATCATAAAATTATTTCATGTGAAGTGTATGAAATTAACTATGGTAATGAAGTTACACTCTACTATCATTATTTAGCATTTTTACCCCATAATTTCTTTAAATTTTCCAGTTTTCAATCTGAAAGCCTTTACTGGAGTTTTAAATTAGATAATGTTGAATTAGGGGCCTACTAAGTACTTTAGTAGATTTTTTCTTCCTTTCAAATGAATTGACAAACACTTACCTGGTCAAGAAAAGAAAACTCCATAACACTTTTTTCTGTTTACCAACAGCGAGCATTTGATAACCATATTGTATGCTTATTTCCTCTCAAAGTATTAATTTTATATGTATTTTTGGCTGGTCTTAAAATGTCAAATCAAATCAAAAATATTTATTTGCCAGAAAATACATACAAATCACAAGGAAAGATCTTATAACCTAAAAGTCATTGTATTGTCAAAAGTGACAATTACCAATCGTTACAATCTTTGAACATGGACCAAACCCCACCTATTTACCGATACTGGTCTCAAATAACTACTGTATGTAAACTAAAATAGGTTTTACTTAGCACTGAACCACTTCATTGGGCCACCACATTGTTTTGAATACTTCATATGTAGTCCATTTACTGCTAGATAAGTTTTTTTGTACACATTTTAAACTTGAGCATCGACGCCGAGCTGCTGGCCTGTCGGTTTTCTATCGGTTGTATTTTGGGGAGTGTGCGACGGAATTGCATGATTTAAATCCGCCAAGCCCGTTCCATCATCGGACCACAAAACGAACGGCGATGCGCCACCGATACATGGTGGACATCCCACCCACACGCACAAAACGGTTTGGGAACACATTCATAGTGCGTACAGCTAAGGAGTGGAATTCCCTGCCAGAGTCTGTGTTTCCAGATAGCTATAACCTGGGAATCTTTAAGACAAGAGTGAATAGGTTGCTTCTAGGCAAACGTGCTCCATCTTCGACCGCATCATCGCTTACCATTAGGTGAGATAGTGGTCAAACGTATGCCTATCTACAGAAAAAAATAAAAAAACTTGATCCGTAGTTACACTTACGAATTTGTTAAGATATATCTAACAGAAAATTTAAGAACGTAAGTACGTTATTTTAGGGAATATTTCCACATCATTGCTGATATTCTTCTGAGAGACCCGATGCGTAGTACTCTCTACCCTATGCGTAGTACTTATTGTACCTAGCATATCATGAGCAACGTTCCCACTGCTGAGACACAGCTGCCCTCTCTGTGAGAGGCAGTTGGCTGTATCGCGGGCCCAGTGCTGATTAGTAGATGTCTCATATGATTTTTAGAAAAAAAATATACAAATCAAATCAAATCAAATCAAATCTGTTTATTTGCCAGAATGTAGTACAGTGTAGGTTGATACAAGATCTTAAAACTATATTGGGCCCTTACATTCTACCATTACATATGGTGTGCAAATATTTTATTTTATGTTAGTTTTTAATTAGTAATACAAAAAAGAACACAGACAGCAACAGTTCTCATGCATATGGAATTACAAAAAAATAATATATCTATTAATGTCAAAATTATACCTTAGATGTCGGTTCACAAGATAAAATGTCAGATTAAGAAAATATAAATAATTGTAATTGTAATGTCATAATTATTATAATAATGTCAAAGAAAATTTTAACATTTATCAATTACTAGAAAGTATGTACCAATATTATTAATTCATGTTTCCTTCTCCGCGATATGACATATATTCGTTAATATTATAAAAGCTTTTTTCTTTTAACCATTGCGTTAACTTATTTTTAAACATGGTCAAAGGTAGATCTTTAAAAGCGTCTGGTAATTTGTTATATACCTTTACAGCATTAATGTACGAGTTCCTCTTATACAATTCAAGCCTGCACTGCGGTAAACAGAGCTCATGTTTAAATTTATTTTTATTTCTAGGAGCTACAATTCGTTTTGTTACATCTTTGTGTTTAGTAAAATATTCCGGATGTTGTTGTACAAATAGGCATAATTCTCTAATGTACATACACGGTAATGGCAGAATATTGTACTTTTTAAACAAGGGCTTACAACTATCTGTATACCAGGCTCCACAGATTGCACGTACACATTTTTTTTGTACTTTGAACGCTTTTGTAATATCCACCGAATTACCCCACAATAAGAGACCATAAGCGAGTACGGACGAAACGTATCCATGATATGCACAAAGAGCAGCTTCTGTTGATACCGTGACTCTTAACCTTTTTATTGCGTAGACAAATCTGTCAAGTTTATCGCACACGTAATCGACGTGTGTTTTCCAGTCGCAGTTCTGATCCAATATTATACCCAGAAATTTGGTACTTGCAACTTGTTCGATGATAGTATCATTATATTTAACATTTAACGTTAATGGCTTTCTTTTATGGGTTTGGAATTGTATCATTTTTGTTTTATTCATATTAGTTTGTAAGTTGTTTGAATTTAACCAGTGTATTATGTTTTCTATTGCTTTGTTTATGTCTTGTTCATATGTGTCTGCCTTATCACATTTCACAATGAGAGTTGTGTCATCGGCAAACAAGATTGTGTTATGGCAAGTGATATTTGGCAGATCATTAATGTATATAAGGAATAAGAAAGGTCCCAATACACTGCCCTGTGGCACACCAAAATATTTCGTCGATAGTCACTTCTATGTATAACCTTATTGTTATTATGTATTTTAGAGATTTCCACACATTGTTCTCTGTCATTTAGGTACTCCCTCAACCAGTCGTTCGCTTTACCTCTTATTCCATATTTTTCTAATTTGTGTAAGAGCAACTTGTGGTCTACAAAATCGAATGCCTTACTCATGTCTAGAAAAATCGCAGCAATTGGTACGCCATCATTTATAGCCTGGCTGACAATTTTGATTAAGTTGAAACACGCCAATGAAGTGGTACTATTCTGTCTAAACCCAAATTGCTCATCTTTAAGTATCCGAAGACTTGTTGTAAAATCTTGAAGCCTTTTCAGCATAACTTTCTCAAATATTTTCGACATGATTGGTATCAGCGTCAGTGGTCTATAATTATTCATGTCAGTTTTTTCTCCTTTCTTAAAAAGTGGCTTAATTATTGATTTTTTCAATATGTGTGGAAAGGTCCCTTCCTCAAATGATAAGTTTATTAAATAACTCAGTGGTTGACATATGTATGGTGCGCTCAATTTAATTACATTGGTTGTTATATCATCTACTCCTGCTACGTTTGTATTATTAAGTTTTTTAACTGTTCGAAATATTTCTATCGCATCAGTAGGTTTAAGGAAAATTGTATGTTCGTTACTAATGTCGATAGTTTTTTTTATGTCGTCTGTATTATATTTGAAATTCTTGCTATTGGTCAATTGCATATAAAACTCATTAAATATGTCACTTATCTCCTTAGGGTCTTCATAAGTCCGATTATTGTTGATTATTCTGTCAATTTGTGTTATCTTAGTAATGTCCCCAATGTTTTCGTTAATCACTGCCCATGTGGCTTTACATTTATTTTTATTACTGTCAATATATTTCTTATTTTGTAGCTGTCTAGATTTATATATGCACTTTTTGAGTATATAGCTGTATGATTTGTACTGTTTATTTGTTTTTTTCCGGTTTGTTTTATTGTATTGTTGGGTGAGATAGAGATACCGCTTTCTTATACAAGATTTTCTTATGCCCTTCGTCAACCATTTGTGGTTCCCTTTTTTATTTGACTTCTTTATTGTGTTTACTGGGAAACACAAATTGAAAAATAATTTAAAAAGATCATGAAATTCGGTAAACGCTTCTTGCAAGTTTTGTTTTTCATATACGTTTGAAAAGGTAAGACATGATATATCAGTGTAGAACTTGTCCATGTTTTCTTTACTAAAATCTCTAACCTTTTCATACCAACTGTGTATCTCGGATGCCTTAGTAGTTTTCAGCGATAGCGTTTGTCCTGTTTCGTGGTCAGACAAAGCAAGGTGATGTACCTCCGCTTTAACTTGCTTGATGTTGCTTGCTAACTGATCAAGACACGATAATTGTCTCGTTGGTGTTGTAATATGCAATTTGATTTTAAAATTTTTGAGCATATTCTTCAACTCTTCGGTACTCTTGTTTGGCTTTAAGATGTCCAGGTTCCAGTCACCACATAGAATAATTTTTCTATTTTTCGTAGTAAGGCTTATAAGCAACTGTTCAAGTTTCTCAAGAAATATTTGTGGGTTACTATTAGGAGTTCTATATAAACAAATAATCATCATTTTATTTATTTCTACAGTAGGTACACAAAAGCACAATTACTACATTATAAAAAGCTAAACACCATAATAGAAATACAAAAAAAGAAAACGATCACAAATATTCAAATAATTTTACCAACATAAAAAAACACGTTAAAAAAAAGTGACATTTTGTCGCAGGTATGTACCGAGCAAAAAAATAAATAAAGGAACAACCAGAGTGTTTCAACCACCTTAGTTCTGGGATATTCTCACGATGTTTTCCTTCACCGTTTTGAGAGCTGTCCAATCGCAGCACCAATTAAAAATATATTATCTTTTTTGTTACAGAGGCCCACTCGATGCACCGGCGGCAAGCATCAGAAGATGAGAACTACGACGATCCTCAACTTGGAGATGAGGCTACTGACGACGAAGCTATGAACGATACAGGTAATTATCGCCCATGTCAGGTTAAGGATAGATACCACTCCAGCATTCAGTCTCCGAAACACTCATCAGCCTAGTCTTTTCTCGACTACACGGGGCCGGCTTCCAGTTAAATCGGATTCAGCTGAATAGATGCCACTCTATCATTTAGTCTCTTAAACACTCATCCGCCTACCCATTTCTCGACTACATGGGGTTGGCTTCCAGTTAAATCGGATTCAGCTGAATAGATGCCACTCTATCATTCAGTCTCTGAAACACTCATCCGCCTAGACGTTACTCGACTACATGAGGTCGGCTTCCAGTCAAATTGGATTCAGCTGAATAGATACCACTTTATCATTCAGTCTCTTAAACACTCATTCGCCTACCCGTTTCTCGATTACATGGGGTCGGCTTCCAGTCAAATTGGATTCAGCTGAATAGATACCCCTCCATCACTCAGTCTCTGAAACACTCATCCGCCTACCCGTTTCTCGACTACATGGGGTCGGCTTCCAGTCAAATCGTATTCAGCTGAATACCAGTATTTTACGTAGAGTGACAGCCTATTTGACCTCCACAACCTCGTAGCTGGGAAACACGGTAAGATCTACAAATTACAGTCGGGACCATCCTCGGTATGTTAAGACAGTCGGGACCATCCTCGGTATGTTGAGATCATACCTATCCTGCAACAGAACGACATTGGCAAGCGTTGGTTAAACCTAAAGATCTATGCTGCACCGGTGGGCGCGGGCCGTCGCTGAAAATCAGCGCTGTGGCTCTGTTTCGCACATGTATAGCATTATGCTGAGCGATGGCCGTTCTACGCGGTTTTGACGCATATTTTTCCTACTAGTATATTCATTTTGTTTTTATGCGTTTGTTTATGGTTTGCGTCATTTTTGGCATAAGTAAACTCTTTGTCTTCTTTTCGTTCTTTCCAACCGTTTAAGTTGAGCTAGCAGAAAAGTTCTCAACTGGCTCAGGCTCCTTAGTCTACCTGGAAATATTTAATCCAGTAACCGGTACTTAGCTATTCCAAGAAAACCAAATTACATTTTAATTTCTTCCTGATAAAGAAGTGCTAGTTTACACCAACCTGTTAATTTCAGAGTACACCACGCCACCCGTAATAGAGACGACGCCGCATGCATATGAAGTGAAAGCCGGAGACGATGTCACCCTGGAGTGCAAAGTTAATCCTGAAAGTGAGTATACCTGTCATATAATACGTACTAGCTACTACCCGTGGCTTCACCTGCGTGAATGTTGGAAAATATGCAAGGGAACGTACTCCCCGGATGCAAAGTTTCTTATTCTGGGACATGGTCTAGCTGTTTGCGAAGTTTCATATAAATACGTTTAGCCGTTAAGACTTGAAGACAAACTGACAGACAGAGAGAGAGAGGGAGAGTTATTTTCATATTTGTAATGTAGATTTATTGATCAAGAGATCATGCAACATTGTTTAAATCCCGTCCATACGCACAAAACGTAGCGTTTGGGTGCAAATACACCTCAGTAGCTGATTTTAAAATGAGAATCACGATTAAACGGCTAGTCATAATTTTTTGAAAAATAAAAAGTACATGTTACTTAAGACTATTTTCTCAATAATTTGATATACGAAGATTTTGAATTTTATTCGTAAAACATAGTGTAATTAATTTGTAAAGTTATGTCTAACACGGACATAAAAACCACAATCGGATCAAAACCGCTAGGGTGTATTTAATGGAATTTGCACTATCTCTAAGACAATTTAATTATCCACATTTTGAAATTACCGGTGGTTAGTGAGTTTTGACCGCCAAATGAGCATCGCCGAGCGAGTACAATCTTTGATAGCTCTTGTCGCTGCGATCAACTAGTGGTAAGAGCCGCTCGCCGGCAGTGTGAACAGCCAGCTATCGACTATGAATGTATGTGTCTCTTTTACTCACACGAGATCTATATCTTTTGCCCCTTTCCTCAGCGAGCAAATAGTCGATAGCTAATGGCTTCCTCGCGCGGTGTGACAAGTACCTAAAGCCAAGAAGCGGAATACTATAGACGGATTTTGTTTTTCCTGAGAGCTTTTATTTTTATTGAAAGGCTTTTTATTATTATTGACAGGCTCACGCTTGACTTCAATTCTTTCACCTGATAGTAAACTATGATGTGGTAGACGATGAAACACGCTTGCTTAGAAGTAACCTTTTCACTCTTGACTTAGAGGCCATCAGGCTGTAGCCATAAGGAAGAAGAATAGGTTACAGCAAGCTTGCTCCACCGTCGACTACATTGTTACCTTTAGGTGAGATGGTGATCAAATGTGGTCTTATTATTGAGCGCTGACTAGTCATCTAGTTGGCCAAGCCCAAAGTCTACCCATATGTTATCTTAAAAGTCAAAATGGCTATGATATGAGACTACAAGCTAAATGTATAATCATTCATTTTTTTTGTTTGGGCTTTGGCTTTGTTGCTCACAATGGGCCTCGTCAGAAGGCTCAAAGTCACTGAAAGGGCAATGGAGAGGGCAATGCTTGGAGTTTCCTTGCGTGACAACGTTGGAAGGTCACCCACAAGGTGGACCGATGACCTGATGAAGGACGCGGGTAGCCGATGGATGCGAGACGCACAGGACCGGTCGTTGTGGCGACGCTTGGGGGAGGCCTATGTCCAGCAGTGGACGTCTTTCCGCTGATATGATGATGATGATGTGCTTTGTTATCCAAATATTCAAACTACGGGTGTCCTGAAATTTCTTGAAAAGAGACCTTAATGACTGTCTCTTGCAATAAACATTAAAACGATTCTAGACTCTTATATTAGGTACCTAACGGGAAGATAGCCGGACGGAACTCACACTAACACAGGTCATACATGACATGCAAACATTTATTCAAATTCTCTCAGACTGCATAAAAATGCATCCTCTTTCCAAAAATACACATCAACACATTTCCTTTGCCCGTTCCAAATTCAAAAAGATATCAGCCATGATTCATTGCGCAATAAAAAATGTTAAAAACAAAATGGTGGCGCTTCCGGTTGGCGCCTGCGCGTGCGCTGGTTCCGGCTAACTGTCAGACGGTTAACGAACGGATTTGGCTATCTTTGTAATTAAGTGCAATCGTAAATGGTCATGTTGGTGTGTCTGTCACAATGTAAGTTACATTTTATGGCTTTCACCAGGAAGGCGACACTGGTTTATGAGGAAGAAATCTTGGAATCAGATATATATTACTCACTTGTAATATTGTTTATTTGTATTTCAACTTTTGTTAATTGCCGTCTTTTATTAAAAATAATAGTTTTGCTTTTCTTACGGAAAGTCAGAAAGGTGTTCCCGAGATAAAAAGTATCCTATGTTGCAATCCATAATACAAATTTTATTTAAATCCGGTAGAAATTAACATATATAGGATAGGATGATATTCAGGCTCTTTTTTGTAAGAGCCGTTTTTTGCCGATCCGTATCTGAGAAAATAAATTTAACTATTCATATCAGCCAAAAGACGTCCACTGCTGGACATAGGCCTCCTCCAAAGGAGGGGGTTTGCCATAATCGCCACGCTTGGTAGGCGGGTTGGCCTGAAAATTTAACTATTGGATTGAAAACGGTGAAGACTTCTAATTGTAAATTCTGAAGCCTTCGTTTTGGAGAGTGGGTTCAAGGCAGTAGACTTTTTTTAGGATATAATAATATATTAATAATAACATACTAATAAGAATATATTAATAGCTTGGACCCTGTTCCCTGACCCTGTTTTTTAAGAAATATTTAAACATATCGTGTATAAATTAAATTAAGAAATTTAATAAACAGAATAAGAATAAAGTTTGTACGTTCATTGTTACACAAGTTACGTAACAACTATTACATATCAGTATTTTGTGGACGGTGGGCCCCAAAATAAGTAGAACCTGGCAAAATCAAAATCAAAATCAAATCGTATATTTCAAATAAACCATTTACAGGCACTTTTGAATTGTCAAGGTCGGTCAGTCCAACAAGATGAAGCTATTTGCACGTTCCAAAGCGTAGATCTCTATGGAGAAGAACGTGCAAGAAACTCCACGGACACTCTTTTAAAAAATAACAAATTGTTACAAATTTTTGTTTACATCAAGTTGAAATTATACAAACATGTGAGAACGATGTAAAAGACGAGCAGGATAAAAGCGTCCGGGAAAAAAAGGAACAATTCAAAGAAATATTTAAAATAAACCATGGCAACTGAGAAATGACCAGTCCCAACTGACAGCGCCCGTTCACGAACATGACGCATGCGCTAGCACCATTCGGCTCAACCGTTTTGAAGGGAGCCAAATGATCCAACGCATACGCCACCATCAGCCAGACTTTTGTGTGAGCATGACACTCCCAACCGCCAGGGTACATTCAAGTCAAAAACAAACCTAAAACTGATAGCTATAGCTTAAGTTTAAGGTACACAGTACTCACACATGTGCCATGTGCCGTATCTTGGGGTCCAGAGTTGTGATTACATTAAATATAAATTACAATTGGGTGGACAAGTTTTGAGTCGGTTAATAATTAGGTAGGTTCTTGTAAATATAAAGTCGAATTAATATTGTCGCGCTGAGCACAACGACCGCTGCAACTGAAATTGTGAAAACAATTTATCCAGCTACAGGCAAATGCTCAAAATCGAATTCAAAATGTTATCTACAATACAAGCGAATGCTCCCGATGGAACAACATTACACTTAATCATTCTTAATTCTTCTTTTTTTTTCTTTACAGACGGTACCGTGGTCACCTGGCACAGGAACAACGAGGCGTGCTTTTTAGGAAAAAATAAGTTGATTGAAAGTGACAGATATTACATGTAAGTTATTTTGTGTCTATCAAAATTAATATTTGTTTGTTTTCTTAACATAAAAACAATAAATAGAGAAGGTAATTTGACATTACTAAATCACTTGCATACAACAAAATGAAAACTACAATGTAGATACAACAGGTAAACAACTAGACTGATAAAATGCCAAATAAATAATATTATGTAGTAACGCGTATAAAAAGAACTCATTGGGAATCAACAAATTCACCCACATCGCTGTCACTGACAAAAGTGCTCAGAACACTGGCAGCATTCTCCAGCGGTTCCTCCTCTTTTAAGCCGCTTGTATATTTATATAAATATTTTTACTTGCTTGAATATACAATACATATGTAATAGAACAAACGCAACATCTCAGAAGGCTCATTCTACTCATACTTATGAACAATTTTTACTATGGGACCAACCCAGAAAACTCGAAAAAAAAAAATCTGCTGTTTAGTTCAGTACATTTTGTCGAGTTATGTACACAAACATGTAAGGGGCAGTCGATTTTCTTTCGCAATTTCAGGGTTAGTCCCAGATAAAAGTTTTTTAAAGACATTGCGTTTCACATATTGCGTTTATTCTGTTGCACTTTTCATCATATCATCATCATATCAGCCGAAAGACGTCAACTGCTGGACATAGGCCTCCTCCAAGCGTCGCCACAACGACCGGTCCTGTGCGTCTCGCAACCATCAGCTACCCGCGACCTTCACCAGGTCATCGGTCCACTTTGTCCCTGAGGCCTTCCAACGTTGCATCTTCCGGTACGCGGTCGTCACTCCAGAATTTTTCGGCCCCAGCGACCATTTGTTCTGCTAGCAATGTGCCCTGCCCACTGCCACTTTGGTTTGGCAATCCTTCGGGCTTTGTCAGTAACCTTGGTTCTCTTGCGGATATCATCATTCCTGATTCGATCACGCAAGGAAACTTCAAGCATTGCCCTATCCATTGTCCTTTAAGTGACTTTGAGCCTTCTGATGAGGCCCATTGTGAGCGACCACGTTTCAGTTCCATATGCCATCACTGGCAACACGCATTGATCATAGACTTTCGTCTTGAGACACTGTGGTATGTGGGACGAGAAGATACCACGCAACTTCCCGTACGAGGTCAGCCGTCGAATCCGACTCGTCTGGGCAGCCAGACGAGTCGGATTCGACGGCTGACCTCTTTCTCAAAGTTGGCCCTACCTAACTGTACCGTTTGTCCTAGGTAGACATACTCGTCTACAACTTCGAGTGTAGAGTTTCCGATCTTGATGGGAGTGGATGCAACATTTTACCATTTACCATGATCTTGGTTTTGTCCATGTTCATTTTGTGACCAACTCTTTCGGAAGCTCTGCTGAGGTCATCGAGCATTGTACTGAGGTCCTCCGTAGTCTCAGCCATGACGACTATATCGTCGGCAAATCAAAGGTGACTGATGTACTCGCCATTGACATTAATGCCTACCCTTCTCCAGTCCAAAACCTTGAAGACATCCTCCATTGCGGCTGTAAACAGTTTCGAAGAAATGAAGTCTCCCTGCCTCACACCCCGCTGCAGGAGGATACACGTTTAGTCGTATAATAAAATAAGTTGCACGTAGATTAGGTTACTAATTTTGTTAAGATTAGACTAATTTATTATATCGACGACACGGTTGGCGCAGTGGTGGAGCGATCGGCTGCTGCGCTGCGTGTCGAGGGTTCGATTCCCGCACGGAACAAATATTTGTATAGCTTACAGATAGTTGTTCCGGGTCTGGCTGTTTGTGTATGTGAGTTTGTATGTTTGTGAAAGCACCCACGATACAGGAGAAATTCCTAGTGTGGGGCAACGTTTTTTTTAAAAAAAAAAAAAAATTTGTTAAGCCAACCAGTTCCGCATAATTGCGTGTGCGACAAAGCCCTTTCATATTGAATTAAAAAAAAGTTAGCATGTGTTAACTTTTATTTTAATTAGAATAATAAAAACAATGGTTTATGCTTTAAATTCCAGAGCGTCAAATGTTTCCAAGGATTTGTCGATCAATAAAACTGAAATAGAGGACAGCGGAATCTTCAGGTGCACAACGATGCACGAGTACCACCCAGTCTCCATCAACCACACACTTCTGGTAACGCAGGAACCTAAGATCCTTGGTAAGTAGATAATTAATTATAAATAGCTTTAGCCAGCGGCGTTACTCAAGTGAAATTCAAAAATTATTCCAAGGGGGAATGTACTCCCGGGGCAAAAAGTATTATATTTAAGGACATAGTCCAAATCTCTTAAGTCGTAAAGAGGTAATAAACAAACATACAGATAGACAGAATGACAGACAGGCAAATTCAATCATCTCGAAGCTCACTTTTTTGGTAAAAGCCAGAGATGCGCCTTCAATATAACTGGATAAATCAAGCCGATAATTATTATTAGAATACAATCTACTGCATAAAAGCGTGTGATAAGTTCATTTTTAATGATTTTCATTGTTCTCAAATAGTGATATTTGAGGGTAAACCCTCAAATATCTCGGCAACGTGACACTTTAGGGCACCATGTTGCTAACATTTTTTACTTAACCACTCAGCTTCCGTCAGCCCCCGAGGGGCATAATCTTTTTTAACCGTTAGAATCCGTAAGTCCCTATTGGGCCAAGTGAAATAAACGCAAGACGCCAACCAATAACGTGTAAATCGCGCAGCTTGTCCCGAAAGGGACTAACGGATCTTGAGTGGTTTGTCCTCTACCCATGCATGCAAGTTAGACCGTGCACTGCAACTTTGAAAAAAGAAAATTCAAAATGGGGACTATGCCGCCGGCTCCCATAGAAATAAGTTCCAACTCCTTTTTCTTGTCTATCATATATTATTGTCTGTGCTAGAGACAGACAGCACTGCTACCATATGACGTCAGACGACAGTAACACAAAGTGAATGAAGAAACGCGAGACTTTAAATGAATGTCTTCTTTTTCCAGAAATGGCTGCTTCAAATGATGGTAATTTAGTAGTGGGTGCTGACCTGACAGTGACATGTAACATCACCGCCTCACCAGTACCATCTGTTGTATGGTCTGTGGAGAAGAACGGGCAAGTGAGTATACCATTTGATTTCCATATCCCACTGTACACTCAAAGCAAACAACATTCTCAGCATAGAATGTTTTAAAACAGGAGAAAAGTGTTCTCATAATCAATACCACGTCGCTACGTAAAATCTTTCGCCAAGAGTCGATACCGCTGGCACGATACCGCACCTTATCATTTACATCATTTTTTTTTTTAAGGATGGGAAATCATCAAATGATTCCTCCCGCTCTGGGTGAAGCAGAAAAGAGTGTCAGACTCTTACTGACTAAAACCCATCCGTGTTCCTCCTAGTGCCCTTTGCGTTCCAGGGTCGAGGTGACTCTTTCGAACAAAGTCCGCAGCCCCAGCAGACTTTCATGGAGCTAAGCTAGCATAAATCCTGCCAGGGTTGCGGAATTGTCCGAAAGAGTTATCGGGGCCCTGGAAAATAAAAAGAATTTGGAAAAACACGTGTAGGATTCAGCCAGTAAAAGTCAACAAAAAAAAGCTATTCATTTCCCTGAAATCAGACAAAATCTCTTCCGTAATCCGATGTGTACCAAGAAACATTACTACAATGTTGCCAACTATTATACGAGAACATTCTCTAAAGGACGGCGGTAGTTTGCAGCCGTTCCATTTATTATTAAACCTCTCACTTCCGTTACTTGTCATAATAAGAATAAAATAACAACTAAGTTTAAACTGCAGCGATTCCAAGAAACGGGAATTATTAGTCGTGTCTCGTGTTCATTTTAGATAATGATCTTTTAGGTTTGGCTCTTATACCTATGCATAATATTTTATCGTTCGTAGTAACATGATCACATATCTCATAGCTGGCATGGGCAAAGTCCGCTTTTACACCTACTTTTTCCGGTCGTCTGCGATTTTAGGTCATTGAGAATTAGACCAGCTCATCCCACTATCTATTACCAGCAAAAAAAAAAATCGCAGTTAACTGTGGAACCAAAACGCCAGGCCTAGAAGCCTGGCGTTTGGGTTCCACTGCGATTTTTTCCCATGACAGCTGACAGCTAAAATGGAACTGGGCTGTTCACATATACCACATACCAGAGGAGTCTGGCATGTGCTATATCTGAACAGCCCAGTTCCATTTTAACTGTCAGCTATGTGTATAATTCGATTTTACTGTACATATACAGGTGTAATAAATAGACCTACTGAAAGTTAATGCCCATTCTCATTAAGAGATTCAGCACGTGTGTGGCATACTTAAAGCACTCTAGACAAACCTAAAACTATATCTTTCTTTCTTACAGAATGAACGCCTGACTGAGAAGAACGCTGAGTTCAACGTCGAAGGCAACGTTTATTCCATGCTTATCAAAAATATTAAGAAAGAAAATGCTGGAAACTATTTATGCTATGCCATCAACAGGATTGGAAATCACACGGCACAGATCACCGTTACGGTCACCGGTAAGAACACAGTCATTACTTATCCAGCCTCTTTTTGGGATGGAATTTCTTATATCTGTCTTCCGCCCTGGGGTTGGTAGAGGGGTCTATCAGACTCTAACTGGCTGTAACCACCCCGGTGTTCCCTTGCACACTTTCGTCAGAGACAGCGGGTGCATATGTGACTCCCCAACGGGGGTCACATATGAGGCCCGCGGACGGAGGCTTGTATTGGGCAACCCCCATACAAGCCGCCGTCCGCGGGCCTCGTTCCATGGAGGAGTGAGGGCTAACTACACTGCAACATCTTAGTGAATGCCAAAAGCGCCTGAAGTGGCCAGTGCATGCGAGGGAGGGAATTTTTTGAAGAATGGATTTGAGCCCAGTTAGTGGTGATCTCTTTGCCCCTCTTTGTGGGATCTTCTAAACCCTTCTGTCTGACCTATGGAGGAATACAGGTGTGAGAATATTAACCCACTAGCTTCTGTCAGCGGCTTCGCCCGAATGAACGGCAGAAACATCCCAAATAAACATACTCCCGAGATAAAAAAGTACCACATACCATTCTAGACTATACTATAAGTCTGAGTCAAATTTTAACCAAATCCCTTCAGCCATTCTGGTGGTGGTGGTGTAATTGAGTAACAAACATCCATCACCCCATCCAAACTTTTGCATTTATCATCATCATCATCATCATCATATCAGCCGAAAGACATCCACTGCTGGACATAGGCCTCCCCCAAGATGGGGGGCTTTGCCATAATCGCCACGCTTGGCAGGCGGGTTGGCGATCGCAGTGTATGGTGTTGATTTTTACAGAGAACGCTGCTGTCCATTCTCTGGCGATTCCCTTAGTCACCTCTTACGACACCTACGGAAAGTGATGGGATGGTATTATTCTTTTACGGCACCATACGCATTTATAATTGTCTCATATCAGCTAATTTCCGTCCACTGCTGAACGCAAGCCTTCCCCGTAGAGCGCCAGCCATCCCGATCTTGAGCAGTCCGCATTCATCCGCTGCCAGCCACCTTCTTCAAATCATCGATCCACTGTGCCGCAGGGCGTTCCACACTACGTTTGCCCATACGCGGTCTCCACTCTAACACATGCCTGCTTCATCGACCGTCTGTCTGTCTACAGACAAGGCATTATTAATAATAATAATAGTAATAAGTAAATTTAAGTTAAATGGCATCTGTTTTCTTTGCAGGAAAACCTCAAGTTCATGTACCGAGGACCATTGTGAACTCTGATCTCCAGATTGAAGCTATTCTGCAGTGCTCCGCTCATGAGGAAGCCTGGTAAAAACATGATTATATTAGTCAAGCAAAAAGTTGAATTTTTGAAAAAAAAACAACACTTCAAAACACTCATTATTTGAGTGTTTTGAAGTGTTGTGTTTCAGTTCAGTTTGCAATAAAACTTCTAACACTTTTGACTTTCTCTACTTAGGTCTGTCTGCGAGGTCACACACTAAACAGCGCTGTCTGTGAAGTGGATTGCCCTCTATTTAAGAATTCAATCAATAGATTTGGTCTTTCCTCAACTGAATACCAGAATTTTACTAGGAGCGACTGTCTCTGGCAAGACAGGAGTCAAATTTTCTGGTTTCTGACTATTTGAAACGACTGTCAATGATTCATAAGGGCATTCGGGACCAAGTTCTTAACGTGCTTTTTGATTCACGGAGTAGTCTCAGCATGTAACGAATGGTCATCCATCCAAGGACCGATGACGGCTGCAAGCGTTGCTTAACGTTGAAGATCGAACCATGCGGTTGTTATTACTCAGCCATGACCTTCATTTAAAATTAAGGAAAACTTAGCAGCTTTCTGACTATTTCCCATTTGATTTCAGGCCACAGATCCGTTGGTACAAAGACGGTGTCCTGATTGAAGGCAATTCGGACCGGTACGTTATCAGCACTCAAGGAACACACTCGAACCTGACTGTGACACCCAGCGCTGATCGTGACTTCGGCACCTTTACCTGTGAGGTAAGAAACTTTTGACAATTCTCCTTCAAGTGATGAAAAAAGAAAGATAAATTGTATATTCCTCCCAAACAGACGCCTATTTCAGATACAATATATATGAAACAGTAGACATATAAAACATAAACATAATAGATATATAAAACAGTAGACAAATAAAATAAAAAAATGTTGAGACAGCCTCATTCCTACCCACCAACCGGCAGACTCCCTTGTCAAATTTTCTGTAGAAAAAAAGAGTTGATTTGTCGTTTATTAGGTTAAATATTATGAAAGCCACAACACGAATTTCGCTTTGGATTTGCCACAACACGGCATGGCCGTTTTTTAGAGTCACAACATGACTTTCGCGGCGAGTTGTGAGATATTATCTGGCTCAATGCATTTCGGTTATTGAGCCTAACAATTCTACCTAGCTGTTGTCTGCTAGTCCGCAGCAGCTGTGTATGAAAAAAAAAAATCTCCCGACTGAATATATTTTGTTATTTGTTACTGGTTTGCTCTTGACTCTAGTCTAGGTCCGAGATGACAGAGACAGAGTCTTCAATGGAGCGAGCTTACCCAGAACGAGCCTGTTCACTCTAACTTTGAAGAGATTAGGGTTGTAATATTGGCCACAGCAGCCAGTCTCAATGGGGATAAGACAAGTACGCAGGATAATGATGCAAAAGCGTGTGCGCAAACACAGGTTGCACCCTCTATTCCATTACTCTCATAGGTCGATGGTACGGCATCTGGCACGACTGAGGAGAGATCAGGCACAGTACTGACAACTTTACGTGCTTTCCGAGGCACGTCGGTGCCACACCACCAACTTCCAATCTCCAGGGTGAAACTGAGAAGTTTCTACTGGGAAAACCTATGGAGGTATGCGGAATAGAGAGTAAAGTCCCGCAAACCTCCATTGAAAAGGGAGGATCCTCCAACCAGATAGTTGCTGTGTCCAGCGTGGGCAACTGCCCGATGGTTGATATTCGGGTTGATGTATATGTTCAAATCGCACGGTAAATTCTGATTGTGGGATGCAGAATTTCGACGTAGTAGTTCGCTGGTAGTTGGATAGATGGCGTCGCGGTTCTTTTTGTTGTGATGTAAATTGGCTCCGTTGGTTTTTCTTGTGTCTAAAAACTCAATAACATTTTTTGCTCGACCTTGGAATCGAACCCACGAAGTTAACAAGGCAGTTAAAGTAGTATCTGTCTATATTCTTTCACACTCAACCTTATCAACTTCTGTTAAAAAAATCCAGATTTGTCGGTAATTAAAAAAATCCTTGCCATAAAAATGTAAGGAACAAAATATTCGGCTATAGTACATGGACGGTATCCACAGAAAATTAATGTAACATAATTACTATCATTATGATCATCAGTGTTTTGTTAATTTCAGGCTGAAAACATGTACGGCTCGCACAACCGTTCCATCGAGCTGGTCCAAAGCCCCGTGGTTGAAGATTTGGACGTTGACGGACCCAGGATGACCTGGACAGTCCACTCTCATCAAGCACTTGAGGAGATGGAAGTTCAGCTCAAGTCTACCAACGATGTAAGCAAAATATTAGTTTTTATTATTATTGATAGCTTGGCCTTTGGCCACAATCTCACGTGATGAAGTGACCACAGCGAACGTGGTTGACAATGGAGCACGCTTAAGTAGAAGTACCCTATTTAATTCATTCTTGACGTAAAGACCCAAAGGTTGTATTTACCAGGAATCAACTCTGGCAGGAAATTCTACACCTTAGCTGTACGCAGAATGAAAATATTCCCAAAACATTAAGATTATACTTTTAAGTATTTTTAATTTGGTGTACAATAAAGTATTTATAAATAAGTCATTGTAAATGTCCAGATACTGTCTCGCTGGCAGAAATATATACGAGCTTCTGCCCGTGGCTTTGCTCGCGTGACAAGTCGTTTGTTATCCCAAGCAATATGAAGATATTTTATCCTACGTAAGCCATTCGTGTGACAAGTTTCATGCTTAACCGCTTTGCCGTTGAGATTCACATTTTAAAATCAAACTAAGACCCTGGACTCGATTCAATCAAATTGACATTTACACCTTGTTGTCAGTCAAAATGAATGATTTCACTGATCAGAGGCTCTAGACAAGTGACATTATTGAAGCGGTAGCGTGGTGAAGGCGATTGTCAAAACGTCAAAAATGTATGGGATTGACAAAAGCTGTCGAAAAGTCACGTGATCAATCCCTTACATTTTGGAATTTTGACAATCGCAGTCGATAATAGAATTGCATTTTGTCTAGGGCCCCAGCTTGACACTAGATGTGAGTAAAATGTGGACCACTAGTTGGAGTGCCCTTACACCTACACCATTGAGGATCTAATGAATGCCATAGACGCCGCTATATCCCTGGCCGCCTACTGGGCACTAGCCACATTTGATGCGCAACATGCAACGCCCAACATGTTCAGCAACGTGCACAACAACGCGCGACGTTGTCAGCAAGCGCGCAAAATTGATTTTATCATTTTACTAAAAAAAAAAAGTTCTTCCTTGCCGTTCAACATGATGAGCAAAATGTTGTGCATCATGTCGCGCGTAAAAGGTTGCGTTGTGGATACGAGGCTTTTGGGGCACAATCGACTCGAATAGAAAAAAATAATGGTGATGAATCGAAAAGGAGTGAAGGACGTTTTCTTCAGTAGAATCAAGGGTTAAGCATCATATATATCGTTTCACAGGATGGTGAATGGACGACTCTCAGCGTACCGGTTCCAGAAGGCAGGCACCATAAGTATGACATCAGCTATACTCTCGAAGACAAACAACTGCAGCCTGGAAACTACTTGGCCGTCGTGAAGGTCAAGAACTCCAAGAGTTGGGGAGGTTCCAACGAACCTATTGCAATTACTATCCGTAAGTATACTGAAATCGACCTTTTCGTGTGATATTGGAAAGTAATCTACAAAAAAAACACACGTGTAGATTATTTTTTTCTTATATATTGAGCAAAAGTGGTTTGTAGTAATTTTTGCATGCTTTTTTGTTTGATATCTGAGGGCTAATTTTATGATTGAAACTTAATGTAGCTTTTAAACGCGGATTAGGTGTGCTAATCTAAAAAAAAAAAAAAAAAATAATAATGTTTAGTTCCATTGGAGAAATTAACCCCTCGTGTGCTCAATTTTTTTTCTACTTTTAAATAAAATGTAAGAAATTAAAATAGGTTGTATTCATTACATTTTATTTGCTGTTTTATTTTTGTGATAAATAACATGTTTTATTTTGCTTTTTTTTGTTTTATTTAGAAGATCCTCAGTCGCTGTACATCCAGACTGCTTCAGGTAATTCTTAGCTTTTTTTTTCTCTTTATGTATTAAATAATACCTTGAAAATTCATATCAAATAACGTTAAAATTTTATTTATTTTCACGCTCATGTTTTATTTACAGTGGTTCGTGAGAACAACGCAGCGCATTCCATCCGACCAGTTTACACCGCGCTATCGACTATCCTGATGTATCTCCTTGTTCGAATGCTTTAAACTAACTAGAATAACTTATTTATTGTTATGAAAAGTATTCGATGTTTATCCGAGACAAAACGATATAACTCCGCTGTTGAAAAGATTAAATGCTTCGAAATTTGCCCCGTGATAAGAAAATAAAGAAGAAAAAAAAAAAAAATTTTTTTCTGATATATTTTCTGTTTTTTTTTTTATATATATTTTTTTTCTGGTCAGGATATTTTAAATTGAATAAATACAGTTATGGTACAGAACCGTACATTTTAAACACGCAGTATATGTACCCAATATTGCAAATAATATGTTATGTAGGGTTCCGTACCGTCAATTTTGTTTGTTTTGTCTCCGTTCCATGAGGTTTCATTATATATTATTGTACAGAATAAATGGTAAGGAAATTAATTTTTATTTTAGCGTAAGTGAAAATTTTGAAACTTATATAATGCGAAGATACTTAAAATTTGACTATTGTTGGCATCAAAATAATAAAAAAAAAACGCATACTACAATTAAAAAACAGATTTTGAAAACTTTCCTGTTCGAAAATCTGTGCATGTTGTTCCAAATTGTAACGCAGCATTTTAAAAAAAACGCAGCTTTTAATTTACTTAAGAAAAATGTTTTTGATAAATGACAGCTCTTTAAACCAGTGCTTATGTAAATATTTATTATTAAAATTCATTATTATTTTAGTAAAACAATGAACTTGTAGGCACTAATCACTTTATCTGTCATGAAATGGACGTACCCTTTTAGAACTTTGTTTGTTCCTAAAATTGGAAAAAAAAAACTGCACTTTTTAAGGATTTAGTAAGTCTCTAAGTATGCTCCAGTTCTTTTAGTTTATTATTAATTAGTCGATTTTCTCACATAAATATAGTTTTTTAATAGGTAAATATTACCAAAGTGTAATTAAGATCACATTAGTTATATATAAGCTTATGTTAATTATGTATTACAATTAATTAAATGCTTATTAATTATTAAAAATATTTAATTTGTAGATTAAAGTACCAATCGCTTTGATAATATTGTTAAAGACGGTCACATTAAGAATTTTTATTATTATGCTAACGCTTTCTTTGTAAATGGTTAAAAAGTACAATAATAAGTTTTAAAATGATAATATTGATTTCTAGAGATAAGTGAAGCTTTAGGAATTAATCATATCCATTGAAAATTCATGATAAAAACGAGATTTTTTTGTTCAAATTAATTTAAAAACATGTTTTTCTTTTTATCATTATCAATCTCATTTATTTTGCTAACGCAGTTTTTTAATTTTATTTTTACAATAAAATCCTAAAGCTAAACTTGTCGATAGCTTTATAAAACCTTCTACATATTGTATTTAAATGTGACTAATATTTACAAGTCATGTTAGCTGCCATAATACCTTTGAACGCACAATTTTTAAATCTTTCTAATAATCGTTCACACTGTTTATAGAATAAAAAGTTTTTTTTTGTTATAGATAACTGCAACATACGTTTTTTTTATATATTAACAGTTTGTTAAATTAAAAAATGGATAATATTTTTGACGTTCTAAGCTGTTTTAAAACGATTTATTAAAAAAACATTTGGGGTGAAAGCGTTCAAAGTGTTAATCGAAATAATAATAAGCTTTATATTACCAGTTATAAATGTAGATTTTAATAAAAATGTGCCTGTAATTTATTACAATAATAATACAATAGTTCCATACAAGGTGCTTAGTTCTTTACAAATATAGAATATTGCATACTTCCATTTTAACTTAAAATACTTATTAGAAAAAAATATTACCTACTAGTCTTTATTTTGTATTACAGCAAGGTTTTAAATAAGTAATAAAGTACCAGTAGACGTAGTTTTTGGGAGGACAAAAATTACTGAATAAATATAACTTTTTGCAGCTAAAATTGTTAATTTATAAATGTATATTATATGTATTGTCCATCGACTTTGTAAAAACGATTATTTGAATCAAACATTTTATGGCAAATTGGTTTGAAAAAACGAAATTATTCAAAATAAAATAATACTTTTGAAATGAAATAGCATTCATTTTTAAATGAACGCACTAAAATATTGCAAAACTTGATTTATCCGATTAACAACATTTTCGAGGAATCGAAAATTTCGATGAAGGAACAACCAAGTACAATAAAATAGAAATTTTTTCGATTTGAAATTTCGTCGATATTGACGAATCGATGTATTGTGTTATATAAAATGATCACCTTAAATACTGTGCCTTCTTTGTATTAAAACTATAAGAGGGTGTTATATTTTTTCTTTAACGAATAAACGATTAATGTTTGTAAATATAATTAAACTGCTCGTTTCATTTCTGCCCCATTTCATCATTTTTAGGGTTCCGAACAAAATACGGAACCCTTATAGGATCACTCGGGTGTCTGTCTGTCTGTCATAGCCAATTTTCTCCGGATCCACTGCACCGATTCTGTTGAAATTTGGTACACATATGGACTTCTGTGACCTAAATACGGGCGCGTTTTTTAGTATGGGCGTCACTTTTGGGGGTCAGAATAGAAAATTTAAAAAAAAGTTTTTTGAACAATATCGTGTGACATACTTCTATACTAATATATAAAGCTGAAGAGTTTGTTTGTTTGTTTGCTTGAACGCGCTAATCTCAGGAATTACTGGTCCGATTTGAAAAATTATTTCAGTGTTAGATAGCCCATTTGTTGAGGAAGGCTATATATCATCATGCTAAGACCAAGAGGAGCGGAGTAGTAATGAAAATTGTGACGCAAACGAAGTTGCGCGGGTCAGCTAGTATCAAATAAAAGGGCTTACTGTGAGGGTTTTAATTATATTTTTTCATAATGTTAGTTATTCAAGAAATTGACGAAAAATTACCATTCCACCATTATCTCCGAAACTACTGAGCCTGTAATTTTGAAAAAAAAATGGAGATAATTCTTGTTCTTCGTTCGGAACCCTTTGCACGCGAGTTAGACTCGCACATGTTCCATTTTGTGTGTGATTTTATTTACGAAACTATCTAAACTCCTAGTTGACACTGCTCCTGACCTAAGGGCTGGCTTTTACCTAGGACATGAGATAAGCATTGCCATACAACAATGCTATGTCGCCAGTTTTTTGGACACATTACCAGTCAACAGCGAGGCAGACAAAGTTTTTGACTCCATATTTTAAGGTTTACTTAGCTAAAATTTTATATTATAAGTATAATATAGTTAGCAAATTTAAAAAAATATTTTCTGTTTATATTTTTGTCAGATCTGTTATAATGAGTATGCACTTGAATTGAGACATAAGTGCCTTTGTTTATTGGCCTTGGGCTGAGTCTAGGAGTATAGTGTGTGTGTGTGTGTGTGTGTGTGTGTGTGTGTGTGTCGGTGTGTGTGTGTGTGTGTGGAGTGTAGTGTGTGTGTATGTGTGGAGTATAGTGTGTGTGTTTGGACATGGTCGCGACGTACTGGCCTGTGAACTGCTCTATGTTTCCTTTTAATTTGTGATTACCTGCTAGGTTTAGGAGTTATTTTTTACTAATTGATAGGCACGCGTTTGACCACCATCTCACCTGATGGTAAGCGATGATGGGGCACGCTTGCCTTGAAGTAATCTATTCACTCTTGACTTAAAGACTCCCAGGTTGCAGCTATCAGGGAACACAGTCGCCGGCAGGAAATTCTACTCTTTAGCTGTACGCACTATGATTATGTTCCCAAAACGTTTTGTGCATGTAGGGATGTCCACCATGTACCGATGGCGCATCGTCGTTCGTCTTGTGGTCCGATGATGGAACGGGCTTGGCGGAATTAAATCATGCAATTACCACCCCGCCCATGTACCACTACTGTACATAAAGTTTAAATAAATAAATAAAATGCAACTGGTAGAAAACCGACAGGCTAGCAACTCGTCGTGATGAGCCTATCATTGCCGATGATCCTCTTGGCTCGTTTCTTAATTACTCAAGGGCATCAAGCTGGTATCTAGCAGATCCATCCCAAAGATAAGAGCAGTTCTCCATATACGATCGAACTTGCGCTTGATTTTTCATGACTACCTGTATCCCAATTCTGTGCCCACGACTGTAAATCACCATATCGTTGTATGTCACTAAGTATATTTGATCACGATCCTATATATATGGATCTGTCTGACATAATTATGTATGTTTGTTACGTTTTCATGCGTAAGCAGCTGAGCTAATAGGGAATATTCATCATAATCCTGCCCTTATCCCATGTTACTTGGCGTATGATCCCATGTTGTATCCCATGTTGTCGGCGCAACACGTTTTTTTTTTTATAATCCTTAACTTTTTTGAAAATATTCTATAGCCTATCAGTGATAGGTAATGTAGCTTCCTAACGGCAAAATAATTTTTGAAATCGGTCTAGTAGCTTTTAAGATACAAATCTTTCCTCTTTATAATATTAGTGTAGATGGAAAGGGTTCGGTGACGATGACGCAAAATCAATGATTTTACTTCACCCAAAAAGTGTTCAACGCGCCTAAAAAAGTTTTCACGTCACAAATGTATCTGTCCTCGCGACAACACCGTAAACTAAAACTGAAGGCCTAAAACGAATATTTTTGACGTATAGTAACGTAACGTAAAACTTTACCATAGCAACAATACTCGTTTCGTACATAATATTTATTTGAATTGGATAGTATATACATATTTATGAATGATATAAATTGTGTATGTCCCATAAAATTAAACCCAAATAATACGGGGTTGTAGTTTTTCACATTCCAAATTAATTTACGTCAACTAGGCGTGCTATGCCGTCAGTTTCTATGACAGCTAAACGTTCGTCATGGAGGCTTAGACAAAGTACCGGTCAGTGAATAAAGTATAGTTGGGAAAAGTCCAGGCAGGATGATGTACTCAATAAGAGTATTATCTCACAAGAGACAGACTACAAACATTTTTAATGTTGACCTACCGTCATACCTACTTTAGTGTGGAAACTATCCGATTGTGGGGTATATCACAGGCTCGCACACGCACTTAACGGACAGACTACCGACACGTCTACTCTCGCCTATGGCTCTCGTAATGACTGACGTGGTGCGAGCGAGACAGTGAATGTCTGTGCGAGTGAAAGACTGAGTGTGAGTGAGAGAATGAATAAGCGCATACACTACATCCCTTCCTTATAACAAAATTTATTTATATATAAACTGGTAATTATTGAACAATACAAAATCGACCAATACAATCTTTTTAGAAATTTATAATCATTTTCAACGAAATCAAATTAACATTAATTATTATTCATCAGAACCTTCTTCAACATCGTCATTTCCTTCTGATGGTACTACAGCTTTCCATTCCCCTTCTACCCTCTTTAAATGAACCACATTCCTTCGATAAGAATGCCCCGTTTCATTATTCCTTACAACACAATCTCCCGCGTTGGCACTTTCCACAGTATACTGGGTTGGATTGAAATTTGGTGTCAATTTATTTGCTTTTTCCATGGTTTTAACATAAACTTTCTCACCCTCGTTTATATCCGACTCGACCGCTTTTCACTTCCTATCCCCATACTCTCCCTAATTCCTTTTGAACCTTGTCTCTATCCCTCATCTCCGAATCATTTATTTTTTTACTTGCATTTTCTAACGCAGGAATTTTGTCCCGGTTTTGTCTTTGAATAAACAGTTCTGAAGGTGTTTGGCCGGTAACCGAGTGTGGTGTACTATTGTACATCATTAGATAATCGTATAAACATTCTTTCATATCTTTCCGTTCCGTATGAGTGATGCGCAATCTCTTTAGGATATCCCTATTTTGTCATTCGACCTCCCCGTTCATTTGGGGCCAATAAGGGACTGTATTGAAAAGGCGAATATTGCATTCTCTGCAATATTCAGGAAATTCCTTACTCACAAACTGTTTGCCGTTATCAGCCGTAATAGAAACAGGGTAACCGAGTCTGCTAAAGATTTCCTTTAGTATTTTTATTATTTGAGCGCTTGAGACCGATTTGGTTATTTTTACTTCCTTGTAACGACTATAATAGTCTATAACCACCAGTAGGTAGTCATTACTTGGAAGTGGGCCTAGAAGATCCATTGCCACATCTATCCATGGTTCCAAAGGCAGTTCTCTTTTGTGGCCTTGTATCAGCAACCCGAGATTTACAATGTGCCGAATAGTGACCTACCTTTTTGCAAGAATGACAGGTTCTGTTCTTCGCTGGACAATTCACATCGATAGATTTATGAAATTTGCTCCCACATCTAGTACAGTGCGCTTTATTCTGTGAACTTGTTCTGGTTTCATTAGAATAGCTCTGACCTCTTCCATAGTTCCCTTTATTTACAATTTGGTTCACTTCCTGATTTTTTGCTCTATTTTCTCCATTTCCGTGTACGTCTAGTTGATGACTCACTACTTCCAAGGTATTTGCTGTAGTCATTATTTCATCCAGAGTAGCTTTGTCTCCCATTGTCAAAATCTTCTTGCGCAGTTCATTTGACGTGCATTTTTCCGTAATTTGATCTATAATAAAATTATCTGGCTTGTCAAATCCACAATTAGTCGCTTGGTTACGCAATCTTACTAAAAATGTCTCCATTTTTTCACCAGCTTCCTGTTTTAACTGTCTAAACAAATGCCGTTCGTAAACATTACTTTGCTTAGGCAAAAAATACTTGTCGAGTTTCTCCAAAGCAATTTGGAATACATCTGAACTAATCGCTGCTGCTCCCGGCTCCTCAGTTGAAGCAGGAGTAACAACGTTAGGTCCAGGTAAATTTGAACAGATTTCTTGAAGTCCTGGTCCTCTCCTCCAAAATGCAACAGGGTGGCTCTTTTCCTTTCCGAACTTTGAATATCAGCAGCTTCAAGGTAAATTAGCAACGACCTTTTCCAGCGCTCCCAACGAATGCCGACTGTAGAGGTGTTACCTTCAACATCGAGTTTTTCCGGCCCGGACATAATATTTGCCATGATGTCCTTTCACTTCCTGTTTTGATGGGCCGACCTAAAAATACCAGACCTAACTCATAATGATTTCCTACCATAACTCACAACAATATTTTACTCTGATCTGTTAATCGAAATAGCATCATTTTACATGATCTACCAATTTAATGGCAACATTTTACTTGACCTACCAATTTAATGGCAGCATTTTACATGACCTACCAATTTAATGGCAGCACTCGACACGACCTACCAATTTAATGGCAGCATTCGACATGAGTTACCAATTTAATGGCAGCATTTTGCATGATCTACCAATTTAATGGCAGCATTCGACATGACCTACCAATTTAATGGCAGCATTATGCATGATCTACCAATTTAATGGCAGCATTTTGCATGATCTACCAATTTAATGCCAGCGTTCGACATGACCTACCAATTTAATGGCAGCATTTTGCATGATCTACCAATTAAATGGCAGCACTTTTGCTAACTTTAATCGCCAAAACCCTCGTGAGGCACCAGTGAGTACCTAACTAACTAACCTACCACTGACAACTATCCTTTCTCTCTATCATTATTTTTATTACTAAATTCGCGGCTTAAGTACAAGTATCCATCCAAAATTCAAATATCTAACTGTACCAAATAAACACAAAAGAAGGTCAAATACTTAAACGAAATCCCCGGGCGGGGCTCGAACCCGCGACCCTGAGAATCGAAGGTAAACACGCTTCCACTCCATCTTTACATTAAAATTGAGTATGGATGCAATAATCAAAGTGTAAAATACTAAAATCTTTTATAACGGCTACTACTTCGAATGCAACATCATATCTACCACATAACATTCGATTTACTACCCTAGCCCAAAACATGTATTTATTTTAGATATTTAACGTATTTATATAGGTATAGGTATTTCCCACATGGTTGCCTATTTCATTGTCAACTCATAAGATTAAAAGTATTTTAAAAATATGGCTACTATCTTTAACTTACGACGAGACAGAAAATATATTAACTATAAATTCATAAGCTTTATCTCCTTTGAATGACACACTCCTTGCTCACACATCATACACACGCCTCACTCACTCATACTCCACCTTTCTAAACAAAATACTCCACTATATTGTACTGTGTATAAATTATTTAACTGAAATGTCACGGTTGTATTTTATCATATAAAATGAAACCTGAAAATGTCCGACTCCTTCGATACAGGTCTGCGTACCTAGTTTAGGGGCCGGAAAACTTAATGTTCTCGATTGTACAACCTATTGTCTACCTACATGTGCTATGTATTTTGTTTGTTATTGTTTTTAATAATAAACCTAATAATTGTTCATTCATACAATGTAGGTAAGATATTTAAGTATGAGTAAACAGACTAGGAAAAATTATATTACAGAATACCTAAGTGACTAAAGATATTTTAAATGTAGGTACCAAGTCAATGTTTTAGTTTAATCATTTCCTTTTCTAAAATTATAGCCATATATGTAGCTTGGTTTAGACCAAAGACAATAAATTTATACCACCAATAGACAGGACATAGCGAACAAAATCGTGATCCTATTTTTTTTTTATCACAGGTAAGTCAAACGTCATAGGTCTTAGGCAATGATTTCAAAAGGAAGGATGCGCCCAACTGAACATTTCTTATAAACCTTCATAATGCAAGCAAAAATAGCGACATCTGTGATATCTCATTCGAATTACGTGACTGCCGCACTGCATAGGTGTTTGACGTAACCTTGTTCGCGCGTATGCGTTTTTAATAAAATTTTCAGTTTCAATAAGGTAGGTATCGTTTCTAAGCTTCTTATTTTTTTTTTTAAATATATTTTTGTTTTGTCCTTATTGAATATAAAACACATTGATACTAAAATTCAAAATTATAAGCACTAAGTACAACAATGAAATAAAAATTACGTCCGTACAAGTTTACTTCGTGCACTTCGCGCGTACAGTACCGGCCACACAATGGCTGCCATTGTGGAATTCGGTAGTAAAATATTTATCGCTATAAAATGTGTTTATTTAATAACTTAACGGCAACAATATCAATGTAAGGTTACTTACCGATGATACGATATCCCATGTTCCTTTTTAACCTTTGTGTATCATAGTTTTTACAGCCATTTACCACACAACTAGGCATTTTTATGACAAGCAAATATTAGTTCACTCCCGCACACGGGCCACTGTCAACTAAGACGCGTTGGGCCTAAACTGTAATTTTAGGGCCAGCGCGCTAGTGCCATTTAATCGCTCGGTTGGCCTGGTCCTTACGCTAGTAATATATATGTCAATGGTCTTAGGTCAAATCCATCAAAATAAAAATATTTTTATGAAAATATGTCGAGCTGTGCATTGCGTTATTGCAAATCTCGTTATTGTACAACGACTGGACCTAACTTCTGTATATTTTCGTAAAAAAATATATTTTACTAGCTGACCCGCGCAACTTCGTCTGCGTCACAATTTTCATTACTGCTCCGCTCCTATTGGTCGTAGCGTGATGATATATAGCCTATAGCCTTCCTCGATAAATGGGCTATCTAACACTGAAAGAATTTTTCAAATCGGACCAATAGTTCCTGAGATTAGCGCGTTCAAGCAAACAAACAAACAAACAAACAAACTCTTCAGCTTTATATATTAGTATAGATATTTACTCGGTAATTAATTAGAGTTCAATAATTTTCATAAAGATCTAGAACATTTGCAAATTTTTGAATATACGCCATCTATCGCTGAGTAGCTCGACCTTGCCATGCAAGGGATATAGGTAATATTGGTTTTCGATTTTTTGTTATCGATGAAATTCAATGTGGTAAGTTAATTTAATTTTGTAATTTGTATGTATATACTAAAAATAACGAAATAAATAATTTACATTCAAACTACTGCATTTATTGCCTTTCCGATTCCCCGCCATAAGTTTTTATCAATTCAAATGTGAGGAAAAAGTCAATGTTTCTTATATTAACGATAGTCGATACCTGCTATCTCAGTGGTTAGTAACATCCCCAGCACCGGCCATCTGCCGAGCGATAGCTGAATTATTATTATTTTTAATTCGTATTTTTACTATTCAAAGCTAGATGGCGTCACTGAGGTTTGGGATCACAGTTTTTCAATGACATTTCTCCTGATATTTGGATATTGCAAAATATCCATCTACTTATTCTAATGTAAAAAAAAAACGCATCACTATAGGTACCGAGTAGACGGAGGTTCCTCTGTGTTGTTTATTATATTCAACGTTTGTAAACAATGACTCTATGATTGTTTCTTGAGGGAATCATAAGAACCCAATTAAATGCAGAACATAATATACGAATCCAGTTGAGTTTTAACGGATAGAATATAGTTGATATTCTATTTTCTTTTTCATCTGCCAGTAAAATAAAACTATAAACTACTAACTGCAGGTATTTTCTGTATTCCTGTTTCGTAGATATACCCTAACTAACCTATATAGGTAAATTCATGCTACTTTTTCCAAAATCAACAACTTACCCTTTTTACTCGTCGCCAGTTGTGGAAACTATCCGATTGTGGGGTATATCACAGGCTCGCACACGCACTTAGCGGACAGACTACCGACACGTCTACTCTCGCCTATTGCTCTCGTAATGACTGACGTAGTGCGAGCGAGACAGTGAATGTCTGTGCGAGTGAATGAGTAAGTGTGAGTGAGAGAATGAATAAGCGCATACACTACATTTAGTTAAAGATATTGTATGTACTATTAATGTAACATAACGGTAGTTACAAAATTACTAATAGATAAATGTTATTATTCTGTAACAGACTTTTTAGCTGATAAATTACTTAGTTATAAATTAATTTAAACTTTGTTTTTATAATGTTGCGTTACTTATCATGAATTTTTGCATGCCTTAAAGGTAGAATGTACAAGGAACCCTAATATTTGTAACATATATCTTATGTGTAATGTACAAACATTCTTTGCAAATAAAAATAATTATATTCCAATAAATAAAAAAAAAATATAAATATTCAGTTCTATAACACATTGTTAGACAATATTGCGATACATAAGAGCCTTAAGTGCTAGGTTTCTTCAAATTCCCTGGATCCCACACTAGGATTCCCTGTATCGTGGGGTCCAGTCTCTTCCCCAAGTAAGGCAACAATATTTTACTTATTTATGAAACTATTTACTAAAAAAAAACCGGATAGTGAAAAATAAAACGCTTAATTACATAACCATAAAAGTCATAAGTATGTGCTTAACTAAGATTTTATATAAATAAAAAAAAAATATAGAATATTAAAATGATGGGTGGTCGATAAGGGGTGTCTCTCTCTCTCTCTCTCTCTCTCTCTCTCTCTGTGTGTGTGTGTGTGTTTGTGTATTTGTGGAGTGTGCAGTATGAAGGTATGTGTGTAGAGTAAGTAAGTGGGTGCATGCTAGTTACTTTTTTTTTTTGGCAAATTAATTCAGGACTGTGTGTGCAAAAGTTCTTCGGTTGAAATATAATCTTTGGGATGTAGCCATTTAAATATAGCCTTCTTTAAACATCTATAACCAAGCATCAATATAGTCATATTTTGAGAGTAGAACCTTGTGTACAGGAAGGGCCCAATCTTATGTATAATGTACCTACATTCTTTGCAAATAAAAATCATTCTATTCTTTGCGTGATCGAATCAGGAATGATGATATCCGCAAGAGAACCAAGGTTACCGACATAGCCCGAAGGATCGCCAAACCGTTACATGTTTCAAGTTGGTTGCATTACTGAGTCTGATCCGTCTGATTTGGTTTTAACTCTCAGAATTTCATATTTGATGCTTGCGTTTTGGACGTGGTTTCGACGTGGTTTAGAAAATCATCCTTCATTGACTCCTTGCAGATTTGGGTTTTGTCCGCATTCTCATCAAGTTTATCCGTGTAGAGTTGCAGGGCATATCGCAGATCTTCTCTAATATGGTTCACTTCGCTACGTAAGTCTTTTAATACTTGTTGCGACATGTTGCCACAATGGACACCAGTGTGTGTGGTAGCAATATCGCATCTTTCGCCCTCATAATCTGCAGTGCACTTGCAGACCGGCTCCTCCTCATTCAAGGAACAGACGCCGTTATTTAAACAGTGTTTATGGCAGGCGTTTACTTCGCACCTTTCCCCAGAGTAACCGGCTTTACACCTGAAATAATGAGGACAAGAAACAGCGTTATTCAATAGACAATGTACGAGGTGTGCGACCGGTTAGGTCGAGACATCGTACGAGTCAGTATTATAGGTATCTTAACTTTAGGAAGCTTGGATACGAATCCCTTTTGACCATAGAGATTTTGACAAACGGTGATGCTGATGAAGTAGATTTGGTAACATTGGGTATACTTATAATACTTATATTGCGTTAATTAAGTTGTTTGCCTTGTGACCGTGGTCCGATTCCCACGGGAAAGCATACTTTGTAAAGTTGTTTTCTAGTTTGGTTAGGACATGGCAGTCTTGAATCACCTGATTGTCTGATAAAAAGATGATTCCGTGCTTCGGAAGGCACGTGTAAGCCGTTGGTCCCGGCCGCCAAATGGCGGTCGTCAAATAATCCATGTCAGAGGCCCTTGAGGCGGTTTAGAAACTCTGACACTAGAGTGTGTGGGGTCGTTAGACCTTACTGCCCAAACGATAAGAAGTAGAAGAAGACATTAGTTAAAGCAACCATTCGGGTCAGCTCTTGCCCAGTGGCGACGCGACGCTGCACGAACATTCTGAGATAGCGAAACAAAATATGTACCACTATGTTTACGACACAAAATGTACACATCGCAGTGAGAGAATCGGAATGAGCCCCACGCTCCACAGTGCACCTCGTTGCACTTTGCTGCGCAATGCTAAACAAGCAATAAGATCGACGGGTCGCGTCTCGTCTCGGTGTGAGCTCACCCTAAATATCTTCGATATTCCTTAAAGAGATGAACATGTTTTACCTGCATTTAGGTTGTCCCTCAGCACTGACACTACAATCTCCTTGCAGACAATAGTTGTGACAGAGGAACACATCGCACCTCTCACCGGTGTAACCCTGCGCACATTCACAACGAGACTCCCCACTCACTTCTGTACCGTGCACACACAGTAGGCCGACATTCTTTAAAACTTCACACTTTTGAATACCTTGAGTTTGTTCCTTTATTGAATAGTTTGTTGCTATAACTTGACGCAGCGGCGAACTATCTTGGTTAATTATTGGATAATATAGTTTTGCCTCCCCGGAGTACTGAGGATTCTTTGGTAATTGCCAAATTCCCGATTGATGATACCCCCTCCAGTAGATGAAATCTTTTGATACGGCCAGTGAGTTTGTGTGGTTTTCATAGTAGTCGGAATACAAATATCGCCCCCAGTTCTTTGTATTATTTAAATCGCCGTATAATATATTAAGTTGATATTCATCATATTCATATGTTATCTCGGACCAGTAAATTGTTTGTGTCTGTTGGTCAATAGCAATGCTTGGTCTGGAATAAACTACACTGTCTAGTAAAAGTTTTCTCTCGGAGCCATCAAAGCGAGCCCTCTCAATCTCGAAAGGTGTGATCCAATAAATATACCTGAAAATTGTTAATAACTATAAATATTCATAAAGTTCAAAATGATTTTTTTTTAAATCATAAACCTACACACAACGGCAAAATTATTCAAGAAATTAGACGAAAAATGACCATTCCCCCCTTATCTCCGAAACTACTAAGCTTAAAATTTCGAAAAAAAATTAGATAATAGATCTTTACCTAAACGTTACAGGAAAACCTATTAGAAGTCTGTAGTGTTAAAAAAATAAATTCGTTTGGAATCCTTTGCACGCGAGTCCGACTCGCACTGGGCCAGTTTGTCTGGAACGTGAAGTATTATAAAGATAATAAACCTGGATGACCGAACATTGTTCGTCTTTTTTACGAGGTTTTCTGAAAACGAAACCTAGCTAGATCAATTTCTCCCGAAATCGCCTACATACTAAATTTCATGAAAATCTTTAAACTAGTTTGCATCGATAAGTTTGAGTTTATAAGTTTGATCATTTCACCTTTTGCAAACCATGTTTTAACTCTTGCGGACCACCAGTGGTCAGCGAATCATAGATTGGGAACTAATGGATTATACCATTGCACGTGTAAGCGGGCACACCATTTACCTATGCTTATGAATGAAACGGTGAAACATTATTTTGATTGGTGTAAAGTGGGTGATAGACGTACGAACTTATAGACGCGGTTTTTAAGATCGCGAGCTTACTCGACTCAACGTCCGTGACACACGTGAAAGATTGCTCATTACTCCTAGTACCAGGGGGACCGCGATATCGTCAATAAGGGAAACCTTTTCTTTCAGGAATAATATCTATATCTATACTAATATATAAAGCTGAAGAGTTTGATTGATGGCAGAGGAGTAGATTGTGAGTCCTCTTAATTTACAACCTCATTATAATCTTCAGAAGTCGATGGCACATTTTTTTTTCAACATTTTTTTTTTTGTTTTATATTCAACATATAGATGATAGATAGATGTATCGATATACATAGATGAGCTGGTCTGGACTTGGACTGCGAAGGAACACAAAGTAACTACTAAACGAGGTGTTATCCACATTTGGCTAAAAATACGAAAAATATTAATAACATCTTCAAACTTCCGAGCAGTATGTCTTTTGATGTTTTCAATCCACATACTGCTCAGAGCAAGATTGCAGCTGTTATTAATATTTTTCGTGAATATAAAACAAAAAAGTTGTTGAAAAAAAAAATGTGCCATCGACTTCTGAAGATTATAATGAGGTTGTAAATTAAGAGGACTCACAATCTACTCCTCTGCCATCACCATCTATATAATTTACAAATTTAATTCAACAAACCAAAATGATACTGAGTTAAATACCGAAAATTCCGATGTTATAGAACCTTCAGAAGAAAAAATATTAGACACGTATCTACTGCATTCCCTGCCAAGTAAAAGCTGTTAAGTGGGTGACAAACGTGCGAGCAAGTACGCGTACTTGTGGCTCGACGAGCTTTTCCGCTCGTGTGTCACCGTAAGCACGCGTACATAAAAACCGCCGAGTAAGTTTGTTGGCGATCCAAAAGGTTTAAAATTTTGCTCGTAGCTCACCTCGACTCGCATGTCTGTCAGTGCCGCGAGCCGCAAGTTGCGAGCCATTACTTTGTTTTATGACACGTCGAGTGCAATTGTGTTGCAAAAATTACTGATTTTCAAAGCTATTCACACTAATAATTAACAGAATTCTTTTCTTTGCTGCTCTCATACAAGTATCCTGTCTGGATAGAATAATACTAGCTGACCCGCGCAACTTCGTCTGCGTCACATTTTTCATTACTGCTCCGCTCCTGTTGGTTTTAGCATGATGATATATAGCCTATAAGCCTTCCTCGATAAATGGCCTATTTAACACTGAAAGAATTTTTCGAATCGGACCAGTAGTTCCCGAGATTAGCGCGTTCAAGCAAACAAACAAACAAACTCTTCAGCTTTATATATTAGTATAGATATTATTCCCGAGTAAGAAAAAGTTTCCTCCATTGACGACATCGCGGTCCCTCTAGTACCAGGAGTAATGAGCAAGCCGTATGGTGTCGGCCGGTGCCGTATGGTGCCGTAAAAGAATAATACCTACCATCCCATCACTTCCCGTGGGTGTCGTAAGAGACGACTAAGGGACTCACCAGAGAATGGACAGCAGCGTTCTCTGTAAAACGCAACACCATACACTGCGATCGCCAACCCGCCTGTCAAGCGTGGCGATTATGGCTAACCCCCCCCCCTTTTGGTGGAGGCCTATGTCCAGCAGTGGACGTCTTTCGGCTGATATGATGATGATGATGAAGTTCGTACGTCTATCACCCACTTTCCAACAATCAAAATAATGTTCCACCGTTTTATTCATAATGTTACGCGCCAGAATTAATGCTGGTTACATAACGACATACACGTACTGCTAACGCCATCTAGTATCAAGTAACGGAAACCAACCAAACATTTACGTGCTGCCATCTAGTATCGAGTAGCAGACACTTGCGTGCTGCTGGCGCCATCTAGTATCCAGTAGCAGGCATTTACGTGCTAGAACATTCTCGATGTCTAGACACCTGGTCGGTCGGGACCCGTGTGTGCCCGAACTTTCCAGAGGTTTCCATACAGGAGGGTTCTGGAAATGACTGTCGGTATATAAAGGGCGGACATCCGGCGACGGAAGTCAGTATTGAATTGGCGATACAAACGATAACTTCGAGAGCGATCTTCAACTGCGAATTATAGTGAAGTGAAGTGTTCAGTAGTGTGATTGTGTTTTATAATTAGTGTGTTTTAAAGTGATAATTAGTGTTGTGGATTAAAGTGTCAGTTTTGGTTGTTTAATCGGCTGTTTTTATTGTAACGAACCCCAAGCTCGTAACAATAAGCATAAATGGTGTGCCTGCTCACACGTGCAATGGTTTACAAGGTACGTTTTTTGATATTTTTATGCTAATTTTGCCGGTTTGTGTGTGACATATCATTAGTAACGTACCCTCCGCAACTGTCCACAGCTATATCACTAATGGCGAAATCCACGGTAAGCAATAGATTTCCTTCAACTGCTTCGATAGACGATGGTTTTAACGAGCGTGAGTATATTTTCGTATTATCCATCCAAAAAATTAATTGTGTGACCGGGTCGTAAGCGACCCTCGCGTAGTTACAATACTTTAAAGCGAGACATTTTGTGTGATATTTAGATACTCTATCTCTCGTAATTAAGCGTTGTATTTTCCTGGTCGATAGGAAAAAGCTGAATATTGACATGTGCCGCTCGCTTTCGTCGGTAAACAGCACACTATAGTGAACAGGATCGTAAGTTACTGAAGTGATCCAATGAGCCGACGGAATTTCTTCTGTGTGCGTTAGTGTTCCGTTGTGATAAAATTGTAGCCGTTTCTCTTCGCCCACGACGATGTCTGAAACATTAAAATATCATTTATTAAAGTGATTGTAACGTAAATCTCCCTTTTCCTCTTCACTTAGTAAAATACGTGACGTATAAAATGATTTCTAAATTCTACAGTCTCTACTTTATCGCTCGAGAACTGATTACATTCTACAAATGAATACACAAAAAAAAACTTTTTTACAAATAAGTACAGTCATAACAGCCGAAGACGTCCACTGCTGGACATAGACCTCCCCCAAAGGGGGGGTTGCCATAATCGCCACGATTGGCTGGCGGGTTGGCGATCGCAGTGTATGGTGTTGCGTTTTACAGAGAACGCTGCTGCCCATTCTCTGGTGGGTCCCTTAGTCGCCTCTTACGACACCCACGGGAAGTGATGGGATGGTATTATTCTTTTACAGCACCATACGGCACCGGCCGACACCATACGGCGGATAATAAGTACAACCGACTTCCAAATAAAGAATACTAGGTAGAAAGTATAAAAATAACTTTAATTTTGGAAGTAAATTTTTTTGGTTATTTTTTGCTTTTTGAAACCGACTTCCGAAATTTAAGTTATTTTATACTTTATATGTTTCTGTTTTTATTTGGAAGTCCGTTGTATTTTTTTTTGTAAAAAAGTGTTTTTTAACCGACCTCCAAAAAAGGGGGAAGTTCTCAATTCCGTGGGTATTTTTTTTAATGTATGTACACCGATTACTCCGAGGCTTCTAATCCGTTCTAGTTCGCTGCGGTATACTTGCCATTTGGTCCCGTAAAAATTTAATTCAGTTTGGTCCAGTAGTTTTTGTTTTATGAGCATTTTGCTTATTTTATTTTTCTTGAACTGAACTTTTTAGTGGTGATGAACAACTAAATTGACATTATTCCCATTATGAGTGGTTGCGCTATTTGCTGTTAAGTAGTTACTTTGTGTGCCTTTGCAGTGCAATTTCAGCTCATCTATGTAGAAACCGTATTATCTGTACATTAAACCGATTTGCCAAAAATCGGGTGGGGCGATAAAACAGAAGCTATAAAACACAAAAAGAGCATTTTTTTCTGTCGGTCGTTCACGCTATTCTCCGAAACTACTGAACAGATTATGTTAAATTTTTCACAGTTAGATTAAGCTCATTTTGGAACAACATATAGTTGTTTTTTCAATATACACTGTGTCTTTTAGTCGTTTTACATCGGCGATCCACTTCATCTATCCAGTGACTACTACACATTCAATGAAAAAAATTGAAAATATTATTTACTATCATTACGCATGACGTAGTTTCAAACATCCAGGAGCGAGCGCAGTCCGAGCCTTGTGTTTTTATACGTAAACATTATTAATAGGGTTTTTCATAATTATAATACATTATCTATTTTTATTGTACTATTATCTTAATGAATTATAAAAAAAAACTCGCCTGGAGGTACTTTATATCGGGTACATTAAGTGGGCCGCCTTTGTAAGCCAACTAAAATGGCATCGTGTTTACTCTTTGTGTCTGAGATGACAAAATCAAATATTACATTGTCCGACCTGGGAATTAAACCCGGGGGGACCCTATGCTCAGTAGTTGCACTTGCAATAGCAAGCCCGCCGGAGTAATTCGGGACCGTCGAATACGATGAGTTGAGTACTCCCCCTTTCTTCTCCTAAAATTGTTTGTTCAAAAATCATTATCCATAACACGTTTGCTATTAACTTCAGTAACCATAATATTTAAAATCCCGAAATTTTGTTTAACATAATAATTTTTAGTTCTAAAAGTATTCTTTCATAATATCGAGCACTATAATAATAAAATCTCCTAATTTTACTTGACCTAAAGTCATATGTCCTAAGTATTGTTTTAAATAATGTGTATTATAAATATATTTTTTAATCCTAAAACATTTGCTAAAAATTAGGTTTTAGTGACAGAAACGAATCGCTGTAAATCCGACTCCATGCAGTCTTGTCTGCCCGACCCCTAGAGAGTAATTTAAAATCGTGTAGGCGCGGAGGGGCGAGGCGGCCCGCGAGTTGAGGAGAAGATGGTTGTAACACTCGCTGCCGGTGGTGAGCGTTAAAGCCATCAGTGACGATAAACTCGCGTGGGATCGCCGGAGCCCCGCAGCGCCGGAGCCGTGACAGAAACCATGTCATGCCTGCTGCATGTTGCATGCTGCATGCTTGCTGCATGCTACATGCTTGTTGCATGCTTGCTTGCATGCCGCGTGTTTGCTTGCTTGCATGCTGCATGCTTGCTTGCATGCTGCATGCTTGCTTGCTTACAAAAACCACTCACACATTACACTTATATTGTTTATTTTTGTACTTTTCACACACCTAGTAATATTTGTCGTTGTAAAATCGATTTTTGTCGTAAGTTAAGCCATCATAATTTAATTTTATGCCACCCATTGCTGCATATTCAATAATTTATTTTTTGATACGATTATATTATAAAACAAAAACGTATTTATCCTGGTACTAAACAGAACTACATAACAAGTGAACTATCTCAAAACAAGTCGGTAGAAGAAAAAATATTGTCCGTTCGTATCTACGTAACGCCAGAGAGAAGTTCATAGCAAAATTTATATTTCATAGCATTTTGTTATATAAATTTGTTCTAGGACTTATAACTTTTATTGAAAACTGTTTTATGTCTTTTGTATATTATTGATTGTAATATTTATGACAAACGGATTTAGGACATATTATATTTAGGGATATCAATTTTATGGCATGTGATATTATGTGATGTTAAGTTCGGGTAAGTTATCATTCGGACAAATGATGATTAGGACGAAAAAAGTTATGGCACTTTAAATTATGGATAAAAAGTTAGGTGACACAATAGAGAACCGATGAGTTGGTATTTATTATTCAGTTTGGAATTTGTATAATCTTTTTGCAGTGTGTGGGTTCCTTTAAAAAACCGGCCAAGTCCGATTCGGCCTTTGTGCGTAAATTGTTCCCGGTACGAACCATAATTTTACAAGTAATTTTAAAGCCTCAAGTAAAGTACTTTTATGTATATTTTTAAAAATATTAGGATTCATTGTTTCGGAGATTAAGGGTGGATAGGATCACTCAATTCGCTCTCAATCTACTTCAGTTTGATACACATATAAACTTTTGTGCACAGACGCGGGAATTTTGTGTCCATGTTTGAGTCACACTTTCGTAAATAAATAAATTTTGAATATGGGGTCACTTTTGGGAAACACTAAAAACAAAAAGTTTTTCAAACTGTCTCATGAAAAATTCTCAAATATATTTTAATCATTTTAAAGTAACTAATTTTAAAAGTTATTTAACAAACCTCCCCGGAGTTACAGACCTATTGAGAAAATAATTCTTTACACTTCGGGACGAGGAAAGTCTATGGTTGAAAAAAAAAAACCAGCTAAGTGCGAGTCTGTCCCGCGTGCAGAGAGTTCCGAACGAGTTTCATTTTTATGATGGAAAACCTATGAAAGTTATATGATTTTTGAGGACAGACCTTAAAAATCATATAACTTTCATAGGTTTTCCAGTAATCTGTAGGTTAGGATCTATTATCTCCATTTATTAGGGTTCCGTATCCAAAGGGTAACCAACGGAACCCTGTTACTAAGCCTCCGCTGTCCGTCCGTCCGTTTGTCTGTCAGCGGGCTTTATCTCATGAACTGTAATAGGCACACAGTTGAAATTTTCACAGAGTCTGTATTTCTATTGCCGCTATAACAAAAAATAATAAAAATGAAATAAAAGGGGATATAAGAAACATGTTTTTTTTCGGCGTATGGTCCTTCGTGTGCAAGTACGTCTTGTTCTTGGCCGGTTTCCAAGAAATCAGAATAATAAATCATTTAATTGAATTGCATCAAAAGTATTTATTTAAACTAATGAATGAGTAAATATTATGGTATTTTCAAGTAAAGCATTTATTCCAAAAGATGTGCGAAAACTGTACAGGCAGATTTTAATGAAAACAGTGTCCGAGACGGGCGCAAATGTTGTGCTCTGGGTATGAACTCATTATGGGACCACTAAAAAGTGAAAAATAAAAAACTTATTTACAAAAAAATAAAAACAGCCGACTTCCAAATAAACAAAACTACAAGGTATAAATTAAATTTAATTTCGGAAATCGATGTCTAAAAAAGTAAAAACAAACAAACACTTCCGAAATTAAAGTTATTTTACACTTTGCAGTGTTTTATATTTGGAAGTCGGTTGTATTATTTTTGTTCACGGATGGCAATTTATGTGTAGTTTTTAAACGGCAGAACAAGATAATTTAGTATATAAAATGAAAAATACCTACCTGATAAATAATGTTCCAAAACAAGTATTTATAATTATAAATTAGGTTTAATATTTAATATTAACTAATTCTACTACTAATATAAATTAGATAATTAAATAAATGATAACGATTGGTAAGCTTTAATATTAATTTAGGCCCGAAAATAAAATAAAAATCAAAGAGCAATAATAACATTGACGACTCTTACCCCAGCTAAAGGAGTGTGCCAATCCCAGGAATAGCAGTAGCAACGCCAACACACGAGTGCTATTCATCTTGTTCATCAGAATTTGCTATTACGGCAGATTTAAATGATGCGTCTACTTCTTGTAACACTATCATTTTCGCGAAACGAATTTATACGCAGCACTTTAGGTATGGCATGTTGATAACCTAAGAGGTCCCCTGATAAGAGCTCTTAATACTACTGTTTTATTATACAGGGTGAATTTTTCAAGAGATTGTGGCCAACTCTGAAACAATGAAAAATAGAAAAAAAATGCTCAAAAGGCCACATAGCACGAATAGCAAAGTCGCTATCACTCAAAACATTATATGGTCGGAGCCGGGAATCGAACCGCTTGATTTTTTTAAAAGATACATGCGAAAAAAAGAAACCCCACGGCACACTCGCGAATCAGACGAGTTACGCGACGTGTGCGAATGAAACAATTAATCCCGGACAGGTTAAGGGATCTCAAGTGGCCTGGGGTTTTTCATCACTTACGTATAGAGGCTTTTCATTTGCCGGTTTTGTTTCCAGGTCCTAGTGACCAGATTTCAAATGATATGGTCTCATTTATAGAGGAACCCGCGAGAGAATTGTAAGTCCTGTGCGTCTCGCATCCATTGGCTACCCGCGACCTTCACCAGGTCATCGGTCCACCTTGTGGGAGGCCTTCCAACGTTGAAGATATCCTCAATTGCGGCTGTGACCAGTTTTGGAGAAATGACGTCTCCCTGCCTCACACCCCGCTGCAGGAGGATAAGTTTCGAGGTCTGATCCTAAAGTCGGACTAAAATGGTGGCGTTTTTGTACAAACATTTCAGCATCTCGATGTATCGATAGTCGATCTGGCACTGTTAGAGAGACTGCAGCACAGCCCAGGTCTCGATTGAATCAAAGGCTTTCTCGTAGTCCACAAACGCTAAGCAGAGGGGCAGATTATACTCTTCGGTCTTCTGTATAACCTGCCAGAGCGTATGTATGTGATCTACGGTGCCTTTTCTCAATCCGGCTTGTTCCGGAGGCTGAAAGTCGTCAAACCTGCGCGCGAGATGGTTCGTGATGACTCTGGAAAACAGCTTGTAGACATGGCTCAGAAGTGAGGTGGGCCTGTAATTCTTGTTGCCTTAAAGAAGAGTACATACACTTCTGCTCCATACCTGTGGCGTTTATCGCTCCAGTATTACGAAACTAAACAGTTCTTGAAGGGCCTTAAGGACCAGTCTTACACCCGCCTTCAGGAGTTTGGCCGTAATTCCGTCCTCACCCGACGCCCTGTTGTTTTTAAACTGCTTCAGAGCTATCCTAATCTCATACAGGCTGACGTCCGGGATCACCTCGGTATAGTGCGGGGACAATCTAGCTATTATTATTCGGTTATTCTTATTTATTCGTTTTTTTAATACTTAATTTTGTTTGTATAGAGTCTGTATAGTGAATTATTTTGAATTTTATTTTGTGAATTTTGTGTTGTTTTAATATGATTTATAAATTAGTGTTAAGTATGGACCTATCTAAGTCTAAAATAACGAAATTATGTACAAAAAATTTGAAAGACCCTGTTGATGTTTACGTATCAAAACAATGACAACGTTCCATTCCGCGCCTTTCTTGGAACACAAGGCTCGAACTGAGCTCGCTCTTGGATCTTTCAAACTACGTCATACGTCATGATAATATTCTCATTTTTTAATAGTTCAAATGATCATAAATTTTATATATTTTTAATGAATGTGTAGTAGCCAATGGATAGATGAAGTGAGCTACCGTTGTAAGACAACTAAAATGTTACCGTTTATGTAGGTCATAACAGCCGGAAGATGTCCACTGCTGGACATAGGCCTCCCCCAAAGGGGGGGTTTGCCATAATTGCCACGCTTGGCAGGCGGGTTGGCGATCGCAGTGTATGTAGGTATTAAGAACAAAATATAGGTCAGGTTAAGTTAATCCACTGTATAATTAGTGTTTCATGAATGAATGAATGAAGTAACACGTTCTCATAATTAACATAAGATATAAATATTCATTAAAAACATTACCCCGTGTATGTACGCCAATTTAAGAAATAAAAACAAATTTAATGATAACATTGAATTTTTTCATAACATTTTATTATCTTTATAACTAGCTCGCAGCCCGGTTTCACTCATTCTGTTTTGACACTGAATTCCCATTCTAATATTATTAATGTGACGTTTACCGGCTGGACAGATTATAATTAAACTTGGCACATGGGTAGACCATATCCTGGAATAGGATACAGGATACTTTTCATCCCGGGAATATGTTCGCTCGGAATAATTTTCGACTTTCTCGCAGTAAAATATACCATGAAAGAAACGAGTAGTTAGGTTCATCCGTACTTTTTAACCGACTTCTAAAAAAGAAGGAGGTTCTTCATTCACTTCGTCGTTTATGAACCGATTTCGATTAACATAATATAATAACAACGCATGCTAAGACTCCTCCGTGCCTCGAAAAGCAAGTTAAGCCGCTGGTCCCGCCTGTTATTTGTAGATTTTTGGCAGACGTTACGGACGGTCAGATACCAGAATATCTGACACCAGGTCTGCCAAGAAGTACCGCGTTACCGTGTTTCTGGGTTGTGGAGATCTGCCGCACCACGGAAATTACTGGTATTCAACTGCGGAACGCTGGAAAAAGGCTGGATAGATATTATATATACATATCTATCGGCTGTTCCATGCGACTTTCTAGTTTTAAGACCTGGCAAACTTATAAGGGTCTATCTTTTAACAGCTTTAGCTTATTATAAGTTTGGTTACATGTATTAGCAGACATGGGCGGGGGTCCTTCTTCCGCGAAGAACACCGCTAAATTGAGATCAAATTAAGAATGCTATCCATCGACCTTGAAGTTGATCTGCCAAAATATCAATTCGGTTACATATATTGATAAATCCCTTACGATAAGATAAGAAAATGCTTACTTTTTTTTGCTACGTATCAAAAGTTTCACAAATAACTCCACAGTATGTAATGTTCTGGTGTTATTTCCATGAACTGGTAGTACTATTTTTGTTCAATAGATGGCGTTATGTGTGTGTATTTGCTTTACGTAACGAAAATTAATGTTAAATTCACATATCTTTTGATAGAGCAAACCGATTCGGATGAAATAAAACCTTAATTTTGTACTTAGAGTTACTAAATTACAATTGATAAAAAATATCTGCATTCGTTTTATACTTTCCACGTGTTTTGAGCAACTAAAAGACGAACGGTCAAAAAATTAAATGCTGGAAATGGTTTCTGTTCGTACCTATTCCTGGCTATTTTATTTTATTTTAATGTACAACAACGACTCTTCTACAGATTCTACACGGATATTTAGTCAATAATACTCACTGTCGCTTGTTTGTTAACAATTTACACATATTTATTTACTTAGACAATACAAGATATGTACATATTTGTAAAGTGCTCGTTAAGACCTTTCCTTTGATACCAAACATGTTATGATTATCTCAATTTAATTCTTTTTCAGAGTCAGAAATTTACGTGTATTTTCTCGCATTTTAAATAAACTGAAAATGTATACCTAGCCTATGTCACCCGCAAAGTTCTTACAAATCTATTGATACTTTATTCATCACAATCAGTTCAGTGGTTTAGTTAGGCGCCAGAGTGGAACATACACATATACATAAATACATACATACATAGACAGCTAAAATCATAACCCTTTCTTTTGGATTTGCCGTCGTCGGGTAAAAAAACAAACGAAACCTGTTAGATAGATAGATAGATATATTTATTTTGTAAAACATGAGTACAGCATACAGGTCTTATAAATTATGATGAGGTTGCTACATGTTTTGCCATTTAAGACGTACAAAATCAGTTTAACAAAACAACAAAAAAAAAGAAAGTATTCAATGTCAAAATTAAATTAAATTGAAATTATAATACGGAAAAATAAAGTAACCTTCAAAATTGCCATGGCAAATTTTAAATTAAATTGAAATTATAATATAAAAAATAAAGTAAACTTCAAAATTGCCATGTCAAAATTTAAATCGAATTGAAATTAGATGTCAAAATTCAAGTTTAATTCAAAATCACAATGTCAAAATTCTAATTCAATGCAATATAGTAATGTCAAGATTTCAATTAAATTAAAATCACAATGTCAAAATAAAAATTCAATTTGAGTAAAACATACAGAAAAAGCAAATTTAACATGCACCTTCAGAATTCTATACAAGCAAAACATCGTTGAAAAAATCATCTACGCTGTAATAACACTTCTCCAGTAATAAATCCCGAAGGGACTTTTTAAACTTGATTAGAGGCATACATTTAATTGAATCAGGTGTTTTATTATAAATATTTGGAGCAATACCAAAGAAACTCTTTTTTAATAAAGCAGTTTTACAGTTGTGTTGACATAATAAGTTCTCATATTGGGCACGAATTGGGGTTCTCTTAACTGCTGAAAATTTTTGAAATAATTGTTGATTCGCTTTTACAAATAACGCAGTTTCTAATATATACATAGATGGAAAAGTTAATATTTTTAATTTTCTAAAGTAAGGAACGCATCTATCCGTTGTTCTTAGACCACACATTGATCGTATACATCTTTTTTGCATCCTGAATACAAGTTCTCTATTAGTTGACTGTCCCCAAAAAACAACACCATATCTCAAAATAGAAGCGACCAATCCATGATAGGCTGTCGATAGTGTGTCAGTATCTACTTTCTTGGATATTTGGAACAATAGATATGCAGATCTACTTAGACGCTTGCAGATTTCCTCTAAGTGAGGTTTCCAGGTTAGTTTATTATCTATAGTTATACCTAAGAATTTTGCATTTGTAACTTCTTCTACGCTACAGTTATTGTAAGCAATGTTAACTGGTGGATACTTACGACGCTGGTGGAAGTGAATAATTTTTTGTTTTATTTAAATTAATTACAAGATTATTTTTATTAAGCCAATTTATAATGTCATTCAGAGAATTATTTATGTCATTTTCATAATCATTAGAATTGGTATAATCCACTATAGCCGTGCTGTCATCTGCAAACAGAACCATTTTATGATCTATAGTTTTCGGGAGATCATTGATGTAAATTAAAAAAAGGGGTGGTCCCAGTACGCTACCTTGAGACTAGCGACTTGTTGACTGCCGACTAGGTGTCGTGAAATGCGACACTGAGATAACGGCGCCGCAGCGCGCTTGCAGTATACAACATGCATTTATACACGTTGCGTATGTGTTGCTATCACTTTTTGGGCAGGCGCACACTCGACGAATTTAAGCATTTGTAGCTATGGAACACAGTGAGAGGCTCGTTTTACGGGTCGAGGGGTTGCCAAGGGCAGGGTCGTGACCGCTCACCACGTCCTATCACGGGGACGAAGCGACATCAGAGACGAAAGCATGGCGTGATTCATTTCGACGCTAACACCATCTATCGAGCTTCGAAAAAATTCGAAACATAAATGCACTTCTGGACACATCTATTGGCCCACCTTAGAGTTTAGGTTTCGATGGCCCCTACCGAAATATGATTGCTAGATTGAACAAAAACTGTTGATGCAGTTTTAAACCTGATACATTTTACCATCTTTTTCGATCGTATTGTTTTAAATTTGAATTCAGAATACCATACGACATGGAGCTACGCCTAACAAGTCGGATATGCGCCTTGTTAAAGGCAATTGATTTTTGAATAAAAAACATGTTTTACCAAATAAAGGTTTAATTTAATAACGCGTGTTGCCTCCATGGGCATCTACCACAGCTCTCATACGATTAGGCATAGAGTTTATCAACCGCTCTATGAAATTTTGAGGGATCAACTCCTATTCCTCTTCTATGGCAGTTTTCAACTCCTGCATCGTCTGGGCAACTGGCTGACGAGCCCTAACACGTCTTTTTAGCTCGTCCCACATGCGCTCAATGGGGTTAATGTCTGGGCTTCTGGCTGGCCAGTCCATAACTGTGATGTTCACATCCCGAAGATATTCCCTGACGATGCCGGCCGCACGGGCTCTTGCATTATCATGCATAAAAAGGAAATTTGGGCCCACATAGTCCGCGTATGGTATCACGTGAGGTTCTAAGCACTCAAGAATGTACCTTTCAGCATTTAATGTTGGCAGCCGTGGTCCTGTAACAACCTCAAGTTGAGTTTTGCCGCTCGCGGATATACCACCCCAGACATTCCATGAGCCACCACCATACTCTCTTCAAAGCAGCATTGTGCGAAACGCTCTCCCTTACGTCGGTAGACCTTCTTCCTTCCATCATTGCCGTGTAACACAATTTTACACTCATCAGAAAAGAGTACACGGCTCCAATCTTGCTGTGTCCAATTTAAATGACTGCGTGCGAAATGAAGGCGCGCTGTTCGGTGGGCTCGCGTTAGTTTGGGCCCATTAGCTGGCTTGTGTGGTACCATATCGCGTTCTTTTAATCTTCTCCGAACAGTTCGAGCGCTCACAGATACTCCGTGGAAGTCGCGAAGTTGGTTGTATCTCAGTGGAGGTAAGGTGACGATTTCTCAAGCTGGTCGTCACGATGAATCAATCCTGCCTTTCAGTTGTGACCCGAGATCGTGGCCTTCCTTGGCGACGAACAAAGCCGCCAGTATCTAGGTACCTCCGATAAACATTTCGGACCGCAGATCGACTTAAATTAAGTTGAGCACTCACGTTTCTTTGGCTGTGTCCGGCCTAAATAAGTGCCACAGCTTGGGCGGCGACTTCAGGTGAAGTATCCATAGATTATTGATAGAACCTCACCTTAATGTTAAGAATAAGTAATGTTTGTTGCAAAACCAAAGATATCAATCACTTTTTCAAGAATTAAATCCAAGTAAACCAATAAAACAAAGTTTTCTTAGTATTCGATTGTTTGATATCAACAAACAGGCTCCAAATTGTCTTTTGTTTCTTTAAATTCTGTGTTCGAAATTCAAAAAAAGACTATTGTATGAAATTGTGAATGTGCCAGGTTCAAAACTGCATAAAAACTTTTTGCTCGACCTAATATAAAATTTTAGCTAGGACCAAACGAAACTGAAAATACAAGGTGGGCTAATAGATGTGTCCAGAAGTGTATTTCGCTTTATGTATTTTTCTTCTAACGAGTAGCATAAAAAATCTCAAAGATTTGATTAACTTCGCGTTGGTATCACTTTGATCATGTTTTTCACTAAATTGTACAGCCACCTCGTATAAAGTGCAGGCTTGATTTTACTTGTTTGTTAGCAATTTAAACATATTCGTTTACTTAGATAATATGATATACATACATATTTGTAATGTGCTCATCAAGACCTTTCTTTTGATATCAAACATGTCACAATTATCTGAAATTTATTTTTTTCGTGGAAATTTACGTGTCAAGTACACCATAATATATTTAGGAATAATTTATATTACCTTTGTCACCCGGAACGTTTTTAAGAATCTATTGATACCTCAATCATAAATATCGGTTCCGTGGTTTAGGCGCTAGAGTGGAACATAGTTATATACAGACATACATAGACAACTAAAAAAAATCATTAGATCCGATTGCGTTTCTTCGGCGCACTTAAATAATGCCGATTAATAGACTTAAATTAGTCTAAAATTCGTACTAATATTATTGCTATTGCGTTTGTTGATTAAATAAGTCCACGACACTATTTATGTCCAATTCGGACTTAATTTATGTTTAAGCATGTCTTTTGCTATTCCGTTTCTCTCAGTTTGACAGTTCGTCGGCGTTAAATGAACATAAAGCTTTATGAACTGTTGTTTTTTAAGTTCGCATCTATTTAGTCCGTACGTAAGCGAAGTTTCTTCAGAAAATTGTGAAAAATGTTTCCTTATGGCTGGGCTATCATTCAAAGAAGATACAATGAGGAACGGCAACGGTATGTGTACGAAATATACCTAAACTAGCTGACCCGCGCAACTTCATCTGCGTCACAATTTTCATTACTGCTCCGCTCCTATTGGTCTTAGCGTAATGATATATAGCCTATAGCCTTCCTCGATAAATGGGCTTTCTAACACTGAAATATTTTTTCAAAACGGACCAGTAGTTCCTGAGATTAGCGCGTTCAAGCAAACAAACAAACTCTTCAGCTTTATACATATATTAGTATAGATAGAAACTGCTTTTCTTATATACGGTATAGGCATAACATAACATAACTTTTTTTCGTTTTAGGGCTACGAGAAGGTTAGCGCATCGCCATATTCGAGACCATTCCAACCCTTTCGACGTACCTGCAGGGGTGTTTACCAAATTATACAGGCTCTCCAAAAGAACTGCTCATTTTTAGTGGAAAGCCTTCAGCAGAATCTAAATCGACAAAGACAGCACGGAATTCCTGCCCATATCAAAGTTTTGGCGTCACTCCATTTCTTTGGACATGGCGGCTACCAAACAACGGTTGGGCAGGGGCAATATTTAGGTTTAAGTCAGCCATCTGTAAGCAAATGCTTACAAGAAGTTACTGATGCAATTATAGCTGTCTTATTGAATGGTATGGTGGTATTTCCAGAGACCGAAGTGGAAAGGGCAGAAACTAAACAGAGGTTTTTACAGATAGCTGGGTTTCGTTCAGTCTTGGGTTTGATAGATTGCACTCAAATCTCCATTGTTCGCCCAAAAGACACGGCACTTGTACCAGCGAGATTATTTTTTAATCGCAAAGGCTTTTATAGTCTTAATTGCCAATTTGTGTGTAATGCAACAATGGAAATTTTTCATTTTAATGCCACTTTTCCTGGATCAACACATGATGCAGCAGTTTGGCAAGGGTCCAGTTTGAGCCAATTATTGGAAACCGGTTACGTTACTGGAGTTTCAGCTGGTGAATGGCTTTTAGGAGACTCTGGATACGCCCAACTGCCTTGGCTGATGACCCCATATGCTGATGCGGATGAAAACACACCCGAGGCTAGATATAATTTAGCGCATTCCAAAACGAGGGTCCTCATTGAAAAATGTTTTGGAGTGATAAAAACAAGATTTCGATCCATTCACAAGCACAGGACCTTGCATTATGACCCCGTGAAGGCATCAAAAATTATAGCAGCTTCTTCATTCTTGCCTTCTTTGTATCCATATTTATTTTATAATCACAGAGTACACTAAACTGTAATTATGTTATTAAATAACATACAACTTAGCAACGAGATAAATTTTAAGTTTTTGAAAAGAAAACGACTGTTGACAGACTAGCGTTGTGGTGTTGCCATTTGCGACGGCAAGCGAACATAATTATGTCCATTTCCATAGACGCAGAATTAAGTTCAAATTTAGTGACGTGAACTTATTTTAACAGAAACGTAATAGCTTTTGGATAAGGACATGGACATATTTAGTAAAGTTTTAGTCTGTCATTATTTAGGTTCGGAGAGAAACGCAATCGGACCCAATACCCTTCCTTTTGGCTTTGCCGTTGTCGGGTAAAAAGTCATTGTACTGCAAGCAAGCGTGCAAATTATTTTCTTATATTAATGTCATTATTATTGTTACTCTTTCACGCAATTAAAATGAAAATCACAATTATTATAAAATAAATAATTCGTATTTATTCATTATTAACATTATTAATTATTATACAACTGATAATGAAACATTTATTGTCTAGCCACTCTGTATTTTTTTTTAATGAAATACTGTGCAACATTTTCAGTTCATTTGGAATGTTATTATAAATGATATACATATTAAGCACATTTTTATAAATATTTGTATGAGGGTGATACAATAGGTCGAAAAACTTAGCCCTTTTTTGTCTCGGTAGAACCTCACTACCCTGTTAAAAGCTACCCTATTAAGAGGGCTATTACATTTTTTCTTGGTTTTGAGCGTTTGACTTGAGTTTTGATGTGTCTCTATGTGTTGTAAAAAAAATATGGCCAAGAAAGTTTGATTCTTTTTCTTGAGAGTACTTTATATAAATATTTCAATTTGTTTACGTAAATTAGTAAAAGAAAAAAAAGGAAAGCAAAGGATGTTTCATAAATTTTACTTTAGGCATCTTTTGATGTTTTGTTACACCGAAGATATAATAATTTAATCATTAATAAAAATGTTTGTGGTGCAACTGTATCTTCTACTTTGGAGTGCTTTATTAAAATTATTATGTTTTATACAGTAATACACCACAAATGATTCCGTAAAACAGAGAGTTACTGATAATTTCGTCCGAAATTGTATATTTTATTCTATGAAAATATAATCCAAATTCAAACAAAAAGACACTAATAACTAAGGTTACTATGTTACATTGTTGAAAAAGAAACATTGTCTATTTAAATGTAAGACAATATTTTTAAACAATTGTTGTATACAGCGCTATAATCACTATAAATCTCGGGAAACGCGGTCTGTAGCTTTAGTCCGGGCCAAGCGCTCGATTTTGTAATAGCGCCCTTAAGCTTTTTTTTACTGTTGATTTGATTTTTCGTTTGACCACTAGCCGCTTAAAATATTGCATGTGAATCTTGGAAAAAATGCAGATATCACTTATTATACATAGAGGCTAGTGGAAGAACATTACATTTTTGAAAGAGAAGTTTTCAACTGTTTAAGAACCATACTTTATTTAAAAACCGTTGCATCCGGTTTTTAAATAAAGCATGGTTTTTGAAGCTTGAAGAAGCTTTAGAAGCACACGCACAAAACGTTTTGGGAACACATTCATAGTGCGTACAGCTAAGAAGTGGAATTCCCTGCCGGAGTCTGTGTTTCCTGATAGCTACAACCAGGGAGTCTTTAAGTCAAGAGTGAAAAGTTTACTTCTAGGCAAGCGTCCTCCATCTTCGACCACATCATCGCAGCAGGTGAGATAGTGGTCAAACGCATGCCTATCAATAGTACGAAAAAAAAAATATTTCGTCGATGTCATATTTAAATAAATCATTAATAGTGTTGAGGAAATAGCATTTCATTTATTTGAATACTTTTGTTTACGCCTTGTCATTAGAATTGTGTGTGATCCCTATCTATGTACATCGATTAAACATATTAGTGTAAAGTTTATAGTTTTCCTCACTATATTTTTTATTTATTTTACTAAATATGAATTTTAGATGTAGCCGACGATTCATTTTGCTAGAATTTTTAATGCCTTTCGTTTTCCAGTTTTGTGTGACTGGATTATTATTAATTATTATTATATTAACCTTAACGGAAACCACACATCATAAAATAACTTAAATGTTTCATGAAATAAATTAAATCGTGTGCTTACGTGTCAGACTTAAGCGTTTCCTAAAATGAAAGAGAAGACATACATTCGCAAAAATTTAGATTTTCCGAAAACTAGTCGTGTTTCAATTCCGACCAGCAAGATATTGTTTTGTGCTATTCTGCTTTGATAGTAATCGTTTGTGCTGTTTATTTAATCATTTATTTTATTATTTTTATTGAAAAGTTAAAATTAATTAAAACACAAAGAATTAATTATTTTATTTTGTGATGAAAAATGAAAACACTTCATAACCATCGTAAGAATTAGTCTAATCGCGTAACAACTAAATGTAAAACTGAAACACACTAGTTATCATTACGAAATACAAAGTATAAACAATTTTTAAAGTATAAATAATAATCCACGGTGAAAATTGTTAAATACCATTTTATTTTTTATACTGATAAATTTTGAAAAAGATTGACTTTATGCTATCGATAATTCAAGGGAGGTCAGATTCATTCTGCTGTTCGCGTGCTCGTGTCGAACAAGTTCAGTTGTCAGACGACAGTTGCAGCACATGTGGACTCCACTGCTCTGCCCAGAGTAACGGTAACTTTAGGTTGTCCCTCAGCACTGACGCTACAAGCTGCTTGGAAGCTAAGGTCCTTACAGACGGATACGTCGCATCTTGCACCTTCATAACCCGCTGTGCATCGACACACTGGCTGATGCTCATCATTTAGGGAACAGGCGCCGTCGTTTAGACAATACTCTGCGCACGGATTAACTTCGCATCGCTCCCCAGAGTACCCGAAATTACATCTGAAATAACGAAGTTATAGAAACGTTACTCATTCAGGAAAGCCAACAATTAATTATTTTTAACAAGCTGACAAGGTACGCGCTCACTGTACTGCGAATAGGAGGCTCCACAGGTTTATCTTAGACAACCTTGAGATCTGTGGGGGCAATCGGACTTGAAACATAAGTTTGAAATCAAAACTCACTTCCAGCAAGTCTGCTGATAACTGCTGATACCCTCCCAGTATGTGAAGAGGCTTTTGTCCTTCAGTGGGAAAATTATGAGCAGGTATTTATGTTAATAAAAGTGTTACCATTATCAATGTAACTAATTTCGATGATAACATGCTTTACCTGCACTTAGGTCGTCCTTCAGAATCGATTCTACAGTTTCCTTGCAAACAATAGTCTTTGCAAATGGAAACGTCGCATCTTTCACCCTCATACGCTGCTGTGCACTGGCAGACCGGCTCGCCTTTTTCGTTAAAGAAGCAGACGCCGTTGTTTAAGCAGTACATATAGCACGTGTTAACTTCGCACCTTTCCCCAGAGTAACCAGTTTTACATCTGAAATAAGGGATATAAGAAACAGCATTACTTAATGAACAAAGAAACCAATTTTGCTGTTGACTCTACCAAAAATGTTTTGAAGTTTAAGTGGAATTGAAGTATAGAAATATTTTGGGGTTTAAGATGGAATTAATGTATGGACCGTACAATTTTGAGGCTTTGGGGTGTAGTGGAATAAGCCATTAATTCAATTATGAATATGATCAAACATTTTGCCTAGTGATGCAAACATAAGTTTAACTTTAATTATCATAATATTGCAGAGCTAATCCTATGGTACAGTTCATCGATTACCACCAAGTGAGATAGTGGTCAAATGTGTGCCTATCAAAAAATAAAAAACCCGGCCAAGTGCAAGTCAGACTCTCGTATATAGGGTTCCGAACTACAAATAGAATAATAATATATTTTATTTAACTATTATTCGGAGATAAAGGAGCAAATGGTCAATTTTGATTTATTTTCTTTTATTTAACTTAAAAAAAAAACGATATTGTGACCTTTATAATAGGACCTTTCATCATTTGATAGGTGACACAGCACAGCTGTTTTCATTGTTTTCTTCTTTGCCCCCCTAAAAATGACTTTTTATTGCAAATTTTCTTTATTATCGTTACGCGTCCGTATTTGGAATTTATGTTAATTTAATATGTGTATAGCGCTAATCGATGCTTGTTAAAAGCATCGTCGCGTCTTAGTGTGAGCACACCCTCAATATCTTTGCCAGTTTATGAGATGAACATGTTTTACCTGCATTTAGGTTGTCCTTCAGCACTGACAGTACAATCTCCTTGCAGACAATAGTTGTGACAGAGGGACACATCGCACCTCTCACCGGTGTAACCCTGCGCACATTCACAACGAGACTCCCCACTAACTTCCGTACCGTGCACACACAGCAGGCACACTTCTGGACGCTCAGGCTCTGAGTTACTCTGTGTCAGATTCTTCAGAGCTTCACACTTGTTAATTCCTTGAGTTTGTTCCTGTACTGAATAGTTGGCTGCTATAAGTTGACAGTACGGACAGTATCGGTAAAATATTGAAAATTGTTTTGCTCCCTCGTGGTTCTGAGGATTCTTTGGTAATCGCCAAATTCTCTTTTGATTACTTCCTCTCCAGTAGATGAAATCTTCTGATATGGCCAGTGAGTTTGCGAACATTTCGTTTTCAACAGTATATAATGTTCTCCTGTTATCGCCATTAAAATCAGCACAATCTGTATATTGTTCATAGCCATCATTTGTATCTATTGTCTCGATCCAGTATATTTTTTGTGTCTGTTGGTCGACAGCAATGCTTCGTCTCTCATAAACTTTACCCTTTATTAAAATTTCTCTCTCGGAGCCATCAAACCGAGCCCTCTCTATTTCGTAGTCTGTGACCCAATAGATGTACCTGTAATTTTTTAATAACTGCATTATTCAAAATTCAAAACGAGTTTAGTTAAATCATCAACCTACATACAACGGCAAAAATAGCGAAACGAAATAAAATTCGATTTTGCAATCAAATATTTTTATTTTAAGGCTTGTATACATGCCAATGACCGTGTGCATATAAACGGAGCTAACTACTCCTCTACACGCCACTCCGCTACCCGCATTTTTAATTGATTATAAAAAAATAACACATACTTTAAAAAAGTTAAAAACCAAATTATTTTCGTTTGTATTACAAAGCAGTACATATTTTTGATATTTTTGATTTCATCTCAACGATTTGAAGGTGATTTGGTGATTTTTTTTCTTATTATGTGATACCGATACATAAATTCTGGCTTAACCAAATTACGTTTTACATGTAGATTACTACCTATTTTCAGATGTAATTTCTCAGTAAATCCCGACGAAAAATTGCTTCATCTGCACGCTGATTTAAGGATTTCTTGAGAGAGCAGCCTTAAACATCTTTACACTTAAAATAATAACAATGAAATCAAAATGGTTCGACATGTAGTACGAATTTTGTACGAAACGTACCTAGTTAGTGTTCTATAGCGATCTCATCGATCACCCAAGTCCGTAGGTACGAGCTCCCAAACTTATCACATCTGTATCCTTTATTCCAGTGAGGTTTCGAAAGAAGTTATATTATGTATAGTATCTCTAGATTAGTGGCACTAATATTCTTTGTCCCGAGGCAAGGCGATTATGTTTCATAATTATAAAGAACTAGCTGACCCGCGCAACTTCGTCTGCGTCATAAAATGTAATTATTTACGACATCACATTAGAAACCTCAAAAATAACAGTATTTCTCCACTATTTAATGGATGTTATTATACATATAAACCTTCCTCTTCAATCACTCTATCTATTAAAAAAACCGCATCAAAATCCGTTGCGTAGTTTTAAAGATTTAAGCATACATAGGGATGTAGGGACAGAGAAAACGACTTTGTTTTATACTATGTAGCGATACTGTACGGCTCGAGTTGATACGGTTACGATCCCTTTCCGAGTTGATATGAGTACTGTGTCCTTTGTTTCCATTACACAAATCTACCAATGAAATTTAAAAAATACTTACTTTTTTGGGCATACTTTGAACAATAGCCGTTCCAAAATCAGCGGGCCCCGTACAAGATTAATTCCTTTGACAGATTATTTAATTTTCTATACTCTATTCTACACTCATCATAATAATTGAACAACAGTTTACTCCATTAGTACTATCACTATTATATTGTAATCTTGAAACAAGTACGTGCATTCTGCCTTGTTCCGGTCTTCTAACAAAAATAATCAGTCACTGGTGTGGTTGTGTTTGATCATTTCTCCTCATGCCACGTGAGCCAAGCTGGGAAGTCCAGGGGCATTTCAGTTTGTGTTTAGTTGGGCACAATTATGTCCAAAATTTCGGAAATATTTAAAGTTTAAATTGCTGATTAAAGTTTCATCAATAACTAGCGATGAGCTCCCGCTTCGCTTGAGTAGCACTAGACATCCGTAGCCTGTTTTAGGCTCTACACGCTACTCAAGCTGCCCGCTAGGGCCAGCGCCTGCCGGTGTCGCGGAATCTGTTCGAAAGAGTCGCCGCGGCCCTGGTACACAAAGGGCATTGGGAGGAACACGGATGGGTTTTAGTCAGTAAGAGTCTGACACTACCTTCTGCTTCACCCAGAGCGGGAGGAGTCATTTGATGATTTCCCATCCTTAAAAAAAAAAAAAAAAAAAAGCCTGCCAGTGCGCCTGCGGGCCTAATTATTGATCGAAATCGGTTACCAATCGGCGATGACATTGATTGAGAAATGAAGAAAAAAATATAAAGAAGCTATTGGAAGAAGGTTAGTATAGTAGTTATATAAGAATCTTCTCACATTAAACTAACCAACGGCCATTTATACACAACAACCCCATCTTTAGATCAAAAATAAGAAAATCAAATCTTGAAAACATCTCGAACAACACAATAGCAATTAAAAAAAAAATAAACAACAATCAATAACTCGCAATCACATTTTGTACGTCGTAGTGGTTTCCATTTAGAAATTGGTTGTAATTTTTTGTAAAAAGTTTTTTATCAATATACGAAATAATAAAAACCGGCCAAGTGCGACTCACACGAAGGGTTCCGTAGGTACCACAAACCAAAAACAAAATAATAAAAATTTAAGGGTGTTTAATTTTTAAGTTAATTAATTTTTTTACTTATTATATTATTTGTTGTTATAGCAGCAATATAAATACACACTGAAAATTACAACTGTCTGTCTATTACGTTCCTTGAAATACAGCCCGCTGACAGACAGACGGACGGACGGACGGACTGCGGAGGCATAGTAATAGGATTCCGTTCCGTTCCCTTTAGGTACGGAATCCTAAAAAACTACCCAAAATACGTTTTATGTTATTTTTATGTTCTGCTAGTTTTGGTAATGTAGGTATGATTATATAATTAGTAACGTACCCTCCACAGCTGTCCACAGCTATATCCCTGCAGTAGTGCTCCAACGTAAATAATTGATTTCCGTCAACAGCGTCGTCAGACGATGCAGGTTTTAATGAACGTGAGTATATTTCCGAAACACCCATCAAAAACAGTAATTGTGTGACCGGGTCGTAGACGACCCGTGCATAGATTTCTTTTAAATTTGTCGTAAGTAAAGATTGTATTTTCTTAGTTGTTGTGTCAAAACTGTATATTGACAAGTACCACTTTTTCCTGTTTTCGTCGACAAATAGTACCCCGTAGTGAACAGGATCGTAAGTAACTGAAGTTATCAAATGAGCCGACGGAATCTCTTCTGTGTGCGTTAGTGTTCCGTTGTGATAAAATTGTAGTCGTTTCTCTTCGCCAACGACAATGTCTGAAACATGAAAATATCATTAATTCATTAAAGTGATTGTTACATAATTATTATGGTAGATCTCCCTTTTCCTCTTCATTTAGTAAAATACGCGAATTATACAATGGTTTCTTAATTCTCTCTTATTTTTAAACATTCCGTTTTTTCAAAACTGTGTACTTCTGCTCTGGGCAGAGCGGAAGAGAGTGTCAGACTCTTTGCTGACTAAAACCCATCCGTGTTATTTTCAATGCCCTTTGCGTTCCAGGGCCGCGGTGACACTTTCGAACAAATTCCGCAACCTTTCTAAGTTCTACAGTCTTTTTTTCCTTCGAGGAGTGAGTACGTTCTACAATGGAATACACTAAAATTCTGCACGTCATAGCAACTTACGAAGGCCGAGCGTGCACTACGAATTTAACGGTTAGGATTAAAAAAATTGGAAAAATCTGGTATATTTTACATAGTTTGCGCTTAACTCGTTGGAATGCAGAGCTAAGAGGCTCATCGGTGACGTAAAACTAGTGGATGAAGCTACATAGCTTGGCTTATCGCCGTAAGGCTGCCTGTTTGTCGGTCTTCTACAGATTTTACTTCGGTGAGTGTGCCCAAGAACTCCACGACCTCATCCCACTTCTACCATCGGACATCCAGACGCACTGCATCTTATCATACCTACCTTGCTGCTATTCCACCAATTCGCGCTAAGCGTTTCCAAGCGTCTTTCATAATGCGCACAGCAAAGGAGTGGAACTCTCTGCCTGCATCTGTGTTTCCAAACGTTTACAACCCTAATCTCTTCAAAGTTAGAGTGAACAGGCTCCTTCTGGGTAAGCTCGCTCCATCGTAGACTTTGTCTCTGTCTTTTTTTTTTACAATTTATAGGCGCGCGTTTGACCACTATCTCACCTGATGGTAAGCGATGATGTGGTCGAAGATTGAGCACGCTTGCCTAGAAGTAACCTATTCACTCTTGACTTGAAGACTCCCAGGTTGTAGCTATCAGGAAACACAGACTCCGGCAGGCATGTCTTCTCTGAGTCAAGAGCAAACCCATTACAAATAATAAAAAAAAAGTTTGTTATTATTTAAGTGTATTGTGCACGGATTGATGATTTTTCAGCTATTGGCGGTGTTGTTCTTATGAAAGCTTTACTTGGTACGGTTGTTATCACATCCTAATTCTAACTATGCCCTTTTGCAAAAAAACGGGCACTTTAGATTTTTGCTCTATCTTAAATGAAGACTACAAGAAAGAGTTTTATTTATTGGACAATATTGTTTGTATATTGTGGCTGAAAAGCATACTTTTAATTAAATTTGAAATTAATAATAGACAACTAATGATTCGCGTAAAATTGCTAGAATGGCGCGAACTGTTGAAATTGTTACTAAGTTATTGTTAATTTTTTTACATTTTGGATAAATTATGTTAATTTATGGATTATTATTTTTACATTCAATACCACATTTTGATATTGATTAATAAGGCGGTAAGGGCCGGCAAAATTATAGCGCTAATAAAAGAAGTTTGATCGCGAACATTCGTGTTTCAACAGCTACATGTGAGTCGTTCAACTATCTGGTCAAAAGAAGACCAGGTTCGAGAAAAAAGCAATGCACAGAGCCACGCGACGACCGGTTTTTTGATAAGTCAGGTGTTACGGAATCGTAAGGGGAGAAAAGTTTACTTAAAGAACAGCCTTGAAGATGAAAGACTAGTAGAAGTTAACTTGTGAACGGTCAGGAGGAGGATCTTGGCTCTCTGCCGATATCACTTATCGCCCGGCTTGGTGCCCTAAGTTACTCCGTGAGCACCTAGTTGCCCGAATTCAGTTTGCTTGAAATTGTGCATCATGACTCTGGATGGCTGGAATAAAATATTGTTTTCCGATGAAGCTGCTAGCTTCTCTTTCTCTCTTTATACGGTGAGGATCGACGCCAGTGAGTGTTGCAAAGACCAGGGAAACGCTATGCGGACGTGTTTTTTGAAGAAATCGCTCCTTATGGCTGAGGCTCCGTTATTATTGGGGCAGCAATCAATTCGACAGAGCATAAGGAGTCAGTTTTCATAAAAAATGGAACATTAATGCACATCGGTACTTTACGGAAGTCCTAATTCTACATGCACAACCCGCATTAATTACTCTTGGAGAAGATTTCATTTTTTGGCGACGTGGAAGTGTATGTGCAAAAGTTCAGACGGACTAAATAAATAAAGTTTGAATATAGGGGAACTCTTAAAACAAAAAAAAAAAAACTGTCCCATGTGAGGGTCTCAAAACAACCTCTAAACTCATACAAGAATGCCACAATACGCCAGAACGCGTCACGATGACCAACAGCTACACTTTGACGCTGCAGTGGATAAAAAGACACAGCAAATCACTAGGAAATGACGCCGCCGATAAACCTTTTCACCCAGCTAAGCACGAGGCTACAAGAACGTACCCACACACAAGCTAAACTGCTGGTGGGCCTTGGCACCCGGCTGTAGGCGGTCCAAGGAGACTATGCCATCACTAGACAGAATACTAACCATGTGTTTTCTACGACTGGGTACAGCCTACGAAGGGTGATGGGGACCATCACCGGGCACTGCTCACTGAAAAACATCTCCACACGATACGTATAACGGACAGTTCTCTGTGCAGAGCATACAAAGAGCAGGAAAAAACTGTATCGCACATGCTCCTTGAGTATAAAGGCGTCGCCTAAATACGGAAGCAAACAATTGGGACACCGAATTCACATACAGATATCCTGAACACACTAGGAGGACTGATCTGCTTCTGGAGGGTGGCTGGCTGGTTAGAATGACGGCCGCCATGGCTCACGCACAATGGTTCAACATTACGACTAAGTGCGGAAACCATACCCATGTGGGTAATATCCCCGCAACTACTCAGCTTCAATAAAAAGTCAATATAAAAGAAACAAAAATAGAATTATTGTCGTTCTACTCACCCCAGCTGAACGAGTGCGCCAATTCCAGGAACAATGCTAAAAACGCCAACACACGCGTGCCATACATCTTGTTCTGCAGACAAGGTTAGTTCAGGAGACTTGTAATGTGACGTCAGCTCTCGGTGACCTCTCGGTAGATATAAAACAAAACGCTGTTAATAATCCTGTGAACACGAATCTATAAATAGGTAGTCACATCACAACTAAAAAAAACTGTTTCCATTTGGAAGAGTTCCTGCGATAAGCGGGCTTCCTGTGGATTAATTTTGATAGGAAAACCGGACAAATCCGAGTTTGACTCACACACCGAGAGTTCCGTATAAAATCTTATGTAGATATAGTTCTTCTATGACGAGATTGATTTATATTAGTGATTTTTGCCCGCTAAATAAAATACGCAACAAAACATTTTTTTTTCTTGACTCTTGGGACAGAATTTAAAGCGTTACGGTTTAAAAATAATAATGTTGGCCTGAGAAACAATTTGAGACAAGCCCGCCACACATTCCCAACCACACGAATTCCTGAAAACTAGAATCAACAGTGGCGACCACCAGAAAAAATGCCGAGTCACTGAAGCTCGTCGAGTCCCGGAGAAACAATACAACTGTCTTGGATCTCATGACGAAATTAATCAGAAAAGTTCGGTGGAGTAGGAAAAAATATAATTTCCACTTCCTTCCTTATCAAGCAGGAGATAGAATTGAGTTAGGCCAAAAGGCACCAAGGGACATTTACAACTGTTTTAAGCCCAGTTGCAAGCACTACGGATTATAATAATATTATCACTAATACTTCATCATCATCATCATCATCATATCAGCGGAAAGACGTCCACTGCTGGACATAGGCCTCCCCCAAGCGTCGCCACAACGACCGGTCCTGTGCGTCTCGCATCCATCGGCTACCCGCGACCTTCACCAGGTCATCGGTCCACCTTGTGGGAGGCCTTCCAACGTTACGTCTTCCGGTACGCGGTCGCCACTCCAGAACTTTTCGGCCCCATCGACCATCTGTTCTGCGAGCAATGTGCCCTGCCCACTGCCACTTTAGTTTGGCGATCCTTCGGGCTATGTCGGTAACCTTGGTTCTCTTGCGGATATCATCATTCCTGATTCAGTAATACTTATGGGTCCTAAATTGTGAGCTACTTTTGATTCCAGCAATAACTATAGCAGGCAAAATGTCAGCCTCTTCCGCTTACCAGTGGCAACAAGAGCCAAGGTGTTCTTTGAGGACTTCATCGGTTTCAATTTTATTACGCCCGACAACGTTTCGGGCGAGCCTAGTGCGGAGGCTCCCTCCAAATTGCGAATGATTTATTGAGAGATAGCCCCTTGACAAAGTTTATGAATTCGTCAATGAATGAAATGTCTGACTCTGGTGATTTAGGTGGCACCGTGGCCCACGCTCTGATCTGTTAATGGTACTCACAGTCATTTATTGAAGAATCGTCTGGTATCAGGCAGAACATCAGTTGTTTCTTCAATGCCGGTGGTATGTTTATTTTAAAGATCTGCACGTACGCAAAGTTGCCAGAACTATTAACCTTAAAGGAGACCACAGATCTTCTTTATAATGATTTATCCTTTATTTCAGGCCACTGAGGCTCATAAAATAAAATACATAATTTGTAATCATAATAAATAACTATAAAGCTATCGATCAAGTTTATCAACAATTTTCCGGAGTAAAGATTATATTTTCTACCGATGCTCTGTACCGTGACTTACCAACTCTAAAGATACTTAGATCAAGAGGAGAGAGTAAGGAGGTCCCCGGTGACTTCACGATTTTTAGCTAATTATGCTCTCTACGCCCTCCGCCAATGTTTAGTTTACGTTTTCAACAAGGCAGCCACTTCTCGTAAGTGAAGGTGTGTGACAATATCTCAGCACTTTCCTCAGCTGGCAGTACATCGCGAGTGGAGTCTGGCATGACACGCAAGAAGTGAGCTAAAAAAATCCCAATTTGCGTCTTTACATAAATAAAATTTCCAATTATGAGAGACGAACCTTGAGTACACATTATGAACACAATCAAGCAATGATCACTACAAGACGCAGGAAGAACGTGCCAACTACCCAAGCGTACGTGTACACTTGAAAGTGTGATGTCAACACAAGATTCGCCCATTTGGTTACAAAAAGTAGGTGGTGATCTTCCCAGACGCACCACGTGCTATGAATTGTGAACGGTGTTATGAATTGCAAAGATCATTTCAGCAATAAAATCTTCAACAGAACAACGCCTTTCGGGATCCGTGGAGCGAACTTTGCCAGGGAAATAGATGCATTTACGTCAGTACCAACTATAACTTTGCAGCCCGCGTGCGACCACAAGACGTGACGGGGGAGCATTTGGTCCAACTTCCATAAATAGATTGGCGTTGACCATTCATGATAGTAAGTACCCCATAGGTTTGATTTACTTGCGAGTACCATAATATGTCACAAAAATGATGCATAAATAGCCGTATCTTTTTATTGCGTTGACTTAGCAGCTTGATATTTTTAAAGCTTAAAGGTAATATCGACTTACGTATTTGATATTTCCTGAGACAGACGCACTACAAAGTTATCCTATAAGGGTTCCGTTTTTTCCTTTTGAGGTACGGAACCCTAAAAATTAGTTAAAAGTTGTGCAATATGAATTTCAGCACGTTCATAGTGTTATCGCTCGTTTCCTTTTGATATGAAACTATGTTTATTATTATACTACTGTTAAAGCCCAAAGTAAAGTAAATATAAAGATTTTCCTGTAAACTTAAGATTTGATAAGTCTTACCAGTAATAGCCCAAACTTAGCTGTGGTAAGTGCTAATTTCGGACATTTGCTAGCACAGGATAACAATAAAAAAAAAACTTTATTGATACAAAAACCCTTGAGACTTAAGACTAGGATACATTACTTGGTTAAAGTAATCCCAGAGACACGAAAATATAGTAAAATAGTAACAATGGAAGACAATAACAACAAGAAAATAGATTTTGGGCCCTTTGCTAGCTGGCAGCGTTGAGGACGAGTTTTTTTATCTTATATTTTAGTTTGTTGTAATTTAAGTTAAAATTGTTAATTTGTTTCTAAATATATCCGACAGGTGAGATAAAAAAATATCAATTACAAAACTACACTAAATTACCGTCGAAACCTCTTTTATTCTCCTACTAATACGAATGTCGAGATCGTTTTTACGTACTTTAAAATTTATTATTTATTTCCGACCTTACAATTATCTTTACAGGTAAAAGATCTTTATATAATCTGTATGTATATCAGATTTTTTAAATCTCTTTCCTGTCCGGGTTTACACAGTCAGGAAGTCGTGATCCTACTTGACGTATCTTTTACTTTTAGGTTTTGCTAGTAAATCCTGGGATTGACCATAGTCGCTTTGACTGTAGCAATTAGATAACTTTATCACTAGGATGTAGTCAAATCAGTAACAGGGTCGCTCTCTGATAAGAGCATCACTTATGGGAAAACTAAACTTGTATGTTATTACATATTTGTGCTCAGTTTATTTATTGGTCTATCTATAATCATTGTTACACAGCTATTCCAATGATAAATAATATGCACAATATTAAACGATAAACAAAACTTGCAATTGTAACATTGCAACCAAAGTTAAAAATTAGTATAATGGACCTATCTTATCCGACTGCACGACAGCAAACACAAGCTTATGTTGAACACGCGTGTCTATTCCATGGTGTGTGTGTGTGTGGGATACTAGGAACTACGTAGCATTCTAGCAGCCGTATGGGATCTAATAGCGGAGTTGTCTATCGATACATCAAGTTCGTGTGATGGCTTGGAGAAGGACATAAGTAATTATTTTTTTCTATCTCTTGCTGACAGGTTTATCAAAGTGGAACAAGACGAGAACACAATACATCAAGCTGCCGATACTGTCTCTTTCTCTCCAGTGACAGCAGAAGTTTGAGTATATGCGCTGAATCTTAAAAATAGTTTTACCTTCAGTATTGTCGATAATACCTCGAAGAAGTCTGCCGCAAACATGTCAGTGTCATTCATACTCGTATCATATTGGTAGAATAATAATAATTAATTGTTTCTCATATTAAAAAACACAGTACAAAGTCATTTTATAGCACACTAGTGGATGTCACGCGGTTTCACCCGCGTAGTTCCCGTTCCCGTGGGACGTGGGAATACGGGGATAATATACGGAATTTTTCAAATCGGTCCAGTAGTTCCGGAGCCTATTCAATTCAAACAAACAAACAAACATACAAACAAACTTTTTTTAATACGTGTAAGGACCCTGAGATCATAGCTTATAAATTTATAGATTTAATAAAAACTTCACTATTATCAAATACTACAACTAAATTAATCCCAAACGGTAGGCGGGTTACCAAGCCTTGGATGACTGCTGGTGTACTTCGATGTATTAATCTCCGTAATAAAATGCAAGTGCAAACTAAGAAAGATTCCTATAATATAATACTAAAAATCACTTTCCGACGTTTTCGTAACTATTGTACAAACTTAATAAAAAAACTAAAAAGAAAATCACAAAGAGAACAAATAACTAGGTCAATAAACAATCCAAAACAGCTTTGGCTAAAAATTAACGAAATTACACAATTTAAAACCCCTAAATCAGACAACTCTAATCTACTCAAGATCACACCACACCCTCTTGATTCTCTTAACCGTATTAACCAGTTTTTTGTTACAATTGGTAAAACATTGGCGGAAGAGATAATTAAAAAATCTAACCTCTCTAATCCTGGCTCTTCCTACCTAAGGAGTGAACAGCATACTACATCGTTCGTCTTGCTTGATACTGACCCGCAGGAAGTAGATGGCATACTCATGGGACTCGATTCTGAAAGCTCACCTGGCTGGGACGGTATACCTACAAAGTTTTTGAAAATGTCTAGGGACTTCATGGTCCCTCTAATAAGCCAACTTGCTAACCTGTGCTTCAAAACCGGGATATTTCCAGAGGCTTTAAAGCGATCTATGGTCACGCCTGTGCATAAGGGGGGGGACCGGAACGATGTCAATAACTATCGGCCTATATCGGTTATATCATGCATCGCAAAAATTTTAGAAAAATTACTAAATAACAGATTAATTAGTTACCTTAATAAACATAATATTTTATCTTCCTCGCAGTATGGGTTCAGAAGGGGTCTATCTACACAAGACGCTGCGAAGGCATTAACTGGCGATATAGTCAATAATGTAGATAAAGGACTGAAATGTCTTACAGTTTTCTTAGACTTAAAAAAGGCATTTGACACCGTTTCTGTCCCCATCCTTCTGCACAGACTCGAATCAATCGGCATAAGAGGTACGGCTCTTTCTCTTTTTGGTAGTTACCTATCAAACCGAAAACAGCAAGTTAGAGTTGGAAACCTCACTAGTGACGAAAAAATTGTATGTTTTGGAGTACCCCAGGGAAGTGTGCTTGCCCCGACGCTGTTCCTGATTTATATAAACGAGTTGTGTAATATTAGGAACAGCGGCGGACGAATTTTTTCATATGCAGATGATACAGCGGTAGTTTTCACTGGTGACTCTTGGGCTACCGTGCGTGCTGCTGCTGAACGTGGACTAGCGGTAATAGCAAGTTGGTTACATGCTAATCTTTTAACCCTCAACGTAGCCAAAACTAACTACATCTGCTTTACTCCAAATCAGAGGACACAGCCAGGTGCTGATTTTGGGATCGTGATCCATGAGTGTGCAACCTCTCAGCATCCTTGTAATTGTCAACGCATACAGCGAGTCAATTTCATTAAATATCTTGGTGTAACAGTTGACCAAAGACTGTCCTGGCACACCCATATTGAAAATACCATGGCCAGGGTCAGAAAACTTATATGGATTTTTAAAACGTTACGACATGTGATGCCACCGTTGCTACTAAACAAAATCTACACTGCCCTGGCACAATCGGTTATCACATATTGTATACCGCTCTGGGGAGGGGCCACCAAGACCAAATTTCTAGACCTAGAAAGGGCTCAAAGGTCTCTCATTAAAGTTATGTACTTTAAACCCTTTCGTTACTCCACAGACAACCTTTACAAGTTAAGTAATCTTCTTACTGTAAGGAAATTATACGTATTGAACATAACCATACATCTGCACAAGACCCTTTCTTTTGACCTATCTAAGCTCGATAAAAGACGCAAGGACATTGTGGCCCATTCCACTCCGGTCCGTACGGTATTTGCTAGGCGTCAGTATAACACTCAATCTACCTATATTTATAATAAATTGAACCATATATTGAATATTTACCCCATGTTGCGGTATGAATGCAAACATACTCTATCGGAATGGTTAAAATCACAAACATACGATGAAATTGAACTATTATTAACCAGAATATGCTAAAGTAAGCACCCAAATCTTAACATACATCAACCGATCAATCATTAACACATCCATGTACTCACACCCATACACCACTCACACCCATCTCCCACTCACACACACACACACACACACACACTCACACCCCACACCAATTTATTGTAATCATCCTAGAACCTTTATTTTAATTTTCATTTACTTTTAATTTTGTCTCAACAGTTTAAATTGTAACCCATGGGAAGTTGCGAGGTAACCCCATCACAAGTATCCTTATAACTTACTGGGGTTGCCTCAATTTTGTGCTGTAGAACAATTGTATGAGAAACAATAAAAACTTTTTATTATTTAAAAAAAAAAAAAAAAAAAAAAAAAAAAAAAAAAAACAAACAAATCTTTCCTCTTTATAATATTAGTGTAGATATTACGAGACTGGTGTCTGTTGTAGGTAAAACCTGTATTACAGATCACCAGGCTTTCCCTTCATCGGACAACTCAATTACGACTAATGACTGTATTAAAATAACTTATAGGTACACAATATAACATAATAACAAAAGTGAACCAAAATGGAAATCTAAAAAAAATCTGGTGACAAAAGTGACTAAAATGGATTGGTGATTGAGTGTGTGTTAGTGAGAGTGTGTGTGTGAGAGTAAGAGTTCGGGTGATGGTGCGATGAGCACTTGTGTTTAAATTATCGTCGTTCCATACCCGCACTTGTTACCTTAAGGGTTTCAATGAACTTTCTGTTTCATTGTAATTTAACGCCTTGTAGCCAAGCAAAAACTTTTTTTTACAATCTGCTTATTTATTTTATTATATAAATATGGACCCAGGAAACATAAAAATTATGTGCAAAACTCAATTAAATTTATTTGTCGTGCAGAAATCAGTCGTTCTCCTCTTACCTGAGATGGTTTTGGGGTCATAAGACAGCTCCGAGTGCTTCTTAATAACTGTTTGGAGAATAAAGAGCTGTCTTACGGTCAATACCAACCAGCGCTGATACATATCAGCGCTGGTTGGTATGGTTTTTTATAAATCAATGCCTGCGGGTATTGATATATAAAAAACCCAAGATGCACAGTCTCGAACAAATGCAACACTCGAAACTGTCGTCAAAAACTGACATGTATCAAGTGTCATGTGTGAGTTAGGTTTAAAGAAATTTATTTCTCATAAGAACATAGTTCACTTAAAATGAAATTTACAAATTAACTTAAATACACTTATTTTTGCTCTAGTTTAGTATAACATTACATGACAATATAACTATCAACTATCGCAGGTACAGTACGTACTATCAATATGCGATTTTAATTTTGTTTTTAAGTTGAGTTGTGTGTAGTTATACTATAAACATTTTTTTTTGCAAATTCAAGCTTACACGGATCGCTTAAAGTTGTTTTTACAAAGCAGTGCAGTATGGCGAGCGATGAGAGACTGTTTCAAACTTGCGCACAATTATAAATTATGCGCTTGTTTTTTGCGGACGTTTTTGAGATGCTGAGTGTGTATCTTGGGTTTTTTATATATCGATGACTGCGGGTCTAAAAAGGCCACTTTAGCAGAATCAGAAAGCAAATCACGCTACCCGTCACTGTCAAATTTTCCCAATCAACCCTGAACCTAATGCGTTAGCGATAAAGTTGAAAATGTTTGACAGATTGTTATGTGGTTAATATTATGATTCTCCTAAAGTGGCCTTTTTAGCCGCCCTGTAGACTACTGGCAAACACGGAACCTTTCAATAACGTCCTGTCCGTTTCCTTACTTGGACTTGAAAATTTGCAACTTTATAAGTGTAAGGCGTTTTCGCTTGTATTGCCTCGATTGCGAACAGTTATTATGAAAAAACTGAAATGCCATTCAATTACTGACACAGGTTTATAATATTACAATCACCTTATCGAGACCTTACTAACTTATCACACTAAACTAATTACTCATAGTTGCAAGGCCAGGATAGACCTTAGAGCTATTTAAGAGAAAATCGAATGAGTTATTGATTTGCTATAACAATCGAGCAGGCGTCAAGCTGCATCAGCCGGTTTATTCTGTAAACATCTCACCGTGTTAACTTAGGTGTAGTGAACGTGAGCTGAAATGTCATTCCATCTTGTTTGTAGGGATTGACAGCTCACTTCATGTTCACTTCACCTAAGTTACAAAATCTTCTTCTTCTTAATCCCTGTTTGAAATTTCATACAAATCCGTTCAGCCGTGACTGATTTGATTAACAAGCATCATAACATGCAGGTTTTCACATAGATTTTTTAATATAGATTGATTAATATATGAATAAACCAATCATATACAGGTTCATATTTTTAGTGTGTGTAACAATAACAACAATGACATGAAGTTGAGTTGGATGGCACTAAAAAATAAAATCAAGTCACCTCAATTGCATGAGCAGTTCACCAAAAAAATAATGTTATGAACAGAAAGCTGAAACAGAATGCCGTTCATGGATTAGAGTTTTCCCATACAGTCCCAGATAAAAGAGTTAAATAAAATATGGTAGATATTCAATAAAATGCATGTATAAAATACCAATGACTTTTATTAAAAAGACAAACTTAAACTAATACGAGCACAAAAGCAAAAACATTGGTAGAGAACAATATTAAAGACTAGTACCCGAAGAAGACAGAATATACAAAGACCGAGATAGTCGCACGGGCACTTGACCGTGTGATGAGTACGAACACTTCTCCGCACTCAATGTACTCAGGACATGACACGCAATTGTGACATGCTGGCGACACTTGCTCATAGCTCATAGGTTACAGGGCGGAGTATATAGAAAGCTCAATGTTTACCACTTACTGTTAAATGCAATAACTTGAAATTGGAATTGCAAGTAATTTGTTGCTTCAATTTTATTGTACGCAACAGGTAAGAAACTAGCATCGTGTGAATGTGCTTCAATAGTAGATCATAATATGAATACTATGTGTGACGAAGATTAAGCTTAGTCAAGGTATCCACTCGGTGTAAGCAGTCCACTGCTGGACAAAGGCCTCGCCCAAGTCGCGCCACAATACCCGCCGCCTGATTATGTTACGTGTCTCAGTAAAGGCACAGATTCCTTTTCCTTTCGGATTGTTTAGTGCACCAATTCCGGAATGTATCAAACAAACTGTGAAAGTGATTATTTGACTGATTGGGTGCATTACCTAGTGCGAAAGTCATGAATATAAACGAAGTGTAGGCAAAGGTATCGCAGTGCCTGCCAAAATAATAGCAGGCTGGAAGATTTGCCTTTGAGTACTGAACTAAGTTAACTTAAAACTAAAATACAAATTCTTTAAGGTAATAATTGTATATATATGAAGGTAGGTATGGACCTCTCTCTTCTTTCAAAGACAAAACATAAAATATGGTTTGATGTTAAAAAAATTCAATAAGAAAAACTTCTCTTACGTCTTCTTTTTAAATACAACTTTTGTTTTAAACAACTAATTGGAAAACTGAAACTCACTCACACTTTTCATTACGAAGGACAAGGTATACACAATATTGAACTTATAAACTATCTACTACAAAAATTGTTACCATTTTATTATTTATACTGATACATTTTAAAGAAGCTTGACGTTATGTTTTTGATAAATCAGGTGAGGTCAGATTCATAATGTTGTACGCGTACTAACAAGTACCAACCAAGTAACAAGTTCAGTTGTCAGACGACAGTTGCCGCACACGTGTACTCCATTGTTCTACCCAGAGTAACGGTAACTCTAGGTTGTCCCTCAGAACTGACACTACAAGCTGCTTGTATATGCGTGCATCTTGCACCTTCATAACCCGCTGTGCATCGACAGACTGGCTGATGCTCATCATTTAGAAAACAGGCGCCGTCGTTTAGACAATATTCTGCGCACGGATTAACTTCACATCGCTCCCCAGAGTACCCCGAGTTACATCTGAAATAACGAATATATAGAATGTTACTTATTGAGAAAAGACCGTTGTCCTACAGTAGGACAATAATGGGCAGGCATTAATATTTATTAAAATATTTACACTATCTGTGCCTCTAATGTCATGGATTTGCTGCTTTACCTGCACTTAGGGCGTCCCTCAGTATTGACACTGCAGTTTCCTTGCAAACAATAGTCATTGCAAATGGAAACTTCGCATCTTTCACCCTTATAATCTGCAGTGCACTGGCAGACCGGCATGTCCTCCTCATTTAGAGAACAGACACCATTGTTTAAGCAATGCTCATGGCACGCGTTTACTTCACACCGTTCCCCTGAGTAGCCGGCATTACAACTGAAATAAATCAAGAAACCCAACTTCATTTGCGACTCGTTGTAACAAGTGAACTAGCTGCGCGTCCTCTGCGCTGCGTTTCAAACGTTCTATAAATTTATTTTATCTTAGACAACTTTGACGTCAGTGAGAAAAATTAGATTTTAAATTAACATAAGTCTGAAATCCCCAATTCACTTTCAACAAGTCTGCTGACAACTGATGATATTCCCTGTATGACAAGAGGCCTTTGGCCTTCAGTGGGACAATAATGTGTATGCATTAATATTAATGAAAGTGTTTACGGTACATGCGACTGATTTCATTGATAACATGCTTTACCTGCACTTAGGGCGTCCTTCAGTATTGACACTGCAGTTTCCTTGCAAACAATAGTCATTGCAAATGGAAACGTCGCATCTTTCACCCTTATAATCTGCAGTGCATTCGCTGACCGGCATGTCCTCCTCATTTAGAGAACAGACACCATTGTTTAAGCAATGCTCATGGCACGCGTTTACTTCGCACCGTTCCCCAGAGTAGCCGGCATTACAACTGAAATAAACCCAACTTCATAAGCAACTCGTTGTAACAAGTGAACTAGCTGCGCGTCCTCTGCGCTGCGTTTCAAACGTTCTATAAATTAATTTTATCTCAGACAACTTTGACGTCAGTGAGAAAAATTAGATTTTAAATTAACATAAGTCTGAAATCCCCAATTCACTTTCAACAAGTCTGCTGACAACTGCTGATATTCCCTGTATGACAAGAGGCCTTTGGCCTTCAGTGGGACAATAATGTGTATGCATTAATATTAATGAAAGTGTTAACAGTACATGCGACTGATTTCATTGATAACATGCTTTACCTGCACTTAGGGCGTCCCTCAGTATTGACACTGCAGTTTCCTTGCAAACAATAGTCATTGCAAATAGAAACGTCGCATCTTTCACCCCTATAATCTGCAGTGCACTCGCAGACCGGTATGTCCTCCTCATTTAGAGAACAGTCACCATTGTTTAAGCAATGCTCATGGCACGCGTTTACTTCGCACCGTTCCCCAGAGTAGCCAGTTTTACAACTGAAATAATGATAACAAGAAACAGCGTTACTCGATGAACAAGGAAAGCAACGAATATTTGTGACTAGTTGTATCAGGCGAACAAGAACAAGCGCGAACGGTACGCTGCGTTTTAGCACCCTTATTGTTTAATTTATGTAATGACACACTCTTTCACAATCGAAAGGATATACCTAACCATCAATAAAGTGCTATCATCATCATCATCATCATATCAGCAGAAAGAAGTCCACTGCTGGACATCCACCAAGCACCTCCCCCAAGCGTCGCCACAACGACCGGTCCTTCCATCGGCTACCCGCGACCTTCACCAGGTCATCGGTCCACCTTGTGGGAGGCCTTCCAACGTTACGTCTTCCGGTACGCGGTCGCCACTCCAGAACTTTTTGGCCCCATCGACCATCTGTTCTGCGAGCAATGTGCTGCCCACTGCCACTTTAGTTTGGCGATCCTTTGGGCTATGTCGGTAACCTTGGTTCTCTTGCGGATATCATCATTCCTGATTCGATCACGCAAGGAAACTCCAACCATTGCCCTCTCCATTGCCCTTTGAGCCTTCTGATGAAGCCCATTGTAAGCGACCACGTTTCAGTTCCGTATGTCATCACTGGCAACTCGCACTGATCATACGACTTTCGTCTTGAGACACTGTGGTATGTGGGACGAGAAGATAGAATAGAATAGAATAGAATACTCTTTACTATGTACACCATATAAGTTACAGAAAAGATAGATGAGAAACATTACATAGGGTGACACAATGGGCGGCCTTATCGCTAAAAGCGATCTTATCAAGACAACCTTTGGATGGATTCTAAAGAAAAAAAGGAGATACAGTACTGTAGGTAGTAACTTCCCGAACGCTGCCCAGCCGAGTCGGATTCGACGGTTGACCTCTTTCTCGAAGTTGACCCTACCTAACTGGACCGTTTGTCCTAGGTAGACGTACTCGTCTACAACTTCGAGAGTAGAGCTTCCGATCTTGATGGGAGTGGGTGCTACATGGGTTTTACCATGATCTTGGTTTTGTCCATGTTCATTTTGAGACTCACCCTTTCGGAAGCTCTACTGAGGAATGACGTCTCCCTGCCTCACACCCCGCTGCAGGACGATAGGTTTCGAGGTCTGATCCTGAAGTCGGACTGACATGGTGGCGTTTTTGTACAAAACTTTCAACACCTCGATGTACCGATACTCGATCTGGCACCGTTGGAGAGACTGCAGCACAGCCCAAGTCTCGATCGAATCAAAGGCTTTCTCGTAGTCCACAAACGCTACGCAGAGGGGCAGATTATACTCTTCGGTCTTCTGTATACCTGACGGAGCGTATGTATGTGGTCTACGGTGCTGGAAGTCGTCAAACCTGCGCGCGAGACGATTCGTGATGACTCTGGGAAACAGCTGAAGTGTGATGGGCTTATAGTTCTTAAGCAGTGCATTGTCGCCCTTCTTAAAGAAGAGTACCACCACACCTCTACTCCATGCCTGTGGCGTTTTCCCTTCAAGTATGACGGCATTGAACAGTTCATCATCTTCAACACCCTAATCTCATACAGGCTAACGTCCGGGATGTCCTCGGTATAGTGCCAAGTCAATCTAGCTCTTGGGTCGCTGCTTTTAATTGCTGAAATATTTTCAATTAATTAAATGTCATGTACAGATTCAAGATAAAGATTAACATTAGCGCGAGTCAGTGTTCTAGGTCCTCTAACTTTAGGTTTCCAAGCTTGCGAGTCTTTCTGAGAAACGGTGATGGTGATGACGTGGATGCCTCAGAACCTGGTAACGTTGGGTGGTCGAAGATGGAGCACACTTGCCTAGAAGTAACCTATTCACTCTTGACTTAAAGACTCCCAGGCTGTCGCTATCAGGAAACACAGACTCCGGCAGGGAATTCCAATTCTTAGCTGTACGCACTATTAATGTGTTCCCAAAACGTTTTGTGCGCGTGGGTGGGATGTCCACCATGTACCGGTGGCGCATCGCCGTCAATTGACTCAATTGACTGAAGGGCATCAAGCTGGTATCTGGCAGATCCGTCCCAAAGATGAGAGCAGTACTCCATACATGATCGAACTTGCGCTTGATAGAGTTTGAGCAGCTGTTCCGGCGTGAAGTACCGTCTCACCTTTGCTAGGATCCCCAAATTCTTTGCAGCTACTTGAGCTTCACAAGTACCAGGATACCAGAAACATGTTGAAGTATTTCCGGCACTGGAATTGCGAGTGGTTAGGATTCAAAAATACTAGGAGAACAGAAATATATCGAAGTTTTTGCTGTACTGGAATTATGAGCGCTAAATATTCACAAATACCAGAAACATGTCGAAGTAGTTCAGGGGCTGAAAAAACGTACAGTGAAAACTCACAAACTATCAGAATAAAGAATCATGAAGATGAATTTCCTATAATGAGAACTAGGGACAAAAAAGTAGCGCGCCGCCTCTAAAGTCTACGCAGATGAAGTCGCGGGCAAAGTGCTAGTAAAAAAATATCATGACGGACGATATATACAAGAGATGGGTAACTCAGGAGAGATATATAAAAAAGATATGAATCAATGCTTTTCCAACATCCAAATGTATCAGTGTATCTTTACAACTCATTCACTCACGGCGACTTTTTTTTGTCTCGCAACCGTATTTTAAGTTAGCGCACATCTATGCACTCGTTCTTGTAGACCTCCAAGGTAAAATTCAAGCGTCTCTTTTGCTCTTCCGTATTTGAAATGCTCTGTCGCGCTTTAACATTATCTAACGCTCTTACTGATATCGTGAATTGAGTTGAGCGAAGCGATTTAAGCGAGCCACGATGAACAAACAGCGTGAGCAACTGGTACATAAGGATATAAAATGCAAAAGAATGATACAAATCCCATTGATCGAAAGGAACATTTCAATCTTTTTTAGTGATCCGTTTTGCCCATGTCTAATATATATATATATTTTTGTATTTGACATAAGTGACATCTGTGTTGCCAAATATTGATTAACAAATCAATTAAAATCATCGAATCGATACAAAATTAATTTAGTAAAAACAATGCTATTTATATTATATGTTATATAAAGTGAGCATATATTATCGAATTAAATCGATATACTTTCTTTTTAATTAATGAATAATATTTGCACAAAAACATACATAATACTTGTGGAATTCTTTTGGCCGTCCATTCGTTTATTTAATATCCCTTTTCGTATTTTTTCATGTGATTATTTATTAACTTTCAACATTACATTCTCTAAGTTTTTTATCTCACACCACTACCCGTGAAATACTTATCATTCAAGAGTCACTACGTCAAACTGATTTACGTAAGTAGGTAAATTATTTGTAAATTGTATTGCAATTATTTTATTGAGTAAAAGAATATTTTATTGTTCACTAAAGTGATTAACTCAATTAAAACTCATCATCATCGATTTGGGTTTATAGTATATGGCAACATTGACGTAATACGTTTAATTGGCTCTATATTTACCGACTTCAAAAAAAGGAGGGGGTTCTCAATTCGGTTGTATTTTTTTATGTTTGTTACCTCATAACTCCATCATTTATGAACCGATTTGAAAAATTCTTGTTTTATCTGAAAGGATATATTTTCCAATTGCTCCCGTAGAAACTTAATTAAAATCTGTTAGGAAGTTTGGCTTTTAAATCAAAATAGCTGGAATTCGTTTACTTGGATGATGGTTTTTTGTCATCCAAGTAAACGAAATTGCATGCTATTTGCCAGTGGTGTTGTTAGGTGTGGGGTACCACTAAAAAGTGAAAAATAAAAAACTTTTTCCAAACAAATACAACCGACATCAAAATAATAAAAAAAAACTACAAAGTAAAAAATAACTTTAATTTCGGAAGTCGCTGTCAGTATACGAAGAAATTTTACTAAAAACACCACAAAAAGTTTTTATGCGTTTTGTTTTGCATTAACACGTTTTGTTTCCGTTACGGGGCTGCGCCCTAAAAACATAGTTTTTAATTGCTCCCCACAACAAATAAAACATTTTAGCTTGGAAAATAACTACAGATATCACCTAAAATTTGGATTGGATTTGATGAGGTACCCTACTCACCAAGCTTTTATTATCGTAACGCGTCCGTGTTTGGGTTTTAAAATTTCATGTGTGTACCAAATTTCACCAATAGATTTGGTGAAAATCAGCTGTGACAAACGGACAGACAGACATACGACTGATCCTATAAGGGTTCCGTTTTTCAATACAAACTTGTTAAAATTACTGAATGCGAATGAACCCCGAGGCTCCACGATGCACCTGGCTGCGCAGCGCTAAACAAGGATCGTCTCGGTGTGAGCTCACTAAATATCTTCGGTAGTCCTTAGTAGAGTAGAAAATGTTTTACCTGCAATTAGGTTGACCCTCAGCACTGACACTACAATCTCCTTGCAGACAATAGTTGTGACAGAGGGACACATCGCACCTCTCTCCGATGTAACCCTGTGCACATTCACAACGAGACTCCCAACTAACTTCTGTACCGTGCACACACAACAGGCTCATTTCTGTACACTCAGGCTTCGAGTTATTCTGTGTCAGACTCGTCAGAGCTTCACACCTAGGAATTCCTTGAGTTTGTTCCTGTATTGAATAGTTGGCTGCTATAACTTCACAATCCAGACAGTTTCGGTAAGAAATTTGAAGTAGTTTTGCTTCCTCGTTGTTCTGTGAATTCTTCGGAAGTTGCCAAACTTTTTTTTGTATTACATCGTTCCAGTAGATGAAATCTTTTGATACGGCCAATGAGTTAGCATAAGATTGGTTTTTGATAGTATATAATGTTCTCCTGTTGTTTCCATTAAAATCTGCGCTCTCAATAGATGGCTGATAACCATCATTTCTAGTTATTTTCTCGGTCCAGTAAATTTTTTGTGTCTGTTGGTCAATAACAAAGCTTCCTCGGTTAACAACATATTTCTGTATTAAAATTTCTGTCTCGGAGCCATCAAACCGAGCTCTCGCTATCTCGTAGTCGGTGGCCCAGTAAATATACCTGGAATATTACAATAATAATATGTTAATATTCACAAAGTTCAAAACGAGTTTTTTTTTTAATTAATAAACCTACCCCAACGGCAAAAATAGTCAAACGAAAATACGATTCTATTAAATGCATACATATAACAAAACTTGTTGACCCGCGCAACTTCGTCTGCTCCGCTTCTATTGGTCTTAGCGTGATGATATATAGCCTTTCTCTATAAATGGGCTATCTAACACTGAAATAATTTTTCAAATCGGACCAGTAGTTCCTGAGATTAGCACGTTCAAGCAAACAAACAAACAAATAAACTCTTCAGCTTTCTATATTAAAGTAGTATAGATACTAAATCTTGAGGCGTCTGTTTCCAATTGGCGCGAAAACAACTGAATAGAATGTGTTCAAATTTTGCATAAACAATCCTTATAGGTTACGGTCAGCCAGCATATAGGCTATATATTACAACGCTATGTGCCATGGAGAATGAGCAATATTTAAAAAAGTCTGTTTTGAACGAGAATTAGTCCATGGATCGATGCTCACCAACAGATATTATTTTTGTATTTGTGGGTCGCAGACCCGGTCAATTCGGTAGGCTATGTTTGAGCGCTTGAACGTGTCCTTACAGGCTGTCTCTGAATGGGGCGATGCCAATCTGGTCAAGTTCAATGCTGCTAAGATCCAAGCGTGTCTATTTTCCGCCAAAAGGAGCCAATTCCCTCCAGCTCCATCTTTTCGAGGTGCAGCCGTGGCGATAACCGACCAACTTGACCTTCTTGGGGTTACATTAAAATCTACCCTCAATTTTGGCCCTTTCATAGAGGCAAAAGCTCAGGTGGCTGCAAAGGTGAGACGGTACTTCACGCCAGAACAGCTGCTCAAGCTCTATCAAGCGCAAGTTCGATCGTGTATGGAATACTGCTCTCATCTATGGGACGGATCTGCCAAATACCAGCTTGATGCCCTTGAGTCAATTGAGAAACGAGCCAAGAGGATCATCGGTAATGACAGGCTCGTCGAGTCTAACCTCCAAAGTCTTGAGCATCGACGCCGAGTTGCTGGCCTGTCGGTTTTCTATCGGTTGCAGTTTGGGGAGTGAGTGACGGAATTGCATGATTTAATTCCGCCATGCCCGTTCCATCATCGGACCACAAGACGAACGGCGAGGCGCCACCGGTACATGGTGGACATTCCACCCACACGCACAAAACGTTTTGGGAACACATTCATAGTGCGTACAGCTAAGGAGTGGAATTCCCTGCCGGAGTCTGTGTTTCCTGATAGCTACTACCTGGGAGTCTTTAAGTCGAGAGTGAATAGGTTACTTCTAGGCAAGCGTGCTCCATCTTCGACTACATCATCGCTTACCATCAGGTGAGATAATGGTCAAACGCGTGCCTATCAATAGTAAAACAAAACGAAAATCAATTTGATTCATCAAGTAGTTTCAAAAAGATTGTTCGTTAATTTTAGATGATAGCCTATGCTATCCCGTTGCTTCATAGCATGGGTTCATTTCTTCTGCCATGTGTACGGGGAACCCACTGACCAAACATCAACCATCAATACGCATAAAATTGACAAATGTTTTTGGAGATAATCTATACATATAATAAAATCGTAGACTAACCGTGTCTGTACATTGAATATTTTTGCATGAAAATTACACAGAAAACTCAGGAAAAAGGTATAAAACACAAAAATGTAATTTTTGAAATTTTTGTCTGTTTGTCTGTTTGTCTGTTTGTCTGTGCGTTTGTGGGAGCATCACGCTTAAACCACAGATTCGATTGCAAATCTAAGTACTTAAAAATATTAAGTGATAACCCGAGTAACATTTAGCGTTTATTTCATCAAAATCGACCCACAAAATCAAAAGATATTGAATTTTTAAGTTTAGGAAGAAACTTCCTAATGTATTCTGATGAGTCAGAGCGCCATCTATTGAGAAAAATAAAATGCACGAAAGCATTCAAAATTGTTGAGTTATTTGTGAAACTTTTAATAAGTGGCAAAATAAGAGTGATCATTTTATACCTTTTCGTTATTGATCGATACAATCGATCCACAAAATCAAAATATATTGAATTTTTAGTTTAGTAAGAAACTTCCTTATATATTCTGATTAGTCAGAGCGCCATCTATTGAGGAACCAAAAAATGCATGAAAGCATGAATGTTACACCAAAACACATTGATTGAGTTATTTGTGAAACTTTTAATACGTAGACGTAGTCTTCTATACATATAATAAAATCGTAGACTAACCGTGTCTGTACATTGAATATTTTTGCATGAAAATTACACAGAAAACTCAAGAAAAAGGTATAAAACACAAAAAATGCAAATTTTGTTTTTGTCTGTTTGTCTGTGCGTTTGTGGGAGCATCACGCTTAAACCACAGATTAGATTGCAAATCTAAGTACTTAAAAATATTAAGTGATAACCCGAGTAACATTTAACGTTTATTTCATCAAAATCGACCCACAAAATCAAAAGATATTGAATTTTTAAGTTTAGGAAGAAACTTCCTAATGTATTCTGATGAGTCAGAGCGCCATCTATTGAGAAAAATAAAATGCACGAAAACATTCAAAATTGTTGAGTTATTTGTGAAACTTTTAATACGTGGCAAAATAAGAGTGATCATTTTATACCTTTTCGTTATTGATCGATACAATCGATCCACAAAATCAAAATAGATTGAATTTTTAGTTTAGTAAGAAACTTCCTTATATATGCTGGTTAGTCAGAGCGCCATCTATTGAGGAACCAAAAAATGCATGAAAGCATGAATGTTACACCAAAACACATTGATTAAGTTATTTGTGAAACTTTTAATACGTAGACGTAGCAAAATAAAAGTAAACATTTTAATACCTTATCGTTATTTACCGTTACATACGGGCTTCTTATTTAACGTCTTCCGCTGCCAAATATTTTGTCAGTTTACATGGTCGATAGATGGCGTTGCACTGATGACGCGTTTTTCTGAATTGCGGTGTTAAGATTTTCCGCTGGAGAATGACCTCACACAATTTCTAAACACAGTCGTGTTTCGAAGGAATTTCGGTTTGGTCTCTGAAAGGTCTTAAACTGTTAGGGACCATAATTGGTTAAATCTCTGGTGCTGGTTTCGTTTAAAGTGCATTTATCGTAGAGTCTTAAACTGATTTAGTTTTGCGAAGTTCTGGACGGTTCGACTTGCGGATCAGGCCTGTAGGGTTCCGTACCAAAGGTGCTGTGCTGACGGGACCCTACTGCTAGGCCTCCGCGATTGATTCCGTTTAGAGCAAAGCAACGAACGGTTCGATTTGCGAAACAAGGCTAATAATAATAAATAAAAATCTTATATTTCAGACAGAGTCCATTTTTTGGTTAGTAGTTGGGTTTAGGTTTAGTTTAGGTTAGTAGTTTGGTTTTTTATAATAAGGTATCGTACCAAAGGTGGTCACGGTGACGGGAGCGATCGATTTTGGGAGGCTACTCTCTAAGTCCGAAGTCCGTAGTTTCGTGCTTAGTTGCGGACGTATTCTACTCCGTATCACCTACAGACTTACGATTAGTCCCGAACCCGAACTAAGAATGAATGACAACACGATTTCACAGTAACTGTCAAATCGTGTTATCATTAGTTCTCATTGGTTAGGTGATACGGAGAGGAAATTTTTTTTTTTTACAATAGATAGGCATACGTTTGACCACTATCTCACCTGATGGTAAGCGATGATGCGGTCGAAGATGGAGCACGTTTGCCTAGAAGCAACCTATTCACTTTTGTCTTAAAGACTCCCAGGTTGACCGCAACTAAGTTTTTAATTCGTGCTAAGTATCAAACGGTTCGATTTGCGAGCCAAGGCAAATTATAGGGTTCCGTGCCAAAGTTGCTAATGGGACCCTATTATTTAAGCCTTCGCGTACGATTTTGATTTGTGCGAACCCAGTCGATTTTTAGGGTTCCGTACCAAGTTTGCTAACGGAACCCTTTTTTTTAATAAGCCACCACTGTCCGTCTTCCTTCAGTTTATGCGTTTTATTTTTGTCTCGCTAATGTAAAAAATGTCTTCTAGAAAAAGGTCGAATCTTTCACAATATAGCAAAATTCTTAATATTCTTAATATATTGAAAACAAAGTCGGGTTTGTTCGAACACTTTTCGAACTCGAGAACGGCTCGACCGATTTTCATAGTTTTTGGATTAGTCTTCGTCCGGAATAGCATAATAAGAATTAAAATACAAAAAAAAGAGTAGGCAGGTAGGGTAGGTAGGTAGGATAGGTAGGTAGGGTAGGTAGGGTAAGTAGGGTAGGTAGGGTGGGTAGGTAGGTAGGTAGGGTAGGTAATTAGGGTAGGTAAGGTAGGGTAGATATGGTAGGTAGGATAGGTAAGTAGGTAGTGTAGGTAGGTAGGGTAGGTAGGTAGAATAGCCAGTTTTTTTTTTTAAAACGTTGCCCCACACTAGGAATTTCTTCTGTATCGTGGGTGCGTTCACAAACATACAAACTCACATACACAAACAGCCAGACCCGGAACATCTATCTGTAGGCCATACAAATATTTGTTCCGTGCGGGAATCGAACCCGCGACACGCAGCGCAGCAGCCGATCGCTCAACCACTGCGCCAACCGTGTCGTTGACGGGAGCGAAGCCGCGCGGGTCAGCTAGTTAGGAATATATTTCCACGAAAACGGCCATGGAAGAAAATTATACACATCATCCGATTCAGTTTAATGATTTCCATTTAGGTATTTAATTTTTATAAAACTTTGCAAAGTCACATACATCCAACAAACTGTTTTCTGTTTAGTTTCAAAACTGTTCAATTCCCAGTGAACCTATGCATCGTCATGACTAGCCCATGGCCAGAAATTATCCGTTGCGAGACTCACTCTCCAGTAGATCAAGGGGAACTGTAGATACCTAGGCAATGACGCCACAGACAAACTCGCGAAAAGAGGTTCCGAGGTGGTAGTGCTGGACCATTACCCAATCCCCTCCTACCTTTTCATAGTTTCGTACATGAAATTGCCAAAGATCAACTGAACTTCGTGACAACCAATGATCACGGGCTACAAATTGCAGGTAGTCAAAACTGTCAACGTCAAGTCTATACACGCGTCTAATTAAACAACTTCTCAGCCCAAGAAGAAATACCCTCCGAATAATAATAGGTATTATTAGGGGTCATTGCCTTCTAAAAACATATTTTCAACATAGGCGCTGTAGACAGCCCAATTTGTTGAGTTTGCTTCGAACCAAGGAATCAGTTGCCCACGTCATCCAAAAAGTAATGCTGAACCTGCCCGACGTCAATAAATTCTCGGAACGGTGATAACGCGCCGCCAAACCTGCGAAGCACCCTCTTGGGCATCTGTGCATTTGGGCGGAGCTAAGCTGGCTAACTTAGCCAGGACTGATGGAGAATGGGAGTCTAACTTGGTGCGGATAGCGGAGTCTCTACTGCCTCCGTTGCAGGGGTAGACTTCTCTTCTGGTTGGTGTTATGTAGCCAATTTTATGTAGCTCTATCGCACGTTAATAACCGTTTTTTTTTTTTTTTTTAAGGACGGTAAATCATCAAATGACTCCTCCCGCACTAGGCGGAGTGACTGTCAGACTCTTACTGACTAAAACCCATCCATGTTCCTCCTAATGCCCTTTGGGTTGCAGGGCCGCGATGACTCTTTCGAACAAATTCCGCAACGTGTTAACAACCCTAGCAACTTTCTTTAACATCATGTATAGAGAAGCGTTATCATTAAAACGTTTCTCATTATGAAAAATTACTAGGACTGGTCGGCATTTGGAACACAAGCGGTGAAACAGCCAGTGCCTTGCATAATACTCTTCCAAATTCCTAAATCTAAGAGGAGTCAAGCAATGCTAGATATTGAATGTTCGTATATAATATCTTATCTTAGAGATCTTATCCAGCGACGTACTTGCGAACGAAGTCGCGCACAACAGCTAGTATCCTATATACTGACCGTACCTATAAGGATTATTTATGCAAAATTTGAACAAAATCTGTTCAGTAGTTTTCGCGCCAGTTTTAAACATACACCTCAAGATTTACTATTTTATTATATGTATAGAATAGATAGATATAGATATGTAAAGATGACGTACCCTCCACAGCTGTCCACAGCTAAATCCCTGCAGTAGAGCTCCAACTTACGAAATAGATTTACGACAATTGCTTCGTTAGACGATGCAGGCTTTAATGAAAGGGAGTATATTTTCAGACCTTCCTTCCAAAACAGTAATTGTGTGACCGGGTCGTAGACGGGAATCATGTAGTATCCGTCTGCTTCTCTCGTAACTATAGGTTGTATTTTCATCGTTGATAAGTCAAAGCTGTATATGGATTTGCTTTTGTGGTTATAGTCGCCAAACAGCAATCTGTAGTGAACCGGATCGTAAGTTAGCGAAGTAATATAACTAGCTAACGGAATCTCTTCTGTGTGTGTTAGCGTTCCGTTATAATAAAAAGCGAGTCGTGTTTTTTCGCCCATGACGATGTCTGTAACATGAAAATAACACTTTGTTTTAAGATAAGATAAGATAATTTATTTCTGAGTGTTCTAAGTAGAGCTCCCATTCTTCTTCTCATAAGGCTATACGAATGGTTTCTAGCACCCAGAAACTCCAAGTTACTCTTGCTGCACCTAGAGTAAACAATTGCATAGTTGGAATAAGGTAATACTTGCAGAGGTAAACTAATTCATTTTGTAATAAATATACATCATCTGCCTAGCCTTTTCTCAACTAGGTACCTTTATTAGGGTCGGGTTCTAGTCAAACCAGATTCAGCTAAATACCAGTATTATACGTAAGCAGCTGCCTACCAGACCTTTACAACTCATAAACTGGGTAACACGGTACTCCTTGGTAAGATTGGTGTCAGATTTTCTGACTTCTGATTACCCATAACGACTGCCAAAGATCTACAAACAGCCAGGACCAACGGCTTAACGTGCTTTCCGAGGCACGGAGGAGGCTCGGTACTTAAGATGGTCACCTATCCACAGACCAACCTCGTCAAGCTTTGCTTAACCTTGAAGATCACCCGTGCGGCTGTTATTATTTAGCCACGAGCTCCTCCGTCAGGAATATGGTCGCATATTTACAAATAAGTATTGCAAACATTGATTTTTCGGTGTGTGAGTTATTTAATATAAAATTTTATAACTTAATACAGAACATTGACATGATATAAAAAAAAAACTATAGTTAATACATAAGTCAGTCAGTTTGATATATTCTACACCCTTGATTGTCCTTCGGAGCAGAACCAGCATGTTTCCAAGCATTCTTATCCTGAATGTAATCTTATAATTTGTATTTTGCTTTTAAAATAATTATGTTTTAATTTTATTTCATGTAATACACAAATGCCACAGGGTATTTTGTTGCAACATTTGACTCCATGAAAGATGTATGTACTTTAACTAAACTATAAAATGGTTGATCTGATTTTTTTTATTTACTACATATATAATGTTTTTATTGATAGGCTCGTCGCGACGAAGCTCCAAAATCTTGAGCATCGACGACGAGTCGCTAGCCTGGCGGTTTTCTACCGGTTGCATTTTGGGGAATGTGCGACGGAATTGCATAATTTGATTCCGCCAAGCCCGTTCCATCATCGGACCACAAGACGAACGGCGATGCGCCACCGGTACATGGTGGACATCCCACCCACACGCACAAAACGTTTTGGCAACACATTCATAGTGCGTGCAGCTAAGGAGTGGAATTCCCTGCCGGAGTCTGTGTTTCCTGATAGCTATAACCTGGGAGTATTTAAGTCAAGAGTGAATAGGTTACTTCTAGGCAAGCGTGCTCCATCTTCGACCACATCATCGCTTACCATCAGGTGAGATAGTGGTCAAACACGAGCCTATAAATAGTAAAAAAAAAAAAGTTTTTATTAATGAATTGGCAAGGGACTGTCATAATATTAATCTTTCTAAAAAGTTCGAAAATTGTGGCGACGCAGATTGTAAAGGGCTCTGACAGCTAAATTCCATAATTGTTTAAGTTAATTATCTTATTTTAGTATCCACAATTTTTTTTTGAGCCATGTTTATCGAACAAGTGTGTTATTTTTTTATTTGAATGATGTGTGATTTTTTTCTGGAAAAGTCTACTAATACATAAAAAATAGGTCATGACATGATACGGTGCGTCTCATTACAAATCCTACGTATGCTAGTTTTACCAAAAACTTAATTTGGATTACGGCAAGCGAATGAGCCAATAATTAATATTTAGTCTAGATCCGAGATAATGAATTCAAGCAATGTCGGTTGAAGAGTCACCCAAGCACATCCATATCTGACACTTCTTGTCGTGTGGGCAGTGAGGTCTAACAACCCCACACACCCTAGTGTCAGAGTTTCTAAACCGCCGCAAGGGCCTCTGACCTTGTTTATTTGACGACCGCCATTTGGCGGCCGGAACCACCGGTTTATACGTGCCATCCGAAGCAATCATCTTTTTATTGGTCAATCGGGTGATTCAAGCCTGCGATGTCCTAGCCAAACTGGAAAACAACTTTACAAAGTATGCTTCCCGTAGGAATCGAACCCACTCGACCACGGAAGCAGTTAATTTCAACTGGCACTGATAGACGGATATGTCTTCTCAAATCATGTCATGTCAAATCATTAAAATAATGACAGCCGTTTGTTTTGAATTAGATGAAATTGTGAGATATTTTTCATTTATTTATTCATTCTGTGTTTATTTAAAGGACGTTAGTGGCTATGGCATTATCAAATAAAACATATATTCCAAAACGGCGTGAGGTAAGCTGTACAGCCAGATTTCAAGTAAAACAGTGTCCGAGACGGCCGCCAATTTTGCGTTCTGGACTGGTATTAACTTATAAATGTGTCGGGTTACCGATTCACGTTAGAAACGATAAAAATACTAAAAGGTACCACTATAATCTAAGGATCATCATTAGGAACCAATCAATGCACGTTATATTACTTGACAGACAAGATGCGAAGTGGTCTGACTTCCGAAGCAAAATTTAACTCCTTTATGGTACAAAATATTGGTGGTAATTTCATTATTACTAAGAATAGCGCAACATAAGCTATGACTATGACTGAAAATGAGTTTCATTTTGTGTCCAAAATTAATCTTAATATTATAAGACTGTTTGATGGCAGTGGATGTGGTCGTCAAGAACCAGAAAATTATAACGACCTCATGTTTCTATGTCAACGAATGCTTAAAAAATAACCTAATTATCTACTGTTAAAAGAGTATTTACTTAAATACGGATGGTTATTTATAAGTATTTCTAAAAGGCCGATCAAGACATGTTTAGTCTATAAATAAAAAATACTTAACAAATAATATTCTAAAACAAATATTTATATAAATTAATTTAAGCTATTAATAAAAATTAGGTCATGTAAATAAATACGTTCGTGAAATGGTTACGATTGATAAGTTTTAATATTAATTTAGGCCCGAAAATAAAAAAAAGTAGGTAACAAAGAACAATGCTAACACTGACGACTCTTACCCCAGCTGAAGGAGTGTGCCAATCCCAGGAATAGCGCTAACAACGCCAACACACGAGTGCTATTCATCTTGTTCACTAAGACTTTGCTGTTACGGCAGATTTAAATAAAGAAAAAAGAAAGAAAGAAAAATGTTTATTTGGGACTCGCACAAGACATATATATCAATCAATACATATAAGCCACGCGCGCGCGTCTACTTATAATCATTTTCGCGAAATGAATTTATAGCGACATGATGTTGATAACCTAAGAGGTCCCCCCGATAAGAGCTTTAGGGTAATACTACTGTGTTATTTATTATACAGGGTATTTTTTAGGGTTCCGAACATCCGTAAAAACGGAACCCTTATAGGATCACTCAGGTGTCTGTCTGCCGGACTGTCCGTCTGTCACAGTCAGTTTTCTCCAGATCTACTGGACCGATTCTGTTGAAATTTGGTATACACATCGAGATTTGTGACAAGCACGGACGCATCATGTAAATAAATATTTTTTTATGGGGGTCACTGTTGCGGGTCAAACTAGAATATTAAAAAAAAATGTTTTTCAAACTTACTGTGACAGTATTATTTATACTTTTTTCAAAATTTTAAAATCAATAGTTTTGAAGTTATTTCAAAAATTAGACCAAAATTGACCATTTCCCTTGTTTCAATCGTCAATGGTCAAACCAATGAGCCTAAAATTTTGAAAAAAAAAAGGCTTATAATAATTCTATACTTAAAGATTACAGAAAGACCTATAAGAAGTACGTAGTATTAAAACAATATGTTAAAAAAATTAAATTGTTTCGGAACACTTTGCACGCGACTCCGACTCGCACTTGGCCAGTTTTATTCAAGAGAGTGTGACCAACTCTGAAACAATGAGAAATAGCAAAAAAAAACACAAGAGGCACATTAGCACAACTAGCAAAGTCGCTATCACTCAAAAAATTATATGATCGGAGCCGGGAATCAAACCGCTTGATTTTTTAAACAGATACACGCGAAAAAAAAAAGAAACCCACGGCACACTCGCAAATCACACGAGTAACGCGACGTGTGCGAATAAAACAATGAATCCCGGACAGGTGGGAATATCAAGCGACCTAGGGTTTTTCATTACTTAGTATAGAATTTCCATTTGCCGGTTTTGTATGCCAGATTTCAAATGATATAATATTGTCTCATTTACAGAGGAACTCGCGAGAGAATTCAAACGTTATTCTCATTATTAGTATTGGGTTATTCTTATTATTATTATTTATTCGGTGATTTTTTATATCTTAATTTTGATTTGATCGAGTCTGTATAGCGAAATCTTTTTAATTTTAAATTGTGAATTTCTTTTTGTATTAATATTATTTTTATTAAATTTGTGTAAAGAATGGACCTGTTTAAGTTTAAAATAAAACGTATTAATAATAATAATTAATAGGGTGCTTGCTGTTTACTTAGATACTGGAGCAAAATGAAGTAGACGACAATATACCTGAGGGTGACAAATACAACTTGCTCGAGATAAATAAAACTGAAAACAATTAACGCTTAACGGGGTAGAAGTGTCGGAGATTTAGACGTTGATGAAAAGTGTCTCGGGCCAGTGAATCCCGAGGATACGGCGAAGGCATCAGTTGACAAAGACTTGGATTTGGCGTGAGATGTCCTTAGAGATACGGCGAAGGCATCAGTTGACAAAGACTTGGATTTGGCGTGAGATGTCCTTAGAGATACGGCGAAGGCATCAGTTGACAAAGACTTGGATTTGGCGTGAGATGTCCTTGGTTACCGTCCATGTTTCGCACCCGTAGAGCAGCACGGATTTGACATTGGATCCGAAGATTTTGAGTTTGACTCTTCGGGTCAGTTTCCGTGATTGCCAGATACGTCTCAGCAGCGCGAAGGAAGCTCGGGCTTTGGCAATCCGTGAAGTGATGTCCTCTTCCGTTCCTCCAGTCTCCGACACGACACTCCCGAGGTAAGTAAACTTGTGGACGCGTTCCACTGCCTCTGTGCCGATAAGCAACGGTGTAGAATTCTTCACTCCCGTACGCATCTCTTGGGTCTTCCTGGTGTTAATTTTAAGACCGGTTTTCGCTGCCTCCTGGCACAGGTCGTTCAATTTTGCTTGCATGTCGGCGTGTGTATGACTCAGCAGGCATAGGTCATCGGCGTAGTCTAGATCTTCCAAGACGTTGGATAATCCCCAATCTATTTCGCGGCGCTTTTTGTCACATATGCGAAGCATAATTCCATCGAGAACGACTATGAAAAGAAGGGGCGAAAGGAGGCAGCCTTGGCGGACACCTGCATGGACTGCGATATCATCCGAGATGAGGCCGTCGTGAGTCACCTTGCAAGAATATTTCTTGTAGATACTCTCCAACAGGCGGACCATTTTTGGCGGCACCCCAATGTCCAGAAGGCGGGACCAGATACTGGACCACTTCAACGTATCACAGGCCTTTTCGAAGTCGACAAAAGTACGATAAATCTCTCTTTGCCATTCTGATACCTGCTCCAGTATGATACAGAGAGTGTTAATCTGGCACGAGCGGTTCGAGCGAAAACCAGCCTGCTCCCTCCTTAGTAGGGGTTCCACGGCCTTCGACAGCCTATCCAGAATTATTTTGCAGAAGACTTTAGAGGGAATCGACAGAAACGTCATGCTTCTCCAGTTATCGCATTGACTTAGATCACCTTTCTTGGGTACGGTAATTAAAAGCTCCATGTTTCAGTCATCCGGTAGTGCTTCAGCGATCCAAATCTTCTGGTGTTCCCTTGTTTCGCAGACAGAAATTTCATAGAATTTCGTTTCGCAGAAAATGTTTCACATAATATTTGATCCTTATAATTTTATGTCGAATATTATTGTTTCAATAACTATTTACTTGAATGAAACATATTTCATAGAAACACAATTCAATGAATTTCTATTCCAATTTGTTTATTAAAAACACAGAAAAATTATAGAATTATTTTTATCGAATATTGTTTGTTCGGTATATTTTTCCATGGTATTGTACGAGTATTTCAATAAAAATGTAACCAATATTTAATATTATTGTTTTATATGTCTGAATTTATAATGGTATATTTTAAAGATGGTCGAATTTTATTTGAAATAATTTTAGTAGGCTAAGTGCCATTTTTATAAAATAGCATTTTTAACCCTACATTAAAATTAAATTACGTCTCAAAAAGTCAATATGTTGTGCTACAAAACTAAGTGACAGAAACGAATCGTTGTAAAACCGACTCCACGTAGTCTTGTCTGCCCTACCCCTAGAGTGTAATTTAAGCCCGCGAAGGCGAGGAGGGGCGGGGCGATCCCACGCGGGCTTAAATTGGGCAGGTAGTAATATTTTCATTTTTTTTAATAATTCCAATGATCATAAATTTTATTTTTTTGATGAATGTGTAGTAGTCATTGAATAGATGAAGTGGGCTGCCGTTGTAATATGACTAAAATTGTACAGTGTATGTAGGTATTAAGAACAAAATATAGGTCAGGTTAAGTGAATCCACTGTATGATTAGTGTTTCATGAATGAATGAAGTAACACGTTCACATAATTAACATAAGATATAAATATTCATTAAAAACATCACCCCGTGTATGTGCGCCAATTTAAGAAATAAAAACAAATGATAACATTGAATTTTTTCATAATATTTTATTATCTTTAAAACTAGCTCGCAGCCCCGGCTATCTCTCGTTTTGTTTTGACATTAAATTTCCATTCTAATATTATAAATGTGACGTTTTACCTGCTGAACAGATTTCAATTTAATTTGGCTCATGGGTAGACTAGTTCGTCATGCTCCCTTAGATATTATTGCTTGTTTCCCTCAAATATGGCGAAGGGGAAATGACTGATCTTTGTGTTATGCTCGTGAACGGGTGCTGCTTGTGGTGACTGGTCGTCTTGTTAGCCATGTTTTTTTTTTATGTTACAACGATTAACTGCTTCTTGTTTAATTTGGTGGCCCTAGTTTATCACTTGTGGCGTCGAGTCACAGATATATTGTTAGATTCTACCCCTGTACGTGTAGGCGGGCACGCCCTTTATGTCTGGAGGCTTACCTATTAAGTTTGGTTTACATTGTTTTTGTGCTTGAGTTGTCTCATTATGATGGCGTAATGGAGTGTACTAGCTTACAAGTGGCAAATGATTTAGTTTTTAGGTTGTACGTGTTACCCATGTTCTATTATTTTCTTAACTTTGCATACTATTGTATAAATGTGAGTTCTTCTAACTCAACAGACAGATGTGTTGCTAGGGAGTTTGTTGGCCACTTCTTCTCCACAGCTAAAACACTAGGAAGTGGTGACAGGTGGGCGTTTTGAGGGACTGTCTATTTGTAAACGTTGACGTTCAAAAACTGCTGGTACTCAGCCTAATTTAAATAAATGACTTTTGAATTTGACTTTGACTGTAAGTATTCTTTTCATGTCGTGGGTATTATTGCTCGGAATAATTTTCAACTTTCCCGCAATAAAATATACCATGAAATAAACGAGTAGTTAGGTTCATCCATATTTTTTCATCATCATCATCATCATCATCTGTCTAAGGCCGCGGACTGACGCGACCAGCGTTGCAGCGGCGCATTCAAATGCAGAGATGTATAATGTAACATGCCGCGCCGCCAGCCACGCCGCTGAGTTCGTGTCCGCGGCCTAAGTCTTTCCCAACTATGTTGGGCTCACCTCTAACTCAAAGCGGCTTAAATTCAGACACTCAGACGGATCTGTTTTTTTGTAGTTATTGTTTTGTTTTATCCTACTAATATTATAAATGTGAAAGTTTGTATGTTTGTGCCTCAATCAGGCAAAAATGGCTGAAGGGATTTGGATGAAATTTGGCACACATATAGTTCACAACCTGATATCAAATATAGGCTACTTTTTATCCCGGTAACGTAGAAGTGGAAATCTAGAGTTTCTGCTGCCTTAGTACTTCAGATTCAAAAGTACCAGGAGAACAAAAACGTGTCGAAGTACTTTTGGGGCTGAGACTGTGAGCGCTAAAGATTCACAAGTACCAGGAGACCAGAAATATGTCAATGTATTTTTGGCCTTAAATTGTTAGCGCTAAAAATTCACCAGTTTCAAGAGACCAAATATATGTCAAAGTATTTTTGAGCAAAATATTTTTTTTTTCACGGGGATTAAAGCAGTGCGATTCTGTAAACATGTCGAAGTGAAGTGATCGTGAAATGACCTGTCGATCCATGTAATCAAGATGGAATGACAGCTCACTTCGTGGTCACTTCAAATAACATTTTTCAGAATCGAACGGCTGATACAATGACATGTCGAAGATTATTTTCTTGGGCTGAAATTGTGAACGCTATAGATTCACAAGAACTAGGAGAGCAGAAGCATGTTGAAGTATTTTCGGAGCTGATATTATGAGCGCTATACCAAGATTCACAAGTACCAGGATAGCAAAAACATGTCAAAGTTTTTTCGAGGCTGGAATTGTTGAGCGCTAAAGATTCAGAAGTACCAGGAGAACAGAACGATGTTGAAGTATTTTTGGGCTAGAATATTATTTGTTCTTTTTTTAACCGTTGAACAGAAATATGTATGTTGAAGATTTTTCCGGGCTGGAATTGTAAACGCTATAGATTCACATGTATAGGGAGACCAGAAACATGTTGAAGTATTTCTTTGGCTGAAATTGTAAATCGCTAAAGATTCATAAGAACCAGGAGGCCAGAAAAATGTTGAAAAATTTACGATACTAGAATTATGAGCGGTGAGGATTCAAAAGTACCAAGAGATCTGAAACATGTCGAAGTATTTTCGGGGCTGGAATTATGAGCGCTACAGATTCACAAGTAGATAACAGGAGACCAGAAATATGCCAAATTATATTTTCGGCAGGAAAGTAAGCGCTAAAGATTCACAAGTACCAGGAGACCAGAAACATGTTTTAATATTTCCGGCGCTGGAATTTGGAGTGGTTAGGATTCAAAAGTACCAGCAGAATAGAAACATATGGAGGTTTTTCCGGGCTGTAATTATGAACGTTAAAGATTAACAAGTACCAGGATACCAGAAACGTCGAAGTATTTCTAGCGCTGGAATTGTGTGTGGTGAGGATTCAAGAGCGCAGACGAAGTCGCGGGCGAAGTGCTAGTTTAAAATATATTTATTTATTCTTATACATCATTTGAGAGTTGAAAGGTGATCATAATATGAGATTGTAATGATTATGTTGTACGGTTTCTGCCTGCGGCTTTATCTGCGAGGAATTCAACAAATCCTGCATTTTTCGACACAACAGAATCGATCCAGTTGATCCGAAGAAAACTGGTTGTGGCAGACGGACAGATAGACAGACACCCGAGTGATCCTTTAAGGGTTTCGTTTCTTACGGATGTTCGGATTCCTAAAAACTGCCCAAGTGCGAGTCGGACGAATAATATTTTTTCAAACATTTGACTTACAAAAACAAAGTTTTTCATTTTCACTTTTTAGTGGCGATTCTCCACAACTAAATTGACGTGCTCACATAGCGAGTCTTCACATTTGGGTAATTTTCCGTTAAGGAATTACTTTATGTGCCTTCGCAGGCCAAGTCCAGACCAGCTCGTAGTTAAGTATCTACTTTGCTTTGGGATTAACATAAACCTGACAGTATCTTATTTTACATTTCCGTAAAACTTATTTATTTTCGTTACGCGTCCGTGTTTGGGTCACTAAAGGTAATACAGTTTCTGTAGCGCATCGGAGATGTTTTGCTCAGAACCGAACTGATGGCTTCCATGCAGTAAAAAGTCTCATCATTCACGCGTAGAACGCGGGACAGAGCTAATAGCATCCTGAAAACAGTTGTGGAGAAGTCCTTACTCACCTTTTCTGAGGCACTATGTGCGGAGGATGGTCAGGTAGCTTATTCCTCACTTTATCGTTCTCTGCACATCCTGCTTTAGATACCTACCTATTTTTTTTTGCTTTTTATCCTTGTTTGTTTACTACAAACTAGGGTCGGCAGATTTTTTTTCAGCCTATAAGGGACACATGGTTAAATAGGCAAAAAAATACGGGAGTTCAGTTTTTTACCCGGGACAAATGAAAAACAAAATTATTTAGTGTCATTTTTTTTATATTTTTCCGAGGATCGAGTCGCATAGAGAAAGCGCATAGTTTAAACCGGTTCCGTTACAATTTGTGACGGAACCGGTTTACTGCCCGTAGTGCGTTATCGGCGCCGAAAGGAGAGCCAGAGGTTATGCATGAAACAAAAAGGGATCAAATAGTTTCATTATATTTACACGTCGAACGGGAAGGAAAACAATGATGGCTAGGCAATGCGGCTAGGCCACGATTTTGCGCGATCGGCGCGGACTAGCTGTCATTGGTCAATGCGGGCGGCAAGTGCGAGTTACTTCACACTACATAGTCGCTCGAGTCGAGCCGAGTCAGAAATGTAAACAGTACGTTTTACGAACGTTGCGTGTGCGAATATTTGGATCGATTTCATAATGAAAAACGAAGTATGGTTCAAATACGGGACAGAGTCAGTCCCGCCGGGACACTTTAAACTATGCCTAAAATACGGGACGTCCCGGGAAATACGGGACGTCTGGCAACACTACTATTAACACTACTTATAAGATATTTTACTAGCAAAATGGGATTGATATTTTACTAGAAACATTGTTGTCCGGAATTGGTAAATAAATAAATTTATATGGTCATATTTTAACTGTGTGTAACAACAATGACATGAAGTTGAGTCGGATGGCAATAAAAAAAATCAAGTCAACTGAATTGCATGAGCAACTAGTAGTTCACCAAAAAATAATGTTATTTGTGAACAGATAACTAAAGATTTTCAAAACTGAATATTTACCTTTCTCATGGATTAAAATTTCCCCCTCCCCCATATTGTCCCACATAAAAGAGTTAAATAAAAGATGTAGGTATTCAATAAAATGCATGTATAACATCCCAATGACTTGTATTAAAAAGACATATTTAAACTAATACAAAAGCAAAAACATTCTTAGCAAACAACACTAAAGTAAAGACTGGTACCCAAAAAAGACAGAATACCTATACGAAGAGCGAAATAGTCGCACGGGCACTTGATCGTGTGATGAGTACGAATTCTTCTCCGCACTTAATGCACTCAGGACTTGACACGCAATTGTGACACGCTGGCGACACTTGCTCTCAACTCACAGGTTGCAGGGCGGTCTTTTATAGACTCAATGTTTATCATTTACTGTTAAATGCAATAACTTGAAATTGGAGTTGCAAGTCCTGTGTTGCTTCAATTTTATTTATTTATTATATACTTTATTGTACACCTCATCCACAGGAAAATCGCTTATAAAAACTAGTGTACAATGGGCGGTCTTATCGCACAGGGCAATCACTTACAAGAATTAGAATTAGAATTTTGTTGTTTTTTACGCAACAGGCAAGAAACTAGAATCGTGTGAATTTGCCTCAATAGTAGATCACAATATGAACACTATGTGTGAGGAAGATGGAGCTAAGTCAAAGTATTCAACAGTCCACTCGGTGTAAGCAGTTCACTGCTGGACAGGCCTCTCCCAATTTGCGCCACCATACCCGCCGCTTGGTTGTGTAACGTGTTTCGGCAAAGGCTCTAAGATTCCTTTTCCTTTAGGACAGTTTAATGCATCAATTATTCCGGAACGTGTCAAACAAACTGTGAAAGTGATTATTTGACTCGTTGGGTGCATTACGAAATTCGAAAGTCGTGATTTTAAGTAAATCATAGACAAAACAATCGCAGTACCTGCTAGAACTATACCAGGCTTGAGGAAAAAGGATTTGCCTTTGAGTAATGAACTAAGTTTACGTTAAATTAAAATATAAATGCTATAATGTAGTTAGGTATATAATTATGTAGGTAGGGAAATCTCATTTCCATCAAAGACAAAGCATACAATTATGGTTTGATATTAAAACATTTAAAAATATTAAATAAAAAATAAAAAAACTTAAAAAACAGCTTTTGGTTAAAACGACTAAATGGAAAATTTAAACACACTCACAGTGTTCATTACGAAGGACTAGGTATAAACAATTTTGAACTTATAAACTATGTACTTCAAAAATTGTTACTATTTTATTATTTATGCTGATACATTTTGAGGAAGGTTGACGTTATGTTATTGACAAATCAGGTGAGGGCAGATTCTGTATGTTGTTTGCGTGCTAACAAGTACCAACCAAGTAACAAGTTCAGTTGTTAGACGACTGTTGTGTAGTTGCAGCACACGTGGACTCCACTGCTCTGCCCAGAGTAACGGTAACTTTAGGTTGTCCCTCAGAACTGACACTACAAGCTGCTTGGAAGTTAAGGTCCTTACAGACGGACACGTCGCATCTTGCACCCTCATAACCCGCTGTGCATCGACAGACTGGCTGTTGCTCATCATTTAGGGAACAGGAACCGTTGTTTAGACAATACTCTGCGCACGGATTAACTTCGCATCGCTCCCCAGAGTACCCGGAGTTACATCTGAAATAACGACAATAATGGGCAGGCATTAATATTAATGAAAATATTTACAATATCTTTGTCTCTAATGTCATGGATTTGCTGCTATACCTGCACTTAGGTTGTCCCTTCTTATTTAAAGAACAGTTACCATTGTTTAAGCAATGCTCATGGCACACGTTTATTTCGCACCGTTCCCCAGAGTAGCCGGCATTACAACTGAAATAAACCCAAATTCATTAGCAAATCGTTGTAACAAGGGAACTAGCTGCGCGTCCTCTGCGCTGCGTTGCGGACGTTCTATAAGTTTATTTAATCTTAGACAACTCTGATGTCAGTGAGAAAAATTAGAATTCAAATTAACATGAGTCTGAAATCCCCAATTCACTTTCAGCAACTGTGCTGACAGTTGCTGATACCTTTCCTGTATGAAAACAGACCTTTGGCCTTTAATAGGACTTTAATGTGCAGGCATTAATATTAATGGAATTGTTTACGTTATACATGCGACTGATTTCATTGATACCTGCACTTAGGGCGTCCTTCAGTATTGACACTGCAAGTTCCTTGCAAACAGTAGTCATTGCAAACGGAAACGTCGCATCTTTCACCCTTATAAGCTGCAGTGCATTGACAGAACGGCTCGTCTTGCTCGTTCGAAAAACAGATACCGTTGTTTAAGCAGTACATATAGCACGCGTCAACTTCGCACCTTTCCCCGGAGTAACCAGGTTTGCAGCTGAAATAATGAACATAGGAAACAGCGTTACTCGATGAACAAGGAAAGCAACGAGTATTTGTGAGTAGTAGTATCAGGCGAACAAGAACAAGCGCGACCGAAACGTTTCGTTTTAGCACCCTTATTGTGTAATTTATAAAATGACAATCCTATACGTAAAGCTTATACCACTAAAAAGTTGTGCAAGCGATTTATGAAGGCTTTAACGGTTATACTCTTTCATGAGGTGTAAGTTGGTATGCATGAATGTGATCAACTTTTATCACAATACTCATTCACCTTAAAAATCTGGTGTACTGTGTAAAATTTGTGAATATTCATGAATGTTTTCAATCGCTGAAATATTTTCAACGAATTAAATGTCACCCTGGACAGATTCAAGATAAAGATTGACATCGCGTGAATCAGGGTTCTAGGTACTCTACCTTTAGGTTTCCATGCTTGTGAGTCTTTCTGGGAAACTCTGATGGTGATGACATGGATGCTTGAGGATCTGGTGACGTTGGATGGGTGGACGCCTATCAAGGCGTTGTATAAGGTAAAGTTAGTCAAAGCAAGCATAAGGGTAGTCAGTGAACGTGACGCGACACTGTGAACTATGTATTTGATATAGCATAAAACAACCTTTACTCTTGTGTAAAGACTTCCGAACGAATATTTGTTTTTTGTAACATGCTTCTTTAAAACCTTAGTTAGACTTCTTATAATTTTTCCTGTAACAATTTTAAGGTCAGTAGTTCTGGAGATAAGGAAGGAAATGATCAGTTTTGATTTATTTTCTATAATTACTTCAAATGCAACATTTTAAAATATTGAAAAAAGTAATATTGTACCCTTATAATAAATAGGTGCTTTTATTTGACATGCCACACAACACAGTTGAAAAAACTTATTCTTACTTTTGCTTTACCCCCAAAAAAGTAAGTCCATTTAGAATTTTTATTCATTATCGTCACGCATTTTTATTTGGGTTATAGATTTCATCATGCAAGTCCAAAATTGGTTCACGGCTAATAATTTGGTTTTGAATGAAAATAATACGAAATTTATAAGATTTGCTTTACCCAATGTCAAAAGCAGTGATTGTGACATAGTATTGAATAGGGAAAAACTAGAATTTGTCGATAACCTTATATAACATCTCTTTCTGGACGGCTAAGTTCAGCAGCTTATGCTGTTAGGAAAATCCGCCAATTAATGGATGTCGATACCGCGAGACTGGTCTATTTTAGTTACTTTCACAGTATCATGTCTTACGGTATTTTACTATGAGGACGGGCTGCAGACATTGAGTCTATTTTATCCTGCAGAAAAGAGCCATCAAAGCGATATACAATCTCCGCCGGCGCGATTCTCTAGGGGAACTGTTTAAGAATATTAACATCATGACGGTACCTTGTCAATACATTTACGAAAACATCATGTATGTCAGAAAGAATTTACATCTTTTTAGTAAAAGAGGCGACAGACATAATTATGGTACTAGAAATAGGGACCAATTAGTTCAACCAGGTTTCAGACTGGCTAAAGCTGCCTCATCTTTTATGGGGTACTGTTTAAAATGTTATAATAAGATACCTCCCCATATTTTAGAACTTAATGAGACACAATTTAAATCTTGTATTAAACGCACACTATGCAGGCAAGCATATTATAAGTTGGGGGATTATATTGAAGATAAAAATGTTTGGCTGAATGCTGGTCCTGCTCCACAGCCACTAGGGCGCACAAAATAATCTGTTAGCATTTGGAAACATTGTTGGACCGGCTGAAGATTGTTAAAAAACAATATTTTGCATTGTATAGACTCAATTTATTTAGCAATTTATTATTTCATCCAGTTTAACGGCACATGTGTGAGTACTGTGTACCTTAAACTTAAGCTATAGCTATTAGTTTTAGGTTTGTTATTGACTTGAATGTACCCTGGCGGTTGGGAATGTCATGTTCACACAAAAGTCTGGCTGATGGTGGCGTATGCGTTGGATCATTTGGCTCCCTTCAATATGGTTGAGCCGAATGGTGCTAGCGCATGCGTCATGTTCATGAACCGGCGCTGTCAGTTGGGACTGGTCATTTCTCAGTTGCCATGGTTTATTTTAAATATTTTTTTGAATTGTTCTTTTTTTCCCGAATGCTTTTATCCTGCTCGTCTTTTACGTCGTTCTCACATGTTTGTATAATTTCAACTTGATGTAAACAAAACATTGTAACAATTTATTATTTTTAAAAGAGTGTCCGTGGAGTTTCTTGCACGTTCTTCTCCAGAGAGATCTACGCTTTGGAACGTACAAATAGCTTCATATTTTTGGACTGACCGACCTAGACAATTCAAAAGTGCCTGTAAATGGTTTATTTGAAATATACGATTTGATTTGACATTTGTGTACCAAATTTCATCAAAAGTTTTGGAGAAAACACTTTTGGTGAAAATCAACTGTAACAGATGGACAGAAAGACATACGAGTGAGCCAAAAAGGATTCCGTTTTTCCATACGGGTGGTTCGGAATCCTGTAACTATATTACCGACATAAAAATAATGAGGTACACATGATTGAATGCGAATGAACCCCGAGGCTTCGCGATGCACCTGGCTATGCAGCGCTAAACAAGCAACGAGTATGGTCGCATCACGTCGCGGTATGAGCTCACTAAATATTATCGTCCTTAGTGAGATGAAAATGTTTTACCTGCATTCAGGATATCCCTCAGCATTGACAGTACAATCTCCTTGCAGACAAAAGTTGTGACAGAGCGACACATCGCACCTCTCACCGGTGTAACCCTGCGCACATTCACAACGAGACTCCCCACTAACTTCCGTACCGTGCACACACAGCAGGCTCACTTTTGTACGCTCAGCTTTACACTTGCGAATTTCTTGTGTTTGTTCATTTATTGGATAGTTGGCTGCTATGACATGACAATCCCAACAGTATCGGTTAAAAATTAGAAATAGTTTTGCTTCCTCGTTGTTTTGTGGATTCTTTGGAAATTGCCAAATTTTTTTTTGTTTTCCGTCATTCCAGTAGATGAAATCTTTTGATACAGCCAGTGAGTTTACATCGGATTCGTTTTTGACAGTATATAATGTTCTCCTGTTGTTTCCATTAAAATCGGCGCTTTCAATAGATAGCTGATAATAATTATTTTTAATTGTATTCTCGGTCCAGAACATTTTTTGTGTCTGTGGGTCAATAGCAAAGCTTCCTCCGTTATAAACATCTCTACGTATTAAAAGTTCTCTCTCGGAGCCATCAAACCGAGCTCTCTCTATCTCGTAGTCCGTGATCCAGTAAATATACCTGTAATAATAATATGTTAATGACTAAAATATTCACTAAGTTGAAAATTAGTTTTTTTATTAATAAACCTACGCAAAACGGCATAAGTCGTGAAACAAAAATACAATTCCATTTCAAAATCTAATATTTAAATAAAAAGTTAGAACTGCCTATTTCAATAGTTTTATCAATACCGAACGACGCGCCCCGGCTTTGTTCAGGTAACATTACGTGTCTGTAGACTGTTTAAGACTCTACACGCTAAGCAAGCCTGAGCTCCTACTAGCCTTAACATTGATCGAATCGGTTAGCAATCGGCGTTGATATATAACAAAAATGTATAAAAACTTTGGGTATCATTTAAGCTATCACCAATTTAATTAGTTTTGTGTTTCTTAAATTTGTTGGTTTGTGGGTTTGTCCTCCAAATAGTAGATCTGTCACCAAAATGTAGTCACCAAACAATATAAAATCAATTCCACAATAAATCCTAGGTTTGTCCTAATAAGTATTTAAGCAAACTAATTTAAAGAGATCACCAATAAATCATAATATTATGTCACTAGAAAATTTCATAAAGTTCCAAATAATTTAGGGTTGTTATCATCATCGTTTCAACCTTTTGGTTGAAACGATGGTGGAGTCTAGCATAATGTTATAAACGCATATGGTTTATAAAAAAATAACCACGAAGGGGATGGCGGGGTCTATTCGCTCGCTTCGCTCGCTCACTCGACCCCGCCATCCCCTTCTAACCTAACCTGTCCGAGTCGGGGTGTCCCAAGTCCAGAGCTTGCTTTGGTCGCTCTTGCATAACTCCGACTTATGCCAAAACATATTAGTCAGGGATCGATAATCGATTTATTTGGTGACAGATCTACCATTCTGAGCACAGAGCTATTATTTAAGTAACAAAACTGTTATTATAAGAACGAAGTTTATATTCATGTAATGCAATATAATTTTATTGGTTATCGATCTCTTATTTTACACATATATTAACATTAATTTGATAATTCATACCTGGGAACAATTTTTGTTTATCTGAGAACGAAAATATTTCGTGGTGATAGATCTATTTATTAGGTGATACAACTTGATGACAAATATAAATTTTGGTGATAGAAAATATAGTTCCCAAAAACTTTTATTTTGAGAACATCGTGCTATTTCAACCGCCATAAGAAAAAAGGACGTACTATTCGAAGAATTCCAACCTTAAGTTATTTTCTTAATGTCAGAAATCGGTTATTTCGTTTTTTTTTTTAAGTAACAAAAACAAAAGTAAAAAAATAATACGTGTTGATCCTTTTTATTTAATATAGGTACGATTCTTTGGGTCAAGCATCTTCGCTTTGGAAGACCGCAAATTTTTGTATTTGTCAAGTATCGATATTATTAGCGGTCCCCCGACGCGATCGCGCTTGACCCAAAGAATCGTACCTATATACACTTTCAGTGCCAAGTACAAAAGTGTTTTTACATTTTTAGTGCCAAGCACTCACACACATGGGCCGAAAAACAATTCGTTCGTGTGCCCACAACCCGTGCATGAACACAAGTCACATATAGCTACTTAAAACCTTGACTCAGATGCGGGTTGTGGGCACACGAATGAACACCACTCGACTCATACGCTGAGTTCTTGGCACTAAAAGTGTTAAATTAAAAGGATCAACAGAACGTATTATTTTTTTTACATTTCTTTTGTCGGGGGTTTCTAAAATTTTTAATTTAATTTTTATTTCATGCTTTTTAAACTTAGTTTACCTAATAGGTACTACTAGAAAACCTATGATCTTATCATCTTTCTGCCCTTATTCCATGTTACTTGGGGTCGGCACAACACATTTTTTACTTTCATTCTGTCCTATCAGCCGTCACCCTATCACTAACTCCATTTTCTTTCATATTGCTCCTCACACAATCGATCCATCTTTTTTTTCGTCCTTCTTCTCCCTCTCCATCCATCCATATATGATCTACACTCATCTAAACGGCACTACATCCTACATCTTATACCAAAATATCATATTGGTAGAACGAGTGAAAGTAACTTAGCATCTCTCACCAATGTATTCACTCATTTCTCTTTTCTGCTTCATGATCAGGCCCTGCTCACAATCTATTTATAACCTATTAATTGCGACAATTTAAATGAAAACGAAAACGGAAGGTCTGCTGTAAGTAAGTGAGGAGTTGAATATCCTGCAGATTTTAGGACATGCTTCAGCATCAGGTTAAGGTTACTGATCTAAATATAATCTGTTCATTGAAACCATTCCAGTGAGTCCAAACACGATACCTCTGCTGTTACTTCGTGAGGAGTTGGGTATTCTGCAGACCTCGGGTTATGCTACAGCATCAGGTCACTATAACCATGTTCTTGCAATGTCATTGAAGTAAGAGAATACCAAATTTCGCATCGATCAAGAACCACTGCAAGATACCTAGCTTTCAAATGAAATCGGTTCATGCGTTTGAGAGCTACAATGCCACAGACAGACACACACACACAAACAGACAGACAGACAGAAATCGACGTCAAACTTATAAGACCCCCTTTTTTTAGTCGGGGGTTTAAAATGAGGCCTAACTAATTGATAGACAAGATCCACTATAACCGAACTAATCGATAGACAAGATCCACTATAACCTGACTGATTGATAGACAAGATCCACAATAACCTAACTAATTGATAGACAAGATCCACTTTATTCCATGAACAATATTTTCGCGAACATAAATTTAGCTGATAAATGCTGTCCTACTGATCGTCTTTCTTCTGCTGAACTATCATATCTCCAATAAACCATCTTAGATTTGCAGACGATCTAATAATAATTTAAGAAGATTCAAAAAGCTTACAAAAAATGTTAGAACAACTGGTGTATGAAAGTGACAAAGTAGGACTGTCAATGAATACGGCGAAAACCAAATTAATGTTGAACTCGGAAAGCATCCCTATAACTGTTAACGGAAATACCATTGAATATGTAAAGGAATACACGTACCTCGGACAGATCATATCTCCAATAGACCTAACAACGTAAGAAATCAACAACAGACTCGAGTCAAGGAGATAATAAAAAACCCACTGGTACCACTACGAGCGAAAAACAAAATATTTAATTCGTGTATTCTACCTGTCGTGACATATGGATGCCAAACCTGGAGCTTAACTAATCAAAACATACATAAATTAGAAACCTGCCAGCACAGTATGGAACGAAGCATGCTTAGCCTCAAATTAAAAGATAGAATAAAACTTGAAACTATAAGGAAGGAAACTAGAATCACAGATGTTACTTACTGTATTAAAAAACTAAAATGGAGGTGGGCAGGACATATGATTAGGAGCAACAAGGATAAATGGTCTAAGGACGTAACAGAGTGGTGCCCGAGACAATACAAAAGAAGGAAAGGGAGACAGCATCGTAGATGGGAAGACGATATAAAAAAAATAGCAGGACATACTTGGAAAAGACAAGCGCAGAATCGCATTCGTTGGCGAACTCTAGGGGAGGCTTATGCTGGGCAGCAAGACAATCTTTACGGACCGGTGTCAAACAATGAAATTATTGTAACTATATTTTAAGAAAGATTATTAAATAAAGGCTATTATAAACATTATAATAATATTTAACTGTAAATGTAAAATAATGTGCTTTTAGGAGCAATAGTTAAAATAAGAATCATACATAGTCCAGTTTTACCGCTGTGTATTTAAATTATATTATCAATGACGTACCCTCCATAGCTACTGCCCACTGCTATATCATTGCAGAAGTACTTCAACGTAAGTAATAGTTTTTCATCACCTGCTTCGTTAGACGATGCAGGTTTTAATGAATGCGAGTATATTTTCTTCCCTTCCTTCCAAAACAATAATTGTGTGCCCGGCTCGTAGACGACCCTCATGTAGTATACGTCTGCTTCTCTCGTAACTATAGGTTGTATTTTCGTCGTTGATAGGTCAAAGCTGAATATGGATTTGTTTTTGTAGTTAAAGTCGGCAAACAGCACCCTGTAGTGAACCGGATCGTAAGTCAGCGAAGTGATTTCACCAGCTAACGGAATCTTTTCTGTGTGCTCTAGCGTTCCGTCACAATAAAAAGCGAGTTCGTTTTTTACGCCCACGACGATGTCTGTAATGTGAAAATAACATTTTATTTTATTTATTTATTTGTTAGGCTCACCAACAATTTTTAGCACCAAAAATTTTACAAAAACACTTAACTTAAACAAGTTTAATATATTTAGAAAAATCAAAAAACCCGACTGCAAAACATAAACGTAGCAATACACTAACGGCCATTTTCAATAACCAATCTATCTTTTCTTCCAGATACTAAAGATAAACAAGTTTAATATAATTAATAATAATAATATAATTCTAGACTCATCACTGAACTTCAATGCACATATTTCTTTACTTCAATCCAGACTTAGAAAATTGATTTTTGTTTTTAAGAACCTACGACATGTAGCAAATATTTTGATTCTTAAAAAAGTTTATAGGGCACTCTGTCAATCGCTTCTAACTTATTGTATTTCTTGTTGGGGTGAAGCTTCCAAAACCACGCTACTTCCTCTCGAAATAGCACAGCGGGCAATTCTAAAGGTCAGCTCCTTCCGACTCATTGACTACCCTACACATCTCCTGTAACGATCCTGGAACCTACCAACCGTTCGCCACCTGTACATCTTAACTACGGTACTCAAACAGCACTCCCTTACCCCCTTGGACAGGAATAATCTGCTTAAACGTCGCCGCAATGCTGTAGTCCCCCGTTCTCATCTATGTAAGCATTCATTTACACATAGGTTCTTCTGCTTCAACGGTCCCTTTCTCTATAATAAACTAAATACACTTAATATATATACATTAAGTAAACAAGAATGCAAAACTAAAGTGTTAGATTTTCTACTAACATGTGATTATAAAACTACAGAAGAGCTTCTGAAAGTTTTGAGTTAAAACTACACACGCAAACACATTAAACGCAAGCACACAACTCCCTCACAACACTCACACAATACTTACGCTTTTTGCTATTATATGTTATCTGTTGTAAGTTATATTTTATTCTTTTTTGGACTGATATAATAATTATGTAAACGTAAAACCTATCTACTGTAACTGGACGCAGTTCACTTTCCAGAAATAAATTACTAGAATTTATTTCTGGAAAGTGAACTGCGTCCTGAAATACAGGCTCGGCCTAGCTCAGGCGCAGTTGCTCATTTTTATTGTTTTGCAAATAACAACATTTCAATTTTAATACTGTACAAATTGTAACAATTTCTTAGATAAATAAATAAAAATAAAAATTATTATTAATTAGAAAAATCAAAAAACCCGATTGCAAAACATAAACGTAGCAATACACTAACGGCAATGTTTAATAACCAATCTATATTTTCTTCCAGCTACTAAAGATAAACAAAGCTATCATTTTATCCTACTCCTTCAGTAGGTCCCTCATTACTGAGGATCGTGGTCACTGGGATGTCCCCTATAAGCGGACAATCTGTCTTTATCGATTTCGGTCCAAAGATGCCATCACAACAAGCTGGAATTTGCTTGTAGACGTAGCTTCTTTCACTTGGTCAGACCATCCTACCTACTGACGGATAGCATTATCTACCCAAGTTGACTATCTGTAATCGGGAGGACGGATAGCCTACAAAGGGTGCCGGTCCATTACAGCGGAGCGTGGCAGCGGAGCGGAGAAATGGGGAAATTTTAACCAATCATGTCAGTCAAAATGTCAGTGACTCATGTGGTACGGAGATTTTATGCAATTCTATTGGTGGAGATATGCGGAGAAGTCGGAAGCGGAGACGAGAAGATAAGATTTCAGCTAGGGTGTATAAACCGAAACTGTGGGGAGATGCGTACTGGCTAGATTGAAGCAGAGATGTGCGCTGACTACACTGCACGCCGCACACATCTTTGTCTCCGCTGCGCGCCATCGTTAGCTTGCGAGGCAAAGCTCACATCTCCGCCTTGTATCGCGGCTCAGCCCAATTTCAGCGCGTCACATCTCCGCTTCCATCGCGCCATACAAATATGATACATTTCCGCTCAGTGGTATCTACTTAAGCTGAGTGGAGACGATAGTTATGTGAGATTAACGAAATTCTATTGGTTTTTGAAAACACGTGTCCACTCCGCTTGTCTCTTCTCCGCTTTGGTGGAGTCCGAGCCTAAAGATAAGACCACCCATACAAGTATTTAATTTCTTTCATTTTAATACCCTACTCGATAGATTTGGTTTAAAAAAATATTAACGACTTGCAATTTAGTGCCCAAAATCCGCCATATTGCTTTTTTTTAAAACACCTATCTAAGGACACTTAGGTTTTTGAAACGAATCTAACGACACCTTAATAGACGAAATCGAAGCAGCCGTTTGGAAGGTACGAGGTAATAAAGAAATTTACAAACTCACAAACAAACATGACCACCACATGTGCCAAAACAATAATGTGCTTAACTTAATAGTGGATTTAAAAATATTCTTAGTAATACAATAAATAGGTACATAAAAATCAAAACAAAACACAACAAGCCAGTCACATCACATTGTGCGTTAATTTGCTGAACTTGGTAAGTGAGTCTGCATGCACGTCTACAAGATCGCTGCAACTATTGACTAGTTTACATAGCCGAGGAAATAGCCGAATTAGCACCGAGAACAGTTCCACGTGGTGGAGGGTAGAAAGGAGTTATAGGAGCACGGGGATATCTAGCTGGGGCTCGGAATCTGATTTTACCTAATAAGTGAGGCCAGTCTACTTTGTGTCTCAAGATTTTGATTAAGAAACTGGAATCAATTATATCTCTACGTTTCTCTAGAGAGTATAACCCAAAATGCGTTACCCTAGCTGAATATGATCGTACGCTACAGAGAAACCTTTTCTGTATTCGCTCTAGTCTCAACTTATGTGTAGCGTAATGTGGCCTCCAAACAGTACAACAGTATTCCAAAATGCTTCGGATATGGCAGTTGTACTTTAAAATTTTAGTTTCAGCCCGTCGGAAGTCAACCGCGTTTCTAATAACAAATCCCAGCATTCTAGAGGCTCGCTTGATGACGTTCTCTAAGTGGGGTATAAATATAAGCTTTTTATCAAAAGTACACCTAAATCTTTGATTTGGTCCACTTCCTGAATGACGTGCGGTCCAATGGAATACGCATACGGCACCAAGAGTTTTTTATTAGAGAACTTGATATGAAAACATTTTTTAATGTTCAAGTCCATGTCATTGTTAACACACCACTCGATCAGCGTATCCAGTTCTTTTTATAGTAAGTCAGCATCCCCGTTTGACTCTATTACTTTACTGAACTTGAGGTCATCAGCATACATGAAACATTCGCAGAATCGGAAGCATTCAGGTTAATCATTGACGAAAGCAATAAATAATATTGGGCCAATATGAGAGCCCTGAGGAACGCCTGATGTGATCGCGCAAGTACCAGATTGGAAGCTATTAACTGCGACAAAAAGAAACGGTTCTCTAAGTAAGATTTCAACCAAGCTAGAAAGTTACCAGTATTGCCATACGCCTGTAACTTTTCCAAAAGGATATCGTGTGACACACGGTCGAAAGCCTTGCTAAAATCTGTATAGATAACGTCGACCTGTTTGCCACAGTCAATAGCTACTAAAGATTCGGTAAATTCACCAAGTTTGTACAAGTGGACCTGGCGCCCACGAAACCGTGCTGGGAGACACTAAGATAAAGTTTGAAGTGTGACTGAATGATGGGACAGATCATAGATTCAAACACTTTAGCCATAGTAGACAGGATAGAAATAGGCCTATAATTAATCACATTATCGCTGTCACCATTTTTGTAAGTAGACACGACCTTTGCGGTTTTCCAAATATCCAGGAAAACTCCTGACATCAACGAACTATTAAATATTAGTATCAGTGGAGCTGCTAATGAAGAAGCGCTTCTGGAGATGAAAATAGGTGGTATCCCATCTGGGCCTGCACCTTTATGACAATCTAGGGAGTTAAATTTGACAATTAAACTGTCACGGTCTATTACAGGTGTCGTTAGAGTCAGGTTGTTGTTATTAATAATTCGTAGGTAGTTTGTGACTGAAGAACGCTGACCTGATTTTCCCTGAACAAAAACAGACAAAAATTGCTCCGCAAACATTTCACAAATTGTATGTCCATCTGAAGTTGCTATGTTTCCATCAGTCATTGTGGCAGGAAATGAGCTGGAACCACCTCGTTTGTGCTTGATATATGCCCAGAATTGCTTTGGATTTTTAGCAATATCAGCTTTGATGCTTGCAATATATTTATTATAACTAATGTTTGCTAGGTGCGAGCATCTTTTACCCATTAGTTTAAGTTCTGTTTCATCCAAGGGGTTTTATATGTTTTAAAACGCGTTCTGATTTTTCCTTTCAAAGTTCTTATTAGGTCTCTGTCAAACCAATGTGGATATTTATTTTTCTGTGTTCTCTTGGTAGGGACGTGTGTTTTTATTATACTTAAAAACCTATCATAAAAAATTGTAAGCATTTTATTAACATCCTCCGTATCATTCACCAACAACGCCCAGTCAAATTTATTAATATGCCTATTAATTTTAACGTAGTCCGCTTTGAAAAAGTTTGGAAGGGATTTGTTCGGGTTGTAGGGAAGTTTTGGCTTTGAGTTAGCTTTCAGAAAAACTTCTAACGGAGGTTGCAGGGGATCAACTCTGCTTAGAGGAGTTTGTACAGCACCCACACTACCAAAAGGCAAGTTACTCAAAGCAAGATCTAATACTTTTCCAGAACTGTTACAAATGTTGTTCAGTTGCACGAGTTTGTTTACATTTGTAAAATCCGTCAACACATGACTGAACCCAGGTGATGTCTAACTAGCATTTGAATCACTTACCAAGGTCCAGTTTATAGCACTCAGATTAAAATCACCCACTACACATGTATACAAGCCTGATTGTCCCAAAACAGTGCTACAACAATCCAAAAATTATTCTAATGTTAGTCGAGCCACAGGTGGTAGTAAGTATATGGCGCACAGAGCTATGTGACTTATCGATTTTGTTAAAGCTACTTCAACGGTAATCCAGAGGTCCTCACACCTGATTTCCCAGTGGATCATGCGTTTTGAAATAAGTTTCTTTAAAACGGCGATTAACACCCCTCCTCCATCTTTTTTCTTTCCATCCCTGTCTCGTCTATAGACGACGTATCGATTGTCAAACAGCTCTGCGCTCATAACAGAATCATTCAACCATGTTTCAGTTAAAATAACAATATCATAAGACTCACAAGATAATTGACAACAAAAGCTGTGAGTGTGATTTTAGATGTGATTGCTAAGTAGGGAGATTCCTCTTTTTTTGATAAGCTCATACGAATGGTTTCCAAATTACTAGCATCCCCGACAGTCTACTTATCATCGATAGCTTAGTTAATATTTCCTATAAATTAGTAAATACATTGTTAACTAGTAAATTAGAACTTTTAAGATTTTACACAAACTCTTAGTTCCCTTAAACCCTAATGGTTTTAATCCTACTCAGAGATTGATTTTCATAAAATCCTTAGTAGTACCCGACGTACTAAACTACAGTATTATTGTCCTAAATTAAAGTAAATTCATGTCTTTACGAGTTTGAACTGTGCAGCGTAGTGTCCAAGGTACTTAATTTTTAATGTTTTGTTTTCCTAACAATGTTATATTGTTGTAACAGAATTTTTGATTTAAATGATCAAAAAAAGTAATCAACAGGTACTGAAACAGCCTTGAATACAAAGTGATTTATGTCGATAATATGGATGCAAGCCATAGTACAAATAATGTGGTCTTGTGTTTACCGGTGTTTTTGTTTGTTTTAAAACTATACCAATATATTTTTGTACGGGTGTAGGCAGAGGTATAAATTTTTATTTTATATCACTATACGTAAATAAGCACAAATAAATTAAAAAAATCGGCCAAGTACGAGTCGGACTCGCACATGAAGTTTCATAATCCACTATTATGCCGTTAAAATCAAGCACTACTCGGAAAAAAACGTCTTTTGTATGTCCTTTAATTTTTAAATATAATTTTATATTTTTATTATTTGTTGTTATAGCGGAAACCGACTGAAAATTTCAACTGTCTAATTATTACGGTTCATGAGATACGGCCTACTGACAGACAGACCGATGGACGTTGTTGTTGGGGATCTGATGATGGAGACCAGAAATGTATATTTAAGCTGGAAACTTGTATACACCTTCATTTGGGCCTTCTTAATGTTGTGTCAAAAGTCTCATAAAATCTTGTGTCTGCGTCGTTAGTTGTTGAAGCTCAAATGTCAGAAAAATGGTTTTTTTTTTTTGCGATTATCTCTATTTCTATTTTTGTGACATGTATTTGTGACTTTTAACCGCGTGCCTTTGCAAATTTTTAGAGGGAAATTCTGAGTAAAAATCATAAAACTTTACCGGATAATAATTATGTGTCATTTTCTTGCATGGCCGTATTCATAGAAATATATTTCCTTCTTTCTAGAAACATCACCTAGTACTTTTGATGGTTGCCGCTAGGTCGTTTTGAAGGGTCAAAGTATTTCATTGAGGATAAAATTAATGCTGATGTTATGTATATTTTGACACAGAATAGAGCTTTTAGGGCAGTCACCTATTGCATCGGCTATCACTCCTGGGATTATTATTGGAAGTGTCTGCCTACAATAATCATAGAAAATCACCGCAACGCCTGTGTACGGCAAAGTCCTGACTACTGCTTCCACAGCTTTGTGCACTCGTTCCAATTCGTTTAAGAAACCATTCTGATAATTGAGACCTAATTATTCTCATCATTTTCGTACTTTGACTTAAAATAAGCGTTTCCAAACGTCTTTTATAATGCGCACAGCAAAGGAGTGGAACTCTCTGCCTGGATGTGTGTTTCCAAACGCTTACAACCCCAATCTCTTCAGAGTTAGAGTGCACAGGCTCCTTCTGGGTAAGCTGGCTCCATCGTAGACTTTGTCTCTGTCATCTCTGACCTAGACTAGAGTCAAGAGCAAACCCATCACAAATAAAAAAATTAAAAAAAATACAGACAATAGAAGAAATTGTTCTACTCTTGAAATTACTAAGCGAAGAAACTACGCGATGAATCAAGTTGATTAATTTATGTTTGGGTGTGATTTCCGATCCGTTAGGACTAGGTAGCATTTTAGTCAATAGATGGCGTTGCATGTATACGCATAACCTAATGATTTGATTTCTTCTTGTACATATTTTATCATTCATATATGTCTTTTAGGAGAGTCAACCGATTGCGATGTAACAAAACCTAAGTAGTATTCAGATTTACGCAAAGTATCATGTAAACAGGTATCTACATTGGTTTTGTAATATTTATGTGATAACAATACAACTAAACAGAACGCTGTCTATATTCTTCTAACAGAAAATAACCAACAATGTTGGAAATAGTTTCTGTTAGTTATCTTTTAGCTTTATTGCTTTACATGTATGTTTAGATAGAGGTATTTGCTAAATAATATCAATGTTGTAAGAACTATGCAAAAAATGATTAGCCACTCGAGCGTCGTTTGACGTGTCAAGGTGTCAGCGCGGCGGCTCTAGTGTGTCAGCGGACATAATAAGGGGATAAAATTTCCATTATAGCCCGCTACTTTGGGAGTTCGTATTTTTTTGTAGATAGTACTCACTAATAGAAAGCTTTTCACAGATTTTCAATACGAGCAGAGTCATGGTTTACGAGATATAATTCGTTAAAGTTTCAATAAAAATTGGAAAATAGTACGCCATTTGCAAATTTTTAGGTTAGATAAATTGTCACAGTAGACGTCAAAGTTGACATTTCACGTTCCGTTGACGTTAGAAGCGTATTTTATTAAATTTCGCCATGTTTTTTTTTCATAAATATAATTTTATTTTTAGATATTCACATACTTTTGGTGTGTAATAAATGTGCACAATTATTGTTGCTATATTATGCAATTACATTGACTTTGACAAGTTGTTATGTGTCACTAATTTAAATCCCCACTGACTACTACTACTACTGCTACTAGGAGAATATGGATGCAAGAGCGAGCGAAGCGAGCTCTGGACTAGGGGCACCCCGACTCGGACAGGTTAGGTTAGAAGGGTATGGCGGGGTCGAGTGAGCGACCGAAGCGAGCGAATAGACCCCGCCATACCCTTCGTGGTTATTTTTTTGTAAACCACTCAGAAATAGGAGCCCCGCGAAGCGGGGCTCCGTCGACTAAGCCTCCCTTGACTGCGCAATGTTGAGCGGCTATAAAACGTTTTGAGGTTAGGTTACTATAATTAGTTTTTCTCAAGAACGGTGCGTGGCCTTATATGGGAGTGGTGCCAGGGCACAGGGGGCACCTCCCCCCTCCCTCCCCCTGCCAAACGAAACTCAATTTTTACCATTTTTTCTAACTCAAATGCTATTCTAACCTCAAAACTTTAATCATGGATATCTCCATAACCATGGGGCTGCTCGTGGTGGGGGTGGTGCAGGGGGGTACCCAACCTCCTGTGCTGTGCACTGCTGTATAGACTACAGCAGGCTTATTCGCAATTCAAATTATAAACATTCTATTCGATGCCGAATCGCATGCGGGAAATGATACAATGTCTAATTATTTTATGGCAAAAAAATGTAAGTGATACTTTAATATTACTAAGTATTGCGTAACATAAGTTATTTTTTTATGAGCTACAGCTGGTCCTATTGCATAAAAATGGGTTTTGATTTGTGTTAATCTCAATTTTATAATCGAATTTTTTGTTTTTTGAAGAAAGTTCGTGTGTGCAGCGACACTACCGTTCCCGCCTCTTCGTCAGCAACCAGAAAAATCATAATGACCTTATGTTCTCAACAAATGTCGAAATAATTAACCTATCTATCTTGTTGGAATCAATAAATATGTATAAAATTATTCCGTTACTGACAGACAACGGACAACCGAAACTACTGGTCGTAGAAAGCTGAAATATAGCATGTAGGTTCCTTGGGGAGTGTTATTTATTTATTCACAAGGCAATTACAACAGGTTACAATCATAATAAAATAATAACAAATTCACATCATAGGTCTTGACCTGATTATGACCCAAAGCGTAATCGCACAACATGGCAAACAATAAAAAAATAATAATAAATAAGTACAAAATATGGCAAGTTCACATAACTATATTTACCATTAACCAGAACGCAGCGCGTCTGGCCCCCGACACAGTCCCAGCTTATAGGGGATGTGCAGGGGACCACACACGACTGACATAATTAATGTAAGCAGCAAAAACGTTAGCTTCTCTAAGTGTAAGGGAACACTTGGAGAAAATTCCCGAAATTCCTACGGAAACGGGAAAAAACGGGATATGCGCGTAGGAAGTCCCGGGCGAAAGCTAGAAGTTCATTATTACTTGAATACGGATTGTTATTTTTATTTTTTTTAGTCTATTAAAATAAAAGATGCCTACGTAATAAATAATGTTTCAAAATAAGTATTTATATAAATTAGGTAATGTAACCAATTCTACTAAGAGTTAATATTAATTTAGGCCCGAAAATAAAAATTTGAAAAATAAGCGATTGACTGCTGCGCTGCGTGTCGCGGGTTCGATTCCCGCACGGAACAAATATTTGTATGGCCTACAGATAGTTGTTCCGGGTCTGGCTGTTTGTGTATGTGTATTTATATGTTTGTAAACGCACCCACAATACAGGAGAATTCCTAGTGTAGGGCAACGTTTTTAAAAAAAAAAGAAAGAAAGAAAGAATGTTAACATTGACGACTCTTACCCCAGCTGAAGGAGTGTGCCAATCCCAGGAATAGCGCTAACAACGCCAACACACGAGTGATAATCATCTTGTGTTTCAGAATTTGCTGTTACTGCAGATTAAAACGAGGCGTCTACTTCTTGTGAGACACTCTTCTTCACGAGATGAATTTATATCCTGCATTTTAGGCGTCTGGGATAGTGATAACCTGAGAGGTCCCCTGATAAGAGCTTTTAATACTACTGTATTATACACAAGGTGTTTTTTTCAAGAGTTTCGTTTTTTGTGTGGCCAGGTCTGAAAATCTGAAACTATGAGAAATTCCAGAAAATATTCAAAAGGCATCATCATCCAGCATGATTAACGAATTTGCTATCAATTAAAATACTTTTTCCAGATTCCAAGTTGTAGCCGGGAATCGAGCCTCTTGACTTTTAATTTAAACATCACCCCTCTCAAATCTGGCGAGTTACGCGACGAGTGCGAATTAAACAATTAAACCTGGTGAGATATGCGTGCACGCACGGGCGCGCGGGGCGCATACTCACGGTGCTGTTTATTACTTGCAATGTAACCAAATCAATTAGACGACAATACATCTGAGGGCGCCAACCACAACTTGATCGAGGAAGGGAAAAGATAAAACAACTCAGCTGAATAGCCTGGAGAAGGAACCTGGAAGCTACAATATCTGGCATGGATTAATCTTAGTAGCCTTCCTCTTAGAAGCATACTTTGGAAAGTTGTTTTCCAGTTTGGCTAGGACATTGCAGGCTTGAATCAGCTGATTGTCTGATAAAAAGATGATTTCGTGCTTCGGAAGGTACGTATAAGCCAGTGGTCCCAGCCGCCAAATGGCGGTCGTCAAATAAACCATGTCAGGAACCCTTGAGGCGGTTTAGAAACTCTGACACTAGGTTGTGTGGGGCCGTTACCTTCCTGCCCACAGGATAAGAAGAAGAAGAAGTAACCTTCTCCCAGTTATGTAGAGCTCCGCTTCGAGGCTTACCGGGTGCAGCTGAATACCAGTATTTTACCCAGGTCGCCAACGTGATACTTGTAAGATTGTTGTCGGATTTTTGACAAGACGAATCACTTGGTTTGTACTTTGAAAATTGTCCTGAATGTAATGCAAAGGACGTTGATGGATTTTGCTCGTAAAGAAACATTTATGAATGTTTTTATGGCCTCCATAATAGAACTCTATCTCTCTCAGAGGTCGCCTGACTACTTTATCAGCTATGTAGGTATTAAGCAATGGCTACGTTAAGTTAATCCGCTGTATGATTAGTGTTTTAATAATAATAATAAATTCTTTTATTTTGGACAACATAAGATCCGCTGTGTTAGTAAAACCTCTTATAACTAATGTTAGTAAATGAATATTTTTAATAGCTAATGAATAGTTTTATGTAATGTATTTATTTATGTTTTCTTACGAAAGTAATATGTTCAAATACATAATTAACTAGCTTTCTTAAAAAAGTAAAGATTCATTAAAACATCATCCCGTGTATGTGCGTCAATTTAAGATATACAAACAAACGATAATATTGCATGTTTTCAAAATATTTTAATATCATGTAAAACTAGCTCGCAGCCGCTGCTTCACTCGCTATGTTCTGACATTTAATTTCCATTATAACATTGTAACTTTGTCTGTTTGACCCTTTCACGTGTTACCGGCTGAACGGATTTGAATTAAACGTGGCAAAAGAGTAGACCACATCCTAGAAAAGGATGAAGGATATTTTTATCCCGGGAGTATGTTCGCTCGGAAAATTTTCGACTTTTACGCAGTAAAATATTCCATGAAACAAGTATGGTAGACGTCAGATACCCGTGCAATAACGGTCCCACATACATTTATTGACTTTCTTAATTTCAAAAACTGAAATAATGACATAAAGCTGTCCTGTATCGACTTCTATCCTTTACGTTCTCTAGTGAACAAGAGTTCATAATTTATTGTTCTGGTATCTACAAAGGGATATTAGGGAAAGGACAATGTACTTTATTGCACGTTTATTTGGCGCCCACTATAGATACGTACATCTGCACGTTTTCATCATCATCTGTCCTATATCTTTCCCCAACTATGTTGAGCTCACCTTTAACGCGAAGCGGCTTTAAAACAGACAGACAGACAGATCCGTATTTTTATAGGTATGTTTTTATTTAAAACGTAAATTAAAGATGACATAATGTCAAAGTTGAAAGGTGATCTTCTTCTTCTTATCGTGCCAGTAAGGTTTAACGACCCCACACACCCTAGTGTCAGATTTTCTAGACCGCCTCAAGGGCCTCTGACATGGTTTATTTGACGACCGCCATTTGGCGGCCGGGACCATCGGCTTATACGTGTATAGATGTAAGGTGATCACAGTAGCGTAGCGATGGGGGCGGCGCGCACCCGGTGACCCCCGCTTAGGGGTGACACCCGACCGCTCGTTGACAGGTTTTTGTCACTATCGGGTGGCACCCCTAAACAACGCAATGAAACCTGTCGGGAGCACTCTCTGTCTTTCTGAGTTTTACATTATAAAGTAGTAAGTATTTTTCTAAGTTTAATTTAAGCGGTGTGTTTTTAGGGTTCCGAAAAAAAAGGAAACCTTATAGGATCACTCGGGTGTCTGTCTGTCTGTCTATCTGTCTGTCTGTCCGTCTGTCACAGCCAGTTTTCTCCGGATCCACTGGACCGATTCTGTTTAAATTTGGTACACATATGGACTTCTTTGACCCAAACACGGACGTGTTACGTAAATTATTAAATTTTTAGTATGGGGGTTAAACTAGAAAAATAAAAAAAAGTTTTTTGAACAGTATCGCTGTCGTCAAGAAATGGGGTTAACTTCAGCAAGTTACTTTTTGTTGATATTGTTCGATTTTTCTTTAAACACTCAATTTCGTCGCCATAGTTTTCATTTTGAACGTTCTTGATGACCAATTCTGTTGCACTCATAATGTCTTGTGGTGATAAACACATAACCACCTTTTTGTTACCGCAGTCGGCTAAGTTATTGGTTGACTTTAGTGTGCGTTTTTGCTTACGAATGTTGCTCAGTCGTAAAATCCATCCAAGCACTCGTATTACGCGTTTATAATTACTGTTTTTATTCAGTAATGTGTCAATTATTTCACATTTCTTGTATGTGACTGCGCAGCAGTTTATTTCTTGCAACTCAGTGTTTGTTGTATAGTTCAGGCGATTGTCTTGATGGGTTTTTGGCATGTTTGTTTTTAACCAATCTGGTCCATTCCACCAGAGTTTAAAATCTAGGAGCTGAAATGGTGTGAGCCCTCGAGTTGCGCAGTCAGCAGGATTTTCTTCTGACTTCACGTAGTTCCAGCGGTTTGCCGCGATAATGCTGTTTATTTGTTTGGCTCTGTTAGTCACATATTTCTCCCATCGGTTTATATCGCCCTGCAACCAGGCTAAAACGACCTTGGAGTCGCTCCAGCACCTTATTTATAGGTTTTTACTGCAGAGAGTGCTCTGAACCTTTTCTAACAGTTTGGCTAGTAAAACGGCCCCGCAAAGTTCCATTCTAGGTATATTTATTTTATTGCTGATTGTTGCAACCTTTGTTTTTGCCGTAATTAACGTAGTCTTGTATTCGCCGGCTTGATTTTTCACTCGACTATAAATGGCGCACGCATAAGCTTTTTTGCTGGCGTCGCAAAACCCGTGTATCTCTAGGTTGCTTTCTTAACATTGTAACCATCGTGGTATGGAAAGTTTGTTTACCAACGGGATATCTTTTCTCATAGTTTCCCATTCCGTAGCTAGGTTGGTTTTGCTTATCCAGATTTTTTGGAACAGAAGTTTGGTTTTTATTGTAAGTGGCGATAGTAATCCAAGTGGGTCGTAAAGCTTGCTTATTTCGCTCAATAGTACGCGTTTTGTCAGTTTTTTCTTGATTAATAGATCCCATTGGTATGTAAAGGTATCATTGTCTTGATTCCACCTCATGCCCAACATTTTTGCGCATGCCCAACTACTTGTTATGAAACCTACATAAAACGGTTGGAAAACGAATTGGCATCAAACCCTAAGTTACTTTGGACTTATATAAAGGACAAGCGAGGAGGTTCCAGTGCTTACCCCTTAACTATGACCGACGAAACTACCGCTACGTCAGACGGGTCAAAAGTGTGCGAGTTATTTGCCGACTACTTTTCCTCCGTTTATGGCACTAATGATAGTAGTGGTGATGAATACAATTCCGAATTCCTGCAATTCGTAGATAATACTAGTTTATGTCAAACTGCTCCTATTATTTCTTGTAAATCCCTTTGTAAGAAACTGCAAAGATTAGATCCAAAAAAAGGGGCAGGGCCAGATGGAATAACTCCAGTATTTGTTATAGCGTGTTCATCTGAGCTGACTTACCCACTTATGTTGATTTTTAACAAGTCATTAATATCGGGTATTTTCCCTTCAAAATGGAAAATTGCAAAAGTCGTACTTGTTCACAAATCACAAGACAATGACTTTGTAACCAATTACAGGCCAATTTCAATTCTATCCACATTCGCCAAAGTCTTTGAGTCAATGATCTGTCCACATTTTCAGGATCACTTAAAGATGTATTTAACCGATCATCAGCATGGATTTGTTAGAGCCCGTTCGACTAGTATGAATCTAGTGCCTTTTACAGAACTTCTCATTACGGCTATTGATTCAGGCTACCAAGCTGACGTCATATATACGGACTTCAGCAAAGCTTTTGACAGGGTATCCCACCAAATTATAATGACTAAGTTGCGCGCCTACGGCATCTCCGGATCTTTGTTAGAGTGGCTAGGCTCATATTTAAGGGGTAGGTTTTTCTTTTTTGTAGTTAATGGCTATAAATCAACCCTGCAGCGCGTCTCTTCAGGTGTTCCTCAGGGTTGACATTTGGGATCTATATTGTTTATATATTTTATAAATGACATTCCAAAGTGTTTTCTACACTCAGAGTATTATATGTACGCTGATGATTTTAAGTTTTTGAAAATCATTAAGTCTGAGGAAGATCCACTTCACCTACAAAGTGACCTCAATCGTCTTGTTTAATGGTGTACCAATAACAAGATGGATCTCAATCCAAAAAATGTTACCATGTTAAATTCTCAAGAAATAATATCAGTATGCAGTGATTACCAAATTTCTGGTGGGACCTAGGTATATTGTTTGATAAGAAGTTAACTTTTATTCCTCACGATCATATTATCAAAAAAGCTTCGAGAATGTTAGGGTTCATTTTAAGAAATTGTAAAACTTTTCGTTATAATAAAACAAAAATACTGCTTTATAATAGTCCCATTCGTAGCATATTGGAATATAATAGTGTGGTTTGGCGCCCTCACTACGCCTCGCATTCGTTGCGTCTTGAACGTGTCCAGAAACGTTTCACGTGGCATCTAGCATTTTCCAATGGTATCGCAAAAAAGTACGCTCGTACAACGGTAGGCTAAAGCATTTCAAAATGAAATCTCTAGAATCACGTAGACACTTAATTGACGCAATGTTTGCCTATAACATTTTTAATCATGAAATAGACAGTTCCAGCCTGCTGGCCCTTTTCAATTTTCGTGCACCATCTAGAATCCCACGTAATGCTGTTACACCTCTTTGCCCACCTTTTAGAAGAACCGTTTTGGGAGCCAATTGCCCTTTGCAAGAATGTGTAAAAGAGTGAATGGCTATAGTGATGTTATCGATTTCCACTTTGACACTCTTGCTAGACAAAAAAACATTATTAATCGTTTAATGAGTAACCCTTAATCACAGTAATTATTTAAATTACACATTATTGTTTTTATTTTTTATTGTTAAAGGACAATGCCAGATCGTGCCCCAGCAATTTACAGAAAATGTAAATAAACGAAAATAATAATAATGAATATAGGTCCTTTTCATCACAAATTATTTTTCTTTAGAACTTGCCGATTACAAATTAATTTTAAAAGACATTCAACCTCTGAAGTTCTGTATTGACATTTCCTCATTACTGGCGACCAATTGCGTTACGTTTTGCGTATGATTCGCAATCCAAAAAATGCTTTAGTACTTAAAATAAAATAAAAAACGGATACTCCTGCCACCTAAAATATTATTAAAGGATTATAATAATGTTAACCGTATCTATGTATTATTAATTGCTTAAGATGATTATGCAAGTTATCAGGAAAACAAATATCGCATAATAGTTTCGCAATAATGGATTTTGTGTAAAGGAACGTTGTTTATGCGCATTTGTCAAACTCAAAATGTCAATGTCATTATTCATTCGCTCGCTCTCTTTATCTGCGCTCGCGACTCACATTTTATTTTGCCTGTTATTTACTTTGATTTCCCTTACCGACGACTTTTGCTTTTGACCACGGATCTCGATTCCCGCTGCTTGCTGACTTTGTGCTACGTATCACGGATTCTGAGCATTGCTTGTGATTTGATGAACAATGTTGCGGTGCATAAATTGTTACCTGAGTGTCGATAGGATGTTAAGACATGTTGTCTCTTCATTACAAGATTCACTGCAAAGTCTTCTCGCATCGTGGATATCGTCGCAACAAGTATGTATAGTCAACAGTTTTTTTAGCTAGCATAGTACCTACTGTACTGTCAGAGTCGAGTGGCATAGCTGCTGTTTAGCTAGCAACCAATTCCTAATACCAGTAAACAATACTAAAATGTATATTTAACTTTTAGCTTCCACCAGATGCTGTGATCTGTCAAGAATGCTTCTTGCGATTAAACCAGCATTGTATAAATGGAAATATGGATGCTGAAAGAGAACTGGGCCACACACATGTTTGTCTGGGATGTGGACGATCTGTTTTGGAAAGAAGACGGCGTGTGAGATATCATACAGTTGAAGCCAGTGATCCAATAATAGTCATTATACTTTCATGGGATAATATGCATTTTGAGGTCAGTAGTAATGTTTTCTTAACTATCCAGCAACCCCAACACTAACTGTATGCATGGGACATGTCATATTTTTTCACAACCTCATAAGAATGTTTGGAAATATAAATAGGTTTTATAATTCACGTGATTATTTCAAACGAATATTACACTAGGATAGAACAACAAAAAACACAACAGTACTATTAAGAAAAGTAATATTGAAAACAAGTAACTTACATCTTTCTATTCTCCTAAAAAAAAACAAAATACCTTTAAATAATCATAGCTATTGTTAGGCATTGAAATAATATTTTTCTTTGCAGTTGACATCAAGAGATGCATATGTATGTCATTTGTGTTGGATGCGTGCTACTCGCCAGTTAGCACAAAGTGTTAGAGTACAACCGGATACAAATGAGCATGCTGAAGTAGAACTTCAACCTGTTGAACCAGAGCAACTGATAGTACCTCAGCAAGCAATACCAGTGCCTCCACCACCACCTCACCCTCTAGAACAACAGGTTCCATCAGCATCAGCTGATGCAATTATTTTGCCACATTATAAACGAACAGCTAATACTTCAAGGCATTGTATTTTTCAAGGCTGTATCAATCAAAGTGGTCACTTGATTCCATTATTAATTAAGATCATGCTTGTTAAACAATATCATATATATGTGCCTATTCACTCTCGTGTCTGTGAAACACATTTATATGCAAATGAATGGTCATTATTAAATAACAACAATAATCTCTCCAATCGCTTCACAGCTCAACAAATAGAAGACTTAATCCGTATTATGGAAAGAAATGCAGACGCAATGGATTTCGAAAATGTTCATGAGATGCCAAATCATATTTGTCACTATTGGACTGGTCTGAATGTATTAGAGTTTTTAAGTTTGTTTAGTGAAATACCAGTGCTTGAAAATATTAACAAAGGTAAAACTTGTTTAGCAATATATTTAGCCAAGCTCAGGACTGGTGATAGTGACAATAGATTATCAACTTTGTACAATATGCCACGTTCCACATTAGAATCTCATTTAAAAAGGATGCGGGACTATTTTAAAAATCATTTTGTAAATAATCATGTTGGGTTGCAGCATATTTCTAGAGAAGAGGTTGCTCAGCGGAATTTGCTCATACCAAATAATCTTTTTGGTAGCCCAAATGCTCCAATAACAGAAATGCCGGCTATTGTTATTTGCGATGGTACATACATCTATATTCAAAAGAGTAGCAACTATTTTTACCAGAAAAAAGCATACAGTTTGCATAAATATAATAATTTAATAAAGCCATTTTTAATAGTTGCCTGTGATGGGCACATTATTGATGTGTCAGGCCCATATGCAGCAACACAGACGGACTCTGAAATAATTTCAAAATTGTTTGAAGATAAAAATGGGCCTATGAGGTCATATTTTAGAGCAAATGATATATTTATTCTAGACCGAGGATTTAGAGATAGCATACCGGTTTTAGAATCTTATGGCTACAAAGTATTCAAGCCTGAAACAGTGGATGAAGGTGAAACACAGCTAACATTGCAAGCCAATAAGAGCCGCTGTGTAACACTATGCAGATGGGTAGTGGAAGTTGTGAATGGCCGATTTAAACGCGATTTTAAATTGTTTAGACAAGATTTTTTTAACAGAGCATCACTACATCTAATGGATGATTTTCTTATCGCAGCGGCTTTGCGGCGTCTGTTTGGGCGGAATAAACAATTTTTCTTTCTTTTCTTTTTTTTTCTTTGATTAATCGCTTTCATCCACTGATTCAGGACCGGCCAGATGCTCATGAGATAATCTCTAGGGCATTGCATTTCCTAAATGAACCCAACCATTTGGCTCAATTTGTCCATGACTACAATATAAATAGACGTAGAACAATGTTTTCTAGCATTGATGGAAACCTACCACAGCTGCAGCAGTTTCCTACATTCACTTTAAATGAATTAATTCTAATATCTCTAGGGCCATACCAAGTCAAACAAGCCCGTTCGTATTACGGAGAACACCTAAGAGAAAATGGACTCTATTTAATAGAGGTGTGCCCAGAAATGGAACACTCTGGAGAGATGGTGTTACGCATTGGAGGTAACTATCCATTATTAATAAGAGGCAGAATTAAGTCTAGGCATATTAGCCAAAGACACTATTTTACATATATATTAATTGACAGGGAGCCTAGCAGTAGTCGTGTAATTGACGCCATATTGGGATATTGCTGCAGTTGTATTGTGGGTAATAGGACAGTTGGATGTTGTTGTCATATTATGACCATAATATGGTATCTTGGTTGGGCACGGCACCAAAATAATATTAATGCGCCGGCAGCATTTCTAAATGATGTGTTAATAACTTTTGAAGATAATTAAATAAATCATCTTTGTATAATATGCATTTTTTTATCCTAGTTACACTTAGGATAGGGACTGATCCTAAATAAGTAGTTCCTTGAATAGCAGAATGCCCCCTCCTAGAGATAAACTAAATAATAACACATCTATAATTTATTTTAACATTTACAAACTGCGTCTAACCTATAATCAATGACATTATTTTTTTTTATATTTTAAGAGAAACGGCAAGTTCTACAGGCGTTATGAAAAATGTTTAGTTATCTGTAATAAATAAGCAATAAGGTGCTGCATATTTCATGCTTGTAAATGACTTTTTTACTGGGGCAAACTTCTATAGAGTTTCTGGCATTGTCCTTTCTATCAATTTTTTACTAAATTTTTGACATGTTTTTTATCAATTTTGTCAAATTTTATCAATGCCAATCAATCAATTTAATCAATGTTATGAATTTTATTATAATTTTAATCTCTTTTTCAAAATATTTAAGTTATTAATCGTATTAGAGTTAAATGTTATGTTTTTTTTTTTTACCAATTTTAATTTGAGTTATCCAAAGATATTATCTATTTATGTGAATGTTACCAATTTCAATTTGATTCTTAATTTTATAAAATTTGTTTAATTACGTTGATTAGCGCTTATTACTTATCTAAGTTAGCTGGACTTTCGAATTTCTTATCTTATGCATGTGGTGTTTACCTTTAAGTAAATATTACACTGTAAATTTATTTTAAGGCATGTGTTTCTTATACGAATTCAGTGCAAATAATTGATGGTAAACCTAAAATAAATAAATAAATCCCAGTACAACATGACATGACATGGTCATTTTCGAGAACTGGGTCGGGCACATACTTGTAATACGGTACCTCAGAATTCACAAGTTTGTATTTCAAAGCAAGTTGCTGATGGATAATCCTGCCCACTTGGTTGTGCCTGTGCAAGTACTCGCCGTTAGCCAGACGAGAACAACCAGAGATAATATGTCTGATGGACTCATCCGGACGGTGGCATGCCCGACACACGTCCAACGTCCCGTCCTTCATAATATGCCTCCGGTAGTTATTCGTTAAGATAACTTCGTCCATAATCGCACAGACAAAACCTTCAGTTTCCCCGAAGAGATCACTGAAACGTAGCCAGGCCACGGACGCTGAAAACTCTACATCGGACCCATGAAGAGCCCGATAGAAGCGCTCGTGAAGCTCCTTGCCTTTCCATACTTCTTGCGGTCATCTGTGGTAAGTATCACAGGTTTGCGCCAGTTCTCTTAAGCCATGGACAACGGGGTGAGTCCCTTGTCCACTGTGACCACATCTCGGTGCATACCCACATCAGCTTTGAGAAAATATTCTCTGAGACTGCACATCTCGTGGTTGTGGAGAGTCTTGGCGTTTAAAAAGCCTCGACATCCACACTTCCGCGGGAAGTGTGGAGTCTCATCACCGACGATCGTGGGTGATGCATCCGGTTTGCGGTCAACAGTGTACGGACCCTCCTATCCAGGGCACCGTGCTCGGTTTGAGTCCATTTGAGTATGCCGAAAGAGTACATCAATACTGGCATGATCCAACCATTGAAGGCGCGCACCTTATTTCCGCCCAACGAAAGGCTATTCAAAACCTTTTTCAGGCGACCAAAGAAGCGCTCCTTCAATGATTGCTTCATGTCAGCAACATTAATGCCCAACACTTCCGACATACCCAAATACTTGTGGGTTTCGGTTGAGCTAAGGGATCTAACCTGTATCGAATCCGAGAGTTGAATTCCCTCAGATTCCATAATCTCCCCTTTCTTTACGTGCATGATTGCACATTTGTCCACACCAAATTCCATCCTGATGGCACTACTGAAGGTTTCAGTTACCTTCAGTAGCTCCATCAGTCGCGAATTGTTGGGGGCAAAGAGTTCAGACCATCCATGTAAAGAAGGTGAGATATGGCCTGACCACCTCTTCTCAACCGATAGCCTAGACCTGAATCCTCCAGCAATGTGCTTAGAGGATTCAGAGCTAAGCAAAGCCAAAGCAGACTGAAACTATCGCCCTGAAATATTCCCCGTTTAATCCATACAGGCTCATCATTCCCCTGAATCCATCGACATCCTGGATAGCGAAGCACTGATTTCCATTGCCTCATACATGACTCAAGGAAGGTGCGTAGATTTGCATCTATTTTGTACAACTCCAACACCTTCATGAGCCATGTATGTGGCACAAAATCAAAATCCTTCTTGTAGTCTATCCAACATATTGACAGATCCTTACGGGATCGACGAACCTGTTGGCTTATGGCCATGTCTATGAGGAGAAGCTCCTTAGTGCTTAGTTCTGAGAGGCAGACATAATTGAGTTAGTTTCAATGTGCTCATTGATCTTCACTCTCAGGATGGATGTAAGAAGTTTATAGACCGTCGACAAACAAGTAATTGGTCTATAGTTCTTGGGTTCCGCGGGACTACCAGTCTTATGGAGTAGGTGGGTAACGCCAGTTGTTGGAAACTGTGGTAGCGACCCAGACTCTAAGGATGACTGGAATGGAGATGCCAGAAGCGCGTGTGAGCTGCTATACCATTTGAGCCAGAAGTTATGTAGTCCGTCTGGACCCGGCGATTTCCAGTTCGGTAACGGACGGACTGCTTTGGCTACATCCAATGGGGTGATGTTAATTTTTTCCATTTATGGTATAGCTTTACGCACGCGCTCGATATCACGCATCCAGCCATCCTCGGCATGACCAACGGGCACCGACCAGATCCTTCGCCAGAATGTACTCGTAGCGATATCATCCGGGCGGCACACGTCCGTCACACTTTGTTGAGGCCGCTCCCAAGCTGTATATACCCACCTCTCATCGCTTATACCGCCGAATACGGTTTGCCCATGCACAAACTTTCTGCTTCAGGAAGTCGATGCGTGTGTATTATTATTATTATACCTATCACTAAGCCTCCGCTGTCTGTCTATCCGTCCGTTTGTCTGTCTGTCAGCGGGCTGAATCTCATGAACAGTAATAGGTACACAGTTTTCTGTTGCGTCATAACAGCAAATAATAAAAAAAAACCAGCCAAGTGCGAGTCTGATTCGCACACAAAGGGTTCCGTATCATACACCTTAATTTTTATTATTTGTTTTTCGAGCGGCAATAGAAATACTTACACAATTTGTGAAAAATATTTACCTGTTTACTGTTATGGTTCTTGAGATACAGCCCACTGAAACTCAGACGGACTGACGGACAGCGGAAACTTAGTAATAAGGTACCGTTAGTTACCCTTTGGTTACGTAACCCTAAACATTAAATTGGCTCACCTACTAAGACACCCTTAGCGACCTCGAACTTTGAAAATGACATCCATGACGAAATATTGGAAAATATTCTATTTATCCTTACCTACCTACGAATATTCTTTGAGTTTACGCTTGTTGTCATATATTTATACACGTAACCGTACCGTTCTATCACCATCGAGGCTAAGGGTGCCTGTCTATTTCAGTGGAGCGATGCAGCGGAACGGATAAATTTTAACCAATAGAATTGCATAAAATGTCGGGTGCCTGTTGTAAATTAACTGTAAATTTGAAACAATGGAATTGCACAAAATCTCCGCACCACGTAAGTCACTGACATTTTGACTGACATGATTGGTTAATATTTCTCCGTTGATACGCTCCGCTGCCTCGCTCCACGCAAATGGACAGGCACCTTTAGTTTACATACCTAAATAAAAGTGTTAAAGCTTTCTCTTTCTTTATTTTCTGCAATTTTTTGAATGGTCACCACCTTTGATAACCGTAAAGATTATTCAGTAATTTATATTGTGAAATTTAAATCGGTACCTAATGAAGTTATCTCTACTTTAATATTATAAATATGATAGTAACTCTGTCTCTCTGTTACATCTAAACTTTACGTCTAAACTTCTAAACTGATTTTGATGAAATTTTGTTCACGAGCATAACACAAGGATCAGCCATTAACTCCTCGCCATGTTTGGAGGAAGGAGGTAACCAGACCCATGACGCTACCGCACGCAGTGAATTCTAGGGGAGCATGATGACAACGGTCTGCGCCTGAAAACGGCTCACCGAAAACCTGTTTACACTGATCGGTGACCGGATACGGTCTGTGGTCGAATACGGCTAACTGGAAACCCGTTTACACTAGTCGGTGAACGAATTCGGGCTCCAACGGAATCGATTAAAACGACCTAATGTAAATGAGCCATCATTGTTCGGCTGAATGCGGTCGCCGGGCGTCGGACGTGAGCCACTGTAGGCGCGGGCCTGCGGACGGGGAGCGAAGAGTCTTTTCGTTCCCCTTTGCGCAAAGAGCATTAGAAGAAACACAGGAGAGTTTTAGTCAGTAAGATTCTGACACTCCCTTCCGCTTGTCATTACACAATTTCCCATACAAAAAGAAATGGTAATGAAAACTGGAATTTGACTTTTGTTGCACGCTAAATGTAGACGACGTAGCGGGCAGAAACTAGTATGCCATAATTATAACGATATTATATATCAAGCTGTTGCCCGCGACTTCGTTCGCGAGTAAGTCGGAAAGTAAAATGTTGTCGCGAGATAAGATCTGTAAGATAAGATATATACGAACAATCAATATTTAGCATTGCTTGACTCCTCTTAGATTTAGGAATTTGGAAGAGTATTATACAAGGCACTGACTGTTTCACCTCTTCTGTTCCAAATTCCGACCAGCCCTAGTAATTTCTCGTAATGAGAAACGTTTTAAACGTTTTTGTTGCGGAATTTGTTTGAAAGAGTCCCGTGGTCTTGCCTTTGGCATTAGAAAGATCATGGATGGGTTTTAGTCAGTAAGAGTCTGACACTCCGTTCTGCTTCGCCTAGAGCGGGAGGAGTCATTTGATGATTTCCCATCCTTAAAACAACAACAAGATTTTTTATTTATTCTGAACCAGGAACGCAAATCGAAATAATTTGTGTTTATAAAACACAGGAACACAATCTAGCAGAGCAAAGGCAATTCTTTCGACTCCTCTATCATGGGACTTCGCCACCTGTTTGTGGGTGATATAACGTGACCCCTGGCTCCAAGTCGGAATAGGCCCAGTATTGGGCAACTTTAGCAAAGCTTAGCAAATGTAAGCGCGCGCCTGTTGACCAATATTAATACAGCGATTCAAAAAATGAAATCAAATGCATATGGCCATCTATGGAATATGTAGTTAAACTGTTAAAATATAAGTTCGGAGTTTGTTCGGAGATCTGTCCGACGATGTGGACCTGGAGTGGGAACGCAGAGCATTGGCAGTTCGATGTGACATGCTGGCCCGTAGGTTTGCACGTTGTACAAAAGAGGTTAAGGTCTTTAGGGTGTACTGCCAATGTATGTACACGTGCGACCTATGGGTCGGCTATGCAAAAAGCTCGTACAATGCTCTGCATGTCCAATATAATAACGCCTTCAGAGTAACGTTGGGGCTGCTGCGCTTTTGCAATGCATCCGGGTCGTTCGCGGAGTATGGCGTGTCCGATTTTTATTCTATTATGCAGACATGAATAGCATTCCTGATGCGGTGAGAGCGCGATAGCTCCAAAAGCTTGGTGGCGATTGTGGCCGGCAGAATAGCTAGCCAAATGATGTGGCACTGGATGACGACCCATCGTGCGTCATTTAACTATGTGAAATAACTGATTCTGTCCGTGTTTTTAATTTCTTGTGTTACTTAATTGTCGTTATGGACCCCGGTCTGTTTTTTTTTTATGTAAATCAATTAAAAACTATATTTTCTTGTTCTACTCCAGATGACAAGAAAACTACAATAGTTCTTAATTATGTCGGATTAAAGGTGAGACATTACCATTCTTCTTTAAATTAGGTAAATTTTGGTAGGTATTCCAATTAACACTTTTGACTTTTTTATATTTCCCTAAAATTATGAAAGAAATACGTTTTTTTATTATTTTCAGTTTAAAATTTACCAAGGTAATACATTAACAAGGGACCAACCCACACACAAATAGTTTTGCAAAAAGGAACAATTTAATTCTTATTTTACATACTATAATTATAACGTTAAATGATTTTCATCAATATTATATTTGTAAACATAGAACAAAGTATTTCATACTATACCACCTTTTGCCCGCGACTTCGTTAGTGCATATCCCGTTTTTTCCCGTTCCCGTAGTAATTTCGGGATATCCTGTTAGAACTCCCCAAGGAACTTATATGCCAAATTTCAGCTTTCTACGATCGGTAGATTTGGCTGTGCGTTGTCTGCCAGTCACTCAGTAACGGAAGAATTTTATGTATTACTTACTGACCCGTGCCCATTTCGTTATGCGGTATTTTTAATAACGTGGCCTTATATTGGTAAAAATATTTTCAAAATCGGTTCATTAGATCCAGAGATGACCCCGACAACCTCACAAACTTACAAACTTCACATCTTTATAATATTAGTATAGAAACATTAATAATATTGATTTATCCAAAATACAAGCTCATTAATCGTATGCCCAATTTAGACAAACACCGTTTTTTATTAAATAAACATTATTTATATCATTATTTGGGTTGGTTCCTGTTTGCACAAGTATGTCCATTATACATGATGATTATTTTCCAAGTGTGTGTGGCTTTTAAGGCCCTACCTCTGCTTTAGAGCCGTCAAAAGGCTACTTTCTAAAGGATATTCCCCATTAACGGCTGGGTCAAAAGATTGGAAAAAAATATATGTATATGGTAGATTCATAAGCAACAATATGAACAATTGTCGTTTTCATATGACATATAGTTTTGCTGTAAAAAAATATTTAACAACACGCAATTTTTGGATATTTCTTCCAAACGGCTTCGAAGTTTAAAAATATTTTTACATGGAAAAATTGCGGATAAAGTGTACTACAAAGTGAACATTGCTCATGTAAATCAATAAATATTTTGCAAAGAAAATGTTCAATATTGAGTCTCCCATATTATTAAAGCTCTGTTTGGGCGAAGGCGGCAGTCGTGCGTTAGCACTGAGACGGGGAGGCTGTGTCGCTTGTTGCTCCGCTCGCGCTATCGACCGACTACGCGTATATGAATGTATTAGTGCAAATATTTACGAACTTTTGTATTAGTGTGCGTTCATAGACTAGCTCTTTGCAGAGGAGCCAGCTTGATTGAGCGCGTGGGCGCATTGTACAGTTTCATACAGCAACGAGGACTTCTCTTTTAGTCAACCTTTGGGTTAAAAGATATACACTGTGGTAGGTGCACAGCTCTTCAACACAAACATAAACACAAGTTCATAAACAAACATTTATTTTCATTATTCGGTCGGTATATGCGGCGTGTCAGTCGCGTCTGTGGGGGACCGTTTGGCTAAATTGTATTGTTTTGATAAAATTATGATATCTTTTGGATTTTCGATATGAGTAATTAAAAAAAATAAGTGAATTAAAGTACGATTTATTTTGATAAAACTGATACCAAGGTGCGAATACCGTGGTCTGCTTTGGTCTGTCATGTCGTATCTATTAAATTTAAATAAAAAAAGTGACATACAATAATAGTTGGGCATTTGGTATCACTGCCTTTTCTGTTTGTAGATATTGATGTGTCCTCTAAAATTCGAGTTTATAATTTTTTTATATCATCAATCTTTTTCGCAGCACACGCAAAGGGAGGTAATTTGCAGGGTTCCGTAGTTAAATAAGGATTTACAGCGGTAATTCTTTTCAGAGACATTTCTCCAGTGTGTCTTCACTGTCACTTGGTCGGGTTTTTGCAACAATCATCGTCGTATTTCCAGTTTACAAAATAAACCGATATAAAAACGTTATCAATTAAACAGCTAAAACTTTCACAGGAATCACAGAATCTGAAGTTTTTGAGTTAATGAAATTGCTGCAAAATTATTTAGCAGAGCTGAAGCTCTGCTAAATAAATTTGCAGAAAATAGGCTTAAAATAGGCTAAGAAATGGCCTTAAAATTTATTTATTTCATTTACTTTACTATACTTTAGAATGTACTTTTTTATTTGAAATCTTTTTATGAGATTATAAAGTAGTATAGGTAGAAACAAAAAGTAGTAGGTACACTGCATACTCGAAACTCAAGGTCAAACTGTTACCAGTGCACTGGTAACAGTTTGGCCTCGAGTTTCAAGTATCTTTATATAGATCGTAAGCAGAAAAGACGAAAAATATGCGTAACGTAACTATGTATCTATCTAAACTAAAAATCAGCCGTGCAATCGCCATACTCTTGTGTAGTCGTAGGCAAAAAAGCCGGCTTGGCGCGCATGTCTGCGTCCTTGCATAATCTTTGGTAATAGTTTTGGGGTAGCGCGTGCGCTACGGAAATGTTTGTGTGTGCGGCGCAGATATGAATGTGTGGCCCAGATGCTCAAGGTTATTGAGCCTACTATACACCTTAAACTGTGAGTCTATTAGACTGAGAGCCAGCCGCTCGAAGTCCCACCTAATCGAATTACCGGAAAGAAGCAATTTGTAGAAGAACTAGACCATTGGATGCCTGTCCATTGCGAGCGAGCAAGGCAGTGGAATCGGAGAAACGGAGAAATTTTAACCAATGGAATCCCATAAAATCTCCGTACCACGTGAGTCACTGACATTTTGGCTGATATGATTGGTTAATATTTCTCCGTTTCTCCGCTCTGCTCGCAATGGGCAGGCACCCTTAGGGTGCCTAAAATAAGTTGCTCTGCACTTGTTTTGTAAGGATGTTTTGTATAACTAACGTTTGGCCACAAATATCTCATGAAGTAACCGAACGAAACTAATGTGCCACGGACGATGTTGTGTATGAGGTATCATAAAGAGTAGGTTTCATTCGGTGACTCGATGAGGTAAAATGGGCCACTCAACTATCTCCTTACTTTGGTATATCGGAGGGAAGGTGGTCTGGCTCCCGGACTACATTGTTATCATATCTAGAACAATACACGCACGAAGTCTAATTAGGTTTGTTTATAAAACTTTTGCTTTCGCAATTAAAATCAGCATTGTTAAGGTTCCGTACCCAAACGGCAACGGGACCCTATCACTAACCATCCGCTGTCCGTTCATCCGTCTGTCTGTCAGCGAGCTGTATCTCATAAACCATAATAGGCAGACAGTTGACATTTTCACGGAGTGCATTTATTTCTGTTGCCGCTATAACAACAAATAACATAAATACGATGGTACGGAACCTCTTATGCGCGATTTTTTTAGTTGACCGGTTTTTGGGCTCCATATCTCAAAAGGAAAAAATGGAACTCTTATTTTTGGGATCACTTTTTTGTTCGTCCTTCCGTCTGTCTGTCTGTCCAGATCCTTTATCTCGGGAACTAGTGGAAGTATCGAGTTGACATTAAAACCACATACTCAAGTTTACAGTCCCTTGAAGCTGTGAAAAAATCAAACTTCTGAGTTAACGTAAAAAAAGATACGACTGTTTGTGCCGCAAAAAAAGGTTTATTTCGACACTCTCAAGGAATCAAAATATATAACTTATACTTATATTTTCCGTTGACCGAGAACTATTAAATTTGGCAAGTAATACCGTCTTATACTACAACTATAGGGAAAAATCTGAAAACTACATTTGTAATAAAAATCATAAAAAATATAGTCTTTATTTAAAGTAAAATAGACCTTTTTTTTAAGGATTGGAAATCATCAAATGACTCCTCCCGCTCTGGGTGAAGCGGAAGGGAGTGTCAGACTCTTACTGACTAAAACCCATCCGTGTTCCTCCTAATGCCCTTTGCGTTCCAGGGCCGCGGCGACTCTCTCCAACAAATCCCGCAACCCCGGCAGGCACTGGCCCTAGCGGGCCCCGTCCTGTATGCTGACAGCTCCTTGAGGCGCGCGTGAAACACAGCGCGCCGTCGACCCGGGCCTGGTTCTGATCAGACGGCGAGTCACCCAATGCTCGCCGTCTGCAGGCCCGCGCCTACGGTGGCCGAAAATCGCCCTGCGACTCCCGACGCCCGGGGCGTCTTCTTCTGTTGCGGCGGCTGGGGCGTGAGGTTTCCCTCTCTCTCACGCGTTCGGCATCCTCCTTTGCTAGCATTACTGCTTCGCAGAAGGAGGTGACCGCTTCCCATGTCTCCTCGCTCCGGACCATGGATTGGACCAGGGCCGGACGCGAGAGGCCGCCGCCGCCAATCGCCTCGACGAGGACGCGGCGGTGTTCCGCCCAAGCAGGGCAGACCTCCACCGTATGCTCCACCGTGTCCTCCGGGCGATCCTCGCAGTGTTGACACCCGGGCGTATCCTCCCACCGAATTCGAAACAGGTACTTCCCAAACCAACCATGACCGGTGAGTACATACGTCAGGCGGAAGGTGAGGACTCCGTGGCGCCGCTCTAGCCACTCCTCAAAGAGGGGACTTATCGCCGCAATTGTGGCGTGCCCAAAAGTAATATGGACCTACAAATTTGTACGAAACCCTCGGTGGGCGAGTCCGACTCGCACCGGTTTTTTAAATGTTTCACGATAGTGCATGCATTATCTGTTTGTGGTCATTGAAAAGGTTAAATTATGTCTTAAAAATAGATAAGTATGAGACTATCTGCCACCTAGCGTCTCGGAGAAATATCACCAAAACGATACCTACCTACATATTGTTTTGGACAACGTAGAAGTATTTATATTTACCTTTCATTATACCTCTAGAGGAACAAAAACGATCTACGATCCCTCGAAGTTGTCAAAGCAATACAAAATGCGACAGACAAATCAAAGCCAATTATAGGTAATTCTCGTTGATATAGACTCATGAAGAGATAAGCATTATCGCACGGCACTAGTAGAATTAAAGGCTAGAAAATAGTTGAATTACTCTCGCAGTAATAGAATACTCTTTATTTTGTATCAGTTACAGAAAAGATACATGAGGAAAATATAACAACAACAAATACGCCTACTTCAGAGCGGCATTCCTCGCATGCGGATCGGAGGCATTGCGAAACCGCTTCGTCGTGTGTCGGTACGGTACCTACGGTAGAACATCCACTATGAAAACGATTCCCAGTGCGAATCTTCACTACCTTCTTTTTAAGGATGGAAGATATTAAGCAATCTCATTTGTTAATATTGGCACAGCTCCGCTCCGCGCCTCTCCTATCGGCTCCAATGGATATAAGGCTCGGACAGATGCTGTCCAAACTAAACTTTAATTCATTTGTAACTAGCTTTTGCCAGTGGCTTTGCCTGTGGAAGGTCACTCGAAAGTGATAGGATCTAGGGAATACGCATTCTGCCTTGTTTTCATCAGTACTATTTTATTCAAAGTCGTCTCGGACGGAATCCATCAAATGTATGGAACTCTGTTTGCGCTTCAACTTACGACACGTTCTTTTTACTGCAGCTTGGTTCATGAAAATCATGATTATTATAAGCATCAATATTTTGATGCACTATGCGTAAACGACACTGGCTTGTAAATATTAATTGCATCAGTACTGATCCTTTGCATTTCTGACGTAATTTAATTACCAGTAATCGAAATAAACTCTTAAATAACGCCGGAAGCTGTAAAATTTCTGTTAACTACACTTTATGCATTGGAATTAGGATGGAGTACACCTACTCCAATTAACAACTCAGGGTGTCGAATGATCCTTTTATAAATGTAACGGCATTTGTAGAGATTACATATCCATTTTTAATCAGCTATTAAGAAGCTCGTTGAAGTAGAATTAGAATAGAATTAGTGTACACCAGTTAAAAGCCAATGGCATTATTCGATACATTAATGAAGCCTACAGCATTACAAGAGACGTCAATATTATGTATTAACCAGCCTTTAACAAGCTTTGAACTTCCAAACCAGCTAGTAATATCACATGCAGCCAAAAGCTGGAATCGATCATTTTAAAATTCTACTCAAATACTTTTAATATAAATTATCGCCATTATAGTCATTAGCCAGCTATGCTGTTCAATAGTGTATAATCTTTCCTTAATACAGTCTAAAGACTCGTCTTATCCATTAGTACGACTACATAAAAGCTATAGACTGTAATGTAGCTCGTTTATGACCTAATTCGTCGCTAATGTGCTACTTGGAATAGTTTTAAATTCAATTTATTAACACAATTGTAATTATATTTAGGTTAAGGTATTTATCTATGGGTCTTTGTAACTTGAAAATAAATTGTTTATTATTATTATTATTTTTCAAATTTATTTTTCTCAAGTAAGTACTTGGTATTTGCTAGAATCTCACGGGTGTGTGTGTGAACCAAGGTGAGATCCTAGTTATTATTGGCTATGTGATGGTAAATTATTCTGTACTGCAGTAAAATTATTATCCAGATCCAGTTGTAAAAATTTTCTAACTATCCGGCAAGTATTTAATATGGCAGCTTTTTGTAATATTAGGTATGTATATTTAGATATACTGAGTACATCAAAACTGTTGAATATTTTTTTTGGAATAACACCTGTTGTTGATACTACTATTGGGACTATTGTGACTTTATTCATTTTCCAAACTCTGGTAATTTCCTCTTGTAACTCTGTGTACTTCCTGTTTTTTTCTGTGATGGTTTTTTGTATGTTATTAGTGTTTGGGACTGCTATATCTATTATGTACGTGTGTTGGTTTTCTTTATCAACAAGTGTTATATCTGGTCTGTTGTTATATATTGTGTGGTCTGTAATTATAGTACGGTCATAGTATATTTTGTAAAATTGATTTTCTAAAACCGCTCTTAGTGAATATTTGTAGTACGGTGTATATGGGTCCTGCATGAGTTTTAGTTTAGTTGCAACTTGCAAGTTTCTGGTGAATGATGTTAAATAGTTGATTATGTCGGTGTGTGTAGTCGTTTTGAGTCAGTGTTATACAAGCTCCTGTGATATGTTGTATTGTTTCAGGTTTGCTATGACATTTTCTACATAAATCATTTCTAACTGTACTATCTTTTATTATGTATTTTCTATAATTCTTTGTATTTATGACTTGGTCTTGAATGGCTAGCAAAAACCCTTCTGTTTCAGGAAACAGCCCAAAAAAAATAATATAAAACCCAGGTTGTTCCATCACTGTCATAGTCCGACGACAACTCGTCAAAACTGCAGAGAGATCAGCAGCAACGGCCTAACGTGCTCTCCGAGGCACGCGTTTATTTACATAAAAATTAATGGACACACATATAACAAACGGACAAGAAGAAAGAACAGGAATATAGGTTTGTTGGTTTGTGCGTCCTAAACTTCCAAACTTCGAAGTGCGGGCAAAGAGAAATTGGTGATAAACCCCAATAACACATAGCCCGACCTGGGAATCGAACCTGGGACGCGATACTCAGCACTACTCAGCAGTCATAACGGCGAAATTAACGGGGTAGTATAATGGTTACGGCACACTATAACGGCACCGCCCCATCCCAGCAGTAGTATTTTGGGACCACAAATAAAATAAACAAAGATATATTTTGGGAAAGTACGGTCAACCAAAAATGTAAAAGTTATAAAAATAAAACTATTAATAACTACAAAATTGCACATAAAAATCATCTCTATATGAAACTTCAACAATAAACTTAAAAAAAAAAACAATTATCTTAATTAGGACACATAGCACTGGTCGTAATCATTACAATTATTAGATACTAGTTGACCCGCGCAACTTCGTCTGCCTCACAATTTTCATTACTGCTCCGCTTCTGTTGGTCTTAGCGTGATGGTATATAGCCTATAGCCTTCCTCGATAAATGGGCTATCCAACCATGAAAGAATTTTTCAAATCGGACCCGTAGTTCCTGAGATTAGCGCGTTCAAGCAAACAAACAAACTCTTCAACTTTATATATTAGTATAGATCAGACTGTTTTTTTTTTATATTTCTATGATCAAAACATTACATCAGCTTTTTTGTTTACTGTACTTTAACCTCTTTTTCTCGTGGTCCCAAAATACTCCACAAAAATAACGTAGGTGTAGTCCGGGACCGCAGTCTCGGTCCCGAACGCCCCTCGACCCGTTTCAGGGCGCGTCGTAATTTTGAAAAAAAAAATACGACGGGGTCATGCCACAAAGGTTAATTATAACCCCTTTACTATCCTACTACGGCGAAGCAAAAGGATAGTTGTACTTGTATGTATGTACAAACGTTAACCTGTTCCATCATAACTTCTACACTGCTAATTAAAATTGGACAAATGAGTTATGGTTGGAAGCGTCTAAATCATCCGCTGGCTATGCGACGTCACATTAAATTGAATATGGCGCCCTCCAGAGGACTGAAAGCCATTTACTAAAAAATCTTTAATAAAGGAGAGTTAATGGTTTTATGTAGCTATAGCTCAGCGGGATATTCAGAGCACATCCTGACATTATTCGCACATTTTGTAACTGAGAAATTAAGTAAGGTCTGGGAGATATGGGATCTTTGGAATGTATTATTGTGTTAGGGTAGGTGTAGGTGGCATACGACCACGGTTATCTTCTGAAAATCTCTTCTCTGAAAATCACATACTTTTTAAAACAGATATTATAGTTCTTTAAAAATAAAAGGAAAAGCACCTGGCCGGTTTAAAAAAAAAAATAACCTAATCAATTCCTAATATTTTAGGTTGAGTATATATTCGTATTGGTAGTTAAATAGGAATGATTCTCGTATGCGTTAATAATACATGTCTATACGACTGCATGTTTGATATGAATCAAAATAAAACACAAACAATGATAGTCGTTAACGGCTATCCTACTCACCTCACTTTTTTAACGGACATAGAGAATGTCGGTTAAAAATATTTATTAATATTTGTAAAACGCTAGTACTTACATAAGAACCTACATGTTATCTCTTAATCCCTTGGTTGATAGGTAGAGAATGCCTGGGATCCCATGATCAGATTCTGACTTGGTGACAGTGTGACCACCCCAGGAGTACAGGATATCGAATTAAAATAGTACATTGTTATCTTAGGGCTGAAAGTAACTGATTTAGTCCCGAGACGGCGTTTGGCGCCCGAACGTAGCGAGGGCACCAAGTTTGAGGGACTAAATAAGTCTTTCACTCGAGGTAAACACTGTGCTTTTCATTACGAATACAAGGAAAATAATAACACGAATTAGCTAAAGAAAAAATCCATTATATCTGAATCTGATGAACTCATCGTGTTTAATAAAAAATTATATCAGTCATACGTAAAAAGTACGAACAAAACTCTATAATTCGAAAAAACAAATGAAGATCAGACTGCCGTTTTTCTGCCTATTTTGGTTTTTTTTCTATGACCAGCCAGCTATTCAGCCATTATTTAACATTTTCATCATTGAAAAAATGGTAAATATTTTTCTCAGATCTATGTTATTTTGTTGAAAGTAAATTTTAAATTAGTCATTCAAAAAAATATAATAATTGGTTAATCATATTTGTGTTAGTTCAATTTTACATCACGCTGTAATTGTCTGGCTGTATAGAAAGTTGGGACATGGTTCAATTGAAATTTGAAAATAAAACAAGTGTTTTTTTTATAATTTGACGGCTGTCAGTTGAAAACGATTCTACCTAGGGCTGAAAAGTAATATTTTCAACCATGTCCTTAGGCAACTTCAGGCCTACCTTCCGTGTATGAGATTTTTTTTTTTTAAATCGGTCCATTTTTGGCGGAGAAATTGGTAAACATACAGTAGAACATGGAACTTGTTTTGAAGTTTATTAAAAATCTTAAACTTCTTATGGTTTCCCTGTAATCTATAGGCGAAACTATTTTCGGTATTTTTCAAAAATTTTTGTTTGTGTGTTTACCTCGAGTGAAAGACTTATTTAGTCCCTCAAACTTGGTGCCCTCGCTACGTTCGGGCGCCAAACGCCGTCTCGGGACTAAATCAGTTACTTTCAGCCCTAAGATAACAATGTACTATTTTAATTCGATATCCTGTACTCCTGGGGTGGTCACACTGTCACCAAGTCAGAATCTGATCATGGGATCCCAGGCATTCTCTACCTATCAACCAAGGGATTAAGAGATAACATGTAGGTTCTTATGTAAGTACTAGCGTTTTACAAATATTAATAAATATTTTTAACCGACATTCTCTATGTCCGTTAAAAAAGTGAGGTGAGTAGGATAGCCGTTAACGACTATCATTGTTTGTGTTTTATTTTGATTCATATCAAACATGCAGTCGTATAGACATGTATTATTAACGCATACGAGAATCATTCCTATTTAACTACCAATACGAATATATACTCAACCTAAAATATTAGGAATTGATTAGGTTATTTTTTTTTTTAAACCGGCCAGGTGCTTTTCCTTTTATTTTTAAAGAACTATAATATCTGTTTTAAAAAGTATGTGATTTTCAGAGAAGAGATTTTCAGAAGATAACCGTGGTCGTATGCCACCTACACCTACCCTAACACAATAATACATTCCAAAGATCCCATATCTCCCAGACCTTACTTAATTTCTCAGTTACAAAATGTGCGAATAATGTCAGGATGTGCTCTGAATATCCATATACCCGCTGAGCTGTAGCTACATAAAACCATTAACTCTCCTTTATTAAAGATTTTTTAGTAAATGGCTTTCAGTCCTCTGGAGGGCGCCATATTCAATTTAATGTGACGTCGCATAGCCAGCGGATGATTTAGACGCTTCCAACCATAACTCATTTGTCCAATTTTAATTAGCAGTGTAGAAGTTATGATGGAACAGGTTAACGTTTGTACATACATACAAGTACAACTATCCTTTTGCTTCGCCGTAGTAGGATAGTAAAGGGGTTATAATTAACCTTTGTGGCATGACCCCGTCGTATTTTTTTTTTCAAAATTACGACGCGCCCTGAAACGGGTCGAGGGGCGTTCGGGACCGAGACTGCGGTCCCGGACTACACCTACGTTATTTTTGTGGAGTATTTTGGGACCACGAGAAAAAGAGGTTAAAGTACAGTAAACAAAAAAGCTGATGTAATGTTTTGATCATAGAAATATAAAAAAAAAACAGTCTGATCTATACTAATATATAAAGTTGAAGAGTTTGTTTGTTTGCTTGAACGCGCTAATCTCAGGAACTACGGGTCCGATTTGAAAAATTCTTTCATGGTTGGATAGCCCATTTATCGAGGAAGGCTATAGGCTATATACCATCACGCTAAGACCAACAGAAGCGGAGCAGTAATGAAAATTGTGAGGCAGACGAAGTTGCGCGGGTCAACTAGTATCTAATAATTGTAATGATTACGACCAGTGCTATGTGTCCTAATTAAGATAATTGTTTTTTTTTTAAGTTTATTGTTGAAGTTTCATATAGAGATGATTTTTATGTGCAATTTTGTAGTTATTAATAGTTTTATTTTTATAACTTTTACATTTTTGGTTGACCGTACTTTCCCAAAATATATCTTTGTTTATTTTATTTGTGGTCCCAAAATACTACTGCTGGGATGGGGCGGTGCCGTTATAGTGTGCCGTAACCATTATACTACCCCGTTAATTTCGCCGTTATGACTGCTGAGTAGTGCTGAGTATCGCGTCCCAGGTTCGATTCCCAGGTCGGGCTATGTGTTATTGGGGTTTATCACCAATTTCTCTTTGCCCGCACTTCGAAGTTTGGAAGTTTAGGACGCACAAACCAACAAACCTATATTCCTGTTCTTTCTTCTTGTCCGTTTGTTATATGTGTGTCCATTAATTTTTATGTAAATAAACGCGTGCCTCGGAGAGCACGTTAGGCCGTTGCTGCTGATCTCTCTGCAGTTTTGACGAGTTGTCGTCGGACTATGACAGTGATGGAACAACCTGGGTTTTATATTATTTTGGGCTGTTTCCTGAAACAGAAGGGTTTTTGCTAGCCATTCAAGACCAAGTCATAAATACAAAGAATTATAGAAAATACATAATAAAAGATAGTACAGTTAGAAATGATTTATGTAGAAAATGTCATAGCAAACCTGAAACAATACAACATATCACAGGAGCTTGTATAACACTGACTCAAAACGACTACACACACCGACATAATCAACTATTTAACATCATTCACCAGAAACTTGCAAGTTGCAACTAAACTAAAACTCATGCAGGACCCATATACACCGTACTACAAATATTCACTAAGAGCGGTTTTAGAAAATCAATTTTACAAAATATACTATGACCGTACTATAATTACAGACCACACAATATATAACAACAGACCAGATATAACACTTGTTGATAAAGAAAACCAACACACGTACATAATAGATATAGCAGTCCCAAACACTAATAACATACAAAAAACCATCACAGAAAAAAACAGGAAGTACACAGAGTTACAAGAGGAAATTACCAGAGTTTGGAAAATGAATAAAGTCACAATAGTCCCAATAGTAGTATCAACAACAGGTGTTATTCCAAAAAAAATATTCAACAGTTTTGATGTACTCAGTATATCTAAATATACATACCTAATATTACAAAAAGCTGCCATATTAAATACTTGCCGGATAGTTAGAAAATTTTTACAACTGGATCTGGATAATAATTTTACTGCAGTACAGAATAATTTACCATCACATAGCCAATAATAACTAGGATCTCACCTTGGTTCACACACACACCCGTGAGATTCTAGCAAATACCAAGTACTTACTTGAGAAAAATAAATTTGAAAAATAATAATAATAATAAACAATTTATTTTCAAGTTACAAAGACCCATAGATAAATACCTTAACCTAAATATAATTACAATTGTGTTAATAAATTGAATTTAAAACTATTCCAAGTAGCACATTAGCGACGAATTAGGTCATAAACGAGCTACATTACAGTCTATAGCTTTTATGTAGTCGTACTAATGGATAAGACGAGTCTTTAGACTGTATTAAGGAAAGATTATACACTATTGAACAGCATAGCTGGCTAATGACTATAATGGCGATAATTTATATTAAAAGTATTTGAGTAGAATTTTAAAATGATCGATTCCAGCTTTTGGCTGCATGTGATATTACTAGCTGGTTTGGAAGTTCAAAGCTTGTTAAAGGCTGGTTAATACATAATATTGACGTCTCTTGTAATGCTGTAGGCTTCATTAATGTATCGAATAATGCCATTGGCTTTTAACTGGTGTACACTAATTCTATTCTAATTCTACTTCAACGAGCTTCTTAATAGCTGATTAAAAATGGATATGTAATCTCTACAAATGCCGTTACATTTATAAAAGGATCATTCGACACCCTGAGTTGTTAATTGGAGTAGGTGTACTCCATCCTAATTCCAATGCATAAAGTGTAGTTAACAGAAATTTTACAGCTTCCGGCGTTATTTAAGAGTTTATTTCGATTACTGGTAATTAAATTACGTCAGAAATGCAAAGGATCAGTACTGATGCAATTAATATTTACAAGCCAGTGTCGTTTACGCATAGTGCATCAAAATATTGATGCTTATAATAATCATGATTTTCATGAACCAAGCTGCAGTAAAAAGAACGTGTCGTAAGTTGAAGCGCAAACAGAGTTCCATACATTTGATGGATTCCGTCCGAGACGACTTTGAATAAAATAGTACTGATGAAAACAAGGCAGAATGCGTATTCCCTAGATCCTATCACTTTCGAGTGACCTTCCACAGGCAAAGCCACTGGCAAAAGCTAGTTACAAATGAATTAAAGTTTAGTTTGGACAGCATCTGTCCGAGCCTTATATCCATTGGAGCCGATAGGAGAGGCGCGGAGCGGAGCTGTGCCAATATTAACAAATGAGATTGCTTAATATCTTCCATCCTTAAAAAGAAGGTAGTGAAGATTCGCACTGGGAATCGTTTTCATAGTGGATGTTCTACCGTAGGTACCGTACCGACACACGACGAAGCGGTTCCGCAATGCCTCCGATCCGCATGCGAGGAATGCCGCTCTGAAGTAGGCGTATTTGTTGTTGTTATATTTTCCTCATGTATCTTTTCTGTAACTGATACAAAATAAAGAGTATTCTATTACTGCGAGAGTAATTCAACTATTTTCTAGCCTTTAATTCTACTAGTGCCGTGCGATAATGCTTATCTCTTCATGAGTCTATATCAACGAGAATTACCTATAATTGGCTTTGATTTGTCTGTCGCATTTTGTATTGCTTTGACAACTTCGAGGGATCGTAGATCGTTTTTGTTCCTCTAGAGGTATAATGAAAGGTAAATATAAATACTTCTACGTTGTCCAAAACAATATGTAGGTAGGTATCGTTTTGGTGATATTTCTCCGAGACGCTAGGTGGCAGATAGTCTCATACTTATCTATTTTTAAGACATAATTTAACCTTTTCAATGACCACAAACAGATAATGCATGCACTATCGTGAAACATTTAAAAAACCGGTGCGAGTCGGACTCGCCCACCGAGGGTTTCGTACAAATTTGTAGGTCCATATTACTTTTGGGCACGCCACAATTGCGGCGATAAGTCCCCTCTTTGAGGAGTGGCTAGAGCGGCGCCACGGAGTCCTCACCTTCCGCCTGACGTATGTACTCACCGGTCATGGTTGGTTTGGGAAGTACCTGTTTCGAATTCGGTGGGAGGATACGCCCGGGTGTCAACACTGCGAGGATCGCCCGGAGGACACGGTGGAGCATACGGTGGAGGTCTGCCCTGCTTGGGCGGAACACCGCCGCGTCCTCGTCGAGGCGATTGGCGGCGGCGGCCTCTCGCGTCCGGCCCTGGTCCAATCCATGGTCCGGAGCGAGGAGACATGGGAAGCGGTCACCTCCTTCTGCGAAGCAGTAATGCTAGCAAAGGAGGATGCCGAACGCGTGAGAGAGAGGGAAACCTCACGCCCCAGCCGCCGCAACAGAAGAAGACGCCCCGGGCGTCGGGAGTCGCAGGGCGATTTTCGGCCACCGTAGGCGCGGGCCTGCAGACGGCGAGCATTGGGTGACTCGCCGTCTGATCAGAACCAGGCCCGGGTCGACGGCGCGCTGTGTTTCACGCGCGCCTCAAGGAGCTGTCAGCATACAGGACGGGGCCCGCTAGGGCCAGTGCCTGCCGGGGTTGCGGGATTTGTTGGAGAGAGTCGCCGCGGCCCTGGAACGCAAAGGGCATTAGGAGGAACACGGATGGGTTTTAGTCAGTAAGAGTCTGACACTCCCTTCCGCTTCACCCAGAGCGGGAGGAGTCATTTGATGATTTCCAATCCTTAAAAAAAAGGTCTATTTTACTTTAAATAAAGACTATATTTTTTATGATTTTTATTACAAATGTAGTTTTCAGATTTTTCCCTATAGTTGTAGTATAAGACGGTATTACTTGCCAAATTTAATAGTTCTCGGTCAACGGAAAATATAAGTATAAGTTATATATTTTGATTCCTTGAGAGTGTCGAAATAAACCTTTTTTTGCGGCACAAACAGTCGTATCTTTTTTTACGTTAACTCAGAAGTTTGATTTTTTCACAGCTTCAAGGGACTGTAAACTTGAGTATGTGGTTTTAATGTCAACTCGATACTTCCACTAGTTCCCGAGATAAAGGATCTGGACAGACAGACAGACGGAAGGACGAACAAAAAAGTGATCCCAAAAATAAGAGTTCCATTTTTTCCTTTTGAGATATGGAGCCCAAAAACCGGTCAACTAAAAAAATCGCGCATAAGAGGTTCCGTACCATCGTATTTATGTTATTTGTTGTTATAGCGGCAACAGAAATAAATGCACTCCGTGAAAATGTCAACTGTCTGCCTATTATGGTTTATGAGATACAGCTCGCTGACAGACAGACGGATGAACGGACAGCGGATGGTTAGTGATAGGGTCCCGTTGCCGTTTGGGTACGGAACCTTAACAATGCTGATTTTAATTGCGAAAGCAAAAGTTTTATAAACAAACCTAATTAGACTTCGTGCGTGTATTGTTCTAGATATGATAACAATGTAGTCCGGGAGCCAGACCACCTTCCCTCCGATATACCAAAGTAAGGAGATAGTTGAGTGGCCCATTTTACCTCATCGAGTCACCGAATGAAACCTACTCTTTATGATACCTCATACACAACATCGTCCGTGGCACATTAGTTTCGTTCGGTTACTTCATGAGATATTTGTGGCCAAACGTTAGTTATACAAAACATCCTTACAAAACAAGTGCAGAGCAACTTATTTTAGGCACCCTAAGGGTGCCTGCCCATTGCGAGCAGAGCGGAGAAACGGAGAAATATTAACCAATCATATCAGCCAAAATGTCAGTGACTCACGTGGTACGGAGATTTTATGGGATTCCATTGGTTAAAATTTCTCCGTTTCTCCGATTCCACTGCCTTGCTCGCTCGCAATGGACAGGCATCCTATGGTCTAGTTCTTCTACAAATTGCTTCTTTCCGGTAATTCGATTAGGTGGGACTTCGAGCGGCTGGCTCTCAGTCTAATAGACTCACAGTTTAAGGTGTATAGTAGGCTCAATAACCTTGAGCATCTGGGCCACACATTCATATCTGCGCCGCACACACAAACATTTCCGTAGCGCACGCGCTACCCCAAAACTATTACCAAAGATTATGCAAGGACGCAGACATGCGCGCCAAGCCGGCTTTTTTGCCTACGACTACACAAGAGTATGGCGATTGCACGGCTGATTTTTAGTTTAGATAGATACATAGTTACGTTACGCATATTTTTCGTCTTTTCTGCTTACGATCTATATAAAGATACTTGAAACTCGAGGCCAAACTGTTACCAGTGCACTGGTAACAGTTTGACCTTGAGTTTCGAGTATGCAGTGTACCTACTACTTTTTGTTTCTACCTATACTACTTTATAATCTCATAAAAAGATTTCAAATAAAAAAGTACATTCTAAAGTATAGTAAAGTAAATGAAATAAATAAATTTTAAGGCCATTTCTTAGCCTATTTTAAGCCTATTTTCTGCAAATTTATTTAGCAGAGCTTCAGCTCTGCTAAATAATTTTGCAGCAATTTCATTAACTCAAAAACTTCAGATTCTGTGATTCCTGTGAAAGTTTTAGCTGTTTAATTGATAACGTTTTTATATCGGTTTATTTTGTAAACTGGAAATACGACGATGATTGTTGCAAAAACCCGACCAAGTGACAGTGAAGACACACTGGAGAAATGTCTCTGAAAAGAATTACCGCTGTAAATCCTTATTTAACTACGGAACCCTGCAAATTACCTCCCTTTGCGTGTGCTGCGAAAAAGATTGATGATATAAAAAAATTATAAACTCGAATTTTAGAGGACACATCAATATCTACAAACAGAAAAGGCAGTGATACCAAATGCCCAACTATTATTGTATGTCACTTTTTTTATTTAAATTTAATAGATACGACATGACAGACCAAAGCAGACCACGGTATTCGCACCTTGGTATCAGTTTTATCAAAATAAATCGTACTTTAATTCACTTATTTTTTTTAATTACTCATATCGAAAATCCAAAAGATATCATAATTTTATCAAAACAATACAATTTAGCCAAACGGTCCCCCACAGACGCGACTGACACGCCGCATATACCGACCGAATAATGAAAATAAATGTTTGTTTATGAACTTGTGTTTATGTTTGTGTTGAAGAGCTGTGCACCTACCACAGTGTATATCTTTTAACCCAAAGGTTGACTAAAAGAGAAGTCCTCGTTGCTGTATGAAACTGTACAATGCGCCCACGCGCTCAATCAAGCTGGCTCCTCTGCAAAGAGCTAGTCTATGAACGCACACTAATACAAAAGTTCGTAAATATTTGCACTAATACATTCATATACGCGTAGTCGGTCGATAGCGCGAGCGGAGCAACAAGCGACACAGCCTCCCCGTCTCAGTGCTAACGCACGACTGCCGCCTTCGCCCAAACAGAGCTTTAATAATATGGAAGACTCAATATTGAACATTTTCTTTGCAAAATATTTATTGATTTACATGAGCAATGTTCACTTTGTAGTACACTTTATCCGCAATTTTTCCATGTAAAAATATTTTTAAACTTCGAAGCCGTTTGGAAGAAATATCCAAAAATTGCGTGTTGTTAAATATTTTTTTACAGCAAAACTATATGTCATATGAAAACGACAATTGTTCATATTGTTGCTTATGAATCTACCATATACATATATTTTTTTCCAATCTTTTGACCCAGCCGTTAATGGGGAATATCCTTTAGAAAGTAGCCTTTTGACGGCTCTAAAGCAGAGGTAGGGCCTTAAAAGCCACACACACTTGGAAAATAATCATCATGTATAATGGACATACTTGTGCAAACAGGAACCAACCCAAATAATGATATAAATAATGTTTATTTAATAAAAAACGGTGTTTGTCTAAATTGGGCATACGATTAATGAGCTTGTATTTTGGATAAATCAATATTATTAATGTTTCTATACTAATATTATAAAGATGTGAAGTTTGTAAGTTTGTGAGGTTGTCGGGGTCATCTCTGGATCTAATGAACCGATTTTGAAAATATTTTTACCAATATAAGGCCACGTTATTAAAAATACCGCATAACGAAATGGGCACGGGTCAGTAAGTAATACATAAAATTCTTCCGTTACTGAGTGACTGGCAGACAACGCACAGCCAAATCTACCGATCGTAGAAAGCTGAAATTTGGCATATAAGTTCCTTGGGGAGTTCTAACAGGATATCCCGAAATTACTACGGGAACGGGAAAAAACGGGATATGCACTAACGAAGTCGCGGGCAAAAGGTGGTATAGTATGAAATACTTTGTTCTATGTTTACAAATATAATATTGATGAAAATCATTTAACGTTATAATTATAGTATGTAAAATAAGAATTAAATTGTTCCTTTTTGCAAAACTATTTGTGTGTGGGTTGGTCCCTTGTTAATGTATTACCTTGGTAAATTTTAAACTGAAAATAATAAAAAAACGTATTTCTTTCATAATTTTAGGGAAATATAAAAAAGTCAAAAGTGTTAATTGGAATACCTACCAAAATTTACCTAATTTAAAGAAGAATGGTAATGTCTCACCTTTAATCCGACATAATTAAGAACTATTGTAGTTTTCTTGTCATCTGGAGTAGAACAAGAAAATATAGTTTTTAATTGATTTACATAAAAAAAAAACAGACCGGGGTCCATAACGACAATTAAGTAACACAAGAAATTAAAAACACGGACAGAATCAGTTATTTCACATAGTTAAATGACGCACGATGGGTCGTCATCCAGTGCCACATCATTTGGCTAGCTATTCTGCCGGCCACAATCGCCACCAAGCTTTTGGAGCTATCGCGCTCTCACCGCATCAGGAATGCTATTCATGTCTGCATAATAGAATAAAAATCGGACACGCCATACTCCGCGAACGACCCGGATGCATTGCAAAAGCGCAGCAGCCCCAACGTTACTCTGAAGGCGTTATTATATTGGACATGCAGAGCATTGTACGAGCTTTTTGCATAGCCGACCCATAGGTCGCACGTGTACATACATTGGCAGTACACCCTAAAGACCTTAACCTCTTTTGTACAACGTGCAAACCTACGGGCCAGCATGTCACATCGAACTGCCAATGCTCTGCGTTCCCACTCCAGGTCCACATCGTCGGACAGATCTCCGAACAAACTCCGAACTTATATTTTAACAGTTTAACTACATATTCCATAGATGGCCATATGCATTTGATTTCATTTTTTGAATCGCTGTATTAATATTGGTCAACAGGCGCGCGCTTACATTTGCTAAGCTTTGCTAAAGTTGCCCAATACTGGGCCTATTCCGACTTGGAGCCAGGGGTCACGTTATATCACCCACAAACAGGTGGCGAAGTCCCATGATAGAGGAGTCGAAAGAATTGCCTTTGCTCTGCTAGATTGTGTTCCTGTGTTTTATAAACACAAATTATTTCGATTTGCGTTCCTGGTTCAGAATAAATAAAAAATCTTGTTGTTGTTTTAAGGATGGGAAATCATCAAATGACTCCTCCCGCTCTAGGCGAAGCAGAACGGAGTGTCAGACTCTTACTGACTAAAACCCATCCATGATCTTTCTAATGCCAAAGGCAAGACCACGGGACTCTTTCAAACAAATTCCGCAACAAAAACGTTTAAAACGTTTCTCATTACGAGAAATTACTAGGGCTGGTCGGAATTTGGAACAGAAGAGGTGAAACAGTCAGTGCCTTGTATAATACTCTTCCAAATTCCTAAATCTAAGAGGAGTCAAGCAATGCTAAATATTGATTGTTCGTATATATCTTATCTTACAGATCTTATCTCGCGACAACATTTTACTTTCCGACTTACTCGCGAACGAAGTCGCGGGCAACAGCTTGATATATAATATCGTTATAATTATGGCATACTAGTTTCTGCCCGCTACGTCGTCTACATTTAGCGTGCAACAAAAGTCAAATTCCAGTTTTCATTACCATTTCTTTTTGTATGGGAAATTGTGTAATGACAAGCGGAAGGGAGTGTCAGAATCTTACTGACTAAAACTCTCCTGTGTTTCTTCTAATGCTCTTTGCGCAAAGGGGAACGAAAAGACTCTTCGCTCCCCGTCCGCAGGCCCGCGCCTACAGTGGCTCACGTCCGACGCCCGGCGACCGCATTCAGCCGAACAATGATGGCTCATTTACATTAGGTCGTTTTAATCGATTCCGTTGGAGCCCGAATTCGTTCACCGACTAGTGTAAACGGGTTTCCAGTTAGCCGTATTCGACCACAGACCGTATCCGGTCACCGATCAGTGTAAACAGGTTTTCGGTGAGCCGTTTTCAGGCGCAGACCGTTGTCATCATGCTCCCCTAGAATTCACTGCGTGCGGTAGCGTCATGGGTCTGGTTACCTCCTTCCTCCAAACATGGCGAGGAGTTAATGGCTGATCCTTGTGTTATGCTCGTGAACAAAATTTCATCAAAATCAGTTTAGAAGTTTAGACGTAAAGTTTAGATGTAACAGAGAGACAGAGTTACTATCATATTTATAATATTAAAGTAGAGATAACTTCATTAGGTACCGATTTAAATTTCACAATATAAATTACTGAATAATCTTTACGGTTATCAAAGGTGGTGACCATTCAAAAAATTGCAGAAAATAAAGAAAGAGAAAGCTTTAACACTTTTATTTAGGTATGTAAACTAAAGGTGCCTGTCCATTTGCGTGGAGCGAGGCAGCGGAGCGTATCAACGGAGAAATATTAACCAATCATGTCAGTCAAAATGTCAGTGACTTACGTGGTGCGGAGATTTTGTGCAATTCCATTGTTTCAAATTTACAGTTAATTTACAACAGGCACCCGACATTTTATGCAATTCTATTGGTTAAAATTTATCCGTTCCGCTGCATCGCTCCACTGAAATAGACAGGCACCCTTAGCCTCGATGGTGATAGAACGGTACGGTTACGTGTATAAATATATGACAACAAGCGTAAACTCAAAGAATATTCGTAGGTAGGTAAGGATAAATAGAATATTTTCCAATATTTCGTCATGGATGTCATTTTCAAAGTTCGAGGTCGCTAAGGGTGTCTTAGTAGGTGAGCCAATTTAATGTTTAGGGTTACGTAACCAAAGGGTAACTAACGGTACCTTATTACTAAGTTTCCGCTGTCCGTCAGTCCGTCTGAGTTTCAGTGGGCTGTATCTCAAGAACCATAACAGTAAACAGGTAAATATTTTTCACAAATTGTGTAAGTATTTCTATTGCCGCTCGAAAAACAAATAATAAAAATTAAGGTGTATGATACGGAACCCTTTGTGTGCGAATCAGACTCGCACTTGGCTGGTTTTTTTTTATTATTTGCTGTTATGACGCAACAGAAAACTGTGTACCTATTACTGTTCATGAGATTCAGCCCGCTGACAGACAGACAAACGGACGGATAGACAGACAGCGGAGGCTTAGTGATAGGTATAATAATAATAATACACACGCATCGACTTCCTGAAGCAGAAAGTTTGTGCATGGGCAAACCGTATTCGGCGGTATAAGCGATGAGAGGTGGGTATATACAGCTTGGGAGCGGCCTCAACAAAGTGTGACGGACGTGTGCCGCCCGGATGATATCGCTACGAGTACATTCTGGCGAAGGATCTGGTCGGTGCCCGTTGGTCATGCCGAGGATGGCTGGATGCGTGATATCGAGCGCGTGCGTAAAGCTATACCATAAATGGAAAAAATTAACATCACCCCATTGGATGTAGCCAAAGCAGTCCGTCCGTTACCGAACTGGAAATCGCCGGGTCCAGACGGACTACATAACTTCTGGCTCAAATGGTATAGCAGCTCACACGCGCTTCTGGCATCTCCATTCCAGTCATCCTTAGAGTCTGAGTCGCTACCACAGTTTCCAACAACTGGCGTTACCCACCTGCTCCATAAGACTGGTAGTCCCGCGGAACCCAAGAACTATAGACCAATTACTTGTTTGTCGACGGTCTATAAACTTCTTACATCCATCCTGAGAGTGAAGATCAATGAGCACATTGAAACTAACTCAATTATGTCTGCCTCTCAGAACTAAGCACTAAGGAGCTTCTCCTCATAGACATGGCCATAAGCCAACAGGTTCGTCGATCCTGTAAGGATCTGTCAATATGTTGGATAGACTACAAGAAGGATTTTGATTCTGTGCCACATACATGGCTCATGAAGGTGTTGGAGTTGTATAAAATAGATGCAAATCTACGCACCTTCCTTGAGTCATGTATGAGGCAATGGAAATCAGTCCTTCGCTATCCAGGATGTCGATGGATTCAGGGGAATGATGAGCCTGAACGGGGAATATTTCAGGGCGATAGTTTCAGTCCGCTTTGGCTTTGCTTAGCTCTGAATCCTCTAAGCACATTGCTGGAGGATTCAGGTCTAGGCTATCGGTTGAGAAGAGGTGGTCAGGCCATATCTCACCTTCTTTACATGGATGATCTGAACTCTTTGCCCCCAACAATTCGCAACTGATGGAGCTACTGAAGGTAACTGAAACCTTGAGTAGTGCCATCAGGATGGAATTTGGTGTGGACAAATGTGCAATCATGCACGTAAAGAAAGGGGAGATTATGGAATCTGAGGGAATTCAACTCTCGGATTCCATACAGGTTAGATCCCTTAGCTCAACCGAAACCCACAAGTATTTGGGTATGTCGGATGTGTTGGGCATTAATGTTGCTGACATGAAGCAATCATTGAAGGAGCGCTTCTTTGGTCGCCTGAAAAAGGTTTTGAATAGCCTTTCGTTGGGCGGAAATAAGGTGCGCGCCTTCAATGGTTGGATCATGCCAGTATTGATGTACTCTTTCGGCATACTCAAATGGACTCAAACCGAGCACGGTGCCCTGGACAGGAGGGTCCGTACACTGTTGACCGCAAACCGGATGCATCACCCAAAATCGTCGGTGATGAGACTCCACACTTCCCGCGGAAGTGTGGATGTCGAGGCTTTTTAAACGCCAAGACTCTCCACAACCACGAGATGTGCAGTCTCAGAGAATATTTTCTCAAAGCTGATGTGGGTATGCACCGAGATGTGGTCACAGTGGACAAGGGACTCACCCCGTTGTCCATGGCTTAAGAGAACTGGCGCAAACCTGTGATACTTACCACAGATGACCGCAAGAAGTATGGAAAGGCAAGGAGCTTCACGAGCGCTTCTATCGGGCTCTTCATGGGTCCGATGTAGAGTTTTCAGCGTCCGTGGCCTGGCTACGTTTCAGTGATCTCTTCGGGGAAACTGAAGGTTTTGTCTGTGCGATTATGGACGAAGTTATCTTAACGAATAACTACCGGAGGCATATTATGAAGGACGGGACGTTGGACGTGTGTCGGGCATGCCACCGTCCGGATGAGTCCATCAGACATATTATCTCTGGTTGTTCTCGTCTGGCTAACGGCGAGTACTTGCACAGGCACAACCAAGTGGGCAGGATTATCCATCAGCAACTTGCTTTGAAATACAAACTTGTGAATTCTGAGGTACCGTATTACAAGTATGTGCCCGACCCAGTTCTCGAAAATGACCATGTCATGTCATGTTGTACTGGGATTTATTTATTTATTTTAGGTTTACCAACAATTATTTGCACTGAATTCGTATAAGAAACACATGCCTTAAAATAAATTTACAGTGTAATATTTACTTAAAGGTAAACACCACATGCATAAGATAAGAAATTCGAAAGTCCAGCTAACTTAGATAAGTAATAAGCGCTAATCAACGTAATTAAACAAATTTTATAAAATTAAGAATCAAATTGAAATTGGTAACATTCACATAAATAGATAATATCTTTGGATAACTCAAATTAAAATTGGTAAAAAAAAAAATAACATTTAACTCTAATACGATTAATAACTTAAATATTTTGAAAAAGATATTAAAATTATAATAAAATTCATAACATTGATTAAATCGATTGATTGGCATTGATAAAATTTGACAAAATTGATAAAAACATGTCAAAAATTTAGTAAAAAATTGATAGAAATTTAACAATAAAATATAAAAACAATATTGTGTAATTTAAATAATTACTGTGATTAAGGGTTACTCATTAAACGATTAATAATGTTTTTTTGTCTAGCAAGAGTGTCAAAGTGGAAATCGATAACATCACTATAGCCATTCACTCTTTTACACATTCTTGCAAAGGGCAATTGGCTCCCAAAACGGTTCTTCTAAAAGGTGGGCAAAGAGGTGTAACAGCATTACGTGGGATTCTAGATGGTGCACGAAAATTGAAAAGGGCCAGCAGGCTGGAACTGTCTATTTCATGATTAAAAATTTTATAGGCAAACATTGCGTCAATTAAGTGTCTACGTGATTCTAGAGATTTCATTTTGAAATGCTTTAGCCTACCGTTGTACGAGCGTACTTTTTTGCGATACCATTGGAAAATGCTAGATGCCACGTGAAACGTTTCTGGACACGTTCAAGACGCAACGAATGCGAGGCGTAGTGAGGGCGCCAAACCACACTATTATATTCCAATATGCTACGAATGGGACTGTTATAAAGCAGTATTTTTGTTTTATTATAACGAAAAGTTTTACAATTTCTTAAAATGAACCCTAACATTCTCGAAGCTTTTTTGATAATATGATCTAGGTGAGGAATAAAAGTTAACTTCTTATCAAACAATACACCTAGGTCCCACCAGAAATTTGGTAATCACTGCATACTGATATTATTTCTTGAGAATTTAACATGGTGACATTTTTTGGATTGAGATCCATCTTGTTATTGGTACACCATTGAACAAGACGATTGAGGTCACTTTGTAGGTGAAGTGGATCTTCCTCAGACTTAATGATTTTCAAAAACTTTAAATCATCAGCGTACATATAATACTCTGAGTGTAGAAAACACTTTGGAATGTCATTTATAAAATATATAAACAATATAGGTCCCAAATGTCAACCCTGAGGAACACCGGAAGAGACGCGCTGCAGGGTTGATTTATAGCCATTAACTACAAAAAAGAAAAACCTACCCCTTAAATATGAGCCTAGCCACTCTAACAAAGATCCGGAGATGCCGTAGGCGCGCAACTTAGTCATTATAATTTGGTGGGATACCCTGTCAAAAGCTTTGCTGAAGTCCGTATATATGACGTCAGCTTGGTAGCCTGAATCAATAGCCGTAATGAGAAGTTCTGTAAAAGGCACTAGATTCATACTAGTCGAACGGGCTCTAACAAATCCATGCTGATGATCGGTTAAATACATCTTTAAGTGATCCTGAAAATGTGGACAGATCATTGACTCAAAGACTTTGGCGAATGTGGATAGAATTGAAATTGGCCTGTAATTGGTTACAACGTCATTGTCTTGTGATTTGTGAACAAGTACGACTTTTGCAATTTTCCATTTTGAAGGGAAAATACCCGATGTTAATGACTTGTTAAAAATCAACATAAGTGGGTAAGTCAGCTCAGATGAACACGCTATAACAAATACTGGAGTTATTCCATCTGGCCCTGCCCCTTTTTTTGGATCTAATCTTTGCAGTTTCTTACAAAGGGATTCACAAGAAATAATAGGAGCAGTTAGACATAAACTAGTATTATCTACGAATTGCAGGAATTCGGAATTGTATTCATCACCACTACTATCATTAGTGCCATAAACGGAGGAAAAGTAGTCGGCAAATAACTCGCACACTTTTGACCCGTCTGACATAGCGGTAGTTCCGTCGGTCATAGTTAAGGGGTAAGCACTGGAACCCCCTCGCTTGTCCTTTATATAAGTCCAAAGTAACTTAGGGTTTGATGCCAATTCGTATTCCAACCGTTTTATGTAGGTTTCATAACAAGTAGTTGGGCATGCGCAAAAATGTTGGGCATGAGGTGGAATCAAGACAATGATACCTTTACATACCAATGGGATCTACCAATCAAGAAAAAACTGACAAAACGCGTACTATTGAGCGAAATAAGCAAGCTTTACGACCCACTTGGATTACTATCGCCACTTACAATAAAAACCAAACTTCTGTTCCAAAAAATCTGGATAAGCTAAACCAACTGGGATGAACGCTTACCCGACAACCTAGCTACGGAATGGGAAACTATGAGAAAAGATATCCCGTTGCTAAACAAACTTTCCATACCACGATGGTTACAATGTCAAGAAAACAACCTAGAGATAGACAACCTAGAGAAAAAGCTTATGCGTGCGCCATTTATAGTCGAGTGAAAAATCAAGCCGGCGAATACAAGACTACGTTAATTACGGCAAAAACAAAGGTTGCACCAATCAGCAATAAAATAACTATACCTAGAATGGAACTTTGCGGGGCCGTTTTACTAGTCAAACTGTTAGAAAAGGTTCAGAGCACTCTCTGCAGTAAAAACCTACAAATAAGGTGCTGGAGCGACTCCAAGGTCGTTTTAGCCTGGTTGCAGGGCGATATAAACCGATGGGAGAAATATGTGACTAACAGAGTCAAACAAATAAACAGCATTATCGCGGCAAACCGCTGTAACTACGTGAAGTCAGAAGAAAATCCTGCTGACTGCGCAACTCGAGGGCTCACACCATTTCAGCTCCTAGATTTTAAACTCTGGTGGAATGGACCAGATTGGTTAAAAACAAACATGCCAAAATTCCATCAAGACAATCGCCTGAACTATTCAACAAACACTGAGTTGCAAGAAATAAACTGCTGCGCAGTCACATACAAGAAATATGAAATAATTGACACATTACTGAATAAAAACAGTAATTATAAACGCGTAATACGAGTTCTTGGATGGATTTTACGACTGAGCAACATTCGTAAGCAAAAACGCACACTAAAGTCAACCAATAACTTAGCCGACTGCGGTAACAAAAAGGTGCAGGTTATGTGTTTATCACCACAAGACATTATGAGTGCAACAGAATTGGTCATCAAGAACGTTCAAAATGAAAACTATGGCGACGAAATTGAGTGTTTAAAGAAAAATCGAACAATATCAACAAAAAGTAACTTGCTGAAGTTAACCCCATTTCTTGACGACAGCGGAATACTGCGTGTGAAAGGGCGACTAGGCTACTAAACCTTATCTCCCGAAGCTAAACATCCTACGATATTGTTCAAAAAACTTTTTTTTATTTTTCTAGTTTAACCCCCATACTAAAAATTTAATAATTTACGTAACACGTCCGTGTTTGGGTCAAAGAAGTCCATATGTGTACCAAATTTCAACAGAATCGGTCCAGTGGATCCGGAGAAAACTGGCTGTGACAGACGGACAGACAGACAGATAGACAGACAGACATACAGACAGACAGACACCCGAGTGATCCTATAAGGTTTCCTTTTTTTTCGGAACCCTAAAAACACACCGCTTAAATTAAACTTAGAAAAATACTTACTACTTTATAATGTAAAACTCAGAAAGACAGAGAGTGCTCCCGACAGGTTTCATTGCGTTGTTTAGGGGTGCCACCCGATAGTGACAAAAACCTGTCAACGAGCGGTCGGGTGTCACCCCTAAGCGGGGGTCACCGGGTGCGCGCCGCCCCCATCGCTACGCTACTGTGATCACCTTACATCTATACACGTATAAGCCGATGGTCCCGGCCGCCAAATGGCGGTCGTCAAATAAACCATGTCAGAGGCCCTTGAGGCGGTCTAGAAAATCTGACACTAGGGTGTGTGGGGTCGTTAAACCTTACTGGCACGATAAGAAGAAGAAGATCACCTTTCAACTTTGACATTATGTCATCTTTAATTTACGTTTTAAATAAAAACATACCTATAAAAATACGGATCTGTCTGTCTGTCTGTTTTAAAGCCGCTTCGCGTTAAAGGTGAGCTCAACATAGTTGGGGAAAGATATAGGACAGATGATGATGAAAACGTGCAGATGTACGTATCTATAGTGGGCGCCAAATAAACGTGCAATAAAGTACATTGTCCTTTCCCTAATATCCCTTTGTAGATACCAGAACAATAAATTATGAACTCTTGTTCACTAGAGAACGTAAAGGATAGAAGTCGATACAGGACAGCTTTATGTCATTATTTCAGTTTTTGAATTTAAGAAAGTCAATAAATGTATGTGGGACCGTTATTGCACGGGTATCTGACGTCTACCATACTTGTTTCATGGAATATTTTACTGCGTAAAAGTCGAAAATTTTCCGAGCGAACATACTCCCGGGATAAAAATATCCTTCATCCTTTTCTAGGATGTGGTCTACTCTTTTGCCACGTTTAATTCAAATCCGTTCAGCCGGTAACACGTGAAAGGGTCAAACAGACAAAGTTACAATGTTATAATGGAAATTAAATGTCAGAACATAGCGAGTGAAGCAGCGGCTGCGAGCTAGTTTTACATGATATTAAAATATTTTGAAAACATGCAATATTATCGTTTGTTTGTATATCTTAAATTGGCGCACATACACGGGGTGATGTTTTTTAGTGAATCTTTATTTTTTAAAGAAAGCTAGTTAATGAGGTATTTGAACAAATAACTTTCGTAAGAAAACATAAATAAATACATTACATAAAACACTAATCATACCGCGGATTAACTTAACGTAGCCATTGCTTAATACCTACATAGCTGATAAAGTAGTCAGGTGACCTCTGAGAGAGATAGAGTTCTACTATGGAGGCCATAAAAGCATTCATAAATGTTTCTTTACGAGCAAATTCCATCAACGTCCTTTGCATTACATTCAGGACAATTTTCAAATGACAAATCAAAAGATTCGTCTTGTCAAAAATCCGACAACAATCTTACAAGTATCACGTTGGCGACCTGGGTAAAATACTGGTATTCAGCTGCACCTGTAAGCCTCGAAGCGGAGCTCTACATAACTGGGAGAAGGTTACTTCTTCTTCTTTTTATCCTGTGGGCAGGAAGGTAACGGCCCCACACAACCTAGTGTCAGAGTTTCTAAACCGCCTCAAGGGTTCCTGACATGGTTTATTTGACGACCGCCATTTGGCGGCCGGGACCACTGGCTTATACGTACCTTCCGAAGCACGAAATTATTTTTTTATCAGACAATCAGCTGATTCAAGCCTGCAATGTTCTAGCCAAACTGGAAAACAACTTTCCAAAGTATGCTTCTAAGAGGAAGGCTTCTAAGATTAATCCATGCCAGATATTGTAGCTTCCAGGTGCCTTCTCCAGGCTATTCAGCTGAGTTGTTTTATCTTTTCCTTTCCTCGATCAAGTTGTGGTTGGCGCCCTCAGATGTATTGTCGTTTAATTGATTTGGTTACATTGCAATTAATAAACAGCACCGTGAGTATGCGCCCCGCGCGCCCGCGCGTGCACGCATATCTCACCAGGTTTAATTGTTTAATTCTCACTCGTCGCGTAACTCGCCAGATTTGAGAGTGGTGATGTTTAAATTAAAAGTCAAGAGGCTCGATTCCCAGCTACAACCTGGAACCTGGAAAAATTATTTTAATTGATAGCAAATTCGTTAATCATGCTGGATGATGATGCCTTTTGAATATTTTCTGGAATTTCTCATAGTTTCAGATTTTCAGTCATGGCCACACAAAAAAAAATAACACTTGAAAAAACACCTTGTGTATAATACAGTAGTATTAAAAGCTCTTATCAGGGGACCTCTCAGGTTATCACTATCCCAGACGCCTAAAATGCAGCATATAAATTCATTTCGTGAAGAAGAGTGTCTCACAAGAAGTAGATACCTCGTTTTAATCTGCAGTAACAGCAAATTCTGGAACACAACATGATTATCACTCATGTGTTGGCGTTGTTACCGCTATTCCTGGGATTGGTAAACTCCTTCAGCTGGGGTAAGAGTCGTCAATGTTAACATTGTCTTTTGTAATTTTTATTTTCGGTCCTAAATTAATATTAACGCTTAATATTAATTTAGAATTGGTAGTTAGTAATTTAATGTAGAATTGGTTACATTACCTAATTTATATAAATATTTATTTTGAAACATTATTTATTACGTAGGTATCTTCTCTTTTTATAGACTAAAAATGTCTCAATCTGGCGTTTAAAAACTACTAATAAATAACAATCCGTATTTAAATAATAATGAACTTCTAGCTTCCCGTTTTTTCCCGTTTCCGTAGGAATTTCGGGAAATTCTCTCTTAACGCTCCCTTACACTCCCCAAGAAACCTACATGCTAAATTTCAGCTTTTTACGACCAGTAGTTTCAGCTGTGCGTGGTCTGTCAGTAACGGAAGAATTTTATACATATTTATTGATTCCAACAAGACGTATAGGTTAATTATATCGACATTTGTTGAGAACATAAGGTCATTATGATTTTTCTGGTTGCTGACGAAGAGGCGGGAACGGTAGTGTCGCTGCCCACACGAACTTTCTTCAAAAACGATTATAAAATTGAGATTAACACAAATCAAAACCCATTTATATGCAATAGGACCAGCTGTAGCTCATAAAAACATAACTTATGTTACGCAATACTTAGTAATTTTAAAGAATCACTTACATTTTTTGCCATAAAATAATTAGATATTGTATCATTTCCCGCATGCGATTCGGCATCGAATAGAATGTTTATAATTTGAATTGCGAATAAGCCTGCTGAAGTCTATACAGCAATGCACAGCACTTGATGTCACGTAGTTTTTTCAAACTGTATTGTGCGACATAGCAAAAGGGCTAATTGTGAGTATTATATATTTTTTTCATAATTAAAAAATCAAGCCAAGGTTTTGAAGTCAGTCATAAAATTAGATGAAAGAACATCATTCCTCCTCGCCCCTTTTCTCCGAAACTACTGAGCCTAATATTTTGAAAAAAATTGATAATACTCGTATTTCTTTTAGATTACAGAATAAGTCTAAAAATAACAAAACATGTTACAAAAATGAGATTTCTTCGGAACCCTTTGCACCCGAGTAAGACTCGCACTTTGCCAGTTTTTTGTTTTCCTGCTATATCTACATGTTGGGCAAGTTTGACCAGGATCGGTATAGTTTTGACGCAGTAAAACAACAAAAACAAAAGCGCGGGAAACCGCGGCCTTATTAGGTTAAAATTTCCATTATAGCACGCTGATTTAAGGTAAAAAATGGTAAAAATTGAGTTTCGTTTGGCAGGGGAAGGGAGGGGGGAGGTGCCCCCTGTGCCCTGGCACCACTCCCATATAAGGCCACGCACCGTTCTTGAGAAAAACTAATTATAGTAACCTAACCTCAAAACGTTTTATAGCCGCTCAACATTGCGCAGTCAAGGGAGGCTTAGTCGACGGAGCCCCGCTTCGCGGGGCTCCTATTTCTGAGTGGTTTACAAAAAAATAACCACGAAGGGTATGGCGGGGTCTATTCGCTCGCTTCGGTCGCTCACTCGACCCCGCCATACCGTTCTAACCTAACCTGTCCGAGTCGGGGTGCCCCTAGTCCAGAGCTCGCTTCGCTCGCTCTTGCATCCATATTCTCCTAGTAGCAGTAGTAGTAGTAGTCAGTGGGGATTTAAATTAGTGACACATAACAACTTGTCAAAGTCAATGTAATTGCATAATATAGCAACAATAATTGTGCACATTTATTACACACCAAAAGTATGTGAATATCTAAAAATAAAATTATATTTATGAAAAAAAAAACATGGCGAAATTTAATAAAATACGCTTCTAACGTCAACGGAACGTGAAATGTCAACTTTGACGTCTACTGTGACAATTTATCTAACCTAAAAATTTGCAAATGGCGTACTATTTTCCAATTTTTATTGAAACTTTAACGAATTATATCTCGTAAACCATGACTCTGCTCGTATTGAAAATCTGTGAAAAGCTTTCTATTAGTGAGTACTATCTACAAAAAAAAATACGAACTCCCAAAGTAGCGGGCTATAATGGAAATTTTATCCCCTTATTATGTCCGCTGACACACTAGAGTCGCCGCGCTGACACCTTGACACGTCAAACAACGCTCGAGTGGCTAATCATTTTTTGCATAGTTCTTACAACATTGATATTATTTAGCAAATACCTCTATCTAAACATACATGTAAAGCAATAAAGCTAAAAGATAACTAACAGAAACTATTTCCAACATTGTTGGTTATTTTCTGTTAGAAGAATATAGACAGCGTTCTGTTTAGTTGTATTGTTATCACATAAATATTACAAAACCAATGTAGGTACCTGTTTACATGATACTTTGCGTAAATCTGAATACTACTTAGGTTTTGTTACATCGCAATCGGTTGACTCTCCTAAAAGACATATATGAATGATAAAATATGTACAAGAAGAAATCAAATCATTAGGTTATGCGTATACATGCAACGCCATCTATTGACTAAAATGCTACCTAGTCCTAACGGATCGGAAATCACACCCAAACATAAATTAATCAACTTGATTCATCGCGTAGTTTCTTCGCTTAGTAATTTCAAGAGTAGAACAATTTCTTCTATTGTCTGTATTTTTTTTTATTTTTTTATTTGTGATGGGTTTGCTCTTGACTCTAGTCTAGGTCAGAGATGACAGAGACAAAGTCTACGATGGAGCGAGCTTACCCAGTAGGAGCCTGTGCACTCTAACTCTGAAGAGATTGGGGTTGTAAGCGTTTGGAAACACACACCCAGGCAGAGAGTTCCACTCCTTTGCTGTGCGCATTATAAAAGACGTTTGGAAACGCTTATTTTAAGTCAAAGTACGAAAATGATGAGAATAATTAGGTCTCAATTATCAGAATGGTTTCTTAAACGAATTGGAACGAGTGCACAAAGCTGTGGAAGCAGTAGTCAGGACTTTGCCGTACACAGGCGTTGCGGTGATTTTCTATGATTATTGTAGGCAGACACTTCCAATAATAATCCCAGGAGTGATAGCCGATGCAATAGGTGACTGCCCTAAAAGCTCTATTCTGTGTCAAAATATACATAACATCAGCATTAATTTTATCCTCAATGAAATACTTTGACCCTTCAAAACGACCTAGCGGCAACCATCAAAAGTACTAGGTGATGTTTCTAGAAAGAAGGAAATATATTTCTATGAATACGGCCATGCAAGAAAATGACACATAATTATTATCCGGTAAAGTTTTATGATTTTTACTCAGAATTTCCCTCTAAAAATTTGCAAAGGCACGCGGTTAAAAGTCACAAATACATGTCACAAAAATAGAAATAGAGATAATCGCAAAAAAAAAACGATTTTTCTGACATTTGAGCTTCAACAACTAACGACGCAGACACAAGATTTTATGAGACTTTTGACACAACATTAAGAAGGCCCAAATGAAGGTGTATACAAGTTTCCAGCTTAAATATACCTTTCTGGTCTCCATCATCAGATCCCCAACAACAACGTCCATCGGTCTGTCTGTCAGTAGGCCGTATCTCATGAACCGTAATAATTAGACAGTTGAAATTTTCAGTCGGTTTCCGCTATAACAACAAATAATAAAAATATAAAATTATATTTAAAAATTAAAGGACATACAAAAGACGTTTTTTTCCGAGTAGTGCTTGATTTTAACGGCATAATAGTGGATTATGAAACTTCATGTGCGAGTCCGACTCGTACTTGGCCGATTTTTTTAATTTATTTGTGCTTATTTACGTATAGTGATATAAAATAAAAATGTATACCTCTGCCTACACCCGTACAAAAATATATTGGTATAGTTTTAAAACAAACAAAAACACCGGTAAACACAAGACCACATTATTTGTACTATGGCTTGCATCTGACGGCGCTACGTCATCGTACGGTTGTACACGGCACGTGCACCGGACCGATCAATAAAATTGATTAATAAGTAAACTACCTACTTTTTACTTTAAAATATCCAATCCTGATAATACGCCTATATCAGAATTGGGACGTAACTCAAAGGGCCCACATGGAGATTCGTGACAATGCTAGTGAAATATGTGGCGGTTACGTTTTGAAATGTAATGACAGTGATAGTGAAAATTGCGGTTTGTTTTTAAAACGCATGCGTTTATCCAGACGCTAAAAACTTGATGTGTGCCGTGAAGTGTCGTGAAGTTAAATCCGATAGGCCGAAGTTCGACACACGATCATAGTGTGTCACCGTGGTAGTATGTTTTGTCGAGGATGCAGTGATGTGCAGAGCAGTTTATTGTTTTACCATATGGCGCTGAAGAGCTTTGCGCCGAATTCCTTTTCGACGAGTTTTATGCGGCTACCCTCATCAACCTGAACTAAACCATTTCCGTCCGGAGGCAAGCAACTTCACAACAGCTGGTCAGGTCAAGGAGAGGAGTGTGAATTTATATGAAGATTTCTACGCCAATCTGGTGAGTCGTTTAAACTTTTTAATTGCTGTAGAGCTGCTTTTTATTTTGTTTACGAGTGTTCATTTTTATGATGTGGAGACTGACTTACAAAAGGCAACGCCTTTATGGATGGCAATTATCGATGTTTGATAACTGGCCTGTCGCTTTATCTTAAAGTGAAGCTATTATTAATAGCATAAGTGTTGCAGATTAAGCGATAGCATTTTCAATAATACTTCTTCTTTTCGATTCAATCGTTAACTTTTTTATTGTTTGGAGTAGGTAGTTACGTTAATTGCAGCAACAGTGGCATTCATTAGATACTCCAAATTACAGGAAAATGGGCACTTGGGGCACTGTAACATATGGCTCGTGCTCTGAAAACGGGCATTGCACTCACGTTGGGTATACAACAGATCATTACATCCTCATTTCGCCAAGTTGTGTTTGCAGCGGCCTACCTGGGTGCGCAAATTGCGCTGGCGCGCGATTTAACGCTTTCCAAAGGCCACTGCGATTCACGACCAGGGGCAATTGCTCTTTGGGTTTTATGAAGTCGTGAGGTGGTGGATACTTCTCTTCCCACAGTCTGCTTCTCCCTTTAGATGGCATATCCAGGATCGCCTGTGTAGAAATAAGGAAGCTCTTGCGACTTTTTAGTCTTCCCGAAGTTGGCATGTGGCCATACAGGGATGTCGGGAATCGGTTTTCAGATCCTTCAAACAGCAGGAGGTGCGATGCCTGCAAGCGGATAGTTTGTTTTGTGGAGTCTATTTTAATCAGCCTGATATTATCTGGCACGTTTCGTTTAGGGCAATGTCTACTTTACGAGAAAGAGCAGGTCGGTGCCACACTGTGCAAGCAAACACGCCAGCAGAAAAAATAGGGACATGCCGGTTGTACGGAGAACATCGGGTGCCGCTCCCCAATTGATGGAAATTAGGTGACGGAGCAAGTTATTCCGGGTTCGACGGAGCTAAGTATTGTAACAGTTTGACTTTTACGCTTAGGCCATATCTAACGTCACACCGAGATATTTTGGATTCGAGCAGTGTTGGACCTTGGCTCTACGCCATGTGATGTTAAGCATTCGATTTGCGGGCCTATAGCAGAGATGGAAGGCGCACGACTGTCTCTTAGATGGGTTCGGCCGTAGAGCGTTGCGGTCACACTAATCTCTCAGTACACTGAGTGCCATTGTACGTTTATGCTCCACGTCCATAAAAGTCACTGCTTGGTTTGCTAGGGCCAGGTAATCCGCGTACAAGAACCGCTCCGTGTGTTAGGTGGAAGGCGGTTCGTTCGCGTAGATGTTAAAAAAAGTGTCGGCGCCAACACACTGCCCTAAGGGAGACCATTCTTTTGCTGTCGCTATCTACTCTTGGTGAATTGGAAGCACATACCTGGAAGTGGCGGTTGCACAGGAGTTCGCTTGAAATGGGCACAAAGCCTTGGTCATTGGTAAAATAATGCTGATGAAGCGATATTATTCTGCTATCGCTGATCGAGTCATGAAGTGAAATACCAGAGAGCTTTTATTTTTTTGGACATAAGAGCGATTTAGTTACCTAACACTTTATTTTGAATATTTTGATTTTATATCACCATTCATAGGCATAGGCCGCTTTCTTGTGCCAATGGTCCGATAAAATTTAGATTTTTATTTACTTTGATACTGTGACTACTACACTTACCTGAAACCTTTTGGCCCACCACAGCTTTTATTGGACTTGTACTGTCGTAGCATTTTTCGGTTTCAGACATCGTATCATGGTGTATAAAGCCAGCAGGAGGCTAGCGGTTGGCATGCTGCCATAACTGCTGAGCAGTTGCAACAACTGCTGAGCAGCTGCAACTTCTGAACGGTTCTGAGCGTGGCAGACCGAAGGTTGGCAAACTGCAGTAGCCAAGTATCATGTCAACATCTGTGGGGTTAAGAGCGTTCAAGGCCGACTGGAATACTTGGTGAGTCGCTCAAGTTTTATTTGAATAGCAAACGAAGCTTTAAAGGGGTTGATACCAATTCGGTGGTTGCATTGATAGTGCTAGGTAATTTTGACATAGTTAGCACAAAGCGAGTACTTAAAAGAGTTTCCCATTGGCGGTAATAGTGTCAAAATTTTATTCAGTGTGAGCTTTAGGTTTAGTTATCGCATAGCAAGTACCACAAGGTCATGTTTCAACTTAGACGTTTTTTTAGTGTAAATTTGGATCTAGGCTTTCGTATTAACGTACGGAGGCAGTTTGCCTAACATCAGTTAGTAAATTTGATAGTATCAAAACTATCATGAATAGCAATTTGATTTTAATGACATTGATAAAAGCTTTAAAGGTACAGAGAATTTTGAGCTATTACAAGTTCTAAATAGATTTTCCATTTTGTGCAATTTAATACGGGTGAGATTATAATAACATTGATTGATTCGAACCGCACAGCGCAGCGATGATTTTGATGATTTTAGATTAACGTAAAGTAATTCGTGAGTGCTTACATGAACGTTAGATGCAGAAAATATCAGTGATGACGTGACGGCGAATAATAATGAAGAACTTGTTCATGAAACTTCCCATAAAAATAAAGTTTTAAGTGGTACTATTTTAGGGCTCACACTTTAAAAAAAAATTGCCGACTCTCGTACTTAAAAAGCCAGTAGCAGTAGTTAACGTATGGGGTACTGTGTTAAATTTTATAATAAAATACCACTTAATATTCTCGAACTGAATGAGAGAAAATTTAAAACATGTATTAAACGCACATTATGTAGACAAGCATATTATAAACTGGAAGATTATGTCCTTGATAAAAATGCTTGGCTAAATGCCGGTCCTGCTCCACAGCCACAGCAGCATGGGTCCACTTGTTAGGTTTTCGATAATTGGAAGAAATGCTTACCCTTTTTTTGTTCTCCTATACAATCATTTATTTATCATTTCTTTGCATTATTGTATTAGCAAAGTATACACAATAAAGCAGCCTTCTTTTTTTATTTTCTTAGTTACTTGAAACCATAGTTTTGTATAACGTAGAAGCATATTTTCAATTTTTTGTAAATGTGAGCACTATGGAGCCATTTACATATGTAATTATAGATTTCGTTATTAAATTAGTTTGACATGAACGAGCGTGGCAGTTGAGAGCTTGTCATGCTCACACAAATGTTTTGCTGATGGTGGCGCGTGTTTTGGATCATTTGATTCCCTTCAAAATGGTTGAGTTAGATGGTGCTGATGCACGCGTCATGTTTGTGAACGGGCGCCGTCAGTTGAAACTGGTCATCTCTTACCTGCCACTGGCTTATTTTAATCTGTACCTGCATTTTGAATTGTTTATATGTTTTCTTGTTCTTTGCATTGTCCTCACATATAGAAGCAATCAATGTTAATGTTAACAAGATTTTTGTAACACATCACATGGTTTAAAAGAGTGTCCGTGGAGTTTCTTGCACGTTCTTCTCCATAGAGATCTACGCTTTGGAACGTGCAAATAGCTTCATGTTTTTGACTGACCGACTTTGACAATTCAAAAGTGCCTGTAAATGGTTTATTTGAAATATACGATTTGATTTGATTAACTTAATAGATCATGTAGGTACATCATTGGAAGGGTCATCAGACTGGACCAGTAGTATAATTCTGAAGGGTCATAGGACCGGACCAGATGATATTACTCTGAAGAGTCAACAGACTGGACCAGTAGTATAATTCTGAAGGGTCATAGGACCGGACCAGAAGATATTGCTCTGAAGGGTCTTGGGACCGGTCCAGAAGATGTTACTCTGAAGGGTCTTAGGACCGGACCAGAAGATTATTACTCTGAAGGGTCGTAGGACCGGACCAGACCATGAGATAAGATTTTAATGTCAGGATGAACGAACAGTAAAATTGTGGTTCTCATTAAAGATACCTAAGTGCTTCTAAAGTGCGCGTCCGAGGACGTACGCACGTCAGAATGGCCGTGACGGCGCTACGTCATCGTACGGTTGTACACGGCACGTGCACCGGACCGATCAGGCGATGTCGCCATCCCCACCTCCCCCACTACTCGACTTGTTTGTGCTCGGACGTAAAAGGAGACCGCGCGGAGCGATCGGGGCATTCTATTCTAGACCTCGGTCCGATACACGTGTTGTCATAGCGCCTAGATTTGCTAATATCGAGTTAAAACCTTTTAGTTAATAATTATGATATGATAATTAATTGAGTTCACAGTTATTATAAATTAAGTGAGTTAATCGAATAAAATTGATTAATAAGTAAACTACCTACTTTTTACTTTAAAATATCCAATCCTGATAATACGCCTATACATCCATATTATCGACAAAAATCACTTTGTATTCAAGGCTGTTTCAGTACCTGTTGATTACTTTTTTTGATCATTTAAATCAAAAATTCTGTTACAAAAATATAACATTGTTAGGAAAACAAAACATTAAAAATTAAGTACCTTGGACACTACGCTGCACAGTTCAAACTCGTAAAGACATGAATTTACTTTAATTTAGGACAATAATACTGTAGTTTAGTACGTAGGGTACTACTAAGGATTTTATGAAAATCAATCTCTGAGTAGGATTTAAACCATTAGGGTTTAAGGGAACTAAGAGTTTGTGTAAAATCTTAAAAGTTCTAATTTACTAGTTAACAATGTATTTACTAATTTATAGGAAATATTAACTAAGCTATCGATGATAAGTAGACTGTCGGGGATGCTAGTAATTTGGAAACCATTCGTATGAGCTTATCAAAAAAAGAGGAATCTCCCTACTTAGCAATCACATCTAAAATCACACTCACAGCTTTTGTTGTCAATTATCTTGTGAGTCTTATGATATTGTTATTTTAACTGAAACATGGTTGAATGATTCTGTTATGAGCGCAGAGCTGTTTGACAATCGATACGTCGTCTATAGACGAGACAGGGATGGAAAGAAAAAAGATGGAGGAGGGGTGTTAATCGCCGTTTTAAAGAAACTTATTTCAAAACGCATGATCCACTGGGAAATCAGGTGTGAGGACCTCTGGATTACCGTTGAAGTAGCTTTAACAAAATCGATAAGTCACATAGCTCTGTGCGCCATATACTTACTACCACCTGTGGCTCGACTAACATTAGAATAATTTTTGGATTGTTGTAGCACTGTTTTGGGACAATCAGGCTTGTATACATGTGTAGTGGGTGATTTTAATCTGAGTGCTATAAACTGGACCTTGGTAAGTGATTCAAATGCTAGTTAGACATCACCTGGGTTCAATTATGTGTTGACGGATTTTACAAATGTAAACAAACTCGTGCAACTGAACAACATTTGTAACAGTTCTGGAAAAGTATTAGATCTTGCTTTGAGTAACTTGCCTTTTGGTAGTGTGGGTGCTGTACAAACTCCTCTAAGCAGAGTTGATCCCCTGCAACCTCCGTTAGAAGTTTTTCTGAAAGCTAACTCAAAGCCAAAACTTCCCTACAACCCGAACAAAGCCCTTCCAAACTTTTTCAAAGCGGACTACGTTAAAATTAATAGGCATATTAATAAATTTGACTGGGCGTTGTTGGTGAATGATACGGAGGATGTTAATAAAATGCTTACAATTTTTTATGATAGGTTTTTAAGTATAATAAAAACACACGTCCCTACCAAGAGAACACAGAAAAATAAATATCCACATTGGTTTGACAGAGACCTAATAAGAACTTTGAAAGGAAAAATCAGAACGCGTTTTAAAACATATAAAACCCCTTGGATGGAACAGAACTTAAACTAATGGGTAAAAGATGCTCGCACCTAGCAAACATTAGTTATAATAAATATATTGCAAGCATCAAAGCTGATATTGCTAAAAATCCAAAGCAATTCTGGGCATATATCAAGCACAAACGAGGTGGTTCCAGCTCATTTCCTGCCACAATGACTGATGGAAACATAGCAACTTCAGATGGACATACAATTTGTGAAATGTTTGCGGAGCAATTTTTGTCTGTTTTTGTTCAGGGAAAATCAGGTCAGCGTTCTTCAGTCACAAACTACCTACGAATTATTAATAACAACAGCCTGACTCTAACGACACCTGTAATAGACCGTGACAGTTTAATTGTCAAATTTAACTCCCTAGATTGTCATAAAGGTGCAGGCCCAGATGGGATACCACCTATTTTCATCTCCAGAAGCGCTTCTTCATTAGCAGCTCCACTGATACTAATATTTAATAGTTCGTTGATGTCAGGAGTTTTCCTGGATATTTGGAAAACCGCAAAGGTCGTGTCTACTTACAAAAATGGTGACAGCGATAATGTGATTAATTATAGGCCTATTTCTATCCTGTCTACTATGGCTAAAGTGTTTGAATCTATGATCTGTCCCATCATTCAGTCACACTTCAAACTTTATCTTAGTGTCTCCCAGCACGGTTTCGTGGGCGCCAGGTCCACTTGTACAAACTTGGTGAATTTACCGAATCTTTAGTAGCTATTGACTGTGGCAAACAGGTCGACATTATCTATACAGATTTTAGCAAGGCTTTCGACCGTGTGTCACACGATATCCTTTTGGAAAAGTTACAGGCGTATGGCAATACTGGTAACTTTCTAGCTTGGTTGAAATCTTACTTAGAGAACCGTTTCTTTTTGTCGCAGTTAATAGCTTCCAATCTGGTACTTGTGCGATCACATCAGGCGTTCCTCAGGGCTCTCATATTGGCCCAATATTATTTATTGCTTTCGTCAATGATTAACCTGAATGCTTCCGATTCTGCGAATGTTTCATGTATGCTGATGACCTCAAGTTCAGTAAAGTAATAGAGTCAAACGGGGATGCTGACTTACTATAAAAAGAACTGGATACGCTGATCGAGTGGTGTGTTAACAATGACATGGACTTGAACATTAAAAAATGTTTTCATATCAAGTTCTCTAATAAAAAAACTCTTGGTGCCGTATGCGTATTCCATTGGACCGCACGTCATTCAGGAAGTGGACCAAATCAAAGATTTAGGTGTACTTTTGATAAAAAGCTTATATTTATACCCCACTTAGAGAACGTCATCAAGCGAGCCTCTAGAATGCTGGGATTTGTTATTAGAAACGCGGTTGACTTCCGACGGGCTGAAACTAAAATTTTAAAGTACAACTGCCATATCCGAAGCATTTTGGAATACTGTTGTACTGTTTGGAGGCCACATTACGCTACACATAAGTTGAGACTAGAGCGAATACAGAAAAGGTTTCTCTGTAGCGTACGATCATATTCAGCTAGGGTAACTCATTTTGGGTTATACTCTCTAGAGAAACGTAGAGATATAATTGATTCCAGTTTCTTAATCAAAATCTTGAGACACAAAGTAGACTGGCCTCACTTATTAGGTAAAATCAGATTCCGAGCCCCAGCTAGATATCCCCGTGCTCCTATAACTCCTTTCTACCCTCCACCACGTGGAACTGTTCTCGGTGCTAATTCGGCTATTTCCTCGGCTATGTAAACTAGTCAATAGTTGCAGCGATCTTGTGGACGTGCATGCAGACTCACTTACCAAGTTCAGCAAATTGACGCACAATGTGATGTGACTGGCTTGTTGTGTTTTGTTTTGATTTTTATGTACCTATTTATTGTATTACTAAGAATATTTTTAAATCCACTATTAAGTTAAGCACATTATTGTTTTGGCACATGTGGTGGTCATGTTTGTTTGTGAGTTTGTAAATTTCTTTATTACCTCGTACCTTCCAAACGGCTGCTTCGATTTCGTCTATTAAGGTGTCGTTAGATTCGTTTCAAAAACCTAAGTGTCCTTAGATAGGTGTTTTAAAAAAAAGCAATATGGCGGATTTTGGGCACTAAATTGCAAGTCATTAATATTTTTTTTAACCAAATCTATCGAGTAGGGTATTAAAATGAAAGAAATTAAATACTTGTATGGGCGGTCTTATCTTTAGGCTCGGACTCCACCAAAGCGGAGAAGAGACAAGCGGAGTGGACACGTGTTTTCAAAAACCAATAGAATTTCGTTAATCTCACATAACTATCGTCTCCACTCAGCTTAAGTAGATACCACTGAGCGGAAATGTATCATATTTGTATGGCGCGATGGAAGCGGAGATGTGACGCGCTGAAATTGGGCTGAGCCGCGATACAAGGCGGAGATGTGAGCTTTGCCTCGCAAGCTAACGATGGCGCGCAGCGGAGACAAAGAAGTGTGCGGCGTGCAGTGTAGTCAGCGCACATCTCTGCTTCAATCTAGCCAGTACGCATCTCCCCACAGTTTCGGTTTATACACCCTAGCTGAAATCTTATCTTCTCGTCTCCGCTTCCGACTTCTCCGCATATCTCCACCAATAGAATTGCATAAAATCTCCGTACCACATGAGTCACTGACATTTTGACTGACATGATTGGTTAAAATTGGTAAATAACTGACGAGGTTACCGCTGAGAATAATTCGCGTGCGACAGACGTGCAGGGCGAGGATAAAGACGGAGCGAACAGTATTGTTGGTGCCTTGAGCACGCTTTTAAAAACAAAGTCTCATAATTTCTGTATATCACCGTTTGATCCAAGAGTTCAAGATTTTGATGTCTGGTGTGCTGAGGTTGACCGTGGCCGACTAATAAATAATTGGGATGATCGCGAATGCCTGGGGCGGATAGGTTCTTGTTTGCGTGGTGATGCAGGATTGTGGTTAAATGACTGGGTGACAAGTGATAGATCCTGGAGTAACTTCAAGGTTGAATTTATATCTCTTACGAACTCAAACAAGTACCAAACTTATGCAGAATATGCACGTAAATCCCTGCTGCGTCTCAATATAGTCCAAGGTTATTTGAAAAGTTGAAATCCGCTATTGTTGTTAGAGGTATCAGCGACCCCCATATCAGGGCTACGGCAATCAACGCTAAGCTAGCTTGTAAAGATCTGGTAGATTTTTTATCAGTTTACGTCAAACCCAAACATGACAATAATACTGCTCGTGATCGTGCCTCTTTTAATAACTCTGCTAACCAACGTAAATGTGAGGCACCTAAGTCAGGCAATAGCAATGTCACTTGTCATTTTTGTGGCAAAACGGGTCATAAAAATGGTATTGTCCCAAAAAGCCTAAAGATACCAATTCTGTTCAGGGTCCCAGTACCTCTAAGTCGGTTCCACCGACATCGAGCGATAAAACCCGTTCAACGCTGATGGGCATATAATCGATTCGTGTTTCCAAAAACAGCGTTCTGAGACCAACGATAAGAACACGAGTGAGGCAAATCGACCCCAGACGAAATAACGTAATTTCAGCCATTGTACAGAAGGTGCCTGTCGAAGTTCTAATTGATAGCGGCTCTGATATTTCCTTAGTTTCAGAAAAGGTACTGAAATATTTTAATTTTAATCGAATGCCAGCTTATCGCTTGATGCGCGGGATAGGAAGTCAGGTAATTGAATCAACCTCTGTCATTACAACAGTCGTAGAGTTTCCAGAAGTATCACTGGAAATTGATTTATATGTTGTCCCTGCTGAATGCATCAAGGCGCCTATTCTAATTGGAACTGATGTCCTGAACCGAAAGGGGTTGATTTACACTCGTACAAGTAGTGAGCAGTGGATTACCAGGTCAGACGTTCAGTCAACCGTGCAGCTTGTAAATACTGTGGATGATGAATGTATCAAAACTCCTTTAGTGGGTGCCGATAGAGATCGGTTACTGGAAATCATAAAAGAGTTCTCTGATTTGTTTATTACTAGTACGGCGACCTCCACAGTGAACACAGGTAGTATGGAGATCAAACTAACGTTAAACACTCCAATAACCCACCGTCCTTATAAGCTTTCGGTAGATGAAAAAAATAGGGTTCGCAATATTGTTAGCGATCTGCTCAGCAAGGGAATAATTCTCGTCAAAAAGAAGGACGGGAGTGATAGGATGTGCGTCGACTATCGAGCACTTAATGCTATTACCATTAAAGAGAGATTTCCCTTGCCGCTGATCGATGACCATATCGATAGACTTGGTAGCTTCAAAATCTTCACCTGCCTTGATATGGCTACTGGTTTCCATCAGGTACCTATGAAGGATGATGATTCCATAAGCAAAACTGCCTTTGTAACGCCTGAAAGGCAGTATGAGTATTTGAAAATGCCATATGGTCTAGCCAATGCCCCTATCGTCTATCAGAGGATTATATCTAAAACATCAAAACCTCTCATTGACACTGGTATGGTTCTAACTTATATTGATGACGTACTAATCATGTCCAATTCAGTAGATGAGGGTCTTAAAACGTTGAGGGAAATTTTACAGATACTTAAAGCCGCGGGATTTTCCATAAACTTAAAAAAGTGTACATTTCTAGACGTAGAGATTGAGTACATAGGGCGACTGATTGGACGTGGTCAGGTACGGCCGAGTCCAGGTAAAGTAGATGCACTTGTACGTTCTCCAAAACCTACAAATGTGAAAGAGGTTCGCCAGTTTCTGGGGCTCGCAGGGTATTTTCGCCGCTATATTGCTGGCTATGCCTCTAAGACAGCAAGCATAGCAAGGCTGTTAAGGAAGGGTGAACCTTTTTCGTGGGGCTCTGAGCAGGACGCTGCTCGCGACTACATTATAAATTGCCTGACTAATGAACCGGTTTTAGCGATATTTGCCCTCCAGTTGCCTACGGAGCTTCACACAGACGCTAGTGCTATTGGATTTGGTGCTATTTTACTCCAAGAACACAGCGGGAGGAGGAAGAGGGTTGTTGGATACTTTAGTAAGTCTACTCAAGGTGCGGAACCGCGGTGCCACAGTTACGAATTGGAAACGTTGGCTGTTGTACGTACGCTCCAGCATTTTCGCCACTATCTAGTTTGTATTCACTTTAAGATAGTGACGGATTGCAATTCTTTAAAGTTAACAGAGCGAAAAGAAAATTTGCTACCCCGATTTGCGCGCTGGTGGGTATACTTACAGGATTTTACGTTCACTCTCTACTATTGGAAGAATTCATTAATGCAACACGCGGATTTTTTAAGCCGTAACCCTCCTCTTACCGATAATGTCTCACATATCCGAAATCCGAACAACTGGGCAAAGATTGCTCAAACCACTGACGCAGAGACTCAGGAATTGATGTCTAAATTGAGGGAAGGGCAATTAGATCAAACGAGGTACATCGTCAAAAACGATTTATTGTTTTACAAATTTATACCTACTGGTGTAGAACCGCGGCTTTTATGTTTCATCCCGAAGGGTCATAGGCTCAGTCTGTTAAGGGTTTTCCACGAAGAGAACCTGGAAGAGATCGCGGAATGCGATAAGGCCGCCAATTGTATATTTTTAGTTTAAGGTTTTCTTTAAGTTTTTATATTTTGGTGTACAATAAAGCATATATAAATAAATAAAAATTTACAAAACTACTGACCCAATTTTACGACATTTTTTGTTTCCGAGCCTACGGCAATTCGTGAGAAAATATATAAGTCAGCCTTATATGTCTGGCACATAAAAGGGTTCCTAGGGCTCCAGTCCTGGCCTAAGCCGGAAATCCCTTTTTCTGTTGTACATACCGATGTTCTTGGACCACTCCCAGAATCAAATGGTTTTAAATACGTTTTGATTACAATTGATGCCTTTTCCAAGTATTGTTTATTGTACTCTTTACATAGACAAGACGCTGATGAGTTGAAGCGTGTATTCTCTAACGCAGTATCGCTATTTGGTACCCCATCTGTGATAGTATGTGACCGTGGTAGGATGTATGACAGTAGGGCTTTTCAAAATTGGGTTACTGCGTTGGGATCTTCGATTCACTTATTACACCGGGTATTCATAGCGAGAATGGCCTAGTGAAAAGATACTGTCGAACCGTTCTTAACATGCTGCGGGTTGAGGTCGGCAATAAAGGCTCGCAATGGTCCGACGTGCTCTGGAAGGTGCAGCTCGCCCTCAATATCTGCAGACAAGCCACTACCCAGACTTCACCACTACAGCTGCTAGTGGGTATAGACGCGGCTACCCCCGTCATCAGATCCTTAGTGCGAGACGTTGCTCTCGAAAACTCGTATCCCAATAGAGAAACCTTATTAACTCTAAGAAGACAACGAACTTCTGAGCTGCTTGTTGCAAATCAGGATGCTTATGTAAATGAAGATCGAAGGCAGCCACGTACATTTGCTGTTTGTGGTGACTTCGTGTTTGTGAGTAAAGTTGCTCAGACTACTGGGAAACTAGATTCCGGCATGCGCGGTCCGTATAAGGTGGTCCGAGCTCTGCCACACCACCGTTATGAGCTAGAATTACTAGCTGGGTCTTATGGCAAAAAGAATCAAGCCACCGCTCAACATATGATGTTATGACGTGGAAAGTGGACGCCGGATACGTGTTCAACTTTCTTTGAGACTGGTAAGTTATTTGTTATGAGCATGCTAATGTTTGGGCCTCTGCTCTGTTTCGCGGTCATAGTGGAGATATGCAGAACTTTTGGGCCTCTGTCTCAATGACGCAATGTGTCACAAATCCATAGCAAGCATATCCTTTGGGCCTCTGCACTGTTTCGCGGTCATAGTGGAGACATGCAGAACTTTTGGGCCTCTGTCTCAATGACGCGATGTGTCACAAATTCATAGTAAGCATAACCTTTGGACCTCTACTATGTATTCGTGAAAACGAGAAGCGAACGTTTGGGCCTCTGTCGATAACAATGTATGGCGATCGATGGAAATCCGGATTCTATCGTTAGCGATGCATTGAATCTCTTGGGTTTGAAGCTGTTTCAACCATAAAGGTCTCTATTGATGGTCCTTGATGTTGGCGCTTGAGTGCACGCTTGCGCCTGGAACACTGGGCAAATTCGTGAATTTTAACTCAGATTCAGGTTGAATAAGCTTCAAACCATAGTGAAAGTAATTACTAATGAACTCTTATGTATTCTCAGATAATGATGATGGTCAAGCTGTGAGAGATGGATCTGATGGGAATGAAGCAGCGATCGACGACGTCACGCTATCAGGAATGGCCGTCTTAGATACTCTTTCTTCCAACCTCCCCGGACCTAGTGGAAGTGGATGAAAAAAGATATAGCGCGCTGTCAACGGGCGCGTTTGGTCTGCTTAGCTTTCGGATGCAACGGATATATTTTAGGAACAATATAGTGTTGATTAGAGTCGTATTATATAATTCTTATGTACTTATTGTTGCTATATCCTTACTAAAGATAATTTGTAAGAAATAAAACTTTCTAGGTTACTTAGTGATTTCTTTGATAAATACATTCTGCTAGGGGTTTCTAAGAGTACATTATTTTACTAATCAAGCCCTTTCATTTGATACCCATGTCCCATAGTGCTATATTGAGGGAGTTATGAAAAAATATGTAATCCGACATTTTGTGGCGGCGGCCATCTTGGACCAATTTTCATCAAACATAGCTAAGAACTCTCCAGACTAATTCACCTTTCAAACAAAATCAAAATCGGTTCATCCGTTCGGGAGCTACGATGCCGCAGACAGACACACACACACACCATTACTTGTACAGACACCCATACGAGGACTCCTGCTGTAAGTCACCATCCAAGGACGTTCTAGAAAACTAGCTTAACAGCAACTTTCGGCTTTATTAACAAGACAGTAAGAAAGAGAAAACAAAAGGTATACATATGGATTTCTGTGACCTGAACGTGGATGGACGTGTTAGGATGTGGACTTTCGGGGGTCAAACTATAAAATTAAAAAGAAGGTTTTCAAACTGTACGAGGGCTGCTATTTATGTGTACGGAACTGGCCAGTTACAGAACTATATTAAAAAAGTAACTATTACATTTATAATGGAACTTTTTGGCTGAAGCATACATTTTGTTTCATGTAGCTGTCATTTGTTTTTCCTTTGTGGCGTTATTTTGTAAATTGCGTATCTTTCACCACGGATTTAACTCGTGAAAATTTTCGTGGTATGATTTTTTGCGATTTTCGGCAAGGGCTAACTCAAAAACAGTGCATTGATCAACTCTCATCGACTTTTGGGAACGAAGCACCATCGGAAAAGAAAGTCGCCCTAAATCGGTTTTTGTACTTCAAAATATTGATGCTATGCAGGAACTAATGATGCAAGATCGTCATTTTACATATCGCGAGATAGAGGCGTCTCTGGACATAAGTTTGACAAGTATATACACGAACACGAACACGTTGTTTGTATTGCCCGCACAGCTTGTGAATTGACCAAAAACGGGCTCGTATCGATTTGTGTAAAAAAATGTTACAAAGGTACAATCAAGGTGCGTCAAAAGCTGTCTATAATATCTACACAGGTGATGAATCTTGGATATATGCGTATGATCCTGAAACTAAACAACAATCAATTATTTTTTTTATTATTCAACGGAATGTTGAATAATAAAAAAATCCTTTTTGTTTGTTACTATAATGTTATAATTATTATGTTATTTTGCAGTTGGGTGTGGCATGTTTTATGTTTATTTATTTTGTTACTCGCTTTTTTTTTCTCTTTTTTTCTTTTCTGTTCTTGTAAGAAACTATGGTTTTCTTCCGACTTTTGGTCAGTAATTATGTTTTTTTTTTTTTGTTGTATAATTAGTGCTGCCATGTTTGTTCAAATTTCATTGCTTTTAGTGTTGGTGTTAGATGGTGGGTGGTGCACAGTTACAGGATTTGCACCTTGATCGTTCTGTTTATAGCAATAGCATACTTATAATTTACTAGCTTCTGCCAGCGGCCTCGCCCGCGTGGTCCCTAGGGAACATATTCCCGGGATAAAAAGTAGCCTATGTCCTTTCTCAGGCTCTAGACTATATGTGTACCAAATTTCATTTAAATCGGTTCAGTAGTTTTGGCGTGAAAGCGAGACAGACAGACAGACAGACCGACAGACAGACAGACAGACAGAGTTACTTTCGCATTTATAATATCTATATATTATTTTGTATACTTTTATCTTTTTTCATTAATGTCAGACAATGAGACTTATTTTTCAGCTAACGAATCTGCTGCCACTTCAAGCTACTCAAGTTTTTGTTCTGTTGGCGAAACTCTTGGTGAATTTTTGCAACATAACTTTGATGACAAGTCTAATCGGTTGGTGAATGTATGTCATATAAACGCTCAAAGCGTTGCCAGTCTAATATAGCGAGTTGTCCGATGCGTTCAATAACCGCAACGTTCACGCCATGCTGATCTCTGAAACTTGGCTCAAACCGCATCTTCTGTCCACCACCTACCCTCTCACTGGTTTCGTACCCATACGGAATGACCGAATTGGTAAGGGAGGGGGTGGCGTTGCCATATACTTTCGAAGTGATTTTCCTTATAAAAAACTTGCTTCTTCCTCTTCAAACTATACTGCTTCTGCTGAGTTTATTTTCCTCGAAATTTGCGTCAAAGGAGCCAAAACTGTAATCGGTGTTGTCTACTGTCCCCCTACTGTCGATTACTTCACTGAATTCGAATCTTGTATATAAATAAAGTATGCTAAAATACCTTATTTTCAATCGGTTCAGATTGGAAATAAAGAATCATGATGCGAAAACGAAAAAGTCATATTAGTAATGAACTATTTATCGATACCAAGTCTGTTAGGTAACAGACACACGATTGAAATGATTATCGATTAATTAGGTACTGAACGAATTGAACTTCCTAATATATCTTTGGAAAATTAGGTTGATTTACACAAAATGGCGTATATTCAAAGTCAGTAAGGCTAATAGAGATCCAAAGAAAATCTAAACTAATATTAAAAAAATCGTTTATAAAAAAAAAAGAAAAATGGCTTGAGATTGTAAGAACGCAATATTTTCATTGTGTAGACTCAATTTATTTAGTATAGTATAATTTTATTCATTAACGGCCACAGCCACATTAACGGCACATGATGTGTGAGTACTGTGGACGTTCCGATTAGGGCGTGATAACTTTGAATCGTCGATCCCACAACCCCTTCAGACCAGGGTCTATAACCAGTGCGTCCTACCAGTAATGACTTACGGAGCCGAAACGTGGACACTCACCATAAGGTTGCTCAGCGTGCAAAGGAGAGACCAATGGTCGGGGTTTCTCTGGTGGATAGAATTCGCAACGAAGTCAATTGCCAGAGAACTAAAGTCACCGACATTGCGCGTAGAGTCAGCATGCTGAAATGGAAGTGGGCCGGCCATTTCTGTAGACGGACAGACGGTCGATGGAGCAGACATGTGTTAGAGTGGAGACCGTGTATGGGCAAACTTAGTGTAGGACGCCTTTCGGCACGATAGATCAATGATTGAATGAAGGCAGCGGATGGACGCGGACTGCTCAAAACCGAAATGGTTGGCGCTCTTTAGGGGGCTTACGTTCAGCAATTGATGGCAATTGGCTGAAATGATGATGGTTGGCAACCCTAGCTCCAGCTGTGGACGTCTGTCACCTGAATTAAATATGAAAGAGATGTTTTCATTTAGCAGTCAAGGAACCGTGAATAAATTCGACACATTTTTAGTTTTGTTATTTTGCATGTATGTGAGAAAGGTAAAGAAAAATTAACAAATCGATAGTGATTGGAAAAGACGACTTTGCGTCGAGAAATGGATCGTCTAACCATCAATAGACATCATTTGGATAAGTTAACTTATCAGTCAGTGGGTCATAGATATTACTATTTCTCAACAGTTTGTATTGCGAGCCAGTAAAATAACGAAATTAGCAATTTGCACAGATTTATTCGGTCTTTTACTAGGTAAATAGGTTATAGGTTTTACTGAAAAATCTTAGGAAATCGTAGTTTGGGCTTTTAATTTCGTTATCATTAGGTTACCCACAGAAACCCCGCCGCCCCCTATTTTAACAGGAACTTCTTCCAAAATAAAACAGTTTTTTGGCAGCGATGTGTCTATCTATTTATAGATTAGTGGTCACGGGAAGCTACAGTTTTATTTTATATCTAGCGAGTGGTTACCGAAAGCTGACGTTTAACTAAAAGTCCGCTGAATCAACCTTGTCTGAAGAACAAGATGTGCACGCATGTAATGGCGTTTTTAGCATTGCTGTTAGGATTGGCGCACTCGTTTTCCTGGGGTGAGTAGAAGAGTCATGAACGATAATGTTATCTCTTGTTTCTTTATTCCGCGTTTAATAGCTTTTACCAGAACCAGTCCCAACAATTTTACTACCAAAAAAACTGGCCAAGTGCGAGTCGGACTCGTGTGCAAAGGGTTCCGAACCAATTTCATTTTTGTAACATGTTATTTTAACACTAGAGACTTCTTATAGGTTTTCCTGTACTCTGTAGGTTAAGTATTATCATTAGTATTTTTTTCAAAATTTTGGGCTCAGTAGTTTCGGAAATACAGGGGGGAATGGCCATTTTTGTTCTAATTTCTTAAATAACTTCTAAGCTACTTTTATATTTAAAAATAACAAAAAATTAAAACGACGTGTTTCGGCAGATATACTTAATGATGATGAACTAAAACCCTCACAATAAGTCCTTTCATTTGATGTGTCACACGACACAGTATAAAAATCTTTTTTTTATAATTTTCTAGTTTTACCCCCAACAGTGACCCCGTATTCAAATTTTATTTATTTACGTAACGTATCCATGTTTGTATCATAGAAATCCATATGTGTACCAAATTTCAACAGAATCGGTCAATAGATTTGGAGGAAACTGGCTGTGACAGGTAGACAGACTGACAAATAGACAGACCGACCGGTAGACAGACCAACTGATAGACACCCGAGTGATCCTACAAGGGTTCCGTTTCTGACGGATGTTCGGAACCCTAATTATGAAAAGCTCAACAGAGGAGATGGAGAGGAACCGGTCCAAAAGTGGCGTCAGCGAATGAAAAAAAATTATCAATCAATAAAAAATCAAAATGTAAACAATGATTGGAGGCATAATAAGAAGCGTCGGTTAATAAAACAGATCTCATTTAAAAACTTGTTGTAAGTGTGCTGTTTTTCATTATCGACATAAAAAATCGATTCATAGAGAAAAAAGTTAGTAGCGGGTTTTGCGAGAAAAGAAATAAAGAAAGAAAGAAAAATGTTTATTTGGGACTCGCACAAGACACAGTAGTAAAATACGTAAAACTAACAGTTATAAAAATATGCTACGCAGTTTAGCGGCATCCTTAAATTAATCTGTGCGAGGCCAAAAAGGTCCCTGTCTCAGCATACGCTGAAATCGTCGAATGCAAGAGTTACCAGAAGCGTCGGTGAATAAACCATATATCATTTTACAGCTTGTGAAAAGTGTGATATTTTTTATTATGAACACAAAAAAAATCGACAAATGAAGAAAAAAGTTTTAGGATTCCGTACCCAAAGGGTAACCAACGGAACCCTATTACTAAGCCTCCGCTGTCCGTCCGTCCGTCCGTCCATCTGTCTGTCAGCGGGTTGTATCTCAAGAACCGTAATAGGTAGACAGTTGAAATTTTCACAGATTATGTATTTCTATTGCCGCCGCAATAACAACATATAATAAAAATTAAGGTTTATGGCACGGAAGCCTTCGTATGAGAGTCCGACTTGCACTTAGCCGGTATTTTTTTTATTATAAACTCAAAAATACTCAAGAATATACTTCCCAATTGGTCCCATTGTCACCAAATCAGAATCTGGGGGGCTACTCTCTAACGAAATCCGTAGTTTCGGGCTTAGTTGCGGGCGGGCGTATTCTACTCCGTATCACCTACAGACTTACGATTAGTCCCGAACCCGAACTGAGAATGAATGACAACACGATTTCACAGTAACTGTCAAATCGTGTTATCATTAGTTCTCAGTGGATAGGTGATACGGAGTAGAAAATGCCCGCCCGCAACTAAGCCCGAAACTACGGATTTCGTTAGAGAGTAGCCCCCCTGATGATGGAACCCCATCAAAATCGAAGGAAACCCTCAAATTTTATAGGCACATACAATGTTTTTCATAAACTTTCTAACGCTATTTAGATATTTGTGCCTGGTAATCATCATCTCATGTTGCTGAGCTTTTGATGAAAGGTATAAATTAGGATCTGATGATGAGATCCCATGAAAAATGTTTGTTCAGCTATATTCTCGCCAATTGGCAGCCGATTTGGATGGTTCTTATTTTGTTTGGAATAGTATTTTCCTGGAATGGTCCCATTTCAATTTGGTGAAGGTCTGATGCAGAAATTCTGAGGCAGGCAACGGAACTCTTCAATAAAATTAAATGATAGCAAATGGATTGGGATTGCGGAAATAGCATGTCTTTTTATTGTTTAGACCAGTTCTTAACATAAAATCACGCCGGTACGCTGTTAATGGATACGCAGGTAGGTACCACTAAAAAGTGAAAATTAAAAAACTTTTTTACACAAAAATATACAACCGGCTTCCAAAAACAAAACAACAAAAATAAAATAACATTAATTTCGGATGTCGACATCAAAAAACGAAAAAAATAACCGGAATTAGAAGTACATAGTGCGTGTCGCTTCAATGAAGCCGTAAAGATGGACCCTCAGAGCAAAAAGTTTTTTTTTTATTTATTTAAATTATTTTTCCGCAAAAGTTAAAATCACTGTACAAACACAGACTGTACGTTTGACTTATGCAGTTTGTACCAATCATTCGGTTTTGAACGTCATCGCGTCATGAGGGCAGGCCCTGATTGGTCTAGCTATTTAGCTGCTCCGGGCAAATACAATATTTGCCGCCCGTTACAATATGAATAGGGAAATTTTTTGGTTTGGCAAAAAGAATCAATAACATGGAAGCACACTGAGCTCGAAAATTTTATTATCTCGATTCGGATAAAACGTAAACGGCTGCCAGTTATAGAATATAAAATCTTTGTACTTTATTGTAAGAAGAAAATAATCCCAAGGGAACATACTCCCGGGATAGAAAGTATCCTATGTGTTATTCTAGACTATAATCTACCTTTGTGCCTAATTTTACTAAGATCTGTGCTGATGTGATTGAGTAATAAACAAACATCCATCCATCCAAACTTTCGCATTTAAATATAGTTATTAGATAGTATATATACTATAGTTATTATATATATTAGATTAGATTATAGTCAGGATGGTTAGAAATAGGATGATTTCTTAGTTTCCAAGCGGAAAGTAGACTGTCGGGAATGCTAGTATTAAGGAAATTATAATTTGTTACTAGAAGCGTGATAATAAGACGAATGGGAATGTCTGTTGAACAATAGGATTAGAAAAATGTTATTTTCATGTTTCAGACATCGTCGTGGGCGAAGGGAAACGGCTAAAGTTTTATTACGATGGAAAACTAGAGCATACAGAACGCATTGCGGCAGCTACTGATATCCTCTCAGTCACGTACGATCCAGTGCACGACAGGGTATTATTTGCCGACTACCGCAGCATGAACTCATCAATATTCAGCTATGACTTATCAACCCGGAAAATACAAAGTTTAGTTACGGGAATAACAGACACTGTCAAGAGTCTCAAATACGATCCAGTCTTACAATTACTGTTTTGGGGAGAAGGATATAAAATTATTTCATACTCGTTATCATTAAAACCTGCATCGTCTAACAAATCAGTTGACGGAAAGCTTGTAGTTACGTCTGATCATGTCGTCGGGGATATAGCTGTAGACAGCTGTGGAGGGTACGTTGCTAATAAAACAATTACCTATGGTTTTAAAACTCAACCGACTTCATGTAGGTATGTTAAACTTTTTTGAGTATTCATAGTTGTTTACAAATTACAGGTTTGTTTACTGGGCTACAGACCATGTGATAGAGAGGGTTGCCTTTGATGGCTCCGAGAGAGAAGTCTTAATAGACGATGAGGTCTTCTACCGACGAAGTTTGACCATTGACCAACAAACAGCGAAAATGTACTGGATTGAGGAAACTACATCTGACCAGATTTCTATTGAAAGTGCTGACTTGAATGGAAAAAACAGAAAAACATTTTATTTGATAGGAAAAGAATATTTGGCAGATGCTTTAGCCGTATCTAGATATTTCATTTACTGGAACAGCTTAGATCAAAAAGCCATTTTGCAGTTACCAAAAAATCAAAAACACGGTGTGGCACCAATTGTTTACTCACAGTCAAGCAAAAACTGTTGGACGTGTCAACTTACAGCAGCCTACTACACAGTTAAGGAACAAACCCTGGGAATCGAATCCTGTGAAGCTCTAAAGAGTCTAATACTGGATGAAAGCTACGGTTCAATATGTCACAACTACTGCTTCCAAGGAAATTGTAGTGTCAGTGCTGAGGGGCATCCTAAATGCAGGTAAAACATTTTCATCTCAATATGGACTAGTGAAATAATACTACGCATACAAATATGTTCGTCCCAGAGATCTGATTATATGATTTGTTATTATCATGATACAGAAAAATAGAACAGTAAATTAAACTTTTCAGACAAGTAAAGATTTTAAGAGATGTTTTTAGGGTTCCGAAAAAAAAAGGAACCCTTATAGGATCACTCGGGTGTCTGTTTGTCTGTCTGTCTGCCTGTCTGTCTGTCTGTCCGTCTGTCACAGCCAGTTTTCTCCGGATCCACTGGACCGATTCTGTTTAAATTTGGCTCAAATATGGACTTTTATGACCCTAACACGGACGCGTTACGTAAATTATTAAATTTTTAGTATGGGGGTCACTTTTGGGGTCAAAATAGAAAATTAAAAAAAGGGCTTACTGTGAGGGTTTTAATAATATTTTTTTTTAATTATTTTAAAATAAATGGTTTTAAGTTATTCAAGAAATAGACGAAAAATTACCATTCCCGCCCCCCCCTTATCTCCGAAACTACTGAGCCTAAAATTTTGAAAAAAAATGGAGATAATAGATCTTTACCTAAAGATTACACGAAAACTTATTTGAAGTCTGTAGTGTTAAAATAACATGTTAAAAAAAAAAATTCGTTCGGAACCCTTTGCACGCGAGTCTGACTCGCACTTGGCCAGTATTTTTAAATTTTGACAGTTTTTTCGTCGCTTTTATCTAGTCACTTTTGTTTACCTTTTATTTAGTATCTTTGATCTAAAACACAGCAGATACGAAAATTACAAAGAAAAAAAAGAAACAAACAATCAATATGGTGGTACTTTTGATGAACTTGGCGATTGAATTGTTGAAGTGATGTTGTTCTTTTATTTATCTTTCATCTAGTTTAGTAGTATTTCAGCTTTTTTCTGCATTTTTTAAGCAGGGGTTTTGATGTATCTATTAAAAACCAGCAGTACTCTATGAGCTAAATCCGGCTTGACTGGAAGCCGACCCCAATGTAGTTAGGAAAAGGCTAGGCAGATGATGATGACTCTATGAGCATTGCATGAGTCAATTTGGTTTGGTATCAATCTATACTAATATATAAAGCTGAAGAGTTTGTTTGTTTGTTTGTTTGTTTGTTTGCTTGAACGCGCTAATCTCAGGAACTACTGGTCCGATTTGAAAAATTCTTTCAGTGTTGGATAGCCCATTTATCGAGGAAGGCTATAGGATATATATCATCACGCTAAGACCAATAGGAGCGGAGCAGTAATGAAAATTGTGACGCAAACGAAGTTGCGCGGGTCAGCTAGTATACATATAAAGCTGAAGAGTTTGTTTGTTTGCTTGAACGCGCTAATCTCAGGAACTACTGGTCCGATTCGAAAAAGTCTTTCAGTGTTAGATAGCCCATTTATCGCGGAAGGCTACAGGCTATATATCATCACGCTAAGGCCAATAGGAGCGGAGCAGTACGAAATTGCGCGGGTCAGCTAGTTTTATAATAAAGGTGTTTCTTGGTGGAAGCGCTCATCGTCTTCATTACACAAAGTTTTCTGCAAAAAAGTTTAGGTATCAGTGCATAAAGTGTGTAAATACACTTTATGCTTTACCTTTTACTACTGTACTGGTGTACTTCTTGGCAAGACTGGTGACAGATTTTCCGGCTTCTGACAATCCGTAACCACCACCAAGGAAACTTTATCGAACGATGTGTATCATTTTCTTCCATGGTTGTTTTCATGAAAATATGTTTCTTATATTCTCCAGAAACATTTGTGAATATTATGCGTATTGATGGTTGATACTTGGTCGGTGGTTTTCCCGTAAACTTAGCAGAAGAAATGAAGTCATGCTGTGAAGCATCCGTATAGCACAGGCTATCTTCTAAAATAACCGAACAATCTTCTTGAAACTACTTAATGAGTCAAGTTGTTTTTTTATTTATTCTGAATCAGAAACTCAAATCGAAATAATTTTATGTTTTTAAAACACAGAAACCCAATTCCAGCGGAGCTAATGCAATTCTTTCGACTCCTCTATCATAGGACTTCGCACTCACCATGTCGCACTGCCACTTCTCTTCTCCTTCGTACTCCGCGTCACACTTCCAGCCACTATGATGGCTTCTTCTCTGTTACTGCAGTGCGTGTCTGGAACTCGTTCCCACACTCCTTACGCGACAGCCTTTATATTGATATATTCAAGAGGAAAGTTAAAGAGCATTTACTTTCGATTTTGACATAATATTCATATGTATATTTATGTATGTAGGTATATTTATGTATTTTAAATATATATTATTTTAATGTGCACTGGATCCTACCCTCTATTGTGATCTCTCTCTGTCGCTCAAAGGTTTGCTGGAAGAAAACTCAACTTTGAGTTAAGCTCGCCTTTATATGAACTTATCTTCACTGTAAAATATATGTTGCTATGGTGTACAATAAAGAATTAAAGATTAAACATACTTTGCCATGTGCTCGTGGGTGATTACATGACCCCTGGCTCCAAGCCCGTATAGGCCCAGTATTAGGCAACTTTACCAAAGCTTAGCAAATGTATGCGCGCGCCTGTTGACAAACTAATCAAAATACCGCGATTCAAAAAATGAGATCAAATGCATAACACCATCTATGGAATATATAGTTGAACTGTTAAAAATATAAGTTCGGAGTTTGTTTTAATTTTATTAATAGGAATATTACGTGCATTCAGTACGATATTTTTTAAGGTATTAAAAGAATTTATTTTTTTAAGTTTTAAAAATAATAAATAAAAAATATTTTCTAGTGTGTGTGATTCTCAAGCTGTCGATAGTGGTATGTCGGTCAATAGATGGCACTGCGTGTATCTGCATTACGTAGAATAATTCGTTGATTTCTTGTAGAAAACTGCCACAATTCCTATCAGGTTTATGTGTAAAATTTATCTACATTGGTGTTGTACCTTAACAGAATGCAGATAAAGAGAAAATAGGTTCCATTAATTATTATACTTTATCAGAAGTACAAAAATAACATGGTATGAATATTTGAAAATATAAGGTAAAATAGGAATCTAAAAAAGTAGGTAAGGAAATGCATTTGTAAAATAAAATCTCTTTTGGCAGGCAGTCTTTAAACCGATGGTTTATGACTATACTATTGACAAATGATTGAAATATCCGATCATATTTATGTCATGGGTTTACGCTGCTCACCTCCTTGAAAGTATAGCGTGATAATAAACATTGCTAAGGTTACACCCATAAGTATCTGCAATTTTGTAATGTGTAGTGGTTTCTTATGACAATTCCTTGCTAAAATGTTAGGAAAAATGTCGAATATTACTTTAAATGTTATTACGTTAGTACGCGAAAACTCATTTGGTTTTTTTTGACATTATTTTATTGTAAAAATACATTTCAAAAGAGAAAATAAATACAAAAATAATATCTGTTGGTGAGGCTCGAACCATGTGCACTTTCTCGTTCACAACAGATATTTTCGAGTCTTGCTCGTCCCCCATAGCACATAGCGTGATAATATATAGCCTTTAACCTGACCGTACCTATAAGGATTATTTATGCAAAATTTGAACAAAATCGGTTCAGTAGTTTTTTCGCCAATCGGGAACATACACCTTAAGATTTACTGTTTTATTATATGTAAAGATAGATATAGAAGATGTGAAACTTTATTTATTTCGGGATAAATACTCATTATTTAAAAGCAGTGTACCAGTACTAAAAACAATCTACCAGTGATTTTATTATACCGACACTAGTTAACTCGGCAAACGTTGTTTTGCCAAAAAAATAGTCTACGACCTATTCTCGGACCTACTGAATGTACACAAAATACTGAATTTCATAAAAATCGGTCAAGGCGTTGCGGAGGAGTTCGATAACAAACACCGTGACACGAGATTCCGGTAGAGGCGCACCGGATCCTAAAGGAGCCACTTGTTTTAAATAAACTGTGAGAACCAACTTAATGAGCGCAACGTGTAAATGACGCGTCATCCACGGCGCTTACGGCGTTCTTCTCGCCGACTTATGCATCGAAGGTTCGTTGTTAGGCGTGGGCCTTTATTAGCGTGCGTTTTATAAGTGTTTGCAGGATTATTGATAATTTAACTTTGTGTTACTCTAAAACAAAGTCGTACCATTATGAATTGTAACTGTTGCTCAGAAGTCATAGCTTAATTCAATTCAAAACTTATTTATTCTCTCTTTACAATGTTTGCCTTATAACTAACATTAGTTATGACTAAATTGTGTAACTATATATTTCACCATTGAAAGAGAGGTTCACCCTTGTTTGGTATAACAACTTTAATGTAATGTTACTAATTCGAACGACGTTTATGAAAATATTCAATTTGTATAATATCGGTTAACATAATTTTCATTTCATCGAATATTTATTTATGATAACAACATTTGCGCTATTGATCAAAAGATATAATGTTCATTTGATGTAATGTTCAGGTGGTATAACATGTATTTTATCGAATATTCAATTGGTGTAATGTAATGCAGAAAAGAAAATATTGTAAATGTGTAAATTGTAAACGTGAGATATACCAACTGTTGATATAATTAACGTTTAATATATATAAAAAACGTCATTATGGTTAACACCCCGACTCAGAGTGCCCAGACTCGGATAGATCAGGTTAGTAGGCTAGCCTTGGTGGTTTTTTTTTAACCACCCAGAAATAGGTCGTCGACCTATCTTAGCGCAGGTGGTAATCAGTTACTACTTATGTTTAATATTTACTTAGGTTACTATTACCTATAACTACGATAGAACTTACAAAGAATACTTTAATGATTTTTATTTAACTAAGCAAGATTACGCACACTAAGTGATAACTAACAATAACTTTTGTGCTAAATATACATTAAATGATGTATAACTCGCTCTTGCATAAATCAATAGTTATCGTGAAAACATTGTAAATGACTTAACAATTTAACACAAAAAATAATTATTAATGAATTCAGTAGGTGAAGGAACAATGTTAGTTTTTAGACAATGAAGGGAAACTAATTATTAATGAACTGAATATTCGATACGATGTTTCAACTAAATCATTATTAGTCTAGTGAAACATTAGTTTAAACAAAATTTAATTTTTCGGTCTATTGAATAATTATAGGAAACGACATTTTTGTAACTAAAATTAGCCGGAGCGATTTTCGACAAAACGTTGTTATACCAAACAAGGGTGAACCTGAATGAGACTGGTGCCTGAAATAGGTTTTGAAATAAAACCTGGTACGGGTCACCAGCACCCCCCCTCCCCCCGCAGCACTAGACTTAAACAGTAAAACATTTTAAAAACGACCTTATGCGAGAACAAAAATGCATCGTGACAGAGAATATACAGGGATTAAAAACTAGACAAAACAAAAAAAAGGAAAGCAAAAACAATTACTTAAAAACAAAGTACAAAAAAAAAAACTAAATAACTACCAGAAATGAGTTATTCGTGGTGTTACGACAGAGTACAACTATCATGCTGAATGAAAAAGTGTACAAAGGCGAGAATGACATGTGAGTTGTGTATGTGAATGAAAGAGTGAGCGAGAGCGAATATGACCTGTGAGTCTGTGTATATGAGAGCGAGTAGGTATGGGGTAAGGCATGGGAGATGAGGGTCGGGGGTTTATTTGAGAACAGATAAAAGATTCTCAGTTTTTTCATAGTCAAGGGTTTTGAGGAATGTTTAGACGGCTTTGTTACAATTTGATTTAGTTTTAGGACACATGTTAAGGGTGACGTTTAATTTGTTGTATAGAAACTGACCAAGGAAGCAAAAGAATTTCTGAGGGAGTACCGACTTAAAGTGGAATGAGGGGCATGTCCTTCCCTTACGCCGTTTGTTTATGATGAGCTTAGGGACGAACTTTAGATAGGAGTGTTTATTAACTACAATAAGGAGGATAAATGGATGTGTGACCGAAATAATGTCCCATTCTTTGTATAGGTCAACGGTGAGGAAACGAAAAGGGGGACCAGCACCAATCTTGAGTATAGCGCACTGCACCTCAATAAGGTGGGTTTTGGCAACCCCTCCTCATATTGTGGTGCAATAATCAATTGATGAATGGCATAGAGCATAGTAGGTATATCATTTTAATAGTCCTTCGGTCTACAGTGTGTCTTAAGGTTTTAAAAATGTAGATAAGTTTACGGAGCCTCGGCGCCAGCACATCAATATGAGATTTAAAAGTAAGATGGGAGTCAATGATACTTCCAAGGTATCTTATATTATCAGTCTTTTCGAGGCGGGACGAGTACACTCTGGTTTTGCAGAGTAACAAGTGTGCGCTGTAAAAGTGAGAGATGATGAAGGAAGAAGAAGCGCTCTATGTGCATAGGTTATAAATTTCGTTTTCGAGACGTTTAGTGACGATAGTTTGTTATGCAACCGCTCGCTAACTGTGTCAATGCCCTGTTGGGCAACATTAAAGACCTCATCCCAGCCATCGCCACAAAAGAACAAGGCGGTATCGTCTGCAAAAGTTACGATTTTTCGTTTGGAAAGACAAAGCTGGCAGAGATCATTTATGTAAACCAGGAAAAGTTTTTAGTAGTTTTTATGGATTTGAATGGGATTTTTTGTATAGACATTCCATTCTTATTTCAAATTTCTGAGGCCGTTACGACCGAAACCACTATATAAGGAATATATATACATATTGTTACGCGCCAGAATTAATGCTGGGTACATAACGACATTTACGTGCTGTTAACGCCATCTAGTATCAAGTAGCAGACATTTACGAGCTGCTAACGCCATCTCGTATCAAGTAGCAAACATTTACGTGCTGCTAACGCCATCTAGTATCAAGTAGCAGACATTTACGTGCTAGAATATTCTCGATGTTTCGACACCTGGTCAGTCGGGACCGGTAGGTACCCGAACTTTCCAGAAGTTTCCATACTAGAAGGTTCTAGAAATGACTGTCGGTACATAAAGGGCGGACATCCGGTGACTACAGTCAGTATTGAATTGGCGATACAAACGATAACTTCGATAGCGATCTTCAACTGCGAATTATAGTGAAGTGAAGTGCTAATTAGTGTTGTAAATTAAAGTGTCAGTTTTGGTTGTTTAATCGGCTGTTTTTATTGTAACGAACCCCAAGCTCGTAACAATATAATAAAAAAGTAGAGACCGTGATTTCTGTACATTAAACAAAAATACCAAAAATCGAGTAGGCGCGATCAAAAAATTGCTATAGAACACAAAAAGAGCAATTTTATTTTTTTGTCTGTCTGTTTGTTCACGCTAATCTCCAAGAATACTGAACTTTATACATTTATTAAAACAGTAGAGACCGTGCTTTCTGTAAATTAAACAAAAATACCAAAAATCGAGTAGGGGCGATAAAAAAAAGCCAGGAAGATAAAAAGAAATGCTCTTTTTATCTTCTTGGCTTTTTTTTATCGCCCCTACCTTTCATTTTTTTTGTCTGTCTGTCTGACTGTTCACGCTAATCTCCAAAAATATTGAACAGATTTTGTTGCGGTTTTCAAAGTTAGATTAAGCTTATTTCTGAGCAACATTTAATCTGTGTTTCATTCAAATTGATGGCCGGAAAAAAGTTATAGATTTTAAACTTACGTATCAACGATTTTCGACAAGCTATGTTCAATTTAGCATAAAATTAGTCTTTAAAAACGATCGATGAGCTAAGCAGTAAATACCCATAACTTATTATACTATAGGCTATTTAAAACAAACGTCAACTGAATTCATAGACCCGGCGGTACAATGACTGGCTTCCGAATGATTCGATGTAAGTCAGTCCCAGCCCCAGTCACAACTTTTTTTAAATTATTATTGACTTATGTTATACTTTTTTATGTACTGTACTTTGGAGTATTTAATTAATGCCACCAATGCTGCATTTAACGTAGCCACCTAACAAAACAGCATAAAGAATTAACTATCGACTTGAAAAGACGAAGAAAAATAAATCTTTACAGGCTTGAAGTGAGGGGTCATGTCACCCGCGAGCAGGTGGCGAAGTCTCATGATAAAGGATTGGCAAAAACTGTTGAATTAGCTCGGTTAATCGGATGTTTAACTGTGTTCCAAAAACTTAATATCGTTATGATTTACGTTCCCGGTTCGAAATAAATTAAGAATCAACTTAATTCATAAATAAGTTTCTTAAATTCGTATTTTGAAGAATAGCACCATTCATTTAAAGCAATATAATATCAACACGTTAAAGTTCAAATATGCAAACATATGGTCTTTTTTATGGTCCGACGCCATAAAAAAGTCTGTTGGACGTAGCATTACAGAGCGATCCACATTGCAGAAGACCGAATGGCTTGGAGACGTGACGTATGTGGTCGCGATCTTCAGCAGTAAGGAAACAATGCCGAAGAAGAAGAAGGCCACTCAAATGCGCATAATTTTACGAATACTGTTAACAATTGCTGACGGCGTATTCCACAATCAAGAAGGTGGTTAGGTTTTTTTAGAAGATAGCCTGTGTTGTCCCGTTGCTTCAGCATCAATTCATTTTTTTCTGTGTACGGGGAACTCACCGACCAAGCAGCAGCAGCAGGGAAAATATGTTCATGAAAACGGGCATGTTTTGATTTTTATTTACATATTTAGTTTCGATTTAATTTTACAAAGGCACTCGGCTAAAAGTCACACATATCCAACAAACTATTATAGTAGCTGAAACAAGTTTTCGTCTGATTGTTCCGGTGACGATGTGATCATTCCAATAATGATGAAAATTAATGAAAAAACCTTGAGAATGAGTGGGGACTCATTCTCAAGGTTTTTTCACTAATTTTCAAAACTGGTAAATTCCCAGTGAGCCTATGATAGGTACATCTTGACCAGCTCAGGGCCAGAAATTATCCGTTGCGGGCTTCACCCTCCAGTGGATCATGGGGAACTGTAGAACCCTAGGTAATGACGCCACAGACGAACTCGCGAACAGGTTCCAAGATGATAGGTAGTGCTAGACCCATACCCACTCTTCCTGCTACCTTTCTTACATTTTCATACATAAATTTGCCAGAGATCAACTTAACTTCATGATAACTAATGGTCACGGGCTACAAATTGCAGGCAGTCAATGTCGAGCCTATACACGCGACTAACTTAACTACTTCTCAGCCTAAGTAGAAATACCTTCCGAATAAACCTTTCGAATAATAATGGTTATAATCACGGGTCATTACTCTCTAAAAAAAACATTTCTACAACAAAGGCACCATAGACAGACTAATTTGCAGGGGTTATTACTTCGACGCCGAAAAATCAGTCGCCTACTTCATCCTGGAAATGAGGCCGTTGCTTCCCGACGTGAACAAATCCTCGGAATGGTGAGATCGCTCCGTGAAACCTGTGGAGCACCTAGAAGGCTTCTGTGCATTTGGGTGGAGCTAGGCTAGCTAACTTAGCCAGAACACTTACGCGCAATGGACCGAATGGGAGTCTAAATGCAGATTACGGAGTCTCTACTCCACCCGTTGCGGGGGTAGACTTCTTTTCTGGTTGGTATACCCATGGCCAACTTTACGTAGCTCTATCGCGTGTTAATAACCCTAGCACTAGCAACTTTCATCAAAATCGTGTACCTACAGAAGTTTCTCATTACGAAAATGACTAGGACTGGACGGCATTTCGAATAAAACAGACGATACAGCCAGTCCCTTGCATAGAAGCCTTCAAAATTCGTTATTCTAAGAGGGTCAAGCAATGCTAGATATTGACTGTTTGTATATCTTATCTTAGCGATCTTGCATGGCGACATTATTTTACTTTTTCACATACCTACACGCGAACAAAGTCGCAGGCTAATTATGATATACTAGCTGACCCGCGCAACTTCGTCTGCGTCATAAAATGTAATTATTTACGACATCACATCAGTAACCTCAAAAATAACAGTATTTCTCCACTATTTAATGAATGTTATTATACATATACCTTTCTCTTTAATCACTCTATTTATTAAAAAAACCGCATCAAAATCCGTTGCGTAGTTTTAAAGATTTAAGCATACATATGGATATAGGGACAGAGAAAGAGACTTTGTTTTATACTTTGTAGTGATTTTTCATTTCATTTGGTTAGTACATTAGTACAAACCACTAGCTGGAAAAAATGCCGTCGTGCTTTTCATGAGAAACTTATTTCGGAATTTTTGCTTTTTACAAATACTTAGATAATAAAAAATGCGAAAAATGAAGCTACTATCTTCAATACTTATAAATATTCTCAACTACCCAATAGGCCAAAGTTGTCTAAATATTTAAGTTTCTGAGAATAAGAAAGACAAAGTTGGTCATTATACGCAAAAAACGGGTACGTATCAAAATCCCGAAAGTTCATAATAACTATGATTGAAATACCGCCGTCCAAAACACCGAAATTCAAAATACCGAAAGTTTTAAATGCCGATAGTCGTTATATCGAAACACAAAATACCGATGTTCAAATGCCCGAAAGGACGAAATCCGGAATGGACGAAATACCGATGGATGAAATCCCAACGAGCAGCGACGTAGTTCCCGCGATTACTCATAGATGGCACTGCAACACAGTTATGACAGTGGGCATTCTGTTTAACATGTTTTAATATTTTTTTATAGCGGGGGTAGATCTCGAAAAATTATTTTATTCCGTAATGTTTTTTTTTTTTTTTATTTGTGATGGGTTTGCTCTTGACTCCAGTCTAGGTCAGAGGTGACCGAGACAAAGTCTACGATGGAGCGAGCTTACCCAGAAGGAGCCTGTTCACTCTAACTTTGAAGAGATTAGGGTTGTAAGCGTTTGGAAACACGGACGCAGGCAGAGAGTTCCACTCCTTTGCTGTGCGCATTATAAAAGACGTTTGGAAACGCTTAGTGCGAGTTGGTGGAATAGCAACAAGGTAGGGATGGTAAGATGCAGTGCGTTTGGATGTCCGATGGTAGAAGGGGGCCGGTGGGATGAGGTCGTGGAGTTCTTGGGCACACTCACCAAAGTACAATCTGTAGAAGACCGACAAGCAGGCAACCTTACGGCGATGAGCCAAGCTATGCAGCTTGGCATCCACCAGTTTTACGTCACCGATGAGCCTCTTAGCTCTGCGTTCCACCGAGTCAAGCGCGGCAAGCTGATACTTAGCTGAGCCATCCCAAAGGTGGCTACAATACTCCATGCAGGATCGGACTTGCGCTTTATATAGGGTTAAAAGCTGTCCAGGCCTGAAGTATCGCTTCACCCTATTTAGGATGCCCAGCTTTTTGGCCGCGGTTTGGGCTTTGTACTCGATGGTGGTTTTATCCATTCGTAGTTACTGTTAGCTACTTAGTACCGAGTGGTTGCTATAATGAGATACTTTTAAAGTGTTCAAGTATTCTAAGTGTTCAAGTCTCAAAAAGGTGGATTTAAAGTACAGGTAGGCGGTTTTGCGATTTTAGGCTTTGGGTCAGCGAGTGAAGCGAGCTCGGGACCTTAGGGCACCCCGACATGGACAGGTTAGATTAGAAGGAGCCTAACCCTAGAGCCCTAGTACTTCAGTGGGCTCCGACTATGCTTTTTAGGCAACTTTTAAGTGTTTGAAGTTAGGTTTACAAATAATCGTATTTCTCGGAAACGGTGGCAATTTCGGGATTTTGTACTTCGGGATTTTAAACTTTCGACCAAACAACCATTCGGCGTTTCAATTATCGGGATTTCGTCCATCGGTATTTTGATACGTACCCCAAAAAACACAGGCAAATTATAATAGGCCTCTTAAGATAGAATTCCGTGCATCGCGATCGATCGCGGCCGCGCGCGGGCTACGACTGTCGTCGATCGCTCGCGACAATAGTCAAATTATGAAAATGTATGTCACCGCTGCCGAGGCCCGCGACAGACGCGCGCGGCCAACGAATGTCGTGAGCCGCGCGCGGCAGTGTGTTGAAATTAGTAGATGTTGTTCGTCAGTTCCCTCTAGACGTGTGTCTCCCGAAGTCAAAATCATGGTCGAAGTGCTAATTGACATCCTTGAAGAAGAAGAGGAGGATAACGAGCTGCTGTTGCTATATTATGAAAATAGAGTACCAATCGACCCTATCTTTAAAAGCAGAAATGAAGAAGGATACTACCAGATATTGATTCTAAAGCATTTGTATTGTAATGAAAAGTTTTCTCCGGCGTTCCTAGACATGTTTGCGCCATGAAACCCACGATGTTACTAAGCGCTGACGCGTACGGCCGGCTCACGATATTCGTCGGCCGCGCGCGTCTGTCGCGGGCCTCGGCAGCGGTGCCATACATTTTCATAATTTGACTATTGTCGCGAGCGATCGACGACAGTCGTAGCCCGCGCGCGGCCGCGATCGATCGCGATGCACGGAATTCTACCTTTAAACTAGCGTTGTACACATGTGAAAGTATTAGTGTACTCGTTGTTGAGAAGCCTTAGTAGATAAATTAAAATCAATTAAACATGTTCATCTCAATTGTGGACTAGTGAAGATAACACTAAATTATTCCTATTCTTGAGAATGTGCTTCCCCTGAAATATTGGCAGTAAATATAAGTTACCCATTATACTAAGTTGGTGTTGTACACAAATTTGATCTTTGTCTCATAATACAATCGCAGCGTACCGATCACACACCTCGTTTGCCTGTTACTACTAGTCACAAATATTTGTTGGTTTCCTTGTTCATCGAGTAACGCTGTTTCTTATCTTCATTATTTCAGTTGTGAAGCTGGTTACTCCGGGGAAAGATGCGAAGTTAACGCGTGCTATATGTACTGCTTAAACAACGGAGTCTGTTCCGTGACTGAGGCGGGGGGGCCAGTTTGCAAGTGCACAGCGGACTATAAGGGTGAAAGATGCGACGTTTCCCCTTGCAAGGACTATTGTATACAAGGGAACTGTAGTGTCAGTACTGAGGGACAACGTACTTGCAGGTATTTGGCGTAACATGCTATCAAGTTATTTTGTTGCACAGAAAATTATCATTTTTAGGGTTCCGTACCCAAACGGTACCAACGGAACCCTATTACTAAGCCTCCGCTGTTCGTCCGTCCGTCCGCCTATCCATCAATTCGTCCGTCCGTATCTCTATCAGCGGGCTGTATCTTAAGAGCCGTAATAGGTAGTTGAAATTTTCACAGATTGTGTATTTCTATTGCTGCTATAACAAAAAATAATAAAAATTAAGGATTATGGTACGGAACCCTTCGTATGCGGACGAGTCCGTCTCGCACTTGGCCGGTTTTTCTAAATATCTATAGGCTCGTTACTGCCTCATTGCTGACAAAGCCTCTGCTCATACAAAGGAGGTGCGAGCAATTATCAGCACGCTTCCTAAAAGCAAATTGACGGTTTCAGACTTGTATTAATTTGAAGTCCAAGTTACCTCACGATGTTTCCTTCACAGCAGTGTAATACAGCTGGTACAGTGTTTCCTTCACCGATGGCAATGTTGTCAAGGATAAACTTTTAAAGCGTCCCAAACATTGCGCAATGGACGCACCTCATCTACTTGTAACAAATAGTCTCAAATGTATTTGTTTTCTTCATTTATTTTCATTACTTCAGTTGTAATGCCGGCTACTCTGGGGACCGGTGCGATGTTTACGCGTGCCATGGATTTTGTTTAAACAACGGCGTCTGTTCACTGAATGAGGAGGAGGAGCCGGTCTGCCATTGTACAGCGGATTACGAGGGTGAACGATGCGACATTGCTACCGCACACAATGATGCCTGTGTCTGTGCTGACAAGATGACGCAAAAAATGTTACTAGACCTGCACAGCGAGGTGAAGCAAGTTAGAGAAGATCTGCAATGTACCCTCCAACTGTACACGGACAAACTTGACGAGAATGCGGCCAAGATCCAAATTTGCGAGGAGTCAAGGAATGACGATCAACAAAACTACGATAAAACCTTGTCAAAACCGCAAACGTCAAGTATAAAGTTGTAATAAATGAGATACAGCAACATCAGTTTTGCAACCAAAGCAAGCTTCCGAAAGTCACCTAGAAAGAAAGAAAGAAAAATGTTTATTTGGAACTCGCACAAAACAGACGGATGTAAAATTAATTAAAACTAAAAGTAGTCTATTACTTAATCAATTATAAATTAGTCTGTGCGAGGCCAAAAAGGTCCCCATCTCAGCATAGGCTGCGAAATTTAAAAATAAATAACCTCCACCTTAAGTCAAGACCCGGATGACGTCGCCTTCAAGTGCGGCGTGGAGTTTTTCTTTCTTTATAGCTGACCCAATAAAAAACTGAAATCTATGGCTAGCATGAGGTAACAAAAAATTTGAAAAGGGGTCATTGTACTCATCATTGTGTACGACTTTTAACATGGGACCAACCCCGAAATCGCGAAAAACAAATCAGTTGTTCAGTACATTTTATCGTGTTTTATTACGCGCACAAAAATGTGTAGGACAGTTGATTTTCCAGTCCCATAGTAAAAAAAATCATTATGAGTACATTTATCACTTTTAAGGTATTGGTTTTATTCTGTTATACGTTATATAGAAGTGTACATAATCATCATCATCATCATAACAGCCGGCAGGCGTCCACTGCTGGACATAGGCCTCCCACAAAGGGGGCGTTTGCCACAATCGCCACGCTTGGCAGGTGGGTTGGCGATCGCAGTGTATGGTGTTGAGTTTTACAGAGAACGCTGCTGCCCATTCTCTGTTGAATCCCTTAGTCGCTTCTTACGACACCCACGGAAAGTGATGGGATGGTGTTATTCATAATAATTCATAATTCATGTGTTGGTACATAATAAAAGTTTTAAAATCATTCATAAAAGTTAGTGTTAAACATTCGGACAAGCCCTTGAGCTCTCACTAAAGTAGGACATCATGACAATAACTCGATGAAACCAGTGAAAGTGTGCCACCGTGTGGACAAACTTATAGTCGTAAGTTTTGTTCTGTAGAGTTCATTTTCGTAACACTAGATGATAATATTATAGAAATAACATGTTTTGTAATTTTGGAGTCTCTAATGAAATAATCGAAGTGACTTCAGTGACGGTCGCTCCTCAGACAATTTCTAACTTGATTAGGTAGGAATTATGAATTGTATCGTTGTTATAGGAATATTCATTTTTGTTTTTCGGCCGCGGACACGAACACAGCGGGCAAGGAGCGGTACGGAAGCGGTGCGGGCAGTTACTTTACACATCTATGCATTTGACGCAACCAGCGCTGCAGCGGCGCGTACAAATGCAGAGGTGTATTTCTCGCTGAGTTCGTGTCCGTCGTCACCATAGCTGTTAGTTTCACGTTCTCATGAAATTTCATGTGTTTTGACGTCAGCTAACAAGGGGTGACAGACACGGTAGGTTTATGATCTATAGCGGTGTAAACTATGTCATGTAGTATGAAAGAATTATGTTTTAAAATTTATTCTACAATAAACCACCATCTGAAAAAGACTCCTCGTTTTACTTCCAAAATCCTCCGCAACGCTCGCGACAGGCTTACATCGTGTAAAGTAATAAACATAGAAATTAACATTCTATCATTAAATGTATTGTTGGTAGTGGTTTAAAGTAGCCTATGGTAACCCACTGCTGGGCAAAGGCCTCCACTAGATCTTTCTAGACAATTTTCTTGATTCAGAATTTAGAACTTACAAAGGAGGCGGGGCGTGCTGTTGTCTACACTAATATTATAAAGAGGAAAGATTTGTTTGTTTGTTTGTTTGTTTGAAATGAATAGGCTCCGAAACTACTGGACCGATTTGTAAAATTCTTTCAGCAATGGACAGCTACATTATCAGGGAGTAACATAGGCTATATTTTATCCCCGTACTCCCACGGGAACGAGAACTACGCGGGTGAAACCGCGTGACGTCCACTAGTTTACTCATAAGTCTACAATCATCTCTTGTAGTGTATATAAAGCTGTGAACACACGAGTTTGTATGTGTGGCTGGCGGACTAAATATCAATAGCCAGAAATTCAAATTGAAAAAATCTGAAGTGCTTGATGAGTTTGAGAGTCCTAGCTGCGGGCTTCGTACTAGGCTTAAGCCCGCGGCTAGGACGTGGAATTGAAAACCTATGGCAAGAGTAGGTATTACCAGTTCGAGACGAGCAAAAAGCAATATATAGATATGGGTATGGGTGGGTGGTATGGGTATGGGTATGGGTAAATTAGTAAAAATATGTTTTTAAAGGCTAATTTTATGCTAAACTGAACAAATAATTGAAAATTGAACAAAGCTTGTCGAAAATCGTTGATACGTAAGTTTAAAATCTATAACTTTTTTCCGGCCACCAATTTGAATGAAAAACAGATTAAATGTTGCTCAGAAATAAGCTTAATCTAACTTTGAAAACCCCTACAAAATCTTTTCAATATTTTTGGAGATTAGCGTGAACAGTCAGACAAACAGACAAAAAAAAAATGCTCTTTTTGTCTTCTATAGCTTTTTTGATCGCCCCTACTCGATTTTTGGTGTTTTTGTTTAATGTACAGAAATCACGGTCTCTACTGTTTTATTGTATGTAATAGTATGTATACAGTTCAGTATTTTCGAATATTAGCGTGAACAAAAAGACACACAAAAAAATAAAATTGCTCTTTTTGGGTTCTATAGCTTTTTTTATCACCCTACTCGATTTTAGGTACCTATTTTTGTTTAATGTACAGAAATCACCGTCTCTACTTTTTTATTATATGTATAGATATTTCTTATATAGTGGTTTCGGCCATAACGGCCTCAGAAATTTGAAATAAGAATGGAATGTCTGTACAAAAAATCCCATTCAAATCCATAAAAACTACTAAAAACTCTTCCTGGTTTACATAAATGATCTCTGCCAGCTTTCTCTTTCCAAACGAAAGATCGTAACTTTTGCAGACGATACCGCCTTGTTCTTTTGTGGCGATGGCTGGGATGAGGTCTTTAATGTTGCCCAACAGGGCATTGACACAGTTAGCGAGCGGTTGCAGCACAAACTATTGTCACTAAACGTCTCGAAAACGAAATTTATAACGTTTGCACATAGAGCTAACCTTCTTCCTCTATCATCTCTCACTTTTACAGCGCACACTTGTTACTCAGCAAAAACAGAGTGTACTCGTCCCACCTCGAAAGGACTGATACTATAAGATACCTTGGAATTATCATTGACTCCCATCTTACTTTTAAATCTCATATTGATGTGCTGGCGCCGAGGCTCCGTAAATTTATCTACATTTTTAAAACCTTAAGACACACTGTAGACCGAAGGACTATTAAAATGATATACAATGCTCTATGCCATTCATCAATTCAGTATTGCACCACAATATTAGGAGGGGTCGCCACAAAACCCACCTTATTGAGGTGCAGTGCGCTATACTCAAGATTGGTGCTGGTCCCCCTTTTCGTTTCCCCACCATTGACCTATACAAAGAATGGGACATTCTTACGATCAGACATCCATTTATCCTCCTTATTGTAGTTAATAAATACTTCCAGCTAAAGTTCGTCCCTAAGCTCATCATAAACAAACGGCGCAAGGGAAGGATATGCCCCTCATTCCACTTTAAGTCGGTACTCCCTCAGAAATTCTTTTGCTTCCTTGGTCAGTTTCTATACAACAAATTAAACGTCACCCTTAACATATATCCTAAAACTAAATCGAATTGTAACGAAGCCGTCAAAACGTTCCTCAAAACCCTTGACTATGAAAAAACTGAGAATCTTTTATCTGTTCTCAAATAAACTACCCCCGACCCTCATCTCCCATGCCTTACCCCATACTCGGTCTCATATACACTTTCATTCCCATACAAGTTCACAGACTCACAGGTCATATTCGCTCTCGCTCACTCTTTCATTCACATATACAACTCACATGTCATACTCGCCCTTGTACACTTTTTCATTCAGCATGATAGTTGTACTCTGTCGTAACACCACAAATAACTCATTTCTGCTACTTATTTAGCTTTTTTATTGTATTTTGTTTTTAAATAATTGTTTTTGATTTCCTTGTTTTTTGTTTTGTCTAGTTTATAATGCCTGTATTTTCTTTTCACGATGCATTTTTGTACTCGCATAAGGTCGTTTTTAAAATGTTTTACTATTTAATTCTAATGCTGCGGGGAGGGGGGGGGGGCTGCAGGTGACCTGTACCACAGGTTTTATTTCAAAACCTATTCAGGCACCTGTCTCTTTCAGTGGTGAAATATATAGTTACACAATTTAGTCATAAGTAATTGTAAAGAGAGAATAAATAAGTTTTGAATTGAATTAAGCTATGACTTCTGAGCAACAGTTACAATTCATAATGGTTCGACTTTGTTTTAGAGTAACACAAAGTTAAATTATCAATAATCCTGCACACACTAATAAAACGCACGCCTATAAAGGCCCACGCCTACCAAAGAACTTTCGATGCATAAGTCGGCGAGAAGAACGCCGTAAGCGCCGTGGATGACACGTCATTGACACGTTGCGCTCATTAAGTTGGTTCTCACAGTTTATTTAAAACAAGTGGCTCCTTTTGGATCCGGTGCGCTTCTACCGGAATTTCGTGTCACGGTGTTTTTTATCGAACTCCTCCGCAACGGCTTGACCGACTTTTATGAAATTTTGTATTTTTTGTACATTCAGTAAGTCTGAGAATAGGTCGTAGACTATTTTTTTGGCAAAAAAACGTTTGCCGAGTCAACTAGTGTCGGTATAATAGAATCACTGGTAGATTGTTTTTAGTCACTGCTTTGTAACAATGAGTATTTATCACGAAATAACTAAAGTGTCACATAAATAATATTTTAACATTTACTATACAGGGTGTTCCAGAACTCAATGTCAAGCCGAAACGGGGTGACAGGATTGATCATAACCATCACGAGAAAAATCTGAAAAAAAATCTATCCCATGCAGTTTGAAAATTATGGGCATTTTAAGAAAAACCTAGAAATTTGATCAAACTGTACCATTTTTCGGTTATTGTGGTTATTCTTTTTTATTTTTGTTCATTTGAACTTTGGAAACGTAATCCTAAATAACATTTCTAGAATCCTAATAAAAAATAATGACACAATTGCCTCAAGTTTCCGAGAATTGAGACTATTTGTTAAACTACGAATTTAAAATTTTCAAGATTCGTCGACTTTGACAGGCCCTCCTTTAAAAAAAATGTACTATAGTGCCTTGGCAAGTGCCATTAAAAGTTGGCGCATTAAATCAGAATCCTAAAATGGTACAATACTTCTTAGTTCCATACAATAAAAAAGAGTAAAAAAAATAAAACCTCAAGTAACCCGATTTTTGCTATCTCAGTTAAAATGTTTTTGATTCGCACAAGCTCTAGGTAGGTTCTTAATTTTAAGGCAAAATGATGAGAGAGATGGATAGTGGGTATGTTTGCCATGAGTGAGCGAGACAGATAGTGACGCCACTTTTACCAAAGTTAAAAAAGTTAGTAAAATTACTACTACTATTATTATTACTTACTTTTTTTCTGTATCTTATAAGTGGAGACTTGTAATTGGCTGACAGCCTTATTTATTGATCTCGACCTGTTTGTTTTAGCTGTAAGTCTTCCATAATGCTTAAATAAATAAATAAATAAATAAATAAATTAGTAAAATAATGAAAAATCTTGAACTAGTTTAATTTAGGTTTGTTGGAATAAAAGTCAAATCGAGAAATAACATTTTTTATTACAATAAATATTCAAACTGTTTACCATCAGCCTCAATACAAGCCCATAGCCGACCTGCGTGAACGCATTTCTCAAGCAGCTGAGGAAATCAACGTTCGAAGATATGCCCGACTAATAAGTAGATCTTTTTTAAGAATATGTAAATGTGAAACTTTATTTATTTCTTTAGTTGTTTTCTTTTTAGTTGATGCTATTAAACTTTACAAGAATCAGAACAAGGTACTTACTAGTTTGCGGGTTTTTCAATGATTTTGATGGAACAAATTAATGCAAGTATTACTTGCGCACCATATCGAAGATCTATTTACCTGCATTTAGGATGTCCCTCAGCACTGACACTAATAGGTAAAATAGGAATCATAAAAGTAAGGCAATGCATAAGTGAAATAAAATTTAAAAAATTACGACTGTTGAGCTTCGAACTCACATCAACTCTTTCGGCAGGCCGTCTTTAAACCAATGGCCTATTACTACTGTTGAAAGTCACTTGAAATAGCCGATATTATTAATGTCATGGGTTTTCGCTGCTCAGCGCCTTGAAAAAATAGCGTGATGATAAACATTGCTAAGGTTAGACCCATAAGTATCTGCAATATTGTAATCTGTTGTGGCTTCTTATAACAATTCCTCACTTAGCCGTTTGTAAAAATGTGGATTAAACGTTAGAAGTTATTTTAAGTACGCAAAAACGCATTTTATTTTTATTTTGACAATATTATGATGTTAAAATAGAGTTCAAAAGAGAAAATAAATACAAAATAATATCGGTTGCTCGGGATCGAACCATGGGCTACTTCTCGTTCAAAACAGACATTTTTGAATATTTCTCTTCGTCCATAGCACATAGCGTGATAATATATAACCTATAGCCTGACCGTACCTATAAGGATTGTTTATGGTTTATAATTTGAACAAAATCTGTTCAGTAGTTTTCGCGCCAATCGGGAACATACACCTCAAGATTTACTATTTTATTATATGTATACAGGGTGTAAAAGACATCGACGCACCAACGATTTCCATGGGTCCAGGACATGATTCTGGACACCCCCAAGTTGCAAGTTTTTTTCAGGAGTTTTTTTTTACTTTAAACTGCTCATAATCGTTATTCTGACCTAACCCAATAAGATTTTTAATAAAAAAATCATTAATTCTCTATTTTCACCAAAAAAGCAATGTAACTAAAACTACAAATAGGTATACGCTCAGCTGTGCAAAGTTCAAACGAAAGGTCAAGGCATGCCTAGTACCTGCCTGCACACTAACGAGTGTGCATGTGTGTATAGCTCATCAAAAGCGCCGCTCAAACATACCGTCTAAAGACTGCCGTCATTAGAAAATAATACGTATCGCAACAAAACGAAGTAAGCGATTTCCAACATTAAAATAATTGCTTAAAGACGCAAATCGGTTACTTCGTTTTGTGTCGCTATGTCGAATTTTCGTATAGCGGCAATACGTAGCTCACGTCTTTTGCACATGCCGCCGATGCCGACACAAGAGCCGATCTAGGTATTCTGTTGCTTTGATAGAAGAGAGCGCAAGGGGCGGCCTTAGATAACCGACCGAGATTTTTTTTTTTTTACTATTAATAGGCACGCGTTACACAAACCATAATAAGGCTTAAGTTAAAAAAAAGTAATGTTACGCTTATCTCAATTGGCTCTTGCTATACCCAATTTACGCTTTGATACATCAAAAGACAGAATGTAAAATACGGCAGCACTAAATTATGTACATGGTGTTGAGACTTAATAATGACAAGTGATGACGCTAATTTTTTTGTTTTAATTAAATAAAATCATACTTCCATTCAGTGGCGAAACTTGTTCGCTTCGTTCGGTTTCTTGCAGCTTGGGATCTCTTAGATCTTATCATTTTTGAAGGCGACCAAGTAACTAAATAATTGAGTTTTTCAATAAAAAAAATCATTCAATAAATAAATAAAAACCTATGATAGATCCGCCACTGTACTGATGCACGTATGTCGGCGAAATCAAAGGAGAGTTCGAAAAGAACATTTCGTGATAGATTTTTGTTAGTATCTTGTTGATGTTGACCGCGAACTAGTGTTTTTTTTTGCGAGATTTTGTTTTCGGAACGTTAGGAAAGATAAGTTTTGGTTTGACACCAAAACTTATTATTAATTTTCTCTTTGTTTGTGTGTGTTTGATTTAAAAATGTCATCTGGTCTTGTGGAATCGGTAGATTTGGCCTGGAGCCATGGCCAGTTCGCTCACCAGACTTGACCTCATTAGATTTTTTTGTTTGGGGTTACGTCAAGGACAAGGTGTTTGTGTCCGAGTGTTTACGACGCTGCGTGAAGAGTGTGCTCAGGACCCAAATTTGGCAGCGGCCACTTCGAACCCAATCTGTAACCAGTAGTGCTATTCTCTAACAACAATTTCGTATCTCGACAGTAGAATTCGAAGTGAGTTTCAAATGAAGACCTTTATGTTGTGTGCAATAAAGCTCACTTTGTGAGTTTCACTCACACTCACTCAGGTGAAGCTCGATATCGAAATAGTTTCTTACAGAATAGACTAGCAGATTGGGGTGAGCGAGCTTAAGGTAATTTAGTAGTAGGTAGATACTTACATTATCGGATCTCAATGTACTTAGAATTAACCAACGAATCTTCTCATCGAATCAACGAATCCTTTACTAAGCCTCCTCTGTCCATCCATCCGTAGGACTAGGTAATTTAAGGCTCGCATACAAGAAACGTGTTTTTTTGGGTTATGGTACAGATCCCTTTGTTTTAGAATCAGACTCGAACATGGCCGGCTTTGTTATCAATCCTTATCGGAATCGTGTTCGTGATTTGAAGAGACTAAAGTTACTAAAGAGACTAAAGTAATGTTCCACACAATGTTCTACAAGGATCCAGCGACCCATCCAAGGTGACCTTGCTTGTTGCCGTCCGTGAAGACGGCAGATACAATCCAAATTCATACAAAATTCGCGGATGGAAACCAAGCTCCCACCAAGGTCACCTTGGATTGGACATTGGATTAGGTACATCCGTGTGGAACATGCTTAAGCTTATGGCTCCTTAACTTCTGCATAAACATGTCAGTTGTTGTTTGCGAAGGGCCGATATTCGTAGGAACTTAGGTACATTCAATGTGAGTTAGGTAGTTCATTAGTTATCTACGTTACCGGATCTCAATGTACTTCCAGCTTATTTTTTTAAATCAATCCTTATTCGAATCGTTATTTTAAGAAACTAAGCTTATGGCTCCTCTTAACTTCTTCAAAAACAAGTTCTTACCATCAGTGGGTAAGTTTTTCTGAGTGATACAAATGATTAATTTTATGTGATAGGCATTATTGCTGTTGGCGAAAGGCGATATTCGTAGGTACTTACATTCAAAGTGAGATAGATAGTTCATTAGTTTATACCTACACGTTACGGGATCTCAATGGTAGGTACTTACAAGTTTCTTTTTTGTTATCTTATCAATCCTAATCGGAATCGTGATTTTAAGAGACTAAGCTTTATAAGCTGGATCCTTTTCTTCTCTTAAATTCTGCATAAACATTTTCATACCATCAGTAGGTACCGTAGGTATTTCTGAGTGATTAAAATGATTTTGTGTGATTTGTTGTCGGCGATATTCGTAGGTAAGCACCTACGAGTACATTTAAAGACCGCAGCGCGCGCGGCGTCGCAGCCTTGTGTATGTGTGTGTGCAAGTAGTGTAGGTACGTATTCCGTACAACGCTCTCGCGCGTTTAGATCGCGTTGTTCACAATACATTGCGTGCTCGAAAATTACAATTTTTGTAACCGATCATTAGCGAGATTAATAATAATAATAATAATAATAATAATAATAATAAAAATTTATTTCGGAAATCATCCATATGGTGTTAGTATTAGGACTTACAAACTATGTTAGTATCACAACAAATTCTTTTTATAAATCTAATTTAAATATCTTTCCTGAGCACCGGGCCCGCAGCTATGTCTACGGGACCAGTGCATCAGAAAAGGGCAGTCTGGCTTCTCCACAATAACTTTCAGGATGCTATTGGAGCTTCCACGTATCCTATGCATTAGGGATGCCGTTCTTTTGCGCATGACAGCTTCAAAACTATCGATGCCTGCCTCGGCAAACATGCCCGACGCACTACAGAAACCGCGGAAGCCCCAACAACACCCGAAAAGCATTATTGTACTGAACCCGGAGGGCGTTGTAGGCCCTCTGCGTGTACCTGACCCACAGGCTGCAGGTGTAAAACGTCTGGCAGTAAGCCTTAAACAACGTAATTTTCACGTCTCTAGTACACCTTGCAAACCTACGGGCCAGCATATTACATCGAACCGACAACGCCCTTCGTTCTCTCTCTATATCCTCGTCATCAAACATGTTCTCGGTCAAAATGTGCCCAAGGTATTTAAAACATGACACTCTTTTAAGGGCCACCCCATATAAGTAAACGGGAGGCACTGTCGTAGGTTTTCTGGAACCTACACGAAACACCATAACCTCACTTTTCCTGACATTATACAGGAGACCATGAGCCATGGCGTATCGTTCACACACTCCAAGTAACTGCCTGAGAGCATCAATAGAGGGACTCAGCAGCACCATGTCGTCAGCATAGCTTATAGTGTTGATAATTTTACCATCAATAGAGCATCCGACACCAGCACAACCAAGCTCCTCAATCAGCTGATTGATATAAAGACTGAAGAGCGCCGGGGAAGTCAATCCTCCCTGCCTAACACCACACTCCAGTCGATACTCCCCAGACAATGCTCCCGACCATCTGACCTGGTTAAGCTGGTGGTCGTACCAATACTCGAGTAGGTTAACTAGCTCATGAGGCATGGCTTTCTCCCGCAATTTAGACCATAGTATCCTGTAGTTAACCAGGTCAAATGCCCTGGAGAGGTCCAGAAAAGCAGCATACACTGGAGTGTTTCTATCAGTGTAGTACCTCACCGTGTGCTTGAGCGCCAAAATAGCAGTTTCCGTGGATAACCCAGCTCTAAAACCAAACTGTGAATCGTGGGGATTGAGCTGTTCAGCCATTCTACGCTCAAGCACACCGTCAAGAACCTTAGCCGCTATGGTGGCCAAAGAGATAGGCCTATAGTTGTCTTTATCCGACGCATCCCCAGTCTTATTTTTAGCAATAGGCACCACTATCGTCCTCATCAGCTCCGTAGGTAGATAGGAGTGTCTCACACACAAGTTGAACAGCATGGACAAGGCCCTAGGGAGGTGCGGACCAGCATACTGAAGGTGTTCCACGCTTAGGCCATCGTGTCCTGGAGATTTGCCTCTGGTCATCTCTTTAATAACGTTTCTTATTTCTTTAGCTGAAATGTTTACTGGCTCTCCAGACACAATGCCCCCCGCAACAAGATTCTGCTCCTCCACTTGACGCGAATTTACAGCAAAATGCCTCCCAAACTTGTCCGCAATCTCACCAGGTTCAGTAACGCCATCAACGCTCAACGGGACCGCAGGTTTTGGGTTCAACCTTTGAGTTGATTTCCAGAAATTCTGAAAACGCTTGCGCCTGTGCTCAGTCGCCAGCATGTCCATTTTTAATTGATCCTCATTATCCTGGCAATATTTCAATCTTTGTTTAAAAACCTTTCGCGTCTCATTCATTTCTGCAAAAAGTAACCCGGTGCGTGGTTTATTATGCCACACCCAGTTCAGAAAAACTCTCCTAGCGTTCCCGTGAGCGTCTTTGACGTACCTATTCCATCCAATCACCGGACGCCGTCTCCTACCATCTCCCACTAGGCCAGAACTGCTTTCTGCCGCTTCCCGAAGGGAAGTCACTATAACACTATACAGTTTATCAATCACCTTTCTATGATTTTCATCATGACAAAAATGATCACAGCAGTCACCTAAATCGGAGGGAAAGTCTACATCCCTAAGCTTCTCCATACATAATCTATAGTAAAGGTCCACTTGCGAAACATTTCTTTCACCCCATACAGCCTTATCAATATTTTTAGTCAGTTGTTGTACCGATGCATCCGTTGGCCTCACCATTCCCAGATTAACTTGACACACAAGTGGATAGTGGTCTGACCAGTAGATGTCATGTTTAACTTCGACCTTTTTGAGTGACCTCCACGCCGCCTCAGACACCAGGCAATGGTCAAGCCACCGTCTGCTTCCACAAGCATCACTGACAAAAGTATAAGTGTCAGAATTAATACCCAAGTATTTGTAGTCAGCACAAAACCAATTTTGTTCCTCACAAAAACTCAATAATTCCTTATTAAATAATTCGCCAGGGTGAGCATTATAATCGCCTAAGATATAGACATATTCTAAATTTGCGCTTTCAACAATAGCAGCTATTTCACCTAAGCATTCACAGAATTCATATAAATTATCCGCAGAGTCCGTCGGCATGTACAAACTAAACAATAACAAAGTACGGTCAGCGCAAGTCGCTTTAACCGCCACAATGCGATCACTAGAACAAGGTATAACAGTAACGGATGTAAATATAGACCTTCGCCACAATAGCGCCACACCACCGTATGGTCGACCCCTCAACACTCCTGCCGACGTATCGACCGAAGATTTTCCAAAATAATCAAAGTCCATATCTAGGTTACCAAGCAAACAAACTTCATGTGGCAACAACCATGTTTCTTGCAAAGCAATGACATCCATAGTTTTACACAAATTTTGTATACATACAGTCGACCTCTTTAGTGACTTACAATTATAACTAACAATGTTGGCAAGAAAATTACAATGAAAATTAGCCATTAACGATGTTTATACTATCACTCGGCCGCCGATCACTCTGCCTCCTCTCTGATATGCCACTATAATAAACAAACCTACGAAATGATACCCCCGCAGGCCATAAGTTTTCATCCATAAAAACATTCAAACTCCGCTTAGGTATCAAAAACTTATAAGCCGCGTAGCCTTTGTTCCTTTTCATATCCATTTTTTTCAACGAAACTTCCACATTTGTCTTCTTTTTAATGTAAGAAACAATATCGTTGGTCTTCGTTTCACTGTCAACATTATAAATATAAAAAGGAACACTGACATCCGCCGCTTTAAAAGAACACTGAGGCGAGGTATCTGCCCTGCCTTTTAAACCAACAAAACGATTTTGCAACCTTTTACGCTGAACTTTAACCCATCCGTCATTTGGCAAATCTTTTTTCCATTCACCGTCTTGTTTTAAAACATCTGATATAAATTGCTGTTTACGCTGACCACCGCCACCGCCCGCGGTCGATGCCATATGCGCCGACGACTCGACGCTCCTCATTGCTCCGTCTCTTTCATTCGCCTCCTCCGGTGTCGCTGTCTCCGTCACACAGGCAGGTTTCATTGATGAAACCGCGGTACCACAGCTAGCTTCTTGCGCCGGCGGCGAGACGACACTATTAGTAATTATGATGGTATCGTTATGCCTCTCGCTCTCACCTGCGCGTTTGTCACTCGCAGCGTTCGTTGACCCCTCCGAGGTAATGTGGGTCAATATGCCAACCGGACCACTTTCAAATTCAAAGCTATTATCTAATAGATAAGCTCCTCTTCTGCGATTAATATTTATGTCTCTATACTGACGATGATCACACGATGATTTCAAATGAGTCAGGTCCTCCATAGTAACATACTTCTCCTTAATAATCGCCACATCCTCCTGAAGTTTAATTATGTCTCTCAGCAACCTTGTCGCATCCAGGTGGTCGAAAGTGACCGGTGGTAATTTATGGAGATACCTGGCAACAAACACAGGCAACAGGTCGGGATCCGATTCCTTTACTAGGGCGATGATATCCTCAATATCTCTTTGACTTTTGCCTTCACACCTTCTATTAATTTTTCGGCGAGATGTATCCACCGACTCGAACAAAAGTTTTTTAGCAAGTGTTATTTCATCACTTGTAAACGCGGTTACACATAGTCTAATCATACTGTCTTCGTCCATGATTGCCGCTTTATTTTGTATAAAAGCAAGCACCTCGTTTATCACGACATTGCAGTTATTACACTTCACAGTTTTACTCGCCATTGTCACATCACAAGGTCAACGACCGCTGATGCTGCTGATGCTGATTAATGACTTCCATAATTTGGTTAGTGGCATTAGTTGTAGCCTTTTCGCGAAGTTTGCGTTACGATGTCCATTACACCCTGTAGATTATTGGCACAACCACGGTCTTCATACACTCGTCTAACTTAAGCAAAAAGTGTGAAACATTGCCAGAAACCTAGGCAGATGGACTCCCGCATGCTGCAGATGCTCAATACTAATTTCATCATGTCCTGGCGACTTACCCCTAGTCATCCCTGTAATAACGGCCGATACATCTCTTGCCGTGAAAAATGATACTACTGCTGGCACCAGGTTAATTTGCCGGATATCATTAGTATTGAGCATCCCCGGTCTACTACCAAGAGGTTATGTGCGACGATAAATCCTGAAGTCCCCAATCCCTTTTTGAGGAGTCTTCAGAGTGGCGCCACGATGTCCTTACCTTCCGCCTGACGCAGGTACTCGCCAGACACGGTTGTTTCGGAAAGTACCTGTTTCAAACTCGGTGGAAGGACACGTGGATTACCCGGAGGATACTGTGGAGCATACGATGGAGGTCTGCCCTGCTTGAGCGAAGCTCCGCCGAGGCCTCGTCAAGGCGATCGGCGGCGGTGAGCTCTCGCGTGCTGCCCTGGTTCAATCCATGGTCTAAAGCGAGGCGCATGGGAAGCAGTCACCTCCGACTGCGAATAATGCAAGCAAAGGAGGTGGCAGGATGCATGAGGAAGACGCAAACCTCACGCCCCAGCCGCCGCAACAGAAGAAGTCGCGCCGGGCGACGGGAGTTGCAGGGCGATTCCTGGCCACCGTCCGTCGTAGGCCTAAAAATGGTCATGAAAGAAATTTGCCTTTTGTTGCACGAAAAATGTAGGCGCAGACGAAGTCGTGGGTAGAAACAAGTATGCTATAATTATAACGATATTATGTTATTATCACCTTTCGACTCTGAAATGATGTCATTTGGAATTTACGTTTTAAATAAAACAACAAAATATTTACTAAGTAATACAAAAACATATGAGCGTTTGTTCTTCAACTGCTACAAGTCAGATTGTGAGCCTAACAAAACTTAGTTGGGAGAAGACTAGATGGGTGATAATGAAAAAATACGAATGTTTTACACATCTGCCTACGTGCTCGAATAGTTACTTAACGTGCATTATATTTTAATGCTTATTACATATTATAAAAACACAAGTGAATCAGGGGCTGCACACTAGTTTGACATGATAACAATGTTTTGAAAACAGGCAATGTTATCGTTTGTTTATGTGTCTTTGTGACATTATATTTTTTTATTAAATCAGACATAGACGGGGTGATGTTTTTTAGGGTTTCGTACCTGAAGGGTAAATAACAAACCCCTATTACTAAGCCTACGCTGTCCGTTCGTCCGTCCATCCATCCGTCCGTCTGTCTATCAGTCAGGCGCGGTCGCAGCCATACATTTGGGGGGGGGGGGGTCAGATTACATAAAAAGTACCAAGAAAATTATGGTTTTTTGCACAAAAAAAAGGTATTTAAGTTACAATCTCATAAAACAACTTAGGAGACGACTGTGGGGCAGATTAAGCTCAAAAAAAAGTTGCTTACCCAAGATCCCGAAAATTTTCCAAGTGTGATTCGGACTAAAGACTCGCTCACGATAAATGGAACCCCATTGCATTCCTACAAAGGAACGTTGTTAACTGGAAAGTTGGATGCCAAAACGGCAAAGCGCGCCGGAAAAAAAAATAGTTCACTGTCTTAGATACACTATATTTTCTTTCTATCATACATACAGATGTTTTTTTTGAAAAATATGGATGTTACAGCGAGTGAAGTGAGCTCAACAATTTTTGCACCCCGCCTCGGAGTATAGGTGTAGACAGAGAGATTACATTTTTAATTTACCATCAATTAAATCATCGAATTAGTTGACTTTAACATAAAACTTGCGTAATTGAGGATGCAAAAGCGAACTAGAAATGTTCTTGGATAGATTTTGCCTCGGATAGGTAAGTTGTTCTGTTTACTATCGATACAGACATAAAAATAATGTGTCGACTCATGTACAACTAAAAATTTAAGAGCGAGCGAAGCGAGCTCGACATAGATTAAATATTCGTGATTTGTCTATTTTTAGAAGGTTTGTCAATTTGAGGTGTACGGTTTTCGGGGAGGGGGGGGGGGGTCATGACCTCCACTCGGACCGCGCCTGCTATCAGCGGGCTGTATCTCAAGAACCGTAGTAGTAAAACAGTTGAAATGTTCACAGAGTGTGTATTTCTGTTGCCGCTATAGCAACAAATAAAAAAAATTAAATAAAATTAAAAATAAAAGGACCCCATCCAAGAAACTTGTTTTTTCCGCTTAGGGAACGGATCCCTTCGTGTGCAAGTCCGGCTTGTATTTAACAGGCTTTTAATCTTTATTTATTAAGGACTCTTCCTTAGTAAATGATGATTAAGAAACCCATGACATGTTCAAATATTAGCATATGCATAAGTGCATGAATTTTAAACTTAACCGCAAATCGCTGTCCACTAAAGCGGAGCGGAGATTTTATGCAATTCCATTGGTTAATATTAGCTACACTCCACTCCTCTCTCCTGCTTCGCTCCGGTGGACAGTCAGCTTAACGCCCGTTCGGTTACTGTGAGCAAATCAACAGGGCGTGTGATGAGTGTCACAAGTAGTTGTAAGAGGGTTCTCAGTTCTGTCTTGCATGTTACTTCGCTTCTTCCGTCTTTGTTTGGAATCGAACCAATACGAGCTTGATTGAAGAGTGCCTCGAAAAGTCCGGCTATGTATACGGTCAAATCAATTTAAAAAAAATAGTTATTAATGTTGAAATTCGGTTACAAAGTAATTTCGAGGTATAAATAAAATGTTTTCAATAAGTAGGTATCATGTTTGAAAGTAATTGGACACAAGGACACAATAAATAAATCAGGTGTTAATTGAAATAAGCTGGGCAATCTTTTACGTTGCGGACACAATTATTATAGGCGCATACAAATACAGAAAAGAACAACTAAGTGCGACTGCGGTGTGCGTTTCAACGTGGCACCAAACGGGAGACCAGCGCGGTAAGTGTGGCAAATATACCTGACGCTGCCATTCTACTGGATCCCTATCCTAGCATAATCAAAAAACAGTGAAGTACAAACATTCTATTAACTTTGTGAGAGACTGGTGCCTGAATTAGGTCTCTATAAGAACCTGAATTTTATTTAACTACATTGAATTTTATTGTTTCATGCTGTAGTTAGTAGTAATAAATTAAAACGATTTCTCGTAAATAAAAGTTACTATACCATTGACGAATATTTAAAGGATCAACTAAAATAAAAAATAACAAAAGTAAGCCGCAAAATAACCTTGCAATAATGTTAAATAAAATAAAGCTACATATTATATATATCTAAAAAACATATAAATAATTAAGGTACTATCAATAACTATATAAATACGTAAAAAATGCATATAAATAAATAAATGTAATTATTAAATGAATACAGAAATATTATTAATAATATAAATGAACATATAATACATAACATAACATAACATATAATTTTCGTTACTGCTGTTTCGGTCCTAAATTGACATATTTTCTTCGTGCTTCCCATATGTGGAAGCACCCTCACCTTTTAGAAAAAATGGACCAAATTATCAAGCATACACTATCTTCAATTTTAAATGTGGCCATGGACGACCGAGCTTGGGCTCAAGCTACTCTTCCCATTCGTATGGGAGGCCTCGGCGTCCGCAAAATTACCAGTATTAGTTTACCGGCTTTTATATCTTCGGTTCATGGCACTGATAAATTAATCAGGAATATCCTAGCTTCCACACTGATTGATTTTGATGTGCCGTGCTTCACCGAGGCTGTGAATGCTTGGAAACTCGCTTGCCCGAATGTAAATCTACCCGACAACCCATCATACCAGAGACAGTGGGATGAGCCGGTCTGCAGAGAAGTTCAGAGGAACCTTATAGCCACTTCTACTTCTACTGCGGAGCGTGCGCGCCTGCTGGCTGTGGGTGAGTGGGAGTCGGGCCTCTGGCTTCACGCACTGCCGTCGTCGAACTTAGGCACCTTGTTCGACGATACAACTTTCCGCCTCGCTGCTTCCCTTCGCTTAGGCGCATCGTGTTGTTCTCCTCATCGTTGTCACTGTGGTGAAGCTGTCAACAGCCTCGGGCACCACGGTCTCTCATGCAGTCGAAGTGCGGGTCGCTTTGCACGGCACGCAAACATCAACGACATTATCCGACGCGCTCTTGTCGCCGTCGGCGTTCCAGCCGTACTAGAACCCAATGGCCTGGCACGCGACGACGGCAAGCGACCGGACGGTATGTCTTTGTTTCCATGGAAGATGGGTAGGCCTTTAGTGTGGGACGCTACTTGTGTCGATACTCTTGCGCCATCCCATCTTCCTAGCTCGTCGTGCTGTGCTGGTACTGCCGCTGCGGCTGCTGAGAACCTCAAGCGGCGGAAATATAATAATCTTGTTGGCAATTATATTTTTGAGCCGTTTGGGGTTGAAACTCTTGGACCGTGGGGTCCGAGTGCTCATGCCTTATTTAAAGATCTATCTAAACGCTTAGTTGACACTTCGCGTGACCCAAGGGCTGGCTTTTACCTCGGACAGAGGATAAGCATTGCCATACAACGTGGCAATGCCGCCAGTTTTTTGGGCTCACTTCCGGTGGACAGCGATGCGGACGAATTTTTTGACGCCTTATCTTAGTTAGGATATTTTATTTTAAGTGTATATATATTTAGTATTCTATCTTATTCAATCATAGTATTCTGTTCAGTTTTATTCTAATATTAATAAATATATCTATGAACAGGAAAAAAAACATATAATTAATACCTACTTAAACTCGTCGTAACTATATCATATTCTTCTCCTATTTTCTACTACTATACATACTTGTACACACATACTAATTTGTTTTAAATAAGCGCTCTTCATCCTCTCCTCTATAAAACTTACTTGTGCTGTGCCCGACAGGGTCCATAATTGTTTCAAATTTTTTAAACATACCAACTGTTATAATATTCCTACATTATGGAACGCAATAAAGTATTGAGTATAGTTGGATGTTGGTTATTTTAGCGTGAGAAGGTTCATAAATAACTACTAGGTAACCGAACAAAAGACAGGAGATTTTTATAGTCATTAGAAGAAGATTCACCTTGTCCAAATCTGCCGTCAAAAGAAAAAACGTGCCTACCTAAATAAAACGAAGTAACCGATCTCTGCCGTTAAGAAAATAACTTAAGGTCGGAAATCGAATACTTCGTTTTGTGTAGATACGTCCTTTTTTCTTATGCCTGCAGAAATAGCAGGATGTTCTCCGATTCAAAGTTTTTATACATTCTTGTTCATTTACATGTTACATGTTCAGGCTAGTAGGAGCTTAGGCTTGCTTAGCGTGTAGTCTTAAACAGTCTACAGACACGTAATGTTACCTGAGCGAAGCCGGGGCACGTCGCTCGTTATTGTTAAAACTATTGAAATAGGCAGTTTTAACTTTATATTTAAATATTTCATGATTTTTGCCGTTGTTCGTAGGTTTTTTTTATTAATAAAAAAAACTCGTAGTGAATATTTTAGTCATTAACATATTATTATTACAGGTATATTTACTGGATCACAGACAAAGAGATTTTAATTAATAAATATTATTATTAATATTATTTTATTATAAATTTAATGGCTCCGAGAGAGAACTTTTAATACAGAGAAGTGGTTATAACGGAGGAATCTTTGCTATTGACCCACAGACACAAAAAAATTTCTGGACCGAGAGTATAATTGAAAATGATGGTTATCAGCTCTCTATTGAAAGCGCCGATTTTAATGGAAACAACAGGAAAACATTATATACTGTCAAAAACGAATCCGATGTAAACTCACTGGCTGTATCAAAAGATTTCATCTACTGGAATGACGGAAAACAAAAAAAAAATTGGCAATTTCCAAAGAATCCACAAAACAACGAAGAAGCAAAACTATTTCTAATATTTAACCGATACTGTTGGGATTGTCATGTCATAGCAGCCAACTATCCAATAAATGAACAAACACAAGGAATATGCAAGTGTGAAGCTGATCGTAAAGAAGCGAGCCTGCTGTGTGTGCACGGTACGAAAGTTAGTGGGGAGTCTCGTTGTGAATGTGCACAGGGTTACACCGGTGAGAGGTGCGATGTGTCGCTCTGTCACAACTTTTGTCTGCAAGGAGATTGTACTGTCAGTGCTGAAGGACATCCTAAATGCAGGTAAAACATTTTCATCTCACTAAGGACTAGCGAGATGTTTTGCAGCGTTCTCTGCGAAACTCAACACCATACACTGCGATCGCCAACCCGCCTGACAAGCGTGACGATTATGCAAACCTCTCCCCCGTCTTGGTGGAGGCCTATGTCCAGCAGTGGACGTATTTTGGCTGTAATGATGATAATGATGATGATGAAGGACTAGTGAAAATAATATTTATTGAGCTCACACCGAGACGCGATGCGACCATACTAGTTGCTTTTTTAGCGCTGCGTAGCCAGGTGTATCGTGAAGCCTCGGGGTTCATTCGCATTCAGTCATGTGTACCTCTTTATTTTTATGTCGGTAATACAGTTCTTGTTAGGATTCCAAACCACCCGTATGGAAAAGCGGAATACTTTTTGGATCACTCGTGTGTCTTTCGATCCGTCTGTTACAGTTGATTTTCATCAAAAGTGTTTTCTCCAAAACTTTTGGTGAAATTTGGTGCACACATGAAATTTATGACAAATGCGTGACGATAATGAATAAAAATTCTAATTTGATTTAATTTTTTGGGGGCAAAGAAAAATTTAAAATAAGTTTTTCCAACTGTGTTGTGTGGCATGTCAAATAAAAGTACCTATTTATTACTTTTTTCAATATTTTAAAATGTTGCATTTGAAGTTAGTATAGAAAATAAATCAAAACTGATCATTTCCTCCCTTATCTCCGGAACTACTGAGCGTAAATTTGTTACAGGAAAAATTATAAGAAGTCTAACTAAGGTTTTAAAGAAGCATGTTAAAAAAATATTATTCGTTCGGAAGTCTTACACAAGAGTCCGACTCGCACTTGGTTGGTTCTTTTTTGCTATGTCAAATACATAGTTTGCAGTGTCGCGTCACATTCACTGACTACCCTTATGCTCGCTTTCACTAACTTTAACTTGTACAGCCCCTTGATAGGTGTCCACCCACCCAACTTCACCAGATCCTCAAGCATCCACGTTATCACCACCACCGTTTCTCAGAAAGACTCGCAAGCTTGGAAACCTAAAGTTAGAGTAGTTGGAAGCCTGATTCGCGCGACGTCAATCTTTATCTTGAATCTGTCCAGGGTGACATTTAATTCGTTGAAAATATTTAAGCGATTGAAAACATTCATGAATATGCACAAATTTTATACAGTACACCAGAATAATGTAACAAACAGTTGATTGTTCTTCACGATTTTCATGGTAAATAATTATTATGATAAAAGTTGATCATATTAATGCATACCAATTTGCACCTCATGTAAGAGTATAACCGTTAAACCTTCATAAATCGCTTGCACAACTTTTTAGTGGTATAAACTTTACGTATAGGATTGTACTGATAGTTAGGTATACCCTTTCGATTGTGGAAGGGTATGCTGTTTTATAAATTACACAATAAGGGTGCTAAAACACAGCGTTTCCGTTGCGCTTGTTCTTGTTCGCCTGATACTACTAGTCACAAATACTCGTAGCTTTCCTTGTTCATCGAGTAACGCTGTTTCTTATGATCATTATGACAACTGCAATACTGGCTACTCCGAGAAAAGGTGCGAAGTTGACGCGTGCTATATGTACTGCTTAAACAACTATAGTATCTGTTTTTCGAACGAGCAAAACGAGCCGTTCTGTCAATGCACTGCAGCTTATGAGGGTGAAAGATGCGGCGTTTCCATTTGCAATGACTATTGTTTGCAAGAGAGTAAGGGTAGAGGCGCCACTGTGTCATTGTTTACATCGTACTAGTGTTTATTGCAAGTTTAATATTATAAAAAGTGCTTAAAAAGGACGAAACAGTGATAAAATAAACAATTGAAGTGTAATAACATCCATACAATATAAAAAACATACTGAATAAACATTGATTATTGCAGAAAAATTGCAATATAGTGCCACAGTGAAAAAGGACAAAAATAGTAATTAAACCAAATAAAACAGCGCTAATCAGTGTAAAATATGGTTGCTGTGCACGAGTGTTCAGTGTCTAGAACTAACTGATCAGTCAAAGATATGGACAAACAAAGTGATTTCGGACATAACCTTAAAAGTGCAGAGTAATAGTTTTACAATTTAGTACTTCATTGTTCCGATTAATAATAACACCATCTATCAATTCCAGTCGGAACTACTACCACCTCTGGAGTGTTAAAGCTTCATTGCAATTTGTAAGCACGATCTATAACGATACTAGATCAGCACTAAAACGAACCCAACCAGTAGAGGGCTCTGTATCCATATAAATCACAACATGGAAGAAATCAAAAAGATTTTAACAAGCATACAACAGGAGCTAACCCAGCAAAAATCAGATATGCTAGAAATGAAAGAGGAAATAAAAAATGCTATTAATAGTAATATTAACGAGAAATTTAGCAGTTTGGAGCAAAAAAATGAACTATTGGATGAAAAAATTGAGAAACAAAACATTAAAATTAAAAACCTAGAGAGAGAAATCCGACGCAGGAATTTGGTCACATTTGGAGTAGAAGAACAAGAAAAATCATATCATGAGCTTGAGGAAAACATACTTAATATAATACACAAATATTTCAAAATATCATGTGACAAAAATAACTTAGAGATTGTCCGAAGAATTGGAAAAAGGGGCGAAAAAACCAGACCAGTGGTAATTACATTTAATACAATGGGAACTAAAATAAAAATACAAAGTAATAAGCATTGTCTCCATAACTCTCCCTACTACATAAAAGAGGATTACCCAATAGAAATCCTGAACAAACGTAGAGAACTAAAGCAACAAATGGAGCTGGAAAAGGAAAAGGGCAATATTGCTTTTATTAAATACGATAAATTAATAGTATTGAGCAGCTACAAAAATACATCTCGCCAGACTAACAAGAGAAACTTGTCAGAATCCCCAGAAACGTCTCATTTCAATAGCCAAGCGCCTCAAGTGCAGAATAAACAGCCATCAAAGAAAAACAAATCAACTAATATGAAAGACTATCTTCTGCAAAAACCAAAACTTACATACAGTCAAAAAGATACTACTCCATCTTCTAAACAAGAGATAGTTGCGCAACAGAACACTGAATAGCAACTACAAACGGGCCCTCTTTCCTCCTATTCTCTTCCATCACGGCTGGTCACCGACCAGGGAGAGCAAACTGACCAAAACCCTCTAAAGATAATAACCAATACAAAAAAAAACGCAATTTACATATTTGTAGTCTCAACACCAGAACTTTATCATCAGCACAAAGACTCATTGAATTAAAAACCGCTCTATAAAATATTAAACACGACATAATAGGATTATGTGAAGTTCGACGATCAGGAGAGAGCATTACAGAAGATGAAGACTATGTCATGTACCACTTAGGAGAAACTAAAGGTTTATATGGTGTGGGACCACCTGGACCTGGTCAAAAAGAAATACAAACAAAATATAATAAAATTTACTGGTATATCAGAGAGAGTCTGCATATTAGAAATAGAGTTAGAAAACAAACAATTTGGAATCATACAGGCATATGCACCAACTGAGAGATCTCCGCAAGTGGATTCAGACAAGTTTTACGATGACCTTGCAAAAGCTCACAACTCTATCTCTACCAACGACGTCATCAGCATGGGCGACTTTAATGCGCAAATCGGAATACCCAAGAAACATGAACAATCAGTGGCTGGGAAACATGGCTATGGTAACAGAAGTCCTCGAGGAGAGAGGCTCATCCAATATGCTTATGAGTACAACCTAAAAATAGTAAATACTATGTTCTATATGAAGAGCACAAACAGATGGACATGGGTTTCTCCAGACAAAAATACCAGGAATGAAATTGATTACATATTAACCACAAAACCTCATCTGTTCTCCAAGTACGAAGTGCTAGTAAAATTTCCTTTTGCTTCAGATCACAGATTGGTAAGATCAACAATCAACCTAAATGTCAAGAAAACCAGCAGAAGAAAATTCACAAACCCACCAAAAACACTAAAAACAACAGAGGATCAAGAACTCTATCTCAATAGCCTAAACAACTACATACCAACACTTATCTCTTCACAAAATCATTATACCGCGAACGAGTACCATGAAAAAATTATACAAGCCATATCAGATAGTTTAAAAAATGTAAAAAGAAAGGTGAAAAACAAAATTTTATCAGAAAAAGCACTAGAGCTCATGAAACGAAGAAGTTTTCTACAAAATAAATCAGGTCTAAGAAAAAACGAAAAGGAAGAGCTGAAACAACTGTACAAAACCACAAATAAGGAAATAAAAAAATGCTATGATACCTACAGAATAAATATTATACAGAGACATTTACAAAACTCAAGATCGACGAAAAGAGCTTACAAAGAACTGGATAGATCAAAGAAGTGGATACCATCTCTCTGCCCTGGCTCTACAAAGGGTAATTCTCGTAAAGAAATAGTAGACATAGCTACTACCTTTTATGCAAAACTTTATAGTCAACCGAGCTCAACACTACTTTTATATAGTAGTCATCAGAGGATCGATGCTATACCAGTTCCAGAATTCACAGAACCTGAAATCCTAAGCCAAATCAATAAACTAAAATCAGAAAAAAGCCCAGGACACGATGGCATAACCAATGAATGTATCAAATTTGCCAGAAATCTACTACTGACACCGATCACACTGCTATGGAATAAAATACTTGACGAAGAAACCGTACCACACTCATGGACGGAATCAGAAATCATTTTGTTGTATAAAAAAGGAGACCCAGCCGATATAGCGAACTACCGCCCAATAAGTCTCATGCCTTCATTGTACAAACTGTTTTCATGCTGCATACTCGAGAGAATATCCTCCGTGATCGACGAGCAACAACCGATAGAGCAAGCCGGATTCAGGAGCGGTTTCAGCACTATGGATCACATCCAAGTAGTCGATCAAGTGATAGAAAAGTATTTAGAGTTCCGCCGACAGTTATATGTAGCTTTTATCGACTATAAAAAAGCTTTTGACTCTATTACACACGACAGTATATGGAAAGCGCTAAGAGAACTAAATGTACTTGAAAAATATATAAATATATTGAAAAACATCTATTCCAACTGTACTAGTAGAGTCAAATTGGACAGAACCGGAACAAAAATTAAGATTTCTAGAGGTGTAAGACAAGGCGATCCCGTATCTCCCAAGTTGTTTATAGCAGTTCTCGAACACGTAATGAAAACCTTACCATGGTCCGAGCAAGGAATTCATGTAAACAACAAGTACTTAAGCCACCTACGATTTGCTACGATTTTTTTCAGTATCCTATTTTCAGAAAGCCCACAAAAACTTAACAGTATGGTAAACGACCTACATAGAGCCAGTATACACGTAGGGCTCGAAATGAATTTAGAAAAAACGAAAGTAATGTCAAACAACCGCGAAATCCCAATATTGGTGAATGGCACTCCTTTAGAATACGTGAAGGAATATGTATACTTGGGGAAAAGGATCTCGTTTGGTAGCAACAGAGGCGCGGAGGAGGTGGACAGGAGAATCGCCATTGGTTGGAGGAAGTTCTGGGCTCACAAGGAGACACTCAAATCACACCTTCCGATGGAGGTAAAAAGCATCGTCATGGATTCCGACATCCTTCCCTGCCTAACATACGGATGCCAAACCTGGACGCTCGATGCCACAACTCGAAAAAAGATCCAAACAACTCAAAGAAAAATGGAGAGAAGTTGCTTAGGCATCAAGTTGAAAGATAAGATGAAATGCGTCGAGATTCGTAACAGGACCAAAATAACTGATGCCTTAACTTTTGCTCTGAAGAGAAAATGGCAGTGGGCAGGTCACGTGGCCAGGTACAGAGACGACAGGTGGACACTAAAGAGTATAAAGTGGAAAGGGCCGTCCGGCACGAGAGCAAGAGGCCGGCCACACGCCAGATGGTCTGACGAGATAGTGGAAATAGCAGGCCAGGATTGGCTAAACATAGCTAAAAATAAAGAAAAGTGGCTATCTTTGGAGGAGGCTTTTACCCATAGGGGGTTCATACAAAGTGGAAATTAAGTGTAAAAAAAAATAGTTTATTTAAGTATGTTCACATTTGTATGAAATTAAATAAAGCTTTATTATATTATATTATATTATTGTTTGCAAGGAACCTGCAGTGTCAATACTGAGGGACGCCCTAAGAGCAGGTTTCAATGAAATCAGTCGCATGTATACTGTAAACAATTCCATTAATATTAATGCCTGCACATTAACGTCGTACTAAGGGCAAAGGTCTCTTGTCATACAGGAAGGGTATCAGCAGTTGACAGCACACTTGCTGAAAGTGAGTTGGAGATTTCAGACTCATGTTAATTTGATTTCTAATTTTTCTCACTGACATCAAAGTCGTCTAAGATAAAATAAACTTATAGAATGTCCGCAACGCAGCGCAGAGGACGCGCAGCTCGTACACTTGTTACAACGAGTTGCTAGTGAAGTCGAGTTTATTGATTTATTTCAGTTGTAATGCCGGCTACTCTGGGGAACGCTGCGAAGTAAACGCGTGCCATGAGTATTGCTTAAACAATGGTGACTGTTCTCTTAATAAGAAGGGACGACCTAAGTGCAGGTAAAGTAGCAAATTCATGACATTAGAGGCAAAGATATTGTAAATATTTTCATTAATATTAATTCCTGCCCATTATTGTCGTTATTTCAGATGTAACTCCGGGTACTCTGGGGAGCGATGCGAAGTTAATCCGTGCACAGAGTATTGTCTAAACGACGGTTCCTGTTCCCTAGATGATGAGCAACAGCCAGTCTGTCGATGCGCAGCGGGTTATGAGGGTGCAAGATGTGACGTGTCTATCTGTAAAGACCTTAGCTTCCAAGCAGCTTGTAGTGCCAGTTCTGAGGGACAACCTAAAGTTACCGTTACTCTGGGCAGAGCAGTGGAGTCCACGTGTACAACCGTCGCCTACAAATGAACTTGTTAGCACGCGAACAACATACTGAATCTGACCTCATCTGATTTATCAATAACATAACGTCGACCTTCTTCAAAATGTATCAGCATCTATATTTATACATATAATAAAATAGTAAATCTTGAGGTGTATGTTCCCGATTGTCGCGAAAACTACTGAACAGATTTTGTTCAAATTTTGCATAAATAATATAGGCTATATATTATCACACTATGTTCTATAGAGGATGAGCAATATTAAAAAATGTCTGTTTTGAACGAGAAGTAGACCATGGTTCGATCCCGAGCAACTGATATTATTTTTGTATTTATTTTCTCTCTTGAACTGTATTTTTACATCATAATATTGTCAAAATAAAAATAAAATGGGTTTTTGCGTACATAAAATAACTTTTAAATATTTATTCATCATTTTTCCAAACTTTTAAGCAAGGAATTGTTATAAAAAGCCACAACAGATTACAATATTGCAGATACTTATGGGTCTAACCTTAGCAATGTTTATCATCACGCTACACATTCAAGGAGCTGAGCAGCTAAAACCCATGGCATAAATAACATCGGCTATTTCAAGTAATTTTCAACAGTAGTCATTGACCATCGGTTTAAAGACTGCCTGCCGAAAGAGTTGATGTGAGTTCGAATCTCAGCAGTCGTAGTTTTTTTTTTTTACTTAAGCATTTCCTCACTTTGATGATTCCTACTTTACTTAATATTTTCAAATAATTATTCACAACATGTTATTGTTATATTTCGGATATTTTTTAGCATTTATCCAAATATGCCAAATATAACAGCCAGACTGTTTAAGTATAATTAACAGAACAAATTTTATATTTATCTTTATTCTGTTTTGTTTGCATCACGTTGTTTGCATTATTTCGATTGCGCTAAAAAAGAAAACAACTTGAATCATCAAGAAGATTGTTCGGTTATTTTAGAAAATAGCCTGTGCTATCCCATTGCTTCACAGCATGAATTCATTTCTTCTGCCATGTGTACAGTGAACTCACCGATCAAGCATCAACCATCAAAACGTATAGTATTGACAAATGTTTCTGGAGAATATAAGGAATATATTTTCATGAAAACGGCGATGGAAGAAAATAATACACATCATCCGATTAAGTTTTATGATTTCTATTTTCCAGTTATTTCTCCAGTTGATCAAGGGTAGGTAGATCCCTAGGCAATAACGCCACAAACGATGTCGCGAAGAGAGGTTCCGAGATGGTAGTACTCGACCCGTACCCACTCCCCCTCCTTCTTTTTCCATAGTTTCGTATATGAATTTGCCAGAGATCAACTGAACTTCGTGATAGCAAATGGTCGCAGGCTACATTATTGCAGGCAGTCAAAACTGGCAACGTTAAGCCTATACACGCGACTAACTAAACGACTTTTCAGCTCAAGTAGAAATACCCTCCAAATAATAATAGGTGTAATTACGGGTCATTGGCCCCTAAAAAACATCTTTTCAACATAGGCGCTGTAGACAGCCCAATTTGCAGAGGTTGTTTCGAACCGAGGAATCAGTTGCCAACGTCATCCAAAAAGTAATGCCGAGGCTGCCCGACGCGAACAAATTCTCGGAACGGTGAGGTCGCTCCGCCAAACCTGTGAAGCACCCAGGAGGCATCTGTGCATTTGGGCGGAGCTAGGCTGGCTAACTTAGCCAGGACTGACTGAGAATGGGAGTCTAACATCCGCACCAAGTTAGACTTAAGTCCTGGCGGAGTCTCTACTCTACTCTCTCCGTTGCAGTGGTAGACTTCTCTTCTGGTTGGTTTTCCCATGGCCAACTTTATGTACCTAGGTCTATCGCACGTTAACCACCCTTTTACATTTTTTTAAGGATGGGAATTCATTAAATGACTCCTCCCGCTCTAGGCGGAGCAGAGAATCTGACACTCCCTGATTCAGATTCTTACTGTCTAAAAACCATCCGTGTTCCTTCTAATCCCCTTTGCGTTGCAGGGCCACGATGACTCTTTCGAACAAATTCCGCAACGTGTTAACAACCTGTTGTGTACGCTGGTCGTGCGGGGAGGGGGTGACAAGTGAAACGCTCGCTAGCTGTCAACGCACTCATTTATTCGCGAGTACATACATAACATTTCCTCCCTCTAATAAAAAAACACCGAATTCAAATCAAAATCCTTAGTAGGTATACACAACGTATTATACTATATATATACTATATCATATCGTATTAACATAACTAGAAGTACTTTTTAAAACAAATAACGGGGCGATTACGCAACGATCTTTTTGTACCAATATTTGACTCATCGTGCTGTGTGATCTGGGCATTGAGTTCAGTCCCTGCTTTATCTCCTACGTCCTCGAAGTTTGAAGGTCTTCCAGCTCCCCTGTCCACGTCACTCGCACCCGCCTGCTGAACATCATCACAGGCTTGTTGCGGGTCCTCAGACTGGTCCTCTTCCGACGATGAAGTACGTCGCCCGCACAACTCCGCTTTCCTCCCCACGGCTGAACCGCCCGGCAAGGGATCCGGTGAGCAAAGCTCCGGCTGGAGTTTGTGCGATTCAGGAGCAGCTGGCGACGGGGAAGGTGACGGTGATGTCGGAGGCGACGGCGAAGGCGAGTGTGGCCGTGACGGTTGCGGTGCAGGAGCAGGAGGACAAGATGACCCCGGTGTGCTTGCTTTGGTATTTGGTACATTATCTTCATTATTGTTACATGTTCCTTTATAAAGCATCAGCTGATTTATGTGCCTTTTGTAACTTTTTGAACTGTGAATGTCTTTTACTAAATACATTACGTTTCCTATTATTTTAAGTATGACGCCCTTACACCATGTATAATTTGCTTTGTTGGCAAAGTTTTTGTATAATACAACATCGTTTTTCTCTAAATATTTTGTTTTATTTTTCCCTCGTTGCTTAGTTTGCATAAACTGTTTATTTCGTACAACATTAGATACAGCCGCTGACAAGGGTGCCGATGTCTTCGGATCCATCAGATCTAATCGCGACCTTAACTTGCGCCCAAACACCAATTGCGCAGGAGATAACCCAGTAGCGGAATGAACTGAATAATCCATAAGATATTTAAGTAATTTTACCGATGCTTCTTTGGCGCTATGAGACGACATAATACTAGACTTTATTCCCTTTTTAATTACCTTAACAAAACTTTCTGCCTGTCCGTTACTAGGATGTCATACTAGGGTGATAGACCGGTGACGTCAAATGCGAGATCCCGTTTGCCGCGCAAAATAGTTCGAATTCTCGCGAGCAGAAAGCTGTGCCATTATCACTTACTAACGTTTTCGGAATACCAAACCTTGGCATTAAATCACATAGCCTTTCAATCACCGCGTTGGAAGAAGTAGCCGTGTTCATGTTGTAAACTTCTACCCATTTGGTTTGGTTTGTATTCTATAGCCTGGTCAATTCAAGGAACCAAATTTTTGAACGCGCTTAGACCTTTCTTTTTACTACGCCCATATGGGAAGAATGTAGTTCTTTAAGTACTATAAGCGAACAAGGCGTACCGTTGCAACTTATTTGCAGATATCTCTGGTATGCCTTTATGGGGCCCAAAAATTGCCAATAGGGGCTTGTGATCCGTTCGAAGAATAAAAGGTTCCGATCTGCCATACAAATATTGATGAAACCGACGCAAGCCGTAAATTATGGCGATCGCCTCCTTTTGAATCTGAGCATATCGCTTTTCGGCAGAGTTTAAGGTACGCGAAGCAAAGGAAATAGGTTTTTCAACCCCATCTGTACCTACTTGTGAGAGGACTGCTCCCAGCCCACTTGGGGACGCGTCCACCGTTAATATTATCGTGGCATTTGGGTCGAAATGCGCGAGAACCTGTTCCGATGTCATGAATTTACCTGATAGCAGAGTCATGGATATCAGTCCATGTCCACTTACAACCTTTTTTTAACAGATCGTACAGTGGACTGAGAATAGTCAATGCGTTAGGTACGAAATTCTTTAATAGTTAATAAGCCCCAGAAATGATTGAACCTGATTAACATTTATGGGGACCGGTGCTTCCAACACTGCTTTAATTTTTTCCGGCGCTTTTTTTAATCCATCTTTGGTGATAATATAAGCTAAATAACTGATTTCGTCTTGAAAAAAACTACATTTTCCTTTTTGTAACATCAACCCTGCTTCTTCTAAGCGCTTCAACACGGAATTTAGTTTTTGTAAAAGCTCCTGCCTATCCTTTCCCGTTATTAAAATATCGTCTAGCAGGCACAACACTCCGTCTATACCGGATAGCAAGCCCTCGATAGCGCGCTGAAAAAAGACGGCGCGCTGGCTAACCCAAACACACAACATGTGAATCTATATAACCCGCGGTTTGTATTTATGCAGGCCATGGATAAATCAAGTTTGCTAAACTGTTGACCCCCATGGATCTTAGAAAATAGTTCGATGGTCGTGGGAAGCGGATACTGTTCCACTAGTAGCTGTTTATTTATACTAACCGAGTAGTCGGCACACAATCTGACTGTCCCGTTTCGCTTTAGAACTGGTACTATCGGTGAAGCGTATTCCGAATATTCTACCGATTCTAAAATACCAAAACCGACCAATCTGTCGATTTCTTTATCGACCGGTGCCCGTAACGCAAACGCTACCGGTCGCGCTTTACAAAAAACCGGTTTGGCTCCTTCTTTCAACGATAGTTTTATTTTATACTTGTTAAATTTTCCCAATTCATCTGAAAATAGCTTCGGGTATTGCAGTTGCAAATCAGAAGTAGTTCGACAAAAGTTGACCGGTATTAGCTGTAAGCGAAACAATGATAAGAAATCTCGACCAAGAATGGGCGGGCCGCCGTCGCGGACAACATACAAATACATAATATTCGTTCGATCCGCGTAGCGTATCTGTAAACGCAACGTACCTAGACACACAATTTTCCCACCGTTATATGTTATGAGCTGTTTGCGTGTACTAGATAATGGCACCTTACTGAACTTACTTTTGTAAAATCCCTCCGAAACAAAGGTTACCGCGGACCCGCTATCAATCTCGAATTTGAATGGCACGTTATCAATCCAAACAGTTTCTACCATAGGTTCTCCCCTGAGTGAACGGATATAATACAGCTTACCGTCGTCGTCATCCTCACCCTTGTCACCGCCATCCATCTGTACGTAATTCACTTTTGAACACATTCTACGCAAATGGCCTTTTACGTGACACTTTTTACAAACATAATTTGCGAATCTACAGTCAGCCGATTTATGATTCGAATACCCACAAACACTACATTTCACATTCACTGCACCACTACGATTTTGTCCTTTTTCCGCTATCTTGAAGAGCTGCTGGTCTGCCACAGACACCTATGCTAGTGCTCCCGCACTGGCCGCAGCGGCAGCACGCGAACATCTGAGGTTCTCTGCCATCTCCACGACCTTGGCCAGCGTGAGGTCAGCCAGGTCTTTCGAGTACAGCTTCTCCTTCTGTGCTCCTGGCTGCATCCCCATAATGAACTTGTCGCGAAGTGCCTCCTCCACGTTGAGAAAGGCGCATTTTTGAGTCAACCCTCGTAATCTCGCTGCCCATTGAGAATGAGATTCTCCTGCTTGTTGAGACGCCGCGTAGAAGTTATGACGCTCACCAAACCCGACGCATTTGGGGGTGAAATGCTGGTCCAGCAGTGACAAAAGGTCTTCGTAGGGCACATCTTCAACGGTTTTTGGTAAAACTAAATCCGTTGTCAGTTTGAAGGTACCCTCAGTGAATGCGCTGAGCAAGATGGCCTTGCGTTTTTCACCCGCGGAATCCGTCTTGATGTTTATGTCATTTGCCACGAAATATTGCTCGATACGCCCTTTGTACGTTTTGCATGTCTGTGTGTTATGGTCGAACGTATGTACAATTCCAAATTGCACAGAACTAGACATCTTTAACACGTAGGTAAATTCCTCGTCACCACTGTTGTGTACGCGGGTCGTGCGGGGAGGGGGTGACACAAGTGAAACGCTCGCTAGCTGTCAACGCACTCATTTATTCGCGAGTAGGACACGCGGTTACAATAGATGGCGCGGGGGGGGAGCGCGCCTTGCACACATACATAACTCAACCCCAGCAACTTTCTTTAACATCGTGTATAGAGAAGCGTTATCATTAAAACGTTTCTCATTAAGAAAAATTACCAGGGCTTGCTTTGCTTTGCTTTTCTTTGCTTTGCTTTAGTCTACTCTACTCTACTCTACTCTACTCTACTCTACTCTACTCTACTCTACTCTACTCTACTCTACTCTACTCTACTCTACTCTACTCTACTCTACTCTACTCTACTCTACTCTACTCTACTCTACTCTACTCTACTCTACTCTACTCTACTCTACTCTACTCTACTCTACTCTACTCTACTCTACTCTACTCTACTCTACTCTACTCTACTCTACTCTACTCTACTCTACTCTACTCTACTCTACTCTACTCTACTCTACTCTACTCTACTCTACTCTACTCTACTCTACTCTACTCTACTCTACTCTACTCTACTCTACTCTACTCTACTCTACTCTACTCTACTCTACTCTACTCTACTCTACTCTACTCTACTCTACTCTACTCTACTCTACTCTACTCTACTCTACTCTACTCTACTCTACTCTACTCTACTCTACTCTACTCTACTCTACTCTACTCTACTCTACTCTACTCTACTCTACTCTACTCTACTCTACTCTACTCTACTCTACTCTACTCTACTCTACTCTACTCTACTCTACTCTACTCTACTCTACTCTACTCTACTCTACTCTACTCTACTCTACTCTACTCTACTCTACTCTACTCTACTCTACTCTACTCTACTCTACTCTACTCTACTCTACTCTACTCTACTCTACTCTACTCTACTCTACTCTACTCTACTCTACTCTACTCTACTCTACTCTACTCTACTCTACTCTACTCTACTCTACTTTAAGATTCGCAAGTACCAGGAGACCATAAACATTTTGAAATATTTCCGGCGCTGGAATTGTGAGCGGTAAGAATTCAATAGTACCAGGAGGACAGAAAATTTAATTTATTCTGGTACAATTAGGGTACCAGAAGACCAGAAACATTTCAAAGTATGTTTTCGGTAGGAATTGTGAGCGCAAAGATAGTTTTGTCCATTTTTTTTTAACTTTTAAGCGTCAAACAGAATATACATGTCAAATTTTATTCCAGCCTGAAATTGAGAGCGCTAAAAATAACAAGTACCGGGAGAGCAGAAACACGTCAATATATTTTTAGGCTGGAATTGAGAGCGCTAAAGATTCACAAGTACTAGGTGACCAGGAACGTGTCAAAGTATTGTTTTGGCCGGAATTGTGTGCGCTAACGATTCAAACATACCAGGAGACCAGAAACGTATGAAAGTATTTTTTGGGCTAGAATTGAGAGCGCTAAAGATTCATAAATACCAGGAGACCACAAACATGTGGAAGTAATTTCGGGGCTGAAAATAAGAACAGCAAAGACTCACAAACAAGTATTTCCGAGGATGAGAATATGAGAAAGTCTACGCAGACGAAGTCGCGGGCAGAAGCTAGTAAAAGATAAAATAATATCACGTTGTTGAAATCATGTAGGTATCGTTTCTCCGAGACTTTAGGCGGCAGATACAGTTCCACACTCATCTATTTTTAAGTCTTAATTAACCTTTTCAATGACCTCAAACAGATAACGCATGTGCTATCGTGAACAATATAAAAAAAACAACGCTTATTTTGATAGGAAAAGTTTTTGCAAACCAAGTCTTCGTGCGTTTTGTAGATACTGATACCAATAAAGGGGAAGAGAGGGTAAGATGGAAGAGTTGGGCAAGATGGAAATTTTCTACCTATCCCAAACCTCGCAACGAAGCTTCTGAGTCTCTACGCACATAAAAACTGGCCAAGTGCGAGTCGGTCTCGCACGCAAAGGTTACCGAATCAATTTCATTTTTGAAATATGTTATTTTAACAGTATAAACTTCTCATAGGTTTTCCTGTAATCTGTAGGTACAGAACGATATGCATTTTCTTGAATTACTTCATATCTGTTTGTTTAAAAATTATGAAAAAACATAATTAGAACCCTCACAGTAAGCCCTTTCAATCGATATATCACACTACATAGATTGAAAAACTTTTTGGAACGAAGTTCCTTATCGAGCGTTGTGAAAGGGGGCTAGACGGAAAAAAATCTCACGAAAAGTTGTAACGACACTTTTTGCTATAGTTGTAAGCCGTGCGACGTGCGCGTGTTTCTCTGTATGTCTCTCTCTCTCATAGAAAGCAAGCCAGTTATTTTCGTTTCGTCTTTCTGTTTACATTATATTTGTAAGGTAGGCAGGGTAGGCAGGGTAGGCAGGGTTGGCAGGGTAGGCAGGGTAGGCAGGGTAGGCAGGGTAGGCAGGGTAGGCAGGGTAGGCAGGGTAGGCAGGGTAGGCAGGGTAGGCAGGGTAGGCAGGGTAGGCAGGGTAGGCAGGATAAACCGTGTGATCATCGCTGTGGATCTCAAGAGTGTACTACTTACAAACTGAAACTCGAACAATTAATCCTAAACACTAATTACTAAAAATGGATAGTTTAACCATAGGACAATTAAATCTCCATAGCGATAGGGTGGCGACATCTGAGCTGGATAAATTGATTGTGGATTATAACCTTGACATAGTACTTGTTCAGGAACAATATCAAAACGCGCGCTTACGTCACAAGGTAGTTCAGCTGGATTGCAAGGCGCGAGCCGGAATTTATGTTGCGCGTTCTTCGAGCTTTACTGTAACACCACGGCGCAATGGGGCGTCATGAGATTACATATATGTAATCTCATGACGCCCCATTGCGCCGTGGTGGAAGTACCATCACCTACCTTTAAGGTTTACGTTGTGAGCAGCTACTTTCAATATTCAGACCCAATTACTCCACATATACATAATCTCCGTCACGTCTTGCGTTCGCTCGCGGGCTGCAAAGTTATAGTGGGTGCTGACGTGAATGCATCTTCTTCCCTGTGGTGTGGCAAAGTTCGGGCCACTGATTACGAACGACGTTGTGCCGTTGAAGATTTTATTGCTGAGATGAACTCATCAATTCATAACACACCAGACGCACCGCCTACTTTTTGTAGCCAAATGGGCGAATCTTGTATTGACGTCACACTTTCTAGTGCAGACGTACGCTTGAATAGGTGGCGTGTCCTTCCTGACGCGTCTTGTAGTGATCATCGCCTGATCGTGTACGAATTTGTTCCTATGTTTACTCAAGGTTCGTCACACTAAATTGGGAATTTTAGATATAAAAGTAGGGGCGCGAATTGGGAATTCTTTAGCTCACTTTTTGCTTGTCATGCCAAAGACTTCACTCGCGATGGACTGTCAGCTGAGGAAAGTGCTGAGATAATGTCAGACACCTTCACTTACTGTGCTGACATTGCTATTGGTCGCGCATCTATTACCAATATTCGTAGATGTGATTGGTGGAATGACTACCTTGTTGAACAACGTAAAAGCTATCGCAGAGCGCGCAGACAACTTAATAAGCTTAAAAAACGTAAGGTTATCGGGGACCCCCTTAATCTTGCTTTAAGTACTTTTAGAGTTGCCAAGTCGCGCTACAGAGCATCGGTTGAAAAATCTAAGGGTAATTTACTCCGGAAAATTGTTGATAAACTTGATAAGGAGGGTCCGTGGTCTCCTTTGTACCACGAGTTCAAGGCTAAAAGATCTGTCGACCTTGCGTACGTTCAGAACATTAAAGTAAATAATAAACATACCACCGGCATTGAAGAAACAACTGATGTTTTGCTTAATACTCTAATACCAGACGATTCATCAGTAAATGATAATGAATACCACCAACAGATTAGAGCGTGGGCCGCGGTGCCACCTGAATCACCGGAGTCAGACCTTCCATCCACTGATGAATTCATAAACGTTGTCAAGAATCTACCTCTCAAAAAATTATCCGGTGAAGATAAAATATCTAATAGAATGATTATAGAAGCGTGTAAAACAGCGGGCGACGCGATCTTATCCGTATATAACCGATGCATTGCAGAAGGTATTTTTCCTCGAATATGGCGACAAGGCTTTATACGCATTATTCCGAAGAGTGGCGATAAGCCCCCGGATGACACTAAGTCCTACCGGCCCATAACACTACTTCCATCTTTGGGGAAACTCTTAGAGCGACTAATCATTCCGCGCTTGCTACCGAATGGACCTACATTTCATATTAATCAATTTGGTTTCACTATTGGTAAATCCACAGTCGACGCGGCTCTCTCTGTCCGTAAAATTGTTAACTTATCGGAACATAAATACGTGGTTGGAATCTTTCTCGACATATCTGGCGCTTTTGATAACGCATGGTGGCCGATGCTACTACTTAAAATGAAAACCCGTGGTTGCTACAAAAATATCTATAATCTGATTCTTTCGTATTTTCTAAACGGCTCCGCGAAACTCAAACTTGGACATCATTCCATTTCTAAGTCTCTAACCATGGGATGTCCTCAGGGCTCAGTTATCGGTCCATATGTATGGAATTTTGGCTACGATGATTTCCTCGCGCTTCCGCTCCCATGCGGCTGTTCATTAACCGGTTACGCGGACGATGGCTTACTGCTCATTGAGGTAAGCACTCGGGCTGGACTCGAGAACTTGGCTGACACATGTCTACGTTTAATATCACAGTGGTGCGATCGAAACCGTCTGACCTTTGCACCGCATAAAACCTATCAACTTTTTTTTAAAAGGAAACCTAAAATCCTGGCCTAGTATTAAATTTAATAACGTTAGAAGAAAAGAATCCGTGTGCTACCTCGGTATGCTACTAGAAAGGAACTTTTCATTTATTGATCATATAAAAACAGTAGGTGAAAAAGTAGGGTAGGCAGGGTAGGCAGGGTAGGCAGGATAGGCAGGGTAGGCAGGGTAGGTGGGTAGGCAGGGTAGGCAGGGTAGGCAGGGTAGGCAGGGTAGGCAGGGTAGGCAGGGTAGGCAGGGTAGGCAGGGTAGGCAGGGTAGGCAGGGTAGGCAGGGTAGGCAGGGTAGGCACGGTAGGTAGGGTAGACAGGGTAGGCAGGGTAGGCAGGGTAGGCAGGGTAGGCAGGGTAGGCAGGGTAGGCAGGGTAGGCAGGGTAGGCAGGGTAGGCAGGGTAGGTAGGGTAGGTAAGGTAAGGTAGGTACGGTGGGTAGGGTAGGTAGGGTGGGCAGGGTGGGCAGGGTGGGTAGGGTCTGAAATTGAGCCTACCGATTAAGTTTGTATTACATTACATTTGTTAATAACAAAAAGAAATATTATTATAACTAAAAAAAAATTACAATTCCTTCACTAATTACTTCTCCGAACTTCGTTCCATCCGGGTCTCCCTTGACACCTCTCAAGTTTTTTTATTTTAAATTTCGGTTGTACCCCATACTCAAAATGTGTTATTTTTTTACGTAGCGCGTTTGGGTCAAAGAAGTTGATATGTGAACCAAATTTCAACTGAATGGATCCAGTAGATCTGGAAAAAACTGGCTATAACTGACGGATAGACAGACAGACACCCGAGTGATCCTATAAGGGTTCCGTTTTTTCCTGTTGGGGCTAACGCGTACCCGGCTCATGGCGGAAGCGCATCGCTTGCGCACGATGGCGTGAAAACCATCAATCTCCGCCTTCGCGTACATGCCGGCGATTACAGAAGCGCGGCAACCCCATCATCAACATCCTGAACGCATTATTATAGAGGACTCGCAGAGCACTATATGCCCTTTGAGTATACACTAAAGTAATTAAGTAATTACTATAAATATAAATTCAAGCAAAAGAACAATTTTCCAAATCAAACCAGATGTATTTGAATAATCGGGGTACATACATAGACCAGTACGCAAAAATTACGTCATCCATGTAACCAAAAAAGCTCATAAAATACAAAAAAACCGAGACGAACTGAGTTATTTTTTACGGGACTAAATGGCAAGTATACTGAAACGAAATAAAAAAAAGAATCATAGACAAAGGATCAGAAATCTTGGAGTAGTCCAGTGCACATACATTTAAGAAAAAAACACTTCCTTTTTGGAAGTTGGTTAAAAGCTTATAACTGAAATGTGAGTCAACTATCCCCGATCTCCCCTATTAAGAGTTGTTATTAGCGGAGCTCTTAGGTTATCAACATGCCAAATGCCTAAAATGCTGTGTATAAGTTCTCGTCCGCTAAAGAGACATTTAAGATTCGTGTGTCACAAGAAGTAGACGCGTTATTTCGATCAGCTGAAGCAACTAAGTCTAGGTACAAGATGAATAGGACTTGTGTGTTGGCTTTGTTACCGCTGTTCGTCGGATTAGCACATTCCTTCCCCTGGGGTAAGTCCTGTAGCCCTATACTATTTTTGAATTTATTTATTTTGTTTTTGACATGTTAACAGATTTAGATCTGGTATTTCTTCAGAGGGTGCCGTTGCTGGCTTTACTAATAGTCTGGTAAGCAAACTGGATAATAAACTGAGCTGCTACGGCATCTTCTTGGACTTAACTAAAGCACAGTCTCTATCCCTCAACTTATATCAAAGACGGAAAGCTTAGGAGTACATGGAGCAGCCCTAAAATTATTTAAAAAAATTCTCTTTGATAGAATCTAGAGTATTCTCATCGATTCAGTCACCATTTCATGTGAAAAGCTCAGCTTTGGCTTCAGGCACAAGGAAGTATATTGGGACCGACACTTTTTCAAATATACATCAACAATCTATGCAAGCTCTCTATCTCTTATTGCGAAATTTTCTGATATGCAGACAATACGGCACTTCTAGTGTATGACAAGGACTGGGATAAAGTCAAAGACAGTGGCTATCTACTAACTTAGTGACACTGAATTTAGATAAGACGAAACTAATCCGGTTCTGCCGCCCTCAATCTATAACCCCACACTCTTTTTCAAACAAAATTAGAGCTCACACTTGTGAGTCGTATTCTGCGATCTCGTCCGGACATGAAATGGGGCTGTCATTGGTGTAACGAAGAGATACAAACTAAATTCAAACAAACAATTAATTATAATATATAATAGATATACATATACAAACATAAAACGCTATATAATAGATACATAAATACATACATACCAATTATACAGACAGTAAAAATAAATAACGACTATCAATACTCACAGCTACAGGTAATGTTCCTTAACAAGTACAAGGCAAACTTGTTTATTTATTCCAAATGTGTCTAATTGTGACTAGGTTTCACAAATAAAAAATAAGGTTATTAAAATGTTAAACTTAATACATAAAATTAGATTTGAACACAAGACTACTGGACTTCTTTTCCTTTTACTGGGACCGCACTTTAAGGTGTTCTCAGGTACGTAATAACCAATGTAGCGTTGCCAAACGCGAACGTTACATAAAAACTTTAGGTTATTTCGGAAGTCGGTGTTTTTTATTATTTCTTCGTATTCTAACACCGACTTCCGAAATTACCTAGTTATTTTTTGGAAAAAGGTTCATTATTTTTTGTTTTTTCGGAAGTTACATTATTTTTTTTTTTGTTTTTAATTTTATACTTTTTTTGTGGCAACTAATTAATACATGTTTAAGTTTTAATATTTTTAAAAATAGATACCTATCTTACTTTAGCTACTAATTGTTATATAATCCTACTTTAACTATTACTTGTTGTATAATATAAATACTTAAAAAAAAAAACAGGATTTATATACCCACATGGGTAGGCCTACAAAAAATACTACACAACTCTGCACTAAAATCTGTGCGTGAACAATAAATCACTCCTATTTGCCCCCTTTAGGGTAGGAACTTTTTTACAAATTTATATGGGACAACTTTCGAGGTATACCCCATCCAATAAAAAAGAATTATCAAAATCGGACTACTCTGTAAAAAGGTATGCGTGGTCATACATTACAATCAGTGAGTGTACAATCAGTCATCCCCTGTTTTCCTACCTTTAGAGTTGTTTTTTTTTTTTAAATTTATATGGGACCACCCTCGAGGTATACCCTTTTCAATAAGAATTATCAAAATCGGACTACTCTATACAAAGTTATGCGTATCCATACATAAAAAAAAGGAAATATGCTCGTCGACTTGAGAACCTCCTCCGTTTTTTCGTCGGTTAAAAATGTCAAAACCATTCCATAATTTGTTAATTCAGAGTTAGACAATTTCTATACCATGAACTGGGCCAAGTGTGCCTCAGTGACCGGATTTGTTTTGTTGTCCTCGGTTGTTGAATTCCATATTTATTTGCATTTTAGTTGAAATCAACGTAAAAAAAAACGGAAATACAAATTTTATAGCTTCGGAATTTTTAAACTATAAACTACCGTGCCCAGCAAAGGAGTTAAGGGCGAGTTTTTCGATTCGAAGTTAAATAATCCAATGGTTAAAATTTTCATCTAATTTTTCGATAAAATGCGTTTTTCGATCAATTGTTCGTTATTCAGTAATAGTTTAACGAAAATTTATTTATTTGACTATTGGTTAAGCTAAACAAATATTTATCACATTAACGAAATTTTGAAGCCCAAAATTACGCATAAAATGTGCACTTAGTCACGATGAAACCGCTCTTGAAATTTATCCTTATTTTGTGTTAGTTGTGGTGATGGTGTACTTTATTGTATTTCATTATAAGAAGTAGTTTGTACCTACCAATTTTTCGAGCGAAAAATAAATTATGAAAAAATGTCGGGATATAGAGTATTTGTCATTGAGAAATTTAATTATTATTCAGTCATAAGCTATGGGCTAACTAGTTACGGACGTTCCTATAAAACTTATATAGATAAAATATATAGATTGCAAATAACTATACTTAAGACTATTGTGCCAAAGAATATAAGACTCAAATGTAAAGATGATGTATATGGATTATTTAAATATTGTAAAGTTATTTCGGTCTTTGATAAATTCAGGTCGGCAATTATTTTGGATAAATTTAATAATATTAGTTCCTTAACTTTAAACATTAGACCAAAACAGCTACGTAATGTTGATTACCTGCCCACATACAAACTACCTACAACTGCAAATGTGTATGGCATGAGAACGTGGACATATATTCTACCTGATACCCTAAATAATATTCCCAAAAATATAGTCAAAAATATTGTTACTAATACATATAAAAATGTAAATTAAACTTAAAAAAGTATTACTTTACTGGTAATATCACTTAAGTCTTAAGTACGTAGGTAAACTTATGTTTATTTGCGTTATGTAACATACTGTGTAGCGAGCCTGCTTACTCAACTTTGTCACATAAACCTTTAAAGGTTTCGGACAAGTGTCATATTTATCTGTAAAATTTACTACATATATAATGTGTTGAAAAATAAACGAAAAAAAAACTAATTTGTATGAGCAGCGAACTTTACGAAAGAAAAGAAATGGAAAGATCTGCTTAGCAATCAGATTAAAATAATGTTATTTTCATGTTTCAGATATCGTCGTGGGCGAAAAGACACTACTAAAGTTTTATTACAGCGGAACACTAGAGCATACAGAACACATTCCGCTGACTGATTATATCTGTTCAGTCACTTACGATCCCGTTCACGACAGGGTGCTGTTTGCTGACGACTACAACACGAACTCGTCAATATTCAGCTATGATATATCAACCCGGAAAATACAAAGTTTAGTTACGGGAATAACAGACTCTATCAGGAGTCTCGAATACGATCCAGTCTCACAATTACTGTTTTGGAAACTAGGAGATAAAATTATTTCATACTCGTTATCATTAAAACCTGCATCGTCTAACAAAGCAGTTGACGGAAAGCTTTTGGTTACGTTGAACCATTCCTTCTGGGATATAGCTGTAGACAGCTGTAGAAGGTACGTTGCTAATAAAATAATTACCACATAGTTTAAAACTCAGCCGAATTCATACATGTGAAATTTTGTGAGTATTCATAGTTGTTTACAAATTACAGTTTTATTTATTGGGCTACAGACCATGAGATAGAGAGGGCAGCGTTTGATGGCTCCGAGAGAGAAGTTTTGATAGAGGGCTTGGTTTACCAGCGACGGGGTTTGGCTATTGACCAACAAGAAAAGAAAATGTACTGGATTGAGGAAACTACATCTGACCAGTTTTCTATTGAAAGTGCCGACTTGAATGGGAAAAACAGAAAAACATTTTATTTAGTTGGAACAGATTATTTGGCAGATGCTTTAGCCGTCTCAAAAGATTTCATTTACTGGAGGAGCTACAATCAAAGAGCCATTTTGCAGTTACCAAAAAATCAAAAACACGGTGTGGCACCAATTGTTTACTCACAGTCAAGCAATGACTGTTGGACTTGTCAACTTACAGCAGCCAACTATACAGTTAAGGAACAAACCCTGGGAATCAAGTCCTGTGAAGTTCTAAAGAGTCTAATACTGGATGTGGAGGAAAGCTACGGTTCAATATGTCACAACTACTGCTTCCAAGGAAATTGTAGTATCAGTGCTGAGGGGCATCCTAAATGCAGGTAAAACATTTTCATCTCAATATGGACTAGTGAAATAATACTATGCATAAAAATATTTTCTTTCCAGAGATCTGATTATGTGATTTGTAATTATCATGATACAGAAAAATTGAACAGTAAATGAAACTTTTCAGACACGTTTAAATTTTAAGACGTTTTTTTTTAAATTATGACAGCTTTTTGGCGCTTTTATCTAGTATCTCTTATTTAGTGTATTTTAGCTTTTATCTTTTTTCTGCGTTTTTTGAGCAGGGGTTGGTGATTTAATAAAAACCAGGGTTACTCTGTAAGCATTACATCAGTCAATTTGCTTTGGTATCAATTTTTAGTGGAAGCGCTCATCGTGTTCATCACACAAAGTTTTCTGCAAAAACGTTTAGGTATCAGTGCATAAAGTGTATTTATAATAACATTATCATCAGCCTAGAACAGAAACAGAACTACAAAATAAGTGAACTATCTCAAAACAAGTCGGTAGAAGAAAAAATATTGCCTGCTCATATCTACGTAACGCCTGAGAGAAGTTCATAGCAAAAGCTTTGTTATACAAATTTATTATAACTAAACAATAATTACGTAATTTGAATTTTGGACTTATAATTTGTATTGAAAACGTACGTTTTGTATATTATTGGTTGCAATATTTATGACAAACGGATTTAGGACATAATATTATATTTAGGGATTTCAATTTTATGGCATGTGATATTAAGTTCGTGTAAGTTAGCATTCGGACAAATGATGATTAGGACAAAAAAGTTATGGCACTTTAAATTATGGATAAAAAAGTTAGGTGTCACAATAGAGAACCCTACGAAACACCAAGATTTTTTCCGCGAAAATTGAGTGTTGCTTAGTGTACCTAATAAACGCGGCGTAACAAAACGTGCATCCTGACACCACGCGGCGGAGTACGCTTTAGCAAGCCGCGTCGGGCTGCATCGCTATCACGGGTAAATTCGAATTCTCTCACTGAAATGTGTGCAATATTGATTAACCATCACCTTGAACCTGTACAGGCAACTTTCAATTTATTGCTTCAGGCAGAGATAAAACCGTCATTGTACTCATTTAAAGTTTGTGTAAATTTATTAATATTCATAAGAGCTTGCCTTCTCTGAGATATTGCCAGTAAATTATAAGTTACCCAGTACAGTCCGTGTTGTACAGAAATTATATTACTATCATGGAGCATCTGACACGCTGCGTTTCGGTCGCGTACCTCGTTCGCCTGTTACTACGCGTCACAAATGTACGGTGCACGTACATGATTCTTAAAAATGTTTAGTAAGTGATGAGTTGTGCAATAAGTCGCATGCGCATCTTTACACTTACACGCGCGACCTACATTAGTAAAAGATGACGATCATGCAGCAGCAGCATGCAGAGCATGGGTGGTGCAGTTTTCTATCTAAATTCAATTTAGTGTTCCAATAGACGTGGTTTGAGTCGGACAACTTGCATTTTTATTTCTGGATTCAAGCCCGCTGGCACTCATTGCATTCTACATTTCACTGACATTTGCATTGACAATAATTACTATAAATGTTAAGGTGTATTTGCATTTGCACCCTACATTTTTTTTGGTCCTTCGAAACTATTGCAAGTATCGTACAGTCCGATTAATCGGTCAGTAATACGTCGCGTGTGACCTGTGTCTTGGTCGAGTGTTGCCGCGCAGAAGCAGTAGCAGCGATCCAGGTTCCGGAGCGACACGCTGCATCAGCGTAAAGGGGGAGTTCCTGTGTTTCAAGTAAGATCGTTCATTTTTTTCGCTTACTTCTTTAACAATGGAGGGTTTGATCGTGCGTCAGGCTGAGATCCTGGAGGAAATAAAGAGAATCCATGCCAACTTCAAGAAGGATTCGGTGAGCAGGAAGACCGCCGACTACATCCAGCACAGGCTTGAGCGGTTAGATCAGCTTTGGGCGGAATGTAAGGAGAAACATCAGGAGCTGAGTGCAGCAGAAGACAAGACGCATGAGTACTTCACCAATAATATTCATGAGGTAATGAGGGATTGGTACCACGGAGTGCGGCAGGAGCTTACAGCATGCGGGACCAAGCTGCAGGGTGGATCCAGCAATGCCGGCTCTAGCAAGGTGCACGTGGAGTTTGACAGAACCCTGTTCGGGAGCGTCTCGGGAACAGACGGCAAGTTACACGAGTTACAACAGTTGCAAAACGCTAACTTCCGTGCGTTCGATAGGTTAGTGGCGAATAAGAACGTTGAAGAGATCATCGAAAAATGGGAGATAGAAGACGCTTTAAAGACGTTAGGGTCTCGGTGGTCAGCAATTGAAAATATGCATCTGCAGATCGACGGATTGTTAGAGGGGGCGCCTAATGAGTACTATGACGAGTTTTGTCGTCACGAAAAGGCATTTGTAGGAACAAAGCGGGCGCTGAACGTAAAACTAAACGCCTCGGTGCACCAACAACAGTCCGTACCCAAAATTGATATACCCATTTTCAACGGGAATTATTCGTTATGGCCCACGTTAATGGATCTGTTCGTGGAGGCAATACACAATAATCCTGTACTTGCAAAAACACAAAAAATGCAGCATTTAAAGGGGAGACTGCGCGGCGAAGCGGAGAAGCTCGTCCAGCATCTACACATCGCACCCGAAAATTACGACACGTGTTGGGAAATCCTGAACCATAGGTACAACAACAAGTTTCTGTTGTTCACCAAGAATTTCCAGAGCTTCATGCGTCAACCACACCTGCAAAAACAATCCGCATTCGACCTTAAGCGGTTATATGACACGAGCAATGAAACTATAAATGCGATACATAACTTGGGCGTAGATACGGGCTCATGGGATCCTGTCCTAGTCTACGTGCTAAGCGAGAAACTAGATCCCGAAACGTACGCGGAATACATGCAGTCTAGGCCGGACCCGCGAGAGATACCCACGTTCAACCAGTTCATGGATTTTGTTGAAAACAAATTTATGGCATTAGAACCCTTACATAGGAAAAGAACCGAAAACGGTAACAAACCCCATGTAAAACCACAATCCAACGCGCCTCATCCATTCAGCAAAAATCACAAACCAGCAAACTCTCGAAACTTCCATGCATACAACGCTGGGCGATTTAATAAGATCATGTGCCCATTATGCAATACTAACCACGCGTTCTTTCAGTGCTCCAAATTCACCGACATGGCAAGCTCAGAAAGGTTGGAATTCATCGAAAACAGCAATATCTGCAAAAATTGCCTGTACATGCATAACAAGGGCTATTGCGCGTCACAAAAAAGATGCAGAGAATGCAATAATCCACATAACACGCTATTACACAATGATATTGCCAAGTCAGCGCGGGCGCCTTCAGCAGCGCAACAGACGCCTAAACCGTCGACGTCAACCGCAACTAGGTCACCTAAAAGTATGCAAAATAACTTCGCATCGAATAATGATGACGAGATACTACTGGCCACTGCATTAGTGCAAGTAGCAACAGCTGAAGGCGATTACATCACATTACGGGCGTTACTGGACCAAGGCTCACAAATAACCCTAATCACTGAGAATGCAGCTCAAAGACTAGGTGTAAAGCGTCAACAGCTAAACGCGAGCATAAGCGGGATCGGCACCCTATCCAACAGGAGCAAAGGGAAGGTGAACCTACGGTGCAAATCCGTACATAATGACTTCCAGTTTACTACGGAAGCATTGGTCCTGCCACGGGTGATAAACAATCTGCCTAACGCGACATTTGCAAAAAGAACCTGGACTCACGTAACGGACATCACATTAGCCGACCCAGAATACAATATATCCAGACCCATTGACATACTCTTAGATGCACAAGTATTCTCTGAAATTTTGATGAATGGCCTGAGTAAGGGAATGAGCAACGAACCCATAGCTCAACAGACTCGCTTAGGGTGGATTCTGTCAGGCAATGTCAACAAGACATTCAACTGCAACGTGGTGATAAATCACGTGGATGAATTGACCAAATACTGGGAAGTGGAAGACATCAGTGGAGATGCATGCAGCTCGATGACATCAGCGGAGAGATATTGCGAGGAGTTTTTCGCTACTACAACAAAACGGCTGAAAAATGGCAAATATGCAGTTCGTTTGCCAATGAAGCCCAACTACGATCAGTTACTGGGAAAGTCAAAGCCGCGTGCAGTGGCACAATTTATGCAATTAGAAAGAAGACTATGCAGGGATGACAAACTGGCAGAAAACTACATCAAATTTATGCAAGAGTACCTAGAAATGGGACACATGAAAGAGAGTAAACCCGACTGCAACCCGTCATGCTACCTACCTCATCACGGAGTTCTTAAACAGGACTCACTGACAACAAAACTAAGGGTGGTCTTCAACGCCTCACAGAAGACTGACACAGGCTACAGCCTGAACGACTTGATGGAGTGCGGCCCGAAGCTTCACCAAGATCTACTGACGCTACTCATGGGATGGCGGCGATACAAGTACGTGTTTACAGCAGACTGTGAGAAAATGTACCGTATGATCTTAGTGCATGAAGAAGATCAATACTTGCAGAAGATAGTGTGGAGGGAAACCAACCAAGATCCCTTAAAAGAATACAAGCTATGCACAGTGACATATGGGACCAAGGCGGCACCATTTCTAGCACTCCGGACGCTAAAGCAACTAGCAAAGGATGACGCAGAGAAATACCCGTTAGCAGCTGACGTCATTACTAACGAGATGTATGTTGACGACGTACTAAGTGGTAGCGATTCCATCGAGAAAGCACAAGAAATGCAGAACCAACTCATCAACGTGTTAGGCGGGGCAGGACTCACGCTACGAAAGTGGTCAAGTAACGAGCCGACCCTGATTGAAAACCTATCAAAATCAGACCTGAACCAAACTACAATGCACTTTACAAACGATGGAACTACAAAAGCCCTGGGAGTACAGTGGAACCCTACAACTGACACATTTGCATTTACAAACAAAATAACCTCTGAAAACAGTAAACCAATGACAAAACGAAAGCTACTGTCCGAGAAAAATCTTCGATCCATTGGGCTGGCTGACACCTCTGACATTGAAAGCAAAATTGATGTTTCAAAGCGTCTGGCTATCAGGATGCGGTTGGGATGAAACCTTACCGAACAGCGTACAAGAAGAATGGAAGCGGTTTACAAGCGACTTGCACAACATAACCCGATATGAGATACCGAGATGGTTGGGAGACACAACTAAACCCTTCCAAGTACATGGGTTCTGTGACGCGTCAGAAAAGGCCTATGCATGCACTATTTATCTACTGACATTAGACAGCAAAAACAAGCCCTCAAGCCGACTAGTAGCTGCAAAATCTAGATTATCGCCAATCAATAAAAAATTGACATTACCACGGCTTGAATTATGCGGAGCCTTATTACTTTCCCGTCTGATGAAAAAGGTCCTAAAGGCTCTGAAGTGGAACAACATTGATAAAAACACCTACGCCTGGACGGACTCCATGATTGTACTAGGCTGGCTGCATGGGGACAACACAAAATGGAAGTCGTTCGTGAGCAACAGAGTACAACAAGTGCAGGAAGTCATACCAAAACAACACTGGAGGTACGTCAAGTCAGAGGAAAACGCTGCAGACTGTGCATCACGCGGTCTCAACTGTTCCCAGCTATTGCAACATCCTTTGTGGTGGCAAGGACCAGAATGGGTGAAAAATTACAATGAAAAAACAGCCGATAAATTTGCAATCATACCGACAACATGCGAATCAAAACAAAAACAAATGACAGCGTATGTTGTGAAACTCGAGCCGTCTTCAATTGTAATTGAATTACTAGACCGACACAGTGACATGGTTCACATTACAAGGGTCACAGCGTGGATAAAACGATTCGCAAACAACTGCTCGAAGTCCGAAACAAATACTACTAAGTACTTGTCATCAACAGAACTACAAAACGCTGAAAACCTTATATTTAAACAAATCCAACTACATACCTTCAAAGACGAAATTATGAGACTGAAAGAAAATAAGGGTCTAAGCAACAAAAGCAATCTTCTGAACCTAAATCCATTTCTTGACAAACATGACACTTTGAGAGTAGGGGGAAGGTTGAATAACTCGAACTTAAATGAAGACAACAAACATCCAATTTTGCTCCCACATGACCACAAATTGACAGAGTTATTAATTTGGCAAGCACACAACAGAACATTACACGGAGGTCCTAAGTTAACACTAACACATCTACGACAAAGAGTATGGATTGTAGGAGGACATCGCGCCGTTAAAAAGGTTCTACACAAATGCGTAACATGTCGCCGATTTCATGCAAAACCCTCAAACCAGATTATGGCTGACCTACCAGAACCGAGAGTAACAATATCTCGCCCTTTCACACATACAGGGGTTGACTTTACTGGCCACGTTGAGATCAAGGCAAACAAAGGCCGAGGCGTCAGAACATTGCTGGCGTACGTTGCCGTATTCGTTTGTCTGGCAACAAAAGCTATCCATCTGGAACTTGTGTCAGAACTGTCCAGTACAGCGTTTTTATCAGCCTTCAAACGCTTCTGTGCCCGTCGAGGCACCCCACGGGACATGTACAGCGACAACGATACGAATTTTGTGGGTGCAAACCGGATCTTACGACAACAATATAAATGCATTGTGGACACAATTGACAACCGCTTCTTGGGTAAAATATCAGAAATGGGAATCAAGTGGCACTTCAATGCCCCTGCTTGGCCAAGCGCCGGCGGACTATGGGAAGCCGCCGTGAAGAGCATGAAGTATCATTTAAAACGGGTCATCGGAGATCAGCGCTTAACGTACGAAGAATTTACCACGCTACTATGCCAGATTGAAGCTTGCTTGAACTCAAGACCACTTTGCACCGTAACTGAGAACGCCGAAGAAATAAACTGCTTAACACCCGGACACTTCTTAACCGGCACATCTCTTATGACTGTCCCAGAGCCGGACACTGACAACACCTACAATCTAGGCAAGAGATGGCAAATTGTGCAGCAATTAAGCAAGGACTTCTGGAAGAGATGGTCGCAAGAGTACCTTCAACAACTCCAGACAAGGCTAAAATGGAAACGGCAGACTACTGATCCACGAGAAAATGACATCGTTTGCATCGCGGATGAAAGGCTACCGGCAGGAAAATGGGCTCTGGGTCGTGTCGTAGAGTTACATACTGGAAAAGACGGCCACACGAGAGTTGTCACACTACAAACTGCAAAAGGAGCAGTCAAACGGCCGATCACAAAACTTATACCACTAGTCGAGGTTGACCAAAAAAGACTTGGCAACACGGATAAACCTACAAAAATCAGGCGGAGCAGACCGAACAAGCTTACTTGGAACAGCCTGGTTTGCTACACACTAATGCTGACCATGACATTCATAACGCCCACGGTCCAACAAGACATGAAGCTTACCCCTCTGACAAGAAATCAAACAATTCACTTTGATAAGATTGCAGACTTGCAAGAAATCCGAGACGAATGGAAATTAGTATTTTATTACAACATGACAAACTACTGGCGAAACGTTGACACTCTGCAAAAATTCGTGATTCATATAAAAGAATATCGTTGTGAGGACTGGATGATGCAATTCCACATCTTGATCAACCAACTTGAACAAAGCATGAACGAACTAGACTACTATAACAATTTACTGAAGTCTCAGCGACTAATCCAACACCGATTTAAAAGAGGATTAATCGACGGAGTGGGATACGTTGCCAAATCATTATTCGGAGTACTAGATCAGCACTTCGCAGAAAAGTACGAACAGGACATCGACTACATCCAACAAAATGAGAACCATTTGTTACACCTCCTCAAAAACCAAACAAGCATACTTGAAACCGAGCACAACATTGTACAACGCAATGAAGCGACGATGGTAAAGCAGTTCACCTTGATAAATGAACACCTCACTAATCTGGAAAACAAAACAGAAAAGAATGAGCATGACACTGCTAATGCATTCTACATCATAACATCGGCAATAGCTGCAGAAAAAATGGCTCAAAATCTAAAAGACATCCAACAAACGCTCATCAATACGTTGACAAATATGTACCAGGGACATATGGACGTACACCTTCTATCCCCAACTCAAATGCAAAGCGAACTAGATAGAGTAGCTCGACAGCTACCGCGCGACGCCACGCTTCCGGAAGTCCAGCATGATGTAAGAGATATCTACAGACTGTTCAGAATACATGCACGCATTACACAGCAATATCTTTTGATGGAAGTAAAAATACCAATTCTGAACGATGTTCTATTCGAGCTGAATAAGCTCATCAGCATACCTCAACGCATTGGCACTAACCGGGTGATGTACGCAATCCCGAATTCTGAACTAATAGCATTTAACGCCAACCAATACTCGTTTATACCCCTCGAACAATCTGACGTTCAAGAATGCCAAAAGATTCAGGACGAAACGTTAATGTGCAAGTTAAATCACCCTATTTACAGCACCGGTGACCGACGCAAGTCAATTTGCGATGTACAGTTGATTCGGGACAATGAAGTACACAGTGTGTACTGCCACACGGAAATAAAGGAATGCGCTGACAAGTGGGTAAAACTACACAAGCAAAACACATGGTTTTATTATTGTTGTGGCGCGTGCGAAGTGCAATTAGTCTGCGGCGCTCAAATTACATCGGAGACATTATATCACTCGGGTCTGATTACACTCAAACAAGGTTGTCACTTGCAGGGTGACTCATTCACGTTGCACGCATACATGGAACAGAAAAGTGATGTTATAGTCAATGAACCATTCGCCATGATTACGCCCACAATCTCTCCCATCAACAACATCATCAACACGTCGATCCGTAACACGTCATTGCCTATCGAAACGCACGAAGAGATGTTCCAGAAAATTGACACACAACTGCGCTCGATCAAAGATCAATCAAACCTGGAAACCTTATCTCCCCACGACATTCACCACTACACCGCAATCTACGCTGTTATGACAATTAGCATTGCACTAGCAATAACATCGGTGTACTTTTGGAGAAAGAAAAGCACCAAAAGACAGGGGAAGGGCTCGCGAGGTGCGAGAAGCAGAAGAGGACGAGAAGAAGAAGACGACATCGAGGACGGGTGTAGCAAAGTACACAAACGGAATTCGAAAGTGAACGAAGGGACAAGTGCTGACCCTACCCCACCCTTAAGTGAAGTGAAATTTGACTCTGAGAAACATAGTGACGTGTGTGATTAGGGAGTGTGACAATTATACTTATGGATTTTAAGTGTGTATTTACATAATGTTCTAAATTAGTTTTGTTTAATTTTGTTATTTACATTTTATACACATTCGTGCTCTGCATTAGTTAATTTAGTTATTTTCATTATTATAAGGATTATCATTATTATCATTCCTTGTCTTGGCAATATGTACGGTGCACGTACATGATTCTTAAAAATGTTTAGTAAGTGATGAGTTGTGCAATAAGTCGCATGCGCATCTTTACACTTACACGCGCGACCTACATTAGTAAAAGATGACGATCATGCAGCAGCAGCATGCAGAGCATGGGTGGTGCAGTTTTCTATCTAAATTCAATTTAGTGTTCCAATAGACGTGGTTTGAGTCGGACAACTTGCATTTTTATTTCTGGATTCAAGCCCGCTGGCACTCATTGCATTCTACATTTCACTGACATTTGCATTGACAATAATTACTATAAATGTTAAGGTGTATTTGCATTTGCACCCTACAACAAAACTATTTGTTGCTTTCCTTGTTATCATGTTACGCTGTTTCTTATCTTCATTGTTCCAGTTGCAATCGCGGTTACTCTGGGGAAAGATGCGACGTTTCCATTTGCAAGGATTATTGTTTCGAAGGGAACTGTAGCGTCAGTAGTGAGGGACAACCTAATTGCAGGTATTTGGTTTTCCATTCTACCATGTAGCACCAAAGCCTTTGTTCGTAAAGATAATGTGTGAGCATTTATCAGCTCGTATGCTCCAAGTGAGTTGACGGTTTCAGACTTGTATTAATTTGAAGTCCGAGTGACCTCACATTGTTTCCTACACAGCAGTGTCATGCTGCTGTCTGAGATGAACTTTTCGAGAGTCCAAAAGCACAGTGAACGCACCTCGTACTTTTGTTACATACAACTGGTGTCAAATATTTGATTTCTCACTATTTCAGTTGCAATCATGGATATTCTGGAGAAAGATGCGAAGTAGACGCGTGCTATAAGCACTGTTTAAACAATGGTGTTTGTTCCCTGAATGATGCGGAAAAGCCTATTTGCCAGTGCACATCGGATTATCAGGGCGAAAGATGCGACGTTTCCATTTGCAAGTACTATTGTATGCAAGGGAACTGTAGTATCAGTACTGAGGGACAACCTACTTGCAGGTATTTTGATCTCACTTGCATCCTACAATGTAGTTTGTTGCATAGAAAATGAATACTTTAATAAATATTTATCGGCTCGTTACTCTCTCACTGCAAGAAAATCCTCTGCTCATACAGAGAGGGTGCCAGCATTTATCAGTACGCTTGCTCAAAGCGAGTTTTATTTATTTTAAGTCCAAGTTCCCTCACGGTGTTTCCTTCACCGATGACAATGTTGTCTAGGTTAAACTACTAGAGCGTCCGAAACCTAGCGCAGTGGACGCATCTCGTTTGTTTGTTACAACTAGTCACAAATAAAGTTGGTTTTATTGATATATCTTCATTATTTCAGTTGTAATGCCGGCTACTCTGGGGAACGGTGCGAAGTTAACGCGTGCCATAGTTATTGCCTAAACAACGGTGACTGTTCCCTAAATGAAGAGGACGAGCCGGTCTGCCAGTGCGCAGCAGGCTATGAAGGTGAAAGATGCGATGTTGCTACCACTCTCACTGATGTTTGTATATGTGCTGACAAAACGATGACGCAACGAATATTAAGAAACCTGCACAGCAAAGTGAATCAAGTTATTAACGAAGAGCTACAATGTACCTTGTAACACCACTTGGATAAACTTGGTGAGAATGCTGCCAAGATCCAAATCTGCGAGGAGTCAATGAATGATAATTTACAAAACCACGATAAAAATGCTTCCGTAGCGAAACGTCCTGTTAGCAAAACGTCCTATTAGCAGAACGTCCTAAAAACAAAAGAATGGAAAAAGTACAGTCATACCACACAAATATTAACATACTATGATTTTTTCACATGGATTTAAAACGTAACACGTAAATTCCGACTAATACTTTGAACAAGCCTTTTTTTAAATATGGCTATATATAACTTTGCTTTGCACAATTACAAGTGAGTAATAAATTTTTAAGCACTTTGTAACATTCATTATAGCTGAATCTTGGCCGACTTATGTAACTTTAGAAACATTGCAATAATATTTAACTGTGGAGCTGATCTGATGATGGAGCAGGAATGTGGCCGTAGCAACTCCTTAACCAAACAAGTTAGCACTGTCGTGTTTGGAGTCATTGGCTATGTATTAAAAAGTGACTTTACACTATATGGTGCCCATGATGGAGCAAGTACCTACTTGCTGAGCAAGTAGGTGACCAAAGCATCTCTTTAACTTAACAGGATATCACCATCATTTTTAGGTTTATCAGATATTCATAGCCAAGTAATATTAGACTAGATTGTGCCTAATTTCTGATAATGGTGCAGAAAGGCCACCATTGGAACTCCCCAACCAAACGAGATAGCCTTTTAGTGTTTGAGCTCGATGGTTCCGCCTCGATAGAAGCTATGGCCCAAGGTGTAATCCACCAGAGTCACTCCTTGACTAGACAAGGTAGCTCCGTTGTGTTTTGGAAATTTGGACTATCGTGAAATTACTATCAGCTAATTCAATGTGAAAACGATCAATGACACGTATTCAAAAGAGACTATAAAAATAAACTAATAGGTATTAACACTCTCTCTGCCATGGGATCCGCGGGCGGGTCCCAAAATTTTCGAGTGCGTAGGGCCGGTCTTATTTTAAAGAAATGTTAACCAGCAGGCCGTGGAGGTCGCCGCCTGCCCCCAAAACATTTTGTCCGTTACGCCGCTTGTAATTTTCTAGAATTTACCTGATTTGATTGATTTTTTTTTAGCATGTAGCTCTTTGTATGCGCACGCCGATACCAGACATATTTTTTCCTTATTAGCAGGCCAGTAGTACAAATATCTGCTTGAATTTAGGGGGTCACAGCGGATCCCACGGCGTGCTAAAAGCATTCTCAACTAGACGCCGGCGGACCCCACAGCCTGCTGTAATATTTTTTCATTTTGAGTGACGGCCTAGCGCAGCGGAATCGTTAGGACCCGCAGGCGGACCCCATGGCTTGCTGAATTGGAAACATGCTATATAATGCGGCACTGCCCGCATTATATAACATGTTTCCAATTCAGCAAGCCAGAGTGTTAATAAAATAAAACAGTACACAAAAAGCTCCCGAAGAAAGCTGAAATTTCAGTTTTCTATGATCAGAAGTTTTGGCTGTGCGTTGTCTGTCAGTCACTCAGTCACACAGTTGATGATTAGTATGTACACATGAATACCAAGTAAAAACTAAACTTACACGTTCAAGTAATACCTCCCTCTATAAAGGGTAACGTGTAAAATACTTTTTAATTAATAGACTAAACGTAGGGCCGTTCGCTCAAACCGCAACATTTTTCTTCATCATCATCATCATATCAGCCGAAAGACGTCCACTGCTGGACATAGGCCTCCCCCAAGCGTCGCCACAACGACCGGTTCTGCGCGTCCCGCATCCATCGGCTACCCGCGACCTCCACCAGGTCATCGGTCCACGAATCGGTCGGCTAATAATTTGGTTTTAAATGAAAAGAAAACGAAATGTATAAGATTTGCTTTACCCAATGTCAAAAGCAGTGATTGTGACATAGTATTGAACAGGGAAAAACTATAATTTGTCGATAAAACGGTTTTCCTGGGAATTACGCTTGACCCAAGGCTACAATGGGGCCCTCGTGTAACATCTCTTTCTGGACGGCTAAGTTCAGCAGCTTATGCTGTTAGGAAAATCCGCCAATTAACGGATGTCGATACCGCAAGACTGGTCCATCTTAGTTACTTTCAGAGTATCATGTCTTACGGTATTTTACTATGGGGACGGGCTGCAGACATTGAGTCTATTTTTATTCTGCAGAAAAGAGCCATCAAAGCGATATACAATCTCCACCGGCGCGATTCTCTAAGGGAACTGTTTAAGAATATTAACATCATGACGGTACCTTGTCAAAAGATTTACGAAAACATTATGTATGTCAGAAAGAATTTACATCTTTTTAGTAAAAGAGGCGACAGACATAATTATGGTACTAGAAATAGGGACCAATTAGTTCAACCAGGTTTCAGACTGGCTAAAGTTGCCTCATCTTTTATGGGGTACTGTTTAAAATGTTATAATAAGATATATTAGAACTAAATGAGACAAAATTTAAATCTTGTATTAAACGCACACTATGCAGGCAAGCATATTATAAGTTGGGGGATTATATTGAAGATAAAAATGCTTGGCTGAATGCTGGTCCTGCTCCACAACCACTAGGGCGCACAAAATAATCTGTTAGCATTTGGAAACATTGTTGGACCGGCTGAAGATTGTAAAAAACAATATTTGCATTGTATAGACTCAATTTATTTAGCAATGTATAATTTCATCCATTTTAACGGCACATGTGTGAGTACTGTGTACCTTAAACTTAAGCTATAGCTATCAGTTTTAGGTTTGTTTTTGACTTGAATGTACCCTGGCGGTTGGGAGGATCATGCTCACACAAAAGTCTGGCTGATGGTGGCGTATGCGTTGGATCATTTGGCTCCCTTCAAAATGGTTGAGCCGAATGATGCTAGCGCATGCGTCATATTCGTGAACGGACGCTGTCAGTTGGGACTGGTCATTTCTCAGTTGCCATGGTTTATTTTAAATATTTCTTTGAATTGTTCCTTTTTTCCCGGACGCTTATATCCTGCTCGTCTTTTACATCGTTCTCACATGTTTGTATAATTTCAACTAGGTGTAAACAAAACTTTGTAACAATTTATTATTTTTAAAAGAGTGTCCGTGGAGTTTCTTGCACGTTCTTCTCCATAGAGATCTACGCTTTGGAACGTGCAAATAGCTTCATCTTTTCGGACTGACCGACCTTGACAATTCAAAAGTGCCTGTAAATGGTTTATTTGAAATATACGATTTGATTCGATTTGATTTGACCTTGTGGGAGGCCTTCCAAAGTTGCGTCTTCCGGTACGCACTCCAGAACTTTTCGGCCCCATCGAACATCTGTTCTGCAAACAATGTGCCCTGCCCACTGCCACTTTAGTTTGGAGATCCTTCGGGCTATGTCGGTAACCTTGGTTCTCTAGCGGATATCATCATTTCTGATTCGATTACGCAAAGAAACTCCAAGCATTGCCCTCTCCATTGCCCTTTGAGTGACTTTGAGCCTTCTGACGAGGCCCATTATGAGCGACCACGTTTCAGTTCCATATGTCAAACTGGCAACACACATTTTTCTTACTTAGAGTATTTTTATACCCGTCGTAACTTTTAAACGAATGGTTCAATTTTATAATTTAAAGTGTAATTGATAATTTAGGTTGGTTATGTACACGTATACATAACCAAGGGACCGTAGACCTCATTATATGGTTTTATTTTCAACTCGATACCTCCACGCATTTCCGAGATAAAGGGTCTTGACAGACAGACGGACGGACAACAAAGTGATCATATAATGCTACGGCCACACTACAGTAATATGGCAATAATTGAAACAAAATCAACTGAAACAACACCAGTAATTGCCATATTACGGTAGTGTGGCCGTAGCATAAGGGTTGGGTTTTTTTCCTTTTAAGGTACGGAACCCTAAAAAACTCGCCCTTAAAGTATAATTTTGAAATATTTTAAACAAGCTTATTTTAAAACAAAGTCAAATATCGTTCGTTTTAGATTAATACCGTATATTCGGCATAATTTGCCTGTACTTTAGTATAGGCATAATTTGCAAATTATGCCGCAAAAAACGTATATTTCGACACTCTCAAGGCAATCAAAATGTATAGGGTGTTTTACGTTCGGGGTGGGTATTAGGCTAACTTTGCAATCATTATTAACGTGTAGGGTGAAGGAAGGGATATAGTATATTGGTGGGGTAGGCTTAGGGGTATGAGATGTCTTATTCATTATGTACTAGTATAGGTTATGTTAAATATTGTGACCAACATTGTGGATTGTTGTTTAAAATCAATAATGAGAATTCATTTTTTTTTTTGAAAATTTGTGTTGAAAAATGTCATTTGAAGTGTCAAGTGCTATGGCGACACTAAGTAATAATAATAATTTATTTATTGGTACACACACAAGTTGTTACACATAATCAATTACACAATGAAGAATAGAACTAAAGTAGATAGCGAATGCAACAGAAGTGGCCATGGGCCCCAAACTAGGCACAGCCTGTATCTTGGTGGCCCAGGATCATTGAATTAGTACATTGGATACTTGTGTGGCAGCACAATGTTACAAGCTTTTATATATTAAATATTAAGAATTAAGTGTCGCCATAGCTGTCAGAATTTCTTGTTGTTATGTTATTGTATGAGATTTAACTTGTAATTCGTTTTGATACAAGTAAACAAAGGCTTATCATCAATAGCAATGTAACCTATTGTGTAAGGATTGTTTCAAAAAGTCTACAATATACCACAATCATTACAACTTGTCGTTTTCCTTGCAATATCCTCCAGCAACGCTCTCGAACGTCAACAGGATTGTTATTCTTAAGCCTCGTATCCACTAGACAACATTTGTCACGCTACACATACGACCAACATGATGAGCGACGTTGCACAACAGCGCGCGACACTTCCAGCTGGCACGCGGCTTCTTGTTTGTTTCCGTGTAACATGCAGTTGAGCGTCAAATGTTGACAAGTGGAGACGTCACGCGCGAAAATGTCCATCGTGCAATCTGACAAACGAGGACTTAAATTATGGAACTGATCGCATCTGTGAATGTTTGTTGGATACCTACTGCTCACCAAGAATATACAAACAGATTGGATAACAGTACATATGGGGTTCAATTACGATATTAACACTGGTTCCTCTGGAAACATGATGACAACAAAATAGACAACATGGGCAACATGTGCAATATATCGCGCGACAAATGGTCACTAGTGGATCATCATCATCTTTCTGCCCGTATCCCATGTTATTTGGGGTCGGCGCAACACGTTTTTTTCATCCATGCTGATCTATCAGTCGTCACTCTATCACTAACTCCCTTTTCTTTCGTATTGCTCCTCACACAATCCATCCATCCAAATGTTGCCTAGTGGACACGAGGCTTTAATTGCAAAATGTGTAAATTAACAAGATTATGTAAGATTGACTGACAGTCCACTTCAAGCTCACTGCAGCTAAATTTTCACGCTGAGGAGTTTACAAAGTAGACCGGTGTCCTGTAAGATGAAAACCTGACGAATAATGGCTGGAACTTCCATGAATGTTCAAATCCTAGTTGCAAATTAGCATATTTTCTGCCAGATTTGAGGATTTGTTTTCTCGAGGTCAAACATTTATCTCTGAATATAGTCGGCGGTTTTTCCGCCAAGTTTCATTGATAAAAATGTTAAATAACCTAATTTTAGACATTGATGCAAGCACTGCGGTTACTTATATGCGACGATACATCCTGGAGTCCTTAACCCTCTTTAAGGAGTCTCCAGGGTACGAACCAGACACGGTTGTTTCGGGTAGTAACTGTTTCAAACTCGGTGGGAGGACACGAGGATTACCCGGAAGACACTGTAGAGCATATGATGGAAGTCTGCTCTGCTTGGGCGAAGCACCGTCGTGTCCTCGTCAAGGTGATCGCCGGCGGCGAGCTCTCGCGTCCGTCTCTGGTTCATCCATGGTCCGAAGCGAGGGTACTGTGGCACAACCTCCTTGGTTGGCTCACCCTCCGGGGACCTCCGTCGATTTAATCATAAAAAAGGCTTTAGAAGAATTAGGAATTTAGAATAGGTTCAAATATTGACATACGATGATTGATTTGTTTTTCTGACAGAACTGTAAAAGTTTTTCTTGAGAGCACCCGCTCAATATAATGATCTCTTAAATCGCCAAAAGTATTTTATTCATATCGATCCCCAGACGTTTCAGAAGCCCTAATCTAAACGTCTACAGTACATGGGAAGCAGTCACCTCCGACTGCAAAGCAGTAATTCAAGCGCAGGAGAAAGCGGGACGCGTGAGGGAGACGCAAACCTCACGCCCCAGCCGCAACAGAAGAAGTCGCGCTGGGCGTTGGGAGCTGCAGGGTGATTTCTGGCTACCCTCGTAGGCGTTAAAATGGTCATGAAAGAAATCGGCTTTTGTTGCACGAAAAATGTAGGCACGGACGACGTCGTGGGCAGAAACTAGTGTGACATAAGTGTCGCAATAGCAAAATATAATAAAATAGAAATTAAATTAAAATTAAAAGGCATGTCGGGTCCCTTCGTGCGCAAATACGACTTGTACTTGGCCGGTTTTTAATCTTTATTGACAAAGGAACCTTCCTCAATAAATATAGATTAAAAAACCGGGGGCTTGTTCAAATATCAGCATATGCAAATGTCTATCTACCTATCTATGCTTACATTTGAACATACGCTTCCCAGTAAAGTTTTTTATGAATTTTTAAACTAAATCGCAAATAGTTGTCCACTAAAGCGGAGCGGAGATTTTATGCAATTCCATAGGTTATTATTGGTTCCACTCCGCTCCTCTCCTCTTCCCTCAGGATAGCTAACGCCTGCGCGGTTACAGCGAGCAAATCAACAGAGCGTGCGATGAGGGTTACAAGTAGTTGTGAGAGGTAAACGCTTTTTCTTTCTTTCTTTTTTTTTAGGTTGTCAGTTATATCTTGCATGTCACTTTGCTTCTTCCATCTTTGTTTGGAAGCGAACAAAATACAAGCTTGATTGAAGAGCCTCTCGAAAAGCCCGACCATGTATACGGTCAAATAATTAGTTTTTAATGTTGAAATCCGGTTACACTGAGGTTTTTCAAAAAGTAGGTAACATGTTTGAAAGTAATTGGACACAAGAACACAATAAATAAATCAGGTGTTGATTGAAAAGAGCTGGACAACCTATCTCAGAAGTACCTGTCTGTATATGACGTTGCGAACACAATTATTTTAGGCGCATGCAAATACAGAAAATGACAAAGTGCGACTGCGGTGGGCGCTTCAAGGTGACACTAAATGGGAGACCAACGCGGTAAGTGGACCCCTGTACTAGCAGACGGACGTTGAGCTGAATTGGTGAAAAAAGAATTGTTTCTGGTTCACCCAGAGCGAGGGAAGTCATTTGATGACTTCCCATTCTTAAAAAAAGGTACTGAAGCTTCGCACTGGGAATCGTTGTCAAGGTGAATGTTCTGCCGTACCGTAGCGACACACGACTGCGCAGTTCCGCACTGCCTACGATACGTATGCGAGGAATGTCGCTCTGAAGTAGGCGTAGTACCTACTACAAGGGTAATTTAATTAATTCCAGACGTTTTAATTTACTAGTACCGTGTGATCTTACTTATATCTTCATGATTCGAAATCAACGAGAATTATGGGCGTTGAGTCGCTTGCCGTATTTTGTATTTATTACTGCAACTTCTCCGAGCGATTGTAGATCGTCTTTTTTTCCTTTTTTCTTATCGAAATACAATAAAAGATAAATTAGAATACTACTACGTTGTTGAAAACATGTAGGTGTAATTCCTCGTGTCCAGTAATCACTATGTACACTCCGATGGTTATTCGATATGCAAGAGCCTGCACACGTGCGCCCCGGGCTACGACCTGTGAGCAACTCTCCGTCACTGCCATAGATTATACATTATAATGTCACTATCTACCCGCATACACTACATCCCTTCTTTGTTTTAATTGATTTGAAATGTTTCAAAATTACAATTAACGTTTTAATATTCCTACTCAATCTATATAACATGGCGGGAACTAATCAAATGTCTCAACTCATCAAATTCACATGAATTTGACCTTAAGCCTTGTCTCCCAGTGGGGTGATGACAATGTGGTCACTTTTAACGCCACCAAAACACAGGCGTGTCTTTTTACCGCAAAAAGGAGTCGTTTTGACCAAACTCCTACTTTTCGGGGTGCATCTGTTCCTGTGACTGATCGGCTCGAGCTCCTAGGCATGGAGTTGACATCCAGTCTCAAATTCGGCGCCACCATCGAGTACAAAGCCCAAACCGCGGCCAAAAAGCTGGGCATCCTAAATAGGGTGAAGCGATACTTCAGGCCTGGACAGCTTTTAACCCTATATAAAGCGCAAGTCCGATCCTGCATGGAGTATTGTAGCCACCTTTGGGATGGCTCAGCTAACTATCAGCTTGCCGCGTTTGACTCGGTGGAACGCAGAGCTAAGAGGCTCATCGGTGACGTAAAACTGGTGTTTGCCAAGCTGCATAGCTTGGCTCATCGCCGTAAGGTTGCCTGCTTGTCGGTCTTCTACAGATTGTACTTCGGTGAGTGTGCCCAAGAACTCCACGACCTCATCCCACCGGCCCCCTTCTACCATCGGACATCCAGACGCACTGCATCTTACCATCCCTACCTTGTTGCTATTCCACCAACTCGCACTAAGCGTTTCCAAACGTCTTTTATAATGCGCACAGTAAAGGAGTGGAACTCTCTGCCTGCGTCTGTGTTTCCAAACGCTTACAACCCTAATCTCTTCAAAGTTAGAGTGAACTGGCTCCTTCTGGGTAAGCTCGCTCCATCGTAGACTTTGTCTCGGTCATCTCTGACCTAGACTGGAGTCAAGAGCAAACCCATCACAAATAAAAAAAAATAAAAATAAAAAATTGAAAAAATAAAAACAAACACCGCTATCTCATAGCTCGGAAAAACACCATAGCTACACTGGTACTTCCGCATGGGAAGAATACCGAGTATACTTTAATTTGTGCCCTACGAGCTACCGCACGGCCATGATATAGACTGCCTCATTTATATCACTCTGGGATACTGCTACGATACCCTGGTACACTCGTTTGCGTCTAACGTTCATGTGAAAGAGCTACATTCACGAATTATTCTACGTTAATCTACCAACATCATGGTCATCGCTGCACAGTAGGTACAGTTTGAATCAATCAAAGTTATTTTAATCTCACATACCTTTTTTTTAAGGATGGGAAATCATCAAATGACTCCTTCCGCTCTGGGTGAAGCAGAAAGCAGTGTCAGACTCTTACTGACTCAAACCCATCCGTGATCCTCCTAATGCCCTTTGCGTTCCAGGGCACACATACCTTACTAGGTATGTGTGCAACCAGGACCAGCAACTAGGTACTGAAAAATGGAAAATGTATTTAGGAATCGTAATAGGTCAGAATTCTTTGCACCCTCAAATCTTTAATCAATCGCATTAAAATCAAGTTGTTGTTCATTATAGTTTACTATCGAATTATGTAACTGTTGTGAAAGGAAAACTGTTGCCGTTTCCACTAAAACGTCTAAGACGGAACATGACCTTGTGGCAACCTTGCCGTGCTCTTTTCAGTAATTTGGTCGATAATATGCACCTCTTTATTAAAGAATTGACAAATTCCGGCTTGATTACTCAAACTTAATAAAAATTATTGAAATGGTTCTCCTTTCTCCTGTTTCATGAGTAAAAAAAGATACTTTCTCGGATCACATTCGCAATCAAATGGTCTAAGTTCGGAAGTGTGGATGACGCATGAGTCATTTTAGGCAGCCGGCAATAAAATATCGACTCATAATTTTGCGTGGCTTTTGCTGAAAACCAGTGACAGTGTTACAACTTCATATCCCTATTATACTTTTTCAAGTATTCTTTGCGTGGACCTAATTATATATTTGTAATTATGTTGGTTAAACATCATACGGTCCCTTAGATAGGTTCTTAATTAATTTGCGTAGCCTTTAACTGAACCTTTATGAAAACCATGATTGTCTCAACATAAATTGTGCAAGTATACAATTAGAAAAGTACCTAATTTAAATATTGTGACTTAATTGTCGCTAATCTATCGTTATACAATAAAGTTGAAGAGCTTCTTTGTGCTTGAATGCGCAAACCTCTGGAAGTCGAGTTTTTAACCCAATTGAATTGTTATTCAAATTGATTGAATCTTCAATGTGTAATGTGGTTTCTTATTATCTCGATCATAATAATTGTTTTTTTTTTGTAGGTAGGTACCGTTTGGGAGTTACGTGCACAATTAATTATATTTTGGAATATACAGCCATAGTTTTCTTTTTTTTTCGTGGCCTTATTTTTTTTCCATCCCATGCATGGCCATTAACAACAATGAAGGATAGTTGGATTATATTTACCAGTTACCATTGTTTACGTATTGACTCGGTTCATAAGTGACTTTAATTTAGGTGTAATGAGTGTTCATTTCCTTAAAGCAAATATTGACATGCTACTATAATACCAAGAATTTGGAAGAGGCTATTTGGAACGGAGCTACACGAAAACAACCGGTAGACAAAATTAATAATTTCTTATTTTGTCCCTTCCTTTTGTTTCTTTTGTAGGATTAATTTGTACTCACTTTTATTCTCGTCACCACTTGTAATAAAAAAGCGGCCAAATGCGAGTCGGACTCGCCCATGAAGGGTTCTGTAGCAGCAAGTAAAATAATATAGAAGTTCTTGTAGTTCGTTGTAACTTTATAATTATTATTTACTTAGGCACATATTACTGATTTATTATTAGAAAATAATGGTTCACGGTTTATGCATAAGGTTTATCTACACTAATATTATAAAGAGGAAAGATTTGTTTGTTTGTTTGTTTGAATTGAATAGGCTCCGAAACTACTGGACCGATTTGAAAAAATTCTTAGTAACATAGGCTATATATTGTCCCCGTACTCCCACGGGAACGGGAACTACGCGGGTGAAACCGCGTGACGTCCACTAGCGTTTATGAAATTGAATGTATTTTTTTTATATTTGATTTGATTGATTGAAAAGTAAATTGCGGTTTACGATGTATGACGTATTAAAAAAAACCTACTTACTAGATCACGTTCAACTAATTTTCGGTGGAAGTTTGCATAATGTACATCATATATTTTTTTTAGTTTTATCGTTCTCTTATTTTAGAAGTTACAAGGGGGGACACACACATTTTACCACTTTGGAAGTTTCTCTCGTGCAAACTATTCAGTTTAGAAAAAAAAAACCTATCCATAGATACCCCTCAAGTACGGGTTTAATGAAAAAAAGATTGATTTTCAGTTCTAAGTATGGGGTACCCCCAAATTTTTTTTTTTCTATTTTTATGTGAAAATCTTAATGCAGTTCACAGAATACATCTACTTACCAAGTTTCAACAGTATAATTCTTATGGTTTCGGAAAAAAGTGGCTGTGACATAGACGGACAGATAGACAGACACACATGACGAATCCATAAGGGTTCCGTTTTTGCCATTTGGCTACGAAACCCCAAAATAACAGCGCTGATTTTGATTACAAAATTTTTGACAAACATTAGTCTTCGTGCGTTTTGTAGATAATTATAATAAAACTCCTCGGGCTCATATTAATATTATTTAATTACTCCAATCTAACAATCTACGACAATGATACAAACTATAATAATTCAGCTATCATGGATATCGACACAGTTGTTCTAGTTTATCCGACCCGTAGCTCGTTCCAAAACCAAGTGAACGAATCGATTGCTGGCTCGCGCCTCCTAGACCATTTGTCCACCGTCACCGTTTGGTGTTGCCACATAATTAATATAATCGTTCTCAATAATCAATATTTAAGTTTAGTCGCTTTTAAAAATATAGATTAATGAACCTAACATAATGATACCAATATAGGGGAAGGAAGGGTATGATGGAAGGGTTGGGCAAGATGGAAATTTCCTACCTATCCCAAACCTTGTAACGAATCTTCCAAGTCTCTACGCTCATAAAAACTGGCCAAGTACGAATCAGTCGCGCGTGCAAAGATTTCCGAACCAATTTCTTTTTGTAACATGTAACTTTAACTTCTTATAATTTTTTCTGTAATCTATGGGTAAAAAACTATGATATACATTTTTTTAATTCTAGGCTCAGTAATTTCGGAGATGGAGAGAATGGTCATCTTTGGTCTAATTTCTTGAATTACTTCATACATATTCATTTAACTTCGCATCGTTCTCCAGAGTAGCCAGCATTACAACTGAAATAATGAAAATGAATGAATAAACCCAACTTCATTGTGACTAGTTGTAACAAGTGAACGAGCTGCGCGTCCACTGCGCTGCGGTTAGAACGTTACTATAAGTTTATCTGATCTTGGACAACTCTGACGTCATTGAGGGAAATCGGACTTCAAATTAAAATAAATCTGAAATCCCCAATTCACTTTCAGAAAGGGTGCTGACAACTCGAGATACCCTCCCTGTATGACAAGGGGCCTCTAGCCTCCAGTAGGACACTAATGGGCAGGCATAAATATTAATAAAAGTGTTTACAGTATACATGCAACTAATTACATTGGTACCATGACTTACCTGCATTTAGGTCGTTCCTCAGTATCGACACTACAGTTTCCTTGCAAACAATAGTCATTGCAAATGGAAACATCATTTTTTTTGCCCTCATAAACTGCTGTGCACTGGCAGACCAGCTCGTCTTGCTCGTTCGGGGAACAGACACCGTTGTTTAAGCAGTACATATAGCAAGCGTTAACTTCACACCTTTTTCCGAAATAACCAGTTTTGCAACTGCGGAGTCCTGGCTACGTTAGTCAGCCTAGCTGCGCCAAAATGTACAAGAAGCCTCCTGGGTGCTTCATAGGTTTCGCGGAGCAACATCATCGTTCCGAGGATTTGTTTACGTCGAGAAGCAAAGGCCTTATGCCAGGATGAAGTCGGCAACTGATTTCTTGGCGTCGAAGCAAGTTCTGCACATTGGGCAGTCTATGGTGCCTATGTTGAGAGAGATTCTTAGGGCGAAATGACCCGTAATTATACCTATTATTATTCGGAGGGTATTTCTACTAAGTAAGCTAAGAAGTCGTTTAATTAGTCGCGTGTATAGACTTGACATTGCCATATTTGACTGCCTGCAATTTGTAGCCCGTGACCATTTGTTGTCATAAAGTTAGGTTGATCTCAGAAAAAATCATGTACAAAACTGTGAGAAAGGTAAGAGAGACTACCATCTCGGAAACTCCCTTCGCGAGTTCGTCTCTTGCGTTATTGCTTAGGGATCTACAGTTTCCCACGATCCACTGGAGGGTGAAGCCCGCTACGGATAATTTCTGACCCTTAACTAGTCATAACGTATCATGGGCTCACTAGAAATTGAACAGTTTTGAAACTAATCAGAAAATAATTGAGAATAAGGGGAATCCTGGGAATGAAAATAACGTCACCGGAACAACATCCTGGTACAATTAGCCGTAATGTTAATTTAGGTACTATAACAGTTTGGCTGCTTCGGGAGGTTCCTGTGTCGTATAGGCAGGGAACCGGACGCTCGGTGTCACCACTGCGTCGACTGTCGGGAGGACACGGCGCGGCATACGCTGGCAGAGTGTGCCGCTTGGGAGGAGCCGCGCCGTGCCCTCACCTCTGTGGTAGGCAGTGACCTCTCGCTGCCGGCCGTAGTCCGTGCTATGGTCGACGGCGAGGAGTCCTGGGACGCGGTGGTCTCCTTCTGCGAAACAGTTATTGCGCAGAAGGAGGCTGCGGAAAGGGAGAGGGAGATCTCGACCTCCGTCCCGGCCGCAGCAGACGCACCGGGCGTCTGAGGAGGGCATACGCTGCCCTCTTCCGGCCCCCCTAACTGGGTCCAGGGGCGGCGGACTTGGGGACGTCCGTCGCCCCCCATTCATCTGGACCCGAGGTGGCGGCGCGTGATGTTCCCGTGCGCCCCTCTTTGACGTCGCGGGGGGAGTCAAACACCTCACTCCCCCCGCTGACCCGAGGTGGCCCGCAGAGGCGGGCCGGCACCAGCCGGGGATCACGGAAGTCGCAAGTTCTCGCGATCCCCGGCGTAGTGAGAGATGGAACAACGGGGTGGTTTTAGTCAGTAAGAGTCTGACAGACCCCTCCGCCCGCCCCAGGGCGAAGGACATCCATGAGGATTTCCCCCCGTAAAAAAAAAAAAAGGTACTATAACAGTTTGTTGGATATGTGTGTGATTAAATATGCGAGGAGTCAATGAAGGATGGTTTACAAAACCACAACGAAACCACGTCCAAAACGCAAACATGAAATATGAAGTTCTGAGAATTTAAACAAATCAGTAATACAACCAACTTGAAACATGTAACGCCAACCCACGTGGATTCGGACCTTTAACCTAATGACAATCATGTTTTTAATTCAATTCTAAATTCTCACTTTACACATTAAACATGCATTTCGATATGATGAGATTTTTCATCTTCCCCAGCTCTTGTCGCCTTGTATCAAAGATTATTAAATCTTTTACTTAGAATGAGACTTTAAGAAAACAACACATGAATAGTACCTAAAGCTGAATGTAAAACTTGCCAATTTTTTTGTAGAAGCGTAAAACTGACATCGCTGTGATGTCACGTCACTACATCATGCAACCTTCGAGCCACAACTGCAAAACAAACCTTGACCCGGTCAATCCACTGGAACATCACAAAAGTATCACGATGAAACCGTCACCATAACTGTAAGAATTTTACGTTCTCATGGCATTCTATGAGATTTTACTTATACAAATAAATGTTGATAGATATAGGATAATGATCAGTGGCGTAGCTAGTCTCAAAGGGACCCTCTAACAAGCATTTTTGGGGGGCTCGTTTTAGGGGTATTGTTTATTTTTAACAAAATAGGTTCTACTAGCTAAGGATTGACTTAGCAGGTCACAAAGGACAGGTCGGGTCCCTTGTAGTCCGGAAGACCCGTATCTTTGATACGGCTGATACGGCGATACACATCCCTGATAATAATCAATAGCAATGTAAACTACGCGACTGTATCTATACCAAAGTGTTAAAATTCGCTGACGAATGTAAGCCTCGTCGATGAAAATTTAAAAACATTTCACGTTTTATATGATGGTACGGAACCCTCGGAACGCGAGTCCGACTCGCTCTTGACCGGTTTTTTGTCGTTGATAGGCTCCTGATGAAAAGCGATTATGTGGCCGGCGAGACGCTTGCCTAGAAGTAACCCTTTCACTCTTCAAATCCCCTAGGTCTTAGCTATTGGGAAACACAGACTCCGGTAGGGATTGCCACTGCTTGGCTGTTCACAGTGAAAGTCTTACCAAAACGATTCGCGCACATGCGCGTGATGTTTACCATGTACCTGTGTAGCTATGCGGAAAGAAAATTACCGATACTATTACAGTATGGCTCGATATCTCTCGCTCGGTCTTGATCAGATCTTTGCCAATTGAAACCTCGGTCAAATATTTATCTCGTATTGAGAAGCTACTAACTACAATTTGGATGTTAAACCCGAAACCAGCAAGGTGAATAATGAGTTCATTGAAAATGTTATCGATAAGAGTCAATATTTATTTTAGATATTATAGCACAGGAAGTCTTACTGTATTAGGGTGGGTCCCTAGTAACATGCAAAACAATTTAACAAAAACCGGCCAAGTGCGAAGCGATCTCGCGCGCAAAGAGTTCCGAACATTTTTTTTAACATGTAAGTTTTAAACCATAGACTTCTTACAAGATTTTGTAATCTGTAAGTAAGGATTACATTATAACTCTATATTTTTAACCGACTTCCAAAAAAAGGAGGAGGTTCTTAATTCGGCGGGTACTATTTTTTTTTTGTTTTATGTATATACAGCGATTACTCCGAGGTTTCTGATCCGATTTGTGTGATTTTTTTTTAGTTCGATGCGCCATACTTGTCATTTGGTCATTTAAAAATTTAATTTAGTTTGACTCAGTAGTTTTTATTTTGTGAGCATTTTTACTTATTTCGATTTCTGCGTAGACGAAGACGCCGTCCAAGTATCACCACTTAAAAGTGAAAAATAAAAAACGCCCTAAGCCCTTTCATATGATATGTCACAACACAGCACAATTAAAAAACTTTCGTTACGTCAATTTTCTAATTTATGCCAGAAAAGCCATACTCAAAAATTATTTATTTTGTCTTCGCGTCCATGTTTTCTTTACAGAAGTGCATATGTGTACCAAATTATCAACTGAATCGATCCAGTCGATTTGAAGTAAATGTTCATTAGATACGGACGTCTGGATTACACATGATATTCAAATGTGTACTTAATTTAGAACCAATCGGTCGTGCAGATTTTTAACAAGTTGGCTGTGACAGACAGATACTGCAATACCCTATTTCTCACAGGACAAAGGGAATTCTGCCGTATGGTGTCGGCTGGTGCCGTATGGTGCCGTAAAAGAATAATACCATCCCATCGCGTCCCGTGGGTGCCGTAAGAGGCCACTAAGGGACTCGTAAGAGAATGGGCAGCAGCGTTCTCTGTAAAAAATCGACACCATCCATACACTGCGATCGCCAACCCGCCTGCCAAGCAAAGATTATGGCAAACCCCCCCCCCCTTTTTTCGGGAGGCCTATGTCCAGCGGTGGACGTCTTTTGGCTGAAATGATGATGATGAAGAAAGGGAATTAGATTTTAGGACCAACTAGTAGGTATTAGTATAGGTACATTTTAATCCGTGGTGCTTGGCCACAAGGCTTAGGAAACCAAGTTGTAAAATGTCCCCTTCTGACTCCTGCGTTTTAAGGAGGGAAGTGATTTTCTGATTAATTTGGCTGCAGGATCCAAGACAGTGGAATCGTTTATTCGGGACTCGTCGAGCTTCATTGACTCGGCGCTTTTCAGGTGTTCTCCGCTTTTGTTTCTGGGTTTTAGGAGTTGCAAGGGTTGTAAATAGTTTGTAGTTTTGTAGTTCAAGTTTGTCGCAGATAAACCAAACGAGTAATCCTGTAAAGTTTTCGTTTATTCTTTCGACCTTGCGGGACCCTATTAAGCCATGAAACATAGTTATCATTTTAAAATGGGCATGGGTCAATAATAATAAACAGTTGGCATGTACAGGACGAATAAGTCTAAGTGGGAAACCGAACCCAAAACTATAAGACGAAGCGAAAAATGCTGAAAAGAGTCTGATCTGGAGTGTGGAACTCGATGTTCTCATTTCATTTTTGAAAATTACATTTTCCTAATATATAATCAAACGAAACACCCACACACCATCAATGTAATGACTTATTTGTGACATTATATAGGCTGCTAAATATTCTGATAAAGTTTGCTACATTTTTTATCCGACTGCCAAGTAAGGGTTATGCTTGCTTGCATGTTTGTTTGTAAATTTCTTTATTACCTCGTACCTTCCAAACGGCTGAATGGATTTCGACTATTAAGGTGTTGTTAGTTTCATTTAAAAAACCCAAGTGTCCTTAGACAGGCGTTTAAAAAAAAAGAAATATGGCGGATTTTGGGCGCTAAATTGTAAGTCGTTAATATTTTTAGGGATCCGAAAAAAAAAACGGAACCCTTATAGGATCACTCGGGTGTCTGTCTGTCTGTCTGTCCGTTTGTCACAGCCAGTTTTCTCCGGATCCACTGGACCGATTCTATTGAAATTTGGTAAACATATGGAATTCTATGACCCAAACACGGACGCGTTACGTATATTATTAAATTTTTAGTATGACCCCCAAAGTGACCCCTTTTGGGGGTCAAACTAGAAAATTAAAAAAAAAGTTTTTTGAACAATATCGTGTGACATATCAAATGAAAGGGTTTACTGTGAGGGTTTTAATTGTATTTTTTTATAATTTTAAAATAAATGGTTTTGAAGTTATTCAAGAAATTAGACGTAAAATTACCATTCCCCCCCTTATCTCCGCAACTACTGAGCCAAATATTTTGAATAAAAAATGGAAATAATAGATCTTTACCTAAAGATTACAGGAAATGTAATAAGTCTTTAGTGTTAAAATAACATGTTAAAAAAAATTCCTTCAGTACCCTTTGCACGCGAGTCCGACTCGCACTTGGCCAGTTTTTTTTAAACAAACCTATCAAGTACGGTATCAAAATGAAGGAAATTACAAGGAGATTAAAAAAATATACATAAGCTATGTTTAAATTCAATTAGGAAACAGTTTTCGCTCATAAAAGTGTCCCGGTTGACTTTTTTGCAGTCGAGTTTTTCGACTTTTTCTAATTTGCGACTTGTTATACCGTACACTATAGAAGGATAGGGCCTTGTTAAGCCTATAAGAATATAAAATAAGTCCTAAGAACACTTAAAGCCGATGGGCATACGCATGTCTAGTTTGAGGTTTAGAGCGCGTATGTAGAGCTGGTGCGTAGGAAATTTAAAAGGGCGAAAGCTACCAGAGTTAGAATTGCTCTAACGGAAGTAAGATTGTTTCTTCCGCACTTTGACAATATTCATCCTGTATAATCGCTTGCTATCCTTACTAAAGACCCCTCTTATCAGATATCCTCTGAGGTTATCAATATGGCTGACATCTGTTTATTATTTAAAGTTGCGAAAACCCAACGTTTAGCTTTAATATCCGACGAGCGGCCACCAGAGGTGGACGTATTAACTGCATCTTCGAAACAGTCTGGACTTTAACATGTTCAGCAAACAGTTGGTATTGGCGTTGTTATTACTGCACCTGGGGTTGGCGCTTTCCTTCAATTGGGGTGAGTACATAAGTCGTGAATGATAATATTATTTTATTTTGTTAATTTTATTTTGGGGATCGAAACTAAATTATCAGCGCTAGCCAAAAATATAGCCACTTGAAAAATAGGCCAGTCATTTAAGGTCAGTAGTAATAGATCAGCATTTTAGGTAGCAATAAATTGAACTGTCCTGATTTTTTGCGATATTATTAGAGTAGAGACCAGTAGTGTAGACCCAATTTTTCAACCTCGAAAGACACGAACTAACAACGTGGTGCTCGAAAATCTCAAAATTTTCGGTAATTTTTTAGTCAGTACACTTTTAAAGTAGCCTAGCCACAATTGAAGTGCAATTGCAGCTTAATTGGTTTAATAGGTATTGAGATACAGCACATCAAACACGAACCGTGTTTCTCAAAAAATCGAAATTGTTGTTTAAAAAAAACGGTCAAGAGCGAGTCGGACTCGTATCATCATATAAAACGTGAAACGTTTTTAAATTTTTATCGGTGAAGCCTATATTGGTCAGAGACTTTTAACACTGCGGTGTATATTGCAGCTTTATAACAGCGCCATCTCTAACCGATAGTGAAACTAATGTAATTTATGTTGATGATTTCTGAAAATTTATGTGTGCTATTAAGAGACATCGTTTTATTTTTCCTGTAATATTTACGTAAACTTCTATCACATAGAATAATTTCAGTTTTTTTTCTATGTGAACTACGAGATAAGGGTGTATTTTTTTTTTATTTTTTCATCAAAATTCGAAAATCATGCGGCCTAAAAAATAAGAAAAAGTATTTGAGAATGAGCAAATAGCGTTCTTTCGTATGATACACCACATGCCCTAGTAGCCCCACTTCGAATTTGTAAGATCCCCCCTTTCAGTCACTGTTGCAAAAAATATATACATTTTTATTTCTTTCTTATTTTCAAAATAGTTGAGCAAACGTCATCAAAAACTGTTCTAAATTTCAAGTTGCATTAGCAGGTCTTGAGATATCCAGCTGTGACAGACTTAATCACACCATAAGGGCTCCTTTTTACCATTTTGGTATGGATCCCTGAAAATAGAGCCCTGCAAATTTCAGGACTTAAAAAAAAGGATTTGAAAGATTGCTCCGTAAAAAAACGGTTCTTATCATGTAAAATTAAACCGATTACAATTAAAAAAAAAAAACTAAAAATTTATAAATCTTAAATATTCTCCTATCCCTCTCTATCCCGTGATGACGGGACTTCAGCCGACTTCTGCAACAGCACACACAATGTTAATAAGTATTTTCAATAAAGAAAAAACAAAGAAACAACACAAACTATAGGAAGAAATCCCAATTCTCAATATGTTTTCGATATTTACCGTTGGAAAGAACTTTTCTAGAAAAGCATTTGCTACTTATTCGATTTTTGTCAATTATAAATTCGTTCGAGTTAATGAACAAAATTGAACCATATCGGAACTGGAGTTAAGAATTTTTTAGCATCCTTTTATCCTATACTGGCTGACTCGGCAAACGTTGTTTAGCCATATAAAAAATAGCCTAAGACATATTCTCAGACACACCAAATATAAACGAAAAATTTCAGAAAAATTGGTCGAGCCGTTTCGGAGAACTTCCATAGTAAACACTGTGACACGAGATTTTTGTATATTAGATTATAGGTATCGTTGGAAAGAGGTATTAAGAAGTACTTTTGTTAGAAACATAATTATTTCTACTTTAAGTCCGTTTGGAGAAAATGACCTTAATATGTGAAAAATTTGACAACAAAGTTAAGGTTTTTGGTCAATTCAGCATAGCCATAACTTACACCAGTTAAAAGAGCTTCTCAATAAGAACCTTTGTTAGTAACATGACTTATGTAACTGTCAGTATGTTTGGAGTTAATGACTTAATTAAGTGACTAATTTTGTGTACTGAAGCTAAAGATTTTTAGCGCTCTTACCCCCTAAATCTACTAATACTAACATTTTTAGTATAGATAAAGTGAATTAAGAATACGACATCGATTTTTACTATAACTAATTTTCTGAAAAATAAAAGAAAAGCATCTAAATCAACTGCTTCAAGACTTCATCTCTTACGATTCCTTGAAGAGTGAGTCTTTTAACGTGAAAACGTTTTAAAAAAAGTATAGATACTAAAGTACCTAGAGATGAACCGTTTGACATCACCAAAAAAACAACCGGTCGATTCTGTAAACATGTCGAAGTAAAGGCTTGGGTGAACTGACCACCAGGTGAGCTGTCATTCCATCTTGATTATATGGATTGAAGCTCACTTCGTGATGACTTCACCCGACCCTTCACTTCGACATGTCTACAGAATTGCCCTGCAGATATATCTCGTGATTCGAGTAATGCACTGCCATGTGCCGCTAATCTATACATATAATTAAATAGAAAATAAGTAGTAGTATAGTAGTAATTGGCGAGAAAACTACTGAACCGATTTTGTTCAAATTTTGCATAAATAATCCTTATAGGTACGGTCAGGGTACGGCTATTTATTATCACGCTATGTGCTATGGAGAATGAGCAATACTCAAAAATGTCTGTTTTGAACGAAAAAGTGCACATGGTTCGAGCCTAACCAACAGATATTATTTTTGTTATTAGTTTCTCTTTTGAAATGTATTTTTACGCCATAATAATGTCAATATAAAATTAAAATGGGTTTTCGCGTACTTAAAATGACATTTAAATTAACATTCGATATTTTCCCCAACAGTTTAGCGAGGACCACTACATATTACAAAATTGCAGATACTTATGGGTCTAACCTTATCATCACGCTACACTTTCAAGGAGCTGAGCACCGAAAACCCATGACATAAAAAAGATCGGCTATTTCAACCAATTGTCTATAGTAGTCAATAGACCATTGGTTTAAAAACTGTCTGCCGAAAAAGTTGGTGTGGGTTCGAATCTCAACTGTTGTTTTTTTTTTTGATTTTATGTAACTAACTAGCTGACCCGTGCAACTTCGTCTGCGTAACATTTTTCCTGAATGTTCCGCTCCCATTGGTCGTAGCGTGATGTTATACAGCCTGTAGCGGTCTTCGATAAAACGTATCTAACACTAAAGTAATTTTGTCAATTCCAACCAGTAGTCCCTGCAATTAGGGCGTTCAAGCAAACGAAAAAACTCTTTAGCTATATAATCTCATCATCTTCTAATATACAAAAATCTCGTGTCACGGTGTTTCTTATCAAACTCCTCCAAAACGGCATGGCCGTTTTGTTGATTTTTTTTTTGTATATTTGGTAGGACAGAATAGGTCGTAAGCTAGTTTTTAGGGTTCCGTACCCAAAGGGTAACCAACGGAACCCTATTACTAAGCCTCCGCTGTCCGTCCGTCCGTCCGTCTGTCCGTCTGTCAGCGGGCTGTCTCTTAAGAACCGTAATAGGTAGACAATTAAAATTTTCACAGGTTGTGTATTTCTATTGCTGCTATAACAACAAATAATAAAAATTAAGGTTTATAGTACGGAACCCTTCGTGTGCGAGTCCGACTCGCACTTGGGCGGTTTTATATTTATATGGCAAAACAACGTTTGTCAGGTCAGCTAGTAATAGTAAAGATTCCAAGAAAAGCCACATTTTTTCTTTTAATATAGCATGAATTTTATTTCTCACCACTATTCACATAATTTATTTTACATAGGTCAGATTCCATACATAATTCAGGTAAGTATATACATGTGGGAGACTGGTGCCTAAGCCAGGCTCGAGGGATGTGTTTCAGGAAACCAGGATCCCAGCCCTTTACAATTTCATTTCAGCCTGCGACTTTGTTCGCGTGTATGTCGGATAGTAAAGCGATGTCGTTAAGATGAGATATACGAACAGTCAACATCTAGCATTGCATGACTGGTCTTTGATTTAGGAATTCGGAAGACTGTTATGCAAGGCATTGGCTGTATCACGGCTTCTATTCAACACGCCGACCAGCCTAGCAATTTTTCGTAATGAGAAATGTTTTAACGATAACGCTTTTCAATATACGATGTTGAAGGAATTTGCTAGGGTTGTTAACACGCGATAGAGCTACATAAAGTTGGAGATGGGAAAACCAACCAGAAGAGAAGTCTACCCCCGCAACGGATAGAGTAGAGTTGAGGCTCAGTTATCAGCACTTAGACTCTTTTTCGTTCCGTTGTGCGTAGGAGTCCTGGCTTAGCCGGCCTTGCTCCGCCCAAATGCACAGAAGCCTTCTGGGTGCGTTATAGGTTTCGCGGAGTAACCTTACCGTTCCGAGGATTTGTTCACGTCGGGAAGCAAAGACTTCATTTCCAGGGTGAATTCGGCGACTGATTTCTCGGCGACGAAGCAACGTCTGCACATTGGGCTGTCTATAGCGCCTATTGTTGAAAAGAGGTTTTTTGGGGGGCAATGACGCGTAATTATATCTATAATTATTCGGAGGGTTTCTACTTGGGCTGAGAAGTCGTTCAGTTAGCCGCATGTATAGGCTTGACAATGCCATTTTTGACTACCTGGAATTTGTAGCCCGTGACCATTTGTTATCACAACGTTCAGTTGATCTCTGGAAAATTCATCTACGAAACTGTGAGAAGGAGGCAGGAGGAGAAGTGGGTACGGGTCCAGCACTACCATCTCGGAAACTCTCTTCGCGAGTCCGTCTCTGGCGTCATTGCCTGGGGATCTACAGATCTCCATGATCCACTGTAGGGTGAACCCTGCATAACGCCGTCTTTGGAATCTGAAGTTGAACTGTCAAAATATTTTAAGACTTAAAATATATTTTGATGTAATTCTCATGCTGTCGTTAGTACTGTTTGGGTCAGTAGATGACATCACGGGTATCTGCATTACGTAATAAGTTGCAGCTTTTGTTTTTTTAACATGACACGAACAAAAAAAATGCAGAAGAAAATAGGTTCTGATAATTATTCTTTAACACTCTGGCCTTGCATAGATGAATACTTGAAAATATACAAAATACAACAATAATATATTATTAACGTATGAAAATATTAGTAAGAATAAAAAAAGAAAGCCAATGAATAATTTAAAAATATAGAATTAAAAATCAATCATACCTGTTTGGATTCGAACCCACATCAAGTCTCTCGAATCTTATTAATGTCACGGTTTTTCGCTGCTCAGCTCCTTGAATGTATAGCGTGATGATATGCATTGCTAACGTTAGGCGCATAAGTATCTGCAATATTGTAACATATTCTGGCTTCTTATAACCATTCCTCGCTAAATTGTTTGGAAAAGTGTGGAATAAAAATTTAAATGTATTTTAAGTACGCAAAAATCCATTCTACTATTTTTTGACAATACTATGGTGTAAAAATACAGTTCAAAAGATAAAATAATAACTGTCAGTGGGGATCGAACCATGTACATGCAAAACAAACATTTTTTAATATTGCTTATCCTCCAAAGCACACAGCATGATAAATTAGAGCCTACAACTTTTTCCTGACAATAACAAATACAACAAAAAAATAATTAGCGTAATTGGCCCAGCCGTACACGCGTGATGCGATGACCAAGGGAAATAGGGATTCATTTTTATATATATAGATAGATACTGACTCTGACTGGATCGATAAAATGATCTTTAATGATTGAGTGAGACTAAGCGATTCGACTATTTTTTTTGTTTTATTAAGTTATTTGTTCATATTCGTTCTATATAAATACATTTCTGAACGCATGCATAAATATTTGACAACGAAAATATATGTCAATCCTTTTACATAACTGACATTATTCTAAATTTTTTAAATCTAAAATACGCCACTATCCGAATATTGTGGATGTATGTTGTCGATTCGAAACCTTTATTTAAATACGTTCTTTAATTTGAGGGGAGAGTATACCGTATCGCCGATCTAAAATACGCCACTATCCGAATATTGTGGATGTATGTTGTCGATTCGAAACCTTTATTTAAATACGTTCTTTAATTTGAGGGGAGAGTATACCGTATCGCCGGGATGAACATTATGACAGTTACGAAACCCATGAACATTTTGTATAGAAAATAGGTTTTCCTTTTAATTATTGTTTTCTTCAATTTTCCAATGTTTTTAATAGTTATTCTGCTATTCGGGACAGAGACAAACACAACAAAACAAAAACCATGATAATCGGTCCAGCCGTTCTCGTGTTATGTGTTCGAACAAACCCGATTTTGTTTTATATATAAAGATTAATTTCCTTACTTTTATGATTCCTATTTTACCTAATATTTTCAAATATTCCTAAGATGTTATTACAAAAATAACATCTTAGGAATATTTGAAAATATTACAAAAAACAAATTACATATTTTAAAATACAAATTTTGGATATTTTATTTGCATTTATCCAAGTATGCTAAACATAAATTGACCACGCCCAGACTGTTAAAGTAGTATAAACCTATTTGCTCTTTATCTGAATTCTGCTTTGTTTTTAAAAAAAAGTACAAAATCAATGTAGATAAGTTTTACACATGAACCTGATAGGAATTGTAGCTATTTTCTAGAAGAAATCAACGTATTATTCTACGTAATGCAGACACACGCAGTGCCATCTGTTGACCACTGTTGAAAATATTTATTTATTTATTATTTTTACAACGTAAAATACAAAAATTAAAACAAACTCCAAACTAATATTTTAACAGTTTAACTATATAGGTATTACATAGATGGCGTTATGCATTTGATCTTTTTTGACTCACGGTATTAAGATTAGAATATTGGTCAACAGGCGCGCGCTTACATTTGCTAAAGTTGCCCGGCTTCAAGCCCGTATAGGCCCGGTATGGGCCCTTGAGCAGGTGGCGATGTCCCATGATAGAGGAGTCGAAAGAATTGCATTAGCTTCGCTGGAATTGGGTTTCTGTTTTTTTTAAACATATAATTGTTTGGATTTGCGTTCCTGGTTCGGGATAAATAAAAATCAACTTGATTAAAGAATAAAAATCAAATAGATTCAAGAAGATTGTTCAGTTACTTTAGAAGATAGCCTGTGCTATCCCGTTGCTTCACAGCATGAATTCATTTCTTCTGCCATGTGTACGGAAAACCCACCGACCAAGCATCAACCATCAATACGCATAATATAGACAAATGTTTCTAGAGAATGTAAGGAATGTCTTGAATTTTCATGAAAACGGCCATAGAAGAAAATTATAATTATCATCCGATTAAGTTTCATGATTTCTATTTAGGTATTTAATTTCTAGAAAACTTTGCAAAGTCACATACATCCAACAAACTCTTTTATGTTTAGATTTAAAACTGTTCAAATCCAACATGGCCAGAAATTACCTGTTGCGGGCGTCGCTTTTCTGTAGATAAAGGGGAACCGTAGATCCCTAGACAATGACGAAGAGACGTTCCGAGATGGTAGTGCTGGACCCGTACCCACTCCCCCTCTTACCTTTTCCATAGTTTCGTACATGAATTTGCCAGAGATCAACTGAACTTCGTGAACACAAATATGGGCACGGGCTACAAATTGTAGGCAGTCAAAACTGTCAACGTCAAACCTATACATGCGACTAACTAAACGACTTCTCAGCCCAAGAAGAAATACCTTCCGAAAAATAATAGATATAATTACGAGTCATTGCCCCCTAAAAAACATCTTCTCAATATAGGCGCTGCAGATAACCCAATTTGCATAGGTTGCAGCGAACCAAGGAATCAGTTGCCCACGTTGTCCAAACGCCCGACGTGAACAAATTCTCGGAACGGTGAGGTCATTCCGCCAAACCTGTAAAGCACCCAGGAAACATCTGTGCATTTGGGTGGAGCTAGGCTGGCTAACTTAGCCAGGAGAATGGGAGTCTAACATGGTGCGGATAGCGGAGTCTCTACTCTAATGTCTCCGTTGCAGGGGTAGACTTCTCTTCTGGTTGGTTTGTCATGGTCAACTTTATGTAGCTCTATCGCACGTTAACAACCCTTTTTATTATTTTTTTAAGGATGGGAAATCATGAAATGAGTCCTCCCGCTCAGCCAGTGCCTTACATTATACTCTCCCAAATTCCTAAATCTAAGATGAGTCAAGCAATGCTAGATATTGACTGTTCGTATACGTCTTATTTTAGAGATCTTATCTAGCGACAACATTTTGATTTCCGACTTACTCGCGAACGAAGTCGCGGGCAACAGCTACTTTAGAATAAAAACATTTGCTCTATTTTCAAAATCCATAACGCTTAAATAATAATTACAACGTTTACTTCATTCAACCACATTTTTCATAAATTTAATTTAATTTAATTTACGTTCAGTATACATAACATCATTATCAAATGTTATAACATTTTCTCTAATATTCGTATTTAGTATTATATATTGTCTTTTGATCTAAAATTATCATGTTTTATACTAACATATTTTGATCAAACCGCTGAATAAAAAGCGAGTCGGACCAGCTCTTGGATATAGCTCATAAGTTGTTACAACAATTGGTGATTATATCAAATGAAAATTATATCAAACGAAATTATATCATACCTTGTTGTTGGTAAAAAATAGTTATACCTAACATTACACAACCCTTGTTTAAATGTTGTTTTAATGTTTCAGACATCGTTGTGGCCCAAAAGAAACAACTAGAATTTTATTACAACGGGAATTTAAAGCACACGGAATACATTCCGTCGGCAACTGGTATCATCACTTCAGTAACATATGATCCGGTTTACAATAGGGTGTTGTTTACCGAATTCAACAAGCCGAACATGTCAGTATCCAGCATTGACCTGTCAACGATGGACATACAACCATTATTTGTGAGAAAAACTGAAGGCATTTCGAAGGTAGTTTACGACCCAGTTACACAATTATTCTTTTGGAAGGAAAATAAAAAAATATATTCACGATCATTAAAACCTGAAGCGTGTAACGAAGCAGTTGACGGAAATGTTTTAGTTACATTAAACAACAGCATCGGTGATATAGCAGTGGATAGCTGTGGAGGGTAGGTTACTAATGATTTAATCTTTTACACCGGAAAAACTAGCGGAACCATAAAAACTGGCGAAATAATCTTTTTTTTTGTTATAAATATCGTATATATTTTCATATGCAGTAAGTAAAAATCTGTTATAACAGGCACTTCAGTTTTATTATTTTGAAAGAAAAGATTAAAAAAAAATGCCTTGAATATAAGCCCTTTCATTTGATATGTCACAAGGCACAATTTAAAAACTATTTTTCTTATTTTCTAGTTCTGCCCCAACCATAAGTAACCCCATAAGCAAAAAGTATTCATTAACGGTTTAAGTCTATATTTGGGTTACTATTTGTAGCAAGTATAGTCCAACGAACAGACAGAGTCGGACTCGCCCACCGAGGGTTCAGTACAAATTTGTAGGTACAAATTACTTTTAATAAAGACTATATTTTTTATGATTTAATTACAAATGTATAGTTTTCAGACTTTTCGTTATACTTTTAGTATCAGACAATATTACTTGCCAAATTTCATAGTTTTAGGTCAACGGGAAAGACCCTATACATTTTGATTCCCTTAAGAGTATCGAAATATAAGTTTTTTTTGCGGCATAAACGACCGTATCTTTTTATAACATTAATTTAGAAGTTTGTTTTTTATATGGTAATTCTAACTCGATGCCTCCACGCGTTCCTGAGATAAACGGTCTTGACAGACAGACGGACGGACAACAAAGTGATCCCATAAGGGTTCCGTTTTTCCTTTTGAGGTACGGAACCCTATAAACGAACTTTCGCACGTTCCACTGTTTTTTCCGTTGTGTATTGTTTATGAAGTCGTTTTAACTTTGTGAAGATTTATAGTTATTTACAAATTCCAGGTATATTTACTGGATCACAGACTACGGGATAGGGAGCGCTCGGTTCAATGGTTCCGAGATACTAGATTTAATTGACAAAAAGGTTTTTGACCGACGAAGCGTTGCTTTTGACCAACAGAGACAGGAAATGTACTGGATCGACAAAGAAAATGAAAATGATCTTCGTTTAGCTATTGTGCGAGATGATTTTAAAAACAATAAAATAACATATGAATATATTGTCGAAGAAGAAACTTTTGCAAACTCACTGACCGTAACAAAAGATTTCATCTACTGGATTGGCGGCACTCAAGAAACAATTTGGCAATTATCAAAGAATCGGGAGCTCAACGAGACAGCAAAACCATTTTTAAAATCTCACCGTACCTGTTCTTTCTGTCAATTAATAGCAGCAAAATATACAGTACAGGAACAAACTCAAGAAATTGAAAACTGTAAAACTCTGGACAGTCTGATACAGCGTTATAATCTATGTTTGCACGGTACAGAAGTTAATGGGGAGTCTCGTTGTGAATGTGAGCAGGGTTACACCGGTCAGAGGTGCGATGTGTCACTCTGTCACAACTATTGTCTGCAAGGAGATTGTACTGTCAGTGCTGAGGGACAACCTAAATGCAGGTAAATCATTGGAGATATTTAAGATGAGCTCGCACCGAAATGCGAGGCGTCGCGAGGTGCATCGTATGCCCACAGTAAACCCTGCGGGCATACGATGCACCTCGCGACGCGACTCGAATTTTCTCACTGTAATAGATACGTTTTTGTGTAGTAAAAACAGTTTTAGATCGTTCCACTGTCTCCAAAAGTTTGCACAGCGTTGCGTCGCATCGCCACTTGGTAAATACTGAGCCTTATGCTTACTTTAAGAGGGGACTCTAGTTCCGAGGAATTTAAAAAATAGGTATTTGAAGAAACTATTGCCGATGCCGTTGCGCTGCGTCCTATCAAGTAAAGTTGAGAAAGTGACAACTGCAGCTCAGGCTGATTTTACCTATAAAATCCTTGACCAAAGGACGTTTTGTATTCCGTTGTTTTCTTCTTCAAAATTGGACTAATCTAAAAAAATATATATATCAAAATTTAATATTTTTTTTAAACTTATCAAAGTCTGATAGTCGTCTGAACATGGCGGCATTCTTTTAGTAATTAAGTTTTGGAAAGCAGAAAATTATAAGGGCACGTATTAATTAGAGCTAAATTTGGAATAAAATAATTGCTCTAAAAGCGATCAACGAAGAAAACAACGGAACGCGTTTGTATAGAGAAAGACTCAATAGAGTCCCCTCCTAACTAACGTCAACTTAAAAATCGCTTAGATGACAAAGTTATCAGATCCTTCAGCATCCTTCTCATCTCTGTCATCGTTTCTCAGAAGGGAACTCGTAAGCTTCGAAACCTTAAGTGAGCTTACACTGACTCGCGTCGAACATTACTTACTGCACATTATGACTTTTCACGTTTATGGTGTCTCGAGAACCAGGTGTGATGGAGACCTAGACGGCCTTATTTATAAAAGCTTCCTTACCATATTCACTGCCTCCGTAGTCGAGTGGTTTAGGCATTAGCCTTGTGATAGGTTCGATTCCCACGGGAAGCATACTTCGTAAAGTTGTTTTCAGTTTGACTAGGACATTTTAGGCTTGAATCACCTCATCTATACTAATATTATAAAGAAGAAAGATTTGTTTGTTTGTTTGAATTGAATAGGCTCCGAAACTACTGGACCGATTTGAAAAATTCTTTTAGCATTGGATAGCTACATTATCAGGGAGTATCATAGGCTATATATTATCCCCGTACTCCCACGGGAACGGGAACTACGCGGGTGAAACCGCGTGACGTCCACTAGTTACCTTATAAAAAGATGATTCCATACTTCGGAAGGAACGTATAAGCCGGTGGTCCCGGTCGCCAAATGGCGGTCGTCAAATAAACCATGTCAGAGGCCCTTGTGGCGGTTTAGAAACTCTGACACTAGGGTGTGTGGGGTCGTTATACATTACTGCCCACACTATAAGAAGAAGAAGGCCATATTCTCAAATTATAAAGCAGTAAGAGTACTTAGTAAAAGAACATACAACGTGTCAGAGAATGAACGCAAATCCTGAAAAGGGGTCAATGAATTCATCATTATAACTATTACTATGGGCTTAACATGGAGTTACACCACAACCCGGGAACGGGGTAACACGATACTCTTGGTAAGATTGTTGTCAGATTTTCTGGCTTCTGACCACCCGTAACGAGAGCCAAAGATATTTCGTTACAGCCCGGACCAACGGCTTAAGGCGCTTTCCGAGACACAGTAGTGTCATTATGTTAAGATGGTAACCCACCCATAAACCGACTACGGCAAGCGTTGCTTTACCTTGAGAATCGACCCATGCAACTGTTAATCTTCCTTCCCGTTCGCTTGTTACTAATCACAAATATTTTAGTGAAGTTCAAAAAGAAATTATTTGAACATATACATAAACTTAACTATGATGAAACTGAACAATTACTTATTGTTCCTCGGTAAATTTAATACTCACCCTCCTACACACTTACACACACTGTCACTCCACACACAGGGAGGCCTTTCTACACTTAATTACTTTAAATTATTTGTTTTTTGCTTTATTGATTCGTCTTGCATACAGTGAAATGTATAACATTTAAGGGAGGAGCGCTGCTGTCTGAAATACAGATATTTAGTTATCTAGTTCAGACACAGATGTTCACAGAATTGTTTTTGTTCATAAGCTGTATCTCAAAGTGCTTGTATCCTAGTAACTAAGATATTTATTGCTTGATTGAAATAAAGTTATTATTATTCTTATTATTATTTGTTGGTTTCCCTGTTAATCGAGTAACGCTGTTTCTCTTATCTTCATCTTCAGATGCAAAGCTGGACACTCTGGGGAGAGGTGTGAAGTAAGCGTGTGCAAACAATACTGTTTAAACGGCGGTGAATGTTTTGTGAACGAGGCTAACGAGCCAGTATGTCAGTGCACAGCAGATTATGAGGGCGACAGATGCGACGTTCCCGCCTATCTGGACAAGTGGATACTAACTGTTACAATGTTAAAGGACATCTTATATGCAGGTGAATATCTATATCTGTATCTATACTTAATATATAAAGCTGAAGAGTATGTTTGTTTGTTTGCTTGCTTGAATGCGCTAATCTCAGGCACTACTGGTCCGATTTGAAAAATTATTTCAGTGTTAGATTGCCCATTTATCGCGGAAGGCTATAATATCATCACGCTAAGACCAATAGGAGCGGAGCAGACAAAGTTGCGCGGGTCAACTAGTCTGTATAATATGTGTAAAGACTTGTCGTACAATGATCACCAAGACGATCAACAATGCAACGATCTGTAATGTAATTTAATCATATAAATTATAACATCTTTTAGTTTCAAACATGATTGACGCATACCCATTTGTTCAGATTAATAAAGTCATGTATGTTCATGCTTTATTAATCTCAATATTTTTGTTTATTAAAAATGCATTTTACGGCTCTCTTTATAGATATACCGTCGGTGCCCAGAGGCAATGAAGTGATGTCGTCGTGAGCTCTGAAAGGTCTCTGAAAGCGGAGCTTGTTCGGCATGAACTGTGAAGCCGTTGAAGAGTTCTGTCATTTTCACCATATCATCAGTCAACGCGCACAATCAAGTGTTATATCACTTTTAGTTAGGACGACGCCTTATTCATTATTGCAAACTCAAAAGCTCACAGCACGCTGCCCGTTATATGAGTTTTAGTTTTAATTTTTCTTTTATGTTTTAGAATAATAATTATATTTAGAATAAAATAAATGAAACCATATTACTCACAAAAATGAGTAGTGTAAAGGTCATGATATATTTTACCGGAACCGCATCAGCACAGTTGCAGCAGAACGTCGTCGCCTCGAATTTAGGCTACGGCTAGCCGCCGCCAGCATACTAACCACGCGTCCTCCGCGAGGTGCGAGCGTGCAGACAGCGCGCCTGTCGCGAGGTGAAAGCTCGCAATCCGCACGCTGGCCGCATGCGCAAGCTAGCTGTCACCGCAAATACAATTATTGTTATATGGCATTTGTTTTCATAATGTAAAAGTTTGACTCGGAGTCGGCACGCAGTAAGCAGCGCGCGGGCTGCGAGTCGAGTTGCATGGTAGCGGCAAGCGCGCTGACTGCCCCTTTGGCTTTTTCATATTGACATTACGAAACATATTATACGATGCACGATTTAATGCTCTAATTTTAATAAGAAGTAAAATGCTGGGTTGGAGCGGTGCTGTTATTGTGTGCCATGACCTTTAGTATATGAGTCCACAACAAACACTAAATAATACTTAAGATTTAGATACTAAAATAAAGTTAAGTTTTGGTTTGTTTTTTCAATAGTATAGTCAGTCATAACCTGTTTAATACGTGCATTTTTTGCATATTGTAATCAAGCAACGTATCTATATTTTTAATACAAGATTTTCCTGAATTTGTACTCAACTTTCTCAAAAACCCGGCATCATGAAACGGTTAAAAAAAACGCCAACAACTGCATCACGCTTCTTGAAAAATTTTGTTTTTTTTTTACTTTTTTATCGTTTTGTGCGATCGCGTTTTGAAAAATGGTAAAAAATGCTTGTTTGCCAAATAGATGAAACAGAACAACACTCCTGAATATGACCACGCTCTTCTACACCACCCTGTATTTATCAGTCAATCAAAACTTTTAATTCGGACAGTGAAAATCATATTACACATATCAAATCAACATTAAATAAATCACAATCATAATTTAATTACACAAAAATTAAAAAAAAAAACAAACAAAATCAAATTAAACTAAAATAAAATAACATTTAAAAATTCAACCAAAATAAAACGAAATCAAAATTCAAATTAAATTAAAATCACCGAAACATAATAAAAAAAATCTAAATTAACACCCCCACCAATCGCCCAGCCCCGAGTACGTAGGCGCGTGTACATCCAGTGCCAAGCAATTAGATTATCAAGTTTGTCCTGTAATGTCATCAGGATGATGTTGGTTATTATTATTATTACTAGCCCGCGTACTGTCCCACTGCTGGGCAAAAGCCTCCCTCCATTCCTTCCACTGCTCACGGTGTTGTGCCTCTTCCTTGCAGTTCGTAAGGAAAACAACCAGGTCGTCTCGGCATATCCTTCGCAGTCTGCCGCAGCTTCCTCTCGCTGTTTCAGGGTTCCATGTTGTGATTTATCATTTTCTTAAAAGTTTGAGGCATGAACGGAAATCGGTAGGCAGTTGGTGAATATGATAGCTTGTATAGAAAGAAAATCGAAGCTCAATGTGGCGATTTTTATACAGTCAGGGATTTCGGGATTCACTCGAGCCCGTCAGATAACATAAGGGGGCAACCTTGTACCTTGTGAAGTACTCCCACAATACCAACACAATCTATACATAGGGTCAAACGTCTAGGGCAGCTGACCAGATTAGTAAAAAAAATGGATCTCTCGATTTACTCGAGCGCGTCAGATTAAGGTAAGTTAGTTACACGCAGAAAAGTTTGCATTTCAATAATCTGGCAATTTGAGTGTCGCAAAGTTGCAAAAAAAAGCGTCACCTGGACATTCTCGATCGCGATTAATTTATTTTTTATTTTGAAGGAAATCAGTCACGAATCAGGGAAATAATATAATCTGCCGATTTGCACAAGCCGAAGTAGCTTTAATAATAAATAAAAAGTGGTGCATGCAGTCGCTGAGAACTATGTGTTTCCCAATTCGCGCCACTCTGCCCTTCTCACTCTCTTTGTCTATTGTTACGTTGCACGTTATTTATATGGTAAACTTTATAAAAATAATCTGGTAACATTTAATTGGAATTATAGTGGCAACATTTTAAGTAATGACAGCTACGCGCTGATTGCCCATGTCTCCCTACGATGCCATATTGCACGAGAAAAGGCTTTATAAGGGCCTGCACGTCATTTCTCGGGAACACATCAGCTGAAGCGAATAGTCATTTAGTACTCCTTAAAAGTCTAGATCCTTGCACCGACGGGGAAATCTGCCCTGGCAGGAGCAGAAGCGTGAGCTACCCGGTGATTCCGTCACACCAACCGGGATAAGCAAGAAGAGCAAACCTGCTCGCTCCCACATGATAGTCGGATCCTTGGTGAGCAACACCGAAGCGACCGAGTCGTACAGGAACAACGAGCTGAAAACCTGCGCACAACGGACCGAATGAGAGTCTAACTGCGGAAAATGGAGTCCCTACTCTACTCTACTCTAGATCCTTGCTAGTTACTGCTTGAAATCGTAACTCTAAAAGTTGTGAGTGCAGAACCCCAGAAGGGGTTCTTTCCTGCCTACATCTTCCTCCCTACCTCTCGAGGAACGACAGGATCCTGTCTACGCCCACACCAGCGTGACTACAAACGCTGCGCCTACGCCCGAGCTCCGGCGGACCTCAACCCTACCGCAGTTGCCGCAAAGGAATGGCTGGACAACCCTGGTGCTCACGACCCGGAACCAGAATCGTCAGGACCCCGCTACCTACGTCTTGAAGATCTGCAGGACAGTAGTGTTCCTTGGGTGGTCTAAATCTTTTCGTGCGCTCGATATCAAACCCACACCCGGCTTTCTCTTAATTAACACTTGAGTTGTAACGTGACCTACATTATTTTTATTTCAAAAACTACCCACAACTAAACCCACGCAACAGGGGGATACTGGTAGTACATATCGAGCCGTGTTAGATTTAGGGTGCCTGTCCATTACATTGCGTTGCTTTTAAAACCGATCCATGTATTAAGATTTTGTGCACGGTTGCAGGCATTAAGTACTAAGTATAAGATTTTGCTAGTTTATGTGCTGTTTCTAAAGAGTTTTATTTTAATATCTTTACGTTATATCATAACCAGAACTCATGGCACTTAGAAAAGTGGAACATCTATTAAGATTTTGTGCACGGTTGCAGGCATTAAATACCAAGTATAAGATTTTGCTAGTTTATGTGCTGTTTCTAAAGAGTTTTATTTTAATATCTTTACGTTATATCATAACCAGAACTCATGGCACTTAGAAAAGTGGGACATCTATTAAGATTTTGTGCACGGTTGCAGGCATTAAATACCAAGTATAAGATTTGACTAGTTTATGTGCTGTTTCTAAAGCGTTTTCTTTTAATATCTTTACGATATATAATAACCAGAAGTCATGGCACTTAGAAAAGTGGAACATCTATTAAGATTTTGTGCACGGTTGCAGGCATTAAATACCAAGTATAAGATTTTGCTAGTTTATGTGCTGTTTCTAAAGCGTTTTCTTTTAATATCTTTACATTATATAATAACCAGAAGTCATGGCACTTAGAAAAGTGGAACATCTATCTATAAGACTCTTGTCCACATCGATTATTACAGCTGAAATCGAACTCACCTAAGCTACGTAGCTTATTTCCTAAGAAGCATTCAACCAACCATTTAAATACTTAACAAAGTATGTATTGTCACCTTTGCAGTCTCTTAGCGTTACTAGTAAATGTGTAGGTACAAATGTAATTAACTGACTGCAAATGTTTGAAATCAAATCAAAAATTATCATTGTCAATCAAATCTGGTCAATTCATGGGTACTTATTGTTTGAAAAACTGCCTCATTTTTTTCGGTTGACGACCTGTTTGTGTTAATATATAGTTAATCAAACCTATGTCAGTGTTTTTTTTTAATCTTTATTTGTAAGGGGTTTTTATCCACAGGGATACATCAACCTCATTGTACCCTATACTTAATTTACACAGAAATATATACTATACCACTAAAATTATAGGTAAAATTTACATTCACATCACTATATCCTATGAACCAGGAAAGGGAATTATTGTTCAGACTTCTGAATTAACCCACTAATTATGCGTTTAGTCCTTTCTGATTTAGGGTATGCAAAAATATTTTGTATAAGTCCAACATCCCACATATTAAGTTTAAACTCCTTAGCCAATGATTCCCTTTCATTTTTGTTCTTAACACATTCCATCAGAAAATGTTGCAACATCTTCAATTGTATTGCACAGTTGGGCGATCAAGCTTTTTGCATTAAGAAAGCAAACTTTGCCGATGGATAGTAGCCAGAACGAAGCCTTAACGCTAACTTAACATATCTGCTAGACCATTATCATCAAACCAGAGTTCACAAGGAGGTTTGTTTTGAATGACTTATACCAAATGCATTTTTCTTTGGATGTTTCATTGAAGAACTTTTTCCATTTGTTGAAGCAAACACTCTTAAACCTGGAGAAATATTCCCAGTAATTGGATATATATGTCAGCGATGGTACAACTCTCCAGGTTACATCAGCCAGGATATTGGAACTACAGTCGGAGTACTTTGGGAAGTGTTGGTTATTGCGCAATAGAAACACCGGTTGCTTTTTAAATCAAATTATTATTCACACTCGAAAGTCTCACTTACAATATTCTCACACAATACTTACACTAAACAAATATTCGGAACACGCGGCGGTTTCTAGACGTGGGCACGTCTGCACTGCTCGACCGCCACTAGTAGACTGAGCTCAGCCTCTGTCGAGCATACCGTCCTAGACTCCGTCGAACGCCACTAGATGGCGTTGGTGTCCCGATTGTTCTGTTGATTTTTTTTTTTTTTTTTTTTTTTTTTTTTTTTTTTTTTTTTTTGACAATGACCACTCGTAGTTCACCTCTCGACGGGTGGTTGCTACTTAACCGGGCTAGCCTGTGGTGGCCTCAGAATGATTCTAAAGCCCCCAGCCAAGGCAACTAAAAACTAATTAAACCTACAACTCTGCTCACTGGGGGCACCCCCTGTGGGGTTCGGGCCTCGGCTCAGTGGCATCGTTATCGGGAGGGCAGCAAGGGACAGGCTGGGTCATGACCTTATTATTTGGGGAGTTTAAAGCTAATGGCTCAGCGGCGCGGGCTGGCTCGTTAGGCAAAAGACGGGGAGCAACAACAACATTGCTATTATTACTGGGACGTCGCGCGGGGCCTCGGCGGCGAGGCCGGAAGGCGGCGGGTCGCGGTTTGTGTGCTTGTTTAAGAGTACTGGTTTCCCTACAGCTCTCTTGTACAAGGGTGATTGGGTCATCGGGTTCCAGTAAGGTATGCCGTGGACGGCGGACCTTACTGATCTGGGAGGGAGCGTATCGGGTAGCCGATGCGATAAGAGAGTTCTGGTGTCTCTCAGCAGATTCGATGAAACGCTTCGTGAGGCGTTTCATGAACTGCTTGATGGTCGGGATTTTGAGATCGACATGGAGTCGCTCATTCCTAACGAACCACGGGGCACCCGTGGCCTTTCGGAGAAAACGGTTTTGAAGGGACTGCAACCTATGGATCCGGTATGACTTTACGTGGGCGAATGTAGCACACGCATAGGTCATGATGGGGCGAATGCAAGTGGTGTAGATACGCAACTTGCATTTTAGGGATAATTTGCTGTTGTGGTTCAGCATCGAGTGGAGCCTACCGAGAGCGAAGGCGGCGCGCGAGCGCACCGCCTTAATGTGCTCCATAAAACTGAGGTTTTTATCCAAGATCACTCCTAGATATTTGGCTCGCTCCTCCCAAGGGATCGGCTTGCCAAACATCTTGATCGGTGGAAGGATCGGGGGGAGTTTAGCCCGCGGCCTGCGGAACAGGACCGCCTGACTTTTCTCGGGGTTAACCTCAATCCTCCATTTCCGAAACCAGCCGCCTAGGCGGTTGGCGGATCTTTGGAGGTGAAGAGAAATGGATTTACCACTCTTGCCAGAGTAGTAAACGGCCGTGTCGTCGGCAAAGAGCGCTAATTGCGACTGGGGATCGGGGGGAATATCGCTGGTGAACAGCGTGAAAATGAGAGGCGACAGCACACCGCCTTGCGGTACGCCGGCGCGGATGGGGCGGGGGGTGGAAAGCGCACCTTCGATACGGAATCGAAAGGTGCGGTTCGACAAATAGTCTCGTAAGATGAGCACGAGACGATCTGGCACCCCGAGTTGATATAGCTTGTATATCAGACCGTTGTGCCAGACCTTGTCGAAGGCTTTCGCTATGTCGAAGAACAGGGCTCCCGTCATCAAGCCGCGTTGATAGCGGCCGTTGATATGCTCAACGATGCGGTAGACCTGTTGGACGCACGAGTGAGTGGCTCTAAAGCCAAACTGCTCGTTGGGGATGAGACTCTTTCGCTCGACGTAATCCTTGAGACGCTTATAGATAAGCCTCTCGTAGATCTTGCCGAGCGAGCTGAGCAGACTGATGGGGCGGTAGGAGGACGGGGAGGATTTGGGCTTACCCGGCTTGGGAATGCCGATCACGATAGCCTCTTTCCACTGCTGCGGAAACATGTTGTTGGACAGAGCGCCATTGAAGATGGCGGTCATCAACACGATCAGAGTCTTGGGAAAGAGTCGAACTACCCTGTTGGTAATGCCGTCGCGCCCAGGGGCTTTCCTGGGTCTGAGTTGGCCGATGATCTTCTCCACCTCGTCGGGAGTGACGGGAGGGAGAGGGTCGTCGGGGTCCTCGACGGGAGGGAGGGAGGTCCTACGTTCGACCTCGGCGTCCACCTCGGCGAGGTGGGCCGGGTCGACTGGGTTCGAGCTTGGGGAACACTGGGCCTCTAGGCTGTCAGCCAGGCATTCGGCCTTTTCGTCGTCGTTAAACGCGAGAGTGTTGTCGGGGCGAGTGAGGGGGGGCATAGTGGTAACCTCGGAGGCGCGTAACTTCCTCTGAAGTTCCCAAAATGCGAGGTGGTTGGGATGGAGATCACTGAGCATCTGATCCCATTGCTTGTCACGAAACTCTTTGATGCGTTTGCTTACTTTACGCTGTAAGTAACGCATAAAAGCCTTGTTACTAGCACAGGGAAAAGAGCTGTAGGCACGGACGGCCGCATTCTTCTCGGTCAACAGTTCACGCACATCGTCCGGGAGTTTCCAGCGACGGTCGTCCGTCGCCGGAGCCTCCCTTGAACATTCGTCCAGGACACTCTGTACATGTTCCGTGAGCGAGCCGATCGCGGCCGCCGTGTCGGCAGCTGACTCTATGTGATCCGGGATTTTATCCAGGTGATGTGACGTGGTGACTTTCAGTTTTTCACTTACTTTGCGCCAGTCAGTGATCACTCTGGTGGGAGGAGGTTGGGAGGGGTCGGGAGGACCGAATCTGGGAGTGAGCTCCAGAATAACCGGTCGGTGATCCGAGTTGAGCTCGTCCACCGCCTCCACAGAATGTAAACGTAAGTTTACATTCTTGAGGAGAGCGATGTCGAGCACGTCGGGTCGCCAGTTAGGTTGGTGAGGGTAATGGGTAGGATGCATCGGAGCGATGACATCGAAGTTGAGGGGGCTGCTGAGCTCGAACAGAGCTCTGCCTCTGGGATTAGCCGTGTGGCTATTCCATGAGGGATGTTTGGCGTTGAGGTCCCCCGCCAGAAGGACGGAGTCACTCAAGCCAAGAAGAGTTGTGAGGTCATTTCTGAGGGAGGGGCCTATGGGAGTGGTGGTGGGAGGGTCGTAGACAGAAATGACCGTGAGGGGTTGGTGGCCTGTCATGCCGAGTCGACAGACAGAGACCTCAAGCTCGGTTAGGGTGGCGGGCGGATCCATGGGGATGCAGTATAGGGACGATTTGTAATATATGAGAGTTCCTCCCCCATGACATCGGGTCCTGTCGTTGCGAACTAAACGATAGTTCGCAATTTTAGGATCCCGAAGATGGGGCTTGAGGAACGTCTCCTGCACCAGAAGCAGATCTATGCGATGGTCGCGGAGGAAGTTGGCGATCTCATCGCGTTGGCCTGAGAGGCTGTTGGAGTTGAAGTACCCTATCCGGAGGGACTTCGGCCTAAACCTACATGTTACTGCGGGGGACTTAGCCATGGAGGCGTTCATAAAGGCTAATAAAGTGGACTACATCACTGAAGTCACGGTATACGGCACCGTGTTCAGTGATGTCAGAGGCCTTCAGAGCTTCGGTCATAGCCACAGCTCTGGGGGAGTAGAAGGCCTTGTAGAAGGCCATGTTAATGTGAATGGCCATTTCAGGCGCATTCGCGGGAATGGGGTGTACTGGGACTTTGGAAGTAGCCTTTGGTGGTGGGGGGGGAGGAGTGGCTGCCTGAGGGGCGGCTGCTCCGACGACGGCGACCGGTGGTCGGGGGAATGGAGGTATGGCTACATCCATGAGGGCCGGGATGGCCGGGGAGGGCTTTTAGGCCGCAGGGGCCTGGGTCTGGGAGGGCGCGGCTCCGAGCGCCGGGAAGTGAGTCCTATGGTTCAGCGCGTTCCAAGGGCTGGGGCGCTGAGGGTATAGGGCCACTGGGGGTTGGGTCGTGGGGGCTTCCCTCTGCTGGCGAGCGTTTGCACGCTTTGCCAGTTTGGGCGCAGACGATTTGGGGGCCTTGGGACAACCACGGTAGTTAGCCGGGTGCCCAGCCTCTCCGCACAGCACACAGCTGGGCGGTTCGGCACATTTCGTGTGGTCCTTTGGACGGGGACAGTCAGGGGTGCCGTGGTCGCCCAGGCACTTGACGCAGCGCGGCTTGCCGAAGCAATTGCGCTGCGAGTGGCCATATAGTTGGCAGTTGTGACACTGGCCAACTATACCGCTACGACGGGGCTTTTCCATTTTTAAGCCCTCCAAGTAACAAATCTTGGAGATTTTAAAAATGGGGTGATATTTCTCGTCTGTTGGATTGCAGACGATGAGCACCATATTGTATGGTGCTCCACCACGGCGGTGCATGCGGTGGACCGCAGCGACCGGGATCTCTTGGCGTTTGAGATCATTACTGATCTCTTCAGGGGATATGGCGTGAGGGACGTTCCTCACTACCACGCGGACTAGACGTTCCTCCTCGAAGGCGAACGAGTGGAAAGGTACCTTCCTCGCTACAAGGAGTTTATGCAACTCCCTGTAGTCCTGGGCAGAAGGCACCTGGACCTTTATCCCATTTCCCACAGCACGGGCGTGGGAGAATTGGATTCGGCGCTCGTTACAAGCGCCCGAAACCTCCGTCCACTTCGCCGCTTCATGAATGAAGAGGGGTGGTGGAGACTTCGACTTCTTGGCGAGCGCCGGGTCAGACTGGGTGGCCGGGGGGGCAGTGGCCATCGGGCTGGGGGGACGAGACGCCTGCTGGGAGGTGCTGGCTTTGGGGGCTGCGGAGGTCGTGGCAGTAGGGGAGGGAGGGGAGACAGTCGGGACCACTGTCTTTCTGGCTTTGGGGGCGGACTCCTGAGCGGCAGAGCTCTTCTTCTTCCGCTTACCTTTACCCACAAGGGTAAATTCGGCGGAAGAGTCTGAACCCGAGTCGTTTTCCGAACCGGACTCGTAGTCCATGGGGGGGGGAGTGGGGGAGTCTGGCTCTAAGGTGAGCGGGGCACTCTCGAGGACGTCACTGAAATCAGTGACGTCATCGTGAGTTGGAGAGGGGGGGAGGGGCCCTGAGGGGGCACGGGGGAGAGTGACTCACGCGGCAGAGGCGAGCTATTCCTACTGGGCTGGGAGTTTTTTAAGGCTCTCCAGCCTATGCAACCTATCAATTATAGGTTGCATAGGCTGTACCAACTCCTGATTGGGGTGGTCCTCTATTAGTCTTTGGACGAGATCCCAAAGGATCGCGTCCACCTCCTTAGGGGGAGGCATTTTTAAGACTGGGAGGAGGGAAACATATGCCTTAGGGGCAGGGGGGGGGATCCTAAACCTAAACTCCTAGCAAACCTAACTCCCCGGGTGGGAGTTCCCGGGGATGTGTACCCTCCCTGTCGGGTGTAGACAGGGAGGTGAGTTCCTAAGGTGTGCCCTAAGCTTGTGATCTCGCTGCCGATCTTATTGTGCAGCGAGTCCCTATGGGTCTTGCGACCGACCGACGAAGCTGGAAGAGAGCGGGGTTAAGTAATTGGTCGCGACTAGGAGGCCCCCCAAGGCCGCGGGTCCAATACCCTTCCGACTTGACCTAGGCCCTGAAGGGACTCGGTGTGTCGGGTCAACACCCACTCGGCTTCGTTGGCACCGAAAGGTTTCCACCGAGTGACCACGAGAAACGTGGATTTACCCTGAAGGGGTCACCACGTTTTTGACAGTACCCGAAACGGAAACAAGATATCTCTCGGCTGCCTTGAAAAAGGCAGCGTCGGATCAAAAGGTGTAGTCAGCGGTCACAGTGACGTCACGGCGAGCGGGACGAGCAGCGAGCGAGCGAGCAGCGATGAGTCACGGAGCAGACGTCCGTCACGGTCGGGCGGCGCGCGCGGAATGACGGTGACGGTGTTCTGTTGACTGACTTATTTCCGACATATATGAGGTAACGTTGCCCATCTCAACTGCCCGCTTCGATAGACGGTCAGCCTCCTCGTTGCCTCGTAACCCTATGTGCGCTGGAACCCATTGCAAGACAATCCTGGTGCCATCTTTGTTGTAGCAATGAATTAGCTTAAGGATGCTATCAATGTTCCTCATAAGCTATCGATGTATCCTCTGCAACCAGAGGCGCATCGAGCCAAATGTTGTAAGGCGTTCTTGCTATCTGTAAATATAACTACTTTATTTAGATTTTGACTAATTCAATAAGATACCGCTTTGTATATTGCAGAAACATTATACATAAATATGCATTAATTTTATACATAGCTTTATAACCTATACTTTGGAAGAAAAAAATATCTTCACTTTTTCATCAATCTGTGAAGATTTTACACCCTATCACTACATTTGGAAGCTAACTCTGATATCACTTCGTGTACCAATATTTTGTGATTATAACATATTTTTGGGTGCGTTACACATTCTAAATCACTTTTAATAATCTCTTTAATTAGTAATACTCATACCCAAATGTCTAAAGAGAACATTTTAAGACTATCCAGCAAATATCTCATAATGGGCAGTAAATAGTAGCAAATAGGTATTAAATAGTGCATAAAGTCTCATGTACATATCTCATTTGGTCCAATCATACTGACGATCACGGATTTGCTATGTGGAATGACAATTTCTACAAGCGACTTTTAGTAAAGTAAATAGAAATTACCTAATTTTAATAGAAATTACCAAAGTGATTAATAAGTTATTCAATTAATGTATACAATTTTACTCGCAAATAGTTGTGGCCGAAATACAGTGCTATGTCTAAATAGAGATTTCTTGTGTGAAATGACAATTCCTATAAGCGACTTTTAGTAAAGTAGTTTTTTTTTACAAAATATGGAATTTAAGAACCAAACTGGGTGTGCCTTATAATACAAATACGGGCAAGTTATTTATGTAACTATTTACTCATTTCCCTTACTAGCAAAGTGTAATATACTACCTTTTGCCTGCGACTTTGTACGCGCAAATCCCGTCTTTTCCCATTCCCGTAGGAATTTCGGGAAATTCTCTCTTGAGCACTAAGGAACCAACACGCCAAATTTCAGTTTTCTACGACCAGTTGTTTCAGCTGTGCGTTGTCTGTCAGTCACTCATCACTCACTCACTCAGTATCTAACGTAAGATTATATATATAAGAATAAATTATGTTGTGTAAATTAATTAACAACGTAGTTACGTTGGGTAGGGCCTAAATGAAGATGCATAATAATATCAATTTATTCGTACCTCTGTTAAATTCTAATAATAAATTAACCAAACTATTGCCTTTTGTTTTTAAATCATGTCAATTTATATACTTGTCAAGTTATTAATATATACAAGCTAGTAGAAAATATGTATAAACGTACAAATGGTGTTAAGCTTTCGTCCGCCACGGTCGGATATATAGCTGATTCGTTTACCAAAGAAAAAGCCAGCCCTCTGGTCACGTGAATAGGCGGCTAATTGTTTGCTGATTTCTCAAAAAAACTCGATGAGCACTCGGGCCCTAGTTTCAAACTTCAAACGGCTCAAATACATAATTCCCAATTAGGTAGTTGTATTTGCGCCGTTCAACTTTTCTGCACCCTCAGCTGCCGCTCCTGCTAAGAAGATGGGATGGCGTGAGGGTATCGACACGTGTTGCATCCCACATCGAGGCCTACCCAACTTCCAAGGCAATATGGTCATCCCTTCTGGCCTCGTTTAGCGCTAAGCCATTCGGTTTTAATACAGCTCGCACTACGGCAGTGCTAAGAGCTCGACGGATAATGTAATTAATGCTGGCGTGCGGTGCTATACGACCGGCGCTTCTACTGCAGGTTAGGTCATGGTGTCCGAGGCAGTTGACTGCTTCACCACATTGGCATCGATGTGAAGCTCCGGTATGAACACCCAGACGCAGGCACGTAGCGATCCGGAAGGTTGTGTCACTCAGCATAGTACCTATGTTAGGTAACGGTAATGCCTATAGCCAGAGGCCCGACTCCCATTCACCCACAGCCAGCAGGCGGGCACGCTCAGCAGTGTTGGTTGACGTACTTAAAAGGTTATTCCGTACCAACTTGTGGAGCGGCTCATCCCACTGTCTCTGAGAAGATGGGTTCTCGGGCAGTGCCGCATTCGGGCAAGCCACTTTCCAAGCATTTACTACTTCGGTCAAGCACAGCATTTCAGGGTCAACCAGTAAAGGAGCTAAATTTCTTGTGGTTAACTCTTCACCCGTATGGTGCCGTAAACGAATAATACCACTCCATCACTTCCCGTAGGTGTCGTAAGAGGCGACTAAGGGACTCGCCAGAGAATGGGCAGCAGCGTTCTCTGTAAAAATCAACACCATACACTGCGATCGCCAACCCGCCTGCTAAGCCCCCCCCCCCCCAACCCTTTTGGGGGAGGCTTATGTCCAGCACAGGACGTCTTTCCGCTGATATGATGATGATAAACTCTTCAGTGCTGCGGATTTAAGACAGGAAGGTCTATTTTCTAGTTATTAATCATCTTGGTACTTGCTATTAAAACTACTTTAGTAAAATCGGATTATCGGATAAAGGAATTGTCGTTTCATACAAGAAATCTCCATTTAGGAATAGCTACGTATTCCGGCCACTAGTCTTTAAAATAAATGTATAATAAAATAACAATAATATAAAAAATGAAAATAATAATGTGTGTAATAATTCACTTTGCTATTTTTTATTAAAACTAGGTACTTTATTAAATTTGTCATTCCACAAAAGAAATCTTTTTAATTTAGACATAGCAACGTATGGGTAAGGCGCAACTAGTTGTTAATAAAATTGGACAGGCTATAAATGTGGAGAATTTTATTTTTTAAGTTGCTCGTTAACCGTTCCCATCTGGTCATGCTTTTAATATGGTAACGAACATTGCTCGTACATTGCTACGGTAGGCATTTCACACTCAGATAGTTGATAATTTGTTCAGATTTAGAATATGACCCGCCTTTCCGACATCAGGTTGGCGGCTCACATTCTTTCACCAATAACTTTGGTTTTAGAATAGTGCATTGCTTCAAATTTTACGTACAATCAGTAGTTGGTCGTACATTGCTGTCGGATGTCGGATGGCGGGTGTAAACCTACAAATGCTATAATATAGCATGATCATTTGTAGGCTTACACCCGCCATCCTGATACACACAAAACTTCTTGTGGGTGTAACTTATTTTTGGCTATTCGAAAAAATCTAAGAAAAAGATTTGTGGAGATTTCAATGAGGTACTAAATTTTAATGAAACGATAAACTAATTATGACGCCTACAACTAGGTGAAATCAACGTGCTCCAGATTACATGCAAAATTTCTTCTAAGTGTAACTTTTTTTTGGCTTATCGAAAAAATATAAGAAAAACATATGTTGAGGTACCAATGAGGTACTAAATTTTAACTAAAAGATAAACTAGTTATAACGCCTACAACTAGGTGAAACCGGCTTGGTCCAGCCATTCTGAAGTCAGAATGGCTGGCCACTTTCCTCGTAATAGTTTTCCCTCTTTAGCGAGGTACCAATTATTTGATGTCTGGTACCAAATAGTACCAAATAGGTACTAAAACTTGGTATTACTCAAACTTCCAAAATCTTTCTTGGTCCAGTCATCCTGACGTAGAATGATTTTTTGCATTTTAGAAAAATCTCTACGATCTTGCGTCACTTCCGAAACGTCTGTCTTTAGAATGGGAGCATTTTTAGGGTTAACTTAACAACCCCTCTAAATATCTGACGCGCTCGAAAGATTGTTTTTTTTTTCTCTATTTTCCACCCTTCTGGATAGCCAACCCCACCACGTAAGTCAGCAGATGAACATACCTTTAGTATCAGAAACACGTTGGAGCATCTAAACTATCAATATCTGACACGCTCGAGTATGTCCATGTAACTGATTCTTTTACATGTTTGAAAATCTGTGGACGCTTCCCCCACCACTGAACAGAAAAACATTACAGAACCTTTTATTCTTCTTGTCATCTAAAACGTAATGGGAAATTTAATGGGTCCCCACGACGTTCGAGTAAATCCAGATTTAGCATCAATGGCTCCCCCTACTAAAAGCAACGTTTGCATTCCCATGTCATTCGAAATCTGACAATATTTTTTTGTTCCGTGCCGGAATCGAACCCTCGGGACGCAGCGCAGCAGTCAATCACTCAACCACTGCGCCAACCGTGCCATCAACAAAAAATGTATGAAAATGAAGACTTTTTTGATGGATTGGCCCTCAAATCCCTTTTCTAAAAAAGAAGGAGGTTCTCAATTCGACCGCGTATGTATTTTTTATGTGTGTTCGCGGATAACTTCGTCATTTAGGAACCGATTTCGATGAATCTTTTTTCATATGAAAGGGTATGTTGCCGAGATGGTCTTATTGCCACCACGTCAGTATCTGATGATGGAAACCCAGAGAAATCGAGGGCAACTCTCTTAAATTGTAGGCATGCGTCTGGTAAAATCTTGATATTCGTGTTTATATCGGAAGATACTACAAAAGAATGAAGGTTTGGATCAGACCTGATGATGGAGACGACAGAGAGTCAAGGGAACTCCACATCGGTATGTAGGAACTACTAAGTGTTTTGGCTTATTTCATTCGTTTTGACGAGACCTTTACACCGAAAGCACTTATTAAGTTTAATTTTCATAATATCACGCTGGTACGCTGTGAATGGGTATGCAGGTACCACTAAAAAGTGAAAAATGAAAAACTTTTTTTACAAAAAATATAACCGACTTTCAAAACAAAACACTACAAAATATAAAATAACTTTAATTTCGGAAGTCGTCGTCCAAAACGAAATAACCAAAACAACGATTCAGACCCATATATGAGTCCAAAAGCCGGCCGCTCAGAGTCCTACCTTATCGAGTTACTTAAAAAAAAAAAATTAGAAAAAGTCGACCAGTAGGGATCTTATGACGTAAATTGGTCTGTCACAACAATGAAGTAACCGAACGAAACTAATCTGTTAGGATAGAGACTGATAAACAGAACTTAAAACTGCTGGTCTGCCACGGCCGATGTTGCTGGGTCAAGCTGGCAGACCTGGTTGTATATGTTTATAACTATTTTACTCTTTATTTTTGCAATGTTCAAAGTAAAACATTGTGCGTAGGTGACATTGTGGTATTTATTATACATAAAATTCAAACTGCCCCTTTAGTAATTCTGGACCATCAAGATACAGACTGCATCTAGTCTGGGGTCCACGGCCAATTCCGTTGCATTCCCTGTATATTTTATATTAATCTTAATTATGTGAAATTTTGATGTGTAACTAGGGAACAAATTCCCGGGATAAAAAATAGCCTATGTCCTTTCTCAGACTCTAGACCATCTGTGTACCAAATTTCATTTAAATCGGTTCAGTAGTTTTGGCGTGAAAGCGCGACAGACAGACAACCAGAGTTACCTTCGCATTGATAAAATTAGTAAGGATTATTATGGTGTTATTATATTGTGATATACTTTGTGGCCAAAAGATCCACTGCAACAGCTTATTTGAGGAACTCTAATGGTCTAGTTCTTCTACAAATTGCTTCTTACCGGTAACTCGATAAGTTGAGACTTTGAACGGCTGGATAAATGGAGATCACTACCATTCTCTTTCTTCTTTACCACTGTGGTGTGATAAGCTTTCCTGTCATGTTTTGGCTGTCATCAATTGACAGTGTCACTTTTTGGAGTTCTTTTTACTTACACGTATTCTTGATTTCTGCATGTGTTTTACTGTTATCATTTAATTTAAAATCATGTTAACTGATGAAAATGACTGCGGTTCCTGGTTAGACTGCTATGAGGAAAAGATTGAGAAGAGATGGACAAATCTTTTGTTGAATTGGGTAGGATTTTTGATCTAATTCTCTTCTTGTATGGACTGCATGAGTAGAAATCCTGCCTTCGTTAAAGTGCGGGGGCTTTCGTGGACAGGCGCGACCCAATAATCACAAATCGCGTTTTCATAGAAATATATTACGGATTATGTGTGATAGGGGCCGTCTGCGCGGGCCTTTAGCGCTGTTAGCAAGGTCGATGTCCAGAATGCAAGCTTTTGTACAATTCAATTTTCACACAAAACATTCAATAGTCCACTGGTCAGCGCATATAACTGGCTTTTGGACGCAGCTCGCGTTTAAGTTTTTTTTTTCGCAATGAAGTACCTAACCTATAAGTTTCCAGGGTCTCATTTATATCTGAACCAAAAATCATTAAAATCGGTTCAGCGATATAGCCGTAAAAGCGTAACAGACTAACTCACTTTTCATTTTATTTAATTATTAGCTAGGATTAGGACAATCGGCATATAATGTTCCAATTGCTGGGATACAGATCTCTCTGAGAGAGGGAGTGGACGGTTATCAACCTTAAGAGCACTCTGCAACTTACTGGATGCCGTAGACCCGCATGATTATCTGTTGTTCAAAATTCTTCATTGCCCATACCTGTAAAAAGAACCCTGCATCTTAAGACCAATAATATCCTTTTATTCTGCAGCTCAATAAATGCATACATCCTAAAGCTCCTATAAAGGAGCTCAATCCATGGAGTTTGGTGGAAGTTCTAAATAAATACAAGCAGGACTTGAGTGAGGAGGAGATCGAAAGCCCTGTCGTGTGTTCTGATATTGAGTCTTTTATCCGGTTTAAGTACCCCATTCTGAGATTGAGGTAGGTAAGTAATAGGTTATCACGTTTGGATGGACTTGAGGGAGGTCTTTGCCCAGCTGTGGAACATCATCTTCCTGCCCTTATGCCTTGATACTTCGGGTAGGAGCTATACGTTTTATCCTCCATTCTGTCCTGTCAACCGTTACGCTATCACTGATTTCCTTTTTTTTTCTTCATATATATCAATACATAATCTTTCCATTTTTTTCTGAGCCTCCCCCCTCTTACTGTCCATCATTCCATATTTATTTAGAAGTGGGACAGACAAGGCTAAATAAATAAAATCTCTGGTTTTTTCATTACTATGCTCGGGAGAAGTTTATGTCCAGCAGTGGACGTCTCTCGGCTGTAATGATGATGATGTGAAGAAGCCCAACTAAGAGAGAAATGGAAGGAACGATAGGAGGCCTTTTCCCACTAGTGGGACAGAGTTAAAAAAATATATATCATATTTTTCAGATACTATGATGTAAACGAAGTGCAAAAGAAAATGTTCTTAATGACCTCGATAATACTGTACCACTGTTGTATTAGTTCTATTAAAGGGATGGTTGATGGTGATATTTGCATCAACTTAAACAAACCGGAACAGGAAATGATACTGCAGTTCTGCGAGAAACTGTCAGAAATGGAAGTTACTTGTAATAACATTGAATTAGCCATTAAAGGTTAGATTTATAACTGTTGATCTTTTCACTAAGCTTCAAAATACATAAATCAACCATCCATTTTGATTGATCATGCCAAAAACTTAACGTGTCGTGGCTAATCTCGAATACTAAAAGTAGAATATTTATCACTTCATTATTGAGATGTCTTAAGAAGTTATAATCAAAACACTACTGTGACTTCCCCGCCGATTCATCTTTTTAACTATGTTCCACTATTCAATACACTAGATAGCTTTTAACATTCCAGATGCATGTGATTCAGTTACACAAGATCCTAAAATCTACAAAAATACCCCTCGGGGTCAAAAACCTCCAACAATGAAAGAAGATCCATCCGAATCCTGTGCTACCACACCTGAAATGCCTTTACTATCATTTAGTTCTATAGCCAACGATACACCGCCGGCAGAAGGCCTGAATCAAAAATTTAATGCTTTAAAGATAAAATCAAGAGAGTCATGCTCAACATCCGACATGCCTATGTCATCATTCAACTCTATGGCTACCAGCGCAGCGCTAACAGAAAAAAGTAATACTATGTTCCAATCGATTGAGTTTGAAACTTTTGACACAGAAACATTGCCCGGAATACCTCCCTTCAACTCCTTCATGACTGTTGGAAAATCGCCAACAGGCAGTTTAAAAATTACCACTACATTCAAATCAGTTGAATATGAATCATACGTGCCTTGCTCTTCACATGAAAGGCCTTCCTATCATTCCAAAGCTTTCAGTAAATCGCCAATAGGTAACATGAAGCAAAAAATGAATACTACGTTCAAATCGGTTGAGTACGAATCTTATATGCCATGCTCAGAATCTGACAAGCTTTCACAAAACCCAAAAGCTTTAGAAACTGCTTTAGAAAAATCTCCAACACGAAACACAAAGCCAAAGTCGACTGCTCAATCTGCTAAGCCTAAGTACGAATCTTTTGAATCATGCTCATCAGTCGAAAGACCTTACTATGAAACGAAAGGTTTAAATAAATCACCAACAGGGAGCCTGAATCTGAGAATGAATCCAAAATCCAAAGCAAAATCTAAGCACGAGTATTTTGAATCATGCTCATCGGTCGAAAGACCGTCCGATAGCTCTAAAACTTTAGAAAAATCGCGATCAGGAAGCCTAGAGCAAGACCTGGATGCTGAATCTAAAGCGAAATACAAACCTAAAGCATTATCGCTTGACAGATCTCCTAGTACGTCCAAGGCTATAAACAAAACACCAATAGGAAACCGGAAGAAGAAGGATGCTACGTCCAAAGCGACTAAATACAAATCCTATGAACTGCCCAAAATGCCTCCCGTGATCTCCATAATGAGTGCTGGCAAATCATCAACAGACCAAAAAAATAATTCCATACAGTTCAAATCGTCACTCACAGTTTTACCGTCAGTAGTGACTACTGACGCATCATATTCAGATGTTGATTATGTGGTGAATAATTATGGCTCCAAGTCTGATACGGAGGACAAATCACCATATATGGCAACGTCGAAGGGTAAACTTAATGTCGCACAATTTGCTGGTAACATACCGATGATCGAGTCTGCTGAGCTAGGTGAGTTTAATTTTCTTGTTTAAATATTAGAGAGACGTATAAATTAACATCATTGCTGTATTACCAAAGGTTTGGGTAGAGGTGTTCCTAGAGTAAAATAAGTAGAGAAGGAACTTCGTTTGCCGCACTCAGAATCCCATTTGGTCCATTGTACTTGAGTGTCAACTACTACACAAGTACTTTAGTGAAAATAATAGATACGCAGTCGCGGACACTACGCGCGCCGCGTGATCTGCCCACTGGCTTCGTGAATGGGTCTGCGCCTCCGCGCCACTGCCCGCCCGCTGCCCTTATCCGCGGCCTTAGCGACGCTGTGTGACTGTTCCTAAGTTACCCTAGGCTGATAAAATTTTCGTTTTTCCTAAAATTAACCTATTGTTAAGTTAGGTCCTGCCGGTAGGCAGGAGGACCACGCCCCGCCAGCCGCGTGGTCCCGTAGGGCTCGTCCCAGGCCGGACACCCTCCCGCCAATAGTAAGAAATGAATTCCCAGAAACTACTGCCTTGTCCGACCTTTGAGGCTGCGGGACAAGGAGGGGATGCAAGGTGAAGTTAATATTGGGAATTCACGGTTAGTATACATACGTAAAACAATAAATAATTATGGAACAATAACGAGATTACAATGTATGAAGTTAAGAAGACAAGAGGACTGCAAAAGGGAGAATGACACGTAACGCTTGTGTGAAATAGTTAATTTCAAAGCGCGATAGTGAATTTCTTTACAATAATCTAGAGACCCACCCCAGTGATGTACGGCCGTCTTACAACTGCCTGTACATCGGACGTGTGCCGTCGATCCTAACGTGCATAGGTCTAGAGAGAACCTACAGCGGTCACAACAGTACACGTTCCCTACACTCAAGCATGTCTTACACAATCCTAAGGCAGAGGACTGCGAAGTGCCTCTGTCATTGAGCGAGACATGTTTCCAGAAATACTGGATGCGCGCTATATAAATTAGCCCCTTACATCGGCCTATCAACCTTTTACTAACGCATTATATAACTTAGCACAAGCGTACCGCGTTGTCAGTCGTTTGCATAACTCTTTACACCGATTCTTGTTATCTGCGGAAGCGGATTTTGGGTTCGTCGCTTCACACTTCCATAATCTACCCATTTTTGGAAGACACTAGAGTACTGCAGCAAATCGCTACCACGTCTGGCAACGAGCGTTCCATCTAGGCTTCATAATATAAGTATTTCGCTAAATATTATTTTTTTATATCAATGAGAGGCCTCGGGGGCCGGGTGTGATTTAGCGAGATACAATCCCTATCGTCCATTAGGAGGGCTATCAATTCACTTCAACCCATACTTGGTGAAGCCTACCCCAATGGAAGTGTGCAAATATCAAGAACAGTGCAAAGTATTCTGCACTCAGTCAGTCCATAGGGAGAGGCAACCTCTACTAATGTTTGGTTGATATGACATAACCTTAGATATTGCAAGGAAACATTATAGTTCAAACAGGCCCTAACTTGTGGCGAGTATTATTCGGTTCAGCCTTCCATAAGCAGTGTCTTAGTGCAGTGTCTTGGTAAGGTTTGTCTAAAGTCAGTTTAGAGTCATTGTTGTATACAGTCTGTTGCTATGTCTAAAGCACACTCTAAAGGAAGGCCTTCTCCGACTCCCTAGAACCAAACACATATGTCGGTTACCTCGTTTAGGTCAGAGAGGGCTATAAGGTAGGATAATACACACAGCACTCACCCATTAGTTCACCAACACACACACACCACACATATTAAAACTAAATTAATCTAACTTAGATTTAACTTAATAAATAGTACTGGCTAAACTATGGGTTACAACAACACAACTCGCCATTTGGCATTCAATGAGTCCCTTAGCCTATACAGAGACATCGCCTCCGATCTAACCAACCCTAACTCCCGTTAACCTAAAACAGACGTCTGTTTACTAGCGTGGCCAAAGCTTGAATCCTCGCCTTTTCCAAATCGTTGTCCCAAGATATCAGGCTACTTTCTCGAAACTTCCAAAACACTTTTGTTTTTCTTGTATCTTCATTCTCGTAAGGGTCGTTCATAAGCAGGTACCCAGACGTTTTTGATAAGTGCGACGTGCTCGCGGCTATTCCAATATCGACTCTTAGAAATCGTAGAAAAGGTCGCATTTCAACTAACGTAAAATATTGCATTCTACAAGCACATGTGCGCGTACCATAAATCCAATATTGAGTGCCTCTCCAATAGCTACGCAATTTTAAAGCTGATAACATATTTTGTAATTCTCGGAATAGTAAAAGTGACAGGTTGGCCCTAACCATTAAAAGTAAAATTTATGATTTTTCTAAGTGTCTGATAACATGTGAGCGTTTCGATACAAAATAAATATTTTGTATTATTAGAACTGATGAAGCGTCACAGCTGCAACGCTCCAGCCTCGCATTTGAGATTTGTAACTGCACATATATCAATATTGAAACGGTTAAAACCAATAATAGAAGATAAAAACCTTATTCCAAATCATCAATTTGGCTTCAGGGAAAAACACTCAACAATAGACCAGGTACATAGAATAACTAACATAATCGAAAAAACGCTTGAACATAAGGAAGTCTGCGCCACCGTGTTTTTAGATGTTGCGCAAGCTTTTGATAAGGTTTGGCATAAAGGTCTCATATTCAAGCTCAGACGCATGCTACCAGAATTTGCAGATATCCTAGAGTCGTACATAACTAATAGAATGTTCAGAATACGGCAGGAGGACGCATATTCCGAGCTAAAAGCTATAAAAGCTGGTGTGCCCCAAGGAAGTGTGTTAGGCCCAATTTTATACTTGTTATATACATGTGATATCCCAGAACTGGAAAACAACACCATTGCGACCTTTGCAGACGATACTGCAATTATGGCTACCGGATCAAGCCACAGAGAAGCAGTAGAAAAAGTTCAACTAGCTGTGAACAAAGTTTATGACTGGACACAAAAATGGAAGATCAAACTGAATGAGTCTAAATCAATTCACATTGACTTCACAAACAAACACTTGGACTATCATCCAATCTACATAAATGGCATGCTAGTGCCTTATGCTAATACAGCCAAATACCTTGGCATAACTCTCGACGCCAAGTTGCGTTGGAAAGCTCATGTCAAAAAGAAAAGACAGGAACTCGATATACGTTATAAAAGTATGTATTGGCTACTCGGAAGGAAATCCTGTCTGTCAATACACAATAAAATAACCATATACAAGCATATTCTGATGCCAATTTGGACGTATGGTATCCAACTTTGGGGCTGTACTAAACAAAGCAACATCAAAATAATTCAACAATTTCAAAATAAAGTACTCCGGGATGCTGTCAATGCACCCTGGTACATAAGAAATGACGACCTTCACCGTGACCTTAAAATGGAATTCGTCACCACAATTATCCAAAAATTTGCTGAAGCCCACGAACACAGACTTCATCGACACGTGAATGTTGAGGCAATTCAGCTGCTAGACAACACAGACTTAGTGCGTAGGCTAAAAAGAACTAAACCTTTTGAATTAGTGTAGTGTAGTGTACAAAGTGAATGAATAATAGTAACAATGTTGTGCTATAAATATAACACATGAACATAGTGTTTTATAAATTATATCAGACTCTAAGAAAGTGCTACGGATTGTGTAAAAGTGCAAATGGACACTATTCTTAGTTTTAACATAATCTATCACGTAACATATTAAGTTAGAGTTAAATTGCTTATTAGTCTTTTAGGCTAGATCGTAATCAATTGTTAAGAATTTTGTTCTTACTAATAAAGTACAAAAAAAAAAAATATATCAATACATGTCGCTTAGTGCAAGTGGAACGGTTATTTCTCTGTTACAGAACGTCGATGCTTGTCAAATTGTGCCTGCAGCAGATGCAGTCCCACTGGACCATGTTGTGCCGACCCTGGGAATTCCATGAACAACTGCGATGTCAATGAAGGCACGGCAATGGATTCCTTTATTGATGAGTGCAATTATGTCCAAATATGTTTGCAATCGAAGAAAGGAAAGAGTAAACAGTTCTCGTAAGTGGTAAAGAATATACTTATCCTTTCGGTTTCTCGACATCAGAAGCCTATGTGCCCGTTTACGGAGACGCGGGGCGTCGAGCGTCGCGTACGGCGTGGCGTTGAACAGGGCGTCGGAAGTTTTTTTTTCGTTTACGGTGAGGCGGCGTGTGCAACGGGCCGCATCATCTCACGCGCAAGCACAAACATAATGGCAATGTATGATCTTGTTTCCGGAGACGCGAGGCGTGGAGAGATGGGAGAGAGTGGGAATCTTAAGTTGATTGAGGATTAATTGGGAATTGGCAAGATGTGGGAAAAATGCGGAGATTTTGAATATCCGGTCCAAGTCAGAATACTTTTTCGAGAAATCTAATTACTTGTCTTAAGGCGCAGATACCCCTCAGTAGCTGATTTTAAATGAAAATCACGTCTAAACGGCTTGTCGTAATTTTTGGAAAAAAATATTATGTTACATTGGAGTATTTTCTTAATAATTTGAAAATTTTGAGTTTTGTTCGTTCAATATAGTGTAATTAATTTGTTAAGTTACACGAACATGAAAACGACAATCGAACTAAAACGGCCGGTCGTATTTAAAATTAAAAAAGGGAAAAAGAAATTTTATATAATCAGCTGAAACTTGTTTAACGTCTTTAAAAAAAAATAGGGGAATTTGCTGGAAATCAGTAGAATTTTTGTCCCCAAATTGGAAAATTTGCCTTGGATTTTTGAGGAATTTAATAAATTGGCGTTGGCAACGCCGTGTGTTTTTATAGCCGCGTGCAACACCGCTGGCGCCGCCGTGGGCTTCGAATGCATTTCAACAAATGCCTGAAATCGCTTCTCAGTGAACGCTCTCATACAGCGCCACATTTTTTATTTATTTCGGGCGGCCACGCCGCACGCGACGCTCGACGCCTCGCATCTCCGTAAACGAGCTAGAACGTTTAATTTTCTACTCGTCAAGTAACGAAGTGTGTGTTTGGCCTATACCTTGTCCACCATAATGTTAATCACTTTTTAATAGCTGCCTTGCGAGTAGAACGTAACTGTTCCAAAAAACGTAACAGTTAACTTTAATTTTTAGTTATTTTTTTGTTCTTATCTGCCATCAGTCTCAAACTATAAGCAGATTAGTTCCGCGTCGTTTTCTTCATGTAAAAAGAGCTTCCTAGCAGGAGATCCCTCACCCACATCCTTCACCATCTGTCACGAAGTTTCTGTATGTCATGGCGTTTCAGTCGTTTAGTGTAGCTGATAGTTGCTAACGCGGTATCCTGGTCATTTGGATGATCTTCCAGCCACGTTTTATAGTTATTCCCTGTTAGTTTTAACTCCTCCTTAACAGTGCTTATGTTCAGATCTTCATGGATGTCTGTGTTGGTGATGAACCATGGTGCATTTGAAACTGTTCTTAGTATCTCATTTTGAAGCCTTCGTATTATGTTTAGATTGGAGTCGCTAGCACTTCCCCAAGGCTGTGCGCCATAGATCTATATTGATTTTAGGATTATTTTATACTAGCTGTTTCCCGCGACTTCGTTCGCGAATAAGCCTGAAAGCAAAATGTTGTCGCAAGATAAGATCTCTATGATATATACGAACAGTCAATATCTAGCATTGCTTGACTCCTCTTCGATTTAGGAATTGGGAACAACGGGGCAACGCAAAGGGCATTAGGAGGAACATGGATGGGTTTTAGACAGTAAGAGTCCGACACTCCCTTCTACTCGGCCTAGAGCGGGAGGACTCATTTGATGATTTCCGATCCTTAAAAAAATAATAAAAAAGGGGTGATAACGTGCGATAGAGCTACATAAAGTTGACCATGGCAAACCAACCAGAAGAGAAGTCTACCCCTGCAACGGAAAGACTAGAGTAGAGTAGAGACTCCGCTATCCATACCATGTTAGACTCCCATTCTCAGTCAGTCCTGGCCAAGTTAGCCAGCCTAGCTCTATATTTCTTGGGTGCTTCATAGGTTTGGCGGAGCAACCTCACCGTTCCGAGAATTTGTTCGTGAACAAATGTGGGCAACTGATTCCTTGGTTCGAAGTACCCTCCGCAAATTGGGCTATCTACAGCGCCTATGTTGAAAAGATATTTTTGAAGGGGCAATGAGCCGTAATTATGCCTATTATTATTATTCGGAAGTTATTTCTACTTGGGCTAAGAAATCGTTTAGTTAGTCGCGTGTATAGGCTTCACGTTGACAGTTTTGACAGCCTGCAATTTATAGCCCGTGACCATTTGTTGTCACAAAGTTTAGTTGATATCTGGCAAATTCATGTACGAAACTATGAAAAAGAAAAGATAGGAGGGGGAGTTGGTACGGGTCCAGCACTACCATCTCGGAACCTCTCTTCGCGAGTTCGTCTGTGACGTCATTGCCTAGGGATCTACAGTTCCCCTTGATCCACTGGACAATCAAGCCCACAACAGATAACTACTGACCATGACGTTTCATAGGCTCACTGGGAATTGAACACTTTTGAAACTAAACAGAAAACAGTTTGTTGGATGCATGTGACTTTGCAAAGTTTTATAGAAATTAAATACCTAAATAGAAATCATAAAACTTAATCGGATAATGTGTATCATTTTCTTCCATGGCCGTTTTCATAGATTATATTCCTTATATTCTCCAGAAACATTTGTCAATACTATGCGTATTGATGGTTGATGCTTGATTGATTTTTTATTTATTCCGAACCAAGAACGATTTGCGAAACAATTTTATGTTTTTAAAACACATCAACCCAATTTCAGCGGAACTAATGCAATTCTTTCAACTCCTCTATCATGGGACTTTGCCAACTGCTCGTCGGTGACATTACGTGACCCCTGACTTGAAGCCAAGTATTGTCCAGTATTGGGCATCTTTAGCAAAGCTTTGCTAATGTAAGCGCGCGCCTGTTGACCGATATTCAAATCTTAATTCCGCAATTCAAAAAATGAGATCAAATGCATAACGCCATCTATGGAATATGTAGTTGAACTGTTAAAATAGAAGTTCAGAGTTCGTTTTAATTTTTATTAATCGGAATATTATGTGCATTCAGAACTATATTGTTTTAGGTATTTGAAGAATTACTCTTTTAAAACGTTGTTAAAGTAATAAATAAAAAATATATTCTAGTGTAATTCTCATGCTGTCGATAGTAATATGTCGGTCAATAGATGGCACTGCGTGTATCTGCATTACGTAGAATAATATGTTGATTTCTCCTAGAAAATTACTACAATTCCATATGTAAAAGTTATCTACATTGGTTTTGCACTTTTTTAAAGTGATACGAACAAAACTGAATACAGATAAAGTGAAGGTTATGTTAATAATAATACTTTAACGTCTGGCTATTATATTCGGCATACTTGGATAAATGCTAAAAAAATGTCCAAAATACAACAATAATATTTTATGAAAATATTAGGTAAAAATATATGAGCCATAAGAGTAAGTAAATGCATAAGTTAAATAAACAAAAAAACTACGAATGTTGAGATTCGAACCCACACCAACTCTTTCGGCAGACAGTCTTTAAACCATTGGCCCATGACTACTGTTGACCGATTGATCGAAATAGCCAATCTTATTTATGTCATGGATTTTCGCTACTCAACTCCTTGAAAGTATAGCGTAATGATAAACATTGCTGACGTTGGATCCATGAGCATCTGCAATATTGTAATCTGTTGTGGCTTCTTATAACAATTCCTCATTTATCAGTTTGGAAAAATGTGGAATAACAAATTTAAATGTTATTTTCAACCCGCAAAAACTCATTTAATTTTATTTTGACAATATTATGGTGTAAAAATACAGTTCAAAAGAGAAAATAAATAAAAAAATAATATCTGTTGGTGAGGTTCGAACCATGGACTATTTCTCGTTCAAAACAGACTTTTTTGAATATTGCTCATCCTCCATAGCACATAGCGTGATAATATATAGCCTATACCCTGACCGTACCTATAAGGATTTTCTATGCAAAATTTGAACAAAATCTGTTTAGTAGTTTTCGCGCCAATTGGAAACATACGTAAAATGGGGATACTTTGATCAATTTTTAACTTCATATGACTGTAGAATTCTCATTTTTAGCGAGATTATTATTATTTAAAAGTATAATGATCGGTTTTTGTGTAGATTTGAATAAGCTAATTTTAACATGCTAAATTTTAATAATTTAAGAAAAAAAAATATAAAAAGTAAGCGATCAAAGTTAAACCGTGAGTGGGGGGGGATACTTTGATCACCCATATTTTTACTATGGAATTCGAAAGTAGACCCGAAACTATACTACGGAAAAAAAAATATCAAAAATATCGACCTCGATATTTGAATGCTTTAGGGTAACTTTGATCATATAAATAAAACAGATTTTACTCTAATCAGTCTTTATTTTACGACTTAGGAACATAATTGGTTTTTACTTAGAAAGAAGCAATAGTTTAACTATCAAATCACAGAAAATTATATTCTAATCAGTTCTTTTCTTATTTTTAAATTAAATTATTAAGTACAATGTCTACTGACTAAACAACAATCAACATTCCCTATTAATTGGGCAGTTTGTCGACACCTGATTGGCGCTTATTATGAAACTTATCTAAAAAAAATATATAACCTCGGAGTAACAAATTAAAGGAACTATTAAACGTTGGAACATGATAAATTTATAAAAAACAATAACCAATATGATATCATCACTTTAAGTCTAGAATGTCTACATCAAACGGGAATTCTACTTTAGAGTTTGGCTCTTCCTCATTTAAAGACTTTGGTTCTGGAAGAAATGAAATTATATCACATTTTTCTATATCCGAAATGTCACTTCTAACTAATTCAAACACCTTTTTATTTTCTAATGACTTATATCCTATTACCACCAATGATTTCAAAAGGAAGGATGCGCCCAACTGAACATTTCTTATAAACCTTCATAATGCAAGAAAAACTAGCGACATCTGTGATAACTCATTCGAATTACGTGACTGCCGCACTGCATAAGTGTTTGACGTAACCTTGTTCGCGCGTATGCGTTTTTAGAAAAAAATCAGTTTCAATTAGACAGGTATCGTTATATTTTTGTATTATATTTTTGTTTTATCCTTATTGAATATAAAACACATTGATACTAAAATTCAAAATTACAAGCACTAAGTTCAACAATGAAATAAAAATTACGTCCGTACAAGTTTACTTCGTGCACTTCGCGCTTACAGTACCGGCCACACAATGGCTGCCATTGTGGAATTCGGTAGTAAAATATTTATCGCTATAAAATATGTTCATTTAATAACTTAACGGTAACAATATTAATGTAAGGTAACTTTCCGATGATACGATATCCCATGTTCCTTTTTTACCTTTGTATCATAATTTTTACAGCCTTTTACCACACAACTAGACATTTTTATGACAAGCAAATATTTGTTCACTCCCGCACACGGGCCACTGTCAACAGTGACGCGTTGGCCCTAAACTGTTATTTTAGGGCCAGCGCGCTAGTGCCATTTAATCGCGCGGTTGGCCTGGTCCTTACGCTAGTAATATAATATGTCAATGATTACCACAATGTGCGGCGATGTATCAATAATCCGACAAACATATTTAAATGTTTTTTTCCCACGAGGAGTAAAAAATTTTACAAGTACATATCTGCCAACACAAATTTAATTTTCGTTTCTTTTAAAATCAGCTGATGTAGACGAAGGGCCAGGTAATTGTTCATTTGCTTCAGAAGACGAAGAGCCAGGTAATTCTTTATTTGCTTCAGAAGACGAAGGGCCAGGTAATTCTTTATTTGCTTCAGAAGACGAAGGGCCTGGTAATTCTTCATTTGCTTCAGGAATTGTTGTAGAAGCGCTAGCACCTGGAGCTAAGTTTAAGCGCGTTCTTCTGCGTACAGCTGATGAAGAAGAGTCACAAAATCTTTGTGTGTGTTAATAATCAGTTAAAACCGAATTTACCGGCGCATCTGAGTTTTCAAGTGCATTGTAATCTGGCAATCGTTTCAAGACTTGCTCTTTGTTAAATGGAAAAATTCCAGTGGTTTTGAAACCACTTCTCAGATTACGTTTTATTCCTGAAGACTCAGTGCAAAATGGTGTATTTGGCTTTGCTTGTCCTGAGTTCATTCTAAGCAGAGCCTTAGTAAGCAGTCGGAGGAAAGTGTCCTTAGGGACACTTGTGATTCGCATATTTTGATCTTTCCACTCTGCTAGGATTGCACGCCAGGCAGCCTTCATAGGGCGGAAGAATGCTACGTCCAATGGTTGACACAAGTGGGTGGAATGTGGCACCAAGCAGACGAAATCAATTTCATTTTCTGCACAAAGTCTCACAACATCTGTGTCTAAATGGGACGATAAATTGTTGCCAATCATTACCTTGCGCCCTGGTAAATTTTTAGCATGAGGTAGAAAGCATTTAATAAACCAATCTCGAAATGTCTCGGAGTCAAACCACCCACTGCTGGTTCTATTAAATCTTGTTCCTCCCGCACAACGACGTTTATCACAGCAAGACGGGCCAGATGGCGCTCCTTCTTTCCATGTATCATATAAGTGTTGGCTCTTGTAAATAACATATGGTGGCAACATCACACCATCTGCTGATCCGCAAATCATAATGGACGTAGCACTTTTGGAGTTTGTCACTCGCTCAGGGTATTTAACACCCCGCTTGAAGATACCTTGCTTTTTTCCTGGGTCGTCGCTCAAATTTGATTCGTCGTAATTAAAAATATTAGATCCCGGAAGATCTCTGATATGTGGTTCTTTATCAAAAATACATTTAAACTTTCCCTTGAAACACCTACCCTGGATCTTTTTATATTTGCGGCGACTCTTGTCGAATTTGTTGTGCACCTGGAGTTCTAGTAAAGTTTCCTTTATATTTATTGTAGAGAGTTCCAAAGGGAATATCATATTCTCTGGATGCAGCCCGTAAAGACATAGCTCCTGTCACTACACGAAAAAAAAGTGGGCTAGTGGGTTCCGTTTTCTCAATATTTGCACTTAAGTTTCTAAAAGAAGTTTCGATCAATGTCGCCCCGCGATTTAAAGTAACCCCATTCTACGGTACACCTCAATATTTAATATTTTATTATATGTATAGATATCAGTAGTCGGTTATCGATCGACAGTTTGGAGTTACATGCCGTTAGTCAGTAAATGTTTCTGAACCGTGCCGCGTGCTCAGCTTCAGTGTTTTTTCTAAGTCAGCTTTTTGTTCAAATGCATACCGAGGTATCGGACAGAGTCACTCTGTAGCAGAACATTGTCGCCTAGTCTTACCGGAGCACAGCCTCTTCTCAGTGTAAATGGGACGTTTATGGATTTAGTTGTGCTGGATTTGATTCTTCATTTCTGGATCCGTTTGTCGACCTCATCAAAGCTATGCTGGAAGGCGGCGGATTCTGTGATCAGATCTTTGCTGCTTGCGAGAATTGCAGTGTTGTCAGCAAATGTAGCCGTAGTTACCCCTTGTGTTTCTAGGAGGTCGTTAGCGTAGATGGTATACCGAGTTGATACGACAGAGGGGCTTTCCTTTAAACTGCCTATACTAGGTACCATTTCCAAGCTCTGTACCAAAAATCAATTAAATAGGAGCAGTAGTTTAGTCGCAAATAATTTTTTAAGTTTTTGCCTCAATTGAACACGATGTATCTTTTTCCTAACAGCTGATTATGCCTACGCATCGGTCATGCACCTTAAAACGATAAATCGAGTAAAACCTACGATGCGTTGTTGCCGCTCCGACGCAATTCATAAGTACAACCAAATTTTCACTAAAAAGATGGCAATGTAAAAAAGGAAGCAATAAACACACACTTGCACTTTCATTACGAGAGTGACAATCATAGCAAAACATACCGCGCGTAAAAGAAATAGAAATAGGTCAGTGTGTTGTTATTGCATTCTAGATATTTGCGATCGGTAAGTGGGGCCTCAGTGTGCCGATGTCTTCCTTCCGGAACGTATGTTACGTAACACGGAAGCGCGGCGCGCGGGCGCAACAGCAAACAATTGATTTTGTTTTGTTATTGTGATAAGATACTAAATAAGTTTAAGACAGTATTTCTTTTTTTATTGTGACAGGACACGTAACTTGGGATTATTATTATTAGTGTTAGTGTTTTTTTTTGTGATCGACTGTTTTTTATTGTGATAGGACACGTAATTAAACTTTGGTTGTGTGTGCGTGTAATTAAAGTGTTCAACAATGCATCGTGTAACTAACACGGCGGCAGACTACACGGACATGATTTTAATTGTGAATTAGGTATGTTTGTGATTTTTTTTTTGTGAATTGTGAATTTTTAAATTGTCGATGTGTCCTCCACACATCGAGAATTTAAAAATTTAGTGTTTTTGTTGTGATTGTTGTTGTGTGCGTACCTACTTCAAAACCTTACCTATCATAAAAGCGGGCGCGAGCGGAGGCCTAAGCTCGCGCCTGCGCCACCGCCGGCCGCCCGCCCGACCACAATTTTATTATACCTACCCACACCGCGCTCAGGCGCGCGCGCGACGTTGCCGCTTTTCGCTAGGTCAGTTGAATTTATTTGCACAGGGTGGTTGCGTTTTACTCTGATTTGTAAGCTATTTAGTTTGTTTGAAAGAAAAAAAAACTCAATTTTGTAGCTTTTTATTTTTATACCGTATCGGATTAATACTAAACACGTATAGTATACGTAGTGTAATTTAATGCCCCTCTGTCGTATCAACGTTGTATAAGGCGGGGCCAAGGACAGATCCCTGTAGAACTCCTGCCATTATATCTTAAATAACGGACAGCTCTCCATCCTCTCTCACCTGGAACATTCTGTTTGTGCGGTATGACTCCATCAATAAGTAGTAACTATGCGGGAGGAACGTTTTTATCCGACTTCCAAAAAAGGAGGAGGTTCTCAATTCAGCAGGTTTTTTTTTTCATGTTTGTAGACCGATTACTCCGAGGTTTCTGATCCGATTTCTGTGATTCTTTTCTAGTTCGATGCAGTATGCTTGCCATTTGATTCAGTTTGGTTCAGTAGTTTTTATTTTATGAGCATTTTTGCTTATTTCAATCACTGCGTTGACGATGATGTCGTCCAAGTATCACCGCTTAAAAGTGAAAAATAAAAAACTTTTTACTAAAAAATAAAATAACCTTAATTTCGGAAGTCGGTGTTTTTGATTTTGTTTCTTTGTTTTTTAACACCGACTTCCGAAATTAAGGTTATTTTATTCTTTGTAGTGTTTTGTTTGGAACTCGGTTATATTTTTTTTTAAGTTTTTATTTTATAAAGAAGACCTTTTGCCACACTTTATCAAAGGCTGCCTGGATATTTAAAAATACAGCGGAGCAGTATTCCTTTTTTTCGAAGGACTGTCTTATCTTATCACCAGTGATCGGAGTAGGTAGATTGATTTTTGGTACTTGTATCATAAATGCACACAGAAAGAATAACATGGATAAGCCATTTTCCCGGAAAGAAATTCCGGTATTTCCGGATTCAATTAAATATTGTTAATGTTGGTAGTGATATTATTCCTACTCAATTCAAAATTTAAAGGAAGGTATCAAAACTAAATTAATTCATTATTTATCTGTTGAATAATAAAAACAATCGAATTCCGATCGAAGCTTTAATTTTTATTTTTTTTATTTTGAGCCTTTTATGGCTAGAACTTTTATAGATAGACATAAATTGTTGCACTTAAATTTAAATATTTTCATAGTGGTCATGGTAATTTGCATTAAGGGTAGAATAAATGACGGGGCCCCATAGAGGGCCAATGCCTGCTGGGGTCGTGAGACTGTTCTAAGGATGCACCACGACTCTGAAACGTAAAGGGTATACGAAGGAACAGGTTGATTTTAGTCAGATTTTAGGACCAAAAAAAAAGGGGTAGAATAAAGAAAAAAGATAAAAATCAACATTGTTTATTGTTAAATATGTTTATTTTACATTTATTCACATTTTTAATCTTCATCGATTACAATGTCAGCATCCTGGTAATCCTGATCTTTGCACTTAAAATATATAACTATGAGTTTCTCTATATTTTTTAACATCTAAAATCCATTTATAAATGGAAAAAGACCGTTCTACATCTGACGATGTCAAAGGAGCAAATTTAAAAAAAGGTATTAAATTATGTGCTTCATTTTTTTCAATGGCCTCACTATATTCTCTGTGTCTAAATCTGGGTTTCGTTCCATAACACGTACTATTTTATTTTTTTATATTTTCTGAATTGCACTGATTTATAGCATCTCTGACGTTGACAAATGCTAAAAGTGAATCTGTCAATGATAAATTATGCTTTTGCAATTCTTTTAAAGACAAATGAATTATAAAATAATTGTCTTTATGTAATTTAAATCTTCTTTTAAATTTTCTTTTTCTATAATATTTTTTGCCTCTCGAATAGATACCGCATCAGAGCTGCTTAAACAAGATAATACTTCTTTTATTTTTTCAAAGTTTTGAGCGTAATAAAATGCTGCCTCTAACCAAGTGCCCCATCTTGTAACAACTGGTTGGGGAGGTAGCGGCAAATCTGGATATTTTTCTTTTAAAATTTTGACTACTTGGGGCTTTCAAAAATACCTTTTTAACATTTGCTATTAAAATGTTAACATCGTGATATTCTAACCTAATTTGCTCAGATACGCGATGAAGAGAGTGCGCCAAACATGTTACGTGCTTCATTTCAGGTAAGTATTGTTTTAAATTTCGTCCTGCAGACAGCATATATGCAACGCTATCAGTGCAAAGGACAAGAATGTTACCTACCTTCGATTCAAAAGAATCTTCCCAAAAGTTTTCCAAACATTCTAACACAAATTGCGTGATTGTTTGTCCATTAACTACAGTTAGCATTTTACATGCTACCAAATAAGGTCTAGTCAAATTGCTAGGATGTAATGGTTTTATTAAAAAATGGACTATATAGCGACCTAAAAAGTCTGTCGTTTCACCTAATGATATCCATAGTTTCTCATTTTTATAATTTTGCCGAATTGAATTGATTTTATTCTTAAAAAACTTGTCCAAGTAAACTTTCCGTAACTGTGATTCATCTGGCAGAGTACGATTAGTACACGTACAACAACAGGTACTACACATATATTTTTTAAAGAAATCTTGAAAAGTAGTATTTTTCATCTGAGACCACGGAATATTGCACAAAATGAGAAATTTTATAAGGTCGAAATAAAATTCCTCTTCGGGCCGCTTAAACTTTCCCTGGTGTACTGCTCCTTCTATATGTCTTTTAACGTTTCCTTTATTTATGGTTTTCAAATGGCTTTCACATTTTGAACAGTATATTGTACCACTAGCGTGATCGTAAAGTAGTTCGGGATGACCGGATATCCATTTTTCTACAGTTTCAGCCTTGACGTTTGCCATATCTGAACTCTGTTGTAGAGATGGAACCTCGTATATATCACCTAAAACAAAGACATGAAAAAATTACATTTTATTTAGTTTATTTAGCTTACTCCGTTTGTTTTATTTTTCGTGGATCAAATTTAGTCATTGAAATTTCACCCTCTTCCTGTCAACCGATTGATCTAAAATTTGGTATTCGCCTTTGATTCTGGTGACAATACAATTATGTACATTCAATATTATTGTCAATCCAAAATGGCTGCCGCTACAAGATGGCGGACAACTTAGTTTTTTTTCAATCCCATCAATATGGGTGTCAAATGAAAGGGCTTGTTACGTAGAATATTTTGTAGAGAAGTAGATAAGGCCTATAGTAATTTATTTTACCAATACATTGCAAGAGGACACAGGGCATTCAAATTATATACGGATTCCAGTAAAATGTCGGTTAATAGTGGAGTTAGCTGAATTGCGACTACATTACTAGAATATCATAATTTTGTTTCGCACTAAGCTCACTGGTTCATACTCTATTAAAGATTTAACAATATTAAGACTCATGGTATGTACAGCAGGTTAAGCGAACAAACACAATACTAAAAATATTCCTATAGTACATCCAAACATGCTTTATACTCCTTGTAACTAGTAAAATATTACTTACCAAAGCTTGGTTTAAATATGTAGATCCAATTCAATAGTGAAAAATCTGAGTCCGTATATTCGAGCCAAATCGTGGTTTAGAGCAGATTCCAGAAGTCAGTATGTACACAAGCCAGGGTCAAGTAACGTTTTCACAACACAGTAACAAACAAAGATGCGCACTCTACGAACCGAAGTAAACGTGTGAGCTACCTGGCATGTCGTCGGCGGGCGTACGCATTGTTCTGATAACCGGTTATTGTACCACCCATGATCCTTTGTTCTGATTGGTCGTTGGGTTTTGTCAAATCGTGACTGTGTGCCGTTAAAAAAAATATGAAGAATAATAAAGAATAATATTGCTCATTTTATTACAATTCCTACCCTTTTTTTTGAGGATGGCAAATCATCAAATGACTCCTTCCACTCTGGCAGAATAAAATTCCTACATAAGTTCCGGTTTTTTTTTAATAATCCACCAATTCCGTAGGAATGTCCATATTAATATATACGTTTCGGATCAATGACCCCATTTCAATCTACCTACTCCGATCACTGCTTATCACACACCCGACGCACTTGTTCTACCGTAGAATTCTGCTGTCTGAAACCAAACTGGTGTTGAGGTATTACCAGGTTTTCGTTGAGTATGGGTCATATTCTGCTCAAGAGGATCCTCTCAAACATCTTGGATAACACAGGTAAGAAGCTTATGGGTCTATATGATGACGCGTCTTCCGGGGGCTTTTCTAGCTTGTGTATCATTGTTACAATGGATACCTTCCATAATCTGGGAAAATATTGTATTAAAGAGAACGACTAGAAAAATCAAAGCTTTCCTGGATAGTTGCATGATAACTTCTTTTGTGATGAGATCGAATCAAGGGGCTTTTTGTGTTGTAGTCTATTTATCTGTGTGGTCCTCCTCAGTATCTCAACTGTGACTGGTCGTGTTGGAATGGACATTTGTAGGTCTTACTGCAGAGTACATTCGACTTCGTTTTCAAACTCCGCATTTTTGCCTTCATTAGGTGTAAAGATGGCGGATAAGTGTTTTGCAAACAAGTTGGCTTTTTAGGGTTCCGAAACAAAACGGAACCCTTATAGGATCACTCGGGTGTCTGTCTGTCTGTCCGTCTGTCACAGCCAGTTTTCTCCGGATCCACTGGTCGGACTCTGTTGAAATTTGGTACACATATAGACTTCTATGACCCCAACACGGACGCGTTACGTAAATCATTAAATTTTTTAGTATGGGGGTCACTTTTGGGGGTCAAACTAGACTAACTAAAATAATAAAAAAAAAGTTTTTTGAATAATATCGTGTGACATATCAAATGAAAGGGCTTACTGTGAGGGTCTTAATTATATTATTTTTTCATAATTTTAAAATAAATGGTTTTGAAGTTATTCAAGAAATTAGACTAAACATGACCACTCCCCCCCTTATCTCCGAAACTACTGAGCCTAAAATTTTGAAAAAAATGGAGATACTAGAACTTTACCTAAAGATTACAGGAAAATCTATAAGAAGTCTGTAGTGTTAAAATAAAATGTTAAACAAATTAAATTCGTTCGGAACCCTTTGCACGCGAGTCCGACTCGCACTTATTTTTTACTTGTCATAGTCCAGCCAGACTGTGTTTGTAAACTCCCAAAGAGAGTATTCTGTCGATTTGGTGGCAGTTAGATTTTCTCATATATTTTGCAGTGTGGCATTATTTAAGCAATCAATTGAGTTTTTCAACTCTAATAGCTTTATTAAGTGCAGTCTTATCACTCGTATCCTACGTAATCTTCCCTTCTCTAATATTTTGCGTTTTATCTCGAGAGGTACGTTGCCAACCACTTAGAAATCAGTTTCTTTTTTTAATGAAGTGTTAATTCAGCAAGCTTTTTGCATTAGGTTAATTATACAAAAAGCTTGCTGAATGGGTATTGGGTTGCTTCATCTATCTCGTCAGGTGTTTTTATGGAGACTTTTACGTCCATGGTTTCATCTATGTACTCTCTGAAGCCTTCCTACTCAATACAATTATTGCACAAGGTATCAGGCCTGTCATAGTTAATGATAGTCGTATTAATAGTTAGGAGAACAGGAATGTGGTCAGAACTACTGTCTAGGTAGGATTCAGCCTTCATGTAATTTGTCGAGAGTCCCATCATCACGAAGAAGTCCAACAAATCTGGTTTTTTATTTAGATCTGTGGGCCAGTAGGTTGGTTCTCCTGATGAAATTCATTTGAGGTTATTTTTATCAAGGCTTATTTTTAGTTGCCTGCCTCTAGTTGTTGCTAACCTTGGGCCCCAATATGTGTTTTTGGCGTTCCAGTCACCACCAGCCAGAAATCTTACCCCCAATTGCATTCTGTGAAGTTTGTTGCACTAATTGTATGTCTTGGTGGACAGTATATTGCTGGCAGGTTAAGCTGTCCACAGCTGCCTTCTATCGCAAATAAAAAAAATCTGAGAGCACCTGGTGCTTGTTGGAGTTTCTTATTACAATGGCTGTTCCTGCATGGCCCGTTCCATCAGGATGATTAGTGACGTAAGTGTGGCAATCTTTGATGTTAATTTTGCTTGCATCTGTACAGTGTGCCTCAGAGATTAGAACAGCATCAAGTTGATTATTGTATATCAAGAGTTTTAATTCAGCCTTGTTTGGTGCAAGGCCATTGATGTTCCAAGTGCCCACTCTCAGGGAGGTCATTTTGATATTTTTTCAACTAAGGTGACTATGAGACTCATAAGGGTGCTCATCTGTTGTAAGATCAATTCGATTTTTTCCGACTGTTTGATTAGTAGTTCTTCTATTTTGCTGTTTATGCTGATTGTAGTTGTTGGTTCGATTTTTTTCCTTTTTCAATATATCAGAATGAAGCTGTTGGTCTTGCGTTTCATCAGGATGTGGTCGAGTATCAATGGGAACAGTTTCACTTGGCACCTGTCGTGTTCTACCCTTGAACATTGGGTTTCTGGCCATTCGTCTTTCTAGGATCTCTTTTTAGACTTTGCAGCCTTTATAATTGGCCGGGTTTGCGCCTTGGCAAAGGGCGCATTGTACTGGTGTGTTACGGTCTTTCTTTGGGCAGTCTGCGGTTTAATGTCCCTGGGCACATTTTACACATCGGTAAGGACTCATGCAAATATGTTTGGAATGACCGTAATGTTGGCACCTTTGAAATTGCGGCAATGTTGTTTTCTTTTTTGGGTCTTCGATTGTTATCGACTGGTGATGGATATGTTTATCTTTCACTGCTGCTCTATTAGCTCCAAAGAATGTGGAGATTGGTTTTTTATCTGGACCAAATTTTGAGTTTATAATTTCACCATAGACTTAGTTTCTAGTGTTTTCAATAGCTTCTATGATTGCACTATAAGGAGTTGTATGGTGTAGATTTTTTATGACTACTCTGTAGCAGTTTCTTTGAAGTTAAAGATATGTCCTATGATGCCTTTGTTTCCGATTAGAGTAATAAAATTTTTGTATGTTGCTGTGTCAATACAGCTATACAATTTTTATTGTATAGCTGTCCTTGTCTGCTGTGAACTGTAGCAATTCTACAAGTTTATTAACATCTTCAATGCCGTATATTATTATGGGTGGTGGTTTACTTGGCCGTTTTTCTGTTGCCTTTTTTGCAGGTTCTTTGGGATCGAGAGGTAATCCGCTAAAACTATTGCATGTTGTTATTTTTTCTGGCGAAGGGGAATTTTCTGCCTTTTTCGCTTGTGGTTTCTGCTTACAGGGACTCTTTGCCAATCTGATGCTGGCACGTTCGAGTTCTGTAGCATTGTAGTAGCTTTTGACTGGGAAATACTTCCCAGCGACGATCTTCTAGTTCTTGTAAACAGGTTAAGTTGGAATACCTGCTGAACAAGTCGTTTTCCAGTAGTATTCACCAGTGCAAGGGCCTGGTTACTTACCCCTTCACAGTCTTCGGTAGCAGATTTCACACCATCAGGCCCGGGTACCTCATGGCGCCGAGGGTTGGCCGGATCGCATGCCAAATCGCAATTTTTAATTTCCATAATTTCATAAAAAGAAAGTGGGAGAGTTTTTAAAGATATTTGGTCACTCATGGTCTCCGGTGGCCAGCTTGATGGGTTATTTGACCGCCGCCCATGGCTCGGCGTTGACGAATTTTATGGCTAACTTAGATGATGTACAATGAGTTTAGTCGTTCACAGCCAACACTCCTCTTTTCTCATCCAGGGCTCGGGACCGAAAATGGCAGAGTTTGTTAAGGATGTTATACATATATATACATATGTACATATATTATACATATATGTACATATATTATACATATATGTACATATACACTGCCTAAAATTGCAATCTTTTCTAAAACTTTTGATAGACATATTGGTTAAATAACAATTTTTATTACCGCAAGGAACCATGACGCCTCGGTAACTGCTGCGGGACTGAACGTAAAGGGATTGCAAATGATTGTTACGACTTATCGGTTGGAATGGATTTTGGATTTTGTTAGAATAATGAAAAACATTATTCCGAATTTCCATGTGTGTGGCTTACTATGAGTTGGAAATGAAATAAAGATTTTTGAAGATTTTTTACCTTCCTACTTTTCTATCTATTTTCAGCTTTAAGAGATTAGCGTATAACAAAACGTTTTTACTCTTATTAATGGCTGTGGTTGTGTTACTTTTGATGATAACATTACTGGTATACATACTTAAGTCTATAAGTACTCCTGTAACTCAACTACCTGTTAAGCATAAAACGGAAGAGAGGCTGAGTGCCAATCAAGAAGCCAGGTAATATGAAAATATTAATACCAAATAGAAGATACACCGCTAAATAATAACCACCGCACGAGTCGATCTTCAAAGTTTTAATCGTGGAATTGAGCGCAAGACCTCACGGTCAGCAGTGTCGTTGTGATTGGAAGACCAATGCTGCAGATATTGCCTGTCTTGGACTCTCCAATTTTTCTTGAAAGTTTTAAAACCGAAGTGGAGTATAAAATCTTCTAGTACTTTCATCTGCCTAGCCTTTTATCAACTATGAATATTGTGGTCGTATTGCAGTAAAACCGTATTCAGCTGAATACCAATATTTTACGTGAAAGTACTACCTACTGAGACTGGTGTCAGACTTTCTGACTTCTGACAATGCGTAACGATTGCCCAAGATCTACAAATGACAGCTGGCGCCAGCGACTTAGCACGCTCTCTGAGGCGCGGATGAATCTCAGTTGTATTAAGATGGTCACCAGTTCCACAGATCGACTTCGACAAGCGTTGCTTAAACCTTCAAGATCGACCCGTGTGGCTGATGTTATTTAGCCACACTTTAAGCACAATATTCCTTGAATAATTATTCAAGGAATATTGTGCATAACGCGTTATTATAATACCTAATACCTTTTGTAGCTTCCAAAGAATATTTCAGCTGAATTCCTACACATGCAAGCAAGGACTGTGTGAAAAAGTTTACCAGCCAACCTCAGAATATATTTATTCATCGCTTAGTAGATGCGTTTTACTCTGCACGGGACCACAACTCTGGCCACATCCTATAGGATATACGTACTACAGTAAAAATATAGTGGTCCTTGCAACAAATAAGCTTGAATACAAATTTCAATCAATACCTTCGGAAGCAGTTCATATGTATTTGGCAGAGGCATTCAAACTCTTTCTCGGAGACTTGGCAAAGCTAGAAAGGTACACTTTAGATGCTAGAAGAATGAATATATCAAAAGATACGATGGTCAAAAAGATTTACATCCAAATGGATGTAGAGAATGACCCTGACCCTCGAATCAGACTAGAAACTGATGAATCATACACGGTAAAGGTCGAAACTATAACCAACCAAGTGGTGATCAAACTGCTTTCAGCGTCATTCTGCGGGATAAGACATGCGCTTGAAACTCTTAGCCAATTGATCTTACTCGACCAGAGTACAGGACACCTCATTACTTTATCAAATATGATCATCAAAGACGCTCCCAGCTATAAGTATAGAGGTTTAATGATAGACACAGGAAGAAACTACATCCCGATTCCCGATATCATGAGGACTATTGACGCTATGGCAACAGTCAAGCTCAATACATTTCACTGGAGAATATCTGATGTCACCAGCTTTCCTTTATATCTACCAGTTGTTCCTCAGCTATTTGAATATGGATCTTATGGTAGAGGACTTGTTTATACAAAAGAGGATGTGAAAGCAGTTGTAAGAAGAGCTGGGATCCGTGGTATAAGAATTCTTTTAGAAGTAGCAGCACCAGGACCCGTTGGTAGAGCATGGTCTTGGATACCAGAGGCAACCTGCCCAACCAAGAACAGGAATTTCACTTGCAACAACGTTCTTTGCTTAACATTGGACATCCACGACACAGTTTTTGATATCCTACAGATTATATATTCTGAGATCTTGGAGATGACGAGAGTCGACGATGTTTTTCATTTGAGTGATGGCGTGTTTTCTTTGGCAAATTGTTTTAATTTAATGGAGGCGAGAGATGGATTTCTTGATAAGGCTTTGGAAAGGTTGAAGCTGGCTAACAAAGGGTTCTTGCCGAAGTTACCGATTGTTTGGTATACACCGCATTTGACGAAGGATTTGGAAGCTAAGACTTGGGACAGGTAATGTGATGTTCTGTTCTGTTATCTTAAAGATTAGACATAAAATCTCAGTTTAAAAATCATTAAGTGAATGGCACTGTAAATACTAAAAAAACCGGCCAAGTGCGAGTCGGTTTCGCGTGCATAGGGTTCCGAACGAATAATATATTCTTTAACAATTTACTTGAAAATCATGTTATATCATTTCTGAGAGGTTTTTCCGTAATCTATAGGTAAATATTTATTATTATCTACATTTTTCAAAATTTTTGGCTCAGTAGTATCGGAAATAAGGGCCGGGGGCGATGCTTCATTTATCTAATTTCATGAAAAATTTCAAAACTGATTATTTTAGCATTTTTAAAAAAAAAATATTTAAAACCTTCTCAATAAGACACACGGTAGGTACAGTTTGTTTTATTTTTTATTTTTCTAATCCAAACGTACCATACCGCGTCCATGTTTGGGTCACAGAAACCAAATTTCAACAAGATCGTCCCAGTAGATTCGTAGAAAATTGGCTGTGACAGATGTACAGATAGATAGGCACACGGGAGATCCTATAAAGGTTCTGGTTTTAAGCGTTTTTGGAACAGTAATACTGGAAATATTCGTTTGAATTAACATTTTCCACTTCCAGGTTTGGAGTGCAACTAACGGAATGGCAGCGAAATCCCTCAGAACAACAGTATTTAAGCAGATTCAAGGTGATCCATTCAAGCAGGTGGGATCTTTCGTGTGAAGTTAAAAAGCAGAGGTGTAAAAAATACAGGTATGTACCTACAAAATTTGGTTAACCCTTACCCCAGATGGATGGTAATGGTTTTTCATGTATTTTGACTGCACGGATTTCTATTACTTACAAAAGATGTAGTGATACACATTTCAAGCAAGTCGGTGAAACCCCATTTTGCCACGTTACGAGTACATTTGCAGCGGTCTTACCGAGTGCGCAACCGATTGAGTGATTTCCGTATAGGCCACTGCAGTTCAAGCTCTAGTGGCAGGTGCTCCTGAGATTTCACTAAGTCGGGTGGTGGTGGGTACTGTTCTTCCCACAATTTGCATATTAATTTAGGTGTTTGGTGCTTGGTTTAAAAAGTAACTATCAAAAGGCAGACGTGAGAGGAAACAAAAGAAAGATAGTTTTGCAAGAATAACCCCTTATAAAAGTCAAATAGCAAAGTGAGGCATCGAGGCATCTAGACGATATTTCATCAGTCACTTGTAGGTACAATTTGGTTACACTGGGCCTAGTTTTTAGGGTTCCGTACCCAAAGGGCAACCAACGGAACCCTATTGCAAAGCCTCCGCTGTCCGTCCATCCATCCGTCTGTTTGTCTGTCAGCGAGTTGTATCTTAAAAATCGTAATAGGTAGACACTTGAAATTTTCACAGATTGTGTATTTCAATTGCCGCTATAACAACAAGTAAGAAAAATTAAGGTTTATGGTACGGAACCCTTCGTGTACGAGTCCGACTTGCACTTGGCCGGGTTTTTAGGGTACCTACCGAAAAAAAAGGGAACCCTCATAGGATCACTCGGGTGTCTGTCTGTCTGTCTGTCTGTCCGTCTGTCACAGCCAGTTTTCTCCGGATCCACCGGACTGATTCTGTTGAAATTTGGTACACATATGGACTTCTATGACCCAAACACGGACGCGTTACGTAAATTATTAATTTTTTAGTATGGGGGTCACTTTTGGTGGTCAAACTAGAAAATTAAAAAAAAAGTTTTTTGAACAATATCGTGTGACATATCAACTGTAAGGGTTTTAATTATATTTTTTTCATAATTTTAAAATAAATGGTTTTGAAGTTATTCAAGAAATTATACGAAAAATGACCATTCCCCCCCTTATCTCCGAAACTACTGAGCCTAAAATTTTGAAAAAATGGAGATAATAGATCTTTACCTAAAAATTTCAGGAAAATCTATCAGAAGTCTGTAGTGTGAAAATGACATGTTCAAAAAATTAAATTCGTTCGGAACCCTTTGCACGCGAGTCCGACTCGCACTTGGCCAGTTTTTTTTTGTATTGTTAGCTGTAGACACTATCGGAAGCTCTACTGAGGTCATCGAGCACTGTACTAAGGTCCTCCATAGTCTCAGCCGTAACAACTATAATGATTAATATCGTCGGGAATTCGAAGGTTACTAATATATTCGCCATTGACATTAATGTCCAGCCGTCTCCAATCCAAAACTTTGAAGACATACTCCATTGCGGCCGTGAACAGTTTCGGAGAAATGACGACTCCCTGTCTCACACCCCGCTGCATAAGGATAGGTTTTGAGGCCTGATTCTGAATTCAGACTGACATGGTGGTGTTTTCGTAAAACACTTCAGCACCTCGATGTACAGATAGCCGATCTTGCACCTTTTTCGACAAGGCAAAGTAATCATTCTCTGCCTGTTATCTTATACATACATACTGTTCCATTATTCGACAACTCAGCAATCATTTATTTGGTCTTCTACTCTTATATAAAGGGCTCTGAGCTGACCCCAATTACACGAACAAAATAACATTATCGGACCAAACCAAAGGGCCATAACCTCTGTCTCTTATAAAAAATGGACAGTGTCACACAGAGTAAGGAATATATCTCTCGGCTACAAGTGATCATTGTCATTCTTTTGCCTATCATCATCAGCATCATTTCAGCTAAATACGTTCTCTGCTGGACATAGGCCGCTCACAAGAGTCATTACATCGACGGGTCCTATGCTTCTCGCATCCAGTGGAGTCCCGCGGCCTTCACCAGGTCATCGGTCTACTTGTTGGGAGTATTCCGGAGTGTACTTTCCAGATCCATTTGAGCCCCAGTCTTCGACTATCTGTTCAGCGACCACCGTCACTAAAGCCTGGCGATTCTTCGGGCTATGTCGGAAACCTTGGTTCTCTTGATCGATCACAGCCGTTTTTGTTACGCTTTGGGTGGCTATAAGCCATCCCATGAAGTGAATAGGGATGATTCCTGAGTAAAAAAATATGATTCTATTTAGTCCATCCATTAGATTACCGAAAAATATTGTACCCGTGTTTTTTACTTGATCAAAACATTAAATATGGACGAATTTAAATCGCATCAAAGATCAGGAGTGGGGGCTGGTGACGTCACTTGTTTGTAAAAAAGTGTACTTACAAGTGACGCCACATGAGTTTTCAACGCACCGTATCGTATTAATTTTTTGTTTACGTGAAAATAGAAAAATACGTGTCCAATATTTTTTGGAAATCTATCTGACGGACTAGATTGTTTTTGTCATCTACTCTATTGTGGAGCGACTACATTATAGATCCGCATGTCATAAACTGGCAACACTCACGTCATCTCAAAGTATCAGGGGTCGGCGGAACATGTATTGTTCTCCCGGCTGGAAGCTAGAAACTTACAAGAAACTTCTTGTACGTATCTAGCCAAACTGTCGAACTTTTCTTTTACTACTCCTTCTCTAGTACCAACTGAGGCGACTCTTTACTCTATGGTCTGTGCTTTGTCTATCTGTTTATTAATTACGAATGTATGTATTATTTTATCAACAATATACTAACAAAACAAATTATAATACATACCAAGGTTCCAGACTTCCTTGTAAATCTTTGACCACTCTTGTCTTAATTTAGGGATTTCCTAGTTAAATTCCTAATAAAGTTATTATTGGGACTGCCTCGTTTTTGTAGCGCATCTGAGATGTTCGCGCAGCATCGAACGGATGACTTTTATGCTGTCATGCGAAAAAATATATCGTCCTTAGTAACACGGTTGCGGGACAGTGATAACAATATTCTGAGAACAGTGGCGGAGAACATCTACTCTCCCATTCTGAAACGTTTTGTGGAGGTGATGAACGCTTTTAAATAATTAATAATAGTCACTAAGTTGTTTTTAAATTCATTTACTAACATTAGTTACAAGAGGTTTACTAACACAGCGGATCTTATGTTGTCCAAAATAAAAGAATTTATTATATTATTACTATTAATATTCGACCTTAACCTTGCTTAGATTAGGATCCTTGTGGTGTCACGCCATCGATATTGTAGTCTGTTCCGGCTAGTTTGCTAAACTGGTTTTATATACAGGCTATGGTTTAATATTTTTAGAGTTTATGTCTGCCTATACTAAATGGCTGCCTAGCTTTAACTGAACTACGTTAGGGTCAGCTTCCAGTCTGGAAGCTTATCTAGGACTACCAGTATTTTCCTTAGACTGCCTGTCTGACCTCCACATCATTGTAACTGGGTGACACGGTACCCCTTGGCAAGATTGGTGTCAGATTTTCTGGCTTCTAAATATCCATAGTAGTCAGAAGAAAGGGGACAGGTAATTAACAAGGTGTCTTAATTGCCCGTCGTGTACAACCACCTGCACCATCCAAGATTAAAACGAGGCCACTGATAGAATTGTACAGGTTACAAAATTTGATATGAGTCAATCGACACGGAAAGAAAAAGTACTATTGGTAAAGTGGGTGATAGACGTACGAACTTATAAATAAAACAAAAGGAATAATAATAATGACAAACTAGCAACTCTCGTTGACAGCTCAAGTTGTTTTTTATTCGTTCAAGATAATTTAATTTTAAAATAACAGTTTTTCATCAAATTTATGCACAATTTTCAAATAAACAGGATCCAAAAACAAATAACAAACTCTCCGGAAACATAAGGCACCAAAATGAACCAGAAGAAAAGAAAATTACCTGACTCGGCAGATGACATACGTCACCTACGTTTATAATGCAAAATTACGACGAATAAAAATAATGATGCAATGTTAACGAGAGCAGCTTCGAGACGCGCACGTCCACCATCCCCGGACCCGTTGTCGCTGAGCTCCGCTTCGCCGCCGCCGGACAGCGGATTACCAGTGTCACCGGCGGCCGCAGTCGCGTTGAGCTCCAGCAACGAGTATTTTTCCCCGCCGACGTCGCCAACATCTGTGCGTCGGCAGGGGAGAGACCGGCCACCGAGGGGCTTGGGACCTAGGGGCCAACCGGCCCCGAGCCGCGTCCCCGCTGCCGGTGGTTGTGTGCAGTGCATGAGATGGACGCAGTCACTACGGGTCTGCAGAGGGGGGAACTAACCTTACTGCGTACCGTGCCAGGATGCTGTCTCTGTTTCAGGACCTGGAACCACCCGTGAACGTCTCGGCCCAACGATTGTCGGATCAGGTGCGGGTTATCCAACGTAATCACAGGTTGGACGATGCCGCACTTGATAGGCTGCGCTCAGAGGTATTGAGCAATCTTATCATCTCAATTCCGACACAGACCGCGGTTCTTTTTCTCTTTAGAATCCATCCAAAGGTAGTCTTGAAAAGATCGCTTTTAGCGATAAGGCCGCCCATTGTGTCACCCTATGTAATGTTTCTCATCTATCTTTTCTGTAACTTATATGGAGTATTCTATTCTATTCTATTCAGGCGCCAGCTAGTAGCGCGATCACACCGCGGCCCAACGACGTCAGTGATGAGGTAGATGATAGGGTTGTCACGGTAAGTAGCCAGAGCAACGAAAGACTGAGGACCGCACTGGAGGATGCGCTTCGCGAGTATGGAGCAATTCCGACCGAGCTTAGACCCCGATTACCACAGTTACCCATGCACAAAAAAAAATAGGGCGCTGGTGTGTGCCTTGGACTCGCTGCTGCAGAACATCTTTGAAAGCAGCGAGGCTCTCGTTGATACGCACTCAATCCTGTATTGCGGGCTGTTGCGGCATGTCGTTTAGCAAATGTCAAATTTAATAGTTGTGATGAAGCTATTCGACCAAAACCTGCTGCACCAGCCTGGAAATGTAGGATCGAGCGGCGTATCGATGAGGCTAGGGCACTCATCGGTAAACTTTACTGCTTCAGGGAGGGCAACACACGGCCACGTTTGATGCGATTTGTGAAACGGGCGTTTTCGGGGACTGATATCTGCCCTCGATTTACACGTCCCGTGTCACAGAGCGCATCGACTTCCTGAAGCTGAAAGTTTGTGCATGGGCAAACCGTATTCGGCGGGTTGACCGATACTCGCAGAATCGCATGTTCCAGAGCGATGAGAGGTGGGTATTATAGAGCTTGGGAACGACCTGAACAAAGTGTGACGGACGTCTGCCGCCCGGATGATATCGCCACGAGTACATTCTGGCGAAGCATCTGGTCGGTGCTCGTCCGTCATACTGAGGATGGCTGGATGCGCGATGTCGAACGCGTAAGTGAAGCTATACCAGAAATGGAAAAAATTAACATCTCCCCATTAGATGTAGCCAAAGCAGTCCGTCCGTGACGAACTGCTTAATTTCTGGCTCAAATGGAATAGCAGCTCACACGCGCTCCTGGCAACTCAATTCCAATTATCCTTAGAGTCTGGGTCGCTACCACAGTTTCTAAGAACTGGCGTTACCCACCTGCTACATAAGACCAGTAGTCCCGCGGAACCCAAGAACTATAGACAAATTATTTGTTGGTCGACGGTCTATATACTTCTTACATCCATTCTGAGAGTGAAGATCAATGAGCATAGACTAACTCAATTATGTCCGCCTCTCAGAATGGATGCAGGAAGGGGTCCCGCGGTACCAAGGAGCTTCTCCTCATGGACATGGCCATAAGCCAACAGGTTCGTCGATCCTGCAAGGATCTGTCGACATGTTGGATAGACTACAAGAAGGCCTACGACTCTGTGCTACATACATGGCTCATCAAGGTGTTGGAGTTGTACAAAATAGATGCAACTCTACGCACCTTCCTTGAGTCATGTATGAGGCAATGGAAAACAGTCCTTCGCTATCCAGGATATCGACCGATTCAAGGGAACGATGAACCTGTATGGATTAACCGGGGAATATTTCAGGGCGACAGTTTGAGTCCACTTTAGTTTTGCTTAGCTCTGAATCCTCTAAGCACATTGCTGGAGGATTCAGGTCTAGGTTATTGGTTGAGAAGAGGTGGTCAGGCCATATCTCACCTTCATTACATGGATTATCTGAAACTCTTTGCCCCAAACAATTCGCGACTGATGGAGCTACTGAAGGTAACTGAAACCTTCAGTAGTGCCATCAGGATGGAATTTGGTGTGGACAAATGTGCAGTCATGCATGTAACGAAAGGGGAAATTATGGAATCTGAGGGAATTCAACTCTCGGATTCCATATGGGTTAGATACCTCAGGTCAACCGAAACCTACAAGTATTTGGGTATGTCGGAAGCATTGAGCCATTAATAAAATAAAATAAAAATATTTATTTGACACTTACAAATACATGTTACAAGACAGTCATAACAAAAATTGCACTCGAATGTATTGCCACGAATCTAGGCCATTAATGGTACTAACATGAAGCAATCGTTGAAAAAGCGCTTCTTTGGCCGCCTGAAAAAGGATTTGAATAGCCTTTTGTCGGGCGGAAATAAGGTGCGCGCCTTTAACGGTTGGGTCATGCCGGTATTAATGTACTCTTTTGGCATACTCAAATGGACTCAAAATGAACTTGACGCCCTGGATAGGAGGGTCCGTACAATGCTGACTGCAAACCGGATGCATCACCCACGATCATCGGTGATGAGACTGTACATCCCGCGGAAGTGTGGAGGTCGAGGCTTTTTAAACGCCAAGACTCTCCACAACCGCGAGATGTGCAGTCTCAGAGAATATTTTCTCAAAGCTGATGTGGGTATGCACCGAGATGTGGTCGCAGTAGACAAGGGACTCACCCCGTTGTCCATGGCTAAAGAGAACTGGCGCAAATCAGTGATACTTACCATAGATGACCGCAAGGAGATATGGAAAGGCAAGGAGCTTCACGGGCGCTTCTATCGGGCTCTTCATGGGTCCGACGTAGATTTTTTAGCATCCATGGCCTGGCTACGTTTCAGTGATCTCTTCGGGGAAACTGAAGGTTTTGTCTGTACGATTATGGACGAAGTTATCTTGACGAATAACTACCGGAGGCATATTATGAAGGACGGGACGGTGGACGTGTGTCGGGCATGCCACCGTTCGGGTGAGTCCATCAGACATATTATCTCTGGTTATTCTCGTCTGGCTAACGGCGAGTACTTGCACAGGTACAACCATGTGGCCAGGATTATCCATCAGCAACTTGCTTTGAAATACAAACTTGTGGATTCTGAGGCACCGTATTATAAGTATGTGCCCGACACAGTTCTCGAAAATGACCATGTCACGTTGTACTGGGATCGGTCTATCATTACTGACAGGACTATTGTTGCCAATAAGCCTGACATAGTGGTGATAGACCGATTAGCGCTCCACACAATAATAATCGATGTTACCATTCCACATGACGAGAATCTCGTGAAAGCTGAGAAAGAGAAACAAATTAAGTATCTCGACTTAGCACACGAGGTTGTCGACTTTTGGAATGTGGACTCGGCTGTCATTGTGCCGATTTTCGTTACGGCCAATGGCCTGATGGCCAAAACTTCGGCGACCACCTGTCGAAGTTGGCGTTACGTGGTTGGGTTAAGGGCTTGATACAGAAGGCTCCTCGATACGGCTCGTATTGTGAGGAGGTTCCTTTTTCTGGAGCCCTAACCACCGGTAGCTTGGTCCCTGCTCCCGACAGCGGCGGGCTACTATTTTTTAACGTTTTTAGGGTTCCGAAAAAAAAAGGAACCCTTATAGGATCACTCGGGTGTCTGTCTGTCTGTCAGTCGTGTCTGTCTGTCCGTCTGTCACAGCCAGTTTTCTCCGGATCCACTGGACCGATTCTGTTGAAATTTGGAACACATATGGACTTCTATAACCCTAACACGGACGGGTTACGTAAATTATTAACTTTTTAGTATGGGGGTCACTTTTGGGGGTCAAACTAGAAAATTCAAAAAAAAGTTTTTTGAACAATATTGTGTGACATATCAATTGAAAGGGCTTACTGTGAGGATTTTAAATATATTTTTTTCATAATTTTAAAGTAAATGGTTTTGAAGTTATTCAAGAAATTAGACGAAAAATGATCATTCCCCCCCTTATCTCCGAAACTACTGAGCCTAAAATAAAAAAAAATGGAAATAATAGATCTTTACCTAAAGATTACAGGAAAACCTATTAGAAGTCTGTAGTGTTAAAATAACATGTTAAAAAAAAAATTCGTTCGGAACCCTTTGCACGCGAGTCCGACTCGCACTTGGCCAGTTTTTTTTTTTAAGATATATTAAAAAATGTAAAATATATGTATATAAAAATAAATAAACGAAAAAAAAATAATAATATAGTACGCGGTTTTTAAGATTGCGAACTTACTTGGCTCAACGTCGGTGACACACGTTAAAACTTGCTCATTACTCTGGTACCAGGGGGACCGCGATGTCATCAATGGAGAAACTTTTTGTTATTCAGGAATAATATTTTATTATAGCCAGACAGGATATTGTATGAGAGAAGCAAAGAAAAGGATTCTGTTAAGAATTAGTGCGAATAGCTTCGAAAATCAGTAATTTTTGCAACACAATAGCACTCGACGTGTCACAAGCTTGCAGGTCGCGGCGTTGACAGACGTGCGAGCCGAGGCGAGCTACGAGCAAAATTTCGAACGTCTATCTCCCACTTAACGAATGTCAAAAATGTAACCATGCTCCCAGTGCTTTCATGATCTGTCCAAAGGAACCATGCATATTGGCGGTGTTACATGAGCATATGGAACGTTAAAAGGCCTCCAACAAAGTGGACCGATGACCTGGTGAAGGTCGCGGGTAGCCGATGGATGCGGGACCCGCAGGACCGGTCGTTGTGGCGACGTATGGGGCAGGCCTACAGTCCAGCAGTGGACATCTTTCGGCTGATATGATGACGATGATGATGATGAGCATATGACACTCAGAGATAGAGTAGCTTCTAATAATGAAAGAGTTTACGCAATCGGATCTTCTAGAGATTACCAACAAACAAACATAAATAATTACATAGCAATATCAATTTTAAATTACTCATAAAACAGTAAGCAAGGTGGACCAGTTAAGTCTAACGTGTTGATCCATAGATAACAATTATGCACAAGACTTATGAGTCTGTTGCCTTTGGGCATAACGGTTAACATTAATCCTTAATAATGTTATAATGCGAAACTGAGTTCATTTATGACGCTTTCACGCCTATATCACGGTATTGAGTTCAATGAATTTTGGTACAACGGCAGATGGGACCCTGGCGACGGTTTAATGCTACTTTTTACCAGTATTTGACATGGAGTATTACCAGTATTTTACATGGAGTTACTGCCCATTTGACATCCACAACCCAAGAACTGCACGCAAACACTTTATCCCTTTACAAGACTGGTATCAGCTTTTTGGCTTTCGACTCAATAACGGCTGTTAAAGGCCTGACAGCCCAGACCATTGGCTTATCGTGCAATCTGAGGCACGGAAGAGTGTCTGTTTGGATGGTCTCTCAATCATTGACAGACCTTAGCAAGCATCACTAAACCTTGAAGATCGACCATTGCGGCTTTTACCTACATACCTGTGTATAATAGGAGAAACTGACTGACTGACATATTAACGCACAACCGAAACTACGAAATAGTTTCGATATTAAAGATGGTAATTTTTGGTCTGACCTCAGGCAGTTGAACATCGAAAAGTACGACTAAGCTACACACAGATACGTAATGTTATTTTGTTGTACAGGACTTGGCAAGAGATGTACTCGTGGATATCTTGGCGAAACCTTGAGGTGTTCACGCGTGAAGGGGGAGAAGCTGTTCTATGGACCGACCTTGTTGATACTGGTTGGCTTTATTTCTTTTTTCTTCTTTTGTGTAACTCCTATAGCGGAGATCTCGTTTCGATAAGCGTAGCTTGTGACACTTACAAGCTAGATGGAAGGGCAAGCAGGCCTAGGCTTGAAAAATAGGAGCCGGCTGAATGCGGAAGGTGGAGTACCGGGTGTTGTGCTTGGGAAAGGCTTGTGTCGAGCAATTTCATGTCCACGGAATTTTAACGTCCAAGACCCAAGGTTAATGTTTATTCTCTCAAGATTATTGCTACTGTAATACGAAAACTATATTTAAAAAAATTGTTTAAAGAGTAACCGTGTCCGTATGACTTGACCAATTCGAATCTTTCGAACACTTCTGACGTTTCATACATTCCGTTGTAGGTTTATGTGACATAATTTTTTTGACTTTGAATAGTTCCGTTTGCATATCTCCAACCCGTATCCATTCATTGCTGAGTTTAGGTCTCACTCATTTTTCACCACTTTACCCAGCCTTAGGTCTTCCACATCCTTTGCTAGTTTGACCAGCGAATCTAAAAAGGCCACTTTAGTAGAATAACCCAGCTCATCAAGCTTCCCGAAACTGTCAAATTTTCCCAATCAACCTTGAACCTAATGCTTTAGCAATAAACATGAAAATTCCTCCTCAATCTGAATCCGATCTGCGGAATATGTGGCCTGACCATTTCCTCTTCCTCGATACCACCAGCTACGACGGTTGTTTATGTTACAGGTAATATCGATTATCACCTCTGGCCAAGAACAGCAGCAGTAGCGGAGCGGCTGTGGTCTGATGTTGTACTCAATGGCACTGTCACCAGCCATGTCTATGTGAGACTGGACAGCCAAAGGTAAGCATACATTTTGAGCTTTTATCTTTGGTTTGAATCCTGTCCTTTGATACTATTCTCTTTCCTATTTCATTATTATTATTCAATTTGATGTTTGTTAATCAATCAATCTTTAACGGCTGATCAATTTTGGGTTAAACTTGGCAATATAGAAAACCTAACTTTAGAGTATGACGACACCTTGATGAGTGAGTGTCACACGGCGATATTTTGTCCTGCGACTTTAGTGGTCCAAAGTGTGAACAGTGCGAGACTGCAGAGGATGTGTATCACTTTGCAATGGAACGTGTCCATAAGAGGGCATGCGACGCCTTGTTAGCTGAATTAAATATCAATACACTAGATTTAGGATCATTTCAAAGCATCTAAATTCTAATGCAATCAGCATATATTACATAAGACGTTTTGAAATTATCCTAAATGTGAAGTACTAATAAGATTTACAAGTTTGTGTACAGCTAGTCTATTCTGTTAACAACTATTTCGAAATCGAGCTTCACCTGAGTGACAAAACTCACAAAGTGAGCTTTATTGTAGACAGCATAAAGGTCTTAATTTGATACTCACCTCGGATTCCACTATCGAGATACGAAATTGTTGTTACAGAATAGCACTACTGCTCTTACATAACAGAGTGTCTTTCGAGTTTTTAGGATAAAATCAAGTTAAGATTGTAGCTCTGTGTACAACTTAAGATGAGAATGACATGGTTACTGTAATAACTACAATTCTCTTAATAAATAACGATTTAAAAAAACAAAGAAAGTGTCTCCACATCCAAATCCTATTTTCGCGGCGATTCGACAAGTAACATTGACAAGCACAACGTCAACTTGAGGCAATTTACTGGCTTGTAGAGTGATGCCATAGGCTATTTTGGCCACAGTATTCTCAACTACAACAGAACCAATTCTGAGCTATCTTTTTTATGATACAATGCTTTCTCCCAACAGATGGCGAATGGTATTAAAATCCATGCAGGTTCAACCTATTTGGCCCCTGTACTGCAGTTTCAGTCCAGGAGTGTGTTTAGAAAAAATAAAATACAAATAACACAAACACAATTATACTGAATTTTATTTTTAACCCATAGAAACTGATTGTAGGAATTTCGTGAACAGCAAAAGTCGTTCATTAATCTTTTGATTGCTTACATGGCTCACTACTAAATAATTATAAATTAGTATAATAGGTGTGACTTTTTAGTAATTATTATCAGGTATCGTGTTGGTAACATTCCCTGTATTATTATTATTAACACACTGATTTTGTTCAAATAAGGTAAATCATAACTTGTTTTAAATGGTTAATAGTTAGTATCACCGTATATATTCTTTGTTTATTATTTCTTGTTAGTCAAATTGTACTTTCAATCACCTGCATTAAAGTCCATTTTTCTTCTAAAAAACATGTCAGGCTCTTCATTTAGTATGAGTGGTTTTAACATTACATTCGAAGATATTTCTGTAATTATTCCGACGATATTGTAATAACTTCCAGCGACAACCAGGACAAGCCCCAGTGACATCATGAAAACACACTTTTGTAGTCTCCAGTTATAAGGCCCTAAGCCTGGATGTTCCCAGTTAAGAAGCAGATCTATAAATGGAGGGTATATCAAGACGGCTGGAGTCGTGCTTATAGCTCCGAACTGGAAAACCAAGAAATTGGGAACTACATTTGAAGGAGAAAACATGTACAAAATCGAACTTGTGGTCCACGGATCACTGGTTGTCCGTCCGCAAGGGCCATGATCCACCAAAGTTTTCTTTTTATTGTTTTTTTTAATCATTTATTAACACTTTGTAGTTTCCCTTGAAGTCGCCATTCTAAAGTCAGAGTGGCTGGCCACTTTCCACGTAATAGATTTCCCTCTTCAGCGAGGTACCAATTATTTAATGACAGGTATCAAATAGGTACTAAAACATGTTATTGCTCAAACTTCCAAATACTCTCTTGGTCCAGTTATCCTGACGCAGACAAAACCTGTGGTCCACGGATCACTGGCGGTCCGCAAGGGCTAAGATATGATCCACGAAAGTTTTTTTTAACATTGTTTTTTTTTAATAATTAATAACGGTGGTTTCTCTTAAGTGTCCCAAAAAAAAAAATTCCTTTCTTTCTCAGTTTCTTGTATTAGAAACCTAGGGTAACGCCACTAATGTTAAGTAGGCACTCAAAGAAACTTACGATTCCCATCATTCTTGTTACATTAGGCAGGCCATAAGCTATAAGAGTGATAGCAACCACGTGCAGTATCCTGTATATCCTCTCCCAGAACCAGTAATTTGACAGCTTATGGTTCCTTCTCAGATAATACCACTCTATATCAAAAGCCAGATAGAAACACAAGCCAAATACCATATACAGTGATAAGCATAGGAAGACTTTCAGAGTTACTGCGAAGCTGAAATATAAAGCAACAATAACCAACGTATATTAAAATAAAGACGCTACCTGGATGGGGGTCATCGTAACCATCGTTATGGACAACTTTAACGATGGAACCAACTCTGAAATCGCGACTGAATTCAATGAATACCAGTATTAAAGTATTGCCTTCATTCTGTTACACATTGTATAAGTTTGAAGTGCTCGTCCAGAGCGAACGGTGACTAAGAGTGATGCGATACGAATAAATGCCTGACGCAATATAACTGCTCTGCGATGACACAGCGTCGCTCTCCGTAGCAGGGTGTGTCGCTGCGGCCTTGGAACGCAAAGGGCATTAGGAGGAACACGGATGGGTTTTAGTCACTAAGAGTCTGACACTCCCTTCGACTTCACCCAGAGCGGAAAGAGTCATTTGATGATTTCCCATCCTTAAAAAAAGGGTGTGTCAGTCTTTGATTGAACGACAATGGAGTGTGACGACTCTGCGTTTCTGCTCTACGCTTCGTCTCTCTGGACTTCTGAAGCGTCGGTGCGTTGCATGCACGTTGTTTTAACATACCGTGCTTTTTATGTAAAGCTGCGCAGCGTCATCGCTTTATCATCGCAGCACGGTCACAACACAGCGTGCGGCACCGCGTAGTACCGTGAGTTGTTAAAGCGGGCAGTTGCTTTTCTAGAGTGTAACCTCGGGAAGAACTATGGACGAATACGTAAAAATGTAGTTGTGTACTACAGGATCGGAGTAATTGTTGATACTTACGATGAAAATTTAAAGTGTACTGTAATAGGAGCTACGGCATATTCCCCATAATACCAATACCCGAAGAATCCTACTGTTATCATTGCTACGGTATATATTGGCATAACTGTAAAAGAGAATTTGCCTTAGAAACACATTTCGTTGGAAATAAAAAAAATAAAAAAATAGGAAATAAAAATAAAAATACCAGCCAGAACAACAAAGTGAAATTTTTTCGGCTGCTTCATATTATTCTCAATTGGCAACGCGTAGCACATAGGTTCGAGCACGAAGACGCAGACGCAGCTAAATTGTACCAAGCCCGTCACACTCTTGTAGGGAGGTCTGTCCATCGGACTGTCTTTTATTTCGTGCAAACTGTACCATAGGATAACCAGAATTAGGGCTACTAGAAATTAAGAAAACTTATAATTAAAAGGGGATTATTCCATAAAACATTTTGCTGTTATAAAACACGGCGTGATGAAAGTTTTAATGACAATGATTAAAAAAATTAAGATCTATCCTTCGTTTTTTCGGTCTTAGCTTGGCTATTTGCCACCCAATAACTTAAAGTTGTGCAAAGAATCATGAGAGCTGGTTCAAGAAGGCGAGTTAGAAAAGTATCTCGAAGAACTGAAAGAAAACCTTTTATATGGCAAAAACTACATACCACCAAACAAGTCACAGACCAAGGCAAATGGCGCAAGCTTCTTCAAATCAGTAACCATGCAGATAACGGCACAGGGCACCATTAAACATAGAATGACCACTTTGAGTGGTGGGTTGCCACCATCATCGATATAACCTTCTCCTGTAGCCATCTCTTTCAGATTCCTGGCTATCATTATTATGAAAACGCAGCAAGAGCCATAAAGGTGGCACAATAAAGAAGCTTCCACAAGATATCTGCAAAATAACGATTAATAATTATCAACGTCTTCTTGGCGACCGCATACCGAAAGACGAAGCGTTGAAGTTCCTCCCACAAGGTAAACCAATAACTTGGTGATAGCCATGGGAATACACTGAATGCGAGATGCAGAGAACCGGTGTGGCGACACTTTGGGGAAGCCTATGTCCAGCAGTCGGCTTTCCGCTGAAATGATGATAATAATGATGACATGGACTGATCCCCTACATCTCGAAGATTTCCATGGCCTTCCCTTAGCTGTCACCTACTTATTGGGGCTTTCAAGACTGTCTTATTCAGGGATATTTTTCTACGTACCTGGAGCCTCGGGCCGCTTTCCGAAACTTCGGCCAAGGTGACAGACGGACGGCAGCCTCCATTACATCAGGGTAGGTCAACTCAGACATCTCCACTCGTCCGTACAACTTTTGTGCTGACCAGACTAGAATCTGTGGTTAACAAAACATAGTGTGTTGTAACAACTATTGGATTTCTAACCCCTGTTTTTTGGAAAGAAATTACCACCCGGACAAAAATTAAACGCCAATAAAAAAAGTCAAGGTAATGAAGGCTATCGCGTTTGAATTCGCCGCTAGATGCGCAGTATATGTAGCGTTTGGTTTTAAATGTCAAATTTCACTATTGGTTGGCTATTGAAGCGAGTTTATTTACTTATTTGTTTTGTTTTTTTTTTCTTCTTACTTTGTTCACATGCGCGTAATAACAACTTTAATGCTATGATTAAGAACCTTACTCGACAGTGGCGCCAACTGGTGAGTACAAAAACGGTAGCCATCATTAAGTCAAGTTATGGCTGTCGAAATCTCGTTAAACCAAACACAGCTACATTTTGCGACAGTGTGTCACGATAATTTTCGTTTAAGAAACTCATCGTAAAGATCTAACGCTAAAGATCAAAACAGTGATATTATTTCTACTCAATCAGCTTATAACTTTCCCACTGTTAAGCTTTACCTTTACCTCTGTGGTAGGCCATTATCGGGGCTTCTTCGTAATCTTCGTGTCGATGGTACATTTACCTTACAATTTTCTTGACCCAATAGCTACTTTGTCTGATGCAGGTTGATGGATGCCATGTGTCAGAATTATTAGTTCTAGGATATGATGGCGTCCACACGATGGTTGAAGAGAAACAAGTGATTATTTTTAGTAACCAGTGATTAGTGTTAGATCATACTTATATAAAGAAGTTGAACTCACACAGACACAGTAACCGACAATAGCAGAGAGAAGCACATTCATGGCCATCGCAGCAAACAGTCCACATTCCATGTAGGCTGCATGGAGCGCCACTAGGCCACCGCCTAGGCCACACATTAACATGTGTATTGCGGATTCTATGAGGCTGTAAAAAATGATCGAAAGTAACTCTTATCATTCTGGCTGTCTATTTGTTACCCTCTTCACGTCTTAATTCTATTGATAAACTAAACGGATTTGGATGAAACATGGCACAAGGGTAGACCATATCCTGGAATAGGGCTACTATTTCATCCTAGGAGTATCTACATACTCATGGGATAAATTTTGACTTTCTAACGAGCGGAGCCTTTGACAGAATACTAGTTTAATATAAAAAGCTTTTGCCCGCGGTTTCACTCCCATTCAAGTTTTATTTTCGAAATATAAAGTAGCTTTTAATCATCTCCAGGGTTCATTTTGGGCACGCCATTATTGTGGCGATAAGTCCCCTCTTTGAGGGTGGCTAGAGAAGCGCCACGGCATCCTCGCCTTCCACCTCATGCAGGTACTTACCGGAAACGATTGTTTCGGGAGGTACCTGTTTCGGATACGGCGGGAGGTCACGTCCGGGTATCACAACTGTGTGGACCGCCCGCGGGATACAGTGGAGCATAAGATGGAGGTCTGCCCTGCTTGGCCGGAGTACCTCTGGTCCTCGTTGCAGCGACTGGCGGCGTCGACCTTTGGCGTCCGGCCGTGATTCAATCCATGATCCAGAATGAGAGGGCACGGAAAACAGTCACCGCCTTCTGTGAAGCAGTAATGCAAGCTAAGGAAGAAGCGGGATGCTTGAGGTACAAACAAACCTCACGCCCCAGCCGCTGCAGCAGTAGGAGACAACCCGGGTTGCGGGAGTCTTAGGGCGTTTCCCGGCCACCGTAGGCACCGTCAGCGGACAACGAGCGATGGGTGACTCGCTGGTCGATCCAGGCCTGGGTTGACGGCGCGTTGTGTTCCACGCGCCCCTCAAAGAGTTGTCGCAAAATGTAATAAATTCATCAATATGGGCTCATAATTTTAAGTGCAAAGAGTAACAAACAAACAAACTCGCTTAAGAATTCATAATATTAGTTAGGATATACCTACAGTTGAAGTTTGTATTCCACGTGATGCTCCCTATCAAGCGGAAAGACAAACTTCAACAATATGACGAATCACATGTTATGAATAGATGGATCAAAGTCAAAGTCAAAACGTTTATTCCAATTAGGCCATTAAACGGCACTTTTGAAAGTAATTCTACTGTCCATTCGGAAAGGTAGATTCTTATGGAGAAGAACGGACAAGAAACTCCATAGGTACTCTTTGCCTTACCTTTTATAATATTTGGTATACAAAAATTTAGTTATATGTGAGGACCATGAACCTAGGGTATGCAGAGGTAGACTTATTAATTTCTAAATAAGTACATGATACTCACACATTTACAAATATTGGAATCACTAATTAACAGTGTGTGAGTTAGCAGCAAAATACGAACACAAAAATAAACAGAACGTCTATAAAGTTAATACATAAAGCAACCAGTCTGATTTTGTCCACAACATTGACTGTCCTATGGAGCAGGACCAGCATGCTTCCAAGCATTCTTATCCTGAATGTAATCTTCTAATTTGTAGTAAGCTTGTTTTGATATACGTACAAAGTGTGCTTTTGATATACGTTTTAAATTGTCTTTCATTTAGTTCTAACATGTCACAAGGTATTTTATTTTAACATTTAACACAGTACCCCATGAAAGATGTGTGTACTCGTACTTTAGCTAATCTATAAAATGGTTGATCTAATTTATCTTTATTTCTAGTATTAGAATTATGTCCATCACTAATTTTACTAAAAAGATGGCGATTTTTCCGAACATACATAATATTTTCATATATGAATTGGCAAGGGACTGTCATAATATTAATCTTTTTAAAAACTTCCCTTAGAGAATCGCGGCGACGCAGATTATCAAAGGCTCTGATAGCTCTCTTTTGTAAAATAAATATGGATTCAATGTCAGCAGCCCGACCCCACAACAAAATACCATATGACATAATGCTGTGAAAGTAGCTAAAATATACCAAACGTGCGGTTTCTACGTCTGTTAACTGTCTTATCTTCCTAACAGCATAAGCAGCTGAGCTTAGCCGCCCCGCGGATAGGTTGCGTAAGGGATAAAATGCATGAAAAGGGAGTGAATGACCGCGTGATAGAAGATAATGGAAGATATATATACAGGGTGATTGGTAATTGAGTGAATCCCTTCAAAGGGAATGTTCTAGAGGTAATTTGCAACCATTTCTATCAGATAACTTGGCGATTTAAGAAATACTACGTCATACCGTTTTCGTATTCTATGGTTCTTTTTTTTGTTTTTTGTGGTCATAAAAATAAATATAACTAATGTAGAAATACCAGTAAATAATCGAAGATACATACTTGTTTGGCCTAGTCAAGTATGTCCTTTGGCTACAAAAATCATAGTCTTCTGCATCGACAGGATTATTCTTCAATTGAAACCTGGCTTTTAATTCGTCTTCACAGCCGCAGCTGATGCTAGGGATCTATTGAAAAGATTTGATCTATTGAAAAGATTTGATAAACATTTATTCGCCATAAACGCAAAACATCAGCAACAAAAACAAAGTAATAGAAATAATGGCAGCGGCGTGCGGTAGGTGCAACCCAGTAGGACTCCCTAGTCCCTATACATGGTGCCATTTTAGTCTCTCTAGGCTCTTATATCATTTACGTTATAAAATACTCATCATCATCATAACAGCCGGAAGACGTCAACTGACATAGGCCTCCCACAAAGAAGAGGGGGGTGTTTGCCATAATCGCCACGCTTGGCAGGCGGGTTAGCGATCGCAGTATATGGTGTTGAGTTTTACAGAGAACGCTGCTGCCCTTTCTCTGTTGAATCCCTTGAACGCCTCTTACGACACCCACGGGAAATGATGGGATGGTATTATTCTTTTACGGCACCATACGGCACCGGCCGACACCATACGGCTATAAAATACTAATAGGTTGAAAAAAGTTATATTTCGATGTTATTAATGATACAAGAAATAAACACGTAGCAATTTAATATCACTATAGCACAGAATTCAGTACAGACACAGCACGGTGCAGTGGGTTGGTGCGATAGCGGTGAGTTTTCTATTTAACCAGTTATTTATTAGCTATGCTGCTCTATGCTGGCTTGCACCTGCCGCACGCCACTGAACAATGGTACAGAATCACGGTGAGCGTGCCCATACTGAAAGGGTTAACCGTCTCAGCGTTAATTGGGCGTCAGACACCCAGCTTTAGCTCTTGTTGGCACCCTGCAGCCTTTAGTAAAAATAGAGACTGTGAAAGCTTTACCTATTTGATCTACTAGCTAATGCTCAAAGTTTTACAGAACTCCTATTTTTATGAAAAGTCATCAAATGACTCCTGCCGCCCTGGGTGTAGCGGGAGGGAGTGTCACTCTTACTGACTAAAACCCACCCATGTTCCTTTAAAACCCATCCATGTTCTTTTAATGTTCCATGTTCCCGTTGCGACCAGAGCCGCGGCAACTCTAGCGAACAATTTCGCAACCCCGGCAGGTTACCAGCCTCCTAGAAGAACATCTTTACAAACCTGATAGACAGTATCGGCAAGTGCTTTTGTTTTATGGTGTTTAGGCCTCCTACAAGGAAGACCAACGACCTGATCAGGGCCGCGAGAACTGGATTCGAGAAACACGGGACCAGTCGATGTGACAACACTTGAAAGAGGCCTATGTCCAGCAGTGGCTTGGTGTTTTTCAGCATAATGTTGAATGATGAGGTTTTTGAATGTACTTACAGCTACATCCATGGTAGCAGTTTATTAGCTAGAACCAAATATACGGCACAATTCCCTTGCCAGTACCATTTCACTTGTAGTTTGCAAGTTATGAAGAATTAACACAACATTCAGAAATACCACTGAATAATACTGATCTGAAAAGTTATTTTTATGTCAACACTGACAGGTATATTTGACAATACTTTCCAGTGACCGATTCAGTGCATAAAACCCTTGGAATAATTAAGTACCTACTGTACGAAATCCATGGATGGTGTATGGAACCTTTATAATTATAGGGGCTGCAATCCGGCATGGCGAATCCGGTCATCCGGATGATCCGACATCATTTGGCTGCCTACCAGATCCAAAACTGAAAATTATTTTTCAGGCGGATCTGGTAGATTCGTTTGACCGAGTGTGGGCAACTTTTTGTACTCACCAGGTGGCGCCACCGTCGACTATGGTTCTTAATCATGGCATTAAAGTTGTTAATCCGCGCATGTAAACAAAAAAGTAAAATATGTATGATGCCGTAAACGTGCGATTTATCCTTACTTAATACTATAAATGCGAAAGTAACTGTCTGTCTGTCTGTCGCGCTTTCACGCCAAAACTACTAAACCGATTTAAATGAAATTTGGTACACAGATAGTCTAGAGCCTGAGAAAGGACATAGGCTACTTTTTATCCCGGGAATATGTTCCCTAGGGACCACGCGGGCGAAGCCGCTGGCAGAAGCTAGTACAACATAAATAGTGTCGCAGTGTTACGTGGACTCATCACAATGGAAAAAAGAAGGAGATAAAATACATATTTCCTACAAAAGAAAGTTCAATGCTGTGGTCGATAGAATCGTTACTTAATCTGCTATATTTAGGCTGTTTTAGTAAAATATTCACAAAAATCGAAACAAATAAGTGAATAAAATCGAGTCGAAAGCCAACCAACTGTGAAATTTGACATTACAACGACCTCACGCTGTACTAGCGCCTCTAGTGGTGAATTCAAACGCGATAGCCCTCTTTGGAAACTCCGACTCAGATTTGGAAATTGTTGATGGGTTCGAATGGTTCTGGAGTGGTGACCGCGTACCGGAAGACGCAGCGTTTGAAGGCCTCCCACAGAATGGACCCATAACCAGGTGAAGGGCGTAGTAATCCGCCGGATGCGAGACGCCCTGCCGTCTCGCATCCGGCAGAGGTATGGTGACTCTTGGGGGATGCCATTGTCTAGCAGTGGACGTCTTTTATTTTATTTTTTTAATAAAATAAAAAAATATATTAAAGTTAATAGATTAATTAGGAGAATCCATAAAAAATTAAAAAAACAAAAAGTCAACAAATTGAATTTAGAACTAAGGCAAAAAAATATCAATTTAATGTTTGAATTAAAAGATAGTAGTGATGAGTTAAATTTATGTAAACTCATGTATGGAAAGGATACTCAGCACCTTCAGGATGAACTATTTGTTAGGGAACAAACCCTTAAGGAAATATTTAGTAAATATGAGGCTTCTCAACTGGATCTGAGTAAACGCTTGCAGGAGGCTAATGAGCTGGTGGACCTGGTAACGTACAATGCGGAGAGGTATGAGTCTCTGACAAATAATCTCTCTTGCAGCTGTGCTTGCTCCCAGGCACCACAGCCTCAGCATGTTACACTCACACCCTCGGTAGCTCAGCCTGTAGGTAGCTGTACTGTTAATAATAGTGTTAATAATAGCATTAATTCAAATAATTTGATTAACACAACTTATGTATTTTCTGACAAATTTGGTCAGGGTTTTGGTAGTGTATTTAACCAGTGTTCAAACCATTACGTAATAAATAATTGTTTACCCGGCGCCAGTTTTTGCCAATTAATTAGGAATATTAAATTGTCAAAGATAAACCCCAACTCAACTATTATAATATTATTTGGGGATAGTTTAGCTGTAGGTAAAAAAGACATAATTAAGTCTGTCAATTTAATGTTACATCTAAGTGAGATAAATACTTGTAAATTTATTTTCTGTGCTTTGCCTTACTCTCAATATTTATCTGAGGACCTAAACAGGCACATTTTTGATTTAAATATGCTTATTTATAATAGGACCTATCGTCATAGTGACGCTATTTTATATTTTGATTGTAATCAATTTATTACTGATTACAAACTGACTAGTTATGAAATGTATTTACCACCTAGTTGTAGGAGACATATTGCTAATCTTTTAGCATTCAATATACAGTGTGACACCGGTATATGTAGTGTACCAACGCATACTGTTAGTAATGATACTAACATTTCTATTGATACACATAAGAGTTTAAACTATTAAACTCGACAACGGAAAAGCCTCATATTTTGAATATTGTACATCAAAATATGCAAGGTCTGTCCGGCAAGGAACTTGAGTTAAGTTTATTCATAGAGAATTATGATGTTCAGGTGTTATGTTTAACTGAGCATTGGTTGAAAGAGCATGAAGTAGTTTTTATTAATGATGATTACTTTACCGTACAAAGTGCGTTTGTGAGAAAAAGTGCTATTCGCGGTGGATCATTAGTCCTTGTTTCAAACAAATTATAATGTAAACAACGTTTAGATTTAGTTAATCTTTCTATTGAGCGCACTATTGAGTTGTCTTGTGTTGAACTCGAGCGATACGTTATAGTTTGCGTTTATCGACCGCCCTCTGGTGATTTTGGTCTTTTCGAATCGGTAATGGAGGATTCACTTAATAAATTAAAATCAAGTAATAAAAGTATAGTTGTATGTGGAGATTTTAATGTAAATATTTTAGATGTTGCTCCATTAAGTATCAGACTTCTGAATCTATTTAGGTCTTATAACTTGGTTAACTTGTTTTATGAACCAACTAGGATCACGGCATCTTCATCGACTTGTCTAGATAATATCTTTAGTAATTGTGATGCCGAACATAAATTAGTGTTAAGTGACTTAACGTCTGACCACTGTGGCCTATTAATTAGCTTACCTATGCCAAAAAATAAAAAGTCGCATAAAATTGAATGCAGGCCTTATACAGCTAGTCGTTGCAATAAGTTCAAAAATAATATAGCTAATAAAATTACACCGTCTTTGATAGAACATGAGGATCCAAATAAAATTTATGGAGCTCTTTTTGATGTTGTGCAAAAAGAATATCAATCCACTTTTAAGACAAAAACCATAAACATTAAAGGTACCTCCGTTGATTTCAACCAATGGGCTACTGCAGGTATATATAAAAGTAGAGCGAGATTATATGAGTTATATGGTTTTAAAAAATACAGGTTTGATATCCCTTTTTTAGAGTATGTTAAAAAATATTCTAAATTATATAAAAAGGTTTGCGTTGTTGCTAAATCAAAATTTTTAAGTGAGAAAATTAAAAATTCTAATAATAAAGTAAAAGCCACTTGGCAAATCATTAACAATGAAACGGGCAAATCGGTTAAACGAGACAATCAGTTAGAGATTATAGTCGACAGCAAATTAGTGACTGATGCTGCAGTCGTAGCTCAGGCATTTAATGAGTTTTTTTCCAATATTCCTATAACTACAACTCGCTCCTTAAATTCATCCTCTTCTAAAGCTGAAAACCTGTTGCATAGTAGTGTGCCTAAGTGTAATCAATTATTTAGTTTTGAGCACGTTGGACCAAGTGATGTAGTTGACGTTTTCAATACACTTAAATCTAAAAACACAGGTGACTTCTGGGGCATTTCCATAAAACTTTTGAGTAATATAATAGACATAGTAGCTCCCTACCTGGCTGTAACGTTTAATAAATGTGTGGATTTAGGAACTTTTCCTGATCTTATGAAGAGTAGTAAAGTCATGCCTTTATTTAAATCAGGTAATAAAAATGACATAGGCAACTTCCGGCCTATCTCCATCTTACCTGCATTTAGCAAAATATTTGAAAAGTTAATACTCAAGCAGTTGTTAATACATTTTAATTTAAATAGACTACTCCATAATGAACAGTACGGCTTTACAAAAGGTCGTTCGACTACAGATGCGGGTGTCGCTCTCCTAAAACATATATTTAACGCATGGGAGAACTCGCAAAATGCAATTGGAGTTTTCTGTGATCTCTCCAAAGCCTTTGATTGCGTACACCATGACACGCTTTTGCGTAAACTACGTCACTACGGTCTCCAAAGCGAAGCTCTTAACGTAATTGATTCATATTTACATAATAGGTTCCAATGTGTTGATGTCAATGGTGTGAAATCTTCCGGGCTACCAGTGTATCTAGGTGTGCCTCAAGGCTCAATACTGGGTCCCTTCTTGTTTCTGGTGTACATAAACGATCTACCATTCTTCTTAAAGGGTATCTGTGACGTAGTATTGTTTGCGGATGATACCTCTCTTATCTTTAAAGTAGATAGGAATAGACAAGATTTCGATAACGTAAACAACGCTCTTTCAATGGTTACGGATTGGTTTACGACAAATAATTTAGTTCTAAATGCCAATAAAACGAAATGTATAAAATTTGCCTTGCCTAATGTTAGAAATTTAGGACCCAATGTAATCTTAAGTGAAGAGGTGCTTGAAACTGTAGACACGGCAGTATTTTTGGGCATAACTGTTGATTCCAAACTACAATGGGGCCCACATATATCAAGCCTATCGGGAAGGCTCAGCTTTGCCGCATACGCCGTCAGGAAAGTAAGACAATTTACTGATGTTGACACAGCTCGGTTAGTCTATTTTAGTTATTTCCGTAGCGTTATGTCCTACGGTATTCTATTGTGGGGAAAAGCTGCTGATATACAAAATATATTTGTCTTACAAAAACGTGCCGTGCGTGCAATATATCAGCTAGGGTCAAGAGTTTCTTTAAGAGAAATTTTCAAAGAGATTGGAATTCTCACGGTAGCATCTCAATTCATTTTTGCAAACATTTTATATATTAGGCAAAATATATATTTATACAGTAAAACGAGCGACATCCACAGCTTTAACACCAGAAACAAGCACAAGCTACATGCTCCTTCCCACCGACTTCGTAAGGTCCACGACTCATTTGTGGGGCTCGGTATCCGTTTATACAATAAACTTCCACTTTCTTTTCTTGACCTGCCTTTTAACTCATTTAAAGTTAAAGTTAAATCTAACCTTTGTTCGAAGGCATACTATTCTATTAATGATTATTTAGACGATAAGAATAGTTGGTCGCTGTGTTAAACGCAAGACAATGTCATAATTATCATGTTCTTTCTCTTTAAGTAATTAGCTTATGACAGGTTATATGTATTCATATAATATTGTTTTTTTTGTTTTTTTATTTATTATTATTTTTTTATATATCTGACTATGTAAGTCAATTCGTTGGTTTTTTTACATACATTTCTATGTTTATCAATATCATAGTGTGCTAGCTAACAAGTTATAAGTTTTGTGTCATGTATTAATTACTTAGCATACTTTTATATAGATTCAATTTCTTAAAACGTAACAGACAGATGTGTTGCTGGGCAGTTTGTTGGCTACTTCTTCTCCACAGCTAAAACACTAGGAAGTGGTGACGGGCGGGCGTTTTGGGTGACTGTCTTTTGTAAAACTTGACGTTCAAAAAGTGCTGGCTCTCAGCCTAATTTGAATAAACGACTTTTGATTTTGATTTTGATTTTTAAGAAGACAATTAGTTACCTTAACGATTTTTTTAATTATCTTAATGACATGTCATTTACCCCCTGCAGTTATTTATAACATTCAAAAACATCGATTTAATAACGCATTAGGGCTTAGTTAATAACTTTTATAGTTAAGATAAAATAACATAAATCAATTTTAATCATAAGTAACATATTCTATTATTATTATTATAAAAACCAATTTACGAAAGGTCGTTTCTAGTTAAAACAAAATAAATTGTAAACCATATAGTAGCCAAAAAGGAGGTGAAACTAAAATGACGGCCAATAATTGGCAAATCCAGATAAATTTATTATTAGACACAGTAAAAAAAAGTTTAGATATTTTAATAAATGACGGAGTTGTGAGCGTCTATGAAAAGAGACAACACTTATTGCATGTAATGTCAACGACGATATGTAAACGACGTTTTGCGAGACAGAGACAGAAAATTCGATACCTATGTTTCTAGCGACAGCATTATATTTTTTCAAAAAATCATACTATTTTCATTAACAACATCTTTGGAATAAATATTAATTCATATAGATTTCTGATAGTACTCAAACTCTATTTCAGGGGGCTTAAAAGGCCACTTAAGGAGAATCATATTAAAATCCTAATATTAATCACGCAATAATCTGTCAAATTTCATTTTCATCTTTATCACTAACCAATTAGGTTCAAAGTTGAATGGGAAAATTTGACAGTGACGGGTAGCGTGATTTGCTTTCTGATTCTGCTAAAGTGACCTTTTTAGACCCACTGAACGTTTGCGATTAGTTGTCACACTAAATCTAAGGTATATTTTTATTCTACTGAGTAGTACGTGGAGGTGATGGTAGTCGTGCAAGTGAACTCTTCCACGGCTTCACGTCTCATGCTCGTGCCGAACAAGCTTCGCTTATCAGGCAACAGTTGAAGCACACGTCGACTTCACTCCTTTGTCCAGAGTAACCGACACTACATCTGTAAAAAGATAATAAAATGCACAATCAATATATACCGTGTTCCGGACGATATACATAAACTTCGATCGGATGTTCAGAATATGGCAATAAGCACTTTTCATTATGGACACATTTAAATCAATAGGGAATATGCATGCGATTTTTTTATTTGCAAAATGAAATACTTATTAGCTCTAATAAACAATTATGAAATTATTTTTTAAATACCTTCATCAGCGATGAAGTTATAAAGCTTCAAAGTTTACAATTAGAAAGAGAAGTCCGACATGAATTGTGACGTCAAAGTTCTTGGCGCCTATACAGCTGCCATAGAAAACAGCGTTTTCGCGAGAGGGACAGATATATTTGTTTAAAATAATTATATCTCGTTTGTTTTTCGAGTAATTTTGATTCTATTTTCACTGTTAGTATTGTATTTGTGTATATTTTTGGATAAACTGTATAGATAATAGATATTTTTTTCGTGCATATTCCCTATTCTTATTTTTTCTTAATTTTCACACGTAATTTCTTAGGTCATCGGATAACTTGAGACTGAAAATGCCAATGCATTCCACTACTTTCTCGGACAAGTCTTTTACAGTCCAAGCTGTCTGTTTGTGGAATGCATTGCCAGTGTCAATTAAGCGCGCGCAATCGCTGCCTGTTTTTAAGAGACTTGTTAGGGACAGGTAACACTACTTGTCGCTGTGATTAATTTTTCGATGTTGATTTTTAAAAAATTGTCATTTATTTTCTTTTTAATATTTATATTTAATATGTATGTATTTGTGTATCTTTTTTAGTATATGTATTGCTTTTTTTCTAAAAAAATTGTTAACTTTATATTTGCACCAAGTGCAACCTCATTTCGTGTCCAGGCGATCCCTATCCATTCCAGGTTGCCTGGAAGAGACCACGGAATGCGATAAGGCCGCCAATTGTATATTTTTTAGTTTAAGGTTTCCTTAATGTATTTTAATTTTGGTGTACAATAAAGTATATATAAATAAATATGCTGTATATAAATTACAGGAATTAATCAAATATCGGATGATTACCTTGACGGTTAATCACCCGATATGCCTCTTTACCCGAATTGGCAACGAAAAACAAATGAAATTCAAATAGTATTTGATAGATTTTTAATTAAGACCCTTTCATACTGCAGAGCTCAATAAAATGAAATTACAAATATCTTGGTAACGAAGCCTTTATAAGTACTACTTCCTGTGTTGGATATGATTTGTTAAAGCTATAGAATTGTTTGCTTAAGTTCATGGATAACGTGAAGAACACGGTGTATATAAAATTCTTCCGTTATTGGTGACTGACTGAGTGACTAACAGACAATGCACAGTTGAAACAACTTGGCGGGAAGTCTTGACGAAGTTAATAATAATAATCAAAATCAAAAGGCATTTATTCAAACTAGGCTGAAAATCAGCACTTTTTGAACGTCAAAATTTACATGAAGACAGTCCCCCAAATCGCTCAGCCCGTCACCACTTCCTAGTGTTTTAGCTGGGAAGAAGAAGTGGCCAACAAACTCCCCAGCAACACAACTGTCTGTTAAGTTTAAAGAACTTGAACATTATTCAACATTTTATGATAGCTGTTGATCATTAAATTAAATAAATGGATGGCACATGTCCGCTAGCCCAAAGCCACAAGTGATAAACTAGGACCATCGCAGTTAAATTATAACACTAAAATTTTAACAATAATAAACCACGGACAGCAAGACGACCAGTCAATAAATAAAATAATAAAAATCTTTATTGATACAAAAAACCTTTGAGACTTAAGACTAGGATACATAGCTTGGTTAACTAAAGGTCATACGGATAAGGTAAACCCTGACTCCTAAACTAGGTGATCCTGTGACTTAGGAGTCAGGGGGGCTACTCTCTAAGAAATCCGTAGTTTCGGGCTTAGTTGCGGACGGGCGTAATTTACTCCGTATCACCTATATGTAGACTGACGATTAGTCCCGAACCCGAACTGAGAATGAATGACAACACAATTTCACAGCAACTGTCAAAGTGTTGTCATTAGTTCTCAGTGGTTAGGTGATACGGAGAAGAAAATGCCCGCCCGCAACTAAGCCCGAAACTACGGATTTCGTTAGAGACTAGCCCCCCAGTTACCGATTGCCTCGCGAACGAAATTCGGTGTGGCCACGCAAACACAGTCAATTTCGAACACGATCTACGATCAAAACCAATGATCTGATCCGTGGATCGCGTTTGAAATTGACAGTATACGGGTGGCTTTATCGGCTTTCAGTGACTAGGTGATCGGTAATAATGTCAAGACTTCCCGCTGGTCGTAGAAAGCTGAAAGGTATGAAGGTTCCATGGGGAGTGTAGGGTAGCACAAAGAAAGGATTTTCCAAAATGCCTACGGGAACGGGCAAATAATACCTATACGCGTACGAAGTCGCGAGCAAACGTTTATTTATATAATAAAAAAATTGAGACACCTGCAACCCGGCGGCCCGGCGGAGTTTGCCCAGCGATATTATAATTATGGGTCTGAATGCTGGACAGCAAAAAAGGCGCATGAACTAATAAGGTCAATCATAACGAAAATGGGCTTTACGGTCCTTCAGAACGGGTAAATACGTTACCCTACACTGTGCGTGGCCCGACTTGTAGTTGATCGGTTTTATTTCGTATAATAAACATTAATTTTCTTAATTTGGAACTATGGCGGGCGCCAGATAAACGTGCAATTGATTTGTGATTGACATTGCTTTTCTATGTTACTGCGGGTTTTTGTTTGATTTTAATTGTGATTTAATATTCTTCTGTAATGAATATAATTCCAATATTTTTTTTTTATTTCGTAATAAATTTATTTTTTGTATTAAATTTAAATAATGTTCATTTTCATTTTAAATTTCATTTAAATTTTAATTCTGACTTTTAATTGTGCTTTTCGATTTTATTTCAATTTTTACATTAGTTGAAATAAATTTTTGAATTTTTATGTTTTTAATTTTTTATAAATTTTTTATAATTTTTTATTTGTAATTTGTTCAGTGTATCGTGTGTAATTAGTGCCGTTAATATAATATTGTGTTTAAAATGTGGATTACGTCGTAGGTTACACATATGTTATTTTGTATTTTTAAACACTTGTATTGTAACATTTTTGTGTAACTGTTTGTTTTCCCTGATTAAATAAATAAATATCCCTTCGTAGATAATCGAACAATAAATTATGAACTGTTTTTCATTACTAGAGAACGTAAAGGATGACGATAGAAGTCGATACAGGACAGTTTTATGGATTTATTTCGGTTTTTGATATTAAGGAATTCAGTTAATGTATGTGGGTCAACGACCGTAATTGCACGTGTATCTGTCACCTTCCATATGGCATTTTTGCCCTCTTTTTTGAGGTTTTACTTACTAATAAATATTCAAACATTTACCCATACCGACTACCACTTTAATACTTTAAATAATATAAAGCCAAATTTTCGTTCGCAACTTACTGCGAACAATAACTAATACTGTGTGCTGAATCTTTCGCAAGCTGGGACACTTTTTCTGAATTTACATGTTTTAAATTTGTTCGAAAAAAGTTTTAACCAAAAGTTCGGTTTAGCCAGAAAACAACTGTTTAATTACGAGTAATATGATTTCCCTTACTCTTGTATGCACGTGACAAACATTTGACGAGAAAGGCCGGAACGTCGCACCTTTCACCATCATAATCTTCAGTACATTGGCAGACTGGTGCACTCTCCCCATTCAGGGAACAGACACCGTTGTTTAAACAGTAGTCTTGGCAGATGTTGACTTCACACCTATCCCCAGAGTAACCGGGATTACATCTGAAATAACAAAGATTTGAAATAGCGTTTTGTTAATAGCATTCTCAGCAAACCCCTACCCCCGAGACCCGCCATGCTTCTGTCAATGCCCGCCCCAACTCTGGCCCGAGCCAGTCCGCGCGTGTAAGCCTGTAATTCGTCTCCAAATAACCAATGTTTGGTCCAGCCCGTCCCTGTTGCGGAATTGTTTTAGAGTTACCGCGGCCCTGCTACGAACGTTAAGGGTATAGGAGCCCGGAGGACACGGTAAGGTCTGCCCTGCTTGGGCGGAGCACTGCCGTGTCCTCGTCGAGGCGATCGGTGGCGGTGACTTCTCGCGTTCGGCCCTGGTTCAAGCCATGGTCCGGAGCGGGAGACATGGGAAGCGGTCACCTCCTTCTTCGAAGCAGTAATGTTAGCGAAGGAGGAAGCCGAACGCGTGAGAAAGAGGGAATCCTCACGCCCCAGCCGCCGCAACAGAAGAAGACGCCCCGGGTGTCGGGAGTCGCAGGGCGATTCTCGGCCACCGTAGGCGCGGGCCTGCGGGCGGCGAGCATTGGGTGGCTCGCCATCTAATCAGAACCAGGCCCAGGTCGACGGCGCGCTGTGTTCCACGCCCGCCTCAAGGAGCAGTCAGCATAAAAGACGAGGCCCGCTAGGGCCAGTGCCTGCTGGGGCTGCGGACTTTGTTCGAAAGAGTCACCGTGGCCCTAGAACGCAAAAGGCACTAGGAAGAACACGGATGGGTTTTAGTCAGTAAGAGTCTGACTCTCCCTCCTGCTAACCCAGAGCGGGATTTGATGATTTCCCGTCCATAAAAAAATAAAAATAAAATAAAAAAGGGTATTAGGAGAAACACGGTTGGGTTTTAGTGAGTAAGAGTCTTCCTTTCGCTCCGCCCAGTTAGGAGGAGTCATTTGATGATTTTCCATCGAAAGAAAAAGCCCCATCCTTAGCTGTCCTCCCATTGACGCCCTAAGCCGGTGTCCGTACCCCATATCGTATAGTCGCTTCGTTTTATGGTTTTTAGAGTCCGGAAGTAAGGACATTTATGATTCAAAAGTTACATAAGTAAGTGCACTCTCACGCTTGTTATAACTACTCCAAATGAAATGATAATGTTACCTGCATTTAGGTAGTCCCTCAGCATTGGCAACACAATCTCCTTTAAAACAATAGTCCTTACAGACGGAAGCGTCACATCTTTGTCCCTCATAACCTTTTGTGCATTCACAGACGGGCTCATCCTCCTCATTGAGGGAACAAACACCGTCGTTCAAACAATAACTATGGCAAGCGTTGACTTCACACCTCTCCCCAGAGTAATCGCCATTACATCTGAAATAACGAAAATGTAAAAGAGAACAGACTCGGAAAGAAGACTGCATATATGTTACTGACTGTTATGCGGTATGTTTCGAACTCTCTTTATGAATTTAATAAGTCCACAATGAGATGAACATGTTTTACCTGCATTTAGGTTGTCCCTGAGCATTGACACTACATTCTCCTTGCAAACAATAGTTGTGACAGACTGAAACTTCACATCTGTCACCGGTGTAACCCAAAGTGCATTCACAACGAGACTCTCCACTAACTTTCGTTCCATTGACGCAAAACAGGCTCACATCTGTACAAACACTGAGGTCGCAGTCGTTGGTCTTTGCGTAAGTTGGTAAAAATCTCTCTAGCGCCTTGCAATTCTGAACACCCTGAATTTGGTCTTCAATTTTATAGTTGGAGGCCATGTATTGAGAACCATTAGACCATACTGCAGGAAATGACGTATTAAGTATATGTTTTTCAGGTTTCAGCACTGTATCGCGAGGTGGATTCTTTGGAAATTTCCAGAAGAATGTTTCAATGAAGTCCGCCCAGAAGATAAAATCTTTTGATACGATTAGCTGATCAGGCGATGAATCTGATTCCATTGCACCTATACTATATAATGTTTTTCTGTTCCCTCCATTCAAATCTGCACTTACAATAGCAAATCCAGTCGAATACCACCATTCATCTGCATCAATCCAGTAAATCTTCTGGGTCTGTTGGTCAATGTTTAAGGTGTCGCGTACCATTTGACTACTGTTACTTATAACTTCTTTCTCAGAACCATTAAACCGAGCCCTTTCTATTATGTAATTTCCATTATATCTTAACCAATAAATGTATCTGCAAATTGAAAACAACTATTAAATTTTACAAACCTAAGTATTTTACCTTTTCAACAAAAGCAGGAAGAAAAGGTATCTAAATAATAACTAAAACATTATAATTTTAAAAAGAAAAGCTGGCCAAGTGCAAGTCGGACTCGCGTGCAAAGGGTTCCGAACGAATTTCATTTTGTTTACGTGTTATTTTAACACTATAGACTTCTTATAGGTTTTCTTATAATCTATAGGTGTATAACGATCTTTTATCTTCATTTTTGAAGTGAAAACTTCTTTAGCGGCGTTGAGCACTTTTCTGTAATGGGTATAAAATCTTAAACTCGCGTCAGGGTCACGTGACCTGATCGCAAAAAGCGTAAGACGGACTCGCGTCAGGGTCACGTGATGCGAAAAAGCGTAAGATCGAGGGGAAGGGAGAGGAACTAGTATCTCCCACTCTTTCTACCGTGCCTGAGTGTGCTGCTCCGCTTAGGCGGCACAGGGCGCTTGCGCGAATGTCCGTCTGTGTTTATGTACAGCGTGCCACGCGTATCCAAGGATACGAAATTACGGAATTACGAAATTATGGATGAAAGTTGATTTTTCTAAGAGATAAAAATTAATGTAATATATAAATAAATAACGATATAATATTATGAATAATAACATGTAAATTGTCATATTTGTGTACGATAGCGCAATAAATAAACATTGTATTCTACCTCATAAATGATAGTATTTTTGTACTTATAATTAAACACAACGTTATTTTTTGTTGTTTTTATGGTTCGTTTTGTTTATGTCAGGAACTGTGTCAAGATTGACATCTGTCACTGACAGTCGCTGTCGCGGCCACACGTCAGTGTCTTTTTGTTTATTTTGTTGTCGGTGGTTTGTCTATGATGTGACCGCGACAGTAAGGATGTATTATTTACATGTTTTCACTTCTGCCGGCACTCCCGGAGTGCTACCGGTGCTTTTTTTTTTCAAAATTTTAGGCTCAGTAGTTTCGGAGATAAGGGGGGGTCTGGTAATTTTTCGTCTAATTTCTTGAATAACTTCTAAACCATTTATTTTAAAATTATGAAAAATATATATATATTTTTAAAACCCTTACAGTAAGCCCTTTTATTTGATATTAAACAAAAAACTTTTTTTTTTTTTCTAATTTGACCCCCAAAAGTGACCCCAATACTAAAAATAATCCTTTACGTAACGCGTCCGTGTTTGGGTCATAAAAGTCCATAAGTGAACCAAATTTCAATAGAATCGGTCCAGTGGATCCGGAGAAAACTGGCTGTGACAGACGGACAGACAGACGGACACCCGAGTGATCCTATAAGAGTTCCGTTTTTTGTTCGGAACCCTAAAAACTAACTTTTTTGAGCAGGCCGCCTTTGTGAGTCGACTAAAATGGCACAGTATAGTCGTATATTGTGAAAATGAAATTAGTCCGACTGGCCGATTTCAGCAACGGCGAGCAATCTCAACGAACATTAGCAATTGGCGCAGGACATATTATAGTGTACTAGTGTGTGCGCAAACACAGGTGCACACCCTCTTCCATCACTCTTATAGTCCGTTGGGACAGAAATTCAACACGACCGGAGATCGATCTGGCGCAAGAGCAACGGCTTAAGGCTTTTATATATGCCAATGACCTTGTGCATATAAACGAAGCTAACTACCCCTCTACGCGCCACTCCGCTACCCGCGTTTTTAATTTATCTACACTAATATTATAAAGAGGAAAGATTTGTTTGTTTGTTTGAAATGAATAGGCTCCGAAACTACTGAACCGATCTGAAAAATTCTTTCAGCAATGGATAGCTACATTATCAGGGAGTAACATAGGCTATATTTTATCCCCATACTCCCACGGGAACGGGAACTACGCGGGTGAAACCGCGTGACGTCCACTAGTTACAAAATAAATCTACATCTACACTAATATTATAAAGAGGAAAGATTTGTTTGTTTGTTTGAATTGAATAGGCTCCGAAACTACTGGGCCGATTTGAAAAATTCTTTTAGCATTGGATAGCTACAATATCAGGGAGTAACATAGGCTATATATTATCCCCGTACTCCCACGGGAACGGGAACTACACGGGTGAAACCGCGTGACGTCCACTAGTAACATATATTTTAAAAAAGTTATTTTTTTAGACTTTTGTTAAAAAATGAAGAAATAAAATGGTTTCATCTCAACGATTTGGAGGTGATTTTTTTTCATTATGTGATACCGATACATAAATTCTGACTAAACCAAATTACATATCATGTAGATTACTACCTTGTTTTTAGATGTAATTTCTTAGTAAATGCCGACGAAAAGTTGCTTCATCTGCACGCTGTTTTTAAGCACTTCTCGAAAGAGCAGCCTTAACGTGGTGCTAATATTATAATCATTCACTTACCCCCCACAGCTATCCACGGCAAGATTACTGTACCACTTATCCCCTTCAATATTAATCACTAGATCTCCATTAGCTTCAGTACTAAATCCAGGTTTTAATGAAAACGAGTAAATACTGTTATCAATAATACCATAAAGTAATTCTGTGGCTGGGTCATATGCAAGACTGTCAATTGTTCGGCTGGGTTTCCTCTTAATTATACATTGTGTTTTCCTGCTTACAATGTCATAACTGGTAACGGTATCGTTTGCTAAGTCATGATCAGCAAACAGCACCCGATGGTGTACCGGGTCGTAAGCAACCCATCTAATATATTCTGCCGATGCTATTGCATCCCAGTACGTTAGAATTCCTTCATAATAAAACTCTAGTCGATTATCTCTGGAAATGATAATTTCTGAAAGAAAAAAAACAGCGAACATGCTTCTCTTCTTTTCGAGTCGAGTGAAACAAAAATTACTTAAAATAATATACAACATAACTTTTTACGTCGTATTATACAAGATTATAATAAAAAGTAAATTGATTTATTAATCAATTAGGTACAGCATTAAAGTACTAAATATATACACTTAAAATAAAATATCCTAACTAAGATAAGGCGTCAAAAAATTCGTCCGCATCGCTGTCCACCGGAAGTGAGCCCAAAAGACTGAGTGAATGAGACCAACATAACTTATTTTAATAACAGTGATTAAAAAGTTCATGTGCAAAAGAGAGTTCCAAAGACGTACTGCAGTAATAAAGAAAAAGCCAACTTGTACTAAAACTCATTGGCTGCGTTTAAATCCTGTAAGGTACAGGCATTACGTGGCAGAATTTGTTCGAAAGCGTTACTGTGGCCCTGGAACACAAAAGGCATTTGGAGAGGCACGGTTGGTTTTGAGTCAGTACGAGTCTGACACTCCCTTACGCCCCACCAAGAGCGGAAGAAGTCGTTTGATTACTTCCCTTTCAAAAAATACACTACAGTATCGCAGTAAGTTTCTTGAACTAAAGTCAAAATGTAAGTCCTGGCACAGATTCCCAGAAAACTGAACCTTGTTGCTTGAGATACTTTAAGCCTACCTTGGGAGCTGGTTTAGTAATTGAGAAACCAGAGTTAGATAAATCGCTAGTAAAAAACCAGCAAAAATAAAATCTTCCTTATAAAATACGACTCTAGTACTCACCCCAGGAGAAGGAGAGCACCAACCCTACGGATAGCACCAGCAACCCAAAAACACTCTGTGTTCTGTACATCTTAAGATATTGATAACTGAGGTAGATGTGTCCAGTCCTGGTAACAACTCGTGGAATATATACCAAAACGTTTGTTTTTTGCAATACTATAAATAACTATTTGTAACTACAGGGTGATCAAATTGGGCGTCCAAAAGTTTTTTTTTTATAGAAAAATAATGACGCCTAGTTAACACTTCGCGTGACACAAGGGCTGACTTTTCCCTTGGACTAAGGAGACGCATCACTACGTGGCAATGTCGCCAGTCTTTCAGGCAGATTTCCAGTCAACAGCGATGCGGACGAGTTTCAAAGACTCGTCCGCATCGCTGTCATATTTAAGATTAACTTACTCAAGAGCTTTTAATTTTAAGTGTTTATAATTAATGTAAAGTATTAAAATAAAACAAAAATTAGGTACATTTTTTCATGATTACATAGGAATTGCAATTTTATGCCAAATGTTGACCTTTTCGATGCCAATAGTCGGCGCCCACTAAACATGTAATAAATTACACTGATTTTTTCCCTAATATCCCTTCGTAGATACTCGAACAACAAATTATGAACCGTTTTTAGGGTTCCGAACAAAAAACGGAACCCTTATAGAATCACTCGGTGTCTGTCTGTCTGTCCGTCTGTCACAGCCAGTTTTCTCCGGATCCACTGGACCGATGCTGTTGAAATACGGTACACATATGGACTTTTATGACCCAAACATGCACGTGTTACGTAAATTATTAAATTTTTAGTATGTGGGTAACTTTTGGTGGTCAAACTAGAAAATAATAAAAAAAAAGTTTTTTTAACAATATCGTCTGACATATCAAATGAAAGGGGTACTGTGAGGGTTTTAATTATATTCTTTTTTTCATAATTTTAAAATAATCGGTTTTGAAGTTATTCAAGAAATTAGACGAAAAATGACTATACCCCCTTATCTCCGAAACTGCTGAACCAAAAATTTTTTAAAAAATGGAGATAATAGATACCTATAGATTACAGGAAAATCTTTAAGAAGTCTATAGTGTTAAAATAACATGTTAAAAAAAATCGTTCAGAACCCTTTGCACGCAAGTCCGGCCAGTTTTTCATTACTAGAAAACATAAAGTATCACGATAACAGTCGATTCAGCACTTCCTGTTTTTGATATTTAGAAATTCAAAAAATGTGTGTGGGGCAATGAACGTTGTGGGGCCTTCACACGTTTGGCAAACAGTGGCAAACAGCGAACACCAAACAACAAACACGAACGTGTGGATAGGTGTTTGCTGTTTGCGTATGTGTTTGGCAGTGATCGGGATCGGTGTCGGTTTTTGTGCATTTGTCATAAGAAAAAGGACGTATCTACATAAAACGAATTAACCGATTTCCGACTTTTAGAAAATAACTTAAGGTCGCACCCAACACGAACATGGCATCCACATTCTTGGCGAACGTGCTAGTGTATTCCGGATTACTTTCGGGTTAATAGTACTCCCGCAGTAGAAGAAATGACGTATCTACACAAAACAAAGTACTCGGTTTCCGACCTTAGGTAAATTTATAAAAGTTGGAAATCGGTTACTTCGTTTTATGTAGAAACGTCCTTTTTCTTATGATGGCAGAATAAAATCAAACAAGCGTTTGGATACATTGCAAACACGTTTGTCGAACACGCTTTGATTTGTGCACAAAAAACGACATCGTTGCCGATCACTGCCAAACACATACGCAAACAGCAAACACCTATCCACACGTTCGTGTTTGTTGTTGGTGTTCGCTGTTTGCCACTGTTTGCCAAGCGTGTGGAGGCAGCATTAAAAACTGCAGATCTAACTTAAATAAAGATGTTTAAAAATTGCAAAATTTTGCCTCAAATCGAAATGTTGACAAAAAGAGTTGTATGCATCCGATTTGGTCACCCTATATAAATATTGATATCAATAGAAGCACTAATAAGCAGGGTTTAAGTGGGTTATTTCCTGGAAAACCCACTGATTGGATTTGAAAAAATTAAAACGATATCTTCAGTATTTTTGCCTTTAGCGTCCTGTTCTAATCATAGGAGGATAAAACCATTTTCAATAAACAGGTAGCATATGGTTGGATTATTTATAATTAACTAGAAACTTCTGTCTCAGGACTTCTGAAGCATCCTTTATTTATTTTTTTAATCGAAAAAAAAACTGGCAAAGTGCGAGTCAGCCTCGCGTGCAAAGGATTCCGAACGATTATCATTTTTGGAACATGTTGTTTCAACACTATAGACTTCTTATAGGTTTTCTTGTAATCTGTAGGTAAAAGAACTATTATGTGCATTTTTTTCAAAATTTTAGGCTCAGTAGTTTCGGAGATAAGCCCCCCTTATCTCCAAAACTACTGAGTCACTAGAATAGTCACTTTTCGTCTAATTTCTTGAATAACTTCAATAATTTTTATTTTAAAATTATGAATAAAATATAATTATAATCCACATAGTAAGGCCTTTCATTTGGTATGTCACTCGATACAGTTTGGAAAACATTTTTTTAATTATCTGCTTTGACCCCCAAAAGTGAACCCATACACAAAATTTATTTATTTACGTAACGCGTCTGTATTTAGGTCACAGAAGCCCATTTGTGTATCAAATTTCAACAGAATCGGTCTAGTAGATCTGGAGAAAACTGGCGGTGACAGACGGGCAGATACCTGAGTGATCTTAAAAGGGTTCCGTTTCTTACGGATTTGCAAAATCTTAAAAACAACCGTTTGTATAGCCTTAATCCTCATAAAGGTGATCTACGATTGATAAATTATGTACACCTTAAAGATGTGTTTATAAGGTTCGTTTTCTTTCTGTAGTCATCTCGGAGGATGTTGATTGAAATTGTATCAATATAGGTAAAAATTAAAAGATTTTTTGAAAGTTTAAACCTACGGTTGAAAAATTACCAACTTTTAAAACCTAAATTAAACCAAAGGCATTGTTTAAAAGATACTTTTCAAGTGAAGTCTGTCCTCACGATACCAGCTACGCTATTTTACATACGTTAAGTGATATACGAATGTGTTTGACGTACAGTAACGAAACTTAAAATTTTGCTGTAGCTAAAATACTTATTTCGCACATAATATTTATTTGAATTAGATACTATATTCACGATTTGTATCAAACAAAAATATGAATATAAAATCTAATTCAAATAAATATTATGTGCGAAATAAGTATTTTAGCTATAGCAAAATTTTACGTTTCGTTACTGTACGTCAAACACATTCGTATATCACTTAACGTATGCAAAATAGCGTAACTGGTATCGTTAAGACAGACTTCACTTGAAAAGTATTTTTTAAACAATGCCTTTTGGTTTAATACAGGTTTTAATAGTTTTTTGATTTTCCCCCCAAAAGGTGTCCCCATCGTCAAAATTTATGTTTTTTTCACTACGCACACCCGTGTATGGGTCACAGAAAGTTATATGTGTATCAAAGAGCATAGAACCATTGTGCTATAGCCGCAATTTTGTTTTTTTTTTTTTCAAAGTTGCGGCACACGGTCTAACGCATATTTGGATAGAGGACACTTCAGCATACAGTAAGGAACATGGTGCCCTAAAATGTCAAGTTATCGAGATATTTCGAGGTAAACTCACCATGTGACAATCATGTCTATCATGCATGCATTTTTCTATACAGAGGTTCAAACCTTAAGAATAATATATTAAAGGTTAATATTTTAGTACTTTTATAATTGAAACAGTTTGTATGGGTGTTTATTACTCAATCACGCCAGGGCCACTTTAGGAGAATCATAATATTAATCACGCAACAATCTGTCAAATTTCATTTAAATCTTTATCGCTAACGCATTAGGTTCAAGGTTGATTGGGAAAATTTGACAGTGACGGGTAGCGTGATTTGCTTTCTGATTCTGCTAAAGTAGCCTTTTTAGGCCACCTGAGCGGCTGAACGGATTTGAAGATCCCACCTTTTTAGTACAAGGCAGTGACCGTCCCAAATACCGACCGCCACAAAGAAAATGACCAAAGAAAAACAGTTTATTATGATTTTCTGAGAATATTAAAAGAACAATAGTCCACAGTCTATGAATACTATGGCCTCTGATCGCATGCCACAATGGGTCAACAGACCAACTATTATATAACAATCGACCGTGAAAACATAACGCGAATAAAAAGTGATTGTAAAAAAATTATGTTGCAAAAAAAGTCGGTCAAGCTCAATGTTTTGGTTTTAGGGATCGTATCGATCGTATCGTTCGCGTGATGGTAAAACGATTTTAGCGCGCTACGTGGATCAGCGGGTCCAAAAAGGCCACTTTAGCAGAATCATATTATTAACCACATAAAAATCTATCAAATTTTATTTTCATCATTATCGCTAACGCATTAGGTTCAAGGTTGATTGGGAAAAGGAGATGTTCCAAAATGTACGGAGCCTGGGCTAGGTCCTTGATACTATACTTAAAAATAGAGAAATACATTTAAAATAGTTCTAAAATGTCCAATTTCCTTAAAATGGCTTTATTTGCTGGTAAAAAATTCTTCTTCTTTCTATCAAATTCCTGTTACAATTACATTCTGATTAATTACTAAATTTTTGTAAATACAAAATAGTTCTATTTTTTAATTTCAAACCGGGTTTTTTTTTATTTAAAGAAAAACACAAGGATTTTTTCTTGATAAAGTTAAATTCAAAAAAATATATCAGCTAGTGCTAGTGATCACAAACTTTTTTTGATGTGTGGCGGTAAGCTGTCATTTTGATTGATTAATATCGTTTGACATTTACGTCTGACGTGTTTATTTACCGGCAACGAGACGAAAGCATAGACATATAAATAGTATGGACGGGAAATACCTAAAAAAAAATGTGCATACCTACAATTCAAAATGTCTCATAAAATGGCTGCCAATGCTAGGGTTGTACCAATCAGGGAATACAGTGTTACTATAACCATACTATAAAAAGTATCGATACTAATACTACAAGTACATACTAGTATTACGAGTCTTACTAGATATCACGTTTGAATCATAAGTATAATTTATATTCTTACAGTCTGTTGGAGCAGAAAAATGAGTAAAGGCATACTCCTTTCTGTTACTGACAGTGTAGAGTCTTTTCTGCACAGAATTTAAAAACACTATTACTTGCATCACTTTTGCACTTTCGCTTATTTTATATCTGGTCTGTAGCTTCGGGTAGGTATGTGGACTAGGTTTGCCAGATAGTCATTTCATTTCCGAAACAATTCGAGGGATACCAATTTGGTGGGTACGAAAATAGATATTGGTCTTTGTAAATTGCATTTATTGTAATATTTTAACCTTACCAGCTTTCATTGCTCATACAATGTAGATTATTTTTTAAATATTAAAAAACTAGTAGACGTCACGCGGTTTCACCCGCGTAGTTCCCGTTCCCGTGGGAGCACGGGGATAAAATATAGCCTATGTTACTCCCTGATAATGTAGCTATCCATTGCTGAAAGAATTTTTCAAATCGGTCTAGTAGTTTCGGAGCCTATTCATTTCAAACAAACAAACAAACAAATCTTTCCTCTTTATAATATTAGTGTAGACAACCTTATGACACTGTGCACTTCCTTGCACTTCAATTTTTAAAGTTTCAAATGCTTCTTTCGTGAATCCCGTTTCCCAATTTACATGCTGGTATCATTTGCTCAAAGTTCTTGTGTGAGTAAGCATGTATTGTAAGTTCGCCTTACATAATTATAGGCCTTGGGGATAAAAATGTAACGTTAATGCGAACTTTCGGATTTCTTCAGAGTATCCTTTCGTTGAGGCGCTTAATTTTTTTCTGTTGGTTGACATATTTTTCTGTTTCAATTTTTCCAGTTTGTTCAACCTGAAAAAGAGAAGAAAACTACTTCAATCCTTAAGTTATATCAAAAACGCTGCTTTGTAGCCGTAGTTTAAACCTGTAGAACCTCTACAGAACAGCCAAAAATATTGTAGGAACAGAGTTATCTTATAATCTCATTATATCAAGTGTTCTGTTAAACACTTTCTTCAAAGTGAAGTCAACAGATGTACCTTTCTTTGTATTTTTTTTCATTTTTTGTCAAGGATTAGTAATTTCTTCTCCAATAGCCTCTAACCACTTTTTCCTTAATCCTTCATTTTTAGGAAACCTATAAAAAGGTTAATAATTTTATCAATAAATCATTTGATTTGGGTCGTTAAAATACGTAATTAAAAAATTAAAACAAATAACAAAATGAGGCCGTCTTATTTCCGGATCTTGTATAACCAATCATCATAAAAGTTTGCGGAACGATCTCTCAGTACTGTGAACCGCGAGCCGGACCTAGTAAGGTCACTCGAACCGATTAGAACACGTATTATACCAATATTGTATGAGCGCAGCGAAGGAAGTAGTATCAGAAAATATTACGGCAACGGTACTACACTATTCCATCATGACATATTATTGTAAAAAACGAATGAAATTAAAGAAAAGTCTGTTGGACGAGAATATGCCCAAATATGAAAACTACAGCCATAAATACGTGGTAGCTTAGCATTTTTTTCATCGAAAATGTATTACAATGTGTAATATTGCATGAAAACCGGCTCCTAACCTGTGCAAAGACAATTGAGGTTAATTTTCCTTCTTTCTTGCATCACACTCCATAATACAACACACAGGCATCTTGAATGGCTGTTTTCCACCATATACTAGTACGTGCAATTTGAAAGATAAAATTCCCGTAATTTTCTCACAAAACACAAAAATACAAAAGTAAACACTCATTTGACAGCAGAACTACCATGAACTTGTCGCATAATATGGCGGAAACAGCACTTACCTACAACTGTCGTCACAAGAAAATGTTGCCATTATGAGCAACAACTGAAATACTGTTGTCTCTTTTATCAAATACAATTACCGCATTAGATAGAATGAAACAAAACGATATTGCACATTCTGTTTCGTATTTCACCCATATTTGTATAAGCAAAGGTAGGTATAGAATATCGCGGCGCCTCCATATTTTTCTATCTCTATGGACGAAAGTGACTGAAGTGCCATTGTTATGACAGCTGACAGTTATCTTTCTATGATCTATGGTTTACTGTCATTGTTCTTAGGCACAGAGTAACTAAATCAGCGACGCCATGTTGAAAATCGATAAAAGTAATTTATAAACATCAATCATCTACCACAACAGTAAACATTTAAATGATTTAACTGTATCTTTCCCGAAATCTACGGATTTTTCTCTTTTTTATGAGGAGTACATAGACCTGGCCGATTTTGAAACATCTCCTTTGACAGTGACGGGTAGCGTGATGTGCTTTCTGATTCTGCTAAGGTTGCCTTTTTGAAACCCCTGGGATTCTAGACAACATGAAATTCTACCGAGTGATAATAATAATCTATCTGCCAAGTATTTTCTCAACAATGTTAGCATGGCTTTCACTCAAATCGGATGCCGAGGATTTGCAATCTATATTAACAAAGTGGCCAATTGCGAGTCGGACTCTCACACGAAAGGTTCCGTACCATAAACCGAAAAAAAAACACGAATCTTGTATTTTGCCTTTAATTTTTAAACTAATTTAATTTTTACAATTTGTTGTCATAGCGGTAATAAAAATATACACTCTGTGAAAACAACTGTCTACCTATTACAGTTTTTCAGATACAGCCCACTGACAGACAGACGGACGGACATCGCAGGCTTAGTAATAGGGTTCCGTTGGTTAACCTTAGAGTACGGAACCCTGAAAACTGCTATATAGGTGAAGGCTGCCCTCGCTTTCTCTGAAATAATCATAAAAGAGGAAAATTAGTACCTTCCGTTTTCATTGAGAAATTCTTCGTAAAATTGTAAGGAAATCTTACAATTTATAATTAGCAGTAACTTCGTTTTCCTTAACGAGACGATAACCATCGATTTTGTTGAAGTGAATAATTACTGTAACTGGTTAAGAATAACTTCACTTGTATTTGTGAACTAAATATTGACTGTTGTTATGGGTCGTCCACACAATACTGATTGTTAAACAAACTTCCTTGTGACTCGGGTCGGTAACTCTTCGGTCTTTCTCCACACAAACGCATTCTGCTGTTTTCTTCGTGGATAATGCTGCTGGAGCAATGATTTTTTTTTTCCAAAAAATCTAGACCGTATTAATGCGTGCCTCTATCATTTTCTTTCTTCCAAAACATAATTACTTAAAGAATAATGAAAATCCAAAAACCCGAAAAAACAGCCCGCTTTTACCGCCATGTTCAGTCGACTATCAGACAAATTTGATAATTTTTTACAAAATAGAAAACAATACAAGCTTAGATATAGTCTTCCTCTAAATTTTGATATATCATTTTATAGATCAGTCCAGATTTGAAGAAGAAAACAGCGGAATACAAAACGCCTTTTGATCAAGGTTTTTATAGGTAAAATCAGCCTCTGCTGCAGTTGGCGCTTTCGCACTTTACTTGATAGGGCGCAGCGCGACGGCATCGGCAATAGTTTCTTCAAATACCTATTTTTCAAATTTCCTCGGGACTAGAGTCCCCTCTTATACTTCTATAGATATTTGTCTATGCTACATAGCAAGCAACGCAGGCAAATATCGTTGTGATATAATTTTTCATTATGTGGAGCCATTGTTACATACATCTAAGTATAGTCTACAAGCTACTGTCCTCGCGGCTCCACCAGCGTCAAAGTTGAATATTATCCCATTGAAACATAATCTCAGGATGAAAAAACCCTATGTCCTATTCCTTGGCCATTTGCACAGGCCTAGTTAGAGAGTAAAAAAAAATAAAAAAATAATTGAAAAATTAAAGGGTCTCCCATTCAAGAAACTTTTTTTTTTGTTTATGGTACGAAACCTGAGAGTCCGACTCGCACCTGGCCGGTTTTTTGAAGAATCGAGAAACAGTTCGTGGCTAAATAGAGGAGGTGGTGGCTAAATAATAGCTGCACGGGTCAATGTTTAAGGCAAATCAACGCTATACAAGGTCGGTCTGCGGATGGTAAATCTTTGGCAGTCTTTAAGAATTGCCAGAAACCAGAAAAATCTGACACCAGTGTTGCCAAGAAGTAGCGTGTTAAGTACCCAGTTACTGGGCTGTGGAGGACACATAGGCAGTCGCTCCACGCAATATATTAGTACTCGGCTGAATCCAGTTTGACTGAAGCCGACCCCAATATAATTATGCTAGGAAAAGGCTAGGAAGATTACGAAATACAACTAACAAAACGGCTGTGATATTGCCGCATTATACACTAGTAAATGCGCAAAAAGTATCACCAAATGACCCCCAGTAAATGCCAGACGACAGAATCAGAATGCTTTTTTATTTCCCTTGTTGTATTATAACAATACGACATTTATGCAATGATCATGAATCTCATTTTACAAAAAGGTACGTGTTTCATTTTTTCCGCTGGAGCTTTTGAAACCTATCCTATCGTTTCCTCGTATAAGGCTGACTGTCCACTGAAGCAGAGAGGAGAGGAAAGAAGCGGAGAAATTCAGTGGACAGGGATTTGCGAACTAGTTTAAAAATTCATACAAAACCGGGAAGCGGAGTGGGGAAACGGAGTGAGGCAGTGGAGCGGGGAACCAGAAAAAGAATTGCCCGCCGCCCACTCAAATTACTCGTCGCGTGTTAACTCGGACTCGATCCTCCACAGTCCGCAACTCCGCTCCGCTACCTCGCTCCGCTGCCTCACACCGCGTCAATGGACAGACACAGTCCGCAACTCCCCTCTGCATTAGGCTGCAGATCCATTTGCGCGGAGCGAAGCAGCGGAGCGGAGAAACGGGGAAATATTTACCAATCATGTCAGTCAAAATGTCAGTGACTCACACGTGGTGCGAAGATTTTATGTAATTCCATTGGTTAAAATTTCTCCGTTTTTCCGCTCCGCTGCCTCGCTCTGCGCAATTTGACAGGCTCCCATAATCCGTTTCTCCGCTCCTCTCCTCTACACTCCAGCGGACGGTCCTGCCTGTCCATTTACGTCAATGGACAGGCAGCTTAACTCTTGTTCATATAAATCTAAGTGAGGATAGCGATGAAGCATCGGAGATTGGCCACAGCGGTTAGCCGCTTAACACTTAGTGACGCTATAGTCATAACCTATACTGCCAGAGGACAGCTCGGCAGACCAAGATGAAGCGGCAGAAAAGAAGAGGGTGAAACGAGTTCAGACGAGATCGACTCCCATCATAAAGACTCTTACTTGCAAAACACAGAGTTGTGTGGAAAAGGAAGTGGGAGCACTGCCCCTGCCTTCAGGATATCATACACACAATTGTGTACATAACATATCCAATACCGATAACTTGTCTCTGTTGAGATTGGGCGCCATAGTTGAAATCTGTCAGAAAAACTATGTTTTTAGGGTTCCGAACAAAAAACAGAACCCTTGTGGGATCATTCGGGTCTGTGTCTGTCTGTCCGTCCGTCACAGCCAGTTTTCTCTGTATCCACTGGACCGATTCTGTTGAAATTTGGTACACATATGGACTTCTGTGACCCGAATACGGACGGGTTACGTAAATCATTAAATTTTTAGTATGGGGGTCACTTTTGGGGGTCAAACTAGAAAATTAAAAAAAAAAGTTTTTTGAACAATATTGTGTGACATATCAAATGAAAGTACTTACTGTGAGGGTTTTAATTATAAAGTTTTCATAATTTTAAAATATTTGGTTTTGAAGTTATTCAAGAAGTTAGACGAAAAATGACCCTTATCTGTGAAACTAATAAGCCTTCTGAAAAAAAACGGAGATATTAGATTACAGGAAAATAATAAGACAATTATTAGAAGAAGATTATAGGAAGTCTTTAGTGTTAAAATAACATGTTAAAAAAATAAAATTCGTTCGGAACCCTTCTACTAAACTGCACGCGAGTCTGACTCGCACTTGGCCAGTTTTTTAAGGATGACTCTCTTGTCTTAAACCAGGTACCAAAAATTTACACTCAGCGCTACTGAGTAGTTCCAGGTGAACCTTATAACCCTCCTGATCTTCTTTTTTAAGGATATGAAATCATCAAATGACTCCTCCCGCTCTGGGTGGAGCGGAAGGGAGTGTCAAACTCTCAAACTCTGTCTCCTGCTTGATAAGGAGGGAAGTCGAAATTATATTTTTTTTTTCCTACTCCTCCGCTGTACTTTTCTGATAAACGAATTTATCGTTGCAGGATCAAAGACAGTTAAATCGTTTCTCCGGGACTCGTCGTTCATTGGCTCGGCGTTTTTCTGGTGGTCGCCACTGTTGATTCTGGCTTTCAGGAGTTGCAGTGGTTGGGAATGTGTAGCGGGCTTGTCCCATCAAAGTGTCAAACTCTTACTGACTAAAAACCCATCCATGTTCCTCGAAATGCCCTTTGCGTTCCAGGGCCGCGGTGACTCTTTCGAACAAATTCCGCAACCCTGGCAGAACACTGCTTACCTAGGAATTGTACCCAAGAATTCATTCGCAGCAATAACAAATACTAAGTAATTAATTATTTAAAACGAATGACGTAGTTTAAACAAAACTGTTTTAATAGACAAAATAGTTAAGAGGAAATGCTGGCGGCGAGACTTTGTATGTAAAAAGTCATAATTCGAGGTTTGGCTCTCGACTGTTTTCTCCTCCAATATTGGACCGATTTAAGAGATATTTCACAAACTGAATAAGTAGGATATATACTGTGTCCCTATACTTTGTGTTACTTTTTGATGATTTATTAACCGTATAAGCACTAGAACTCTCACAAAATGCTCAAAATTTTCCAAAAAAACGCTGTCAACAGAGCCCTAGTGTACAAATTTGGCAACTATTAATCAAAAAAGGAAAACATAGAGACACAGTTTATATCCTTCTTATTCAGTTTGTGAAATATCTTTTATATCGGTCCCATATTAGAGGAGAAAACAGTCGAGAGCCAAACCTCAAATTATGACTTTTTACATACAAAGTCTCGCCGCGTGCATTTCCTCTTAACGAGTACTATAAAACATTTACTCGAAAATGCTGATTATGTGCAAAAAGCAAATGTAAGCAAAAAGGTCACAAGGCTGATTGTGCAAAGTACATTACACGATGCGTTTTAGTATTTTAATGCTAGATACTAAAGATAAAATTAGGTGAGGAGCTCGTAGCTAAGTAACAAAAGCTGCAAGGTCAACCCTTCGACGTTAAGCTACGATTGGCGAGGTCAGTCCGAAGAACAGTGACCATCCATTATTTACCGAGACGGACGGCATGTCTGTTTCCATGGAAGATGGGCAGGCCTTTAATGTGGCATGCAAGCTGCGTCTATACTCTTGCGCCACCCATCTCCCTAGTTTATCGTGTTGAGCTGGCGCTGCCGCTGCGGCTGCGGTAAACCCCAAGCGGCGTAAATATAGAGCCTTATTGGGAACTACATTTTCGAGCCGTTTGGGGTTATGGGGCCTTGTGCTAACAGCCTTATCAAAAAAAAATCGAAAGGGATGGTTGACACTTCCCCTGACCCAAGCTGGGTTTTACTTTGGCCAGAGGCTAAGCATTGTCAACGTGGCAATGCGGCCAGTCTCTTGGGCACATTACCAACTGACAGCGTTGAGGTCAAATTTTTAACCGACTTCCAAAAAAAGAGGAGGTTCTCAATTCGGTGGGTATTTTTTTTATATGTACACCGCTTACTCCGAGATTTCTGATCCGATTTCTGTGATTCTTTTATAGTTCGATGCAGTATACCATTTGGTCCCGTAAATAATTTGATTCAGTTTGGTTCAGTAGTTTTTATTTTATGAGCATTTCTGCTTATTTCAATTTCTGCGTTGACGAAGATGTCGTCCAAGTATCACCACTTAAAAGTGAAAAATAAAAAAGTTTTTACAAAAATATATATCCGATTTCCAAACAAAACACTACAAAGAATAAAATAACCTTAATTTCGGAAGTCGGTATTAAAAAACAAAGAAACAAAACCAAAAACACCGACTTCCGAAATTAAGGTTAGTTTATTCTTTGTTTGGAAGTCGGTTATATTTTTTGTAAAATGTTTTTTATTTTTGTAGTTTGTTGTAGCGTTGTGGTACCTACAAAAAGTGAATGTGTTTGCGATGTGGTTGCCCGCTAGTTTGCGGTGTTGCTGGTGGTTGCGTTGTGGTTGTGACGTGGCTGCGATGTGGTCAGTATTACACACGCAGTCGATAATGACGACAAAATGTGGTCCCTTTGAATTTAACTATCAATTTTCATACAAATAGTGAACAGTACTCTGGGTGACATACGGCTCAAGAAGAAAGATGAAACATGAAGGCGAATTCTAATATTTTTTAAGCAATGATCTTAGTCGCAATCTGTCAAAAAATCCTCAATTTTCATAATGACATGAGAATGCAACCGTTGCTTAAAAAAATACTAGGATTGGCGCTATGCGGAGAGACGAACAAACACAAACACACACAAACACAACATAATACTGAACAAGAACAACATTTAAAATGAATGTATACGGAACCTGATGTCTATTTTTCATTGCACGCTTAACACAACAAAAGTCTGTTTTTATAAATATTATTATGTCACGAATTGTTATGACTCAATAGTTTTTGTGGTTCGATTTGTTAAGACGCTATGGCATGTACCTAAACTTAGTTTGTGGTTTAACAAAACGATAGATACTATTATTTCAATTTGACTACCGTCTTCCGATTTGGAGGTATTTTGGGCACAAAAATAAATAGATTTTTTCAAGATTTCCTAGAAAAACCCCAACTTGATAGGGGTACTTCCTATATCATCAAATCGGTTCAATCATCATTAACAATACTTGTCACTGTGATTCATTTCTTGTTGCAATTTCAATATATCCGATTTCTATGATTTTTTTTTAGTTCGATGCAGTATACTTGCCATTTGGTCCCATAAAAATTTGATTCGGTTTGGTTAAGTAGTTTTTATTGATGAGCATTTTTGCTTATTTCTATTTCTGCGTTGACGAAGACGTCGTCCAAGTATCACCACTTAAAAGTGAAAAACATAAAGCTTTTTACAAAAAAATATAACCGACTTCCAAACAAAACACTACAAAGAATAAAATAACCTTAATTTCGGAAGTCGGTGTTAAAAAACAAAGAAACAAAACCAAAAACACCGACTTCCGAAATTAAGGTTATTTTATTCTTTGTAGTGTTTTGTTTTTACGTAACATCTTGGGCATCAACAAATTCATCCAAATCGCTGTCAATGGCGAAAGTAGCCAAGGGGGCTAAAAAGGCTACTTTAGGTGAATCATAATATTGATCACACAACAATCTGTCAAATTTTATTTTCATCTTTATCGCAAACGTATTAGGATCAAGGTTGATTGGGAAAATTTGACAGTGACGGGTAGCGTGATTTGCGTTCTGATTCTGCTAAAGTGGCCTTTTTAGACAAGCAGAACACTGGCAGCACTCCCGCGTTGAATTGCATTTCTTTGGCCGAAGAAAAGCCCAGTCCTCTAGTAACGTGAAGAGTCGATTATTCAGTTCATCACCAATAACAAGGACTTGGAAAATGGAGCAATCAATCTGGAACAATTAGTGGAGCAATGAGCAGCAATTTCAAAACGCGGCACTTCTAAATGCTCCATATATTTCACTAGGCTGGTTATGTCCGCGACTTCGTACGCGCACATATCCCGTTTTTTCTCGTTCCCGTTGGAATTTTGGTAAGTCGTCCCTTAGTGATCCTCTACACTCCTCAAGAAACTTACATGCCAAATTTTGGCTTTCTACGACCAGTAGTTTCGTCTGCTTTGCCAAACTTCAGCTTTCTACAACCAGTAGTTTTCACACAACACAACACACATGACACTTGGTACAGTCAGTTCTTGACGACAGTTTCGAGTGTTGCATTTGCTCGAGACTGTGCATCTTGGGTTTTTTATATATCAATGTTCTAAACTAATATTATAAAGAGGTAAAGTTTATGAGATTGTAGAAGGTAATCTCTGGATCTGGTGAACCGTTTTTGAAAATTCTCTTTACCAATAAAAAGCCACATTATTCATGAGTGTCATAGGCTATATATTAACCCGAAAAATACCGCCCAACGAAGTGGGCACTGGTCAGCTAGTAATGGATAAATTTACATTGCTCGTGTAAAGCACCTCATCGGATTTACGGCCACATCTTTCAGAATGAACTTGATTACGGATCACAGAATATACAAACAAAATTCTAGAAAATTCCGAACTTCTACAACCTCTTCAGTTACGTTACGGCATAGTAAACATAATGTATTTAACCCATCAAGCGTGTAAGCATGACCATTGAACAGCGCAAAAAACCCTTTGGATGTGTTCGATTGAAATATTTGTTGGATGATTCATTTGAAGGCTGTGTCCGCTTTGAAGGTGAGCTTGGAATCTATTTATTGATCGTGCTGTATTGATATTTCTTTAGCAGCCCAAAACTTGTCACCAGCTAAGGAGTGAAATTCCCTGCTAGCGTCTGTTTCCTGGTAGTTATAATTTTGGGTATTTAAGTTAAAAGTGAATAGGTGGCTTCTATACGAGAAAGATTTAGGTAGTTAATAAAGGTAAACAATCTTAATGTGTCTTTTTACACAAACACATGTTAAACATACAAATTACTGCTCACATTCGGTGCCAGAACTCAGCATATGTGTCGTCATATGGGTCGACGACGCGGATGCGAGTTGTGCACACGAACAAAATATGTTTCGACCTATATGCTGAGTGATGGGCACCGATGGGCACGACGCGGATGCGAGTTGAGGGCACACGAATAAATTATATTTCGACCCATATGCTGAGTGATGGGCATCGATGGGCACGACGCAGATGCGAGTTGTGGGCACACGAACAAATTATGTTTCGACCCATATGCTGAGTGATGGGCACCGATGGGCACTAAAAGTGTTAAGAGCCCTATCACAGCATTGCGTTTTCACTCACAAAACTGCTGACTCATCACAATATGTAGAAATTAGGCAGTTGCAATTACGTTTATTTTAGGGTTTATTATTAATTTATTTAATGAAAATTTATTATTTTTCATTTGTTTGCCGTGGCGCTTTTCATGAGAAACTTACTTCGGAATATTGGCTTTTTACAAATAGATAAGATAAATGTGAAAAGTGAGTGCCGCTATGCACTATACTAATATCTAACTATTCTCAACTACCCAATAAGCCAAAATTGTCTAAATATTTAAGTTTCTGAGAACAAGAAAGCAAAATTTGGTCATTTTACGCAAAAAAATACAGTCAAATTGTAATAGGGAACGCAGGGGGCTCGCGATTCGCTATAATATGCTCGCTCGCAGGTTTGCCAGGTGTTCGAAGCCAGTTAAAACAATATTGTTTAGGGCTTTCTGCCAATCATTTTATACCTGCAGCCTGTGGGCCAGCTGCAGGCGGATCGTGAACGCTCTGAGAGGTCAATATAACAATGCCTTCAGGGTGCTGATGGGCGTGCATCAGCGATGTTTGCAGAATCAAAAGTCGATGGCTATTATGCCATAATTAGAAAAAGAGTCGCATCGTTGATGCGCAGATTGAGAGACAGCCCTAACGGCTACCTGAGGGTCATTGCCAAACATATATAAACAGAGTCCTATCTGGAGGCACTGGATTTGCCGACATATAGGATAAATTATTCTAGTTTATTTTTTTTAAGTGTTTTTTACTAACAATCTATGGAAAACATGGTCTGAAATAAATTATAATAACAATTAAACTCATGGTACAATTGATGTAGTACTTAATCGTTTTTGTTGTATTCACATTGGTTTTAGTAGCATTTTATTTTTAAATTGAGTTTATAAATGAAAAACCGCATCACAATCGGTTCAGCCAAACTCGAGATAATCGCGGACAAACATACAAACATAGGGGTCGAACTGACAACCTCCTTTTTTATGAGGTCGGCTGAAAAAATATTAAAAAAACACATTAAGATTGTTTACCTTTATGTAACTATCTTAACCTATCTAGTGTAGGTAGACAAGCGTGGTCAACTGTCAACCACATCATTGCTTTCCATCAGGTGAGATTGTGGTCAAACGCAAACCTATCCGTAATAAAAAAAAACTCTTGTATTAAAGTGGTATAAATAAAAAGGATGTTTATTTGAATGAACACTTTCACCCTTAAATACTGCAAATATTTTAAGAGTAACCTTTCGTGAAAGTAAATAAAACAAGGTTTGGATAAAATGTGAAAAAAACACATCCTCACTATATTCACCTAAATTAAAAACTGCAAGATATTACTAACCACAACGATTATTTCAGGCTATTTTAATAGCCTACTACAAATTCTTTCCTATATCGAATTATTTTATGTTTCAAGTAGTGATAATAATTAAAAAAATGTTGATGAAAGCAGATTATTCCTTTTAAGATCCTTACATTATTTGGTAATTTTGCTATTTGGCAAGTTTTTGGAATTTTGCATCTCCTTCTGATTTTTTGTTCTTTATAAGAACATCGGATGACATGATTACAGAAAACGTATTATCGTCACTTGCAAAATACTGGCTTCGAAGGAGTATTTTCAGAGAAAAATAAAGAGAACAAATCGCAAATTACAAAAATCAATAAACCCGACGCAAAAAAGTCAACCGGGACTCTTTTAAAAACGAAAACTGTTTCCTTATTGAATGTTCCTTACATATGGCTTATATATATTTTTGTAACCTCCATTTCAATTCCTTCATTTTCATACCCAGTAGGGTATGAAAATGAATAGGTTTGGTTAAAAAAAATATTAAAGACTTACAATTTAGCGCCCAAAATCCGCCATATTGCTTTTTTTAAAGACCTATCTAAGGACGGTTGGGTTTTTGAAATGAATCTAATGACACCATAAGAGGAAATGCTGACGGAGAGTCTTTGTATGTAAAAAGTCATCATTTGAAGTTTGGCTCTCGACTATTTTCTCCTCCAATATTGAACCGATTTAAGAGATATTTCACAAACTGAATTAGAAGAATATATACTGTGTCTCTATGTTTTCTTTTTTTGATTTATAGTTGCCAAATTTGTACACTAGGGCTCTGTTGACAGCGATTTATCGGAAAATTATGAGCATTTTGTGAGGGTTCTAGTGCTTATACGGTTTTTAAATCATCAAAAAACAAAGGGACACAGTATATATCCTTCTTATTCAATTTGTGAAATATCTCTTAAATCGGTTCAATTTTGGAGGAGAAAACAGTCGAGAGCCAAACCTCGAATTATGACTTTTTACATACAAAGTCTCGCCGCCAGCATTCCCTCTTAATAGTCGAAATCCATTCATCCGTTTGGAAGGTACGAGGTAATAAAGAAATTTACAAACAAACTTCCTTGGCAGTCGGGTAAAAAAGAGTTCGGAGAAATCTTTGTAGCTTTTTCAGAACCATATTGGGGTTGGCTTCAGTTTAACTAGATACAGCTGCTGATCACCATTATTTTATACTAGCTTCTGCCAGCGGCTTCACCCGCGTGGTCCCTAGGGAACATACTCCCGGGATAAAAAGTAACCTATGTCCTTTCTCAGGCTCTACACTATCTCTGTACCAAATTTCATTTAAATCGGTTCAGTAGTTTTGGCATTAAAGCGCGACAGACAGACAGAGTTACTTTCGCATTTATAATATTAGTAAGGATGGAGCGACTGCTTTCTGTTCTCCACACTATATTGAGTAACACTTTACCCCTTGACAGTATCAGTCGCCGCTTACCAAAAGGTATGCCGCATATTCGATGGTATTTATCGTTATTTAAAGTACAACCGTAAAAAAAGTGAAAAATGCGAGGGACGACCAACTGAGAAAAAACTATCTATCGTCCTAAACTATCTTTTTTTACTTTTTAATAGGTACGCGTTTGACCACGATCTCACCTGATAGTAAGTTATGATTGTGTCAGGAACTGTGTCAGGATTGACTTCAATCACTGACAGTCACTGTTGCAGCCACACACGTCAGTATCGTTTTTTTTTTTTGTTTGTCTATGATATGATCACAGACAAACCATGGATAACAAAAAAAAAACGATACTGACGTAATGCCGCGACAATAATGACTTTTTATAATGCCTGTCCCTGACACAGGCTGGCAGTGGTTTTACGGACGTATGTTGGTCTCTTGTTTTGTTTTATAGTTGTTTATTTGTGTATTTTAAAAATAATGTCATATTAATGTGCGTCTGTTTGGGCGGAATAAAAAAAAAATTCTGACTTTCTTTTTCTTTCAATGTGGTCGAAGATGGTGCACGCTTGCCTAGAAGTAATCTTTTACTCTTGACTTAAACACTCCCAGGTTGTAGCTATCAGGAAACACAGACTCTGGCAAGGAATTCCATTCCTTAGCTGTACGCGTAATGAATGTGTTCGCAAAACGTTTTGTGAGTGGGAGGGAGTGGGATCTAACGTCCTAAACCGTCTAAAATAACAAACATACACACGTAGAGTTTGTTACATATTACTTTATTAGTGCAAAAGTTTGGATGAGTGAATGGATAAATAGACGGATATTTCCTTGTTACTCAATCACACTGGAACAGTTGAACGGATCTGGATGAAATTTGGCACAGAAATTAGATACACATAGATTTTAATCTGGAAAAGCACATAATATGCTACTTTTTATCCCACGGAAGGAAACATATTTCCTTGGGATAGCTTCCGACATTCACACGGGCGAAATCTCGGATATGTTTCCTTGGGATAACTTCCGACATTAACACGGGCGAAATCTCGAATATGTTTCCTTGGGATAACTTCCGACACTCACACGGGCGAAATCGCTGTCAGAATCTCGTCATATCAGACGAAAGGCGTCCACTGCTGAACATACGCTTCCCCCAAGTGCTGACAACCGGTCCTGTACTTTTCGCGTCCATCGACTCCCCGCGACCCTCGCCAGGTCATAAGTCCAACTTATGAGAGGCAATTCCAACGCTGCGTCTTCCGGTACGCGGTGGCCACTCCAGAACTTTTCGGCCCCATCAACCATATGTTCTGCGAGCCATGTCCCCTGCCTAGTGCCACTTTAGTTTGGCGATCCTTCCGGCTATGTCGGTAACCTTAGTTCTTACGCCTTTCTTGCCTGATTCAATCACGCAAGAAATTGCCCTCTCCATTGCCCTTTGGGTGAGTTTAAGCCTTCTGATGAGGCGACATTGTGAGCGACCCAGAATGGCAGAATTTAGTGTAAGTTATATTAGTACAAAAGAGAAACGTTGCCTGCAGGTAGAAAACTATAGGTAGGCTAGTAGCCGGAAAGGCGGCACTGACTACTCACCAAAGGGAAAACCTTCTGCTTATTGGTAACCTAATATAGAAAATTAAGCCGAATAAGTCTGACGTAGATTAAAAAGATCCCTAGAACGCTGTTTATCCTATAAGAAGACGTCACACTGAGCAGATTTATTTAATTTTGTCACGTAGACATTTGATTTCTTTGCGATTTTCCTGTTTCAGATAATATTATACAATTTTCCTGCTCTAATGTAACATAAACTTTTAAATTTTATAACTATTTCCTGTATAGTATACTCTATAATTTTGAATATTTTAATATGTTATTTTTGTATTTAGTTATTGGGACTGAAAGGTGGTCACTCACAATGGGTCTCATCAGAAGGCCAAAGGACTAGTGAAACTAGGTGAACCAAGACCTGGTGAAGGTCGCGGGTAGCCGATGGATGCGAGACGCGCAGGACTGGTCGTTGTGGCGACGCTTGGGGAGGCCTATACCCAGCAGTGGCCGTCTTTCGGCTGATATGATGACGATGATGATTAGGACTTAACCACACTTTGCATCGTATGCAATACACTCATAATGTGAATATTCATGCAAAAAATATTATGAATCTTCAGTGTTAATTAAGTATTTGTAAGTAATATCATACCTATATGCATAACTTTGACTGTATCTGTAAGATCCTAAGGTATTTGTATTTAGGCTTTTATTGATACTGGCTAATGACAGAAATAATTCGCTGATAGTGGCATGTGTGCTGGATCATTCAGTGCCCTTCAAAATGTTTGAGCTGAATGGTGCCGATACACGCGTCATGTTCGTGAACGTGCGCCGTCAATTGGGACTGGTCATCTCTTAACTGCCACTGGCTTATTTTATTCTTTTTTTTCTTGCATTGTCCTCACATGTAGAAGTAACAAGGATAATGTAACCAACAATTTTGCAAAACATAACATAATTTAATAAGTGTCCGTGGAGTACGCTTGTGACTGACTGACCTTGACATTGCAAAAGTGACTGTTCATGGTTTATTTGAAATAAATGCTTTGAATCCATGCATGTATAACGTGACCAGACGTCCCGTTTTGAATGGGACTGCCCTTTTTATGATTACGAGTCCCGGTGTCCCAGAAATGAACTCTGGGACGCAAAATTGTCCCGTTTTCTGAAACCGCGCGAAAATATGAGTAGTTGAGCCGGCCGGACGCAAGCGCTGTGCGAGAGCGAGACCGCGTCTTCGGTCGACATTACATCGCAGAAAGTAACCGAATGGAACAATCTACATGTTTCCACGGATTTCCCCCGTTAAAAAAAAAATAAGTATTCAAACATTTTCAAGCCAACAATCTTCAGCATGAAATTTTTATGTTTGCCGGCTAGAAATGCTCCAGTAGAAAGAGTATTTTCTATGATGAACAAATTGTGGACATCTGAGAAAACCCAGTTACAAATTTCAGTTCTAAAGGCTATGTTGATAATTAAGGTGAATATTAAAAAACGTGCCGAGTTTCATTCTTACTTAAATCATCACCAACTATATTAAAGCAAATTTGTTCCTCTATCTGTTAATTGACCTAAATAAACCAATGTCCCGTTTTGAGTCAAAAAATAAATGGTCACGTTATGCACGTACGATAATGATCACTACATCATCACTGCATATTATAAAACAAAGTTGCTTTCCGCTGTCTGTCTGTCCCTATGTATGCTTAGATCATAAACTACGCAACTGATTTTGATGCGGGTTTTTTTAATAGATAGAGGGATTCAAGAGGAAGGTTTATATGTATATAGCATGCATAATATAGTAGAGAAACACTGAAAATTTTAGAGGTTTCTAATGTGATGTCGTAAATAAACACATTTTTTGCGCTTACTTTGCAAACGCTGGCTGAACTCTACGAGATAGATCAAAATAATGTACTACAGTATTGTACGCCTTAAAAAGCTCTACAAAAAAAATCCGCAATGGTATATGTCTATCTCTTAGGGATAACCTAAAATAACGTTTTTTTATCCTTTACTTTTTACGAGAAAGCGATTTTAAGCAATACACCATTAATCCTTATCCAATCAATTTTATAAAATGCTTGACAATTTAATATAGATTAAAAATATCCTTTGCAGTCTATCATTTAAATGAATAATTTAGAAGATATCACAGAATTAAAATTACGCGCGACTAAAAATATAATTCACAGCGGAACATAAATGGCGCTGCGGTGTAACAGTTGGTCACTAACCATTTTCATCTTTTAAGTTTTGCGTAAAAAGTAATGTATTATTTGAGAAGCTTATTTAAGGTGTATGGTGTTATTCTATATAGATTATCTTCAATATCTATTTTAGAACGTATTTACCCTAAACACTATTCAATTTAAATGAATATCTTAGGAGTTATCGCAACTGCCGGGGTCGCGGGACTGTCTAAACGGGGTACCGGGGCCCGGAAAGGGTAACCGAAAGAACAGGGTGGTTTTTAATCAGTAAATCTGACAGTCCCTTCCGCTCCAGCTCCACCCAGGGCGGGATAATTCCATATTTTTTTTTGGGTGGTAAAACCCAAAAAAAAAATGGAATTTTCATAAAATAAAGGCACCCGCGTTACAAAATTATTTTACAGTAAGCGCACTTCTTTTTTTGTTCTAAATTGGTCCCAAGCGAAGCCGGTGTGGGTGATAAAATGATAAAAAAACTTAGTATTTTTTTAGGGTTCCGAAAAAAAAACGGAACCCTTATAGGATCACTCAGATGTCTGTCTGTTTGTCGCAGCCAGTTTTCTCCGGATCCACTGGACCAATTATGTTGATATTTGGTACACATATGGACTTTTGTGACCCCAACACGGACGCGTTACGAAAATTATTAAATTTTAGTATGGGTGTCACTTTTAGGGGTCAAACTGGAAAATTAAAAAAAAAAAGTTTTTTAAACAATATCGTGTGACATATCAAATGAAAGGGCTTACTGTGAGGGTTTTAATTATATTTTTTTCATAATTTTTAAAATAAACAGTTTTGAAGTTATTCAAGAAATTAGACGAAAAATTACCATTCCCCCCCCCTTATCTCCGAAACTACTCAGCCTAATCTCTTCAAAGTTAGAGTAAACAGGCTCCTTCTGGGTAAGCTCGCTCCATCGTAGACTTTGTCTCGGTCATCTCTGACCTAGACTAGAGTCAAGAGCAAACCCATCACAAATAAAAAAAAGCCTAAAATTTTGAAAAAAATGGAATTATAGGAAAACTTATTAGAAGTCTGTAGTGTTAAAATAATATGTTAAAAAAATTCAACTCGGTCGGAACCCTTTGCACGCGAGTCCGACTCGCACTTGGCCCGGTTTTTTATTCTTTATAATTGTACCTACATTATACTTGATAATTTTATTTATCAGTAGCTGACCCGCGCAACTTATAGTCTAGTTTTCATTAACGCTTCACTCCTATTGGTCGTAGCGTGATGTGATATTATAGCCTATAGCATTCCTCAATATATGGGCTATCCAACATTAAAGTATTTTTTTTATTCGAACCAGCAGTTCCTGAGATTAGCGCGTTCAACCAACCAAATAAATTAACTCTTCAGCTTTATTAATACACTAGTTGAACCGCGCAACTTCGTCTGCTCTGCTCCTATTGGTCTTAGCGTGATGATATATACCTATAGCCTTCCTCGATAAATAGGCTACCTAACACTGAAAAAAATTTTCAAATCGGACCAGTAGTTCCTGAGATTAGCGCGTTCAAGCAAACAAACAAACAAACTTTTCAGCTTTATATATTATTAAGTATTAAGTATAGATAAAAATAATTACTTGGTTTTAGTTGAGTCATTCTGTTGAAATTCATTAATTTAATTATATATTTTTTATAATAATAATTTAATTATATAATTAATTAATTCATTATAATTGAAGAGGAGAGTAATGATTTTTCTTGTTCGTTGTAGGTGGGATACTATTCATTAATTAATCGTAAAAATAAATTAATGATTAGTGATTTGGGTGATGAAATAGTCTGACGAAACTAGCTCATTTTGTTGACTATTACTTGTTATTATTAAAATTTGTTAATTTTAGATCACACAACCGGGCTCGTTAGCGATTTTATAGCATTAAAATTAACCACTATTATAATTACCATCGTTTGCACACTGAACCATTGGTCAAAAGACCACTTTTATTAGGATTGATCACGAGTCGTTTCAGTTAGCACAAGCTTGTCAATCCCATACATATTTGACAATCCCGCTGCCATAAGAAAAAAGGACGTATCTACACAAAAAGAAGTAATTGATTTCCGACCTTAAGTAGTTTTCTTAATGTCGAAAATCGGTTACTTCGTTTAGTGTAGATGCTTTCTTTTTTTATGACGGCAGAATCATTATCCTAGTCATTGACATATGTATAATAAACCCAAGATGCACAGTCTCGAACAAATGCAACACTCGAAACTGTCGTCAAAAACTGACATGTATCAAGTGTCATGTGTGAGTTGTGTGTAGTTATACTATAAACAATTTTTTTGCAAATTCAACCTTCCACGGATCGCTTAAAGTTGTTTTTACAAAGCAGTGCAATATGGCGAGCGATGCGAGACTGTTTGTTTTGAGATGCTCAGTGTGTATCTTGGGTTTTTATATATCAATGATGCTAATATTCAAAATTCTTCCGTTACTGACTGATTGAGTGACTGACAGACAACGCACAGCCGAAACTACTGGTCGTAGGAAGCTACTAGCTTCCCTACACTCCATAGAGAAGCACTAATATAAGAAAGGATTTCCCAAAATTCCTACGGGAACGGGAAAAAAGCGCGTACGAAATCGTACACATACGGACTTCTGTGACCCAAACGCGTTACGTAAATCATTATTTTTTAGTGTGAGGTTCACTTTTGGGGACAAACTAGAAAATTAAAAAAAAAAAGTTTTTTGAACAATATCGTGTGACATATCAAATGAAAGGACTTACTGTGAAGGTTTTAATTGTATTTTTTTTTTTCGTAATTTTAAAATAAATAGCGTTGAAGTTTTTCAAGAAATTAGACGAAAATTTACTATTCCCCCACCTTATCTCCGAAACTACTGAGTCTAAAATTTTGAAAAAAATGGAGATAATAGATCTTTACCTATAGATTACAGGAAAAGCCTCTTTACCTATAGATTATAAGAAGTCTGTAGTGTTAAAGTAACATGTTAAAAAAAAATCGTTCGGAACCCTTCGCACGCGAGTCCGACTCGCACTTGGCCAGTTTTTTTTAATCGTTGATTAAATCAGAAAAAGGATTGTGTGGTTTTATGAAACCACGGTAAAAGTGAAACTTTTTTTCACATTATAGACATTTAACTAAAAATGTACCTAGTGGCCTACTCCGCGGCCGACCGTCACGCGACATGCAACACACGGACGAAAAAGTTTGAGACGATGTAATAAAATTTTCACTTTAAAAAAAAATTAATAGATATGTTAAAATGGTACTTACGATATCAGTTCGCAAATGTTTGAAATAAGTTTTAACTTCTGAGAAAATATAATAATACTAGCTGACCCGCGCAGCTTCGTCTGCGTCACATTTTTCATTACTGCCCCGCTCCTATTGGCCTTAGCGTGATGATATATAGCATATAGCCTTCCTCGATAAATGGGCTATCTAACATTGAAAGAATTTTTCAAATCGGACTAGTAGTTCCTGAGATCAGCGCGTTCAAGTAAACAAACTATTCAGCTTTATATATTAAGTATAGATAGATTTTTACCTGTAACATCATTATTCTGGGGGTTTTCTTACTGTTGATTCATCATGGGTTATAAAATGCAAACGTTAGTATTTCGTTAAGGAAGACTCACCTTATGGAAACTAAACATGGATCTATAAAACGCTTTAAAATAATTTATACAACGTGTCACAGAATAAAGCCAATACCTCTTATGGGGTCATTGCATTCATCATTATGAACAACTTTCACTTTGGGACCAACGCTGAAATCGCGAAAAAAAATCGACTGCTCCATACATTTAGTATGTACCCTACCACCTATTCTCATATTACCGAATATACACACAAAATTTCATGAAAATCGGTCGAGCCGTTTCAGAGGAGTTCGGTGACAAACACCGTGACACGAGACTAATCTTTTAATATATAAAAATATATTAGAAGATTAGTCATAGAACTACTACTGTTTGTTTTTTCCGAAGTGAACACTAAGCACAGGAATAGAATATAATTTTTTTTTACTATTGACAGGCTCACGTTTGACCACTGTCTCACCCGATGTGGTCGAAGAAATAAATTAAAGTTTATCCGAATTCTTACTAAGCTATTTGTTTAAGTTTTTTTAAGAGTCTCAAATATATTTTTTTTATTAGTTTTAAATATTTCCATTAAGATCATTGATATATAAAAAACCCAAGATATACACTCAGCATCTCAAAACGTCCGCAAAAAATAAGCGCAATATGTATAATTATGCGCAAGTTTCAAACAGTCTCGCATCGCTCGCCATAATGCACTGCTTTGTAAAAACAACTTTAAGCGATCCGTGTAAAGATGAATTGGCAAAAAAAATTGCGCATCACTCGCCATACAGAACTGCTTTGTAAAAACAACTTTAAGCTTTCCGTGTAAGGTTGAATTTGCAAAAAAAATTGTTTACAGTATAAATACACACAACTCACACATGACACTTGATACATGTCAGTTTTGTGTGTGAGTGTTGCATTTGTTCGAGACTGTGCATCTTGGGTTTTTTTTATATATCAATGATTAAGATAGATGAAATTTGTTCGTTTACATAACACTTTTATGGCCTCAAAGCATCGAAGGGCAGATTTCTCTGGTCCATTTAGCATTAAAATATAAACCTTATTTTGATTGGATAACAACTAAATTCAATTGATAAATTAACCGGTGATTTTTCATTGGCACACGTGTGTGCCATTGGGCGTCAATTGACGAATAATGCCATACAAAATCACGCGCCTTAAACTTTTTTTTAAAAAAACGCAGTGCCTAATATCCTATGGCCCCCGATCGACCAAAAACATGGCGGCTGCCGATTTTTTTACAAATAAATTATTAAATTGTTGTTGCGTCGCGACGGCTATTGCGACCGGGTGCTCACAGATTAAAACTCTTCTGCCGTCCTGTCCGCTAGTATGGCCAAAATTAAATCTGTGGGCACAATGTCGACCTTATCGCTAACAGCGACAATTATATATCTAGGTTTTGGTTCGGTGCACAATTGATGAAAATAATGTTGATGATGCACCTTATATTAATCCTGAACTTGTAAATCCACTAGACAGCAACAGTATTGCACAACATTGCTTTTCAACGTCAAAAAAGAGGTTCAATAGTTCAGATTTTTATTGAAGAAAAAAAAACTAATCATTAATATGCCTCGTACCAAAGACCCATCTTTTGAACCTAAAAGACTGATACCGACGACATTTTTTAATCACGTGTTTTTTCTTCCCAGCGAAATCAAAATCGTGAGTAAAGTATGTAAATATTTATTATAAATTAGTAAGACCTACCTAAAACTAAGAGGTGAATGATTGATAAGACGTTCAGCCTACCCTGTCATGTTACCTAATATCGATAATCTTTATCGTTTATTTCATTAATAACATAAATATATACCAGGGAAGTTAATGTCCACTCTAACGCATACTTTCGGACAACATGGCCGTCCTACAAGCTCTGAACAGCCCCACAGTTAATTCTAGGCTGATCCTCGAGTGTTACCAACTTCTCAACCAGGTTGGTAGATACAAGTAACTATTCAATGACTCAAGGGGCACAGCGGAACCCGAGGCAACGATGCAGCGGACGAGTTCGTCCGCTGCATCGTTGCCTATACCGAAACAGTGAGTTGCCCCCTTTTGGTGAGTTCACCAAAAGGGGGCAACTCACTGTTTCGATTACCTACGCAATCTGGTAAGGAAACGCACCAGAGACAAACATCACAAGCTATGCGTTGACCAAGGTGAGTGTAGGCAGGCCAAAGAGGTACTTCCCTCTAGGATAGATGGCCGATTCAAGAAACAAGCCCTAAGACTGACTAAACAACAGTTGCGTACAGTCACAGCCGTAACAACTGGCCACGGGTCTTTTAATAAACACCTATATGACATAAGAGTCACTGGCAACCCGCCCTGCAGAACCTAAATCGAGGAGGATGAGCCAGCAGCACATTTGCTTCTAAGCTGCCCGTTAGTCGCTGATTACCTGTCTAAGAACTTCGGAAACCCAGGTCTGTGAGATAGTAACACCAAGGCGTTGCTATAATAAAAAAGATATTTATGAAAATTTCAATGATTGAAAAAAATAAAATATTTTTCATTATCATGCATGACGCACGACGTAGTTGGAAACACCCAGGAACAAGCGCGATCCAAACCTTGTGTTCCAAAGACGGCGCGGAACGGAACGGCGACATTGTTTTGATTAGTAAACATTATTAACAGGATGTTTTATAATTCTAATGCATTATTTATTTTTATTGTACCTATTATTTTAACGAATTATTTTTTTAAAAGCATCGCGCATAGTGGTAGTGTATGTCGGGTACATTAAGTGGACCGCCTTTGTAAGACGATGAAAATGGCAACGTGTATAACACAAATGGCAACTCGTATAACACAAATATAAAACCATTAGCTGACCCGCGCAACTTCGTCTGCGTCACAATTTTACCTATAGCCTTCCTCGATAAATGGGCTATCCAACAATGAAAGAATTTTTCAAATCGGACCAGTAGTTCCTGAGATCAGCGCGTTCAAGCAAACAAACTCTTCAGCTTTATATATTAGTTACAAACCATAATGTGACTGTCGAAATGCCATTTGTAAGGAACTAGCTGCCGCCCGCGGCTCCGCCCGGGTGAATGTTGAAAATATACCAAGGAAACATACTGCCGAGATAAAAAGTTCCCTATAAGTTATTCCAGACTATAATCTACTTCTATGCCAAACTTTCGTCAAGAACCGTTCAGCCATTCTGACTTGATTTAGTAACAAACATCCATCCAAACTTTCGTATTTATATATATATATACTACTTGACCCGCGCAACTTCGTCTGCTCCGCTCCTATTGGTCTTAGCGTAATGATATATAGCCTATAGCCTTCCTCGATAAATGGGCCATCTAACACTGAAATAATTTTTCAAATCGGACCAGCAGTTTCTAAGATTAGCGCGTTCAAGCAAACAAACAAACTCTTCAGCTTTATGCATTAGTATATAGATTATTATTTATTTCGCTTGCGCTAAGCGAAGCTAGATAAATAGAACGAATCTATTGGTTCTTAATAAACACATCCGTTGCTACGCATCCTTGTGGAAACGCAGCTTTAGGTTAAAACAAAAGAACGCATCTAAGCAGGACCAAATAAAAAGACAATCGCAGTCGAATGCCGTTACGTTGTCCAGAAAAGAGTCCTGTCAATTTAAGCATTTTGCTACGATTCTTAGTGCGTCCAAATCTTGCGCTGCGACATCGCAACGGAGCAGTGTGTCTTCACCCTCACGGAGACGCGGGTTGCTGCGCGTCGCGTGCGGCGAGGCGGCCCGCACTAAATTTATCTAGGTATACTAATATATAAAGCTGAAGAGTTTGTTTGTTTGCTTGCTTGCTTGAACACGCTAATCTCAGGAACTACTGGTCCCATTTGAAAAATTCTTTCAGTGTTAGATAGCCCATTTATCAAGAAAGGCTATAGGCTATATAACATCACGCTATGACGAATAGGACCGGAGCATTAATGAAAAATGTGACGCAGACGAAGTTGCGCGGGTCAGCTAGTTCAAACATATGGCGTTGTATGAGAGCGTTTACGAAAAAGTGATTTTACACGCGTTTGATTGAAACGCAGGCGGAGCCCGCGGATGGCAACGCCGCCGCGTCCGCCGCAGCGCTACCCGCCGCGTGCTACGCATCTTAGGGCAACGCTACTCTACACGCCCCGCGTCTCCATAATCAACATGGTACATTGCCATATGTTTGTGTTTACGCGTGTGATGATGCGGGCCGCTGCTCACACCGCCGCGCCTGTCTGTAAACGAGCAATTAGGTGTCGAAATACTCCACCACATCACTATAATTCGGAAACATGTCCAGAAGAAGTAATTTTCCATTCATGATTTTTTAAAATTACATTTTGTGAGTCGTCAACAAAAGAAGGTAAAAATAAGCAACCAGCTAGAATTTGCACTGCGTAAGCTAAATTTATCACTTGGGTAATATAAGACAAACTGTGTCAAAGATTTGACTGCTCAGCATAAAAGAATATATTTGCACAACATGATTTGAAAGACGTCTGAGCAAAAATACAGGATTTTTTGCAACATTTTAGGGGGTTCAAATAGGTACCTACTCTTTACTGGCAGTTTGAGTTATATATGCGGCCTACCCAAATGTCCTTACATTGGTATTTTTCGTCAAATCGTTGAGCTCCTAAAAGTTCTAAGTGTGAGCTACACGATTACTGACAAATGCTTGCACTGTCTGGACAGGTCCACTCAAATCTGTGTAGTACTTTTCTCGAAAGACCACCTCAGACATTAACCTACATGTTTCTCATTTGACCAGTACGATTGTGTGGACTTTAAAAGAAACTTTGACCTCTGAGTTTGTTACGGTGTTTCTTCTCAAGGTAAACATCGACCTCAACTAGTTAAAAATGGCCAAAAAAAATTGACATGTAAAAGTGGTATGTTTAACTATACCTATTTACACTACATCATTGATATATAAAAAACCCAAGATACACACTCAGCATCTCAAAAACGTCCGCAAAAAACAATCGCACAATCATTGATTTATAAAAAACCCAAGAGACAGTCTCGAACAAATGCAACACTCGAAAATGTCGTCAAAAACTGACATGTATCAAGTGTCATGCGTGAGTTGTGTGTAGTTATACTATAAACAATTTTTTTTTGCAAATTCAACCTTACACGGATCGCTTAAAGTTGTTTTTACAAAGCAGTGCAATATGGCGAGCGATGCGAGACTGTTTGAAACTAGCGCACAATTATACATGTCAGTTTTGACAACAGTTTTGAATTTGTCATTTTTGTTTTTGACTGTGACATCTTGGGTTTTTTATATCTAATCAATGATTTAACATTAATTATTTACACTACATTCTCGAAAGTGACAAAAACAAACGTCTGCCTAGCCTTTTCCCAACTATATTGGGGTCGGCTTCCAGTCAACCCAGATTCAGTTGAATACCAGTATTTCTTTATGTCTACAGAACTCAACTCATTAACTGAGTAACACGGTACTCCTTGGCAAGACTTATGTCAGATTTTCTGTCTTCTGACCAGAAGCCAGAAACTCTGACACCAGAGCCCCAAGTTTGCTATTACAATAGTGTCAGAATGGTCTATCATTGATTTCATAATGGTTGATTTTGACAAGATTCTATGCCATTTCTTTCAATGTTTTACCACTGTGAGTGGTTGACCACTGGAAAGTCATAATGACGCTTTTATATCCAGTGGTCAACCACTGACACTCCATTGAAAGAAATGGCATAGAATCTTGTCAAAATCAACCATTATGAAATCAATGATAGACCATTCTGACACTATTGTAATAGCAGACTTGGGGCCCTGTCCACATTACGGACAGCCATCCGTAACTACTGCCAAAGATCTACAAATTACAGACGGGACCAACGGTTTAACGTGCTTTCCGAGACATGGAGTAATCTCGGTATTGTTAAGATAGTCACCCATCCACAGACCAACCTTGGCAAGCGTTGTTTAACTTTGAAGATCGACCCGTGAGTCTGTTATTGTTTAGCCACGAGCTCCACAAGTGACATAAAAAACCAGGACCAAAAGACACTCCGTGCTGAATACGTGTCATTTCTTTTCAGGGTTCCGAAAAAAAAAGCGGAACCCTTATAGGATCACTCGGGTGTCTGTCTGTCTGGCCGTTTGTCACAGCCAATTTTCTCCGGATTAACTAGACCGATTCTGTTTAAATTTGGTACACATATGGACTTTTATAATCCAAATACGGACGCGTTACGTAAATTATTAAATTTTTATTATGGGTGTCGCTTTCGGGGGTCAAACTAGAAAATTAAAAAAAAAAAGTTTTTTGAACAGTATCGTGTGACACATCAAATGAAAGGGCTTACTGTGAGGGTTTTAATTATATTTTTTTAATAATTTTAAAACAAATGATTTTGAAGATATTCAAGAAATTAGACGAAAAATGACCATTGCCCCCCTTATCTCCGAAACTACAGAGCCTAAAATTTCTAAAAAAATGGAAATAATAGATCTTTACCTAAAGATTACAGAGAAGCCTATTAGAAGTCTACAGTGTTAAAATAACATCTTAAAAAACTTAAATTCGTTCGGAACCCTTTGCACACGAGTCCGACTCGCACTTGACCAGGTTTTTTTTAAGGTTCCGTACCCAAAGGGTCATCAATGGAACCCGTCAGTCCGTCTATTAGCGGGCTGTATCTCAAGAACCAGATGAAATTTTCAGTGTGTATTTCTACAATTTTTTTTTAATAATTTAAGCGTCGCTGATGTAAATTTAAAAAGATTTCACGTTTTATATGATGGTACGGAACCCTCGGTGCGCGAGAAGACTCTCTTGACCGGTCTTTTTAGGTTTGAAATCAGCAAATGACTGTCCGCTCTGGGCGGAGTGGTAAGGAGTGTCAGACTCTTATTAACTAAAACCCATCCGTGTTCCTCCAAATGCCCTTTATGTTCCAGGGTCGCGGCGAACCCGTCGAACAAATTCTGCAACCCTGGCAGGTTGTGTACTGCTAGTAAATGTGATAATCATCATCATCATATCAACCGAAAGACGTCCACTGCTAGACATAGGCCTCCCCCAAGCGTCGCCACAACGACCGGTCCTGTGCGTCTCGCATCCATCGGCACCCGCGACCTTCACCAGGTCATCGGTCCACCTTGTACGAGGCCGCGCCAACGTAAATGTGATACGCTATGTTATTACAAGGCAAGCCATCCAATCTGACCTGAACAAATCGCAGATGAATTTGCATCCCACAGATTACAAAAGCTTATTGTCACAATATATTCTTGTAATCACACTAGCTCCAGCTTTGAAACTGCAGTTCGATGCTATAAACATCACACCGTGTAAGCTTAGGTGAAGTGAACATGCAGTCTCGGTGCCATCACTGCACCGACTGTCAGGAGGACACGGCGCAGCACACACTGGCAGAATGTGTCTCATGGGAGGAGCAGCGCCGTGCCCTCGTATCCCCATCCAGCAGGACCTGAGGCTCCAGACGCGCCCCTATCGGACGTCTTGGGGGAGGACACCTCACTCCTCCCGCGGGCCTGAGATGTCCGGGGGCATATGCGGGCCGGCACTAGCCAAGGATCGTGGAAGGCGCACTAGTTCTCACGATCCTCGGTCCAAGTGTGAGAAGTAACACCGGGGTGGTTTTTAGTCAGTAAGAGTCAGACAGGCCCTTCGCCCGCCCCAGGCGAGGGACATCCATGAGGATTTTGCACCCCGGCAAAAAAAAAAGGTGAACATGCAGTGAGTTGTCAATTCATACCAATAAGATGGAATATCAGTTGGATTTAAAGATTCTTTATTTATTCTAAAAGAACATACATTGTTCACTTAGCGAATAATTGCATAACTAAGGTTAGTGTAGTCCAGTAGCTAACAGTTTTGTTTTCTGTGTACTTCACCTTAGTAATCACCGTGTCACAGTATTGATACGGTGAAAACTAAGGTGAAGTGAGCTGACGATCTCTAGCTTTAGGTTTAGAAGTAACGACAGTTCATACATATTCACTTCACCAAAATGTTCATGGACAAATGTTTACAGAGTAGATAGTTCGCTGTTTGTTATCTTAGCAACATTTTAGAAGTGACGCTGTAAATAAAACCTATCACGTTATTATTAAAAACTAATTAGTTTCGAGTTGAATGATTGATAATAATGTGCCTATTACACAATTTCGATTGTAAATTTATTAATATTGCTCAACATTTTACCAGTGCCAAAGCACTTATAATAGTAATTTATAATAATATCTAATTAATAAGTCAAAAGGGCATCGTATGTGTGATTTTGTTCTTGAAACTACAATGATAACCTCGGAAATAACCCTCAAAATAAAGACGTAGTAACCCGGATGAGAAAGAATAAATAAAGAAAGAAAAAGAGTTAGAAAAATAGATAGGACAAAGTAAGAAAGGAACAAGACCTGGATTGAAGACAGGTTACATGCTATTAGCGATAACAATTATCAAAAATATATGGGTTTGGCATGTGCTAGCTAAAAGTAACGTGATCAATCGTCTCTATTGTTCATAGAATTAGAATTTCACTTCGTCTAGAGCCCCAGCCGGCCTATGCTGTTATCATCTCACAGTATAAGCTAAGGTGAAGTAAGTATAAGGTGAGCTGTCATTCCATCTTGCTTGTATGGTTTGACAGCTCCCTACATTTTCACTTCACCTAAGCTCACGCGGTGAGATGTTTACAGAATCGTACAGCAGTTTCAAAGGTGGAGCTAGTGTGGTTACAAGAATATAATGTGACAACAAGCTTTTGTTATGAATTGCTGGTAAGGAAAAGATGTAAGACCGTTGTCTTGGTTTTTTTTTAATATGGGTTTGCTCTTAACTTTAGTCTGGGTCAGAGGTGACAGAGACAAAGTCAACGATGGACCGAGCTGATCCAGAAGAAGCCTGTTTATGTTTGAACATAAGCCATGAGACTGACACAGACAAAGAGGAAGTTAAGGAAAAATAAAAAGTTAAGGAAAATGAGTTAAAATGAACAGCTGGTCCTAACTAGACAAAGGAAGCAATGAATGTTGTTGGAGGAGGCTTTGTTTTAAGGATGGGAAATCATCAAATTACTCCTATCGCTCTGGACGCAGCAGCGGCGAGTTTCAGACTCTTACTGACTGAAACCCATCCGTGTTACTCCTAATGCCCTATGCGCTCCAGGACCGCGGTGACTCTTTCGAACAGAGTCCGCAACCTTGACAAGGAGGTCTATGCCAAGAAGCAAACTCAACTGAGAGACATTCTATAAACGACACATTAGTTTAGATAACAGCGCGAAAAATATCCTAATATTTATAAAATTCTTCCGTTACTGAGGGACTGAGTGAGTGACTGACAGACAACGCACAGCCGAAACTACTGGGCCCCAAGTCTGCTATTACAATAGTGTCAGAATGGTCTCATAATGATTTCATAATGGTCGATTTTGACAAGTTTGGTAATCTACTAATATAAAAGCGTCATTATTACTTTCCAATGGTCAACCACTGACACTCCATTGAAAGAAATGGCATAGAATGGTAATCTCGTACATAATGACAAATTAATAAATAATATTTAAAAACATATATAAAAGAAATCTGGCATAACTTGTCAAAATCGACCATTATGAAATCATTCTGAGACCATTCTGACACTATTGTAATAGCAGACTTGGGGCCCTGGTCGTAAGAAGCTGAAATTTGGCATGTAAGTTCCTTGGGGAATGTAGCGGAGTTCCCGAAATTCGTATGGGAACGGGAAAAAACGGGATATGAGCATACGAAGTTGCGGGCAAAAGCTATTTAAGAATTAAAGGCTTAAGTATTGATTGATTGATGTTGCAAAGCAATGAGACAGAGAAAATGATCTGAAGATTAAAAGTAGTTTATATGGTGCTTAAGAACAATCGACACTTATAATATGAAGAGTTTGTTTGTTTGTTTGTTTGGTTAAATACGCTAATCTCAGGAACTAATGGTGTGAATTGAAATATGTTTAAGTGTTGGATAGACCATTTATTGAGGAACAATAGAGGCTTTTTAAATCATGCTGCGACTGGAGCATTAATGTGCAGACGTTTTTGCACAGATCAGCTAGTACCCAGATAAAAGTAATGAGTGTCAGTAGTCAAAGTCAAAGTCAAAGGATTTATTTCAACTGTACCAATAAAGGCACTTTTGAACGTCAAAAGAAAATAAAATATAGTGACTCTAGTCGTCCGTTCGCAAAAGGTAGATTCTTATGGAGAAGAACGGACAAGAAACTCCATAGTTACTCTTTTCAAAAATAAGCTTTACAATATTTGCATACATTAATCAATTGATTATATGTAAGGACGATGCTCCCAAAATAGCACTTATATATTGATATAAGCTGGCATTTCTTTTACAATAAAGAAATGCCAGCAGAGGTAAAATTAATAAGTTTGCTAGTAAGGGGACATAGTACTCACATACGTACAAATTATAGTATACGTACAAAGTAGACGTAAAACAGGGAGAAAGGTACAGAATTCAGATTTTTCTATTAATTATGGTGTTTTATTTTTATTTAACATTTTTCAGGACGTGGAAATACCCATGAATATATTTTTTTATGACACGGGACCAATCAACAGGGCTACGACCAATAGGAGCGGAGCGTTAATGAAAAATGTGATATAGAAATATACGTTTTTAGCGGCATAAACGACCGTATCTTTTTTTTACAGCTTCAAAGGACCATGGTTTTAATTTCAACTCGATACCTCCACGCGTTCCTGAGATAAAGGGTCTTGACAGATTGACGGACGAACAACAAAGTGATCCTATAAGGGTTCCGTTTTTTCCTTTTGAGGTACGGAACCATAAAGCACCCCCAAATCGCACGTTCTGGTAAACATATGATTTTGGGGACCGTCCATTGATTTTGACGTTAAAAAAATAACAAATAAAAAATAAAGTCCTCCAAATCGCACGTCCTAAGGCTCTAGATAAGTCCCATTCCGTCAGCGATAGCGTGGTAAAGGCGATTGACAAACGCCGCGCTGTCAAAATGTCACGTGTTTGAACCCCTACAATTTTGAATTTCGAAAATGGCATTCGCTACTGGAATTTCACTTTGTGTAAAGACTCTGGTGAATACGATTTGGGGGTCTGCTCTGACATTGTTTTTTTTTACTTTCAAAAAGTTTTGATTTTCAGCCTAATTAATTTGAATCTAACTTTCGATTTTGTCCAGATTTTTTTTTATAATTTTGGTAATTAATTTATTAGTTACTAGCTGACTCGGCAAACGTTGTTTTGCCATACAAAAAAAAATACCCTACCACCTATTCTCATACCTACCGAATATACACACAAAATTTCATGAAAATCAGTCAAGCCGTTTCAGAGGAGTTCGGTAACAAACACCGTGACACGAGATTTTTATATATTCGATTATTTCGATCTGGCGGCATCGCGGTAGACCCAGGCGAAGATAGCGGGACAAGATTCATGCCTAGATTGGTCCATATTTATCCCAGAGCCGGGAAGAATGAAAGGAAGAAATGGTGGAAAAAATAATAAAATAAATATTTCAGTAAGCTTCACATCAATCACGTGTAGTCAAAATGATCATATTTAATAGACTCATCTAATCTGCTGTTACGATACTCTGTCATAAAATAAGTTGACCCCTTGCTGGGGACCACGTGCCTGGTCTAGTTTTCTTATCTCTCGTCACTAGAAGTTCGTGTTGCGACATGTCTTCACGGTGTGGGATGAATTAGAAACATTTTTTAATTGTGGTGCAAGAGGAATGAATGGAAAAGTTCCGAGTACTTTTGATAATTATATAAAGTGTAACAGTCTGTATCACTAGAAGTTCGTGTTGCGACATGTCTTCACGTTGTGGGATGAATTAGAAATATTTTTTTTATGTGGTGCAAGAGGAAGTAGTTTTCTTTCTTTCTTTCTTTCTTTCAAAAGTTCCGAGTACTTTTGATAATTATATAAAGTGTAACAGTCTGTGTTTCCTGATAGCCATAACCTGGGATTATTTCAGTCAAGAGTGAATAGGTTACTTCTAAGCGAGCGTGCTCCATCTTCGACCACATCATCGCTTACCATCAGGTTAGATAGTGGTCAAACGCTTTTTTTGAAACAAGCCCGCCACACGTTCCCAACCACTGCAACTCCTGAAAGCCAGAATCAACAGTGGCGACCACCAGAAAAACGCCAAGCCAGTGAAGACCGACGAGTCCCGGAGAAACGATTTAACTGTCTTGGATCCTGCAATGAATTTAATCAGAAAAGTACAGCGGAGGAGTAGGAACAAAAATAAATATATAATTTCCACTTCCCTCCTTATCAAGCAGGAGACAGAATAGAGCTAGGACAATAGGCACCAAGGGACATATACAACTGAGTTAAGCCCAGTTGTCAAGCACCACGGATTATATATTAACACTAAAACTAATGGGTGGCCTAAATTGTGAGCTACTTTTGATTCCAGTAATAAGTATGGCAAAATCGCTTGAACGCACGGAAATTTGTTCTGGTTTCTACAAGGTCCGTGTAGTAAACTACTCGATGTAAAAAAAAGGGTTGCATATTAAAAAATCAAAACTTTCTCGAACAAATTTCAAAAGAACAATAAACGAAATAACAAAATTTAAATGACCAAATGTTTTATTTAGAAAAATGTTAGAATCCCAATTTATGTGACATCAAATGAACGACTGATCAAAAGTTGCTAGATTTTTCGAATTGATGGTTTTGACCATAGTTCAACAACAAAGACAACACCCCGACTCAGACTACCCCGGCTCGGATAGGTTAGGTTAGAATGCTAAGGCGGGAGCAAAGCGGAGCGGAACTCCCGCCTTAGCCTTCGTGGTTATTTTTTTTAATTTTAAACTTAGTTGATTTGTACGTTGTTTTTTTGAAATATGCTCAGAGAAGTTTTGATTTTCTAATATGCAACCCTTTCTTTCTATCTATTTATAAATATAAAAGTTTGCATTTTTAGGTTGTTGTGAGTCCAGTAATCCATTTTGACCTTTAAACGATTTGGTAAAAAGTGTAATAAATAATATAAACATTGATATTCCAGACTTTGGTCAGCTGAACTTTTGATCAAATGACCATCGTTATTATAAACTTTGTTGATTTGTACGTTATTTTGAAATTTGCACAGAAAAGTTTTGATTTTCTAATATGCAACCAAAAAAAAAAGTGGTCAAACGCCAGCCTATCAATACTAAAAAAAAACAGAATAAAAGCAATGTACATCTTAAGGGGTCATTGGACTAAACCCGAAATCATGAAAAAAAACAGCTGTCAGTACATTTTGTGGAGTTATGCGCACAATGTTCGGGGTAGTAATTTTTTTTTTTGGTATTTTAGTGTCCCATAGTGAAAGTTTTACATAATGATGAATTTAATGACAATGACCCCTTAAGAGGGATAGCGTTTATTCTGTTACAGATTGTATAAACAGAAGGTAATTTGCTTGAAGTCTGTTGTCTATATACTAACATATAAAGCTGAAGAGTTTGTTTGCTTGAACGCGCTAATCTCGGGAACTACTGATCCGATTTGAAAATTCTTTCAGTGTTAGATAGCACATTTATCGAGGAAAGCTATAGGCTATATATCATCACGCTAAGACCAATAGGAGCAGAGCAGTAATGAAAAATGTGACGCATACGAAGTTGCGCGGGCCAGCTAGTTCGTTAATAAAGAGTATCCTATCTGTGTTTCCGTTTATTTCAGCTGGTCTAAATAGACCACTTAAGTAGAATCACATAAGAATCATAATATTAACCACACAACAATCTGTCAAATTTCACTTTCATCTTTATCGCTAACGCATTAGGTTCAAGGTTGATTGGGAACATTGAATGTGACGGGTAGCGTGATGTGCTTTCTGACTCTGCTAAAGTCATTGATATATAAAAAACTCAAGATACACACTCAGAATCTCAAAAACGTCCGCAAAAAACAAGCGCAATATGTATAATTGTGCGCAAGTTTCAAACAGTCTCGCATCGCTCGCCATACTGCACTGCTTTGTAAAAACAACTTTAAGCAATCCGTGTAAGGTTGAATTTGCAAAAAAAAATGTTTATAGTATAACTACACACAACTCAGACATGACACTTGATACATGTCAGTTTTTGACGACAATTTCGAGTGTTGCATTTGTTCAAGACTGTGCATCTTGGGGTTCCGAAAAAAAAACGGAACCCTTATAGGATCACTCGGGTGTCTGTCTGTCTGTCTGTCCGTCTGTCACAGCCAGTTTTCTCCGGATCCACTGGACCGATTCTGTTGAAATTTGGTACACATGGACTTCTGTGACCCAAACACGAACGTGTTACGTAAATCATTACATTTTTAGTATGGGGGTCACTTTTGGGGGTCAAACTAGAAAATTAAAAAAAAAAGTTTTTTGAACAATATTGTGTGACATATCAAATAAAAGGGCTTACTGTGAGGATTTTAATTATATTTTTTTCATAATTTAAAAATAAATAGTTTAGAAGTTATTCAAGAAATTAGACGAAAAATGACCATTCCCCCACCTTATCTCCGAAGCCACTGAGCCTAAAATTTTGACAAAAATGGAGATAATAGATCTTTACCTTAAGATTACAGGAAACTATTAGAAGTCTGTAGTGTTAAAATAACATGTGAATAAAAATAAATTCGTTCGGAACCCTTTGCACGCGAGTCCGACTCGCACTTGGCCAGTTTTTTATATATCAATGGCTAAAGTGGCCTTTTTAGAGCCGCAGGTTTCCCGATGTACGTGTAAAACAATTGAAGCCCTATAGGATCACTCATGTCGTATGTCTCCGCCAATTTGCTCCGAATCTATTAGACCGATTCATTTGAACTCTCACCTAACTACTGAGCTTAAACAAGTGCGAATCGGACTCTCACACAAAGGGTTCCGTACCATGCACAGAAAAAAAAAACGTTTCTTGTACGCCTTAATTTTTATTTAGTATTTTTTGTTGTGCACACTCTGTTAAATTTCAACCGTCTACCTATTACGATTTTTTGGATTCAGCCTGCTGACAGACAGATGGACAAACGGACGGACAGTGAAGGCTTAGCAGTAGGGTTCCGTTGGTGACCCTGACAATAAAACAGGTAAAAAACACGAAGTTTCTAGGGATCCACATCGACTCGGAACTAAACTGGAAGATGCATGTGGATGATGTCTGTAAAAAACTTAACCAGTTTTCATATGCTGTCTAAATACTACGAAAAGTTGTAAATGAAAACGTACTACTGAATGTTTATCATGCATGTGTAGGTTCCACACTTAAGTATGGGGTGTTGAGCTGGGGTAACTCTACTTATAGAGAACTTGCATTCAAATCCCAAAAAAAATGCATCAGAAGTTTATGTGGGTTTAAACAAACCGATTCATGCAGAGCGGAATTCAGAAGATTAAGAATCTTAACCCTAGCGTCAGTATATATATTGGAAACAGCATCAATCACAAAGCGCGATATCAGTAATTACGAGACAATGAGAAGTACAAGTCATAAAATGAACTTAGGGCACTTAAGTCCAGAACAATTAAGTTTAAATCAAGCATATTTGGTATGGGTGTTAAAATTTATAACAAATTTCCAGAGTCTATTAAAAATATTGAAACATTAACTACTTGTAAATACAAACTCAAAGAACTACTGATAAAAGAAAGTATATTACACAATCAATGAATTCCTAAATGACAAATGTTTTGACTAAAACTTATTTAATATTATAATAATGCAATAATAGTGCTTAAGTATGACAAATTTAATTGATAAATATTATGTGTATTGTTGTTGTAACTTGTTTTCCCTAGTGGTAATTGAAAGGGCAATGCTTGGAGTTTCCTTGCGTGATCGAATCAGGAATGATGATATCCACAAGAGAACCAAGGTTACCGACATAGCCCGAAGGATCGCCAAACTAAAGTGGCAGTGGGCAGGGCACATTGTACGCAGAACAGATGGTCGATGGGGCCGAAAAGTTCTGGAGTGGCGACCGCGTACCGGAAGACTTAACGTTAGAAGGCCTCCCACAAGGTGGACCGATGACCTGGTCGCAGGTAGCCGATGGATGCGAGACGCACAGGACCGGTCGTTGTGGCGACGCTTGGGGGAGGCCTATGTCCAGCTGTGGACGTCTTTCGGCTGATATGATGAATTGAAAATATGTTTCCTAAGTGATTTGTGTATGTACCTACTATATTATAATGACAATTAATGCTGTTGACTAAAATTCATTTAATGTTAATGATTTATTATGACAATTGATTAATGCATAATTAATGTTTCCTTAGTGATTTGTGTATGTATTATTATTTTTGGACACATATGCATATGTAAATTTAAACATTGTACACCTTACGGGTATGTAAAGTGATACATGTTACAATAATAATTTTAAGAGCTGAATTTCTGCCTGTGACAAGCAATAAATAAATCTGAATCTGAATCTGAACCCTTCGGGTAACCCCGAAAGATCGAAACTAATTCAGATAATTGTTCTTACTCATAGATTACAGGAAAACCTATTAAAAGTCTATGGTGTCAAAATAAAATGTAAAACAACAACGTTATTCGCACTCACGTTTATAGGGTTCCGTACCTCAAAAGGAAAAAAGGGAATCCTTGTAGGATCACTTTGTTGTCCGTACGTCCGTCCGTCTGTCTGTCAAGACCCTTTATCTCGGGATCGCGAGGAGGTATCGAGTAGAAATTAAAACCATTACTCAGGTCTACAGTCCCTTGAAACTGTGAAAAAATCAAACTTCCAAGTTAACATAAAAAAACCTATATTTCGACACTCATCATCATCATCATCATATCAGCCGAAAGACGTCCACTGCTGGACATAGGCCTTCCCCAAGCGTCGCCACTTACAAGGAAATCAAAATTTATAGGGTATTTTCCGTTAACATTTGGCAAGTAATACCGTCTTAAACAACAAGTAAAGGGTAAAGTCTGAAAACTATACATCTATAATATAAAAATGAATCGCAAAATGTGTTGGTAAGCGCATAACTCAACAACGCCTGGACCAATTTGGCCAATTCTTTTTTTAAAATGTTCGTTGAAGTTCAAAGATGGTTTTTACGGCGAGAAAAATTCTAATAATTGCCGGAAAAACCCTAAAAACAGCCCTTTTCTTTTTCCCATACAAACGTTTTCGAACTAAAACGAGCTTTATTGCTATTGTATAAAGTTCATATTGAATTACAAGCAGTCACTGTTGTTCAAACAATGTAGGTATGTAGGGTAGGAGTAGGGTAGGAGTAGGGTAGGAGTAGGGTAGGAGTAGGGTAGGAGTAGGGTAGGAGTAGGGTAGGAGTAGGGTAGGAGTAGGGTTGGAGTAGGGTAGGAGTTATATTATAGATGAAAATTGTGACGCAGACGAAGTTGCGCGGGTCAGCTAGTTTGTTATGAAATCGTAAAAAAAATAGTCTATATTTAAAGAATATGTACCTACTTTGTACGGAACCCTAGGTGGGTGAGTCCGACTGGCACTTGACCGGTTATTTTTTCCAATAAAGTTACCTTGAAAAGAAGCAATATATTTCTTGGCAACAATAATTATTCAAATGGGACAAGCCCGGACTCACTATTTCAAACTCCCAAAAGTCAGAATCAACAATAGCGTCCACCAGAAAAGCGCGAGTTCCAAAAAAGCCGGTCGCGAGTCAGACTCTCACACGAAATACGTACAGTACTACCCAACTGATATGGCTTACCGATGTACCTGCGCAGAAGATGAATTTTCTAAGCGCGGGAAATGCTATTGACCAATCGGCACGCTCCACGCAACGCGCTTCTTTTTCCTGTACCGCTATTGGTCGGCAGCTGCCGCCATGTTAGCGCGCGTCGCGTGGCATGCACGTGACTTGCGAGTGAGACGGAACTAACAGCTGCAGTGTATTATGAACCTTATAGTAGTTGTCTAAGGTTGATTGTAAGTTTGCTTTCTTTCGTTAATCTTCGGGGCCATACTTTCTTTTCTGTGCGAACGAAGATTCACGACGCGCCTTATCAGTTGGGTACCACTGTACCATATAAACCGAAAAGAAACACGTTTCTTGTATGGGAGCCCTCTTTAATTTTTAATTTAATATAATTGTCCTGAAAATAAAATTTGGGTAAAACCCCAAATTTCTTTTTCAGTAATTTATTTTACCACTTTGTATGATTAATATGTATACCCTTTTTTTACTATTGATAGGCTCGCGTTTGACCACTATCTCACCTGATGGTAAGCGATGTAGTCGAAGATGGGGCACGCTTACCTAGAAGTACCCTATTCACTCTTGACTTAAAGACTCCCAGGTTGTAGCTATCAGGAAACACAGACTCCGGCAGGGAATTCCACTCCTTAGCTGTACGCACTATGAATGTGTTCCCAATACCAAATTCCAACTTTTAGTGCTAAGCGTCTCTTGAGCAAAACCGCAGATAAACATAGTGAAACTATAGATAGGAGTTCCTTGCTGACTACGGAACCCTAAAAATAAGTAGAGATACTGCTGCCTAGGTACTCTCAGCTCTTAAGACAGGATGACACACAGCCCACTCATAATATTTAGGAATTAACTTAAACCCCATCAACAGGAAAATCCCAATAGGTACTGAAAGACTTTTGACGTTGACAAAAGACGTCACGTTCTCTTACGGTAATATAACTTCAACCCATCTGCTTAAGACCCAACCTGAAGCAGCTTGCATATCTCACCTCTATGACCCAGTTTCTGGGTAACACGATACCATTAATAGACTCTAACGATTTCGCGCTTCTAATTACAGTTCTAGCTAGAGCATATTTTTCGGCCATCGGACAATGAACTCTGTGTGTTGCGTTTACGTACGGTTTTCGCTTGCGCTTACGCACACGTACACGGATCACATAGAATACTTAAGGCTGCTCTCTCGAGAAATGCTTAACAACAGCGTGCAGATGAAGCAACTGTTCGTCGGCACTAACAGAGAAATTACATCTGAAAAAAATTGTAAGTAATCTACATGATACAATACGTAATTTGATTTAGCCAGAATTTATGTATGGGTATAACATAATAAGAACAAAAATACACCACATCACCTCCAAATCGTTGAGATGAAACCATGTTACTCCTTGATTTTTTTGTTATCAAAAGAGCATAAAAAATATATTTACTGCTTTGCAACACAAACGAAAATAATTTGGTTTTGTTACTTTTAAGAAATATCTATTATTTTTGGTATAAAAAATTATAAATGCGGGTAGCGGAGTGGCACGTAGATGAGTAGTTACCTCCGTTTACATGCACAAGGTCATTGGCATGTATACAAGCCTTAAAAGAAAAGTTCGGTGCGCTCTTAAGAGGGGACTCTAGTCCCGAGGAATTGGGAAAACAATGATGTATTTGAAGAAACTATCGCGCTGCGCCCTATCAAGTTAAGTGCGAAAGCGACAACTGCAGCAGAGGCTGATATTACCTATAAAAACCTTGACCAAAAGGCGTTTTGAATTCCGCTGTTTTCTTCTTCAAATCTGGACTGATCTATAAAAATGATATCTCAAAATTTAGACGAAGACTATATCTATGCTTTTATTATTTTCCATTTTGTTAAAAACTTATCAAATTTGTCTGATAGGCGTCTAAAAATGGCGGTAAAAACGGACTGTTTTTTTTTTCGGGTTTTTGGATTGTCATAAATGTTTAAGTATGTATTTTTTAGAAAAAAAAAAAGAAAATGATAGAGGCACGTATATAGCTGCATTATCCACGAAGAAAACGGCGGAATGCGTATGAATGGATAAAGGCCCAAGAGTTCCCGACTGGAGTCCCCTCTTAAACCTTGAAGATCGAACCGTGTGTTTATAATAACGTAGCTGCGACCCCCAAAATATACCAAAACTGACCAATGCAAATAGATTTTTTCAAACATTTTGAATTATTTTGCCCATGACCTAGTGTACTTATAGTAATATTATCTCTTCCATAGTAACTTGACTACAAGGAGACATAATCTACGAAAAACATCACGAACGAACATAATGTTTGTTTTATTAGCTACAAAAGGTTATCTATGACAAGTTCTTAATCTAATTGTTTTTAAGTTTCCGGGGAGTTATTATGTATATCAAGTTACGCAATTTCCTTGATTTTTAGGGTTCCGTATTTGAAGGGTAACCAACGCGAGTCCGTTGCAAAAGCAAGAAAGAAAACAAGTTTATTTGGCATACACAAACACACACAATGTAGGTACACGGCCGGGTGGCGGTGGTTACCCTTCGAGTACAGTATTACTCCGGAAGCCTCCGTGCCGTCCGTCCGTCCGACCGTCTGTCCGTCCATCCGTCCATCTGCCCATCCGTCCTTCCGTCCGTCCACCACATCATCGCTTACCATCAGGTCAGATAGTGGTCAAACGCGCGCCTATAAATAGTAAAAAAAAAATAAAAAAATATGATAGATAAAGAACATTAAATTAAATTAAATTAGATGGCAATGGCCAAGATCAACAAATGACAGCCGGGACCAACGGCTTACGTGTGCCTTGGTAAGCGTCGTTAACGATCGACCCGTGCAGAAGTATGGCTGTAAGCTACGCGCTCTTGCCAATTTTCTGATTAGTACACTAACAATTTCCCTTTTTTTAAGGATGGGAAATCATCAAATGGCTCCTTCCGCTGGGCAGAACGGGAGGGAGTGTCAGACTCTTACTGACCAAAACTAATCCGTGTTCCTTCTAATGCCCTTTGCGTTCTAAAGTCACGGTAACTCTTTCCAACAATTTCTGCAACTAATAATTTCACTAGGCAAGCAGTTATTAAAAAGTGTGTTACATACATAATGTATATTATGCTCATCGAGTTTTTCGCGTTCGATAGCAATAAACGATTAGTTAACTCACGTGACCAGGGGGCTGTTCTTTTTATGAAAGAATCTGCATCATCATCATCATATCAGCCGAAAGACATCCACTGCTGGACATAGGCCTCCCTCAAGCATCGCCACAACGACTGGTCCTGCGCGTCTCGCATCCATCAGCTACCTGCGACCTTCACCAGGTCATCGATCCACCTTGTGGGAGGCCTTCCAACGTTGCATCTCCGTTACGCGGTCGCCACTCCAGAACTTTTCGGCCCCATCGACCATCTGTTCTGCGAGCAATGTTCCCTGCCCACTGCCAATCCCTCGGGCTATGTCGGTATCCTTGGTTCTCTTGCGGATATCATCATTCCTGATTCGATCACGCAAGGAAACTCCAAGCATTGCCCTCTCCATTGCCCTTTAAGTGACTTTGAGCCTTCTGATGAGGCCCATTGTAAGCGACCACGTTTCAGTTCCGTATGTCATCACTGGCAACACGCACTGATCATAAACTTTCGTCTTGAGATACTGTGGTATGTGGGATAGGAAAAGATACCACTATTGAACTAAAAAAACCACCACTTACTGCTTCAGATAGCCTGAAAAGAATTTTTTCCTTAACTTTTTAGTCAATTTTTGCCGTCGGGTTTTTTTCTGTTATTTTATATTTTTTCCTAAGTGTATAGCAAATACTGAAAACCACCCTTAAATAATTTGACCATGCACTTCTGCAACACCTTGTACACATGAGGTCTGAACTGCCGATGAACCCCCATCTGTGAAGATTGGCTTAGACAGTAATTTTATTCAACAATAAATATGTAGATAATAATAATATGTATAAAATATTTAATAATAGGTGCAAGTTGGGCAGGAAATAATTAAATATAAATACAAGAAAAGTTAACAAAACGCTCTTCCTCTCTCCTAATTATTTAAAGTTTTGCTGTGCCCGACAGGGTCCATAATTTTTTCTACTTGTTCATTTTACCTGTATGTGTACATTATGGATTGCAACAAACAATTTGAGATAATATCAAACAAATAAAAAAACAGTCGAATTGAGAACCTCCTCCTTTTTTGAAGTCGGTTAAAAGTAAGTATTAATTAATACTTGTCTTATCTGTCTGATGGAGTTAACGAAAGTGAATCAGAATAAAATTGTTTTATTTTTTTGCTAAGTTCATAAGTGCATCGCATGAACTTTGGGTTCAAACTAATTAATTTGTAACTGCTGAAAATACAAATTCATAAATAAATAATATTATCTCCGAGCAGACTGCAACTTAGATAAAATAATTCATGTATTTCTTCACATTAATGATTTTTATTCTCTTAATAACCGACTTCTAAAAAGGAAGAGGTTCTCTATTCGACTGTTTTTTTTTGTATGTTTGTTCAGCGATATTTTCGCCAATTGTCGAGCTATTTGGGTGAATATTTTTTTGGTTGGAAGAGTATTTTTCAAGACTGATTCCGTTTCAATTTGACAAAAATCTGATGAAGAACTTCGGAGATAGGCATCGGAACTCTTCAAAAAATGATAGCAGATATCCCGGGATTACTGAAATCGCATGTCTGTTTATTGTTTGCACCAGTTCATAACATAAAATCACGCCGGCACGCTGTGAAGGTTTAGCAGATGTGACAAGTCAACCATGTTCTGGGGTTATCAATTCGAGCATAACTTCATTGTTAAAGAATCGATCTTGATGATTCTTTTTACGCTGGGTTTAGTTATAGCTACTTATTTTGAATTTGTATTGGACTTTAAACTTCAAAGATTAATTAATGACCTCCTCAACTTAGAATAAATAAAATCTAGTAAATCTCACGAAATTGTTAAAGTAGATATTTAACTATGAGCTGGTCTGGACTTGGACTGGAAGGCACATAAAGTAACTCCTTAATGGCAATTAGCGCAACCACTTATTATGGGAATAATGTCAATTTAGTTGTGTGGTATCATCACCATATTTCTGCTGTATCACCACTATTAAGTGAAAAATTATAAACCTCTTTAGCGAAAAAAAAACAACCGACTTTCAACTAAAAACACTACAAAATAAAATAACTTATTCGGAAATCGGTGTTAAAAAACGAAGAGACAACCAAAAACACCGACTTCCGAAATAAAAGCTATTTTAAAATCACTTTTTTTGTATTTTATTTGGATGGAAGTCGCTGGTTTTTGCATAAAAGTTTTTTTACATCATCACATGCCAGTCAAACCGGATTTGGCTGAGAACTGCCTCTCCTCCACAACACAGTAACTGGGTTACAAGGTACTTCTAGGCAAGACTGGTGCCAGATTTTCTGGCTTCTTACAATCCGGCAAAACGGCTGTGAAAGATCTACAAATGACAGCCAACGGATTAACGTTCTTTCCGAGGTATGGAGGAATTTCGGTATGCTAAAATGGTCCCCCATCCTCAGACCGACCTCGTAAAGGTTGCTTAACCCTGAAGTCCGATCCGTGCAGCTGTCATTATTTAGCCACCAGCTCTTGATCTTCTTTTAACTTAGGTAACCTAATCTAGACCTTGAATATGTCTCGACTAAATCAGAAATATAGCCAAAAATTTAAAAAAAAAAACTGTTTCTTTATTTTTGATACGGATATGTTTTAAGACCAGCATGTTCACGTTATGTCCCGCGTGGACCCGTTTATCAGCCGACACTCGGGAACAAAGGCCACGATAAGTAAAAAAATTACCATCTAGCGCTATTCTATTAATTAGCCAAGATAAACATGTCGCAATCAAAAAAAAATATTGTGTAACATAGAAAAAATATATATATTAATATCAACAAAACCACCGACTTAACACCACGAATCTTACACAATGTTAACTGTAGCAGAAAACGACGTATTTTTTGTATAAATATAAGAAACTTTAGAGCCATAGCGATCATTTCTGCATACGTCGTTGTCCATTAAACACCTCCGCTTATATTTTTTAAATAATTCACAGCCTAGTCCTTTTAGAATATAACAATTTTAATAAACCATTCTCCTTTTTTTTGTCGATCGCGATTACCTTGGCTGTTCAGCAGTAACACCAGTTGGCGCCAAAGCGAAGTGTCAAAGTGACGTTTGAAAACGCGCGAAACAGTCCTTTTCTTTCTTTTTTTTAAATTAATCTTTTAAATTCGTGAAAATGAGGGAGCTGAACGGAGTTTCTACCACCATCGAGAATAACGGAGTTATTGTGGCCAAAAAGAAGACCGAAAATGGAAACAGTGAGTTTATTATCATTATTTCTTTTTTCTTTAATAATGTAATTTGTGTGTACGTTCTCTAATCTGTTTTTATTAATGAACGAACATAAGTCACTAGTAGTTTCTCTAACATTTGTGGTACCTACTGACATTTTAGTTGCGTGATCATAATTAATTATTGTATTATTTTAACGAAGTAAAGATACTAATTGATAGTATCACAGATCTACCTATCAATAGCTTTTTATAAGGGTATCAGAAAACAATGGTCGTTTTCCAAAGAACATCACTTTAAGGAATTTAACGTTTCTTATATTAACCATTTCTTATAATTTCTTAATTAAAGTTAAATAGTTTTTAACAATAACCGTGTTATTTGTTAAATGGTTAGGGAAAAAATATTTTTATTTCATGAAACTAATTTTATACCTACATATAGATTTGTTATGATGACATTGTTTAAGCATTAATGCGATTTTTTTATTATTTTGTAACTAACAAAATCAAAATATATGTTTTTCTTAATTTTTATTTGGTCCTTTTGATTTTGGTCACCAAAATTAGGAAAACACGTGTCTTTGTGACATCTTAGCAAAATAGGATCTTTAATTAGGGAGTCACCTTAATCCCGCAAAATTACAATAGGCTGACTTAATCAATTACTAAATTATTATCTTTCACTTAATGTTCTGGTTTATTTAAATAACTCATAGCCACTTTCCCGCCAATCACGTGCATATAGAAAATCAGACTGATTTACTGATTGGCTCCACCATTTCACCATATTCCTTATCTAGCATAGACAATAATTCCTAGACACGTGTCTATGGTAGGTATTGTATTATGCCACTAGCATTGTAATAGATAAGAAAATTACACAAAGTTTCGAACAATAAGTCGGTGTTATAAAGTATTTTCTAGGTTTTAGTTCTATTTTTCAAATTTGGAACTCTCGACCAAGTGACAACTAGGAGCGTTAAAGATTGTCACATATCCATAATGTTTAGTGATGACCACGTGACAATCTGGTACAGCGTGTCAATACATATTAATATAATAAAAGCAAAAGCAACTCTGTCTGTCTGTTACGCTGTCACGCCTCAACCGCTGAACCGATTTAGATGAAATTTGGCGCAGAGATAGATTGTACCTTTGAGCCTTCTCGTGACAAAAGGTAGCCTATATCCTTACATAGGCTATCTTTTGTCGTGAGCCTTAAAATATAGAATATAGATCTGTATAGATCCGTCAGACATTTACTACAGATAATATCTGTAATAATATTTAATTAAAACCTAGTAATAGTATTTATTAGTAGTATAATAGTATTTAATTAAAACCTAGTGGCGTTATGTCAAGATTTTATATCCGTTTCTAACTAGATACAAAGTCATTTTTAATTAGTCTAAGGAATTTTAATTACAATAAATCCTTAGCGTCTGTAATTGATCGAGAATATTAATGGAGTTACAATCGATCAATCGACTTATCTGATGTGAAATATTTCCGTTGTTGACTATAATAATATGTTTAGCTGTAGGTACAGGATGTTTTTTTTGTTAGGCGTCTTTGTTAATGGTATCTATACAGGATTTTCCAGTAGAATGTGGTCATATTTAAGAGGAAATGCTGACGGCGAGACTTTGTATGTAAAAAGCATTGATATATAAAAAAACCCAAGATACACACTCAGCATCTCAAAAACGTCCGCAAAAAATAAGCGCAATATGTATAATTATGCGCAAGTTTGAAACAGTCTCGCATCGCTCGCCATATTGCACTGCTTTGTAAAAACAACTTTAAGCGATCCGTGTAAGGTTGAATTTGCAAAAAAAAATTGTTTATGGTTTAACTACACACAACTCCCTCATGACACTTGATACATGTCAGTTTTTGACGACAGTTTCGAGTGTTGCATTTGTTCCAGACTGTGCATCTTGGGTTTTTTTATATCAATGGTAAAAAGTCATAATTTGAGGTTTGGCTCTCTCATACACTGAATAAGAAGGATATAATACTGTGTCCCTATGTTTTCTTTTTTGATGGTTTATTAACCATATAAGCACTAGAACTCTTACAAAATGCTCAAAATTATCCGATAAATCGCTGTCAACAGGGCCATAGTGTACGGATTTGGAAACGTTTAATAAAAAAAAAAACATAGAGACACAGTATACATCCTTCTTATTCATTTTGTGAAATATCTCTTACATATAAAAAAAAATCGAATAAAGATATCAAACCTTTATTTTAATTTTTTTTTCGAAAATTATTTTTAAATGTTTAAAAACCCAACGAACCTATGACCAGTCTCTTAAAGTTAAGTTATGGTGAGTAAATTATTGATATGTGTAGATTTGCAGATGGTTTTGTGTTAACCTACCTAACGTCAACACAAATCAGCCATTGCCTATATTTTAGCGAATTATGAGCTACAGCTGTTTTTTTTTTTGTCCATACTTCTTTTTTTAAGTCTTTTGTATACTTTAGTTCTTTAATCTCCACAAATCTTATCTAATCTAACTTCTAACTAATATATAATAATATAAATGCGAAATTTTGATTATAGTCGATTATAGTCTGGAATAACACATAGGATACTTTTTATCCCGGGAGTATGTTCCCTTGGAATAATTTTTGACTTGTACGCGGGCGGCCAGTATTATTGTGAACGTATTAAATGTCACCCTGTATAATGCCGTGAAATGAAATACACTGAATTTTTAAACTGTGATAGGCTGGATTATATCAAAACATATTAATTTATTTCATAATAGGAGAAATAACAGATGTATAACAATTGTAATATGAGACATAGAGCCAATTACAGGGTCTCACGGGTAAAAAACAGGAAAAGTAGTAGATAACTTAGGATCACTAACGAGCACGATAGAAAAGAATATAAATATACACGGTGTCATTTTATTCGACTTACAAAGGCAGCCCACTTAATATACCCCGACTGAAACTACCCCAAGACGCGTTTTTTTTTTAAATAATTCATTAAGATACAAAAAATGTACAATCAAAATATTCATCATCATCACAAGCCTCCCCCAAGCGTCGCCACAACGACCGGTCTTGCGCGTCCCGCATCTATCGGCTACCCGCGACCTTCACCAGGTCAGGCGCCCGTTCACGAACAAGACGCATGCGCTAGCACCATTCGGCTCAACCATTTTGAAGGGAGCCAAATGATCCAACGCATACGCCACCATCAGCTAGACTTCATCAAAATAATGATGCATTAGAATTATGAAAAACCCCGTTATTAATGTTAACGCATCAAAAGAATATCGCCGTTCCATTCCGCGCCGTCCTTGGAACACAAGACTCGGACTGCGATCACTCCTGGATGTTCCAAACTAAGTCATGCGTCATGAATATTTTCATTTTTTAACAATTTGTGATTGAATAGATGAAGTGGGCTCCCTTTGTAAGACTACTAAAATAGGGAACTTGCATACAATTTTTTTATTTGCAAAATGAAATACTCATTAGCTTTAGTAAACAATCGTGAAATTATTTTTTAAATACCTTCATCAGCGATGAAGTTATAAAGCTTCAAAGATTACAATTAGAACAAAAAGTCCGATATGAACTTTGACGTCAAAGTCCATAACATCCATACAGCTGTCATAGAAAATAGCGTTTTCGCGAGAGGGACAAATATATTTGTTTAAAATAATTAAATCTCGTTTGTTTTTCGAGCAATTTTGATTCTATTTTCACTGTTAGTATTATATTTTTATATATTTCCAGATAAAAAGTATAGATACCTAATACATTTTTTTTTCATGCATATTCCTAATTGCACCATGTATATTACTTAGGTACAATAAGCTTATGCACTTTTATAAAAGTCAGCGTTCAGTCGAGTGCGTGCAGAATAGGTTTTAGTAATAAATGGGTCTTATGAGTACTCTTTACAAAAAACATTGAAGTCCTTACTTACAAACATGGTTAATATTTGACAAAAAGTTGTGTGCCTGATTACTTGAATAGTATGGTTACCCCCGTGTATGTTTTATTTAATCAGGTAATGATAATTCTTTATATCATTAACTGATTAAATAAGATGAAGTGGTGGAATATTTTACTTTACATTTGAAATATAGCAAACACGGCTATTTACAAGGAAATAAATCACAATCACTTAATAGGCAAATGATAATTATTAAGATAACACACATTTATAAATAATAAACGACAGATAGAAAAAATATTTTTTAATCTGTGACCTTAGAGAGGTCTTCAGTTCAATTACCAAATTATAATTTCATAACAATTTCTGGTTATGAACTTCTGAAAAATAATAATATGACTTTAAAAAAAAAAGATAAGTCACTCCGTGTCATTTGTGTCAATGTTATTTAAGTTAAATGAATTTTCAACATTTTCATTTTATCTGTACCAACGTTTTCTCGCTGAAAAAAACTAAAGAATTATTTTAGACACAATCTTTTAAAATAACATCAAATGAAATATTACTGACAAGAATATTAAAAGTCACCCTGTAGATAGACGGGTCATCAACTTTTTGCCGTAAAATAAAAAAAAATTGCAAAGCTTCTGGGTGGCCCAATTAAAATAACGATAAATCCTTTGCTTTAATTAAGTCTAGGCTACATTAATTATGACTAACAATGTGTTGAAACTAATCTTTGCATGATAAACCATTTTCCGGCTAGTTTAGTGGCACTCCGCGGTCTAGTAACTACAAGGCTGACTGATGATTAATATAAGCAATTAAATACCCGCTAAGTTAAATAGGGTGACCAGGCTTTTAAAAATTATAGACATCGTCGTAATTGGCTAACGATCGTACGAGGTAATGATGGGATTTCGTCGTACGACGAGATTAAACACACTCATATCTTCAGAGTGTCCTAATTGAGCTTGCAAATCATCGCGCTAGCACAGAAATCATTTTCATCGCGCGACAAATTTGCATCGTTAACTCGTACGAGCGTTAGCCCATTAGGACGACGCCTTAAGATTGAGATAATGTTTAAACACTAGCTTCTGTCAACAGTTTCGTCTGTATAAAAGTCGAAATTGATCCGAAGAGGACATGCTCCGTTTCCCGGTATGAATCTAGACAATTTCCACCCGTATGCCTTACAATTAAATCCATTCAGCCAAACAAACACGTGAACAGATAGACATACATACAGACAGAGGTAATTAAGCATTTATGATATACAATGTGAAATAGAATAAACACAATACCTCTTAAGGGGTACTCATCATTATGAACAACTTTTACTATGGAACCAATCCCGAAATCGCAAAATAAAATCAGCTGTTCAGTACATTTTGTCGATTTATGCGCACGTAAATGTATGGGGGAGTCAATTTTTTTTTTTCGCGATTTCAGTGTTGGTCTCATAGTGAAAGTTGTTCATAGTGATGAGTTCAATGACCCCTTAAAAATAAATTAAATAAAACTTTAATTCAGACTACAGTCCATAATTTTGTTAGTATTTTGGTGTTTGTAACAATGGTACTTATGCGAGTAGGTTAGTATTGTTAGTTAAGAGGTATTGCGTTAAAGGTTGTATTAGTAAATGAATGTTGCTTGTGGTTTTTTTAATGTACAATAGGTACTTGATTAGTTTAATAGATTCGCTTAAAACAATAGTTTTGTTCATAACATTTTGTCTGTTAAGAATTGCTCTTGTACCTAGCGAAAGTCATCTTGGGGTCTTGACAATTTATGATATTCTATCGGCGCTAGCGATTGTCGAAATCCATATTTGATTGAGATTGACCACGTAACATTTCTGGGCATGTTTCGTACCAGACGCTGAATAAAAAAACACGTTTCTTGTGTGGGAGGCCCCGTTAATTTAATTTTTATTGTTTTTTGTTATAGCGGCTATAGAATCACACCCTGTGTGATAATTTCATACCTATTACGGTTTTTGAGATACACCCCGCTGGCAGAGAGACGAAAGAACGGACCTTTGTCCGTTGGTTACCTTAGGGTATTGAACCCTAAAAAGGCACAAACTGACAATCGACTTGTCATCGTATATTTGCGTTATAACAGCTTCAATGATTGGTTTCATTCAGATGGCCATGATTATTTTCCATTGCCTAATTCACTGTTTTTTTCTTTTAACAGACTGATGATTTTATTATTTGTACCTACTTAGTCAGTAATATCGCGGAATATTAAGTGAGCTTATCATCTATATCTATATATACAAAGCTTAAGAATTTGTTTCCTTGAACGCACTAATCTCAGGAACTACTGGTCCGATTTGAAAATATCTTTCAGTGTTAGATAGCCCATTTATCGAGAAAGGCTAAAGGTTATATATCATCACGCTAAGACCAATTGTTGCCGAGCATTAATGAAAAATGTGACGCAGACGAAGTTGCGCGGGTCAGCTAGTACGAAATAAAAGGTTTATTATGTTTTTACAAACAATACTAACATACGAGTACTATAAATTACCAAAAGAATATTATTTGTTGTTTCGTTTATTTATCTTTCTTTACACACAATTTCCGGAAATCCTCTCTTAGTGCTCCCCTAAATTCCCAAGGAACTACATGCCAAACTTTAGCTTTCTACGACCAATAGTTTCGGCTGTGTGTTGTCTGTCAGGCACTCAGTCAGTCAGTAACGGAAGAATTTTATGGATTAGGATTACCAGTCGGTCGTCGTTCAGTTGTGTTGTCGGTTTTCAACTGGTTGAATTTTGGGGAATATGAATTTAATTCCGCCAAGCCCGGTCCATCATCGGACCACAAGACGAACGGCGATGCGCTACCGGTACATGGTGGACATCCCACCCACACGCACTAAACGTTTTGGGAACACATTCATAGTGCGTACAGCTAAGGAGTGGAATTCCCTGCCCGAGTCTGTGTTTCCTGATAGCTACAACCGGGGTGTCTTTAAGTCAAGAGTGAATAGGTTACTTCTAGGCAAGCCTGCTCCATCTTCGACCACATCATCGCTTACCAACAGGTGAGATAGTGGTCAAACGCGTGCCTATCAATAGTAAAAAAAAACAAAAACACATGTTTTACAATATTGTTTGCTTGAGATTATCATCCAACAGTTCCGTATAAAACATTTTACCGTAAAACAAGATCACAAGACTTATCCCTTAATCAACGCTTAATTAAATAAGAAATATAAACGTTCATTACTTTTTAGTTTGCACAATAGCACATTTTTTCACAATTACTTTACTAATGTCTAAGGAATGTCCTGAAAGCCTAATCGATATGGTCACCACAACCTAATTAATTAATCCTACCAGTTAGTGTTTATAGTCTTCAAATATTTTAGTATACAACTTGAACGTACCGTAATTAGTAATTACTAAGAAGTACATTAAACTCCTAACTATGCAGGTTAAGGTAAGAAGACAAAATGGTATTTTTTGTTGAAGTTTTTCCTCTTCAAATCCTAATATGTGAAATAAATTCTTCCGTTACTGAGTGAGTGACTGACAGACAACGCACTGCCGAACCTGCTAGTCGTGGGAAACTGAAATTTGGCATGTAGGTTCCTTGGGGAGTGTAGGGGAGCACTAAGAGAGGATCTTCCGAAATTCCTATGGGAACGGGAAAAACGGGATATGCGCGTATGTTGTCGCGAGCAAAAGCTTATCCTAATATATAAAATTCTTCTGTTACTGATGACTGACAGACAACGCACAGCCGAAACTATTGCTCGTAGAAAGCTTAAATTTGGCATGTAGATTCCTTGGGGAGTTTAGGGGCGCTAGACTTTGGCTGGACCCCCGTCTGCCCAGCCATTTCCCAGTTACGATGGGCTCAGTTTCCAGTTTCACCAGATCCAACTGAGTACCAGTACTTCACGAGGAGCAACTGCCTATCTATCCGACCAGTAACTGAACTCTGTAACTGGGTAACACGGTATCCCTAGATATCTTGCTCCTCCTTCTTGCTTTAACAACTTTTAACGACAACCAGTACAGTGGGATTAATGATCGAAGGTTTAGTGCGGTTCCTCTTCGAATTTCAGTTCCGGACTGCACCCCGTTCGAATTTCAGTTCCGGACTGCATCCCGTTCGAATTTCAGTTCCGGACTGCATCCCGTTCGAATTTCAGTTCCGGACTGCATCCCGTTCGAATTTCAGTTCCGGACTGCATCCCGTTCGAATTTCAGTTCCGGACTGCATCCCGTTCGAATTTCAGTTCATATGGAATTATGATTACAGACAATTATGTGTTTTAATAATACATTCAACATTTTTCAACGTTGTCCTACATAATAACAAAATGTCTTTCTTCAAAGTCATCAAAAACAATAATAATTGCTAAATTCGCTGTTACAATTTTAGCGTTAAAGATAATTATATTTTAAATGTAACTGTCATCATCTTTTGTGGCAACTAAAACAAAACGAGGTTGTTGCTCAAATCGGCAGATTTTTGTAAAATATTTAACGTACGAGCACAATAAACTTGATTGAATAAAACACGACTCTTTGCGACTACTAGACCACTATTTGTTACTCAGCCTAAAATGTTCCCACCACCGGACATAGGCCGGCTCTCTCATCTTCTGCCTAAACTATGCCTTTTGGGGTCGGCTCCCAGTCAAACCGGATTCAGCTGAATACCAGTATTTTACGTGGAACGGCTGCCTACCAGACCTCCACAACCATTTACCTGGGTAACACGGTACGTCTTGGCTTCTTGTTGTCAGATATCTAGCGTCTGATAACCCGTAACGACTGTTAAAGATCTCCAAATGACAGCCTGGTCTCTGTGAGATTTAAAATAATAGTGTAGGGTGTTTAAATAGAAATATCCCTTCATACCTAACGAGGTATGAAAGAAATAACATAATTACAAGCACAGTTAGAGAATACTAGTTGGCTAATTCTTGCGAACAATAACCTATTTGCGGTCGGAATCGGTTAACCATTGATATAATATTACTTGTAATGCAATTAATCTAACACCCAAGACATGTAATTTGATATTACTATGCTGTTTATTTTATAACTAGCTTTTACCCGCGACTTCGTACGCGCTAATCCTCTCTTAGTGCTCCCCTACACTCCTTAAGGAACGTACATGCCAAATTTCAGGTTTCTACGACCAGTAGTTTCGACTATGCGTTGACTGTCAGTCACTCAATCAGTCCGTAACGGAAAAGTTTAATATGTCTGACTTTATCTGATTGATTGGGAATTAATATTATGTTTATTTTGCATTTTTAACAAATAAAAACTGACGTAGTTAATTTTATTTAACTTATTATACAGGGTGTAACATAATTAACAAAAAAACCTGAAAAGGGATTATCGTACCCTAGATTGTGTATTGTAACGTTATGATCAACTTTTACTGTGAGAACCAACCATGTCATCACGAAAAAAAATCAAGTACCCGATTTTTTGTTGGCATAACCCGACATAATGTACTGAACAGCAGATTTTTTCCGCAATTTCAAGGATGGATCCCACAGTAAAAAATTAAGATGAGATACAAGGACCCATTTTCAGATTTTGCGTCCAATTTTTACGGACTTCGTACTCGCATATTCGCGTTCCCGTTGGAATTTCAAGAAATCCTCTCTTAGTACTCCCCAAGGAACCTATATGCCAAATTTCAGCTTTCTACGACCAGTAGTTTCACTCAATCAATCAGTTACGGTTAAAAATTTTAAATACATTGATGAGACACAAATTAAACAATCGTACTTTACAGATAGAATATAAATATAATACGAAAAAACGACTATTGAAAAAGGCTTTAAATCATATTTTTTAAATAAATAGATGTATATTAAACCCAGCTTCAATCTTTATCGTTAGCAAGGCTTATATTTAGTATCAAAACTGAACTTATTTACTTAAATAAGATTAGAAATGTTACTATAATATTACAATAGAAAAAACAGCACCCCAAAAACTTATCAACCATTTTAACTAGACTACAACATTATCTATAAATAAAAACAGAATAAATCTTGTTCAGCCAATGTCTTTCGCTGACTCAAGGTTCGCCTAGACAAAGATTTATGATACATACATACGTACAGATGCCTAACATACATAGTATACGTACACATAGTTATCTTATACAGACAATCTTTCACAGGCTTTGTCTGTGAGAGTCTACAACCAACCACTTCACGCTCACTTACACATTCAAGTGTAGGGTGAACAGAAATGAAGAGTATAATTTTGGGATAAATATTTTATAGTATACAGTCAGTTTGTATTGGTTATATTGGTGGTGCTATTACTATGCTCGGAGTATCTTATTTTTTAAACTTCTAAAATATTATAGTGAGAAAAGATTTTTTTGTACCGAATAGGCTTCGAAACTACTGGACCGATTTTAACATTTTTTCACTGATAGAAAGCTTATTTATAATTATAATAATCAAGAAGTAACATAGGTTATAATTAATTTTAGAAAAAATAGAGATATCTACGAAAATTGCAGTAATAAAGCGCGAACTAATATTATAAAGAGGAAAGATTTGTTTGTTTGTTTGTATGTTTGTTTGAATTGAATAGGCTCCAAAACTACTGGACCGATTTGAAAAATTCTTTTAGCATTGTATAGCTACATTATCAGGGAGTAACATAGGCTATATATTATCCCCGTACTCCCACGGGAACGGGAACTACGCGGGTGAAACCGCGTGACGTCCACTAGTATATTATAAAGACATAAAATTGAGGGTTTGTTGAAGGTAATCTTTGATAACCTTAGAATATAACACTGAGTATCATGAGTTTTAATCCCGGATACTTTTGAACCAAACTAGAAACTACCTATTTAATTGCAAAATGTGCAAGCAAATAATCTTTTTTATTATAGAATAACAGCGTCCATCTGAAAGTCAAAATTACTTATCTAATTTGAGTGTTATAAATAGAATATTTAAATAACTTAATTTTAACGTAACCTTAGTCAAATGTATGCTTCACAAATTTGTAAAACGGAAACAAAAAATGACTTAATTTCTTTCATTACGTCAAAGACCTGCTTAAAAAACTCAATATCACTTCATTTATAAACCAAACTTATAACCTCTATTAAACATTCTGTTTCCATGCATCAGACACACTTAAGTAGAAATAGGTATAAGTATTTTTTATATCAAGCCTTTATGTAAAAATGGAATATCACTAGTCAATACGTAAGTAATGAGCCCCCTCAGGTTGGTGCTAACTTGCTTGAATCAGGAGTTGCTATGGCCACTTTCAAGCTTCATCATCAGTTCCTGTTTAGCTCCCTTTTTATCTATACTAATATTATAAAGAGGAAAGATTTGTTTGAATTGAATTGAATAGGCTCCGAAACTACTGGACCGATTTGAAAAAATCTTTTATCATTAGATAGCTACATTATCAGGGAGTAAAATAGGCTATATATTATCCCCGTACTCCCACGGGAACTGGAACTACGCGGGTGAAACCGCGTGACGTCCACTAGTTATATCTATGGTCCTACTGCTCTGAGCGGAGCGGAAGTGTCAGACTTTTTCTGACCAAAACCCATCCATGTTCGTCCTTATGCTTTATGAGTTCCAGGGCCGCGCTGACTCTTTCGAACAAATTCCGCAACAGTCCAGCTCCCTAGACCCATATTATTGTACTAGCTGACCCGCGCAACTTCGTTTGCGTCACATTTTTCATTACTGCTCCGCTCCTATTGGTCGTAGCGTGATGATATATAGCCCATAGCCTTTCTCGATAAATGGGCTATCTAACACTGAAAGAATTTTTCAAATCGGACCAGTAGTAGAGATTAGCGCGTTCAAGCAAGCAAACAAACAAACAAACTCTTCAGCTTTATATATTAGTATAGATTGTGCTTAACGTAAGATAAAGCCAAATCGCATCATTAACAACAACACAATACATTTAAAGCTTGAAAAACAAAACAAGTTTTAATTTAAACTCTTAAATGACCAGTAAGTTGTTGCTAGTCGGTAGTCAACAAGTCATACAAACATAGTAGTTACATGCAATGTCTCGGCCACGGTCACTTTTATAATAACCTTGGTATCAAATCAATTGATTGCCAAATTGCAAGGCGAGGGTCGAACGCAATGATAAGTGTTATTTAACAAGTGACTGGCTTGTTGGTTCACGAGCCAGACTAAAGAGGGAGTTTTTCATTTGTTTTATTACGGACTAGCTGACCCGCGCAACTACGTTTGCGTCACAATTTTCACTACTGCTCCGCTCCTATTGGTCTTAGCGTGATGATATATAGCCTATAGCCTTCCTCGATAAATGGGCTATCTAGCACTGAAAGAATTTTTCAAATCGGACCAGTAGTTCCTGAGATTAGCAAACAAACAAACAAGCAAACAAACTCTTCAGCTTTATATATTAGTAAAGAAAGAAAGAAAGAAAAATGTTTATTTGGGACTCGCACAAGACACAGTAGTAAAATACGTAAAACTAACAGTTATAAAAATATGTTTACGCAGTTAAGCGGCATCCTAAAATTAATCTGTGCGAGGCCAAAAAGGAAGGAGTATAGATTTGGTTTGTCAAAAATGAGAGCTTTCCTTTATTTTGCCATGTGTTATTACTTGGCAGAATTTGATCCTTATTAACTACACTTTCGGATGGTGTAATAATATAGGGTCTTTTTTTCAAAATCAACCAGTTCAATCCTGGGTAATAACGATTTTTCAAAAATCTAATAATGCAGTTTTAGTTCTCATTAAAATAAGGCTCGAGACTCCTTTCAGTGTTTTTCGATATTCCTCATAGTTTAAAAATAACTTAAAAATTCACCCTGTATAGATTTTCCAAAAATAAACGGGTACGCTACTTTTTTCCCATCTCTATCAAAATAAAATATTAAATTTGATTTTGAAATTAATATAAATTTATTTATTATTTTTTCATCCATCTATATCAAAATTTATCAAAATCGGTTCATCGATTTCGGCGAGAAAGTGCAACAAACAAAAATCACGGATATATCACGTCAGATCTAAAAAAAAAAACAGGCTACAAAAATCTATAACCAGGAGTACGTTTTCACTGAAGATCTCCAAAATATTAGTTTAGATGAAGAATACTGTCCGACATATCCTAATACTAGCTTTTGCCCGCGACTTCGTACGCACACATTCCATTTTTTTCCCGTTCTCGTAGGAATTTCGGGAATTCCTCTGTTAGTTCTGTAATCCATTTTTGTTCCATTCGGAACCTGCATGGTTTATTTTCAGCTTTCTGCAAACAGTAGTTAGTAGTTTATAATATTAATTGTCCGGCTTCATTTAGTTTCAATTGACAAAAAAGATTCACGTATAAAAAGTTATTTGTAACCTATTTCCAGAATAACATATCATTTACCTATCATTTAAAATCCGTGATATATGGTCACCCTACACTAATCCCTATTCGTATAAAATTACATTTGAGAACACTTGAATTCTGAACCTTTGTGCAAATGCTAGCCACAGAGTATCCATTACTGACCTATATTCTTATGTTATATACATATAAAATTATACCTTATGTATATGTGTATGTGACCTAGTTTTGTAAAGCCTCCACGAGTAACACTTCACTACTTCCGGCCTTTTGCAGTCACCCCAGCTCCCAACCTTGACATTAGGCATTTTTTTAAACATTTCGTAGCCCATATGCTCAGAAAAGTTAGATATCTATCATCTACCATACTCAACATCGTCATACATCTTACCGTAAAAATACTTCACTTAGATAAAAAAAAATGCAATTTTGTTTAAAAAAGTCCGAATCTTTTTGTAGAAACTATTATGTTAAAACCATTGATATATAAAAAAACCCAAGATGCACAGTCTCGAACAAATGCAACACTCGAAACTTTCGTCAAAAACTGACATGTATCAAGTGTCATGTGTGAGTTGTATGTAGTTATACTAAAACAAAGTTGTTTTTACAAAGCAGTACAGTATGGCGAGCGATGCGAGACTGTTTGAAACTTGCGCATATTGCGCTTGTTTTTTGCGGACGTTTTTGAGATGCTGAGTGTGTATCTTGGGTTTTTTATATTTCAATAGTTTAAACAGTAACCTGTCATTTTGGGCCTGCGGACGGTGAGCGTAGGGTGGCGAGAGATGTCAGCATAGTAGACAGGACCCGCTAGGCCCGGGGCCTGCTAGGGTTGCAAAATTTATTCGAAAGGGTCACCGCGGCCCTGGAACGCAAAGGGCACACGGATGGGTTTTATTCAGCAAGAGTCTGACACTGCTGAAGGAGACATTTGATGAATTCCCATCCTTAAAAAAAGTACCCTATCATTTATTACTCCAACATTTGCGTTACCTTCCAAATTAATCAAATAAAGAACTAATCGAACCAGCGCAGCCCTCAGCACAACATTCACTCAGCTCAACCAGCGCCAAAAACCAAAACTATGTAGAACAAAGTGGTCATCAAATTATGTAAATAATTGCTTATTAGAGTCACGTTTCAAGTTACTACGATGCGTCATTGGCTCATCGTAACTGCCATTAATTAAAATAAACGTACGTAAACCACTGCATAAAACAAGGTAAATGGTTAAGTTTCTCATCTCGGGGAAATGCAATAGGTGTACGGAATCCCCCTCGCTAAAAAAGGACTGGCTTAACCAGTTTGCTTGGTTGGTTAAGAAATGAATGATAAATTGCCTTGTGATGTTCCCGGCAAATGATACTTGTACTAAGACTGAAGATTAGCTACAACCTGGGTTCTTTAAGTCTTCTTCTTATCGTGTGGGCAGTAAGGTCTAACGACCCCACACACCCTAGTGTCAGAGTTTCTAAACCGCCTCAAGGGCCTCTGACATGGTTTATTTGACTACCGCAATTTGGCGGCCGGGACCACCGGCTTATACGTGCCTTCCGAGGCACGGAATTATCTAACAGGTCATCGGTCTTTGCGTAAGAATAGGTTACATCTAGGCAAGCCAGCTCTTAGTGCACACATCTTCGCTTCCAACAGGTGAGATTGTGGTCAAACGCGAACTTATCTATAGTAAAAAAAAACGGACAAGTGCGAATCGGACTTGTACACGAAGGGTTCCGTACCATAATATTTGTTGTTATAGCAGCAATGGAAATACACAATCTGTGAACATTTTAACTATCTAACTATTACGGTTCTTGAGATACAGCTTACTGACAGACGGACGGACGGACGGACGGATGGACGGACAGCGGAGGCTTAGTAATAGGGTTTCGTTGGTTATCCTTTGGGAACGGAACCCTAATAATATAATGAGCAAGAATGTAGGTGTACTTTACAATCCTGCCAACCTTTCAAAATAATCTAAGCTTGAGACTATGAATGAAAGTAATGTCGCTAAAGTCTCAACAAACCACTATGACTATTTTTGTTGTAATTAATATTGTATTTTTCACGAATTAATTAATCCTTACTTATATTATAAATGCGAAAGTAACTCTGTCTGTCTGTCTGCTGAACCGATTTAAATGAAATTTGGTACACAGATAGTTTAGAGCCTGAGAAAGGACACAGGCTACTTTTTATCCCGGGAGTATGTCCCTAGGGACCACGCGGGCGAAGCCGCTGGCAGAAGCTAGTTATTAATATTCTATTAATCATCACAAAAACGACGGAAACTTAGCACAAGAAAACCACAAATTCTATCAAATTAACTCATTCAAAGAATTGACCGCGGAAATCAAAGGTACTTCACCGTAAAATTCTCTGCCCGGGTTTTTACACGCACAAATTAGACTTTATGCGACATAAAATGCAAGATCTTGACTCAATTGACTTGGAAAACCCCATAAAATACGTACTTAATCATTTGAAGTTTTCCTTTCAACTGCGCCATTTTGATTTACGAAAGTGAGTGATGTCATTTTTGACAGCTGTCAAATTACTTACTTTTTAAATAAATTGTTGACGTTTTTTCCTTTATGCGTCATTGTATTATCATTGGTTCGATTGTCCATGACTTACGTAGTCAAACTGCTGTCGAGATTGGTTTTATTTAGCGGTAAAAAAAATGGTTTTTTTGTGAGGAATCTCTAATAAAGATAATTTCCAGGTTTACCTGTTATAAAACCCAACTTACCTTTGAAAATTTAGTTTAGATTGATGACGAACAATTCAGGAAAATCGCCATTTTTGCGTACAGTCACGTACGCTTCTTTGATAAAAATCGCTAAAAAAAGAAACAATAGCATCCATTCGATATGGATTTAATATCAATATAATTCATATTCAGTTACAAAATAATAAGAAATCACGTAATCTGCCGCAAACGTATCGAAAGAAGCAAAAAAATTATTAAAGGCTGATGCTTTTTTTTTAACTAAGGGAATTATGTTACCCAGTTACTGGGTGGTCGAGGACAGATAGGCAGTTCTCCATGTAAAATACTGATACTCAGCTGCATTTGGTTGAACTAGTTGGGAAACAGTTAGGCAGAGTAATTGACGTATTTATACTAGAAGGGTTTAAGTGGTCAAATTGAAAAATTTAAAAAAATAAAAATCTTATACAAAAAACTTAGAAACTAGTGTTAGTACTTACATTCTCTCGAATTTTATAACATAACTAGCTTATGCCCGCGGCTTCGCTCGCGTTAAGAAGTTTAAAATTGACAAAGTTTCATACAAACTTTCATCCCCTATTTTATCCCTTTGGGGGTAGAATTGATCAAAATCCTTTCTTAGCGGATGCCTACGTCATAACATCTACCTGCATGCCAAATTTCAGCCCAATCCGTCCAGTGGTTTGGGCTATGCGTTGATAGATCACTATGTCAGTCAGTCAGTCAGTCACCTTTGAGTTATATATATTTAGACTATCATAATTACCTACCTACACCCTATGGTGTAGGTAGGTAATTATGATAGTCCTACATGACGATGTAGAGTATAGGCCTACATGTGACTATTCACATGTAGGCCTATCCAATGCCCCAGAACGGGGCTGTCCCACCTGTCCGCTATAGCTCTCAGGATGCTGTAAACAATCTTGATGTATCTTTTTAATCTTATTATTAAAAAACTCGCTCCATCGTAGACTTTGTCTCTGTCATCTCTGACCTAGACTAGAGTCAAGAGCAAACCCATAACAAATAAAAAAAAAACTCAATTTAAAAATAAAATACAACTTAAAAACCGGCTAAGTGCGAGTCGGACACGAAGGGTTCCAACCAAAAATTTTAATTATTTGTTGTCATAGCGGCAATAGAAATACACAATCTGTGAAAATTTCAACTGTCTACCTATACCTGTTCTTGAGATACTGCCCGCTGACAGACAGACGGACGGATAGCGGAGACTTAGTAATACCCGTTTGGTACGGAACCCTAAAAACCAATACAAATACAATAATTACGATTACTTAATCAATTGAGCATCACATCAAGATTGTTTACTATAATTTAACTACCTAAACCCTTCTAGTGTACAAAACTCAGTCATGTGAATGACGCTAGATGCTGAATAGCTGTATCATCACATCTATCATTAGCAACAATGACGAGAGACTTTTCAAGATTTTTGTTTATTTGTGATGGGTTTGCTCTTGACTCTAGCCTAGGTCAGAGATGACAGAGACAAAGTCTACGATGGAGCGAGCTTACCCAGAAGGAGCCTGTGTGTTCGAATTAGTCTAAAAAACCAGTTCACTTTATTGAAATACCATAAAGTGTTCATTATCATAAAAACCGTCCAAGTGCGATTCTGGCTCGCACACGAAGAGTTCCGTACCATAAACCTTAACTTTTATTATTTGTTGTTATAGCGGCGATAGAAATACACAATCTGTGAAAATTTGTCTACCTATTACGGTTCTTGAGATACAGACCGCTGACAGACAGATCGACGGACGGAGGGACGAACGGACAGCGGAGGCTTAGTAATAGGGTTCCGTTCGAACCCTAAAAACTGTCATACATCCTGTGTATCGTCAGCAGATGATTCTGGTTTTCTTCACAAGATATTATTATCATCTGCGTAGTCTTTAACGAATTTTACTGGCGTCGGTGTCCAGCCTAAAGTGATGGTGCTGAATACCAGTATTGGTACAGGTTGTGCTGATGAATCTTGACTTGGTTTGGGTGAAAATGATATACACAAACCTTACTGCTTTATCGGTCTTGCTATTAGTATCAATATCCACTGCCCGGATAGCTCAGTCGGTAGAGCATTGGACTTTTAATCCAAGGGTCCAGGGTTCAAATCCCTGTTCGGGCGATATCTTTTGGTTTAATTGAAGTAAATGAACTGAATTTTTACTTTTGTTACGAGGTTTAGAAGTATGTGGACCATACCCCATAGAAAACTAACGGAACCCTCTAAGCCTCCACTGTCCGTCCGTCTGTCCGTAGCGGGCAGTATCTCAAGAACCGTAATAGATAGACCATTGAAATGTTCACAGAATGTGTATTTCTATTGCTGCTATAGCAACAAATAATTAAAAATTAAATTAAAAATTAAAGGGGGCTCCCATACTTAACAAACATGGTTTTTCGGGTTAATGCTTTTAGTGCCCATCGGTGCCCATCACTCAGCATATTGGTCGAAACATAACTTGTTCGTGTGTACAACTCGCATCCGCGTCGTCGACCCATATGACGACCCATATGCTGAGTTCTGGGCACCGAAAGGGTTAAGGCACGGAACCCTTCGTGTAAGATTCAGACTCGCACTTGGCCGGTTAAAAGATTTTTATTTCCCACAAATTATTTTTAGAGAAATATAAAAGTATCAAAATAGTGAAGTAATTAAATAAGCATTCAATAATGCAAACTAGGTACTTATTAACTTTATGTCGAGCAAAGTCACGTGTACGTTGAACAATTAACACACTTAGCGAAATTCTAATTAGGTGGTTGTTTTGCTTGCAAACTTATTGGGTTTCCCTATTAAGGGCGCTATTACAAAATCGAGAGCTTGACGCGGACTAAAGCTGCAGATTCCGAGATTTATGGTGATTGTAGCACTGCATATAACAATATTGTTTAAAAATATTGTTTTACATTTAAATAGACATTTTTTTTTTCAAGCAAGGTAAAGTAATTAGTTACCTTAGTTATTAGTTAGTTTTTCTTTGAATTTGGATTATATTTTCATGGATAAAAAAATATAATTTCGGAGGAAAAATTATCAGTTACTCTCTGTTTTACGGAATAATTTTTGGTGTATTACTGTATGAAACATAATAAATTGAATTAAGCATTCCAAAGTAGAAGATACAGTTGTACCATAAACATTTTCATTAATGATAAAATTATTATATTTTCGATTTAGCAAAGCACCAAAAGATGCCCAAAGGAAAATTTTTGAAAAACCTTGTCTCTGCAAAGGAATTTTTTTTCTTTGCATAGACAAGGTTTTTACTAATGTTTGTAAGCAAATTGAAATATTTATTTAAAGCACTCCCAAGAAAAAGAATCAAACTTTCTTGGGCATATATTTTTCTTAAATTTGTGGCTATATCTAAACCATAAACACACATCAAAACTCGAGTCAAACGCTCAAATTCAAGAAAAATTGTAATAGTCCTCTTAAGCAATTCTCAGAAACCGCTTTTATTCCCGATTCTGTATTATTAGCAATAGGCTTATAATTCCCCTTACACGGGAATGGGACCACCACGTGACTAGCTAAGTTTTGGCTTTCTTTTGACGTAATAACGTCTTATAAATCGACGAACGCCGGCTGCACGCACGAAAAAGTGTCACGTTTCGAGAGCGACGGCCCGGATCAAGTAATAGAGAGGCACGATCGGCCTAAGCGTTCGGCTTGTTTGTTAAGAATTCAATTGTTTTCTTAGGACGTTATCACGTAAAATTATCTTTTGTAAACAGACATTTTTTTTTTATTTGGGATGGGTTTGCTCTTGGGAACAAAATCGACGATGGAATTAGCAAAAGAAGCCTGTTCGCTCTAACTTTGAAGATATCAGGGTTGAAGGTGTTTGGTAATACAGACGCAGGGTGAGAGTTCCACTCCTTTAATTGCTGTACGCATCTACACTAATATTATAAAGAGGAAAGATTTGTTTATTTGTTTGAAATGAATAGGCTCCGAAACTACTGGACCGATTTGAAAAATTCTTTCAGCAATGGATAGCTACATTATCAGGGAGTAACATAAGCTATATTTATCCCCGTACTCCCACGGGAACGGGAACTACGCAGGTGAAACCGCGTGACGTCCACTAGTTATGAATAAAAAACGTTTGGTAACGCTTAGTGAAAATTGGTGGAATGCATCAAGGTAGGGATGGTAACTTGCAATACTTTATATGCTCTGTCCACCCTTTCAAGATATACATGACTGATATTTTCATAATCAATCAATATTATTTAAAATTCTTCCGTTACTGAGTGACTGACAGACAACGCACAGCCGAAACTACTGGTCTTAGGAAGCTGAAATTCGGCATGTAGGTCCCTTGGGGAGTGTAGGGAGCACTAAGAAAGGATTCCCTGAAATTCCCACGGGAACGGGATAAAACAGAATATGCGCGTACGAAGTCGCGGGCAAATGCTAGTATTATTATATTTTACTTCTATAAATAACTAGCTTCTGCCAGCTCGAAAATTATTTCATGGGAGCATATTGCACATTGCTCGCAGAACAGATGGTCGATGGGGCCGAAAAGTTTTGGAGTGGCGACCGCGTACCGGAAGACGTAACGTTGGAAGGCGTCCCAGAAGGTAGACCGATGACCTAGTGAAGGTCGCGGGTAGCCGATGGATGCGAGACGCACAGGACCGGTCGTTGTGGCGACGATTGGGGGAGGCCTATGTCCAGCAGCGGACGTCTTTCGGCTGATATGATGATGATGATGATGGAGCATATTCTTGGAATAAAAGATAGCCTAAATCCTATTCTAGGAGATGGTCTTCCCGTCTGCTAAGTTTTATCCGAAACCGTTTAGGCGTTACGACGCGAAGATGCAATTTCGCATTTATAAAATTATAGTTAGGTTGAAAGTAGGTGATGTAAAGTATTATCAAGTCTGCAAAAATACTATTGTTTGTTTCACAATCTCATTGTTAATTTTGTAGAAAATGCATCTTTTTACACGTGATTCGAAATACAGTAATCATGATGTCAGCAAAATTAAGTATTCATGTCAATACATATTTCGCAAACTATTTGTACTTTTGTCATGTGTTAGCGCCAATCGCTGAGTCATTGGCTCCAACGTTTTTTGGCGCCAATGTCAACAACAAATGTTTGTAGTAGGATAACGTGATGTTCTCAGTGATTTGACGTCATTGATATGCCGTAAATTCTTCGGAAACAGGTGTTTGAATTTTTCCCGTACTTTCGGTAAAACCTTAGAGTCACTTTTGCAGTTATTTTCTTTGTTATTTGTGTAGATATTATTTAAGGCTGCTCTCTCGAAAAAAGCTTAAAATAGCATGCAGATGAAGCAGCTTTTTATCGGCTAACAGAGAATTACATCTGAAAAAAATAGTAAGTAATCTACATGATATGATACGTAATTTGGTTTAGCCAGAATTCGTGTATCGGTATCACATAATAAGAAAAAAAACCACCAAATCACCTCCAAATCGTTGGGATGAAACTATTTTACTCCTTCATTTGTTATCAAAAGAGTATAAAAAAATATTTACTGCTTTGCTACTACAAACGAAAATGATTTGGTTTTGTTACTTTTAAAAAGAAGTATTATCTACACTAATATTATAAAGAAGAAAGATTTGTTTGTTTGAATTGAATAGGCTCCGAAACTACTGGACCGATTTGAAAAATTATTTTAGCATTGGATAGCTACATTATCAGGGAGTAACATAGGCTATAAATTATCCCCGTATTCCCACGGGAACGGGAACTACGCGGGTGAAACCGCGTGACGTCCACTAGTTTTTATTATAAAAGTTAAAAATGCGGGTAACGGAGTGGCGCGTAGAGGGGTAGTTAGCTCCGTTTATATGCACAAGGTCATTGGCATGCATACAAGCCTTAAGGCTCGTTTTCAAGAACTGGTTTTAAATTAATGCAAATCTAGTTTTATAAGAAAACTTGCTTTTGCCTGCGAATTCGTATGCGCATATGCCGTTTTTTCCCGTTCTCGTAGGGATTTCGGGAAATCCTCTCTAAATGCTCCTCTACGGAGTGTAGGTAACCTACATGCCAAATCTCAGCTTTCTTCGACCAGTAGTTTCGGCTGTGCGTTGTCTGTCAGTCACTTAGTCAGTCAGTAACGGAAGAGTTTTACATATACTGTCTGATGATTGTAATTTAAAACGGTTACTGAAATTAAATAACTCATTACCAACCATAATAAAACAATTTAGCAATAACAGCAATTATGTTAAAAGTGTACAGTTTGGTTTTATTCCTTAATCTGGGTCTCGGGTATTGGGTTTTTTGGCCTCAATTCTTATTCATCTGTGCATTTTTGTGGTAATTGGTTCTTGAAACAGCTGCACGTGTTAATATTTTAGAGCCTAATTCTGAGATGCCTAAAACCGGTTTATTTTTAATTAATTTTATAGCTTTAGGATTTAAAGTAACACCTGATTTATTTACAGCTACCTACTAGCTTCTACCAGCGGCTTCGCCCGCGTAACTGTTGAAAAACGTCAAGTGCCTCCGTGCTCGAGCGGTTTAGGCGTTTGCCTTGTGACCCGGTGGTCGTGGGTTCGATTCCCACAGGAAAGCATACTTTTTAAAGTTGTTTTCCAGTTTGGTTAGGACATTGCAGATTTGAATCACCTGATTGTCTGATATAAAAGATGATTCCGTGCTTCGGAAGGCACGTATAAGCCGGTGGTCCCGGCCGCCAAATGGCGGTCGTCCAATAAACCATGTCAGAATCCCTTGAGGTGGTTTAAAAACTCTGACACTAGGGTGTGTGGGGTCGTTAGACCTTACTAACCACACGATGAGAAGAAGAAGAAGGCTATTGAAAATTGTCCCAAGGGCACATACTCCAGGAACAAAATGCCTATGTGTTATACGGTTAAAGATATTTTATTTCTCAAAAGTATTACAAATTCACTTATAGAGAAAACATTAATCTATACTAATATATAAAGCTGAAGAGTTTGTTTGTTTGTTTGCTTGAACGCGCTAATCTCAGGAACTACTGGTCCGATTTGAAAAATTCTTTCAGTGTTAGATAGCCCATTTATCGAGGAAGGCTATAGGCTATATATCATCACGCTAAGATCAACAGGAGCGGAGCAGTAATGAAAATTGTGACGCAGACGACGTTGCGCGGGTCAGCTAGTAGGTTTATAAAAATGTTATCTGCCAGTAAGCGTAGATAAAAAACAAAAGCAAGTATACATCTTAAAACTAACATTCCAACAATACTTCGACTTAACACATATCGTTTTAGTTTACAAGTACAAAATAAACAGATCCAAAGGTAGGTTACACATAATAAACAGCACAACAGCAAAAGTTTTGAGCGATGAGGGTAGGGTGCAATTCAATAGTTGATGCGTGTTTACTAAGGCCTACAACACAGTGCAGAACATGAGCGATTTATTAAATTGTTTTCGGTTAATATTTGGACATTTGTATTTATTTATTTTTGATTATATTTGTTTGTTTGCTTTCCGTTTTAGGGTAAACATTATTGCTCCGCTCCTATTGGTCTTAGCGTGATGATATATAGCCTATAGCCTTCCTCGATAAATGGGCTATCCAACACTGAAAGAATTTTTCAAATCGGACCAGTAGTGCCTGAGATTAGCGCGTTCAAGCAAACAAACAAACTCTTCAGCTTTATATATTAGTAGAGATATTTAAATTATATAGATACATCTTTTTTTTTGTGTGTGTTTACTATCATTATTTATGCTTGATTATACTTGTTTGTATGTTTTTTGTTTTATGGTTAATATTTATATATTCAATAGGTATATTTATTTATTTTTGAATATATTTGTTCATATGTATTTATTTTACGGTTAATTTTTGTACTTACATACATATTGATATTCCAGTCTATAATCTATTTCTATGCCTTTCCATCCGAATCCGTTCAGCAGTTCACTAGTGATTGAGTAACAAACACCCATTCATACATCCATCCGAACTCTCGCATTTTTAATCTACACTAATATTATAAGGAAGAAAGATTTGTTTGTTTGTTTGAATTGAATAGGCTCCGAAACTCCTGGACCGACTAAGAAAATTCTTTCAGCAATGGATAGCTACATTATCAGGGAGTTACATAGGCTATATATTATCCTCGTACTCCCACGGGAACGGGAACTACGCGGGTGAAACCGCGTGACGTCCACTAGTCTACAGCTACACTAATATTATAAAGAGGATAGATTTGTTTGTTTGTTTGAAATGAATAGGCTCCGAAACTACTGGACCGACTTGAAAAATTCTTTCAGCAATGGATAGCTACATTATCAGGGAGTAACATAGGCTATATTTTATCCCCATACTCCCACGGGATCGGGAACTACGCGGGTAAAACCGCGTGACGTCCACTAGTAGTAAATAATTTTAATATTGCACAAAATATTTTATATTATATAAATATATTGTGTCATTTTGGGTTCTTAATATTGTATGCCGTGATTTGGTGCATTACTGTTAATAACTATACAAATTATATGAGAATCAATTAGTAAATGATGGAAAGGTTCTCTTAATGAGTATTGCAACAGTTTAAACTTTTACTTTCTCTGTAATATTGTGCAATTCTTAAGAAAGAAAAATAAAACAAAGAATAAATCTAAAAAAATAAAAGAAGCAAAGAAAAATAGCTCAAACAAACACACATTACAGAAATATAATTCAATAAAACTTTACAGTGTTTTACTCGTCGACCCGGTATTTATATTTTTATTCTTAAAACAAGGGTCTATTATAAGTATGGTTTACAAAAAAAAATTCACAACACTAACCTACCACAACACCGTATTATTTATAAAAATATAAATAATTCATAAGTCGCTTGATAATTATTAACAGTGTCAACGCATACTATTATATTTTTTATAATAATTATTCTCAGGTACTTATCATTCTTTTTCAAAGATCTCACATAATTTTAGCAGAAGAGTATACATGACATACATTGTAAATGGCAAAATCAAGGCGTGCTACCCAGCTCTGCCTGACCCTATATAAGGTTGTTTTAGCGTGATATAATTATTATGTCAAGTTATCGACCTCCAATTTTAAGGAAGCAATATTTTTATCAAAAAATCAAAGTCTAAACGGATACTGTTAATAATAAAATATCTAAATTAATAATAACATACTAATGTATAACATATGAAAGTTTGTATGTTCATAATTAATGTGTTTGTTAATCAATCACACAGCAACGGAAGAACTGATTTGATTGAAACTTGAAACGTATAGACCACTAGTGGACGTCACGCGGTTTCACCCGCGTAGTTCCCGTTCCCATGGGAGTACGGGGATAAAATATAGCCTTTGTTATTCCCTGATAATGTAGCTATCCATTGCTGAAAGAATTTTTCAAATCGGTCTAGTAGTTTCGGAGCCTATTTATTTCAAACAAACAAACAAATCTTTCCTCTTTATAATATTAGTGTAGATATCCTGGATTAACATAGGATACTTTATATCTCAGTATTATATGAGATAGTTCTTGGGATAATTCCCGACTTTCACGCAGGTCAAGCCGCTGGCAAAAACTAGTTGGCAGTAAGTAAGTAAAACATTCAACATAAAATTTTATAGATATTGACTACCGGTATTAATGAATTCATGCAAATCAATTTAAATTATAATAGATACCGGTATTTTTATAGATCAACGGAACTTTTGAATCGAATCGATCACGGAAACGTCTTATAGACCGAAATAAAACAAAAAATGCAATCGATTTTTAATATTGTTACAAAATTAGGGTTGAAGGAATGTTTTTAATCTTTCAACCCTAATGTTCCGAGAAATACACATTTAAATAAAATCCTGTCGCTTTCTTTCCAATTGAACCTAAAACCAAATTGATTTTTATAAAAAAAATCTAGTTCTATCTCGCCACTAACGTTCCGTGATTTATCTCACAAATGATCATTTTAATAACTAACCCACAATTTTTAAAGTACAAGTTTTTGAGTAACGAAAAAAAATCTCTTCGATACGTTTAACAGCTAAACTACGAAACCGATTTTAACAAAACTTGGCAAGAGGGTAGCTTGATACCAGGAAAACATAATTCAGTAGAAATATTCCCGGAAAATGGCAAACTTTTCTTGTGGGCGATTCACGCCCACTTCTTGTTTTCGTGTGTTAATCAAAGTAAATTCGAGTATAGATCTTTAAGTTAAAAAACAAACCCGTTAAGGGAACAATAATAAAGAGTAATATGTTAGTTTAAGCAATTTGGCAGTTAAAATTCACTGACGTAGATGTAAACTCAACCGAATCGGAATTCTAAATCGAATCGAGCAATTTAACAAACTATACTCCCAACTGTAATCGATTCATCAAAAACTGGTGCAAATATCGATACTTACACACTCATTCACCGTAGTTATCGATTCCCCAGTTTGACGCATGCGTAAGTGTAGCTGTACAAATATCATCTGTTGAATGTAGCTTGGCACAGTCAGTCAGCCATCGCAGTGTGTCCCGACACATCGTCCACTATAATTTAATTTATTTTCCGTGTTTTCTGTTATTAAAAAAACCCGCGAACCGTAAGTAGCGACAGCAAAAATATCAAACACATTTATTTTTGTAAAACGTTCGTTTTGTGCAGTTTTTTGTGTGATTTTTTGTTTTTTTTTTTTCGTTTTTATTGAACAAGAGTGAGTATGAATAGTGATATAAACAAATAGGTGTTTGCCTTCGCTTATCACGAGTTATCAATGTGATTTACTTTTTATATTGTTCCGGTTCCGGTTGGTAGGACCTAGGTCAAAAGTTGACCTAGGTTTATTATGTTTAGTTACTTTTAACTGCGTATTGGTTTTTTTTTTTTTCAATTAACCGTCGCGTGTTTAAAACAATTAAGATTATCAAGGTTTGCCAGTGCTATGTTTTCATTCATAATTATTTGTGGATAATTAACATGTTTTGATATCAAAGTTATGCAATGGATTTAGCGGCAAAAAATAATGGTTTTGATAGTGAATTTTGTCTCAAAATCGTGATTTTTATCTAATTTATTATTTACACTTGTGACACTTTGACCTTTTTATGTACCCACATAATAACTCGAGTGCCTAAGGTCTTGGAGAACATATATTTTTTAAGATTTTTATTAGCTTGTCACAGTTTATAGATATAATTTTTGTTAGTAACTTAATCAATCAATGTTTTATTGCACAAATTAATGGTGCTTACATTAAACAAATCCTCCTTAGTTATACAATTCTGAACCACTCGAGAACCCTTCTGTGTAACCTACAACAAAAGCAATAGAGCCCATAGCTTTGGATAGTGGGCTCTTCACATTAAACAGAATGTTTTAGATACTTTTAATAATCGCTATGTCATAGTATAAACAAGGAGATAATCTGCACTATCACTACATTAACTCATCCTTTTTTATCAGTGTAATAATTCACCGCTAAGCATTTACTGCTCAATGATTATCACAAACGGAGATGTGGTCCGATAGAATTTTGACTGAATTTATATCTACCCTAAATAAATAAAAGTAACATTACACCAGAATATCTTCTTTGTCTTGTTGTCAGTACAAAATCTTTAAAAATACCTACAGATCTGCTTTCAATAATTATTTCACTGATTGAAATCTTCATTATACAGCGTCTTAAGATACCTTTTATACATACAAAAAAAGGCCACAATAAAGTTAGTTTTCAAAATAAAATCAAATTCAAATTATTCAACGTTTTAATCAAAAACGGTTTTGAACAAATAAATGCTTTTTTTGTGGTAATTAAAATACTTGCTTTTTAGATACATAATTGTACCCGTTTATAGCGTTAATAACACCGCGTTAAAAATGAAAAAAAAAATTGAGTACCCGCTTTTAAATGTCATGTTTTCTTATTTATACCTATCGTTTATTAAACATAAATACAAATTTTCTTTTCTACACACCTCATTTTTCTGCCATAAGAATGTGCCAAATTATATAAAAAATTAAAAGGCCAAAACATATTTTAAAGAAAGCTAATTAAATAAACTAGATTTTTTTACATTAATCAAGTTTAATTTATCATTAAGGTAAAACTAAAAAAAATAATCTTATATTCGACACAAAATATCGTCAAACTTTAACTTTTTCTTGCAAAATTAAAAGACAATAGCCGCCGTCCCACATGTGGGGACATGTGGTGTGGGTTTGTTAGCTTGTTTGTTTGCTTGAAAGCGCTAATCTCAGGAAGTACTGGGGGGCTACTCTCTAACGAAATCCGTTGTTTCGGGCTTAGTTTCGGGCGGGCATTTTCTACTTCGTATCACCTAACCACTGAGAACTAATGATAAAACGATTTGACAGTTACTGTGAAATCGTGTTGTCATTCATTCTCAGTTCGGGTTCGGGACTAATCGTAAGTCTGTAGGTGATACGGAGTAGAATACGCCCGCCCGCAACTAAGCCCGAAACTACGGATTTCGTTAGAGAGTAGCCCCCCTGGTCCGATTTGAAAAATTCTTTCAGTGTTAGATAGCCCATTTATCGAGGAAGGCTATATATCACGCTAAGACCAATAGGCGCGGAGCAGACGAAGTTGCGTGGGTCAACTAGTAATTTTATATTTCGATGAGTACAATGCATTGAAAACGGTAACTGTTTCTTTTACGCCTAAAGTGAGGGTAGTAGAAAGAATAATTGACAAATGTACCTCGAAAACTAGACATGATGGATACCACATAATTATGTTTAGAACATTGAATCTAAGACTCATTACTTATTCAATCCAGCTAACAGTTAAGAGGATACCAAAATCGTGTAACGCAATGTAATTACAGTACAAGTGCATAAAGTATGGATAACTGGTCGAAGGCACGTTCAAAGTGGTGTTAACGAAAATCACGGTTTGTGCAATTAACTGTACGGTCAGCTCAGTTGCTAGTTAAACTAATGGATTTACCATGTAGTTTTTAGGGTTAACAACAAAATTAAAATAAATATTTGGAGAACCCTTCGTCTCCGAGTCCGTCTCGCACTCGACCGGATTTTGCATATTATTTTGGTAATAATCGTGTTGTGACAGCTTAGGCCTAAGGCATTCATACATAAAAAACCCAAGATGCACAGTCTCGAACAAATGCAACACTCGAAACTGTCGTCAAAAGCTGATATGTATCAAGTGTCATTTGTGAGTTGTGTGTACTTATACAATAAACATTTTTTTTTTGCAAATTCAACCTTACACGGATCGCTTAAAGTTGTTTTTACAAAGCAGTACAGTATGGCGAGCGATGCGAGACTGTTTTAAACTAGCGCACAATTATACATTGTGCGCTTGTCTTTTGCGGACGTTTTTGAGATGCTGAGTGTGTATCTTGGGTTTTTTATATATCAATGGCCTAAGGTGACGAATAACGTAATGAGCAAATAATGATACAGTTCAACAAATTCAACTAACTCTTCTCTAAAAGATTATGTTTGAAACTTCGCATTTCAAGGGGCATGGTGACATCAGACTTATACTAGCTTCTGCCAGCGGCTTTGCTCGTGTTAAAGTATCCATGTACCCTTTTTTTAAGGACAGAAAATCATCAAATGACTCCGCTCAGGGCGGAGCGGAAAGGAGTGTCAGACTCTTACTGACTGAAATCCATCCGTGTTCCTTCTAGTGCCCTTTGCGTTCCAGGGCCGCGGTGACTCTTTCGAACAATTCCGCAACCCTGGATCCATGTAGCCTGTCCTCAGGGTCCCATCTATCTCTGTACCAAAATTCATCAAAATCGGTTTAGCGATTTAGGCGTAAAAGCGTTACAAACAAACTCACTTGAACGGGCAAAACAAGAAATGTCTCAAAAAACCGGCCAAGTGCGAGTTGGACTCTCACACGAAGGGTTCCGTACCAAAAACGGTAAAAGAAAAATCGATTCATGTATAGGAGCCCCCTTTAATTTTTAATTGAATTTTTATTATTTGTTGTAATAGGGGCAATAGAAATGCACACTGAAAATTTCAACTATCTAACTGTTATGGTTCTTGAGATACAGCCCCCTGACAGACAGACGGACGGGTAATAGGGTTCCGTTTGTTTCCCTTTGGGTACGGAACCCTAAAAACAGTTTTGCGTAATATTTTAATTTTTCAAAGTGAATGAACTTTCTTGTATGTTTCAAATTTTAGATACCTATCACAAATAGGAGCTCAAATTTACCTCACTAAGATTATCTTTAAGTTAAAGAAAGAAAAGAAAGAAAGAAAAATGTTTATTTGGGGCTCGCACAAAACAGACAGATGTAAAATTACTTAAAACTAAAAGCAGTCAAAGCAAAGAAGCCTTGATAATTATTTAAGCCAATAAAAGTCAAATTAATTTTATGTGACATTCCATGTTTTTCCCCTGTACCCTTCACTTTCCTCATTTATTATAATACTAGCTTCTGCCAGCGGTTTCGTCCGCGTGGTCCCTAGAGAACATACTCCCGGGATAAAATGTAGCCTATGTCCTTTCTCAGGCTTTAGACTATCTGTGTACCAAAGTTCAATTAAATCGGTTCAGTAGTTTTGGCGTGAAAGCGCGACAGACAGACAGAGTTACTTTCGCATATATTTTAAAAAATATATAAATAAGGATGAGTAAGGATAAACCCAGGTTTCCTCACGATGTTTTAATATTCCTAAATTAGACACAAGCACCCTTTATACCCTTGACGACGACGATATTAAGTTTCTAACCGGGGAATAGGGATCACCCCTTATCGTATGATAAGGGGTGATCCCTATTCCCCGGTTAGAAAGGTCAGTTATATAATTTCCTCAGTGGATAACGCAACTTCAACTAAACTTGTGTAAAGTCAGGCTTCAAAGTTCACAGTGCGGGTTAATAATACCAAATCAATAAGAATTTTATGAAGACTTTATTAATCTTTATTTAATAATAAAGATTAATAAAGTCGAGTGACGCAGGCGAAGTTGCGCGGGTCAGCTAGTAATAATTTACTAGCTGACCCGCGCAACTTCGTCTGCGTCACAATTTTCATTACTGCTCCGCTCTTATTGGTCTTAGCGAACTTTATATATATCCTATAGCCTTCCTCAATAAATAGGCTATCTAACACTGAAAGAATTTTTCTAATCGGACCAGTATTTCCTGAGATTAGCGCGTTCAAGAAAACAAACAAACAAGCAAACTCTTCAGCTTTATATATTAGTATAAATATAGATTAACGAAAACCTTAGGATTATAATAAAGGTCTTCATAATACTTATTAACATAATAGTTATAATGTAAGGGTTTTCATTCCGTATTAACGGAAGACGGAATATTGTCATGTAATCAAAATATGATACTTCACACTAAAAACGATCTCCTTTATTAATATCATATATGTATATATTTTAAAACGGTCAAAATCCCTTGCCGTTCATTATTATTTGGCAATCTTGTTTTATCCGCAAAAAATTGAAGTTACAAATTTGTGAATTCCATAACTTTAATTACAATCTAACGACCCTTTTCGTCCCTAAATATACCCCAAAAAAAAGTATGGATCGTAAATTCGATAAACTTAAAATACATACAACCTGAGTTGACTCATTCAATCATTTCGAATTAAAACTTCGACATCGAGAAATAAAAGAAAAAGTTCGAACCGCAAACTTGTGCAAAATATTAAAATTTTGAACGTATACTTTTTTTGTTAACGTTACCGGTGCGCAAAGGACATGCGTTCACTTTTGTAACAAGGACATTAGGTACAAGCGTTAGAACTATAACGTTTTAATTATTATTATTATGCTGACCGTACTTTAAGTGAAGGGGAATTTGGTTTTAACTGCCAAATTTTGAGGTTATTTCTTTAAGAAAAAATATTTAGATTGATTGACGAATGTGGTAAAATAACACGCGAAATTAATAATTCACAAATATCAAAATCACTGAGTTTGATAACATGGATCGGAATCAGTAAAAAACCTCACGGATCTGTTACTATTTTCCCGGTTTAACACAATGATTAATCTGCTCTAATTTCAAATCAGAGGCAACGGAACTGAAACATAAATCCTAGTCCAGATCCTGCAATAAAAAGACACATATTTAAATATTAATGTCAGAAAAACCACACGTTGTATAAATAAGCTAACGTTGGGTTTTTATTAACATAATAATCATTAAACATCATCATTGTATTCTGTTGATTTATTATTGGGACAAAAACTTTAGTATGCGCTGGAAAAATGACAGATGACAACTCGTTTTGGGGTTCCATAGACAAGAAATCTTTTTGACGTTTAATTTTTTTAAACTAATACTGAACAGATCAAGCTTGAAAATGCTATCATTCATCCAGCATTTTTCTTTGCGTGTTTCTGTCAGAAATTATGTTTTTTTTTGCATCATCTGAGTGTCCAATCCATGACCTTTTAGTAGCAAACGTAAAGGCAACTTTGATTGATTTATCATTATTTTCTAAGTAGGTTAAGGTCGTCCACTTTAGCGAGTAACCACGTATCTAAACGAGTATTTTAATTACAAAAATAGTGTTTTATTACACTTATGTTCATCAATTAATCTGCCGAAACAATGTTTTGTTTTTTTGGTAAGCGTCATGCTTGTCGCAAATAAACGCTTTTTCTTTCTTTCTTTCTTTGGGGTCGACTTCCAGTCTTACCGAATGCAGCAACCTGTACTTTACATGGAACGACTAACTGACCTCTGCAACTAGGTCAGATGATATAACGATACCGCTTGGTAAGCTTATTGTAAAGTCATATTTCTAAGGTTACTAGTAGGGTTCGGGGAATTCAAAGGTAACTTCGCGCCCCGTCAGCTTCTTGTATACCGACTGGAAAGTGTCCACCTTGTGTTCAATAACGGTCTGCTGGTTCTTGTTCAGGTGCACCTTGATCAACTGGGAGACGTCCAGCTTGATACTGATGCGCTTGCCCACGATCTCCGCGGGGAACACGAGGTCCTCCAGGATGGCGTCGTATACTGACGTCAGGGTCCTAAATCTGGGCCTCTTCTATTTGCTTGCTTGATTGTCAGACTTTCCGTCTTCAGACCAAAAATTGTCAAACATTGGCGACTGGCAAAGATCCTCAAGTGGTAACCAAGACAAACACCACAGAGGTATAAACTCAATATTAATTGGTAGCCCATCCACGCACCGACCTCGGCAAGTGTTGCTTAACTGTGAAGATCGGCCCGTGCGACTGTTATTACTTAGTCTCCATTGCTACTTCTGATTTATTTACATGTCTTTATATAATATATATATAAAAGCAGAAATTGACTGATTTATTATATATATAAGCAGAAACTGACTGACTGATCGATCAACGCACAGCCGAAACTACTAATCGTAGAAAGCTGAAATTTGGATTTCCCGAAATTCCTACGGGAACGGGAAAAAACGGTATATGCGCGTACGAAGTCGCGGGCGAAAGCTATATTGCACAGTTATCGGGCTAAAGCCGTGCGGTGCAAAGATAATTGCATTTGGACCATTCCAAGCTAGTCGAAGCCCGGCCTCACAACAGCAGTCGTGTTGCAAATCCGTTTATGAAGTTCAAAGGTCAATCAAGGCTTTATTTAATGGCTCCATGTGGGTTTGATCTCGAATAAACTGGTCGCCTTTGTTTGAAAATGTTTCAAGTAAATCGATATTTGTAAGTCGTTACGGCCTCCGTGGTCGAGTGGTTTAGGCGTTTGTCTTGTGACCCGGTGATCGTGGGTTCGATTCTCACGGGAAAACATACTTTGTAAAGTTGTTTCCCAAATTGGTTAGGACATTTCAGGCTGAAATCACCATATTGTGTGATGAAAAAGATAATTCCGTGCTGCGAAAGGCACGTATAAGCCGGTGGTCCCGGCCGCCAAATGGCGGTCGTCAAATAAACCATGTCAGAGGCCCTTGAGGCGGTTTAGAAACTCTGAAACTAGGATGTGTAGGGTCGTTAGACCTTACTGCCCAAACGATAAGAAGAAGAAGTCGTTACGGTAGGCAGAAGCCAAGAATTTTGACACCAGTCTTGCCAAAGGACATCATGTTATCCATTTAATGGCTTTTGGAAGTTAGATAGGCGGTTGTTCCATGTCAAATACTGATCATCACCATCATCATCAACATCATCATCATCCACAGCTCGATCTCGCCCTCTGCTGCATAACCATAGGCCTCCATTTTCTTGCGCCAATCCCCACGTTCTTGCACCAGTGTCATCCAGGTTCTACCGCAACAATGTCATCTGTCCATCTCGCCGCTGGACGATCCACACTTCTTCTTCCAGTCCGCGGACGACACTCGGTCACTGCCTAACTCCAACTATCATCACTTCGCCTTGCCAGGTGTCCTGTCCAGCTATATTTCAGTTCCGTAATACGTTTTTCATTGTTGAAACTTTCAATAATAATAAGCCTTTTTATTTCCGACAATCTTACAAAACATGTGTTTCTTTAAAAACTACTCATATATAATATTTTATTCCGTTATTGGAACCCCACTTTGGGTATAGGCCTCCTCCAGCCTACTCCATGTTTCCCTATTTTTCGCTTTGCTTCTCCATTCCTTTCCTGCTGTTGCTATTATTTTGTCTACCCATCTATTCCTCGGACGGCCTCTTTTTCATTTGCCCATAGGTCCTTCCCATATTGTTGATTCAATTGTCCATCTTTTGTCCGTGTATCTCGCTAGATGTCCTGCCCAACGCCACTTTTGTGTTAGAGCGTATTTGAGAGCATCTATTACCCTTGTCTTATTCCTTATGTGATCGCTTCTTATCTTTTGAATTTCAATACTAGTAAAGTAACTAACTTGAAATACTGGTACTTTACTGTATCTGGTTAGGCTGGAAACCGATTCCCGCATAGTAGGGAAACGGCTAAGTATATTGATTAATTAACTCATATGTGGCAACGAGCTGTCCTGGGCACTTCCTCTACGTCACATTTTTCATTAATGCTTCGCTCCTGTAGGTCATAGCGTGATGTTTTGGAATGAGCCATAGCCTTCCTCTATAAATGAGCTATCTAACAGTAAAATATTTTTTCAATTCGAACCAGTAATTCCTGAGATTAGCGCGTTCAACCAAACAAAAAAACTCTTCAGCTTTATAATATTAGTACAGATTAAATTAAAGTTTTGAACTAATGTATTCGAATATTTAATCCTAGATTTTTAATGAACTAGAACCAAAGCGAACTATTTAACAAGACATGTTTATATTAATAGTAAATAATTTTTAAATGAGTAGATTAAATTACTATTTCCATTTAGCTTTAACTGCTTAAATTATAATCAAATCGGTAATAATATAATTACTTCAATTATTAATATCCTTCCTTATGGCTTATTATTATTATATTACATACGGAACCTTTTTAATTATGTCAAGTCAATGTTTTGTATCAAACTAATGATATGTATATTTCCATACAGATTAATCGTAAACAGTCATATCTTATTTTATTGTTTCCATATTTTTTGTGACATTATGAAGTACTTAATTACTATAATATGTAATATGTACTGGAAAACCCCTGTTTTTAACCTTGCTTTATTTAACATCAGTTATCTATACTTCTATACTAATATATAAAGCTGAAGAGTTTGTTTGTTTGCTTGAACGCGCTAATCTCAGGAACTACTGGTCCGATTTGAAAAATTCTTTCAGTGTTAGATAGCCCATTTATCGAGGAAGACTATAGGCTATATCGTCACGCTAAGACCAATAGGAGCGGAACAGTAATGAAAATTGTGACGCAGACGAAGTTGCGCGGGTCAGCTAGTCAAACAATATAACGCAAAAACTATTTTCTTTTGAAGAGGCCGTGTTCCCAAGATTTTTTGCACTAATGTCTACAAAGTTTTGTTGTTAAAAAGTTGTTTGTAATTTTGAAGTTTTCTTAGTCCTTCTCCAGTTCAAGTTACGATTAATTTTCTGCCTACTATCCAAGCTCCTTTTAAAAATTTTATGTAAAAATAACACTAAATGGACATAATTTCACTACCTATCATTGTACTTGGTCACATCATCGTAAATATTAGATTTAAATAGCTCAGTAATCATTAATTTCATTGACCATTGTTATTTGAAACTTGTATCAAATGCACACGTGTATGTTCGCTAAGTTTCAAAAAATATAAAACAGAATGAAACGCAAGCTCACAAAAAATAAACCAAATAGCACTCATATGTTTCTCTGTGTGTTCATAAACAATAAAACAAAAAAAAAGTGACCATACACCACGTCTGATTACAATCTTCTCAAAAAAATCTTTCTAGACCATCTCATTCAAGATCTCTATCAACAACAGACGACATAGGCATTCGGAGCACGCTAAGAATTTCAATTAATATAAATTTTAGGTTAATCACGTAAATAACCACTTTCGTTCTTTTTATATTGTTGCTACACGGATTTCTCTTTCCGTATTTGCTGCTAAATGGCTTGTTTTTTACTTACATCATTGAGCCTTCCTTATCTTAGCCTAAGATTTTGATCTCCTTGTTAATTTTAATAATCCTGTAACATTCTATTTGAACATTTTTGGGAGCACTTTTATTCATCATCACCATTTGCCAACTGCTAAGCAGAGGCACCTCTTTTCATGCCAAGCTTTCCTCGCTGGCTTAGTTAGTTTTTATTCTAGTTCAATTTTCACCTAGCTTGTTCTTATAAAGTCCTAAGACACTATAATTTATTCGTTGTCTTCTATAACAAATTTAACAAACATGAGAACTATTTACCATGTACTTATAAGTCATATACTTGTTCAAAAGTCATTGAAATATTTTTCCATGACTATTACTTCACTTAGCAGCTATGACGGTCAACTCTAGGTCAGGCCTACAAATACAGATCTCAAAATTCGCACTACTACCAATTACCGTAACAATGCAAAAACCGGAAACTTAAAACCGCACTACTTCACTAATAGGAAGCAAACCTTGATTGCGACCTCAACTTTCATATGTGGGTAAACGAACCGAAAACGTATCAAGGTTGCATATCAAAATACCGGCGGCCACCGGTTTTTTCGGTATAGATTTGGACATAAGATCACTATCACAGCTCGAGAGTTCCTTAGACGGTGTTAAAAAATCATAAGTAGCGTGATTTACTTGTATGGTCTTGGTTATTTTCACTTTCATTATTTTATTTCCTCATATAATGAGTTTGCACACTGCGAAGGCTGGTTCGAAGTGGCGCAAGAAAAGAGTGTCTGGAAGGATATGGGGGAGGCCTTTGCCCAGCAGTGGGATACCATAGGCTATTAAAATAATAATAATAATGAGTTTTATGTCTTTCAATTAATTGCAACTAGAGTTTGTATTTCCTCTGACTTTCAATTATAAATCTATGTATCAACTCTCATAATACTCTACCTTTTAATCAACATTAGCTTCTTTTTCTCTCATATTAAGCCAACAACCTCGGTCACCGAATGACGCTTATCCAGCATTGGTCGCAAACATTTGTGTAACACGTTGGCTATTACGTCAAAATTGGTATACGTAATTATTGCATTAGAACATAATATTTTACACTCGGCCACGTGACTCAAGTGGCAATGCACTTCGCCTTGATTGTGATTTGTTTGCTATTTCGAAATAATCTTTTATACGTTTATTTTGCTCTACTTTGACGTCGGATTATTATTTGAGACCTTAGTTACTACATTATTATTCTGAATATCATTTATCTTTGTCCACATTTAGATAAGTTTCTTCATTAATCAAACTAAATTGTATGTTACAATCAATGCAATACATTGTTTCCACAACATATCTTGAAATTGATTTATCGGTTAAACTAATATATATACGGAATCTTAAATCACATTGATACTCAACTGCGCTCGAATCGAGAGATGTCAAATCATTGCTACCTGATTACACCTATGAATAAAACATGAATACTTTTGCCCTTAGGTCTAAAAATATCTCTTTCATTTAGGCGGAAGCATTATTATTATTTGTGACTGACGAAATAACAATTATATTTAATAACGAAATGATAAACGAGACACGGGTTATCATCGCAATAAATAAAGTCACAATTTTAAGGAGATAACCCAGGGGTCTTCTCTTTGTAAATTCAATCAGTCGTGCCGCACATTCGCACAAAACGGACGTATTACAAAATCAAAATCAAATACAACATAAAATTTAAATTTCGAAATACGAATTTTTAGTAAAAACAAAAATGGCCGCCGTTAACGGAAAGGATTCAGACCCGATCGTCCCGCCTTCGTCTTTGATCAGAAGGGTCAGTTCTCGATCAATCAGAAATTCGATATCAGAGGAGATAGAAAACGGTGACGGTCCTGTAAAAGGATCTTTTGTTAGTAAATACAAGAAAGCTCCAGAGGCGTTAAAGAGTTTTCATTTGACTGATGCTGAAAGTGAGCTGGAGGTACCTGGAACTCCAATGACTCCTAGGACATCTACCACACCTGGTTTGTATATTATTTCGATTATATTATTAACTTGGCGTGATTTTTCACGTTTCATGTTTTCCTTCACGTGTTTTGATGTTAAGTCCTTTTGTTTTTATACTCTTATGATTTATTAAAATTGTATTGTTCTTGTTTCGTGTTTTTCAACACGTTAATAGAATGATATACTGCTTTTGTACATTTTAAATTCATTCAAAATCTTAACTGGTTTACCTTTCATTTTGAACATTAACTTCACACTTTTAAATGAATAGGTCTCTCGTAGCACATACGAATTGTGTCACTTTAACCATATTTGCCTATTAGAACAAAGCGTTATTATTAATTTGTTAACAGTTTCAAGAGTCAAAACTAAGGTTTCCTGACCAAAACTTTGTACATTATTCACTTTATCAAATTGTTTATTGTTCTTGAACTAAAATATAAACATAGCCATGTGATGTTTGGATTGAAGGTCTAATACTTCATTTTGAACTGAATTATGTAGTGACTAGAATTTTTTGCGCTTTGTGCGATTTCAATTCCTCGGGAACTCAAATTTTAATTTTAGATTCATCAAATGCTTTCGACAGCATCTGTTATCGTCAGACTTATGATTTACATGTATTTCACTAAAACAATACATTTTTAATATGAATTACAGAGTGAGTGAGAGAGTTATGAGGAGTACAGTGTAAAGGTGGCTTTCCATTACAGAGGAGCGAAGCAGCGGAGTGGAGAAACGGAGAAATTTCAACCAATGGAATTGAATAAAATCTCCGCACCACGTGACTCACTGACATTTTAACTGACATGATTGGTTAATATTTCTCCGTTTCTCCGCTCCACTGCCTCGCTCCGCTGTAATGGACAGGCACCCTAAAGTTAATGCCTCTTAATCGGAATTTTTATTTTGCCACAGCGTACATACGTATCTGAAATAAAAAAAAATGTGTTTGGGCCGTTTAAGATATAGCCAGGATCTGCTTAACCCTGCAGATTTCTAAAACATTAATGAGCTCGTCTAGGTAACAATAATTTTTTAAACTAATTTATAAATGAACTACGTGTTCTTCAAGGTAGGCTTCATTTTTTTCAAACATACCTATCTAATATGTTTCCAACAATTTATGAGCACGCAACTGTCCGGAACGATTGCAACTTATTCTGTCAAATGTTTGGTTTGTTAATTAACTTCAGCCGTTAGCTAGCAAAAAAAACTTGCAACGTATGAACAATATTGCGTAATACTTTAGCTATTTACATCCTTGTCACGTTTTTCTTACATCCCATTAGTTCTTCAATTATTTTAGAGCAAAGTATGGAATTGAGTTCCTCTTGAGGTCTTTCTGTGATTCAAAGTTCATATTTGTAAAGATTCCTCTTCCATGAACATGTACCATCAGATGGACCGCCTGCTTTTTGCCAGTCTTTAGCATAAAAAAATGTCATTGCCATAGTATCCATATATTGTGCCTTTGTTCCCAGTCGCTCTTCACTCTCAGTCACACGAATGTCTCAAATGGTAACTAGGTTAAGTCGGACATTTCATTGTCAAGGATCAATCTTTGGATATTAAACCATTGATAGCATAATCGACCATTGTGAACAGAAGTGACAAGATTCAAGTGAAATACATTATTTAATGCGCGACTGCAAAATAGGTATACTTAGATCGTCCTAATTAAAATTTGAAGTGGAATCGCAAAATATTGTCTATTTAAGTAGAAAAAGGTGCGCCAGGAATTTGCACAAGTGTGCAAGAAAATGTTTTTACATCTAATGTTGCAAAACGATGCACTTCAAAGAATTTTGCAATCAAATAAAACTCAAAAGCAGAGCTAGCAAAATTGAAAAATCATCATGACCTATTCAGCGTCTAAAGCAGCTGTGAACTACATTCATTTGTTTTTATTCACGACATTTCTAACCAGTCCTCTTCTTTGTTCCCAGGTCACGAGAACTGCACCTTCCACCATGACCTGGAACTGGACCACAGGCCACCTACCAGGGAGGCACTCCTTCCCGACATGGCCGCCTCCTACAGACTCCTACTTACAGGTAAATATCCTTAAAGAGCATGTTCCATCTCCGACCATCGCTTACCATCAGGTGAGATAGTGGTCAAACGCGTGCCTAACGATAGTAAAAAAAAATTGTGGCATAGGGCTGAGGGGCCATTCTTGTACCTTCAAGTCGGAATTCACATCACAGTCGATATCTGTGAAAACACAGCTTTTTTTCTGGATGGGTAATCATCAAATGACTCCTTCCACTCTGGACGGAGCCAGCTGACTAAAATCCACCTGTACCTAATGCCCTTTGCGTTCCAGAAGGGCTACTCTCTAAGCCCGAAGTCCGTAGTTTCGGCCTAAGATGCGGGCTTTTTCTACTCCGTTTCACCTAACCACTAAGAATGAGAACACGATTTGACAGTTACTGTCAAATCGTGTTGTCATTAATTCTCAGTTACGGTTCGGGAATAATCGTAAGTCCGTAGGTGATACGGAGTAGAAAACGCCAGGGCCGCGGTGACTAGTTCCGCGACCCTAGAAACACAGCTAATTTCCCCACATTTTAACAAGATTTTGATATTGATTGTTGTTGAGTCGATATTTCGCCTTGAATTTGAACGTTTTTTAAAGTAAGAAAATAGGCCTTCAGTTCTGGGGAGCTACTTTCTAAGCTCGATGTTCGTAGTTTCGGGCTTAGTTACGGGCGTATTTTACTCCGTATTACCTAACCACTAACAATTAATGACAACACGATTTGGCAGTTACTGTCAAATCGAGTTGTCATTCATTCTTAGTTCGGGTTCCGAACTAATCGTGAGTCCGTAGGTGATACGGAGTAGAATACGCTCGCAACTAAGCCCGAAACTACAGACTTCGAGCTTAAAGAGTAGCCCCCCTGTTAGAAGCACACAAATCCGAATCAGTGGATTCTCAATACTCCTACTGTAATAAAAATTCTATTCGCTATGAGTGTCTGATCAAGCAAGACATGACCAACAGATGCAAATGTGATAAATATACAATTTGTTAACCGAAAAATGTCTAATCTTCAGGACTTGGAGAGGACCCAGAGAGGGCGGGTCTGCTGAAGACTCCTGAGCGTGCCGCCAAAGCTATGCTTTTCTTCACCAAGGGATACGACCAGAGTCTTGAAGGTATGTTTATTAATATTATACAGGCATCCAATAGCCCCGACTTGAGATAATACAAACATATTATTTATAAAAAAACAACCGAATTGTGAACCTCCTCCTTTTTTGGAAATCGGTTAAAAAGCAAGCTCAGTCATCGTCACCTACTGCAGCAATTTGGTTTGGTTTTGGATAGAGGGGTCTTGGCTGTCCCCTAAAATAACTCATGGTGTGTCAGTTAGAAACTCACTTTCAATGAACTATTAAAATGAAATAACGTGCGTCATAAGAATTTAACATGACGCAATAAGAAAAGTTCTTGCATCATTATATTTCCGCTTTCGAGGGCTATCGATCGAAAGTTGCATATATATTGTAATGTCTACAACACAAATATCAATTCCATAAATGATGATTTTTAACAAATAACGAATGTATCCATTTTTGATATTCCAGAGGTTCTAAACAACGCCATATTTGACGAGGACACCGATGAGATGGTCGTTGTTAAGGACATCGAAATGTTCTCCATGTGCGAGCACCATTTGGTGCCGTTCTACGGAAAGGTGTCCATCGGTTACCTGCCTCAGGGCAAGATCCTTGGATTGAGCAAGCTGGCTAGGTAAGAGAGCAAGGATTTTCATTAATTAGAACTTGATTTTGAGAGAGATAAGGTAAGCCAAGTAAAACAAGTAAAACTGTCTGTAAAAGATCGTTTTTAGTGATAACACCGCCCATTGTTACACCCTATTATTTTTTATGTTCCTATTGTAATTTGTTATGGTGTAAAATAAAGAATAATTAGTGATGAGAGAATAAACATGTATGCAGACTGATAAATGATATGATACTGCAAACTAAGGCTCTGCGATATAATCACATGATACTAATGTGATTTATTTAATTTAAAAAAATGTTTTCAAAAATTCAGAGCAAATAGTCCAACCATTCATTTATAGGTATAGGTCCATGCTCAGTAGATACCTACTAAGTACGAAGTAGCTAAAAACGTTATCACTGCAAATGACAAAAGCGAAGCATGCATGCATAATTAATTATACTTTCTGTTTTCACCCATTTTTTTACCTGTACTTGTTCAATTGTAGTTTTCCCATACTTTACTTCTCATCGTCTCTATCTTTATCTTTATCTTTATCTCTCTTCTTCTTTTTCTTCAATACTTAGTAATTCTCTATCATTATTCCAGGATCGTGGAGATCTTCTCCCGTCGTCTCCAGGTCCAGGAGCGTCTGACCAAACAGATCGCCGTGGCTGTCACACAGGCAGTCCGCCCGGCTGGTGTCGCCGTTGTTATTGAAGGAGTGTAAGTAGCCTTTACTTTCTGAATTATTATGTCAAGTCCTATCATTAAAGTGGTAAACATAACTTGCAACTTTTATCTAGATTATTATGCCAGTGTTTAATTGATCATTAGCCATCTCTGACTACAATTCACGTCCCCAGAGTAATAGTGACCAAATAAATAAAACCGTTGTTGTTAAAAAAAACGGTGAATAAAATTTAGTATAATTTTACAAAAAAGGAGACTCCAAAACAAGTAACACCGAAGTAATTTTATAACTATTAGTCGAAATCTTAAATCTCTGGATTTTGTGAGGGGTAACATTGTCCATCTCCGATGACATAATAATATGTAGGAGACTATGCCTATAGTTACTGTCAGAATCAGTACAAGCCGGCTATTTAGACAAGTACCTCTGTTGTACCTTAAGCTTAATTGAAAATTCCTATATTTTGCTACTTCTTTAAACGTAACGTAGGTTGAAAAAAGATGCGGTAAATCAGATTAAGCAAATATGCTTTATAATCTAACTGACGTCCGTTATGCTAATGACGAATTTACGCCAACAAACCCAACATACATGACGTGATTTAGATAAAGGTCGGAAGTAGAGGTATATTTAAGTTGCATATAGAACGTAATTTTACCAAAAGAGCCGACAGTATCATGAATTACCTTGTTGAGATTGTAATTGCTCTCGACTCGGCAGAATGAAATAAACTTGACTATATTAACGAGCTTTGAGTTAACCATTATGACGTTAATGGGTAGAAAAACTTTAATGCAGTCTAAATTGCACATTATAATAAAATAAGTTTTTCCTATCATCACGGAAATAGCTTAAACGCAATCTCAAATCGCCGTGCCCAGAGTAAAAAAGCGAAATTATGAAATTTTTCCATTTCGATCAAGTCTTATATCTTCGCCATCTAGTCTTCACACTAGATACTAGATGGCGCCACAGTTGATAATAGATCGTGATGTAGTTTTTCAATCACTCAAGAGGTGGCAACACTTGTCGTTAAATCACTTGGTTTATTTAGTTCAGCATATTTTCACTGGAGTGCGTTGGATGTGACGTTATTGCGATTTTACAATTTAATTCTGACATAGTTTTTGCATAACATAAGCACATAGGTATGCTTTTTCAACATCTGCATTTATTTTCATATTATTTTTCCTTTTCTAGACACATGTGCATGGTCATGCGAGGGGTTCAAAAGATCAACAGTAAGACGGTGACATCGACGATGCTCGGAGTGTTCCGTGATGACCCGAAGACGAGGGAGGAGTTCCTTAACCTCGTGCACTCCAAGTGAGACAGCGAGATTATGTGTTTACGTTGACGAGTCCTTAATATTTTTTCTGGGGTTTTATTTTATTCTTATAATCAATCTTTTATTTTTTTCTCTTTAGTGTCTTGTCTAGAGAAGCTTGATGTTTTTCTAGTTTTCTTTTTTTGATAAAAGTCTTTTTTATTTATTAAAGAAAAAATATTACGGACACCCAACTTGACGTATGGATTATTTTCTAAGTTGTTAGTTAAGTTATTGCTTTTTATTGCTCTAATTTGGTAATTTATAATTACTATAAAAAACAATTTACATTGTTGAAGCAAAAAAAAAGTTGCAGCTTATATTTTGTTCCTTTTTTCATACTTTTCTCTTTCTTTTGCAACAAAAAACTCAAAATAACCTATAAACTGCTAAAACAGTATTTATTACAACGAGAATAGGTATTTCTAAAAATAGACAAACAGATACTGCCTTAGATTAATAGTATAATTTAATATTTTTTTGCAATTTTATTTTCTGTTCAGTTTCTTTTACTTTTTAATTATTTCTTTTAATAATTAAATTGCACCATTTTCATTTTAAGTAAAAAGATACATGACAATAAAAAATGACAAAAGAATATTTATTAATTTAACTTAAATTTTAGTGGGGAATGTGATAACATTATATATTGCCCAAACTTATCACATTTTCCAAAGTAAAATTATATTTTATTAAGAGATTTAGTACAAAAAAATATTATAATATTTTATAAAAATTGTTGAAAGTTTTTTGGACCGATTAGTTTAATTTTTGACAAAAATCTCAAGCATAAAATGGCTGATGTTTGACATTTTTGGCATATTTTTTTTATTTTTTAGTAATATTAAAAAATGCTAAGAGCCGATGATGTTGCCTTAAAATGTGAATGTACGAATTTTTGATATGTTTTAACTATATCATGATTTTATAAATAAATGTTTTTTATTTTAAGTTAATTACGCTTTTTATTACACACCTATAGGACCATTACCCAAACTTTAATTTATTTTTTTTATTTTTAAATAGTAGATACTTTATGCATATACATTTTTTACCTTCTATTTCAACAAAGATTAACAACTGATGCATGCATATTTGCATGTAGCTCGCCCTTCTATCCTATGGGACTTATGTCTAAACACACTTCATACCTCTACACCTCCTGCTCTGGAGAATATTGATAAAATAATAATGTACTACCTATCTATTTTTGGTAAAGCAATTTTATATCTTATGGTGTTGGTTTACTTTTATTTTTTTACTGTTACGTATAGTAGACAATTTGTCTCAATTTTGATAAAATGCAGTGTCCATAAAAGACTTATAGCTCAATTCGAATCGATTTTATCGATATATAGTTGATACTTCCGATCTTTCAATCCAGTTTAGGAACTAAAGTAACTTCAAGGTTAGCTCTAACTTCTTTATATTTTTTAGGGTTCCGAAAAAAACGGAACTTATAGGATCACTCCGGTGTCTGTCTGTCTGTCCGTCTGTCACAGCCAGTTTTCTCCGGATCCACTGGACCGATTCTGTTGAAATTTGGTACACATATGGATTTCTATGACCCAAACACGGACGCGTTACGTAAATCATTAAATTCTTAGTATGGGGGTCACTTTTGGGGGTAAAACTAGAAAACTTAAAAAAAAAGTTTTTTTAACAACATCATGTGACATATCAAATGAAAGGGCTTACTTTGAGGGTTTTAATTATGTTTCTTTCATAATTTTAAAACTAATGGTTTTGAAGTTATTCAAGAAATTAGACGAAAAATGACCATTCCCCCCCTTATCTCCAAAACTACTGAGCCTAAAATTTTGAAAAAAATGGAGTTAATAGATCTTTATATAAAGATTACTACTACTTATTAGAAGTCTGTAGTGTTAAAATAACAAGTTAAAAAAAAAATAATACTTTCGGAACCACACTCTAGGCAAGCGTTGCTTAGCTTTGAAGATCGACGCGTGCTTATTTAGCCACGAACCATTATTATACATCAAGCTTAAATAAATAGCTGAAGTCAAATGCCAAATGTTTAGACCATCCTCCAATAATGAAATATATACAAACGCAAAATCTTTGGTTTAGTCTGCTAGATCATTTGACAGCAGATACACACAGAACAGCAGGTAATCACAGGCGAACCTGGGTGGGTTCGAGTACCAGGATTGTTTGCAGGTGTTCATTCTAGAATTTATCAGTAGAATCTAGTAGTCTTTTTTAGCTGCCCTGTTGACGGCAAGAACTTCGCTCCAACTACATGGCACTTAACTGAGACCACTAAAGATGCACCTCTGATCCCTTCAGGGAATTACAAGCGTGCTGTTATGACACTAACACGTCATCATCATCATCATATCAGGCGAAAGACATCCACTGCTTATCATAGGCCACCCCCAAGTGTCGCCACAGCAACCAGTTTTACGCGTCTCGCGTCCATCGGCCACCCGCGACTCTCACCAGGTCATTGGTCCACCTTGTGGAAGGCCTTCCAATGCTGCGACTTCTGGCACGCAGTCGCCACTCCAGAACTTTTTGTCCCCATCGGCCATCTTTCTATGAGCAATATGCCCTGCCTACTGCCACTTAAGTTTGGCGGTCCTTCGGGCTATGTCGGTAACCTTGGTTCTCTTGCGGATGGCAAGGAAACTTCAAGCATTGCCCTCTCAATTGCCCAATACTAACACGTATGTAGCAGTAGATATTATTGTGTCTATGAGTGCGGCTAAAAATCGTGATAGAATGATGTCATCGAAACTTCAATAGGCACCTATCAAAGCTAAACTTTATACAAAAGGTAAATGACAATAAATTGGAAAAGTTAAGCTATCTTAATGTGGCTCTGAGGAGTTTTTGCGCCACTTCTTCTTCCCAGCTAAAATACTAGGAAGTGGTGACGGTCGGGCGTTTTAAGGGATTGTCTTCATGTAAATTTCTGACGTCAAAAAATGCTGATTTTCAGCCTAGTTTAAATAAATAGATGTTGATTTTATTGGTTACATGCTTTGCAGTTTATAAATAAAATTAAAGACGACCATTAAATTGCGTAAGTCAAACGATGACTAAAGCAGTTTTTTAGTGTTGCTGATGTGGAATCATTCAGTCATTCAGTCAAAAATATGAAGCTAGTCGTCGATTCGAAGTCATAATTCAAAATATTCTTCACATAATTCGTGTCAAAAATATGCGCAGGTTGGAGGTTGAAATGCGAAAGTATAGTTAGATGGATGGAGATTTGTTAGTCCATCACCCCATAACGGCTGAGCGGATCTATATGAAATTTGGCACAGGGATAGATTATAGTCTGTAATAGCACATAGGCTACCCGGAAAAGTATATTTGGGAGTATGTTCCCTTGAGATGAGTTTGGGATCGAGAGTGAGAGATTTCTTTGTTAAAAACTTACAGAATCGGTTCATTCACCTAGCCTCGCTCAGCGCACGCTAGTCTATTGGTTCTTAACAAACACATCCCTCGATACACATCCTCGCACATCTCTGATGAAAACGCAGCCTAAGGCACTTGTTTAAGACCGCCGGCGATCGGCGAGTAGCGAGTAAAGCTTCAAACTGGAAACGAGGTGGCGAGCAGCGAGTAGCGAGCGAAAAGTTTCAATAGTTTTGAGGTTCGCCTTTCAGCGAGTGCTTTTGTTCGCAATACTCGCTCCGGCCCGCACTATAGGTAGAAATTACCGATGTATGGTGAGTTCTGACCGCCAAACGAGCATCGCCGAGCGAGTGTCACTGAGCGAGTACAATCTTTGATAGCTCTTGTCGCTGCGATCAACTAGAGGTAAGAGCCGCTCGCCGGCAGTGTGAACCGCCAGCTATCGACTATGAATGTATGTGTCTCTTTTACTCACACGAGATCTATTTCTTTTGTCCCTTTCCTCAGCGAGCAAATTGTCGATAGCTACTCGCTTCCTCGCGGTGAGACAAGTGCTTAACGCGCGCGAAGCCGCTGGCAGAAGCTAGTAAAGACATTCAATACATAAGACAGCGATGACAGTATTTCTCATAATTATGCCCTTGATAGTCAGCTTCGCTTCATACTTACTACTTTACAGTCTAGGAAATAACGACCATTTTCATTTATCATTGCACTTTTCTTGCTATAGGGTAACCAGAATGCCATGCCTACCAGGAACCTCTCCTTCCAAGACCTCGAATGATGAGACCAGCCCGAACCATCTAGAAATGTTTATTACTAAATAAACTGTTATTTCATTGGCACTTAGTTTCATTTCAACATACTCACATTATTTGCTTGACACCATTTGCAACATCATCATCTGCCTAGCCTTTTCCCAACTACATTGGGGTCGGCTTCCAGTCAAGCCGGATTTAGCTGAATACCAGTATTTTACGTGGAGCGGCTGCCTACCAGACCTTCACAACCCATTAACTGGGTAACACGGTACTTCATGGCAAGACTGGAGTCAGATTTACTGGCTTCTGACTATCCGTAACAACTGCCAAAGATCTATAAATGACAGCCGGGACCAACGGCTTAACGTGCTTTCCGAAGCACGAAGGAAACTCGGTATGTTAAGATGGTTACCCATCCACAGACCAACCTTGGCAAGCGTTGCTTAACCTTGAAGATCGATCCGTTTGCACACCATTTGCAACAAAGCAGCTGAATTTGAAAAGTTATATTCATCCTCCAGTTCAAAAGTTGGTCACTGTTGCCCATCTCAAAGGAGATTAGCCAAGGAGACAATTCGGCTTCGTCCTTGCTCATTATACTCATACCGTCCCCCCGACTCGCCCGGTCCGTACATATCTACCTACATGTATAGCTTGAAAGCGCCAAAAGTGCTGATGGTAAGAAAACTTTTTACAAAAAAAATATAACTGTCTTCTTTTTACAAAAAAAAAACCCTAATTTCGGAAGTAGGTGTTAAAAAACGAAGATACAAAACTAAAAACACCAAAATTAGGGTTATTTTATGCTTTCTAGTGCTTTTTATGGAAGTCGGTTATATTTTTTTGTAAAAAAGTTTTTTATTTTTCACTTTTAAGTGGTGATACTTGGACAACGTCTTCATCTACGCAGAAATTGAAATAAGCAAAAATGCTCATAAAATAAAAACAACTGAACCAATCTGAACCAAATTTTTACGAGACCAAATGACAAGTATGCCGCATCGAACTAAAAAAATCACACAAATTGGATGAGAAACCTCGGAGTAATCGGTGTACATACTTAAAAAAAAATACCCGCCGAATTGAAAACCTCCTCCTTTTTTAGAAGTCGGTTAAAAAGTGCTTGTATGGTTTGTATTTATTTTTATTCAGTCATCACAAATCACAGTTTTTGCAGTCATTAAAGCTGTCTGTTAAAAAATACAGTCTGTTTTTAAAATAATTAAAATGCGGTTTTTGATTTTATGACTCTTGTTCGGACACGTGCAGGCTTAGGCTTGTAAAATTTGTAGGAATTAGTTATTTAATCTATACATATAATAAAATCGTAGACTAACCGTGTCTGTACATTGAATATTTTTGCATGAAAATTACACAGAAAACTCAGGAAAAAGGTATAAAACACAAAAATGTAATTTTTGAAATTTTTGTCTGTTTGTCTGTTTGTCTGTGCGTTTGTGGGAGCATCACGCTTAAACCACAGATTCGATTGCAAATCTAAGTACTTAAAAATATTAAGTGATAACCCGAGTAACATTTAGCGTTTATTTCATCAAAATCGACCCACAAAATCAAAAGATATTGAATTTTTAAGTTTAGGAAGAAACTTCCTAATGTATTCTGATGAGTCAGAGCGCCATCTATTGAGAAAAATAAAATGCACGAAAGCATTCAAAATTGTTGAGTTATTTGTGAAACTTTTAATAAGTGGCAAAATAAGAGTGATCATTTTATACCTTTTCGTTATTGATCGATACAATCGATCCACAAAATCAAAATATATTGAATTTTTAGTTTAGTAAGAAACTTCCTTATATATTCTGATTAGTCAGAGCGCCATCTATTGAGGAACCAAAAAATGCATGAAAGCATGAATGTTACACCAAAACACATTGATTGAGTTATTTGTGAAACTTTTAATACGTAGACGTAGTCTTCTATACATATAATAAAATCGTAGACTAACCGTGTCTGTACATTGAATATTTTTGCATGAAAATTACACAGAAAACTCAAGAAAAAGGTATAAAACACAAAAAATGCAAATTTTGTTTTTGTCTGTTTGTCTGTGCGTTTGTGGGAGCATCACGCTTAAACCACAGATTCGATTGCAAATCTAAGTACTTAAAAATATTAAGTGATAACCCGAGTAACATTTAGCGTTTATTTCATCAAAATCGACCCACAAAATCAAAAGATATTGAATTTTTAAGTTTAGGAAGAAACTTCCTAATGTATTCTGATGAGTCAGAGCGCCATCTATTGAGAAAAATAAAATGCACGAAAACATTCAAAATTGTTGAGTTATTTGTGAAACTTTTAATACGTGGCAAAATAAGAGTGATCATTTTATACCTTTTCGTTATTGATCGATACAATCGATCCACAAAATCAAAATAGATTGAATTTTTAGTTTAATAAGAAACTTCCTTATATATGCTGGTTAGTCAGAGCGCCATCTATTGAGGAACCAAAAAATGCATGAAAGCATGAATGTTACACCAAAACACATTGATTAAGTTATTTGTGAAACTTTTAATACGTAGACGTAGCAAAATAAAAGTAAACATTTTAATACCTTATCGTTATTTACCGTTACATACGGGCTTCTTATTTAACGTCTTCCGCTGCCAAGTATTTTGTCAGTTTACATGGTCGATAGATGGCGTTGCACTGATGACGCGTTTTTCTGAATTGCGGTGTTAAGATTTTCCGCTGGAGAATGACCTCACACAATTTCTAAACACAGTCGTGTTTCGAAGGAATTTCGGTTTGGTCTCTGAAAGGTCTTAAACTGTTAGGGACCATAATTGGTTAAATCTCTGGTGCTGGTTTCGTTTAAAGTGCATTTATCGTAGAGTCTTAAACTGATTTAGTTTTGCGAAGTTCTGGACGGTTCGACTTGCGGATCAGGCCTGTAGGGTTCCGTACCAAAGGTGCTGTGCTGACGGGACCCTACTGCTAGGCCTCCGCGATTGATTCCGTTTAGAGCAAAGCAACGAACGGTTCGATTTGCGAAACAAGGCTAATAATAATAAATAAAAATCTTATATTTCAGACAGAGTCCATTTTTTGGTTAGTAGTTGGGTTTAGGTTAGTAGTTTGGTTTTTTATAATAAGGTATCGTACCAAAGGTGGTCACGGTGACGGGAGCGATCGATTTTGGGAGGCTACTCTCTAAGGCCGAAGTCCGTAGTTTCGTGCTTAGTTGCGGACGTATTCTACTCCGTATCACCTACAGACTTACGATTAGTCCCGAACCCGAACTAAGAATGAATGACAACACGATTTCACAGTAACTGTCAAATCGTGTTATCATTAGTTCTCATTGGTTAGGTGATACGGAGAGGAAAATTTTTTTTTTTACAATAGATAGGCATACGTTTGACCACTATCTCACCTGATGGTAAGCGATGATGCGGTCGAAGATGGAGCACGTTTGCCTAGAAGCAACGTATTCACTTTTGTCTTAAAGACTCCCAGGTTGACCGCAACTAAGTTTTTAATTCGTGCTAAGTATCAAACGGTTCGATTTGCGAGCCAAGGCAAATTATAGGGTTCCGTGCCAAAGTTGCTAATGGGACCCTATTATTTAACCCAGTCGATTTTTAGGGTTCCGTACCAAGTTTGCTAACGGAACCCTTTTTTTTAATATGCCACCACTGTCCGTCTTCCTTCAGTTTATGCGTTTTATTTTTGTCTCGCTAATGTAAAAAATGTCTTCTAGAAAAAGGTCGAATCTTTCACAATATAGCAAAATTCTTAATATTCTTAATATATTGAAAACAAAGTCGGGTTTGTTCGAACACTTTTCGAACTCGAGAACGGCTCGACCGATTTTCATAGTTTTTGTGTTTTTGGATTAGTCTTCGTCCGGAATAGCATAATAAGAATTAAAATACAAAAAAAAGAGTAGGTAGGTAGGGTAGGTAGGTAGGATAGGTAGGTAGGGTAGGTAGGGTAAGTAGGGTAGGTAGGGTGGGTAGGTAGGTAGGTAGGGTAGGTAAGTAGGGTAGGTAAGGTAGGGTAGATATGGTAGGTAGGATAGGTAAGTAGGTAGTGTAGGTAGGTAGGGTAGGTAGGTAGAATAGCCAGTTTTTTTTTTTAAAACGTTGCCCCACACTAGGAATTTCTTCTGTATCGTGGGTGCGTTCACAAACATACAAACTCACATACACAAACAGCCAGACCCGGAACATCTATCTGTAGGCCATACAAATATTTGTTCCGTGCGGGAATCGAACCCGCGACACGCAGCGCAGCAGCCGATCGCTCAACCACTGCGCCAACCGTGTCGTTGACGGGAGCGAAGCCGCGCGGGTCAGCTAGTAGATAATAACTACCTACTTATTTGCTCGGAATCTAAGTAGGTGGTTTATTTTGTAAACAATAATTATATAGAAACTTGTCAAGAGCAAAATATATACGGAAAAGTATTTATTTTCTACATCATAGCACTTTTCCGACAAACTGTACCCTAACAACTAATCCTTACTAATATTAGAAATGCAAAAGTAACTCTTGTCTGTCTGTCTGTCGCGCTTTCACGCCAAAACTACTAAACCGATGTAAATGAAATTTGGTACACAGATAGTCTAGAGCCTGAGAAAGGACATAGGCTACTTTTTATCCCGGGAGTATATTCCCTAGGGACCACGCGGGCGAAGCCGCTGGCAGAAGCTAGTAGGCACATAAAAAAGTGCCCGGCGAGTTGGGGCTAGGGATGAGTAGGACAAAGCCGATAAATCTGCCATCATTAGAAATAAAAAAAACCAGGTCAAGAGCGAGTCGGACTCACGCACCAAGGGTTCCGTACCATCGTATATAACGTAAAACGTTTTTAAAAATTTCATCGGCCTATATTGCAGTTTTAGATTAGCGCCATTTCTTGAACGCTAGTTAGTGGAAGTAATGTAATTTTTGTTGATAATTTCTGAAAAAGCGTGCTATTTAGAGACATCGTGTTATTTTTCCTGTAATCTTTACATAAACTTCTATCACATAGAATAATTTCGGATTTTTCTCTATGAAAACTTTGGAGACATGGGGAATGGTCAATATTTTTACATTTTTCATCAAAAGTCGAAAACCATGCAGCCAAAATATGTTTGAGGATGTACAAACAGCGCTCTTTCATATGATACTTTTGCAAAAAAAATATATCTATATACATTTTTATTTCTTTCTTATTTGCAAAATAATTTTGCAAACGTCATCTAAAACTATTCCAAATTTCAAGTTACAGCATTAGTAGTTCTTGAGAAATCCAGCTGTGACAGACGGACAGACTTAGTCACACCATAAGGTTTCCTTTTTACCATTTTGGTACAGAAACCTAAAAGGACGTATCAAAACAAAACGAAGTAACCGATTTCCGACCTTAAGTTATTGCCTTAAAATCCGAAATCAGTCCATTCGTTTTTCGTAGATACGTCCTTTTGACGGCAATTTGTGCACAAGTGTGTGCGCAAACACAGGTGCACTCTCTGTTCTTTTGCTCTCACAGTCTGAACTCCGATGAGACGGCAATCCGATGCGATCGGGGAGAGATCAGCAGTGCTATTCTGTAAATAACTATTTCGATATCGAGCTTCACCTGAGTGACAAAGCTCACAAAATGACCTTTATTACACACTAGTGGACGTCACGCGGTTTCACCCGCGTAATTCCCGTTCCCGTGGGAGTACGAGGATAAAATATAGCCTATGTTACTCCCTGATAATGTAGCTATCCATTGCTGAAAGAATTTTTCAAATCTGTCGAGTAGTTTCGGAGCCTATTCATTTCAAACAAACAAACAAACAAATCTTTCCTCTTTATAATATAAGTGTAGAAGTGTAGACAACATAAGTCTTACACAAATACGAATTCGATACCTCACCGCCGATTCCGCTGTTGAGACATCCGCTGTTGACAGAATAGCACTACATGTGCAATACCTACTTTCCGAGATATGAGGGTACAGCAACTTTCAAACTCCAGCCTACTACCGAGAAATTCTTAATAACTTTTGGGATATTTTAAATTGCATATGAAATAAATAATCGCCTATCAATACATACTCATCATTTATATTCTTTTTTACATCAAATAACTTACTTCACTACAAATAAACTAAATGTTTAACAAAACTCAAACTGCAGATAATTCGAAATCATATATCAATATGACATTACTTTTTTCCTCATAATGCAATACAGTTAAATTTATTTTTGTACAAAAATACTACTTACATAGAATAAATACTGACTGCACAGCAAATTTTCCATATTTATGGACAACACCCCGACTCAGACTACCCCGACTCGGATAGGTTAGGTTAGCCTTCGTGGTTATTTTTTTTTTTTAAACCACCCAGAACTATGGTGAGTCGCAGTACAGTTTTGTCGTGCATTAAGATTATTAGCTGTGCATTGATGAAAAATTTTGCTTTAGGAAAAATCGCTGTACGCTGCGAAAATAAATTGTAGTGTGTTTAGTGATATTTTGAGTTGAATATTTTGCTGTGCAATCAGTAATTTTGATGGGAATTCGGAATCTTATTGCATAGAAAAAGGATATTTTTTGATTTGCGTTTAAATACTACCCATAACTTTTTGCCGTACCCAGGGCAATTGCGACTAATGAGAAAGCATTATTTCATTAAGACCGCGACTTGCTTTTGGTTTAGATATTCTATGCGGTCCGTTTATGTGTGCGTAAGCGCAAGCGAAAACTACATAAGACTTTCTTCTGCAGTCGATTAAAAAATATCTAAGAAACTGAAAGTGAGGCGCAACCAGCGCAATCGACCGTCTGCGAAATCAGGTTGTAACTAGTAACTATATGTTCATTTTATTGATAATTTGCGTAAAAGAAGGAAAAAACACTAATTACTATTATATGCAAGACGAGGATAATAAAGTCTGTAGATTATATATACTGTAGGTAATTCTAAAAAAAAAGTCACCATAATCTAATAAGTCCGATTTGACAGCTGAGTAGAGAGGGATAGAAGATTGCTTTACCATTAAGTGTGAAAGAGATTTATTTTTATGCCTCTTTCATACTAACTAGTAAAGTAATGTTGTTTCCTACTGTCAAAACGGGCCTTTTTATTTTATGACAACTATAATAATAATATATTGAATAACATTAATGCATAGGTCTGACGACCCAAAGCTGAGCAAAGAAATTGCGTTATCGTTCAGCAGTCGATATATCTGCAATAGACTAATGTCTATTGCAGATATAGATATCAGAAAGGATCGGTAAGTGTGTTTTGCTGCAGAAAAACTTGCTGCTCTTGTCGCCAGCGCGGCAGAACTAGCTTTGTCTATTTGACGGACAGACAAATCAAAAGTGCCTGTAACTGGTCTGTTTGAAATAAAGAAATTTGTATATTTGTAGCATAGACAAGACAGTGTATAAATATAGCTAGATAATGTTACCATCATCATTATTTCAGCTGAGAGACATCCACTGCTAAAGCCCAAGCTTGCCCCTATCGACCGGTCCTATGTTTCTCCTCTGATCAAGATCAGTCCCAGTTGAATCATCTGACACAATTATCTCGATAATGTTACCATCATCTGCCCAGCCTTTTCCCAACTATATTGGGGTCGGCTTCCAGTCAAACTGGATTCAGCTGAATATCTACCAGTGTTTTACAACGGGTAACACCGTACTTCTTGGCAGGACTGGAGTCAGATTTACTGGCTTCTGACAATCCGTAACGACGGCCAAAGATCTACAAATGACAGCCGGGACCAACGGCTTAACGTGGTTTCCGAGGCATGGAGGAAACTCGGTATTTTAAGATGGTCACCCATCCACAGAACAACCTTGGCAAGCGTTGCTTAACCTTAAATAAGAGGGCAATGGAGAGGGCAATGCTTGGAGTTTTCTTTCATGTCTGAATCAGGAATGATGATATCCGCCAGAGACCCTAGGTTACAGAGATAGCCCCAAGGTTCACCAAACTGAACATTGCTCGCAGAACAGATGGTCGATGAAGCCGAAAAGTTCTGGAGTGGTGACCGCATCCCGGAAGACCCAGCGTTGGAAGGCCTCCCACAAGGTGGACCGATGACCTGGTGAGGGTCGCGGGAAGCCGATAGATGCGAGACGCACAGAACTGGTTGCTGTGGCGATACTTAGGGGAGGATTATGTCCAGCAGTGGACGTCTTTCGGCTGATATGATAAACTGCAGATTATCTACACTAATATTATAAAGAGGAAAGATTTGTTTGTTTGTTTGTTTGTTTGAATTGAATAGGCTCCGAAACTACTGGACCGATTTGAAAAATTCTTTTAGCATTGGATAGCTACATTATCAGGGAGTAACATAGGCCGTATATTATCCCCGTACTCCCACGGGAACGGGAACTACGCGGGTGAAACCGCGTGACGTCCACTAGTAATAAATACAAGAACACCTTATAATAAATACTAGGTTCAAAAATCCCACTGAAATTCCGATAATTATTATAAAAAGGAAAACAGTTCTGTTGTATTAAGATTAAACAGTGACTGTTTTATTACATGTTTGGCGCTGATCTCTCGATATCGTGACCTATGGCTTTAAGATATCTTCGTACTTATATTTCAAGAAGAAGTATAGGCATGTGATCTTTTCTTAAAAACTTATCTGTTCGTTCTCCAAGGAAGATGCATATGTTTATCAACCCCTTATATTTTGGACGTTGCGAGTAGTGTTCGCTGATAGAATGTTAATTTTGTTAGAGCTCCTTAACTACATTAGTTGACTTCTTCTTCTTCCGTTTAGATATCGACTGCTTGCTTTACCTATGAGAGAAGAGGTTAATAGGTGTGAATAGGTTACTTCTAGGCAAGCCTGCTCCATCTTCGACCACATCATCGCTTACCATCAGGTGAGATAGTGGTCAAACGCGAGCCTATAAATAGTAAAAAAAAAAAACCATATCAAGCTTTAATACAAGCTTTGGTAAAAACTTTTTTTTTAAGGATGAGAAATCATCAAATGACTCCTCTTGCTCTAGGCAAAAGAGAGTGTCAGACTCTTACTGACTAAAAACCATCCGTGTTCCTCCTAATGACATTTGCGTTCCAGGGCCATGGTGACTGTTTCGAACAAATTCCATAGCCCTGGCAGGTACTGGCCCTAGCGACCCCGTCTCCTATGCTAACATCTCATTGAGGCGCGCGTGGAACGGCAGCGCGCCGTCGGTCGACCCGGCCCTGGGGGGCTACTCTCTAAGCCCGAAGTCCGTAGTTTCGGGCTTAGTTGCCGGCGTATTCTTCTCCGTATCACCTACGGACTTACGAGTAGTCCCGAACCCGAACTAAGAATTAAAGACAACACTATTTGAAAGGAACTATTAAATCGTGTTGTCAGTAACTCTTAGTGTTTAGGTGCCCTTGAGGCGGTTTAGAAACTCTGACACTAGGGTGTGTGGGGTCCTGTAGACCTTACTGCCCACACGAGGAGAAGAAGAAGAGTTTAGGTGATACGGAATAGAATACGCCCGCAACTAAGCCTGAAACTACGGACTTCGAGCTTAGAGAGTAGCCCGCCTGGTCCTGATCGGACGGCGAGCCACCCATCGTTCGCCGTCCGCAGTTCCTGGGTTGTAGAGGTCAGGTAGACAGGTGCTCCATATATTGGTACTCAACTGCAACCATTTAGATTGGAAACCGACCCTAACATAGTTAGGGAGCGTTCAAGTATTACGTAACAAATTTGGGGGAGGGTCTTGTAAAACGTTACGATGCGTTACAGGGGCGGGACGGGGCGATTTGAACTACGCGTTACGTAACATTAACAAAAGTATTTAAGCGACTTTCCGATAATTTACGACCACATAATTTTGACTTTTAGGTACAAATGGTCACCTGGTGGTTATGTAACGTTTTACTAGGGAGTAGGGGAGTACAGAAAAACGTTACGGCGCTTTACGTGGGGGAAGGGGGGATCAAAAATCTCCAAAAATTGCGTTACGAAATACTTGAACGCTCTTTTAGGAGAAGGCTAGGCAGAATGAACGATTCGTTCATAACTGAAGAATGACTTAGACTAGTCTATAGAACTACCAAGCTCTTCACTGTTTCAAAAGCAACCAAGGGCTTTTGAAACCTTTTTCTTGACCTATAAACCAAGTTCCAGTATTGATACTGCTTGAACATTGAAAACATCAGTAGATAAGTCCATCCAAATAAGTTTTATTTTGATGTATAACAATTCCACGAGTAACCACGACCTCTACAAGTTATCTGGAATATTTTCGTGCATAGTCAAAACACTTCTAGAATCTCGACTTCCAAGATACAATTTTCCTACATCTATATCTTTAAAAATAAATAAAATTCAAGTGTATGTTTGTTTCATCATGCCTAGCCTTTTCCCAACTACATTGCGGTCTACCAGTCAAATTGGATTCAGCTGAAGAACTGAGGATGAAAGACAAGACTGGTGTAATTTTTTCTTGCTTCTGTCAATCCGTAATGACTGCAAAAGATCTACAAATGACAGCCGGACACAACGGCTTAGCGTGCTTTCCGAGGCACGGAGGAATCTCGATATGAATATGGTCACCCATCCACAGGCTGACCTCGGCAAGCATTGCTTAACCTGGAAGATCGATCTGTGTGGCAGTTATTATTAGACCTCGAGCTCCTCTCTTGTTTATTTATGATATCAAAATAACGGCTTTTACAAAATGCATATATATAAGTACGTGATACATAACAATTTTTTATCAGTCTTGTCTGTTCCGGCTGATCTTCGAAACGGCTGGACTGATTTCGATGGGACTTTCACTGGCCGATAGCTGACTTTATAAGGAGTAACGAAGGCTTAGTTTAAAAAAATATATTATAAAAATCGGACTACTCTGTAAAAAGTTATGCGTGTTCATACATAAAAAAGTAATATACGCGTCGACTTGAGAACCTCCTCCATTTTTTCGTCGGTTAAAAAAGGACAAGGTTTCCCATGCAAAAGAAGTTAAAACCCTTGTAAGTCTTATCACGCGGGCGAAGAAGCGGGCAGAAGCTAGTATGTGTATAAAACTTGACCAAAAGTAAGGTCAAGTAGAGACAAACACAGTGATAAGCCGCTAATTAAGTCGGAGTTATCGTAGTCTAGTTTATATTTAACTACGGCTGCATATATGCGATGTAGTTTGATATCATTGGCCAGTCTGTGAACACGTATTTGAGGTAAGCAGCCATTTTTGTTTTTCTCATCTTCAAAATAGTTAGCAAGCTAGTTAATTAATGTTTTTCCTTCTTTATACAAATTTAAGTCTCTTAAAACAGGACATTTACAAGCTTATCATACATTACTATTATTATTATTACTAGCTGACCCGCGCAACTTCGTTCGCGTCACAATTTTCATTACTACTCGGTTCCAATTGGTCTTAGCGTGATGATATATAGCTTATAGCCTTCCTCGATAAATGGGCTATCCAACACTGAAAGAATTTTTCAAATCGGGCCAGCAGTTCCTGAGATTAGCGCGTTCAAGCAAACAAACAAACTCTTCAGCTTTATATAATAGTATAGATTATTTATTTATTTTTCCATCTTCATCATAATTATTTTAGTCAAATACTGATCCAAATTGCCCTTAGGATAACTTGACTTTTACAACGATTGATTTAAGCAGTGAATATAATCCTCGAATATCTAAAAATTACGTGTCACAGTGTTTGTTATCGAACTCTTCCGAATCGGCTTGACCGATTTGCATGAATTTTTTTGATTATATTTGGTAGGGGTCTGGGAATAGGTCATAGGCTATTTTTTTATTTATATGGCAAAACAACGTTTGCCGGTTCAGATAGTTACAACTTATTTATTTCATAGTATCCTTTGACATTTGGTGCATTTATACAAGGTAATCGTCGGTTGTTACCTCATTTCGTTAAAAAACGCCTACTGGGGCTTCGGTCCCTCGTACGCTTTACACAGTTCCGGGACCTCAGGGTCTTAAGAAATATCATTGAACATATTTACATAAAATGACAACATGAATGTTGTAGTTTTTAGTATCGGATAACAGTTGCTATAGTGTCTACTGACGGGTTAGTCTGCCAATTCAAAGTTAATAAAGTTCTTGAGTTCGTTAGGCGTTGGTTCTGTGTGCAATACATTTACTAGTCTGTAACTGCCTCCTTGGTCGAGTGGTTTAGGCGTTTGCCCTGTGACCCGGTGGCCGTGGGTTCAATTCAAAGTTGTTTCCAGTTTGGCTAGGACATTGCAGGCTTAAATCACCTGATTGTCTGATAAAAAGATGATTCCGTGCTTCGGAAGGCACGTATAAGCCGGAGGTCCCAGCCGCCAAATGGCGGTCGTCAAACAAACCATGTCAGAGGCCCTTGAGGTGGTTTAGAAACTCTGACACTAGGGTGTGTGGGGTCAACCTTACTGCCCACACGATAAGAAGAAGAAAACAGTTACTAGTTCATAGTTTTTCTGTACTCAAGCAAAATTGTTCTGTTTCGATTTGTATGGCATGCATATTCAGCCTATAAATCCAGTTCTTCGTTTTTCTGTAGATAAACTTCCGCTTTGTGAGAAATAGTGGCGGGTGCATAATGCTTAAGGCTGCTCTCTCGAGAAATGCTTAAAAACAGCGTGTAGATGAAGCAACTTTTCGTCGGTTTACTGAGAAATTACATCTAAAAAAAAACTGGCCAAGTGCGAGTCGGACTCGCGTGCAAACGGTTCCGAACGAATTTAATTTTTTTAACATGTTATTTTAACACTACAGACTTCTAATAGGTTTTCCTGTAATCTTTAGGTAAAGATCTATTATCTCCATTTTTTTTCAAAATTTTAGGCTCAGTTGTTTCGGAGATAAGGGGGGGGGGAATGGACAATTTTCGTCTAATTTCTTGAATAACTTCAAAACCATTCATTTTAAAATTATGAAAAAAATATAACTAAAACCCTCACAGTAAGCCCTTTCATTTGATATGTCACACAATATTGTTCAAAATACTTTTGACCCCCAAAAGTGACCCCCATACTAAAAATTTAATGATTTACGTAACGCGTCCGTGTTTGGGTCACAAAAGTCCATATGTGTACCAAATTTTAACAGAATCGGTCCAGTGGATCCGGAGAAAAGTGGCTGTGACAGACGGACAGACAGACAGACAGACACCCGAGTGATCCTATAAGGGTTCCTTTTTTTTTCGGAACCCTAAAAATAGGAAGTAATCGACATGATATGATTCGTAATTTTGTTTAGCCAGAATTTATGTATCGGTATCACATAGTACGAAAAAAATCACCAAATCAACTCCAAATCGTTGAGATGAAACCATTTTACGCCTTCATTTTTAACAAACGTCAAAAAAAAAATATCTACTGCTTTGCAATACAAACAAAATAATTTGGTTTTGTTACTTTTTTTAAAATATGTGTTATTTTTATAATAAATTAAAAATACGGGTGGCAGAATGGCGCGTAAAGGAGTAGTTAGCTCCGTTTATATGCACAAGGTAATTGGCATGTACACAAGCCTTAACGTGGGGTTAGTGCAGATAACCGACAATACTTCTGGTCTTTGTTTCTAGGACATGCCGGTTTCCTAACGATGGCATTAGAGTAATATAGAACCAATCGACAACTTTCAGCTAAAGTTCGCAGTAACAGTATTTACTAATAACTAACTAAAGTTAACAGAAACAAAGAAAGAATAAAATGTTAATTTGGGACTCGCACAGGAGAAAACAACAAAATAATACAAGTACACTACTAACAATAATAACGAAGCAATAAAAATTAACAACACAAAAATACCTGAGCGAGTCCAAAAAGGCCCCTATCTCAGCTATATTAAAAAAAAATTGCTTGGGTAATATACAGCACCATCAATTAGATTTATACTATCGACAATGTAATGAATAAATTGATAAAACTAGTAGATATAGACACAGTCAGGCGAAGATTATTTACTGTTTTTAAGGCAAAGGTGAGGAAACTCTGACAATTCCACTCGCATTCTAGGAATACTATTAAATACGTACCGGCTAAAAATATTACACTTAGTGAAACAACCTGCGGGAGCCTTCTTCCATCTATGTTGGGGGCCGGCACCAGCCGGGGATTACGGAAGTCGCATAAGATCCCACGATCCTCGGCGTAGGTGAGAGACGGAACACCGGGGTGGTTTTAGTCAGTAAGAGTCTGACAGACCCCTCTGCCCGCCCCAGGGTGGAGGACATCCATGAGGATTTCCTCCCCATAAAAAAAAAGGCTTGCAGTCTACGCAGAAGGATGCTGCGGAAAGGGAGAGGGAAACCTCGACCTCTCTCCCGGCCCGCAGCAGGCGCACCGGACGTCGGAGGACGCCCCCCTAACTGGGTCCAGGGGCGGCGGACATGGGGATGTCCTTTGCCTCCCATTCAGCCGGACCCGAGGTGGCGGCGCGTGATGTTCTCGAGCGCCCCTCTTTAATGGAGGGAGTCAAACACCTCACTCCCCCCGCTGACCCGATTTGGGCATTACGGAAGTCGCATAAATTCCCGTGATCCCCGGCGTAGGTGGGAGATGGAACACCGAGGTGGTTTTAGCCAGTAAGAGTCTGATGGACCCCTCCGCCACATCACAGGACATCAATGAGGATTTCCCCCGTAAAAAGAAAGGCTTCCAGTCTAAGGGGAGGCAACTGAGTACCAGTACTTTACATGGGGCGACTGCTTTCCTGACCTCCGCAACCCAGTAACTGGGTATAATACGACACCCCTTCAAGAATGGTGTCAGCTTTGGCTTCTGAATCGTCAGAAGTAACGCTTGCGGTTTAACGTGTTTTTCAAGGCACGGAGGAGTTTCAGTGTGTTATGGATATTCACCCATCCACCTGCCGACCTCGTCAAACGCAGCTAAACCTCGAAGAAGGAACCGTACGGCTGTTTTAATTATCTAGCCGCCAGCCCTTCTCGTTACATGACCGACAGGTTTTTAAAATCCTTTCAGCCTTTTTCGTGAACAGATATATTCGTAGACTTGCAATCTCCACCGACCAGGATTGGGCCCACAGGGTGAGTGTAGAGAAGAGCCATCTTACAGTAAGAAGACTTAAGAGGAAACATTCCTCACCGTTCCATCATCGGACCACAAGACGAACGGCGATGCGCCACCGGTACATGGTGGACATCCCACCCACGCGTACAAAACGTTTTGGGAACACATTCACAGTGCGTACAGCTAAGGAGTGGAATTCCCTGCCGGAGTCTGTGTTTCCTGATAGCTATAACCTGGGAGTATTTAAGTCAAGAGTGAAAAGGTTACTTCTAGGCAAGCGTGCTCCATCTTCGACCACATCATCGCTTACCATCAGGTGAGATAGTGGTCAAACGCGAGCCAAAACTAACTAAAACTAACTAACTAAAAAGTCATAATTCGAGGTTTCGCTCTCGCCTGTTTTCTCCTCCAATATTGGACCGATCTAAAAGGTATTTCATAAACTTAACAAGAATAATAAATACTGTGCCCCTATGTTTTCCTTTTTGATGATATATTAACCGTATAAGCACTAGAACCCTCAAACTATGCTCAAATTTGTCCGATAAATCGCTATCAACAGAGCCCTAGTGTATAAATTTGGCAACTTTCCATGAAAAACAATAACATGGGGACACAGTATACATCCTTGTTACTCAGTTTGTGAAATATCTCTAATTAATATTCATTTCCTCTTAAGTCCCAGCTGACCATGCATGTTAGATGGGTCTCGTTCACATGTAATATCAACCGCACGGATCAATCTTCCCAGTTAGACAAGGCTTGCCGAGGTGGGTCCTCGCATGGGTGCTGACCATCAGTTATATTCCGGCTGTGGACAGCTCGAAAGTCTGACAGAAAGTGTTCAAGTCATTCAAAAGATATTGTGTTACTAAATAACTTCTTCTTCGTCTTATCGTGTGGGCAGTAAGGTCTTACACTGTGTAGTGTGTCCTTACCCTTGCCCTAGTGTCAAAGTCTCTAAACCGCCTCAAGGGCCTCTGACATGATTTATTTGACGACCGGCATTAAGCGGCCAGGACTACCCGCTGGAATTAGGGGGTCAGATAGGTACCTCGTCGCCCCATGTAGAATACTGGTATGCAGTTCCATTTTTATTATTGGTAGGCCACTGTAGTTGGACCACTATCGCACCTGATGGTAAGCAATGATATGATCGACGATGGAGCACGCTTTCCTAGAACTAACTCTTGCTTAAAAAATTAAATATTTCCATATATTTTCGTCACACGGTTACAGTTCTATGAACGGCCTAAGCATCCAGCTAGCCCGTTCATTAAATATTGTATGAGACACGTTGGCTGGAGGTCACCTAAGCCACTAATTAAACGGCGTCTTTCAAATAAGACTAAGCAGCCAATTAAACAGCTGATTTAGCTAGTTGGCTGCGACATATACACGGTGAAAGTATTCCCAAAAAACTGAAAATGGTAGGTCTCCTTATCATGTAAGGTCTAACGACCCCATACACCCTCGTGTCAGTGTTTCTAAACCGCTTCAAGGGCCTCTGACATGGTTTATTTGACGACCGCCATTTGGCGGCCGGGACCACCGGCTTACACGTGCCTTCCGAATCAATCGTCTTTTTAACCGACTCCAAAAAAAGGAGTTTCTCAATTCAACCGCGTATGTATATTTTTTTATGTGTGTTCACGAATAACTTTCTTCGTTTCTGAACCGATTTCGATGAATCTTTTTTTATATGAAAGGGTATACTGCCGAGGTGGTCCCATTGCCACCACGTCAGGATCTTATGATGGAAACCCTGAGAAATTGAAGGCAACTCTCGAAAATTGTAGGCACGCATCTGACTAAAACTTGATATTTATATGTATATCGGGTGATACTACAAAACAATAAAGGTTTGGATCAGACCTGATGATGGAGACGACAGAGAGTCAAGTGAACTCCACATCGGTATGTAGGAACTAACAAGTGTTTGGGCTTATTTCATTAGTATTGACGAGACCTTTACACCGAAAGCACTAAATAAGTTTTATTAAATAAGCTCCAGTTCATAATATAACATACGCTGTGAATGGGTGCGCCGGTACAACTAAAAAGTGACTTTTTTACAAAAAATAAAATCGACTTCCAAAAACAAAACACTACAAAGTATAAAATAACTTTAATTTCGGAAGTCGATGTCAAACAACGAAATAACCAAAAACACCGTTTTTTTATCAGACAATCAGTCTGATATTATTTCCATGCTTAGGTATATGGAGGTATTTCAGATAGCAATGTTGTGGCTGCTAACAATAAGACCTGCTATCGTCAATGATTCAGTGATGACGATAATTAAGCCAATTTGCTGTTCGTCATTCGCTGAAATACCTGTTATTGGCAGACCCATTATACCCATTGGCCAAATTGCCATGTCTGTAAATGAGTGAATGAGTTGTATGATAATTGTATGCACATGAAAAGGCTACGATCGTCGCTAACATTTGACCTTGCTTATCCACTTATCGATTCAACGAACATTTTATACAATGTTTTCTACACTAATATTATAAAGAAGAAAGATTTGTTTGTTTGTTTGTTTGAGTTTAATAGGCTCCGAAACTCCTGGACCGATTTGAAAAATTCTTTTAGCATTGGATAGCTACATTATCAGGGAGTAACATAAGCTATATATTATTCCCGTACTCTCACGGGAACGGGAACTACGCGGGTGAAACCGCGTGACGTCTACTAGTTCTTTATGATAATTTCAGATATTTATTTCTTTGTTAAGTGTCGGTACATTAGTTTCATCTTCCATTAGCTTCCCGTTCCCTGTAGCTATATAGCCTTTGCCATGAATTTGGCTATCATATACAAAAAAAAAAACCAAATCCGACTGGTAGTTCCAGAGATTAGCGCATTCCAAACTCTTCCGCTTTATGTTATTTGTATAGATTTTGCATCATTTTGTATCTGGACGTACTTTCTTTTACGTATTCATTATAGGGATCGAACTATTTGTTTATTTTCTCCTTCCCTATCAAATTCATGCAAAGGTCTGTCTGTAAAAGATCGCTTTTAGCGATAAGATCACCCATTGTTACGTCCTATTATTATTTAAGGTCCTAGTGTAATTTGTTATGGTGAACACAAACGAGACCTTATATTCTATTATATTAATCACTGTCTTCTTTGGGGTTCCGTAGCCGAAGGGTAACGAACGCTATCCACCCGTCCGTCCGTCCGTCTGTCTGGCAGCGAGCTGCATCTCCAGAACGGTAATAGACAGTTGAAATTTTCACGGAGTGTGTATTTCTACTGTCGCTATGACAAAATCAACATCTGCCTAGCATATTCCCAACTAAAATTGGGAACAGCTTCCAGTCAAACCGTATTCAGCTGAATACCAATATTTTACGTGGCTATAACAACAAATAATAAAAATTAAATTAAATTAAATGGGACTCCCATAAAAGTAACGTGTTTTTTTTGGTTTATGGTACGGAACCCTTCGTGTGAGTGTCCGACTCGCGCTTGACCGGTTTTAATCTATTTTACTTATTTATTTTAACTAAGATTTTTCGACGTTTTTCCATCTTTTCGCTTGTTTTGCTTGCGATTACATCTACACTAATATTATAAAGAGGAAAGATTTGTTTGTTTGTTTGTTTGTTTGTGTGAAATGAATAGGCTCCGAAACTACTGGACCGATTTGAAAAATTCTTTCAGCAATGGATAGCTACATTATCAGGGAGTAACATAAGCTATATATTATCCCCGTAATCCCACGGGAACGGGAACTACGCGGGTGAAACCGCGTGACGTCCACTAGTTATTTATAAACATCAGGTTATCTTTTCATCACCCTTGGTTGGTTCTTGTGTAAGAAGTTTTAAATAGAAATTAATCTGGAAAATTCGGCAAATTGATACCCAATTACCATGGATATCTGCACTATAACATTTTAACAGCTGCGATAAGTCAAATTGTCGTGATGATAATGGCAATTTCCTCTTCCACCATTGTTTTAAGTGTTATTTCTTTGCTGCATTAATCACCTACTGTTATGTGTAAAAAAACCGGACAAGTGCGAGTCGGACTCGCCCACCGAGGGTTCCGTAATTTGTAGATACATATTACTTTAAATAAAGACTACCTACATTGTTTTATGATTTAGTATCGTAGTTACAAATGTATAGTTTTCAGACTTTTCCCTATACCTGTAGTATAAAACGGTATTAATTGCAAAATTTCATAGTTGGAGGTCAACGGGAATTACCCTATAGATTTTGATTCGCTTGGGGGTGTCGAAATATACGTTTCTTGGGGCATAAATGGCCGTGTCTTTTTTTACTTTAACGTTAGAAGTTTGATCACAGGTTCAACGGAACGTAGACTTGAGTATATGTTTTAATTTCAACTCGATACCGCCTCGAGTTCCCGAGATAAACGGACGGACAACTAAATGATCCTATAAGGGTTCCGTTTTCCTTTTAAGGTACGGAACCCTAAAAAAATTAGTATCGTACTTATAGTTTGAATGGGGCGATGCCAATCTGGTCAAATTCAATGCTGATAAGACCCAAGCGTGTCTTTTTTCCGCTAAAAGGGGCAAATTCCACCCAGCTCAATCTTTTCGAGGTGTAACCGTGCCGATAACCGACCGACTTGAGCTTCTTGGTGTTACGTCAACATCTACCCTCAATTTTGGCCCTTTCACAGAGGCAAAGGCTCAAGTGGCTGCCAGAAAGTCAGGGGTCCTAGCAAAGGTGAGACAGAACTTCACGCCGGAACAGCTGCTCAAGCTCTATCAAGCGCAAGTTCGATCGTGTATGGCTCTCATCTTTGGGACGGATCTGCCAAATGCCAACTTGATGCCCTTGAGTCAATTGAGAAACGAGCCAAGAGGATAATCGGTAATGACAGGCTCGTCGAGTCGAAGCTCCAAAGTCTTGAGCATCGACGCCGAGTTGCTGGCCTGTCGGTTTTCTATCGGTTGCATTTTGGGGAGTGTGCGACGGAATTGCATGATTTAATTCCGCCAAGCCCGTTCCATCATCGGACCATAAGACGAACGGCGATGCGCCACCGGTACATGGTGGACATCCTACACACACACACAAAACGTTTTGTCTGATACTCTATTCCGCCCCGCCCAGAGCGAGAGAAGTCATTTGATGATTGAATTTAACAATTTAAACGTTCTATAATTAGGGTCCGTACCAAAATGGTAAAAAAGAACCCTTATGGTGTGACTAAGTCTATCCGTCTGTCACATCTGGATATCTGAAAACTACTAAAGCTATCAACTTGAAATTTGGAATAGTTTAGATCATCTTCTTCTAGTGTGGGCAGTAAGGTCTAAGGACCCATACACCCTAGTGTCAGAGTTTCTAAACCGCCTCTGACATGGTGGACTATTTGGCAAATAAGAAAGAAATACAAATGTTTATATTTTTGTGCAACAGCGACTGAAATGGGTTCTAGAAAATTCGAAGTGGGGCTGCTAGGATAATGACGAAAAATGTAAAAAATTTGAATATTCCCCCCCCCCCCCCTTATCTCCGAAGTTTGCATAGAGAAAAATCTGAAATTATTCTATGTGATAGAAGTTTACGTAAAGATTACCTACAGGAAAAATAATACGATGTCTCTAAATAGCACACTTTTTAAAAATCAACAAAAGTTACATAAGTTCCACCATCGGTCAAGAGATGGCGCTGATCTAAAACTGCAATATACACCGCAGTATTAAAAATCTCTGACGAATATAAGCTTCGCTGATGAAAATTTAGAAAACATTTCACGTTTTATATGATTGTACGGAACCCTCGGTGCGCAAGTCCTACTCGCTCTTGACCGGTTTTTTTTTTATAGGGGCTAACTAGGGGCTCAACATTTAGGTCCTTAAACTTAAGGGCCACCTAGCTTCTGAGCCTCAATGGTTGCACGAAAAGGCAAATTACGTTAAATCTATGTGATACTTTCCTCAAAAAATGCCTCAGACATAAATCTACGTGGTTCTCATATTATTTGACCGGCAAGGATGGTCTGGACTTTAAAATATCCCTCTGAGTGTTTCAGTGTTTCTTCTCAGGGTAGTCAGCTCTAGGAAACAGGCCTCATCTAGTTAAAATTGCCTTAAAAGATTGACGTGTAAAAGTGCTACGACTATTTACAAAAACTTCATTTAACATTTAAAGGTTGCTTAACTTATCTAAGGTTTACGAAAACGAGCAATTATTACTTTTGGTTGACATGATTATTTTTTATTTTATTTTATTATGTTTGGGTGGCTTACAGCTATTAATACAGGGGTAATAGTAAGCTAATTCACAACAAGCCATTTACAAGCCTCCACAGTTAACAATAAAGTAGGTATTGATGTACAGTTGCAAAATTAACTAACTATTACTACTACTAAGTTAACATAAAATGAAGTACCTGCGTAGGTAGAAATGTGCAACCACTATTAGAAAATATCAGAACGCATATAGTGTTTGGATCAAACAGTACTAATGGTTGCTAAGCTGCTTGCAAACAAATCAATTGAAAGCTGTTCATCTTTAACAATTTTGTTGAATGCTTTTGCTGAGCGAATCATGTAAGAGTTGCCACGATGAACTGTGCGGGCGTAAGGAGTATGGAGAAGATATCTTAAGCGAGAATGTCGAGGAGGAACGTTCAGAGACAGCTTTGAAAGAAGTTCAGGACATTCAATCACAATACACAACAATATGCAATAACAACAACAACACACAATACGTTACAATTATGCCGGTCAATTAACGTTAACGATTGATAAACTTTAGAAACTTTAGGTAACATCCCTGAATACACCAACGAAACAGTCTATTTAAATAAAATATTGATAACCTTAAAAGGCCCAATCTATCGGAACCCATGTAGCGATGTACCTATTGGTACATGTGTGGCGTATACCTATATTAATTCATAATCTTACTAGTTCAAGAGTTCATTCATTTTGATAAGTTTTAACTAAATAATATTGTAAATGTAAAGTTTATCATGAATGCTAACAATAACATTATTCATGATAAGAACCTGAAAAGAGAGAAATGATGTCAGTCATAATTTCGGTGACATTAAGATGATTATATTATATAACACTGGACCAGTCTGTCATGTTACCATCCATACCAATGGATGCTCAACCAATCTGTCTAATGCTCCTCCACACGCTTGGCAAACAGTGACAAACAGCGAACAACAAACACGAATGTTTGGAAAGGTGTTTGCTGTTTGCGTATGTGTTTGACAAGCGTTTTGCAGTGATCGGCATCGGTGTCGGTTTTTGTGCTCAAATCAAAGGGTGTTCGACAAACGTGTTTGCGATGTATCCAAACGCTTATTCTGTTCTATTCTGCCGTCATATGAAAAAGGAATGAAACGAAGTACCTAACCGATTTCAGACTTTTAGTAAATAACTTAGGTCGGAAATCGAGTACTTTGTTTTGTGTAGATACGTCATTTTTTCACTGCGGGAATACTATTAACCCGAAAGTAATCCGGAATATACCAGTACGTTTGCCAAGCATGTGGATGCCTTGTTTGTGTTGGGTGTTTGTGTTCGGTGTTCGGCATGTGTTTGGTGTTTGTCAATGTTTGTGGCAAACACCAAGCATGTGGAGGCAGCATAACAAGATGTAGCTGAATACCAGTATATATAAATACCTTTTGCCCCGCCTTAGCACCTACCAATTCTGTGGATCTAAAAAGGCCACTTTACCAGAATCAGAAAGCACATCACGCTACCCGTCACTTTCAAATTTTCCCAATCAACCTTGAACCGAATGCGTTAGCGATACAGATGAAAATGAAATTTGACAGTTGTTGTGTGGTCAATATTATGATTCTAATTATGATTCTGCTAAAGTGGCCTTTTTAGACCCCCTGATATACACGTTGCCATTTTAGACGTCACTACGTACGTGATGTGTCATCATAATGAACAAGTATTTTCATTTTTTAAATTATTAAAATGTTCATTAATATCATTTTTTTAATGAATGTAGACATTGGACAGATGAAGTGGGCTGCCGTTTTAAGACGGCTAAAATGGCCTTGAATTGTGGTATAGAGATTGGTTGAGCCTTGTAAAAGGGCTTTCAATGCTTTTTGTCCCCGATGTGTGTTTCCTTGGGTTAATTTCCGATATCCACGCGGGCGAATTCACTCTATAGTAAAATACAGGCTTTCAATATTGGTGTGCAAAATTGCAACCAAAATTGCAATTATGCACAACAACATTGTTTTTACTAAATACATTAGACTCGGTTTAATTTTAATAATGTTGTTTTAGATACTAGTCTTCTTAATGCCACTTTTTATTCATAAGTGGTGCAGCAACAATGACCTGCCACCAAAACCAATAAACTACAGTAGTATTATTTTCTTAATTCCAGATCACAACATGAAGCTGCTAATATTCTTCACGGCATCTCTCCTAGCGGTGTTAGTGTATTCCGCTCCAACCTCTGATACCGCTGTCGCTCAAGCTCCCGCCCCCAACGATGACATCCTCACCATCACCGAAGAATTCTTCCCAGACTCACTAGCAGTATACACCGCAGAACATGACATCGTCAAGATATTAACTCCATTAAACGCACTAAACTTTGACGACGACACAGATGAAGATGACGGTTCTGAAGGATCTGATTCTGACTCCATCATTTTTATCGTCCTAGCTGACATTCAGGAAAATGGTGACAAAGTTGACCAAGGGCTCTTTATGGTGAAGAACGGAAATGCAACTAAATTACTTGACAACGGAAGGGATGCTGCTGCAGCCAATGATGACACCAAAACAGCTTACTTTGCTGCTAAGGACGGAATCTACTCATACAATGCTGCTGAAAACAAAGCTGAAAAATACGGAACAGTGACTGATGATCTCATTAGTATCGCTAAAGTGAACGGCAGTGATATCATCTATGCCCTGACAGCTGACAACGTTCTGTACAAAGTCACAGAACAAGGAACGAAAAAGGAGGTAGTTGACAAAGTAACCAAGGCCAAGGAAATAATTTTGGATTACCAGAACAATTTGTTTTACTACACCAGTGAAAAAGACGTCTATGTATTGGTTGGTGATGAAGTCAAGAAGATTGAAGGTCTGCCTGCAAACCCATCCTATGTAAACATCATTAACCCACCTTTTGTCATTGAAAATGGTGTCCCTGTCGTCATTGACAACAAGTCTTACATTGCTTATGAAAATGGTACAAGTGAATTGGGAGATATTGAATTGGTAGTCAAGCCTTCCGCTTATTCTATGGAGGCTACGCTCATCCAATACTACGGTTACAACAAAAAGGTTTATGAATACAACATTCTTAATATAATTTTTGGGGAACTTCTGTCAGAACTTAAGTCATTCTTGGACGATAAGACCGACACTATTCAATCCATTGCGACACGGTCTCGGGGCGAATTGGTCGATTAAAATCTATCAAAAATCATATCGAACAGGATTCCTGCAGGGTGTCAATGTAATAAATAATAATACGACAGAAGTTAAAGAGAACATTTTTAGGTAACAAGTGGATGTATTTATATCATTATGTGATTCCTGGAAAAAGCAACCATTACCATACTAACATATTACCATTTCAACCCATTTTAAAATATATGTCTATATCAATACCAAATATACACACCTTGTAATGTCTTAACCGCGATTATAATGAAACAATAATCCTGTATGCTAACCTAGGATAATGAAACAAACTATGCGTTGTTACCAAAAATAAAAGATTGATAAATCTTCAAATTTTCATTTAATCTAAACAGTTTTTTTAAAGCGTAGTGAGGCGTGGTAGACTATAGCCCACTGCCTCTGACAGAGAGGGGGTTTGACTTCCAGCAGTGGAAACGTGTTAGGGTGATTATGCTTATGCTGATGTAATCTTCCCGTCTTGTCCGTCAGTGTACGACTAAACGCCGACAGACACTACGCCGACAGACTGAACACCGACAAGGCTTTACTTCGACGGGACTCTTCGCCGACAGGGCTCATCAGCGATGCAACTTAAGTGTACTACGTGAGCTCGACAAATGGATGTGCGATTAACGCTTATGCGACAAAACTGTACTGCGACTCACCATAGTTCGAATGCATGCTTGTGTGACACACTGAAGATCGATAACACCGGGACTCAGAGTACCCCGACTCGGATAGGTTAGGTTATTTTTTTTATTGCGTCGCTGATGAGCCCTGTCGGCGAAGAGTCCTGTCGGCGAAGTGTCCTGTCAGCGAAGAGTCCCGTCGAAGTAAAGTCTTGTCGGTGTTCAGTCTGACGGCGTAGTGTCTGTCGGCGTTTAGTCGTACACTCCTTTTCCGTAAACAGTAGTGCTATTCTGTAACAACATTTTCGTATCTCGACAGTGGAATCCGAAGTGAGTATCAAATTAAGACCTTTATGTTGTGTGTTATAAAACTCACTTTGTGAGTTTTGTCACTCAGGTGAAGCTCGATATCGAAATAGTTATTTACAGAATAGACTGGCAGCTCTCCGTGAAGAAGTGAGCCAGAGTGAAGTGTCATTTCACCTTTCAGTAGATTCTGAAAAAAGCTGACTGTGAAGAGTTAGGTGAAATGAGCTGTCATACCTCCTTAAGGCTGCTCTCCCGAAAAATGCTTAAAAACAGCGTGCAGATGAAGCATCTTTTCGTCGGCATTTACTGAGAAATTACATCTGAAAAAAATAGGTAGTAATCTAAATGATATGATACGTAATTTGGTTTAGCCAGAATTTATGTATCGGTATCAAATAATAAGACAAAAATCACCAAATCACCTCCAAATCGTTGAGATGAAACCATTTTACTCCTTCATTTTTTAACAAAAGTCAAAAAAAAATCTACTGCTTTGCAATACAAACAAAAATAATTTGGTTTTGTTACTTTTTTTTAAAATATGTGTTATTTTTTTATAATTAATTAAAAATGCGGGTAGCGGTGTGGCGCGTAGAGGAGTACCTAGTTAGCTCCGTTTATATGCACAAGGTCACTGGCATGTATACAAGCCTTAAGTTAGTGGTTGACAGCTCATTTCAACTCAGTTATCACGGTGAGATGATCCTTACTTAATAATATAAAACAAAACTCTGTCTGTCTGTCTGTCTGTCGCGCTTTGACGCCAAAAGTACTGAGCCTGAGAAAGGACATAGGCAACTTTTTAATGCGTAAAAAGGGTTTTAAGGGGTTGAAAGATGGGGATGAAAAGCTGTCTGGAAGTAATGTCATTTTTAGAGCTAGAAGCTTGGAACTTATTTCTATCCTTACTAATATTATAAATGCGAAAGTAACTCGGTCTGTCTGTCTGTCTCGCTTTCACGCCAAAACTACTGACCCGATTTAAATGAAATTTGGTACAGAGATAGTCTAGAAACTGAGAAAGGACATAGGCTACTTTTTAACCCGGGATGTGACTAATATTATAAATGCGAAAGTAACTGTCTGTCGCGCTTTCACGCCAAAACTACTGAACCGATTTAAATGGAATTTGGTACACAGATAGTCTAAAGCCTGAGAAAGGACACAGGCTACTTTTATCCCAGGAGTGTGTTCCTTAGGGACCACGCGGGCGCTGGCCGAAGCAAGTAATTAATAAGTCTGACAAGTCAGCTGATTTGACTATACCAGTAGAATTTCCCATATCCTTTAATTAACTGTTAATAAATTAAAACAAACAAACATACAAAAATAATGAGTATTTTATTAGAATGGCTCACATTCATCTTATTTTAAAATAATGCATAACTGTTATTCCTGATCAATATAGATTATTTACAATATTTACAACAATATTATGCAAGTACGAATACAATAAAACGAATGATAATAAACCTTTTTAATCATTACCATTCAACTTGAAACTTGAACACACTAAACGCGAAAGCAACGTGTGCATTTTCAATAAAGGTTGCTAAGTATAAAATTGTAGGTATATTGTAAATTGTAGGTGGACTAGTTAAGATGATGGTTTATCCGAGCTTTAAGAGGAAATACTGGCGGCGAGACTTTGTATATTTAAAAAGTCATAATTCGAGGTTTGGCTCTCGACTGTTTTCTCCTCCAATATTGGACCGATTTAAAACATATTTCACAAACTAAATAAAAAGGATATGTACTGTGTCCCTATGTTTTCCTTTTTGATGATTTATTAACGATATAAGCACTAGAACTCTCACAAAATGCTCAAAATTTTCCGATAAATCGCTGTCAACAGAGCCCTAGTGTACAAATTCGGCAACTATTAATCAAAAAAGGAAAACATAGAGACACAGTACACATCCTTCTTATTCAGTTTCTCTAAAAATATATCTTATTAGTGGACTTCACGCGGTTTCACCCGCGTAGTTCCCGTTCCCGTGGGAATACGGGGATAATATATAGCCTATGTTACTCCCTGATAATGTAGCTATCCAATGCTGAAAGAATTTTTCAAATCGGTCCAGTAGTTTCGGGGCCAATTCAATTCAAACAAACATACATACAAACAAACAAATCTTTCCTCTTTATAATATTAGTGTAGATATCGGTCCAATATTGGAGGAGAAAACAGTCGAGAGCCAAACCTCGAATTATGACTTTTTACATACAAAGTCTCGCCGCCAGCATTTCCTCTTAAAACCATAATAGTCCAGTCAAATTAGCGTTTCACTTCAGAATGAAAAACTCGTATACACCTTCATTTTGGCGTTCTAAATGTTGTGACAAAAGTCTATAATATAAAATCTCAGTAACGAAAAATGTTGCAAATTTTACGCTCTCCCATTTTGATTATAGGTGTTAACATCATTGGAGCTATAGACACCGTAAGACACGAGACACGAGATTTTATGAGACTTATGACACAACATTCAGAACGCCAAAATGAAGGTGTATACGAATTTCCAGTTTCTATATTCAGTATTTCTCTCATACCAAGATCTACTCATGTTTTATGTTAATTTGACTTGACTATAAATGTGAACTACACTATGGCCTTAGAATATTGACGTTGTAAACCCAAACAAATTGTCTTTAGCATTATCGATGATGGACATGATAATTTTTGTCACATCTTTCGGCCATTCTGTTGCAACCCCAAACATCGATCTTATTAGAACTTCCATAACATTAAATTCATATATTTTCCCATTCAGTGCTGCTACTAAATATAAAGATGCGTCTACGCTAAAAGCCGAGGGTGTTTCTTTTATCACCAAATCTTTCTTCTCATAAGTTCCATTTGAATATAAAATATATAGGACTCCATCACCAAAGAAAGGTATGCAACTCTCCATAATGAACGCAGGTCTTATAAGTTTTAGATCTTTGAAATCTTCTATGACACTTGCTGTCAAACTTAGTACATTGCCATTTGCCTTGATAATATGAGGCATATGATCCCCGCAAGAGACATAGTAGATATTATTAGAAGTATCAAGAACAAATTCTAAGGCACAATCTATGCTTTTTATCCTAGTTTTAATAGTTCCATTCTTTTCAATTTTGAAAAGTTTATGTTCTGAGTTTAGTATGTATATAGCATCAGAGCCGTTTGCTTTTTGTAGTTGGATGATATCGTCTCTAAAAGGACCAAATTTCTTAGCTGATAGTGTATCAGGGTGGTATTTATACAGGCCATCTTTTGCACCGAAGTATATGGCTCTTTCGAAGCTATAGTCTGCTGTTGAGTCTCTCCCTCCTTCTAAGATTTCGTATGCTGCAAATCCTTCCAATACAAATATACAACTACCTCCTTCTGATTTGGGGTCTGCTACAGTAAAGAAGATTGAGGGTATATCAGAAGCTTCTGCTTGGAGATACTTCTGGCCGTCTGCTGGTACAAGGAGTTTAGTAATGTTGAAAGGCGATGCAAAGACGATCTGCTCATCTCTAAACATTGTAGTGGTCTTCGGGCCATGCTTCACGAATTTCATCGTCGCGCACAGTGTTATTAAGAACGATGTCATGTATACTGTTGATCTCATGTTTGATGATTCTGTAAAGAAAAACAGCTAACTTTATCTTTGTCTAATTTAAATAACTTATCAAATAAATAGTGAAATTGTTAGAATTTTAATAGAAGGTCTTCGGGAGGCCATTAGCCAGCAGTGGGAAAGAAATAGGCTAAGAAAAATTAATCTGTATTTTTCTTTTTTTTTCTAGATTATTCTCCTCAGAACATGTATTTTTGCACATAAGTATTAATCCCAAACCACAAAAATACTACAGTCCTTGACCTTGGGAGTTAGCATCAGATGTATTTAAAACACACATGTGTATCCAGCAGTGGGAAAGAAATAGGCTAAGAAAAATTAATCTGTCAAAGCAAATTATTCCCCTCAGAACATATATTTTTGCACGTAAATATTAATCCCTATCCACAAAAATACTACAGTCCTTGATCGCAGCGATCGCAGTGTAAGTTGTTACGTTTTACAGAGAACGCTGCTGCCCATTCTCTGGTGAGTCCCTTAGTCGCCTCTTACGACGCCCACGGGAATTGATGGGATGTTACCATTGTCCAATAAATATTTTTGTAAATATTTTATTTCTAGGACAACTACAAGCCTTTTTTTAAGGAAGGGAAATCATCAAATGAATCCTCCCGCTCTGGGTGAAGCAGAAGGGAGTGTCAGAATCTTACTGACTAAAACCCATCCGTGTTCCTCCTAGTGCCCGCCGCGTTCCAGGGCCGCGGCGACTCTTTCGAATAAATCCCGCAACCCTGGACAACTACAAGCCTACAAGTTGCTAAGTGGCATATGCTACTTTATGTTTCTTGAATGCGAGCCCCCTTTATTTTTAATTTTATTTTGTTTTTAGTATTTGTTGTGATAGCGGCTATAGAATTAAACACTCCGTGAAAAACTACCTATTACGGTTCTTGAGATACAGCCCGATGACAGACAGACGAACGGACGGACGGAAGGACAGCGGAGGCTTAGTAATAAGCCGTTGACCCTACGGGTGCGGAACCCTAATAAAAATGCACCGGCAACTCAGGGCTTTTTTATTATGGGACAAGCCCGCCACACATTCCCAACCACTGCAACTCCTGAAAGCCAGAATCAACAGTTGGGACCACCAGAAAAACGCCGAGCCAATGAAGCCCGACGATTCCCGGAGAAACGATTTAACTGTCTTGGATCCTGCAACGAATTTAATCAGAAAAGTACATCTCAGGGTTGCGGAATTTGTTCGAAAGTGTCACCACACCCCTGGAACGCAAAGGGCATTAGGAGGAACACGGATGGGTTTTGGTTCCCGCTGGGCCCAAGGGAAAAGATTCATTTCATGATTCTCGATTCTCGAAGGTACTGCAATTCCTTTGCGACCCATACTGACTTCTCATTTCTTGAACGCATTTAAATGTGTCAATAAAACTGGGAATGTAATTTGACGCATAAGGTGCATAACACCATTCGGAATTAGTTATTTGAAGCTAATCGTAGGCACAGGGATCACGTAGGACCTGGTGACCTGCAGGTGTTCCTACCTACTACAGGCACCAGCGATCCACAACCTACAATCATTAGCTATTTCTTGTGTGTAAAAATATTGTTATGTTTTGTTTGGCTTGTGGTTAGGAATATATTTTTAGCATTGTTGCTTATCTTGCCTATATAGGGGAGTCCCTGGTGTCCTGAAATACAAGTCACGGCTTAGTTTAGGCACCAGACAAATGAACATTGTCACAGTGATAATTGTAATTTTTTTCTTAAATATTAGTTTATTAGTTTTATTTGTGGAAGAAAATAAACATTTTTATTATTTTTATTTATTATACACTTTTTTATATTTTAAAGGTTCCGAACATCCGTAAAAAACGGAACACTTGTAGGATCACTTCGGTGTTTGTCTGTCTGTCTGTCCATCTGTCTGTCAGTCTGTCCGTCTGTCACAGCCACATTTCTCCGGATCTACTGGACCGAACCATATGGACTTCTGTGACCCAAACACAGATGCGTTACATAAATAAATAAAAAAAAAATAGTTTAGTTTAGTATAGGGGTCACTTTTGGGGGCTAAACTAGAAAAAAAAAAGTTTATCAAACTGTATTGTGTGACATATCAAATGAAAAGGCTTACTATGAGGGTTTTCATTATATTTTTTTTTTATAATTTACAATAAATATTTTTGAAGTTATTCAAGAAATTAGACCAAAAATGGCCATTGGCCCCCTTATCTCTGAAACTACTGAGCCTAAAATTTTGGAAAATATGCAGTAATATTTCTCTACCTAAAAATTACATGAAACCTATAAGAAGTCTGTAGTATTAAAATATCCTGTTAAAAAATGAAATTGGTTCGAAACCCTTTGCACGCCAGTCCGAGTCGCACTTGGCCAGTTTTTTTATACGAATTTCACTGCCTTTGCCTAAACAATTATTTTTTTCCAAAAAAATCAAAATCGAATTAATACGTGCCTCTATCATTTTCTTTTTTCCAAAACATATAATTAAAGAATTATGACAATCCAAAACCCCGAAAAAACAGCCCGTTTTTACCGCCATGTTCAGACGACTGTCAGACTAAATTTGAATATATGATTTTTTTAGATCAGTTCAGTTTTGAAGAAGAAAACAGCGGAATCCAAAACGTCTTTTAGTCAAGGTTTTTATAGGTAAAAATCAGCCTGAGCTGTAGTTGTCGCTTTCGCACTTTACTTGATAGGGCACAGTGCGACGCATCGACAATAGTTTCTTCAAATACCTATTTTTCAAATACCTCGGGACTAGAGTAACTTACAGTGTTACAACTGATAAAGCGCGTCGTGAATCTTCGTTCGCGCATAAAAGAAAGTATGGTCCCGAAGATTAACGAAAGAAAGTAAACTTTAAATCACCCTTATATCACTAGTATAAGGTTCATAATACACTGCAGCTGTTAGTTCTGTCTCACTTGCAAGTACGTGCATGCCACGCAGCGCGCGCCAACATGGCGGCAGCTGCCGACCAATAGCGGTACAGGAAAAAGAAGCGCGTTGCGTGGAGCGTGCCGATTGGTCAATAGCATTTTCCGCGCTTTGAAAATTCATCTTCTGCGCAGGTACATCGGTAAGCCATATTTGTTGGGTAATACTGTAATCTTAAACGCAAAAGCAAGTCATTGGATGATCATTGATGACAGTACCTTTTTTTTTTCAGGATGGGAAATCATCAAATGACTCCTCCCGCTCTGGGTGAAGCAGAAGGGAGTGTCAGACTTTTACTGACTAAAACCCATCCGTGTTCCTCCTAATGCCTTTTACGTTCGAGAGCCGCGGTGACTCTTTCAAACAGATTCCGCAACCCCGGCAGGCACTGGCCCTAGCGGGCCCCGTCTTCTATGCTGACAGCTCTTTGAGGCGCGCGTGGAACACAGCGCGCCGTCGACTCGGGCCTGGTTCTGATCGGACGGCGAGCCACCCAATGCTCGCCGCCGCAGGCCCGCGCCTACGGTGGCCGAGAATCGCCCTGCGACTCTCGACGCCCGGGGCGTCTTCTCCATTTGCGGCGGCTGGGGCGTGAGGTTTCCCTCTCTCTCACGCGTTCGGCCTCCTCCTTCGCTAGCATTACTGCTTCGCAGAAAGAGGTGACCGCATCCCATGCCTCCTCACTCCGGACCATAGATTGAATCAGAGCCGGACGCGAGAGGTCGCCGCCGCCGATCGCCTCGACGAGGACACAGCGGTGCTCCGCCCAAGCAGGGCAGACCTCCACCGTATGCTCCACTGTGTCCTCTGGGCGATTCTCGCAGTGTTGACAACCGGGCGTATCCTCCCGCCGAATCCGAAACAGGTACCTCCCAAAACAACCGTGTCCGGTGAGTACCTGCGTCAAGCCGAAGGTGAGGATGCCGTGGCGCCGCTCTAGCCACTCCTCAAAGAGGGGACTTATCGCCAGGATTGTGGCGTGCCCAGCGCTGGGTTGCGACAGTCACTGTCTCCATACCGCCATGAGAGACACCTGACTGCAAAGAGTAAATTGTTATGGGAATATACGAGTACAATACAAACTATGGTTCATTGTACATTGTTTAAATTATTGCAACAATCTAATTTTAAACGATAACATTATTATAATTATTATGTACTAGTTGACCCGCGCAACTTCGTCTGAATTGCTCCTATTGGTCTTAGCGTGATGATATATAGCCTATAGCCTTCGTCGATAAATGGGCTATCTAACACTGAATGAATTTCAAATCAGACCAGGAGTTCCTGAGATTAGCACGTTCAAGCAAACAAACAAACTCTTCAGCTTTATATATTAGTATAGATATAGATTATAGTGATCTTATAATGATCTGTTTATAATAATAAAAGCATTGTAGCAGTACCTAACTCTAAAGATTTTTACCTTATTCTATACTAATATTATAAAGAAGAAAGATTTGTTTGTTTGTTTGTTTGAATTGAATAGGCTCCGAAACTACTGGACCGATTTGAAAAATTGTTTTAGCATTGGATAGCTACATTATCAGGGAGTTACATAGGCTATATATTATCCCCGTACTCCCACGGGAACGGGAACTACGCGGGTGAAACCGCGTGACGTCCACTAGTCTTGAATAAAACCAACTAAGTTATATACCTACTTATATAAAACTCTTCCGTTACTGAGTGACTGACAGATAACGCACAGCAGAAACTGCTAGTTGTAGAAACCATGCAAGCAAGTAGGTTTCTTGGTGGTTTTGAGGAGCACTAAGAGAGGATTTTCCGAAATGAATACGAGAACGGAAAAAAACGGAACACGCGTGTACGTAATTGCTGGCAAAAACTAGTATACAATAAAGACTTAACTAAGTAAAATTAAGGCAATACCTCTAAATTAATTAATTAATTAATTAAGAGGTATTGCGCTTATTCTGTTACACGTCGTATAATTGATGTTTGTTACTCAGTCACGCCAGAACAGCTACACGGGTCTTGATAAAATTTGGCGCAGAAAGTGGAATAACATATAGGATACTTTACTCCCGGGACATTAAAATCTCCTTAGGATAAAATTCGACATTCACGTTTCTTCTAGGCAAACGTGCTCTATCGACAACCATACCATCGTTTACCATCAGGTGAGATTGTGGTGAAAAGCTGGGCTATCTATGCTAATATTATAAAGAAGAAAGATTTGTTTGTTTGTTTGAATTGAATAGGCTCCGAAACTACTGGACCGATTTGAAAAATTCTTTTAGCATTGGATAGCTTCATTATCAGGGAGTAACATAGGCTATATATTATCTCCGTACTCCCACGGGAACGGGAACTACGCGGGTGAAACCGCGTGACGCCCACTAGTCAATAATAAAAAAATAATACAGCATAAAACATGCATCCTTGCATATTAAGATCACAATTATGACTCGAACAAAAACTATACATAACTCTGATGAAACACAATATATGACCGAGACCGAAATTCCTCACATACTCCAGGGTTTCCTATGGAATGTACCAGACCCTAGTCGACCCTGGCACACATGTTACGTACCCTGGATTCCTCGCCTAGCATGCGTTCAGTTATACAACGAATGCACGCGATTACTCGACGGAGCGTGGAGGAAAATAGTGCGTGTGCGCATTGTATTGCTTTGTAAGTTTTTTTTTATACCAGAAATTGGCATGATTGCTCCTGAAGATTACTTTACCGGACGATCTTTTTCATAGGGAGCGCATTACTTAGTCAATTTACAAAAATATCTATTATATTCCTTGTTTTTATTGCACATACAAAACAAATACAAACTCAACAGGACAGCTTATGTACCTACATATCTACATACGTAAGCTGTCCTGTTGTGTTAGTATTTGTTTCCGGAATCCGAATGTTAAGGGAAGTAAAGTGACTACTGAAATTCTGTCAACTACAGTGACAACAAGCACCCACAACAACAACAAACACAACACAACAATTTTGGATAGCATTCACGCTCTTGTACCTAGAATTGTAGAATATCGTGAATGCGTTTTATATGATTTGAGGATTGTTGCTGGTTAGAAGGGATATTCATGAGATTGTTAAGGTGAGAAGTGAAGATCAGTCGCTTATTATTATAACGATGATTGAGGATGTTCCAGCACACACAACACCCCTACTACCCAGGGAGCCAGGGTTTACACTTACTCGTGTATGTAGTCTTTTTCATTAAAATTCAGTAGTCTGTAGTTGTCACAATTTCAGTAGTCACTCCTGATATCCGTCACTAATTGTACGCGCAACATGATTGCTCTACAATGGAAACGTACACCATGCTTCCTTCCGCAACTAGATATATAGCAGTAAACACAAGAATAGTAAACATTTACTAATACAACACAAACAAACATACAGACAAACAAAAGCAAGAAAAAAAGAAAAATAATTATAAGTTTGGTAATTATTATTTTACTTATTTTAATTATTGCAGTGAATTTGTGTGTTGATAAATTATTTATTTAGAGACAGTTCGGTGTGTGAATTTTTAATTTAAAACAGTGTTTTTTTAAACAAGTGACAGTTAATACAAATTGTAATAGTCTGACCATCAGTCCAGACGACCCTGGTTTGCTACTGAGAAATCCTAAATGGATAATCCCAGTATCAAATTTGACCGACCTGAATACCTACTCCAGGAACTTATGATCAGCTGTCGTACTTGCAACCAGCAATCTTTTTCCCAACTGTATTGGGGTCGGCTTCAATATAACCGGATGCACAACCCTTAACTGGGTAACACGTTACGATACCCCTTGGCAAGACTGGTGACAGATTTTGTGGCTTCTAACTATTCGTAACTGACATAGATCCACATGGACCTCACCAGAAGGCTTAAAGTCACTCAAAGGGCAATGGAGAGGGCAATGCTTGGAGTTTCCTTGCGTGATCGAATCAGGAATGATGATATCCGCAAGAGAACCAAGGTTACCGACATAGCCCGAAGGATCGCCAAACTAAAGTGGCAGTGGGCGGTGCACATTGCTCGCAGAACAGATGGTCGATTAGGCCGAAAAGTTCTGTAGTGGCGAACCGCGTACCGGAAGACGCAACGTTGGAAGGCCTCCCACTAGGTGAACCGATGACCTGGTGAAGGTCGCGGGTAGCCGATGGATGCGAGACGCACAGGACCGGTCGTTGTGGCGACGCTTGGAGGAGGCCTATATCCAGCAGTGGACGTCTTTCGGCTGATATGATGATATGATGATGGATCTACATATGAGAGCCAGGACCACCGGCTTAACGTGCTTTCCGAGGCAAGGAGAAATCTTGTTTTAAGATATGTACTCGCCCATCTACGGACCAACCCCACCAAGGGTTGCTTAACGTAAATCGATCCGTGCGACTGCTACATTATGTTACGAGCTCCTTCCTTATTTTTACCATCCAATCAAATCGTTTTATGAGGCTTGGTTGCTGCATCGATGACCTCAACTCACGCTTTTCATTTATTTCCAACAATGTGTGACCAGTCTCTTGATACGCAAAACACACAGAGCGAAGAGCCGTCAGTGTGGCCACTCCTAGAAACAAAAATGTTAGAACTTTCCATACAAAAAACCGTGTCACCGTTTACTGATAGAAATTGAAGGTCCTCGACTATGCTGTCTATCTCTGTCTCTTTGCGTAGCGTTATCCCATTTTTAAGACGGCTCTCCTCGGCATTCTTCGGCAGACATATCTATCCAAATTTTCTGTCTTCAGATCGTTGTTTACGAGAGATATCCAGGTTAGAGTGCGCTTTTGCTCTTTGTTTTTCTGGTCATGTGTTCTTCGGGTCTTCTCAGCACATACTCTTACCATGTCCGGCGTAATTCGGAGAGGTTTTGTGGGATTAGGTGGATCTTAAAACTTCCACGGTAAGCTTATTTCTCACCCTGTCAAGCAGAGTGACACCTCCTGGCCACCTCAACATCTTCATCTCCGTCGTGTGCATACTGTCGTGTTTCATGGTGTGGACTATGGTTTTTTTTTTCATCCGCTATTGGGCAAAGACTTCCCCGATTCCTTCCATGTCTCTCTTTATTGGCCATCTTTAGGTCAATTCACGGTTATGTCACCCAATCGTGCTCAATCACATTGCGTGGCACGAATTCGTATTGACATCTCTAATCGCCGTCTGATTCCGTGTTCTATGGTAAAACCATTAAAAAACGTATAGAAAGGAACGCCATTCGTTTTTCACGATAAACATAGGTATTTAACTTCTATCAATCGTTGTTAGTAGTAAAATTACGGTTCTAGTATCGTCATCGAAATATTTGGTTGCATAAGAAATGCAGCAGTGGAATTTTTGTTACAGCTTTCTTACATACCGACAATAAAACAATTGACGCACGAAAATTAGTAAGTGATTTAGTGTACTAGTGAATTTGTGTCTGATAAGTAAACAATGTATTATAGTTCTCGTAATAGTGTTTTTTTAACCGATTTTCAAAAAAGGAGGAGGTTCTCAATTAGGTGGGTATTTTTTTTATGTATGTACACCGATTACTCCGAGGTTTCAGATCCGATTTCTGTGATTCTTTTTAGTTCGATGCAGTATACTTGCCGTTTGATCCCATAAAAATTTGATTCAGTTTGGTTCAGTAGTTTTTATTTTATGAGCATTTTTGCTTATTTCAATTTCTGCGTTGACGAAGACGTCGTCCAAGTATCACCACTTAAAGTGAAAAATTAAAAAAAAAAATACACAAAAATATAACCGACTTCCAAACAAAACACTACAAGGAATAAAATAACCTTAATTTCGGAAGTCGGTGTTAAAAAACAAAGAAATAAAACCAAAAACACCGACTTCCGAAATTAAGGTTATTTTATTCTTTGTAGTGTTTTGTTTGGAAGTCGGTTATTTTGTTTACTGGTTTTTTAGTACCAAAACAAACACGGTGAGAAAATTATTGAGTTTAAATGGATACAGGATTTAATGGAAGCAAAGGATCTCGTGGCATATAACAGCCGTACGATTTGATCTTCGGCGTTAAGCAGCGCTTGCCGTGGCCGTTTCGTGGATGGGTGGTCCACTCATTTCATACCGAGACAAGTTTTTGCCTCGGAAAGAGTATTTTTTTTTGTATCGTGCTTAACACAGCAATCTGTTTACACATTTAGCTGATCAGAGTCTGGGTATGCCATTTAGCTACAGCTAAAGAATCCGTTGACTTCTGTCACTATAGTATGGTGAATCGATTTTGAAGGGTTGGAACACATTCCTCCTCAGTCTTGAGTATTATAATACAACCAGTGCCTGTTAGGTTTGTTGTTAAAGCATTTACATGTTCTGATAGCTTGATCTGGTGTTTGACGCTTCTGATGGATATTTCTTGCTTATCAGATGTCAGATTTAGGTCTTACAGTATCTATGTATTTGTTACTGATATATTTCGGGATATTGAACATTGATCTCATGCTTCATGTATCTATACAACACTTCATCTTTCTACATGTGCTCGTAACAACCCAAAATTAACGAAAACCTGGTAATTGACCGTTTAGGGAAAGAGTAACTGTTCTCAGAATTTGTAGATCATTGACCGTCGTTGCCCAATCCAGCTCAATCAGTCTGCTTACCCTTTTCCCAATTGCATTCGTTGAGGTCGGTTTCCAGGCAAACCGGGTGCATCTGAGACCTCCTCAACCCAGTAACTGGGTAACACGGTAGGCTTTAGCCAGACTAGGATCAGATTTTCTGACTTCTTACTACCCGTAACGACTGTAAAAGAGAATATCACGCAAGGTAGAATCTCGGTATGTTAAGATGGTCAATTGGTCACCTATCCAAGGCTTGCTCCTCGGCAAGCGTTGCTTAACCCGGTAGATCGATCCTTTTTTAGGGATTCATACTCAAAGGGTATCCAACGGAACCCTATTACTAAGATTCCGGTGTCCGTCCGTCCGTCTGTCTGTCAGAGAGCTGTATCTCAAGAACCGTAATAGGTAGACAGTCGAAATTTTCACAGGATGTGTATTTCTATTGCCGCTATAACAACAAATAATAAAAATTAAGGATTATGGTACGGAACCCTACGTGTGCGAGCCCGCCTCGCACTTGGCCGGTTTTTTGGCTCCTCTCGCTCTGTGCATAGCAGAAGGGGAGGGAAGGGGGGGGGTCAGACTCTTATTAACTAAACGCCATCTGTGTTCCTCCTAATGCCCTTTCCAAGCGGCCTTTCAAACAAATTCCGCAACATAGACTGACCCTTGCAGTTGTTAATATTTAGCCACGAGCCGAGTCCAAACCAGACCATCTAATCTTAAACTCACAACTAGGAAGTACCGAAATAGCCTATTTTTACCGCAAATATAACTACTGCTGGCCCCAATATGATATAGGTACATTCAACCTCAAGTGTAGGGCATTGATAAAGACAGTCGATAATATAAACAACATCATGTTTGTATGAAACAGTCACTAATTCGGTTTCTCAGAAGCAAGTTGTGAGTTTGTTTAAAATTGACAGTAGGTAAGTGATCTTTGCGTGACTTTTCAGTGATAACTCGATTATTATATAAAATGTCTAGGCCCGCATTGTAGTAGCTATACTTAGGCGTTTTAAATCTTTTACTCTGTCGTATTATTGGTCACCGTCAACATTTTACAACAACATCCAAACGGGTTGATCTTCAAGGTTAAGCAACGCTTGCCAAGGTCGGTCTGTGGATGGGTAACCGTCTAAACAAACCGAGATTCCGACGTGTCTCGGAAAGCACGTTAAGCCGTTGGTCCCGGTTGTCATTTGTAGATCTTTGGCAGTTGTTACGGATTGTGAGAAGCCAGTAAATCTAACTCCAGTCTTGCCAAGAAGATCGTGTTACCCAGTTAATGGATTGTGGAGGTCTGGTAGGCTCTACGTAAAGTACTGGTACTCAGCTAAATCCGGTTTGACTGGAAGCCGATCCCTATATACCTAGTTTGGAAAAGACTAAGTAAATTAAAGCGTTCAAAATTTTCCCAAAGAATACCATCCCAGGATCCCAGTATCTCTGCACCAAAGCCATCAAAATCAGTTCAGGGCTTTGGGCGTGAACGCGTAACAATTTTTCGGCCCCATCGACCATCTGTTCTGCGAGCAATGTGCCCACTTTAGTTTGGCGATCCTTCGGGCTATGTCAGTAACTTTGCTTCTCTTGCGGATATCATCATTCCTGATTCGATCACGCAAGGAAACTCCAAGCATTGCTCTCCATTGCCCTTTGAGTGACTTTGAGCCTTCTGATGAGACCCATTGTAAGCGACCACGTTTCAGTTCCGTATGTATCACTGGCCAGATACTACGAATTTATATATAGATATTTTCTATAAATATACCTTCAAAAGGCGACTGGTCTTTTTGAGAAAAGACCAGGGAGAGTAGGATTTTTATCTCACTTAAACCACCCCGGTGATCATCATTTGCCTGAAACCCTATGACCCCATGATGTCTTAAAAGACCTTCCCGGAACCCCCTCTGTGCAACGCCTATTAGGCCACAACCCTCCTTCCAGGGTTGCGGAATTCGTTCGAAAGAGTCGCCGCGGCCCTGAAACGCGGCGGGCATTTGTAGGAACACGGATGGGTTTTAGTCAGTAAGAGTCTAACACTCCCTTCTGCGCCGCCCAGAGTGGAAGCACTCATTTGAAGATTTTACCTATTACGGTCCTTGAGATACAGCCCACTGGCAGACAAACGGACGGCCGGACGGACAGCGGAGGCTTACTAATAGGGTTCCGTTGGTTACCCTTACCCTTCAGGTTCTGAACCTAAAAGGCTACTTCCCTGGGTATATAAAGAACATACATATACTGGATAATGTCGTCTTGCAAACAAGCTGTTTGAAAGGACAGCCTTATTATTATTTTCGAAAACTAAAAACATGCATCTAGAATCCCACTTTTAAAATCACCCAGCATCATCATCATCATCATATCAGCCGAAAGACGTCCACTGCTGGACATAGGCCTCCCCCAATTGGGGGCGGGGGCTTGCCATAATCGCCACGCTTGGCAGGCCGGGTTGGCGATCGCAGTGTATGGTGTTGCGTTTTACAGAGAACGCTGCTGCCCATTCTCTGACGAGTCCCTTAGTCGCCTCGTACGACACCCACGGGAAGTGATGGGATGGTATTATTCTTTTACGGTACCATACGGCACCGGCCGACACCATACGGCACCCTTTAAAATCACCCAGCATGGTTTACGTAAAATATAGAAAGATCATAGAAGCTCTTACACGGCCAGTTATTCTGATTATTGTAAAATATTATTATGTGTATAATCAATGTTTTTATTTTATAAAAACAAAAAAAGTGGCCCCAACATAATTGGTGAACCGAAATCTTGAATTAGGTATCTTCTTACGCGTCATGTTTTATTTAAAGAACTAAAATTTTATAAACATGTCCACTAGATTATTACTGTGATAATACAGTCTTTTTATATTGGAAACAAACGGGTACAAATAATGTTAAAATGTAATAACACTATCCGTTGGTGGATCTAGGGGGGAGAGGCTTAGGGGCTCAAGCCCTCCCCCTTCCCCTCCCCCCGACGTGAGGAATGAGTTTTAACAGCACCGTGCGACATATCAAACGAAAGGGCTCATTGTAAGGGTTTCAGAAGTATTTTTATCATAATTTTCAAAAGATTACATTCCGAAGTTATTCGGCTTCCAGTCAAACCAGATCCAGCTGAACACCAGTGTTTAACGTGAAGCGGCTGCCTACCAGACCTCCGCAACCCATTAACTGGGTAATACGGTACCCCTTGGGAAGGCTGGTGTCAGATTTACTGGCTTCTGACTATCCGTAACGACTGTCAAAGATCTACAAATGGCAGCGGGGACCAACGGCTTTACGTGCTTTTCAAGGCACGGAGGAATCTCGAAGTTATTAAAGAAAATAGACGAAAATTTACCACTCCCCCCTTATCTCCGAAACTACTGAGCCTAAAATTTTGATTAAAAAAAATAGACACCACCAGGTCCACTAACAGGTCTACCCTTTACCTATATATAACAGGAAAACCTATAAGAAGTCTATGTTTTTTATGTAATACGTTAAAAAAACTGGCCAAGAGCGAGTTGGACTCGCGTGCAAAGGGTTCCGAACGAATTTCATTTTATTAACGTGTTATTTTAACATTATAGACTTCTTATAGGTTTTCCTGTAATCTATAGGTAATTCTCTATTATATATATAGGTATAATCTATTATCTCCATTTTTTCAAAATTTTAGGCTCAGTAGTTTCGGAGATAAGGGGGGAATGGTCATTTTTCGTCTTATTTCTTGAATAAATTCAAAACCATTTATTTTAATACTATGAACAGAATATATTTAAAACCCGTAAGGGTTTTAAATATATTTTTTAATGTTAGGGCTAACTGTAAAGTTAGCCCTTTCATTTGACATGTCACACGATATTGTTCAAAAAACTTTTTTTTTAATTTTCTAATTTGACCCCCAAAAGTGACCTACATACTAAAATTTGACGGTTTACGTAACGGGCAACAAACTTTGGCATATAACAGGATATAATAAAGTGGATTTTTTTTATGTTTCGTACCGCTATGTCACGGAACAGTCAGAATCGAAATCAATACTCTTTTATTCAGATTAGGCTGACAGTCAGCACTTTTTGAGCGCCAAATTTTACTTATGGACAGTCTCCCAAAAAGCCTTTCAAAGATTGGCATAGGAAACCGTATTGTTTTGCAGAAACCCTCGAGGACTTATTACATTTATGATTAGTTAGCAAAAAATGCTGTTTTCAGGCAATGGAACATATCCTAACACCTAATGTCTTCTCCAATATCGTCATTAAAACTAGATAAGATACCAAACCATTGAAAACTAAACTCTTTCCTTTCCAACTTTCAGATCAAAATGCTGCCACTACTATTCCTGATGGTAATAGGATCAGTTTACACGCAGAAAGAAAACTGCTCATACCTATACGATGGAATGGCTTACGACAGATCAGCGATCCTTACAATAAAAGGATTACCCACGAATTTAGTCTTTAATCCAATCAATAAAGACTTACACTTCACACTGATAGACCTAGAAAGTTTACAGAATGATAATGTGCAAACCAAAATGGAACAATATTTCCTAAGAGATAATCAACCATTTAAAATTGACAATGTGAACGGACAAGCAGCAGCTGTGGATGTTAAAAAGCAAAAAGTGTACATAGCAAGTGACGATGGACTTCATTTTCTAAATTCTAGTGACAAAGCTCAATTTTTAAGTATGAAAGATGAAGATATTGTTCAATTATTCAAACCGCGTAATAAGGATGACCTGTACGCGGTATTCTTCCCTGAAAACGAAGTATATGTGATTGATGTCCAAAGAAACGAGAAGAAAAAAGTAGAGAAGGTTCCGTGTGCTTTTATTCTCGCTGTTGACGACGGAGACAATATATATTACGAATGCGATTCGAAGTATGTTAAAGTTATGCTCAAAGGTTTCGCTGAACCTGTAGAGTTTGTTGGAATACCTAAGAATTCTGCTAGAGCTATTGCTGTCGACAATTCCTCTAGAGTTGTATTGGCAACTAATGATGGCCTGTATTTGTTAAAGCCTGACAATATTATTCCAACAAAGCTTATGGACTTAGATTATGTTCCGTCTGGTATTACATTTGATGAAGAAGATTTCTATGTGTCGACCAACGGTATTATTTATAAGTACAGTGACTGCGAATACGAAAATTAATTAATTTGTATGTTTACCAATAAATCGATGTTGTTGAATTTTTTCTGGTTGTATTTTATTGTATATCTCCCAATAGGTACACAGTAACAATTAATGCATTCGGATGGATGTAAGGCCTAACCAAAATCAATGATTAGAAATTTTGGAATATTATAGGAAGTTTGGAAGTGGCGCAGGTGACAGAAAAGTTGAAAGGTCATGTGTCTGAAAGAGTTTTAATATAAATGTAAACGGAATGAGAAGAAGGTGAAAAGAAAAGGTGAATAATTGTGTGAGGAATTACATTAAAGAGAAGACGGAGTCAGAAATAAACGCACAGTTGACAAAATCAAATAAAAGGACAAAACATTTTGCGTCGACCCCAATTTTTTTAGAGCAAAATAAGACAATAGACTCATAATTTTACATTCTAAATTCTTTAATGTACATTGAATTGAGCCAATCTAGTGCCAAGTAGTCAAACGATTTTAAGAAATACCTACACAGTTTTTACCAGAAATTATTACTTTCATCTCTTGTGACAAAGATGACTTTGAATTTACTGTTTACTATAAAAATCGATATTTGCCATGTCTGTTATGCCCAGTTTCAGAGGTTTTAACGGTCGTTTATCTGTCTGTCAACGCTATTTTTCATAACGCCAATGGCTGGTTAGTGGTTAACGGTCAAACGGATAAAATACAACAGAAACTATCAGCAATTCAACAATTACGTTTTGACATTATAACAAGCGGCTGATTCTATTAATTTATATCTGAAATACGTAAGATAACAGCTACAGAATAACAACAGTTAGCATGTCATTCAACTTGTAAGTGATAACAAAGAAAGTGCTATTATTGGAACCCACAAAAGAGAAGAGATACCAGCGTCCAAATAACAACGTACCGTCAGTTATCCAACAACCAATCAATCTATCAAGGATGGGAAATCATCAAATGACTCCTCCCGCTCTGGGCGGAGCGGTAGGGAATGTCAGACTTTTACTGACTAAAACCCATCCGTGTTCCTCCTAGTGCCTTTTGTGTTCCAGGGCCGCGGTGACTCTTTCGAACAAACTCCGCAACCCTGGCAGAAATCAATTAACCTAGCCACCGTCACCTAGACACTGCCCATCGGATCTCCACAACCCAGTTACAGGGTAAAACGATACCCTTAGCAAAACTAAAAAAAAAAACATCCAAAAAATCTAAGAAGTTACCCTCGCCTCGAAAAGAAGAAGCAAAACTGTCAAAGATCCCAAATGACAGTCGGGACCAATGGCTTAACATGGTTTCCAAGGTACAGAGGAGTCTCGGTGTGTTATGGAAGCTTATCCATCCCCAAACTGACCTCGGCAAGTATGTATTACTTAACATTGTAAATCTACCAATAGTTCAGCTGTTATTACTTGGTCATCGCTGTTATCACTTATAGATCAAATCAAAGATTAAAATGGTTGGAGTGTTTGAAAGATGGATAAGGCTAACGAACACTGAAGTGATGAGGAAGATATCATATGGCTTACTATGTCGAACCCAAGCCGTCCTACGAACCAGTGTAAACAAATGCCTTGTCGCCTGACGAATTAGTTGGCAGCCAAAGTCGATTAAATCCAAGTGAAGGCTTTTGCCGAAATCAGCAGAAGGCCCAAAGAGTTACTTAGCCATAAGGAAGAAAAAGAAGAAATAAGCAATTTAATCCAACTAGAACGACCCCGATACGACAACCACAGGAAAACACACCAACCAGGATTATAGGAGACATCCGATAATCCTGGTTGATGGTTTACCACACACAAGGCAGCGCTCTGTTAGACACATCAAATACAAAATTGCACATACCTTAAATTATTATCTTCCGAAGCTCTTCTGGTCCTTGCAAAGGACTCTAAACTACTGCCAAATTTCCTAGCCATCATAGGTTTGCCTTTTCTATTGAATGATGAGATCATTACAAATATTACATCACTATTCGACTAGTAGTAATATGTACAGGGGGTTAGAATGTAATTTGTCAAACTTTATGCGATACAAGGCGTAAAAACATAATATACTAGCTACCAAGGTTTTTGATGAAATACCATGACTTGTGCATTATTTGAGATAAAAATAATTTTGAAGATATGAAACAGACTGTAGATACTTACCCGTTGGATGCAAGACGCACAGGACCGGTTGTTGTGGTGACACTCCAACTGTAGCCGTCTTTCGGCTGATAAGATGGTGATGATGATGATGATCGATACTTTTTTCTAGATCTAGAATGAGGTCTATCTATCTAAAGCCTAGTTTGTCACACGCCTGGAGTAATGCCTCCCTCTCCCTATTTTCCACACAACCCTATCTTTTACTACTCCGGAGTTGAGCAGCCGTGCTGTCTACTGCTAAGAGATGTAAAAGGTAAAGTTTGACAAGATGGAAAGCAGAGAAACAGAAGTTTTGGACAAACTTAAAAAAAAACATGGATAGCAATGGACTAGTATAAGCTACTCTATCCTAGTGCATTATTTAAGTCATATTATTACTACTGGCTGACCTTCTGTAGTATTTAAACTCGATTAACGACAAAAATGTGATGCCTTATGGACCTTACCTTTTTATGTATGGAAAATCATCAAATGACTCATCCCGCTCTTACTGACTAAAACCCATCCGTGTTCCTCCTAGTGCCTTTTGCGTTCCAGGGCAGGCACTGGCCCTAGCGGATCCCTTCTTCTATGCTGACAACTCTTTGAGGCGCGCATGGAACACAACGCGCCGTCGACCCGGGCCTGGTTCTGATCGGACAGCGAGCCACTCGACCCTCGCCGTCCGTATAGACCTTGCCTTGCCTTTTTAAAATAGTCTACCGTACACAGCAAACGACATCATCATGGTTATTATCTTCTAATGAACAGAATTCGAACTGCAAGGAGATCCTAACATTGCTTAGCTGGTTAAAAATTCTCTCTACCGTATTGCAAGAACATCTACGAGTACCTAACCTGCCCTCAACGACCAACATCTCAATCTCATCATCATCATATCAGCCGATAGACGTCCACTGCTGGACATAGGCCTCCGCCAAGCGTCGGCACAACAACCAGTCTTGTGTGTCACGCATTCATCGGCTACCCGCGACCGCGACCCTCACTAGATCCACCTTGTGAGAGACTTTCCAAAGTTGCATCTTCCGATACGCGGTCGCCACTCCAGAACTTTTCGGCCCCATCGGCCATCTGTTCTGCGAGCAATGTGCCTGCCCAACTGCCACTTTAGTTTGGCGATCCTTCGGGCTATGTCGGTAGCCTTGGTTCTCTTGCGAACATCATCATTCCTGATTGCATCATCATATACCCAGCCTTTTCTCAACTACATTTACAAGCATTTTACAAGGACGACTCCACAACCCACTGGGTATTCGGAAACACCCCTTGGCACTATGCCTGGTTCTCAGTGACTTGGTATTTAGAAACAACCCACGGCATAAAGGCTGGTTCTCTGTAACTGGGTATTTGGAAACAACCCATGGCACTATGCCTGGTTCTCAGTGACAAGGTATTTGGAAATCCTTGGCATTAAGGGTGGTTTCTGGGACGGGGTATTTGGAAACAACCCTTTGCACTATGACTGATTCTCAGTGACTGGGTGTTTGGAAACAATCCTTGGCATTAAGGGTGGTTTCTGTGACGGGGTATTTGGAAACAACCCTTTGCACAATGACTGATTCTCAGTATTAAGACAGGTTCTCAGATCGTTCTATTCTCGTTGTTCTATTTTAGTTGCCAACATCCTATACTTCTCGATGAGAATATCAACACGGAGTATGTTTACAAGCACCGTGGGCTCAGCGCGACACAATGGCATGTGTTTTATAAAGACTACGGAGTCTGTCAAACGAGTAGCATTTCATACCAAACCGGTGAAGCAGACTAACGTACAGGTATTTATTATAATTACTTAACATATTTCATTAAGAGTTTTTGATAATATCTTGGCTAGTTCTGTGAATTTAAAAGTGAATTTTATTCTATAGTTTTGAATCTTGGCGTTGGACGGTGAGGATCTATTTTTGGAAAATGTATCTTATTTTAACAATGGACGCATTGAAGTGTTGTCTGGGCCCTGGCCTATAGGCGTTTTAAAAGGACTTGAGTTCGGATTTGAATTTACGTGAGCTGACGCATATTTTTGTAATGTGTCGCTTTATTGGAAAAAAAAGTTGATAAACTTGGCCGTATCATCCTTGAGACGGGATATCATCATTCATCACTTTAGGCAGTTTGAAATGTTCTATTACTTTCGATTCGAGTATTTAAAAACATCCCGACCATCTCCAGAAACACAGTCCTCAATCAAAAGTTTTCGAGATTATTTTTGGTTTAGTTAAAGTTTATCACTAGCAAATCATCTCCCTTCTTCTACCTTTATAATTCAGTTGTATTATGGATTTTTTTCGCTTGTAATAATTTTAGTATTCACTTCTATTTCATAATTATTATTACACTAGCGTTTGTCTGCGGCTTCGCTCCCGTTATTACGTATTTTCGCAAGAAAACAGTTTGTAAGAGTCCCATCTATGTCTGTACCAAAATTCATCAATCATAAATTTCAATCATAAATAAAAATCAATAATTCATAAATCGTTCCAGCGATTTAGGTGTAAAAGCGTAACAAACTAACCACTCTGGCGTTGATTGTTTCTTATAAGTTTTGTTATTTAACAGATTTATGTGCACACCAATTAACAATATTGCACCTTGTATTGTATTCACCTATAGGTCGTGAAGGTCATATGCCTTTTGGAGAAAGGGTGAAAGAGTAGGATCAATTTATAAAAAATATTTGCATATTTCCACTGCTCGACCAATCTTTGTTCAATCGTCTTAACATTCCGGATTATTATTCATTACTTATGTTACAAATTAATCAAGGAATTTACAACATCCTCCCCATGTTTACTTTCTCAGCGGTTTATTTGTGACTAATAGCTACTTGTTTTACGCAAAATACATACGCATACGCTTTGCAATTTATTTTGTGAAAACATATAACAATATGTGTACCTAATTATGTAACTTAAATATCTATTTATATCTACTAAACCTAATTACGCTCATTAAAGTATACAAAACACAATAAACTTCCACAACTATCTCTCTCTTTAAAGCGTTTTTTACTATAGTTCTCTGCTACTGTTTCATAATTATCATTGTATAATTTTATCAATTTAGTATGTATTGATGTTTGTATAAATAGTACACCTAAGACTACCTACAGTACTGTATCTCCTTTTTCTCTTTAGAATCCATCCAAAGGTTGTCTTGAAAAGATCGCTTTCAGCGACAAGGCCACCCATTGTGTCACCCTATGTAATGTTTCTCATCTATCTTTTCTGTAACTTATATGGTGTACATAATAAAGAGTATTCTATTCTATTCTATTCTACACTTAGGCGTCGATATACTCCTCCACATCGCTTTCATCGAGAAGACTAGCACTGACAGCATTGCCACGTTGAATGACAATGGCAATTCTTTCGGCAAAGAACGAACCAGCCCTCTGGTCACGAAAACTGTCGATCAAAACTTTGCTTGATCTCGAACAACTATCAAATTCAACAGCTTTTTCTAGTTCGGAGCATATATTTAATATTTTTGACTTGTGTTATTGTTTCTAAGACTTCATAGACCACGAATAACTCTAATTCATTAACTTTAAGTAATATTATAAACAAATACAGTTACAAAAAAAAAATAAGCCAATTCATGTAAAATGAAAAAAAAAAGTGAAGTGAACCAATTAATGTAAAAGGGTACGATGGGGCTGCCATATCTTTGATAAAAGCTCCTACATAAAATCAGATTTAAAAAAAAAGACTTCATAGACTAATTTTAAACCGTTTCAAGTTCTGAAACGGTTAAAGAAAAACAATAACGGGCCTAAGTTTTCTCCCTGTGGTATACCATTTTCTATTCAGGACCAACCTGAGAGTTTGCTGAAATAGGAGGACACTTGGAGATGTATAAGTTTTTCGATTATTTGACCACTGCTAAATATTTATAAAAGTATAAAGTATTTTATTTACGAATGATTGCAACAATGAAGTACAGTACATTACAGTGATTCTCTTAAGCCAAGTGTAAACCGAATCAAAAGCCTTTTCAAAATCAATCTAAGCATTTAACTCACTTTTCTTCCTTCGTTGTTTTGACAAAATTTTCCAATAAGTCTACCTAACAAACCTATTGTAGTCTAAACAATGACTTACTTTGTGCCTCATAACTGATATAACATATATTCTATAACATAAGAGCTAATATATTGTTTTGAGAATCTATCATCACAATTACCATTGTAATCATAGTCTGAGCTACTCACAAAGTCAATCATAATGATATTAAACTGTTATCGTTCATTGTATCACTCTTATGTCTGATATATTTTTAAACAATAGTTAATGCTCTCATGATTATGTTATTATATAACTGCATCATATAGCGTAGGTATTACACATCTGTTTTAAGTTCTTAAGAAAACATCAACAAATGAGCCAGCCGTAGGTAGTCATTATGCCAACTTCAGTAACAACAAACTTCTATCTTCATTCATCATTCTCCACCCATTGATCAGTCTCTCCTTCATTATTTGATTGTGAAAATTGAGAAAATTTGCATTTACTTTATAGATCTTTGTGCAAGTTGAGGTTTACCTCAAAGTTTACGTCTGTTCTAGCGAATTTATCTTTTTTTCTGTCCACAGATACCTCCATCGGTTGATATGAGCATAAGTTTACAATGAGAAGCCTACAAAAAGTCTTGCCAATCTTCGCCCTGTTATTCTATGGGTATATCACAGAAAAATGTGAGAAAATCAAAATAGGAAATGAATTCTACAAACGACAACTGATCGCAACCATTGATGGATACCCAACGGGAATGGTTATTGACCCAAGAACTGACCACATATTCTTCATTCTGCACAAAAGAAATTACACGAAAGGAATACATCTTCTAAAACATGGCTCATTGGGAATTAAGGAATTGCCGGTAACCGATGAATTACTTGGACAATGTGTCGCCATAGATAAGACCACTAACATCATTTACATTGGTACTAATCAAGGACTTGTTACCTATGATTATTCAAGGACCGAAATAACAGCAGAACGACCGATTGGTGACGATGATGTCCGAAGTATCTTCATTGATAAAACGGACAGTCAGATGTATATAGCAACAGGATCGAACCATGAAATTTTTAAATTTATGAATGGGTCTGCGGCTGTTAAACGATATGAGAAGATTCCTAAAGCGTACAGCTTTATTCTAGACAGCAAAGGGAACGCCTTTTACGAATATATTGATGGAAGATTGTATTTCTTCTCAGTAGATTTGTATGAGCCCATTCAATATAAAGGCTTTACAAGAGAACTCAAGTATATCCTACAACTTAACAACAATGACGAAGCCATTGTAGCTGTGAAGGGATCTCTATTTAGACTGTTCACTAAGAGTATACTGCCAGTGAAAATAGGACAGCTAGGATTCAAAATAACAGGACTAGCCTTTGATCATAAGAATAATATTATCATAGGTACGAAAGGAAAGATATATAGGTATAAACCTGTTGATACGAATGACCCTTGCCCCGCCGATGATTACTTCATGTCTAGCATTTAGTTTTTTCTTAAATTATTTAGAATTTTCGGTGCTTGAAGAATAGAACTTAGTATGAAATGTAGATAGATGATGATGTTAGTCACCATAATTACAGATTTATTTATTGGATAAGCATGCTATGAATGAACGGAGTCGCCAACATTTTCACTGTTCAATAGTTTTCTATTACTTGCTTCCTAATTAATTTCTTATTCAGTTAAGTTATATACATGTAAAAATATATATGTACATGGATATTCACTTATGAATCTTACGTGTACTGGTTCAAATTACTGTATGAATTAAATGCATCCGCGATACAGTAACAATATAATCGATTTTGCTGACATTTCCTTGATTAACGATGCAAAAACTGTATCTGATTGTAGTGTAGAGTATGAGTTAAAGTTTTTGCGTCCTACGCTTGACTTATTCCTTTTACGGTATGAATCCGTGTGCGAAAGTGTGTATACTATCTATTTCATAAATTTTCCTTTTTTAGCTGTTATAAAGTCTACGATGTTACCAACCAGTACTATTAGAAATACACTGTTGACTTAGATTTAATTAAACACGTTTTTTTGTCTTAGATTTTAATTTAAAACTAAAAAAAATGTTGTAATACATTTTTGTTTGTGACTATTTATTTATTATACGCTTTATTGTAGGTAGAACAAAAAGTGAACTTAAAACTAAAACACATACAATGGGTGGCCTTATCGCATTCCGCGGTCTCTAACATACAACCTGGGCTAGCTTTTGTTGGCTGACTTTTGTCATAAAGAACATTATTTTGTTAAAAATCACTTCACTTTTTAAGCGATAGTTGATGAAAATGAGCATAGTTTGTTTTTAATAAGTTTTTTTTTGTTATTTTTAATGTCACCCTAGTTTGATAAGTTTATTCTAACTACACATTGTAGCAACAATTTTCGTAAATTTAGGTATCTCTCCGTCATAGGTATTATTCACTTGTAAAAACTCTAAAAACAATATCAGTATTTTTATTCGACATTAATTATTAACGTTATATCATTTTTTATTATGTTTTTACCTTAAAATGATTGTATGATTTAAAATACAGCAAATAAATACTTGATTTGATATTTTCTTAAGAAACTTATTTTTGTTTTATTTTTCTACACTTATACTACTCTAAGTACCTCATCTGCCTAGCCTTTTCCCAACTATATCGGGGCAGCTTCCAGTCAAACCGGATTTTAGCCGAATACCAGTATTTACGTGGAGCGGCTGCCTACCAGACCTCCACAGCCCATTAACTGGGTAAAACGTTCCTTCTTGGCAAGACTTGGAGTCAGATTTACTGGCTTCTGAAAATCCGTAACGACTGCCAGAGATCTTCAAATGACAACCGGGACCAACGGCTTAACGTGCTTTTCGAGGCACGGAGGAAACTCGGTATGTTAAGATGGTCACCCATCCACAGACCAACCTTGGCAAGCGTTGCTTAACCTTGAAGATCGACCCGTGCGGCTGTTATTATTTAGCCACGAGCTCCTACTTGAGATATTTTTCTTACCGTTTTCTACAAGGTGTGGATTTTATGATTTTTGGTCATCTTTTTTACTTTGAAATTCAAATTGAAAAATGTGTGTTCAACCCCTTGAACATGGAATACAACATCGACATGACGTTTATATTTATATTTTGATTTTAGTTTATAAGTACCAACGCATTTTGATTTTGTTTATTTTTTTATTTTGGTTTATAAGCACATTTTCTTGTATTCTTTTCTCACAATAGTTCCACAATTATTGTTGCAATCCTATTCTCGGCGAGGGGGGCCAGGAATCCATAGCACAGGGTATCCTAGTTTGGATTCCTGTCTCCCACAAACCTTTGTGCCTCCTTTATAACCTAAAATATTGTAAATTGTAATTTTGTACTTTGTGGTAGAAAATAATAAAATCTTATCTTATCTTATAAGGTGATTTATAAATCAGAACACGATACGTCTCAGATAAACATTACTTATTTATTCTTCAATACATTATTTTTCTGAAGTATATATTACAGCATTTAGAAGTATATATTACTATCTTTTGCCCGCGACTTCGTATGCACATATTTCATATTTTTAGGGTTCCGAAAAAAAAACGGAACCCTTATAGGATCACTCGGGTGTTAGTCTGTCTGTCCGTCTGTCACAGCCAGTTTTCTCCGGATCCACTGGACCGATTCTGTTGATATTTGGTACACATATGGACTTCTATGACCCAAACACGGACGCGTTACGTAAATCATTAAATTTTTAGAATGGGGCTCCCTTTTGGGGTCAAACTAGAAAATTAGAAAAAAAAGTTTATTGAACAATATCGTATGACATATCAAATGAAAGGGCTTACTGTGAGGGTTTTAATTATATTTTTTTTTTTTTAATTTTAAAATAATTGGTTTTAAAGATATTCAAGAAATTAGACGAAATATGACAATTCCCCCCCCCCTTATCTCCGAAACTACTGAGCCCTAAGTTTTGAAAAAAATGGAGATAATAGATCTTTACCTAAAGATTACAGGAAAACCTATTAGAAGTCTGTAGTGTTAATATAACATGTTAAAAAAATTCGTTCGGAACCCTTTGCACGCGAGTCCGACTCGCACTTGGCCAGTTTTTTCCTGTTCCCGTAGGAATTTCGGGAAATCCTCTCTTAGTGCTCCCCTACACTCCCCAAGAAAGCTACATGCCCAGGATTCTACAATCAGTTGTTTTCGCTATGCGTTGTCTGTCAGTAACGGAAGATTTTTATAAATTAAGATTGTATAACCACAATTCGTCAGATTTATTTTAGGCGCGAGTATTTTGTCATCAACCGAGCACAAGTTCAGATTCGGTCTGTTACTGAAATAATTATTCCAGATGGAAATACCCAAAAACACTTTGTCTGACGTGGGAATCGAACCAAGGACCGCAGGACGCTTACGCAGCGTTAAATAAATTGATGAAGCTATAGTTTGGTTATAATTATTATTTTAGTTGATAAATATAAATGTTACCGTAATACATTATAAGCTAGACGTATTTGAGTAATGGATAGGCAGAACACTATATATTTCATAATTGTCTTTAATATAGTTTGATACAAAAATTCTTCCATTTAAATTTCCCGCTAAGCGACATCTATCAGAAACATTAGGAAGTGATAAATATGTTACACGTTAGTACCGCTAGATGACGCTGCTCTCTTCACCTAGTTATATTTATAGCTTTGATAAAATTAAACGTGACATCGATTCTGAATGAAGTTACTATGCAGACTATTGTAAATCAAATATTTCTAAAACGATTAAGTAAGTAGTCAAACTTCCACTATTAGCATATAGTTATCTATATTGATAAAATCAATATAATAAAACATGTATGTTAAGTATATACTAACCAAAACAAGCGCCAAATACATACTTGCATTAAAAATTATTTTAATATTAGTATTATTAGAAAGAAAAGCTAATTTAAAAAAAAAAAAAAACAAAACAAAAACTTGGGCTCGTCCGGGATTTGAACCCGGGACCTCTCGCACCCTAAGCGAAAATCATACCCCTAGACCAACGAGCCGCTGTGAGAAGTGTTGAAATTTAAGATATTATACTTCTAAGAAATGTTGAGATGTGATGTGACGTAACAAGATGTTTAAATACATTTTATACACCCACACATCTGTTCGGCTTGTACACACACATTTTACCGTTGTTAACAAGGAAATACAAAAAAAAACTATATCTTTAGCATTATTTTATTGGATTACCGCAGTATAAGTCGTGCGTGACACATGAGTAATGTTAGGGTACCACAGTAGGTAATTTGGGAAAAATAAAGACACGCCGTACCAGTCTTCTGTTGAATTTTCAACTCTCGGCGTTCAGCAGAGCGTTGAAAATCCAAAATCACGCTTTTATTTAGGCTTTCATACATTTCAGTCTGATGTTAGAGAAAACGAGACTAGGTTAACTGGATAGTTAACCCTCTATATCATGATGTAGACTGTAAGCAACATACCGTTCGACCTACCACTAAATTCATACGATTCATTTTTTGACATTATATTGCACTGTATACCGTAGTCTACAAACAGAAGTAACGAACAGGTACTAAAACTTATCACTAGATGGCGTTACTTGTCACGAATTAAAGTTTTTTCGCAAAGTCGTTAGTGGTTTGAACAAGTTCGCTTGTGATCCGAATTGAAAATTATTTAAAAATAGCTGTTTCGTGTTTTGAGGCTTTATTGTGGATAATATGGACAGGTAAGTGTTTAAATATTTGATATTTGACGTTATCAATAACATTTATTGTCATTATTTAGCTCTTTTTTGTAAATTTGTGTTTGTTGCCCGTAAGCTACATTGACGGATAGGGTATTATTTTATATTAGTTTGTGTGTGTATACATTGTATCGTGATGGCTCGATATCATGTTCCAGGGCAGCTCGTAAGCGTCCTCTTCGAGTCCTTTTAGAGGAGGATATTACCTCGGTGCTGCAGAATGGTGATGACAGTGAGGACGGTTTGGATTTTGATGATGACAGTCTCGCAGACCCAGATTTTTCACCTGAATTAGAAACTTTTGAAGACAATACTTCTACCTTAGATATCGATGTGGATTCTATTATAGAAACCTTAGAAAATAACCATGAAAGCTCAGTTCCATCACCTCCAAGCACTGAGACTGCATCAAACGGTCCTCAACTCAAAGCAATCAATCAAAACAAACTACAACGAAACCTACCAAATTGAATTTACGCTGGAAGAAGAAGAGTCTTCAGTTAAATACTGAGCAGCTTAGGTTCAAGGGTAATAAGAACTTGGGCACTGAACTTCTAGAGTTAGAAAGCCCTATCCAGTTTTTCTTTTACCTCTTTCCACAAGAACTTATCAAGATGATTTCAGAGGAGACCAATCTTTATCAAGTTCAGAATGATCCTAATAGCACTTTTCGTGTGACAGAGATGGATATCAGGCAATTTATGGGTATGGTATATCTAATGTCTCTTATTCGATTACCTAGAGTTACGAATCACTGGACTCCGATACTTGGTACCCCAATAATACACGATACTATGTCATTGAATAAATTTGAGAAAATGCGCCAAACTTTACACTTCAACGACAATACTAAAAATCTCCCTAGGAACGATCCTGAACATGATAGAATTTTCAAAATAAGACCAGTGGTTGAGTCTCTCAATGCAGCTTACAAAAAGGTCCCTTTGGAAGAACACATCTGTGTTGACGAGCAAATGTGTTCCACTAAAGCACGGAATGTGTTGAAGCGATACAACCCTCAAAAGCCACATAAATGCGGTTATAAAATCTACGTGTTGAGTGGCGTTTCTGGTTACGCCTTTAAAACAGAAATTGAAACTGGGAAGGAAAACGTTACGCTTCCAGAAGAGCCAGATTTGGGTGCAGCATCCAACGTCGTCATGAGATTAGCGCGCATGATTCCAAAGCATCAAAATTACCAATTGTATTTTGACAATTATTTTACCTCTCTTCGTCTGTTGGAATATTTGGCCAAAGAAGGCATTCACAGTCTTGGTACGATTAGGAGAAATCGAATCCCAGACTGTAAGTTGCTACCAGAAAAGGTGATATTGAAAAAACCCAGAGGTTATTCAGAAGAATATGTAGCTGACGTCAACGGCACCGACATAGCTAATGTGGCATGGAAAGACAATAAAATTGTCACTTTGGCGTCTACTTTTGCTGGAATACTGCCTGAAACTGATGTTCGCAGATGGGACAAACAGAACTCTAGATACGTGACCATAAAACGACCGAGTGTTGTAGGAGAGTATAATCGCCACATGGGTGGTGTTGACCTGATCGACAGCATCATGGGTATATACAAGATACAGTAACGTAGCAAACGATGGCAAATACGTCTATTCTATCATTACTTGGATCTCACAATGGCAAACGCATGGTTGCTTTATAAAAGAGTATGTAAAGACAAAGGCCTCTCATGTCGTTTATCTTCAGCAGATTTTCGTCTAGATGTTGCCGTAACTCTTTGTAAATTGGGTATAAAACCTAGTATGTCTAGTCGTCGTTCGTTAGAGAACGAGATACAAGCAAAAAAACATAAAGGACCTGCACAGCACGCACCTCCTATGGCAGTCCGGCAAGACCAGATTGGGCACTGGCCCCAATGGTCTGACAAAAAAATTAGGTGCAAGTTCCCAAAGTGTACTGGTTTCACTCACAATACATGCGAAAAATGCGGGGTTGCTCTATGCTATACCAAAACCAAGAACTGCTTCAGGAACTTCCACCTCTCATAACTTCCTTTTATATTTATAGTTTTTAAGCTTATGTCTCAATGTTGCCCTCAGGCAACGCTCCCTGTTTTTCTTTTTTTTTGGAAAATAATTGAATAAATGAAAAACTATGAAACACGTATAATCTTATTTTGTTTTAATTACCCGTAAACCACAAAAAATAAAAAATCCATGTTCTTGAGTTATAGAGGGTTAAATTTTCTGGTACGATATTTTCCGTTAAAATCTAATAATTTAGTACACAAAGAACAGAAGGGTGTGGACAATGCTTTTCCCCAGCTGTGGGATTAGGTACCTCTTCTTTTCGAGTCGATAAGAAAAACTTAACACCTGAAATTATTTGAATTTAATCCATTAATGAAGTCACCCACTAGCTAGATAAATACATTAATTGCTGCATTGGTAGCAGTCATTAATTTCTTCAAAGTGCAGGTGTATGAGCACTTGGGGCACTCCAACGTGGGTTATGTTCTGAAGAGGTGCTTCACACTCACGTTGGGTATCCGAAGTGTTTCGTTAACTTGTGTTTGCAGCGCCCCCAAATAGACTAGGAGGCTACTCTCTAAGCCCGAAGTCCATAGTTTCGGCCTTAGTTGCGTTTTCTACCCTGTATCACCGAACCACTGAGAATGAATGACAAAACGAAGTAGGTATTACAAAAGACAGTCCCCCAAAACGCCCACCCGGCACCACTTCCTAGTGTTTTAGCTGTGGAGAAGAAGTGGGGCTACAAACTCCCCAGCAAGAGCAACACATCCGTCCGTTATGTTTTAAAAACTTGAATTATACAATAGTATGCAAAGTAATTAATTAATACATGACACAAAAAAAAATTGTCACTTGTTAGTACGGATTGCAATCCCGCAAAACGCTGCATTTATTAATCTGCTGGATCCCGCACCTTCAAAGCGCGGCTCCACGGATCCCGCGAATTAAAAATTTGGCCCTAAAACTTTCGCGTAAATCGCGAGCAACAAGAAAAAGAAATATTTAAGAAAAAGAAAGCTAGACAACAAGCAAAAGGACTTTGAGAAAATTGAGTCCGATGGTATCAGAGGACTCTCGACTATGAATATATCCTGATGGTTCAGCGTACTAGCGTAGAAGCCGAAAGAGCGTTTTAGCATCAGCTAGTTTATTCTGTAAATAACTATTTCGATATCGAGCTTCACCTGAGTGACAAAACTCACACAGTGAGCTTTATTGCACACAACATAAAAGTCTTAATTTGAAACTCACCTCGGATTCCGCTGTCGAGATACGAAAATGTTGTTACAGAATAGTACTACAGGATATATTTGCCGTTCACTCAGAAGCAGGCTCGGAGATGATACAATAAATGCAATTTGCTTAAAAACCTCGGAAAAATAGCGGACTGGAGCGTATTTTCAAAAGTTATCACCATAGGTTGATATCATAGTAACAGCATCTAAGAGAAAGTTGTGATTTGATTATTCGTCATTATAAGAATAAGACTGAATTAAAAATATAAAACTGTTGTTAGGAGTAAGGTTGAAATTGAACAAAACTAATAAACTATGCCAATCATTTTAAGATGAATCTAAGAAAACAGATTACTTAAACTAAATTAACAGAAAATAAATGATTTATGTTGCTTAATGTTGGAATGTTAAATGAAAGTTGATTTTACACAAAAATCTGTAGTTTCAATTTGATTTTATAACATAATTTCAAAGATGCGGGATCCCGCGTGGTCCAGCTAGTCTATTCTGTAAGAAACTATTTCGATATCGAGCTTCACCTGAGTGATAAAACTCACAAAGTAAGCTTTATTGCACACAACATAAAGATCTTCATTTGAAACTCACTTCGAATTCTACTGTCGAGATACGAAAATGTTGTTAGAGAATAACACTACTGCTCTGGATTGAGTAATTCCGCATATCAATCCCGCTTGATTGAATAAGCTGCGGGATTGCAATCCCTACTTGTTAGCTAGCACACTATGATACTTTAAAACAAAATACACACTCAAGCATTAATGAGTAAGCTAGCTAAATGGCCTCCAGGAATGAGTGTGCCCGCCCGCCTACACGTGCAACGATAGAACTGTAACTCGAACTATTCGTGATAAACCAGGGCCGGCAGAGTAAAATAAATAAACATTGGTTGTATGGTTGCCCTGTATGGTTGAGTAAAGGCCCAGGCTGATTGATGTGGTCCCTGATGAATTAGCCTACCTCTACGCGACTAACCTACCTACAACTTTCTACCTGTTAGGAATACTATTACCGACCACAAGTTGCTATATGCTTTTGAGTAGGCGTATAACATCGGTCACTATGTAATATTCATAGAAATAATAAGTTTAGTGGACCAAATTTTAAAATCATAGCCGTTCCGTTCTCATATGCAAAATTTGGTACTTTTAGTCTAAAAGAGTTACTACACTAGATTTCAAAAATTATAATTGTTAAAATGTTTCGAAAATGCTAATTCGTTGCCATTAGGTTATTAAAAGGTTAAATTAAAACACGTAACTAACTAGTTTTAAAGTAACACGCTATTATGTCTAGATTTGTGAATGCTAGACAAGAAAATGCCTATGTCGAAATTTGCATAGGATTGATCAGAAATATATTTAACTTCTATTATTGATAAGCCGATGACCTGGTGAGGGGCGCGGGTAGCCGATGGATGCGAGACGCACAGGACTGGTTGCTGTGGCGACACTTTGGGGAGGCCTATGGGCAGCAGCAGACGTTGTTCGGCTGACATATTGATGATGATGATTGATAGACTCGCAGGGAACACAATCGTACGAGATGAAAAGCAATGATGTGGTCGACGATGAAGCACGCTTGTCTAGAAGTAACCTATAAACTTTTCGCTTCGAGGTTGTAGCTATCAGGAAACACACACCGGCGGGGAATGCCACTCCTTAGCTGTAGAGCACATTGTACACGATGGACGCTGACAAAGTTCTTATTGTGATGTAAAATTACTTGAGAAGAAAACGAATAAAGAAAACTAAAGAAGTAAACATTTCTGAACTTAATAACAGAATCCGGGCCCGAGAGCCAACAGGTGGGAACAGGCGGTTAACGTGCTTTCCGAGGTACTCCTCTGTACCTCGGAAAGCCTCCGAGGTACTCCTCTGGATATTATTAGGGTTCCGAACAAAAAACGGAACCCTTATAGGATCACTCGGGTGTCTGTCTGTCCGTCTGTCACAGTCAGTTTTCTCCGGATCCACTAGACCGATTCTGTTGAAATTTGGTCACATATGTACTTCTGTGACCCAAACTCGCACGCGTTACGTGTGTGGGGGTCACTTCTGGGGGTCAAACTATAAAATTAAAAAAAAGTTTTTTGAACAATATCGTGTGATATATCAAATGAAAGGGTTTACTGTGATGTTCTTAATTATATCTAAAGAAGTATATAGTGTTAAAATAACATGAAAAAAAATTGTTCGGAACCCTTTGCACGCGAGTCCGACTCGCAATTGGCAGTTTTTTAGATGGTAACCATTCTTTGACCGACCTCAGGCGCTGGAAAAATTGGGAAAATTTTCTCCGGTGGATTGAATTTAATAAAAATAAAACACTTTTTGATTTCACGAACTTTACTGGGGACTTTTAAATTAGACTAATTTCAGTATTTTTATCTAAAATAGAACACTAACCTCCCCTTTATGAAATACTGGCGTGATGTTTTGTTATTCCATAAAATATTTTTAGAATAATTTAGTCATTCAACGCTACATTTAAATGAAAAAGATGTTCTCCTTCAGCCAAGCGTTCATAATTGTAATTATTTTAAACACGCAACGTTGTAATAGTCGGATTCTAAAATAGCATCTAAAAGACAATGGAATATAAACTATCTGTTAATAGGTTTATGAATAAGTATTTTAAACCTCCCGACCGAATTTAGATCACGGTTCCAAAGATACGCAGCCTGCGCAAATCCATAGGATCTCATGGCTAAATGATAGCATGGCTATTTTTTGAGGTTAAGCAACGATTACATCGATCTCTCTATGGATAGGTGACCAGCCAATACAAAACGATACTCCTCTGTGCCGCGTAAAGCACGTTAAGCCGTTGATCCCGGCTGTCATTTTTAAATCTTTGACAGCAGATAATCTGACACCAGTCACACCAGTCACGCAGCACTGGGCTACGGCAGCCATTAAGCCCAATGGAAAACCTGACTCGAAGGTCGAGCTCAGAAACTCAAGATGGAAAGGACTTGGAAGGACTTCGGGTTTATTATTTAGGCCCGTTTTATACAGAGATGCTACGAACAAAGATTATGCCGAATCTATATACTAATATATAAAAATGAAGACCTGACTTTTTTTATTTGTTTGCTTGAACGCGCTAATCTCAGGAACTACTGGTCCGATTTGTAAAATTCTTTCAGTGTTAGATAGCCCATTTATCGAGGAAGGCTATAGGCTACATAACATCACGCTAAGACCAATAGTAGCGAAGCATTAATGAAAAATGTAACGTCGACGAAGTAGCGCGGGTCAGCTAGTACAGAATATTTACCAAGAAATTGCGCATCACTCGCCATACTGCACTGCTTTGTAAAAACAACTTTAAGCGATCCGTGCAAGGTTGAATTTGCAAAAAAAAATTGTTTATAGTATCACACAGTACACACAACTCACACATGTCAGTTTTTGACGACAGTTTCGAGTGTTGTATTTGTTCGAGACTGTGCATCTTGGGTTTTTTATATATCAATGGCTTGAAGTGAGGTTGCGGTAACTCCGCCGTGGGCGAATTTGTATAATTTGCGAGTACATCGTCGCAAGAGTCACAAAACGCATTATATTTTTATTTCTTTATAAAATTTTGTTACTTATAGAGTGTACTTATATCATAAAAAATATAATCATCCATCATACCATAACTTAATACTGATAGATTTTAAATATCTATCTATTAAATATGCTGATATTTTGTTGAAATAAATATTTTTGTGAGTTTTTTTTTTCAATGATTTGGTATTCGATCGGTTCGCAATATTTGGCCGAATACCGAATAGTAAAAAACTAGCCGAATAGGCTGAATATCGAATAGTTGCTAAATATTCGTGTTATCTCTAGTTTTATCTATCTAGAATTTATAATTACTAGCAAAATGTTAATAGGTATACCTATTTACAAACAACAACAAGGTACACAAACATTCCGCCACAAGGCGTGGAAACAAAAATATAAAATAACAACAATAATACGCAATTTTATATTAAAATATAATTATAATATATAATTAGCTGAATGACCCTCGTAAGCTGTAGTTATTGTCGTTAACTATGTGTGCAAGTTCATTATGCAAGAACTGGAGTAAGGCTACTTGCACATTATGACGTAACATTTAACAATATTGAATGTACAGAACTGAGCATTAGTCCAAAACCAAACCTTTTTCTCCCACCATGCAAGTGGTAGAATTTGGTAGGTTTAGGTACCTTTATATACCTGAATCCACTTGTATTTTATGTAGGTACCTACCACAAAAGTCACCTGTGTTTGCATTCACATTTGTGCGCTATAATATCTCCTGCACCGATGTTATGGCTAGCTTCCGCTTCGATTACTTGTAGTGGCTGAAATTCGGTCTGGATGACTATCATTATGTTACAGTTCGCATCAGCGTTGTTTACCCCTCCGAAGTTAGGTTTTAGTGACGACCGCGCAGGTGCAATCGCGTAAACAAGTGTTACGTTCGAGAATATTTTTTTGTTTACGTACCTATTATATTATAAATAAATAAATAGCTCAGCCTATCACTTCTGAAAATAAAGTGTAGTAACATTACCCAATACTTTCCCTATTTTTTTTTGTACTGTCTTAGATTTTCTTGATGACATTTTAAAAGTGTTTCATTGATTTATTGCTTATTATGACATTCTGGTATTAACTTGATTTATTTTTGTAGTAACTTAATTAATTGACATCGTCCTATTTTATTTTATGACATTTATGATTTATCTTTAATATTTATTGTTGACATTTTGGAAATATTATATTAATTGTGTCTTTTAATTATCGCTCTTTCTATAATTATATTTGATATTGTGAAGTTAGTAGTGAAATCATTTAAATTGATACTGACATTTGTACGCCTAGTGGCAAAGCAAAGAGCACTTAAAAAAACGGTCAAGAGCAAGTCGGACTCGCGTGCCAAGGGTTCCGAACGAATTTTTTTTTATTTGTTATTATAATAATAGTGTTATAATAACAACACTAACTTATTGATGGGATTTTAATTTAGTGTTCTTATTTTGATTCGTGATTTTATGATTTTTGTGTTGTAATGGGTTGTAATTACCTGAATAAATGAATTTATTATTTATTTTATTTATAACAAATAAAAAAATCTAATTCGGAATTCGAAGTCTATAGAGACTTCTTATAGGTTTCCCTGTAATCTATAGGTAAAGATCTATTATCTCCATTTTTTTCCAAAATTTTAAGCTCTGTAGTTTCGGAGGTAAGGGTGGAATGGTCATTTTTCGTCTAGTTTCTTGAATAACTTCAAAACCATTTATTTTAAAATTATGAAAAAAATATAGTTAAAATCCTCTCAAAGCCCTTTCATTTGATATGTCACACGATATTGTTAAAAAATTATAAAGTTTTCTTATTTGACCCCCAAAAGTGACCCCCATACTAAAAGTTTATTTATTTACGTAACACGTCCGTTTTTGGGTCACAGAAGTCCATATGTGTACTAAATTTCAACAGAATCGGTCCAGTGGATTCGGAGAAAACTGGGTGTGACAGACAGACGGACAGACAGACAGATAAACAGACATTCGAGTGATCCTATAAGGGTTCCGTTTTTTGTTCGGAACCCTAAAAATGTAACATCTCACACACATACTCGTAGGTTACAGATGTAACCTATGTTTACAAATAAATAATCTGAATCTGAATCTGAATGGTATGTTGCATTAAATCGTGCCACTAACGAGCCGTCGGCGAAAATCTATTGCGACTGTATTCAATTTTATTTTATGTTAATTTTATGAGTTTATTCAGATTAATGACTTTTTTTGGTTATTTATAAGTTTCTCGTTTAATGGTATAAATTATGATATAATATTGCCACGGTCATTAGTTATGTAGGCCGCAGCAGTTTCCTTCTTGTTCAAATATGCCTATTTATCTTAGATTTAAAACATACATAATATACAAATTATAAGGTAAGTTGCTTATTCGGAGCTCAACAGTTACTTATGCTCTAAATATTCATTTTATTTAAGGGTTAAAACTACAGGAAAAGTTATAATAATTGAATGAATTCAGAATAATTTATTTGACAGGTTCCTAATTTGAGTTTCCTTAATTCGACTTTTCAATTATGCAAATATATATAAAAATCTGCCTAGCCTTTTCCAAACTACATTAAAGTCGGCTTCCAGTCAAACCGGATTCAGCTGAATACCAGTATTTTACGTGGAGCGGCTGTCTAACATACCCCTACAACCCATGCATTAACTGGGTAACACGGTACTTCTTCGCAAGACCGCTGTCAGATTTTCTGGCTTTTTTTTCTAAAGATCTACAAATGACAGCCGGGACCAACGGCTTAACGTGCTTTCCGAGGCACAGAGGAGTCTCGGTATGTTAGATGGTCACCCATCCACAGATCGACCTTGGCAAGCGTTGCTTAGCAGATGGACCCGTGCGGCTGTTATTGTTTAGCCACGAGCTTCTCTATTCCAATGAAAAGTACCCCATAAAATTTATAGGTATGCTCGCCTCTGCTTTGCATTGTCTAGCATCAGTGAACAAGAACCCTAACTCTTTACTTTACTCCCAACAAAACGCGTTCCCAGCACAATTTAAACTAACTTCGGTTTTCTTTGTTTTTAAAAGTGAAATTAGACTCCCATGGCTAAAAAACTAGATTGTGATCGACATAGCGCCATTGTTGCGATTATCGGTCAAGCGTGAGTCGCGCCGTGGGAATTGTCTATGGTTCAAAAAAGTTTATAAGTTTATCGATGGTTAAAGACCTTACTGTGGCGGAGTGTGGCGGAGTTTAGTGTATAGAGCAGGGGTGGCCAACTTGATTAGATCCAAGATCTACTTTTTACTGACGAGCACCCTTGCGATCTACCAATCACCCACTCCTTAAAATGTTAAATGAAACGGAATAGTTCAGTATTTATACTGTATTAACCTTTTTTTTTCTAAACTAGTTCGCATTGTCTCTCACAGCTGGTTAAAGACCTGCTCCAAGTCCTTCCAGAAATTCTTTTCTAGCGCCACCTCATTCCAGCCCTCACGGTACGCATTCAGGCCGTCTCTCCACCTCTTTTTGGACTGGCATCGGCGGTTCCGGCCGTTTTCGGGCACCCATTGCTTGGAGACTTTTGCCCAAACGGTCACGGCTTACCTACGTGATCCGCCTAATCCCGTTTGAGCCTGGCGGGAATAATGGACATAGGTAAGAAGGCTTTACCTACATCCATTATTCCTGTTTTGGAATGCAACGTGGTGTTTCGAATTTTGTCCTGTCTTTTTACGCTACGCTAGATATCTGCGTTCCATCGTTCTTTGGCAAACTCCAAGGCGCAACTTTTGCGACTCGGTGAGCGAACAGGTTTGCGCTCCGTAGGCTAGGATGGGCAGAATACACATGTCGATGAGTTTGCGCTTCAGAGAGTTCGGCAGATCACCCTTCAGGCTTCAGTAGTGTCTTCACGGACGAGAAGCTTTTCCAGGCAATTTCGTTACGATGATCGAGTTCTTTTTCTTGCCTGTTTTCGAAAGAAACTGTGCTCAACTCTTGGAGCATGGTCTGGAGTTCTAGAGCTGTGGGGGCGAAAAAGCCAATGTCGTCGGCAAAACGGAGGTTTGTCAGCCTCGTTTTGCCAATGTCAACCTTTGGGGTTTCATGAGGCTGCCATTATTTTAAATATCTCCTCAAGTGTGCTCGTACATTATTTGGGAGGTGTGATTTGAGTATTTGCGATAATATATAAATAGTTTTTAAAATTCCACAGTCTGTTTTAAGTATTTATATTTTTATCATTGTGGCGATCGACTGGACTACTAGCCGCGATCGACCAGCGTTGGCCATCCCTGGTATATAGAATGGATTTGATTCGATTGTTGATAAACTGAAGAGTTTGCTTGTTTTTTTTTTGTTTGGTTGTACACGCTATAATCTCAGGAACTACTACTGGCTCGAATTGAAAAATCCTTTGTTGTATAGCCCATTTATCGAGGAAGGCTATATAACATATATATGAATTGTATATGCTGTGGATAACGGTGTGAGTTTCACATTTATATAATATCTTTGTTTATATTATTTGCGCAGATATAATGTGTTACTGTTTGTTTGTCCCAAATAAATAAATAAATCAATAAACATCACCCTACGACCATGGACCGGAGCATTCATGAAAAATGGGACAGTTAATAAAATAAAGTATAATAAATACAAAAAATAACTTATTGTTTAATGTTAGTAAAAATTAATCTCCGCACAAACTGCTGTACAATCGGAGAGCCGAAGCTCTCGACTACAGTTTTCAGAATGCTGTTCGACTGTCCCTCACTCTCCACAGTAGTGACGAATTTTATTAGTACAAGGTTCACTATCCGCAAACAAGACAATAATCAGCGAATTATCTAATTTTATTTATCAGTTGCTGGTGACAGCTTACTAAGTTAACAATTAGCCACACTGATAGAAGTGGGCGCGCAGACTAAGAAGATGGCGGACGCGTTGTATAACTTGTTAATTCCCATTAACAAGTTGAGAGGTCTGGAGATGGTTATGGCCTACTTTTTTGCGAAAATAAAATTGACGCGAGCGAAGCTTGTTTTTCTGGTGGTCGCCATTGTTGACTCTTGCTCTCAAGTGTTGTAGTGGTTGGGAATAGTGTGGTGGGATTTTCCCAATAAAAAGCGGTTGGAAATGTAAATGGCACTGGGATGGGCAGTAGTATCTTCCTATATGCTTATAACAAATAGGTATGTACTACTGTCACTAATTTATGTGATTCCGGCCTTCCATAAAAAAGGCCAGTATGGGAACTCCATTATAAGTAGAGTAGGTATTATTTGTAGCTTTCGTAACCTAAACGTTTTCTTACAGGATACCGTAATGATCCGAAATTACATGGTAGGTAGCACTTGAAAAATTTGTTTCGCCGTCTGTCAATAAACAATTCAACAATGTACATGCAAATAAAGTTATTAAAAAACTAATTGTAGCCTTTATGCAAAGGTATCTAAAAACTTAATAGCTTAACTTTACAATTAGAACATTCACTTAGAAATATTCCCATAGCATACATTGCTGGTTTATAAAACTCAAAACATTGCATCGTTTACCAAAAACTGCATTGGATTAGTAACATTAAGGACCGAACAGTAAGTGATACTACCGAGTTTTACTTTAACATTCAAACGTAAAACCAAACTTCGTAACATACGATAATCATTGCCGCTTTTCTATACGACTTTAAATCGCTATCCAGTTATAAATGCGAGATGCATGCAAAGTTCAGCGATAGTGCAAGCAATTCGAAATTTCAATTTTGTCATATCCACCTCCACACACGAGGTCGACGGTTTAAAACGAAAAACAAACCTCTTGGCGGCCAGTACCTATTTTATGCTGCAACGAGGCTGAATGCCTTTTGTTCAGTGCATTTAAAAATTTATCGATCGTGATTCGAATTTAAAAATAGAACTGTCATTTTGTGAATCTGTGAATTGAGGAGTTTCTTTTTTTAGGAAGTTCGTTCTCATATGCAGTGGATTGTGAATGTTATGTAAGTTTTTTTTTATTGTGTATGAATGGGTTACTTCTTAATATTTATATAGACAATTTAATCACTAAATTAAGTTCATGATATAAATTTTTATCAAAAGAAAATACATAATTACAATAAATATGCATTCAAAAATAAAACAAAAATTAAAAACTTTGCAAAAAATAAAGATTTTTAATTCAGGTCAGTCCTCTCACTTATGTAGAAGTTACATACAATAACAAAATAATAGCTATATTTAGCTTTATTCATAGCCAACTAAATTACGTAAAAGTGCAATTTGAATTAACATAACTAAGACTTTTCACTTATTATTTCTTTTACCTTTCCAATTCCACATTTGCAGAAATAATACTTACTATTTAAGAATTATGAGAGAAATTTTAAATGAAATGTGTCAGCAATCGTAAAATTTATAAAGCATAACATATAAACACATAGTTGGCGATTTTCCGCCAGTAAACACTCGAAAATAAAGTAACTAAAAGCTAAGAAATTATACGGAAAGTTTGTTAAATATCCGCCGGGTCTTAGGCCCATTTGCGCAAACGAATTTTATCTTTTAACTGCCAGTTAGTTGCTAACAAGAGGTTAAATAACTAATATATACTTAATCTATTATCTTAACTAATATAATCCTTACTATCCTTACTAATATTATAAATGCGAAAGTAACTCTGTCTGTCTGTCGCGCTTTCACACAAAAACTACTGAATTGGTTTAAATGAAATTTGGTACACAGATAGTCTAGAGCCTGAGAAAGGACATAGGCAACTTTTTATCCCGGGAGTATGTTCCCTAGGGACCACGCGGGCGAAGCCGCTGGCAAAAGCTAGTAATATATAAACCTGAAGAGTCTGTTTGTTTGTTTGCTTGAACGCGCTAATCTCAGGAACTACTGGTCCGATTTAAAAAAATTCTTTCAGTGTTAGATAGCCCATTTATCGAGGAAGGCTATAGGCTATATATCATCACGCTTAGACCAATAGGAGCGGAGCATTAATGAAAATTGTGACGCAAAGTTGCGCGGCTCAGGTAGTCAATACAGTACCTGGATGACTGGTTTTTTTTTACGACGTTTTCTAAAACTGTAACCTAGCTAGATCGATTTATCGCCCCCGAAACCCCCTGCGTACTAAATTTCATGAAAATCGTTGAAGCCGTTTCCGAGATTCAGATTGCTCGTTTAAAGGTATTACGTATATATAATGTCTCCGAGATAAAAAAAAAATACTTGGAGTTAAAAAGATCATCTGGTTTATCCAAGTGAGCCTTAGCCAGCCAAACCCATAGCCGAATTTATTTGTTTCCATATCCTGCAATATTACTACAACAACCGAGTTCTTGGGTATATTTTCATAGCATATATATATTTCATACATACAGGGCCGGTGGATACAGGGTCGGTTTGTGCCTCATTTAATTAAAAACTCACAGTTTGACCTCTGCAATTTGTCTTTGACCCCTATATTCGTGACAATCTAAGAAGTTAGATTTGACAGCAGGATATATTGCTTTACTAATAAGTATGAAAGAAAGAGACGTGAAAATAAATCTCTTTCGCACTTAGTGTTATACCGATCTTCTATCCCTCTCTACTCAGCTGTCAAATCTGACATCTCAGATTGTCAAGAATATTGTCTGGACTCTAGATCGTCGAGAAAAACGGGACACTTGTTAGTTACGCCAATAACATGAAATTCTAAGCCCTAATCACGTCTATAATGAACTCTGGTGATATCTTAATACAAACTTATAACCACTTAGAACACAGAATAAATAGGACACCTTGACCCTGATACTGGGAAGAATGGGAAATTGGGAAATCATCAATATCTCCTTCAGCCGTCAGACTCTTACTGACTAAAACCCATCCGTGTTCCTCCTAATGTCCTTTGCGTTCCAGGGTCGCGGTGACTCTTTCGAACAAATTCCGCAACCGTGGCTCGACGAGGCCTAGTGAGTAAGAAAAACAATCAAAGCCCGCATCATCCCTTTCTTATTGGTGTACTTTGTGCCTACTCCTCGATGTTTTAAAGTTATTAGGTAAAGAAACGTCCTTGATAAAGAATCCCTTCTCCAGGTGACCTTAATAGTAAAAGACTTGTCTTTTACTGAGACAATCATAAAAAAACCGTTCCTTTTTTAATCGGTAATACCATTGTGAACTTTTGAAGGCGAAGGTAGAAGGTAGGAGCATTTCGTGGAATAAGTGTCTTATTGATTTTTTCCTGTAATTAAATAATATTTACCACAATCCAAAGTATACCTAGGTAAAACTGCTTTTGTTGAATGTTTAAAGTTTTTGATCACAGGTTTGAGTCATCAACTGCAAAACATTAAAAAAAGAGTTCCGTTTGAATCATGTGTAGGTACCAAATTACACTAGAATCGGAGCAAATTATGCCCTTGACTCAATTGAGAAACGAGCCCAGAGGATCATCGGTAATGACAGGCTCGTCGAGTCGAAACTCCAAAGTCTTGAGCATCGACGCCGAGTTGCTGGCCTGTCGGTTTTCTATCGCTTGCACTTTGGGGAGTGTGCGACGGAATTGCATGATTTAATTCCGCCAAGCCCGTTCCATAATCGGACCACAAGACGAACGGCGATGCGCCACCGGAACATGGTGGACATCCCACCGACACGCACTAAACGTTTTGGGAACACATTCATAGTGCGTACAGATAAGGAGTGGAATTCCCTGCCAGAGTCTGTGTTTCCAGATAGCTACAACCTGGGAGTCTTTAAGACAAGAGTGAATAGGTTGCTTCTAGGCAAACGTGCTCCATCTTCGACCGCATCATCGCTTACCATCAGGTGAGATTGTGGTCAAACGTATGCCTATATATAGTAAAAAAAAAAATAGCTATGTCGGACGGACGGCGGACAGACAGTGATCCAATTAGGTTTCCGTTCGTCATTCGGAATCCTCTAAAACCAACTTTGCCGTTGTTACACCCTGCAAAATTGCACCTGCCGGGGTTGCGGAATTTGTTCGAAAGAGTCGCCGCGGCCCTGGAACGCAAATGACATTAGGAGAAACACGAAAGGGTTCAGACACTCTTTTCCGCTCCGCCCAGAGCAGTACGTCTACCATGAGTTTTATCAATCTTTACTCGCTAGCGACTGTAGTTAAAAAAATGTATAAAAACTTTTGAAAAACAAGTTTCTAATTAATTTGTTTAAGTTGTTAACTAACAAGCAAGCAAGTTGCAAGTAAAACTTTAGTAAACAACTAAAAAAAAATTTGAAACTAGTTAAAAGTTCTCATATATTTTTTTTATCTACAGTCGCTAACGGGTATCTAATATGCAAAAATCTCGTGTCACGGTGTTTGTTACCGAACTCTTCCGAAACGGCTTGACTGATTTTCATGAAAATTTGTTTTTATATTCGGTAGGTATTGCCGGGTCAGCTAGTAGATTGATAAAACTGGTAAACATGGTACACGACGGAAGGAGTCATTTGATGATTTCCCATCCTTAAAAAAAGGGTTGTCTATGATTTTCAAAGGATCATTAAAGACTTCATTCATTGATTTTCAAACGGATTGAAATGAGTTTCGGAAACCCAACCCACTCAAGAAAAAAAGGATCTTGAATAATAAATAGGCAAGTGTAAGCAGGGTCTCCCTTTTCTCTCCTAAAACAGTTATAAATCTAACCGTATCATTAGTATAACGACATGTTATCAGAAAAAGCTGTCATGTAAGTAAGTATATGTACACGCGTTCTTGACTTCACATTACGTGAAGTAATTTCACACACGTATCTATACTTCTATATTTACTAATATATACCTCAAGAGTTTTGTTTGTTTGCTTGAACGTCTAACGTCGAACGTCTTTATTGATGAATAGTTGCCTTTGTACACTAGGGCTCTGTTGACAGCGATTTATCGGACAATTTTGAGCATTTTGTGAGAGTTCAATTGCTTACACGGTTAATAAATCATCAAAAAGGAAAACATAGGGACACAGTATATATCCTTCTTTTTCACTTTTGTGAAATATCTCTTAAATCGGTCCAATATTGGGGGAGAAAACAGTCGAGAGCCAAACCTCGAATTATGATTTTTTACATACAAAGTCTCGCCGCCAGCATTTCCTCTTAAGCCATTGGCCTTGACTCAATTTTATTTGAAGCCAGAAAATCTGACACCAGGCTTTCCACGGGGTACCGTATTACTCAGCTAGGTCGGATAGGCAGTCATCATTTTCCTGCCCTTATCCCATGTTTCTTGGGGTTGGCGCAACACTTTATTTTAACGGACTTCCAAAGAAGAGGGGGGTATTTTTTTTTTCTTTTTTTGTGTATATACACCGATAACTCCGAGGTTTCTCATCCGATTTGTGTGATTCTTTTTTAGTTCGATGCAATATACTTGCCATTTGGTCCCGTAAAAATTTGATTCAGTTTGGTTCAGTAGTTTTTATTTTATGACCATTTTTGCTAATTTCAATTTCTGCGTAGATTAAGACGTCGTCCAAGTATCACCACTTAAAAGTGAAAAATAAAAAAAACTTTTTACAAAAATATATAACTCACTTCCAAAAAAACACTACAAAGTATAAAATAACCTTAATTTCGAAAGTCGGTGTTAAAAAACGAAGATACAAAACCAAAAACACCGACTTTGACACCGAGGTTATTTTATACTTTGTAGTGTTTTTTTTTTTGGAAGTCGGTTATATTTTTTTGTAAAAGTTTTTCTTCCACTCTGCCGTCAAACTATAACTAAGTCCTTTTTCTTTCATATCACTCCACTTTGCATTTAATGTCGGAGCCACACGCTTGCCAAACCATTACAAATCCACATACGTATGTATATGCTGCGGAATATGTTCGAAAGAGTCATCGCGGCCCTTGAACGCGGCGGGCATTAGGAGGAACACGGATGGGTTTGAGTCAGTAAGAGTCTAACACTCCCTTCCGCTTCACCCAGAGCGGGAGGAGTCATTTGATGATTTGTCATACTTAAAAAGAAACGTATGGAAATGGAGTTCGACGTAGCTAATCCCGACAGTCAGTTATTGGCACAAATCAAAGAGAATTTGCCGCAAACGCTTGCGACGCATCGCCACAAAAAACTGACCAAGTGCGAGTCGGACTCGCGTGCAAAGGGTTCGGAAAGAACAAAATTTTTTTTAAATGATATTTAACACTACAGACTTCTAATAAGTTTTCCTGTAATCTTTAGGTAAAGATCTATTATCTCCATTTTTTTCAAAATTTTAGGCTTAGTAGATTCGGAGATAAGCTGGGGGAATGGTCATTTTTCGTCAAATTTCTTGAATAACTTCAAAACCATTTATTTTAAAATTATGAAAAAAATATAATTAAAACTCTCACAGTAAGCCCTTTCACTTGATATGTCACACGATATTGTTCAAAAAACTTTTTTTTTAATTTTCTAGTTTGATCCCCAAAAGTGACCCTCATACTAAAAATTTAATCATTTACGTAACGCGTCCGTTTTTGGGTCATAGAAGTCCATATGTGTACCAAATTTCAACAGAATCGGTCCAGTGGATCCGGAGAAAACTGGCTGTGACAGACGGACAGACAGACACCCAAGTGATCCTATAAGGGCTCCGTTTTTTTTTTTTGGAGCCCTAAAAAGTAAAATGAGTTTGAAGTTTGCGGCAAGTGTGCCAAGCATGTGGCACACTTGCCACACGCTTGGCACATTTGCATAAAATTTTGTTACTCAGCTGCTCTCAGTTATACTGGCAGCCCAAAAAGCTATTCAGACTGTACCAGCTCATGAAAATCGAATAGAAATTTAAGCGATTGAAGATATAGTCCAAACCATAGTTTATCCATGTCGTAAGAATTGTAATCTTAATAATCACACATGGTAGCCGGTATATCATGCATGCTGATATAATTGACAATCTTTCGAAATTCGCAGGAAATCATAAATTACACTATGTTTAATTTTATACAACTATGCGAGTTGATCTGGTTTAAATATTCAGGTCATGACATCGTAATCGCTGGACTTCTACATGTCCATCTTATACATCAATCTGCCTAGCCTTTTCACAAATTCAAACAGCCATTTTTAGGGTTCCGTACCCGAAGAGTAAACAACGGAACCCTATTACTAAGCCTCCGCTATCCGTCCGTCCGTCTGTCTGTCAGCGGGCTGTATCTCAAGAACCGTAATATAATCCTTACTCCCTTACTTTAATATTATAAATGCGAAAGTAACTCTGTCTGTCTGTCTGTCTGTCGCGCTTTCACGCCAAAACTACTAAACCGATTTAAATGAAATTTGGTACAGAAATAGCCTAGGGCCTGAGAAAGGACATAGCCTATATTTATTAGCCTATATATTATAGGAGTATATTCCCTAGGGACCACGCGGGCGAAGCCGCTGGCAGAAGCTAGTAATAAATAATAGTAAATATTTATTTTCTCATCACAATATTACAATATACATACTCGTATACATGGTATCAGAGTCAGACAACATTTTTAATATTGTGGGAGACTGGTGCCTAAACTAAGCCCTAGGCTTTTCAGGACACCAGATAGACAGTTGAAATTTTCACAGATATTTCTATTGCCGCTGTAACAACAAATAATAAAAATTAAAGTTTATGGTACGGCACCTTCGTGTGCGAGTCCGACTCGCACTTGGCCAGTTTTTATTCTTCTGGTAAATATTATCAGAGCATTTAAAAATCAGCCCTGAAAGAAATATCCTTTTAGAGTCCTTACAATTTCATGAGATAGACGATTAGTCACGACTGCAAAGATCTTTGTTTCCTGAAGTTTCTTTCTTTTATAGAGTGTTGCCATACAACCGAAGCCCGAGCTTTTTATCCGTGTAAAATCCTTGTCCTTTTATACCTACCGCCTGAAAAAGGTAACATTCGGACAACATAACTAGTACCTACTAAGCACTTATTCAGGTAATATGCAAATAGCACTCAAGTCAAACGTGTTTGATTTGAACCCCTGACCTCTCACTCGCCAATCCACTGTCCTTGCCGCTGGGCTAATTGCCCATTAATTTCATATCACTAACACATTAAAACATGTAACTATGCGTAAAGAGCATATTGCAACGGGATTCTTAACGCCCAAGGCGCACAACTTTCGCTTAGCGTGGCGTTTTGGAAGAGGCGCAAGCGCATCTTTGCGGAGGTAAGGCGAAGGTAACGGTGTAAGCGATTAACTACTCGCTTTTTCAATGCTCGCTTTCTGACCTTACACAGGTCAAGAGGAAATACTAGCGGCGAGACTTTGTATGTAAAAACTCATAATTCGAGGTTTGGCTCTCGACAAAGACAGACAAAGTCTCGCCGCCAGCATTTCCTCTTAAGGCAGATTACCCCTTGAAACAAAACCTTTTTTATGGATGGGAAATCATCAAATGACTCTTCCCGCTCTGGAAGGAGCAGAAGGGAGTGTCAGACCCTTAATGACTAAAACCCATCAGTGTTCCTCCTGTGCCCTTTGCGTTTCAGGGCCGCGGTGACTCTTATGATGAAATTCCGCAACCGTGGGTGAAACAAAACCTGAACGTCTAAATTTCTTTCACATTTCAGCTTTTAAATCTAAAACTAATTTTGGTTTTGCCCCTAAAACAATATCGCCCTCCCTTCCTGAATGCAAAGATTTCGTAGGTCCTGTATGTACCTACTATCAAAAAACGTCCGTTCATCAACAAGACCAAGTTAATGGTATTCAAGGTTATATTATAAACGCTCTTGATTAGCAAATATAGTTGGAAGAAAACCTCCAATGAGAAAGACATGGAAACCGTTGTTTTACAATAGGATAACATCGAAAAATCAACGTTGAACATGTCTTAATTTCCATATTTTCCAATCTAGAGATGATTTTTAACACATTCTTGAACTTGGAGACTCCTCTGAGGAATCGCTAGCAGTGTTACCTAAACCGATATGTTACAAGGCTTTTCGTGAAATGTCAACATTAACTGTCGTTATCGAGCTTTTTGTTCATTACCTCGACGAGTATCATTAACAGTATAATTGATGATGAATACGGAGACCCAATATTGAGATGGAGTAGTGTAGAGACATCATAAGCCTAGCCTCCGAAAAAAAAAGTGACTACATAATTACCTCTCCATTTCATGCCCAGGAAAGTACGTTAAAACATGTTCCAGACGGATGTAATCCAGCGTCCCATGCAAGGTGACCTTGCTTGTTGTCATCCATCTAGACGGCAGATGCAATCCAAATTCAAACACAATTCCCGGATGTAATCCAATGTCCCATTCAAGATGACCTCGGTGGGAGCTGGATTACATCCGTCTGGAACATGCTTAGTCTTTGAGATAGTGTAAATTCCATCAAAATACGCCAGGAGGTTTTGGTCCGATTGTAGTTTTTATGTCCGTGTTAGACATAACTTTACAAATTAATTACACTATGTTGATCGAATAAAACTCAAAATGTTCATAAATCAAATTATTAAGAAAATAGTCTAATATAACTTTTCCAAAAAATTAGGCCTTGCCGTTTAGACGTGATTCTCATTTTAAAATCAGTTACTCTCAGTACGTCTACCATGAGTTTTATCAATTTATACTCGCTAGCGACTGTAGTTAAAAAGATGTACGAAAACTTTAAAAAAAAAACAAGTTTCTAATTTATTTTTTGAGTTGTTAACTAAAGTTTTACTTGCATCTTGCTAGCTTGTTAATTAACAACTTAAACAAATAAATTAGAAACTTGTTTTTTTTAAGTTTTCACACATTATTTTAACTACAGTCGCTAGCGAGTATAGATTGATAAAACTCATGGTAGACGTACAGGTATCACCACCAAGGTTACCGACATAGCCCGAAGGATCGCCTAACTAAAGTGGCAGTGGGCAGGGCACATTGCTCGCAGAACAAATGGTCGATGGGGCCGAAAAGTTCTGGAGTGGCGACCGCGTACCGGAAGACGTAACGTTGGAAGGCCTCCCACAAGGTGGACCGATGACCTGGCTCAGGTCGCGGGTAGCCGATGGATGCGAGACGCACAGGACCGGTCGTTGTGGCGACGCTTGGGGGAGGCCTATGTCCAGCAGTGGACGTCTTTCGGCTGATATGATGATGATGATGATCTCCGCCTTAAACTAAATAGAACTAGGTAGACCTAGGTCAGATATGCGACGATGCGCAACGACTGATGTGTTTGTTTAGTACCTACCAATAGAATCGGTTCATTTACCTAGCTTCGCTCAGCGCAAGCGATTCTATTGGTTCTTACAAACACATCGTTCGCTACGCATCGTTCGCTACGCATCCTCGCTCATCTCTGGTGGAAACGCACCCTTAGTCTTCCCAAGGGGAGTATCGTGTTGCCTAATTACTGGGTTGTGGAAGTCAGACATCCATTCAGACTGAAAGTCGACATCAACATAGAAAATAAAAACTTAAAAAAGAAATATAACTGACTTCCAAACAAAACAATATTAAATAACGTTAATTTCGAAAGTCGGTGTTTTTGGTTTTGTTTCTTTGTTTTTTCACACCGACTTCCGAAGTTAAGTTTTGTTTGGAAGTCGGTTATAATTTTTTGTAAAAAAGTTTTTTATTTTTCTTCACTTTTAAGTGGTGATACTTGGACAACGTCTTCGTCAACGCAGAAATTGAAACAAGCAAAAATGCTCATAAAATAAAAACTACTGAACCAAACCGAATCAAATTTTTATGGGATCAAATGGCAAGTATACTGCATCGAACTAAAAAAGAATCACAGAAATCGGATCAGAAACCTCGGAGTAATCGATGGATAAACAAAAAAAAACCCGCTGAATTGAGAACCTCCTCCTTTTTTGGAAGACGGTTAAAAAATAAACATCTATTCTGCTTTCAACTGACATCTAGAGCTAAGAAAATCTTCATCGTCACTTTCCAGAGGTAAAAATGACTACTTTTAGGACTCTGCCAAAGGATTAAAACAGGATTAAAGCAGTTTTGAGCCTATTACAGTCATTTCGTCACCTTATACACAAGATACGGTATCCTGCAGCGAATTTAAATCAATTAATCGTGTCTATAGATCAAGACCCACGCCCGGTGCAAGCTTTAGTTACTTCATATGCATAAATCAACAACGCAGTTAACAAAACATAGGTATCTGCCACGCCCGTTTCCTTAAGTTAAATACTTGGCTGTAATAACGGTTTCAAATCCAATGTTCACTACGTTAGATTTAAATCACATATATGATATAATAGGGAATATCCATGTAATAAATATTTATTATCTATACAGTTTATCCAAAAAATATACAAAAATATAATACTACCAGTGAAAATAGAATCAAAATTGCTGGAAAAACAAACGAGATATGATTATTTAAAACAAATATATCTGTCCCTCTCGCGAAAATACTGTTTTATGTGGCAGCTGTATAGACGTCATGGACTTTGAAGTCAAAGTTCATATCGAACTTCTCTTTCTAATTGTAATCTTAGAAGCTTTATAACTTCATCGCTGATGAAGGTATTTAAAAACTGAAGAAGGTTAAAAAATAATTTCATTATTGTTTACTAAAGCTAATAAGTATTTCATTTTGCAAATAAAAAAATCGCATGCATATTTCCTAATTTCTGTGTATTGAGGTTAAAGTCTCCTGGGTACCTATTATGTTATGACATCTTAAAACCATCATGATAACGGTGTTGAAGAGAGACAGAGTTATGCAAGTCGCAAAACACTATCCCTTTCTCACAGCTTAATCATGATGGCATTAGCACGTCATAATAGGGCCCTCTGTAAGTAAATTTGCCTTTGATACCGTCTCGCTGTGCTTTTCTGAAAATTTCGCTGTGCTTCGTCAATCTGAGTTACCTGTCACTTCCTGATGGTTGGCAGTGCTGTTACTGCTTTTCAGAAGCTGCATGTGGCAAATAAAAGTACTGAAAGTAGGTTTCCATTTTAGCTATAATATTATAAAACTGAAGAGTTTGTTTGCTTGTTTGATCGCGCTAATTTCAGACACTACTGGTTCGAATTGAAAAAATATTTTAGTGTTGGATATCTATGCCCATTTATCGAGGAAGGCTAGGCATATAACACTCCGTACGACCAATCGGAACTGAGCATTAATGAAAAATGTGACGCAGACGAAGTTGCGCGGGTCAGCTAGTTTCTACATACCTATACGTCAAATTCTCAATTCAGAAATCACCTAAATAATACTCCGATGCGTATTATTTAGGTAAAAGACAAATGATATTTATTTTGCAAATAGGTTACAAGTGACTCTTTTACACGTCAATTTTTTTTTTGACATGTTAATCTAGATGAGGCCGGATGTTTCCTAGCTGACTACCCTGAGAAGAATCAACGAAACAAACTCACAGGTCATGGTCTCTTTTGAAGTCCATACAATCGCCAATAACATATGAAAATAATGTAGGTTAACGTCTGAGGTGGCCTTTTGAGGAAAGCACCACGCAGGTTTGAGTGGGCTTGAAGTGATTTCTGAATTGAGAATTTGCTGATTTTTTTGCGGCTGATCGGTAGACATAATAGCTGAGGCGATCCTCAGTTATTATGTCTACCTTAACCAAACCAAATTCCTTATTGGCCAGTAGCTTTCATAGTTGAATCCTTTTTGTTTTCTTTATCTTCGGGACCACTGAAAATGTTAGGAAAACCCTGGACCTTAATTCTTTTTATGGTTCCGTACCTCAAAAGGAACTCTTATAGGATCACTTTGTTGTCCGTCCGTCTGTCTGTCAAAACCATTTATCTCGGGAACGCGTGGAGGTATCGAGTACGTCGAAACGTGTGAAATTAAAACTACATACTAAGTTAACGTAAAAGAAAGATACGGTTGTTTATGCCGCAAAAAAACGTATATTTTACGTATACTTTCAAGGGAATCAAAATGTATAGTGTATTTTCTGTTGACCTAGAACTATGAAATTTGGCAAGTAATACCGTCTTATACTACAAGTATAGGGAAAAGTCTGAAAACTATACATTTGTAATAATCATAAAAAATATAGTTTTTATTTAAAGGAATTTGTAGCTACTTTGTACGGAACCCTCGATGGGCAATTCCGACTCGCACTTGTCCGGTTTTTTTTATCTTATTCATCACTATTCATCATTCAATATCGAGGTCAAGGGCATGGACTGTAACAGCATAATATAGTAACATGGTATTCTAACAGCGGTACGACTGTCAAAATCGTCTGTAACCTTTCCCCGGGTGTGCATTTTTCCGGAACAAAAAGAAGCCTTAGACACTACACGGCTATACATAAATCAAAATCAAAAAGTCATTTATTCAAATTAGGCTGAGTACCAGCACTTTTTGAACGTCAACGTTTACAAATAGACAGTCCCCCAAAACGCCTCCCGTCACCACTTCAAAGTGTTTTAGCTGAGGAGAAGAAGTGGCCAACAAACTCCCCAGCAACACATCTGTCTGTTGAGTTAGAAGAACTCGCATTTAAACAATAGTATGCAAAGCTTTATAACAAAGAAAATAATAGACTTTGGGTAACACCTACAACCTAAAAACTAAATCATTTGCCAATTGTAAGCTAGCACACTCCATTAAGCCATCATAATCAGACAACTCAATGAATTAATAAATAAATAACTCAAGCATAAAAACAATGAATACCAAACTTAATAGGTATGCCTCCAGACATAAAGGGCGTGCCCGCCTACACGTGCAGGGGTAGAATCTAACAATATATATATCTGTGACTCATATTACAGTAAATCTATCAGGGTAAAGTAACAGTAACATAGGTAATTATAGTAACTCTATCAGGGTAAAGAAATTACCCACAAATATACATTTTCTCTTCTTATAATTACACATTGTTCACATTTATTTGAGCACAACAAACCATTGCACAATAGTCAAATCCTGCCCGTAATTCCAAACGAAGTGAGATCGGTACTACGGTGGCGCCGGAAGTGAAGAGCGGCCATTACATTACGTCACGACATCACTTCCGGCTGCGCTTGCGTCACGACGCGTGTCATTCGCTTTTGAGTTTACTAGGGCTGTCGTGATTCGGTTTGTTGATTTTTTTTACATAAATAATGCTAATATCTTAATTTTATTGTATAAATAAATATTTTATGATGCCTATAGTAGCATTTTTGTCTTTTTTATCTATACATATAATATGTTAAATAAATATCATGTTATGATCGCTTTAATAGGTGATTTATCAAGAGATTTCTTTCAACAGATATTCACATTTTTTATAGTATTAGCTATAGTCGGTTTTTTAATCGCGGAGACTATATTGACAAGTGCAAATGTCAAAACTGACTTAAATGCTATTGTAATCTATGTCAGTTTGCCATTTGCAATAGTCAATTTAGTCTCCGGGATTAAAAACAGACTTTAGTAGCTATGTGAGGAGTTTTAGCTCTCATATCAATTTATGAGGTGATAAACTGAATCATAAAAGACAACAGCTCATAAAAAATATAGTTATTGGATTAACATTAATCTTGATTAGGTTTAAAATTCCACAAGACAACGCCGTTTTAGTGTTTTTCATTATACAGTACCTTTCCATAAAAAATAACTGAAACGCATCTGGTAATGTATTTTTTTTTTCCATTGAGGTATCAGATATTCCAGTAATGTCGAATTGTTTAACCCATCACACCATGACAGCGAGTACAACTGTGTTTGAGCACACATTTGTGCAGGTAAAATATAATATCGTCATTAGTCACCGCGCTCGGAAATCATTCTGATTTCTATCATTCTGATTCGGAAATCAATCATTGAGATTATTCTTTCAATTTAAATAAGAGAGAATTTATAAACATAAAACTTCTAAAACACCCTGGATCAAGATTTCTTAGCTGTTACTGTAATTTGTCATGTTTTACAATAAAGAGCTTTTCTATCTATCTATTTATATATACGTAAACATTTAAACGTATAAATTTATGTATACGTTTTAATTTGAATAAATTTATTATTTGTTTTTTTATTATTTCCTTTATTCATTTTATGTATATAATTTTACATTTTAAATATGTTATTAAAAAAACTGGCCAAGTGCGAGTCGGACTCGCGTGCAAAGGGTTCCGAACGAATTTAATTTTTTTAACATGTTATATTAACACTACAGACTTTCAATAGGTTTTCCTGTAATCTTTAGGTAACGATCTATTATCTCCATTTTTTTCAAAATTTTAGGCTCAGTAGTTTCGGAGATAAGGGGGGGGGAATGGTCATTTTTCGTCTAATTTCTTGAATAACTTCTAAATCATTTATTTTAAAATTATGAAAAAAATATAATTAAAATTCTCACAGTAAGCCCTTTCATTTGATATGTCACACGATATTGTTCAAAAAACTTTTTTTTTAATTTTCTTGTTTGACCCCCAAAAATGACCCCCATACTAAAAATTTAATAATTTTCGTAACGCATCCGTGTTTGGGTCATAGAAGTCCATATGTGTACAAAATTTCAACAGAATCGGTCCAGTGGATCCGGAGAAAACTGGCTGTGACAGACGGACAGACAGACAGACAGACAGACAGACAGACAGACAGACAGACAGACAGACAGACACCCGAGTGATCCTATAAGGGTTCCTTTTTTTTCGGAACCCTAAAAAGATTATAAAAAAATAATTAAGAATATAAAATAGTAGCCCACCGATATCGGGAACAGGGTCCAAGGCTCCTGAGAGAGGAACCTCCTAACTATGCGCGCCGTATCCAAGAGTACTGCTTTCTGGATCAAGCCCTTGATCCAGCTGCCTAACGAGAGCCTCCTTAGATGTTGGTCGAGGCTTTTAGAAATTATGCCACTGGCCGTCACGACTATCGGTACAATGACTGCTGTGTTCACATCCCACATGTCGACAACCTCGCGAGCCAAGTCAAGATACTTAGTTTTTTTATCTTTCTCAGCCTTCACGCGGTTCTCGTCATGAGGGACTGTTATATCAATAATCATTGTGCGACGCTCTAGTCGGTATATCACCACTATATCAGGCCTATTGGCAACAATAGTCTTGTCTGTGATGATAGACCGATCCCAATACAACGTGCAATTGCCATTTTCGAAAACTGGGTCGGGAGATTGTATTTAAGAGCAAGTTGCTGGTGGATAATTATTAATTATTATTGTTATTTATATGTATCTATCTATCTTTTTCACCATCGCGATATGAAATATTTTCATGAGCGAAAAATAATCTAACTATGACTTTTGCAATGAAGTGACAACCCTAACCCAAAAATGAGTGAAAAATAACTATATTAAATAACTAACTACGAACATCTTACCAGGTCAAGTGAACTCATAAAACAGTAATAAAAAGTACTTTAATATTGTGCCTACATATTATGTGGTTATATAAAAAGTAATGTAATCTAGGATTATGGTGATAATCTTGTATGATAGTGAACTGTGACATAAGATATAGTTGGTGGCATTAAGCGATAAGGCGATTAAACAGATAGTTAGGTAGTATGTTTGAGGACCTCATGGCTAAATAATAACAGCCTCACGGGCAGATCTTCAAGGTAAAGCCACGCCTGCCGTGGATGGGTGACCATTCGTTACGTACCGAGTTTCCACTATGTCTCGGAAAGCCTTTGGTCTCAACTGTTATTTATTTGTCAGAAGCCACGAAATCTGGCAGCAGACTTGCCCCAAGGAGAATCAGTTAACCAAATACTGGTTAGTGGAGGTCAGATATTTTTAACAAAATACTTTTTTAATTTTCAAAAAAAATATATATTCAATTTTTTTTTTTTCAAAAATCAATGATGCAGTTTTAGTTTTCATCAACCCCGGGCCCCAGAATTTACAACTTCATCATTGGATTTTTGAAAAAATATTGGTTACGGTTTGGATAGGTAGCTTTAGTAAAAAATAAAAACAAGTGCGAGTCGGACTCGCGTGCAAAGGGTTCCGAACGAATTTAATTTTTTTAACATGTTATGTTAACACTACAGACTTCTAATAGGTTTTCCTGTAATCTTTAGGCAAAGATCTATTATCTCCATTTTTTTCAAAATTGTAGGCTCTGTAGTTTCGGAGTTAAGGGGGGGAACGGTCATTTTTCGTCTAATTTCTTGAATAACTTCGAAACCATTTATTTTAAAATTATGAAAAAAATATAATTAAAACCCTCATAGTAAGCCCTTTCATTTGATATGTCACACGATATTGTTTAAAAAACTTTTTTTTTTAATTTTCTCGTTTGACCCCCAAAAGTGACCCCCAAACTAAAAATGTAATAATTTACGTAATGTGTCCGTGTTTGGGTCATAGAAGTTCATATGTGTACCAAATTTTAACAGAATCGGTCCAGTGGGTCTGGAGAAAACTGGCTGTGACAGACGGACAGACAGACAGACACCCGAGTGATCCTATAAGGGTTCCATTTTTTTTCGGAACCCTAAAAATTAAGCTAATTTCTTAAAAATGAGAGCTTTTCTTTAGTTTGCCATGTATTATTAGTTCCCAGAATTTGATCCTTATTAGCTACACTTACGGATGGTGTAATAATACAGGGCGTGTGTGTTGTTAGGGTTCCGAAAAAAAACGGAACCCTTATAGGATCACTCGGGTGTCTGTCCGTCAGTCTGTCTGTCTATCTGTCTGTCTGTCCATCTGTCACAGCCAGTTTTCTCGGATCCACTGGACCGATTCTGTTGAAATTTGGTACACATATGGACTTCTGTGACCTAAACACGGACGCGTTACGTAAATTATTAAATTTTTAGTATGGGGGTCACTTTTGGGCGTCAAACTAGAAAATTAAAAAAAAAAGTTTTTTGAAACATATTTTGTGATATATCAAATGAAAGGGCTTACTGTGAGGGTTTTAATTATATTTTTTTGATAATATTAAAATAAATGGTTTTGAAGTTATTCAAGAAATTAGACGAAAAATGACCATTCCCACCTTATCTCCGAAACAACTGAGCCTAAAATTTTGAAAAAAAAATGGAGATAATTGATCTTTACCTAAAGATTACAGGCAAAAACTTTTAAAAGTCTGTAGTGTTAAAATAACATGTTAGAAAAACTAAATTCGTTCGGAACCCTTTGTACGCGAGTCCGTCTCGCACTTGGCCAGTCTTTTTTTTTTTCAAAATCAACCGGTTCGATTCCTGGGTAGGAACAACGATTTTTTCAAAAATCCAATAATGCAGTTTTAGTTTTAATCAAAATCGGGCTCGAGACTCCAATCAGTGTGTTTCGATATTCCTCATAGTTTCGGTTTTGACCATGAAGGCACACTTTAAAAAGTCATTATTTATGGTGATGAACTTTGACATTAGATGTAGTTGGAATAAGTGAAAAGGTGATTAGAGGTAATTTTTATGAATGATTGATGTGATTTTAAGAAAGTTGAATAATGATTAAATAAAGCTTGCCTCAATGGGTGGTCGTTAGCGTGACTGCTAACTTTCTGAGTGTTCTAAGGTTGAATTCTCAGTTTGGGAATATTGTCATTAGGAAGTTATTTAATTAAGTTACACTATGGCGTGATTTACGAGTAACACTAAAAAAAAATAATTGTCGTCTTACAAAGGCTGCCCGCTTAATGAACCGACATAAACTACCTCTAGGAGCGATTTTTAATAATTCTTTAAGATGATAGGTACAATAAAAATAAATAATGCATTCGAATTATGAAAGAACCTGTTAATAATGTTTTCTTACCAAAACAATGTCGCCGTTCCATTCCGCGCATTCCTTTGAACGCAAGGCTCGGACTGCGCTCACTCCTGGATGTTTCAATCTACGTCATGCGTCATGATAATGAATAATATTTTAATTCTTTTAGTTAATATTTGTTCATAAATATACAGAGAAATTGAAAACATTGAAATATTTTACACATAAAATTCGAAATATTTTTATATCCATACAAAAAATATACATTGTCTAAAAATATATACAGGGGAATTGAAAAAATAAACAAAACCTCTTAATCCTGACTTCGTATCATGACCCTGAACAACATTTGTTCTACGACTTTAACCTCAACTAAACAATGTAGCAAAAACAATTTGTTTTTATTAATTTGAAGTCTGTAAAATTCGCGTATAATACGCGCGCGCGCGCACCTAGTCCCGCACGCCATCTGGGGGTCAGCCTTTCGTCGGCCGCCTTTATTTTATTTTTGTTTCTATTTACTTCAAATAAAAACAAATTGTTTTTATGTATGATTAAGAGGTTTTGGGTATTTTTTTAATTCCCCTGTATACATATACATATATTTTTCATTGGATTGCCGTTGTAAGATAACTAAAATTGCACCGTGTATTATATTGTAGACTGTGGACGCAATTAGCGGTGGCTCTGTTTATCATAGACTAGCTGACCCACGCAACTTCTTCTGCGTCACAATTATTTTCAATACTGCTCCGCTCCTATAGTTCTTAGTGTGATGATATAGGTATAGCCTATAGCCTTCCTCGATAACTGGACTATCCAACACTGAAAGAATTTTTCAAATCGGACCAGTAGTTCCTGAGATTAGCGCGTTCAAGCAAACAAACAAACAGACTCTTCAGCTTTATATATTACTAGCTTTTGCCAGCGGCTTCGCCCGCGTGGTCCTTAGGGAACATACTCCCATATATTAGTAAGTAGTAAGTATAAATTTTAAAACGCCCACAACTCCGTTAGTTTTTGTGCTTTTTTGGTCAAAAATGAGATGTGAAAGGGCGAAGGGATGAAGAAATACGAAATTTCGTATTTTTATTTGATCAAACAGATTGTACGAGCCTGTTTGATCAAATTATAGTTTTTATATAGGTATCTATATAAAAATCCTGTCAAATACCAAGCCCTATTGTTTGTTTGTAGTAACTTCTAAACAGTAGTCAAAAGCCTGCCTTATTACACCTCTTCATAATATTAGTGTCAATGAGTCCACTTAAACGCAGCCAGTAAACACATATTTCCACGTAAATTACATAACCCAAGCTTGTAATTCTGCTCATCGTCAACAAAACCGTGACTTTCACGCTGACGACGCTAAAACTGCGGCAACTCGACTTACGTCAAGCTGTCACCTGAGAAATGGAGAACAATGCACAATACTGTATTATATACTTCGTTATTATATAAGGAATGAGGGGAAAAGTAATTTAATTATAAGTTGTGGATGGTAGAGAATTGTGGGTGGTATTGTTGGGATTCCGTAACTCGAGGGTTACCAATAGAACCCTGTTGCTAAGCGTCTGCTGTCCGTCCGTCTGTCTCACAACGGACGTGAGATACATCTCAAGAACCGTAATAGGTGGACCGTTGAAATATTCACAGAAGTGTCTATTGCCGCTATAACAACAAATAATAAGAAATACCTTCTACTCTAGAATTAACAATTTCTTCTAGTTTTTCATATCTAAGGAAAAATCGATATCAATCAATCAATCAATCAATTTAATTATTCGGACAAAAAGTCCAATATGTCACTTTATTAGAAATCATTTATGAAAGTCTTCTTCAACACCTTCAAATCAATTCGTGTTTAGTATCAAAAACAGTAAATTGGCTCTAGACTTTCCAAACCGTCTCATCATGACTTAGATACCAACTCCATTTCTTTTATATTCAATTATCTATACATATAATAAAATCGTAGACTAACCGTGTCTGTACATTGAATATTTTTGCATGAAAATTACACAGAAAACTCAGGAAAAAGGTATAAAACACAAAAATGCAATTTTTGAAATTTTTGTCTGTTTGTCTGTTTGTCTGTGCGTTTGTGGGAGCATCACGCTTAAACCACAGATTAGATTGCAAATCTAAGTACTTAAAAATATTAAGTGATAGCCCGAGTAACATTTAGCGTTTATTTCATCAAAATCGACTCACAAAATCAAAAGATATTGAATTTTTAAGTTTAGGAAGAAACTTCCTAATGTATTCTGATGAGTCAGAGCGCCATCTATTGAGAATAATAAAATGCACGAAAGCATTCAAAATTGTTGAGTTATTTGTGAAACTTTTAAAACGTGGCAAAATAAGAGTGATCATTTTATACCTTTTCGTTATTGATCGATACAATCGATCCACAAAATCAAAATATATTGAATTTTTAGTTTAGTAAAAAACTTCCTTATATATTCTGATTAGTCAGAGCGCCATCTATTGAGGAACCAAAAAATGCATGAAAGCATGAATGTTACACCAAAACACATTGATTGAGTTATTTGTGAAACTTTTAATACGTAGACGTAGCAAAATAAAAATAAACATTTTAATACCTTATCGTTATTTACCGTTACATACGGGCTTCTTATTTAACGTCTTCCGCTGCCAAATATTTTGTCAGTTTACATGGTCGAAAGATGGCGTTGCACTGATGACGCGTTTTTCTGAATTGTGGTGTTAATATTTTCCGCTGGAGAATGACCTCACACAATTTCTAAACACAGTCGTGTTTCGAAGGAATTTCGGTTTGGTCTCTGAAAGGTCTTAATGTTAGGGACGATAATTGGTTAAATCTCTGGTGCTGGTTTCGTTTAAAGTGCATTTATCGTAGAGTCTTAAACTGATTTAGTTTTGCGAAGTTCTGGACGGTTCGACTTGCGGATCAGGCCTGTAGGGTTCCGTACCAAAGGTGCTGTGCTGACGGGACCCTGCTGCTAAGCCTCCGCGATTGATTCCGTTTAGAGCGAAGCAACGAACGGTTCGATTTGCGAAACAAGGCTAATAATCTATACATATAATAAAATCGTAGACTAACCGTGTCTGTACATTGAATATTTTTCCATGAAAATTACACAGAAAACTCAGGAAAAAAGTATAAAACACAAAAATGCAATTTTTGTCTGTTTGTCTGTGCGTTTGTGGGAGCATCACGCATAAACCACAGATTGGATTGCAAATCTAAGTACTTTAAAATATTAAATGATAACCCGAGTAACATTTAGCGTGTATTTCATCAAAATCGACCCACAAAATCAAAAGATATTGAATTTTTAAGTTTAGGAAGAAACTTCCTAATGTTTTCTGATGAGTCAGAGCGCCATCTATTTAGAATAATAAAATGCACGAAAGCATTCAAAATTGTTGTGTTATTCGTGAAACTTTTAATACGTGGCAAAATAAAAGTGACCATTTTTATACCTTTTCGTTATTTATCGTTACAATCGATCCACAAAATCAAAATATATTGAATTTTTAGTTTAGTAAGAAACTTCCTATTGTATTCTGATCAGTCAGAGCGCCATCTATTGAGGAACCAAAAAATGCATGTTAACATGAATGTTACACCAAAACACCTTCATTGAGTTATTTGTGAAACTTTTAATACGTAGACGTAGCAAAATAAAAGTAAACATTTTAATACCTTATCGTTATTTATCGTTACATACGGGCTTCTTATTTAACGTCTTCTGCTGCCAAATATTTTGTCAGTTTACATGGTCGATAGATGGCGTTGCACTGATGACGCGTTTTTCTGAATTGCGGTGTTAAGATTTTCCACTGGAGAATGCCCTCACACGATTACTGAACACTGTCGTAGTTCGTAGGAATTTCGGTTTGGTCTCTGGAAGGTCTTAAACGAATAGGGGCCAAAATTGCTTAAATCTCTGAGTTATGCTGGTTTCCTTTAAAGTGCTTCTATCGTAGAGTCTTAAACTGATTTAGAACTCAGTAGTTTTGTGAAGCACTGGACGGTTCGACTTGCGGATCAGGCCTGTAGGGTTCCGTACCAAAGGTGCTGACAGGACCCTACTTCTAAGGCCTCCGCGATTGATTCCGTTTAGAGCGAAGCAACGAACGGTTCGATTTGCGAAACAATGCTAATAATAATAAGGTACCGTACCAAAGGTGGTCACGGTGACGGGAGCGATCGATTTTGGTGGGGCTACTCTCTAAGTCCGAAGTCTGTAGTTTCGGGCTTAGTTGCGGACGTATTCTACTCCGTATCATCTACAGACTTACGATTAATCCCGAACCCGAACTAAGAATGAATGACAACACGATTTCACAGTAACTGTCAAATAGAGTTATCATTAGTTCTCTGTAGTTAGATGATACGCAGTAGATTTTTTTTTTACTATAGATAGGCATACGTTTAATCACTATCTCACCTGATGGTAAGCGATGATGAGGTTGAAGATGGAGCACGTTTGCCTAGAAGCAACCTATTCACTTTTGTCTTAAAGACTCCCAGGTTGCCCGCAACTAAGTTTTTAATTCGTGCTAAGTATCAGACGGTTCAATTTGCGAGCCAAGGCAAATTATAGGGTTCCGTGCCAACGTTGCTAATGGGACCCTATTATTTAAGCCTTCGCGTACGATCTTGATTCCTGCGAACCAAGTCGATTTTTAGGGTTCCGTACCAAGGTTGCTAACGGAACCCTATTTATTAATAAGCCACCGCTGTCCGTCTTCCTTCAGTTTATTAACGGACTTCAAAAAAAGGAGGAGGTTATCAATTCGACTGTATTTTTTTTATTTTTGTTACCTCATATTAACCGACTGGATAAACCGATTTTCATGATTATTTTTTTATTTGAAAGCTGGTGCTTCCCGTGTGGTCCCATTGCCATCACGTCAGGATCTGATGATGGAAACCCTGAGAAATCGAGGGCAACTCTCGAAAATTGTAGGCACGTATTTGGTAAAAACTTGATATTCGTGTGTATATCGGGTGATACTACAAAAGAATGAAAGTTTGGATCAGACCTGACGATGGAGACGACAGAGAGTCAAGAGAACTCCACATCGGTATGTAGGAACTACCAAGTGTTTGGGCTTATTTCATTCGTATTGACGAGACCTTTACACCGAAAGCACTTAGTTTTATTTTCATAACATAACATCACGCCGGTACGCTGTGAATGGGTACGCAGGTACCACTGAAAAGTGAAAAATAAAAAACGTGTTTTTAGTTTTTTCGCTTTTTGACACCGACTTCCGAAATTAAAGTTATTTTATACTTTGTAGTGTTTTGTTTTGGAAGTCGGTTACATTTTTTGTAAAAAAGTTTTTTTCGTTTTATTTCTGTTTCGCTGATATAAAAATGTCTTCTAGAAAAAGGTCGAATCTTTCACAATATAGCAAAATTCTCAAAGTCGGGTTTGTCCGAACACTATTCTAACTAACTCGAGAACGGCTCGACCGACTTTCATAGTTTTTGTGTTTTATTCGGGACGAAGACTAACTCCTTCGTCCGGAATAGCATAATAAGAATTAAAATACAAAAAAAAATAGCCAGTTGACGGGAGCGAAGCCGCGCGGGTCAGCTAGTAAAGTAAATAAAAAAATAACTCAAAAGATATTCAAGGCAACTAATTTAAAAGCGTCGACTCACAATCCGGAACTAACATAGTTTTTATCCAACAATACGACAAAGATTATGCTTGGTCATAGACAAGCGTAATGCAACTGACAATAGACAAGATACAGATGGAATAACTTTTTGTAGTTTATGGTTACATGTTACTGTGATTTACAACTTGCAGATATTAGTTTTACTTTTAATAGTGTTAAATAATATTACTTATGTGGATGATATGACACACCGAATCGCTAAATTGACTGTTACAGAGAAATAAAGCTTGCGGACAGTTTTTTTTTTATTATTCTTATTGGTAGGCTGATATGGGTAGATCGTGTGGAAAGGGAGACCAAAGAAAACATGGATGGATTGTGTATGGAGTGATATGAAAAAAAAGGGAGTCAGTGAAAGCATGATGGTTGACAAGTTGGAAAACATGTTGCGCCGACCTCAAGTAACATGGGATAAGGGCAGGAAGAAGATGACACTCTCAACTTATGCCTTGAGAAAATCATCATCAGCGTAACCTTTTCCCAACTATATTGGGGTCGGCTTCTAGTCAAACCGGCTTCAGCTGAATAACAGTATTGCCTATTATATGCCTTAAGGCCTTAAGGTTATAGTTATCACAAAAAAGACCACGGCAAAATAAATAAATATTTTTTGTGCGTATGGATGGGATTAAGGTGAAGATAAAATATAATAAAAAACTAGCCAAGTGCAAGTCGGACTCGCGTGCAAAAGATTCCGAACGAATTTTTTTTTCAACATGTTTTTTAACACTATAGACTTCTTATAGGTTTTCCTATAATCTATAGGTAAAGATGGAATTTATCTCCATTTCTTCAAAATTTTAGGGACAGTATTTTCGGAGATAAGGGGCGGAATAGTCAGTTTTCGTCTAATTTCTTGAATAACTTCAAAACCATTTATTTTAAAATTATGAAAAAAATATAATTAAAACCCTCACATTAAGTTCTTTTATTTGATATGTCACACGGTATTGTTCAAAAAAATGTTTTTTTGTAGTTCTAGTTTGATCCCTAAAATTGACCCCCATACTAAAAATTTAATAATTTACGTAACGCTTCCGTGTTTGGGTCACAGAAGTCCATATTTGTACTTAATTTCAACAGAATCGGTCCAGTGGATCCGGAGAAAACTGGCTGTGACAGACGGATAGACTGACAGACAGACACCCAAGTAATCATATAATGGTTCCGTTTTAGGTTTAAAGAATTGACATGACATGACATGTATCAAGTGTCATGTGGGAGTTGTGTGAAGTTATACTATAAACATTTTTTTTTTGCAAATTCAACCTTACACGGATCGCTTAAAGTTGTTTTTACAAAGCAGTTCAGTATGGCGAGCGATGCGAGACTGTTTCAAACTTGCGCATAATTATACATATTGCGCTTATTTTTTGCGGACGTTTTTGAGATGCTGAGTGTGTATCTTGGGTTTTTTATATATTAATGCATAAGAACTTAAAAATAACAGTTCACTTAAAATGAGATACATAGTGCTTACATCTAAAAAGTATATTTGCCTCTAGGGTGTTGGCGACATTACAGGGTAGATATATGTTGCTTAAGCTTTGCTTTAAATAGGTTTATATTATTAAACTTCTTTAAATCTTCCGGTAAATCATTAAATAATTTTGCTCCCTCAGCCAATATTGTTTTCTTGCCGTAGTTAGTCCGTGCGTGTTTTTTGTTCGGAACCCTAATTAAATGCATTTGAATCTTGCAAAACGAACCCTCAATAACTATCATCATAAATTGCCATGAAGACTTCTATAACGAAGTATCCTATAATCTACATAGTTATCATAGTCCTTTACGAAGTGAATGTAAGCCACGATCATGAATAATTGCCGCCATGGCAAATCGTGTTTGAGGCTGAGATGTCTGACTCTAAAGGTCTGGACAACTAGGCTTAGCTGTTAGGTAAAAGGCGTTAAAGGTATTTTAAATAGCATGACTCATCGTTGGAGAGGAATTTAACTGAGGTCCGGGTGTCTAAATTCTGGAACTATTATTTATGGGACTTAAAATAATCTATACTTACATATAAAGCTGAAGATTTTGTTTGTTTGGTTGAGCGCGCTAATCTCAGGAACTACTGGTCCGATTTGAAAAATTCTTTCAGGGTTAGATAGCCCATTTATCGAGGAAGGCTATAGGCTATATATCATCACGCTAAGACCAATAGGAGCGGGGCAGTAATGTAAAATGTGACGCAAACGTAGTTGCGCGGGTCAACTAGTACTAATATATAAAGCTGAAGAGTTTGTTTGTTTGTTTGCTTGAACGCGCTAATCTCAGGAACTACTGGTCCGATTTGAAATTCTTTCAATGTTAGATAGCCCATTTATAGAGGAAGGCTATAGGCTATATATCATCACGCTAAGACCAATAGGAGCGAAGCAGACGAACTTGCGCGGGTCAACTAATACTTATATATAAAACTGAAGATTTTGTTTGTTTGTTTGGTGAACGCGCTAATCTCAGGAACTACTGGTTCGAACAGAAAAAATATTTTAGTGTTGGATGGCCCATTTATCGAGGAAGGCTATATTGTTGCTTGTACCTACGACCAATAGGAGCGGAGCATTCATGAAAAATATGACACAGACGAAGTTGCGCTGGTCAGCTAGTCTCTGAAATAAATTCTTACCTACAACTACAAAAAATATGTATACCTACGGGTCGATTTTTTTTATTTGTGATGGGTTTGCTCTTCACTCTAGTCTAGGTCAGAGATGACAGAGACAAAGTCTACGATGGAGCGAGCTTACCCAGAAGGAGCCTGTGCACTCAACTTTGAAGAGATTAGGGTTGTAAGCGTTTCGATCTGAGAATATCCTACATTTTTTCGTCGGACAAAAATACAGGTGGTTTAGAATCTACCCCTGACAATTCACTTTTATGTCTCGATACTTATACCTGCTGGCCTACTATGACGTCTTAAAACGATCGTGTACGTGTATAAGGTGTGGGAAGGAGACAGAGTTATACAAGACGCATAACACTATCCCTTTTCCTCAGCTTAATCATGATCACATTGGCACGTCATGGTAGCCCTGCTGTAGGTGCCTTTTTTCTGTAGAAATGATAGTCCATTTAAAACTGACAGTCAAATTGGTCAGTTCATGACATATTGACATGACATCATTGATAGCTCACTAGTACCCCGCTCCGGCGCCGGCGTCGCTCGGGTTGTAGAGCATATTAGAGCTCCTTGGCACTAGCGGTTGGCCGCGGCGGCGGTTGACCGCGCGGCTGGCCGCTTTTCCAGTTTAATATGCAACCGCTAGTGATTGTACGCACTAAAACGCCATTCATCCATCACTCTTCACTCCGTCCGTTTGTGAAAACCGTTTAAAAATCCGTTCGGGAGAGAATCAGTTTTGAGTTTACCGCGTGCAAACAGACAGAAAGACAGACGCAGCGGAGAACTTTCTTTAATGATATAAATGAATGAATGATATATTTATTTGCAAAAATATAGGTAGCTAACATTAGGTAATTCTTGAGATCTATGGGTTTCACTATATTCGGCATTTCATACGTACAAATATTTAGATTTTAGATCATAGTTATACTAATAGCATGCAGTAGCGTAGTGATACCGATAAACATCAATTTTATTTCGAACTCCCTGCTTTCTTCACGACATCAGCTAGTCTATTCTGTAAGAAACTATTTCGATATCGAGCTTCACCTGAGTGATCAAACTCACAAAGTGAGCTTTATTGCACACAACATAAAGGTCTTCATTTGAAACTCACCTCGAATTCTACTGTCGAGATACGAAAATGTTGTTAGAGAATAGCACTACAGCACTTACATCACGCGTCAACAAACTCGCGCGAAATCTCGATACAGTCGCGTAGAAAAGTTCAAAGTTACAAAACACACAATATTTTGTAACGAACGCCAGAAGAAAGGGTACAATCGCGATGAGCTCGTTGTTCCCACGACGTTACTTTCAATTACAGTTTTTGTGGTAACTGTACTGACAAGACGATTAAGAGATTGGTCCACACGCGATTTTATAGCGATGATATAGTTTTAATAGAGAAATATAGAAGAAAAAGACTTGTTGCGCCGCCGCGCCGACCCGAAATTAATTGGGATAAGAGCAATTATCACTGATGAGACTGATGCAGTAAAGAATGTTGGTCTTTAAGTCTATACTAATATTATAAAGCTGAAGAGTTTGTCGTTCAAACAATGAACGCGCTAATCTCAGGAACTACTGGTTCGAATGAAAAATTATTTTAGTGTTGGATAACCCATTTATCGAGGAAAGCTATAGGATATATAACATCACGCTACGACTAATAGGCGCGAAGCATTAATGAAAAATGTGACGCAGACGAAGTTGTGATGGTCAGCTAGGGCTTTTAGGTCATAATTATAGGCAGTGAAGACGTGGGTACGTAAGGCTGAAAATGCTTATTACCAACGCTACTGCCCATCAATTTACTCGATTTTATTAAACCCAACATGCGAGCTTAAAAAAAGTAGTGACTTTTTAGCAAGAACCCAGATATCAAAATTGCCAAGCCCTTTAAAAACTTACAAAACATTAATCCATCCTGCCATAAATAATTCTTTCAAGAATATTTTCAATTAACGAAATCAGATACATATCGGACCCAAATCAGTGTTAATTGAGTAAATCAAATTAAGTTAAATGATTACATAATAGTAACTTTGCAGGTAAGAGACGGTTTTCGCAATGTCGCTTTACATGTCTTCATTAAATATGTTAATTCATTAAGTTATGCATAAATAGAGCAATCAGGATGTTACTTAAACTAATTAGTGTTTGCTTAGAAGGTACTTTTGTAATAGGTTGCTTCTAGGCAAGCGTGCTCCATCTTCGACCGCATCATCGCTTACCTTCAGGTGAGATGAGCTTATATGACTAGCTTCCATTGGCACAGATACTTGAAAGTTATATCAACTATCTATACTTATATATAAAGCTGAAGAGTTTGTTTGTTTGCTTGAATGCGCTAATCTCAGGAACTACTGGTCCGATTTGAAAAAATCTTTCAGTGTTAGGTAGCCCATTTATCGAGGAAGGCTATCGGCTATGTATCATTACGCTAAGACAAATAGGAGCGGAGCAATAATGAAAATTATGACAAGGACGAAGTTGCGCGGGTCAACTAGTTTAAGAATATAAGCTTTAGAAATCAGTTAACTAAATAAACTTCACACGGTAAAATCCGAAGAATACAAAAAAAAAGCTCAATTAACCAAAGCACCTAGTATAAATCATAATTACAAATCTAATTGATCACATTTCAATAAGGTGTCGACATGATACCGACAAGATCGACTATGATACATGTATTATAACTGCGCTTGTAATATTAACATTGTTAAATAACATTTTATAATAGCTCACACCGGATACTAGAAGCAAGGGGAAACATACGGGAAACCAGTATGCGCGAGCACGTCTGCACTTTCATTTGAGATTTTATGAGATCGTCTGTACATAGCTTCGAATACAAGTTCGATTTACTTGTGTAAAGATTTTTTATTGTTCGTTCAATCGATCAACGTCACACGATCAAGTGCTAAATAATGCAGACAAAAAGCTCAACTAACTAAAGCTCCTAATATAAATCTAATTAATCACATTTCAATGAGTGTCGACATGATACCGACAATATTGACTTATTATGACTGCGCTTGTAATATTAGCACTGTTAAATAACGTTTTATAATAGCTCACACCGGGTACAAGAAGCAAGAGGAAACATACGGGAAACCAGTTTGCGCAGGCACGTCTGCATTTTCATTTGTGATTTTATGAGTCGATCTTTGTGTAGCTTCGAATACAAGTTGGTTTATCTGTCTAAATATTTATTTATTGATCCTTCAATACAAGCAAATAGCCAAAAAACCATAGTTATTGCTTAAAAATCAATCTATTGTCAAAACCGATCAGCGTCACACGATCAAGTGCTAATGAATAAATAAATAAATGAATGCAGACAAAAATTTCAACTTACAATATAAATCATAATTACAAATCTAATTGATCACATTTCAATGAGTGTCGACATGATACCGACAAGATTGACTATGATAAATATATTATGACTGCGCTTGTAATATTAACACGGTTAAATAACGTTCTGTAATAGCTCACATCGGACACAAGAAGCAAGTGGAAATATACGGGAAACCAGTATGTGCAGGCACGTCTGTATTTTCATTCGAGATTTTATGAGTTGATCTTTGTGTAGCTTCGAATACAAGTTGGTTTATCTGTCTAAATATTTATTTATTGATCGTATATACTGTATATCATAATTACTAATCTAATTGATCACATTTTAATGTGTCAACATGATACCGACAAGATTGACTATGATAAGACTGCACTTATAATATTAGCACTGTTAAATAACGTTCTTTAATAGCTCAAACCGGACACTAGTAGTGAAAACATACGGGAAGCATGTATGGACGGGCACATCTGCACTTTCATTTGAGATTTTATGAGTTGGTCTTTGTGTAGCTTTGAATAAAAGATGGGTATTCAACTATTTTCATAGTTTGTTTAATGTTTTAACTTTCGTTTTAATTGGTTTTGTAAGGTTTTATTTGTGAATTTGTCGATTTTGTATTGTATTGCGTATGTTTTGTTTTGCTGTTTAAAATATAATGTTATTTCCTCTTTTTGATGTTATTACCTACTTTTGAAATATGTTTGCACAAGGTGAAAAGGTGCCTATATAGAAATATTGACTGGAGTTTAACCCTCCAAGTCCGGTTAAGCAGAACACAACCTCCTAGATTGACGTGCCAGAGACCAAACAAAACAAAAGTACCCTTCCAGCCGATATTTTTATAGTAAGACGCGAAGTAAACCGCTTATCATCATCAAAACACGTTTTGCGTTTACGATGAGACATCTCGTTTTACTATTACAAAATAATATTGATTTAAAACCACTTAAATAGATAACTCAAACTACCAAGGTACTCCAAACTTCCTGAAGGAAATCAAACCAGACGTAAACTTTCAAAAAAAACGCTCTCCCAGGACGTGCCCGCTCCTACTTCCCATCCGTATATTTCTATTATAGACGAACGGACATGTAAACTGGTTTATAAACATGTATGTATGCACGGTCAGTGAAAGTATGAAGCTATGGACCATGGTCAATGCGCTTACGCAGGTACAGTTGTGAAGAAAAGCTTTATAAATATTTTTTTTTTTTCATTTTCTGCGTTGTCAGTTTCGTTTTACAAAATTATTTTTGTGATTTGGAATAGGTTACTATGTCAAAAAGGATATCAATTCTTAGGAAGTATTCGGTTACGTAGGTAATGGAGATTTAAATTAAATCAAGGCAATGAAGGTCGCGGTTAACCGATGGATGCGAGACGCGCAGGACCGGTCGTTGTGGCGACGCTTGGGGGAGCCTATGTCCAGCAGTGGAGGTCTTTCGGCTGATATGATGATGATGAAGGCAATGTAATTACTGCCGTTCTGATAAAATGTTTCACCAATACGACTGTCTAATACAGTTAATGACATTCCCTACTTTATTAACTATACCGCTAAAAAATCCCAAATGTGCAATACATATATCAATACCTAATTAATTTACAAAAAACTTAGGCGATCACTCGGATAAATAAACAAAATTCTCTTAATTATCTACATATTGAAAAAGAAAAGAAAATAAATGTTAAAAGTTTGGTAAATTGGGCCGCAGGCTGAATTGGACCACCTACACATTTGATTAAATACTTTCGAAAACTCGCTACTGGCTACTCTAAGCGATATGCAGTAACATGCATGCGTACGTGTACATACATTTTCCTGCAGATCGCTTAGTGTTGAGAAAGCATATTGTAAATATTCCAACAAAAACACTTCTCTCTCCGACTGTACAGAACTCAGAAATTGAGTTACAACTTAACCTCTGAATGCAATGAATTATTTATTTATTTCATTTTAATATTTTACGTAACACCGACTATTATACGCACAATTAATTTTAATATATTAACTTAATTAATCACAAATAAGTTTAAATAAGTATTACTTAATACGGAAGGAGTCATCATCATCTGCCTAGCCTTTTCCCAACTACATTGGGGTCGGCTTCCAGTCAAACCAGATTTAGCTGAATACCAGTATTTTACATGGAGCGGCTGCCTACCAGACCTCCACAACCCATTAACTGGGTAACACAGTACTTTATGGCCAGACTGGAGTTAGATTTACTGGCTTCTGACTATCCGTAACAGTTCCAAAGATCTACAAATGAAAGCCGGGACCAACGGCTTAACGTGCTTTCTGAAGCACGGAGGAAACTCGGTATGTTAAGATGGTCACCCATCCACAGACCAACCTTGGCAAGCGTTGCTTAACTTTGAAGATCGACCCAAGCGGCTGTTATTATCTAGCCATGAGCGGAAGGAGTATGCGAAAGTTATCTCACGATGGCAAGAGTTATAGGGGAATAGCTCATACCGTGATGCCAACAGGCCCTGCAGGTCGATTCTGTAAACACGTCGAAGTGAAGGCTTGGGTGAAGTGATCACGAAGTGAACTGTCATTTCACCTTGATTACTTGGATTGACAGCTCACTTCGTAATCACTTCCCCCAAGCCTTCACTTCGACATGTTTACAGAATCGACCGGCTGTAGCTCTAAACTTGTGACACTCTGTTAGCGGCAGCGTGACAAAGGCGTTTGTCGAAATGTCTAAAATGTATAGGATTGACAAGCGCTGTCAAATTTTCACGTGATCACTCCTTATTTTGGCATTTCGACAATCGCATTTGCTGGTAGATTTACAAGCCCGCCATACATTCCTAACCACTGCAACTCCTGAAAGCCAGAATCAACAGTGGCGACCACCAGAAAAACGCCGAGCCAATGAAGCCCGACGAGTCCCGGAGAAACGATTTAACTGTCTTGGATCCCGCAACGAATTTAATTAGAAAAGTACAGCGGAGGAGTAGAAAAAAATAATAATTTCCACATTCCTCCTTAGCAAGCAGGAGACAGAATAGAACTAGGCTAATATTGTACAACTGGGTTAAGCCCAGTTGCCAAGCACCACGGATTATATATTAACACTAGCTGACCCGCGCAACTTCGTCTGCATCACATTTTTCATTACTGCTCCGCTCCTATTGGTCTTAGCGTGATGATATATAGCCTATAGCCTTCCTCGATAAATGGGCTATCTAGCACTGAAAGAATTTTTCAAATCGGACCAGTAGTGCCTGAGATTAGCGCGTTCAAGCAAACAAACAAACTCTTCAGCTTTATATATTAGTATAGATTAAATATTTCTGGTAGAATTGTCTAAAATCTTTGGACAAGGTTTCTTTCTACCAGCGATAATGACTTTTATAAGCCCGCCCCACTATTCCCAACCACTGCAACTCCAGAAAGCCAGAATCAACAGTGGCGACCACCAGAAAAACGCCGAGCCAATGAAGCTCGAGTCCTGGAGAAACGATTCAACTGTCTTGGATCTCACAGTAGTCAGAAAAACTTGAACAGCGATGACCATTGTCGAAGGGCCTGTAACCACGCGATCTTTCGGTGCCGAATGCCAATCCCATACATTTTAGACTCAGGGATCCACACACGAAGGATAATACCTCCGCTTTCTGTCCGTCTGTCTGGAGAATGTAACTTTGTCTAGAGCCATAGAACGGTGGACCACTAATAGTCGTGGGTCCGAACCGAAGCAAATATATTATATATTCTTGGCGTATTTTTAACATCACTACTCCCAAAATTGTGAAAGGAAGCATCGACAAGAACCCGTGTTCTAAACACCGCGAACCATGTTCTAAAACCAAAAAATTCAATTAACATCTAACAAATCGCACTGGCACCGCGTAGCGTGAGGATACAGTCCACTGCCTCTCACAGAGACGAGGCCTGTGTCCCAGCAGTAGAATGTTACAAACTAGTCACGCATTTGAAGATTTCCTGATCAGTAAGGTTGGTACCCAGTCTGCCCTTGGCATGAAAAGAATATAAGTGAAAGACAATGCAAAACGTATCTTATAACACTAACCTTGAAGATCCTGATTGGCCAATCACATAAAAAGCACTTGGTGTCTGGTACACGAATAAAATCGATTGCCTAATGAGGTGAATAGTTTAAAAATATTAATTATTATTCATTAAAATATTTAAGCGGTTTATTATGTTAATTGTAGGCTCAGTATTATGTTAGAATGAATTAAATTAAAAAGTATGTTGACCTTATCACCTAGTGTCCAAACGAGGACTTTAGGTGATGAGGGTCTTACATAAAACTAATGTTATAATGGACTACTACATAATTTTGTTAAATTAATCTACCTATAGTAGGTATTTTCTCAACTCTGTACGAGTATTGACTTCCACAACCCAATAATGGGGTAACACGTACTCCTCGGCGACACTGATCTCAGGTTTTTCTGGTTTTGACTATCCGCAAAACAACGAAGATATACAAATGACAGCCGGCACAATTTCTCCTACTAACCAAAGTGTTATCCAATAAAAAAAAGCAAAAATAAAAATTGTACCGTCATAACAATGACCTTTTTATTATGCCGTTGTATTGTTATGTGCTGATTATGACAATTATGGTCACGATCATAATTTTATTATGTAAATATTTGCTCATTTTTATTGTGATCAGATCATAAGGTATTCGTTGTTTTTAGGGTTCCGAAAAAAAAAGGAACCCTTTTAGGGTTCCGAAAAAAAAAGGAACCCTTATAGGATCACTCGGGTGTCTGTCTGTCTGTCTGTCTGTCTGTCTGTCTGTCTGTCTGTCTGTCTGTCTGTCTGTCCGTCTGTCACAGCCAGTTTTCTCCGGATCCACTGGACCGATTCTGTTGAAATTTGGTACACATATGGAGTTCTATGACCCAAACACGGACGCGTTACGTAAATTAATAAATTTTTAGTATGGGGGTCACTTTTGGGGGTCAAACTAGAAAATTAAAAAAAAAAGTTTTTTGAACAATATCGTGTGACATATCGAATGAAAGGGCTTATAGTCAGGGTTATAATTATATTATTTTCATAATTTTAAAATAAATGATTTAGAAGTTATTCAAGAAATTAGACAAAAAATGACCATTCCCCCCCCTTATCTCCGAAACTACCGAGCCTAAAATTTTGAAAAAAATGGATATAATAGATCTTTACCTAAAGATTACAGGAAAACCTATTAGAAGTCTGTGGTGTTAAAATAATTTGTTAAAAAAATTAAATTCTTTCGGAACCCTTTGCACGCGAGTCCGACTCGCACTTGGCCAGTTTTTTTGGACCTTGTCTCACTCGAATATGATAACTATTTAGAGCGACTCCAAAAATGACAAATAATGGACTTACTACAAAATATTCATTCACATTACACCATTCCCAATATTGATAACCACATACAGTTATAACAAAAGCCTACAAATGTGTGTGGTCGCCAAATGGTAACTGACCGATCCACCTGCTTAAGGGCGTGGTTTCTTACCAAGACTTTGTATAAAATTTATCATCACCATTAAACAAATATTTTTTTTTTTTCAGACAAAAAAGCCCATATACAGGCAAGGTTGTTAGTTACAAAATTTTGTTTATTCAAATTCAAATTCAAAAATTTTATTTCAGACCAAGAGATCCATATAGTGTTAGTATGAACTTAGTCTATGTTAGTAAAAAACAAAATAATAAAAATACACAAAAAAAATACATTAATTGGCTGCATGCACATGTGGACGCACATGCCTGCCAGCCCAGAGCCTGATAAACGGTCCATTCGGTCAATTCGGTCGGTTCGGTTTCATTGTTTATAACTAATGTTAGTAATTAAAAAGCATTGCTTTCAAAACGGTGAAGGAGAACTTCGTGAGAAAACCGACACGTCCACGAACAAAACTCGCAGACACGTGACATCCAGCAACCCGCACTGACACTGATAATGATAGCAATAGCAAATGATATAACTAACTCTTGGTTTAACCTAACTACTAACAAGTGACAAACGCATAACATCCTGCCGTTAATAAAGACCGGATTTAAATCAGCATTAATTTATTGACCGTATATAAATATTTATCAACGCGTAAATTAAAATGTAAGGAAACCAGAGCAAAAAAGGATGTAAATTATGCCATATAATACATATTCAAATAAGTCGTAAAACATCATTAAATTTAGAGAGGTCTAGTTTCTGATTCTTGGCCTACGTTATGTCACTAAAATAATATAAAAGTATATACAAATATTATTTTAATGCCAGTGCTCTTTCGAAGTTTAGGCGGAGATGTTGTGAATCATAGTTTTTTTTTTAATAACGGTATTTGTTATTGTTTTCTATAATTCTGTCGGAGATATACTCATAATTGTCCCTATCAAGTATCATTGTCATCATCAACTTTCTGCCCTTATCCCAAGATACTTGGGGTTGGCAATATGTTTTCTTCTTCCATCATCCGTTCTAAACCTTTCTACTTAGTTACTATTCACTCACTTTTCTTTGGCAGTCCACTGATCAACACAGATATTCGTTTTTATCTTCTCTATTCCTGTAGCGGCGTAATATTTACATTGAACTGTTTAATCAACAAATTCTAATTATATAATCAGGTCTTTAAAACCTGAACTTGACCTAGGAATTCAAATTAAAACCTGAACTGAAAGTTTTGCATTACCTTGCATTGTATTAACCTTGGTCATTGTCAATAATGCTGATTCACTCATTAATCAATTGTTATCAAGTTTCATTGTTTATTCTAGAATGCATTGAAGTCCTTAACAAATAGAATAAAAGTTTCTCTAATATAAAAATCACGGTAAATTTTGACTTAATAATAACATAAACTTATTTTCTGTTACAGACAAGATGCGGGGCCAAATGAAAGCAGCGATTGTACTACTAATACTTCACATATCAACCACAAGAACTGCTAAGAGCAGCGCCCCATCCGTCCATGAGGTTATCAATGAACAAGCAAGGGTAGACGACAAGAGACCTCTTAGTTACGGAAACCCTCTAGCAGGGAACTCTCAACAAAATGCAAAGATCCACGCTCAACATCAACAAGCCATGTTCAACGCAGAAAGGGTTAGACAACACAGAGCACAAATCCAAAGATGGAACAAAGCTCCTCAGCAAGTCGACAGCTATATGAAAGCATATCACGAATCACAAGAAAACCACCAACTCGCGCTTGAACAAATGCAACAAGCTACTCAAAAAGAAAAGAAGCCTAGAGCTAGACAAGAAAGGACGAATTTAAGAAGCAGACCACATCTTGACCCAGTTAAGATAACAAGAGCTGATGCTGTAGATAAGAATAGAAATCACAGATCTTTCGGTTCAGTATACTCTCAAGTACAGAACAAGATTAAAAATACGATTAATACTTCACCAGGCACTACTTATGATCAGGGAGTGACCATCAAACCTAATGGGAACATTGGGTTGAATAACTTGGAGAGGGAACACGCGAGTTTATATACAGAAATATCACCAAGCAAAACCCAATATATATACCCGAAATTGTACAGCCAAATGCAATCATACCAGTCAGCAGATGATATTTACGCCTTAAATACTCTACTAGCAAAATCTCCACAAGAACAGATAACAGAATTGAACACAATGACGCAAATGAATAAGGAATACGGGAAAGGTGCACTTGAACAACCTATTGATTTATTCTTATACTTAAATAATCCTAGTACAACAGCTGATGACAAGAGCAAGTATAATGTCCAAAACACTTACAACGGACCATATGCTCATGAATATGTAAATTACAACGACCACAAACCAATTACAGAAGAGGTTGATGATGTTGAAGAGGAGAAAGCTGCTCCATTTAAACCTTATCCACTACAGCAGACACCAACAGCTATGCCTCATGTATTTGAAGATCCAACGACGACGAAGAGTAATTACTACAAAATTGAAGTAGAACAAACTATTAGCGGCAATAAACACGGGAAAAGTGTCGAGTTTCCTAACCCAAGTTATGCAGCATTGTCGTACGACACACCTTCAAATTTCTTCACTAAAGAACCAAGCACAGAAACTGTGAAATATCTCCAGTCCCAGAATTCTGGAGTACAGCATTTATCTCATGATGGAACGGGAGTCTCAGCATACGGCGACGACGATGTAAGTATTAAGAAACGTAGAACGAAACGACAGTTAGATTCAGAATTATTTATTCTGGAAAACGAACCATTACCTGTACAAATACAGTCACCACCTTTAGTTAAAAATACAACTCATTCTGCTCCAAATAATAAAACGGTATGTAATGTAATGTGTAATGTAAGTAATATAACGTTAGTTGATTTAAATGATAAAACAGTTCTTAACGCAACAGATAGGAATGACACGTTACCAGACCCCATGGCATGGCAACGTTATAGAACCTTCGATGATAACCATCCAGCAGGAGAAGCGAAAGACTATGATTATTACGACGATGACAACAACAGCAACAAAGACTACACCTACGATGGTGATTACGACCCAGATGATGAATTTAATCCACCAGACCTCGATTACCCAGCACAAAACAATTTCAGACGACCTGCCCCATTCTCTAGACAAAGAAATCCTAATACCAATCAAAATTTCAACTCGCAAAATAGCTTTTCAAACAGATATGCCAACTTTAAACATCCTAATTACAACGATTTCCATTCTGAACCAAGTTACGATTATGGCTCACCTACGAACTATGGTCCACCTAGTACCAGTTATGGGACACCAATCCATCAATATGGTCCACCTAAAAGCCATTTTAAAGGATCCTCAAAACCTGAGGTTTCTAGTTTAATTGACTCATTAGAACCTGTGTATATGTTGACAGAATCTCAGTTGAAAGATATAGTTGGACACAAACATGTGAATGTACAGCATTTGGATGTATTTCAGTATCCTTCTTTGACTAAGCCGAAGCATAGGTATCCTAGGAGGATTAAGAAGCATAGACAAAGTAGAAGTAGGAGACCGAGGAAGCTAGGAAAGTTTCGGAAGTTACAAAAATTTATAAACCATTAAGTAGTAAAAGTTGTGAACATAGTTATCATAAGAATGTACTCATAATGTTAGTCTGGATTGAACCAAAATGTCAGTAACATGAGGAGAATTTCTTGCCCAAAGCAGCTTTAAAAAAAATTTAGTTCCCGTTTCTTCAAAGAGGTTTTTTAGAATTCCATATACTCGTAGGCGTTTGAAATGCGCCAGAAATATCAGTTACCGTAACTACTGCCATAGACACATACGGCGTTTTAGTTCTTAAGTTATTTATAATAATAGCATGCGCTAGATTAAATACTCATTTAGTTAGGTTTAAATTAAATTATTTAATTGTTTTATACCAAATAAATCATGTCTCGTTAAAGAGTTCTTGTTTATTTATTACTGTCTACAGTCTTATTTCAAAAGTTTAACAGAAAAGGAAATGTGAAAATGTATTTTATAAAGCATTTTATTATTTTCATGTACTTAGGAAGTTAGATTCCTTACATATTAAATGTAAATAAACTTAGATATTAAGCACTGGAACATTGTGTTTACTTTACTAGTGTTCATTTTAATATTAATTAGATGTGGAAATTATGGTTTTTCTAACTCCGGGACTCGGCGAGCTTCATTACGTCGGGTACCTTTTCGATGCCACCGTTGATTCTAGCTTTTAGGAGTTGTAGTATGTACCGGTCCCTGTGCGTCGTATGTGGTCGCGATCATCAGCAGTAAAATAAGTGGTTGGGAATACACTAGCCGGTCCCAATAATACTCCACACCACCACTCTCCCCCACAGAGAGGAGGCGCACCCGTGGGAATTGGGAACATTATGGACTTATCATACTATCATTTGTTATGTAAGTTGGTACATAGGTAACTGTCAAGTTAATGTAGGTAACTGCTAGTCATTCTGCAGACGAACAGTAGGTACCTACCTAGTTTCTATTTCATCACGACGATACTTGTCTTGTGAAATCTGTTAAATTAAACAAGTACTTACATGATAATATATTCCGGAAGAGTTTTCTATCGATGAAAAGAATTGTCAAGTCATGATATCTTGTGATGTAAGATTCTGAGATGGTGTTATGTGATAACCACGAACAAAGAATGAGCTCAATGATACTATGATTTCTGTTAAAAACCACTACAAACCAAATCAGTAGGTAAATTGAGTAGTTACGCTATTTACCAGTAATTCTTTCTAGTTGTAAAAAATAAATAAATCATTTGGAAATGCCGTACTAGTATGCCTAGAACAGCTTCCTAAACATATAACCTATTAGCGACTTATTGACTTTTATAGCCGTAGGAATATCAATCGGGAGAACACTTTAACTTGTTTCAAATGTTGAATAGTATGTGTTTTTGTTACGATACCAAATAAAAATCGCATCCAGCGACCCCTTACACTCTGATGCTCTGAAAACTGAGGTTGTGTTTCCACCTGCAACTGCAACTCGCATGCATGTTTAATTACATTTCAAGACGCGATCGAGCGATTGATTAGGTACATTATAGGTACTTCAGTGGCCCGTAAGGCGTCGTCCCTACTGGCAATGCGATTTCATCGCGCGATGAAAAGTACTAGCGCGATAATTTTACAAGCTTCAATTAGGACACACGAAAGAAATGTGTGTTTAATCGCATTGTTAACTCGTACGATCGTAAACCAATGAAAACGACTCGTATTGAAATGTAACTTGTTTGGAGTCTGAGCAACAACAACAACAACAACACACAAGCGACGTTCTGTCAGCAGCGGTAGTGTAGCGAAGGCGATTGTCAAAAAATCAAAAAATGTATGGGATTGACAAACGCAAACGAAATGTCACGTGATCAATTCATGTTATTTTAGCTTCTATAGCATTTTGTCTAGAGCCTCTGAAGGCCTAGCACGAATGTTTTTGACGTATAGTAACGTAACGTAAAATTTTAATAGGTACCTAGAACTCGTTTCGCTCATAATATTTATTTAAATTGTACCTATACTATTTTAGTATGATACAAATTGTGGATGTCGCATAAAATTAAACCAAAATACTATGGGGTTGTAAGATTTTCATTTAAAAAATTCACTTACGTTAACGATACTGTAACGTTACTATACTTACGTCAAAACTTTCGTGCTGCCTAAGCCATATCCCGGAAAAACTGAGAAGCAGCCACCATACAAATATTAAAACATTATCTCACTTATAATGTTCTAATGGTCATCATCATTTCATGGTATCTACGTTTGTAAAAATAATGCTATCAATTTACGAGTGCTAGCTAACACGGAACCTATCTTTGCAACTCAGTCATATTTCCTATAACATTAAGTTTATTATTGTTTTTAATAGCATAAGATTTATGAGTGATTAATATTGTATTATGTCTCGAGTAACATTTTATGTTAGACTTATGAATCGTGACTATCTGAAAGTTTCCTCATGCCTTTAGGTTGGTAATTTATTCTTGATAACAAAAGGACTGCATCGTTTAATGACAAGTCTATGAATCATTCGGTTCCTTGTGATATAGAGCTAACTATATCTACACTAATATTATAAAGAGGAAAGATTTGTTTGTTTGTTTGAATTGCATAGGCTCCGAAACTGCTGGACCGATTTGAAAAATTCTTTTAGCATTGTATAGCTACATTATCAGGGAGTAACATAGGCTATATATTATCCCCGTACTCCCACGGGAACGGGAACTACGCGGGTGAAACCGCGTGACGTCCACTAGTTATCTATATAATGCTGAGAGATGTATAAGAAAAAAAAACCCGTCGTGCACAACAACCTGAACCATCCAAGATTTGAACGAAGCCAATGATAGAGCTGTACTGGTTGCTCAATACTGGTCGGACAAAATCTATACTAATATATAAAGCTGAAGAGTTTGTTTGTTTGCTTGAACGCGCTAATCTCAGGAACTACTGGTCCGATTTGAAAAATTCAGTGTTAGATAGCCCATTTGTCGAGGAAGGCTATAGGAGCCGAGCAGTAATGTGTATGTATGTGTGTCCGTGACATCACATCAGGCCCTGTCATAACACCAGCGCTGTGATATTTATTTTTTAAATATCGCAGCATATGCTGAGACAGGGACCTTTTTGGCCTCGCACAAATTAATTTTAAGACGCCGCTTATATGTATTGACTGATATGTATGTCTTGTGCGAGTCCCAAATAAATATTTTTCTTTCTTCTTTCTTTCTAATGAAAATTGTGACGCAGACGAAGTTGCGCGGGTCAGCTAGTTTAGTATAAGTCAATCGATACGAAAATAAGAAGAAAAAAATGACACACACATGTTTATTTGGCGCACACAGTTACACACAATGTAGGATAGCATTTTAAAACAATCGTGTGCTTCACGGCTGCGACAACTAGTATTTGCTTGACGCTGTTTCTCAACTAAACCTTATGCACCTAACATTTAGGTACACACTACGCCATATAGAAAGTCAAATCATCGAATACTTGTCGTATAATACAATTTAGAAAACAACCTCGTAAACCTGGCTGAAGTATTTGGACAGACCAACCGCTGCCAACAGCCACATAAACTGAACTAGTGTTTCTTCCTACTGACTTCCGCTAACGCGACGAAATTATTTGCTGGTCATCTTTCAGTATAATGTGACGATATATACAGTAGGGAAAGTTGTCCTATTTATAACAAAAAAAAAACTTACCGAACTCAATTAAAATTAAGGATGCTGAAATTGTAAAAGATCAGACGACTGAAAAAAGCAGACCATTCGCCGAGTTCGATTTTCTACTAAGCAAGAGAAGATATCCAGAAACACGATTCTGTCTCAATGTCCTAACAAATTCTTACAAATATGTACTTATTTCGTACATAATGGCACCGAGTTAGCAACAAACTCGCAGTTAAAAAAATTACTCTGGTCTGTGCAAGTGGGCCTTAGATACACAAATCTGTTGGTATAATACTTACTGCCCTTCAAATACTTAACCCCAATCCTCCATTTCAGATCCACTACGCAGCCAACTACGAATTCGGCTACCGGGTTCGCGACCACGAAACTGGCAACGACTTCGGTCACCAGGAAGCGAAGTCTGGGGACAGCACCCGGGGGTCCTACCACGTCCTCCTCCCTGATGGTAGACTGCAGCAAGTCAAGTATTCAGCAGGTCCCGATGGGTTCCATGCTGACATCTCCTATGACCATCTACAAGCGAATATCTAGAAAAAGTTTTGTGATAATTCTAAAAGGTTGCTTTTCCCATTTTTTCGATGGGATAGATAAATCTCAAAAGTGATGTTTTAATCAAAATTAGTTTAATAATTTCAGAGCAAAGTGGTGCTTTTTTAGTCTTTCTCTGAAGTTAGTAAATTGATTTGATTTTTTTATTTTATTTAAGAACTTGTGTTGTATTTTAGTGACAAGTCAAGCAATATTTTAAATATAAGTAGGTCATAGTACTAAAATTGTAAATATGAATTATTTTTATTTATTAAGTTATTTTCTCTGTAATTTTGTACATAAATAACAAATTAAGATAATTTTAAAATAAAACACAAAACACTACTACAGCTTTTATTTTAAAAACACACCACAATCAGAACCTTAAAAACTAAAATTACAACTTAACCAAAAAAGATCTTATTTAAAATTAAAATATTATCAAATAAAACCTCTTTGGCTACCAGGCTGTATGTTTACGCTCCGACGCCAGTTCTAATATGGCGTCGATGAAAATCATCTCGCGCCATTTTATACAGTATGGCGACTAGAGGAAACAGTTAGAACAAAAGTTGTAAATGATATAATGGAAGTGAAAATAGAAAGTTGTCATATGTGTCATTACGTGCGGACGACATTATGTAACGGTCCATATAAGGAAATACGGACATCATTTTAGAAATATTTAAGTTATAATTTGTTCATTAAAATAACTTCCGCAATTCCGTTCTATCACGAAGTACTTAAATACAACGCGTTCTCGTTTTTTTTTTTCAAATGTTTTCTTACCATTGTTACGAGCATGTTACGAGTATATTTTCAAATGACAGCTGATTCAATTAGAAAATTATTTTGAAATAAGAATCGCTGTATTTATTTTTTGTCTATGGCTACACAGTGCAGGTGCCAGGGTCTGAGTTTAGTGTGCAAAATGAGGATCACATTCTGTCAACGGAATTGTCAACTCTCAACTCTCAGAAAGATCTGGGCGTGACGATTTCGAACACGTCGATAATTTAAAATTAGCAGAGGGTTGCCGCCGCAGGCCTGTAAAAAAAGGGGAAAAAATATTTATTTTTTAATTTTATTATTTATTCGTGACCAACTTGGTCTTGCGATATCATACGTAAAAGTTACATGTCTGAGCAAACATTGTCTATTTTTATACCTATACATTCAACGTCGTCGCCTCCAATTTTTTTATATATTTTTACCATCACACATTTATATCTATTAATATTATACACAAAATATTTGAAATAACAAATCTGGACTCACCTTACACAAAACCACTATTTACTTTTATTATCACTGTTTGGTATCTGCTAGACATCCGTATGTCGCTACTGGGATCCAGCAGAATACCAGCGTCAGGTATATTTGCCTGGCACATGCTGAGTTGGACTCCCATTTGGTGCAGCTTAGAGACACACACACCGCACATTTGAGTGTGTAAGTCATATATAAAATATATTTATTATAAAATTTATTTTATGTGTTTCCATTTCATTATTTGTATTTTCTAGTGTTATGTAACTGTGCTTGTGTGTTTTGTTTCTTTCCTTGTTCCAAATAAATGTTTTATCTATCTATAAGAATGGTCATCTTCGCGATCGATTTTCGTCGTCGCCGGACATGGTGGTCTCCTCTGACCACTATACCGAACGGCGCGGGCGTCCGATATGTGGATAACTAGTTAACCACTATAAGACTTGTCTGTGACTAGTGAACTACTGCACTTGGCCGGTTTTTTTTAAATGAACTTAACTGCTATATTTTTTTTTGTTTTTGTTGGATAAATGGGACGAGGGCATACTCAAGATTTCGAAGAGTTAGCCTATTCTTAGGGTTCCGAAAAAAACGGAACTCTTATAGGGTGTCTGTCTGTCTGTCCGTCTGTCACAGCCAGTTTTCTCCGGATACACCGAACCGATTCTGTTGAAATTTGGTACACATGTGGACTTCTATGACCCAAACACGGAAGCGTTACGTAAATCATAAATTTTTTAGAAAGGGGGTCACTTCTGGGGGTCAAACTAGAAAATTAAAAAAAAAAGTTTTTTGAACAATATCGTGTGACATATCAAATGAAAGGATTTGCTGTAAGGGTTTTAATAATATTTTTTTCATAATTTTAAAATAAATAGTTTTGAAGTTATTCAAGAAATTAGACGAAAAATGACCATACGCCCCCCCTTATGGCCGAAACTACCGAGCCTAAAATTTTGAAAAAAATGGAGATATTAGATCTTTACCTAAAGATTAGTGGAAAACCTATTAGAAGTCTGTAATGTTAAAATAACATGTTAAAAAAATTAAATTCGTTCGGAACCCTTTGCACGCGAGTCCAACTCGCACTTGGCCATTTTTTTTTCTCTTAGAGTTAATTTAGGGTTCCTGCCAAGCTAGGTTACTATCACGAATTATTACTTTACATGGGGAGAAAAAACGTAAATAAATAGAGGACTTCTATTAATCGTTAACAGATTATACTCGGACCCGGATGAATTTCCGTCAAGATTCTGCGGAGGATTCGCAATTCCTCTTAATCAAGTTAACTAGAGATACCTACTTAACTGGTATGTTGAATTCTATTGGTATGTCTTAATTAATGATAAAATAAATAAAAAATTACAAAAACAATATTTTTCGTAATCCTCTCAAAACCTTTTTTTAGGATGGGAAATCATCAATTGACTCCTCCCGCTCTGGGTGAAGCAGAAGGGAGTGTCAGACTCTTACTGACTAAAACCCATCCGTGTTCCTCCTAAAGCCGCGGTGACTCTTTCGAACAAAGTCCGCAACCCCGGCAGGCACTGGCCCTAGCAGGCCTCCTCTTCTATGCTGACAGCTCTTTGAGGCACGCGTGGAACACAGCGCGCCTTCGACCCGGGCTTGGTTCTGATCGGACGGCGAGCCACCCAATGCTCGTCGTCCACAGGCCCGCGCCTATGGTGGCCGCGAATCGCCCTGTGACTCCCGACGCCCGGAGCGTCTTCTTCTGCTGCAGCGGCTGGGACGTGAGGTTTCCCTCTCTCACACGAGTTCGGCCTCCTCCTTCGCTAGCATTACTGCTTCGCGAAAGAGGTGACCGATTCCCATGCCTCCTCGCTCCGGACCATGGATTGAACCAGGGCCGGACGCGAGAGGTCGCCGCTGCCGATCGCCTTGACGAGGACACGGCGGTGCTCCGCCGCTCCGCCCAAGCAGAGCAGATCTCACCGTGACCTCCGGGCGATCCGGGCGACCCAATGGGTTACCAACGGCACCCTAGGTATTAGGTACTAAGCCTTCGCTGTCCGTCCGTCTGTCTGTAAGCGGGCTGTATTATATCTCAAGAACCGTATTAGGTAGACTTGTGTATTTCTATTTCCGCTATAACAACAAATAAAAATACCTAATTAAATTAAAAATTAAACAAGAAACGTATTTTTTCGGTTTGAACGAAAAAACAAACGAAAGGTATACCTTTCGTTTGAGAGTTCGACTCGCACTTGGCTGGTTTTTTATTTTACCCTTTTATTTATTTTTGTTGACACCATTGGCCGTTGGAAAATCATAGACAAAAAACCTATAAACCAGAGAGAAGAACTAACATCCTGTTTCATATTAATTTTATAATTTAGTAGTTAATGAATTGATTCTTTAAAAAATTCAAATTTATGTAACTTTTTATATCTCATTAGTGATGTAATTTGTGAAACGTTTTTCGAAAAGGATGTACTTTCTAGATATTAGGTAAACATGTCTGTGGTATAAAATGGTGTCAAAACAACTTATAGAGACCTACCTATCTATATAAGTTGTTTTGACACCATTTTATACTTTTTTTGACTTATAGATAGGTATGTATATATACTTTCTACCTAACATAGATCTCGTTTTTGATCCCACACAAAATCTTCTGTTATATAAAAATTAATCCCTATTTCCCTTGGTCATGACATCACGCGTGAACGGCTGGACCGATTTCGCTAATTCTTTTTTTATTATTTGTTTTTGTAAGAAGGTTCTGATGAAAATGAAAAATAAGAAAGTTGCGGGGTAGGTAGAGTTGGGTACTGTGACGCTGCAGGCTAGAACCTCTGCAGCATCACAGGGATCGAGAACAAAGAAAATACTGATTGGATTCAAAGGATAATTATATTGAGCTCACGCTCCATAGAAAGCTTTTACAGTTCTCTTGAATAAAAACATATTAAAATTATATGTCGCTATTTGAACCTTTTCTAATTCATATTACTTTTTCAGTTAATTCTTCTAAAGCTTTTATAAATAAGTCGATGCATCCGAGGAGGATGTATATGCATCACAGTAGGTGCCTAGGTAGGTAGGGATCTACCTACCCCGGAGCGAAGCCGTGAGGGACAGCTAGTTAATTATAAATATGTATTAAATTGGTCTGATTATAACATTTAACTTCAAAATAGATAATCTAGGTTTCTTAATGACAGATTAAATATATCACTCGAAAATTACGAAATTTTAAGACCCACAAAGAGTTTTTAAGAATATTCATAGGTTTCGTTCGGCAACACTACTTCTTTATTAAGCGTATGATAGGTACTTTATGCGTTGTGTTAGGCATAACTGTCACTAGTGTTTTACAGACAGGACTGGGTCACACTCACACTTGCCTAACACCGGGAATGGACAGATTGGACAGTGACTATGTTGAAACGATACAGGCTTAAATAAAATGAAATTAAAAAATACTACAAGAATCAAGGTACCTGCAGAGGCGGCGTAAGGCGTGGGCAACGTAGTCCACCGTCAACAGCCTCGCGGTCCGAAGCCCCCCCTCCCCCCCACAGCTTTGCCTTTCTTCAGTTTCGAAAAATTGTAACTAAGGTCATAAAAAAAAATCATTTGCTTTTTTTTCGTAAGCTCATTCTGCTTGCTCTTGCTATCTGAATTATTTTTGTTGTTAGGTATGCTTTCTATAAATTCGACCAAATAACGTACCAAACTCCTACTTCAGTAAGCATTGTCAAAAGATTTAAGTCACGGCGGGATAGGCACAATGTTATACAAGCTTACTACGCTCGCTCTTACATCCTAGGCTCTTTCAATTTTTTTCTAGTCTTCTCTTTAAAATTTTCCCACATTAGTCAAAAAGTCAAAAGAAAATCCACTTATTTGTCCCCTACCCTTATTTTTGGAATCCAACTCCTGAAAAAATCTCTGTTTACTAAGGACCTAGAGGGCCTCGCAAATTGACAATCTCGCTCACATCAATTTTTAGTCTTGCCCCGCCACTGGGATACATGGGAACCCGGAAAATACCATCTATGAATCAGATCCTTATCAATTAATTATTTCGTCCAATTCCAATCAATCACCAGAACAAAAGAAAAACTTAAGTACTTTCAATTATTTTTTAACCACAGTTAAAAAAGAAACAATCCACGGAAATGAGTCAGCGACAACTGTGCTGTGCCGACAAACGTAACTAATTTACTGATCAGATTAACTAGGACAATGGAACAGACCTTGGTATATGCTAACATTTTTAGAGGTGATTAGGTAGGTCGGTCAAGGAATTCTGGCTGTTGTGATGGTAGTCCTTGATTCTGACGGGATAATGAAGATTAAATGGGCTTTATCTCATCTAGGTAAACTAAAGTTGGACGCAAATAAGGAATAACATACCAATCCAAACAGCTGCGATTTAACAAAACCCTATCTCTTCAAAGTCAGAGTGAACAGGCTCCTTCTGGTAAGCTCGCTCCATCGTAGACTTTGTCTCTGTCATCTCTGACCTAGACTAGCGTCAAGAGCAAAGCCTTTATCACAAACTAGCTGACCCGCGTAACTTTGTCTGCGTCACAATTTTCATTACTGCTCCGCTCCTATTGGTCTTAGCGTGATGATATATAGCCTATAGCCTGCCTCGATAAATGGGCTATCCAACACTGAAAGAATTTTTCAAATCGGACCAGTAGTTCCTGAGATTAGCGCGTTCAAGCAAACAAACAAACAAATAAACTCTTCAACTTGATATATTAGACTAGCTGACCCGCGCAACTTCGTCTGCGTCACAATTTTCATTACTGCTCCGCTCCTATTGGTCTTAGCGTGATGATATATAGCCTATAGCCTTCCTCGATAAATGGGCTATCTAACAGTGAAAAAATTTTTCAAATCGGACCAGTAGTTCCTGAGATTAGCGCGTTCAAGCAAACAAACAAACAAACTCTTCAGCTTTATATATTAGTATATAGAAGTATAGATAAAAAAAATAAAAAAACCCGTTTGAAGTTTTTGAACTTTTAGGCACGTAGAATTTTCCCGACTAGATAATATAACCAAATCACTTACAATTACTTTGAAAAATGATCTAACATTGATAATCATGGTAACAAAAAGTCAATAATCTAATGTATATATATTATATTAATTACTAGCTGACCCGCGCAACTTTGTCTGCGTCACAATTTTCATTACTGCTCTGCTCCTATTGGTTTTAGCGTGATGATATAGCCTTCCTCGCTAAATGGGCTATCTAACAATGAAAGAATTTTTCAAATTGGACCAGTAGTTCCTGAGATTAGCGCGTTCAAGCAAACAAAAAAACTCTTCAACTTTATATATTAAGTATATAGATACTATAAATGCAAAAGTTTGGATGGATGGATGTTTACAAATATCCATCCATCCAAACTCAATCATGCCAGAACGGCTGAACGCAGATAGATTATAGTCTGGAATAACACATACCTAGGCTACTTTTTATCCCGAGAGTATGTTCCCTAGGGATCACGCGGGCGAAGCCGCTGGCAGAAGCTAGTATTAAATAAATAGCTTTAGCCCGCGTCTTCGCTCGCATTGATATAGTTACATTTTCGTAAAGGAGCCTATAACCGTCTCCAGGGTCCCATCTACTTCTGTACTTAAATTCATCAAAATAGGCTTAGTGATTTAGGCGTGAACGCGTAACAAACAAACTCACTTTCGCATCTTATAACAAGATAGGGAGGATTTATTTATTTAATTATGGCACTCCAACGACACATTCACGTACACATTTTTTGAAACACTGTTACAATTAAACTCATAATCTAGAGTGAATTTGTCACTTAAAAGTGTGCACAGCACTTACATAATTCAAATTTTTTCAAGTTAAAAAAAAAACTAAACTAAATGAAAACAAAATTATATTCCAGATAGCAACCTCGTTACCAGGTTTTTATTGAAAACGTTAAATTAAGACATGGGTGTGTGGAGAGTGTACCTACCTATACCCATTTTAAATGAACTTGATTTCGACACGCGCTAAAATTCCCACTTGCAGCTACGTTTTCATGCACGAATAATCGTTACTAACGTTAAAAAATTACAATTTCCTTACAAATCGCAACTTCCCATCATTAAATTGGGCTGATAGGTACCTAACTTCAACACGAATTTGATTTATTTTTTTATTCGGCTTTACACGGTAGCGTTATGTAATTATGTTTTTTTTATTTGAGATGAGTTTGCTCTCGACTCTAGTCTATGTCAGAACAGAAACAAAGTCTACGATGGAGCGTGCTTACCCAGACGAAGCCTGTTCACTCTAACTTTGAAGATAAAATAAGGGTTGGATAAGTAGCTATTTACTTACCTACTGAGCGTGAGGTGAGGTCCTGGGAATCGATTCTAACGTCGTGCAAGTGATAGGTACCTATTCCTTTTGGTTTTTTACATTACACATTTTCCAGATTGTTTCAACATGAATTCTACTTAAAGTGTTTGTTATAATATGAAATCGTTCCATTACTTTCCTTTCACAATGTTTTAAGTGTCCTGTGCAAGGACAGCAAGAAACCGCAAAAAGAATGACCTAAGTTAGCGACCATTTGCATAAAAAGGCCCTTCTTAAAAGCTATAGGTTGCAAACGGAGTTTGAACTATGTCTTGTATGAAATAGTATTTTGTTTTGAACGTGATAATTATTTTATCAGAGTTATCTATACTAATACTAGCTGACCGGGCAAACGTTGTTTTGCCATATAAAAAAATAGACTACGACCTATTCTCAGACCTACCAAATATACTTTATATATATTATCTCATAAAAGTCGATCACGCCGTTTCGGAGGAGTTCGATAGCAAACACATGAGATTTTTATATAGATATTAGTAGATTATAATAAAGCTAAGAGTTTGGTTGAACGCGCTAATCTCAGGATCTACTGGTTCGAATTGAAAAATATTGTTGTGCTGGATATCCAATTTATCGAAGAAGGTTATATGCTATATAACATCAAGCTACGACCAATAGGGTAGAGCATTAATGAAAAATGTGACGCAGACGAAGTTGCGCGGCTAGTCTATACTAATATTATAAAGAGGAAAGATTTGTTTGTTTGTTTGAAATGAATAGGCTCCGAAACTACTGGACCGATTTGAAAAATTCTTTCAGCAATGGATAGCTACACTATCAGGGAGTAACATAGGCTATATTTTATCCCCGTACTCCCACGGGAACGGGAACTACGCGGGTGAAACCGCGTGACGTCCACTAGTAATAATATTATAAAGAGGAAAGATTTGTTTGTTTGTTTGAAATGAATAGGCTCCGAAACTACTGGACCGATTTGAAAAATTCTTTCAGCAATGAATAGCTACACTATCAGGGAGTAACATAGGCTATATTCTCCTACGGGAATGGGAACTACGCGCGTGAAACCGCGTGACGTCCACTAGTTAATGATATAGAGCCTAATGCTGGAAAGCCTGAGGGCTCTGATCAAAACATGACGATGATTTCAGCCGAAAGACGTCCACTGCTGGACATAGGCCTCCCCCAAGAGTCGCCACATCGACCGGTTCTGTGCGTCTCGCATCAAGTCTGATTCCCGCGGCTTTCACCAGATTATCGGTCCACCTTGTGGAAGGCAGCGCCGCTTATAATTATTATGGCTTATTATGGCCTGTGTGTGGGGTCGTCAGACCTTACTGCTCACACGATAAGAAGAAAGCCTTTGCGTTTCAAAATGGTTTTCTCATTTTCAATCAGTTATTATTAATTATTTACTTGTGGATATTTAGCTGGTAACCACATCCTTACTAATATTATAAATGCGAAAGTAACTCTGTCTGTCTGTCGCGCTTTCACGCCAAAACTACTGAACCGATTTAAATGAAATTTGGCACACAGATAGTCTAGAGAAGGACATAGGCTTATACTTTTTATCCCGGGAGAATTTTCCCTAGGAACCACGCGGGTGAAGCCGCTGGCAGAAGCTAGAAAGAAATCATCATCTGCCTAGCCTTTTCCCAATTATATTGGGGTCGGCTTCCAGTCAAACCGGATTCACGGATAAGAAATAAAACACAAAAATTGCTACTAGACATTTATTCCTCTATTCAAGAGTATTGATATATTTGTTTTTAGTATACTTAAAATACACCATAAAATATTAGGTATAAGTAAATCGTTATTATAAGGTTTCACTACGTTAGTTTTATATTTTAATAAAAATACTTAGTTTAATCGTATTTTTTTTTATTTAACATTGGATTGCTCGACTCTAGTCTAGGTCAGACATGACAGAGACAAAGTCTACGATGGATTTATTATCGATTTAACATAAATTCCAACTCTCAATGCACAAATCCATCAATTAATAAGGTTTTAATAACAGCAAACCCCTTCATTTGATATTTACCCATGGGTGTATAAAAAATAATTGCTCGACCATCTTTGGGAATCCGCCATTTAAGTTGAATCTCACTTAGCTTACCTTGCTTTGTCATCCAAACAAAAGGCGTATACATAATTTCAGATTAATCTGTTCGGAAAGGCTGTTTTTCAGTTGCAAGATTCGACCCATAATACTAACGTAGGAGTTCGTTCAGATCGTTACAGTGGTACCCAACTGATAAGCCGCGTCGTGAATCTTCGTTTGCACAGAAAAGAAAGTATGGCCCCGTAGATTAACGAAAAAAAACTTACAATCAACCTTAGATCACTACTATAAGGTTCATAATACACTGCAGCTGTTAGTTCCATCTCACTCGCAAGTCACGTGCATGCCACGCGGCGCGCGCTAACATGGCGGCAGCTGCCGACCAATAGCGGTACAGGAAAAAAAAGCGCGTTGCGTGGAGCGTGCAGATTGGTGAATAGCATTTCCCGCGCTTTGTAAAATCAACTTCTGCGCAGGTACGTCGGTAAGCCATATTAGTTGGGTACTATTGTACCAAAATGAACGTGATGCCCATTTTCAAACTCAATTATCAGCTAGATGGTTAATCGTTGACTTTCGGTGTAGTAGTAACGTTCAGGGAATCATAGAAAAAATGTTTTTTTTTTTGCTTATGCTTGGTACCTGCTTTACATAGGCTGCATATTACATGGGACTGTCGAGTTTGGCTACAAAATGTTCAATATTATCTTTTGACTTTTAATATGCTCCTCACACATACTCAAATAACATTTGAACACTTAAGTAATGTAATGAACATGATATTAGTATATGTATTGATATTTTAAAACTGAAATGATGGCACCAACACTTAAATCGCGAAAAAATAATTAGCTGTTCAGTACATTTTGTACAGTTATGCGCTAAAATGTATGGAGCAGTAAATTTTTTTCGCGATTTCAGTGTTGGTCCCATAGTGAAAGTTGTTCATAATGATGAGTACAATTACCCCTTCAGAGGTATTGCGTTTATTCTGATACACGTTATTTATTTAGTGAATAAGGAAATATGTTATAGACAGCTCAATAAGTTAGTTATAATTTCACATTCAGTAGACAATAAACACACTCGTAATAGTCTATTAGGTGTAAGTTCCCAACATCGACTTAATATTGACTAAAACTTTGACTATATATTTTGTGTCACTAGGTTATTTATTACAAACCTCTATTGAGAAAAAATACACATCGACTATTAAATATTCCTTTATTATTTCTTAATATTATGCCTGAATAGCGTATATGTACGAAAATAATCGAAAAAAACACTACACATCAAAAGGATTTAAAAATCGACGCACACCATATTTTAGGGAAAGTTACTGCAATACACACGACTCAGTTGCCATGGCAACGAAAAATAATCCTAATCGAGGATGCTCAAGCTGTAACTGTCAATTTAATTGAGGGGGCCGAGTGGAGGGAAAGAAAGAAAATGTATTTATAATCCTAACGCGCGAAACATTATTTTAGTACTTTAAAATAATTTATATCAATAAAAAATACCTTTATATAGTATTATATTATATTCCAAGAACTTAATTATGCTCACATTTGTTATTTTAAAGAGGTAAGCAGATCTCTAGGGTACTTATTTTATCAAAATAATGTACGTACAATATGAACGCATTATTTAATTTTATATATAAAAGATATACATATATAGAAGAGAAATTATATGTATGTAGTCAATTTACACTGTATCGCAGTTACCAAGGATCTTTTCGCGCCAAAATCGGAACCACGTCCGCCATCTTGTTCGTTACCACTACAAATTACACTCCACAGTCAATGTCATTCGGAAGCCAAAAGATCCCTCCTTACTCTAAATCGATGAACGCCGCTGCACGCACGAAGGTGTCACGTTCCGCCTGAACCGAGCGTGCAAGCGAGAGCGCGGAACAAGCGATAGAGAGGCACGATCGGCCTAAGCGTTCGGCTTGTTTGTTAACTATTCAATTGTTTTCATTATCACGTAAAATTATCGTCCGTAAACCGACTTTACAGACAACCAATTTTTTTTTTCATGTCATTCCTTACTCCGATTAGAGTCTGTAGAAAATAGGGAATATGCACGAAAAAAATAGTTATTATCTATACAGTTTATCTAAAAATATACACAAATATAATACTAACAGTGAAATTAGAATCAAAATTCCTAGACCTACCTATCTATATAAGTTGTTTTGACACCATTTTATACTTTTTTTTACTTATAGATAGGTATGTATATATACTTTCTACCTAACATAGATAGATAGATAGATCTCGTTTTTGATCCCACACTAAATCTTCTGTTATATAAAAATCAATCCTTATTTCCCTTGGTCATGACATAACGCGTGAACGGCTGGACCGATTTCACTAATTCTTTTTTTATTGTTTGTTATTGTAAGAAGGTTCTGATGAAATGAAAAATAAGAAAGTTGCGGGGTAGGTAGAGTTGGGTACTGTGACGCTGCAGGCTAGAACCTCTGCAGCATCACAGGGATCGAGAACAAAGAAAATACTGATTGGATTCAAAGGATAATTATATTGAGCTCACGCTCCATAGAAAGCTTTTACAGTTCTCTTGAATAAAAACATATTAAAATTATATGTCGCTATTTGAACCTTTTCTAATTCATATTACTTTTTCAGTTAATTCTTCTAAAGCTTTTATAAATAAGTCGATGCATCCGAGGAGGATGTATATGCATCACAGTAGGTGCCTAGGTAGGTAGGGATCTACCTACCCCGGAGCGAAGCCGTGAGGGACAGCTAGTTAATTATAAATATGTATTAAATTGGTCTGATTATAACATTTAACTTCAAAATAGATAATCTAGGTTTCTTAATGACAGATTAAATATATCACTCGAAAACTACTAAATTTTAAGACCCACAAAGAGTTTTTAAGAATATTCATAGGTTTCGTTCGGCAACACTACTTCTTTATTAAGCGTATGATAGGTACTTTATGCGTTGTGTTAGGCATAACTGTCACTAGTGTTTTACAGACAGGACTGGGTCACACTCACACTTGCCTAACACCGGGAATGGACAGATTGGACAGTGACTATGTTGAAACGATACAGGCTTAAATAAAATGAAATTAAAAAATACTACAAGAATCAAGGTACCTGCAGAGGCGGCGTAAGGCGTGGGCAACGTAGTCCACCGTCAACAGCCTCGCGGTCCGAAGCCCCCCCTCCCCCGCACAGCTTTGCCTTTCTTCAGTTTCGAAAAATTGTAACTAAGGTCATAAAAAAAAATCATCTGCTTTTTTGTCGTAAGCTCATTCTGCTTGCTCTTGCTATCTGAATTATTTTTACTGTTAGGTATGCTTTCTATAAATTCGACCAAATAACACACCAAACTCCTACTTCAGTAAGCTTTGTCAAAAGATAAGTCACGACGCGATAGGCACAATGATATACAAGCTTACTACGCTCGCTCTTACATCCTAGGCTCTTTTAATTTTTTTCTAGTCTTCTCTTTAAAATTTTCCCACATTAGTCAAAAAGAAGAAAATCCACTTATTTCTCCCCCACCCTTAATTTTGGAATTCAACTCCTGAAAAAATCACTGTTTACTAAGGACCTAGAGGGCCTCCCAAATTGACAATCTCGCTCACATCCATTTCTAGTCTTGCCCCGCCACTGGGATACATGGGAACCCGGAAAATACCATCTATGAATCAGAGCCTTATCAATTAATTCTTTCGTCCAATTCCAATCAATCACCAGAACAAAAGAAAAAGTTAAGTACTTTCAATTATTTTTTAACCACAGTTAAAAAAGAAACAATCCACGGAAATGTTCCACAACTGTGCTGTGCCGACAAACGTAACTAATTTACTGATCAGATTAACTAGGACAATGGAACAGACCTTGGTATATGCTAACATTTTTAGAGGTGGTTAGGTAGGTCGGTCAAGGAATTCTGGCTGTTGTGATGGTAGTCCTTGATTCTGACGGGATAATGAAGATTAAACGGGCTTTATCTCGTCTAGGTAAACCGCAAATAAGGAATAACATGCCAATCCAAACAGCTGCGATTTAACAAAACTCTATCTCTTCAAAGTTAGAGTGAACAGGCTCCTTCTGGTAAGCTCGCTCCATCGTAGACTTTGTCTCTGTCATCTCTGACCTAGACTAGAGTCAAGAGCAAAGCCTTTATCACAAATAAAAAAATTAAAAACCCGTTTGAAGTTTTTGAACTTTTAGGCACGTAGAATTTTCCCGACTAAATAATATAACCAAATCACTTACAATTACTTTGAAAAATGATCTAACATTGATAATCATGGTAACAAAAAGTCAATAATATAATCTATATATATATATATATTATATTAATTACTAGCTGACCCGCGCAACTTCGTCTGCGTCACAATTTTCATTACTGCTCTGCTCCTATTGGTTTTAGCGTGATGATATAACCCATACAGCCTATAGCCTTCCTCGCTAAATGGGCTATCTAACAATGAAAGAATTTTTCAAATTGGACCAGTAGTTCCTGAGATTAGCGCGTTCAAGCAAACAAACAAACTCTTCAGCTTTATATATTAGTATAGATATAACTCAATCACGCCAGAACGGCTGAACGGAGATAGATTATAGTCTGGAATGACACATAGGCTACTTTTTATCCCGAGAGTATGTTCCCTAGGGATCACGCTGGCGAAGCCGCTGGCAGAAGCTTGTATTTAATAAATAGATTTTGCCCGCGTCTTCGCTCGCATTGATATAGTTACATTTTCGTAAAGTAGCCTAGAACCGTCTCCAGGGTCCCATCTACTTCTGCAGTGCGATTCTGTAAATATGTCGAAGTGAAAACTTGGGCGTAGTGAACGACAAGTGAGCTGTCAAACCATACAAACAAGATGGCATGACAGCTCACTTGTCGTTCACTCCACCTAAGTGGTCACGGTGAGATGTCGACAGAATCGACCGGCTGTACTTAAATTCATCAAAATAGGCTTAGTGATTTAGGCGTGAACGCGTAACAAACAAATTCACTTTCGCATCTTATAATATAACAAGATAGGGAGTATTTATTTATTTAATTATGGCACTCCAACGTATATATTCACGTACACATTTTTTGAAACACTGTTACAATTAAACTCATAATCTAGAGTGAATTTGTCACTTAAAAGTGTGCACAGCACTTACATAATTTAAGTTTTTTCAAGTAAAAAAAAAACAAAACTAAATGAAAACAAAATTATATTCCAGATAGCAACCTCGTTACTAGGTTTTTATTGAAAACGTTAAATTAAGACATGGGTGTGTGGAGTGTACCTATACCCATTATAAATTAACTTGATTTCGACACACGCTGAAATTCCCACTTGCAGCTACGTTTTCATGCACGAATAATCGTTACTAACGTTAAAGAATTACGATTTCCTTACAAATCGCAACTTCCCAACATTAAATTGGGCTGATAGGTACCTACTAACTTCAACACGAATTTGATTTATTTTTTTATTCGGCTTTACACGGTAGCATTATGTAGTTATGTTTTTTTTTTTTATTTGAGATGAGTTTGCTCTTGACTCTAGTCTAGGTCAGAGATGACAAAGTCGACGATGGAGCGAGCTTACCCAGAAGGAGCCTGTTCACTCTAACTTAGAAGACAAAATAAGGGCTGGATAAATAGCTTTTTATTAACTGCACTTGAAGTCCTGGGGATCGATTCTTACGTCGTGCAAGTGATAGGTACCTATTCCTTTTGGTTTTTTACATTACACATTTTCCAGATTGTTTCAACATGATTCTACTTAAAGTGTTTTGTTTATAATATAAAATCATTCCATTACTTTCCTTTCACAATGTTTTAAGTGTCCTGTTCAAGGACAGCTACAAACCGCAAAAAGAATGATCTAAGTAAGCGACCATTTGCATTAAAAGGCCCTTCTTAAAAGCTATGGGTTGCAAATGGAGTTTGAACTGTCTTGTATGAAATAATCTTTTGTTTTGAACGTGATAATTATTTTATCAGAGTTATCTATACTAATACTAGCTGACCGGGCAAACGTTGTTTTGCCATAATATATAAAAAAATAGACTACGACCTATTCTCAGACCTACCAAATATACTTTATATATAATTATTATCTCATAAAAGTCGATCACGCCGTTTCGGAGGAGTTCGATAACAAACACATGAGATTTTTATATAGATATTAGTAGATTATTATAAAGCTAAGAGTTTGGTTGAACGCGCTAATCTCTGGATCTACTGGTTCGAATTGAAAAATATTGTTGTGTTGGATATCCCATTTATCGAAGAAGGTTATATGCTATATAACATCAAGCTACTACCAATAGGGTGGAGCATTAATGAAAAATGTGACGCAGACGAAGTTGCGCGGCTTAGCTAGTCTATACTAATCTATACTTAATATTATAAAGAGGAAAGATTTGTTTGTTTGTTTGTTTGAAATGAATAGGCTCCGAAACTACTGGACCGATTTGAAAAATTCTTTAAGCAATGGAAAGCTACACTATCAGGGAGTAACATAGGCTATATTCTCCTACGGGAACGGGAACTACGCGCGTGAAACCGCGTGACGTCCACTAGTTAATGATATAGAGCCTAATGCTGGAAAGCCTGAGGGCTCTGATCAAAACATGACGATGATTTCAGCCGAAAGACGTCCACTGCTGGTTAAAGGCCTCCCCCAAGAGTCGCCACATCGACCGGTCCTGTGCGTCTCGCATCAAGCCTGATTCCCGCGTCTTTCACCAGATCATCGGTCCACCTTGTGGAAGGCAGCGCCGCTGATTATAATTATTATGGCCTGTGTGTGTGGGGTCATCAGACCTTACTGCTCACACGATACCTAAGAAGAAAGCCTTTGCGTTTCAAAATGGTTTTCCCATTTTCAATCAGTAATTATTAATTATTTACTTGTGGATATTTAGCTGGTAACCACATTCTTACTAATATTATAAATGCGAAAGTAACTCTGTCTGTCTGTCGCGCTTTCACGCCAAAACTACTGAACCGATTTAAATGAAATTTGGTACACAGATAGTCTAGAGAAGGACATAGGCTTATACTTTTTATCCCGGGAGAATTTTCCCTAGGAACCACGCGGTTGAAGCCGCTGGCAGAAGCTAGTAAGAAATCATCATCTGCCTAGCCTTTTCCCAACTATATTGGGGTCGGCTTCCAGTCAAACCGGATTCACGGATAAGAAATAAAACACAAAAATTGCTACTAGACATTTATTCCTCTATTCAAGAGGATTCTGATATATTTGTTTTTAGTATACTTAAAATACACCATAAAATATTAGGTATAAGTAAATCGTTATTATAAGGTTTCACTACGTTAGTTTTATATTTTAATAAAAATACTTAGTTTAATCGTATTTTTTTTTTTATTTTACATTGGTTTGCTCGACTCTAGTCTAGGTGGATTTATTTTCGATTTAACATAAATTCCAACTCTCAATACACAAATCCATCAATTAATAAGGTATTAATAATTTTAATAACAGCAAACCCCTTCATTTGATATTTACCCATGGGTGTATAAAAAATAATTGCTCGACCATCTTTGGGAATCCGCCATTTAAGTTGAATCTCACTTAGCTTACCTTGCTTTGCCATCCAAACAAAAGGCGTATAGGTACATAATTTCAGATTAATCTGTTCGGAAAGGCTGTTTTTCAGTTGCAAGATTCGACCCATAATATTAGTATTATGGGTCGAATCTTGCAACTGAAAAACGAACGACGATGACGACGACTGACGATCTGAACGAACTCCTACGTTAGCGTAGGAGTTCGTTCAGATCGTTACAGTGGTACCCAACTGATAAGCCGCGTCGTGAATCTTCGTTTGCACAGAAAAGAAAGTATGGCCCCGAAGATAAACGAAAGAAAGCAAACTTAAAATCAACCTTAGGTCACTACTATAAGGTTCATAATACACTGCAGCTGTTAGTTCCGTCTCACTCGCAAGTCACGTGCATGCCACGCGGCGCGCGCTAACATGGCAGCAGTTGCCGACCAATAGTGGTACAGGAAAAAAAAGCGTGTTGCGTGGAGCGTGCAGATTGGTCAATAGCATTTCCCGCCCTTTGTAAAATCAACTTCTGCGCAGGTACTATTGTACCAAAATGAACGTGATGCCCATTTTCAAACTCAATTATCACCTAGATGGTTAATCATCGACTTTCGGTGTAGTAGTAACGTTCAGGGAATCATAGAAAAAATGTTTTTTTTTTTTTCTTAGGCTTGGTACCTACTTTACATAGGCTGCATATTACATGGGACTGTCTAGTTTGGCTACAAAATGTTCAATTTTATCTTTTGACTTTTAACATGCTCCTCACACATACTCAAATAACATTTGAACACTTAAGTAATGTAATGAACATGATATTAGTATATGTATTGATATTTTAAAACTGAAATGATGGTACCAACACTGACATCGCGACAAAAAAAAATTTGCTGTTCAGTACATTTTGTACAGTTATGCGCTAAAAATGTATGGAGCAGTAAATTTTTTTTCGCGATTTCAGTGTTGGTCCCATAGTGAAAGTTGTTCATAATGATGAGTACAATTACCCCTTCAGAGGTGTTGCGTTTATTCTGATACACGTTATTTATTTAGTGAATAAGGAACTATGTTATAGACAGCTCAATAAGTTAGTTATAATTTCACATTCAGTAGACAATAAACACACTCGTAATAGTCTATGAGGTGTAAGTTCCCAACATCGACTTAATATTGACTAAAACTTTGACTATATATTTGTGTCACTAGGTTATTTATTACAAACCTCTATTGAGAAAAAATACACATCGACTATTAAATATTCCTTTATTATTTCTTAATATTATGCCTGAATAGCGTATATGTACGAAAATAATCGAAAAAAACACTACACATCAAAATGATTTAAAAATCGACGCACACCATATTTTAGGGAAAGTTACTGCAATACCCACGACTCAGTTGCCATGGCAACGAAAAATAATCCGAATCGAGGATGCTCAAGCTGTAACTGTCGATTTAATAAAGGGGGCCGAGTGGAGGGAAAGAAAGAAAATGTATTTATAATCCTAACGCGCGAAACAATATTTTAGTACTTTAAAATAATTTATATCAATAGCAAAGTACCTACTTTAAAATAACTATATCAATAAAAAATACCTTTATATAGTATTATATTCCAAGAACTTAATTATGCTCACATTTGTTATTTTAAAGAGGTAAGCAGATCTCTAGGGTACTTATTTTATCAAAATAATGTACGTACAATATGCACGCATTATTTAATTTTATATATAAAAGAAAATTATATGTATGTAGTCAATTTACACTGTATCGCAGTTACCAAGGATCTTTTCGCGCCAAAATCGGAACCACGTCCGCCATCTTGTTCGTTACCACTACAAATTACACTCCACAGTCAATGTCATTCGGAAGCCAAAAGATCCCTCCTTACTCTAAATCGATGAACGCCGCTGCACGCAAGAAGGTGTCACGTTCCGCCTGAGCCGAGCGTGCAAGCGAGAGCGCGGAACAAGCGATAGAGAGGCACGATCGGCCTAAGCGTTCGGCTTGTTTGTTAAGAATTCAATTCTTTTCATTATCACGTAAAATTATCGTCCGTAAACCGACTTTACAGACAACCAATTTTTTTTTTCATGTCATTTCTTACTCCGATTAGAGTCTGTAGAAAATAGGGAATATGCACGAAAAAAATAGTTATTATCTATACAGTTTATCTAAAAATATACACAAATATAATACTAACAGTGAAAATAGAATCAAAATTGCTCGAAAAACAAACGAGATATAATTATTTTAAACAAATATATCTGTCCTCTCGCGAAAACGCTGTTTTCTTTGGTAGCTGTATAGGCGCCAAGAACTTTGACGCCACAATTCATATCGGACTTCCCTTTCTAATTGTAAACTTTGAAGCTTTGTAACTTCATCGCTGATGAAGGTATTTAAAAAATAATTTCGTAATTGTTTATCAGAGCTACTAAGTATTTCATTTTGCAAATAAAAAAATTGCATGCATATTCCCTGTTGTCAATTCTTTATTGCGTACCATAATATATTTAAAGTTTGAAGGGAAATAATTACATTAGTCAAAATTATGGACCCTGTCGAGCATGGCATAGATCAAGTAGGAATCAGAATCAGAATGTTAATTTGCTCAAAATGTAGGTACAATATAAGATAACTTACCAATGGCTGGCTAATGGCTGATATTATATTTTTAGTGTTCCGTACCAACGGAACCCTTTTACTGAGCCTCCGCTGTCCGCCGTGTGAAAAATAAAGTAACATGATTTTGCAGTTTATGGTAAAAAACCTATTGTGTGCGAATTCGAATCACACTTGACCAGGTCCAGATGTTTTTGAGTGAAATAACTTTTATTTAGCAAAAAAAATGTCAGTTTCACAGCTTGCATAGAAAATATTAATCAGTTCTAAGACTAATATCAGTACTTCAGAGTAATTACAATAATAATATTATCGGAGTAAGAATAGAAGTATCGGAGTGGTAGCGGCGACAATGTAAACCGATGCTACTTTTATACTATATCATTTTTAAAGTAACATATAACTGAATAGAATATAATTTGTTTTAACTAAATTTAAGTGATAAATTGTTTTAATGTAAAACAAAAAAATGTGTTATATGAGAATCGTGAAATGTGTAAATTATTAATTGTTTTAACCTAATTTAAGGTCATGCTAATCGATATACATCCATATTATACAATATGAATATTCTACGATATAATTTAAAAATGGTTTAGGTAAAGAAAATAATTTGATACAGTAAATAAGTATTTGTATATATTTATTTTTTTAGGAAACTTTAGCAGTAATCAAACCTTAAAATAATAATAAACATAATAAGAATGGCTGTTAGAGACGACGAAACAAAATTATAATATTTTTTATGATTATACAAGTAATCAAAATTAAATTATAAAAGCCTTATTTACCACAAACTGATCTATTTGATAATGTTTCATCTTTACAATAAATTATCGGAAAAATATCGTTCTCAGTTCCGAAATATCGATAATAATGATTAATGACAGAATGTGATCAAACAGGCCTTTAAAACTATACTTCTTTACGCTAAATCCGATTTTTTTTAAATACAATCGTAAATCTACAAAAATGATTAGGCGGATTTTGACATACAGTTTTAATTAATCAATCTAAAAACATTGTTTATTCTTTAAGTGATTTTGAAACTAAATATTGTATTGATCATATTGGTTTCTTGGATACGACACGCATTGAAATGATAGGCTCGGGAAATTAGGTTTGATCCTTGCAATAATTCTTAATTTTCGTCGTAATTTTCCTGGATTATAAATATTATTGTCATAAATAATATTTATACATGTTGAGAATATCTCTATAGCAAAATACAAATAATTTGTAGTCCAGGTCAAAACTTAGCCCTATTTGTACCACTAAAGCGCAATATACACCGAAGCCGTCGACCCCCCGACACAACCCGGCGACCTACAAGTAAAGAAAGATGTCGGCAAAACGCGCCCGCACGTGATGTCCGCCGACATGAGTTATTTATTTGAAGTTGTCGGCGACACTCAAGCTAGTAGTGACGTGCTCGACTTATTAGTTACTCATGTCGAGCCGCCGATATGACGCCGACAAAAATTTCCGACTTGCAATGAGTGAAGCCGCCGACTAGCCCGCCGACAAAAAGTTGCCGACATAGGTCGGCGGGGCGGCGGCTTCGATGTGTATTGTCCTTAAGCATTAAATGCTTTAAGCACAAAACATATTTTAATTGCATTATTCTACTTCTGTCATCTTCAAGAAAATGTCGAAAATGAATGGGAATTATATTTTATTTACATACCTTTAGTGCTAAATGTATTTAGTGATTTTTTATGCAAAAAGGATTTATAAAGTAATAAATTTTAGTCAAAATATTGAACACATTTTTTGTTATTAATTGGCACTGCTTGTGGTCTAATGCAAAGTTTTTATAAACAAAGGGCAGTGTATTGTTGGCAGTGTAGGTTTATCTTGCCGAACCACGAGATGTTTAAGCCGACTCTACGATGCAAAGGAGAGTTATGTATTTATCAGCCTATCCATGTACAGTACAACTATTTTCTTAATGTCCCTCGGCAATCATCGCATTTCCGAGTACAAAAGAATTTCCTCCCATTTTTAAAATGATTTACATTAAGTTAAAAGAGTATTAAAAACTTTATAACTTTTATTTTTAACTTTCCAGATGGGATGACCATAATGCCTTGGAAGGTGGGTAGGCCTTTGGTGTGGGATGCAACATGTGTCGATACCCTTGCACCATCCCATCTTCTCAGCACGGCGGGCTGCGCTGGAGCGGCTGCTGCAGGTGCAAAAAACCTCAAACGGCGCAAATATAACAACTTAATTGGGAGTTACATATTTGAGCCGTTTGGCGTTGAAACACTAGGCCCATGGGGTCCGAGTGCGCATCGAGTCTTTCGGGACATTAGCAAACAACTTGTCGACTGTTCACGTGACCAGAGGGCTGGGCTTTTTTTCGGCCAAAGAATCAGCATTGCCATTCAACGCGGCAATGCTGCCAGTGTTCTGGGCACTTTTGCCACTGACAGCGATGTGGATTATTTTTTTGATGCCCAATGATTTATTTTATTTTTATATATTATTTCGTGTTAATGAGTGTATATAGTTACTAGATTATTTTCCTACCCTGTATAGAAGTATAGATAAGTATATTATGAAATGAATACACACAATTGAAAACTTTATTAACATACTTCCAAAAAAGGAGGAGGTTCTCAAATCGGTGGGTATTTTTTTAAATGTATTTACACCGATTACTCCCGAGGTTTCTGATCCGATTTATGTGATTCTTTTTTAGTTCGATGCGGTATACTTGCTATTTGGTCCCGTAAAATTTTGATTCAGTTTGGTTCAGTAGTTTTTATTTTATGAGCATTTTTACTTAATTCAATTTCTGCGTAGACGAAGACGTCGTCCAAGTTTCACCACATAAAAGTGAAAAATAAAAACCTTAATTTCGGAAGTCGGTGTTAAAAAACAAAGAAACAAAACTAAAAACACCGACTTCCGAAATTAAGGTTATTTTGTACTTTGTAGTGTTTTGTTTGGAAGTCCGTTATATTTTTTTGTAAAAAGTTTTTTATACTTCCAAGTCGATTGAGAGCGTCCGGTCTGCAGCAAGTGCAAAGGGCAACTGATAAAAATCCGACGACTGACGAAACACGAAGATTGCGAGGGACATAAGGAAATAATTGTACTGTTCACAACTACACATTTAGAGTACGCTTGTTCCTTGTGGCGCTCTAGGGACCAATCACGCGGACCGATTTTGATGAATCTTACGTCAATCAGTTTGTAATTACAAGGATCTCTAAAGAAATTACAGCTATCCAAATTCAAAATGGCGACAGCTAGACGCCATAGAAGTTACTTTTGAAGCCGTCTGCATTAGACTGTTAAAAGCAACGTTTTTCGTGATTTCAGTGTTGGTCCCTTAGTAATAGTGTATTATGACAAGTACAATGATCCCTTTTCAGGTATTGCGTTTATTCCGTTATACGTCGTAGATATTGAATTTTCGACGTTATAACGTCTTATAAATCGATGAACGCCGCTGCACGTACAAAAGTGTCACGTTCCGCCTGAGCCGAGCGTGCAAGCGAGAGCGCGGAACAAGCGATAGAGAGGCACGATCGGCCTAAGCGTTCGGCTTGTTTGTTAAGAATTCAATTGTATCCTTATGACGTTATCACGTAAAATTATCGTCCGTAAACCGAATTTTCAGACAACCAATATTTTTCCTAGAATCTCTTCAATGCGTGGCAACCAATATTTGACAAATCATAAGAATAGGGTATTTTACTAAAAAAATGTAATTAGTCCGTCAGATAGATTTCCTAAAAATATTGGACAAGTATTTTTTATTTTTTCACGTAAACAAAAAATGAAGACGATACAGCGCGTTGAAGACACGCGTGACGTCGTGGCTTGGTAAAATTGTACCATCATAGTGACGTCACGCGTGTTTTCAACGCACTATATCGTCTTCATCTTTTGTTTATTGTGTATGAATGAACAGCACTTGAAAAAAAAACAAGATAGCTTACTACTGAAATTATTATTGACTATTTCATATTTTTGCTTCATTTTCTAACATACAGACATCAAGTAACGTAGTATTTTATATTCCTAGTTATAAATCACGACATCGAGTTTTGTGTCTTTAGACTTTGACATAATGTTTATATTCGAATGATTCAGACGCGCTTTGAGAAAACAAATGTTCTTCTCAACATCAGATATTACTTTTACTAAGTATATAAATGAAGACGTTATGTGTGTAAAGTCAAGGAAATTTATTTTATAAGGAAAATCGCACTTAACACCTATTTCCAGTAAATTGAAACTACCTAACCGCGACCTTGTCGTTTTGTGACGTGCAAGTGATATACAATAATAACAATCGCCCGGGTCGATCTTCCAGGTTAAGCAACGCTTGCCAAGGTCGGTCTGTGGATGGGTGACCATCTTAACATACCGAGATCCCTCCGTGCCTCGAGAAGCACCTTTGGCATCTTTGGCAGTCATTACGAATTGTCAGAAACCAGAAAATCTGTCACCAGTCTTGCCAAAAAGTACCGTGTCACTGTTAGGGAGCGTTCAAGTATTACGTAACGCAATTTTCGGAGATTTTTGACCCCCTCCCCCCCTGTAGCGCACCGTAACGTTTTTCTGTCCCCACTAGTAAAACGTTATCTAACCACCAAATGACCACCTAAAAGTCACAATTATGTGGCGTAAAGTACCGGAAAGTCGCTAAAATACCTTTTTTATTGTTTTAATTGCGTTAATACGTTACGTAACGCGTAGTTCAAACCCATCCTCCCGCCACTGGTATTCAGCTGGTAGTTTGACTGGAAGCCGACCCCAATATAGTTGGGAAAAAGCTAGACTGATAAAATAACATACGACCAAAAGTGATAAACGATTAATTTCCTTGACTATACAATTTACTAATCGGAACATGCGTCGATTTGACGACTAAGCAACAGTGCCTACTAACAAATGTAAATTCAAACAAATAATCATACAAATAATCTACTTACAAAATGATGATGGGATCAACAACTTGTACTTACATTTTTAGTGTAATTATAACCTTCAAATTATGCAGTAATAATAATAATAAAAAAGGACCAAGAATCCGATTCCCGACATCCTCTTTACGATCATACAATAGTCCCGGGTAGGCTTAAGAGCCGGAAGAGTTTTCTTCGTCGCACAGAGGCCATCCAAGACCGTCCACCTAATGCGAGAACTAGGCTGTGGGAAGAACATCATCCCCCACCACCTGACTACTTGCAGCCCCAGGAAAATCTGCCTCCAGGACGTGATCTGCAGTGGCCTATTTGGAAGGCACTGAACCGTTTGCGTACCCAGGTAGGCCGCTGCAGACACAATCTGGCGAAATGGGGATTCATGGACCCGTCGGATACTCAATGTGAGTGCGGTGCTCCTGTTCAGACCATGAGCCACACGTTGGAGTGCCCTGACGCTGCAATTAACGTAGCCACCTACTGGGCCCAAAAAATCTAAGAAGTTAACCATCGACTCGAAAAGAAGAAGATGCAGTAATAATGACATATACGAGCCTATGTCCAGCAGTGGACGTCTTTCGGCTGATATGATGATGATGATGATGAAAAATGACATTTACTATAGCAAGAAAACTATCGAAAATCCTAGAAAACTAGGAAGAAAAATCGCTTTTTTTATTATTCTTTACTCCGATTACTCTACGAAGTATACATTTAAAGAACAAAATGCACTTTTTAAAATAACATTGTTTTTTTTAATATCAACTTTAACTAATATAAAATAATAAAACTATGTACCCAAAAGGTAACCAACGGAACCCTATTACTAAGACTCCGCTGTCCGTCCGTCCGTCCGTCTGTCTGTCAGCGGCTGTATCTCAAGAACCGTAATAGGTAGACATTTGAAAATTTTACAGATTTTGTATTTCTATTGCCGCTATAACAACAAATAATAACATTTAAGGTTTATGGTACGTGTGCGAGTCCGACTCGTGCTTGGCCGGTTTTGTCAACAAACGATACTTTAGTTCACTATAACATGCAAAGGATACTATAATACTCCGAAGCCCGCTTGTACAAACAACTAAATTCTTTTAGCTTTTAACTTGTTCTTCTTCTTATAAAAAATATTTCGAAAAAGTTTAGAGAAAAACAGTAATTTTAAGTTTTCTATAGAATGTAAAAAATTCACTCTATCGTTCCCTCTTCGAAAAAACTTAATAAATAACTTTTTTTATCATTGATAGGCACACGTTTGACCACAATCTCACCTGATGGTAAGCGATGATGCGGTCGAAGGTGGATCACGCTTGCCTAGAAGTTTTTTAAATCTGTGTATCTTGCGTATGCTTACCAAGTTTCATTAAAATCGGCTTATTAATCTATACATATAATAAAATCGTAGACTAACCGTGTCTGTACATTGAATATTTTTGCATGAAAATTACACAGAAAACTCAGGAAAAAGGTATAAAACACAAAAATGTAATTTTTGAAATTTTTGTCTGTTTGTCTGTTTGTCTGTTTGTCTGTGCGTTTGTGGGAGCATCACGCTTAAACCACAGATTCGATTGCAAATCTAAGTACTTAAAAATATTAAGTGATAACCCGAGTAACATTTAGCGTTTATTTCATCAAAATCGACCCACAAAATCAAAAGATATTGAATTTTTAAGTTTAGGAAGAAACTTCCTAATGTATTCTGATGAGTCAGAGCGCCATCTATTGAGAAAAATAAAATGCACGAAAGCATTCAAAATTGTTGAGTTATTTGTGAAACTTTTAATAAGTGGCAAAATAAGAGTGATCATTTTATACCTTTTCGTTATTGATCGATACAATCGATCCACAAAATCAAAATATATTGAATTTTTAGTTTAGTAAGAAACTTCCTTATATATTCTGATTAGTCAGAGCGCCATCTATTGAGGAACCAAAAAATGCATGAAAGCATGAATGTTACACCAAAACACATTGATTGAGTTATTTGTGAAACTTTTAATACGTAGACGTAGTCTTCTATACATATAATAAAATCGTAGACTAACCGTGTCTGTACATTGAATATTTTTGCATGAAAATTACACAGAAAACTCAAGAAAAAGGTATAAAACACAAAAAATGCAAATTTTGTTTTTGTCTGTTTGTCTGTGCGTTTGTGGGAGCATCACGCTTAAACCACAGATTCGATTGCAAATCTAAGTACTTAAAAATATTAAGTGATAACCCGAGTAACATTTAGCGTTTATTTCATCAAAATCGACCCACAAAATCAAAAGATATTGAATTTTTAAGTTTAGGAAGAAACTTCCTAATGTATTCTGATGAGTCAGAGCGCCATCTATTGAGAAAAATAAAATGCACGAAAACATTCAAAATTGTTGAGTTATTTGTGAAACTTTTAATACGTGGCAAAATAAGAGTGATCATTTTATACCTTTTCGTTATTGATCGATACAATCGATCCACAAAATCAAAATAGATTGAATTTTTAGTTTAATAAGAAACTTCCTTATATATGCTGGTTAGTCAGAGCGCCATCTATTGAGGAACCAAAAAATGCATGAAAGCATGAATGTTACACCAAAACACATTGATTAAGTTATTTGTGAAACTTTTAATACGTAGACGTAGCAAAATAAAAGTAAACATTTTAATACCTTATCGTTATTTACCGTTACATACGGGCTTCTTATTTAACGTCTTCCGCTGCCAAGTATTTTGTCAGTTTACATGGTCGATAGATGGCGTTGCACTGATGACGCGTTTTTCTGAATTGCGGTGTTAAGATTTTCCGCTGGAGAATGACCTCACACAATTTCTAAACACAGTCGTGTTTCGAAGGAATTTCGGTTTGGTCTCTGAAAGGTCTTAAACTGTTAGGGACCATAATTGGTTAAATCTCTGGTGCTGGTTTCGTTTAAAGTGCATTTATCGTAGAGTCTTAAACTGATTTAGTTTTGCGAAGTTCTGGACGGTTCGACTTGCGGATCAGGCCTGTAGGGTTCCGTACCAAAGGTGCTGTGCTGACGGGACCCTACTGCTAGGCCTCCGCGATTGATTCCGTTTAGAGCAAAGCAACGAACGGTTCGATTTGCGAAACAAGGCTAATAATAATAAATAAAAATCTTATATTTCAGACAGAGTCCATTTTTTGGTTAGTAGTTGGGTTTAGGTTAGTAGTTTGGTTTTTTATAATAAGGTATCGTACCAAAGGTGGTCACGGTGACGGGAGCGATCGATTTTGGGAGGCTACTCTCTAAGTCCGAAGTCCGTAGTTTCGTGCTTAGTTGCGAACGTATTCTACTCCGTATCACCTACAGACTTACGATTAGTCCCGAACCCGAACTAAGAATGAATGACAACACGATTTCACAGTAACTGTCAAATCGTGTTATCATTAGTTCTCATTGGTTAGGTGATACGGAGAGGAAAATTTTTTTTTTTACAATAGATAGGCATACGTTTGACCACTATCTCACCTGATGGTAAGCGATGATGCGGTCGAAGATGGAGCACGTTTGCCTAGAAGCAACGTATTCACTTTTGTCTTAAAGACTCCCAGGTTGACCGCAACTAAGTTTTTAATTCGTGCTAAGTATCAAACGGTTCGATTTGCGAGCCAAGGCAAATTATAGGGTTCCGTGCCAAAGTTGCTAATGGGACCCTATTATTTAACCCAGTCGATTTTTAGGGTTCCGTACCAAGTTTGCTAACGGAACCCTTTTTTTTAATATGCCACCACTGTCCGTCTTCCTTCAGTTTATGCGTTTTATTTTTGTCTCGCTAATGTAAAAAATGTCTTCTAGAAAAAGGTCGAATCTTTCACAATATAGCAAAATTCTTAATATTCTTAATATATTGAAAACAAAGTCGGGTTTGTTCGAACACTTTTCGAACTCGAGAACGGCTCGACCGATTTTCATAGTTTTTGTGTTTTTGGATTAGTCTTCGTCCGGAATAGCATAATAAGAATTAAAATACAAAAAAAAGAGTAGGTAGGTAGGGTAGGTAGGTAGGATAGGTAGGTAGGGTAGGTAGGGTAAGTAGGGTAGGTAGGGTGGGTAGGTAGGTAGGTAGGGTAGGTAAGTAGGGTAGGTAAGGTAGGGTAGATATGGTAGGTAGGATAGGTAAGTAGGTAGTGTAGGTAGGTAGGGTAGGTAGGTAGAATAGCCAGTTTTTTTTTTTAAAACGTTGCCCCACACTAGGAATTTCTTCTGTATCGTGGGTGCGTTCACAAACATACAAACTCACATACACAAACAGCCAGACCCGGAACATCTATCTGTAGGCCATACAAATATTTGTTCCGTGCGGGAATCGAACCCGCGACACGCAGCGCAGCAGCCGATCGCTCAACCACTGCGCCAACCGTGTCGTTGACGGGAGCGAAGCCGCGCGGGTCAGCTAGTTTCCAAGAATAAAAACTCAAAAGTTTACATGAAACACCTTGAGGAGCTCTTAAAAATAGTTCAGTTTAGTGAAAAGTCTGTAATTGAATTCAAAATTTGAGATACATATCTAATTATGGAACAACAAACTCTATGTTATATGCAACAAAGTTCTAATTCCATTACATCCCATATGGGGCCGTTCAAGTATTATGTGAGCACCAATGGGGGTTGGGGGACGGGGGGACGCGGGGGTTTAAATGGTGATAAAGTCAACAATATTACTTCCTTTTTTGTTTGCAAATCTTAGTCTATACTATAATATAATATAATATTATAAAAAAGAAAGATTTGTTTGTTTGTTTGAATTGAATAGGCTCCGAAACTACTGGACCGATTTGAAAAAATCTTTTAGCATTGGATAGCTACATTATCAGGGAGTAACATAGGCTATATATTATCCCCGTACTCCCACGGGAACGGGAACTACGCGGGTGAAACCACGTGACGTCCACAAGTAGATTATAATTTGACAGAATTATGGCTAGTTAGTTGTTTTTCCTCTCACGCGATGTTTGGTAAGAAATAACAGAAGTGGGGGAAATAGGTCTCGCGCGAGTGAAAGCTATACCAATAGCTTAGGTAAGCATAGGAGGGAGGGATAAAAGCTTTGATTACTATCGCTGACAAGGGGAGGAGGGGGGTGTTCAAAATGACTTAAATTCTGCTTATTTCTTAATACTTGAACGGTCATCGTATCGGTATCGGTCAAACGGGGTGAATAGAAACGCAGGGGTGAATATATGAATAGAAACAAAATTTTGAATGGTATTTTCACTTGAATGCCACATTATTGGTTTCTAAATAATAATCATCTTTTAAAAATAATATTGATTTAACGCTGGACCGATGACCTGGCTCAGGTCGCGGGTAGCCGATGGATGCGAGACGCGCAGGACCGGTCGTTGTGGCGACGCGCGCGGGGAGGCCGCCGTCCAGCAGTGGACGTCTTTCGGCTGATATGATGATTATGATTGATTTAAAAAGTTGAGTCGTAAATTACTGCCAGCAGAATGTAAATAAAGTTAAACACCCCTTCAAAGTTTTGTCTTTATACACCCCAGCGTTTCTATTCACCCTGTTTTACGGTAGATTTTTAGGCCTTCGTAAATTGAAATTGTCACTTAAAACTCGACTTTAAACACACAAAACTAAAGTCGATACTTGTTGACATTTACGCGGGCGCAGCCGTGGACGGCAGCTAGTTTAATAAATGTGAAAGTCTGGATATTTACATGTATGTATTTTCGTTCGTTTATCAATCACGTTTTAACGGCGATGGGTTGAACGATTTTGGATGAAACTTGGGTTATTAATAGACCATATTGACATATGATACTTTCATCCTGTTAGTGCGTTCCCTTGGGACAATAAATTTTTTACACGGGTGAAGCCGCGGGCACGAGCTAGTTTAAATTAAATTTAGTGATTTGTTGTACAAGCGGGCCTAAATCTATGAATTTTAAACATAAAAGTTCACTCCAACAGATACAATTACTCCAATTTTCATCTTTCCTTCACTATGACACTACAAAAAGAACGTAACATATCAAAGCATCATAATCAACTTTCAACTTTGCTACAACGCAAATAGAGTTTAAAATCGACCTTAATCTAATTTCTGTTTCTTACTATCGAGAAGATACAGGTCGCCAGCATTGCGGCGTTTGAGGGTGCTGTCCAAGGTCTTAGTAAGATTGTTTATCTGTCGTATTTCGTTAGTGATGCCTCGTATCTTGGCGAGGCTGCACTGTGCGCGAGTCCGCGGGCTCAGCTTGCCGGAAGTCGACGGGGCGGGACTTAAACGACTTTCGTCTAGCTTTTGAAGTTTGGCCGGCGGTCCGGAATCGTCTTCGGACAAGCTTGGTAGTTTGATCACCGCTTTTCGTGGTTTCATGTTTGATACTGTGGAAGAACGATTAGATTAAATCCATATACAGCAAATAAAATAAAATAAAAAATAATAGAATAGAAAAAAAAATATGAGAAAAACTAAAACAAAATATAAAAGAGTTAAAAACAAAAAAATCGTTAATAATAATATTTTTTTTATTATTTTTTGCAAAATATTTTATATTTTTTTGCGTCATTTAATTATATAGGCTTATTATGGTACAAATATATTGGTAGGTACTGTGACTCCTAAACTAGGTGTGTCCTAAACTAAAATGAAACAGAATATAGATAATGTTTTGTCATAAGCCCTTCTTCACTTAAATCTCTTGTACAGTTCCCGTCACGCAACTTTACCTCCCCGAAGTACGTCGCAATCGAGTGCGCAGAATGTCAATTTGACAAAAACGTAATACATGTGCGTGTTTGCGCAAGATGGCGGGTGTAATGGCATCTCACTCGCTCGTATACGTTCAATGCATACGTGTGACTCGCGCGCTCAATGCAATACGACTGTTGCTGCGAAAAGTGTTACACGTTGTTATTTTTTATAATTATTAATTTTGGTTATTTCTTACTATTTGATTTGTTTTTTGTGTGTTTTTGTGGTGTCTGTATTTGTGGTGTTACTTTTTGATATTGTTATTGTTACTGGTCTTTGTAACTTATTTATAATATAATACGTATAAACAAAAAAATATTCTAGGAACGTAACACTTGTTTACGCGATTGCTACTGCGCAGTCGTCACTAGAACCTAACTTCGGAGGGGTAAACAACGGTGATGCGAACTGTAACTAGATATGTAATTTAAAACCAGATTAGTATAATTTATTATTTATATTTTTTTTTGTACAACTTCCTTATGCATGCGGTGTTTACCTATAACTGATTGTTGCACTGATGTATAATAATTTATTGCATGTAGTTTTAACATAAAACCAGTGTGGTAAACCAATAAACAAATAATATTGGCATGTGGTTACAGCGACTTAAGACTGTAACCAATGAATGGTGAGCCTTGTCTAGTAGGCTTGTACTTTCACAGGTAGTTCCTTCGCTTGTCCACGGAACCAAGCTATAATAAGGATGTAAAATCATAAAATGACTCCTCCCGCTCTGGGTGAAGCAGAAGGGAGTGTCAGACTCTTACTGACTAAAACCCATCCGTGTTCCTCCTAATGCCTTTTGCGTTCCAGGGCCGCGGTGACTCTTTCGAACAAACTCCGCAACCCTGCCAGGACTACTTGGTAGGCTAGCTCTTTCATAAGGTAATATCTGCAATAGTCATTGATATATAAAAAACCCAAGATGCACAGTCTCGAACAAATGCAACACTCGAAACTGTCGTCAAAAACTGACATGTATCAAGTGTCATGTGTGAGTTGTGTGTAGTTATACTATAAACAATTTATTTTGCAAATTCAACCTTACACGGATCGCTTAAAGTTGTTTTTACAAAACATTGCAGTATGGCGAGCGATGCGAGACTGTTTGAAACTAGCGCACAATTATACATTGTCCGCTTGTTTTCTGCGGACGTTTTTGAGACGCTGAGTGTGTATCTTGGGGTTTTTATATATCAATGGCAATAGTACTTAGTTTTGCCAATAGGACGGAGCAGTAATGCTTGGTGAAGATGAGCTGGCGATCACATTGCCACTTCAGCTTAAGCGCTTATTACCCTACACGGTATTCAGGGCCTGGTGGCAAGGGTGGGCGTGTCCCCTAACTAGGGAGCCGCTTATTACACTAGCCGGGCGATTCGGCCTAAACTCAGTTGTGAAGTGACCAGCGTTACAAATGTGTGAAATTCCCCAAACTGCGGACAATCTCAAGTTAATTGGGGATTTATTAGGGATGGGCTAGATGTGGGAAAATGCGGGGATTCTAAATATGGATTTTATTCTTCTGATATTATTCTAAACATCGATTTTGTGGGGAATCAGTAGATTTTTTGTCCCCAAATTGGGGAAACCACTTGCATTTTCGGGGAATTTATTAAATTGTTGTTGGCAGCACTGCTTCCTAACACCCTAAACGCTATTACACTGCCCGGTAGTTAGGGAGCTAACTAGACCGGGCTGCTACGGTCACTCTAATTAGGGTCCCTAACTCTTATTACACCACTCTAAATCGGGACTTGCGGCCTTGAATACCGTGTAGTGTAATAAGCGCTTTAGCCTTCGTGGCCGAGTGATTTAGGCGTTTGCCTTGTGACCCGGTGGTCGTGGGTTCGATTCCCACGGGAAGCATACTTTATAAAGTTGTTTCCAGTTTGGTTAGGACATTGCAGGCTTGAATCAACTGATTGTCTGATAAAAGATGATTTCGTGCTTCGGAAGGCACGTATAAGCCGGTGGGCCCGGCCGCCAAATGGTTGTCGTCAAATAAACCATGTCAGAGGCCCTTGAGGCGGTTTAGAAACTCTGACACTAGGATGTGTGGGGTCGTTAGACCTTACTGCCCACACGAGAAGAAGTCGGTGGTCCCGGCCGCCAAATAAACCATGTCAAAGGCCCTCGAGGCGGCTCAGAAACTCTGACACTAGGGTGTGTGGGGTCGTTAAACCTTACTGCCCACACGAGAAGAAGTCGGTGGTTCCGGCCGCCAAATAAACCATGTCAAAGGCCCTCGAGGCGGCTCAGAAACTCTGACACTAGGGTGTGTGGGGTCGTTAAACCTTACTGCCCACACGAGAAGAAGTCGGTGGTTCCGGCCGCCAAATAAACCATGTCAAAAGCCCTCGAGGCGGCTCAGAAACTCTGACACTAGGGTGTGTGGGGTCGTTAAACCTTACTGCCCACACGAGAAGAAGTCGGTGGTTCCGGCCGCCAAATAAACCATGTCAAAGGCCCTCGAGGCGGCTCAGAAACTCTGACACTAGGGTGTGTGGGGTCGTTAAACCTTACTGCCCACACGAGAAGAAGTCGGTGGTTCCGGCCGCCAAATAAACCATGTCAAAGGCCCTCGAGGCGGCTTAGAAACTCTGACATTAGGGTGTGTGAGGTCGCTAGACCACACGATAAGAAGAAGAAGACTCTGTGTAATATCTTACGTTTGGTGTTCCTCTTGGACGTGCCGATGGGTAGCACGGACAGGTCGAGCTTGATCTGCGACGAGAAGTGCCGCAGCGGCTGGGACGATGTGCCGGCCATCGCTAGCTCACCTGCGGCTCTCACTGGAAACGGCACAATGTGTTGTTACATTTGAAAACTTTTTGTGGCTCGGTTACCGCGAGTTTTTAATACAAAGTGTCATTTTAGTCTTCTTACAACGGCAGCACACTTCATTTATCCAATGACTACTACACGCTACGACAAAATGAACATTTGAATTATTTAAAAAACTAAAGTTTTCACTATCATTACGCCTGACCTAGTTAGAAACACCCAGGAGCGAGCGCAGTCCGAGCCTTGTGTTCCAAGGACGGCGCAGAACTATGATATTTTTTTGATACGTAAACATTATTAACATGGTGTTTCATAATTCTAATGGATTATTTATTTCACCCGCGTAGTTCCCGTTCCCGTGGGAGTACGGGGATAAAATATAGCCCATGTTACTCCCTGATAATGTAGCTATCCAATGCTAAAAGAATTTTTCAAATCGGTCCAGTAGTTTCGGAGCCTATTCAATTCAAACAAACAAACAAATCTTTCCTCTTTATAATATTAGTGTAGATGTAGATAATCGCCTAGTGGTAGTTTATGTCGGGTACATTAATTGGGCCACATTTGTAAGACGATTAAAGTGGCACCGTGTATAATAGTGATCGTGTACGGCGTAGACCATGCCATCTAGCGTTTTAAAGTCGAATCATTTACGTTATAAATACTTGACATTGACACTTCTGTGCTGCTGCACACTCGCTATAGGGAATATGCATGTTATTTTTTTATTTTGATATTCTTATTAGCTCTTACTAATATTAGCCTCTCCTTTGAGTTACTTGATACTGGACAGATAACTGTCTGTGTTTGGTAAGTTCCAACCGATTTTGTTGAATTTCGGCATAGAGATAAATAGTCGTCATGGTAGACACCAGATAATTATTGTGCGATAAAGGTCATTGACCCGCATACATCTATTGAATTTCTTAATATCAAAAACAGAAATAAAGACAAAGCTGTCCTGAATCGACTTCTATCGTGATCCTTTACATTACTGGTAATGAAAAACGGTTCATAATTTATAATAATAATAATAATAATAAATGTTTTATTGTTTCTTATTACATTGTCATGCAACACAAAAATTGAGGCATCCCCGTTAAGTTAAAGAATACTTGTGATGGGATTGCCTCGCCCTGCCCTTAGTTTCTAAATTTACAATGATGTGACAAACAATTAAACATCGGTAAGGTAAGTTAAAATAAAAATAAAAATTAGGAACAAATTGGAGCATGTGAATGTGTATGAGTGTGTGTGTGTGTGTGGGGGTGTGTGTATGTGTTTGTGAGTGTGGATGGTGATTGTGAGACTTTCGCTAACAGATTCGAGCTAGAATAAGTTCTGTTTCATCGTATGATAAGGTTTTTAACCAATCAGTCAATACTTTTTTGCATTCATATAGCAACATGGGGTAAATATTTAATGTATGGTTCAATTTATTATATATGTAAGTTGACTGAATATTATATTGCCGTCTGGCAAACATAGTTCTGACCATCGGTGAGTGGGCCACGATATCTTTGCGTCTTCTGTCTAACTTTGTAGCATCATATGTCAGTGATTTATGTAGGGTTAAGGTTGTATTTAATATATATAATTTTCTGACCGAGAGCAGGTTACAGATCTTATAAAGATTGTCTGTGGAATATCTAAAGGGCTTAAAATACATAACTTTTAAAAGAGATCTCTGAGCTCTTTCAAGATCTAAGAATTTGGTTTTCGTGGCTCCACCCCAAACTGGTATACAATAGGTTGTAACCGATTGTGCGAGTGCGACATATATTTGGTTAAGCAACTGGGGTGGAACTACATGACGCAAAGTTTTGAAGATCCATATTAATTTTCTAATCCTGGTCATTGTATTTTCAATGTGGGCATGCCAAGACAGCCGTTGGTCAATTATTATTCCTAAATATTTAATTGATTTAACTTGACTGATGCGATTACAGTTACATTGATAGGGTGGATTAACACACTCATGGATCACGATACCAAAGTTTGGACCTGGCTGTGTCCTCTGATTGGGAGTAAAGCATATAAAATTTGTTTTACTGACGTTAAGGGATAAAAGACTTGCGTTTAGCCAACCGGCTATTTCCTTCAGACCACATTCAGCAGTCCTCTGCACGGCAGTCCAAGACTCACCGGCAAACACTACTGCAGTGTCATCAGCATATGAGAAGATTCGTCCGCCGCTGCACCCAATATTACACAACTCATTTATATAAATCAGGAACAGCGTCGGACCAAGCACACTTCCCTGTGGCACCCCGAATTCAACCCTTTCTTCATCACTAAAATGTGATTTACCAAGTTTTACCTGTTGTGTTCGATCAGATAAATAACTTTTGAAGAGAGAAAGCTCCATGCCCCTTACACCAATCGATTCAAGCCTGTGCAGAAGGATTGGGACAGAGACGGTGTCAAAAGCTTTTTTTAGGTCCAGGAAAACTACTAGGCATTTTAACCCCTTATCAACATTGGCTACGATATCACTAGTTAACGCTTTAACAGCGTCTTGAGTAGAAAAACCCCTTCTAAAACCAAATTGTGATTTGGATAATAGCTTATATTTGTTCAAGTAACTGATAAGCCTATTGTTTAATATTTTCTCACAGATTTTTGCCATGCATGATATGACAGATATCGGACGGTAGTTGTTGACATCGTTCGTGTCCCCCCCCTTATGCACAGGTGTGACTATGGAACGCTTAAAAGCAGCAGGGAACTTCCCCGTTTCAAAACACAGGTTAACCAATTGAGATATAAGTGGGACAGTGACGTCTCTAGAGATTTTTAGAAATTTACGAAGGGATATTAGGGAAAGGTCAATGAACTTTATTAATTTTTTTTTACTATTTACAGGCTCGCGTTTGACCACTATCTCACCTGATGGTAAGCGATGATGCGGTCGAAGATGGAGCACGCTTGCCTAGAAGTAACCTATTCACTCTTGACTTAAATACTACAAGTTTATCTGGCGATATTTTTCATTCAGGCTACTTTCCTGTGAGTACGTTTAGCTCTAGGATAATAATATATTTACCGGCGATAGCATTCCCTCCGACCGCTTGGTTGGTGTGAGTTAGTTCACTGTACTTTATGTCGCATTCTTCAATACGCTTCTTCAAATCCGCTGAAATCATAAACATAAATCAAGTAATTATGTGCTCAAAACCGGCTAAGTACGAGTCAGAATTGCACACGAAGGGTTCCGTATTCCGTACCATAAGCCGAAAAAAAGATGTCTGTTGTTTGGTATCAGGGGGGCTACTCTCTAACGAAATCCGTAGTTTCGGGCTGGCGTATTCTACTCCGTATCACCTACAGACTTACGATTAGTCCCGAACCCGAACTGAGAATGAATGACAACGCGATTTCACAGTAGCTGTCAAATCGTGTTATCATTAGTTCTCAGTGGTTAGGTGATACGGAGTAGAATACGCCCGCCCGCAACTAAGCCCGAAACTACGGATTTCGTTAGAGAGTAGCCCCCCTGGGTTCCGAACATCCGTAAAAAACGGAACCCTTATCCCTATAAGGGTTCCGTTTCTTTTAGACGGACAGACAGACAGACACCTGAGTGACCCTTCACTCGGGTGTCTGTCTGTCACAGCCAGTTTTCTCCAGATCTATTGGACCGATTTTGCTGAAATTTGAACTTATGCATTTGGACTTCTGCGACCCAAACACGGACGCGTTACATAAATAGATAATTTTTTAGCACGCGGGTCACTTTTGGGGGATAAACTAGACGATCAAAACAAAAATGTTTTCTAAACTATATCGTGTGACATATCAAATGAACGTTTTAATGATATTTATTTCATAATTTTTAAATAAATAGTTAAAATTATTCAAGAAATTAAACCAAAACTGACCATTTATGCCAATCATGACCAATTTTGAAAAAAAAATGCAGATAATAGTTCTGTACTTCAAGATTACAGGAAAACCTATAAGAAGTCTGTAGTGTTAAAAAAATTAAATCGGAACCCTTTGCACACGAGTACGACTCGCACTTGGCCAATTTAAATTTTTTATTATTTGTTGTTATAACGGAAATACAGACTCTGTGAAGATTTCAACTGTCTACCTATTACGTTTTCGTGTTCATGAGATTCAGCCCGCTGATAGACAGACGGACGGACGGATGAACGGATGGATGGACGGACGGACAACGGAGGCTTAGTAATAGGGTTCCGTTAGTTACCCTTTGGGTACGGGATTCCGTTAGTTACCCTTTGGGTTAAGCAAGGCTTGCCAAAGCCGGTATGTGGATGGGAGACCATCTTAACGAGACTCCTCCGGAAAAGCACGTTAAACCATAGGTCCCGGCAGTCATTGTCATTTGTAGATATTTGTCGACAGTCGTTACGGATTGTTAGAAGTCAGAAAATCTAACATGAGTCCTGCTAAGAAGTGTTCTTTTACCAAGTTACTGGGTTATGGAGATCAATTAGGAAGCCATACCCAATACAGCTGGGGAAAAATCTAGATAGATGACGATATCTTTTAACCTTTTGATCGCTTGCGCGGCTACAAATCGATAAAAAAAATACCTACAATACATAATCACAGCGATTAAAAAAAATGTTTTAAAGAATATCACTATTTAATAATGGTTTTAGTTGGACGACGCAGTTATTAGGACAAAAATAAAACGAAAAAATCATGCATGTCCTCTGTCGCAGAAATACGACACGAGCGGTAGGGGCACGGAAATGTGTCGCATAAATGACGACACAAGCGGTTAAAAGGTTAACATTTAACTCACCAATAGCATTATCCTGGTCTCGCTGCTTCCTGGTGAGCTCACGGATAGTTTTCCGCTGGCGATACACCACTTTCTTGTAGTTCATCATCTGTAACACATATCAAGAAGGTTTAAAGCTATTGTAAGTCGAGCAAAAGGAAAATAATCAGAAAGAACGCTAAGCGAAAACGAAGTTATAGCGTGGGCCGCGGGACACAACTAAGAAGTATTTTAACTTTCGCATGAATAATATTAGTAGGACTAGTTGACCCTCTCCCAGTCCTCCTCCACTCAGACGATGCGGGAATGCCGCTGGGTTATTTTAGTGGGTATACCGGGCTAGCCCGGGGAGTCCCACATAGCCCCCCATCCCCCGATGGGAGGGTATGCGTAATGCATTTTTTCCCAGCGCAAAAAAAAGGACTAGTTGACCCGCGCAACTTCGTCTGCTCCGCTCCTATTGGTCTTAGCGTGATGATTGATATATAAGCCTATAGCCTTCCTCGATAAATGGACTATCTAACACCGAAGAAATTTTTCAAATCGGACCAGTAGTTCCTGAGATTATTTAGATTAAGATTAAACAAACAAACTCTTCAGCTTTATATAGGTATTAGTATACTACCTTCTGCCCGCGGCTCCGCCCGCGTGGTCCCTAGGGAACATACTCCCGGGATAAAACGCCTATGTCCTTTCCAGACTATCTGTGTACCAAATTAAATCGGTTCAGTAGTTTTGGCGTGAAAGCGTGACAGACAGACACAGTTACTTTCGCATTTATAATATCATAATAGCTTCTGCCCGCGGCTCCGCCCGCGTGGTCCCTAGGGAACATACTCCCGGGATAAAACGCCTATGTCCTTTCCAGACTATCTGTGTACCAAATTAAATCGGTTCAGTAGTTTTGGCGTGAAAGCGCGACAGACAGACACAGTTACTTTCGCATTTATAATATTATAATAGCTTCTGCCAGCGGCTCCGCCCGCGTGGTCCCTAGGGAACATACTCCCGGGATAAAAAGCCTATGTCCTTTCCAGACTATTTGTGTACCAAACTAAATCGGTTCAGTAGTTTTGGCGTGAAAGCGCGACAGACAGACACAGTTACTTTCGCATTTATAATATTACTAGCTTCTGCCAGCGGCTCCGCCCGCGTGGTCCCTAGGGAACATACTCCCGGGATAAAAAGTAGCCTATGTCCTTTCTCAGGCTCTAGACTATCTGTGTACCAAATTTCATCTAAATCGGTTCAGTAGTATTGGCGAGAGTTACTTTCGCATTTATAACATTAAGTAAGGAAGTAAGGATTTTAATTTCTCTCTGTACCAGTTTGAAGTCCAAGGAGACAAAGTCGCGAGCAAAAGCTAGTCTGTAATAAACCTTGATGTTCCTTATCACATAGGCAATACACATTTCACACTTGCCTCGCTTATAGGGAGCGTGCAGAAACTATAGGTGGCAACACGGAAATGTCACTGTCAAGAATATAACAAGTATAAAAATTCGAAATAGCTACGCTAGATGGCACAGTCTTCTTCGCGCACGTTCCCCTAACCTGAGCGTGCAGGAACCACAGGTGGCAGCACAGAAGAGTCAATGTCAAGTATTCCGACCCTTAAAACTTCGAATATGCGACACTAGATGGCATAGTTAACGCCGTGCACGGTCCCTATACTAATATTATAAAGCTACAAAGTTTGTTTGGTTGAACGCGCTAATCTCAGCAACTAAGGGTTGAATTGAAAAAATATAGGCTACTAGCAGACGTCACGCGTTGTCACCCGCGTAGTTCCCGTTCCCGTGGGAGTACGGAGGTAAAATATAGCCTATGTTACTCGCTGATAATGTAGCTATCCATTGCTGAAAGAATTTTTCAAATCGGTCCAGTAGTTTTTAAGTTTATTCGTTACATACAAAAATACAAATCTTTGCTCTTTATATTATTAGTATAGATATAGATAGGGCCCATAGCCTATCATTTTTCATTAATGCTCTGCTCCTATTGGTCTGGGTATTAAGTCTCCTATTGGTCAAATTGGTAGTCTATAGTTGGTCCTGGTGGTTGGTTGGTTGGTGGTATTGGTCCTTGGTATTGGTTGGGTATTATACGAAGTTGCGCGGGTCATCTAGTTTGTGATAAATTCTGGTAACAATTGCTATTAAAACATGTTAAGCTAAGTGAAGCAAAAATTTCGAATTTAGAGATAAATAATAATGAACTTTGAACCTTATCTTCATTGACATATAGTTCAACACGAAAACCACATACCATTGTTAAGACACAAATTAAAGAACAGTCTAACCCGTTTGTAGAACGTCTTGTACTGGTTGGCGAGGTACATGGACAGCTTCCCGTTGAGGACGGAGCGCCGGCGCAGGAACGCCATCTCCTGACGCAGCGCAAGCGACGCAAGCACTGCTGAGAATAGGAAACATTAAATCATCAATATCACTATCAATACATAATCTTTACATACTATAAAACAAAGTCGCTTTTTGCCATTTGTGCGCTTATATCTTTTAAACTACGCAAGGGATTTTAATGCGGTTTTTCATCAATAGACAGAGTGATTCAAGAGGAAGGTTTATATGTATAATTCGTCCCGAAATTCCTCCGGGAACGGGAAACATGGGATAGGTGCGTACGAAGTCGCGACCAAAAGCTAGTTTATTATAAAACAAAGCCTCTCCGCCGCGCCGCGTCTGTATGTATGTTCGCGACAAACGCAAAAACTACCGAACGGATTTTCATACGGTTTTCAACAACAGAGGGAGTGATTCGTGAGAAAAGTTTAGGTGTATAATTCATTATAGTTTTGTATAAATCGGCTGCAATATTACGATAGTTACTGATTGTCGAAGCAAAACAAACAGACACCACTCTTGCCAAGAACCGTGTTACCTAATGACTAGATAGACTAGAAGCGGACCCCAATTTGGAAAAGGCTGGGCAAATGATGATCTTGAAATCTGGAAGTCGACTCGGGGAAAAGGCTACACAGGAGATGTTTAACTGTTTGGTGGCTTGGATGCAGGCGGCATTACCCAGTTTCTGGATAGACTGTACGCCGACCCCACTGTTAGGAAGAAGCTAGGCGGATAATGATCTCGTGACTCTGGAAGTGGACCCCAATATAGTTGGGAAAAGATTTAGGCGTTTGACTTGTGACCCGGTGGTCATGGGTTCGATTCCCACGGGAAAGCATAATTTGTAAAGTTGTTTCCAGTTTGGCTAGGACATTGCAGGCTTGAATCACCTGACTGTCTGGCAAAAAGATGATTCCGTGCTTCGGAAGGCACGTATAAGTCGGTGGTCCCGGCCGCCAAATGGTGGTTTAGAAACTCTGACACTAGGGTGTGTGGGATCATTAGACTTTACTGCCCACACGAGAAGACCCGCGGAAAAGGCTAAACAGGTGAAGTGTGCTGTTTGATGGCTTGGATGCAGGCGGCATTACCCAGTTACTGGATAGACTGTACGCCGACCCCAATGTCAGGAAGAAGCTAGACAGATAATGATCTCGTGACTCTGGAAATGGACCCCAATATAGTTGGGAAGAGACTAAGCAGGTGATGGGTAGGCCTCCTAGACGCCTAAATGCCGAAACCCCGCCTACGTTGTTTAAGGCAGGTGGGTCTCCAGGGTAGCGGGACCTCAGAGTGGGACTCGGTCCGCCAACCCAGTGATCCTAGGAGAGGCGGTAGCACAGTGATCACGTGCTGCCATGCACAGCAAGACTAAGGGGAGACCCCTTTACACTCTGTCTCCTCAGGGATGTGCCCTAACAGACATTGCACTATGGTGCTGATAGTGATCACCGGGTGGTTTTAGTGAAGTAAAACTCCTACACTCCCTGGTCTTTACCCCAAAAGTCCAGGCGCCTTTTGAAGGTATCCGCCCGAAAACAAAAAAAAAATGGCAGGTGATGGATGGATGATCTGGTGAATCTGGAAGTCGACTCGGGGAAAAGGCTACACAAGAGATGTGTTTTACTGTTTGGTGGCTTGGAGGCAGGCACCACGGTTCCCTGCTGCAGCCTCTTCCTCAGCGCCGGGGAGATCTTATCGTCGAAATGCTCGATGGCCATGCTGGAGATATCGCGTAACTCTTGCAGCACTTCGTGAGCGCGCGGGGGCGTGGCTGATGTCTCGACCATCGTGAGAACGCGTCTTATTTCGTCTATCACCTGTAAAAGAGATTAAGTCAGTAGTAATCTAGCATAATGTGTGCAGATGATAAATGTTTGAAGAAAGATAGGAAAAAAAGGGGTTTTAAGATTGAGTTCGTAATTTGAACAACTTATTCCTTCACTCGACTCGGCCAAGAAAATTTATATTAATATTGAAGGTATTTTTCTTCCATTTTGTCATAGCATTTGCCACAGCCGGACAGAGGACTACTGTCTTGAAGATTTCTCGATCTAGGGCTAATGTGGACCACTGAAGTATACAGAACCACACATTTAATATTATACACGGTGTCATTTTATTCGTCTTACAACAGCAGCCCACATTATCTATCCAATAACTACTACACATTCATTAAAAAAAAAAACTTTTTAACAAAGAAATTAAACCTCCGAAAAAACTGAAAAGCAAAAAATAATAAATCTTTTTACAAAAAATAACTTTAGGTAATTTCGAAAGTCGGTGTTCTTGTTTGTTTCTTCGTATTTAACACCGACTTCCAAAATTACCAAAACTTATTTTTTGACTCGCATGTATCTATACTAATATATAAAGCTGAAGAGTTTGTTTGTTTGTTTGCTTGAACGCGCTAATCTCAGGAACTACTGGTCCGTTTTGAAAAATTCTTTCTGTGTTAGATAGCCCATTTATCGAGGAAGGCTATAGGCTATATATCATCACGCTAAGACCAATAGGAGCGGAGCAGACGAAGTTGCGCAGGTCAACAAGTATATATATACGCGGCTATTTGAGAACCTCCTCCGTTTTTTCGTCGGTAAAAAAAATGATATTTATGAAGATTTTAACTATAAAAAATATATATTATTCATTATCATGACGCATGACGTAGTTTGTCACATCCAGGAGCGAGCGCAGTCCGATCCTTGTGTTCCAAGGACCGCCCATGTACCACTCACTATTGTACATGAAGAAAGAAAAGTTTATAAGTAGTAAGGTATATTTGTTTAAACTTTATGTACAACTAGCTTTTGCCCGCGATTTCGTACGCACGCGCATACCCCGTTTACCCCTTAGGAATTTCGGTAAATACTTCTTAGTGCTCCCCTACACTCCCAAGGGAACCTTCATGCCATTTTTCACTTTTTACAACCTAGTTTCCGCAGTGCGTTGTCTGTTATTCACTCATCAGTAACGGAAGAATTTTATATATTAGGATATTGCGTATAAGGTTATGTAACCATTTACTTGAGGAAATTCACCCGTAGATAACAAAAACTGTCAAAATTATAGATAGGCAGAAAATAAAGAAGAGGCCAAACAATACAATAACCTATGTTACACAAAAATTGAAAATTACTATAGCGAACGTGCAGAGACTATAGGTGGCAACACAGAATTGTCGTTTTCAAGTATATGTTACCTTTATGTTTCGAAATTGCAACGCTAGATGGCACAGTCTCGATAAACACAGTGTTGTCATGACCCATATTTAAACATTCTTCATAATATTGTGTGTTACCACTTCATTATTGATTGCCAAATTAACATTATTTTATAGTCTAGTGTGATATGGTATACTAAAGTTTTGACAGGTAATAAAATTACAAAGGTTCTACCCCAAAGGAAGATTTTCATTATACCTGACACACCCTAACCGTATATTGCAGTAACAATAGTTGTTGGCGACAGATCTGGCAACCCCGTTGCTAGGGGCTTGTTGGTGTTCGTTGGCTAGCAACGGGGCGGCTTATATTGTGGTTATTCGAGCCGGATGGAAGGACCACAACAATATTTTTAAGGCACCAAATGAAACGCAGCTAAGGTGCAATCGGGTATAATTATGATCACAAGAAAATATAAAAGGTTTGCAAAAAAAAATTGGTTGTCTGTAAAATCGAATTACGGAGGATAATTTTACGTAGTAACGCCATAAGAAAACAATTGAATTCTTAACAAACAAGCCCAACGCTTGGGCCGATCGTGCCTCTCTATCGCTTGTTCCGCGCTCTTGCTTGCACGCTCGGCTCAGACGGAACGTGACACTTTTTCGTGCGTGCAGCCGGTTCATCGATTTATAAGACGTTATCACGTCAAAAAACTTAAGCCGCCCCGTTGCTAGCCAACGAACACCAACAAGCCCCTAGCAACGGGGTTGTCAGATCTGTCGCCAACAACAGTAATAATGTAATTTTCTACTGCTGTGTAACATAGGTACAATTGTTTTATCTCACGAGTGCGGGCGAACCATAGTTGTATAGGTAAATGTACGTGCACATTGTCTTAGTGTGCGTAAGCTTAACTGTTCGCTCCCAAGCTTCAGCTATCGCAGCACATAGGAGTATTTTATTTTATTGAAGCAAATTACAGAAAGGCCGAAAATAAATAAGAGGCCAAACCTCTTCATGTTTTCTGCCTTACTATAATTTTGTTATTTGTTTTCTATGGGTGAATCTCCTCAAGTAAGTGATTACATAACCCTTATTTTATTGAATAATTTTACTGACCTTCCCTGGTATAAAGCAGCAGAGTCCATTGTCTATGAATTTTGAATACGTCATGTTGAGCATAGAGATTCTCGTCTCTATGGATGTAAGGATGTCACAATGGCGCGAAAGATGGTGGTATCTGAAACAGAAAAACATTTAAATAAAAATAACCACACGTTAACCGATAAGCAATGTTCCCAATATGTCGTGACGAAGACACCAACATTATCGCGCACAACAGAAAAAAACCGGTCAAGTGCGAGTGGGACTCGCACACGAAGGGTTCCGTACCATAAACCGAAAAAAAAACACGATTCTTGTATGGGAGCCCCCTTTAATTCTTAATTCATATTATTTATTGTTACAGCGGCAATAGAAATACACGATCTGTGAAAAATTCCAACTGCCTACCTATTACGGTTAACGGACGGATGGACAGTGGAGGCTTAGTCATAGGTTTCCGTTGGTTACCTTTTGGTACGGAAACCTAAAAATCAATAAATGAGTTATAATTAAAACCTACTTCTCTAAAAAAAGGAGCTCCTTATTCCATTTACTTTATTTAGGTATTCAAATAGATATTAATAAACGTTGAACTGTTTTCCGGGTTATATTTTTGGTAAATACTTATACCATGCAAGCATAGCTGTTTGAACAATCAAGCCACGACATTTAATCTTACTTTCTGGCACGCGATATTAATTTAACAAACTGTCAAGCGCGTTATGAAAGGCCGTTGGCAAATCATTCAACCAATCACCGTAATATACACGTTTTTTATGGTAATTCATCGAATAACTTCTCCCGCTGTGTCAGCTACTTACTGACTACAACCCTACAACCCGCGCCTGTTCTATCAAAATGCCCTTTTCGTTACAGGGTCGCGGAAACTATTTCGAACAATTCTGCGACTCTGGCAGGCAGGAGTACCGGGGCCCATTAAGCTGACATCTCTTTGAGGCGCGCGTGGAACACCCAGACCTGGTCCTTATCGGATGGCGAGCCACCCATCGCTCGCCGTACGCGGGCACGTGCCTACGGCCCTACGGCGGCCGGGAATCGCCCTGCGACTCCCGACGCCCAGTCTTCTTCTGAATCGGCTGGGGCGTAAGGTTTGCTTCTCCCTTACGCTTCCCGCCTCCTCCTTCGCTAGCACTGCTAGCATTACTGCTACGCAGAAGATGACTGCTTCCCATGTCCTTTCGCCTCGGACCATGGATTGAACCAGGGCCAGACGCGACAGGTCGCTGCCGCCGATCGCCGCTACGAAGACACGGCGGTGCTCCGCCCAAGTGGGGCAGACTTCCACAGTATGCTCTACTGTGTCCACACAATCCTCCCGCCGAATCCGAAACAGGTACCTCCCAAAATAACCGTGCCCGGTGAGGACCTACGTCGGGCGTCGTGGCGCCTCTCTAGCCACTCCTCAAAGAGGGGACTTTGGGGGCCGAGTCACCCGCGTCCGTAGGAGAATACCCAATGTTAGACCCTACACGTGGTCCCCGGGTGGTGCTAATCAGGTGATACTAACTGATGGTAGGTTTCGGCCGATGGATTGTGACCACCTACTGGGCAAAGACGTACCGCCAAGCGGCGTAGCTGCGTTCCGGTACGATGCCCAGTGTAGCCAATTCAAAGGAGTTGGGTCGAAATAGTTGTTCCGATGCAGGCAGACCAACCAGGCTTGCGCTGACATGGTGTATCGGGAGACTAGTCGCGGAGGGTAGCCGGATCCGAGGCACGGTGCGGCGCTGGCCGACCGCAGGTAATTGGGGGCCCAAGTAGTGTGCTAACCAAACATGAAAGGCTGCCCGCCAACTGGTGAAAAATCCCGGAATGCACCATCGTGCTGGTTGGCGACCAGACGAGAGGGCTCAATGGATATTCCCGGGGGGGCGGCCCCGCAGTCTCCAAACTAGTCCCCCAATGATGCCGTCCTAGCAGAGCGTGCCTGAAAGTTAGCAGCTCAATGCTGCCTCATTTCACTTCCTTCTCCTCTCCTTCCTTCACTCACACCATGACCCAAAGGAACAAAAAGAAAAAAGCTGTACAGCGGCAGCACTCCCTCTCTCATAAAGTGCACCTTTGCAATATGCAAGGTCTGCACTCAAATCTCGCCGCAGTCCATCACCACCTGGAGGCTGAAACCAGCGCTCTTTTCCTTTTCGAGACGCAGATCGTGTGTCCGTCAGATGTGTCGTACCTTTCATACGGCATTTCAAACCACGCGCGGGCGTATTTATGTACGCCCGTGACGACATCTGCCATCGGCGTCTCGGCAACCTTGAGGACTCCAGGTTCTCAACGCTATGGGTTAAAGTGGACACATGCCTGGACAAAATAGGGAATATGCATGCGATTTTTTTATTTGAAAACTGTAATACTTATCAGAGGGGCTACTCTCTAACGAAATCCGTAGTTTCGGGCTTAGTTACGGGCGGGCGTATTCTACTCCGTATCACCTACAGACTTACGATTAGTCCCGAACCCGAACTGAGAATGAATGACAACACGATTTCACAGTAACTGTCAAATCGTGTTATCATTAGTTCTGTGGTTAGGTGATACGGAGTAGAATATGCCCGCTCGCAACTACGCCCGAAACTACGGATTTCGTTAGAGAGTAGCCCCTCTGATAAGTATTACAGTTTTCAAATAAAAAAATCGCATGCATATTCCCTATTTTGTCCAGGCATGTGTCCACTTTAACCCATAGTGTTGAGAACCTGGAGTCCTCAAGGTTGCCGAGACGCCGATGGCAGATGTCGTCACGGGCGTACATAAATACGCCCGCGCGTGGTTGGCCCTGCTCTATTAAACAATTATGAAAATATTTTTTAGATACCTTCATCAGTGATGAAGTTATAAAGCTTCAAAGTGTACAATTAGAAAGTGAAGTCCGATATGAATTGTGACGTCAAAGTTCTTGGCGCCTATACAGCTGCCATAGAAAACAGCGTTTTCGCGAGAGGGACAGATATATTTGTTTAAAATAATTATATCTCGTTTGTTTTTCGAGAAATTTTGATTCTATTTTCACTGTTAGTATTATATTTGTGTATATTTTTAGATAAACTGTATAGATAATAAATATTTTTTTCGTGCATATTCCCTATTGTCTACGCCTGTGTCTACCGTTCGCACAGCGGTGATTTGGAGACAACTGGGCTCACACAGCACCTAAGTGAGGCGGCGAATGCGGCTCAGCAGCGGTACCCTTCTGCCCAATTGGTGTTACTGGGGGACTTCAACGCCCACCATCAGGAGTGGCTCTACCCATACCAGTGCACAAACCATGCTGGACGAAAAACGCGCTGATGAATTCTGTGTCCGTTTACTCCTCGCCCGATCCTAGCCCTTGAGGCACCCGGCGATACAGGTCAGCACATTGGGATGGCATGCGATCTTCCTTCGCATGTTATCCTTGGCGGCCTACTTGCTTTTCTTCGACTGATGCTTCGTCGTGCGCGGACGCCGTGACGGAAGTGTTGACAAAGTGTTGCAATCGCGCTGATGCGCTTAAAACACGCGGCGTATCTAGCATGGGTCGACGCACATACGCGCAAAGCAAATGACGTGAGTCAGAAGAAGAATGCCCTCAACAGGGCTGCAAGTCCTGCAAGGTTCATAAGGAGGGGGGGTCTTCTCCTGGTGGATGCGAGTCGAGTATGTCGACCATTCGCATTCATCAGAAGGACGTCCGTAGGGTACTGCGTAACCTAGACGTGAACAAGGCTAGTGGCCCCGACGGCATAACGGCAACTGTTTTGAAGACTTGTGCGCCTGAGTTGTTTCCGATCTTGACACGCCTATTTCGCCTTTCGTTTGAGACTGGAAAAGTGCAGAAGGCTTGGAAGCAAGCTAACACAGTCATACAGCCAGCTAGTACCCACGGCTTCTACGGGTATCCTGACCACCAGCATGCAGCAGCCGCGCATTCCTGGTCGTAACGTCCATACTCTGTAAGAATCTCTGTATGGAACGCGTGCTGAATCATTAGCTCCTGGCATACCTAGAAGCGAACGATATCGTTAGTGACCGACAATACGGGTTCCGCCGAAATCGGCCAACAACCGTTCACATCTTGATTGAGGCCATCGAGAAGCACGGGGAGGCACTAGCAGTCTCCCTTGACATCTCGAAGGCCTTCGACAGGGTCTGGCACGATATCCTTATTAGTAAGCTTCCTTCCTTCGGTCAGTCCGCCAGATTGTGTGATTGGATCGCAGATTTCCTGAGGGATCGGTCTATCCGAGTGGTCATAGATGGCTGCTCGTCTAGACTGCTGGATATTAATGCCAGGGTTCCTCAGGGGTCGGTGCTTTCGGCAACACTGTTCGTGCTGCATATTAATGATCTGCTTAAACCCGGTACCTTCGGGTATGCAGACGACAGCACTGTTGCTGAGAGATACGTGTCCGACGCACGAGCTGGTGCGTCGCAGATCCGGTCTCTCCGGGAGGCTATGGTTGAGCGCTTGAACGTGTCCTTACAGGCTGTGTCTGAATGGGGCGATGCCAATCTGGTCAAGTTCAATGCTGCTAAGACCCAAGCGTGTCTATTTTCCGCCAAAAGGAGCCAATTCCAGCCAGCTCCATCTTTCCGAGGTGCAACCGTGCCGATAACCGACCAACTTGATCTTCTTGGGGTTACATTAACATCTATCCTCAATTCTGGCCCTTTCATAGAGGCAAAAGCTCAAGTGGCTGCAAAAAAGTTGGGGATCCTAGCAAAAGTGAAACGGTACTTCACGCCGGAACAGCTGCTCAAACTCTCTCTGCTCACATTCATAGTGCGTACAGCTAAGGAGTGGAATTCCATCTTCGACCACATCATAGCTTACCATCAGGTGAGATAGTTCAAACGCGTGCCTATCAATAGTAAAAAAAATGCTACGATAGTGGCGTTCCGAGATAATCTAAGCGCTTGACAATCCATCATATTAATTTTACGTTCCAGAAACTGGTCATAAGAACAAATCAAAAATCAATCGTCACGACACAGCGAGAATTACTGCTATCTCTGTCTTTATAGGAGATCTCGATCAAATGAAAGATTTACCCAATAATTGATAAGCCAATGAAGCTTTCAACCGCACGAAGCACTTTGCAGATTTCTTTGGTATTAGTGGCATTGCAACACACGAGTGTTTTATCGTACATCTGGCCCACGTCAATTTTTGTGTCCCGTAATAGTACGTCCCTGATGCTTCTGATGATGTCATCCCTGGATATTTAATGGTATTAATAAAATCGGCACTTTTGATGGGGTTTACTAATAAACGCTGTGTAAAGTTATATAAACTAAACTTCTATCTAGGCCTAGGCTCAGTGCTGCATCGTCCACCGCTTCGTCGCTTACCAACCGAAGGCCAAGTCTCGTACTTTAAAAGCGTTCAAATTCAAGTCGCAGTATCATTAGGTTATATTGTATTACATACGAACACGAAGTTTTTTTTTCGGGGCTCTCTGAGCTACCATAACTTTGGTAGGACCTGGAATTTACATTGAAATAAACTTTTTATTTAAGACTTGTCTTTCTTTTGATTGAACGATCGTCGTTCGTAGCATGCAGACGTATTAGCTAGCAATATTTAATTAACACATAGCTGACTCAGCAAACGTTGTTTTGCCAAATAAAAAAAATAGCCTACCACCTATACTCATACCTACCGAATATACACAAAATATGAAAATCGGTCGAGCCGTTTCGGAGGAGTTCGGTAACAAAAACCGTGACACGAGATTTTTACATATTAGATAATGGATAACAGCCCGTGTAATCCATGTGTTAGAGTGCATCCCTCCGCCTCGCCGGGAAAGACGACCACTCATAATCAAGCCCAAACAGTTGAAGTTGCATCCACAACCGAGATACAAAAATGGTTGTTATCCATTGAGCAGCACCTAAATGAGGTTTGCTCTGTTGCCACGGATGGCAAACTCAACTCTGACGAGAAATTGAAAATATCCAACTTATGACGATTAAGGACTCTCGCTCTGCTGAAAATATTTCTTTTGCCGACATTGTGAAGAAGGGAACAAGTGATTTCGTTCGACCAAATAATTTAAGCTCTGTGGCCATTTATCCCAACGATACATTAAAAACTAGCAATGAAACAAAAGACCTCGTGCAAAAACATCCGCCCGGAGCAAATTAAGCTGCATGTACCGAGACCAAAAACGACGCAGATAAATTAAAGCAAGCAGTCCAGCTCTCTTCATCAGGACTTACCGCGGATGAACCCAACAAGCGCAAACCCCGGGTCGTGGTCGTAGGAGTGCCGACTTCCATGTCTGAAAATGAGGTCTTCAAGTGCATTTTCGAACAAAACGTAGCCGACAAGTTTTCTGGCATGTCCTTGGAATCCTTCCTGACCTTTGTAAAACTAAGCCACAAATCTAGGAAGAAAGATGCGTCGACCTGTAACCACGTCATTGTAATACCGGCTAATTTACGTAAAGCCCTAATCGCTCAATCAAGGCTTTTTATAAATTGGACTTCCTGTCCTGTCAGACTTTATGTTGGTAACTTGGAGCTACAAATGCCAACAATATGGTCATGCAGCCAAAACATGCAGATATGTCAACTGTATGTGTGGTCATTGTGGTGAAGGAGAATACTCGATGACAGAGTGCGCAAAGAAACCATCAATTACAGAACAGTAGACAATGAGTGCCCTGCAAGGAAGATAGCGGAATTCAGATACATCAACTCCGTCGATTATGAGAGCTCCTAGAGCGTCATACTCAAGGCCATATTTTCGTATTTGCATGTGATGCTGATTCAACAACAACATTGCGATGATCTACTTCCTCTGAATTTGTTACTGTCTCGGTAAAGTAGCCGTCCAGTGCAAAAATCAAATCTATACTTCATATATAAAGCTGAAGAGTTTGTTTGTTTGCTTGAACGCGCTAATCTCAGGAACTACTGGTCCGATTTGAAAAATTCTTTCAGTGTTAGATAGCCCATTTATCAAGGAAGGCTATAGGCTATATAATCACGCTAAGACCAATAGGAGCGGAGCAGACGAAGTTGCGCGGGTGAACTAGTATGTAGATAAAATTAAATATTGCCTGTCCACACATTTCCGGGTCAGGGCTATCAGAGTTCCGAGTTTTTCGTTTCAGTGTTCCCGTCAGAGACGAGTCAAGTTTTAAACCATAAGAAGTCTCAAGTATTTAAATAACATGTTATGTACAAAAATGAAATTGGTTCGGAACCCTTTGCACGCGAGGCCGACTCGCACTTGGCCAGTTTTTTTTTTGTTATTTGTACGATTAATGTCATAGTAATTTTTTTAACGAGACAACATTTTTTGAAGCGTAAAATAATTGTAAGATATTATTCTTAAATGACTTATTTTAATTAATTTGTTGAATTAAGTACTTTTACTTATGTTAGGGTAACATTTAATGTTACGCATTCATTATGTAGTTTTTTTTTATTTGGAATTCAATGTAAAATTTTGGGTAAATATCGAAAAATTCAAATATCTCGAAAACTATTGAAAATCGACATTACGTATGGGGGGTTAAGTTTCTTGCATTTTGGCCACCCTATTAGCTCCTGACGGATATATGTCGTATTACGACCCACAGGCGACCTTAAAGATGGAGATACAGCGTGATTCATGCGTGTTAGTAAGATTTCCCTTGTAAGTACCTTAGAATATAGTTAATAAAAGAAAAAGAGGTTATTACAACTTTATACAGTGTTTGTTAGTAAGAGGTTCACACCCGGTTTCCAGAAAGAGATCATTGACGCGTCACAGATTAAACGCAAGTCAAGTGTTGCGATTGGCTGTCGACCCTACCCTTAACCAATCACAGCAGTTGTCGTGCGTTTGTCAATTTGTCACCGTTAATAAATTTTCGTTCCAGAAGCTGGGCCTTAATACAACGAATGTGTTGGTACCGTCGCTCGGACTCCCTTCGTGGAAGCTGTGCCTTCACGCTCTTGAGGGCCATAGCATGACGTCTCTCTATCATCGTGAAGCCTCGGTTAAGCATCCTCATGCAAATGTCGTTGAAGGTTCGGGAAACCTGGAATCATATTGGTTTTATTTATTAAGAATTATGCAAAATAAATGGATACCCGTCTCACATTTAGCAGTCTCCCTGCGTACTAGCCATTTTTTTATGGAGACCACAAAATCTTCTTCTTTCAAAATGACCTGTCAATTCATATAAACAACTTTTATTATATAATGTCTAGATAGAGCATCAAATGCGCGCAAACGTGTCAAAAAATATCAGCCAACTGTTGGCTTATAAGTACGCACACAGAGACGTATACGCAATGTGTATAAACACCGGCCACACGCTGCCGCACGCACACATGCTTACAATAGGCTAGTTTCCGCCATCAATAAATTGGAATTGGCGTATTTTTTGTTTTTGTAAATCAATGAATATTGACAAAGATAAAATGCATCAAAATTCGGGAGAGGGGGCTGGTGACGTCACGTCGCTAGTAAAATTGTACTATCGTATTGACGTCACACGAGTTTTCAACGTACTGTATCTTCGTCATTTTTTGTTTACGTGAAAAAAGAAAATCCAGTCCAATATTTTTTGGAAATCAATCTGACGGACTAATTCCTTTTTTTCCGTCAAATAACCTATTGTTGGCTCGTTTTTTTTGTTTTGATTGTAGGGCAACGCTCCATCTAGACATTAAATAATCAAAGACAAACAAGATGGAATGACAGTCACAGAGTATTACTACAATACTATAGCAGTTGACTTCACACTCACTCCACCTAAGTTTACAACGTGAGATGTTTACAGAATCTACCTACCTATTAGATTAGAGTAGGGACTCCATTTTCTGCACATAGACTCCCATTCGGTCCATTGTGAATAGGTGTCCTGGCTAAGTTAGCCAACCTAGCTCCGCCCAGAAGCACAGAAGTTTCCTGTGAGCTTCACAGGCTTCGTGGAGCGACTATACCATTCTTCAATCTACCTATCAATCCATTGGGTTTGGTTTCATAACTTAGTCATGATATTGCAGCATTGACATTCATGGAAACCCATGTTATCTGTAGGCATTTTGATTAAAACTGAATAGTAATAATAATATACCAGCCTGATAATTTGTGTGCCAGGATTTCCTTGAGCAGATACCAGTCTTCCTCAAAGTAATCATTTCTTATCCACTTAGTTTGTTAAGGGTTTATTTTTAACTAGCTTCTGCCAGTGGCTTCGTCCGCGTGGTCCCTAGGGAACATACTCCCGGGATAAAAAGTAACCTATGTCCTTTCTCAGGCTCTAAACTATCTGTGTACCAAATTTCATTTAAATCGGTTCAGTAGTTTCGGCGTGAAAGCACGACAGACAGACAGAATTACTTTCGCATTTATAATAATAATATTACAGTTAGGATTAATCCTCATAATTACTCATTTCCCTCCATTCCACAAAAGGAAACAAAATATGTACATATCTGATTTTGAAGATGACACGTTAGTGCCAATTCTACTAATTTTCAATATTTTTTGCATATTCGAATGCAAATGAAATTTGAAAATTAGTAGAATAAAATGAAAAATGTATGGAAATTGAGGCTTTTTTGACAGACTACAAATGAGATTCGAACGCGAATGTTGCTTAAAAGTTAAGATTTGGTATCTGATATATCACTTTAGTTGAACAACATAGAAAGAAAACCACAGGTCAATTAACTGAAATATCAGTTCTCCAGTTTTGCGAGAAGCACATTTTTAGAAACTTTATTTCTATAGATATTTACAGCTTGAAACTCTCATCAAATTGAGTTCAACATTTTCCCACCAAATAATATAACACCGAGATGAGTCACTGGATTTGTTGCCATGGTTACCCTATACATTTTATAAAAATAAACAAACAAGACAGACCTAATAAATTAGATGGAGGAAATTTTAAACTTTTATTGAAGGAAATTCATATGTTTTATAATTCAATCAACCCTTTTTATAAGTGTTAAAAACAGACATACAATGTTATTGATTTTGGCTTCAAAAATATTAATATTATGAGGTTATACATGATTGTTATACTCAGTCCTAACCATCACAGTAAGTTTGTTACCTTACTGTTAGTGTTTTATTATCAAGACTATCCAGCATTAACAGCAGCAAAATTATTTTGAGGGAATAAAAAAATTACAGCGATGTAAACAAATATTGAAGTATGTATGACCTCAACAGGTAATCATTTTTGTTTTTTACATTGCATTAATATTACATAGCATCAAGTGTATTTACATAAGTTTACTGGTGACCCTGTTAAGACTCTAAAGGTAAAAATTTAGGGCATTTGCCCTATATTTTTAATAATGATTTAGATTGATTGATTTGTAGTTTTTTTTTTTTAAATAATAAGGTATTGCAGTACAATATTATGGTGCCCACTCTTATATTGGACAATGATACCTGAACGGGAGCGGTTGCATGTCCATTTAGATAATGAAACTATAGTGTAAAGAAAGTTATTTAAAATTAATTAAAACAATTTTTGTTTTACATATCATTTAGATCAAATAATAAGCAGGTACTGAGGAAGAAGCAGGCTTGCTCTCTATGATCAAGAAAAAAAAAAGATCAAGGAAGTTCATCGATATTATCGGCCGGAAGATGTACTAAGCGATCATAGAAAATTACATTAGCACAGTTATAAATAGAAGTATATAAATAAAGTACATGGCTAGTAGGTATATGAAACGCCTAGAACATTGCAACGAATGAACTCGTTACGTGAGAATTATGAACTGAAAATCATGACTGCAACTTTCAATATTCGGTTTTCTGATTAAACAAGCCCGTTTCTATTAATAAACACATAAATAATCACTCACCAATCTATTTCTCGCAATTTCATCGTAGGATAAATACGAGAAAATATTTTCGATCATAACAACGGGAAGCTCCATAAGATCCATTGTCACTGTTCACAAGCAACCAATTCAATAACACAATATTATATATCGCAGGCACACGCGAAAACCAATATAATTGCTATGTTTACACATTTAAATTAAAACAAAGTGGTTATAATTCCCGACGTTTCTATTCCGTCCTAGTGCAGCGCGCCTACTTTCGCGCATGAGCTATGATGGATGGGAGTGAGAGAGAAAAAAAACTATGAATACAGTACAGTATTGATATTTTCTACAACGCGCAGTCGTCACCAAAGCGAATAGACTAACGCCATCTCTTATCATTTTGTGAAATCAAAGTACAAAGAAAAGTCTTGATGGTCTGCACGGGTTGATTTTATACGTATTACGATTTACGGTATTATTATAGATAGTTAACGACGTATTGAAACATAACGTATATATTACATAATCATTTCTCATCAGCTATACCCAACTTATTTTACATAATAAAGTAGGTACACCGTACAATACTAGTTTTGCGAAGAAAATTAAGATTTTAATAGATGTCGCTATTATAAAACGAAGTATTTACGGCTATTCTAAAACAACACTGGTCAACAAAAAAAAAAAACACTTTTTGTTGCAACAAGAATTTTTTCAACTGTTTTAAGAAAATGTTTAACTATCATAGAACTGAAATTAGAACTTTTGAGTCACGAACAGTTTTCCTGTAATATTATTTTGAAGTGGTGCTTTGAGGCGAAATCTGAAGTATTCAGCTGGTTCTAGTAGGTACAGGCACATTATAATTTTAAAGGATTGGTTGTATAGCAGATGGCACGTCAGGATACTCAACTATTCTTATATATTCAAAAATGCCAAAATAAAGCTCACATTTTTTTTAACCCATGGTGCAATATTTCCTTTTTGAGTTTTAAAAATAACTAGTTGCCGTGCGCAACTTAGTCTGCTCCACTCCTATTGGTCTTAGCGTGATGATATATAGCCTATAGCCTTCCTCGATAAATGGACTATCTAACACTGAAAGATTTTTTCAAATCGGATAAGTTGTTCCTGAGATTAGCGCGTTCAAGCAAACAAACTCTTCAGCTTTATCAAATCAAATCAAATCAATCAAATCAAATCGTATATTTCAAATAAACCATTTACAGGCACTTTTGAATTGTCAAGGTCGGTCAGTCCAAAAAGATGAAGCTATTTGCACGTTCCAAAGCGTAGATCTCTATGGAGAAGAACGTGCAAGAAACTCCACGGACACTCTTTTAAAAATAATAAATTGTTACAAAGTTTTGTTTACATCAAGTTAAAATTATACAAACATGTGAGAACGATGTAAAAGACGAACAGGATAAAAGCGTCCGGGAAAAAAGGACCAATTCAAAGAAATATTTAAAATAAACCATGGCAACTGAGAAATGACCAGTCCCAACTGACAGCGTCCGTTCACGAACATGACGCATGCGCTAGCACCATTCGGCTCAACCATTTTGAAGGGAGCCAAATGATCCAACGCATACGCCACCATCAGCAAGACTTTTGAGTGAGCATGACACTCCCAACCGCCAGGGTACATTCAAGTCAAAAACAAACCTAAAACTGATAGCTATAGCTTAAGTTTAAGGTACACAGAACTCACACATGTGCCGTTAAAATGGTTGAAATTATACATTGCTAAATAAATTGAGTCTATACAATGTAAATATGGTTTTTTACAATCTTCAGCCGGTCCAACAATGTTTCCAAATGCTAACAGATTATTTTGTGCGCCCTAGTGGCTGTGGAGCAGGACCAGCATTCAGCCAAGCATTTTTATCTTCAATATAATCAGCTTTATATATTAGTAATAATAATAAGTATAGGGTATAGATTTCACAATAAATGTAAACGAAACTTTTCAGAATCATTTGAACACTTTTTCCACATTATAAGAATAAAAAATCTGACTTAACTGGTAGTAGCCTACTACCAGTACCATCATTTTCCCTTTAGGCAGCTTTTCTACATTCTATTTTTACGAACATTGTAATCAAGTCGTGAAATTCACTCTTATCAATAAGGGTTTTCAGGAAAATTTACTCCACCACTTGGTGCAATATAGGCGAGGTCCTCTTCATTGAAAAAGTGATGAGTGGTGCTTGGGACTGACGCCTCAGTGCTGCCACCTGGTGCTCGATACTTCAGAACCCTATATAGGTTACCCTATGCGAGTTACCCTATGCAAATTTTTGTTTATGTACCTACAGTAGGCTGTAGGTGGTGTGATGGGCGGTAGGTGGTATTGCCTGATTACCACACGAGAAGTCGAAAACACTACGGTGTCTTTGTCCCAAACTTGAGAATAAAGTTAACACGGATTAGACCAACTAAATAGTGGTGGGTAAGTCCGATTGAAGTGTTGGGCCATAAAAAAAGGTTTTGGCCGTAGTTTCGGGTTCAGCCAAAAAGTAGCCCAATATTCAGCTCCACTGAGACAGAATATTTGATCCGTTATTGTGGTCTTTTATGAAACTTAGATAATTTATTCATGATAACATTATAACATAACTTTATTTGAGTCATAATTTTGATTTAATGCCAGGTTTTCTGTATAAAAACGACGTGACCGTAAGTATCTACCTAAGTTTTTTGGTAGGTAAGACTCTACAAATCATCTGATACCTAATACAATATTATTAAACTGTTCTAGTTTCCACTAGGCATAGGTAGGTACTTCAGATAAAGAGTAATCATAATATACGTAACCAAACAAAATAAATATTCGGGACAGACCGCGACAAGGTCATTGCTCTGTCACGATCGAGAGTTAGGCCGAGTTTTAAGTAATAAGCGCAAGCGGAATGGGCAGCGGAGCGATTAGATCTAGCCGACAGCCTCGATTGCCTTTCTAACAACCAACGTAATAGAAATGACGCCAGTGGCGTAGCTACAGGGGGAGCCCTGTAGCAAAAATTTTTGGGGGCCTACTATTTTAAGTCAGGAGTAGCTGATAGCTATAGTTAGATAATAGCTGTCGCGGCAAGCCACGGTTGAGTCACCATGGAAGAACGAACTCAAAAATATTCAACTCTATTGTGGTTCAAAGACACACCTGCGTCGTCGAAGCGGGTTCGTTGTATTACGTCACTGCATCTGTTCGTTCGTCAAACTCAAATGTTTTTTATCTATATACCTACCAATCGATCTAATGTTGTCTCTAGGTAGGCAGTGAAGTGAGAGCGGCAAGCGAGAACGGACAGCTTTCTGCATGCAGGGTGTGGTAATGGTAACGAGCCAACCCAAGTACCTACTTGTGATATCGTTGCGACAACGCACCCGACCGGCAACGCACGTGGCATCGCTCTTAGCTTTTATTTATCTATAGGGTTTGGTTATCTATCTATCAGGTTTGGTTATTTATTCCTGATGTTGGACCATTGTGAGCCATGGCGGCCGTCACTCCTCCCTCAAAAACAGATCAGTCCTCCCAGTGTGTTCAGGATATCTGTAAGCAATCGCTCTAAGCTTATACATTAACGTCGTGATGCGTCATCTAACTGGGAACATGACTTCACACACGCTCACGTGAATGATGCGTCTTCTAGAATTTGCGCGCATTAGTAAAGGTAGTAAATTTAATTGCGGCTTTGCAGAATAAAGTCCAATTAGGTAGAGAAACTCTACAGGCGGCACTGAGTGGATGGTATATTCAATCAATATGCCTAATCTTTTCCCAGGCATGATAGGGTCGGCTTCCTGTCTATGAGGACTCCGCTGAATACCAGTATTTTACATGGAGCATGGCGCGACTGCCTACCCCGACGAACAAGGATCAACAACAAAGATCGTTCCGTGCGTCTATGATTATTTTAGCCATGAGCTTCTCGATGGGTATCAATCTATCTATACTAATATATAAAGCTGAAGAGTTTGTTTGTTTGTTTGTTTGCTTGAACGCGCTAATCTCAGGAACTTCTGGTCCGATTTGAAAAATTCTTTCGGTGTTGGATAGCCCATTTATCGAGGAAGGCTATAGGCTATATATCATCACGCTAAGACCAAAAGGAGCGGAGCAGTATTGAAAATTGTGACGCAGGCGAAGTTGCGCGAGTCAGCTAGTACTAATATATAAAGCTGAAGAGTTTGTTTGTTTGTTTGCTTGAACGCGCTAATCTCAGGAACTACTGGTCCGATTTGAAAAATTCTTTCAGTGTTAGATAGCCCATTTATCGAGGAAAGTTATAGGCTATATATCATCACGCTAAGACCAATAGGAGCGGAGCAGTAATGAAAATTGTGACGCCGACGAAGTTGCGCGGGTCAGCTAGTCTATACTCTATACTAATATATAAAGCTGAAGAGTTTGTTTGTTTGTTTGCTTGAACGCGCTAATCTCAGGAACTTCTGGTCCGATTTGAAAAATTCTTGCAGTGTTAGATAGCCCATTTATCGAGGAAGGCTATATATCATTACGCTAAGACCAATAGGAGCGGAGCAGTAACGAAAATTGTGACGCAGACGAAGTTGCGCGGGTCAACTAGTCTATACTAATATATAAAGCTGAAGAGTTTATTTGTTTGTTTGCTTGAACGCGCTAATCTCAGGAACTAGTGGTCCGATTTGAAAAATTCTTTCAGTGTTAGATAGCCCATTTATCGAGGAAGGCTATAGGCTATATAACATCACGCTACGACCAATAGGAGCGGAGCAGTAATGAAAATTGAGACGCAAACGAAGTTGCGCGGGTCAGCTAGTACTATATAAAGCTGAAGTTTGTTTACTTGAACGCGCAAATCTTTTTTTTTTTTAGTTTTTTTTTTATCAAATAACTATAAAACAAAACTCAAGCATAGTTTTTCAAACGGCAGCTTATTTGTGTCAACGACCGCTGGTATGTGCATAAAATTAAACTTATGTCATCGTCTATAGATATCGATAGTCAACACTCGTTGGAGTATTTCTAGCTAATTAGACTCAGTAGAATAGAATGGTCCTAGACTATAGTAGTCAATAGTCAGTCATCTGTTTGGCCAAAGAATTTAGGAGTTTTTACTAAACAGTTACCAATCCAAGTGCGAGTCGAACTCGCCTACCGAGGATTCCGTACGGTAGCTACAAATTACTTTAAATAAAGACTATATTTTTTTGATGATTTAATTACAAATATATAGTTTTCAGACTTTTCCTATACTTGTAGTATAAGACGGTATTACTTGCCAAATTTCAGTTCTAGGTCAAAGGGAAAAACCCTATACATTTTGATTCCCTGGAGTGTCGAAATATACGTTTTTTACGGCATAAACGACTGTATCTTTTTTTTTACGTAAACTTAGAAGTTTAATTATTTCACAGTTGCAAAGGGCCACAGACCTGAGTATATGGTTTTGATTTTAACTCGATACCTCCACGCGTTCCCGAGATAAACGGTCTTGACAGATAGACGGACAACAAAGTGATCCTATAAGGGTTCCGTTTTTTCCTTTTGAGGTACGGAACCCTAAAAAGATAGTTTGATAGAAAACAAATCAGCAATAGGTTCGGTCTTATTACTGGGGTCTTCACTGGTTGATAATATTTACCCCGTGGTCCATAAGCGTATCAAGTGATGGTGAGGGATAGTTTCTCGTGACTAGCGTAGGTCGCCAAACTGAAGTGGCAGTGGGCAGGGCACATTGCTGGCAGAACTGATGGTTGATTTAGCCGAAACGTTCTGGAGTGGCGACCGCGTACCGGAAGACGCAACGTCGGAAGGCCTCCCACAAGTTGGACTGATGACCTGGTGAGGGTCGGTCGCGGCTAGCCGATGGATGCGAGACGCACAGGACCGGTTACTGTGGCGACACTTGTGGGAGGTCTATGTCCAACAGTGGACCTCTTTCGGCTGATATGATGATGATGAATGTTATACACACAAAGACTCCGCGCTCAGGTCAGCAGAGACCGAAAACCTTAACAAGTGGGGGTTTTCGGGTGTCTTCGATCTTGAGTAATTTGTGTGTCGTCTCTCTGCACTCCGCAGTCAATGGCCTACGTTTAATCATACGCCGCATGTAACCTGTACAAGGGAGAACCTTATGGGTGCGTCAGCGAATGACGTTGTCGTAGCTGAATAGTAGGCCAAACATAATATTAAAAACTTTAATTGCTATCGAAACACTAAGAAGGCGTCATCAAGAAATAGCGCTGTTACCCATGAAAAATGAAAAACTAACAGATTTAAATATCTCATAACACCAAATACTTTAATAATATAATAATAATAATAGAAAACATTAATTTAACTGAATGTCGGTAGATCACAGTGTTTTTTCCTAACATGGAACCTCAGTGATGTATTATATTTCGTTGCGAATGGACACACTTCACATTTGAACCTCTTTTCTGTAGAATGCTTATATTTATGCTGTACAAGATTTGCTGGTAAAATCGTTGCGTAATCACATTGATCACACATGTATCGTTTCTTGCCAGTTTCATGAGCTTCTTCGTGATATTTCAAGATGTATTTGTTCATAGACTGGAATGGACACTGTGTGCATTGGAGTTTCACTCCTAAATCCGCATGTTTCCTCTTATGTTTCTCCATGGCACCTTCGTAAAACGTTTTGTACCTGCAGCCTGTGTATTCACAGTGAATTGTTTCAGCATTCTTATGCCTCAACATGTGCTGTGTTAAGCTAACTCTAATATTCGTCTTAAATTCACAGTATTTACACTGCATCTCAGTATCTGTATGACGACTCTTTATATGTTTTTGCAATTCGTTTCCTGGTAGTATCTCCCCACACATTTGACATTGAGTTTCTTCTATGTTGTGATGGGTTGCTTCGTAATGTAACTTCAACTGTTCCCAAGTTAAGAATGAATCAGGACACTTTGTGCACTGAAAAAAATCCTTAATATCGGGATCTTCTCTTTTTATTTGCAACATTTCTTTGTCCTCTTTCGTCATATCCTCAGGGCGACCGTGAATGATATTTATATGACGACAAAGATCAAATTCGTCCTTAAAAGTCTCACTACATTGTTCACATTTTTGCCTCTGAGCGTTGAAATGGTTCCCATTAGGATGTTTGAATAATATGTGCCGTCGATAACTCTCTTTTGCTTTGAATACCTTTTTGCAGTATCTACAAGTGTAAGATACTTTTAAATGCACTTTCATGAAATGCGGTTTCAGCTGCCGCTTGTCGTGGAAACCTTCATTGCATAGATTGCAGAATACTGTCTTGGGCGAGTCTATTTTGTGTGTGCACCGCAAGTGTTTCGCTAAGCCCCCTTGAGACGCAAAGATCAGGCCACAAATGTTGCACTCCTTTATAGCTTTCACATGAGAATGGTTGAGATACATCTCTCTCGTATCAAATTGTTTGTTACAAACTTCACAGTGAGATCCTTTGTCGTGTTTTCTTCTCACATGCCTCTTCAAACTCTCGATTTTATCGTAAGACAAGTTACAAATCCGGCACTTCAATCGGAAGTTATCTCTCAACGCATTATGCTTCCTTCTCATATGAAGTTTCAAGAAATTAATAGAAGAAAAGACTAGGGGGCACTCTTTACAAGTTATCTCTCCAGTTTCTTCGTTCTTACAATTCACCAAGTCTGTCTCATTTTCATTTTCTTGTTTAATACTTTCATCTGCCACATGATGCTTCCTCTGCACATGTCTGGCATAAGTCTCTCTCTTAGTAAATATTTTAGGACAGAACGGACAGTTGTACCATCGGCTGATTTCAGGCTTCTGATTATTTGAATGTTTACGTTGAATATGGACTATCAAACTTCTGTACTTATCATAAGTTAAACCGCAGTCTTCGCAAACATGGTTGAAAGATTCCTGGAACGATCCGTGCTTTCTCCTCATATGCATACGTAAACGAGGCATCCCTTTGAACACTAAAGCACATATCTCACAGGTCCGTTCTTCTCTGTCGTCTGGTTGCGAGTCAGGTCCGTGCTTCCTCTTTATATGAGCGACTAAACTGTTCTTCATTTCGTAGGACATGCCGCAGTAATCGCAAATGTGTTTGAAGGACTTCCTGAATGACTTGTGTTTTCTTTTTTGATGCATTCGCATTGTTTTGTGTGATTGAAAGACTAGATGGCAGACCTTGCAGACGTGAGTGGGGGCTTGTTCGGTGGGCAGGTCATCACTTGAGAATGGGAACATTTCTGTGCTGTTCGCCACAAGTGGTTTGTCGCTGACGACGCTCTCGAAGGTGAGTAAAACAGCGTCGTGGTTGGTTTGTGGCTCTATCTTCACGGCTGGTTCTTCTTCAGTGTTATATGTACCTTCGGGCATCAGACCGCTGTCTCCAAACTGGAATGTGGAAATAAGAGCAAGTTTAATTCGTGGCCAGGAACACTTTCACTAAGGGAACCAATAACGACAAATTACTAGTATACTACTAAAGTACTAGGTTTTTAAGAAAATATAAATAAATATTCTATTCTATTCTAAGAAATCATTGAGTCTGCCTATAGACTCAATGGTAGTACTATATGAAATATGGTGAGGAGTAAACAATAATAAAAGTATTAATTATGAAATATTACACTGAACAACAGAAGAGAGGTATTCAATAAAAAATAATGAGTTTGAACTTTACTATTTATGTTCTTAATAAAATGAAAAAAATATTATATTTACTTTTTATTTTACTTTTGGCCATCAGGCAAACAAATAATTATTCTGCTGCCTGAAGCAAATGAGATATTATTTTTATAAAACCCTGTAACGCAATTACATTTCATGCTTTCTATCACAATCTGAAGGATTTTGAAGGAAATTCCTCAATGCTATAATAATAACCACCTTACTAAGGTGGTTATGATTATATAGTGTTTTTTTACTAGTGCATTAAGTTTTAATAAATCAATGAAAATATATTGCTGCTCGTATTTTCAACAGCAAATTAAAGCCACAACCCAAACAAGCAATCAATAGCAATCTATTGATTTCTTGTTACTCAAGAATGTTTTTCTTTTTTTGTAAATTTTTTAACCTCAAAGATATGTCAAATTAGTAAGCTTTTAACATGTATTATAAAGTTACGCAATGGTGACATGTCATCCAGTTCAAACAACATTTTGGTAATTCTTGTGTGGTAAAATACCAGAACATTTTTGTCACAGATCATTATTTTTTTAAATTGAATAGAAAACATTTACACAACACATGTCCAACAAGAACAAAGTAAAAACAGAATAAACAAAGAAGAGCAGTTAAGAATGATACACCAAAATACAATGGTGACTGTCCCCAAACTGCACCGTCAAACACTCAATTCTAAACAATAATATGTATAAGAATACATAAAAAAACAACCAATTTGAGACCCTCCTCTTTTTTTGAAGATTGTAAAAAAGAAAGAAAGAGTTTAACTGCCCTAAGCATGACACATACCATACTTAAAACAAATAAAAACAAAATGGCTTAAGTACTCACATCATTAAAATCCAATTCCACTTCAATATCCTCTACTTTTATCTTCACCTCCGGATCCAATAAAGTCATTGGTTCAATCTTGACACCCATTTTGTCATCAATATCTTTAAACGGGTCTTCTTGCTTCTTTTTTTTCTTCTTCTTTTTTTTCTTAATTTCATAGGACATCGGCTCATCTGGCAAAAATGAGGTAGGGTCTTTTCTTTTGTCATCTTTTTCTACTTTAACCTTTACTTCTGGATCCATTGTTACTTAATTGTTTAATCCTGGAATGGAGATGGTAACTTTGTTAATAAATTATATTTGATTTTATTAACTTTTGACAAATAATATAAAAGAGGTAATTTCTGGATCTGGAAGTACCAATCCAATCACATACAAATTTTCATCGATTGAATCTACACTATTGCTGAGTGTCATAAGCTTCTTTTTATCCCAGATATACATGGTGGCATTTTAGTTGTCTTACAAAGGCAGCCTGCTTAATGTACCCAACATAAACTACCTCTAGAAGCAATATTTTATTTAAATAATTCATTAAGATGATGGGAACAATAAAAATAAATAATGCATTCGAAATATGAAACAACTGTTAATAATGTTTACGAAACGAAACAATGTCACTATTCCATTCCACGCCGTCCTCGTCCTCGTGTTCTAAACACGAGGCTTGGACTGTGCTCGCTCCTGGATGTTTCAAACTACGTCATGTGTCATAATAATGAAAACATATTTTTTTTAAATAATTAAGTCTTATGTTTATAAATATCTTTTTTTTATGAATGTGTGGTGAGAACAGAACAGCAGAGAGTCGACGCCTTTGTAAATCACCTTGCGGCTCTGTTAAACTTTATGACGACATAAATTATGACGAGTTAGAAATCAACAAAGTATTAAACCAAGACTTTCAACTAGACATCCCTCTGAAGCCAACCAACACAGAGAAGTGATCAGACAAATAAATAAGCTTGACAATAAGAAGATGCCCAGCTTTGACCAAATATCAAAAGAGATCTTAGTACAACTACCTAGGAAAGGAATTGTATTTCTTACATCGCTGTTCAACAGCTTACTTAGAGTTGGATATTACCCCATAATCTGGAAGATATCTCAAATCACTATGATCTATAAAGATGGAAAACCCTAACAAAGTCAGCTCATTTAGACCAATAAGCCTGTTACTGACTATATCTAAGGATTGAAAGAAGAATAATACCAGACCACCAGTCTGGCTTCCGCAGAGAACATGGACCAGATAAGGCAATCCTTGGATCGAAAGGACCACTGTTCAGCCGCTTTCTTGGATATTCAACAGGCCTTTGACAAGGTATGGCACAGAGGACTTCTCTGCAAGATAGGGAACCTCCTGCCTCTCACACTCTTTGGCTTGCTGCAGTCATATCTATCATGCAGAATATTCCAAATGAGGGATGGAGAATACACTAGCTTCCAGGACATACAAGCAGGAGTACCTCAAGGCTCTGTTTTGGGACCAGTACTTTATACCATCTACACATCAGACCTGCCACTTACACCGGAAGTAGTTACAGCTACATTTGCAGATGACACTGCCATATTGGCGAGTAGCTCTGAGCCTGAAACTGCATCTCAAAACCGCCAAATTGGACTAGACAATATAGCACAGTGGCCCACAAAGTGGCGAATCAAAGCCAGCGCCACATAATCGTCCCATATTACATTCACCCTATGTAAAAAAGACTGCCCACCAGTAAAACTCGGTGAACACCTACTCCCACACAAGGAATCGGTCAAATATCTAGGATCCAAAAAAAAGAAAAACCAACTCAATCTCAAGTTCCGAGACCTACATTGGCTGCTTGGGAGACATTCTGTGTTAATCACTGACAACAAGTTTTTAATTTATAAAACAATATTAATACCCATATGGCTATACGGAATTCAACTGTGGGGATCAACCTGCAATTCAAGTACGGATATAGTCCAGAGAGCACAGAACGCGATTCTGAAGACTATCACAAATGCACTGTGGTTCATATGTAATGATGAAATGCATCACAAGCTCCATATTAAGACCATCAAAGAAGAAGTCAAAATCTATGCCGAAAAGTACAAAAAGTGACTTAATGCACATCCAAATACCTTAGCAAGACAGGTGACCATAATAAACTACCCAAAAAGGCTAAAGCGTAACCACATCATGGAACTCTCTCAAGGACCTTGATTTTAAAAGAGAGGAAAGAAGCTCACTGGAGCACTCCTTCTTCAAAGCCAAATCAACTACAAAGAATCTGTTCATAGTCAATAGACTGATCGCAGATATGAAAATGAATGTGTGGTAGTCATTGGATAGAGTGGGCTGAAAGACAGCAAAAATGGTATACTAGGCATGCCTTTTAAGTTCTGTCGTTTCCATATTTCTCGGCAATTTTGAATTTGGAACTGTTCTATATTCGAATGTATTTAAATTTCGAATCTCACAACAGTTGAAAGTATTAGGATTAACGCTATCGTCTAGTCACAGCGGCGATTGGAATCTGTCAGGTTACGTACGAAAATGAATCTTTCTAAGGAAAATGTTCGTGCAATAATTTTCTACAACTTTAGAAGAGGCCTGACACGGCTTCAGTGTTTTGAAGAGCTAACATCTGTGTTCAGTGATGAAGCCCCATGTCCGCGGACTGTCGAACGCTGGTATTTAGAATTCCAGCGTGGACATACTAGTGTTAGTGACAAATCTCGCGAAGGACGCCCAAAAACCGCCTTCACTGAAGATAACATCATTGCTGTGAGACAACTAATTCTCAAAGATCGTCATGTGACGTATCGAGATATAGAGGCTCTATAAGGCGTCTCAGGGACAACCATTCAGAAGATCTTGCAGGAAGCGCTTGCTGTGAGAAAGCTAGTTTGCCGTTGGATACCGCATCTGCTTTCCGACGATCACAAGGCGGCCCGCGTCAGATGGTATAAGAAAACTCTGTAAAGGTTCAACCGAGGAGAGTCAAATCACGTCTACGACATAATCAGTGGTGACGAATCTTGGATCTATGCCTACGATCCTGATTCCAAACAACAATCTGCAATCTGGGTCTTTCAAGACGAGCCAAAGCCGACTAAAGTTGTTCGTTCTCGAAACACTTCAAAGAAGATGGTGGCCACGTTTGTTGGAAAAACCGGCCATGTTGCGACTAATGTACTTGAAGATCGTAGAACGGTTAACGCAGAGTGGTATACCACAGTTTCTTTACCACAAGTCATCGCCGAACTTCGAAAACCTAACTCAAAGCGACGCATCACCCTACACTACGACAACGCAAGCTCACACAGCGCTCGTCAAACGATTGAGTTTTGAAGCAGGAAAAAGTAGAAATTCTTGACCATCCTCCATACAGTCCTGACCTAAGCCCTAACGATTTCTTTACATTTCCTAAAATTAAGAAAAGTCTTCGTGGTCAAAGGTTCCAGTCCGGTGAAGAAGCAGTCGACGCTTTCAAGTCAGCCATTTTGAACACCCCCACTTTAGAGTGGAATAAATATTATAATAACTGGTTTGAGCGAATGGAAAAGTGTATTAAGCTACGTGGTGACTACTTTGAAAAACAATAAAAAGTACTATAAGGTTCTAGTTGTGTTTTTTTCTTCAAACGACAAAACTTAAAAGGCATGCCTCATACAAGTTTGTAGCCGAATGCAGGCAGCAGTAGGCGACATGTCATCGCAACACTACCGGGTTCTATGTATTTCTACGAAATGGCTTTTATAGCTAGCGTCACATCTCCTGCCACCATTTCATAGAAATACAAAGAAACTAGTGCTGATTGGCGACACATTGCCTGCTGCTACTTACTGCAGTAGACTATGATAAAGCAGTCTAGTCATCCTAAGCTTATAGGGTCAATGAATAGGACACTTCCCTCTTAACTTGTATCAAAATATAATTTCAAAGATGGAATAATATTCTTAGCAAGATTCTCCTATCTGATAATGACATGGCCAATCAGTTTATTAGTGTGAAGTTACAGATTAGCCAGCAAATACCAGCAAATTAATAGTTAAAATATAAGGTATTTAACTAACTCTACTCTCTATACTTCTTAAGTAAATGTAATTTAAAGGATTATTAAATTAAATACACTAATTAGCTTATCAAGTGCCACATAAAACTCAATTATTCTGTTAGCTAAAACTTGTCTTGTCTCGGCATTTTTTCACAAAAATACTATTTTAATATTAAGAAAATGCAAAAAAACACAACATTCTTTAGAGATAATACTATAAATAACGCTATAACACGTATTCAAGGACAACTTGATAATAAAACATTTTATTACAATAAAGTAAAATACTGTCTCACTTTAAAACAAAATGTTATATCCAAAATTTGGCTAAAGTTGAACAAGAAAGCAAATATAATATTAATATCAATAAAATATAAAGGTTACTGATGTCGGACACTGAATGATATAGCGAAATACACGTCATTTAGTCATAAAACTCACCTGGTTTATCTATATCAAATTATTCTATCTCACAACTCACAACTAAGTCACTATGGCCGTAGCTTTAAACTATAATTGATTCTGTAAAAACTTATGATCCTATTCAACAATCCGCTATACATTCTTTACTGACACCTTTGTTATAAAAATCAATAAATCTGTATTAAAAATCATAATGAAAAATGGCCAGAATGGCCTGTTTAGCGGTTATTGACGTTTTCAATATTACTTGACATTTAAGAAAAAGTGTTGCCTTCGTCACATAATGATAGAAAATTCTATCTAAAAACCATTTTTTTCCTCAAACGGTAAATGAGTTCAAATATTTTGTGATAAGAGAATCAAAGGGTGTAATTACTACACGAAGAAGTCGGACACGTCTTGCGATTGCATGACGGTATTCCTGATGCGTAGCTTAGTGGTTTTAAAATGCTTACCTCTCAATAAAATCGGCCTTTTTCCCAGCAGTCGACGCATTTCTACGTCGAAGCTCAGTTCGAAATTCTCGTAAAGATAACAGCGAGTACATTTTTAAGGTAAATTACAAAATAAACACAGAATATCGCAACCACACACTTGATAACAGACGTAAACAAGGTACAGTCGCTGAAAGAGCCATCTGCTTCTACCCATCCCCATCCACCCTTCCCATTCTTTCCTTCTACTTCCACATTTAATCGCACACTGTAAACGCTCGGCCGCGATCGGTTTTGTATTTTTCCACCAGTGAATGATTAGAACAATTACCCCACATTTGCACTACGAGCTACGACTGGTAAGCTATAATGTAGTGTCAATGGCTGGTTGTTGACCGTGCATCGTCAGCAAGCCCCTTCCTACGGTTGGCAAAGAAGAGTAGAAAATAGTTAAGTAATAAGGGGATAAGTAATATATGACATAATTAAAAAATCTCGAATATTTACAAGATATAACAACTGAATCTATAATTTTGTTTGATATAATGATCAGTTAATAAAATAAACGATTGATATATTTTTAAAAACACAAATTTTTATAAGTATAACAATCATTGAATATAAAATCGTTAGACATACCACTCAAAAAACATAAAACCTAATTAGTCTAAAATGATGAAAACGCCTACTTAAAAACACGAAGCAAAATTGCATGTTATATACATGTTACAGTTAAAATCCGCTCTCAGTCACAACGCGTTTTTTCTAGTTAAAACTAGTTTTCACTAATTGGCTTTGTTACAACTAGAATTTCAAAGTTATAACTATAACATACTACTTTATATATTTCCTCAGGGGTCGGTGCTCTCGGCAACATTGTTCCTGCTGCATATTAATGATCTGCTAAAACCCGGTACCTTTGGGTATGCAGACGACAGCACTGTTGCTGAGAGATACGTGTCCGACGCACGAGCTGGATGGTCGCAGATCCAGTCTCTCCGGGAGGCTATGGTTGAGCTCTTGAAATTGTCCTTACAGGCTGTGTCGGAATGGGGCGATGCCAATCTGGTCAAGTTCAATGCTGCTAAGACCCAAGCGTGTCTTTTTTCCGCTAAAAGGAGCCAATTCCACCCAGCTCCATCTTTTCGTGGTGTAACCGTGCCGATGACCGACCGCCTTGAGCTTCTTGGTGTAACGTTAACATCTACCCTCAATTTTGGCCCATTCATAGAGGCAAAGGCTCAAGTGGCTGCCAGAAAGTTGGGGGTCCTAGCAAGGGTGAGACGGTACTTCACGCCGGAACAGCTGATCAAGCTCTATCAAGCGCAAGTTCGATCGTGTATGGAGTACTGCTCTCATCTTTGGGACGGATCTGCCAAATACTAGCTTGATGCCCTTAAGTCAATTGAGAAACGAGCCAAGAGGATCATCGGTAATGACAGGCTCGTCGAGTCGAAGCTCCAAAGTCTTAAGCATCGACGCCGAGTTGCTGGCCTGTCGGTTTTCTATCGCTTACATTTTGGGGAGTGTGCGACGCAATTGCATGATTTAATTCCGCCAAGCCCGTTCCATCATTGGACCACAACACGAACGGCGATGCGCAACCGGTACATGGTGGACATCCCACCAACACGCACAAAACGTTCTGGGAACACATTCGTAGTGCGTACAGCTAAGGAGTGGAATTCCCTGCCAAAGTTTGTGTTTCCAGATAGCTACAGCCTGGGAGTCTTTAAGACAAGAGTGAATAGGTTGCTTCTAGGCAAACGTGCTCCATCTTCGACCGCATCATCGCTTACCATCAGGTAAGATTGTGGTCAAACGTATGCCTATGTATCACAGACATATAAATAGTATATAAATAGTACTATTTATATGTCTGTGCTATATATAGTAAAAAAAAAGTTAAAACTAGTATAAAGTAAAGAAACTTGTTGGGGATTGAAAAAATTGGATATTGTTTATTAAAATATTTACTACTAGTGGACGTCACGCGGTTTCACCCGCGTAGTTCCCGTTCCCGTGGGAGTACGGGGATAATATATAGCCTATGTTACTTCCTGATAATGTAGCTATCCAATGCTAAAAGAATTTTTCAAATCGGTCCAGTAGTTTCGGAGCCTATTCAATTCAAACAAACGGTCTGTTTGACGACGATAGCTCTGACGCTTCACGTTATAGGTTCGTCAGTCAATGCTCATCTGTGCTCACGACTCGTGACGGCTACTTTACAAAGATGACTTCACAACTTTAAATCTATCCACAACACTGGAAGGGTTGTCTCCAGCCCCAAGCTTCTCAATCCCAACAAAGTGTGAGGATGCGAGTAGGCGATTGCGCCGTGATGCAAAGTTATACGATCGTGGGGAGCTAGCTTCACAAGTAGTCTTCAAAGAACAACAAGTAAGCAAAAAGGAACGTATCCAAACATTTCGTTTGTCAAAGTCAATGCTTAAAACCTTTATGTCAATGTCAATTCAGAATTAAATTCGTGATAATTTCCTAACCAAACAAAATATTGAAAATAATATTTTTCCGTGTTATGTCCATGTAATTACATAATGTTTCATTCGGTGTTAAAAAGTTATTTAATTCTCCGCAAATTGAAGCCATTCAAGGCAACACTTTCTTCACAAATTAGAAGAATTCACGTGACTTCAAGTAATTTTTGTTCTTTATTTACATAGGTGTAATTATGTGAATATACATTTAATTATGTGTATTTACAGATTTATGGCATGGGGAATACGAATGGCAGGACCCGAAGTCCGAAGATGAGGTGTAAGTATTGCAATTTATGTTTTTTATGCAACAAGCTTATCACAAAATTTTGCGATACCACCGAATTTGAATAAACATTGAGACCCATTAGTTTAAAAACATAATAAAATTTGTCATCTTATCATAACATTAGGTACAACAAACTCGATATCTGTTCATTTTATTACTTTTTAATTACTATGATAAGGTTTTGTTCATTTTCAGAGTAAATGTAACTTATATAGACAAAGACGGCAACAGAATCAAAGTAAGAGGAAAAGTTGGTGACAATGTAATGTATTTGGCTCATAGATATGAAATTCCAATGGAAGGTTTGTATATTTAGTTTATGATATAATATTGAAAATGCAGTAAAAGTTGCATCAACTTACAAGACTCATCATCATCATCATGTCAGCTAAAAGACGTCCACTGCTGGACATAGGCCTCCCCCAAGCGTCGCCACAACGACTGGTCCTGTGCGTCTCGCATCCATCGGCTACCCGCGACCTTCACCAGGTCATCGGTCCACCTTGTGGGAGGCCTTCCAATGTTACGTCTTCCGGTACGCGGTCGCCAGTCCAGAATTTTTCGGCCCCATCGACCATCTGTTCTAACACAATGTTCTAATACAACACTAGTATGAACAATAAGTAAATCTATACTGTAATATATAAAGCTGAAAAGTTTGTTTCCTTGAACGCGCTAATCTCAGGATCTACTGGTCCGATTTGAAAAATTCTTTCAGTGTTAGATAGCCCATTTATCGAGGAAGGCTATAGGCTATATATTATCACTCGACCAATAGGAGCGGAGCATTCATGTTAGATAAGGTTGTTTAACCTTAGCACAACATGTAAGTTGTATACTCAGCCCACAACTAATAGCACCAGGCAGTTTATTCACAGTATTCATCAAGAAATTAGTCTTTTAATTTAACATTGTAAAAACATTCAAAAATCTTTTTCCAGGAGCCTGTGAAGCATCATTAGCTTGCACAACATGCCATGTGTATGTACCACCAGAGTACTTCGATAAACTACCTCCTTCTGAGGAAAAGGAAGATGATTTGCTAGATATGGCACCATTTTTAAAAGAAAACTCTAGGTTAGGTACGTATGAGAACATTATCCATTTATGTTAATAAGCTTTATGTACAGTTTTGTGACATAGGCAGGCTACCAATGTCTTTACCAATGCAAGGCAATTAAATTAATACCCTGATCAATTGTTCTATGACAGTATTATTAATTGAGAACCAAACCTAAACCATGCTGTACCTAGACATTGGCAAAAACATTCAATCAATAATCTGTTTTCTGTTCAATTTGGACTGATGTTGCAAAGAACACTTCAACTAATAAAAAATGTTCATTGTGTGTCTCTGCAAAAAGGTACCTAAATATTTTTTCTGCATTTCCAGGATGTCAAATCACTCTAACCAAAGAAATGGAAGGTTTGGAAGTACAATTACCAAAAGCAACGAGAAACTTCTATGTTGATGGACACAAACCAAAGCCACACTGAGTTGGAACAATACATTACGTTGTAAGCTTATTATTATGAACAAAACTTGACCAGCACCTCTAAGAAAAGACACTGTATCATTACAAAACATCGTAATAGAGGGTAGTTGTAGTTTAAAATGGCTGCTATAGTGTAATAAAAGTAGTTACCTACTTCTTTTTATTATTTACGTAGCAGCGTAGTCAGTTAGGTACCTACATCCTTTTAATTTTGTAAGAAAAACATGGAATAGGGCAGATGATGGATAGGAAAGAAATGTAATTAGTCCGTCAGATAGATTCCCGAAAAATATTGAAATATTGGACACGCATTTTTCTTTTTTTTCTGCGTAAATAAAAATTAAAACGATAAACTGCGTCGAAAACTCCTGTGACGTAACATATCAGTACACTTTTAATAATGACGTCACAAGCCCCCTCTGCAGATCTTTGATTAATTTTATCTTTGTAATTTTTTATTGATTTGATAAGGCAAAAAGTATGTGTCCAATGTTGATGAACTGACAGACTAAAAGAATATTCTTTTTTTTACTCAGTATCATCCCTATTGTGTAAAATAGCCTCGATTTTAAATAATGTGCAGAGCATACAATTTTGGAAGTTTGAATGGAAGAAATTTTTGAAAGCATAAAGCCACATTTTCACATGCAATGAAACTTCTGAAAGACTGCCACTTGCTAAGTTTAAACTTTGGAAGACAAGATAAACAAACCAAGCCACGCACTCTAATAAAGCGTCATCCTAATACAACACTATTTTCCATTACGCTAATAAGAAGAATACAAAGCGACACCCGCGCGAATACACGATCGTCGTGTTCATTTGTACAAACCCCGTTGCGTTGTCGCACCGACAGAGGGCGCTTGCCGGTTTTACCGCAAAAGCAATTAACGCGACAATCACGTATTTTCGTGCGATGGTCGCTTTGCATTAGTACAACACCTGCATTCGGGACAAACTAAGAAGTCGGATTTGACAGCTGAGCAGAGAGGGATAGAAGATAGCTTTACCTTACCACTAAGTGCGAAAAAGATTTATTTTCATGTCTCTTTCATACTTACTAGAAAAGCAATGTTGTATCCTGCTGTTAAATCAGACAGTCTCACGAATATAATGCCTCTCAAAGTTTTCTTGCATTTGGAAATGTTGTTAACGGAATCGAATGATCTGAGAGTGAGTAGAAAATGTATAAGAATGCAAAAATGTTTAGAATCAGCATCATTATAATATTAAATCTCTGTGAAAACGAGATTACTAAAATCTAAGTATCTTCCTTTTAATGCAGTAATTATATAGCTTGAAAAGCAGTACAATAGAATATAATCATTGATCTTTCTTGATTTACAGTGTAAATAATTTTGTTATGTATTTCTTATCAATTGTTTCTATTGAAGTGTTGTACAGAAGTTGTATAAAATAAAACAATTTAACATAACTTGAGATTATTTTATTTTATAATTAAGGAAATGCATGTCTATGTTTAAATTAGTCTTATAAACAGAGCATTGGCCAGATCACAAAGTAAATAAGGAGGAAAAGCCCGAAAAAAAAACTTCCTTTACCGACCTTAACTCGCGTTAGTATCGATTTTCGCATCTATATCAGTAGCAAAATTCAAATCAAAATTAATCCAGCTATTTAGGCGTGGAAGGGTAACAAACAAATTTAATTTGGTATTTACAATATTAGTTATAGTAGGATGCATTTGCATTCACTCGTTTATAAATCTGATGATATCACTGCTATCTTACAAAATGTTCAGAAGTGATTGCATACTTGTACTAAATCAAGATAGATATATCTTATTTTAAGACAAATATGACATTTAGATATCAACTTATGAAGGATTTCTCAGTTAATAATACAGTTGCATAATAATTCTACTAAAAGAAAATATTATAAAAAAGGCATTCAGATCACAATCAAAATATTAATGACTAGCTGTCCCCCGCGGCTTCGCTCACGTCAACTGGCTACCTATCTGTCTACCCTACCCTAGCTTCCTACCCCGCAACTTCCTTATTTTTTTCTTTCATCTGAACCTTTTTCTGGCAAAAACAAATACAACAAAAAAGAATTAGCGAATCGGCCCAGCCGTTCACGCGTGATGCCGTGACCAAGGGAAATAGGGATTCATTTTTATATACCTATAAGAAGATTACAACAATCTTCAATTTAATATTAAAGCTAAATACATAGGTGTTGGTAAAAACATAACATGGAACTGTCAGGCTGCCTGTCCATGGTCGCGGAGCGAGGCAGTGGAGCAGAGAAATGGAGAAATTTTAACCAATGGATCAGCCTTAGGCAAAGACCTGCATACAGTTCACTCATTAACTTCGCTAGTTGTGTTTAGGTCCCATAAAACAGAAGGGTATTGCCACAAATCGCACAAATCCAGACTGCAGGCTGTTACTGAGGAATTCCGATGACGATTAATAAACTCAAATAACACTGTCTACCCTGGGGTTGACCTCAAGCTCAGCAGTAGCGCTTACAGTCACTAGGTCAATGAAGAAGTTTATGAGTGTTAATACAAAATGGCATCTTAAAACCTAGTCCGCACACTATTTCTTCTATGACTATCCAAATGCTTCTTCAGACTTTGTTTATAAACAGTACTATAGCTACACTTATCACAATAAATCATCTTTTTGTCCTTCTCATGTCTTAACGAATGACTGGTCAAACCAGACTTAGCTGCACAACGATAATCACAACCGTTGAACGTACATGCATATGGTTTATCATTTGTATGTGTACGTTCATGTATCTTCATATTTGGTGGGTGATATGTTGTATATTCACAATGAGAACATTTTATCTGGCTGTTACGCAAATGTGTTTTCTCATGCTGTTTGAAGTGTGATAGTTTAGATGTACTATAACCACATGTTATGCAGTAATGCAGCTTTCTTTTCACAGAATCATGTTTGTTTGTCAAATGTGTTGACAATTCAGTTTCGTTATCAAAAGTTGCGTGACATACATAGCAAGATTTCTGTATTACAATCATATCATGACTTTGTATGTGTTCTTGCAGAACCCTGGTATTTTTAAACTGCTTCTTGCAAATATGGCATTTTAGTTTACTTCTTCTTAGTTTGTTCTTTGTAGTGCTTTTTATGTGATTATAGTCTTCAAAGTGTTTGTTCTTAGCATGGTGGCGCACAGTTTGTATGGTAGAATAGGAGTTGTCACAGAACTTGCAGATATATCTTCCAAGATTGTCCATAGATTTGTGCCAAGTTTCTTCATTTTCTTGTTCCTGAAAATCAACACAGTAAAATTTAAACAAGGCATAATAATATAAAAATAGTTTAAAACTGTTTCATTTCCTGTTACTTACCAGAGGATACTTATTTTCATCATTTACTTCAGTTTCATGATTTTCTAAACCCTCATTGATGATGATGAAACTAGAGTCCTGGAATTGCAAACAAAATAGTAACTAACTAAGAAATAACAACAAACCACTACTCTCTTTGGACCTTTGGCCATTCCATAATGTGCCAAGGATAGGTTGATAGCAGTCCATCAACATTTAATTATTTTATTAACAACTACAGAAGGCCAGGATAGGTCTAATCTAACCTAGAAAATAAACCGGCCAAGTGCGAGTCGGACTCGCACACGAAGGGTTCCGTACCATAAACCTTTATTTTTATTATTTGTTGTTATAGTGGCAATAGAAATACACAATCTGTGAAAATTTCAACTGTCTACCTAATGGTTCTTGAGATACAGCTCGCTGACAGACAGACAGACAGACCAGACAGAGTTACCCTTTAGGTATGGAAACCTAAATAACAGCCTACTCCATACTTAACCTATGATTATTATCGAATCTAAACGTAAGTAAGCAGTAAGGAATGTTTGCACCTAAACTAACTGAATTAGAGGATATTTTTTATACTAGTAGCGTAGGACAAAAGTGATGATGTCTGTTTGGCGAAATGCCAGAATTCCTTGATATTGCGCCACTGAAATCGTGACTAACAATTACAGTTTAAAATACGATTATATATACGATATTTTTATATTTTTTATATCTTTTTTATTGTTTTTACTGTTACTTACCCGTTGATTTATATTTTCATCACAAAAATCTGGTGTTACGGAATCGTATGTGGCACATGCTGGTTTCTCACTATTTTCATACAGTGGATCAGTGTCGAAAGACTCAAAATACTCGATTTTTATTTCCTCCTCTTCCTCGTTTTCCCTCATTGTGTTTGTTTGTTTGTTATTGTAATTTATAAACAATGGAATACAATAAGAAATCGCAACAACTTCACACAATAACAATAAATGACGTTTCGACAGTTCAACGACCTTTTGATGGAGTTTTGGCATTACGTAATTATTCCAAAAACCTACCATTGTTAATTTAGTAAGAAGCCTCTGAAAAATATTAAAAGTTATGAATTAGCTAAAGTTTTATTTTATTTTATTCCACTTTCATAATTAATTTATAAATCGTGAAAAGTTATAAGTGTATTAAAAACAACAGATATTAAAATGTACTAGTTCAGTAGTGATTGTTTTTATATGGCAATCAGCTAACTGCGCGTCCCGCTCTTCATTCGTTCGTGACTCAATATATTTCATTCGTTCAATCAGTCTGCTCGCGACCGCCGTAGAAGGAGGTATTGCCGGTTTCGATTCTAACAAAACGCGTTTCGGTGTGATTTGTGTTTTGTTTTGTGGTGCACGATGGCTTACAACGGTAGTGGTGGCAAGAGACTGTGTACGGGGACCGACCTGGACGTCGAAAGGGTAAGTCACAATATTTATGTACACAATTATTGTCAAACCTATATCTATGTAGACCCGACGAAAATGGCCGTGTTTTGTACATTTCCCGTTCCATGTTCGTGTTTCAGTCACGAAACGCTTTTGTAATAGTTCCTGTAATCATCCGATTGATGAAAATGATCGTTTGTGTGATTGTTACTGCGTTTAGTTTACGCGTCTTGTCATGATCACGTTACGTTGTTGATTTCTCGTTTTGAGGTTACGTTTTGTTGACACATGATTAAATAAAAAATAAGAAACTGTAGGTAGGTGCGGATTTAAAAATTTCTTTTCCCCGCTTTTAATTTGTCGCTAGGGATTTTTCTTGTTGCGACATTCACGAAATAAACGAAAATAGCTTCTTGCCCAGACACTGTCAATTAATGTGATTGACATCGCTCGGTCATTAGGCCTTTTGGTGTTCTTGTTCGCGGGAAACGAGAGGTATTTCCCGTTTTCTAGGTCGATAACAATACCCACCGGGTTTCGTAGTTGAACACCTCTAGATTTAAAAATAGGAATAGGAAACTAATTACCTAGCAAAGCTTCATTTTGTCTAACAAACTTTTCTTTTCTAAAGACCCGCGGTAACCTATTCATGATTCCAATTTTGAACTTAGGTAATTTTTTTCTTTTTTTGTAGGAATTCCTTTTCACACGAATGTGTTCAGAAAAGTGTTTAAAGATTTATCTGAACACATTCTTGCGAATGTGGGTAGTTATTTCAGAACACAGAATGAATTTAATTATTACTAATTTGAAATTTTCACGTCAAAAGATTTTAAGGCGGCTTTGTGATTAAATTAAAATTGTGAAGTGGGTATTGCATAAAACGCAGTGTTTTCTCACACAAATAGTAATTAAAACAGATTTTATTTTTATTTTTGACGTAGGTACCTACTTCAACACTTTTCATGTGTTACTTTTTGTAAAGTTTGAATAATAATATTGAAATCTTTAAAATGTCTTAAAATAAATAAGACATCGACAAAATTACGTATAGTTTGAATTATGGATCTTTGATGACTATAATACAAGAGATCAAAGTGTACTAAATTAATTTACGATCGTAAAATGTTTATTGCAAACATTTATTACGCCGGTTCCCTGTTTTGATTGAAAACGTAATTTCTTCTCAAAGATTTTAACTATGACAGTCTATCAAAAACAGAAGGAACTAAACTTTCAATTTATTGTATGGGGCAACACTAATGATACCTTTTGTATAACAAATTATAAAGCTGCTGAAGATTATAATAAGTAAAATTATTTGTTTTTATGAAGTAGGCAACTTCTCGACGTAGGTTCAGATACAATCATGAAAAGCCTTTTGTATATATAAAGTTAGGTACACAATGGCGGAATACCATAGACTAGTTTTTGATGGAAAAAAATGCATGGTTCCTGTAAAATAGGCTACGGAAACAAAGCCGCGGGAAAGGCTTATAGGTTAGTATATCCCTTAAAAAAATGCAGCATGTGCTTTGTACCTAATTAACTGACAGTGCCCAAAAGTCATTTCGGCTTTTAAAGTCTGGTTCATCAAAATCTATATCAGGAGACAATTTTATAAAACACCCAGAATAGTTACAAAAACACTTTGAATCAGCCAATTGTTAATTATTTAATATCTCACACTCAATTTGTTTTATTACACACTAAAGTTCACCTAAATGATCTGTGTATCACTTCATTCATTCAAACTTCAAAGGTGTTTAAAGACTTGACTCCACTTTGAAGATGTTCCACAAGTTTTAATTGAATCCCGTTGATAATTGAATGGTAATATGTCCCCCTTTGTAGTTTAGATTGGAATTTGGAATGCACGAACGCGGTTATTTTACGAAACTTAAAGTCATCAGTGAATAGGTTACGTATAGGTTAACGTGCTCCACTTGATCTAGGGTTGCCAGGTCTTCAAACCGAAAAGCCGGACAAACCAGCCAGTTTAGACGGACATATGGGTAAAAAGGCCGGACACCCTTAATTTTTTAGTCTTACGACATTTTTTTCAAGTAGTTAAGTATACATAGCCTTTGTTTCGTTCTCCATAAAATTTACTTTAAATTCTAATGAAACAAGAATACAATTGAATGAATTTGTCTTCCTTGTCATTTATCGTTCAATATTCATTCATTATATTATATTAATTGCAATAGGAGAAGTACGTAGCTAGCGATGCAAGGTGAGGTAGACTCAAAATTAAAAAGCCTAACAGAAGCCGGACACAACCAAAAAGCCTGACTGTGTCCGGCTTTATCCTGACGCCTTTCAACGCCTGGGAAGCTTATCATCAAAAGGACAATTTTCGTACTAAAAAGCGTTCAGATTCAAGTCGAAATTATTTTTAAAGCGACAATCGAGGTCAAACACAATTTTTTGAAAATGAAGATAAATCAGAGGTGTTTTTGACAGTAAGCGACTGCGAACGTATGTTAAAAATACGAGGATTGTCACTCAAGTAAGATAACAGTCAAACGCGACCCTACAAATGAATAAAAAATACCTGTGCTAAAGAAGAAAAATAAATTGCTGCACTATGGTTTTGATTGACACGTCATTGTCAGTTGACACGCGCGGTTGATTAACCCTTTCAATGCGGTAACCTGTATTCGGCACATTCGGTTTCGCTCCACGATGCATAACGTGTAGTTCCGTATTGTTTAATAATGAATGCTAGTTAAGCGATTTCATTTTTAAAATCAACACACGTTTTTGTCCCGATATAAAACGCCATTCCGTTCTATCGAGGGTAGGTAGGTACATCATATCGATTTATCTGTGTCGATTATCCCTGTATCACGCTCACTAAGGGAATAATTCCATCGGCAAAATATTTTATAGCTTTTTTATCGCCGTAGAAGCCTTAAATAAATAGTGTGGGCGGTAAAAATATTTCCTTTGCCGTTTAAAAGGTTTCCAACAAACGCGTACAATCACTAGACGTAGGTATTAAATAAACTCATTCTATTTCTGAAGTGTTTAGTCTACTCGTAAAGAATCGAGTTTACGAACCTTGATAAAAGCTACTATTCAATCGAAATTCCATATCGGTCGTTCTAGTATGTATTGTAATGCTTGCTTGTGTTTATTATGCGTTGATATTGTAAATGAGCGGTTCTTAAAGTTTGAAGGATTACTCATAAAATTTATTTTATTTTATGGAACCCCAAATAGAATAGGTAATTGCAAAAAAAAGAACAAGAAACTTGATGAAAATATAAAAAACTAGTGGACGTCACGCGGTTTCACCCGCGTAGTTCCCGTTCCCGTGGGAATACGGGGATAATATATAGCCTATGTTACTCCCTGATAATGTAGCTATCCAATGCTAAAATAATTTTTCAAATCGGTCTAGTAGTTTCGGAGCCTATTCAATTCAAACAAACAAACAAATCTTTCCTCTTTATAATATTAGTGTAGATAAAATGGTCGTTGTGGCGACGCTTGGGGGAGGCCTATGTCCAGCAGTGGACGTCTTTCGGCTGATATGACAACTTTTCGCTAACTACATAGATGGGCCGTTCTTCTAATCACATTTTTTGCACTACCTATTTTTGAAAATAAATTTGTAACTGCACTAAGTTAATTTAACAGCCTTAATTTATTATTTATAAGTGTTACATTTAGGAATCGCTGTTAATTACGTAAGATATAAAATCGCGAGTAACATTATAAAATTAACGAACACGTTTAGATCTCGTTATTCTCTGTAACGCTTTTTTCGGACATTTATCAAGGGTACCTACGTCTTAATCTGCAAACTGAAATCAAGTGTTGCTGACGGCTGTTGAAAATTTATTCAACCAATCACAAAAGCACACGATTGACTATTTGTCGCATTTGTTTTGCTGCAATTTTCGATCGCCAGTAAAACTAGCAATAAAGCACATTGACCTTTCCCCAATATTCCTTCGTATATACTCGAACAATAAATTATGAACCATTTTTCATTACTAGAGCACGTAGAAGTCGATTCAGGATAGCTTTGTGTTTATTTCTGTTTTTGAAATTAAGGCTGCTCTCTCGAGAAAAGCTTAAAAACAGCATGCAGATGAAGCAACTTTTCGTCGGCATTTACTGAGAAATTACATCTGAAAAAATAGGTAGTAATCTACATGATATTATACGTAATTTGGTTTAGCCAGAATTTATGTATCGGTATCACATAATAAGAAAAAAATCACCTCCAAATCGTTGAGATGAAACCATTTTACTACTTCATTTTTTTCAAGTCTAAAAACAAAAATAAGCGAAAATAATTTGGTTTTGTTACTTTTTTAAAATATGTGTTATTTTTTTTATAATAAATAAAAAATGCGGTTAGCGGAGTGGCGCGTAGAGGAGTAGTTTGCTCCGTTTATATGCACAAGGTCATTGGCATGTATACAAGCCTTAAGAAAGTCAATATGTGGGTCATTCACCGTTATTGCACATTTATCTGATGTCTACCAAAGATGTTAGTCTATGAAATTAAAACTGTGTGTTAAAACAAGTTAACAGAAACCACACGTAATACAACTTGACACACAAAGCAAATAATGCAACAAGCACTTAGGTACTAACTACATTAATAGACACATCCTTTCATTTATCACATAGTTTATTTACACACAACTATTTAATTGTTATCTAAACGATGTGATGGATTCTTATCAAAACATCAATATTTATATCTTCTTTTACTAATAAATTGCTTTTTTAAAGGCTCCTGCAGAACGGCGCGACGGGACAAAGATTTTTAAAAGTTCTGCCAGCGGCATCATTATTATCTGCCTAGCCTTTTCCCAGCTATATTGGGGTCGGTTTCCACTCAAACCGGATTCAGCTGAATACCAGTATTTTACGTAGAGCGGCTGCCTACTAGACCTCCACTACCCATTATCTGGGTGACATGGTACTTCTTCTGCCAGCGGCTTCGCCAGTGTGAAATTCTAAAATGATCCCAAGGGATCTTATTCCCGGGATGATAATCACCCTAAACCATGTCCAATTCCAGGACATGGTTTACCCGCACGCCAAGTTTCATCCAAAACCGTTCTGCCGTTACGAAGTGAAGGGTGTTAACTAAACAGACAGATAAACAACAATTTCAATGAAAACACATTGTTCTTGAGTCTTAACGAACTAACAAAAATTTCTTATCAAATATTACTTAGTTCTCTGATAAGGATATCGGAATTAATTCAGTACCTAATTTGCAACGTACGATTTTAAGCCTCTGTGATTAAAGTGCGTGCAAATTTGAAAAACTTTTAATATCAATAGGTATTTTAAAACCAGACATTAAATAGTTAAACAAGTAATTTATTACATACTTGTAAGTTGAAGATTAAAACTAAGAAAGCTCAGGCACAAGCACGTCATAAATTATTGGCACAAAATCATAGTAACCTAGTAATTAGTTAGTATCTAATTTATACAAACTTAACTGCTAACACTCTAGAGATTATTTATACAACAACAATTCAGTTCAATATACCAGTACAGTCAAAAGTATTTCAGTCCATTTCATTCCCCCTTCTTCCAAAAAGAGCTAAAAGTAAGCTAACAAACTCAAACGGATATAATTGCCAGCGGAACACTGCTTGTGCCAGCAAAAATAAAGCAAAACTAAATGTATGCAAACTTATGCACACAAAAACGATGAACGAAAAAACAGTATAAAAAAAGTTTATTTACGATTTCCAAGTCTATGACCGACCCGACGGTCAGAAGGGTAAAAAATAAAGAAGTATGCAATAGAAAAAGTTACGCGCGTTTAAAAATATAATATGTGTCATTTTTCTGCATTGGCAATCTCGATCACCGAAATGTCATAGCATGCAGTTTGAAAATAGAACGTTATTATTTGGAGGGAATAAAGCTGTAATACGTTTTGATAAAATTACATTTTAAGCTATATTTATTAAGGTTGGACCAATGTTAATGCTGAAACGTCAACTGGATTGATTTAAATAATTGGCACTGACAATTACGTTAGCAATTGCCAATACAATAAATATTTAGTAAGTACATAATTGAATTTTAGTGTACATTCTGAACATGGAATGTTTATTTGAATTTCCTACTCTAATTTAGTCGTTAGTTTGGACTAATAGACCGACGAAATGATTAGAATTTCAACGACTGATTGTTGAGAAAATGTTTTTTGTATTTCCCTGAAGAAAAACGTAATGGTCGTATCATATCTACGCAATGATGAAGGTTCTAGGTTTGATCTGAAGAGCCTTATTTTTATGTCGCTTTGCCTGCATGGAAGTTATAGGTAATACGGAACAGAGAGTAAATTGAAAAGGGAGGATCCTCAGACCAGGCGGTTGTTGTGCCTGGCGGGCCACTGCCCGATAGTTGATATTCGGGTTGATGTTCAAATCGCATGGCAAACTGCTTGCGCGATGCAGGATTTCGACGTAGTAGTTCGCTGCTAGTTGGATAGATGGCGTCGCGGTTATTTTTGTTGCTATGTAGATTTGCTCCATTGGGTTTTCTTGTGGCGCCATTGATGCCGCTACAAAAGAAGAAAATTGTCCCAAGGGAACATACTCTTGGAATGAGATGTAAGTTATGTGCTATATCAGACTTTAATCTATCTCTGTGCGTTTTACCCAGATCCGTTCTGGCGTGGTGAATGAGTTACAGACACAGAGTTACATTCATCTTTATAAACTTTCTCATTTATAAATTATAGTAAGATTTGACATTAAGACGACAACTATATTAAGTAGTGCTATCCTATATAGGAAATTTTAAATATCAATCCCAGATGGTCATTCAGTAGGTCCTCAATCCGACTAATGGCGCAGGCAACTCAAACAAAGATTTTACCCATAAAATAGCAATCAAATGAACATTTATTACGCATTTCAATTCAATTTGGATCCTTACCCAGCACAGATGTGGTGGCACCAATTAATTGTAACAGCCGTCATCTGTTACAATCTCTAATCATAGAAGTTCTACAACTTGTGCAACCGCTCTCAGACTTATGTAATTATGCTTTGATACTCATTTGCGGATGATATATTGATTTTTCATTGCACGCTTTGTTTTTTTTTTGTTTTTATTAATGTCTTTTGTTGAATGCTAGGATTTTTATGTTGAGTGTGGCAACATTTTATGATTATGTTCGAAAGAGTTTGTAAATAAAAAAATATATAGTCATTAACATTTCTCCAGAAGAATTAAAAATAAACGAAAGTATTTTGCCATTTTAACGCTCGTGTCGAACAAAGCGGTAACTAGTTATGCTGATTTGCCAATTTATTAATAAAATTGGATGCGCCAATATCCGCATGATTGGTTTCTAGCGGTATATTCCGCTTTAGACTTTCTAGTTTTATCTAGTTTATATACGGTTTTGCTATAAAAATGTGTTAAGTAATTGGCTTTTGTTTAAACGATTTTATCGTGGCCGTTTGAGTTAAAACGACGTGTACCTACTAAATAAACGTAGATGTTGTTTCTTGCGATTTCGCATGAATGAAATAAAAAGCACATGGCTGCAGTTCAAATAACTCATTGCTGAGTCGTTGCGTGAGTCTTGTTCTTTATATTTTGTCAAGAGGAGAACATGCCAGCGCACAAGAAACGTCAAAGTCAAAATTCTTTATTGCGAACTAAGTGTCGGGTAGGTACAGGACAGATGTTAACAAAAATAGTAAGGTTCTTATAACTTAGTTGCCTGTTTAGGCATTGCAATTAAAATTGAAACATATCACGTCTTTTACAAAAGAAAATCAGATATATATGTATTTAAGTTCTATGATTGTGAATAACAAAGAAACAGCTTAAATGTACAAGTTTTCATTAGTATTAGGGCGCAGACAGTTTGAAATTATCATAATATTTCTTCTATTCATAAAGATTTGCATGCTACGGAATTTCACTCGGCCGCAAAAAAAAAATAAACGGATTAGTCAGAAATAAATCAGCGAGAGCACACGTTTGGCGCTCGAACGTCTCTAATGTGAAACAATAAAATAGATTATTTTCAGAATGTACACTTCACACAATGATGCGTTACTATTACACACACATGGAGAGTAATATTATAGAGAGATATTTTTTTTATTTTTGTTGATATGCTTGTCATGGGTATAATCTCAGAAAGTTCTGATGCCAATATGCAAATTCCTTCACTGATAATATATGATGGTACTCTATGGTTGCTATGTTTTTTATTACGTTAAAAAAAACTTCCTGAGGGATAGACCACGTGAGCAAAGCCGCGTGAAAAGGCTAGTATGTCATTTACAAAAAATGGCGACAAAGAGTGTTTTGATTTCACTTTTCTCAGTCAAGTTTAAACTCATTCTTCGCCATGAGAACTTTTGTCCCTCAATTTCGTGACAGTATTGTGTTTTGTCACACTCCCGTCGGCCGTCTGCGATTTTCTTTCGGCAAGCGTCGCACGGCTGACATTTCCGAATGAATCACGCGCACATACCTTTGCCAAGGGGGCGTGTCTTGCCGTCTACGATCCAGATAGCTCTCAGACGTGATTGGACGTTGACCGTTTACAATGGTTAGTTCCGCCCTTTTCGGTTGTCACCGTGTTTTTTGTTTAAGAAATTTAATGTTGCTAGGCTAAAAAAATGTTGTTGGTTATTTTAGTAAATAGAGGCATAGTTGCTTGTCATTTGAGTGGATAGTGCGGTTTTTTTTTGTCGGTCTGCGGATATTATTTTTTGTAATGATTCGGTACAAGAAAACGAGTTAAAATTAGAAATTCCTTTCAATTAATTTGCAAAAAACTAGTTAATTTATTAGGTCAGTACAGATAGCGTATTACCTAACAACGTATTAGAATAAAATTAGAAAAAAGAGGTATAAAAAATGTTTTTATAAATAGAATTAAAAAAAACTGTCAGACTATTCTCCTAGCCGGTCATTGCCGTGATGGCGCCAAAACGAATTTTCTTTTTCCCCGGAATGACAATTGGTAGAACCTTGTGCCAATATTTTAAATCATACTCTTGGAATGCATCCGAAGTCTAGAGAAATAATTATTATCTTGAGACGTTAGTGCGTGACTCATTGTGTTTTGGAGGTGTGTTTTCGTTGAAACTGGCAACACAGAGCGCTTTCATTAGTAATTTGTCTGGCCGGTAATAGATTTATAACATACAAAGACAGAATTAATATGAGTCATTTCATGCGTTCCTGATTAAAGCGCCCTATCTGAAGACTGACTTTTCAAGAACGACTTAAGAGGAAATGCTGGCGGCGAGACTTAGTATGGAAAAAGTCATAATTCGAGGTTTGGCTCTCGACTGTTTTCTCCTCCAATATTGGACCGATATAAGAGATATTTCACAAACTGAATAAGAAGGATCGATACATATACTGTGTCCCTATGTTTTCCTTTTTGATGATTTAAGAACCGTATACGCACTAGAAATCTCACAAAATGCTCAGAATTGTCCGATAAATCGCTGTCAACAGAGCCCTAGTGTACAAATTCGGTAACTATTAATAAAAAAAGGAAAACATAGAGACACAGTATACATATACATGCTTCTTATTTAGTTTGTGGAATATGTCTTGATATCGGTAAAAAGAAAATCGGAATTAAGGAAATTAAAAGGAGATTATATCTGTTTCGATCGTTTTAGTGCATTGCTTATAAGTTGACTTTTTTGCAATCGGGTTTTTTGGTGCCATAACTTTTATTTTTTTCGTTTGTTCGGCTAATTTTCTCCCAAAGTCCTTCCAGAATCTTCTCCCGTGCCTTCTCGAACTGAACCGCGTTCAAGTGGTTTCGTACTTACGAGAATAAAGAAACTAAAGATCACTGCAGAATGGAGACCATAAATCGATCAAAATAAAAAGTTCAAATAATTGAAAATACCTTTCAAAGCTGAATTAATAACTTCGAAACATTCTACAATACGGCCGTGAACTTCATTAATTACATCACTCAATTTTAGACCTAATGAATAACAAAAGTTGACACAAAACTGTCCCCAGATCCCCTAAAATGTTTGGCTAATAAGCCTAAAAGGCGCGGTCTGTCCAGTCCATCAAATATTATATACCTTAACGACCATCACAAATCAGTCCTGCCCTACATAGCCTGGAACTAGAACATTAGATCAATAGGGCAGCCTTGAAATCTAGCAATGTACTACAGAAATCAAATTTCGATTCTATATATCGATTAGTTATTGAGGTTACTAACAGGGCTGGCTGTAATGTCGACTGGTACTGTAATATCGTGCATGTAGACTTGTCGAATGGATAACAGTACCATTCGACAAGTCTACATGCACGATATTACAGTACCAGTCGACATTACAGTCGAGTAGTCGAGTCGAGTTATTGAATAGGGATGTTAGATATGGATAAGTGCGTTTTATTATTGGTGTGTTCGTGGATTAGTGGATAGGAACGTCTTATTATGGTGTATTTGCTAATTTAACTTACGTAAATGGAGTTTTCATATTTGTTAAAGTTGATCTCTAGAAGTAATTACTTTTGCTTTTCATTTTCATTTTCATCATCATTTCGGTATATAAAATACGTCCGCCTATGTACATTTGTGTGCTGAAGTGTTAAATAAATAAATAAATTGAGTGGGTCCAAAATAAAGGTACATACATCGACCTAAGATTTTTTTAAATTCTGTTTATATAACACGGGGTTTTTATCCACATGGATACGCCAACCCCATCGTACCCTATTATTTCTAATTACACTAACATAAATAACAAATTTGAATGTGAGGCACTCGTCAATTAGATAGCCTTGCTAGACAATTAACATTTTAGCTAACTGCGATTTAGCACTTGCCAAAATTGTTTGAATTAACCCAACATCTAGAAAATTTAGTTTAACCTCTTTATTTAATGACTCTCTCTCACCTTTGTTCTTTACACAATCCATCAGCAAATTCGACCTAAGATGAAACACACAGTTGTGCTCGGTATAGTCTTCTCTTTTATCGAACTGCTTGAGAATAGCTCATGCTTCAGTAAAATTATTACTTCGGTAATTTATGTTGTAAAATTTTAATAAGTCATTTTCCTATTTTCAATTAAGTATCAAAAAGTTAAAATGGAGGAGTTCTTGGCTAATGAATAACAGTCGCACTGGTCAATCTTCAAGGTTAAGCATCGCTTGCCAGGGTTGGTCTGCGGATGGGTGATCATCGTAACATACCGAGTTTGCCCGTGCCTCAGAAAGCACGTTAAGCCGTTGGTCACCGCTGCTTTTGTAGATCTTTGGCAGTCGTTACGGATTGTGAATTGCCCGTAAATCCAACTTCAGTCTTGCCAAGAACAACCGTGTTACCCAGTTAATGGGTTGTGGAGGTCTGGCAGGCTGCCGCTCCACATCAAATACATAAGCTGAATCCGGTAAGACTGGAAACCGACCCCAATATAGTTGGGAAAAAGGCGAGGCAGATGCTATCAAAAAGTTAAAATATATCGGATTCGACATGCGTTAAATGGCACGTGGTCAATTCCCTTTCATTATATTGTCTCTTCTTTAAAGATTAATGCTGATAGAATGTCACTATATCTTGACCCTCAGGACGTTTGTCCGTAGTTTGCTGCTGTGCAAGACCAGCTGTGCTCAAATCCATACATCAAAAACTGGCCAAGTGCGAGTCGGACTCGCGTGCAAAGGGTTAACATGTTATTTTAACACTATAGACTTCTTATAGGTTTTCCTGTAATCCATTGGTAAAGATCTATTATTCCATTTTTTTTTCAAATGTTAGGCTCAGTAGTTTCGAAGATAAGGGGGGGAATGGTCATTTTTCGTCTAATTTCTTGAAGGACTTCAAAACCATTTATTTTAAAATTATGAAGAAAATATAATTCCTTTCATTTGATACGTCACACGATATTGTTGAAAAAAAGAGTTTTCTAGTTTGACCCCCAAAAGTGACCCCCATACTAAAAATTTTGTAGTTTACGTAACGCTTCCGTGTTTGGGCCACAGAAATCCATATGTGTACCAAATTTCAACAGAATCGGTCCAGTGGATCTGGGGAAAACTGGCTGTGACAGACGGACATACAGACACCCGAGTGATCCTATAAGGGTTCCGTTTTTTGTTCGGAACCCCAAAAACAATAGATTTAACTTATAGGTACGCAAAAATACCAAATCCCAACAAATTGGATTACGCATTCAATTAACCGTTGGACTTCCGATTTGATCTTAATCAGTTCAATCCGACTTTGATACTAAAATACATAATACCCAATTACTAAAAACAGTATTTTATTTCTATTGGTTAATTGAAAAACGTATCTAACATTTCAATCTCTGCTAAACCACGAACTTTTTACAAGCTTTTATTTAACTTGCAATGTATGTATGTTTGTCCGGGTGGTGGAATCTTGCAACTGAATTTTAAATCAGTTATATTTAACCGATTAATTTAATATTTGGTATACCTGCTTATTTTGGATGACAATGCATGCTTAGCTATGTGACGTCATTCTAATTCTAATATGGCGGATCATCCAAGATGGCGGACTAGTTATTTGTTCTGCACTACCACAGTATGGGAATCAAATGAAAGGGCTTGCTGAGGAGAACACGACATCACATTAAATCCAAGAAAGCTTGTTTTTACTGTTTTAATTTTGTTTTTAATTAATCCAACATTAATTTTTAATTTACTAGCTTTTCCCGTGGTTTCGGTACTGCGGTAAACCACTAGTATGGCTTTCTGCGATAGTGTAGTTTTCTAAGAATTCAAATTTTAGTAATCGGAGACCGGCTGGTCTATTCTGCGGGTCGAAAAAGGCCATTTTAGCAGAATCAGAAAGCAAATCACGCTACCCGTCACTGTCAAATTTTCCCAATCAACCTTGAACCTAACGCGTTAGCGATAAGGATGATAATTAAAGTTGACAGATTTGTTCTGAGATTATTATGATTCTCCTAAAGAGGCCTTTTTAGCCCCCCTGTCAACATCTCACCGTGGATTGAGCATACAGTGAACTGTAATTCCGTCTTGTTCATATGAATTGACAGCTCACTTTTTTTTTACTATTGATAGGCGCTGATACGGTCGAAGATGGAGCACGTTTGCCTAGAAGCAACCTATTCACTCTTGTCTTATTGTTTTGAGTGAGTAAGGTAGAGGAGAAGGAAGTGAATGAGGTTCCATGCTGCTAACCCTCAGGCACGCTCTGACAGGACGACATCATTGGGGGACTTCATGTTCTCTTTACCTAAGTTTTCCCGCCGAAATGTTTACAAAATCGCACTGCATCTTACCATCCCTACCTTGTTGCTATTCCACCAACTCGCACTAAGCGTTTCCAAACGTCTTTTATAATGCGCACAGCAAAGGAGTGGAACTCTCTGCCTGCGTCCGTGTTTCCAAACGCTTACAACCCTAATCTCTTCAAAGTTAGAGTGAACAGGCTCCTTCTGGGTAAGCTCGCTCCATCGTAGACTTTGTCTCGGTCATCTTTGACCTAGACTGGAGTCAAGAGCAAACCCATCACAAATAAAAAAAAATAAAAAAAAACTGCTGTGCATCCAGAGCTTTCCTCCTGCAGAAGCGCTAACAAAGAAACAATTAAACTTCTTTATAATACCTGTTTAGATTTATGTAAACCTATAGCCTCCCTATACCCTATAGTTTCCCTGATAGATGACAAAATTCAATTCGTATTTCCTTCGGTTCTTGTGTTTGCTCAGATGTCTTTTCCGACGCAGTAATACCTTCACTGCCCACATACGGCACGGAACAAACCCTCAACTAGTCATGTTAGTTTAACCTCGGTTAGTAAAATCCAGCTTTGATAGAATAAAGGAAAGTCTGCTGAAGCTGCAAGTCTCAAAGATCACGTCCCATTGCAACCGATTGCTTGGCTTAACGGAAATCGTCGAGTATAATTCCGCAGAGTCTAATTTTTTGATATATCTATAGGAAGTAGATATTCTTGCTTGCACGTATTTAAAGACATGTCAGTTTGCAGAATTGTCTGGTTGTAGAAATGACAGACAAGTACCAATTACAAAATCAATGATGTTCTGGAATTGCTCAAAGAGGATTCATTGAACTGCCTATCACCAAGAAACCCAAGTGCGAGTAGGACTCTCACACGAAAGGTTCTGTACAATAAACCGAAAAAAAAAAACACGTTTCTTGTATAACCCCCTTTAATTTTTAATTCATTTCATTTTTATTATTTGTTGTTAAAGCGGCAATAGAAATAAACACTCTGAAAAGCAAGCGTGCTCCATCTTCGACCACATCATCGCTTACCATCAGATGTGATAGTGGTCAACTGCGTTCCTACCATTAGTAAACAAAAAAAAAACAACTGTCTGCCTATGTCACGGTTCTTGACATATCCCGCTGACAGACCGACGGATGGATAGACGGACGGACTGTTCCGTTTGTTACTCTATGGGTACGGACTACGGAACCCTAATAAGATATGAAATAAGTATAGCAGAAAATCGTTAAAAATAAGTTATTTGCTGTTTTCCTCGCCTTTCTTTTGCGTGACTTTCAATTAAAAGTATGTGATGTATTCCTATCATAAAAATCGCAGCATTCGTAGCACATACTATTCTATGTTTTCTGACTATTTTAAAACAGTTTTGTTAGGTAACTTATATTTTAAAGTGGAATTTTTATATCACATTTTTTATTACGGAAATTCTATCAATGACATAAAGCTACACTACCGCTGAAAACAGATTTTCAACGATTGGCGACGGAAGCAAAGCAAAAAAGCTAAACGCTAGTGATTGATAAAATAAATACAGGATGAACTCTTTTTGTTTGGTGTTGGGGTGAAAATGATCATGGACGTCCTGCATCCTGGGGCGGACGGAGGGGTCTGTCAGACTCCTGACAAATTCCACCTCATGTTCCCTCGTACACTTGCGGGGGGGGGGGGAGGGTTACGGGAGCACTTAAGCAATCTTCATCGCACACTGCTCGAACTACAAAGTTCATCACCATAATTTCAGCCAAAAGACGTCTGTCTACTGCTAGAAATAAGACTCCCTTTCATGTACGTCTCGTATCCGGCGAATTCCCGCGGACTTCATTAGGTCATTAGTCTGCCTTATGAAATACCAAAGACAAAATTATAAAGACATTTTCTCTAAAATCTAAAACATCAGCCACTTGGTACCATCCCTAGTCTTACCGTGATCGAAAGCTATAAAGCATGAAATCGAAATTATTCATGTAGCAGCTATCTAAGTGAAGATACGGGCCGCATTCCCCACGTAAATACGAGTAATGAACAGGTAGAATACTAGTAGGAATGTTACTGGAATTCGTGGGATTAAAAGCAGTAGGTTTTATGATGAAACTATCTTTTTCCAGAGGCTTTGTGGCATAACTCACAAGATTAGTTATTTTCTATGTCATTCGGCTGTAGTGTTAATTTGTACCAGGATCAGAGGACTTCCAAAAATACTTCCTACAAGTTATCCCAATGGAAACTAAAAAGTAGAAGCCTATGTCCTAATCGAGCCATCGAGGTCTTCCTGTCTGTCTCAAATTCGATATTCGAATATTCTTCTGTAAAAGGAATTGCCATTTCGAGTGTGTTCTGCAATAACAGTGTTTCATTGTTGGGTTCTTTTGACGGGAATAGACAGTTCATGTTATCCACGTAATCCCGTTACATGTTCATACTGTTACGAGCTTGGGGTTCGTGACAATAAAACAGCCGATTAATTAACCAAAAATGACACTTTAATTTACTTTAAACTCACTAATTATAAAACACAATCGCACTATTGAACACTTTTGATTCGCAGATGAAGATCGCTTTCAAAGTTATCACTTCTATCGTCAAATCAATACTGACTCAGTCGCGGACTTTACGTAGCGCGACAGTATTTCTAGAACCTTCTAGTACGGAAACATCGAGAAGGTACACACAGGTCCCGAATGACCAGATGTCGAAACCTTGGAATGTTCCAGCTTAGAAAAGTCTGAAAAGATCTTGACTCTACTAGTTCTGCTACTCGATACTAGATGGCGGTGGTAGTAGCTAATGTCGCGATGTACCCGGCATTAATTCTGGCAACAACGTAACAATGCGTGTCGGATATAACGCACGCAATAATAATGAATATTCTCTGCGCATTTTCTTGCTTGCATACCAAACTCTTTCGTTGTTTGTACCTACATTTTACTGTATTATATAAACCGTTCAGTTTGGCAGGTTCATTTGAATGCGAATCTTCCGTTTGAAGCCCTCTCGACATGCCATCGGGTATAAAATATAAACAACAAACGATTTCAGAACCTTGTACTCTGAAAATAAAGTCTGAAATTGTAAATGCAGAATATTCTTCACCGGAAGAAATATTGTCTTTGAAAATACTTATGTTGGAGCGAAAGGAATATTTTTAAATCTTGACAAAGTAGTGCAAACTGTTGGTTTATGGTATAGGCATGATAAAGTATGAAGTTCGAAGTTTGGTTGTAAATTTCTTATAGACGTCTAATAAATTTAAAGTTAACTAGCACTTCGCCTGCGATTTCGTTCGCGTGGGTTTAGTAGGTACTCCACGAACTTCATCTTCTATTCCTCCCTCTTTATAGGGTAACTAGCTGACCCGCGCAACTTCGTCTGCGTCACAATTTTCATTACTGCTCCGCTCCTATTGGTCTTAGCGTGATGATATATAGCCCATAGCCTTCCTCGATAAATGGGCTATCTAACACTGAAAGAATTTTTCAAATCGGACCAGTAGTTCCCGAGATTAGCGCGTTCAAGCAAACAAACAAACAAACAAACTCTTCAGCTTTATAAATTAGTATAGATGTGTAAATTACTTATTAATAGACTCAACGTAGTGCAGTTCGCTCTAACCATAACATTTTTTTACTTAGAGTATTTTATACCCGTCGTAACCTGTAAACGAACGGTCAGATTTTAATAATTTAAAGTGTATTTTACTTGTACATAATCAAACTTAATTATCAAACCATTTAAATGGATAAGAATTAATATAACTATACCAAAATTACCACTTTTCCATCCCGCCCGGGTTTTGATTGAATTATTTGAACAAAAAGCGGTCATTGCGACTTAACCGTAATAGTTAGACACATGCCCTCGCGATTTTTTTATAGGTAATAATGAGAAATTAAATTAAGGACCATATTATTTTTATGTATCACCAATAGTTTTCTCAGCGCACGCCAAATAATGAATTTTATAGGCAAAATTTTACTACTTTGGGTTACATTATTGCAGTTTTCTTGAGGAATTCAATTATTTTTTGAAAATATAATATAGCCTATGTTCATCAGGGATAATGTAGGATTCTAATGGTGAAATAATTTTGATAATCGGTCCAGTAGTTTCGGAGCCTATTCAATTCAATTCAAACAAACAAATCTTTCCTCTTTATAATATTGGTGTAGATATAGGTGCATAAATAGCAATTCTTAATTCAGATACAGACAACATTTTGTATTGAAAATGGTAGTTACAATCTGCTTAGTAATCTTCTCCCGAGAAATTCAACCAATACCTATTTCTGCTTTTGCGAAGAGGTGTTACTGTGTCCTAGTTAAAAGAATATTGTTCCTGGTAAACTAACATAACACAAGAGACGGCTAACTGCCAAATAAATATGTGATATTTGTATATTGAAATGTATTCCCATGTTATAATCCCATGTTTAGTGTTAAAGTCCTTAGACGGTGTTTAACACTAAACATGGGATTATAATTGAACGATTTGATTCCCAAAACTTGGATTTCTCAACTCGGCAATACGACAAACAAACCCACGCCGTTGTTGGTGCCTATAGGCGCGGAAACATAGATGGTCAAATCAAATACAAACTGCGATGCCATCCACATCGCCTTAAATAGGACAACATGGCGAAGTAGATTCCACGAGAAAATCATTCGTCGAGGTTACGATCGTTAGCATTGAGGTCCTAAAGACGCAAGGAGCGATAGACGGCAGTACAGTTGGCGTCAGATAGATCGACCGACTTAATTTTCATTCATAAACCCACGAAAAACTCACTACTACGATAGTTGAGTCATAAAACTAGACACAGAGAAAAAAAATAAAGATCCAGATCTTATATTTTCAACACTAGCCGTCAGTATGAACGAGGTCATTCGGATCACAGGTCTCAATTAATTTTTAGCTCGTTGCACAGTGAATCATCTGTATCTATCAAATTGAATTACCGCTCATCACGAATGTAAGGATTGCCAGAAAAGTTTTTGTAATTTGTAAATATTTTGAGTGTTGTGGAGAGTTTGTATCATATTAATTGATGTACACTGCGGCACGATGGATCGATGATTTGAAGAATGTGGCTGGCAGCGGATGGATGCGTACTGCTCAAGACCGGGATGGTTGGCGCTCTTTAGGGGATCAGGCTTACGTTTAGCAGTGGATGGCAATTGGCTGATGTGATTATCTTGAAGATTAATAACCTACTTGGTCAGCTGGTTTATGGCATAGAATATAACTATTTTTTTTATGACCCTTTTCTCGTGAATGCTTTAAAAGCGAGTATCGGAGTCTACGCAGACAATCGTGACGTTACAATGCGATTCCCATTCATCGTTGAAAATTATTTTACGCGTCTCTCTGTACGGGGCCTTTTGGGATGACAGAAGTCTAAATAGGTCTAATATTTTCTTACCAGTAGCACGGGCCTCTTCCTACCCTTATTCCATGTCACTTGGGGTCGGCGCAACAGGGTTTTTTCTTCCATTCTTTCGTATCAGCCATCACTAACTCCTTTTTCTTTTATATCTCTCCTCACACAGTCCATCCATCTTTTCTTTGGCCTTTTCTCCCTTCCTCTCCTTTTCTATCATAACTCTTTCAGTTAACTATTTAGGAAGAACGTCTCAGTGAGTTCTGAAGACACTCGCAGAACCTCTTAGACCTCAAAGCGTACAACTATCAGCAATCCTGTGATTATGGCACTAATTCCCAAACATTATTGCAAATGTCTATACAGAAACCGATTAGTGATTGGTTTTATCATTTCCAACATAGACATCGGAATGTTAAGATCAGATCTTCTGCTTTATACCATCCGAGCGTTAACGCATGTACAGGATTTTACTGCATTTAAAACGCATTCTTGCACCCGAGCGTTCAGCCAACACATACAATGTTGCAAATCTGGTGTTTCTCAACGATTATGTCATACATTTATGTACATAAATAGTTGGTGAATGTGCTGTTTGATCATGAGTCTTCAGTTTATGGCCTTAGTAACTGCCTTGAGGAGACTTATGATCATAACACTTGGAAAGTGACGTCAGATTTTGAGATGATGCGTTTGACGGAAACACTTGATGTTGGTTCTGGTTTTCAGGATACACAGGACAAAAAATTAAGACTCTAATTAGTATCTAATAGGATTTTTATTTAGTTCAGTGAAATTCTTATCGAATTTATGTACCTACATACATCATACCACTTGTTGACTTAATGCATCGAATTTGCACTTCGTTCGTTTTTTGGATGCAAATCGTTTTTGTCAAACAGAGCCAATTTATATCCTCGAAGCCTTATAGCTTTGAATTCGGTATTTGAGACATGTCTGAAATCGGTCAAGATTTTTTTTCTGAACCTGCAATTGGTTATAAGTTTGGAATCCGAATCGTCGTCTCTCCTTGAGCAAGCGTGGTGATAATAATCATGCTTTCTCCCTATAGAACGTAAGAAATAAATAAATATTTTGTTTTTTTTTTTGGGTTTAGTATACCTTTTAAATGAGAAGAGGTCCTTGCACAGCAGAGAGACAGTAAAATGTAGTGAGCTATTTTAGGTATAATCATCATCATCATTTTAGCCGAAACACGTCCACTGCTGGACATAGGCCTCCCCCCAAATGTTGCTACAACCAACCGGTCCTGTGCATCTCGCATCCATCGGCTAACCGCGACCCTCACCAGGTCATCGGTCCACCTTGTGGGAGGCCGCGCCAACGCTGTCCATTAGAGTGTATTGGCCATTAGAAGAATCCTTTTTCCCAGTATAATAATATACTACCGTTATAAAATAAACAAGCTCCACACTAAAACGAACTGCGGCACTCTATACCCACAAATTGTGGCAAATAAACATTATAAAACGGCAAACATACTCGTAATGACTCATAAAAGGTATGCGGGATAATTTTAGTTAGCGGTACATGTCGTGAGCCGCTTCTCTGGCACGGATCAGATGGGAGGCGCAGGCGCAGCTTTGATGTTTCTTGTTAAACAAACGATTGTTGCTCGTTTAGCGAATGGTGTAAGGATTTGGGGGAGATTTTTGCTGGTTTGAGGTACCTAAGTGAATAGGTGTGATTTCAGTGAATGGGGTTTTTCAATGACTGGGCCATAATTCTCTACAAAAGTATAGTGCGTGTTAGTGTATGACATTTGAGTTTTAGGTGCTAAGATATGCCGCTTTTCTCATGACATTTTTCTTCACATTTTTTCACGTTTTAAAAGCAGTGGTCGGGGCCGTTACCCCTTCATATTTTAAACAGCGTCTAAGTTTTTTTTTATTTGCCTCTGTTAAACATTATCTTTCCAAAGATAATGTTTAACAGAGGCAAATAAAAAAAAACTTTTCAGAACAAAATATATTTAATTCAGTAGAGATCAGATTCTATGGATCGGACCTTGAATTCTTAATAATCTTGATTATGTTACAAAAAAATAAAGCTGTATTTTCTAGACAAGAATCCAGACAAACTAAGATTAATTTATATTATCTATAATACGTATTCAGCATTCAGCCTACAGCCGATGGCAACGAGACGTTTTCTATAATCAATATCAGTTCAGAATTTAGTATATCTTAAAGATCTCCGTTCCTTTTCTGTGCTTTGATCGAATTAGGCTCTTATTCAAGATCCTTGATTTTAGGGTTCCTTAAATGTATTCCATGGTATTCCTTATATTTTGGATGCTATGTTATATAGAAGAAATAATAGGCTAGTTTCCACCATCAATAAATTGCAAATCTATAGAGTATTGAAAAATAATGGACACGTATTTTTTGTTTTTGTAAATCAATGAATATTGACAAAGATAAAATGAATCAAAACTCTGGAGAGGGGGCTGGCGACGTCACGTAGCTAGTAAAAATTGTACTATCGTAGTGACGTCACGTGAGTTTTGAACGTACAGTTTTTGTTTACGTGAAAAATACGTGTCCAATATTTTTTAGAAATCTATCTGACGGACTTATTCGTTTTTTTTTTCTTCAGTAAAATACCCTATTGTTTATGATTGAGCCTTTCCATCGGTACTGTAAAATTACAAGTTTTTTTATTTTTTTTTCGCATTTAGCGGGTCCGATTCCCGGTTAAGACAGGCGATTATTGAAAATTCCTTAAATGCAGTTCATATTGTTTTTAAAATATAAATGAAGTCTTCATTCAGTATTTTTTTCTTTCTACAGTATTTAAGGTACTTTCCTTCCATGTAGTCTGGGGACACCCAGTTTATATTATTTTATTCTGTTATTAGAATCCCTATCTGGGTATAGGCCTACTTTATATTAGGACTAGCTTTTACCCGCGACTTCGTACGCGCATATCCCGTTTTTTCCCGTTCCCGTGAGAATTTCGGGAAATCCTCTCTTAGTTCTCCCCTACACTCCCCAAGGAACCTACATGCCAAATTTCAGCTTTCTACGACCAGCAGTTTCGGCTGTGCGTTGTCTGTCAGTCACTCAATTAGTCAGTAACGGAAAAATCTTTACTCTATCTATACTAATATATAAAGCTGAAGAGTTTGTTTGTTTGTTTGTTTGCTTGAACGCGCTAATCTCAGGAACTACTGGTCCGATTTGAAAAATTCTTTCAGTGTTGGATAGCCCATTTATCGAGGAAGGCTATAGGCTATATATCATCACGCTAAGACCAATAGGAGCGGAGCAGTAATGATAATTGTGACGCAGATGAAGTTGCGCGGGTCAGCTAGTTTTATATATATTGATTGATTGATGGATGATTATCATTATTTGTGCATTTCTTTCTTTCTACCCATGTCAACCAGCATGCGAAGCTTAGTTAATCCAGGAACATAAAACGCTTACATAATGTGACTCAACTTTTAAATTATAATAAATCCATTTCTAAGAATGTAGAGATAGATTCATAACAGCTCATAAATTTAACGATTCGGACATTGATTCTACATTGTCAGAAATATTAAGCGAGACATAAAACTCAGCTGTAACTCTGTCTGGTGCCATTATGTCTTGTTTACGACGTACCTATGCGTCTATCTTTGACGATGCATGCGGATTTCGAATTCAAATGATGTATATTTAGGTCAATATCTCGATTGTGGCTAGTTCGATGCGAGGCTGTACTAATGGCGAAATTGTTTGGTGTTCTGGCAATTAATAGGCGTTCGTTTGCTGTTTGCATATAAGATTGAAATGATATCTAGTTTCATTTGATTTGGAATCTTAACAGCAATAAGCGTACGTTATATGATAATGATAAAAGTTTACTTCTAAAGGTGCTTTATTCGAGAAGACAGTTTTTTCCAACAGTCCCTCGGATGTTTCTAATTTAAATGCTATCACTTCACTTGCCTTGTTTTAATCACATATCAAATACTAAAATTTGTATGTTTGAAACTGGCCTAAGCTATGTTTAACTGGCCATCAGAAAACAAATTCAACATGGATTTTTTTAATTTTTGAATACGTAAGTATTCAAAAATTAAAAAAATCCATGGTTTTTGTCTCAGCAACTATCGATGTCAATTTTTTTTAGTATATTTTAGGAGCCAACGTTGCGAAATTTGTTCGACCCCGCGGCTCCTGGACGCAAAGTGCATTAGGAGAAACATGGGCTTTAGTCAGGAGCCTGACACTCCATTTCGCTCGACCCGGAATCCAGAGTCATTTAATGATTTCCCATCCTTTTTGTCAAATTGAGACTAGAATGTGAACAAGATAAAAATGCGAAAGGTTCTTTTTTTTAGTTACCCAATGTTATCCAACTGATGGTTAAGTCCTTGCTCATATTTATCCAGCTAACTTTATCACTCTTTTAGGTAACGTTTTCTTAATATACGGGAATACTACTACTTCTAACCAATGTCTTGCGCCGACTTTACAATATTCGGTATCATGTTGCACTCCAGGTATTGAATCCAGGTCGAGTATAGACGGAAGCTGCGGTGTGTTGCTAATTGTGGACGTTATTATTCGGAAGGAAATGGTCTGGGCTTAGCCTGATTGTTAATTACTGGCTTTTTGTCTGTATAGCGGAATGTGATGAGTTAAGGAGAATGTTAAGCGGGGTGGAAAGGGGCTTGATTAGAAAAAAAAACATTGTTTGTATCAGAAATATAAAAAACTTGTTTATTATATCTATGGATTGTATGCAAATTACTTAAATAGTTTTTATTTTATAAAAAACCGGACAAGTGCGAGTCGGATTCGCCCACCGAGGGTTCCGTTCAAGTTTTTAGGTAGGTACTCATAACCTACTTTAACCTTTAAGTACCGACGTGCATTTTTTGTAACGTTAGTGCCGACGTGAGGCCTGAAAGGCCGCTTATATTATGTAGTTTTTCTTAAAGAAAGCGTTGATTTAAAAAACAAAGGGTTTTAAGAAAAAATAGGCATAGAAAGAAAATAAACTTTGTTATATTTTTAAATTTATGACTACAATAATATTTGGCTTGAATTTTGGGGGAAAATCGGACTACTAGATATAAAAAATCATAACACAAAGAATAATCCTCTCAGAATATTAAAAAATAGTGTTTCTTACTTAAGACTAATTTAACTTTAAGAAAAAAAATACAGTAGGAACATAAAAGTTAAAGAAAAAAAAATGTCCACAGTCAAACTACACCTTAAATTCTAAGCACAGTCAGGGCACACCTGTTTCGCGCACTGTAAACAAACGTGTTTTTTGCACGAATAGCACCTATACGTCGATTTTCTTTTCAGTTTCGGTTGACAAGAAAGACATGTCTTGCGTGTCTTGACTTCTTCAGCTTCTTCAGATGCCTCCGGCTTATCAGAACCAAGTACTCTTGCCAAACTCATCCTAAGTTATATAGGTACTCGAGAAATAATATTATGTTGTGGTGTTCGAACAGATGATCTGCCTGGAGGTGATTTAGACCACTTATATTTATTCTTTCCTCTAAAACATCCCAGCCTTGAAAGCGGAACATCTTCATCTGATGACGATGACGGCGCGTCCAGGTGTTCAGGTTGAGTTTCTTTGGTATCAGAAATATCAGTGCTAGTATCCGTATCATGCTCACTGTGCTCCGGACAAAAATCTTCACCACCGTCGTCAACCTCAGATCCACTAGAATCTTCATCGGCGATCCAGTCCTGAATCACTTGCATAAAATTTGGATTAGATTCATCTATATCTATCCTAGTTCTCTTTGAACGCTGTAAATCTGTCGCAGAACTATTTCTTTTACTACCTGAAGGTCCTGGTCTATCCATAGTTTACAATATCTGCAAAAATTACAGTTTACTGTAACAAAGAAATAAAACAAAAAACTTACGTTAGTACCGACGTGAGGCCTGAGAGGCCGCTTCGGAATTTCAAATCGTAATTACTCACCAAATGCACGCGCGACGTCACGTCTTCCTGTTTCGATGTCAACGTGGGCACTGTTCTTGCAGCTACTTAAAAGCAGGGATCGGAATTTCGAGAGGAAAGGGGTTAAGTAGCAAGTCAAGTGCCTGCCGGGGCCTCTCAGACCGCACGTCGGTACTTAAAGGTTAAATAAAGAATTTTTTTTCAAGATTTAGTTGCAAATGTATAATTTTCAGATTTTTCCGTTTACTTACAACTATAAGATGGTATTGCTAAATTTCATAGTTCTCTAGGTCAACTGGAAATACCCTATACATTTTGATCCCCTTGAGAGTGTCGAAATATACGTTTTTTGTGGCATAAACGGCCGTATTTTTTTTTGCGTTAACTTAGAAATTTTATTTTTTCACAGGGACAGTAAGTAGACTTGAGTATATGGTTTGAATTTTAACTTGTTACCTCCACGCGTTCTCGAGATAAAGGATCTTGCGGACGGACGGACAAAGCGATCCTGTAAGGGTTCTGTTTTTCATTTTGAGGTACGGAACCCTAAAAAAAGTGATACAAAATAAAGCAACGACCAAACCTTAGCAAGTAGGCCTCAGCAGTTTGTCTATACTTACTATAATAAAGCTGTCGGATTTGGAAAATTCTTTTTATATAATTATTATTATAAGTCACATTCATGAGGAAGGCTATATATAGGGTACGGGAAAGGATAAAGGGGATATGCGCATACGAAGTCGCGGGTAAAAAGCTAGTGTATCTGTAAAACCGACTGCAAAATCAAAAGGTACATCTGCAGCCTCTTAGGCTAATGAGGAAGCCTCATAGTCATTACTCTAGTGCGAAACTGTAAGAAGCGATTTGTCAAGGCCAAAGTAATATCCTTGACTATTTATTTATAGTGTCAATGCACTCGGAACTAGAATTACATCTAGAACGTTTTTAAGATACACTGAGATAAGAAACTTGTTTCGTCACATACGAACTGGATAATCTAGAAAGGTTTTAAACTAGTTCGTTTTCCAACACTTACGCGGCTGCAAAGGAAATAGCCAAATTCAAAATCCGGTTTGCCAGTTATGTCACAAAAACTAGCTGACCTTAAAAACGCAGCGATTTACATAAAAGAAAAACCGGTCAAAAGCGAGTCGGACTCGCGTGCAAAGGGTTCCAACCGATTTTTTTTTAACATGTTATTTTGACACTATAGACTTCTTATAGATTTTCTTGTAATCTAAAGTTAAAGATCTATCATCCCCATTTTTTTTTTCAAAATTTTAGTCTTTGTAGTTTTGGAGATAAGAGCGTGAATGGTCATTTTTCGTCTAATTTCTTGAATAACTTCAAAACTATTTATTTTAAAATTATGCAAAAATATGTAATTAAAACCCTCGCAGTAAGCCTTTTCATTTGTTATCTCACACGATATTGATCAAAAAAAATTTTTTTGCGTGCACTGTCAGTAACGGAACAATTTTATACTTATGTTAGGACTAGCTTCTGCCAGCGGCTTCGCCCGCGTGTTCCCTAGTGAACATACTCCTGGGATAAAAGGTAGCCTATGTCTACACTAATATTATAAAGAGGAAAGATTTGTTTGTTTGTTTGAATTGAATAGGCTCCGAAACTACTGGACATATCTGAAAAAATATTTTAGCATTGGATAACTACATTATCAGGGAGTAACATAGGCTATATATTATCCCCGTATTCCCACGGTAACGGGAACTACGCGGGTAAAACCGCGTGACGTCTACTAGTCCTTTATAAGGCTCTAAATTATCTGTGTACCAAATTTCATTTAAATTGGTTCAGTAGTTTGGCGTGAAAGCACGACAGATAGACAGACAGAGTTACTTTCGCATTTATAATATTAGTAAGAATATAATCCTGTGATTGGTAGCATCATCTGTCATGGCGTCGTCTATTCAAGTGCCAACAGCCTTTTACATTTGCTTAATGTTTACGGTGTTAAATAAATCACTCGGCAGCTCATTATCGGACTATGTGACTTCCAACTGCCAATTTTATTAATCTTAGTCAGTATTAGTGACATTTTGGGTAATAATTTAGCTTTTTTTGTGCAAGCCACATGACGAGTTTTTTTGCGGATGAGTTATCCTCGAATCCGTCTGTGCAATTTATGAGGTGACTAGCTTTTGCCAGCGGGTACATTCCCGTGAATGTCGAAAATTACCGCACGGGGACATAGTCCCGGGATATAAAGTGTCTGTTATTCTAGACTATAATCTTTGTCTGTGTCACATCCAGATCTAAACGCATCCAACCAAACTTCCCAATTTATGATAGTAGTAAGATAAGTAAGATTTCGCATTGGTTACTTTGACTGCAATCATTTTTTTCTGTCTGGTCATTGTCACTTATGTATTCTCTTAATCAAGAATCTGAAAAGAAAAGAAAGAAAGATAAAACGTTTATTTGCTGGTGGTTATCTACTTCCGCCTTTTGACCTTGCAGCATCAAGGGAAAATGACGTTGACATCACTGCATCGAACTATCACAAAAATAATACACCAGAGTAGTTCCAGGTTGCGGAATTTGTTCGAAAGAGTCACCCTGGCCCTGGAACATGGATGGGAGTCAGTAAGAGTCGGAACCTTCCGCTCCGCCCAGAGTGGAAGGAGTCATTAAGTCAGTCAGGGTAGTTCCAGAGGAATCTTCAAAACTAATTTCTCCCTAGATGGACAGTTCTTCTGTAACAACTATGATTTTCATTCGTCATTACCAAGGCCCATTTAAAATCTTCACATTGCATTCCATGAGGCCTAAATCTATTTGCTGATAATCCATTCACGTTTCAATAAGTTCCTGGGCTAAACCCAGCTCATAGCCGGTATTTGCTGGCATACACTGATAGCCATTCATCATAATCTGAGCTGAGATGTTAAATCCGTTACAGTGTTTACTTTGGACTTGCATCCCGGCGGATTTAGACGCATTCTGAAAAGGGCTGCCGTTGTGTGGCTGTCGATTTTATTGGTTATTTTATTTTATGGTCCTACGGTAGAAACATTTGATTTTTTTTGTACTGGATATGTTTCTTTGTAAAATGGTATCCAGTGTAAATTTCAAAAAGGTTCATCATCGTCATATCAGCCGAAAGACGTCCACTGCTGGATATAGGCCTCCTCCAAGTGTCGCCACAACAACCGGTCCTGTGCGTCTCGCAACCATCGGCTACTCGCGACCCTCGCCAGGTCATTGGTCCATCTTGTGTGAGGCCTTCCAACGCTAGGTACGTCTTCTGATATATGAAGTTCCACAGTTCATGAAAACTGATATTTTGATGAAAATATTTAAAAAGTTTCAAATTATGCCATTCGGGTTGCCACTTTAGGCATACTGTAGGTTGCAAAGCAGCTATGAAAGGTCCATGAACCAAAGTCGTTCATTGACTGTGTACCCACCTAACCGGCTTTGAACTAATCTAACACGAATTAATCCCTTTGAACACGTCTCAACTTAACCCTGAAACGGTAACATTTACCGAAACGGATTCTATGACGTTCTAAACACAAATTCACGTCAAATTGAACAGGGCCCAATTATTGGAACGCGATGGAGGTCTGTCATTTAAGTTTCCATTTGAAATGGTAAAGATAATATAGGTTTAACTAGCTGACCCGCGCAACTTCGTCTGCGTCATAAAATGTAATTATTTACGACATCACATTAGAAACCTCAAAAATAACAGTATTTCTCCACTATTTAATGGATGTTATTATACATATAAACCTTCCTCTTCAATCACTCTATCTATTAAAAAAAACCGCATCAAAATCCGTTGCGTAGTTTTAAAGATTTAAGCATACATAGGGATATAGGGAAAGAGAAAGCGATTTTGTTTTATACTATGTAGTGATGTAGGTTTTCAGGATGTATGACAGGCTTTGAATGGAAATAAATAATGGATAAAGGAATAGTGATGGATAATACCTATGAAAGAAGAAATAGGAGCCAGGTTTGCTTGCTCGTATCAAAAAGCTGTTAATACTAATTTATAGTCTTTGCAGAGCCCATGTTAATCCTGTCCACTACAACTCCTAAAAGCCACAATGAGTACCACTAGAAAAGCGCCAAGGCAATGAAGCTCGACAAGTCCTAAAAAACAATGCCAAGGAAGTTGAATCTTTCTAGTACGCAGCGAAATTAATCAGAAATGAACAGTGGAGAACCAAGGTTATCGACATAGCCCGAAGGATCGCCAAACTAAATTGGCAGTGGGCAGGGCACAGTGCTCGCAGAACAGATGGTCGATGGGGATGCGAAAAGTTCTGGAGAGGCGATCGCGTACCGGAAGGCGTAACGTTGGAAGGCCTCCCACAAGGTGGACCGATGACCTGGTGAAGATCGCGGGTAGCCGATGGATGCGAGACGCACAGGACCGGTCGTTGTGGCGACGTTTGGGGGAGGCCTATGTCCAGCAGTGGACGTATTTCGGCTGATATGATGATGATGATGATGGAACAGTGGAGGAGTAAGAATGATATGATTTCCACAAACATCAAGTGGGTGTGATGATATGAGGATGATGATAAGTGGTTATAAGTTTAATAATAATTGCCCAAAATTATTTCGCAGAAATCGATCTAAACAAACAAGCAAGTGAAACTAAATCAAAGCTTCCAAAAATCAATACGCCACATTAGTTCTCGAGGTCCTACAAACCTAATTTACGATGTACACACGAAGATAGCTGCTTTACATAATACATAACCTCATTTCTCGTCACTAGGTAAAGGGAAATTGTTCCATTTACTAGACTCGAGCTTAGTGCTCCTATTTTGGTCTACAATGTTAGGTTTATAATTAAGTTTGTTTAAGTTCATTAAGTATTCTTCGTTGGAGAGGATCTCTCTATTCTGTTTTGCTTAATTTTGATTTATTAATGAGATGGTCAGTTTTCATAAGTCTCTTGCCTTTTTTATAATTAGCTGATGTAGCATCATCTGCTGGGCAAAGACACTGTTCACTGAAGCCCTTTCTGAATTTTTTTTCCTGCGCCACCTGATACAAGCCTCCTGCCCTTATCCTAATTAATGGGGGTTTAATCAGCACGCCATTTTTTTTTCATAAATCTCTTATTCGTTGATGCGAATAAATACTTAATCTATTCTATTCTATTCTATTCATTTTATTTTTAAAAGCCTTTATCAGAATTCATTCAGTTTTTTTGTCTCTAAAGAATCGTGTCGTGTCGTCTTCCTGACACTTATTTTTTTTTCAGCATTTCGCCCGCGACTCCGTCCGCGCTGCAATTTTCTTATGGATCTTTATTTATTTTCTAGACATTATGTACTAAAACCTTCCTCGAGAACCACTCTATCCATTGGTGAAAACAGCCTGAAAATCGGTGCAGAAGTTTTTGAGTTTATCGCGAACAGACGGACGCGGCGGAGGACTTTGTTTTATAATATGTAGTGATTAACAAAGATAAACTGAAAGTAATATTTTCTTAATTACTCGCTATGACTGTCAAAACAAAGCAAATATGGCATTTCCTTTGGTAGTATGATACAAATAAGTGATTCTTGTTCAAATTCAGTCCCATTTAATGAACTAGTCGTGTTTTCGAGAAAGCGAACGAACTTCCTTTTGCTGTGAGAAAGCGAGTTCGCTTTGACGAGTTTTAAAGAGAACTTCTACCATCTGATTTTCGCTGTTCTAAAGATTTATTAAATCTGTAACAGACAACTTAGATCTACCAACGCTTGCTTTCAAAATAAACGACTCAACCTCGACTCGATCAAATTGACAGTTATTGCTTGTTATTTATTGAAATATACGTCTTGGAAGCGAGATTTTTTTCCGTTGTCATAGCGAATGAATCGAAAAGGATTAAGAATAAGAAGGAAGAGGTAATTTACTGGTAGGTACATATTCGCCTTGTTCGCTATAAGCCTGCATGTGTACCACTACCATACATCTATACGAATATATAAAGCTAAAGAGTTTGTTCGTTTGCTTCAACGCGCTAATCTCAGAAACTACTGGTCCGATTTGAAAAATTCTTTCAGTATTAGATAGCCCATTTATCAAGGAACTATAGGACTATAGGTTATATGTCATCACGCTTAGACCAATAGGAGTGGAGCAGACGAAGTTGCGCGGGTCAACTAATAGAGAATAAAAAAGATGGACATTAAACGAAAAAAAAAAAAAAGTTCTAAACAAGGAACAATAAATTCTACACGCATGTAACCAAAAACTTTTGCATTAAATCAAACTACATCTAGATTCCCGACAACCCTATCTAACTGATAGTTTCATAACATCACATCACATGCGTCCAGATGTTTTTTTTCCAACTTCACACACTAAAACGTTGACATTTAGAATGCAAAGATTTTATAACTTGTGTATAATTATAATTTACGATCATATGATTCTTTCAAAAAGATTTATCACCGAGTATTTATTATTTTTATGTAAGCTAAAGATGACAGATGGTGGATCTAGGAGTGCTTTCAAAGTCGACTTGACGTAATTTAGATAAATTGTGCATTGTCCTTTTTATTGTTGGAAAAAGTACGTGCGTGTATGGATGATGATTAGGCTATATTTATTAGGGTTCCGTAGTTATCATCCAAAGTTGGTTGCAGAAAAAAAAATAAGAATCGTGAACTAATATTAGTTCAGTAATTGATTTCGATCCCAAAGCCCCTAGACCTTATATATTTACTCAGTAACAAAATGTGTGGGATAGAATAGGAATCTTAGTCCATTAGTTTTAAAGAGTAGCCTTAAATCAATCTCAATCGTTTTATAGGAACCGTCAGGAGAAGATTCTTAGTTCAACGTTTAATGTAATGTTTTATATTATAGTATACGTACATTACATTAAGCGTTAAATTATTTAGAATGGTACCTATTTCTTAAGTGAACGGTATAAAATTTAACCCTTCACTTAAGGAATAGGTACCTTTTATTGTTTTTTTTTAGTTTATGACCCCAATTCGTCCTACATACTGTTTTAAAATTCCAGTAATTTCATATAGCCTACTTACGCGGTATCTCGTAAACTTTTTGATGGTATTCCTAATAATTTGCATAATAATAATATACGGCTGTAATATCAACAGCTAGAGGGCAACATTGTTTTGACAGACGAACACGGCAGCATTATAACTTCCCTATTTATGTACGGAACCCTAAAAAGGCTCTTTGTTTAGTCCTTTCACTTCTTACTTACATTATCCTGGATTATGTGTCAAATCTACTGTCTGCTTAGGGCTGTGATTTATAACGGCTATTTCGTTTGCTCTTTCATCGTGTGAATTATCATGTGTGATATATTCTTGGAAAGGAGCTGTTTTATTTTAACTTGAGAGTATTTCTTTATTCTGTTATGAGTTAAGTTTATGTCTTCGATCGGTAAATTGCTGTGTTATGACTAGTTAACGTCTGTACGCCTTAGTTCACAACTGGCTCTAATAAACTGAACTAAGTATTTCTCGCGAATCCTTTATTTATTCCTGCTTTAGTGCACAGGGCAAGTTTTAGAAGTCTTTAGATTTTTTTGCGAATCGTCTTTCCCCAAAAACATATCTTCTAAACGTGTCTCCATCTTCAGTAAGTATTTTAATTCCTGCAGTACCAAACCCTTGTTTTATTTCTGAGATTTAACCTCAGTCAATAGTTCCGTCGATACCACTTATCTTGCCTGACCTACCTCCTGAAACCAATACTTTAGAAGCGTTTAAACAGTTACCGATTGCTCTGCTTAAATCACCACAAAACCGCACTTGCGGTAACTAGATCTGTTACGTAGTTACAGATCTATTATTTAGAAGCGATGTGATCGGGCTGACTGAACTACTAGCAACTAATTCAATTTAATCAATAGTTGTGTGACTTGATTACCTTTTGACAATTGAAAGCAGATATACAAGGACTAATTTCGCCCGCGTGATCCCTAGGGAACATACTCCCGGGATAAAAAGTAGCCTATGTGTTATTCTAGACTATAATCTACCACTGTGCCAAATTTCATGAAGATCCTTTCAGGCGTTCTGTCGTGAAAGTGAAACAAACAAACATCCATTCATCCATCCTCACAAAATTTGGCATTTATAATATTAGTGTAGGATAGTAGGATTTTAGAAAACCGTGTGTGAGCATTAAAGCACCATATGACTAAACATAAGTCAAACAATTAACAGAACAGGTGAACGAACATCGCCCTCCTGCAAAAAGAGGAAGTAACCTATGTTTCGAAATTAAAATTGCTTTACGTTTTTATCCAGGACATGTTCTATCTGCATGATAAATACGTTCAGCGGATGAAGCAAACAGTAACAATTTTTATAATGAATGGGATTATTGACTTCACCATAGTCAGCTAAATACAGCACACCTGTAAGATCTCCATCTGCAAGCACTTCATTTTTATTCACCGCATACCAACCTAATAGTAATAAGTCTGAACGTTCGTTCTCCGTGCCAATTTGGAAGTTTCTGAGTAACAATATCATCTGCGCGTCTGGCCGGTCCGTTCGTCTGTCATCGTCCATTACGGATGATTGAACTTTCATACGTTCTGTTACATCTACTAATGACTAACAGCCATTTGTTATTTTTGTTTGGATCGATGGAAGGTCAGGCTAAGGTGAAGTATCAACGGAATTATTGTCTTGTTATAGTTATGTATTTTTTTTTGGGCGGGTGACAGTTTTTGTTTGGCTGCCGGAAGGAATAGTGTTTGTTAGTGAACGGTTACTATCGCAGAATGTTTGAATTCCTATTGTGGATTGTTTTGCTGTTTTATATGCGACACGAAGGGTTTCCTTTTGTTTTAGTTATGTTTGGCACGTAAGCGATCCATTACCGTCTTTATTTTCTATATATATATATCCGGAAAAAAGACATCAAAAGAAAACTAAATGAAAAAGAAGCAATCAAATAAACATCGAAAATTAGCTAATCACAGGATTAACGAAAAACGGATTAAAAAACAATAAAAAATGGCAAAACAGATAACATCGTCCAGATAAACTTTTTTTCATTACATCGCGTGATAACAGGAGTTGAAAGGAATGAGTTATTATCTTATTGAGCGAAGCGAGGCGTATTGTAAATACCACCGCGTTTGTCGCGGGAAGGCCACCATTACATTTACAGTACCAGCCTAACACGATATTTTGTCACGAACGAGATTTGAAAGAAACCGCTCCGTAGTTCCAAGCTTTAATATAAGTGTTTTGTATGAGTTTGTACTCTTTACAAAAAGGAAGATAAAGGATGTAATGATAGGGATCTAAGTACAAGACCGTTTTGTGTTTCAGCTGTATTTGGAAGCCTGAAAGTTTTGGAGATATTATTTAGAATGTACTGAAAGGCGTGTCTCACGCAAATGTATCCTGTTTTGTTAGATTAATTAGCCAGATTAGACGACAGCCATTAGTCGTCTCATTATTAATTGTTACTTCCGAAAGAATACCGTCATATACTTTTTATAACTGTTCATCATGATAATAATGATGCTTGGCTTGGGAAGCATACTTTGTAAAGTTATTTCCAGTTTGGCTAGGACATTGCAGGCTTGGAACACCTGATTGTCTGATAAAAAGACGATTCCGTGCTCCGGAAGGCACGTATAAGCCGGCCGCCACGTGGCGGTCGTCAAATAAACCATGTCAGAGGCCCTTCAGGCGGTTTAGAAACCGTGACACTAGGGGTAGAAAGAAATCAGGCTTGTCCTACTTACTGCTCTTCCTCCCCTTTTTCCTTTCACCAAAGCCAGTTTTATATCACTTTTACACACAAATTGGGGATATCGTAGCAATGTCAAAGATATGTGTCAGCAATCAGTGCTGTTCAAAACGTTCAAAGTCAGATATCTCTACAGGAAATCGGATTTAAGGATCATAGAGATTGTTGCCACTTAGATGGTGTATATTTTTGCTATGTTTAGTTTCCTTTTACTTGGCTGTATGTTCGTTTCATCCTTCGCTAGTTTGCGCGTGTTGTGGATGATATACAATGCTTACTTTACAAAATCAAGATTAGTAATTTTGGCTTCCGATACGGTGGCGTTTCAATAATACTTTAATTCAACTTGATTGATGCCGAAATTATCAACATTTCGTACGTTATTGAAATCAATGACAAGTTAACTTACTCATTGATTTAATTCGTATTCGGTTTCTTATCGAAGGTAACTGGATTGTGTATGCAATGATAAGCTAGTATTAACTTGACAACTGGGCTTAACCCAGTTGTATATGTCCCTTGGTGCATATTGGCCTAGCTCTATTCTGTCTCCTGCTTGATAAGGAGGGAAGTGGAAATTATATATATTTTGTTTTTCCTACTCCTCCGCTTGTCTTTTTGATTAAATTCGTTGCAGGATCCAAGACAGTTGAATCGTTTCTCCGGGACTCGTCGGGCTTCATTGGCTCGGCGTTTTTCTGGTGGTCGCCACTGTTGATTCTGGCTTTCAAGAGTTGCAGTGGTTGGGAATTTGTGGCGGGCTTGTACAAAAAACAAAGCTATTATTAAGTGCTATTAAAATATTTGCTGACTTTGCCGTCCAAAACGCTAAAGCTAAAATTTCCCTTTTAACCTAATCTAATAAAATTCGTTGCTGTAACAACGGTATTGATTATACAACTGAGGGAGCAACTGATTGAATTATTCAGTTGATTGTTTGATTAATAACTTACTCTTTTACCGTTGCTATTCGTTTTTGTTGTTTGACTGATTTGGTTACCGGAAAGAATTTAGGGGGTCGTTCATTTAAAATGTTTTGCCTTACAAATTATGTTTTATCGTATAGGCTTTTCCGGACTTGTCATTAACTCCATATGACGCCTGTATTCACCGAAGGGTTACGAAGAGGATTTCGCTAGTTATGTTCAAGTTCTACGTAATGTTTAAGCTGTGCTCAGTTTGAGGCAATGGATAAGTCCCCTGTGCCTGTTGCCACCAACTGGGCACAAATCAAGACTCCAGGCTAATACCGCACCACCGGGTCCTCGTCGAGACGATCGGCGGCGGCGAACTATCGCGTCCGGCCCTGGTTCAATCCATGGTCCGGAGCGAGGAGGCATGGGAAGCTGTCACCTCCTTCTGCGAAGCAGTAATGCTGGCGTAGGAGGAGACAGAACGCGTGAGAGAGAGAGAAACCTCACGCCCCAGCCGCCGCAACAGAAGACACCCCGGGCGTCGGGAGTCGCAGGGCGATTTCCGGCCACCGCAGGCGCGGGCCTGCGGATGGCGAGTATTGGGTGGCTCGCCGTCCGCTCAGAACCAGGCCCGGGTCGACGGCGCGTTGTGTTACACGTGCCTCAAGGATGTCAGCATAGTAGACGGGGCCCGCTAGGGTCAGTGCCTGCCAGGGTTGCGGAATTTATTCGAAAGTGTCACCGCGTCCCTGGAACGCAAAGGGCACTAGGAGGAACACGGATGGGTTTTAGTCAGTAAGAGTCTGACACTCCCATCTGCTCCGCCCAGAGCGAGACGAGACATTTATGATTTCCCATCCTTAAAAAAAAGGGCTAATACGGAAAAAATCCAAATGAAAAATCCATTGAACGTTTACCCGAACTTCATGCTTACCGGTAGCGTTTACCACATTTGTACCAAATAGGGACATTTAAGTCAGAAACTTACCAACTACGTCGGTCAAACCTTAACGATTTCTCATAAAACCTATACATATCAAGAAATGTAAAGCTTACAAAGGAGCCCGTCCTTATGAAATAAACTGAAAGACCCGTTCTAAATTGTTCCTACCTTATATGATTGCAAGAGGACCGTGCGACCTTCACCTGTCCTCCAAATGGAGGGTCGTGCCACGTTTCTAATTTCCTGTTCCCAGAAAAGCGAAATAGTCCTTTAAAAATATTTTGTTTTCAGTAATAAAAATGTTCTCACAAAGGAAAGCCTGAGGATAAATTAAATATTCTAACCATTGATGAGGCCTTAAAGATAAATTACAATGTTTTAATCAAAGTTTTGTGATCCCTTGAACTTTAATTTTCTTAGCAATTTTCATTAATTGTAGTTATTTAGAAGCTCTTCAGTACTATAGAATCGGGGCTTTGGTTTCCAAACGTAAAAATGGTTCTATTTTTTCATTCTTATTTTGTAAAAATGTGATTGAAAGGAGTATTTATTATGTACTTTACTAGTCGACCCGCGCAACATCGTCTGCTCCGCTCCTATGGTCTTAGCCTATAGCCTTCCTCGATAAATGGGCTATCTAACACTGAAAGAATTTTTCAAATCGGACCAGTAGTTCCTGAGATTAGCGCATTCATGCAAACAAAAAATAAACTCTTCAGTTTTATATATTAGTATAGATCGATTGTACACCTCATAACAAGCACAGGAAAAACGCTTATAAAAACCAGTGAATGTGAAGGTGAATGTTAACAGGGTGTAATGGAAGAAGACAACGTGTTGCGTCGACGTCAAGTATTATGAGACAAGCAAGGAGATGATTAAGGCTGTGTAACAATGTACATGGATTTATTTTTGTGCTCTCGTGTGGGAAAATAAGTCGATCCAATCCATAAAGCAATGCATTTCTATTTAAATTATTTTTTCACCACCCTTGTCTGACTAGTAGAGAATTCTCCAGGCATTATTATGTCCGACATTGCATCTTTTTGAATGAACTTAAAAAAATAACTCAGTAGCAGGTCGTTGTCTGGATTTAAATCCCGCTAATGGCACTAATCCGACCCCTATTCCATGAGACTTAAACATGTAACTAAATGTGGGTATGCCATACGCCTTTGCCTCCCCTTCGTCGTATACAGGCTTGTTATGTCATGTTCCGTATCTCACGTTATAATATCTTTGACGTCAGATTACCTAACATATATCCAAAGTTGATTATTAAGGCTCAAGTATGACGTCATACATGAGCCCTGTGTTATCATTTTAGGGCGCCATCGAGAATTTAGACATGCTCTAACGACTTGCCGCATAACATTAGTTGTAAGTCTAATGGTGCTGCCTCAAAATGGTTGTAATCATGTTTATCTTGAGTACCAGTTATGTGGACAACTTATAGAAGCTTTGATGCTGTGCAAATGCTAGTTAAGATTCAAAGGACCTAATAATGAAGTAGTACACAGATAGGTAGGTCTGAAACATTACCATTACCAAGAATATTATCGCTCCTGTCCCTTCTTCTTTCATCTTCTGTTTCTGACTTACTTTTGTATTATTTCCACGTAGATCCAACAGATGTTTCATCATTTTTGTTGCTGCATGACATGTGTCGTAATTGGTACCTTGGGTTGCTTCGAAATGCATGTTTGTATTTGCAAAAATAGTTGCAGCATTGTTATGTTTAATATTTGCGTGTCCTCATCATCTTCATATCAGCCGAAAGACGTCCACTGCTGGACATAGGCCTCCCCCAAGCGTCGCCACAACGATCGGTCCTGTGCGTCTCGCATCCATCGGCTACCCTCGACCTTCACCAGGTCATCGGTCCACCTTGTGGGAGGCCGCGCCAACGTTGCGTCTTCCGGTAGGCGGTCGCCACTCCAGAACTTTTCGGCTCCATTGACGATCTGTTCTGCGAGCAATGTGCCCTGCCCACTGCCACTTTAGTTTGGCGATCCTTCGGGCTATGTCGGTAACCTTGGTTCTCTTGCGGATATCAACATTCCTGATTCGATCACGCAAGGAAACTCCAAGCATTGCCGTCTCCATTGAGTGACTTTGAGCCTTCTGATGAGGCTCATTGTGAGCGTGTACACCAACTCAACCATCCAAAAAGATACACAACACCGGAAATACCAGTCCGAAACAAACCCTTAAAAGCACATGACATAAGATGTTCCTACCCTACGGAAGGGATAATACAACGTCCCTATTCGGTCACCCATCCGTCCGGTGGCCGGCCTATGTGTAGCACGCTAATTGTGCCGTGTCACGCGATCCCATGGCTTTTAAAGGGATACAAATAGCCGTAGGGTTATTAGGGTGTTTGTTTGTGAAGTGTAGGTTCTTTATTATGAAATTGTTAGGGGTACAAATATTATGTGAAAGAATATTCAGTAGAGTTGAAATTTGTTACACGAGTAATACAGATTTTAGACTGTTTTTTCGTCTTGTAAAGCAAGACATTAGGGAACTGTCATGGTTGCGGAATTTGATCCCTGCAACGTAAAGGGCATTAAGAGGAAAACAGTTGGGTTTTAGTCAGTAAGATTCTGACATTTCCTTCCGCTACGCTCAGAGCGGCGAGTCATTTGATGATTACCCATCCTTAGAAAAAAGTCATCAAGGAAACCGGTTATTTTTCAAGAAAGAATACACACGTTGTTGGACATGCCTTACCATACCTTAGCCAGGTATGTCCACTTGTCCAACAACGAGACTGGTTAGTGGATTCTGCAAAATAGGGGTGTTGTTATATATTCTTCTTGGTCGTTCCCACATTGCTAAGGATTGCGACCACATACGACGCATCGCCAAGCCATGCGGTCTCAAGCTTTTAACAAGTCGGAATAAAATTTTCTGAATTAAATGTTTCAGTGGATCAGCTGATACATGAAATTTAGACAATGTTCATACGTAAGAATGTTTTACATCTGACAAAACAGACGATCAATTGTACGCACTCAACAAGGCGAATCACACCAAAATTGATGCGCCAATGTCTCACAAACTCTATTCGAAGTCAGACTGCACAAAAAGGACAAAACACATCAATGAAATGCAACCACTAACATCCACGTTGTGCAATAGAAAATAAACAAGCATCAAACGACTATTTATACAAACATTCGCGACTTGCCCACGCGCAGATGTGATACGAGACAACGTAATTACATGTTACTGCCGCTAGATGTCACTGTGCTACGGGATTAATCTTTTGAACGTTAATTTGAAAGGTGTTTTGTCTGTCTGTTTGCTGCTGTCAAGGAAGACGGTAACTGTCATAGGTTTTGATAGGTTAATCGAGAGTCAACGCTTGGCCGATTAAAGGAAATAGGCTAGTTCGACACTCGGCTAACTATCCTGTAACATTGGACAGAGATGGACTGCGGGTCTAAAAAGGCCACAGTAGTAAAATCAGCCAGCAATTCAAGCTACTCGAAACTGTCAAATCTTCCCAATCAACCTTGAACCTACGGCTTTAGCGATAAAAAAAATAATTTGACAGATTGTTGTATGATTAATATTATGATCCTAATATGATTCTACTTAAGTGGCTTTTTTAGATCCGCCGATCCCTATGTTCCTTTTTGATGATTTATTAACCGTATAAGCACTGGAACACTCACAAAATGCTCAAAATTGTCCGATAAATCGCTGTCAACAGAGCCCTAGTGTACATATTTGGCAACTATTAATGAAAAAAGGAATTAATCAACATAGAGACAGTATATATCCTTCTTATTCAGTTTGTGAAATATCTCTTATATCGGTCCAATATTGGAGGAGAAAACAGTCGAGTGCCAAACTTCGAATTATGACTTTTTACATACAAAGTCTCGCCGCCAGCATTTCCTCTTAAGAATTCCTGATACTTGTCAACCGTCACGGTATCGCTGACTCCTTTTTCATTCATATCACTCACACAATTCATCCTAGTTAAAAAAATCCTAAAAATTTAAATTTAAAATATCCTAATTGTGATTCTAGCCTAGCTTTTTCCCTACTATATTGGGGTCGGCTTCCAGTCAAACCGGATTCAGCCGAATACCAGCATTTTACGTGGAGCGATTGCCTACCAGACCTCCATAACACATGTGTAACACGGTACTTCTTGGCAAGACTGGCGATTCAGATTTTACAGGCTTCTGACAATCCGCAACGACTGCTTAAGATCTACTTTTGACAGTCGGAACCAACAGCTTAACATACTTTCCGAGACACGGAGGAAACTCGGTATGTTAAGATGGTCACCCATCCACAGATCAACCTTGGCAAGCATTGCTTAACCTTGAAGATCAACCCGTGCGGCTGTTATCATTTAGCCACGAGCTTCTCGTGTGTTTTGGACGTGATTTATAAAATCAGCTAGTTTCATAAGCATTTGCATATTTCGAAGAGATTTATCAAACAATCTGAAGTATGTACCATCTGGAAAAGTCAATTAGTGTTGAAGAATGGTATTAATTGGCACCAGTAAACAGAGTAGATTACTGCTTGTTTTGACATACTCTCGTTCCACAAATTCCTAGTAGATTCACGGTCGCAGTCTTAGTATTTTATTAACGCAGACATTGACATCATCTGTTCAGTTCTTTACAACTGTGTTGCTGCTAAAGGGACTCCAGCATTTAGCCTAATCGGATGTAACGGAGTATTTGTCATGGAGCGGAGTGACTACCTATATGACCTCAACAACCCTATTATCACAACCCTCCATGGTAAGGGACTACTTGCACTTGTTCAGCTTATGCCCATAGGAAACAACGATTTTGTATGGAGACGCGTACGCATCCTCTCAGCTTTCCGCGTCTATTTAGCTTTCGCGGTAAACAAGTATAAAATGAGGACAAATGTGTTATTATCATGCGAGTGCTATAGAGTTCAGTGCTGTTACTACTAGTTGACTTACGACGCTGTATGCGGCTGATAGAAGCAGAACTATATAAGTGTGATCATCCTTCAGCGAAACGCGAATGAGGCTGAATAAGTGTGAGTAGTCCCGAAAACTGGTTGTCTAACAAACAATCTATAAATCACAGCCGGGACACAGGCTGGACACCCATCCACGGCCTGATCACGACAAGCATAGCTTAACCTTAAACTTACTAACCATAGATTTGAATAAATTATCATCTGCCTAGCCTTTTCCCAACAGCATTGGGGTCGGCTTCCAGTCAAGCCGGATTTAGCTGAATACCAGTATTATATATAGTATTTATTTGAATAAATAAATAAATAAACCTGTGATCGACCGATGCGTATGTTGTTATTTCACCACGAGCCAAGCAGACTCCACGGTCATAGCTACTATTTCATGAATGCAAGCATCGCCACGTGCACGGCTAGTATTTCATTTAAAATTCAGCGGTATACACCGTGCTAAATCTACTAATTGGCGGTAAATGCCTTCGCCGTCCGCTTATAGAATGGAATAGGTTTCGGTGAGTAATTGCTGTCTCGTTTGTGTTTAGGGCTTCTGTTGTGGAAATATGTTTGTTTGTCATGTTATTTAGCTGAAAATTTAAGTGAGAAATATTAGGCTAGAAAATTGGTGACTATGGTGGTGACGCTCAATGGAGATGTGTAGAAGAACGACGTGCTACGCCAGGCTCAAAATGTCTTGCGGAATTTGTTCGAAAGTCACCGGACCCTGGAACCTTCATGATTTCTTCCCATACTTAAAAAAAACCGGCCAAGTGCGAGTCAGACTAGCACACGAAGGGTTCCGTGCCATAAACCTTATTTTTTATAGCGGCAATAGAAGTACACAATCTGTGAAAATTTCAACTCTCTACCTATTACGGTTCTTGAGATACAGCCCGCTGACAGACAGACAGACGGACGGACGGACGGACGGACTCCGTATATAATAGGGTTACCCTTCGGTTACGAAACCCTAACAAAGGCTCAAAAAACTGAGAAAAGATCAGGAGAATGATGATTTCACTAGTGGAAGAATTTCAATATCAATATTACTGCTTCTACTATTCTTATTACGAAGGAGGAAACTACCTATGTGTCTGAATACCACTGTGGTTTCTGGTGCAAATGTGCCATAAAGCCCTCCAGAAAATTTGATGCCCTTGCCTTTTTTAATGTAACTAGAGTTTACGAGGATAATATAACCATAACGATACACCTCTTTGAACCCCTACCGCAATTCAGTACACGGCCTTTTTTTTTAAAACCTTCCTGTCACACAAATAAATATTTTTTTCTGCTTTTTATCCGCATTTATTTCCAACGAATCGCATATTTATGAACGTCAGTCACGTGGAATAAATTCTTTTAAAAATATTCAATAAAATAATCAGTAACTGAAAATTCACTTTGATACCCACTTTGAATTCTTTATGCAAGATTTCCATAAATATCTCAGCCATAAAAAGGCCAATAAATGAGTGAGTAATACCCTTCTTGTAAATCTCTGAAGGAGCGTTTGTGTTTTGGGTAGAGTAAGTAGTCGAGTAAGGACAGGATAGTATCGAACTTGCTCGGTTTGTATTGTATCTTAGTATATTACTGTTGTTCTTTCATTTAGAGAGTGCACGGCTAGGCATTCTGTAACATTTAAACTAGCGTATTGTTTCTTATGAAAATCCAAGGTATTGTATGGAAAGAAGCATCCCTTTGTCTACAATTATTAGGGTACAAACCGCGATCACCAGTTAGTTTAGCCAAAGAAGGTATCACTGATGTCCTTTACAATCGTTGTCTGACGTTTACAGACTGTTGAGTATAACTATAGAAAATAAAATTATTTCGCTACATTACACGAGATACGAACAGTATGCACCAGTAAAAATTGTAATAAATAGTATGCTAAAATCAAATGTGTGACTCACGGCTGCGCTAAAAAGGTTCATTACAGTCGGAGAACCGTGCCTTTATCTCATTTCTGCCAGCCCTAACACTAACACATTTTAGTTGACCAGTCGACTAGCCCACTCTACCAATGTAAACACACCTCGTGTCGTATTTTATCGGTGGGCAGATGAAAGTGAGCGCAGTTAGTAAGGCGACATTAGTCACCAACTCACGAGGCGCTGGTTATTCTGTCCTTTAAATGTATTTGTACGTTATTTTGTACGTTTGCTTTGCTGGATTTAGTGGCCTGGGTACGAATACTTGTATCGTTGTTAGAGTGAATTGGCTCTGAAAATAAAGATGGTTTGCAATGATGTGAAAGAGCAGTGTTGGTTTCATTAAAACCTGTAACGAAAAGGCTCGACTACCATTTGAGGAGTATTGTGATGAATTGATGATGTTGGCATCAAATGAAAAAATCTGGTTTTTCATACAGTAATCCATACAGAAAATTAAAAAAAACTACGGAGTGCTACACTCCGGGAGTGCCGGCAGAAGTGAAAACTTTAGTATTAACGTTGTGTTTAATTATAAGTACAAAAATACTATCATTTATGAGGTAGAATACAATGTTTATTTATTGCGCTATCGTACACAAATATGACAATTTACATGTTATTATTCATAATATATCGTTATTTATTTATATATTACATTAATTTTTATCTCTTAGAAAAATCAACTTTCATCCATAATTTCGTAATTCCGTAATTTCGTATCCTTGGATACGCGTGGCACGCTGTACATAAACACAGACGGACATTCGCGCAAGCGCCCTGTGCCGCCTAAGCGGAGCAGCACACTCAGGCACGGTAGAAAGAGTGGGAGATACTAGTTCCTCTCCCTTCCCCTCGATCTTACGCTTTTTCGATCAGCATCACGTGACCCTGACGCGAGTCCGTCTTACGCTTTTTCGATCAGCATCACGTGACCCTGACGCGAGTCCGTCTTACGCTTTTTCGATCAGGTCACGTGTCCTGACGCGAGTTTAAGCTTTTATACCCATTACAGAAAAAGTGCTCAACGCCGCTAAAGAAGTTTTCACTTCAAAAAAGTCTCTTTTTGTTCTTTCTTTTACACCATCAACCTAGAATTCTAGATCGTCATTTCCTCACCTCTGTTTCCGCGAGAATACTCTGTCATTATCATTTAATCCAGAACATGTCCACAGCCGGACGTCGTCCCCAAGTGTCGCCGCATCGGCACGATGACCGTTCCTGGGCTTAACTCATTCAGTTGACTTCCGCGGCCCTCCGTTGGTCATCCGCCTACCTTGTGGTAGTGGGTCGTCTTCGGACGCTACTTTTTCCTGAAACGATCTGGCTTACCTTTTACCAACTATAATTTTTTTTAAGGCTGGAAAATCATCAAATGACTCCTTCCGCTCTGGGTGGAGCAGAAATGAGTGTCAGACTTTTACTGAATACAAGTATACCGCATCGAACTAAAAAAGGATCACAGAAATCGGATCAGAAACCTCAGAGTAATCGCGTACATAGATAAAAAAAAATACCCACCGAATTGAGAACCTCCTCCTTTTTTGGAAGTCTGTTAAAAACCCATCCGTGTTCCTCCAAATGCCCTTTGCGTTCCAGGGGGGCTACTCTCTAAGCCTGGAGTCCGTAGTTTCGGGCTTAGTTTGATTAGTTAGCGGGCGTATTCTACTCCGTATCACCTAACCACTAAGAATGAATGACAACAAGATTTGCCAGATACTTTCAAATCGTGTTGTTATTCATTCTTAGTTCGGGTTCGGGACTAATTTTAAATCCGTAGGTGTTACGGATTAGGACACGCCCGTTAATAAGTCCGAAACTACGGACTTCGGGCTTAGAGAGTAGGCCCCCAGGGCCGCGGTGAGTCTTTCGAGCAAATTCCGCAACACTGGCAGGCACTGGCCCTAGCGGGTCCCGTTCCCTTCTATGTGGGGGTTGCAGTATTTCACTAGACCGACTACCTATCAGACCTCCACAGCCCAGTAATACGATACTCCTTGGCAAGACTGGTGTCGGGTATTCTGACTACCCGTAACTACTGTCAAAGATGTTGAAATCACAGCCGGGACCAGCGGCTTAACGTGCTTACCGAGACACGTTTAAAGTCTTAATATTTATGTTGATAATTCATTTAACACCTAGCACTTAACACGTTGAGAAGTGCATCGAATCGGCAGAAGTGTTAGAATCTATGTAAATAGTTAAGTAGTGCGTATCGCATTCACAATCAAAGAGCATTGCAGAATAGATTACACTGTGAATTGTTTACTATTGTAGTGTTTGTCAGAATCTATTATTTGGTTGCTAATTCATTGCTTCGTGTGATATGATAAAACTAGCTGACCCGCGCAACTTCGCCTGCGTCACAATTTTCACTACTGCTCCGCTCCTATTGGTCTTAGCGTGATGATATATAGCCTATAGCCTTCCTCGATAAATGGGCTCTCTAACACTGAAAGAATTTTTCAAATCGGACCAGTAGTTCCTGAGATTAGCGCGTTCAAGCAAACAAACAAACAAACAAACTCTTCAGCTTTATATATTAGTATAGATAGTGTGTGTGGTAAAAATTAGCATAAATAGTGGTTTTTAACATGGGTTTTGCTAAATTCCTTCTCATGAAGGTAAACAGAAGAACCTCCAAACAAAGTCAAGAGTCAAGGACAGTCACGGCAAAAATAGATTCGTCATCTTAAGGTCTATTTTTGCTTGCTACATGTGCAAACACGTTAAACCACGATGGGTCCAAAGCAATATGTATAGACTTTTTCTATTGCAAAATGTCAAGTCAAAACGGTTTTGAACTAATTTCCGTTTTTGGTCCTATTCAATGTCAATGACCATTTTGGTCGTTGACCGATATGTTAACACTCAACATCTATACATATTCAACTAAATACAAATAAAAAATATAGTGTGAACAATGTAACATTAGTTTTTAGTTGATAAAACGACTGGTTTTTTATAGGACAGACAATGCCTTTTGGGCCTCTGAATTATATTTTACTCATATTATACAAACCATGAGAAATGCTATTTTATACGTCCGTGGGAAAATAAAAATAGCCTAAATTAAATTATTTTTTATCATTGTACAGTCACTAACACGTTCGTAGTAGTAGTTTGGGTCGAGGGGATTTCGGGACCGGTACCTATATAATTTTTGAGCGGTACTTGGACCATAAAAATTGGAGTAAACTACAGTTGACAAAAAGCTCTAGATTTAAGGGATAATAAGCAGAAATGTTTTCAATTAAACTGTTATAATTTAATTTTTAAAAGACTGTTTATATTCTTTGTGGTCCCAAAGTACCACTCAAAAATAACATAGGTGGAGTCCGTGACCGCGGTCCCGGCCCCAAAATCCCCTCGAGCCGTAGTTTGCCAGCGTCCTATTTCGTAGCAGTGTTCATAAATGTAGATTCTTCTTCGACGAAATACAATAAAGTTTACGAATGTAAATCTTAATGCAAAGCAATAAATTAATGTTCATTTCTTGACTTTCTTACGAATATGGATCCTTTAACTGTTTTAGAATATGGTTCAAATTCGTCTGAAACGAAAGTCTAAGCACGATCTATGAATTTTGACCAATATGTCGTAGTTTTCTTCGTTTAAATTGCGGTCGACTGTACCAGTTCGGTAAAATATTACCGTTAATTTATATGGTAAAATTCCCATGATATTTCAGACTAAATTGTGTTAACTTTTGGCTATTTTAATGTCGACTAAGTCACGCTAACTGTCCCTTTTCATTATGTGGTTCTAATAACTCGTTGTTTTTGTTACAGGTATGTTTCTGCCGTTTGAAGTTTTGACTTGAAATAATGGATAGTGGTGAGCTACAATATAAAAAGATAAGATATCACAGTGACACGTTCTTTAAGTGCCTCGTGTATGGAAGGAAGACTGAAGGTGTCTGCAGTAATCGATCGTGACCGTTAAATATCGGTCAACGACAGCAATTTTCACTATTTTTCCTAATTCATATCATATGTCCCCACAGATAGGTGCAATACGACAATCATAGTTATTGTTCTATCCGTATAACAATTTCTGAAATTATAATGCGTTTTTGCATTGTCGCGTCGCACCTGTACTAGGCGTCGTCGTACTAATACGAAAGCGATCACCTCGCCAAGTCGCCATCGTCGCCGTAATTTGACTAGTGATGGGAAATTCTCGAGAACATTCTCTTAGCGAGAACTTTGCAGATATGTTCTCGAGAATGTTCTCCGAGCAGAGAATTTATGAGAACTTAAAAACGGAGTAACAAAACCTCATTTTAATCTAATCCTGTCTTGAAATTTGTATGATAGATGTAATGTATAGTGTGTTACTTGTATGTTATATGTATTTTGACACATTTCGTGAAGAAAACTAGATTATGGGGAATTTCGAAACTAAAATACAGTATCAATTGATAACAAAACCATGTTGTTTTAGGGTTCCGAACAAAAAACGGAAACCTTATAGGTTCACTCGGGTGTCTGTCTGTCTATCTGTCTGTCTATCTGTCTGTCTATCTGTCTGTCTATCTGTCTGTCTGTCCGTCTGTCTGTCCGTCTGTGTCAGCCTCTTTTCTCCGGAATTACTTGGCCGTTTCTGTTGAAATTTGGTACACATATGGACTTCTGTGACCCAAACACGGACGCGTTATGTAAATAGATAACTGTTGAGTACGGGGGTCACTTTTGGGGGTCAAAGAAGAAAATGAAAAAAAAAAAAATGTTTTTCGAACTGTATCGTGCGACATATCGAATGAAAGGACTTACTGTGAAAATTTTAATTATGTTTTTTTCATAATTTTAAAATGAATGGTTTTGAAGTTATTCAAGAAATTAGGACAAAAATGAACGTCTCCCCACCCGTATCTCCGAAACTACAGAATCCGAAATTTTGAAAAAAAAAATGCAGATAATAGTTCTGTGCCTACTGATTACAGGAATACCTATAAGAAGTCTATAGTGTTACTTAAATGAAATTGGTTCGGAACCCTTTCGAGTCCGACTCGCACTTGGACAGTTTTTTTTACTATTGTTAGGCAAGCGTTTGACCAGTATCTTACTTGATGGTAAGCGATGATGCGGTCGAAGATGGATCACGCTTGCTCGATGTAACCTATTCACTCTTGACTTAAAGACTCCCAGGTTGTAGCTATCAGGAAACACTCTGGCAAAGAATTTCACTCCTTAGCTATACGCACAATGAATGTGTTCCCAAAACGTTTTGTGCATGTAGGTGGGATGTCCACCATGTACCGGTGGCGCACCGCGCCGTACGTCTTGTGGTCCGATGATGGAACGGGCTAGGCGGTATTAAATTATGGAATTTCGTCGCACATTCCTCAATTTGCATCCGATAGAAAACTGACAGTAACTCGGCGTCGATGCTTTAAAGCTTCAACTCAACGAGCCTTTAATTGCCGATGATCCTCTTGGCTCGTTTCTCGATTGACAAGGCATCAAGCTGGTATCTGGCAGATCCATCCCAAAGATGAGAGCAGTACTCCATACACAATCGAACTTGCGTTTGATAAAGTTTGAGCAGCTGTACCGGCGTAAAGTACCATCTCACCTTTGCTAGAATCCCCATGCTTTTGGCAGCCAATTGAGCCTTTGCTCTATGAGAGGGCCAAAGTTGAGGGTAGATGTTAACGTAACACCAAGAAGCTCAAGTCGGTCGGTTTTCGCCACGGTTACACCTCGGAGAGATGAAGCTGGGTGGAATTGGTTCCTTTAAGCGGAAAAAAGACTCGCTTGGGTCTTAGCAGCATTGAACTTGCCTCATTCAGAGACAAACTGTAAGGACAAGTTCAAGTGCTCAATCATAGCCTCCCGGAGAGACTGGACATGTGACCCACCAGCTCGTGAAGGAAGCTTGCCAATAATGCTATCGTGCCAGACCCTGTCGAAGGCCTCGAGATGTCTAGGCAGATTACAAGTGTCTCCCCGTATTTCTCGCTCACTCCAGATGTGAATGGTATACGCTAGAAGATCTTTATTCTTGTAATTTTGTCAAAATTAAATAAAAATAGGAACGTCAAATTAATTTCTCTTGATTTAATCAAAATAGGTTGGTACCAAAAACAACTATTTCTCTACAAAAATCACATATTTATAGAACTTTATAGGAGGTAGGTAAGTACTTCTAGATTCTATAATCCTTGCTAAAATATTTTTTTTTATTTAAATTACTTTGGTTTATGTTGATTATTCATTAAAGACTAGGTAGTCATTTTCAGGCTGTTTTTTTTTTTAGATATGTCCAGGTTTAATGGATCATCGAGTTTTGTTTATAAATCCTTATACAAAGTCCAGAATCAAACAAGTAATTAAGTTTATTATAGCTGCTAGTTATGGAACCACTGTCCTATTTATAGACAGTGAAATATATGTTAATTACATCTAATAATGAAAATAAAAATGATCAAAGTTATCTGATTCATGTAAAAACTGGAAGCATCACCGACTCGTTTTAAGTTCTCATAAGTTCTCGTATGTTCTCCGCTCACGAGAATATTCGCGAACATTCTCGTTCCGGGAATATTCTCATTATGAGAATGTTCCTTTTCCCCATCACTAAATTTGACCGGAAAAACCGGAAGGCGCCCTTTGCCGGCGCGACGACGCGTTCGGATTCGACGTACAAATCAACGCGACGATCGCGTATTCGCACTATCGTCGCTTGATATTGGAACGATGCCATAGATCTTCTATAATGTGGATGTCGCTTACTTTTCACTAGTAGTATAGTAGCCGAATGTGACTTTGAGAATACCCTTATTAGAAGAGTTAAAGCAAATGCATATGCAATGAAGATATTCTACGGAATAAAAAGGAAGAAAAACCGTTTATTTCAACAAAAATAAAAAGCTCAAAATAATGGAAAAGTAAATATAAAATCACTATAAAGTCTAAACTTTGAACTTCAAATTCTCAAGCTCTTTTGTAGACAAGGCACTTAAGTTTCTGTTAAAACATTTAAGAAAAAGTAAACAGATTCTGCGAACCCCTTTAAATAAGATAAAGACAGTTAATCAAACGGCAAAGTTTAAACAAATAAATCGACCGAAAGATTGATTGTCATCCCGAAGTAAGTAATGGACTTAATATTTATTTTGACACGGTGTCAGCTTGTGCCTCCCCCCCACTCCACTAGAAGATAAGGGGAGAGAGAGGGCGGTTCCATTAACTATTGTATAAATATGATACAATCGAAAACTAATATTATAAAGTGGGTAAATTGTTTGTTTGTGTAAATATTTATACCATAAGTTGACGTTAGAGAATGCCTTTTTGCATTAAGTCCACCTATACATATACAACTACTGTAGGTACATAAAGTTTAAATAAATAAAAGATAATCTCTGCAATACAATTAATCTACCGACTAGTCGTTAGCCGGTTGGGATCCAGTCTAACCTGACACATCTGACATCCAGTGTTTTTCATGGAGCGTCTGCCTAACTAACGTCCATAAGTCAGTCACTGGGCAGCACCTTGACAAGTCTACTTGTCTGATTTTCAGGCCTCTGAAAATCCTTGACGACTGCCAAAGGCTCTGGAAAGAGGTACCTCTGATTGCGGAAATTCTTTTACTGGCAGAAGACACAGAGACTGGTTCACTGTCCGCAAAGCAGACACAATAGTTAAGGCTGCTCCCTCGAGAAATGCTTAAAAACAGCGTGCAGATGAAACAACTTTACGTCGGCATTTACTGAGAAATTACATCTGAAAAAAAAAAAAAATAGGTAGTAATCTACATGACATGATACGTAATTTGGTTTAGCCAGAATTTGTGTATCGGTATCACATAATAAGAAAAAAAATCACCAAATCACTTCCAAATCGTTGAGATGAAACCATTGTACTCCTTCATTTTTTTTAAACAAAAGTCTAAAAAAAATCTGCTGCTTTGCAATAAAAACGAAAATAATTTGGTTTTGTTACTTTTTTAAAATATGTGTTATTTTTTATAATAAATTAAAAATGCGGGTAGAGTGGCGTGTAGAGGGGTGGTGAGCTCCGTTTTTGTGCACAAGGTCATTGGCATGTATACAAGCCTTAAACAATCAGCGCAGACCACATATTGTCTGTGGGACTGTGAACCGGTCTGCGTTTCCACCAAAGATGTACGAGGATGCATAACGAGGGATGTGTTTGTTAAGAACCAATAGAACCGCTTGCGCTGAGCTAAGCTAGGTAAATGAAGCTTAGTGGGACAAGCCTCGTAAAAGAAGACGCGGGAAAAAGCTAGGTTTAGTGTATCGTATCATTGTTAGTTTTTTTGGATGGATAGTTTTATTATTCGATTTCTAGACTTGTATTGTTATGATTTGACGGCCTGTACACGCCCCATATTGGTTTTTTTGTAATGTGCGTCTGGAAGGCGTCTGGCTTCTGACCTTTGAAATGCTGAAGGAATGTCTAGTTCATTAAGTACAGTGTTTTGGTATATTAACTTTAAATGTAGTATTCCTTGTAATAAAAGGTAGATTGTAAGAACTTGAATAACATGTGACCGGTAAATCCCTCTGGGTTAGGCAAAATTGCATCGTTACTACAATCACATTTGGACTGTTAATGTTTTGAGTCCCATGTTTTCGTAAAACACGATCTTAGACTTATACAGATCCAGACTCCGGTCTGCTACTGACGAATTCCTGCTGGAAAAACTTAATAGCACTAGGTACTCGACCTGGGAATCGAAATCGGGACCTTATGATCTGTATCAAGTATTCCTTGTTACCACTTCACCAACAAGGCGATTTAATTTAATTTAATTACAAAATATCATGTTTATTTCTAAGCGATTCCATACCAAATAACTTTGCGTGTAAAAGGAAAAGTGTTTCATGAAAGAGAACGGAAATGATTTGTCTTACAATATGACGTTTATATGCAGACTTTAAAATTTTAATGTGCTCGTTGAAGGACAGAAATATTACTTCTACATATTTTTAATGCTAATTTCTTACCGTCGTCGTTGACTTTATAAGTTTAAAAATACGTTTGTTTATAAATTTTGTGGTTGTTTAATTTAATGATACTATTTTAACTCAAAAACTCATCTTCTTGCCTTCTGCCAGGGTTAAGGAATTTTTTCGAAAGAGTCACCGCGGCCCTGGAACGCAAAGGGCCTTAGGAGGAACGCGGATAGGTTTTAGTCAGTAAGAGTCTGACACTCCCTTCTGCTTCACCCAGAGCGGGAGGAGTCATTTGATGATTTCCCATCCTTAAAAAAACCTTCTTGCCTCTGTCCCGTGTTACTTGGGATTGGCGCAACAAGTTTTCTTCTTCCATTCTGTCTTTTCAACCATTACGCTACAACTGACTCCCATTTCTCTCGTTTTACTCAAGACAGAGACAATAAAGGTTCCGAAATATCATTTACTAAAGTTAAAGACTGTTAGTATATAAACCAAATAAACAATCAAAAACTTGAGTCAAGATCTCTTTGGTATATCTTATTCATGAACCGAGTCTCGCCCACACGTGATCTTTATAAGATATAGTGGACGTCACGCGGTTTCACCCGCGTAGTTCCCGTTCCCGTGGGAGTACGGGGATAAAATATAGCCTAAGTTACTCCTTGATAATGTACCTATCCATTGCTGAAAGAATTTTTCAAATCGGTCCAGTAGTTTCGGAGCCTATTCATTTCAAACAAACAAACAAATCTTTCCTCTTTATAATATTAGTGTAGACGAACAACATACGATTCCATTTCAGCCATTTTTATGAGTCTCTTAGATAGTAGCCATCTTTTGTCAACATTTTGAGTCAACATTTAGAAAAAGACTTTTTATTACTATTGACAGGCATTCGTTTGACCACTATCTCACCTGATGGTAAGCGATGATGCGGTCGAAGATGGAGGGAGCACGCTTGCCTAGAAGTAACCTATTCACTCTTAACTTAAGGCTTGTATACACGCCAATGACCTTGTGCATATAAACGGAGCTAACTACTCCTCAACGCGCCACTCCGCTACCCGCATTTTTTATTTATTATAAAGAAAATAAGACATATTTTTAAAAAGTAAAAAATCCAAATTATTTTCGTTTTTATTGCAAAGCAGTAGACATTTTTTTTTAGACTTTAGTTACAAAATGAAGGAATAAAATGGTTTCATCTCAACGATTTGGAGATGTTTTGGTGATTTTTTTTTTCTTATTATGTGATACCGATACATAAATTCTGGCTAAACCAAATTATGTATCATATCATGTAGATTACTACCGATTTTTTTCAGATGTAATTTCTAACTAAATGCCGACGAAAAGTTGCTTCATCTGCACGCTTTTGTTAAGCATTTCTCGAGAGAGCAGCCTTAAAGACTCCCATGTCCCAGGTTGAATTTATTTTCTTAAACCTGTGTAAGAGCAGATAAATGTCAAAACCAAACATACCTCCTGTATTACTCGAAGGATTAAGCAGACTAGTATATCTCTTAAGTATAGTTTCTTCCCTTGTAATAGAGAACAAGTCTCTATGACTTAGTAAAGCCAGAATTCGGGCTGGTATTAGAATAGAATAGAATAGAATACTCTTTATTATGTACACCATATAAGTTACAGAAAAAAATTCCTGATGGAAAACCCAATAACATTTTGCTCGAACAGGGTATCGAACCCAGAACCTCAAGCGACGGTAACATTACCAATGATTCAGTGTCAAAACACTACTTAAAATACTTTTGTGTGGCCTAGGTAAGGGGCAATAAAATCAGTTTTTCTTTATTTCTAGATCAGACTAGAAGATAATGGTGAACTTATAAACACATTAAAGAGTGATTTATGTACAACAACAAGCGTTAGGTAAATAGTATTTGGTTTTTGTGTACGTGGCGATAGAGATCAGATAATCTAACTTAGTCTTTGTTCAGATTTGTCATGATTTATGTGGAACGTACAAAAATAATGTTATTTATTTTTTAACACAATATTCTGGCAATGATAAATCATGCTCAGTTAAAAACCTGTGCCATTTTCAGAAATTAAAGGTGAGCTATGTTTTTGTTAACTCCATCAGATTATTGAAAACATCAAAGACACAGGTAGATAATAAACCATAGAGTTTCACAATCAATTTATCGTGACATAAATGTCTTTAATCTCGTGAAAACTCTTCTTTAATAATATCCTAAAGTTTGATTTTATTTAATAATATTTAGTTGAGCTTGCAACTGAATGCTTACAACAGATATCCCCAAACGATTGAGCTGTTTTGCATAAACGCTTGGTTTGAACGACAATGTACGATTCATCATCATCATCATAATCATTATATTATCAGCCGAAAGACGACTACTGCTGGACATTAGCCTCCCCCAATGTACGATAAGCTAAGTTCTAAATCCAATATGGCGGACTCCCAAAAATGACGCCAAATAAAATTTATTTTTAAGTTAATCATTTTGTTTCATTCTGACAAAATAACCTGCTCACCTTTATCTGTTAAAAAATCATCGCACATTTTCGCAGTCTCGACAAATCTATTTACCAACCAACACGTTGCACAAGCACGTATCCGCCTGGTTTGATGCAAATAGCTTGACATCAGTCAAGCTTGTCAGTTCGTGTCGTCTGCTGATTTATGACCGTCCCAATGTACCATACCGATGTTACTAACTCCGTAGTAATTATAGGTATTTTTGGTGCTGAAGTGTTGGTAAAAGTGAAATAAATAAATTATCAAGGTTTGTCAATTTATTTCTGTGTGGAAGAATAGCTTTTTTCCACGGCTTTATTTCAATGGGATATGCCACAGGAACCGTATGTTTTTTGCCGAAGTTATAACTACAACACTAGGTACGTACTTTCGGAGATAATGCCCTAAGGACCAGCAAATAATTTTAACTTTTTATGTTAGTTAAGAAATCTATTTACGCCGCGCTGACCCTATAGTTTAGCAAAATACCAAGAAGATGGTGATGCAAGAATAACGAAGTGAGCGTTGCAATCTGCAAGCGACTTGCATGCTTGTTGCTTGCGAAAACGCTATAAATAGATTGCGGGGCACGATCGAGCAATTGATCACATTACCTCAGTACCCTGCAATGTAATGCAACTTGCATGCTAGTTGATTGCAGTGGAGAATGTGGCCCTACACTGATAGCCAATAGAAACCTTTTCGTATCTAAAATCAGGCCAGCTTTATGTCACCATAATATTGTAGGATTAAAACTACAGGGATGAGCAAAATATTAACTTAATCTGATTATGGAAAGTAGGTGAAATATCGATCAGAAGATTCGGCTGTTATTTAATGCCGTACTGAACGTGGGTACGGTAAAATCGTTCTTTGCAAGAACCTTCCTACTTGCAGTTTCAAATGTAGCCGTAGTGATGTTAGCCTTAGTGCCGATTTGTATTGAAGCTGGGGGACTACTCTCTAAGCCCGAAGTCCGTAGTTTCGGGCTTAGTTGCGGGCGTATTCTACTCCGTATCACCTAAGGACTTACGATTAGTCCCGAACCCGAACTAAGAATGAATGACAACACGATTTGGCAGTAACTGTTAAATCGAGTGGTCATTAATTCTCAGTGGTTAGGTGATACGGAGTAAAATACGCCCGCATATTAGCCCGAAACTACGGACTTCGGGCTTAGAGAGTAGCCCCCCTGAATAAGCGTCTGGTGACAATAACGGAAAACTTTTTCTTTTTGGCGTGACATCCTTACTATCCTTACTAATATTATAAATGCGAAAGTAACTCTGTCTGTCTGTCTCGCTTTCACGCCAAAACTACTGAACCGATTTAAATGAAATTTGGTACACCGATAGTCTAGAGCCTGAGAAAGGGCATAGGCTTTTAATCCCGGGAGTATGTTCCCTAGGGACACGCGGGCGAAGCCGCTGGCAGAATGTTTTGTTATGACGTTGTCACGTTAAACTATCGTTTGTAAACCGACTTTACAGACAACCAATTTTTTTTCATACAATTTGACATTAGCGAACGTTTAGAATAGAATAGAATACTCTTTATTATGTACACCATGTACGTTACAGAAAATATAGATGAAGAAATCATTACATTGGGTTTTACGTTAACGCTATCGAGTAGGTATGTTAAATAACTTGCACTAAGCCCTCTGATAGCAAGGTAACGAGGCTTTCAGTCCAGACTAAAAAACCGGCCAAGTGCGAGTCGGACTCGCCCACCAAGGGTTCCGTACAAATTTGTAGCCACAAATTACTTTAAATAAAGACTTTATTTTTTTATGATTTAACTAGCTGACCCGCGCAACTTCGTCTGCGTCACAATTTTCATCTATAATATAACTCCCCTACTCCTACCCTACTCCTACCCTACTCCTACCCTCCTCTACCCTACTCCTACCCTACTCCTACTCTACTCCTACCCTACTCCTACCCTACTCCTACCCTACCTACCTACCCTATCTACCTACCCATTTTTTTTTTTGCTTTTAAACCTTCCCTGTATTTTGGCGAATCCAACAAAAAAAGAATTATTAAAATCGGTCCAGCCGTTCTCGAGTTTTAGCGAGACTAACGAACAGCAATTCATTTTTATATATATAGATTACAAATGTATAGCTTTCAGACTTTTCCCTATACTTGTAGTACAAGACGGTATTACTTGCCAAATTTCATAGTTCTAGGTCAACGGGAAATACCATACATTTTGATTCCCTTGAGAGTGTTGAAATATAAGTTTTTTTTTGCGGCATAAATGACCGTACCTTTTTTTTGCGTTAACTTAGGAGTTTGATTTTTTGACAGCTGTAAGGGGCCATGGACTGAGTTTATGGTTTTCAACTCGATACCTCCACGCGTTCCCGAGATAAACGGTCTTGACAGACAGACGGACAACAAAGTGATCCTATAAGGGTTCCGTTTTTTCCTTTTGAGATACGAAAACCCAAAAATGGAATAATCAGTCAGGAATTAAATAAATTTATGTATAAGGACTACTTTGATAAAGCAGAAAATACGTGTGCAGTATTTCTTTTTATAATCTTACTGAAGGAATGGTTAGGTTCACATTTTGTTTCCAGGAAACATTCCTAATGTTCTCACACTCAAGTCGTGGTTTTGTTAATTTATTGTTTCCCATAGAATTCTAGATCAATGATTTATCATCAGCATCTAGGTCATTCATGCTCATGCTAGTCTAGTGCTATGGAACCGGTTTGATAGTGGTCCGCACACCTGGTCGCGTCTGTGATTATAAATAGTTTTAGGTATAAATGGTTGACCCGCGCAACTTCGTCTGCTTCGCTCCTGTTGGTCTTAGCCTTTAGCCTTCCTCGATAAATGGGCTATCTAACACTGAAAGAATTTTTTAAATCGGTCCAGTAGTTCCTGAGATTAGCGCGTTCAAACAAACAAACTCTTCACCTTTATATATTAAGTATAAATTAATAGAAGGATGTTTGGATGTGCCTGACTGAATTTTAAGTTATGTCGTTTTTTATTGCATCTTTATATTAGGTTTTTAGTAAGATACAGGGTTTTATAGATATATACTTAACAAATAAGAATAGAATACTCTTTATTTTATATCATACTAGCTTCTGCCAGCGGCTTCGCCCGCTGGTCCCTAGGGAACATACTCCCGGGATTAAGGGCCTATGTTCTTTGTCAGGCTCTAGACTATCTCTGTACCAAATTTCATTTATATCGGTTCAGTAGTTTAAGCGTGATTGCGTAACACACAGACAGACAGAGTTACTTTCGCATTTATAATATTAAGTATGGAAGTATGGATAAGTCACAGAAAAGAGACATAATATGAAGAAAAAATTACACAGGGTCCACACAATGGACGGCCTTATCGTTAAAAGTGATGATAATAAGGTGCATTAAAGTTTTGTATTATGAAAGAAGTTGCTATTCCACCAACTCGCACTAAGCGTTTCCAAACGTCTTTTATAATGCGCACAGCAAAGGAGTGCAACTCTCTGCCTGCGTCTGTGTTTCCAAACGCTTACAACCCTAATCTCTTCAAAGTTAGAGTGAACAGGCTCCTTCTGGGTAAGCTCGCTCCATCGTAGACTTTGTCTCGGTCATCTCTGACCTAGACTAGAGTAAAGAGCAAACCCATCACAAATAAAAATGAAATAAAAATATTGGCTATCCTTAAACCTTATAAAAAATCCTTACATTACCAGGCTCCTTCTGGGTAAGCTCGCTCCATTGTAGACTTTGTCTTTGTCATCTCTTACCTAGACTATAGTCAAGAGCAAACCCATCATAAATAAAAAAAAATCGTTACGAAAGCAAAAATCTACAAAAACTAATTCTTTGAAAACAAAGACCAAGAATTATACGACAGGCCTTTAAGGCTATCCAAACATGCAATAAGGCTATACAAACATTGACACTTTAGTGTGACCCCAACACTCCGATTAGCAAAAAACTTAAAAGAACACGGGTATTGACAAGGAAAATATCTTTTCTTTAAATATTATTGATAGCTTCGCGTTTGTCCACAATCTTACCTGATGGAAAGCCATAATGTGGTCGACGATGGAGCACGCTTGCCTGTGATAGGAGCCAGATAAACTTGCAATAAAGTACATTGACCTTTCCCTAATATCTCTTCATAAATACCCGAACAACAAAATTAGTAACCATTTTTCATTACTACAGAATGTAAAGGATCACGATAGAAGTCAATTCAGTAAGTCTACCATGAGTTTTATCAATATATACTCACTAGCGACTGTAGTTAAAAAACAAGTTGCTAATTTATTTGTTTACTTGTTAACTAAAGTTTTACATGCAACTTGCTAGCTTCTTAGTTAACAACTAAACAATGAAATAAGAAACTTGTTTTTTAAAAGTTTTCATACATTTTTAGGGTTCCGAAAAAAAAGGAACCTTTATAGGATCACTCGGGTGTCTGTCTGTCTGTCCGTCTGTCACAGCCAGTTTTCTCCGGATCCACTGGACCGATTCTGTTGAAATTTGGTACACATATGGACTTCTATGACCCAAACACGGACGCGTTACGTAAATTATTAATTTTTTAGTGTGGGGTTCACTTTTGGGGGTCCAACTAAAATTAAAAAAAAAAGTTTTTTGAACAATATCGTGTGACATATCAAATGAAAGGACTTACTGTGAGGGTTTTAATTATATTTTTTTCATAATTTTAAAATAAATTATTCTGAAGTTATTTAAGAAATTAGACGAAAAATGACCGTTCCCCGACCTTATCTCCGAAACTACTGAGCCTAAAATTTTGAAAAAATTGGTGATAATAGCTCTTTACCTAAAGATTACAGGAAAACTATTAGAAGTCTGTAATGTAAAATAGCATGTTAAAAAAAAAATCGTTAGGAACCCTTTGCACGCGAATGCGACTCGCGCTTGGCTAGTTTTTTTTAACTACAGCGGCTAGCGAGTATAGATTGATAAAAGTCATGGTAGACGTACGGGACAGCTGTCTTTATTTCTGTTTTTGAAATTAAGAAACTCAATAAATGTATGTGGATCAATGAACGTTATTGTACATTTATCTGGCGCCTACCATAAAAGTAATCTGTTCACTCTTGATTTAAAGATTTGCTTTAGCTATCTTTTTGCCAAGATTCGCCTCGAATACGATACCTAATTAGGAGATTCTCACGGCCGTCTGTTGACGCGGGAATTCTAGTCTAGACATTTAGTTAGAGAGCTGTCGAAGCGTCAATGCTTTTAATTAGATTCGGAGGTTCAACGTCTTGGATGAATTCTCTTTTTGGGGTGTTTGGGCTCTTCAACTTTGAAGTAGTGGTATAACCGTGTAGCTTTTCGCCTTTATTTAGCCAAGACTGAAGTATGATCGATATATTTCGATGATTGGTAGATATGCTTATAGGGGCCAGTATTGGTATATAAGGTTAAAAGATAGGAAGTTGGCTAAGTGCAATTAAATATATTATCTGGACCAAAGGTTTAGTAATACAAAGGAGCGAGGGAGCACACGCGATGACCACTAATCGTGTACTGAATGCTCGACTAATATCAATAGGGAATATGCATGCGATTTTTTATTTGAAGAATGAAATACTTATTAGCTCTAATAAACAATTATGAAATTATTTTTTAAATACCTTCATCAGCGATGAAGTTATAAAGCTTCAAAGTTTACAATTAGAAAGAGAAGTCCGATATGAATTGTGACGTCAAAGTTCTTGGCGCCTATACAGCTGCCATAGAAAACAGCGTTTTCGCTAGAGGGACAGATATATTTGTTTAAAATAATTATATCTCGTTTGTTTTTCGAGCAATTTTGATTCTATTTTCACTGTTAGTATTATATTTGTGTATATTTTTAGATAAACTGTATAGATAATAAATATTTTTTTCGTGCATATTCCCTTGGGGTAAAAATACACGAATGAGCATTACTGCATTATTAGTCTATGGCTTCACCTTACTGATATCGTGCTACCTAGCTACTGGTTTTGTGGAGGTCTGGGGAGCTAAAAAGTCCACTTTAGGAGAATCATATTAGAATCATACTATTAATCACGCAACAATCTGTCAAATTTCATTTTCATCTTTATCGCTAACGCATTAGGTTCAAGGTTGATTGGGAAAATTTGACAGTGACGGGTAGCGTGATTTGCTTTCTGATTTAGCTAAAGTGGCCTTTTTGGACCCGCTGGTAGATAAAATACTGGTGCTCAGTTGCGAACGATTAGACTGGAAGACGACTCTAACGTAGTTACCTTCGCGATGGTACTGTGGCTCTGCCTGATAGTTACCGTGAAATCATGGAACTTCTGGCTGAAGCTAAGTACTTTCTTATTGAAGAACTGACGGGGTTGTCGGGAAAAGGGTAGGCTGATTGCTTGATTGTTTATGGGGATGAATTTGGGCACAAATTCAGGCTGATAAATTCTTAATAGTAAACATAAAAAAAGTTACTTCCCGAGGTTAACTAGTAAATTTATCAGATAACTAATTGACCCTCGCATCTTCGTCTGCTCCGCTCCTATTGGTCTTAGCGTGATGATTATAGCCTATAGCCTTCCTCGATAAATGGGCTATCTAACACTGAACTGGACTAGTAGTTCCTGAGATTAGCGCGTTCAAGCAAGCAAACAAACAAACAAATCTTTCCTCTTTTTAATATTAGTGTAGATAATTCGCCAAATACAAATATCCGATTGGGTATATAATAATGGATTGCCAACATTATAATGAAATTAAACAGACTTTCATAAACCGGAGGTAATTTGTTGAATATGATAAACACGTCTAGACCGTTTACCGCGAAAGTTATTAGCTGCTGATATTATTTGGCAATATTATTTTAGTAACTAAGACTAGCTATTGTCCGTGGTTGCGCTCGTGCTAAAGCAGCGTATAACCTTCTCCAGGGCTCCATGTATCTCCAGGGTTGCGGGATTTGTACGAAAGGGTCACCGCGGCCCAGGAACGCAAAGGCCATTAGGAGGAACACCGAAGGGTTTTAGTCCCACAGCCGGCAAGGAAGCGAGTAGCTATCGACTATTTGCTCGCTGAGGAAAGGAAGAAATGGTACTAAAAAAAACTGGCCAAGTGCGAGTCGGACTCGCGTGCAAAGGGTTCCGAACGAATTTAACTTTTTAACATGTTATTTTAACACTACAGACTTCTAATAGGTTTTCCTGTGATATTAAGGTAAAGATCTACAGTCTCCATTTTTTTTTCAAAATTTTAGGCTCAGTAGTTTCGGAGATAAGGGGGGGAGGGGAATGGTAATTTTTCGTCTAATTTCTTGAATAACTGTAAAACTATTTATTTTAAAATTATGAAAAAAATATAATAAAGACCCTCACCTAACCTAAGCCCTTCCATTTGATATGTCACACGATATTGTTAAAAAAACTTTTTTTTTTAATTTTCTAGTTTGACCCCCACAAGTGACACCCATACTAAAAAAATAATAATTTACGTAACGCGTCCGTGTTTGGATCATAAAAGTCCATATGTGTACCAAATTTCAACACAATCGGTCCAGTGGATCCGGAGAAAACTGGCGTGACAGACGGACAGACAGACACCCGAGTGATCCTATAAGGGTTCCTTTTTTTTTCCGGAACCCTACTAAAATAAATAATAATAACGCCAAAACATAGAATTGATAAAAACGCATTATATAGAACAAAAATAAAGACGACAAATTACACTCCCAAGACATCCCTGCCTCAACAGTGCCTAATGTAGGGACAGTCAAAGCGCTTGGCAATCACAGCCAGGATAGTGTTGGAGCTAGCCCGCACGCCCCGCACCCTGCGCACCAAGGACGCGCACCGCTTACGCATGTTAGCGTGGAAACAGTCGGTGCGCGCTTCCGCAAACATGCCCAAGGCGCTAGGTACACAAGCGCAAAGAACCTAGTTTCAAAATACCACAGTTTCGAGCTCATACCCAGTAAAATAAAACTCATTCTTTGAATACTGAGAGCATGAATAAATCATCGTCCTAAGTAAAGAGCGTCATAGCTTTAAGTAAGATGTAAGTTATTCTATATATCAAGTACCTGACCTTAGGTAAGGTTTATTCTTTAGGCTCATAAATCTAGGCTGTTAATCTTTAGACCTATCTGGTTTGAATACGTATATTCTCGGATGTTTAGTGATGGGACCTGTTTTTTTAATATCTTTCCGAATTTGTGACATCATGTTAGTAAATTCAAAAAAGAATCTTTTAGTGTTGGATAGCCCATTTATCGAGAAAGGCTAGGCTATATAACATCACGCAACGACCATGAGGAGCGGAGCAGTAATGAAAAATGTGACTAAGATGAACGTGTCAGCTAGTGAGTAAATAAAACCGTGACACACTATCGTTTTTAATTTTTTTTTAACCGATTTTCAAAAAAGGAGGTTCGGTGGCAATTTTTTTATGTATGTATACCGATTACTCCGAGATTTCTGATCCGATTTCCGTGATTCTTTTTTAGTTTTACGCAGTAAACATGCCATGGTCCCGTAAACATTTGATTCTGTTTGATTTTGAAGTTTTATTTTATGAGCATTTTTGCTTAATTAAATTTCTGCGTTGACGAAGACGTCGTCCAAGTATCACCACTTAAAAGTGAAAAAAAAAAATACAAAAACATATGTATAACCGATTTCCAAACAAAACACTACAGAGAATAAAATAACCTTAATTTCGGAAGTCGGTGTTAAAAAACAAAGAAACAAAACCATAAACACCGACTGGGTGGGGGAATATACCTCGAGGGTAGTCTCATATAAAAAAAAAATCCTACTCTAAGGGGGGAAAAATAGGGGTGATTTATTGTTCACTCACAGATTTTAGTGCAGAGTTGTGTAGCATTTTTTGTAGGCCTACCCATGTGGGTATATAAAGCCTGTTTTATTTAAGTATTTATATTATACAACAAGTAATAGTTAAAGTAGAGAGTAAAAGTTAATTAAATAACAGTTAATAGCTAAAGTAAGATAGGTAGCTGTTTTAAAAAAAAGTATAAAATAAAAACTTAAAATACGAAGAAACAATCACCGACTTCCGAAATTACCTAAAGTTATTTTTTGTAAAAATGTTTATTATTTTTTTGTTTTCAGTTTTTTCGGAGGTTTAATTTTTTTGTTTAAAAGTTTTTTTCTCTAGTTACTAGTTTGACTTTAATCGCAAAGTGACTTTTTCAGGAACCAAATTACTGATTCCTTTTCTTTAAGAGCTGCCAGCCTACAGTGCCTACCATCAATGTGGAGAGCATAGGTATTAGTAGGGTTCCTGTAAACCCCCTCAAGCTGTAGCTGTGTAAGCTGAAGAAAATGTTATGCCTTTGCTTAACTCCTTTTCAATAGACTCTACCTCTATTGCTCTTTTGAATGAACTGAATGAACATCTTTTAACTAGCAATCTTTCACTCCCAATTCTTGGCCTACCCGTGCTCTCAATTTAATTTGTTTAGAGGAGAAAAAGTAAAAATTGGCTACGAAACAATAGATTTTAAACAAACCCAATTCTCAAACAGCGCCAAGTTACTCGGAGTAACACGCCGTGCCAATTCCGAAATAATGACTGTCCCTGTTTTTACTCCTTTTTTTCGTTAAACAATTATACTTTGACCTAGTGTAAGTAACTTTTATGTAATTATTCATTAATAGCTTCGTCTTTTGATATATTCTTTTTCTATCGCAAACTTATCAAATAACTAGTTGACCCGCGCAACTTCGTCTGCTCTCCTCCCTATTGGTCTTAGCGTGATGATATGCGTATGGGCTATCTAACACTGAAATAATTTTTCAAATCGGACCAAGCAAATAAGCAAACAAACTCTTTAGCTTTATATATTAAGTAAAGATGTTTGCATCACATTGGTGCACTTTAAAAACAAAATATTTGTCTACCCACTACTTCAACCATGGTAACTTTAAGTTGTGAACGCAAAATTTTTTTGAAGTGAAAACTTCTTTAGCGGCGTTGAGCACTTTTTCTGTAATGGGTATAAAATTTTAAACTCGCGTCAGGACACGTGACCTGATCGAAAAAGCGTAAGACGGACTCGCGTCAGGGTCACGTGATGCTGATCGAAAAAGCGTAAGACGGACTCGCGTCAGGGTCACGTGATGCTGATCGAAAAAGCGTAAGATCGAGGGGAAGGGAGAGGAACTAGTATCTCCCACTCTTTCTACCGTGCCTGAGTGTGCTGCTCCGCTTAGGCGTCACAGGGCGCTTGCGCGAATGTCCGTCTGTGTTTATGTACAGCGTGCCACGCGTATCCAAGGATACGAAATTACGGAATTACGAAATTATGGATGAAAGTTGATTTTTCTAAGAGATAAAAATTAATGTAATATATAAATAAATAACGATATAATATTATGAATAATAACATGTAAATTGTCATATTTGTGTACGATAGCGCAATAAATAAACATTGTATTCTACCTCATAAATGATAGTATTTTTGTACTTATAATTAAACACAACGTTAATACTAAAGTTTTCACTTCTGCCGGCACTCCCGGAGTGCTATTTTTTTTTGATGATAAAAGCCAACTAATGCGTGGCTGTCCATTGTGAAACTGAACTACTTTCACATACTTCTACCCATCCTAATCTCCACCAAGGACTCAACGCACTTGTCAAAACAAAAAAAAAAGAGATCTATTGTATTTCCATTTCTCCCGAAGGTAATCAACTTGACCCACTGCTACAGTAATTAATCAGCTGCTCCGACAAGCGAGCTGGCAGTTTTCATAATTAGTGACGTGCCGGTGTCGGATTTTTGACAAATGTCCGCCCTAGGGATGGGACGCGTTTCGAGTGTTTGAAGTGAGAGATGCTGGATTTAGGCACGGTGTGTATTGTGTTTGAGAGTAATTGTTGTGGCAGTGAGTTAATTATCTTTTTCTTTAAAAGAATTTGTTGGTTAAAAACTAATACTGTTTCAAAAGTGTAATCTATTGTGACTATTGTATTATTTTCAGAACAGTTTTTTTTTAAACAGTGCAAAGTAAAAATCCCATTTCTTTTGCTGATGTGATGTGTTCGGCACGCCAAAAGCATAAAATACTCAGGAATGTAATCCATGTCGACAACACAATCTATGTATAGATAACTTAGATAAGTTATAACATTTTCGTCTGCTCGACAATATAAAATACCATACATAAAATTAAGATCCAAAAAACTTCTTGCCGTACTCACCTCTTTTTTGGATCCCGAACGTACGAGTTCAGTCCTAACTGAAGATTATAAATACGAAGGTCAGAATATATTAGAAATGCTCTTTATTATTACACCATATAAGTTACAGAAAAAATGGATGAGAAACATTACATAGGGTGACACAATGGGCGGCCTTATCGCTGAAAGCGATCTTTTCAAGACAACCTTTGAATGGATTTTAAAGAGAAAAAGGAGAGACAGTACTGTAGGAAGTCAGTTATTTTGTAAGGCTTTCACGCCTAAACCGCTGAACCGATTTTGATGAATTTTGGTACAGAGATATGGGAGCCTAGAAACGGTTATAGGCTACTTTAACGCGAGGGAAGTCGCAAGCAATAGGTAGTATCACATACATTAAAAATTACAACTGAATTGTGAACTTCCTCCTTTTTTTGAAGTCGTTTAAAAATTTGATGCATTACCGCTTTGGATCCTGAACGTACAGTTACTAAATATTTTATTGAGACAGCATTGTTTTAAGATAATCTAATCGACGAAGTATAGAAAAAGATTTCTCAGAAGAACCCATGCCCAAAATTCCATACACCTATTACGTAGAGGAAGTAAAGCTCCTGTTTTATTGTGTGCAGAGTATAGAATCTCATGTTTATACCGTCTGTTTTGTCTGAGCTCTCACCGTGCCATCACCTTTTCATTCTTTATGCACTTTACGAGTCTGAACCTGCCATTTTACTGTGCAGGTGTGGCGTTCGAGTGAACACGGATGAAAATTTTAAACGACTGTGGAAAATATTTTTTTTTTTTTTGAATGGACGGCAGAATTTAATTGGTTCAAAATTAACTCGATGACATTGTTTTATAACAGGTTATCCTATAGGATCCCACCATTGTGAAAAGGCGACACTCCATAACTTTATGTAACGCGATTTATGACTTATTTTCCAATTATTCCCATTCTGGAATGGTCCGAATAAAACAAATAAAAAGCCTATTTTTAGCTTGACCTTTAAATAAAAAGCCTTTACATACAAAATCTAATTAAATCGCCATGGCAACCCTTTCGCAGCGAGTATCGTGTTTGTCCTGTATTTGGACTCAGTTTCAGCTGTAAACAATTTGCGGGTAGATTAACAATATTTTTCAATGGAGATGTTTTGAGTTTTCGCTTGTCTAAATTTTGGAAATAGAAAAAAACAAGTAGGGTAGGTCCGTAAGTAAATTTAATTTAATTATTTATTAAATTAAGACAACAATATAGTCCATTTTGTTAGTAAAATATCTTATAACTAGTGTTAGTAGTGAACAAACAAGCAACAACTTGTTATGAGGTGTACAATAAAGTATATAATAAATAATAACAAAGTAGGTGTCCGTGGCAGGATGTGCAGAGAACGATAAAGTAAGGAATAAGCTACCTGACCATTCACCCCAAATAGTGCTTTAGAATAGGGAAGTAAGGAATCTCCACCACTGTTTTCAGGATGCTATTGTCACTGTCCCGCGTTCTAGTTGAAAGTGATGCGACTTTTTTACGAATTACTGCTGGAAAACATACAAAATAAATATACTTTTGGTTTAAGTTTGCGAAGGATAGGTAATGTCTAGAACTAGGTACATACACAATACAATAATTCCTGCGACAAAGCGAGTCGTTTAGAAATTCAATTTATATTTATTTGTATGATTTAAACATACATAGTTACTCTGTACAGGCGTCAAACACCGATATTCTACACAAACAACACATGTATGTACTGTCAAACCCACTCACATTGAGTAAACAATTCACCCAGTTATTAATATACGAACTAAAATGTTCCGATTGTGTAGTTTTCAGCACAACTCTGCCTGTCATGGTGGAGGGGGTGTTTTTACGCCCCATCAGGCATTTATGTTGTTTTCAACGCTTTTTCTACCGGCCATGGTTTTAATTTAATGTGGGAGAAGAGTGGAAAAGGTAGCGTCTGTTTTGTTAAAAATTAAAAGAACCACATAATCCTCTTGGATTATGTGGTTAACCGACCAAGAAAAAAGCCCAGTTCTGTGATATGGCCACTACATATTACTTTATTTCCTTTTGACACCGACGTGTCCAACATATCTACTTTCTTTCCTATTGACACGATCTTGGACTTCACAAATCATGAATGGGTAAAAAAACTTATGCAGCACCCGCGAAATTTTTTTTTAGCCATTCATGATTTGTGAAGTCCGGCCATTCATGATTTGAAAAAAGAATTTTTTAAATCGGCAAAAAGATTCAAAAGTTTCCGATTGGTCCCATTTAAATTTCATTAAAATCGGTTTACCAGTTTGGCTTTTAAATCAAAATAGCTGGAATTCGTTTACTTAGATGACGTATTTGGTTTGTCATCCAAGGTTTTTTTTTGTGATGGGTTTGCTCTTGACTCTAGTCTAGGTCAGAGATGACAGAGAGAGACAAGTCTACGATGGAGCGAGCTTACCCAGAAGGAGCCTGTGCACTCTAACTTTGAAGAGATTAGGGTTGTAAGCGTTTGGAAACACGGACGCAGGCAGAGAGTTCCACTCCTTTGCTGTGCGCATTATAAAAGACGTTTGGAAACGCTTAGTGCGAATTGATGGAATAGCAACAAGGTAAGGAAATTGCGTATTTTGCTTTCCTGCGACTTTCTATTGGTGTTGTTAGGTGTGGGGAACCACTAAAATGCGAAAAATAAAAACTTTTTTTTTACAAACAAAACAACCGACTTCTAATAAAAATAAAAACTGGCCAAGTGCGAGTCGGACTCGCGTGCAAAGGGTTCCGAACGAATTTAATTTTTTTAACACGTTATTTTAACACTACAGACTTCTAATAGGTTTTCCTGTAATCTTTAGGTAAAGATCTATTATCTCCATTTTTTTCAAAATTTTAAGCTCAGTAGTTTCGGAGATAAGTGGGGGTGAACGGTCATTTTTCGTCTAATTTCTTGAATAACTTCAAAACTATTTATTTTACAATTATGAAAAAATATAATTAAAACCCTCACAGTGAGCCCTTTTATTTGATATGTCACACGATATTGTTCAAAAAACTTTTTCTTTAATTTTCTAGTTTGACCCCCAAAAGTGACCCCTACCCTAAAAATTTAATAATTTACGTAACGTGTCCGTGTTTGGGTCATAGAAGTCCATATGTGTACCAAATTTCAACAGAATCGGTCCAGTGGAACCGGAGAAAACTGGCTGTGACAGACGGACAGACAGACAGACAGATACCCGAATGATCCTATAAGGGTTTTTTTCTTTTTCGGAACCCTAAAAAACGAAACAAAGTGGAAGTCGGTTATATTTTTTTTGCAAAAAAGTTTTTTCTGTACGCGTTTGCCTTCAAATCCCCGTCGCCTTTCATTGATCTTCTTCCGTTATACATCTCCAGATAATCCCCAACCGATTCCTTTTGTAACGCCAACGTACAAGACTATCACAAGACTCAAAGCTCTGCCCCAGCCGTCTTTATATTAGTGTAAATTGACATCGTTGTACTAAATGAGACTGTACAGACCTTACGTAAGCCTATCTTATTAATTTAAGTACTAAACCTGGTTTTTAGGCCTTGTTTAGTTAGGTTTTTGGTGAAATTTTACTTGGTAACGAACGTGTGGGAACCGTTTTGTGGTTTTCGTTAATTAAGCTTGAATGTATGTAGGTATAGTTGTTTTAATTAAAGTTAGGGTACCTATTTTATTCATGTGACTTGTCTTACAGAATGTTGGTAGAACGTGCTTTGGTCGCTATCCTACATTGCTGTGTTTGGCCCTGTAGAAATAACCAAGCGCTAGGCTGTATCACCCCCCCGCCGGGGTTGCGGAATTTGTTCGAAAGAGTCACCGCGGCCCTGGAACGCAAAGGGCATTAGGAGGAACACGGATGGGTTTTAGTCAGTAAGAGTCTGACACTCCCTTCTGCTTCACCCAGAGCGGGAGGAGTCATTTGATGATTTCAAATCCTTAAAAAAAAAACTGGCCAAGTGCGAGTCGGACTCGCGTGCAAAGGGTTCCGAACGATTTTTTTTAACATGTTATTTTAACACTACAGACTTCTAATAGGGTTTCCTGTAATCTTTAGATAAAGATCTATTATCTCTATTTTTTTCAAAATTTTAGGTTCAGTAGTTTCGGAGATAAGGGGGTGGAATGGTAATTTTTCGTCTAATTTCTTGAATAACTTCAAAATCATTTATTTTAAAAATATCAAAAAATATAATTAAAACCCGCACAGTAAGCCCTTTCATTGATATGTCACACAATATTGTTCTAAAAACTTTTTTTTTAAATTTTCTAGTTTGACCCCCAAAAGTGACCCCCATACTAAAAATTTAATGATTAACGTAACGCGTACGTATTTGGGTCACAAAAGTCGATATGTGTACCAAATTTCAACAGAATCGGTCCAGTGGATCCGGAGAAAACTGGCTGTGACAGACGGACAGACACCCGATTGATCCTATAAGGGTTCCGTTTTTTTTTCGGAACCCTAAAAAGGCATAACATGCAGGTGTCAACCCACCTACATGACCGAGTAGTGTCTTTAAGACAAGAGTGAATAGGTTCTAGGCAAGCATGCTGCATCGGCGACCATATCCGTCAGTGAGTAAGTGGTCAAACGCGAGCCTGTACAAAATCTATACTAATATTATAAAGAGGAAAGATTTGTTTGTTTGTTTGAATTGAATAGGCTCCGAAACTACTGGACCGATTTGAAAAATTATTTTAGCATTGGATAGCTACATTATCAGGGAGTAACATAGGCTATATATTATCCCCGTACTCCCACGGGAACGGGAACTACGCGGGTGAAACCGCGTGACGTCCACTAGTAATAAATAAAATTGTGTACTTGAACTACAAGATATTAAAGTTAATCTCATATATTGTCAAGTCAGACCCCCTCATCACTTTAAAATTAGGTCGACTATTTACCAGAACTGTCTCATAATACCATTGACTTTTACAGTAATGACAGGGTGTACCGCACGATTCTCTGACGCCACAAATTGACCCGTAATTGGCCTGACTAGACCGAAAGGAACTCGCAACTCGGTCGGCTATCTTCGGAAGCAGTCGTGTGCGCGAGACAGTAAAAATGTCGTGTTTCTTGTATGGTGAACTCCTATAAACTAAAATTCAATCTGCCCTGTATTATTAACTACTAGCTGACCGTCGCATTTTTTATTAATGCTTCGCTCCTGTTGGTCGTAGCTTGATGTTATATAGCCTAAAGCCTCCCTCGATAAATGGATTATCCAAACAAAAATATTGTTTCTATTCGAACCAGTAGTTCCTGAGATAAGCGCGTGCAACCAAACAAACAGAAAACTCTTCAGCTAATATTTCTATAGATTTAAATCCTAATATATAAAGTTGTTCCGTTACTAGTGATTGACTGACAGACAACGCACAGCCGAAACTACTGGTCGTAGAAATCTAAAAAAATTGGCATGTTTGTTCCATGGGGAGTGTAAGCAAGCACTAAGAGAGGATTTTCCGAAACTCCTAAGGGAACGGAAAAAAACGGGTTATGCGCGTGCGAGGTCGCGGGGAAAGCTACTCTATGCATAAAACACTTGCTATTTCTTCACAAGAGCTAACTTACCTGTATTATAACAACTGCAGATATCGTACACCAGACAATTTTATGAAATTGAATAACCCATTTCGCGCCTTTCTTTACAGAAAGACAAAAGCTACTTTAAACATAATCTGGAATCCAGTACAATACTGAAATGCCATTAAGATTTCTCTGAACGTGAATAGCGTTACTTGGGTATTATAGGGAATGTAATAATAGTACATTTGAACGTTTCCGAGACAAAGGGTAGCCCTTAAGGCTGGAGTAAACTGTTGTGTTCAGATTGTCTGTCTGTTTGTAAAGTGGCTGTGTCTCTAAAGTGCCGTTTATGAGATTAGAAGGAATATTAAAATAAGTAGGTAGAAGTCTTAGGCTGCGTTTCCACCAACGATATGCGAGGATGCGTCGGGGGATGTGTTTGTTAAGATCAATAGAATCCCTTATTTACCTGGCCTCCCACAAGGTGGACCGATGACCTGGTGAATGTCGCGGGTAGCCGATGGATGCGAGACGCGCAGGACCGGTCATTGTGGCGACGCTTGGGGGAGGCCTATGTCCAGCAGTGGACGTCTTTCGGCTGATATGATGATGATGATGATTTACCCGGCCTCGCTCAGCGCAAGCGTTTCTATTGGTTGTTAACAAACACATCACTCGCTACGCATCCTCGCACATTTGTGGTGGAAACGCATCCTTAAAGTGGCAGAGACTGAAAAGTTGTGTGGTATTTAGTAGACATGATAAAGAAATGTGAAATGTTCAAGGCAAGCGTGCTCCATTTTCGACCACATCATCGCTTACCATCAGGTGAGATAGTGGTCTCGTGAGGAAAGTTTTGAGTTCGAAAGAAAAGTCTTATTGTGTGTTAACTAGAAACTTTGCTCAAACACGTACCTAACTTTGCAGATAGGTAAATTAAGTACCGGCCTAATGCGATTTGGACTCCCACACGAAGGCTTCCGTAACAAAAACCTGAAAAAAAAAAACGTTTCTTGAATGGGAGCCCCCTTTAGTTTTTAATTTAATTTGTATATGTTTTGTTATAGTGGCATTAGAAGTACACACTCTGTGAAAATTTCAACTGTCTATTTATTACGGTTCTTGAGATACAGCCCGCTGACAGACAAACGGACAGAGGAGGCTTAGTAATAGGGTTCCGTCTTAACACTGCTGAATAAAAGCTTCTTTTGACCACAAATACCGGTTAGTTTTCTTGGACAAGAGTTCAAGTCGACCTCATCTTCCTTCACTGTCCAATACGAGCATTACTTACCAAAACATGTAAAATTTCTGTGTACTCCATCACTGAAGTTATTCTCGAATACCTAATCATATCTCATAAGAAACTTTTGCTTGCTGAATACTGGTAGAAAATTATTATCCCTGAATTCAAGGTTCGGGTAGCAGGCGGAGAAATATTTTGGTATCTATTGAAAAGATTCATCAGAAGTGCCAATGCATAATAATCTAAAGTTTTTCTAATAAGATTAACGGGTGATTCCAATTGATGGACAGCCGCCGACCGGAACCCTAAACAGAAGCCTTAAAAAAACCGCCGAATTGAGAACTTCCTCCTTTTTTGGAAGTCGGTTAAAAATTATCAAACGTAGCGATTGTACACTGCGCTATCAAGACTGTCCAATGTGATTTATTGTAGGAGACGTGGAGTATAAAGAAATGCAGTGCTCGTCTACTCATAATTTTATTATGTTTCTTAGAACTACTCAAAATCCTTTTGCCAAATGAAATAAGAATGTACCTACTAACAAAATAAATTAATTTAGTGTAGGTCCTTTCATGTAAGGTAATGTTTTGTTTCAATGTTCCTTGTCTTTTGTTTCCTATACCAAAACTGTATTGGTAACTCTTGTTTTGTCAGATTTAAGTAGTAAACCTTCTCCACATTTCTGACTTACAAATTCACTTCCCAAAAAAGTCAATACAGCTAAAGTAATTTAGGGATAATATGCGTGAGGATCCCTAAATGTATCACCGCAGGATTATGAGGGTTCCGTACACTGAGGCAAGTTTTAATGAGGTTTGGGCACAAACTAAGGGTCAAGATGTCTTGCTTTGGACCTCTGTGGTGTACCGAATTATGTTTTGTTAGTGTTCGATGGGTTATGGAGATAGTGGCTCAGTCTGTCTTTGATTAAACTTAGAATTAAAGCCCGTATGGACTATGGTTACTTGGGAAGTTTGTTTGTTTATTTGGTTGTGTCGTTTCTCTGTTCGCGTAGTTTTAATAATTAATATGATTGAAAATTGTTTATTATAAGTTCTCATGCTGCCTTTCATGACAATCGGTTAAGATAAATTTACATTAGACGTTAAGAGGCACGATTTATAGATTGAAGTCAGATTTATTAAAATTTGGACTTAATGTTTTAGCTATTCATTGTCAATGTTCCGTGTGCCATGTTCGTAAAAATACGCTTTTACTAATATTAATATCACCTATTATTTTTAAGAGGAAATATTTCATTTTTTTTTGTTTTTTCGTCGTTACTCAAAAACTACTGGACCGATTTCAAAAATTCTTTCACTATTAGAATGCTACATTATCCCTGAGTAACATAGGTTTTACATATTTATATATTTATTACAAGAAAAAATCCTTACGAAAAAAGAAAAGGGATCCTTGAAAAAATTGCAGCACTGACAAAGGTGTGGGCGAAGTGCTAATTCACTTATAATAGGGTTATTTTAGCACGAAACGTTTAAAAAGTACGATCTAAAAATCTTGCTCTAAGCATTCATAGCCATACATGTCATGACATAATTCATATCTATTCTCAGCTATCCCAATTCATACCATGCTCTTTCGATTCGAAGAAACCAAGAGTTCCACATATTTCGTTACTCACAATAAAACTTGTTCTACTACCGTCTTATAATTGTGACTTTTATCCATTGATATATAAAAAATCCAAGATACACACTCAGCATCTCAAAAACGTCCGCAAAAAACAAACGCACAATGTATAATTGTGCGCTAGTTTCAAACAGTCTCGCATTGCTCGCCTTACTGCACTGCTTTGTAAAAACTACTATAAGCGATCCGTGTAAGGCTGAATTTGCAAATAAATGTTCATAGTATAACTACACACAACTCACACATGACACTTGATACATGTCAGTTTTTGACGACAGTTTCGAGTGTTGCATTTGTTCGAGACTGTGCATCTTGGGTTTTTTATATATATAAGCTTTTATCTGATCGATTTAGAAATTAGATGGCCCCATCGCCACAGTATAAATTAGATATTTTTACCGTGCCATCGCCGATCTCAGCCGAAGTTACTCGAACAGCAAATTCCACATTTCACTTTCAATTGTTGCGCAGGATCATAAAATAATAAGCAAGAACATTCCGTATATGTGAGCACAATATTTCTCAAGCGTAGAAAGTATCGTGTACTAACGTTTGTCAGTGGCCTCGCCTGCGTTTAAATATTTCCCAAACCGTGGTATTGTTTACCCGTGTGCCGACATTCATTCAAAATTCAGCAGTTGAGATGTGACTAACTAACATCTATACATCCAAACCTACAGACTGTGACATTTATAATATAAGCAAGATGTTACCTATTTATTGCTCTTTCGTAAATAACTCAATTGAATCGTGCTTAGATGATAGGCTAGCTATTCACTACGATGTTATTTGCAATTACGAAATTGAAATTACCTTCGAATCTGTGCCTTGTATTGCTAGTTTCTAGTGAAAGACGTATATTATTTTAAGTAAGACGTCGTTGGTTTCGAGATTTCATTTCTTGATAAAATTTCTGAATAAAATACGTTTGACTGAAAAATCAGACCAGTGTAGCAGCTTACTCGAGTTAGTATACTTTTATAATCAGGACTTGAAACCACAGAACAGACTTGAAACGATATAAAGGATCCCTTATAAAAATGTAACCCCTAACAAAGAAAGTGAATGAAAAGCTAATAAAAAGAAGCCATTTTAGGCTTACTTTGGGAGTAAAACTTTCTGGCCTTTCGACCAAATTGAAAAGTTACTTTAAAATCCTACTCCACAAGCCCACATTAAAAACTTTTTGCCCCAATTTGTCGGATCAAGATTTTAATTTAACAAACATTTGAACCAATTAAATGATAAGCTTTTATTTCATCAGCCAATGGGAATGCTGGAATGAAATCGCCAATCTATCAAGCTTATCACGTAGAATTCTGATTGCAAGCGTGGAAAAACAAAAACTGAAAACATCAGATACTGTCCATCAAATAGATTGATTTTTCACGTATGAGGAAGTATTTTTATTTATCTTCACACTGTTGGTTTGGGGGTAAAGCTTTTCCCGGGGCCACCATCGTCGTCGTTAAATTATCTGTTAAGTTTGAGATCTTTCAATCTTTTCTAGTCGTAGTATCATCTAGTAGTACTATTATCTAGCTCTTAAATCCCTATAGGGATTTAGAATCCGTGTAGGAATAGTGAATCGTGAAATTAACAGTTATTTATTATTTTAGGGTTTGAGTTGTGATAACGCGTCTTTCTATCAATTAACGGTAGTGAAATCGCCATGATTAAAATATCCTTTTTTAACCCTTAAGTCTGGTGATAAATATGTAGCCTCTAAACACTATACTTTTGAAAGTCGCTTGAAATCAGTAGTACTGCACACACCTCTATCTATATCTATCTACTAGTTGACCCGTGCAACTTCGTCTGCTCCGCTCCTATTGATCTTAGCGTGATGATATATAGCCCATAGCCTTCCTCGATAAATGGGCTATCTAACATTGAAATAATTTTTCAAATCGGACCAGTAGTTCCTGAGATTGGCGCGTTCAAGCAAACAAACAAACTCTTTCAGTGTTGGATAGCTCATTTATCGAGGAAGGCTATAGGCTATATAACATCATGCTAAGACCAATAGGCGTGGAGCAGTAATGAAAATTGTGACGGAGACGAAGTTGCGCGGGTCAGCTAGTTTAATATATTTTGGAAGAGCAATACTTTACAAAGGTTCACCGTTAGACAATCCAGATTCACCAAAAATACCCAAGAAATCCCTCTCTCCGCCACAACTGGAGCACAAAAACAAAGACGGCTGCATCAGATAGTGTCCATCAAGAGGATTGATTCTGTTCGCACTTAACTGCCTCAGTATTGACAGGGCTGTTTTTTGTGCAAGCTAGTTCTTTTATTTGATCGAACACTTATCTTTGTATAGGGGATCGCAAAAAAGAACATCTATTTGCTGAAATGTTGGAAGTGTGATACGTAATGTAAACAAAGGCTGAGTTTCTGTTATAATATAATTTATGAAGATAAATATGAGTTTGACGTGTTCCTTAAGTTCCTATTGGAACAATTTGTTCCTTCGTTGATTCTGTCATATGGTGACTTTACCTTCAAATATCTCGGCAATGTGACACGGGTACAATGTTGCTTTAGGGTACATTTTTTTTAAAGTGTCCTCTACCCATATTATGCATGTTAGATCGTGTGCCGCAACTTGAATACAAAGTCGAAAAAGCGGCTGGGGGCTATGCCAGCTCCCATAGAAAAAAATTCAAACCCATTCTTGATTCAAATTCTCAAATCTTGCTGACACAAGAGAATAATAAAATAAACAGCGACCAATCTTTCTTCAAAATCTTCTTACTGCTAAGTCCATTTTCAATAAGCTTTAAAGTTTATTATTTGTATTGATGACACCAAAAACACTAAAATTTTGCAACTAACATGCTCAAATCCCAAGACAGATACTAACACATGTACCAGGCTCACATATCAGCTGCAGCAGCCAATCAAACGTACTGCGCGTCTGATTAGTGAGCACAGCTTGGCGGAGACTGTCGGATTAGTTGGCGTTGCCCCTCTGTGTATTGCTAATTAGTGGAACGATACATGTTATTTAGGTAGAACCTGTTTTAGTAGTACTACTAAAGTCAAGCGATTGAGGAAGGCTCGTACTACGAGTGTATTACCAGGTAGTAATGTTTAAAAAACCAAGTCTCCAATAGGACCAAACTTCTACAACTTCCTAGTGTTCAAACACTAGTAAGCCATGGAAGTGTGGTTGCAGCACTAAAACGTGGCAGACCTGACTTCCTTCTGTACCAAAATTCATCAAAATTGGTTCAGTTTGGTCTTAGTAACTCAGGCGTGAAAGCTTAACAAAGAAAAATACTCACTTTTACATGTAATAGTAGTTAGCATGGTCAAAAATCACCATGTGTAATAGACAGAAAGGTAGCAACAGTACTGTAGATAAACAGAAAGATGCGGTATCTCTTCCTTCTTCTGGTCCGATTGATGTAAAAACCCTACATTCTCCTACCTATGCTAAAAATATCATTCCATCCAACATTTTTCCACTCACTCGAAGTCCAGAACTAAAAAGGCTATCCCTATAAAAGAACGCGCAACAAAGTTTACAATCCCGCATCCAATTTGGTAAAAAGCAACACTTTACCGAAGCTGTTTACTCAAGTACACCCCGCCACACTTAATCATAGCGATCCGTACTTACGCGTACATAAAACGGGAGAAACTTGTTATCACTATCGTACACCCGCGCTATGGGTGTAGTTTTGACGCGGAGGAGGGAGGAAATGGAATGGTCAGATGCTTATATTATGTTGGATTCAACTAACCAAATAGTTTACTGGAAAAACGCGCGAGTTGATTTGAACTTTGAAAGCTTATAATTTTGAGGAACACGAATAATTTAGAATTGCATGTACTAGTGTACCAGTAAGGAAGGTTCTTATTCATACATAGCAGGTAGAACCGAAACGAATGCTTCAAATTAAACAATCTGGATCCTTTTCCAAGAGATTCATTTCGTCATTCAACATACCTTTATCTTCACACTCTGTCTTTACCTATTCTCAAATATTTTTTTGGCGTTAATTAAAAATGTGATGAGGTAAAGTTTTTAATTCTCGGTCCTCTTTTCAGAACGAGAATCTGCTGTACGGGTTCAGAGCAAGCTTGATTGTTTGAAGTTATTACTCCATTAACTCTGTACGCCGCGTCCTAACACTATAGTAACGTTTTTCTACAGTATTCGTACTGTCGAGATAGCAATGACGAGGGTTTTTACAGGTTACAGTAGTCCAGATTTTTCTTATCTTTATGCCCTTTTCACCTATAGGGGCGAACGAAGTTTTTAGTTATATTAACTCGAGTCGATCGAGTAGGTTGTGTTAGATGCGTGGAAAAGTAAAGGCTGCTGCAAGGTGGGCTAATTTCGATAACAGGGCTGGTATTTACATCCAATTGTGAAAAAAATGGGGTTCCGTTCTTCTCACTTGCCTTAGGAACCCTGAAACCCGTGTGTGATGCTAGACGATGGCTGAATCCCGTGTGTGATGCTAGACGATGGCTGAAACCCGTGTTTGATGCTAAACGATGGCGGAATAATCATGAGAGGTATTTGTAACTATGTCAATAATGGTTAACTTTGCTGATCAGTTAAACATTCTTCTCATGTTCAAATAAATAAGTGAAGAATGAAAGAAATTATATTTATTCTGCTAGAAAACATGCACAAAAACAAAACTCAATAAAAATCTTAAGCTACACTAAAACTAATTAGTATTAAGCACTGATTTGTTCGAAATGGCTGGGCCATTGAACTAGAGGTTAACATGATAAAACATTTAAAACAAACATTCCAGACAGGTTTCAAAATAAACACAATTCTGCCTTTGACTCAGTCAACCTAATGACACATACTTGACACATATTGTTTTTCTTTTATTACATCTGCAAGCATTTAGTATTATTTTATTGTTCATTTCCGTTTCTTAATATGTTGTACATTATTAGCTCTAATTTATTGAACACGTAAAGACAAAAATGTTAAAAGATCCGTTCATGTGTTGCCATCTTTCAAAAACGTAAGTTGTTTTAGTATGGCAATAAATCAATCAAGTGTAGCGATTCCACTTTGGGACGTAGTATGGCATGCTGAAGTTCTTCCTCTTCTTTTCGACTCTATGGTTATGCTTAGACTAGATGATCCGCGCAACTTCGTCTGCTTTACTTTTTTTCATTAATGCTTCGCTCCTGTTTGTGGTAGCGTGATGTTGGCTGTTCCGAAATATAAAACAGTATACTGGTCAGTGCTGTGATGTCATGAATCGAGGCCATAGTGTCAAGTCGTTCCGTTATGTCATAAATTAAAAAAATCCTCAAAGTCTGATGCGCACACGCCTGTTTGACGTTTGATATACTACTAATACGTCACATTTGACATTTCTCACCAGTACACTATGGTGGCACACTAGTACAATATGGCGTCGGATTCATGACGTCATGAGCATTGGCCAGTATATTGTTTTATATTTCGGAACACAGCTATAACAGCCTGCCCCGATAAATGGGCTATCCAAAATTTTTTTTTTTCAATTCGAACGAGTAGTTCCTGAGATGAACGCTTTCAATCAAGCAAACTCTTCAGCTTTATAATATTAGTATATAGTGAGGCTAATTCTACTAAATTTTAAACAACGTTCGCATTCGCATCTTAGTCGCAATCTATCAAAAAAGCCTCAATTTCCATAAATTTTTGACAGATTGCGACTGACATGCGAATGCCAACGTGGTTCTAATTTAGTAGAATAGACACTAGTAGGTATTAGTGATGTAACGAATATTCGCATATTTTTGCATATTCGCATTCGCGAAATTATTGCGAATGTGTTTGCGAATGTTTTTGCGTGTATAATTTTTGATTTGATTCACTAGAATTTGATTTACTCATATTTATAATTACTATTCACAATGTAACCTCAAAATTCACTTCTTTTGTTTACGAAAACACCGGCGCGAGCGGAATGACACTTCAATCGGATGCGTTCGTATTAACTCGGCTATTCTCGGAACGAAAAACAGACGGAACGCAGTTCGTTCGAACCGAACTGTCGCTAAAGTCACCAAGTCATAGACAAATGGCGTCAAATTTAAATAAAAACTGAATATTCGCATTCGCATTCGCGAATGTTGGTAGCAGATATTCGCATTCGCGTTCGCGAATGTCCAAAATATGACATTCGTTACATCACTAGTAGGTATGATATAGATTTTTTGGGTCCAGTAGGTAAAAGTTTTGTGAATGAATTATCTGCATTCGCCCTAATTACATCTTGAATTAATAACGGTTGTAATAAGCTCATAATACTGCATAACATCTGATAACTGTACAAAATTTTGCAATATTTTTGTTTTTTTCATTTTTTCAACGAATTTGATTACTTTACTTGAATAATTATACCATTGCGAATTAGTGTTATCGAATCGTGTTTTTATAAAGATATACTATAATATCTAATTATGCGTTATTTTTCGTTCATTTTCTACGTATCTGAAATTCTAGAAATGTTGTCTAGATTTGATATAATCTAAAGTTAAAGAAATACAAAAAGAAAGAAGATAGTGCAAGTAGAATCATTATTATGCAATAAATAGAATGTTATTCGATATTAGGTAAACTTTAAAAGATAAGAACCAATCGTATTTTTATTCTCTAGTGCACCTTATACTATTTGTCCATGCATCACCCAAAGGTTGGCTGGTAGGAGAATGCCTATGGCAGTAATTCCGCTTCTTTACATTTGTGTGCTTAAAGTATTAAATAAATAAATAAGATATAGCATCAAAGTTGACAATAAAAAACAACAACGAAGGCTAATCTAATATTAGCACAAATTAACAAAACAAAAAGTTTTTATTCACGGGCCCAACTTCATATTCCCGCCATTTGTGATCATTTATCTTATTAACGGCCAGTCATTCGTTTTCATCGCTTCAATAACGATCTTAGATCACGCCTAAATGTTTAGATTTACATTATATCGTCGGGGATAGTGCAAATCCGCGAATCTACCATACGTAAAGTGCGTATCTGCACTGCGTGTAGGTTTACAGGGAAAGGTTAAAAGTTTTTTTTTTTTTAGTTCAATGGCTTTTGACCTCATTTTTACATGGAGGGTATTATTCATGTGTTCTATTCTATGTATTGTTAACAGAAATCTATTTAAGTCTATACTATATTGTATGGCTACATTTGTCAGATACGCGGAATTATCTAATGCTAGTTCCGCGGATTTGCACTATCCCCGACGATATAGCGTTTGAGTGATTTTTTTAACATTCATTATGATGAGAAATTCAATATATTCAATGAGTTAAAATTGTGTGAAGCTAGATGAGATGAAAGGTTTTAAGATCACACTTCAGACCCGCCCCGGCTTCACTCGTGTGCTTTTATGATACACAAACCTTCCTAGCTTATCGTTCTTTTTGTAAGTCGAAATTAATTGCGTGGTTCGTAAGATGTAGATAAGCTAAGAAACAGATGAGGGAGACTTTGACTTTTATACCTAGTATTTTTGCTACTGAGAATGTACGTAGCCTATAGAATATTGGGAAATGGTTCTCACAGAATTCTTAATTTACACTAATATTATAAAGAAGAAAGATTTGTTTGTTTGAATTGAATAGACTCCGAAACTACTGGAATTCTTTTAGCATTGGATAGCTACATTATCAGAGAGTAACATAGGCTATTATATTATCCCCGTACTCCCACGGGAAGGGGAACTACGTAAAGAAATATTCTGATTTCATTTATTGCAGCAGCTAAAACCCTCAATAACATTAATACTTTAGTTTGTTTTATTTAGTGAACTAAAACAGGCTAAATTGTTGACATTAAAAAAACTCAATTTTTTTAGCTGTTGCCACAGCTGAAAAAATTACATAAAGTAATTAACAAAATTATTGATAAATTACTTTTTTTGGGACTTGATTTGGATCTTCCTACTTACGGCCTTAGTAGATATTTTATCTGGTCACAAATGAAAACAATATAGAAATAACTTTTATAGCCGGGGAATGCATAGTAAAATTGATGGACAGTACAGACAGATGCTATCGTTCGTCTTAATAATGGTTCATTTGTCTGAAGTGAATACGTCTGTCTGTCGCGCGTTTTATTTTAGATCTTTTGGGCCTTGGTAAGGGCGAGTAGTCTTGTAGTTTTCTTTTAGATTCTTTTATGTGATGATTAATTAAATTTTAATATGTCCTGTGACATTTGATAGCCGATTAAAAATTTCAATGTTTGTAGTGTGATTATAGTAGAATAGTTGACCCGCGCAACTTCGTGTGCACCGTGGTCTGATATATAGCCTATAGCCTTCCTCGATAAATGGGCTATCTAACACTGAAATATTTTTTCAAATCGGACCAGTAGTTTCTGAGATTAGCGCGTTCAAGCAAACAAACTATATAGACAGATATAAGATACTAGCTGACCCGCGCAACGTCGTCTGCGTCACAATTTTCATTACTGCTCCGCTCCTATTGGTCTTAGCGTGATGATATATAGCCTATAGCCTTCCTCGATAAATGGGCTATCCAACACTGAAAGAATTTTTCAAATCGGACCAGTAGTTCCTGAGATTAGCGCGTTCAAGCAAGCAAACAAACAAACAAACAAACCCTTCAGTTATATATATTAGTATAGATATAGATAGATTGTTGCATCGAGCAGAAAGTGACTTATAATTGCATCGAGTGTTATTCCGGAGCCCGAGCTTCAGCGCGGGCTCTAAATCACGAGTGCAATATAATCGTCACTTTCCGGAGGTTCATAATCTGCTTTTCTTTCAACTACCGAATAAAGAACTAAAGTCAAATAAAGTAGAAACTATTTAGAAAAATTAATAAGTAACATTCGAACGGTTATGAAATGTAAGGTTTACGTTTTCACCGGGAACATTAATGTTAGTTTTTTTCTGGCAATGTTCGTTCATTTATTCTGCCTTAGTTCCCGGGAATAAAAATAGCGTTGATTGGCTGGTAGAAAACTAGTTAATACTCTACTATTTCTTTCTTTTTCTTTGTACAAAAGTTTTTTCAATATACTATATAAAACAAATGATTAAACTGTAAAAGTAAATCGTTTCCTATATTAATCACTAGTGGACATCACGCGGTTTCACCCGCGTAGTTCCCGTTCCCGTGGGAGTACGGGGATAAAATATAGCCTATGTTACTCCCTGATAATGTAGCTATCCAATGCTGAAAGAATTTTTCAAATCGGTCCAGTAGTTTCGGAGCCTATTTATTCATTTCAAAAAAACAAACAAACAAACAAATCTTTCCTCTTTATAATATTAGTGTAGATAACAAAACACAACATACCGTCCGTTTAACGAGCCGTAGCTAAACATTCCAATATTTTAGTTTCCTCCATAAATCAGATTGCAACAGGTGCAAAAAATACTAACCATGTAACGTATTTATAACTGTTTTGACGTTATTCCGTATTAATGGGCCGATCGCCCCGATAAAAAAAATATTGTTTCTTTTTTTGTTTAGATTTTTGGCGTATTGGTTTCTATACCGGATATAGGGTTTATTTATGTACACACAATAAACTTAAAAAAAAATAATTAAATACAGACAAAAGAGCACAAAGGTACTGCTTATTTCAATAGAAATTTCTTCCAGCAGACCTGCGACAGAAGAGTGGGATAAGAAACGTAGACAGTGTGTAGAGAGACAGAGAAGGAAAAATATAAGTATGAGGGTTGCTTCGGTGCGTGAAATTCGGAATCACTTTACAAGGGCACAAAATGGCGGCTGTCTAAATAAAATAACTGTCAAAATGTCAAGACTACCTGACATAATCAACGAGAAAATCTATTTTCATAGATGAGATTGTCATATTTGTATTCGTACTCTTTCTTATTCAAAATGACAGATCTTATTGGAAAACCTATGTTCCATCCAATTCTTTTCTGACGGTACCCTTATAAGATCACTTTGTTGTCCGTCAGTCTGTCTGTCAAGACCCTTTATCTCGGGAACGGGTAGAGGTATCGAGTTGACATTAACCATATATTCAAGTCGGTCCCTTGACGCTGTGAAAAAAACAAATTTATAAGTTAACGTAAAAAAGATACGGCCGTTTATGCCGCAAATAACGTATATTTTAACACTCTCAAGGGAATCAAAATGTATAGGGTATTTCCCATTGACCTAGAACTATCAAATATGACAATTAATACTTAGGATAAAATCTGAAAACTATATATTTCTAATTAAATCATAAAAATATAGTCTTTGTTTAAAGTAATATGTAGGTACCTACAAATTTGTACGGAACCCTTGATGGGCAAGTCCGACTCGCACTTGGCAGAGTTTTTTATTTATTTAATATTAGCGTAATTGGTGTCCCACGGTTGGGCAAAGGTTTTCTTCCTTTCTTCTTCCTTCCAAATCTCTGTCTCTTGCCAAGTTTGAACCACTAATGCATTGATATATAAAAAACCCAAGACTCGCATCGCTCGCCATACTGCACTGCTTTGTAAAAACAACTTTAAGCGATCCGTGTAAGGTTGAATTTGCAAAAAAAATTGCGCATCGTTCGCCATACTGCACTGCTTTGTAAAAACAACTTAAGGCGATCCGTGTAAGGTTATATTTGCAAAAACAAAATGATGTCGTCAAAAACATGTCAGTTTTTGACGACAGTTTCGAGTGATGCATTTGTTCGAGACTTTGCATCTTGGGTTTTTATATATCAATGCACTAATGTGATAAATTTTTCATCATCATTAATTATTTAACAACAATAATTCACCATCACTAATCTTCGCTTATAAAATTCTCACGTTACAATTCCCCATCAAATCCTGCTTACGACATTTCCCGCTTCCTCGCTAACCCCACCAGATACTATCACACTGACTAGATCACTAGACTGATTGTGGAAATACCAGCTGTAATCAACGGTTATAGCGTAATTGGCGGTTTCCTGACCACTGTGACTTAATAGTAAGAAAGTTATATTATGGAATGGTTTATTGTAAGTGGGTGTCAGTGTTTCTGATGTGTCAGTTGAACATTTGTGTTAGGATATTTTAATGGGTTTATTAGAGGAAAAAGACCGGAATAATTGTGGATCGTGCGGCGGCGAGGCGGACTGGAATAACTGAGGATCGTCCGGCGGCAAGATGGGCTGAAGACATTGTTGCCATTGCGGGTAGAACCTGGTTGAGGCTGGCACAGGAACGTGAAGATCGGCACAAGAAAAAATAGGCTTATGTTCAGCAGTGGCGAAGTCGGGCTGTGGATGATGATGAAAGGATCTCGCTGGCAGGTCCAACGCGAGGATGCGTCAACTATGCAAAAACGTTATTTCCTAGGTATCATTCTAAACTAGCTTAACAGATTAAAAATTGGCCAATTTAATTTTTTCAACGGTATTTTAACACTACAGACTTCTTATAGGTTTTCCTGTAATCTTTAGGTATAGAACTATTATCCACACCTTTTTTTTTTTCAAAATTTTAGGCTCGATAGTTTCGGAGATAAGGGGAGAGGAATGGTAATTTTTCGTCTAATTTCTTGAATAACTTCAAAACCATTTAATTTAAAAGTATGAAAAATAAAATATTTAAAGCCCTCAGTAAGCCTTTTCATTTGATATGTTACACGAAATTGTTCAAAAAACTTTTATTTTAAATTTTCTACTTTGAACCCCAATAGTGAACCCCATACTAAAAATTTGATGATTTACGTAACGCGTCCGTGTTTGAGTCACAAAAGTCCATATATATACCAAATTTCAGCAGTATCGGTCGAGTAGATCCGGAGAAAATGACTGTGACAGACAGACAGACACCCGAGTGATCCTATAAGGGTTCCATTTTTTACTGATATTCGGAACCCTAAAAATGAAACAAAGAAAATTAGTAGCATCCGGGTCAGCACAACAAATCCATAGAACGGTAAGACACTTGTGATAGTATAGCTCAGTAAAAACAGGTTGTCATTATATGTTAAGAAATAAAGCCCAAACATACATAAAGTAAATTGGAAAATGAACGACTCCTGCTTGATCCGTATTAAAAATACATAGTAAACTATCTATCGATCTTCCTTTACAATTTCCACCATATAATTTCCTAAACCAGACTCTTTTAACCAAATACCTGTTATTAATTTGACATTAGTATAGATACTATGTCGAACTGAGGCCATGGTTTATAGCACCATAAAGTTTAACAGCCAGAACGCATAGCGTGCTCCATCACAGACCGAAATAACGGTGACTCCTAGTCGTGCTAATTGAAAATTTAATACAATAGGTAGAGAAATGTACGCAGAAATACGATGGCAGTTTTATTACTTTGATGAAATACAGAAAACAATATGAGGGCTATAAACTTGGTGACAGTTTCTGGTAGCCTGGTTTTCAGTACGTAAATCTGTCCTAGCTGGGTTTTAATAAATCTCCTGGGCTGCTAAAGTAAATTATTTAATTGTTCTGTTGAATCAATTGACTATGCCCTTGGTCTAGTAGTTATAAATGCGAATGCTGAGCGTCAGAGACATATCTCCGACTATTCGTTTACGTCACCATCTGTTAGCTGAAATTTGTCTAGCCTGTGGACATCACTAAAGCCGACAGACGTCCATTGCTGGATGTCTTCGCCAAGAGTCGCCACATCGACCGGTCCTATGCGTCTCTTATCCAGCGATTCCCGCGGCCTTCACCAGGTCATCGGTCCACCTTGTGGGAGGTCTTCCAACGCTGCGCCTCCAGCACGTTTCGACCCCATCTGTTCTGGAAGCATTGTGCCTTGACCATTGTGCCCGTGTGGGATAGGCCTCTGCAAGCATCGCCACAATGAGCGGTGCCTGCCACATTCAACGGATACCTGCAACCTTCACCGAGATGGTCCTGAGTCGCTGTATCTTTCCGTCTCCTCCAATCTTTTTTGTGAGCAGTAAGGCTATTGGTACATCCATTAAAAAATCACCAGAAGCAATGTAGATTCTGGATTAGGCCCCTGTTTATGCCATTAGGCTCATCAACTGTAGTACAGGACTCAACTAGACAAGAGTGGGCTTAGATACTTTTCACTTCTGCCAGTGTTTTAAAGCAACACGACACTTTTCACTTCTGCCAGTGTTTTAAAGCAACACGACACTTTTCACTTCTGCCAGTATTTTAAAGCAACGCGACGCTGCTATTAAACTCTGGTTATCAGCTTTCTATATCTAGATCCCCCCCAACGCCTTCTTAAGGTCGTTGGTACCATATTTCCAACTCTCTTTGTGTCTATTTTTACCAGTAATAGGTAAGTAAAGCGTAACAAAAGTGATTGCATGTCAAACCACTATCAGAGATGCACTGAGCGCGATTTATATGGAAATGTTGAAGCGAAAATTGTTACAATTTATATTTTTTGAACAGTGTGCCTGTCAATATTCACGCGATGTGCTGTGAAAAAATGTTTCTGTATTTTGGATTGTTTTATATGTAAGCGACGATGATAACTTGTGTACCCACTGTACTACGTAACTATAATATTATTAGCCTTTACTTACATCTAAGACAAAACGCTTTGGGGAATACTTTCATTGCGCGTACAGCTAAGGAATGAAGTTCCCTGCCGAAAGTTTTTAATTCCCTGTTTTTATCTCCTTTTTTCCTTTATCGGTTGTAAAAAAAAACTTTTCTACTGGAGACTACTTTCCTATAGGAAAGTATTTTTTTTTCTATTGTTTTAGATTGATATTTGTTTATTTTGTAAGTGCAGGTACAGGCCCATTCCCACATTTGTAGACTTCGGTCCTTCAAGCCGGATGGTTACACAGTTTGACCTTCAAAGTTCCTTTATAAACCTTTACATCTTTTCATCCCCTTTGAAAGACACGCTTTTAAAAGCCTATTCTCCTACCGCACCGACCCAATAAAACTCACCCTACAAAAATATGCAACCCGTTGAAACGATCAGTTCAAACGATCAGTCGGATCAATCCGTCTGTCAGTGTTCCAAGCCGCTACGTGCACTGAATATTTCAGTCTGTCTAGTATTTGTGATAGCTTCAGATGAACAGGAAACGCCTGTTGACTGTTCTGTTTCAGTGAGCTTGAAATAATTTTAAAATGAATTGTTTCATGTTTTTTTGCTTTCATTTTTGAGTGGGTTTCTGTTTTAACGTAACATGTAATATTGTTGACTTATTACTATAGATAGGTACATTTGGATTCAGATTAACTTTTGCTATTTACTCTGTGTTGGTGTCTCCTCCATTTCCTGTCTGACAGAGGTCTTTTATTAAAAGGTCGTTCGTTACTTCGTCAAATTGAATAAAAATGTCCTTAAGTCTCATCTATTGTAATTGTATAGGGGATTATCATAGATTTTCTCATTTAAAGTCAGTTCCGTTGCTCGCAGAAAGCTCTGTGGCCTCTCTAGACACCTAACACTATACTTTACTAAGCTTCGCTTTAGATTTTCGCATATTAATCGTTATAATCGTACAATACGGATGACAATTCTACTACATTAGGATAATTTTATCAATATCTTTTTCGAAATTGGTCTTTTTAACCTAAAGGTTGACTGCTGTATGAAGTTAAAATATACTACTATTTATGTTGACAAATCAGCTTAAAAATATTTGTAAATAAATGTTCTTACAGTAGCACCCAACTGATATGGCTTACCGATCGATGTACCTACGCAGAAGATGAACTTTCAAAGCGCGGGAAATGCTATTGACCAATCGGCACGCTCAACGCAACGCGCTTTTTTTTCCTGTACCGCTATTGGCAGCTGCCGCCATGTTAGCGCGCGCCGCGTGGCATGCACGTGACTTGCGAGTGAGACGGAACTAACAGCTGCAGTGTATTATGAACTTTATATTAGTGATCTAAGGTTGATTGTAAGTTTGCTTTCTTTCGTTAATCTTCGGGGCCATACTTTCTTTTCTGTGCGAACGAAGATTCACGACGCGCCTTATCCAGTTGGGTACCCCTGTACCTTTCAGTCAAAGAATGTTTGATATGTACTTGAAAAAAGTTTATTTAACTAATGCGTATTCATTATTTCACGCGAACTCTCTTCGCAAATTATACCATCTACGGCAGCCATTCAGCATCGCCCTTCATTATAAAAACTGAAACGATACCTATTTATCAGATAAGCTTCCTCATGCATGCATTAACATATTTACATATTATAATTTTCTTGCTTCAACGAGATGTTATCTCCCTTCAATCTCAGTAGGACCCGATTACTTTACATACTGAGTGAATGTGTGGTCTCATCATAATCTTGTATACTCGTATTTTGTCTAAAATAGTATCATTTTATCTCACTTGGAGACTTACTGAAAAAAGTGTTGTTGAACATTGTCAGTAGTTTAAAAACCGGCACGAGTCGTGAGCACTCTCCATTGGTCGGTTTAACGACGACAGCTCTGACGCTTCACGTTATTGGTTCGTCAGTCAATGTTCATCGACTATAATTGCGCTTGCAAGTTTTGTTCGCCCCTCGCCGAGATCACCTTTTTTATAGATGGAAATCACCAAATGACTCCTGCCGCTCTGGGTGAAGCAAAAGGGAGTGTCAGACTTACTGACTAAAACCCATCCGTGTTCCTCTTAATACCTTTTGCGTTCCAGGGCCGCGGTGACACTTTTGAACAAATTCCGGAACACTGGCAGGCACAAATGAATGCAGCAGGGTGGCTGCTGCATTCATCTGTGCTCACGACTCGTGCCGGCTACTACACACCGGTACTTACTGTATGTTAAAGCTTCGGTTTCTGAGTACTGGTTAAAATCGATGGTCTGACCGTCAAGCCGGTCTTGCCAAGCAAGGCAGTCGCTTGATGTGCAATTCTGGTATTGAGTGGCATCCAGTTAGACAGGAAGCCGACCCTTCTTATCGTGTGGGCAGTAAGGTTTAACGACCCCACCACACACCCTAGTGTCAGAGTTTCTAAACCGCCTCTGACATGGTTTATTCGACGATCGCCATTTGGCGGCCGGGACCACCGGCTTATACGTGCCTTCCGAAGCACGGAATCATCTTTTTATCAAACAATCAGGTGATTCAAGCCTGCAATGTCGTAGCCAAACTGGAAACAACTTTACAAAGTATGCTTCCCGTGGGAATCGAACCCACGACCACCGAGTCACAAGACAAACGCCTAAACTACTCGCTCACGGAGACCACCCCTAAAAGACAAGGAACAGATGATGATGCTAAGAAGTTTTTAGAGTTCCGAACATCCGTAAGAAACGGAACCCTTATAAGATCACTCGGGTGTATGTCTGCCCGTCTGTTACAGACAGTTTTCTCCGGATCTACTGGACCGATTCTATTGAAATTTGGTACACATGAATTTCTGTGACTCAAACACGGACGCGTTACTTAAATCAGTTTTGAGTATGGGGGACACTTTTAGGGGTCAAACTACAAAATTTCAAAATAAATCGTGTGGCATATCAAATTAAAGGACTTACTAACTCATATCTTTTACATCATTTTTAAATAAATAGTTTAGAAGTGATTCAAGTAATATTATAAAATGCACAGGACTGGTCGTTGTGGCGACGCTTGGGGGAGGCCTATGTCCAGCAGTGGAGGTCTTTCGGCTGGTATGATGCTAATGATGATGATTCAAGAAATTAGACCAAAAATGACCATTCCCCCAACCTTACCTCAGAAACTACTGAGCCTACAATTTTGAAAAATAAAATGCAAATAATAGTTCTCAATCTACGGATTACAGGAAAAACTATAAGACGTCTCTAGTGTTAAAATAACAAGTTACAAAAATGCAATTGGTTCGGAACCCTTTGCACGCGAATCCGACTCGCACTTGGTCAGTTTTTTTCTTAGAGCGCCCAATGTAAGTCAGTAACTGACCGTAATTCTGGCACAACGAGTTATAGATCATACAATTTGGCCGCAAAAATAGTTCACACAGCTTTAAAACAGTACTTATCGTTCGCAGCTTTCCTAAAATGGTATTCGCTGAAATCTCGCCAAGATCACATGCTTCCAACAAATACTGGAACCTGCCAAAACCCTAATCTTTATTGCCGACCCTTACTTGTTCTGCCTACCCCCCTAGACGTGCTTCTGTGGCGCCGGCGCCGATAAATTCGTCGAAATCGTAACGCGTAAGCGACCAGAGTAGATTTTAGTTGCAAGTTTTAATGTAATTTTCGTTATTGAATGAACACATGGGGTGTACCATGTGTGGTTTGGTTAAAGAAGCGTTTTTATCAGTAGCCATCTTTCAAATTCCTTGGAGTTAGATCATATGTGACGGGATACCCGTTGATTGGCCGGGTAAGCTCATGTTATGTGTTTTTTTTTTCGAACTGCAGCGACTGAAAATAGATCAGTCATGCCTTGGTTAAAGATTACTGATTAGTGTCACCAAACTGTTGGAGACGCTGATTGCTCAAAGCCCAGGGTTGAAAGGTGGAAAGTCATAATGACGCTTTTATATCCAGTGGTCAACCACTGACACTCCATTGAAAGAAATGGCATAGAATCTTGTCAAAATCAACCATTATGAAATCAATGTTAGACCATTCTGACACTATTGTAATAGCAGACTTGGGGCCCTGTTCACGGAACATTTTGCAAGCAACTCATCCAAGGAAAATCACTTTTAAATGTTATGGAGTAAACATTTTTTTTTAAATGTCAGATCCAAAACTTAAACTTAAAAAAAGTATTAAACCACTGATATTAATACAAACCCATCCCGCTTTAAAAGGTCATAATTGCACTGATTAAGGTAAAAACTAATAGAGAAGATATCTAGGTCAAAATTATACAAAACTGAAACAACCAACATTTGTAGTATAAAATAATATAGTTTAATGTCTGTTTGAATGTTGTATTTACATAATGACTTAATTCTAATCTATTTGATTTATTTAATGATGTTTAGCGATTTGAAGAAACGCATAAAACGTTGCTTTTTAAATGTATTGCTAGTTTTATTATGTAGTTTCGAGGAAAACAATAGATTGTGCCATCACTGCAAGGTCTTTGCAGGTAGTCTTATTTTAACTCATATGTACCTGCTTAAAGTTATAATTATTTGTTTGTAACAAATAATCCCTGAAAGTACTGATGCGATTACGAACATTTTTTCACTTACAGAAGGGTACACTGTCATTGTGTGTCATGGTTTCATCTTTTTAGTTTTTATAATAGTGGAAAAAAGCTACTTGAAAATATTTGCAATCGTTCTCAAATACTAACTGCTTCGGTGTAGTGACATCCATTAACCGCAAGTTTTTCTGTCACCACAAATTGGCCCGTCTACATATACCGAAGTGAGCTCGCCACGCGATCGGCTATCTTCGGGAGCGGTCGTGTGCTCGAGACATACAAAATGGCGTGTTTCTTGAATGTTTGAGGCGGCTATGCAAGCTTCGGACGGCCTTATCACTATCTACTGTTGAAAGCTTTGGCAATATGCCTTAAAAATGGCACATTCGGCTTTGATACATCTTTGTCTCCGTCACTCATAAGCATAATTGCCTCCGTGGTCGAGTGGTTTAGGCGTTTGGCTTCTGATCGTGGGTATGTACTTTGTAAAGTTGTTTCCAGTTTGGCTAGGACATTGCAGGCTTGAATCACCTGATTGTCTGATAAAAAGATGATTCCGTGCTTCGGAAGGCACGTATAAGCCCGTGGTCCCGGCCGCCAAATGGCGGTCGTCAAATAGACCATGTCAGAGGCCCTTGAGGCGGTAGTAGTATAAGCATAACACTGTGCTTGTCTCCTGAAGCTCGAAAGAGATTCACGCCCTGGTACTTTACTGACGACTTGAAAACGTTTGCCCGTCCAAAACTTTAGTTTCCTTTAAGAAGTTACAAGACACCTCAGCATGACTTACTTAGACATGATGCTTTTCCTAAAATACATATTCAAATCGACTACGGCAACCCTAATTCGTTAGAACAAGACCAGACATAGTCGACCTTTGGTATTCACGAAACTCAGGTAGGTATTCAAACTGTATCAGGTTATTTTTAGCTGCCTAAAATTACTCTATACATGCCTACATGTGTTCTATATAAGCTATTAGTTATTGATTAAATAGTGGGCTAGACTAAACTATGAGTGCCTTGAGTTTATCATAATAATTTAGTAAGAGTTCAGTCTTGTGGTTTTCAAGCTTTGTCGATTGGGTCTGGCAATATTCAACTATCTACTGTTCTTATGTACTCGTGTTTGTTCAATGTTAAATCAAGCCAACAAATCTTTTGGCTATTTCTCGAATTCCGCCTTTTATCCCAACATTTTAATAATTCACATGTGTATTTTTTTATCACCGGTATCAACGATAACTTGAAAGGTTAATTGAAGGAGCTTCCATGTGCGACGAAACGCACCCAACATGTATCAACCTAGCTAATTTGCTAAACCTACTCTTGTATTACTACTCCGTACTTCATTTCTCTTATGCTGCTGGGTATCCTAAAATACCGTAAACCAAAACTTTGGCCTAGACATCGGTGAAGCAAAACCTGATCGCCGGGAATGAAATGGAATGGAATGACAGTTCACTTCACACTCCCTTCACCTTACCTTAAGGTTTTACGTTGACCTTTCGTCAAAATAGACTAGCAGACGTATGCATGTACGAGTAAACCAAGAAAAAGGAAGCAGTAGATTTGCAGGGATCGTCGCAGATGGCGTGGCTATATAGTTTCTGCCCACCTCCATCGGAAAAGTCGCGAGTGATGTAGGTACATTGTAGTCCGTTTAGTACGACTTCGCATATAACAGCCAACCGTTTTTAGCGACGTAAGTATAGGCATATGTTTGGTTTTAATATGAGCCACTATGAAATAGGCTAGTTTCCACCATCAATAAATTGCAAATCTATTTATTCCGTCAGTTAGAGTATTGGAAAATAATGGACACCTTTTTTGTTGTTGTTGTAATTCAATGAATATTGACAAAGGTAAAACGCATCAAAACTCGGGAGAGAGGGCTGGTGACGTCACGTCGCTAGTAAAAATTGTACTACCGTAGTGACGTCACGCGAGTTTTCAACGTACTGTATCTTCGTCATTTTTTGTTTACGTGAAAAAAGAAAAAATACGTGTCCAATATTTTTTGTAAATCTATCTGACGGATTAATTTTTTTTTTTTTTTTTTTTTTTTCAGTAAAATACCCTATTGTCAGTTCGTTTAATATGACTAATATCACCGGTCCCTTGGCCGTCGTTATAATCGAATTCTACATCTGTATCCATGTGATACATAACCTTGACCTCCGAACTTAGGAGTTATCTCACTCCTCAAACAGATCATTTACAATATTTACCCGCTGCTAATACGAGAAACAAACATGATCTCTCGCAAAAATCTTATCTCTCATCTGTCAAACCCGATCATACATGCGAGCTGGGAGGTTTTATCCCGAATATTCAATATCCCGGCTCTTTCCATTAGCGATAGATTGATATGGACTTGTGATCTATTGTCGGATTACATGTAATACCCTTTTTATTGTGCCTGCGTAATATGTAATTCGGTGGGATTAGGTTCGGGATTTATATTGAAAACGCGTATTTACACGTGTAATGAATTTTACGGATGTCTTTTCGTGTTGGTAGGTATGAAACCATTTCAGATATATGTATTACTAGCTAGAAGCTTCGACGGCGTGATGTGATTATCGAAAATTATTTATCAACAATCATAGCACCAAAAAAACTGGCCAAGTGCGAGTCGGACTCGCGTGCAAAGGGTTCCGAACGAATTTTATTTTTTTAACTTGTTATTTTAACACTATAGACTTCTTATAGGTTTTCCTGTAATCTTTAGGCAAATATCTATTATCTCCATTTTTTTCAAAATTTTAGGCTCAGTAGTTTCGGAGATAAGGTGGGGGAATGGTCATTTTTCGTCTAGTTTCTTTAATAACTTCAAAACCATATTTTAAAATTATGAAAAAAATATAATTAAGATCCTCACAGTAAGCTCTTTCATTTGATATGTCACACGATATTGTTTAAAAAATTTTTTTTGAAATTTTTTAGTTTGACCCCCAAAAGTGACATCCATACTAAAAAAATAATAATTTACGTAACGCGTCCGTGTTTGAGTCATAGAAGTCCATATGTGTACCAAATTTCAACAGAATCGGTCCAGTGGATCCGGAGAAAACTGGCTGTGACAGGCGGACAGACAGACAGACACCCGAGTGATCCTATAAGGGTTCCGTTTTTTTTTCGGAACCCTGAAAAAACCTAAATTTCTTACATTTTTGACAGATTGCGACAGATTGTGTGTTTGAGATGCGAATGCGAACCTTGTTTACAAATTCGCAGGATTTGGCCCTCTTATGCGAAATGAGAAGTATCTACGTACTATTTTAAGACACAATCAACCCGTGTTCCAAGTTTTATGCAAATCCGTTAAGACGAGGAGAGGAAACTAACAGACGAATACTTTCGCATTTATTAGTATGGACTATGAATTCGCAAATGCCTTTTTATAGACACAGGAAACGTGCATTTTTCTGCACTAATATTATAAAGAAGAAAGATTTGTTTGTTTGAATTGAATAGGCTCCGAAACTACTGGACTGATTTGAAATTCTTTTAGCATTGTATAGCTACATTATCAGGGAGTAACATAGGCTATATATTATCCTCGTACTCCCACGGGAACGGGAACTACGCGGGTGAAACCGCGTGACGTCCACTAGTCTGAGATAAAAAGTTGAGAAAACATGAAGCGTTTCTGTCACATTGTATCAGTGAAAGAGTTTTCAGTACCGAATAAACAAACAAACAATTTCATCCTCTTACAATACTTGCCTAAATTACAGCCACCGATTATTTCAATACTCGTATCTATCTGCCAAAACGGTTGCTCACAATGGATCTTCCAGTTCGTCATTCACTTACATTTGGCAACTTCTGACGCAGCACACATTCCGATCACAAACAAAGTGTGATTGGGTCTTAATGTCACCGGGTTTTAGATTGCAGGTGTAACTTTGAGTCCAATATTTGACGTCTGGTGCGCGTGTCTGTTGTCCTGGTACTTTGATAGTTGAGTATTGAAGTGGGAGACTCGGAGAGTGCCCAAGAACTCCACGACCTCATCCCACCGGCCCCCTTCTACCATCGGACATCCAGACGCACTGCATCTTACCACCCCTACCTTGTTGCTATTCCACCAATTCGCACTAAGCGCTTCCAAACGTCTTTTATAATGCGCACAGGAAAGGAGTGGAACTCTCTGCCTGCGTCTGTGTTTCCAAACGCTTACAACCCTAATCTTTTCAAAGTAAGAGTGCACAGGCTCCTTCTGAGTAAGCTCGCTCCATCGTAGACTTTGTCTCTGTCATCTCTGACCTAGACTAGCGTCAAGAGCAAACCCATCAAAAAAAAAAAAAAAGAGTGTGTTTAGTGTTGAGTAGGCTCCGAAACTACTGGACCGATTTGAAAAATTCTTTCACCATTGGAATCCTAAATTATCCCTGATGAACATAGACTATATTATATATTTTCATTGTATTAGATCACTATATTAGAAATGCAAAAATGTAACCCAAAGTAGCAAAATTTTGCCTACATAATTCATAATTTGGCGTGCGCTGCGAAAACTATTGATGGTACATAAACATAATGTACTACATAATTAAAGTACTCATTATTACCCATAAGAAAGTCTGGGAGGGTATATGCTTAACTATTACGGTTATTCAAATAATTGAATCAAAATCCGGGCGGAATGGAATAGTGGTGATTTTGGTATCACGATATTAATCCATTTAAATCCATTTAAATGTTTGATAATTAAAGTTGGTAAATAACACTTTAAATTATTAAAATCTGACCTTTCCTTTAAGAGTTACGACGGGTATAAAATGCTGTAAGAAAAATTTTGCTGATAAAAAAAAAAACGTTACCCTATAAAGAGGGAGGATAGAGCGAGGTATAGGAGATGAAGTTCGTGGAGTACCTACTAAGCCCGCGCGAACGAAGTCGCGGGCGAAGTGCTAGTAGATGACATTTTGGGGATAAAGGAAATTTAAAACTTAAATATTTCTTTAACCTTTAACGCAGCACACATTCCGTGCAAAGATAAGGTGTGATTTGGTCTTTATGTCGCCAGGTTTTAGATTGCAGGTGTAGCTTTGAGTCCAATCTTTCGGTGTCTGTCGTCCTGGTACTTTGATAGTTGAGTATTGAAGTGGAAGATTCGGAAATTGTGCTCATCTCATCTGTTCATGATGTCATGCTCAGTGGTGGATATTTTGGGGATTAAGGAAATGGATTAGAGACTTGGAGAATACTTTAAAAAGGTGTATACAATTTGTGGCCGAGGGAGTCAAAGAACAGGGCATGGTTGTCACAACAATCCTTCCGACGTCATACTCAACGCCGGCTGTCGCCGAAAATCAGCGCTGTGGCTCTGTTTCGCACACGAGTCCTAGCATTATGCTGAGCGATGGCCGCTTTGCGCGAATGTTTTACATATCTTCCCAACTATTATAAAATTGTAATTTTGTTTTATTTAACTTTAATTTTTTTGGTATGCGTCATGCTTGGCGCAAATAAACGCTCTTTCTTTCTTTCTTTCTTTCTTTCTTTCTTTCTTTCTTTCTTTCTTTACCGACTTAAGGTGTTTGCTGTGACATCATGTTTTTTGCTCAATGATAATATTTAGTTTAGCTTTTTAATTTTGGTCGAAAGGAAATCCTATTGAGCTTGTAGACAGACAAATCGAACCTTGTGTGACAAAAATGGTCCAATTGAACTTAACCAACAAGATCAGGTTGAAACTTAAAGATCAAATGCCTATAAAAGGCGACACGACTCAATCGAATCCTAACGAGATTCACGAAAAATTCACGGACGACAAGCTTCCTCAAAAGGAAATAAAATATTCATATCGACAACTGATGTCACCTAAGTAAAAATAAAAAGCTGTTCGACAGTAAAAAGGTTCCTTAAACTAATAAAATGTTTGATATATTGCAATGGTTTTGTTTGATGATTTTCGGTTGGTGTCCATTGCTCTTTTTGTAACTTCGTTGATGAGCTTTATGTATACAAATGCAGAGTTAGATTTTGTTGTATTTCGTCGTGGTGTTTTATTTTAATCGCAGTTACAAACAAGGAGTGCATTGATATGTCGTTTGAATTGGCATACTATGTTGAGACTACTGACTCACGTTCAAAGAAAAGATCTTGAAGAAACTTGGCCTAAGTAAGAGTGGCGAATTTGCGATCAATGCTTGCTCCTTCTTTGTAATCATTTCCTCTGAAAGACGTCCATTGTTGGGCATAAGCCTCCTCCAAGTGTCGCCACGTCAAGCGGTCCTGTGCGTCATCCATGCCGCGGATTCCCGCGGTCTTCTCAGGTCATCTGTCCACTTGTGGGAAGCCTTCCAAAGCTGCCTTAACTTACGACAACTTTCGACCCCATAGATCTCTTCTGCGAGCCACTGGCCACTCAAGTTGGGCGATACTTCGGGCTATGTCGGTAACCTTCGGAGTTTGTTGCTCCACTTCTTCTTCCCAGCTAAAACACCAGAAGGTGATTTTTTGGCGTTCTAATAAACCTTGTTCCATTATGATAGTAAATTGATATGTAGATAATCTTTTGAGCAAAGCCTGGTCAATTCGCTAGTATTCAACATAAAATTCTTGTTGACAAAGTTCACTAAAATGGGTTTGCAATAAAACGTCTTATTAATGATTTTAGTAAAAATACTTGAATGTTTTAGTCCAAAAGGTATTTGTGTACTACTTTAAATAATTTTACGACTGCTGTGGTCCACGTGTTTATAATAAAGTGTAATGATCGTGGCGACATTTTGTGCGGTGAGTAGGTATGTTGTCCGTAGTTTAGGAGTTCCTTCTTACTTTGTTTCATCGTTGGATAACGCATTTTATCAAAGTCAAAGCATTTATTTCAATTAAACCATTTACACGCACTTTAGAATTGTAACGGTGTGTAAGTCAAGGAAGTAAAACTATTTGCACGTTCCAAAGCGTAGATCTCTGTGGGGAAGAACGTGCAAGAGACTCCACCCACGGACACTCTTTTAAATCAATAAATATATCATAGTGAGAAGTTATTAATCTAACGTAAAATCTCGCATTAGCTGTTAGCTGTTGTTTGCAACTTTAATCCGCAATTTAATATACCTCACATTACAATTTTGATACTTCTACTCCAAGAAATGTCATGGTCCATACAAACTTTCACTCCCCATTATGCCCGTTTTTGGAGGGAGTTTCTTACAATCCTTTCTTAGCTGACGTCGCCTACTCATAATCTACCTCCTTGCCATATTTCATCTCCATAGATCCAGTAGTTTTCAAGTTTTCTTCGTGGTTAGTCAGTGAATGAATGAATGAATGACAGAGTGAGTCACCTTCCGCTTTTATAAATATAGGATTCACGAAATCTAGTTTGAGATATGTCAATTACGTCAATATAAACTTTATCAGGGTTTCAGAAACCGCTTGTGTACCTACTTGAATTATTCTCGCCTACTTGACAAATTAATTGCCTGTTAGTATTTTTACTACACCCGTGCCATTAGCCACACATCAAACACATCATTTTTAAATATCTACACAGTTAATATAACTCTCGATTAATGTAAAGTGGTTTTCAAGCAACAAGTTCACGAGTACGTTCACTCGTTCAGTGTACTGAATGGATTCGAATTGAATGCGTTTTATACTCGTGATTGATTTGAACGAATACTCCCGAAGTTTCACGGAAATTAACGAAGTGGAATTTCATTGGTTTTATGGTGATGTTAATTTAACAGCGAAGTTTGAATTGGGTTGAGTTTTAAAATGTGATCGGAAAATTCGTTTTCTGTGGGCACATTATTTTTGTTGATTCGTAGTATCATGCGTCGATTATTTTGATTTACCTTATAAACCAAGCTCATTGGCTATTGGCTAGCTTGTAAAAGCAAAGATGGGGAGACGAGCTCGACTCCTACCGTATGGACTGGTCCGCATTAGCAGAAAACAGACTTTTTGTGGAAAAGAGAGCGAGGCCTTTTTCAAGTAGATATATGTATCTGGGGAAAATTGGTCCCTACTTTATAAACCGTGGCAGGCGAGCTGAGCTTGGCCGTGCAGCTGTATCAACGATGAGTCGAAGAAATGAGATCCGTGACTCGACTCAATGTGGCTTAGCACAGAAAGCTAAGCCACGGGGCTAAGCGCCAATCAAGACATCGTTGCTAGATAAACCTCCTTCTGTACACTGGCTTCAATTATAGCCCTTTTGTGGCCAATAAACAGAGTCTGAATGGCTCAATTACCCTTATTTCTTAATCCTGCTTTACAATACTTAATTCCAGACTATTTTTAAACCCTGTACTGGTATTACCAACAAATTCTATTCACCTTTAAACTCTAATACAAAGTAACAACCCGGCCGTTGATCCCTGAAGTACACCAACTCGCACAAGTTCCGTTGCACTTCGTACCCAATACAAACGAAGAACCCGTAAAATCTTTTTTCTCGACTGTATGTAAAGCTAAATAGATATCTTTTCTAACAGTTTTTATATCTTCGCTACAATAACGTTGATTGTAATTTGTTTGCACTTACAAATAGATATTGTAGCTATCAAGAAAACCGTTTATTTTTGGGAGAATGCTATAAAGTTTCCCGTCTGCCCGGCTGTCTGTACATTTGAATTGGTTTAAATAAGATTCCGTGGTTTATTTTTATCTATTAAACGTTTGTTTTGGTGAGGCTGGCCGGTAATTTGGTTGTAACTGTTGTAAGTTAAATTATTCTTGTTAGTAATGTTCAATTTCTTTTTGTTTCAGGTAAGTTCTCAATGCGGAAGAAGAGTTACGGGTTATGCTTTCTCATTTATATTTTGAAGACGAAGTGTTCGGAAGCGTCCCACAAGACCGCGGGAATCTGCTGGATGCGAGATGCACAGAACCGGTCGATGTGGCGACCCTTAGGGAAGGCCTATGTCCAGCAGTGGCCAGGGTTGTGAAACTGTTCGAAAGATTAACCGCGGCCCTGGAACGCTTAGGGCATTTGGAGGAATACTGGTGTATTTATTGTGGTGTAGTCTTTCGGCTAAAATCACCGTTGTCGCATTATCGCGACGCACAAAGCATGAAATGCAGTAATTGGCATAACAGGTGACACATAAAAAACTGGCGCAATCCTTTATTATTATCAAAATGTCACCTATTTATGTATTGAAACGCATTTTCTTGGTGAGTGTACTTTCATATTGTGATTGATATCATTTCAATTTCCTCTTATAAAAATTCTCACAATAAAACAGCATTCTTATTCTTCAAATTTTCCCGCTACACTGAAAAGCCAATTTTCTCAAAACATTTCTTGCTCTAATTACGTTTTCCTTTAATTTTGAAGCGGTGTACAGTTTCAACAGTTTCCCGGAACGGACTGATAGGTATCCTCGTACGGAACCACGGTGTTAGCTCGCTAGTGGCGTGCTAACACATGCTGGTTCACGCTCTATTTTGTACTGCACTAGATTTTCTCTGTGGCTTGTTTCGTTTGGTCCTATCTAATCATGAACAAAAACGAAAAGATACGCTTTTTGAAAATGTTATGTATTGACAGTCCCCCAAAACGCCTTCACTACTTCCCTGTGTTGGCTTGACGCAACAAATTCCCCAGCACAAGTCTATCTTGAACTTTTTCCGTCTAAAAAGTAAGAGTCTCAAATTCTTAACTTATTTGGAGGAAGACTAGGATAGGTCATTAAAGTTTGATCAAACAGGCTGATCCAATTTTTTTATCAAATTTTCCCACCGACATTCATGTCAATTTTTGGTCTGTGGACCTTAACATACCGAGTTTCCTCCGTGCCTCCGAAAGCGCGTTAAGCCGTTGGTCCCGGCTGTAATTTGTAGATCATTGGCAGTCGTTACGGATTGTCAGAATCCAGTAAATCTGACTCCAGTCTTGCCAAGAAGTACCGTGTTACCCAGTTAATGGGTTGTGGAGGTCTGGTAGGCAGCCGCTCCATGTAAAACACAGATATTCAGCTGAATCCGGTTTGACTGGAAGCCGACCCCAATATAGATGGGAAAAGGCTTTGCAGATGATGTTCATGTCAATTGATCAAACAGTTTAAGCGTGTATGGCAAGCATAATTCTATTTCAGTTGAATAATTACATTTAAATAGCACTAATTTAGACGAAACATTACAAACCAATAACTTGAACAAAGTTTTGATCATTGACTATGATAGAAACACCGAGGAAGGAACTAATTAATGCAGTCTTACGTAAGCGAGTCTAGGAAATCGTATAATACGGATATTATGTGTAGAACTCTAGATTTCATAGAAATATTCCCACGCTGTCTCTTATACTGCTCTTTACCGTCAGTTATAACTTGGGAGATCAGCCATATTGATTTCACCGTCAGTTGTAACTTCGGAGATCGGCCATATTGATTTCACCGTATAGGAAAGTGCTAGGAAGTTTAAAGATAGGTATCTGTTATGTGTGCTCATTAATTTTATATAACAGGGATAAAACCCCCTAAAAGGTGTTCCGTTTATTCTGTAATATACACACGCCAAAGAAAACATGGATGGATTGTTTTAGGAATGATATGAAGGGAAACGGAGTGACTGGTAGCAACACGGTTGACAAGTTAGAATGGAAGCAAAAACGTGTTGCGCGGACCCCAAGTAATGTGGAACAAGAGCAGGAAGGATATGATGATGAATCAGCATGTTTTGGTTTGAACACCACATACTAATCTTGCCTATGGACCCTAGATGGGGCATGGTCCTCCATCTCCAAAAACAGGAGTTTCTTCCTCCCTCTCAAGGAAAAATAATAATTTCTTATCCCTAACATTATCCAGTTTACCTGTTGATTAACAAGTCTGACCTAAAACCGATATACCTCCGCTAAAACTTGAACATCTCCACCAGAATTCTTAAGAGAACAATTTAAAAATAGCTCCCATTTTAGACAGTCCACGATTGCAATATATCGAAGTGCCAACAAGAATAGTTTCGACCCAACTGTGGCAGGTTTTTAGCAGTCTAGACGAGTCTAACTGAACTATTCTAGTCCGTGCCAGAATAGGTTATCAATCTCTTTTATTTGGGGCAGTTCATAACAGTAGTTTGTTAAGGAATTGGGTCGGATTTGCATACACAGGTAGGTAATGTTTCATGGACGGAATTAGGATGCTCTGGGCTATTTGTTATAGATAGTTTACACAGTGCGAGCTTCTGACTAGACAGTAGACAGATACTCGGATTGCCTACTCGTATGCCAGTAGCTCGGCTCAACTTAGCTGTCTACACTGTGATAGTAGCTGCCCAGTCTCTTGCGAGATGCAGCACCCAAAAATACAGGTTCTGCTCAGCCAGAATGTTGCGACATTCTGACTGACACTGATGAACTACTGTCGAATGCGTCCGAACGAAGCGAGCAGGCTGTGAAAACAAAAAAAAATGTTGAAATAGCTCATTTGCGAGGTACTATGCAACTCGCACGGGGCAGTTACTCGTAAGATACGTCCATATGATGCGAGTTATTGCACTGCTACTCGGCAGGCTGACTCGCATGCTAGCCCGCACTGTGTAAACTAGCCATTAGGCTGGATATCTATTTGTGGAATTGTTCGAAAGAGTTACCGCAACCCTGGAACGAAAACTGAGATACCCTGGCCTGAAAGGGCACTTCAAGTCTGCCACTCCCTTCCTCTTTGGCTAATGAAATTCAACGTAAAATTACTACTTACTTTACAGGCTCTTGAATTCTGCGTACTCAATAACAGCAAATTAACCTGGAACTGTGCAACGTTCCCCCTATGAACAGCCAATTTCAGAATTCTCATGAAGACTAAATGTGAAACGCAATACAGAATTCCGCGAAAAGACAATGTCGCAGTCATAACAGAGGTTTAAAATTATAATACCAACGGTCCATTATAATGTGTCGACCAAACATCAGGTACTTCAATGCATTCCAATGGTTACATCATCGTTTACTAAACTATGTATGTGAAGTCAAGTGGATAAAAATATGCAGTAAAGCAATGAAGAAAATTTTCTGTTATTTGTATATTGTTCTCTCTGTAAGCGGTATAGTTTTCCACCCAAAAGAACAGCACAGTTCAAAACGATATTTGTTAACGATGTGATAACTAACATATAATATGGAAATGTTGTCTTCAACATTTCCAGTCGTATTTATAACCAAAATTCAGTAATATCAGCTATTTCGGAATGACGTCGTTACCCAAATTCCACGTGCCTAAACCCGCGTGCAGAAGCTAGTGTAAATAATAAATGCATTCACTGATAGATACAACGCAGATCTTATGAATGGAGAGCGTTAGATGCGTCCGTCAAGGTCGGCTGCCCGAGCCAAAATAAACATTCTCATTGATGAATTAAATTTTTGAATCTTACGCGCAGGCACGTCACAATTCTAGCTTTCTTTTTTTTACGAATACCCACGTTTTGTGAAAGATGAATCGGTTTTTCACTTGCATTTGATCGTTTCGTAAACATCTAGTTATGTGATGTAAAGAATGTATGTAATTTCTATTTTACTAGAATAATGTAGTTACACTTTTATTTTATGATTTGTATATTTTTGTTGCAATGTTTTATGTGTATTGTACTGTACAAAAAATAATTTATAGTTTCTCTTCCTGCTGTTAGTCATAGAATGAGAAAAATATGATGTTGAAGGCAAAAGGTTACTGAACTCTGAATATTTATGATGGTTTTGCACGTTGAATACCGATCGCTCACTGTGAGTTATTCTCATGAAGCTGAAAATAAAATCTGCTAGGAATAATCCCATTGCTGTATTGTCTTGAACGCCATTTTCCTCTTTGGGTTTGACGTTCTCAGGCTCCTAGTATATGAAGGTTTACTCGATAGCACAAACAAAAAAAAACACTGATCATCATATAAGATACAGTTCCCATTGCTGGGAAACAGACCACTTTTCTGAAAGGGGCCGTATTCCACAAAAGGCCCAGTACAGTTTGGTAGACGTGCCGGTTTCCTCACGATGATTTCCTTCACCGTTTTGAGAGGAGTGGTGATGAAATAAATCATGAAAATCAGATCAAAGAACATTGACTTGCTAGAAAAGATTTCCGCACATCCGTCAATGAACTGAAACATCCATTGTACCGTTTACACGTGTTTTAGTCAAATCGCTGTCGACACTTGAAGCCCTGCTTACCTCATACTGAGTTAGCGTAAACATAATCAGTGGCTGTCGAAACAACCTGTGTTGAGTTTCGATAGCGTTCCGGTGTTTTATTTTTGAATATAAGCCGTTTCGATATCGGTTTAAGGATCTTTGGATGGGTGCAATTTGGGCGGAATTATGGCTGCATTTTCTTAAACATTAGCGTCTCCCGTGAATGATTTTTAGGGTTCCGAACAAAAAACGGAACCTGTATAGGATCACTCGGGTGTCTGTCTGTCTGTCCGTCTGTCACAGCCAGTTTTCTCCGGATCTACTGAACCGATTCGGTTGAAATCTGGTATACATATGGACTTCTGTGGCTCAAACACAGACGCATTACGTCAATCATTAAACTTTTAGTATGGGGGTCACTTTTGGTGTCAAAATAGAAAATAAAAAATAAAAAAATTTTTGATCAATATCGTGTGACATATCAAATGAAAGGGCTTACTGCGAGGGTTTCAATTATATTTTTTTCATAATTTTAAAATAAATGGTTTTGAAGTTATTCAAGAAATTAGACGAAAATGACCATTCCCCCCCTTTTCTCCGAAACTACTTAGCCTAAAATTTTGAAAAAAAAGGAAAAAAAAGATCTTTGCCTATAGATTATAAGAAGTCTATAGTACTAAAATAACATGTTAAATTTCCGAGAGTTCCGACTCGCACTTGGCCAGTTTTTGCAATCGGATCAGTTGTAACAGAAATTAGGTGGTAGTTACGCAATTGGGTCGGACTTGGATACAAAGGTAGGTAATGTTTCATGTTGGGAATGAGGTTACTCTGGACTATTTGTTAGGGAGGATATCTATTTTCGGAATTAGTTTAGTCTCTGCGGCCCTGGAACGCAAAGGGCATTTGGAGGAACACGGATGGGTTTTAGTCAGTAAGAGTTTGACACTCCCTTCTGCTCCGCCCAGAGCGGAAGGAGTCATCCGATGATTTCCCTAGTTTCTGGTAAATTATATAACATGACAATCCATTTCACTTTATAAGTTTACCAGATGCGTAAAATTATAGCTAGTTTTTATTTCATTAGCAGAGGTAGTAAACATTTTTACGGACCGTGTCAAAAAAGTGAGAAATTCAACAGAACCCCGATAAAAATACGACACCGTCACCGTAAAAACGAGGTGCCTGGAAAAGGACTATGCAGTGCAAATATAAACGGGCGAACCCAAAAAATGCGAATCACAAGTCTAAAATACCGATTGCAAAAAAAACAATGTCAACAAAATGTTACGTCAAATTCTCATGTGACGTTCGAAATTAGGTAAGCCAATATGTGATGCGCCTAATTCCGTGAGTGGGCGTTTACAACTGTTTCTATCTAATCCTTTGTTTGCAAGACGTGTATTTATTTGCGTTTAATCGCAAATATGTATCGTGTATATCTTGTGTTCTTGTATCAAGATACCGAGGTGTTCTTGCGTAGTTTGTGAGTACATGCGAATTTAATCGAGTGGGACTTGCCGTGCTCTGCACCTTCGCCTGCAGGCTGCAGAAAAGATTTTCAATTGCCTGTTCAGGTTTGTCAGTGGTTTGTGGAAATAGATTTGTTCCTTCCTGGGGCTTAAGATCGGCGGGGTAATCAATGGTAATGCTTTCTTGTTTGTCTATTCAACAACATTAATAGTGTAATTTTCGCTGTCGAGTTTTTAAACATATAAAGCTATGGATTAGAAATGTTCTTAAGTCATCGGATTGAAAGATAAGACGTGTTACGCCGTTGTTCTTCGGGTCAGGCAGAAGGGCTCTTAATTCTTTCGCTTCAAGTTAGTTTTTCATGGCAAAAGGCACTTCATTCTTTTCATTCAAGTTAATTTTCAATGGCAAAAAGCACTTCTTTACTGTTAAAATTTTTCATTCCAAAAAAATGGCGATCGTCAAACATGGTTTGACGATCGCCATTTTTTCGCCGCATTTTATCGCCAGAGGCCCTTGAGGCGGTTTAGAAACTCTGACACTAGGGTGTGTGGGGTCGTTAGGCCTTACTGGCCCACACGATAAGAAGTAAAAAACTTGCAAAACATCATCTCTGTTATATTCTATTTGAGAAAACACACTCAAAACCACCCTTTGAAAAAGCTTTAGATACCGCATGGAGGTATAACATTATCAGCAACCTCTTTGCACTTCGCATTTTCAATTTCAAAACATGCTAATGTCTCGAGAAGTATCTCCTTGTCTATTAAGAATTCATTTCAGCGGAAGGTATTAAGTGTTAAGATGGTGCTTGAGACCGTAGCTACCAATTAGAAGGTATTATGGAGTGGTGAAGTCTCCGGTAGCTTCTTGCACGTTATTAGTACGGCTAATGATTCTAGTCATTTTAATTTGGTTCTGAGTTTCTGTTACCTGGAAGCGGGTTTTTGTCTGGAAATTTTGTGTAGTAGAGGAAAATTAATATTATTTTAATAGCAAAATTCTATACGTGTTATCCTCACTCAGGGTGGATTTTGGTAAATTGACTAAATTGAAGGCTTTGCAATTCCTTGTGTTATGTAATACCCTGTTGAACATTTTCATCGTCATTTTTATCTATTGTCACCTAACATACATGTTTTTATTTTTAATTTAACGTCGTTTGTTTCTTCTCTGCCCCATTCCTATATAAGACTTTTTGAGAATCATCTTCATTCTGTCTTTATTCCAGTTATATATACATCTGTATTGCAAATGACAGCTTTAAGAGATAGTTTTGGACAAAGATATTTTCTAACGTATATTATCTGTCTCAATATTAATCTTTGCGCAATACACCAGAAAACAACAGAACACTAGCAATTCTAACCAGCACTTCAAAACAAATATTTCCAAAACAGAAACTCAATATATTTCTGCGCGTGTCACTTGAAACAGGCATTGGCGCCACCAGGAATCCAGCTTACGCCATACCCTAAGAATAGCCTGGCCGAGTGGCCGGCCGACATCAATGGAATGGGCCAAGGTTTACAAGTGCTCAACAGGTGGAAACTATACGTGGTTAGGCATTGTTTGGACGAAGATATGCCTGGATTGATTAGCACTCGAATTCTCCAAACGGTGCTTAAATTAAAGATGTTCATTTTAGCTGTTTTACATTTAAAGTGACAATGAAACACCTATACTTGACTAGCTCATCGTCATATTTATTGGTAGTCATGCTCGATAGACTACTGAGTCGAGACCTCCTCTCTCATGTTCTTTGCTTCTCTGGTCTTTGCAGGTCTTAGGAACAGTTATTATTTGTTTATCATAATTAATTAATTATCAGGTGAATGGCTTCTGCTAAGCAAAAGTCTCTCGGGTGACCACTTAAATAAATATAAATATGTTGATGTCTGCGGCTATAAATCGTGGTAAAATTAGTTATGTAAATATTAGAACCAAATAAATAAAGAATTCATCATGCACCTGTTTATTCACATGAGGTTTTATTATTTACATTTTAATTCTGGTTTCTGTCTGCCCTGTAAATACGTAATTCGTTGACAAACTTTACGAGTCTGTTTGGCTTCACAAAATCGCTCAAGTTTGTTTTATTTCGTCTTCCAAAACGGACTTAGGCATGGGATTCCTCAGAATATTATTCACAAACAATTCTTATTTAACGACAGAAATCAAAACCAGATCAAAGCCATGTTCCTTTACATTAAAAAGTCAATCGAACACGAGCGTCACAGCGGTCATTCTTCGGCGAAAATACCAATCAATCATACAAGTTTATTTACCAAATTCTCTCCGTGTTTGATGTGACGTAATATCGGCCATAACATCCACGAACCACGGTATTGGGAACCTCGTGATTCCCAATACCGTGACGTGTTTAAAAACATGAAATAACCCTCCTTATGAATCAACAGTGCTTTACCGTATGCACAATATCAGGCTCTTGGCTGTTAGCCAACAACCATTTTTCAACGTAAGATCTGGCACGAACGAGACTATTTTCCGTCGGTTTTTTTTCCGCATGATGGAATTTTGACAGGAGTCTCGTGATTGCTGTCACTGTTGTGGGGTTACTGAACTACGTAATGATGGAGCTTTAGTTATATCAGGTATTTTGGGTGCGTAAAATTAGATGCTACAATGACGGCCCGTTTTAATTGTTTTTGGCGTCATAGGCATTTGAAATTTGTGCTGTTTTGACTGATGAATATTATTTTTGTGCCAAATTAATTTTCGGTGGCACCTTGTAGCCAAAACCCTTTTTTTACAGAAATTGAGAAGTACATAACCAGCTGAATATTTTAAAGACCAACTGAATAGCGAAGTCACGATCATACGTTTCAAAGAAAATCGCAGTTAATATGTGTATCCGACAAACGCACAGTCGCATACTCGACAGGAATCCTTATTCTGCATACTATCCCAATCAGTTGCGTTTAGTAAAACGAGTTTATAGTCGCCCCACATTGCGTATAATCGCAATGTTTATTACTATGTGTAATGTTTTTTGCGTCTCTGTATCTTGACCTCCGTTTTCTCGGGAACACGATGACACTACGTCGGGAGGACGTTTTTTACGCATTGCATTTTATGAAAGAATTTATTAGCGTTTTTCAAGAGCTCGTTAACGTGATTTGATATTTTAGTGCAGTTTATATTTTTGATCGTTCAATGAACTGCTTTTATGCGATTGTGTTTAAGGTCGTTATAATGTTGAAGAAGCTGTTTTCTCATACTTGATCGAACGATGGAAAAGTTTTTAGTAGATACTAAGTAGGTACTTGTTGTAATCAGTTTTTTATTATTCAAATTAAGTAAGTGTTTGGTGATCTGTCTCTGTCGAGCTAGTGAATTTTATTAAATTATTATGTAAGTATTGTCATTAATCATCTTTTTTTTGCTTAGAATTTTTAGCTCTGCAAAAAGTGTGTGGTTCTTTAAAGCCAGATGTTAAGACTTATTTACATATTTAGAAACAAGCTTATGCAAGCGGATTCACCCGCGTGATAGTCAAAAATTATCCATACATAATCCCGGGATAAAAAGTCCTAAAAGCTTAAGGTACAATCTATCTCTACATAATTATACCAACATTAATAACAATTTGGTTCAGCGGTGTAGTAAATATGTAACAAATTGGTACATGGTGGACATTCCACCCACACGCGCAAAACGTTTTGGGAACACATTCATAGTGCGTACAGCTAAGGAGTGGAATTCCCTGCCAGAGTCTGTGTTTCCTGATAGCTACAACCTGGGAGTCTTTAAGTCAAGAGTGAATAGGTTACTTCTAGGCAAGCGTGCTCCATCTTCGACCACATAATCGCTTACCATCGGGTGCGTTAGTGGTCAAACGCGTGCCTATCAATAGTAAAAAAAAACTGACATACCGACCAGTGTCGCTTTCACATTTATTAATATTAGTTTGGGTCATAAGTCATAAGTGATTTATTTCTTAACAATATTAATTGTGTAGAAAAATAGGGTGTAGCTAATCGGTATAATTTATGTCAATATGATTATTACCGGCTTTTGGGCTAGGTTAAACAGTAGTAAATAAAAGGGTCTTTAATATAATAATATCCATAACTTATGTGACTCCTGTTGTGAGGAAATTGTTTTATTGAATATAGCTTGCATACGCAGATGTGAAAGTGTGTGTGTAACTAAAAATTAAGAGAGAGAAAAAATATAGCTTGTTAAATGTACTGTAAAGAAAATTAAATAGATTTAAAAAACCGGCCAAGTGCGAGTAGGACTCGCACACGAAGGGTTCCGTACCATAAACCTTTCATTTTATTATTTGTTGTTATAGCGGCAATTGAAATACACAATCTGGAAAATTTCAACTGTCTATCTATTACGGTTTTTGAGATACAGCCCGCTGACAGACAGACGGACGGACGGATAGCGGAGGCTTAGTAATAGGGTTCCGTTGTTTACCTTTTGGGTACGGAACCCTAAGAACTAAGGTAGATAGAAGTTTAAGCACTTGCGTGTGTCATCTTTTGTTCTTAACCCTTGGACTCAGTGTCTACTAAAACGGTCTGTTTTTCTTTCGGAAACATCTGAAGATTGTATTTCTCGCCACATTAGACATGACGGTGTAAACTATTAGTAATGTAAGGCATGTTGCACGAATATTGCAGCTACCAACGTAGTAAAACAGGTATGGCGAACCTTTTGCATTTATGTGGAACATTTTACCTACAGATAACATTAGTTAAGCATTCATTCGGTTTACATTCACCTAATCAACATTTTTAAAATATAAAAAAAAATTATAACAGCAACGGAAGAATTTTATATACCGATAGGTATTAATAAGAAAATAAAACAGTGTGAATACTTAGATAACACGTCAGGAACCCGCGTATCACCTTTTGTTCTCAATCCTTGACTCAGTGTTCACTGAAACGGTGTCAGTTGTCACTTGATGCGAATTTATGGGTTTTTATTTCAGAAACATGTAAAGATTGTATTTCCCGCCACATTAGACATGACGGTGTAAACTATTAGTAGTGTCGTAGGTGGCAGGCGGGCTTGTTGCAAGAATATTGCAACTACATACCAAGATCAACGTTCTAAAACATATGGCGAACCTTTTGCGATTCACCTACAGAAAACAGTAGTTCATTCATTCGGTTAACATTCACGTAATCTACTTTTTTTTAATAACATAATTTATAAATATTACTACGGTGACTGAAGAATTTTATGTACATATAAGTATTGATAAGAAAATAAAACAGGGTGTAAATACTTAGAGATAACACTTCAGGAACCCGCCTGTCACCTTTTGTTCTCAACCTTTGACTCAGTGTTCACTGAAACGGTGTCAGTTGTCACTTGATGGGAATTTATGTATTTTTATTTCAGAAACATCTAAAGATTGTAATTCCCGCCACATTAGACAAGACGGTGTAAACTATTAGTAGTGTCGTAGGTGGCAGGTGGGCTTGTTGCACGAATTTTGCAACTACATACCAAGATCAACGTTGTAAAACAGGGATGGCGAACGTTTTGCATTTATTTGGTACATTTTACAGAAAACAAGTAGAGAGTGTTAATTCTGTCTCTGGTTTACATTCACCTACTGAACTTATTTTTTTTTTCTAATATTGTATTGTTGTTGCAATTGTTTGTCATGAAAACTTGTGTGACATAAAACATACGTTTATTTTGGTAAAAACTCTTATGTGTTTGCTCTATTTTAATGAGAAGGAAATATGCTTTTATGGGTCACTCACATCATCATTTGAGAAAAGGTAGACAAAATCAAAACATTTGCTAAATATCTTTTAAAATCCTTAATCAGATAATTTTAAATTCTTAACTTTAAATGCTTAGTTAGTTAGTTAAATTGGGGCTAAGCCAGATTTGAAATTAAATAATTTTCTGTAGGTAGAGTGCAATTTTAAAATTATTGCTATTTTTTTTAATAGCCTATGGTATCCCACTGCTGGACACAGGCCTCCCCCATATCCTTCCAGACACTCTTTTCTTGCACCACCTCGAACCAGCCTCCGCAGTGCTATTGCGTTCAGAAAATTTCGCACCTACTTTAAATGCCTTATCCAACATTTTCCAACGCCCGCCAAAGGTTGGTCATCCCTGCACTACAATCTTATTTATTGCTCTAAGTTGAGTCATGTGAGTGACAAATAGATCATAAATGTTTTCCTCTTAGTATTAAATTAGAATATAAATAAAAACAATGTCATGTTGAGGTAGGTGATGCGTCAGGGATGCGATGCATCTTTGATCTTATTGCTTGTGCTGTGATTCAGTGTTAAAATAGATTGTCTGTCGAAATAAAGGTGGATTCCTGGAACATCGTCATTGTCCAGCCAATGACTATGATTGAGAAATAAGGCACATTTTCTTTTGTGAATGTGAAATAATCAATAGACATCTTACGCTCTGTACGGAGCGGTAGGGAGTGTCAGACTCTTACTGACTAAAACCCATCCATCTTCCTCCAAATGCTCTTTGCGTTCCAGGGCCACGGTGTTTCTTTCGAACAATTCCGCAACCTCGGCAGACGCAGACACATACTTACCTAAACAAAATAAATCTGCAATCTGATCAATCAATATAAATCAAAATAAGTATGAATATAAAGGGTTGTTCTGATTCTGACTGCGATACACTGTTGGTTGAATGATTATGAGTCATTTTCCTCCTCCACTATTTCTTTTGTAAATTGGACGTAAAATAGATGGACAGAATACTTTTTATAAATGTACACTATATCATCATCATCATCTACCTAGTCTATTCTCAACTATATTGGGGTCGGCTTCCAGTCAAACCGGATTCAGCTGAATACCAGTGTTCACCATAAAAAATACCACAATATAAATGGTACACCATATAAGTTACAGAAAACATGGATTGACAAAACATTACATAGGTTGACACAATAGCCGCCTCATCGCTAAAAGTGATCTTTAAGGCTGCTCTCTCGAGAAATGCTTAACAACAGCGTGCAGATGAAGCAACTTTTCGTCGGCACTAACAGAGAAATTACATCTGAAAATATAGTTAGTAATCTACATGATATGATACGTAATTTGATTAGCGAAAATGTATCTATAGGTCTCACTTAATACGAAAAAAAAAACACCAAATCACCTCCAAATCGTTGAGATGAAACTATTTTACTCCTTCATTTTTTGTATTAAAAGAGTATAAAAATATATTTACTGCTTTGCAATACAAACGAAAATGATTTGGTTATATTAATTTTTAAAAACATGTATTATTTTTATTATAAAAAAATAAAAATGTGGGTAGCGGAGTGGCGCGTAGAGGGGTAGTTAGCAGGTCATTGGTATGTATACAAGCCTTAAAAGACAACCTTTTGGATGGATTTAAAAGAGACATCTCGACTAGCGCAGTCTGAACTACACCTTATTATCTCAAAAACACCACCGTTTAACACTGTCTTTAGAACACGCACAGCCCCTCAATAAATGCCCGTAAAATGACATTAACTGCGCAAATAAACCGCCAGAGAACTCTAAACATACACTATTTCACGATGCATTACTCTACTAAATGAGTAATATGGACATTTTACACTTTCTACTGTTAGGGAAAAATGTACTTTAATTCGTCGGAAATACAGTCGAATATGTATTGTGGTTTTTGTTCAAGGAGTCTTCAATCGAATGATATGTTCTAGTAGTTTCCTTGAAATAGTATTTTGATTATGCGTTGAAAGTGTCAGAAGCAAATTATCTAATGAGAAGTTTTGATGATGACTGGTTTACGGTCTTCTTGTTCTTCTCAGGTTACTTAGTTTATAATGAGTGTAACTACATATTACAAAACATGTTCCTCCGCTGCTTCTGTTCGCGATAAACTCAAAACTACCGAATGTATTTTCATACGTTTTTTACTAAGAAGGTTTGTATAATTCATTAAAGTTTTGTGTGAATTGGCTATGATATGGCGATGATTGTTGGTGTGTCTGCGAGCTTATCATAATAAGCACAGCTAGCTGTGCTACTCGGGCGAAGCCGGGCGGGTTACTAGTAATGTGATAAGATAATGCAATTCTAATAATGGAATAAATAGCTCCTAGGTGAAAATATGTTATGAAAAAAAAAGTGGAAAATAGGATAATTTTGTTTATTTGCTTAACACTTTTAGCACAAAAATGTACAGAGGCCCACTTAATGCCATAGGCATTCTCTACCAGTCAATCTTTGGTCAATTATGTTTTATTGAAAGACATTGTAGGTATTTCAATGTAAAAACATCGTGTATCCGGTACCGACTCACTGGAACCAATCTTCCACTGGCCTGGCAAGCATCTCAAGATGTATGGACGACTCATCCACTATCGACCTCCGGTCTCCGGAGGGGAGTGATGTAGCGGCATCAATGCCGCCACAAGAAAAACCAACGGAGCAAATCTACATCGCTACAAAAAGAACTGCGACGCCATCTATCCAACTAGCAAGCAGTTTACCGTGCGATTTGAACATATACATCAGCCCGAATATTAACTATCGGGCAGTTGCCCGCCAGACACAACGCCCGTCTGGTCGGAGGATCCTCCCATTTTCAATGGAGGTTCGCGAGACTCTGTACCGCATACCTCCAAACTACTTTCTTTCTTATAAGACGAGTGTGAAAAATATGTAATTTCATCGTATTAAGGTTAGTGCCGTTAAAGAAGTCTATTTCTCACAGAAAATAATGATGTTTATTAAAGGTAGCAATTCTGAAAAAACAGAGGAATTCCAAGAATTCTTTCACTTTGTGTGTTCTGCTCATAAAATATCTCTTCTTGGTTACCTGGAGGTTTATTAAATAAATCAAGAAAAATAGTCTGCATTTTATAGGTTTCTGTGTTCACGAAATTTCTCTTTGAGAGGCTGGAGATTTCCCCGAATCCAATATTGTATCACCTATAAAAATTTCCTTGCTCGTATTTAACTTGCGCAAAAAGGAATTTGATTGAATTCTCTTGTACCTAATATCGTTTTATATACTCGCTGGTTCTGTGAAGAAATATGTTTTTTGCTCAGCCGCAATTTTTTGCGGGTCTTTGTTTGAAGCAATTTTTTGCAGTAATAAATCACCATTTTACGGACAATGGACATATATTTATTATTTTTATGTCTTCTTTCCCGTTCACATTATATTCGATAGTTCATGACGTGCCGCAGAAAATATTGCTTTCCGGGGATAGGGCTATTATTTTTTTAACATTATATTTGCAAGTGCAACCCCATCTCGCGTCCAGGTTTTCTCCATCCATACCAGGTTGTCTGGTTGAGATCGCGGAATGTACCTTTTAAAATTTCAGATTGTCTATGTATTTTTAAACGATTTTCAAGAAAGGAGGTTCTCTTTATGTAAGTAGGTACACCGATTACTCCGAGGTTTCTGATCCCATTTCTGTGATAATTTTTTAGTTCGATTTGCCATTTTTTATCGTTGTGCATGTACAGTAAATATTTTTTTACTTAGATTGGAAATGTTCTTAGCAACGGTAGCTTGATCATCATCATTATGCTGGGCATAGACTTCTCTAATCGCAAGACTCCTCACTCTGTCATCAGTGATTCTCTTTCAAGTTCTACCAGGTATTTATCATTTATCTTCTTCCTGCCATTGCCCCGTCTATTCTCGTGTTATTTGCGGCCAGCACAGCACATTTTCGTATTCAACACTACGAAGTAGACAAACATAAACTTACATTTTTTTATTCTGATCACACCCAGACGAAGTAGCGAGCAGAAGCTTAGTATTTTTAGGATTCCGTACCCAAAGGGAACCGGTTAGGGTTCCCAGGTACCGGAACCCTATTACTAAGATTATGCTATCCGTTTGTGCGTCCATCTTTCGTGTATATTTAGTAGATTCTATTGCCGCTATAACAACAAATAAAAAATTTAATAAAATAATTAAAGGGTGCTCTCATACAAGAACCTTTCGTTTTTGGTTTATGGTACTGAACTCTTCGTACGAGAGTCCGACCGTTTTTCACTTGGCTGTTTTTTTTTTAATGAAAAACTATCTCGTCATAAATCTACATCATGCTCTTTGCAGAAATGAGTTTTGCATTAGATAAACTCAACTAGATTAATAATTTGACAAGCAATTTTAATCTCAACTCATAATAAAAACAAACAAACTCATGTAAACACTCTAAGCGACATTTGTCCCGACCTAAATATCAAGTCAAGCCACGCCATTCCCAAGAAAAACATGTTACCAGAATCAAGAATGACAGATGAACGAAATTACAAGCGAACGAATGAGTCAAAGGTAAAATTAAAACTTTCATCTATGTAAATATAATGAGTGTGAAATCCGTTTAGAAGCTTACCTTGGGTTCTCATTCAGACGAATTTTCATTATTTATTCAGGAGTTTGGAAGCGTTTCAACGTTAAATTTGGGATTTTAAAGTAATCACATTTTGGAAGGTGTTAGTGTGTTCAAGTATGTTTGGAATTTAATCGTACATCATAATTGAAATACTCATTATAACAAGCTCAAAATACTTTTTAACTTCGTGTATGAACTGACAACGCATCTGCGGGTCTAAAAGGGCCACATCATCATCATCATATCAGCCGAAAGACGTCCACTGCTGGACATAGGCCTCCCCCAAGCGTCGCCACAACGACCGGTCCTGTGCGTCTCGCATCCATCGGCTACCCGCGACCTTCACCAGGTCATCGGTCCACCTTGTGGGAGGCCTGCCAACGTTACGCCTTCCGGTACGCGGTCGCCACTCCAGAACTTTTCGGCCCCATCGACCATCTGTTCTGCGAGCAATGTGCCCTGCCCACTGCCACTTTAGTTTGGCGATTCTTCGGGCTAAGTCGGTTACCTTGGTTCTCTTGCGGATATCATCATTCCTGATTCGATCACGCAAAGAAACTCCAAGCATTGCCCTTTCCATTCTCTCCATTGGAACCGCACAACAATCTATCAAATTTCATTTTCATCTTTATCGCTAGCACATTAGGTTCAAGGTTGATTGGGAAAATTTGGCAGTGACGGGTAGCGTGATGTGCTTTCTGATTCTTCTAAAGGGGCCTTTTTAGACCCCCTGTAATAAGTCTGTGAATCCAGATGTTCCTAGGTTCCTATCTGGCCGCCTCATCATCATACTCAGCCCGACTTCGCCCACTGCTGGGCTCTTTTCCTGTGCCATTCTCCACGCTCCTGTGCCACCCTCGTCCAGGTTCTACATGCGATGGCAACGATGTCGTCTGCCCATCTCTCTGCCGGACGACCAAAGTTCCTTCTTCCAGTCATACAACTTATTTACTATCCAATAATATTAATCACAACTACAAATTAGTGAAGGGAGAACTCATTTTATACTGGCACCGTTTTTTTTTTTAAAGGATGGAATATCATCAAATGACTCCTCCCGTTCTGGGTGATGCAGAAGGGAGTGTCAGACTCTTACTGACTAAAACCTATCCGTGTTCCTCCTAATGCCCTTTGCGTTCCAGGGCCGCGGTGACTCTTTCGAACAAATTCCGCAACCTCAGCAGGCACTGGCCTCTTTGAGGCGCGCGTGGAACACAGCGCGCCGTCGACCCGGACCTGGTTCTGATCGGACAGCGAGCCACCCAATGCTCGCCGTCCGTAGGCCCTTATACAGTCACCTAAGAGTATCATTATATGCACAGATTCGCAATGAGAAATCATGTATGGGCTGTTGATATCTGTGCGTTAACGGAATTAATTGTTACTCTGGTCAAGTTTTTATTGTAGGCCAATTATTTTTTTAACAACAGTTTGAAGATAGTTAGCGACATTTTTGTGATTAAGCGTCCGTCAGGTGTGGTTGAAGCAACCTGCGTTAGTGCTATACCTCTCCAGACAAGTTATGTCAATGTTACCAGAACCGCAGAGCGATGTACCACTCAGATGTATTAAACAGAATTCCACCATTGCAAGAGTCTTAGTAAACGTTCTTTAACCTCTGATTAATGTGTATTGCAGACGTATCTCAAGCAGCTTCCGATGCAGTAATGAGCGTTCCTGGTTTGACGGTAGTCTGTTAACGGTGCTAACGAGCAGTCTGTAGGATAAAGGAAACATGTTACAGCTAAGACAAGCTAATATATACATTTAGTGATTGAGTATTGACAGTCAGATCAGAGGATAGATAGATGTTATACACTCGATGTACACCGTATAAGGTAGGTAAGGAAAGTACAAAACGTAGGAACTATTTTATATGATATCGCAATGAGCTGTCTTCTCAATTATGACACTGATATTTCAAAGATAAATTTTGTTTGTATTAAAAAGAGGGAATGAAAGCGACTATTACGACACATGAAGAATAACACCCTTGGAGTCATACATTGTGTCTGAAAGACAAACTAACACGCGCACGAGTGATCGTATCAAAGTTTCGTACTTTTAAAAGAACTTTGATCGGGAAACACAAATATGAATGTTATGAAACATTTGGTCGGAAGACAGTTAAAATAAAAATAATGTAAACCACTACAACAAAACAGTATTATAAAACTTTTAGCACGTCACGAAACGATCAATAACAATTCCACTGTTTCCATCTTTGTAAATCAACGCAAATATCGTACAGTTCTGACAGTACAGCATCAAAGTACCACCACAATTAGACCACCTAGCTCAAAACTAATGCACGCAGATGTTTTAGTTGCACTCATAGTCATAACAACATATTGTACGACCACGGAAATGTACCAGCATCCGAGATTAAAGAGATCCACACGAAACTAGGCCATATGCTCGCCATTATCTCTGGACAATTATAATATTTTTCAACCTGAGCATTGCACAACTATTGACAGAAGTGGGTTATGGTATCGCAATAATAATGGGCTTTATATTGTATAAGAAGATTTCGATATGTTATTTAAATAGGTTAGTCGGAATAATGGATGGTATGTTTGAGGAATTTGAAGGTGTTTGGAGTTTGTATATGGAAGAAGACTTGTTAGTCTCCCCTTCCTCACGTCGTATTCCTCGTAAATCAATTCCTGCTTTACAATGTTTGTCCTTGGCATCATGGAGCGCATTATGCAGCTTGATGTTGCACTTTGAACGGATTTGAGCGGACCACCTAATACGGCTGTGACCTCTCGGCCGTCTGCCTTCTGTCTTGCCTTTCACCATAAGTTTTTCGAGGTTATGACCGTCTTTTCTGGCTATGTGGCTAAAGAATTGTTAGTCTGCTTTAATCATCGTTATATCCCTGCTGTTAATCCTTTTCCCACGTTACTTTGGGTCGCACGAAACGTTTTCTCCTTCTATTTTCCTCCTTATCAACCGTCACTCCGTTTTCTTATAACATGCATTTGTTTTTGGGTTCCGTCTATCTCTCCTAGCGTTAATATGAAGGAAGAAAATTCATCAGCACAACTGATTATGGCTAACGTTTTACTTTACATGTGACAGTTAAAGAAGTTGAAGCAGGCAAAATATATTCCATCCCTCAAATGTATCGTTCATCTCAGGTAGAAAATCAGTTCTTGTAAATAGGATCGCTGTAATATACCCAATTAGTCATACAGTGTACAATATTTTATGGTTACACACTCGTTTTTCCGGAAAAGTATCTCAAATTAATTCGGAAACCTGTAAACCTCTAAGTAATTTAAATTGAAAATCATTTAATTCAATTATTTAACGCTCCAGAACATCTCCAAACACAAAACGCTCACCAAAAGCCACGTTCTCATTGAACAAACAATTCTCGTACTAAATCAATCACATTTATTTCATGGCCCTTATCGTTTCGAGCGGCCTTATCGTTTTGCTAGCTAAAATTAATTAAACGTAGTTCTGTACAGCGCTTTGTTTCCCTCCAACTTGGTCATTTGCGATATTCTTCATAAAATGGGGTACAACACAAGGGCGGAAGCGGGGTAACTTTAAATACAGCTAAGATGTGAGGTGATGTATTCAATTCAATTCAAAACTTATTTATTGTATGCTTTTAATTTCGTGTCTTGTGAGTAATATGTTCTCACACACGCTTATCTTTTATATAATCAATCAATACCACTTACTTTCGTGGCTTCACTAAATCATGAGTTATTTTTAATACTTATTGATTTTTTAAACTTACTTTAGCAGCTTAATTTTTAGGGTTCCGTACCCAAAGGGTAACCAATGGAACCCTATTACTAAGCCTCCGCCGTCCGTCCGTCTCTCCGTCTGTTTGTCAGCGGGCTGTATCTCAAGAACCGTAATAGATGGACAGTTGAAATTTCCACAGATTGTGTATTTCTATTGATGCTATAATAACAAATTATAAAAATTTAGGTTTATGGTACGGAACCCTTCGTGTGCGAGTCTGACTCACACTTGTTCATACGATTTACCATCTTTCTACGTAAAGGCGATCTGTGATTTCATTAATTTGTTGTGATATCTACTAATTTGGAGTGTTGAATCATTTTATCTCTCAATTCATCACTTCAGTTCAGAGACGTCTTCTGCTCGACATAGAGCTCACCCACGCGTCACCACAAATACTGGTCTTCTGCTTCTAGCATTGCATCGATAACTTTGCTAATGAATGCAATTCCAGAAGTACTTTCTTTCAACTAAACTCTAACTCTCACCCCTTGCGCCGCTTACACACAGTTGAAAACTTTCGAATCTTATTGTGCTGGAGAGTTCCGCCAGCTTATTGGTATTCGTCCGAGTTTCTTAGATATTACTTGTACTATTTAATTATAGGGAACTTACCGTATTGAATGTCGAGGCTTTAAACAGAAAGAAAGGGAAACTAAGGAAGCATTGGAAGTTCTTTGCACACTATGATCTACTTCATTTTTGCAAGATATTACGCGATGGTTTAGTCTTTAAGGATTGCAATAAATTAATGCGTTATTATCATCATGCACAGCTCGATTTCGCCTACTGCTGACAGTGACAGTTGTCAGCACTGAGGCGTCAAGTCCAGGCACCTGTCAAATCGCTTGTTAAATTGACATCAATGTCATGTATAACTCAGTCACTTTTTCAAGGAAAAGTATCTTTCGACTATGTTTTTTTTTTTATTTGTAATGGGTTTGATCTTCACTCTAGTCTAGGTCAGAGATGACAGAGATAAAGTCTACGATGGAGCGAGCTTACCCAGAAGGAGCCTGTTCACTCTAACTTTGAAGAGATTAGGGTTGTAAGCGTTTGGAAACACAGACGCAGGCAGAGAGTTCCACTCCTTTGCTGTGCGCATTATAAAAGACGTTTGGAAACGCTTAGTGCGAATTGGTGGAATAGCAACAAGGTAGGGATGGTAAGATGCAGTGCGTCTGGATGTCCGATGGTAGAAGGGCGCCGGTGGGATGAGGTCGTGGAGTTCTTGGGCACACTCACCGAAGTACAATCTATAGAAGACCGACAAGCAGGCAACCTTACGGCGATGAGCCAAGCTATGTAGCTTGGCATCCACCAGTTTTACGTCACCGATGAGCCTCTTAGCTCTGCGTTCCACCGAGTCAAGCGCGACAAGCTGATACTTAGCTGAGCCATTCCAAAAGTGGCTACAATACTCCATGCAGGATCGGAGTTGTGCTTTGTGGTGCCAACTGGTGGCATGTATTTCTGGAAACCCTCTTTAAGAAAATACATTTTTTGTACCAATCCCCACGTTACTGTGCCAGCTTCACCTAGACTTAATCCTGTTCTATTCTTTTCTATGCATAAATGTCACCTATTCATCTATTGAGTAATTGTAATCCAGTAATTCAACTATGTATGGGTTTTCAATCCATCATATCTTCATCACATTCATTCGCATAAACATTGCATGTTCTATAGACAGTTGCTTCGGTGTTCGCAACCACTTAACCTGTCGCTCGACCTGGCAATTGCCAGAAATGCCAAAGGATTTGATGTACAAAAAAACAAGAGCCATGATAGAAAAAAAAATCAATTTCGCACCAATCAATAACCTCAACTTAATAGCAGCCCACTGCTGGACATAAACCTTTTTTTTTTTCCGGGGGGAAATCCTCATGGATGTCCTCCGCCCTGGGGCGGGCGGAGGGGTCTGTCAGACTCTTACTGACTAAAACCACCCCGGTGTTCCATCTCTCATTACGCCGGGGATCGCGAGAACTTGCGACTTCCGTGATCCCCGGCTGGTGCCGGCCCGCCTCTGCGGGCCACCTCGGGTCAGCGGGGGGAGTGAGGTGTTTGACTCCCCCCGCGACGTCAAAGAGGGGCGCACGGGAACACCACGCGCCGCCACCTCGGGTCCAGATGAATGGGGGGCGACGGACGTCCCCAAGTCCGCCGCCCCTGGACCCAGTTAGGGGGGCCGGAAGAGGGCAGCGTATGCCCTCCTCCGACGCCCGGTGCGTCTGCTGCGGGCCGGGACGGAGGTCGAGATCTCCCTCTCCCTTTCCGCAGCCTCCTTCTGCGCGATAACTGTTTCGCAGAAGGAGACCACCGCGTCCCAGGACTCCTCGCCGTCGACCATAGCACGGACTACGGCCGGCAGCGAGAGGTCACTGCCTACCACAGAGGTGAGGGCACGGCGCGGCTCCTCCCAAGCGGCACACTCTGCCAGCGTATGCCGCGCCGTGTCCTCCCGACAGTCGACACAGTGGTGACACCGAACGTCCGGTTCCCTGCCTATGCGACACAGGAACCTCCCGAAGCACTGGACATAAACCTGTCCCAAGGTTGACGTAATATTCTATTTACGAGAAACATTTCCCCAATCGTACCACGGGTTATTTCGACCCGGCAGTGTTGTGGTTACACAGGGTGATTGATGTAAAAATAATGGGAATATACACACGGTTTGGATGTGTCAATAAATGAATGATGAAGTATACGAATATGTATGGAAGTTGTTTAATGATGGAAAGCGATTAACTAAGGCTGCCCATTGGAATAATGGGGATAAAGCGTTAAACATTGACCTTGTATTTTGTATGTATTATTAATAAAATCTAGTCATCATCTGCCTAGCCTTTTCCCACCTATATTGGCGTCGGCTTTCAATTATAAAATCAATAATCCGTTTATGAAATCTAGTAACGTAGTAAAATGCAAAACATAGAAAACCATACTGTGTGTCCGAAGATTCAGAAACTAAGAAAAAGCTTAGAATGCGTTTAGTTTCCATCTCATTGACTGTTTCTTACATAATAAGCATATTAACTTCTGCCAGCGGCTTCGTCCGAATGGAAGAAGGAAATTATCCCAATGAACTATGTTCCCAGGATAAGGAATATCCTAATCCAGGACATGGACCACCCGTGGGCCAAGTTACATTCAAATCCTTTAAGAAATAAAAAGGTAACAAATGTGCAGACAGTCAGAGTTACTTTCACAGTTAAAATATTAGTATGGATTACTTTCTGTGGTACAATTGTTGATAAGTGTTTATATCATCATCATGCTCCTTCTCTTGTCTCAATTCCTGAGAGACCAATTCATCCATACTCCTGATTCTTACATAGATGTACCAGCGCAACGCAATACCAGCCAACAATTTGTACTAGGTACTACAACTACTAATATAGACGAGATGATCATCAATGTGGTCGGAATGTAATGACCTCGGGAACTCCGCAATAGTGCAATGCAGAACGCGTATCTCCAATACTCCATCAATAAGCTATAATTTCTGCTATATTACTATGAGTTTACACAGCAAGGGAAATACTTAAAGGATTAGAAAAGGACAGATATAGTAGATGGATCGATTGTGTGAGAAATGATAAGGATGAAAAGACAGATAATGATACCGTGTTCGGTTGGCACAAAAAGTTAAGAATACTCGAAGATGATGATTATGATGGATTGAGAGAGCAAGTAATATTTGACAGTACCAAACCCAGCGAGAATAAAGAGCTTTAGAAAGATACTGACATGCAGGGATGCGTGATGTAGACGATGCTTTCAAACGTGGAAGTGCCGTTAATACAGCCGGGTAGCAAATTTTCGTTTCTTTAACAGGGTGTCATACGATGAGGGCAGAATTACGAGTCCGACACTTTACTTTGGGCAAGCATTATTCCATCTCCTTGACTCTCCTAACATGCAGGAAAGCATCGTGTGGGTTCTGCAATGTTCTTAAACGAAGGCTGCATTATGTGATAGGAACACACCACTACAAGTCGCGCTGAGGCCACGTGCTGGATTACAGTACCATTCCCTATCACAGGGAGAAGGTTTGCGTCCCAGCAGGAACATTGCATTCTTTGCTATGCTAGAATACCCTTCCGATATAAGTTGTAGTGTCAGATACACCAGAAGCTATACCATAAAACGAAGCCACACTAAAAGCAAAAGACACACGATTTGTCTTCCCACAAACTACCGTTATTTACAATCCTCGCGTGACCCCAACCGATACCTAAAGTAATAAAAATAAAATTCAATACATCGAGTCTTTTATGCTTAAAACTTTGTGCTACTATAAACTATGAGGCTATAAACGCCTATTTCTCAAACATAACAATATATTATAGGTCCCGAGTGACTGTTATAAAATTTCCGAACTAAAACTAGTATATTTTGTATATTGTAAATCAGCGCACCCTGGTGGCTGTTAGTGGCATTATTTAATGCAGTGTTGCGAGCGTTAAATTTGTTCGATAACTGGTTTTCAGTTTGTCGATGGGGTAGATTTTTGTTTGTGGATGTGGTACAGGTGTTCGGATATGACATTATGCAGGATTATTACGAAAGTTGATACCAAAACTGCAAAGACGTTACAAATCTTCATCATCTTGTCTATTTTGATCAGCTGAGCTTTGATACTTAGCATTGACGTCAGTAAAAAGGTTAATTCAAGCAAACAAGCGTGCTCCATCGCTGAACACAATTTCGCTTTCAATCTGGTGAGATTGTGAGAAAAAAGACATCACCCCCATCAACAGCTCTATAATTTTTGTAACATCACATGTTAAATATGCTTTAAAGTTAACATTAGGTGAAGCAATTGAATCAGTATCTTCCCACTCCCTCTCGGATGGCTCCCGTCTTACTGTTTGTGTTCCGCAGACCATGGCCCATCTGTCGTCTTGGGCCGCATGCCCCGTCATCTTTACACGTAAGGACCTTTTAGCTGCGTCAGCGAAAGATGGTGTTACGTAGCTGAAAGCTGGGCCAAAAATAATATTTACAGACTGTACATCTTGCCATCGACACGCTAAGAAGTATCGTCTTAAGAGAAGCCTTGTTCAACAGTAAGCTAAATAAAAATGTTTCAATGAGTTTGCCGCGAACTTGAACCTCAGTAGAACTTCCCAACCTTGAGTAAATCCTTGAGGAGTTCGGTCAAGGTTGATTCAGCGAAGTTACTTCAAAATTTTCATCATAAATAATATGCTCGACATTCATGGAACGTTTTGTGCTTATTGGATTCACTACATTCTCATCGAGAAAAAAAGAATTTATTTCATTATTACTTTTCTGTCCTTCCAATTTATTGCTTGCCAGGATTGCTGAATTTGTACGAAAGAGTCACCGCGGTCCTGGAACGCAAAGGGCATTAGGAGGAACACGGATGAGTTTTAGTCAGTAAGAATCTGACACTCCCTTCCGCTCCGCCCAGAGCAGAAGTCATTTGATGATTTCCCATACTTCTCTATTCGTCGTTATCTCTGTAGTCAACCCTTTTCTAGACATACCATGTTTCACATACTTACTCCATTTATTTATTTAAAGTTCATGCAAAGTACAAGGCAGACTTAATGCTTTAGACAATCTCTACCAGTCAACCAAGGGTGGTATCCATGTTTTGTTTGGTATTTCCCTCTTATAACCATCCGCGTTCTCTCAAAACCTTCCTCGCTTCTTCCTGTATTGGAATATTCTCTCGAATTTCTCTCACCTTTTCCCGAACGCGTAAATAGTCAAAAATCCATTGCTGAGTCACCTAATCCGAATAAGATACAAAGGAAAGTGCTGTTAAAACGCGATAAAATCGACTTTGCCCCCTAAAATCGTAACTCGTGTAGCAAAAGGGTACTTTTTTATTCGCCCCAACGTCACTAAAAAGGTTCTTATTAGTACCCCTTCTGGCCAATCGGGTACGAGTATCTATATATCGGGTTTTTCGTAATTTCCGAAGAGGTTCCTTTGTCGGAATGTTTGAATAGGTTCTTAATAGATCGGATCGATGTTCGAATATGTGTTGTGATACTTTTTCCTAGTGAATAAATCCTTTTTGGATTATTGGTGATCCGTCTTATTGGAAGATGTCGTGCGTTATCGTTATGAAGTTCGTGACTTATGACTGTAGTGCTATTGTATTCAAAGTGATCACGTTTAAAAGAGGTTCGACGATGCAATCATGACCTTGAACTGTCTTCATGTCGTTCCGTTCAATGTCAAGACCTTGGCAATACCTTCCCCTCACGAGTTTTTGATTGCTTTTATGAAAATGCTATGCCAATAAGAGACAACTCGATCACAAACCTAATGAAGCCTACCCTTCTTTCACACATAACATATATCCGGCGTTTCTGGAGATAAATCAAATATGGCTGCGGCGAAAACATTACCTTATCGATGGCATGTAAGGCTCTTTCTGTCTCTTTCTGGCTGAACAATACAGTCTTCAAACAATAAAGCGAGCCCTCTCAAAAACTTTTGACTGCACGTAAAACTATCATAGTCATAGCTGATTCGCGTGAACCTCTGTCCCGTTTATAGCACCCTGGTACTTTTGAAACTTATACACTAAAACGTCTGCACGAATGAGCGGTATTTTGGTTGTGTTTTGTTTTTATGATCAGTTGGTCTTTTTAGGTTTTCTGGACACGCGATGTAGCTCTCTTTAGCTTCGATTTCATGCTTGCCTGGTCTGGTCGTTAGTAGTTTAATTATGGCTGTATCCAATAGACATGAGCTGTGAGACTAATGAAAATAATTTATTAGATAGACTGTACAGCAATAGCAGCTTGGACTATATCCTTGGTTCAGTGGCGTGCCTAGGGTTTCAAAATAAGGCAAGCCCAATAAAATTTTAACCGATTTCAAAAAAAGAAAGTTCAGTTTTCGACTGAGTATATAGGTACCTACGTATGTATCATCGCAATTTTCTCATAAACTACTGGTTAGGTACAATAAATTAAAAGTGAATTCATCCATCTTCTTCTTTCCTCTTCTTCAATTTCACTCTTGCTTGTCGTGCGGTGAATGAGTTAACCAAAGCACACTGAAGGCATGCTAGTGCTAGATTGAATATAATAAACATATCAGCAATTGCATACCTCCGGTGGCTTTGAAAAAAGCCGTTTGGTTTGCTTCATTGCTTGAGGGAACAAAGTTATGGTAAGTAGGTGCTTGCTTCGTAACAGGACTAACAGGTTACAGACAAAAAAAAAACAAAGTTACAAAACGAAAGTTAAAAAATAGCTAGATAGAATGTAATAAGGAATTTAAATAAATTATTTATATTCTAATTGGAATCGTCTATCTTTCTTAAGAAATGATTTAATTACATCAGAGTAAAATGTTGGTGATCGTTTTAATTCTACCAACAACTGTTTTTCAATAGCTATCATTGATAATTCGGAAAGACGCTCTTGACCTTGTGTATTTCTCAGATAGGTATGGATACGTTTAAGAGACGAAAAAGCACGTTCCGCGGAAGAACTTGTAGCTGGAATAGTTACAACAAGATACGCTAATTTTAACAGCTCGGGAAAGGCATCTTCAAGGTTATTCTCATTAATGAAATCAATTAATTCGAAAACATTACGGTCTTTTAGATCAGGACTAGAATACAAGCAAATCAATTGGCTTTTTAATGTTTGTTTGTCGAAATAGTTTGCATAAATGTCAAATAATGATAACTGGCGTGATATAGATGTCTCAATTCGTTGTTTACCAAAATTACCGAAAGAAACCATTGCACACAGGTGTTTATGGGAATTTGCGTGCCTTTTAATGGCGCCAGATATGTTATTTAAATCATTATAACCAGATGTATTCCAAACGGAATCTTCATTCGAAAAAAATATGCAGCACCAACAATACAGCTTATTCGTGTGCGAACAGCCAACAATCCAACTAGTTTTATACACTGATCTATTAAATTTTCGTTTATGCGATTTACTAGTCTGAGAAATACACAGATTAGGCGTTGGTTTTAATGAAGAAATTAACTGTTTTTTCTGAGCAAAGCTTAAAGATTTTACCTTATCTTCGCCAATCAAAACTTAAACACATTTTAAATCCTCACAAGGTACAATTACCTCCATTGTTGTAGGTAAGTCACTAAAACAATTGTATCACTAAGAAAATCTAAGAAAACACACAAATAACTTTAACAACATAACTTTTCCACTCAAGCGAATGAAACTGAAGTTAGTTGCACTCGGGTGTCGGAAACTACTTACCAGAGTTGCAGTGTTGTCATTTAGGCAAAAAAAGTCCCCAGGTATATGAAAAATCCAGCTAGATGTCGCAATTTTTTTATTTTTAAGATATTGCTTGAATATTTAATTTCGTTATTTTAAAAAGTCGCTAGTTTTTATTGTTGTTAAATCTTAAAAAAGTCTCCAAACTCGTTAAAAATCTCCAAGATCTCACAACGTCGCTAAAACGGCAACACTGCAGAGTTGGCAAGATGACAAGGTCACGCATACGCGGGCAACTTCATGCGCATGCAGGGCTTAATTCTTTCATACTGATCGATTTGTAGACGCAAAAGTTTCTGACTCGTTATATGGCACATCGCTATAAGTGCGAAAGTGACAGAGCTAGTATTTGAAAGCCCGGTAAAAGCCGGTACGTGTAAGCGAGATAGCTATATGTAGATTCTGCAAATGCGAAACTCTGCGCGCGAACAATCGCGATGTGTAGTGTGGCATAGGAAGATACTTTGTGTTATTTTGATAAGAATTAAGCGCGCGAACTTTTAAATAGTTTGGGTTTGATATTGATTCTCTATCGAGCATTTTAGTAAGGCATTTGGGCTTTTGGGCTTGTATGAAGGCTCCGCCACTGCCTTGGTTCCATTTCAGGGTTTCTTATTTATTATTCATCTGTCATCGTTAATCACACATTGGCATTAGCTCAGTCTTAGTAGGAATGGACTATTTTATACGCCGAAATAGGCTAAAATGATGAATGGACCCAAATAATATCGTTTTTTCGGATGTTGAACACTCAATTTTTATGAATGGCTATTGGAGTTCTTTCGAAATATCAGCTCAACAAAATATATTATCCGACACAGTCATATCAAAATAAAACACCCAGCCATTTTGTCAATGCAAAAAGATTTACGTTTATCAAGAACAGTCACGAGGTTCTGTATAATGGGTCGACGGAACCAATGCCCCGTGAATAAATAGAGATAAATGCGAAAGTGCGTTCTGTCGGACGGTCGGCACTCCCTAACGGGACTTGGTACAAATGTGCCTAATCGGTTGACGAAGTGTGTTCGGCTTTGTTCGTGTAGAACTGTCAAAATTTGCGTAAAAAAAATCAACAGTTAGAATTTAAATGTGAATAATGATGATTTGGCTTTTGTAAGCAAGATATTTATTTGCTGTAAGCTTCAATACACGGTAAAGTTTTACAATTTTTATAAACACAAGCTGATGCCTCGCGTCTTCGTCCGCGTAGATATCGGTTATTGTGGTACCCAGTCCCCCCTCCGATTTCCGCCTGACAATTTTATTTTGTTGTTATTATAAGCTAAACCTATTTTCAGAATATCAACTTTTAACTTACTAGTTTTGGCTGTGCGTTTAAAACAAGACAGTCAGTATAAACGATTTTGTAGTAGGTTATAAACATCACTGCTAAACATCTGAATTACAGGTACTTAGACTAAAAATAAAATATCGATTTTGCTATAAATTGTACCTTATTTAGCACCTTTATATTGTTCAGAGAGAGCGCCGTGTATTATTATTTGCTTCATCCTTTGAACTCCATTAAAAATAGTCCAATCATTGAACATTAAATTAACAATACCCTCTCTTTGTTACAGGTAAGACCTCAAAAGCTGATTACTACCCCATCCCAAAAAAAAAATAGAAACCCTTAACGACTTGTACACCGACGCGGTAAAATTTATGATCCCCCATAAATTGTAAGAGAAAAATCCTTCAACACAAAATATTGTGTTGTTTTCCGCATTATGTTATATAACAAATATATTTTATATAAAAATGGCAATTCGTAAAGGGATTCCCTTTATAGCGACAGATAAGATGGCCTGGATACAATGTCTGTACACCTTATACAGCATGTTGTGGAACTTGTAAGTACAAAAATGACGGATAGTTTACGGATTATACGAAGAAGGAAGCAGTCAGTTTTAGGTATAATTTTCATTACATGCTTCTACTTAGATTTCGAAATAATTGTTAAATTCAAGCGACAGAAGTAGCTTCCTCATTACGTTATGTGCAGACAGGGATATTCGTTGGTTGTCACCTTAGAGTTAAATGCCACTTGCAGCTCATACAACTACAAAGTATATTTTTCTAGTTAGTAACATGCTTTTTAGTGAAGTTTCAGTTCACTGGGAATTAGTTTAGTACACAATGATTTGCTTTTACTTAACAAATCTAATGAAATAAACAGTTAAGCAACTTTTATTACTACTTACATCTAAGTATTCCTTAACTCTCCACTTTGTTACACAATCTTACAGGAATCAAATTAAATATTTTCTTGTACTAAACTTGAAATTAATTAACAAAAACTTTAACCTTGATATTGCATAGTTGTTGTACTTTTATATTAAAATATTCTTAGGAACAGTTGTTCAGTGACTTATTTAATTATACTTTCTAAGTATCGCTGTAAAACGCCTGTTTTCCAACTTCTTGAACTTTTAATTGATTGGATAAAGCTGTTGTTGGGAAGAATTTTGTTTTTAAGACGATAGTTAATGAAAGGCTTTTTGATGAATAATTTCGTTAGTACTTTTTCTGTTCGTTTTAGAAGTAACAGTGAATTAATCTTTAGATGTCATGTCATGTATCGCGGCTGCAGACTGGGAGTTATAATGTGGGACGCTGGTTGCATACGAATTTTTGCCACTTTTTAACTAATTAAAAATAGTTCATGCATTTGTAGAGTTACTACAATCCTTTATTCTTGAAATAATTATATTTTATGTTTAAAACCTATTTCTGCAGAGCACTATGCAAAAAATAAATCGGTTAGCACACGATTCAGATATAAAATTGTTAGTACCGCCACCATTTTGAATTCGGTACACATTTTAATCTAGAACACGCTGTACATACAGCGTCTCAGCGGTTTTACGACTCATAAAAGTTTTAGTTTTAATCGTTCGTTTACTGGTTTTTTTTTTAAGAAATCGCTTGTAATGTTGTTACTGTAATTTTTATGGTTTCTCATTAATTTTCGAGTGTGTTTATCATCTTAATGAAATTACGTTGTTTATGCGGTTTAATGTAATTTAAACTAATATTTCTAAAGAAGTGTTTTTTTGTTCAGTTGCGTGTTTGTTTTGGAGTATTGATCCGTTTACGAAAATTCTTTCGTTAATAGATACATTATCACTGAATGTCATCTAGGATGTTGTATCTCGGAAAAGATGCACGCCACGTGCATTTTTGCCCGTCCGTCTGTTTGTTTGACGGAGGGCTGTATCTCATGAACCGTAACAGGTAGTAGGCGGTTAAAAGCTTCCCATTGTTTACCTAAGTCGCGGGTAGCTGATGGATGCGAGACGCGCAGGACCGGTCGTTGTGGCGACGCTTGGTGGGAGGCCTATGTCCAGCAGTGGACGTCTTTCGGCTGATATGATGATGATGATGACCTTATTACCTATACTTCTAATTACCGCTATAAAAAAGTTTAGTAAAGGCCCCCCGATACAAGAAACGCAAGTGTATATATGTATAGTACGAAACCTTTCGTGTGCGAGTCACACTCGCAATTTGCTAGTTTTTTAGGTAATAGATATATATTTTCGTACAGTATTTTATTTCGCGTTAAAATTCAAATAAGAACGTATCAAATTCTAATTAAAATATAGAACATGATTCGTCCCATTGTTACACCTATCAAGCCCATAAACAATGAAAACGTTACAGATTAGTTTCACTTAATCTTACTTTATTCTTGATTTTACGATTCAACGATCAGTACCGACTCCGACATTAATGAAAACCTTACAGATTATTATTACCGTGTCTGACAAGTATCGATGTTTGTTTATTAACCCTTCATTGGTTTACGACTACATTTTAACGAGACCTAGCTGACGATCGATTTTAATGTGTATGTTGAGTGTTATTAGAGTTGCGCAAAACAGTGCGTTTTAAAGTCATGTAATATGACATTACTTTTCGTACCGAGGAATGCTGCATTACACCATGACTCCAAACATGACGCGAAATGACGCGCCACACGGTGGTTATTGTTATGAAATGCTCGCGTTGTAGAAGATATACATCATTCGCGTTATATTATGGTGTGATATGACAATCGCCAAACGCAATGCGCCCGGTATTACCTACAGTGCGCGTAGTGCGACAGTCATGATTTAAAACATCACGTAAATACCTCGGCAGTCTGCGGTGTTAATTAAACGTAAACCTTATAACTTGAATCATACGGTTCTAAATAATAGTTCACTTATTTAGCCGATCGGCGCATGCTCCTTCTCACTTGCACACATAGCCAAAATTACCGAGATAATACGAACACCGAACCTAACAGCGCGCCGCGATAGTGTTCTGTGGCGCCGCGCGTCATGTTTGAGTGTCATGTGCAATGCTTTATTTGGTCGAGTCACAGGTAATGGAACAGTATGGGTTATATGACGCGCAATGCAACAGTCTCATTACTTACACAAGTCTAAGTGTATATCCTTGCAGACTAACTCAAAGGTATCTATTGGTTTTAATGTTTACTAAGTAACTCTAAGTTCGTTTAAACAGCCTCTCTAAACTTGACCAAGTCTGTTTACCGATCTCTTTTTAGATACGCTGCCTAACGGAAGGTTAAGATCAAGGGTGTTATGTTTTTCAAAAAGAATAATATACTTTGTCTTTGAGATAACTATGATGAATTGATGATTGAAAGTGTAAGTTTTCTCACGATTTTCTTCTACAGCTAGGTACATCATCAGTTAGTGAAACATAACATTGGCTGAGTAAGTTTAAGTACGCACAACAACTTTATCGGCAATCGTCTTTTTACCGATCTCTTATTAGAAACGTTTCCAACCGGCAGGTTAAGATAAGGGTTTTTTTTTTTTCAAAAATCTAACGCTGCATCTCATGAAACCAGGGGGGCTACTCTAACGAAATCCGTAGTTTCGGGCTTAGTTGCGGGCGGGCATTTTCTACTCCGTATCACCTAACCACTGAGAACTAATGCTAACACGATTTGACAGTTACTGTGAAATCGTGTTGTCATTCATTCTCAGTTCAGGTTCGGGACTAATCGTAAGTCTGTAGGTGATACGGAGTAGAATACGGCCGCCCGCAACTAAGCCCGAAACTACGGATTTCGTTAGAGAGTAGCCCCCCAGGTTCGGTATGACCTTTGCAAAAAAATTATTCCAAATTTTCTCACGATTTTCTTCTACAGCTACATCATCAGTCAGTGATACAAACAATTTGTTATGGGTTTGGTCTTGATTCTTTAGCTTCGCGCGGTTTTACCGACCCTCTATTAGATACGTTGCCTACCGGGAGGTTAAGATAAGGGGTGTTGTATTTTTCCAGACTATTTTTTTGTCTGCAGTCCGTATACTGTTTGCATTGGGTGCGTGGGTTTGATAAGAGGTCGTAGTGGTGAGCGGAATTTGTTTGTTTTTTCTTTATTGAGGAAAAGTGATGGGTTGAAACTGTGAAGTATTGAGGGTATGGAGGGTCAGTCGTGCGATATTTTTTTAATAGTGTTATGTCATGTTGTGTGCGTGTGTGTCATTTGTGTGTGTGTGTGTGTGTGTGTGTGTTTGTCATTATTCATTTAATGTTATTTTTCTATCATATTTAATTAAATCCATACCTTTTTACTTTTCTGGAATAAAAACAAATAAAATTATACTCAGCGTTAGTGTAGTTTTCTTTTATAGTAATCAAGGTAATCGTTAATCTTCAGAGTTAATTTTTTTTTTCGAATGTAGGTAATATGAAACAAACGATTTCACTTGATAATGGGTATAGGAGACAGTGGAATAAAAGTGCTTGAAATATTTGTGGTGTACTAATGTACACTAAATAATTAAATATATATAATAACACAAGTATCGGCTCACTAGTTCATGCACGCGTCTTCACTCCCTGACAGCTGTCATACGACTGACTCCCACGTTACTGAGCCCCCCGCGCGTGCATAACCGGAGACGACAGAAATACATTTATACAGCCTAGTACTAATAGACTATATCGATAATTAGTTATAATTACAAGTAATATATTTATTATTTATTTATACATTGTTTATGTATGTACGTATACACTACAATATTGAAGGATAGAAAAGCTCAGTAATGCCATATTTGTCAATTGATTTTAATCAGTGATTTTGAATACGGTTTTTTAATGTTACATTTAAGAACGAATAGGTTTGCTTAGTTTTTAGCTCAAACAGAGCAGCCTGCCTTCTGGTAAATTCACAAACAAAATTATATTTAGAACAATTACATCTCGTAAATAAACGATAACTAAAAGAAACCCAGATGCAAAATGTACAAATACCCTCTTTATCATCATGATGGTTGACAGATAACAAGCTCCATTCAACACCCCCCATTCTTCGCTAAAACCCAACAACAACGTAGATAAACGTCGTCATAACAGGACAAAAGACGCGAAAGCTCGTCGAACGTCCTTTTAAAAACTCAAAGGAACACGTACGCTCCTCGATATGTCATCCGATACCAGATAAAGTTCCCTTCTAAATCAACGCTGTAAACACGAAAAACATGAACCGATATTAAATTCCTAGTCGTGAAATATTGCCCGCTACAGCGGTTTAAAATTGCCCACAGGGCTGGGCAATGCGAAATACCCATAACATATTTTCCGGTATGGTGTACGGAAAAGTCATACGGGTTCTTTTTCTGCCCAAAAACTGTTTCGAAGTTTAAATAAAAACGGTTTTGGTTTAAAAATGGAACATTGTTTTCGAAGGTAATGTTAGGGAAAACAATTGAACGTTTGTAACGTTTGAAAAAAGAAATCACTTATAATTTTATTTTTAGGGTTGCAGGGCTTTCAGTTTTTTTTTTTAATTCAAATTATTTGATATGCGCTTTTATTTTATTTATCAAGCTTTATACAATGTGTAACAGAATAAGCGCAGTACCTCTTAAGGGGTTATTCGTCATCATGAACAACTTTTGCTATGGGACCAAAACCGAAATCGCAAAAAATAAACATTCAGGTGTTCAGTACATTTATGCGCACATACACGTATGGGCGAGTCGATTTTTTTACGCGATTTCAGTGTTGGTCCCACAGTACAAAATCTATACTTCTATCTATACTAATATATAAAGCTGAAGAGTTTGTTTGTTTGTTTGTTTGCTTGAACGCGCTAATCTCAGGAACTACTGGTCTGATTTGAAAAAATCTTTCAGTGTTAGATAGCCTATTTATCGAGGAAGGCTATAGGCTATATATCAGCACGCTAAGACCAATAGGAGCGGAACAGTAATGAAAATAGTGACGCAGACGAAGTTGCGCGGGTCAGCTAGTACTAATATATAAAGCTGAAGAGTTTGTTTGTTTGTTTGCTTGAACGCGCTAATCTCGGGAACTACTGGTCCGATTTGAAAAATTATTTCAGTGTTAGATAGCCCATTTATCGAGGAAGGCTATAGGCTATATATCATCATGCTAAGACCAATAGGAGCGGAGCAGTAATGAAAATTGTGACGCAGACGAAGTTGCGCGGGTCAGCTAGTTTACCATCATTATGAGAAGGTAGGAAATGACCCGTTAAAAGGTATTGCGTTTTTCTTCTTCTTCTCATTCTTTTACACGTTGTATAAACTTGCTTTGGTATGTGCGTCCCGTTGGATTTTAGTAATCTGTAAACCACTTCCTGACATCCAATTAAGCTTAAACTTGTAATTATTGTACTGGTAATTTTCGTAACTTAAGAATGATCCATTTAAATCGCCTGAAATCATTTTATATTTTTAATAATCTGTGTAATCGAAAAAAAAAAATGCAAAAGTACCAGTACTTGTTTTGTACTTTCCCTTGGTTGCGTCATCGAATCATCTTTACTTCGTAAATAGACAGATTTTAATCTAGGAATAATAAATGACCGTGTCTCATTTGATTGACGCTTTCGTGACGCTTTTTGACAAACAGCATGATATAGTACATTGTCTTGTGTTTATAATAAATAACATCAGGCTGTTGCTTATTTTCAAATCGTTACAATCTTATACAATACTTGAATTACGGAAATTCCTTGACAACTGATCGCTCAGCGTGTGTTCAATCAATGGTTTAATTCTTACTTAGCTCTAGCTGTTGACCTTGCGTAGGAATTACTACAAGTACTTCGATAAAATAATAGGTACTATATATTTATCATCGCCAAATTCTATCTCTGTGCCAGACAGTCAAAGTTTGTTAGAGTAATAAACATGCAAATGACAATTTAAAATAAAACAAATTTTTGAAGTACATAACTTGCCCCACAGCTAGACTGCCTCGAGTGATACACGTCGACCTTTGAGGACAAGTGGCCACCAGTGGGCCCAAATTATTATTTTTTTAAATTTAACCATCGGGTCGAAAAGAAGAATTGCGGCCTGTTTCACCACCTACGGTTAAGTTTCCGTTAATTTCCTTGGAAAATAAGATTCTTACAATATGTCTTTAATTTTCGAATTTATTCGGTGAGTAGTAGCTATTCAGCATCGTGAAACAAGGTCTAGGAATAATTAAGCATTAATCAAAAATTCAAAAGTCGTTTATTCGAATTAGGCCGGGAGCCAGCACTTTTTGAACGTCAAGTTTTACAAAAGACAGTCCCCTAAAACGCCCGCCTTTCACATTGCCTATTCCTGCCCATAGCTGGACATACGCCGCTCCCAAGTTGCGCTCTAGTACCTACCTGTATTTCACCGTCTTCATCGAGTACGTCCCACCGGTGTCCAATATTTGCAATATTATCCGGATAAAATACCGTACATAAAGGCCGAAAACCGAAATGAAATTTTCTCTAAAATTCAATTTAACTCGGAACGTTGGCGATCGAATGCAAAAAGGCCGGATGTCCGGTCACGTTTATCGGACGGACATCATTTATTACCGGTCCGGTTTAAAAGTTGGACGTTTACATCTAAGGCTAAGCGCGCACTGCGAAAGTTAATCGTTGCGTTTTTTTAACATGAGATAAAAGATTTAAAAAAAATCGCAAACGATTTCTTTACACAGTGCGTGGGATCAAGTACCTATATTGATATTGTTCACAGGTTGGCGATTTAGTTTTAGCAGTGTACGCTAAGCTGTACTAGCAACCCATTTTTTTCTTTGAATGGGGCATCATCATACCTGACTAAAATCAACCCGTGTTCCTCCAAATATTTAGAGGACGGAACGGAACAAATATTTGTATTGCCTACAGATAGTTGTTCCGGGTCTGGCTGTTTGTGTATATGAGTTTGTATGTTTGTAAACGCACCCACGATACAGGAGAAATTCCTAGTATGGGGCAACGTTTTTGGTAAAAAAAAAATTACGTTTGGGTCCCAGGGCCGCGGTGACTCGTTCGAGCAATCTGCAACCCTAGGTTGGCACGTGCCATCGCTTGTAGGGTGAAGAATGGTTATGTTGTTGTACCCCTTTTATGGATAGGGGTAAGATAAGTGTGTCTGGGACTGGGGTACTTAGCATTTATTTTCATTGGCGCGATTATTGGTTCAGTTTTATGTTTTTTCTTTGGTGTAAGTAGGATTCTAAAATGGAATTTTTAATCTTTAGGTACGGATTTTACCTACTATTTGTTTTGTTTTTTTTTTTAATGTATGTACACGCGTAACTTTTTACAGAGTAGTCCGATTTTGATAATTCTTTATTTATTGGAGACTCGAGACTGGTCCCCTATAGATTTGGAAAAAATATCCAACCCTAAGGGTAGGAATAGGAATAGGGTAGTAATAAAATAATTATGTTTTACAGAAAAATAAAATAACTGCATCACACGTACATTGACCTATTTCACTATGCCAAAATAGGACAATTAATGCACGTGAGATCCCTACTTAGAATAACGGGTACACTTGCTTGCACAATAAATTACCTACACACGTGCGAGTCCCGATAATCGGGTCATGTTCTAGCAGATACGCGGTATTGTTTTACACATTTAAAATTAATGCTGTTTTGTGGAATCCCCTCTTAAAAGTGTTGTGGATTAACTCATGGCTATTTTTGATAGCGATAGTTGACTCATAGTAGTATGGGCTCCATTTTCCGTCTTCGACTCCCATTTGGTCAGTTTAGCGTGTTGGTCCTGGCTAATAAAGCTAGCCTAGATCCTCTCAGAAGCACAAGCCCACAAGGGAACAAGCGGTTTTGACCTTACTGTTCCGAGAATTTGTGCACGTTGAGACTTAGAGAGGGCACAGCCTCGTATTCCAAGATGAAGAAGGCGGCTAATTTCTTGGCGCTAAAGCAGCCTCTCTGAGGTGGGCTGACTGTGACTAGGCAACACTTAGCTTGCCAAAGTAAACACGCACTGTTGAAAATGTGATAGTGCCATAATATTAAGCCTTTATCTACGCGTCGCCTAGCATGAATGAAAAGGGGCATAATTCCCACTAAACGCCAGGGCCCCAAGTCTGCTATTACAATAGTGTCAGAATGGTCTATAATTGATTTTATAATGGTTGATTTTGACAAGATTCTATGCCATTTCTTTCAATGGAGTGTCAGTGGTTGACCACTGGAAAGTCATTTTAACTAACTGAAACTAAAAATAATAATCTAAAATATGGCGTCGATAAATTCCTCCGCATCGCTGGCCACTGGTAATGTGCCCAAAATGCTGGGAGCATTGCCACGTTATATGGAAATGCTTATCCTTTGTCCGAGGTAAAAGCCTGCCCTTATCCAGTGGTCAACCACTGACACTCCATTGAAGGAAATGGCATAGAATCTTGTCAAAATCAACCATTATGAAATCAATGATAGACCATTCTGACTATTGTAATAGCAGACTTGGGGCCCAGGTCAAGCGCGTTCCTGAACCCAGAAGTAACCTATTAACTCGTGACTCGAAGACTGAAGACTTCTATCCTCCTTTTAATATAAACCAATAACAGAACATTAGCATACATAATTGAATCTATCAGCAGCTCTGAACGCACCTGTATTGTGTGCACTTACGTGCAGAAAAAAGTGCCCGGTAGAGTGATCACATGTTCTTTCCCTATATCCGGTTTAGTTGGCCTAGATACGTGGTTAGAAGTTTCGGATCTTTTTCCTTAATTTTCCAAATGAACACGTGCTTATTAGTAGCGTATTTTTAGGGTTCCGAAAAAAAAAGGAACCCTTATAGGATCACTCGGGTGTCTGTCTGTCTGTCTGTCTGTCTGTCTGTCTGTCCGTCTGTCACAGCCAGTTTTCTCCGGATCCACTGGACCGATTCTGTTGAAATTTTGTACACATATGGACTTCTATGACCCAAACACGGATGCGTTACGAAAATTATTAAATTTTTAGTATGGGGGTCACTTTTGGGGGTCAAACAAGAAAATTAAAAAAAAAAGTTTTTTGAACAATATCGTGTGACATATCAAATGAAAGGGCTTATTGTGAGGATTTTAATTATATTTTTTTCATAATTTTAAAATAAATGATTTAGAAGTTATTCAAGAAATTAGACGAAAAATGACCATTCCCCCCCCCCCCCTTTATCTCCGAAACTACTGAGCCTAAAATTTTGAAAAAAATGGAGATAATAGATCTTTACCTAAAGATTACAGGAAAACCTATTAGAAGTCTGTAGTGTTAATATAACATGTTAAAAAAATTAAATTCGTTCGGAACCCTTTGCACGCGAGTCCGACTCGCACTTGGCCAGTTTTTTTTATTTCTAACGCCAAGTGTGCTGTGTATTTTTTTCCTAATAATGATTTAATTAATATGTCACACGGGGCTGAATAGCTTAGAGAAAACTGCAATTTAAACGAATATTAATATGTATTAATATTCGTTTAAATTGCAGTTTTTTTTTTGTTTGTTTATAACCTTTGAACAAGGTAATCTCTGGAAGTCCTGATCCGTATACGGCAATTCTTCCCCATATAGAAGCTACGTTGTTGTTGTTATAAACTACTTTGAATCTTGATAAAATTCGCTCCCTGTGGGATAGGCCACAGGTACGCAACCACGGGAAATACGTAGTATTAAATAATGCATCTTTTTTATTGAAAATATTTTTCAACATTCTCCAAACCTTTTTGGTACCTACTAAGAGATTTGGGCTTATCAAAAATCAGAAAATCTTCATATTGCTTAACTACTTTTAAATATACCAACTATATAGTAGCCGGCACGAGTCGTGAGCCCAGATGAATGCAGCGGGGTGATCTCGCCAATGTTCGGTGGGCGAATGAAACTTTTAAGCCCAATAGTCAATGAGCATTGACTGAAGAACCAATAACGTGAAGCGTCAGAGTTGTCGTCGTCAAACCGACCAATGGAGAGCGTGATCATGACTCGTGCCGGTTACTATACAATGAAACAGTTAGTATAAAAATGGCGATACCAAAGAAATATTGACGTTGCCGCCTCGCCGCGGACGAACAAAGTGTGGAAAAGTGAATTCTTACGCTCGAATCAATTCCACACTGCGCTATGATACACCCTGTTTCTTTGTGACATATGGTGTCCTGGTACTTCTGATCGATAGTGTAATACATAAAATAACGGGATGTTGATATTATGCCACATCGAGATTTTGGTTAAGTTTCTTCTCAGTCAACACACACACCTGGTTTTGTTAGTAATGTTAGTATGTATGGGCCAAGGATATTTCTATGCGTCCATACATCGCTCGCCCAAGAACCAACAGAGACGTGAATTTACTGTCTGTGTTCTAAATAATAAATACATTCGACTAAAATTAAATTAATATCACGGACACTTCTGAGAATTGTAAAAAAATCCAAAATGCTTTCGGATTTTGAGGTTATAATTATGCCAATAGAAACATACCAAATGGACTAAGATCCCAAAACTGCCAGGCCTCTCTTATTATATCAGCAACAAAATGTGTGGGTGGTATAGAGTAGTGTTAGTATGTTCTTTTATCATACGCAAACGTGGTAACTTAGGCCGACGGCCGATTTCCTGGTATCAGGCACCTGATACCTGGAAATCGGCCGAGGCTTTACAGTACGAGTGCGATCCATCACAATACTGTAATTTAGGCATCATTTATTTACTAAGTGCAAAAGCTAAAGTCTGACAGGATTTGAGAGGATGCAAAATTACTTCCTTGACTACTGAAATACCTTTGATACATCACAAAAAAAAATTGCCGATGGCCAAGCTAGCAGGTATGCGTATGTTAAAAGTACATACTATCACTATTCTATTCCACAATTCCACATATTTTGTAACTGAGAAAATAAGGGAGGTCTGGCAGCTCTGGGATCTCAGTCTAAAAGGGTTATCTGATCTACAAATTACCAAAGTGTCATCTATCAATTCATCGACAGTCAGTATCGATGTTGCTCGTTACACACAGCGCTTTCAATCTTTTTATTCTTATTGTAACTAAAAAAACTTACACATAGATACAGCGCTGAAAAAAATAATGGCGCCGGGGAATAAGACCGAAATGAATTACTTTTTAAAATTGTTTTCGTAATTATGAAGTGTCTGCTCTATTCTACCTGCCTACCCTAGCTATTTTCAAATGTTTTTAATAGGTATTCTGCTATTCGGGTCGGAAACAAATACAACAAATACAACAAATCAAAAACCATGAAAATCGGTCCAGCCTTTCTTTTTTTTATATTGTGGCAAATTGTATGCGACAGACTCCTCAAATTCGATGGGTCATACTTACGCACTGTTAGTGTAGTTTAAATCAGATTCATCAGGGGTTTTGCTATTGTACAGCTAGTTGTCTACCTGGTACTGAAAATAATCGGTTTTGCATGCATCTCAGAATTTAGACTAGTCGAAATCAAATTACCACCGCTTTTCGCCACTGCAATACAAAAAAAAAACATAGTTGGATTAAAAAATAACGCTTATATTCTTCTAAAAACCATCAAAAGATAGGAGACCAAGCAAATGGTTGGAGTCGCAATTATGCTTAAAAATACAAACTTACCAGAACATTGTTTTGTTTAACTAAAAGTTTTTTAACTAATTTAATTAGCGACGCGGCCCCTTGCCGCAGACTTTACTTTATTTCTTAATTTACAGCTCCAGTATTTAAGTCTTTGCTATATTTTAAACTTGGCATAGTTTCCAAAGTTAGGCGGGAAACTGTCAATGGATAAAATACCTAGAAAATGTTTTTCGACTGGGTTTAATACCTTTTAGAAGTTTGTTATTCAATAAATTGCGAACTGAATCACCTACCAGTTTAAAATACACCAAAAACAACATTCATTCATTAACTCTAGTTAGATTTTCCTGGGGGTGGCCGGAAACTACAGAACGCTATCTGCTGCGATTCGGACCACCGACCCACTGGACCGAACCGGTACTTATTCCTTGTCATACACGCACACTGATTTATGAATACTCCACTCCTGTCTTTTCTGAAGAACATCTACACTAATCTACATGTACACTAATATTATAAGAAGGAAATATTTGTTTATTTGTTTGTTTGAAATGGATAGGCTTCGAAACTGCTGGAAAAAAAATAGAGATCCTTAAGAAAATTGCAATAATGTAACCCAAAGCAGCAAAATTTTCCTATAAAATTCATTATTTTGCGCGCGCTGAGATAACTATTGACGATACATAAAAATAATGTACTACATAATTGAAGTACATACTCATTATTACCTATAAAAAAGTCCGGGAGAGTATATGTCTAACTATTATGATTAAGTCGCAATGACCGCTTTTTGTTCAAATAATTCAATCAAAACCCGGGCGGAATGGAACAGTGGTGATTTCGGTACCATGATATTAATCCTTATCCATTTAAATGGTTTGATAATTAAGGTTGATTATGTACATGTAAATTACCCTTGAAATTAATAAAATCTTTTTTCTTTCGTTTAAAAGTTTCGACGGGTAAAAATGCTCTAAGTAAGAAAAATGTTGCAGTTAGAGCGAATGCCCTACGTTGAGTCTATTGATAAGTAATTTACACATTACCCTATAAAGAGAGAGGTATAGGAGATGAAGTTCGTGGAGTACCTACTAAACCCGCGCGAACGAATTCGCGGGCGAAGTGCTAGTCACCAATAAGTTCACTTGGATAGGGTATTTTTTCTGAAAAAAAATAAAAAAAAATAGTTTGTCCGATAGATTACCAAAACATATTGGACACGATTTTTTTCTTTTTTCACCTAAACAAAATATTTACGCGAAATAGTACGTTAAAAACTAGCGACAACGTGACGTTACCAACCCCTAGCTCTTGGACTTTGATGTTCATTATCTTAATGATGTTATCGATTTGAAATGGCAAAAAAAACGAACGTATCCAATATTTTTGTAAAATCTAAAATACTTTATTCTAGGGGGAGCTCCACATAACAGACTTTCCCGAAATTCTTCAAAATGAGGGCACATATTACTTGATACTATATTTAACGAGTAGATGGGTCACATTGTGTCCCGTATATTTACGTGCCCCCAGAGGCAGGCCTGACGCTTTATGATGCCCATCACTAGAAAATAAATTGGATTTCGGCCAAACGACTGCTGTTTCCACTACTGGATAATATAAGTTTCTTTTTTCATGTCATCGTTTGGGGAAATGGTCTGATAATCCACCTGAGTACCTGATGGATAGTGGTTATTGCCGAAATAGGTATTTGCTACAGTTAACATGGGATCCCGGGGTGTAATCGGTTGTCATGGGATGGGCGTGTGATGACGAAATTTTCGTGAGGAATTTTTTAGGTAAGAAAGTGGATGGTTGTAGGGAATGAGCAAACAAACCATGGCTAGAATATGTGAAAGATGATAATTATGTCTGGAGAGATGACAACTAATAGAGAAATATGAAAAACTAGCTGACCCGCGCAACTTCGCCTGCGTCACAATTTTCATTACTGCTCCGCTCCTATTGGTCTTAGCGTGATGATATATAGCCTATAGCCTTCCTCGATAAATGGGCTATCCAACACTGAAAGAATTTTTCAAATCGGACCAGTAGTTCCTGAGATTAGCGCGTTCAAGCAAGCAAACAAACAAACAAACTCTTCAGCTTTATATATTAAGTATAGATAACATGTTGCTCCAAAAAATCTGATTAATATTGTTTATCGCCATATTAGAATCAACATCTGTTTGCGTGTCGTCCCGTCTCCCTTGGCTCATGCTACTTGAGGTCGGCGCAACAATAAGTTTCCTTCTTCCATTCCGTCCCGTTAATGGCCGACTCGTTTTTGACGTGATAACGTCTTATAAACCGATGAACGCCGGCTGCACGCACGAAAAAGTGTCACGTTCTGTCTGAGCCAAGCGTGCGAGAGCGAGAGCGCAGAACAAACAATAGTGAGGTACGATCGGCCTAAGCGTTCGGCTTGTTTGTTTTCTTATGACGTTATCACGTAAAGTTATCGTCCGTGAACAGACTTTATAGGCAACCAATTTTTTATTTTTTTAATATCTGACCTTATTGGAAAACTGAAATGTCCTGTAAATACAACCTGTAACAGAATAAACGCAATACCTCTTAAGGGGTCATTGAACTCATCATTATGAACAACTTTCACTATGGGACCAACACAGAAATCGCGAAAAAATAAATTATTCGGTTATACGTTGTATATGCTTATACCTATTCTTTTTTCATAAGGTCGATACAGAAAAATGCTACTTTGAGTCGGACTGTTACAGAATACCTTCATTATTACTTTTCCGACCTTGACAATGGGTCTCGGACAAGAACAAAATTCTTTCGCTACTTTTATAACATTGAATTCAAGTTCGGCAGAGTAACTTCGCTTGTTTAAATAGATGAAATAATTCGAACTAAACTTCGTAGGTTTGTCATTTCTTACTCTTGAAACGAAGACATATACATATGTAGGTATGGAGGGATTGCAAAGTATTGGAAACTATTATTTGCTACGTATTTCATACATGCATTTTTATCAGCTGAGTACACAAATTATGCTTCATTGTCGGTTCAGATGTCAGGGTGACCTTTATACATGACCTAGAATACTAGTTCACTTATTTTCAACTATCTTTTGCCTGCGGTTTCGCACGCGTCATTCTAGATTTTTGCAAAAAAAGCAAGTAGCCTTTAACCGTCTCCAAATCAAATACAAATTCATCAAATTCGGTTCTGCGAAACTCACTCTCGAATTTGTAATAATTGTTAGGATTGCCCTGCATTATGATTGTGACAAAACCCAGATCAAATGACCTTGATCACCACATTTGCTAACAATAATTGCATTACACAATAAATCTTATAAAATCCTATGTTTTGTCTTCAGAAACCAAAATCCCGTTCGGCATTGTGAAAATTAAATGTTTTATTGCACTACAACTGGGATAAAGAATAGCTTCTCTGTAACACCCACTCTGTGAGTAAGCGTGATGATGAATCATGAGGCCATTGCCTGTTTGATTTATAGTTCACAATATACAAAGTAGTTCTTGTTTTACTGCCTATGATTCTCTATTTTTAGGGTACCGAAAAAAAAGAAGGAATCCTTATAGGATCACTCGGGTATCTGTCTGTCTGTCTGTCCATCTGTCACAGCCAGTTTTCTCCGGATCCACTGGACCGATTGTGTTGAAATTTGGTACACATATGGACTTCTATGACCCAAACACGGACGCGTTACGTAAATTATTAAATTTTTAGTATGGGGGTCACTTTTGGGGGTCAAACTAGAAAATTTTAAAAAAAGTTTTTTGAAAATAATCTGTTAGCATTTGGAAACATTGTTAGACCGGCTGAAGATTGTAAAAAAACAATATTTGCATGGTATAGACTCAATTTGTTTAACATTGTATAATTTCATCCATTTTAGTGTACCTTAAACTTAAGCTATAGCTATCAGTTTTAGGTTTGTTTTTGACTTGAATGTACCCTGACGGTTGGGAGTGTCATGCTCACACAAAAGTCTGGCTGATGGTGGCGTATGCGTTGGATCATTTGGCTCCCTTCAAAATGGTTTAGCCCAATGGTGCTAGCGCATGCGTCATGTTCGTGAACGGGCGCTGTCAGTTGGGACTGGTCATTTCTCAGTTGCCATGGTTTATTATAAATATTTCTTTGAATTTATCCTTTTTTTCCCGGACGCTTTTGTCCTGCTCGTCTTTTACATCGTTCTCACATCTTTGTATAATTTCAACTTGATGTAAACAAAACATTGTAACAATTTATTATTTCTAAAAGAGTGTCCGTGGAGTTTCTTGCACGTTCTTTTCCATAGAGATCTACGTTTTGGAACGTGCAAATAGCTTCATCTTTTTGGACTGACCGACCTTGACAATTCAAAAGTGCCTGTAAATGGTTTATTTGAAATATACGATTTGACTGATTGAACAATATCGTGTGACATATAAAATGAAAAGGCTTACTATGAGGGTTTTAATTATATTTTTTTTATAATTTTAAAATAAATTGTTTTGAAGTTATTCAAGAAATTAGACGAAAAATGACCATCACCCCCTTATCTCCGAAACAACTGAGCCTAAAATTTTGAAAAAAATCGAGATAATAGATCTACTTACCTACAGATAACAGGAAAACCTTTATATTAGAAGTCTGTAGTGTTAAAATAACATGTTAAAAAAATTAAATTCCTTCGGAACCCTTTGCAAGCGAGTCCGACTCGCACTTGGCCAGTTTTCTTCGAAAACCAACGGACGGGAGACTTTGAATTTGGATTTGAGCCCAGATGAGAAAGCTATAGGCTCAACAACATGGGACTTAAACATAATTGCCAAAATATGGGATAATGATAGGATGGTGGATGATAATGATAGGAATCATCATTATCATCCACAGCCCGACTTCGCCCACTACTGAGGGCTTACACTTACATAGGCTAGCTAGAGGAGAGGCTCAGCCAGCGACTTCGTTCGCGTGATAGCCGAATGCAAAAGCAATGTGCTATCGGTATAGAAGTGTACTAGAGGTCCTAATCCAGGTCATACTCTACCTTTTTTTTAAAATCATCAAATGACTCCTCCCGCTCTGGGTGGAGCAGGAGAGAGTGTCAGACTTTTACTGACTAAAACCCATCCGTGTTCCTCCTAGTGCCCGTCGCGTTCCAGGGCCGCGGTGATTCTAACAAAGTCCGCAGCCCCAGCAGCCACTGGTCCTAGCGGGCCCCGTCTTTGTCATACTCTACCCTTGCGCCATGTTTTCTCCAAATCCGTTCAGCCTTTGAGGTGTGATATTTTAAAAGACATTCAATCATACAGAGATTTCCATTTATTTTTAAGTTTTCTCTGTTTAATTACCTCCACCTATCAATGCATCAAATTGTTTAGTAAGGCACCAAAATTACTAACTACAAATTATAAATAGAATAGAATACTCTTTATTATTTGCACCATACAAGTTACAGAAAAGATAGATGAAGAAAAAATTACAAAGGGTGACACAATGGGCGGCCTTATCGCTAAAAGCGATCTTTTCAAGACCTTTGGATGGATTCTAAAGAGAAAAAGGAGAGACAGTACTTGTAGTTAGTAACAACAAATTACAAAGTTACAAAAGTATAAAATTACAATTCGATTTAATTCAATTCAATTCATTAGTTACCTATGAAGTGGCAGTGCAGGCACATTGCTTGCAGAACAGATGGTCGATGGGTACGAAAAGTTTCGGAGTGGCGACCGCGTACCGGAAGACGCAACGTTGGACGGCCTCCCACAAGGTGGACCGATGACCTGGTGAGGGTCGCGGGTAGCCGATGGATGCGAAACGCACAGGACCGGTTGCTGTGGCAACACTTGGGGGAGGTCTAAATGTCCAGCAGTGGACGTCTTTCGGCCGATATGATGATGATGATGACGTTACTAAGATTTTTACAAGGAATTCTAAGAGCTGTATTATCTGTTGCCATCTCTTTACCGTCTTATTTATTATATTTTACCCTTATGAATTTATTTTTCTGTTTATTTGTCCCGTTTAATTACTTTTTATGCTGCTCCGATCGACGTCATACTCAACGCCGGCTGTCGCTGAAAACCAGCGCTGTGGCTCTGTCTCGCACACGGGTCCTAGCATTATGCTGAGCGATGGCCGTTTTGCGCGAATGTGACGCATATCTTCCCAACTGTTATAAAATTGTAATTTTGTTTTATTTAATTTTAATTTTTTTGGTATGCGTCATGCTTGGCGCAAATAAACGCTTTTTCTTTCTTTCTTCTTTCTTTCTATTAGGTAGGTGTGTAAGACGCCGTAGTATTTTTTTAATTTATATCACCCACTTAGTAAGAGAAATGATGTCATCATTTATTAGATCAATTTAGTATTTGATAAGTTGCCTTTTATTTTATTAGGGTTTTATTTATGTCTTCGCACTGTTTATTTTTGTTCTGTGGGTAGTAATCACATTCCAAATGATATATTTATGATTCCTTTTAGTGGGAACTACGGGGTTTTCCAAGAGATGTAGGTTTATTTTGGGTTCTCGTAATTCATAGTATAAATTGGTATAAACGCAGTTTGCTTTAGCAAAAGAATTGCGGTCTTAAGATCGATTACATTGGTTTCATACTTACTTAATTTAGTTTTATGAATTTAAGGTACCAACACAATATTGAATGGTTTCATGCTATCTATCTACACTAATATTACATATAAAGAGGAAAGATTTGTTTGTTTGAATTGAATAGGCTCCGAAACTACTGGACCGATTTGAAAAATTATTTTAGCATTGGATAGCTACATTATCAGGGAATAACATAGGCTATATATTATCCCCGTATTCCCACGGGAACGGGAACTATGCGGGTGAAACCGCGTGACGTCCACTAGTCATAAATATACGTAATAGTAGTAGATGTACTAATTAGATTTTTCCAGTGAAATACCCTATTGAAGTTATTTATAACCGACTAGTTGACCCGCGCAACTTCGTCTGCTCCGCTCCTGTTGCTCTTAGCGTAATGATATATAGCTCTCGATAAATGGGCTATCTAACACTGAAAGAATATTTCAAGTCGGACCAGTAGTTCCTGAGGTTAGCTCGTTCAAGCAAACAAACAAACTAACAAACTCTTCAGCTTTATATATTAGTATAGATAGATATACCGTGTCTTTATTTGATTGCTGTCTTATACCTAGAAACATTTTCTAGAAATGATATAACTGTCTATTATTTTTTTAATAATTTAATATGTTCACCCACCCATAGATAAATAAATCACTAGTCCACCGTTCCAATACAATTCAAAGATAACAAAAACGACTGAAAAAATACTTTCATTTTGTAACAAAAGAAAAAAAATCTGTATCTGTTCGTAAAAAGCTTGTCCCCGAAATCCGTTTTTATTGGCTCAAAATCCGTACTTTTGTACCCAAAATAATGTCGTTGCTAGGCTCGATTTGCCGATAGGCCGATTTTAATTCTATTTATAATCTAACCTAATTGCAAGCCATTGTCTGATTGTCGCGCTCGTCGCGAGTTTATAAATCTTCACAATTATTTAAGATTTAGGGTGCCTGTCCATTTCAGCGGAGCGGAGAAACGGAGAAATTTTAACCAATGGAATTGCACAAAATGTCAGTGACTTATCACTGAAATTTTGTGCAATTCCATTGTTTAATATTTCTTCGTTTCTCCGCTTTGCTGCGTCGCTCCGCTGAAATGGACAGGCAGCCTAATTGTCCGGTAATTCTATGTTTAATTTGACTTGTGACAATTATTGTCAAAGTTTTAGTTTAAGAGGATACTTTTTGCTGTTGCAAATCATTTAAATCAAAACCATTCAGCCGTTGAGGCGTGATTGATTAACGAACACCAAAACGTACAGACTTTCACATATTAGGTCCTAAGAAGAGTTAATTGCGATGGATGGTTGGTACTACGTAATTGGTATTAATTAACTATTTATATCTAGTTAACTGCTTACAAATATACAAACACAAAATATTTACTGTTCGCTGTTACCCGGAAGGACTTGCAGCATTGCCACGTTGAATACGTAGGACATAATACGTACTCGCACATCATATCATATACTGCCATAAGTTCAGGGACTAAATGTAAAGTCTCATTTTAAAACTACCCGTAAATCTTCTTTATCGAAAAAAGCACCGCGACCAAAGTTTGAGCATCACTGCATGACCGGGACGTAGTAAAACGTACACAGAGATGTAATAACTATAAAATTCTAGTTTGTTTGTATGTTTTAATCTAGAAAAAGCTGTAACTATTTTATGATCGCGTAGTTTTACAAGTTTTGATTTATCTTACTGAGTTAAGTCTGGTAATTTCTTGCTATGCAATGCTGCAAGTGTTCTGGGCACATTCCCATTGATAGCGACGTGGATGAGTTTTATACCCAATGATACTTTTTTTTATGCGCGTTTATACATAATACTGTGAATATTTTAGTCTAATTTTTCATTAGTATTTAGTAATTACTTTTAGGTGCATCTGTACATAATATACTGTCTAATGGAAATCCTAACAATGTTGTAAATATTGTTTCTTTCGTGTGAATTATTCTTATTAGAGTTCGTTAAAACTGCTCATAATTTTTTAAATAAAATTCACACATAAAACCATAGGCGTCCACCACAGAGATAATTTGGCAAAAAAATCGCTATGAAGTGTATAGTAAATTACGCAAATATTTTTTTTTTAAGTATCTCTACTCTGTGCCAAGGATAGTTGTCTCTAATCTATTTTATTACTCTGTGTTTATTTGTGCACTGTTCTCATTAATTTATCATTTCACATTGGTGGATCGGACAAATTTGATATGGATGGACAGACTTTAAATGTTGGTGATCTTTGTTTTATGGGTTTATTGGTAATGATATCCTCGCTTCAATAAATAGCTAGTCGATTTGAAATATCCATTGTTATTGTCTGAAGTTTTTAGTAGGTATCAGTTGTCATTTTGGGGCCACTTTTTCAATCTCCAAAAAACTTGTCTTTTGAAGAATAAATATGGTGGACTGCCTTATTTTCTGTACTAAAGCTGTCAAAACCCAATTTATTTATTTTTAAATCGTGAATGAATATTTTTATTATTGGTTTTCCGGACTTGATTCGCTGTTTAGGTTTTACTGGGATTGCAATAGCTTTATACAAACAAATTAAATTATGTAGTCATGCAACTTATCTATTTGTTTTGAAAATGTTTGGTTTAGAAATACTTTTAAAGATTCGTGAGTGAATGTTCAATGTCGTGACAATATTCACCTAGTTGCATAGTTGACAAGCTAAGTTAAATATTATGTTGCAAATATATAGATGCAAACCGAACCCCAACAATGTTGGTGAATGGCTAGGCAGATAAGGATGAAATTTGGTTGTCATTAGAAAATATAGACTTTTTTACGGACTTTTACATTATTTCAAAACCAAACTTATATTTTCACCCATGTATTTCCTCAATAATATTTTTGTTGTGTATAATTAATGGTTTTCCAAACACTTCCTAACATTTCATGATCACACATATTAGTATAGTTAATGGTGCTCAAACTCCATTAAGGGTTCATTTATAACAATTACCGACAAACCCCTTATTACTTACAAACTGTTGTGACTTCTCGTGTTGTTAGTAAAACTATTACTGAAACGCACAAGTGTTTAGTGGTTACTAATGTTAGTAGTAAGTTTGGCATGTTCAATTACAGGCGTATTTGGCAGTCTACTTATGTATTTTTATTTTATTTTATTTAATTTTCGTTTTTTTTTTTTAAACTGAATTATGTATTTTTTAGTTTTACTTTTGACATTTTTTTACGATACACAATTTCACATTTTTATTATATACAATTTGACATTTTTCTTTTTATTATATACAATTTGACATTTTTATTTAATTTTTTATATACAATTTGACATAAGTATTTTGACTTTGTAAAGTATTATCATTATTTTTATTATTAATGGGGACTATGTGGATTATTTTTTATTTCATTGAGTAATTTTAATATTTGTCTGGATTTTTAGTGCTTTGTACGGCCTACACAAATGTCCTTTCTTTGGTATTGTTCGTCGAGTTGTTGAGCTCCTAAGTGAATCTGAGTTGAGCTACACGACTACTGACAAATGCTTGCACTGACTGCACAGGTTCACTCAAATCTGTGTGGTTCTTTCATCTAAAGACCATCTCAGACACTAATCTGCATGGTTCTTAAAAAAATGATGTATTGTAAGTGTGAGGACTTGTAGGTCGTTATTTTAAGGATTGATTTCTTGACTTTCGGGCAGTTTGAGTATATTATGCGGCTTACCCAAATGTCCTTGCTTTGATAGTGTTCGTCGGTTCGTTGAGCTCCTCAAAGTTCTGAGTTGAGCTGCACGATAACTGACAAATGCTTGCACTGTCTGGACAAGCCCACTTAAACCTGCGTGGTGCTTTCCTCAAAAGGCCACCTCAGACGTTAACCTACATGTTTTTCATATGTTATTGGCGATTGTATGGACTTCAAAAGAGGCTATGACCTCTGAGTTTGTTTCGGTGTTTCTTCTCAGGTTAGTCAGCTAGGAAACATCCGGCCTCATCTAGATTAATATGTCAAAAAAATAATTGACGTGTAAAAGAGTTACTTGTAACCTATTTGCAAAATAAATATCATGTATCATTTAATGCTCGTTGTTTGAATTGGTTTTCATCATCATCATCATCACCCGCAGCCCGACTTCGCTCATTGCTGAGCATAGGCCTCTCTTTTCTTGTGCCCAATCCCCACGTTCCTGTGCGAGCCTCAACCAGATTCTACTCGCGATGGCAACAATATCGTCTACCTATCTCGCCGCCAGACGCCCGACAGTTCTTCCAGTTTTCGGACGCCGCCAATCGGTTACTGTTTTACTCCACCTATCACCGCGTGTTGTCAGTTATATTAGGGTCAATACACACTCTTGTTGAGGTCGGTCCTAGAATGAATAATCGGCCAGTACAAAGTGAGACTCATCTACGCCTCGAAAAGCACGTTAAGCAGCTAGTCCCGGCTGTCATTCGAAGATCTTTTTTAAGTAGTTCTTGTAGTTAAAAGCCATGAAATCTGACACCAGTCTTGCCAAAGCGTATTGTGTTATCAATAAGCATATCAATAAATATGTCATCTCGTGAGCTGTCCACATGCACTCCATAATAAGATAACTACGCCAACTGGCCCTGAGCTCCCAAAAACAAACTATTTTTAGGCCCATTTCAAAAATTTCCATAAATGTTAATCCTCCCCACTGAAGTTCACAGACGCCGTAAAAGTCTTCATAAAGCCAGGGCTTTTAAAAAGGCAATTAGCATTTTTGAAACGGCTAAATGACAGTCCTTCATAAAATGTCGGCACTGGTAGAAAAAGAAAACTAACCAGATGCAGATTTAAGACAGAATATGGTAATGTTTTTGTACAATTTCTTTCAAGACATTTTTATCCTTTAACGCATAGCTTATTGTAAAAATCTAAATGAAATCTCATAAACTCGCACAATATTGCGATAATATAAAATCGTCTAAAATACAATATAGTTAAACATGGAGTTTATAGCATTATTTACACGAGGATTCAACGTCTATATTAAAATCCTTAGCTTTATTCAGAAGTTAGTTCATATTGTCTCATTTACAATATTCTTTTGCATTTTATTCTCTGTATATTTCTGTTCAAAAAACACAATATTATCTTCGGATTTCATCACTCGTTCCATTAGTTCGACTGATGTCAGTCAACAAAATATCTTAGATTCCTCAATTTGTTCGGGCTAGGGCTTGATTAACATCGATTGAGACAAAAATATAAGCTTTTGTCGGAGTAGATGTTTCTTCATTATCGTCATTGACTGTATTTACACAAACTATAAGGTTTCGTGCCACGCTTCCCTGGTTTAAGCGAGTCTTACCCGCGATCTTCTCAATATTATCTACCCATCATCTGGCTGTTAGTCTATCGACATTCTTTCGGCATAATTCAATTAGAGCTCTGATCCACCTTTTTTTAACGGGGGGAAATCCCCATGGGGTCTGTCAGACTCTTACTGACTAAAACTACCCCGGTGTTCCATCTCTTACCTACGCCGGGGATCGCGAGAACTTATTTGGCTTCCGTAATCCCCGGCTGGTGCCGGCCCGCCTCTGCGGGCCATCTCGGGTCAGCGGGAGGAGTGAGGTGTTTGACTCCCCCCGCGACGTCAAAGAGGGGCGCACAGGAACACCACGCGCCGCCACCTCGGGTCCGGATGAATGGGGGGCGACGGCCATCCCCAGGACCGCCATCCCTGGACCCAGTTAGGGGGCCGGAAGAGGGCAGCGTATACCCTCCTCCGTCGCCCGGTGCGCCTGTTGCGGGCCGGGAGAGAGGTCGAGATCTCCCTCTCCCTTTCCGCAGCCTCCGAGGTCTCCTTCTGCGAAATAGTTATCGCGCAGAAGGAGACCACCGCGTCCCAGGACTCTTCGCCGTCGACCATAGCACGAACGCTCTGATCCACCTGCCGTAACCTCATCTACCCAAATGCCCTCTCTACCAACATGATGCTCATTTAATTCAAATTATTCCTAGGTAAAATGAAATGAAATTAAATCATGTACTGCAGTATCCTTCAGTAGTTTCAGTACTCCAGTCACGTCCCGCAAGTTTTATTTAGCACTGTATCATTGAATCTTTGTGACTAGCATGGAAGAAATATCAGAGGACTTATAAATCGTGACGTGTTATACAGGGCTGCCTCGAATGTATTTATTTATTCAAGCCTGTATTAATAAACGGAGGAACTGACGCTCACTCGTCAGTTTTTGATGTCCGTCTGTGTTGTTTTGACAGCCCCTGAGCTGTTGATAAACACGTCATGTTTATGATGTTTCGGTTTGACAGTTTTGCTTGTGATGTGGCTTGCAGTAGTCTGAGCTGCCGTCTTAAGAGTTGTTTGTTTATACAAGCTTTTAAGGCCCTGATTGAATGCGTGGAGTTTTCTAGTTAAAAGTCAATGCCAAAGAAACATCGTAATATGTATTTGGATGGTTCTGAATTGTTATTATTGCACGAATAGTGTTATAAAAACAAAACGTTTTGACTGGAAGAAGTGCGTGGATAATGCCCACTTGCGCAAACCAGAGATATCTTTTAACTCAGAATTAATTGCGGACACAAGGTTAATTAAATTAACAATTTCATACGTAGATAATGGCGCTGGATTAGCGACAAACTCCTAGTTAAATGATAAAATACTCTGGTTTGTGCAAGTGGGTCTGAATATCTGGGTTTTAAATATTTCTTTCCTATTGAATTGTCTGCTTTCGATATTTCCTGTGCCTGGCTCTTTCCCTTTTAAAGTTTATTAAAATAATCGTGTTTAGAATACCTAATCTACCTGTGTATCTTGCAAAGCGTCACCTCGTTATCTTTACAGTTTTCGACAACTCTTCAAGATATCATCAAAAGCATCAAAATATGTCCCTTATCGTTGCCTATCAAAAATTTGCAGGCAGTAGCAGCCCTACCCTTATGCATAAATAAAGAAACCTTTTCACTCTCCGGGGATTGATAGTAATTCTTCTGGACTGTTATGTATGGCTTGATTGTATGTTTGTTTATGTGTATGTAACGCCTATGTAGTGATTGGAAGGCTTGGTTTATGGTTGCGTGTAATTGTTGAAGACTGAAATGTGGGATTCTGTTTTGGGATGTATGGATTTAGGAAGTTTGTTTATAGTGGATGAAGCGACCACCAAACCCAGTCTGAATCACAGCTTACAGTAATGCGGTTGCTTCAAGTAATTAGTCAAATTGGTGACGGACTTTTAAGATTTTAGCGGCTTTTAAGGAATGTTATGTACTAAGTTATTATTCTTAGTATTCGTAGTTTAAGTGTTTGGTAGATAGTAGATAGTGGTTTCTGATGTATTTTATCGGTCATTTTTAAAGCCGTTAAACACTAACCAACCAATGGCGTTACGACAAATAGTGTAAACGGACTGATAAACGACCAAAAAAGTACCTAAGAAATCGGGCATAGGTAAATAATATTCGGAAATAAAAAATATTCGACTTGCTAAATCACAAATTCTGCCGTCAGTTATCAGTCATTTGTATCTTTTAGACGAAAAATTTGTTGTTTGAGAAAAATCCTTATTGGTATGTAATTGCTGGTATCTTCTTAAAAAAAACGCAACAAAAGAAAAAATCACAATGAAGCCCCATTTCCTTGTACCACCATTATCACCGCCATCATTTTGAGTTCCCAAAATATGTAAATGGCAGGGACAAATGTACTTCATTAATATTAATAAACATTACAATTAAAAATCTTCCCTCACAGCCACCCCGACTCTCATTAGTGCTCAAGATTCTCACGAATTTCATCTTAATTTCTTATTCAAAAACCTAGGGGGATACTTTGGTCAGAGGCTGTTGAAACGACTAGGTAAAGTAGGTTTTGAAAATTGTTTGGAAGCCTAAGTTTTTTATTCTTGGGATCTGGCTGTTAATCGACTTGGTCCTATAGCAGTGTTAGGCCTCCTAATATGCACTAAAAGTTTTCGCTTCGTAAAGTCAATAATCTTCTGTTCAGAAGCTAGTTCCCATAGTTGTAAGTAAAAAGAGTCACCCCGATAACATTATTAAAAGGTAAAAGTTTTTTTATTGTATGAAGGTGTAGCGGCATCAATGCCGCCATAATAAAAACCAACGGAGCAAATAAACATCGCAACAAAAAACCACGATCTATCCAACTAGCAGCGAATTACTACATCGAAATCCTTCATCGCGCAAGCAGAGTTTACAGTGCGATTTGAACATATATACATCAACCCAATTATGGGTTGATGGGGCAACTATGGGGCAGTAGCCCGCCAGACACAACAACTGTCTGGTAGGAGGATCCTCCCTTTTCAATGGAGGTTTGCGGGTCTTTTCTCTCTGTTCCTCCACGTTCCTTTATTCTCTGGAATTACTGATCCGATTACAAAAATGATACTGATACTTGATGATGACTTATACTTGTAACTACACTATGGCTACGTGCACCATATGTTACTTTTATCCAGAAAAAATGCAAGGTTCATATGCGATTGGTCCACAGGGCCAACAAAATGGAAGTACAATTTTTCGCAGCTAACCAGTAAAATGTATATAATAAAAACAGCCATTAGCAGGATGGCGTCTCATCAAACATCAACAAAGTTCAGACAGATCTACATTTCACTCCTCCAAGTCTCCAAATCTAAAGCTCAAAACTTGATCAAGCAAGCCGGGTGTCATAAGAAGCGATTAAAGGATTAGTCGAGAGAATAGCCATCATAATTCACCTGGAGACTAATAGTATTATAGTTCGGTTCCAATCCGCTTATCGCGACCCATCGTGATTGTTAGAGCTAGGTTATTGATTTGAGGTGTTGAGGTTATTTGCTGAATGGGTCACGGTATTTACTCTACAGTCTACTTTTTGAGTGTTATAATTTAACTGCGATGGTCCTAGTTTATCACTTGTGACTTTGGGTCACAGATTATGGTTAAATTGCATTGTTGAACATGTAAGCGGGCACGCCATTTATTCCTGGAGGCTCATTTTGATTAGTATTGTATGCTTGAGTTTACTTATTTAATTACCTATATATGTAATTAGTTTTATCATTGTTTCATATGTAATTTTTGGGATAAAATAGTATGCTAGCGGACATGTGCCATCCATTTATTTAATTTAATGATCGACATCTATCATAAAATGTTGAATACCTAATGTTATATAAATTCAAGTTCTTTAAACTTAACAGACAGTTGTGTTGCTGGGGAGTTTGTTGGCCACTTCTTCTTCCCAGCTAAAACACTAGGAAGTGGTGACGGGCTGGGCGATTTGGGGGACTGTCTTCATGTAAATTTTGACTTTCAAAAAGTGCTGATTTTCAGCCTAGTTTGAATAAAAGCCTTTTGATTTTGATTTGATTTTGACAGTTTGGCAATCAGACATTTATTAACACGTTGGGGTTTTTGTCAAAGGATTCGGTATCTGTGCTTTGTAGTGCAACCAATCCCACTTCTGTTGTAGTGCTATCAATCCTACTTCTGTTGTGAAATGAGATAATAGCCATCGTCACAGTATTTATTCTACAGATTTGGTTATCAGAGATTTGTTAATAGGTTGGTGTATTCCCAAAGAGTTCGTTATCTGCATTATGTAGTGCAATCAATCCCGCTTCTGTTGTAGTGCTATCAATCCTACTTCTGTTGTGAAATGAGATAATAGCCATGGTCACAGTATTTATTCTACAGATTTGGTTATCAGAGATTTGTTAATAGGTTGGTGTATTCACAAAGAGTTCGTTATCTGCATTATGTAGTGCAATCCATCCCACTTCTGTTGTACGATTTCTGCAGTGTTGCCATTTACATATTTGCAACATGATTTTGTAGATATGTGATTCGAGTTGAGGACAATTTGTTGAATTGGTCACAGTACATTGGTCTATAGATTCGGCAATCGGGAGATTTATAAGTAGGCTGGGGTTTCTGTCAAAAGATTCGTTATCTGTTCTCTGAAGTGCTACCAATCTCACTTCTGCAGGGCTAAAAAGGCCACTTTAGGAGAATCATATTAGATTCATAATATTAATCACGCAACAATCTGTCAAATTTAATTTGCATCTTTATCGCTAACGAATTAGGTTCAAGGTTGATCGGGAAAATTTGACAGTGACGGGTAGCGTGATTTGCTTTCGTGAGTGGCCTTTTTAGCCCCCCTGTTCTACATTTTCGGCTGCGTTGCCATGTATGTGCATCGTGATTGTTGGAGCTAGGTTTTTTTATTGGTTTGAGCTGTTGAGGCTATTTGTTGAATGATCACATTATTTATTCAACAGATTTGGCAATCGGAGATTCATTAAGGCTACTCTCTCGAGAAATGCTTAAAAACCGCTTGCAGATGGAGCAAATTTTCGTCAGCATTTACTGAGATATTACATCTGAAAAAATAGGTAGTAATCTAAATGATATGATTCGTGATTTGGTTTAGTCAGAATGTATGTATCGGTATAACATAATAAGAAAAAAAAAACACCAAATCACCTCCAAATTGTTGAGATGAAACCATTTTACTCCTTCGTTTTTAACAAAAGTCTAAAAAACAAATATCAATTTGCAATACAAATGAAAATAATTTGGTTTTGTTACTTTTTTGAAATATGTTTTATTTTTTTAATAATAAATTAAAAATGCGGGCAGCGGAGTGGCGCGTAGAGGAGTAGTGAGCTCCGTTTATATGCACAAGGTCATTGGCATGTATACAAGCCTTAATGCGTTGGGCTTTGCGTCAAAAGATTCGCCTCTTGTACTGAATGATCCCACTTTTGGAACCATCTACATAAATGATAAGTTGTTAGGGGTCTTCGAATAATTTTCATGAAATTTAGTATGCAGGGGATTTCGGGAGGTTGCGGAATCTGTTCGAAAGAGTCACCGCGGCCCTGGAACGCAAAGAACATTAGGAGGAACACGGATGGGTTTTAGTCAGTAAGAGTCTGACACTCCCTTCTGCTTCACCTAGAGCGGGAAGAGTTATTTGATGATTATCCATCCTTAAAAAAAGGGGTCTCCGAATGTATGGCCAGAGACCTAGCAACTGAGAAGCATATTATATAAATAAGCAGATATTTTTGTTAGCCTTCTACAAGCGATATATAAAGCTTCATCCTGGATGATATTCAGGGTAGCTTCGTTTTTTTTTTGGTTTTTTTTATTTGTGATGGGTTTGCTCTTGACTCTAGTCTAGGTCAGAAATGACAGAGACAGTCTACGATGGAGCACGAAAAAGGGCGTTATTTAAGCATGGTATAAGTTAATTCTTCGTGTCGCCGATACGCGTAAAAAATAGATCAGTTTTTCTTGTAAATTTTCGACCTAAATAAAGGCTTTATCTACCTAAGTAATTATGATGATACAAATAATAAAGCAAAGATTCCAATTTACAATTCTTTCTCCAGAATTTTCGACCTTTTCAGCCTACTTTCAGAGCCTCCTTCATTGTTCTTTTATATTGCCTTGACTACCTTATTGTTACTTCAGCGTTCTGAGTTTTAAATGATTTTTTGTTTACCTTGAATCTATATTATTTCAGTGAAAGGATAATGGAAGATTATAAAACTGGTTCAGACAGACAAAATATTGTGATGTTTCTGCTGGACAAAATTACTTTTTTCGACGAGATTTTTTTTTAAAGAAAGCTTTGGATAGATCTTTAAAATAAACATAAGCTACAAAATACAATAAAATAGTAAATGATTCTGTTGATTAGCTGTTATTTAATTAAAAATATTAGTTTATTTGATGGCAAGTTAACAAAAAATTTAAACCAAACATTGATATAAAAAATAAATCTGACAAAAAAACGACCATACAGATACGAATCGAATTATCCAAACAAAACAACAACAAAAATAACTTCAAAATATTTCCATCACCAAATTCGCGTAAAATCGCATCGCGGTTGAATTTAATCTATTGTTTGGACCGTGTCAATCGTTCACTACATTCACTTTGGTATTATTCACTGTAAAAATATTGTTAACTACACTATTGTCATTTTTAGGGTTCCGAAGAAAAAGGAACCCTTATAGGATCACTCGGGTGTCTGTCTGTCTGTCTGTCTGTCCGTCTGTCACAGCCAGTTTTCTCCGGATCCACTGGACCGATTCTGTTGAAATTTGGTACACATATGGACTTCTATGACCCAAACACGGACGCGTTACGTAAATTATTAAATTTTTAGTATGGGGGTCACTTTTGGGGGTCAAACAAGAAAATTAAAAAAAAGTGTTTTTGAACAATTTCGTGTGACATATCAAATGAAAGGGCTTACTGTGAGGGTTTTAATTATATTTTTTTTCATAATTTTAAAATAAATGGTTTTGAAGTTATTCAAGAAATTAGACGAAAATTGACCATGCCCCCCCTTATCTCCGAAACTAATGAGACTAAAATTTTAATAAAAAATGGAGATAATAGATCTTTATCTAAAGATTACAGGAAAACCTATTAGAAGTCTGTAGTGTTAAAATAACATGCTAAAAAAATTAAATTCGTTCGGAACCCTTTGCACGCGAGTCCGACTCGCACTTGGCCAGTTTTTTATTATTAAGTAATAGCTTTTATAATAGTTTTTATTTTGTTTAATGTACAGTAGTGGTTTTTCTTGAAAGTATTTTGTTATTTTTCACAATGTCACATAGTTATGTGGCATTCCTTGATCGGTCAAACGGATTCATTTTATTGGTTATTATCAGTTCCAGATCTTATTCAAAGTGCCTTTCTTTAAGAAACTAATATGTAAATATGTATTTTAAAATAACTTATGCCAGTCATATTTTTTACGAAAACAGCATAAATATATGCATAACTTTAATCGTCAAATCGTGTTCATTATTACACACTAGCCAAATTATGTCATTCCATTCTGGTACAAAGACGTACTACAAAAATTAAAGCTAAACATTATTTAAAACATGATTCCATATCGTATAAGGTGTGCTCATATTGTATCAAGTAAGTTATCCTACAAGCAGGCCCGAGAGTCTGACACAAACTTTATTAATATCCTACAAGTTCTCAAAGACTGAATGTCTCGCATCCTCATTATAAAGTTTTCAAATCTTGTCATTGACCACAACTTCGTAGCCCTAATTGCACAACATTCTTGATGACGTCACAAAATAGAAACATAGATACAGAAGGTCGGTTCCATACAATGAGTTAAAACGCACGCACACATAGACAAGCCTCACGTACAGCGAGTGCAAGCGCACTGGCGACCGGCATTTGTTTGAGAGCGTCGTACGTACCCGTCCATGTGTGCGTGCGCCGATTTTCGCTGTATAGACCGGGTTCCATCAATTATCTTGCTAGACTTGAAATTTTGAATGTAAATGTTCTTTTGTTTTAGAATGTTACTCATTTCTTTATTTTTCTTTTTAGGTACGTACCGGTTTCATTAATTGCGGCTTTATTGAGGAGAGCAGTTTGTAAGTATAATCAGTCAAGTATTTTCCCAACTACATGTGTTGGGGTCGCCTTCTAGTGTGCCGGATGCAGATGAATTCCAGTATTTTAGGTGGAGCGGCTGTCTTTCAGATCACCAGAACCTAGTACCACTTTAAATGAATATAAGATACGCAAAAGAACAAAAATGAGGAGAATTAATTATGAAACAATAAAATTTGGTGCTGTAACAATTACAAAAATGCCAGACGCTGGTTTTCTACTAAACTTTTGGCTGCAAATCAGTGAGGTTTTGTGTTTGAAACGATGCTCCTTGCTAAGACTATAATGAACCTAACCTTCTGTACGTATTTATTCCGCGGCATCGCTTTGAGTGTCCGTGCTCTAAAGGGACCCGTATATTTGCTGATCCTGGTCGCAAACACTCCATCCGTATCAGCGCCTTTGATGAAAGGTGTATTGACATTCAATGATCATACTCAAAGGTATTGCGATTTTAAGTGTTACACAAGGTTTTAACTTCGCAAAGTATTTATAGAAAGGCGACGTAATTCTTCAGGGGCGATACTCCTATAATACACACTAATATTATAAATTCGAACGTACAGTGGTACCCAACTGATAAGGCACGTCGTGAATCTTCGTTCGTACAGAAAAGAAAGTATGGTTCCAAAGATTAACGAAAGAAAGCAAACTTACAATCAACCTTAGTTCAGTACTATAAGGTTCATAATACACTGCAGCTGTTAGTTCCGTCTCACTCGCAAGTCACGTGCGTGCCATGCGGCGCGCGCTAACATGACGGCAGCTGCCGACCAATAGCGGTGCAGGAAAAAGAAGAGCGTTGCGTGGAGCGTGACCACTATCTCACCTGATGGTAAGCGATGATGCGGTCGAAGATGGAGCACGCTGCCTAGAAGTAACCTAATTCACTCTTGACTTAAATACTCCTAGATTGTAGCTATCAGGAAAAACAGACTCCGGCAGAGAATTCCACTCCTTAGCTGTACGCACAATGAATGTGTTCCCAAAACGTTCATCCATTCATATTATTGGTCTTCCTATACTCTTAACCAGCCATATTCGTAGTGTATTCGTGTGCCATCACCGATTTTACAATATTGCCTCAGAATATTGTCGCTCTAAACAAAATCCTCCGTCTGTACCAAACCTTAACGCCACAAAGGAGAGCAAACAGTCAGTTTCACGGGCTACAGGTCCCTTTTGAAGAATGTTTTACCTATTGTGTCTATATTTACTTAGGACTAGGGCGAATAAGACGTGACCTTAGCTCTAAGGGTACCTTAGCTCTCGTGTGGAACCAAAATGTGCTATTCAAGATAGCTCAAGGTGCTATTCGTTTTTTGGGCTCCGTAGCCCAACGGCAAAAATGAAACCCTTTGGTATACTTCGTCCTGCATATCTGTAACGATGTAAAGCCGTCAATTTGCTGGGAGACTATAGGCCTAAATCCTAATATGTAAAATTCTTCCATTACTGACTGACAGACAACGCATATCCGAAACTACTGGTCGTAGAAAGCTGAAATTTGGCATGTAGGTTCCTTAGGGAGTGTAGTGCTCACACTAAGAGAGGATTTCTCGAAATTCCTACGGGAACGGGAAAAAACGGGATAGGCGCGTACGAAGTCGTGGGCAAAAGCTAGTCGTAAGGGGTATATTCTGTTGGGAGGGAGGTGTATTCTGAGCATCGCTATACAATTATGTCTGAAGTCACGAAAATGCATGTAAGCGTTTATTATTGAATGTTATATTTCCAAAGAGATGTTTATTACTGTCATTTTAAATTAGATAGGCGCTTCTTTAAATGACAAATATCTTTGTGCTGTGTTGCTTTGCGAAATATAATACTATGGACTGTAAACTTATTTCAGCCGACGGCAAAATTGTGCATGCTTATCCCGACTACGGAACTCGTCACTGTGTGCGGTCGGACACGCATTTGACCAGTTTTTGCGGTCAATTTTAGTGTGGCAAACGGGCGTTTTGTTACCTACCTTCGCTTCGGCCTTTCCTTGTTTTCCATTTCGAGACTTATTTATATGTACGATGCGTATTTTCTCTTAAGGGTGTGCAAAAAGAAAATGGTTTATTGGACTCATTCCAAGGCACGTTTCACAATTATATTCTTGCTCTTATTTTTTTCGCCTTTTCGGTGTTAATGTGTCAACTTAGCTTTGCAGATTTTTGGGTTAAGGGTTTGTGACATTGTAATTTTTACGTAGGTACCCATTTTTCCAGCTCAGACCATAAAAAGTTTAGGTATTGATCTAGAATAGTCACTTGAAGCGCAATAATCAGTGGGAATTTTTGCCCAGTCTGCTGGATCACTATTAGGCCTTATTGTCATTAGGGGTGATCATTTCTTATCTGACTGATATCAAACTAACGGTGTAACATTCGGCTATAATTCTACCGCTGTAATCTTGAGCCTTGAGCTTCTTCGCCGAATGGTGTCGGCCGGTGCCGTAAAGTAAAATAATAAATAATACCATCCCATCAATTCCCGTGGGTGTCGTAAGAGGCGACTAAGGGACTTACCAGAGAATGGGCAGCAGCGTGGCGATCATGGCAAACCCCCCTCTCCTCCCCTTTGGAGGAGGCCTTTGTCCAACAGTGGACGTCTTTCGGCTGTTATGATGATGATGATGATAATGTTATCTTGAGAGCGAATAAAATAGCACATCTGTGATGTTCCAATGTTTGCGAAAATTTTACATGTAAAATGAGAATCGATTATAGTTTTTACTTATCATAAAACTAGCTGACCCGCGCAACGTCGTCTGCGTCACAATTTTCATTACTGCTCCGCTCCTATTGGTCTTAGCGTGATGATACATAGCCTATAGCCTTCCTCGATAAATGGGCTATCCAACACTGAAAGAATTTTTCAAATCGGACCAGTAATTCCTGAGATTAGCGCGTTCAAGCAAACAAACAAACAAACAAACTCTTCAGCTTTATATATTAGTATAGATTAATGTTAACATTTTCGCGCTATTTTCAGAAACAGCCTGTCCTGCCTGCTCTCTCGATTACTCTGGAAATTGTTGCCTATGAAACGTATTACCTACACATAGTTATCAGCCGCCCAAAAATAAGAGCTTCTTATTCTCAAGTACTATATCATCGTTCATGCAAGTTCAAGTAATATGGAAATAGAAACACATGTTGCAGGCGATACGCTCAGCCCGGTTTAGCTGTAATGACGCTATGACGTCATAGTTGTGACGTAACCGCGTTGGGAATATACTGCCTTGAAGCAAACTTTGAATTTATGAAAAATTGTGTAGCATCCTTGTTGAAGGGCTTTTCTTGGAACAATCTTTCTATTTTATCAGCTCAAGTCAACTAGCTTGTGGCTTTGCACGAGGGTAAGTCGAAATTCATATCTTGGGAACTTACTGTTGGGATTAAATGTATCCTATGTTCTAATCAAGTTATGGGCGGTTTCTGAAAACATATGCCACATGGTTTCCCCCGCCGTTGAGGTGTGATTGATCAATAGACATTCAAACATACACGAGGGTAAGTCGAAATTCATATCTTGGGAACTTACTGTCGGGATTAAATATATCCTATGTTCTAATCAAGTTATGGGCGGTTTCTGAAAACATATGCCACATGGTTTCCCCCGCTGTTGAGGTGTGATTGATCAATAGACATTATACAAACATACAGACCATCATATTAAAGTTATATAAGTAGCCAGAACCGATTTTCTCCTCTTTCTCTTATTATCACTATCGGGGACATTTAGTTACGACTTTGAATTAGGAGTAGAGGAAGAACGGTGCATAGGTCCTACTTATGACCTGAGATCGACAGCGCGACATGGATGAGGACACCTCACAATCTTGAAATTGCGAAGGAGTCTAGGAGATGTCTGTACTGGAAAGCAAAGCAAACTCTACCGATATCTATATTCTATATACTAATATATAAAGCTGAAGAGTTTGTTTGTTTGTTTGATTGAACGCGCTAATCTCACTACTGGTCCGATTTGAAAAATTCTTTCAGTGTTAGAGGAAGGCTATATATCATCACCCTAAGACCAATAGGAGCGGAGCAGACGAAGTTGCGCGGGTCAGCTAGTCATCTAACATACAAAAAAAGAATTGCAAAAATACTCTTAGTTTTTATTGTCTGAGCGACGGTTACGTTTTCTCACCGATCAGAAACCTTTCGAAAAATTGTTTTGAAGTAATATGAAAAACTATTCAGTAGTATAACAGTAATATGCATTTTCTGCACTTCCAGTTTCTTGTTTAAGGGGTTCCACTGTAAATATAGGCTGATGAGATTGGATGTTACTTTTGAACTTTATTTTGGTCGGTATCGGTAAACTCTTTTGGTGTTGCGGGTGTACAGGTGTACCCAAACTAAACACACGAATACATCAAGTGGGCGCACCGTCGGCTTGTTTGCTATCTGACCACGTCATTACCACGTCAGAGTAAAAGCCAATAGGTTGTTCAGTGTATTTAAAGGTTCCGAACCTCTATATGGAAAAACGGAACCCTTATAGGATCACTCGGTTCTCTGACCGTGTCACCGCCGATATTCTCTGAATCTCAATAGATTCGGAGAAAATCGGCTGTGTGTGCGTCCAATTACCGCCGATTCATACATATACATATCATATACATATAATCTTCTGTGACCCAAACACACGGACGTGCAACGAAATAGTGTCACTTTTGGGGGGCAAATTAGAATACTTAAAAAAGCTTTTCCAATTGTGCTGTGTCACATATCAAATGAAATGGTATTGTGAGAGTTTCGAATAGTTTTTTTATGATTAAAAAAATATATATATGAAAACTAATCGCAATCAATTTCTACCATTAGCTATAATTTAGGATGATTACAAAAGGGCTAATAATAATTCGTATCTAATCAGACCATGTAGGTACAGATAGCAGTCCTCATAATAAATTAATAGTAGTCTAGTGTTACTGAAACTAATAACGATAGATACTAATTTATTATTCTTTTAGTGTTCTTGTATGATGTGATTTATTAACTTGACCTTTTAGTAATCTATTAGTAGTTAGAAGTAATCACGTATAGATTGGGTCTACGTGATGAGAGAGTAATACCAAAAAAAGAAGAACAGGAAAATACGCGAGTAAGCATGAGTGTAAATCTGTTACAATTATTTTGTTTATAATATTAGGTTTTTTTTTGTGGATGGGAAATCATCAAATGACTCCTCCCGCTCTGGGTGAAGCAGAAGGGAGTGTCAGACTCTTACTGACTAAAGCTCATCCGTGTTACTCCTAATGTCCTTTGCGTTTTTTGGGCCACGGTGACTCTTTCGAACAAATCCCGCAACCCTGGCAGGAATTGGCCCTAGCGGACCCCGTCTTCTATGCTGACAGCTCTTTGAGGCGTGGAACACAACGCGCCGTCGACCCGGGCCTGGTTCTGATCAGACAGCGAGCCACCCAACGCTTGCCGTCCGCAGGCCCGCGCCTGCGGTGGCCAGGAATCGTCCTGCAACTCGTCGGGAGTTATTAGATTACTGGCACTTCGGCCGCAAGGATTTAACTTTTCACAATAAAAACCGGGTTTGCCCTGTTCACTCTGGTAGGGTAAAATTGTTTGATACGTTTCCATAGTTAATATTTTAGATGGTTTTTATTGAGTCAATTTAAGCAAGCATATCTCAAACTTGATAACCGCTTTTCATCTCTTTACGAGTTGATTTTCTAAAATTCCAAAAAGCACGTAATTAGTTATCTAATTATTTAGATTATTAAAGAAAGAAAAACTTATTTATGTGGAACTCACATACATATTATGTACTCGCAGTGAGCAATGAATTGTTGGTTTGCAGAAAAATCGAATGTCACTACCGATCTTTAAATTCGAAACCAGTATCCGTGTTCACCATCAAAGCTCGCTCATAAAACAACCGCCTCAACACTGTAAACGGATACAAATTAATTTCATGAACATAATTCTTAGAAAAGCGTTAATTAAAAGCGTCTATTGTCATTCGATACCCCCTCATAAGATTACTGCTTCCAGTAAACAAATCACCGGTGTTTGTATTAGTAGGAAATACGCGCGAATTCGCGTATTGTTTCACAAAACACCAATTAGTTACGTGTACACATTCGTAATGTGTAAAATAAACAGTTTTGTAACACAATAATAATAACATCTCGCTTGTTTTCCGAAGGGGTTGGCAGAACTAAATGTTACTTGTCTTTTACACCGGAATATTGCAGACTCGTATCGACGTAACATTGTAATAAATCTTTATTAGATTATAATTACTCGATCTTCTTCTTATCGTGTGGGCAGTAAGGTCTAACGACCTCACACACCTTAGTGACAGAGTTCCTAAACCGCCTCAAGGGCCTCTGACATGTTTTATTTGACGACCGCCATTTGGCGGCCGGGCCCACCGGCTTATACGTGCCTTCTGAAGCACGGAATCGTCTTTTATCAGACAATCAGGTGATTCAAGCCTGCAATGTCCTAGCCAAACTGGAAACAACTTTACAAAGTATGCTTCCCGTGGGAGTCGAACCCACAACCACCGGGTCACAAGGCAAACGCCTAAACCACTCGACCACGGAGGCAGTTAAAATTTCTCGATAAATCCAAATAAGAAAAATAAGACATGCAAATTAATATTTGTATGTCTTATTTTAAGTAAAAATAGTTACAATTTCACGCGATATTTTACGATCTTACGACGTTTTTCGGTGACCTTTGGGGCCCTTCAAGTATTGCGTAAGCACCAATATGGGGTTGGGGGTCTTTACTATGCTTATTTTTGATGACATGGGGGACGGGGGGGTTTAAATGGTGATTACATTAGTAATATTTGCTTCCTTTTTTTGCAAATCTTAGTAGATTTCTATTTGACATAATAATGGCTAGTTAGTTGTTTTTACTCTCACGCGATGGTAGGAAAAGTGTAGAGTTATTTCCTAGGGCTCCATAAACAGCATTCCCGGTTCTAAACCTCATGAGCTCAGTTGTAATCAGTTTGAAATATGTAAGTGATATTTTACATTTCGCTGTCTTTATTTTATTTGTGATGGGTTTGCTTTTGTCTCTTACTTAGGTCAGAGATGACAGAGACTAAAGTCTACGATGGAGCGAGCTTACCCAGAAGGAGCCTGTTCACTCTAACTCGACATAATCCAAACTATTTTGACGTTGGCAATTGAAAAATATTTACACGCGCGTACCCTAACCTACGCACACCAAGTGTTGAAAGCATAACTATTTGCTAAATACTGAGAAAGCCTATAAATATAATATGACAAGCAGTTGAAATACATTACGAAACTATTCTGAAAACTCCCCACGCGAATGATTGCTTAAAAATAATAGCAATCCGATGAAATAAAGCTGTATACGTTTTTATTCCACTTCAGAAAACCGCTGAGTGACGTTCAGCATATTTATTTTAAAACTAACAGGCCGTTGACTGAAAGAATAAATTCATACTGTATCTGTATTGCGTTGATAGTCGATTGTTTTTATTAATTCGGACATAAATCAGACTTTTGTTTTTTTTTTTTTAAATGGATACACAGACCAATACCAAGAACACTGATCAAGGATGGGACTGGCCTATGTGACGACAAAAGAGAATCAAGGTTACCGACATAGCCTGAAGGCTGAAGTGGCGGTGGGCAGGGCACATTGCTCGCAGTACAGATTGGTCGATGGGGCCGAAAGGTTCTGGAGTGGCGACCGCGTACCGGAAGACGCAGCGTTGGAAGGCCTCCCACAACGTGGACCGATGACCTGCTGCACAGGACCGGTTGCTGTGACGACACTTGGGGAAGGCCTATGTCCAGCAGTGGACGTCTTTCGGCTGATATGATAATGATGATGATGTGACGCCGCTTGAAGGACGCCCATGTCTGCTCCAGCCATGGACGTCTTTCAGATAAAATGAGGATGATTGACAGAAAAGTTAAATTATAAATTCATTTCTTTTATACATGGTATATCTTAAAGTTTTTTTTTGATTAGAATAATTAAGAACACATTAGGAAATTCTTGATGGTATAGAAAAGTTATTAGGTAAATCATCATCTGCCTAGCCTTTTCCCAACTACATTGGGGTCGGCTTCCAGTCAAGCCAGATTTTACTGAATACCAGTATTTTACATGGAGCGGCTGCCTACCAGACCTCCACAACCCATTAACTGTAACACGGTATTTCATGGCAAGACTGGAGTCAGATTTACTGGCTTCTGACTATCCGTAACGACTGCCAAAGATCTACAAATGACTGCCGGGACCAACGGCTTAACGCGCTTTCCGAAGCACGGAGGAAACTCGGTATGTTAAGATGGTCACCCATCCACAGACCAACCTTGGCAAGCGTTGCTTAACCTTGAAGATCGACCCGTGCGGCTGTTGTTATCTAGCCATGAAAAGTTATTAGGTAAATACCAGATTGAATTAGAGAAAGTTTGTCATTGTGTATTAACGTTATATTGTTTGCACTGCTGGTTCACTAGCTCCATTCCGAGAGGGGTAGGGGCTGTAATCCACCATGCTGTTCCAGTGTGTATTGGCATATGTCACATGTCTTTTAATCTAATTCGGATTTAAATAAACTTTTAGGACATTTTGAAATAATATTATCAATACATTCAAACCTACATACGTTAAATCGAACATATTATTAAATCCAATATGGTAAAATAAATTGACAAAATATTTACATCATTTTCGTCGTTTGCTCACTGAAAGTTCACATTAAAATACTGGAACTGCAATTCACACAATCATAATTACACATTTGCACAGATTTTAAAATGCAATAAGTTATTTTAAATCCAGTTAAATTGGATAAATGTATTGTGAGTTAATTTGGCAGTTAAGCCTTTTTGTGATTTGTAAATAAATGGACGGGTGTCATTTTGTTTCAGCAAATGATGAATTGTATGCTGATAAGATTTATTTTAATGTTTAATTATAATAAAGCAAATGAGGCAAAATATGTTGTATTTGACGATCTATTCGATGAGAGTAGCTGGCTATCGAAATTAGAGTTTGAGAAGCCTATGTCCAGTGGACAGTGGAGCTATTTAGGCTGATCTTGATGAAACTATAGATGCGATAAAATGGCAAAATAAAATAATGGGACCCGCCGCGATCGTATAAATAGCTCCGAAGACATAGATCTATATACGGAATATTACCGATAGTACTTGCGCTGTTTTAGGAGCTGTGATGTTGATTCATGATGCGATATATACTTCTAATACGTCATTGGTCTCCGTAGGGAAACTGTTATGTATGTGTGCAAGGCCACATCCCCCCCGCACCGTATTTGTAACCGCGTATCCAAATCAACAATAATAAATCAGTGCGTTGCGAGCTAGCGAGCGTTTAACTTCTGTACGACCCGCGTACTCAACAGAAACCTGATATACTTAAGCATGTCCACACGGATGTCATCCAATGTCCCATCCAAGGCGACCTTGCTGGGAGCTTGGTTTCCATCCGCGAATTTTGTTTGAATTTGGATTGCATCTGCCGTCTACACGAATGGCAACAAGCAAGGTCACCCTATATGGGCCGCTGGATTACATCCGTATGGAACATGCTTTATGATATTTAAACAGACTGACGTAGCTTTAAAGCTGCCACTAAGTCACCAATACCTACAACATTAAAAGTACACATTTTCCCTATTAAACCCTTTTTACCTTTCATTCTTTCACGACCCATAACCCCTTATTCAGAAAACTCAAGTATATTAAACGGCCTATTCAAAACTGAACAATACCTTTCTTTATGAAGTACCCTCAAATATCTGACTTCGTAAATGGAGGGTACTTGTAACCTACAAGTACCCCCATCAATTGATTTCGTAACGAGTCGCTGGAAATATGGGTAAATAAATATTGGGCATTAATTTTAAGGTTGAAGTGATATTTTTCGTGTTAAGGGTCGTATTGAGAATCCATTGTTTTTAGTTTATTGACTAAAAAATGGTACGAATTACTGAAATTCATTGGCATTTAGGATAAAGTTGCTGTCTGAATTTATGAAGCTTTTCTTTTTAATTCATATGTCATTTATATTTGATGTGATACAAATTAGGACACAAACGTGTTTTTCCTCTTCCTCTAATGGGATCCACCAATGGGAGCACTTAATATTCCTTGTCTGGTTTATAAAACCGGCCAAGTGCGAGTCGGATTTTCACACGAAGGATTCCGTACCATAAACCGAAAAAAAAAACACGTTTCCGTTACGTTTCCTTTAATTTTTATTTTAACTCAACTTTTATTATTTGTTGTTATAGCGGTAATAGAAATACCAACACACTCTGCGAAAATTTCAACTGTCTACCTATTACGGTTCTTGAGATACAGCCCACTGATAGACAGACGGACGGACAGCGAAGGCTTAGTAATAGGGTTCCGTTGGTTATCCTTTAGGTACGGAACTCTAAAAAGCAAGCCCTAGATAAGACATATTATGTAAATGACGAAAGTTAGTCCTGGTTGCCGCGATCACCAACTCAATATTTTAATAGAAGATCAATCGAAAGTTTATATTATCGAAGCAAGATCATCAATAAGCAGCCAAAGACAACTTTGACTGACGATTATCAAACTGGAGATTTTGTAAACGCTTTATATAAAGCAACGAATTAAAGCTTCTGATTTCACACATGGTCTACGAGTATTTACGAGTAACCCACATCGCACATACTAAGCTCACCGTCGCCAAAAACTTCAATTATAACTTCGTCTCACTTAGTGCCTAGCTTAAACTTTGGCAACCCTTACTTAATAGTGAAGTTCAGTCTGAAGGCTACTTTTAGAGCTTCTAACTTTAAGTTGTAACTTTAAATCGACGTGAGTTTCACGTGTTACGTTTACGTAAATAAATATTATTCCGAGAAGCTTGTGACTTAGTTTTATGGTATGTTTGTGGGTATTTTAACAGCCGTCTTAGTACATATATTTTAGATTATTTTAACTCTCAATACTCTAGTCAATACTTTAGTTTGTATTTATGCGAAATATAGAATAGAATTGTTTGTTTGTTTGTTATCTCTTCACGACTTAATGGCTGAACGGATTTGGCTAAAACTTGGCTCACGGGCGAACCATTTCCTGGAATAGGACACATGATACTTTTTATCCCAGAAGAATTTCCCTTGGGATAATGTTCGACTTTCAAGCGGTAAAACCGCTGGAAGAAGCTAGTTGAAAATAAATGAATCAATCCTTCGTTACTCGTAGGATGGGGGTAGAAATAAAACTGAAATTATCCAGCATAAGATATTAAAAACCAAAACAGTGTCATCCGAACTGTTGTACTCCCTAATTTCTTAAAGCAAGGCGGTGACTGCTCATTTTAACTGTTATTCATTTGACAATCATATAAGTTGACATAAGACTTACCAATAAAAAATTCGTTACAAAGAACCAGCCAGACCAGAACCAGAGAACCAGTCATTGCTAACTATTCTAACTCCCCGTTCAAAACTAGGCCACTATTCCAACATCCATTCTCTAAGGCTCATACCGCTTCATCCTTTTGTATTACATGCACTCATAACGCTGGATAACGTTCAAGAATTTAATATAGCATGCGTGCACTCACAGAACAAGGGATGTCCTTGTTTGTCAGGATTTATGGGGGGAGTGCTGTATTTGGTGAGGTTATGAGGGTGTGTATGGGTATTTGGAGGTGTTAAATGGTGGAATTGTCTTAGGAGTTTATGTTTGTGGTATAAGTTTTGAGGTTTAGGTTTGGTGAAGGATGCTGGTTTTAGCAGTAACTTAAAGGCATCGTTTTAATTCAAAGCGATCGTCGTGCGGATACGCGATCGTTGTGTTAATTTGTTCGGCAAACCCCAAAGGCGCCCTCTGTCGGCGCGACGGCTCGATCGGGTTTCTGTACAAATGAACGCGACGATCGCATATTCTCGCAATGATCGCTTGGTATTAGGGCAACGCCTTAAAGGACTATAAGGAAGACTTGGGACGAGATTGGTAAGAAACAGGAAAGAAGTGCGTTAAAGGGATCTGATCCTAAACGCAGTCACATGTACAATGACCTTGTTTGTTAGGATTTTTGGGGGGAGTGTTCGTTCGCCGTTAAGAAAACTTTGAAAGTTGTAATATTTGAAATTAATGAAACTTAATAGATACACATACCTACGCGAGATATCTATTTACGTCTAAAAATTTAGCGTAGAAAATGAGTTGCGAGAGACAGGCAGAGCAATTTTAAGTTTTCTAAAGAACGTGAAAAATCACTCACGACATTACATACAACCCAGTATCCAAATATTGACAAAACTTGGCCAAATACCTCAGGTTTTCTGTTTCCATTGGTTTAAGTTCTCGGTAAAAAGCAAGTAGCCTCGCTCCATAGCCTCCCAAAACCCGTTGTAATAATCCGCGTGTTTTGTTTGACCCAAATGGTTCAACAACGTGGACGAAAGTGATTCACTAACTACACCACGTGGCAATTTGCTCGATAGCGAAACGTAAACCTACGTAGCGTTTGGTAATTGCTACTGGATGCTTCTACTAACTACCGTGTTTGGTCAGGATTTGGTGAACTTCTGGCCAATTTTGCAGTGACCAACACTACGAAATTGGCCAGTTTTCGTGGAATGAAGATGGTTTCAGGAATAAAAAAATGCGGGCGGCGTAAAAATTGTGTTCGACACTTAATACAGTGGTGATCAGCTGGGATATTTAGTCAAAATTAGAAGTATTTTATTAAAACTAAGCTGATCAACTGAAGTGGCAGTGGGCAGGGCACATTGCTCGCAGAATAGGTGGTCGATATGGCCGAAAAGTTCTGGAGTGGCGATCGCGTACCGGAAGACGCAGCGTTAGCAGGGCTCCCACAAGGTGGACCGATGACTTGGTGAGGATCGCGGGTAGCCGATGGATACGAGACGCACAGGACCGGTTGTTGTGGCGACACTTGGGGGAGGCCTATGTCCAGCAGTGGACGTCTTTCGGCTGATATGATGATGAGGCTGATCAGCACTTTTTGAACGTCAAATAATTGACATGAAGACAGTTTCCCCAAAAAACCTTTGAGCTTGTGAGTACAAATGTTTTTTTTTTTTAAATATAATAAATCAAAGATTTTTTATTTAAACGTAGTCGTCTTTTATTTAGTCCCTCCTATCCCTCGGATTAAGAAGAAGCAACATTATTCTGGCCCAGGAATTGTTACTTTGATGGCATAGTAACTCATGTTATACCTTGGAAACCTTACTGCCGTAGTAGCAGTATATTTAACTACTAATAAAACAGTAGGGTCGACCTTGACCGCGAGCGATTCAACTGAATTTAGTTGAGCGGGTACTTTACTTATGTAAATTGTCTTACTAAAGTCATTTCGCTGTTAAATACTCATGTTTCTAATAAAACTAGATATTCCCGTGATTATATTCCACAGGATAAGTTGAATATGACACTCAGAAATTAGGTAGCTTTCTATTTACTCAAAGAATTTCCTAAATCGTTTCAGTAGGTACTTCCAAAGATTGCCTTATCATCATCACCATCATTTCCACGTCCACTGCTGGACGTAGGCCTTCCCGAAATGTCGCCACATCGACCGGTCCTGTGTCCAGTGTTTCTGGGGCCTTCCCCAACCAATCTGTCCACCTTGTGGGAGGCATTCCAACGCTTGCCTTTTACGAAGATTTTTTTTTTCTCCACTCACCACTGCTGGGCAAAGCTCTCCCCCATAGCTATCCACTCTTCCTTGAGTGTTGCCTTCTCCGACCAATCCGTTATGAACGCCTCCAAGTCGTCAAGCCGTCATTATAATATTAGTTCAGAAAAATTTCCCATTCCTATTTAGATACTTTTTCGTTCCAATTTGTATGGAACAAAAAAGTAAAAAAGGTCAAATTCCAATGTAAAACCGAAAGATATTTAATTAAAGTATCAAATTGAAAGCGACGCCCACCGCATTTGAAATAATTGTCACTATTCCCAGCTGAGTTAGGCCCGCTTACGTCATATAGGGCAATTTGTTTTACGTCCTGCGAATTTACGGGTCGGCTTCATAGGACTCTGGTTAATTAATTTAGGTTTTAAGGCTTGTAGAACAATTTTTAAAGGAATTTTTCATTGTTATTGTGTCAGAAACTAGTTGGCGACCCACCTCATGATATGACTAGCTTTTTCCTCTGCTTCGTCTCTCCTTCGTCGTTTGCAGATTTCTACGATGAAATAGCCAATAATACTCAGAAATACTGATGTAGCTTTCTATCTGTACTCACCATGGTAGAGGAATTGTTCCCAAGAGTTACCGTGGCCTTGAAACGTAAAGGGCATTTAGAGAAACATGGGTTAAAACGCATTGCCTTTCCGAAAACCTTTCACAAATAGGTTATTTGACTTGGTTATATCAGGAACCAGCACAAATTCAACCGAGTTGCTACACCTGCTGAATGCATTGTCCTCAGCTCTTCTCTCTTCTTTTATCGCGCTCATCTTATTCTGAACTAAAGAAAACTCCATACACGTCGACCGTGGCGTTAATTGCAGCGGCAGTGAACAGGCTCGCTAATTAGGGCGCGCTTTCATCTCCGCGCCTGATTGAGGTCGCGGCGATACTGATATGCGCACCTATTACTTTTATTTAGGCAGGGTAGAAATTGTAGCTAGTTAGGGTTCCGAAAAAAAAAGGAACCCTTATAGGATCACTCGGGTGTCTGTCTGTCTGTCTATCCGTCTGTCCGTCTGTCACAGCCAGTTTTCTCCAGATCCACTGGACCGATTCTGTTGAAATTTGGTACACATATGGACTTCTATGACCCAAACACGGACGCGTTACGTAAATTATTAAATTTTTAGTATGGGGTTCACTTTTGGGGGTGAAACTCGAAAATTTAATAAAAAAAGTTTTTTGAACAATATCGTGTGACATATCAAATGAAAGGGCTTACTGTACGGTTTTAACTATACTTTTTTCATAATTTTAAAATAAATGATTTAGAAGTTATTCAAGAAATTAGACTAAAATTTACCATTCCCCACCCTTATCTCCAAAAAAATTAAATTCGTTCGGAACCCTTTGCACGCGAGACCGACTCGCACTTGGCCAGTTTTTTTTTTTATTTAGCTATGTGTGATGGGCAGCGCCGATATCGGTAATTCTAATAAGTCTGGTAGGGTGTTAATCAGTTAAGCGAGACACACTGGTCCTACGTACGCAACGTATGCAACGCATTATGATATCTGGACTCTGGTTTTTATGTGAAAACCTATGCAATATAAACATACTTATCGTATGTTGCGCTGCATACGATAAGTGTGTTTCTATTGCATAGTTTTTCATATAAAATCATGAGTCCAGTACAGATATCATAATGCATTGCATACGTTGCGTACGTGGGACCAGTTTGTATCTCTATGATATGAATATTGATTTATTATTAGCAATTATAATCATATAGGCCTATACTTCTACCATTCAGTTGCAGTAATATTTCGTGTTTTTAAAAGCCAAGCAACCATAGATGGCAATTTGCAACTACATAGTTATTCTTTATTTTTGCATGCCGAAATAATATATTACACCGTTAACATATCAGAACCGGGGCCTAAAAACCCAACCTTGACAAAAACTAAGAAAACAAAGGGCTTACCGTGTTACCAGAACCCATTACCCGGTCACGACCCCAGTCTTTATTCAAAAGAACACTTAGATATTTATTTTTATCCAAAAGTAATGGCCACGAAGTATTTCTCTGATATGTTTATTAGTATTAGCCGGACGGCTTGTACTACGATACAAATTGATCTGAATGGAGTTATTTTTGTAATGCCTATTTGTTTGTCTGTTAAATAAATTGAGATTGATCTGTGTGAAGATTTTTGTTTTGTTGTGTGTAGTGTTTGTTTGTTTCGAACTGTCGGAAATAAATGTTTAAGATTGGACACTCAATTTCTGAACATAGCCTTTCAAATGATGAAATCGAAGTTTACCAAAGTGCGCTGATTTTGATGTACGGGAAATAGTTCTCGTTAACTAAAGTGAATTCCGCGCGGGATGTTGACTAAATTCGCGGGCGCAATAGGGTGCCAAAATGGGCGGCCTTATCACCAAAAGCGATATTTTAAAGACAACCTTTGGATGGATTTTAAAGAGAGGAGTGACAGTACTGCGTGTAGTCTTAGGTGTACTATTTATATATACAATAACTAGCTTTTGCCAGCGGCTTCGCCAGCGTGGTCCCTAGGGACATACTCACGGGATAAAAAGTACCCAATACTAAAAACAATAAACACCCACAGTCGCGTCACGCGTCCTACGCTGGACTCGCCACAGTTTGGCTAGAGCTTTATAGTTTAGTAAGTAGCTTTTGGCCGCGGTTTCGCCTAAAAAGTAGCTACTAGTTTATTACCGTTTCTGGGGTCCCATCTACTCACGTTCGTATTTATAGTTTAGTAAGTTTAGTATAAGTAAGTTAAGGTTTAAATATAACTAGCTGATGCCCGCGGCTTCGCCCGCGTGGATACCTCCGTCACTTCCAACAAATATCATTATATTTTAGCCAATGTTTACAAAAACCTGACAAATTATTTACTGAAACCTTCTTCGAGAACCACTCTATGCATTGGTAAAAACAGCATGAAAACCGGTGCAGCAGTTGTTGAGTTTATCGCGAACAGACAGACAGACTTTGTTTTATAATATGTAGTGATAGTGATGAATTCGATTACATACCCAGTATGTAATAAATATGATGACCCACAACACTGGTTGTGTTGGTGATGGTTACTAACTAAACTGTGCCCATAACTAAGCGACTTCAAAATTACCAAGCCCTGGAGCTCTGTTGGTATCAAATTGTCACAGTTCGTCTCACTCCTACGTCACACAACCCTTTTGTAGTCGATGCAAATTGCAGCCATGGCTCGACTATTTACACAGATTTAGGGTTGATGGAAGTGATGCTTCTAGGATGTCGAGTGATTTCTTTACTGAGTGGCAATAGGTGTGTATTTATTTGGAAATTCAACAAGGATACACAGTTACAACATAAATCAGAGTACACACACAGTAAAACAATAAATGAAGTGGTTGAAATTATTCAATTGAGCTTATCATAGTTCAGTTTTGGCCATGGTTGTAGCGGCATCAATGCCGCCACAAGAAAAACCAACGGAGCAAATCAAGCAACAAAACGAACCGCGACGCCATCTATCCAACTAGCAGAGAACTACTACGTCGAAATCCTGCATCGCGCAAGCAATGTTTACCGTGCGATTTGAACATATACATCAGCCCGAATATCAACTATGGGACAGTTGCCCGCCAGGCACAAAAACCGTCTCGTCGGAGGATCCTCCCTTTTCAATGGAATATTGGGGGACTTTACTCTCTATTCCGCATACCTCCATATGGTCGACACCTTCATACACAAGTTTTACTACAAAACTGTTTTTAAGTCCATCTACCTTAGAAAGTCATACTCCCCGAGTTTTATAATCCGCAATCTCAATCCCGGCTTACGTTTGCTCCAACGACGGTCCATTGATAGAAATTGACAACCGTATTAACGAATGGTTTTATTTTGGGAAGATATGAGCATCGAGCTGGATAAAATCGCTCCAGTTAAACTGTTTTTGGGGGGAAATTACCATCAACACGAAAAAGAGGACGAATATCACTAGAAAATGACAACTTCTTCGGCAACAGATTCGATGGCGACTATTCTGCAAGCGTCAGTAGTTGTCATAGAAATCCATTCCACGACAATAGCCACATCTAGTACGTCTGTACACGCAAGAGGTCCGTTTAATTAAGCGAGCCCCAAACCTCGGTGTCGTTATGTTTGAACAATGTTACCGTTTTGTTGCTTATTAACTTTGCAGGGACCGGCGCGTGTACACTGGCTTTAGGAGTTAGAACAGATGTGGTTCAGTTGTAGTTGTGTTTGAGAGGAGTCGTAGAAATGATATGTATTATGGAATGTGTTTAGGGACAGGTCTACTATTCAAACCAATATGAAGGGTTAAGGGGCAACCGGGATGCGATCTTTGGGGAAGGCTTACGTTCAGCAGAGGACGGCAACTGGGTGATATGATGATGATGATGAAAACAAGAAATGTCACAAAAAAAAATTGATTTTGTTATTTACATTTATTTTAATGTGTATGACTTTTTAACATTCTTAGATATTACTAATAGAAGGTCAAGTACATCTAACAGAGGATTAGCTTTTAAGTAAAAATAAGCATAGGTTTAGCAGCAATAAAAACTTGAAATATTATATTCCGCTATAGCAACAAATAATACATTTTTAATTAAATGAAAAATTAAAGGGGAGTCAGTCCCCTTTAATTTTACATATCCATACAAGAAACTTTTTTTTTCGGTTTATGGTACGGAACCCTTCATGTGAGAGACCGACTCGCACTTGGCTGGTTTTGGTTCGAATATATTTTTATGCCATTGTTGGCTAAAAATGATTCGAACAGCTAATTAAATAGTAGTTTTTTTAAACATAAACGACCTATTTCTTATACATAAGCCTGAAATATTCGAGGGATAAAAAAATAAACGTGCTGATACTAAATACATAATACCTACGCTAAAAATGACGAAGGAGCGTCGGTCTTCATAAGAGCTTTCGTGTCCAAACGATATAAAAAATAACTTACGACGTCCTAAAAATACAGGGTTTTTACTCAAAATATTCCAGACACTTCTGTGTAAAAATGCTATGAAAATAAATGTTCTTTGTTCTAGAATGTTTCCTAATTTTTTTGTTTTTCTTTTCAGGTACGTACTGGCTTCATTTAAGAAAAAGCTTGGAAAACTTACGGCTTTTTTAAGGATAGTAAGTTGGAAGTATAATCGTTTGGCTACCCTTTCCCTCAACCATACTGAGATTAGTTACTAATCTAAACTGCAGATAAATACCGTTAGTTCACAAGCTTTTATTTAAATTGAAATGTACGTAAGTTTGTCCGGGTGGAATCTTGCAACTGAATTTTAAATCAGTTATCTTTAACCGATTGAGCTGAAATTTGGTATACACGCTTAGTTTGGAGGACAATGCATGCTTATTGCTTAGCTATGTGACGTCATTCTAATTCCAATATGGCGGATCATCCAAGATGGTGGACTAGTTATTTTTTCTGCACTACCTCAGTATGGGTATCAAATGAAAGGTCTTGCTAAGGAGAACACGGAAACGAATACAACGTCACATTAAATCCAAAAAAGCTTGTTTTTAAAAAGTTTTTTGTTACCATTAATTTATTTACTTAAGTAGATCTATCAGACCTCCACAATCCGGTCTATGCTGTCAACGTCTCACCATGTAAACTTAGGTGGAGTGAGCGTAAACTGCTGCTCGATTCTGTAAACATGTCGAAGTGAAGGCTTGGGTGAAGTGAGCTATCATTCCATCTTGATTAGGTACATGGATTCAGCTCGATTTTCCAAAGCAAGTGTGTCGCCATAACGCAAGCCGCAACAGCAGTAAAGCGTCTAGGGATACACAACTACGCAATATGATTCGTATGTGACAGCCTAGCTGTGCTCAAAGCCCTAGGAAATAAACAAACCAACAGTAAATTTGAATGCCACCTCGCCCTGGAGAGTATATCGCTTTCTAACAGAATCACCCTCCAGTGCATCAAGGGGCACAGTGGATCCTTAGGCAAAGATGCCGCAAACGAACTTGTGAAGAGAGGTTCCGAGATGGTAGTGCTAAGCCCGTACCCACTCCTACACCTACCTTTCTCGCAGTTTCGTTCATGGATCCGCCAGAGATCAACTGAACTTCATAATAACAAATGGTCAAAGGCTACAGACTGCAGACGGTCAAAAATGGCAGTGCCAAGTCTACATCCGCGACTAACAAAACGATTACTCAGCCTGAGTAGAAATAACCTCAGAATAGTTATAGGGACAATTACGGGTCATTGCCCCCTAAACAAACATCTCTTTAACATAGGCGCCACAGACAGCTCACTCTGCAGGGGCTGCTTTGACGCCGAAGAATCAGTCGTCCACGTCATCCTGGAATGCGAGGCAGTGGCTACCCAACGTCAACAAATCCTCGGAACGGTGAGGTCGCTCCGCGAAGGCTGTGAGGCTCCCAGGAAACTTCTGTGCTTCTGGGCGGAGCTAGGCTGGCTGCCAGGATAACCACGCACAACGGACTGAATGAGAGTCTAGGTGCGGAGAGTGCAGCCCCTACTCTTAGGTACATAGATTGACAGTTCACTTCGTGATCACTTCACCCAAGCCTTCACTTCGAAATGTTTACAGAAACGCACTGCTGTCATTCTATCTTGTTACATGGTCATTCTATCTTGTAGTGTGGATTGGCAGCCCACTTTCTGTTCACTTCACCTAAGCTTACACGGTGAGATGTTTACAGAATCGCACTACTGTAGCTGAGTCACGATAACCCTTGGTAAGACTAATGACAGCGGGACTAACGGAATCCGAGCCACATAGGAGTCTCGGTATGTTGTCGCTGGTCACCCATCTACGTAACGACCTTGGCAAGCGTTGCTTAACCTTCATCTACCCGTCCGATTTTTATTATTTAGCTGTGTGGCTAGTATGGCTGTGGTAAATGGAAAAGTACTGGTGAGAAAGGTTTTTCCTTATTTAATAACGAAATGCTTTTAGTTCGATACTATTCCGACTACTTTTTATCCTCCGATGCCCTATTTTAATGATTTTCGTCGAGCTCGACAGGCTTTTCTTGGAAAGAATCGTGGGTGAAATGAAACAGAAATATAAAAAATATACAAAAATACAAAACGTGAATAACAGTTCAATATTGTGTAGGTTCACTTTAAATAAATTGAATTTTATTATAGTACAAAATCTCAGCTAAAGTGATAAAATATAGAGCCAAACAGTAGTCATGTTAAAATTTCGTTAAATGTGGTGTCGTGACCATTATTCTCTTTAAGAGTTATAGGTACGAAGAATGTTAGCCGTTCCTCACAATAACGAACCTGATCACAAAACTGCGCACTAACGAAATATAAAATAAACCAGTCACGTCCTAAAAGCTAAACAAAACCGCTTCCCAAAAGCTCAGCCTAAGACCTAAATACACAAAACTGAAACTACCCTCCCAAACTTATCTTGGCAGGTGACAAATAAATATTATCTCAACTAACCACCTAAGCTATCCGTTACAATCAGAAATAAACCCTCAACAGTTTACCTTAAAATAATCCTTATTATCCCTTCAGAGGACTGTTTAAGGCACGTTTCCATTGAAGCGGAGTCGAGCGGAGCGGAGCAAGAGTCGAACTAAGAAAGAAAGAATAACATCATCATCATCATCATATCAGCCGAAAGACGTCCACTGCTGGACATAGGCCTCCCCCAAGCGTCGCCACAACGACCGCTCCTGCGCGTAACTTATATGTTAACTAAAAAAATAAAAGCTATGAAACGGCAAAGACATGTCAGGGACGGCCGTTCGCGTTTCCTTCTCCATGGTCACATCATAGAAGAACACACTATCGTCTTGTCTATGACTGCTGTACTGACTGACAATGGAATATTTCTATTTTTATATGGCAAACAAAGCCGATGTCGACTATTCTGCCACTGTCTAAGTAGATTGGAGAAGCATGTGTGGAGTACTTGCCTAAAACGCTTTATTGCTGTACCATAAACTTGAAATCTGACTCGAGCTCTCTTCTGTCGTCAGTAGCAGGCCACGGAATTGCCCAATGTGAACGTAGCGTACCGTTTTACTTTCAAAACTGCTCTATGGGTTGCACAAATAAAAAAAATCTGTGTTGCAACCTGCAACAACACACTAACATTACACACTGTTGGAAATCCATATCGAGATGGTTTCGTCTGTGATAGGTTGGTTTCTGCACGTCTGCGCTCCGCTCTTTTCGTCTCCGTTCCAGTGGAAACCCGCCCTTAAGGTACGTTTTCATTACAAAACGGTTCGTTACGATGAACGGGTGATAGTGCGGTCATTGTTTAGGATCGGAACGGATCGTTCAAATTACGGAATCAATATGTATTCATCATTAAATTACAATATTATTAGCTAGGCTTGTAGTTGTCAGTATGTATGCGTCACATATTGCAACTGAATTTTAAAACAGTCTGTTATCCCCAACCGATTGAGCTGAAATTTTACATACTTCCTACACGTTTGGTTTGAATACACGTTTAGCTAAGTGACATCATTCTGAATAGCAAAAGATGACTCCCAAAAATGGCGGACCAAATTTTTTATGCACGGAGCAATGATCGGGTTTGTGGGTATACTCAATCTGTGAAAATTTCAACTGTCTACCTATTACGGTTCTTGAGATACAGCCCGCTGACAGACAGACAGACGGATGGACGGACGGACGGGCGGACAGACAACGGAGGCTTAGTAATAGGGTTCCGTTGGTTACCTTTCGGGTACGGAACCCTTAAAAGCATGTCCTTATAAAGCTTTTGTTTGTAATTGATCAGGCATAGAAAATTTTAATGCCCTTAGGTCTACTTTCAACTTCTAGTTGAATCGCATCGCCTTTCTTCTCTACATCGCATAATACGCTTAGGATCTCTCAATCACAAGCTGAGTCGCGCAGCCTCGTCTGCGTCACATTTTTCATTAATGCTCTGCTCCTATTGATCGTAGCGTGATGTTATATACTATAGGCTTCGTCGACAAATGGGCTATCCAACACTAAATAAATTTTCAACTCGAACCAGTAGTTCCTGAGATTAGCGCGTTCAACCATACAAAGAAACTCTTCATATTATTTAGTTACATATACGAAAAGGAATTCTTAAATATCAGTCATAGCCCTCTATTCCTAAAAAAAAAACTAGCCAAGTGCGAGTTGGACTCGCATGCAAAGGGTTCCGAACGAATTTAATTTTTTTAACATGTCATTTTAACACTATAGACTTGTAATAGGTAAAGATTTTCCTGTAATCTTTAGGTAAAGATCTATTATCCCCATTTTTTCGAAATTTTAGGCTCAGTAGTTTCGGAGATAAGTGGGGGAATGGTCATTTTTCGTCTAATTTCTTGAATAACTTCAAAACCATTTATTTTAAAATTATGAAAAAAAATATATAAGTAATTAAAAGCCTCACAGTAAACCCTTTCATTTGATATGTCACACAATATTGTTCAAAAAACTTTTTTTTTTTTAATTTCCAGTTTGACCCCCAAAAGTGACCCCCATACAAAAAATTTAATGATTTACGTAACGCTTCCGTGTTTGGGTCATAGAAGTTCATATGTGCACCTAATTTCAACAGAATCGGTCCAGTGGAACCGGAGAAAATTGGCTGTGACAGACGGACAGACAACAGACAGACACCCAAGTTATCCTATAAGGGTTCCGTTTTTTTTTTTTCGGAACCCTTAAAACTATTAAAACACCTGCCAACATTCATTACCCAAAGCGACACCACTTAATTTCCTTAAACTTTAAGAAAATGCCAAACCACCCAAACGATTTCGGTAACAATTTGTCGTTTACCAGCAACAAGCGACATTTGAACGAACAGGGGATTCTAAAATTGTGTTCCAGTTACATTTATTCGTACACTTTATCATTCATTTAATATTTTTATCGCGAATTTGCCTGACGTTATTCCCTCGGGATATTATTTTGACGTAGCCAGGGGAATGCACGAATTGGGTTGTGTTAAAGAGTATACTAAATATAAATTGTTTGTTTAATTTGGTATTTAATGATGTTTGTAAAGGTATAATGAAAATAATGGGAAATGCAGTCTATTTTTCATTTAAATTAAGACAAGCTAATTAGGTAGTCCTGTATTTTGTTGCTTGTTTCAAATATAGCAATGCCCAAAATTATATAATGTTATTTTGACTTGAGCCCTAAGATGTAAGTTAAGTTCTTCTTCGATCGCCTGCCGACGGAATTCGGATTCTGCCACGGACCAGCTAGTCTATTCTGTAAACAACTATTTCGATATCGAGCTTCACCTGAGTGACAAAACTCACAAAATGAGCTTTATTGCACACAACATAAAGGTCTTAATTATACACTACAGATCGCTCGAGATCGACTATGTACAGGCGTCCTTAGGACTTATCGATCGAATTCAGTCGGTAGGCGACCGGTAACTAGACTATTTTCTTGCTATTAAATTTCGGTACGAACACCGCTAAGGAAACTACGCCTCATCGAAGTTAGATCGTTCCTTACATCTGTGTAATCCTGCCTTAACCAGCCCTTAACAGCCTCCATTAAGGTGATATAATATAACAATTGTCGCAAATTAAACGTTCCTTATCACTGTAGTTACGATATTATCGCATTATTTACTACCCCGTTATGTTAGTTATTTTGATAATTTAACTGCCTCGTAAATTGTACGAGTTTCCGAGAAGATGTTTGTTGTAAATGTGTGTTTTTGAGTGAATTACGGTTATTTATTCTGTGGTTGAAATTAGATATCTTAATTCATTAAACTAGACGTTTATGAGCACTTAATATACTGGCTTGTCTTTGTAATGTTCGTGTCAGCGAGGTAAGGCAGTCTTCATTCCTTGTGTTTTTTTTAGAACTAGATGTGACTGAATATCATCTCATATACCATATTTAATTTTACAGCCGTAATCTATCTGGTCACTGTTTTCTCAGACATCGGTGATTTCCATGTAAAAGTAACTTACCAATCTAAAAACTGCAGTTTCCAATTCGTATTTAATTTGCTGTTTCTCCATTCTCTGTCCGAGTAGCGGTCACTTCATCGGCCTAAAATACAATGTAAGAAACCTTTCAAATAATAAAATAAAATAAGTCATGATGACAAAGGGCTCATCATTTTTGAACAGCCTCATAAAAGACTCCACAAAGGCGCCCAAAACGGACTATCAGATAATCTTATTTTTTTGTTCGCTGAATGAAATCCGTTCGGCACAAGCTGTATCAGCTATCCGATATAGGAACATTGTGAAATGGAGACAGAAGGCTTATTTTACCCCACTGGCAATATAGCTACCAGTGTTTTTTCCCACTGCAAGTCAAAAATCCTCTACTCATACAGATATAGCATTATTCACAATGCTTACTCAAGGCGAGTTGGTGATTTCAGATTTATATTTAGACTATTTTTTGCCCGCGTTTATACACGCGTATCCCATTTTCCTGTTCCCTTTAAATTCTGTAATTTGTACTGTGTGTATTTGTACCGAGTGTGTGAGTGTGTGTTTCACTTTTTACTGAGTGAGTGAATGAGTGACTGACAGACAACACACAGCCGAAACTACTGGTCGTAGAAAGCTTAATTTTGCACTAAGAGAGGATTTCTCCAAATTCCAACGGGAAAGGGAAAAAATGGGTTTTGCGCGTACGAAGTCGCGGGCAAAAACTAGTTATACATATAAACTTTCCTCTTGAATCACTCTAGATGAAAACCGCATTAAAATCCGTTGCGTAGTTTAAAAGATATATAGACGGAAAAAGCGACTTTGTTTCATACTATGTAATGTAAAGAAGCTGCATGTAAGTCGACGAGCTCGTGGCTAAATAATACCAACTTTATGGGTAGAACTTCGAGGTTATACTATGCTTGCTGAGGCTGGTCCGAAAATGGGTGATCATCCATGACATAGCGAGTTTCCTCCACACCTCGCACGCACGTTAAGCTATTTGTCCCTGCTGCCATTTGAACATCTTTGACAGTCGTTACAGGTAGTCAGATGGTAGAATCTCAAGATACCAGTATTACCCAGTTACTGGGTTTCGGAAATCAGATAGGCAGCGCTAATGTGAAGTCCTGAAATTAGACGGAACTGGTTCTTTCGACATCTTACAGTGTTTAGTGTCAAGCTCCAGATGTGCTGCTGGTGGTCTTGGCTATTGAATAAAATTACTACGTCATATGGAAGGACTGTATTGTTGGTACTGATTGCAAAGATAACCGTGTGCGCGCCTTGAAGACATCGGCAAGTGAGTGGCGACCGCGGCTGCGACGACGACAATGATCGCGGTGGAGTGTACAAGGCTATGTAACGCCGTGTGTGGTCCGATGTGACGTCAGGAACACAGAGCTTTGCATGTTAGTCCTTCTGCAGTTTCCTTGCCGATCATCTCTTTTGTAACACGATTGGGTTACCCGTCCACTAGCCGAAACAGATCCGTTTCGTGCAACCTTGTGCTTGTTAAATGGAAGGAATTCTTTGTACATCGATGAACGTGTTGTCAGGGGGGCTACTTTCTAACGAAATTCGTAGTTTCGGGCTTAGTTGCGGGCGGGCATTTTCTACTTCGTATCACCTAACCACTGAGAACTAATGATAACACGATTTGACAGTTACTGTGAAATCGTGTTGTCATTCATTCTCAGTTCGGGTTCGGGATTAATCGTAAGTCTGTAGGTGATACGGAGTAGAATACGCCCGCCCGAAACTAAGCCCGAAACTACGGATTTCGTTAGAGAGTAGCCCCCCAGGTTCGTCTCTTGTGTGTTTTCTGAGGTATGAAACGTGAAAATAGCTGAATATCGACATTATGTGCAACTCTAACAGTCGTAAAGGTTGAAGGAATTTTACTTTTATAGACTGTAGTTTGTCATTTTTTAGAATTTTTCGTCGGGTGACCAAAAACATCGAATTAGTCCGTCACATAGATTACCAAAAAATATTGGACACGTATTTTGTTTTACGTACTCAAAAATTAGGATGATACAGTGCGTTGAAAACTCGTCTGACGTCACATCAGTACACTTTTCACCGAATAGTGCCAACGGAACCCTATCACTAAGTCTCCACTGTCCGTCCGTCCGTCCGTCTGTCAGTCAGCGGGCGGTATCTCAAGAACAGTAATAGGTAGACAGTTGAAATTAGCACAGTGTTTATTTCTATTGCCGTTACAATAATGTATGATTTAAATTAAAAATGAAAGGGTTGAAAAATATGTGTTTTTGGTTTATGGTACGGAACCCTTTCCTACGTATGAGAGGCCAACTCAATTAGCCGGTTTTTTTGCTAAACTATACAGTCGCACTGCCCGGTAAAGGTGCCCTGCCCGGTAAAGGTCTCCCCCATAGCTTTCCAACGTTATTTTTGACCGACATGTTAATATTGCCCAACAATCGCCAATCTTCACCGCACAACACTACCATCACCAAACACTTCCAAATCACCCTTAATCACGCATAATGATAATTTTAATATCCTCCTTTACACCTACGAACACGCGTAAACCGTATCCCATACAAACATGTCTCCAATAACCGTATCTTCTAAACCGTTTCAACAAACATCGTAACCGTTTAAAAACGTTTAATCACAATCTTGAGACACAAGATAACGATAATGACGGTCGTAATCGAAAACCGTATTAACAAGGAAATGGTATTTACTTGGGCGGAGTTACGGTTATTTGAGAATGGCGGGTAGTTAGCATGTTTCGAGCCTATATGGCTGGAGTTCATAAGATAACTAATTACAGTAAAACTATTTTCCTGAATGTCTCTCGGTAATCATCGCGTTTCCGAATACAAACGAATGCCAATTTCCATGTCCATCAATTATTAGATTCATCGTGTGTAATAATTTGAATTCAGAACTAAGTAATTTATTGTTGTTTTGTTTTGATTTTTGTCTCAACTATAACTAGCTATAGTCCCCGTCACGAGAAGCTATAAATTTTGTAAACAAAGAACTTCTACTAAGCTACGTAGCGACAACAAATAATCCCAAAATCAATCAACTCGAAGTAACATACATGTAATACGGAAGTAACGAGCATTTTCACTTAGTAGGGTTATATTTTATCGATATAAAGAGCTGTCGTCTAATGTTTTGTGGTACTGGAACGCGTCTGACACATGGAACAAACATTTGAAACAATTGAATGTGTGTTTACAAAATTTATAGATTCTCGTGGCGTGTACTATAAGTACTTTATTGTTATTTTGTTTTGATTTCCTTCTGAACTATAACTAGCTATAAAACTTAGTTCTGAATTCAAATTATTGTACACGATAAATCTAATAATTGATGGACATTGAAATTAGCATTCGTTTGTATTCGGAAATGCGATGATTACCGAGGGACATTAATAAAATAGTTGTATTTGATTTCCTCTGGTTTTTTTAATCTTAATTGCCTTTGATGACTGCTCTCTCATGAGCCAGTAGTGGGAACATTTACGCTTTAGAATTAAATGGAATACCTTGCCGGAGACTATGTTTCCTGATAACATCACGCTCTTTAAGTAAAGAGTGAATAGGTTACTTCCATGCAAGTGTGCTCCATCGTTGCCTACAGCATCGCTTTCCTTCCGATGGGATTCTGGTGAAACACGAGCTTAACAATAATATTAAAAAATGGGCTTTTAGAAAATGACAGCCTCCTGAATCCTGGATACAGAAAATAGAAAGTAACTACACAGGGAATATGTGTCCTTTTTGACCCTTATAAATTCCAAAATGTATACTTAATGTCATACATATATATATATATATATTTTACTATATATATATAGGCATACGTTTGACCACAATCTCACCTGATGGTAAGCGATGATGCGGTCGAAGATGAAGCACGTTTGCCTAGAAGCAACCTATTCTTCTCTTGTCACTCTTGTCTTAAAGACTCCCAAGTTGTAGCTATCTGGAAACACAGACTCTGGCAGGGAATTCCATACCTTAGCTGTACGCACTATGAATGTGTTCCCAAAACGTTTAGTGCGTGTGGGTGGGATGTCCACCATGTACCGGTGGCGCATCGCCGTTCGTCTTGTGGTCCGATGATGGAACACGTTTGTGTCCATAACTCGATAAAATGTACTGAAAAGTTTGTCCCATAAACGTTGTACATGATTTACAATGACCGTATTTCAGGCTTGCGTTTATTCTGTTACTCGTTAAGTTATAAGGCTAGAACCAAGAGAAAAACAATTGTTAGTAATATTACTTATAAATATTACAGGGTCTTTTTCACTCGCATCTATCTATACTAATATATAAAGCTGAAGAGTTTGTTTGTTTACTTGAACGCGCTAATATCAGGAACTAATGGTCCGATTTGAAAAATTCTTTCAGAGTTAGATAGCACATTTATCGAGGAAGGCTATAGGCTATAATTATATCATCACGCTAGGACCAATAGGAGCGGGGCAGTAATGAAAATTGTGACGCAAAAGAATTTGCGCGGGTCAGCTAGTTTCTTTATATTCGAACTAGTCACTAGGATGGTACAATTTTTACTAGCGAAGTGACGTCACGCATGTTTCAATGTCTTAATTTTTTGTCTACGTGAAAAAAAAATAATACGTGTCCAATATTTCTAAGAAATCTATCTGACGGACCAATTAATTTTATTCAGTAAAATACCCTATTGTATCACAACGCAGATCAAGACCAATCAAATCTCACTGAACTCCACTATATATTTTATCCAAACAACTGTATAGAGTTCAATAAAGTTTGAAGATGAAAATCTTCGGTAAACGTTTTATTGGGACGGCGGTCTTCAACCCTGCTATAAATGATAACGTGGAGCTCCTTATACGGGACGTAACGACCACGATACGATGCGAAAGCAGTCGTGTTTTATGAACAATCACGTGCCCTTATTTGTAATCGTTCTTTCATGTTCTAGATATAATGCAAAACCTAATAGAACTACCCCATACAATGTTTGCATAACTCGACTTAATGTCGTGAACTGCCGATTTTTTCGCGATGTCAGGTTTTGTGCCAGTGTGAAATTTGTTCATAATGACGAGTTTTGAGTTATTTGTGTTATACCTTGCGTAATGCGCCGTTTTTATGACTTATACTTATTGAGGTAATAGTAAAAAACATGCCAGTAAACAAATTATCACGGTAATAGTCGTAAAATTGGCGTCATTTATTTCAACAAGTTACCATTTAAGCAGGACGACTATGAACTTATGAACATGTTATCATGTCACGGGAACATGTCTCATTGTGAGTCGGATCCGATCTGTCAGCACTACTAATCAATGGCTGGTTGTCGGCTTTGTACCCACATGCGGTCTCAAATTCAAAGAACTTTTTGCCGTGTCGTAGAATGTCACATACTTACAGTAACATCTTTATTCATTGGTCTTCATTCATTCAGTCAGTTGACCTGTCTTTGATACCACCTTCCTGAATCTACCATGTTTTTACGAATGCCTTGCTGTTACGCGAAGTTAGCTATAAATCGTCTATTATAAAACCAAAACATAACCCTTGTACCGTCTTATCAGTAAGAAAAGGTCTGAACGCACACGCGATCTGCCAACCATAGGGTTGCCATGCTTGAGTATGTTTAAATTCTATCATTTTTTCCTTACATAGTAGTATTTTTTTTTTTGCTATCTTCACGTCTTTTCCCACGAGAACTGGATGAAAAGAAGGCCGATGTTTATTTAACGAAAGTGTGTTTTTGAAGGTAGTTTTGAAGGGATGTAAGTGTTATTTATGAAAGTTGTTATGAAGTCTGTTTGTTGAGTAGATATGACTTTTTAAGATTTCTTAAAAACTTGATGCTCTAAATTGTTTATCGATTATTTGTAAAGTGTAAACGATCAATGTATTAACTGAAAATAGCTGTCTTTGCATGTTGGCACTTTTTGGTAGTCTCTTTTGTGTATCCCAGTATCCACCGATATCCGAATTAAGAGTTTGAAGTCAGTTTTGAGTAATTGTTCAACTATAGTTTAGCCTCAAAACCTGTCGAATTGTGGCATTAAGGTGCAAACCCACCGCGGTGCATGCTCTGCATGCGACACAATCACAGCAGGGACAGGGTAGCAGTGGACACAACCACATACATTTTCTTGCAAAGCGAAGCCTTAACACGTGCGTAGCCTCTCCGTGCGCGGCGGTGGTTTGCGCCTTTAAAGTTAGTCGACACGGTCTTTATTCCAAATATTCGTTTCAGAGACCGGTCCTTAGATTATCCCCGATCTGTATTTGTCGAACTTCAAATGTAAATCGGTCTATCGACAGCTCACAGCAAAATCTGCATGTTGTGTTCCCCAATAAATAAAAAAACGCTGGTTTATGGAAAACTATTATCAATAAAAACCAATTAATATAAATGACCATCACTTCATAATAGCAGACTCCCAATCCCAAATAAACCGCACAAAATGCTCACACAATTAAAATCATAACCCGACTTAATGTCGCTATCAAATTACTGAGAATACCGGACATAATTAAGCTTAATAAAGCCAAATAGTTTCCACCGCAAATAAAACCTCTGTTAATGGAACAATCTAGCCTTTTGGGCACACGCAAATTTTAAATCAAATTATGGCAAGCGAAACCGCGACATATCGTTACAGTATAGTTTTTGCAATTCAGCGCGCTTCATGTCATTGTTTTAAGGTACAAACTCCAACAATCGACTTTATGCTTTCTTAATTTGCAACTATACCACAATACGTCCGTAATGACATTTTGTCCGGAAAAAGTGGTTCGGACCGGTCGTAATCGGTTTAAACCGGTTTTACTTTTAGAACAATATAGTTTGGCGGTTTAACTCGATTCCGGTGGTTGAAAGCCATGTTCTCGGGAATAATGCTTTTGATGGATTTGTGTGTGCGCGGTATGTTTGAGTGAGAACCGGTTCCGTGAAAATTGTGAGGAGAGAGAGATTTTAAAATTGTTTTTGTTTTGCTGAATAAGACTGAATTGAAAAATGTGAAGTGTTATTGCGATTTTCCATTTGCATTTTTTCAGCAGCTGCCGAGTCTGGTAACGTAGTACTCAATATAAGTGGTTGAATTAAGGTGAACAGATGCCTACCCCGTCGGACAATACAGGCGTGATGTTATAAAATATTTATTGACGATAACTATAAATAAAAAAAATAAATTATAATTCTTATAAATCGATGAACGCCGGCTGCGCGCTCGAAAAAGTGTCACGTTACGCAAGCGAGAGCGCGATACAAGCGATACACAGGCACGATCCGCCTAAGCGTTCGGCTTTTTTGTTAAGAATTTAATTGTTTTCTTTTGACGCTTAAGACCGACTTTACAGACAACCAATTTTTTATTTATTTATTTTCAGCCTGTTCTGTCCCACTGCAGGGCAAAGGCGTCCCTTTCTTCCTTCAATTCCTCCTGACTTTGTGCGGGTGTAGATCAGTCCTGTCATATCAAGCTCGTACCGCCAACGTCTCCTGTAAAATATGTTTCTTACAAAATATAAAATCTCTGAAAGTGTAGATAAGTTTTATGAGTGGCGTGAAGCGTAGCGAATCGGTTATCAGCTACGACGCTGTAGAGCCTACGCCGTAGCGGCTACGAAGTTTGCTACGGCGTAGCAGCAAGGGCAATCACTTCTGTTTACCCGTCTACTGGGAAGGTTACGTTTGATTGTCGTTGTATGTGTGTATGGATGTTCATCTGTTTCTTCATAGCACCTAAAGTGCTCATCAGATTTGGACAAGTGATGTGTCGTTAAATTTGTTTGAGTCCACATAACATGGGCTGTTAGTATAAATATGGCGTATCTCGATAAATCTACGTTATATGGCAGCTAAGAAGCTAAGAAAATTACGATTTTATTGAGGGTTTTTAGTATTAAAAAAGGTAAAAATCTAAAAAAAATACCTAATAAAAAAAATGTGGAAACAAGTCTCCTTCTTATCGTGAGGGCAGTAAGGTGAAACAAGTTACACGTCGGGAAGGTTGAAAATTATACAAATTCCTGTTTTCGTTATAAAAAATATATGTTTTTAAAAGATTTTGTCTCTCAATAGAATCAACAGTCTCTTGTTGATATTTTACGTCATATTTAACAGCAGATAATTCCTACCAAGCCCGAATTTTATTGACGCCTGCCTTCAGGGATTCAGGAATTGTACATTAACGTGTAAAGTCCTGAATAAATGTATGAGCTGTTATGTATTCATAGTACGGTACGATGAAACGTCACCTTTTGGGATTTTATTTGGCAGATTATAACTCGTATATTTTATTTACCTCTTTGTATCCATTTGTTTCTAAAAGGTTATTTAAACCTCTAGCTTCTGATGACGACTGTCGTAGATGGTGAGTTTGATCAAGAGAACAGTATGCATAAATCTTTCGACTTCACAATCTATATACATATATAAAACTAGCCGACCCGCGCAACTTCGTCTGCGTCACAATTTTCATTACTGCTCCGCTCCTATTGGTCTTAGCGTGATGATTATAGCCTATAGCCTTCCTCGATAAATGGGCTATCTAACACTGAAAGAATTTTTCAAATCGGACCATTAGTTCCTGATATTAGCGCGTTCAAGTAAACAAACAAACAAACTCTTCAGCTTTATATATTAGTATAGATAGATGCGAGTGGAAAAGACCCCGTAATAATTATAAGGAATATTACTAATAATTGTGTTTCTCTTGTTTCTAGCGTTATAACTTAACGAGTAACAGAACAAACGCAAGCCTGAAATACGGTCATTGTAGTCAAAATCATGAACAACGTTTATGGAACAAACTTTTCAGTACATTTTATCGAGTTATGGATACAAACATGAATATATATCTAACAGTGAAAGAATTTTTCAAATCGGACCAGTAGTTCCTGAGATTAGCGCGTTCAAGCAAACAAACTCTTCAGCTTTATATATTAGTATAGTAAGTATAGATTCTTCCGTTACTGATGAACGACTGGCAGAAAATGCACAGCCGAAAGTAATGGTCGTAGAAAGATATTTGGCATGATATTTGGCATGTAAGTTCTTCGAGGACTGTAGGGAAGAATTAAGAGAGGATTTCCCGAAATTCTTACGGGAACGGGGTATTCGCATACGAAGTCGGGGGCAAAACAAGCATTTTATACCACACTAGTGGACGTCACGCGGTTTCACCCGCGTAGTTCCCGTTCCCGTGGGACTACGGGGATAATATATAGCCTATGTTACTCCCTGATAATGTAGCTATCCAATGCTAAAAGAATTTTTCAAATCGGTCCAGTAGTTTCGGAGCCTATTCAATTCAAACAAACAAACAAATCTTTCCTCGTCCCGACAGAAAGTATTTGTTTTTCTTTCGAAATGCTAACATTTTCTTAGTTAAATAAAAATTATAACCAAATTGCAGCCCCCTTCAGGATCCAATCGTAAATGTCATCTAAGGACGACGCAAACACACACAAAAGATCCATATAAAATATAAAAATCGGTTCAGTAGTTTAGGAAGAGTTGTACATAACATACACGCGCACAAAAGAATTATACACCTATATACAAATAGGGATTTAATTTAGAACGCTAGTTTCCTTAAGGCTTGTATACATGCCAATGGCCTTGTGCATACAAACGGAGCTAACTACTTCTCTACGCGCCACTACGCTACCCGCATTTTTATTTGTTTAAAAAAAATAACACATATTTGAAAAAAGTAACAAATACAAATTATTTTCGTTTGTATTGCAAAGTAGTAGCAATATTTTTTAGACTTTTGTTGAAAAATGAAGGAGTGAAATGGTTTCATCTCAACGATTTGGAGGTGATTTGGTGATTTTTTTTCTTATTATGTGATACCGTTACAGAAATTCTGGCTAAACCAAATTGCGTACCATATCATGCAGATTACTACCTATTTTTTCAGATGTAATTTCTCAGTAAATGCCGACGAAAAGTTGCTTCATCTGCACGCTGTTATTAAGCATTTCTCGAGAGAGCAGCCTTAAAAAGGTAGTTCTCTCTATTCGGAATTTTATCACAAAACTGCTAAAAACAATATGCACAGTTACATTATCAGTAGTATTACGTCACACATACAGTATGGCCGCATTCACGCGTTAATTAAAACGATATAATAAAGTTGAGCCGCCATTTTAACGACACCGATAACGGTTGACAGGGCTGTCGGCTGTTGGGTATGTACTATTTTATAGTAGAGACACATAAGTGGTACAGAAATGTGACATTATACAAGAAATAGTTGAAGTCATTCCATCCCTGACCTAATCCCACCATCGCTCTTTTACTACCGGTATACCAGACGTACTGCAGGGTATTATCCGTACTTGGTCGATATCCCGGATAGTCGTACTCATTGCTTCTCCTTCACTTTTATTATGCGCACATCTTAAAGTGTGAACTCTCTGCCAGTGTCTGTGTTCTCTTCCACATATAACCTGACTGCCTACAAAGCAAGAGTAAACATGCATCATCTGGGCACGCTCGCTCCATCATAAACCTCGTTCACCGCTTTCCATCAGCCGCGATTGTGGTCAAGAGAAAACCCATTCCTTAATAAAAAAACTGGCCAAGTGCGAGTCGGACTCGCGTGCAAAGGGTTCCGAACGAATTTAATTTTTTTTTAACATGTTATTTTAACACTACAGACTTCTAATAGGTTTTCCTGTAATCTATTATCTCCATTTTTTTTCAAAATTTTAGGCTCAGTACTTAATAAGATAAGGGGGGGATTGGTCATTTTTCGTCTAATTTCTTGAATAACTTCAAAACCATTTATTTTAAAATTATGAAAAAAAATAATTAAAACCCTCACAGTAAGCCCTTTCATTTAATATGTCACACGATATTGTGCAAAAAACTTTTTTTTTTAATTTTCTAGTTTGACCCCCAAAAGTATGAGATACATTTTTAGTATGAGGGTCTCATACTAAAAATTTAATGATTTACGTAACGCGTCCGTGTTTGGGTCACAGAAGTCCATATGTGTACCAAATTTCAACAGAATCGGTCCATTGGATCCGGAGAAAACTGGCTGTGACAGACGGACAGACAGACACCCGAGTGATCCTATAAGGGTTCCTTTTTTTTCGGAACCCTAAAAAGGTTTCCAGATGTCAGTGTCGATAAAATTCTAGACACGTTAGGAAAGATTCCTCTTAAACTTTGGCGACGTTAACTACTGGTCTTGCTCTGCTGTAAAAAAATAATCAACATCCTAAAGGTCGAAACACACATGTCGGGATCGTCACCGTATCAACTCCAGACGTGCAATATGCTTTCGTCGAAAGGTGATACGATGACGATCCCTTTCCGAGTTGATATGTGTGCTGGATTTTTTGCTGCATAATTTACTTCTGTTCTAAAGTTCTTACAAATTCGATATTATCAACGCACTTAGTTATATGTTTTACATCTAAAGTGGTCGGGTTGATAATCGGGTTTTGTATTGATAATATCTGACCTTATGCTTGATAATACTTGATAATACAGTGTGCAAGGGACCAGGGACTAGAAGAAGGGAGGGTCTTCCGCGGACTAGAAGAAGTGTCGTAGCCGGTAACGAGATGGGCAGACGACATTGTTTCCATCGGGGATAGAACCTGTACATCTACCATGAGTTTTATCAATCTATACTCGCTAGCGACTGTAGTTAAAAAAGTGTATGAAAACTTTGAAAAAACAAGTTTCTAATTTATTTGTTTAAGTTGTTAACGAACAAGTAAGCAAGTTGCAAGTAAAACTTTAGGTAACAACTAAAAAAATAAATTAGAAACTTGTTTTTTTAAAGTTTTCATACATTTTTTTAACCACAGTCGCTAGCGAGTATAGATTGATAAAACTCATGGTAGACGTACTGGATGAGGCTGGGACAAGAACGCTCATTAGTAGGCGAAGTCGGGCGTGTGTGAATGATGATCATGATGATGATGAATTGTAATTCGTCGCATAACCTGTTACCATAAATTCAGCAGCTACGGGAAAACCGACGCTGCGGGCTTTAGGATCTTCGTGGTAACATTTTGCATTGCATGACCCTTCCACTGTGTATTACTGTACACTTACATTGCTGCTATCATCAGAGATGCTACTCAACAATCACAATTTGTCGTTGCAAGATTTCCTTTCACCACATTCTGCTATTACCAAAAATTTCCTCGTAAAAACCTGATAAAAGCACTACTTATTCATCCGTTCCCTTTCCCCAAACAATGCACCTTACCCCTACTCACAAAGCAAAAGGAATACATAAACAAACAAACAGACAGACATAATAAATATCTCGAAAACGCGTGACAACCCTAATGGGCACTCTTTTACAAAGCGACGCGCAGGTGTGAACTGAGCGCTGATTGGTCGGTTTTTATTTTGAAGTACAATTGTTTTAAAATACGTGTTAGTGCACTTTGTTTTGATATGCCAGCGATTTTTTGCAAGAAAGAATTAATAAAATTTATTTCGCACATACATAAAACACGCACGGTATACAGATATAACAAAAAAAAGTATGCCAGTAATTAGTGAACCTAGTGAGTGAAAGGTTGCGCTGAATTTTGCTTAACTTTTGAAGAAAATTGTTTCTTTTGGCTATACTGTTTTGTGTGGTTGTACGTTGTTTTAAGTTTAATAGAATTTCTTTCACATAAAATTTTACTCGTATTATCATTTCATAGAATGCTCAATACGCAGAATACTCACTTTGAATATATTTAAATCATCGATTTTTGTTACAAATAAAATTCAAAGTTTCGATTTTCATATCATAGAAGAACAAATCAAATATTCTTTTTCCTCGTATTGTTTGGCTCGTGTAAAACTTATTACCAAGAAAAACATTTTATCGAGTGACAGTTTCTAAACGCTTCAATTGTCAATGTGCATCCCTCCTACACCGCGTTCACAAAACAAAATGCGGGTAAATTCTAGTCAAGCCAAAACTTTTCATTCGGGCCCAGTCGACAAGGCCCCACGAAGCGATGGTGGCGGGAAATGGCGGTGGGGATAAAAGACAAAACTATGCAAACATAAAAAGAAGCATACACCATGCAGCAAGCATGCAACATGCAGCAGGCATGGTTTCTGTCACGGCTCCGGCGCTGCGGGGCTTCGGAGATCCCACGCGAACTTATCGTCGCAGATGGTTTTAACGCTCACCACTGCAGCCGAAGCTGCGGGCGGCCACGGCGGCGGGGGTTATAACACCTGCTCCTCAGCTCGCGGGCCGCCTCCGCGCATTCGCGGTTTTAAATTACACTCTAGGGGTAGGGCAGACAAGACTACGTGGAGTTGGTTTTACAGCGATTCGTTTCTGTCACTAAGTTTTGTAGCACAACATATTGACTTTTGTATTTGAATTTTAAAGTAGGGTTAAAAATGCTATTTTATAAAATGCCATTGTGCCTAGTAAAATTATTCCAATTGAAATTCTGCCATCTTCAAAGTATACCAATGTAAATTCGGACATATAAAACAATAATATAAAGTAAGGATTACATTTTCGTTGAAATAAAATACCATGGAAAAATTTACCGAACAAACAGGTTAATAAATAATTCTACTGTTTGATAAGTTTGTTAAATAAAAAAATGTAAATAGAAATTCATTGAATTGTGTTTCTGTGAAATATGTTTCATTCAAGTAAATAGTTGTTAAAACAATAATATTCGACATAAAATATAAGGATCAAATATTATGTGAAACATTTTCTGCGAAACGAAATTCTATCAAATTTCTGTCTTGGAAACAAGGGAACACCGTTTTGTGTAGATGAAGACTGGGTAGCAAGAACGATTCAGCAGATATCTAAAACTAACCAAGTGATGCGAAGAGTTCCGTACCATAAACGTTACTTGGAAAGCTTATTATTTATTTAATGTTCTAGTGGCAATAGAAATACACACAGTGTGATAATTTCAACTGCCTAGTTGTTGCGGTTCATGAAATAAAACCTGACAGACATGCGGACCGACGGACAGAATCAGCCGAGATTTGTAATAGGATTCCGCTGGTACCGTTTAATAATTCATATCGCCTATGTCACTTCAGCACTTAAGACGAATCTAATGATACCTAACTAAAAGATATCCAGTTGTTTAAGCTCCAGGGCGTGCCTAAGAAACAGGCATAGATAGGTATACATACATACCTACCTAGGAACAGGCACACATAGGTATACATACAAACCTACCTACAACCTAACATAGGCTCGAAAAACATTACCTCTTCTGGAGTAGTCGGGCAGAAAACACCCTTTCTGCGGGCGGAACCGCAGGCACGTTTAATATTGAATGATTATGAATTGACAACTAGCAGCTGTCGCCAACATCCCTCCAAGCAAAATGCAAACATTGCTTCACTCAGCGAAAAATGCGTAAAAGTAAGACGAAGATAATGCTCGCAACAAGAGCAATAAATTGCCCCCAGCAGTAAATAGGAATAAATCGGTGACACCCGTTCGTGTGGTAATATACATGCTTACACAGCGAATTATAGGGGAAAAGCAGGAAATATGCAGGGCGATGAGGATTTTTGTTCTAAATATTTTTACAAAGAAACAATGTTGGAAATTGCTTGCTATTTAGTCTTCCTAAACTAGATTTGACGAGTCCGAAAATACACGTGACTGTGCTGAAACTAGTCGTGACAATTCCGAAGCTAGTCGTGCATGACTAGCTCAAACTAGACTGAAAACAGTCTTGACAAGTAGTAAGGACAGATAGTAAGGTCAGCTAGTATAAACTGAGGCCAAAAATTTAATCTCTACTAATACTATAAAGCTGAAAAATTTGTTTGTTTGTTTGGTTGAACGTGGTAATATCAGAAACTACTGGTTCGAATTGAAAAAAATATTTTAGTGCAGAATAGCCCATTTATCGAGGAAGGCTTAAATAACATCACGCTATGACCAATAGGAGCGTAGCATATTACAAATGTGACGCAGACGAAGTTGTGCGGGTTAGCTAGTTCAATGTAAAAAAAAATCTGTCTTATTTATTGAACTTAGTTCGAATGCATACATACATACTAATACTTTAAAAAATACAAGTGTAAACAGAAGTCTCGTCGCAAAGAGCGATCTCGACAAACCTTGCACTGAAAGAAAGGAGATAGCCATGAAACCATAAAGCCACCTACGTAGGTCCACTGGAGGAAAACTGTAACACCGCAACCCTCTTTTCCCCTCGTCTTTTTTGTTATCCGCAATCAGGAGGGGTCGTTGTCAATACAGGGTTAATACAGATTGCAGCTAAATAGATGTTGCCAGTATCTTTACGTGCCTTTGTGCTCATGGATGAGTAGGTATTGCATTCATGTTTAATGCTGTGGTAACGGTGGAAATTATGCGTAAAAAGGTAGGGGTGGAAAGAAGTAAGATCGGTTTATTGTATGGTGCCCGTTTAAACCAAAGTGAGCTCGCTACCTGATCGGCAATCTTCGGGAGCTGTCGTGTACGCGAGGCATTAAAAATGTTTCTTGTTTGGTTAACGCGTAGACGTAAACGGACGGCCCTATCTTTATTCATTATATTTATACTTGAGTGTGTATGTTGGGCGATCGTATAGCTTATGTCAAGTCTGCGCCGTGTCCAACTCGCAGCCTCACAGCTAGTGACTATGTTCTTGACCACCTATTAGGTACCCGTCAGCCATCAAAGCAAGAGCAAACAGGGTCGAGCCTTCTGCTAGCGTTTATGTTCTCTTCCATCTAGTTATCGTCAGCCTTCAAATAGGCATCTACTGGGCTTGCTCATTCCACCGTAGACCCCTTTCATCGCTTTCCGTCTAGTGAGACGAAATGAAAAGAAAAATACCCGGGCAAGTGCGAGTCGCATTCTCACAAGAAGAGTTCTTTCCCTTAAACCGGAAAAAAACAAGTTTCTTGTATGGGCGTCCCGTTGAATTTTTAATTTAATTTGTATTATTTGTTGTTATAGCGGCAATAGAAATACACACCGATAATTTCAACTGTCTACCTATTACGGTTCTTGAGATACAGCTCGCTGACAGACAGACGTGTCTGTTTGTCTGTCTGACGGACGGACAGACAGCGGAGGCCTAGTAATAGGGTTCCGTTGGTTACCCTTTGGGTAATACGGAACCCTAAAAATTATCGGAAATGCGTGGCCGGGTTAGCTTGTCAGCTAGGATACAGTGGGTGGCTGCCATTGATTTATAAAAAACCCAAGATGCACAATCTCGAACAAATGCAACACTCGAAACTGTCGTCAAAAACTGACACGTATCAAGTGTCATGTGTGAGTTGTGTGTAGTTATACTATAAACAATTTTTTTGCATATTCAACCTTACACGGATCGCTTAAAGTTGTTTTTACAAAGCAATGCAGTATGGCGAGCGATGCGAAACTGTTTGAAACTAGCGCACAATTTGGAATTGTGTGTTTGTTAAATGCGGACGTTTTTGAGATGCTTTTTTTTACTATTTATAGGCTCGCGTTTGACCACTATCTCACCTGATGGTAAGCGATGATGTGGTCGAAGATGGAGCACGCTTGCCTAGAAGTAACCTATGACTTAAATACTCCCAGGTTATAGCTATCAGGAAACACAGACTCTGCTGAGTGTGTATCTTGGGTTTTTATATATCAATGTTGGCTGCGTAAAAAGTTATACTGGTATGTTTCCTTAAAATATTGATGTAACTAGACTCAAAGGATTTAGGACTTTAAAAGACTTGACATATTAACACTACGAAAGTCACGATTAACTTAAATTAATATTAGAACACAATCCACTAGAGACCACTACTTTTGATTACTACGCAGACTTTTAAGTACTTATTTAAATAAAACCATTAAAACATTAACTAAGTTCTACTCAATTTACTTCATAAAGTGCTTTTAGTAAGACTTCAAACCCACGCGCCTGAAAAAATATCCTTTTATAGTGAAGGTTAAGAAAATTCTTTGTAAGGCGGTTTGTGAAAAAATTGCTTACTAAGTGAAATTATTGTGTTGAATTGTGAAACAATGGTATTATATACTAGTAAAAGGTTTTAAAAGGACAGTAGGTAGTTTCTAAACCATTACTGAATATAGGACCACTAGGTGTCCAAGATGTTCATCTTTTTTAATGTGCGTCTTTTATAATGCGCACAGCAAAGGAGTGGAACTCTCTGCCTGCGTCTCTTCTCTCTCTTCAAAGTTATAGTGAACAGGCTCCTTCTGGGTAAGCTCGCTACATCGTCGACCCTGTTTCTGTCACCTCTGTCCTAGTCAAAAGCAAACCCATCACAAATAAAATTTTTTTTTTTTTTGTAAAGTCTTTTTACGGACGATAATTTTACGTGATAACGTCATAAGAAAACAATTGAATTCTTAACAAACAAGCCGAGCGCTTACGCCGATCGTGCCTCTCTATCGCTTGTTCCGCGCTCTGACGGAACATGACACTTTCCACTTTTGATCAAATTCACTTTCGTATTTTTAATATTGAGTTAGGATTTAATGTCATAACTGATAAGGGTGAATTAAAACGCCTGCAAGATTTGGTACTGCGAGTTCAACTGATTGACTAATCTCTTCAAAACAATATTGAGCTATTCTAGTAAGAAAGAACATAAAGAATTGTCCTTAAGTCCCCTTGCAGATCACTTAACCAATAAGACTATGAAGACGTGACTTTAATTCCCGAATCAATATGTTAAACTAATGAAACAGTATTCTTGTTCCCCATTTTCGTATTCAACCCTAGAACGGATGAAAAAGAATAATGGCCTTTTGTTTTCTTCCTTTTTTTCTGAACCCCCTTCCCGCCTTAAAGTCTGTTTCCACTGTGACTACATAAAAGTCGTCTTGTTCGATTTGACGTGACTTGTGGCATGATTAACTGTCGTTCGAGATAGTATGCCAGTGTGATCCTGTCATTCTTCTCTGTCGTCACGATTCAAAGAAAACAGATTTTTACTGAAGCTGAGTAGAACGTAGCATTGTTCGTAGTTTGATTCCGCAGTCGCACTGTGGCTCAGTGGATCAACTAGGAACAATTGTAATCTATATACATGCTAAAGTTTAGAACTGTGTAGATATATCAACTCTCTTACACCAAACTTTGTTCTATGACAACGAATAGACTACTTTTAGTTTTAATTAATTTTACATCTGACTGTAAACAAACATTTTTTTTTTCAAATAAACATTTTTCTTTCTTTCTTTCTATGGGTACCGCAGTGTGGGTTCCATTCCACTTTAATGTTAATGGTTTAAAAGTTAATCCTCACATATCTGGGCAATGCCCGGGGCGTGGACGGACCGCGTTTGTACGGTGCGTACTTATATGAACTCGTTCACACACGCCCGTCTGGGTCGCCTGGGACGTGTCGGGCCACGTAGTGACTGATCACGGTCCGTCTGCGTTCCGGGCAGGGCCCTATAAGTGTGGATCAACCTTTAACTGCTCTGACGTTTCTTTTTCCTTCAGTAAGTTCTAGGTACTTTCTCTAGTTGCGGAATTTGTTCGAAAGCGTCATCGCGACCCTAGAAGATGGGCATTAGGAGGAACACGCATGGGTTTTAGTCAGTAGTGACACTCCCTTCTGCTCCGTCCAGAGCGGGAGGAGTTATTTGATGACTTCCCGTCCTTAAAAAAACTGGCCAACTGCGAGTCGGACTCGCGTGCAAAGGGTTCCGAACGAATTTAATTTTTTTAAACATGTTATTTTAACACTACAGACTTCTAATTTTGCTGAGTTTTCCTGTAATTTTCAGGTAAAGATCTATTATCTCCATTTTTTTTCAAAATTTTAGGCTCAGTAGTTACGGAGATAAGGGTGGGGGAATGGTCATTTTTCGTCTAATTTCTTGAAAAACTTCTAAACCAATTATTTTAAAATTATGAAAAAATAATTAAGACCCTCACAGTAAGACCTTTTCATTTGATGTATCACACCATAGTGTTCAAAAAACTTTTTTTTTTAATTTTCTAGTTTAACCCCCAACAGTGACCCTCATACTATAAATTTAATGATTTACGTAACGCGTCCGTGTTTGGGTCATAGAAGTCCAAATGTGTACCAAATTTCAACAGAATCGATTCAGTGGATCCGGAGAAAACTGGCTGTGACAGACGGACAGACAGACAGACAGATTTCACTTTTTTTATTGCTTTTATATTCGTCATCCAACAAAAAGTTAACGTCTCAGTGGAAACTGCCTCTAACTCAGTGGCTTGGGGTCGAATCACATCGTTACCTCTATTATGAGGATCGTTAAATTTTTGCCAAAATTATTTCGTGGATGATGGAATTCTTCGTTTTCTTGTCGGGAGCTTGATGCGATAGTAAATGGAGTTTTCTTTTGTTTTTTTTTTTAAAGTGATTTACAGGGTGACCAAGTTTCAGGTAAGTATATTATTTTTATGCAGTGTTGATATAGAACTAGTTGTTTAATAACAATGAATGACCAAATAAACTGCGTCAAAATTTGATCATTTAAACGTAAATATCCATGAAATAATCACCAAACCATTATGAACAACGAAGCCCATTTTGTTCACTTATGTTATTTGTTTTAAGACCATGAACAAATTGTAAAATACCCAAATTATCCACACTAGGTATAAATCATCATAAAACAAACTTTGGTGGAAAAAGCAAAAAAGACTCCATACTAAACGAAGCTTTACAACTTAACAAATTAATACCATACTCCCCTTCAACATTACTAACAAGAAACAATAAATTCCCCATGCAACTACAACAAATACACATCTGTCAGTAAGAACGATATCTTCACCGACAATTTATGTTCAGCTATATTTCTCTTCACTCACTAGATCTTTCAAGTGAACATTATTTGATGTTTTATATTTACACGGACAGATATTGGCTGGCGACAAATTGTCGTCTTTTGACATTGGTGCAGCCGTAATGAACGTATTCAGTGTGTAGTCAGCTTTAGTTGCAGAGTTGGTGTGCAAGTCACTTTATGTTATTGCTAGGATGGCGAGAGATACTAAGCTGAAATAGTGAACTGTAATTTAGTGTTTCAATTTTTTTATTGCAGTTTTATTGCATTTTATAAATGTTAACAAAATTTTAAAATGAGGCAATAATAAGCCATGTCATAAGACTAGTAACTAGTTGGTTTTATTTCTGCAGCTTGCTGATGAAATAGAGTTGATTTTTCAGCTTATGAAAATGTTGTGAAGATAAAAATAGATACAAATCTGTATTCTAATTTGTCTAGAATTTGTCTAGTGAATAGTGGATACTTGCGGAAGGTGGAGCTAACTGCTAGCTTTAATAATTAAATTTTAAATAATACCTATAGTTAATTGTAAATTTAGTATCTACCTATTTGTTCTTTATTGAAATAGCAAAGGTACCGTTACGTATTAATAACTTATCACGGATTAGCAATAATTTTCTTATACTTGTAACATCATAACAGCCGAAAGACGTCCTCTGCTGGACATAGGCCTCACCCAAGAATAAGATAATGGCAAACCCCCCCCTGTTTGCCATTATCGCCACGCTTGGCGGGCGGGGTGGCGATCGCAGTGTATGATGTTGAGTTTTACAGAGAACGCTGCTGCCCATTTTCTGGTGAGTCCCTTAGTCGCCTCTTACGACACCCACGGGAAGTGATGGGATGGTATTATTCTTTTACGGCACCGGCCGACACCATACGGCGAGACACTTGTGACAGCAGAACCAGAAACAAAACACTTGCCACCATATCTTATTAAAGTTAAACCTTCGAAAGCGTAGGATGTCTTTGGTGATAAAAGTCATCTGTAATCATCATTAATTATTTATTTCTCTCCAAAAATATTCTCTCGTTGTGAAAATATAAAAGAAAAATCTTGGCAGCCCTGTTTCTTCCCATTCGAGAGCACGCTGTAAAATCTTGTTCATATTTTTATGGACTATAAAGTGTGGAAAAAATACTAAATGCTATGTCTTATTTCTTTAAGCAATCGTGTGTGACTTTTTTGTGATCAATATTTATGTGGCGTACGGCGATGCGCCATTGATACGTGGTAGACATCCCACCCATTGGCACAAAACCCTTTGGAAATACATTCAGCTAACGAGTGAAATTCCAAAGAGTCTGTGTTTCCCGATAGCTTTAACTTTTAAGTCAAAAGTAAATAGGTTACCTCTTGCAAGCGTGTGTGCCATCATTGAACACAACATCGCTTCCCTCAGGTGATATGATTTGATCACTATGTCACCTGAAGGTATGTCACGCGAGCCTACCAAAATAAAATTAATGTATGTATTTTATTTTTGTTATCCACATTGAAAGAATGCCGAAGTTAAATCGTAGACTTTTTTTGCAGATATTTGATTTAATTATGTTAAACAACTATATGTAATTTATTATATATGTTCAATTAATTTGTAACGTTACCTAGAAAAGTGTGAGTGAAGCATGAGCGAAGTAAGTGTGAAATCAATTTGATATTCAATTATTTATAATTATAACCTAAAGTAGGTTTTTAAAAGACTTCACTGTGAAATTTTATTGGCAAGATCACTGAATTTCAAAATTCACTCGAGTTTTCTTGCGTGTCTTCCCAGCATTGTAGTAGCATATAATTTAATTGATAAAAGAAGGCACCCATTCCTGAAAAAAAAAAAATCTGCTTGGATATATCTATGACCTAGGCAAGGTTATCTACAAATATATGTATATTCTCCCAATACGAAGGTAGGCCACAGCTGTGTTGACCCGCGCAACTTCGTCTGCTCCGCTCCTATTGGTCTTAGCGTTATGATATAATTATAGCCTATAGCCTTCCTCGATAAATGGGCTATGTAACACTGAAAGAATTTTTCAAATTGAACCAGTAGTTCCTGAGATTAGCGCGTTCAAGCAAACAAACAAACTCTTCAGCTTTATATATTAGTATATATAGAGTATAGATTCTTCCAATACCAAGGTAGACCACAACTGTGAGGGATCACAAAAAGCTCGATTAAACTAGAGAGATAGCATTATGAATAAATACTATTCCCACATCAACTCGGGTCAAGCTTCACAACACCTCTATTAAATTAACTCGTGGTTAAAATTCTCTATTGTTGCCCTATTTGCCAACCCCTGGCTACATTAGGCCGTCAACACTAACTTATGACACGGTAGGTACAGTCAGCGTCGGAAATATCGGAGCGAAACAGAACGGTTAAAATGATCTGCACAACTTGAAAACAAAATCTACTGGACATAGGCCTCCCCTATGGGGGGGGGGGGTTGCCATAATCGCCACGCTTGGCGCCTAGGCGGGTTTGCGATCGCAGTGTATGGTATAGAGTTTTGCAGAGAAAGCTGCTGTCCATTCTCTGGCGAGTCCTTTAGTCGCCTCTTACGACACCCACGGGAAGTGATGGGATGGTATTATTCTTTTTTTAAAACAAAATACTAAATTAAATTATTTATTAGATCTTCATTATTTTCAGAATGATAGTGATTGTCGTGCTCCTGTTGTGTTTTTTTATTTTAAGTATTGCTATGACTCAACTATAGTTTAATTTTGTAGTTGTTTCATTTTTGTGACTTCATTCTTCACAAGGGTACAAAAGTTGCTTCAGACATTCACAAACAGTCAACCAATGGAGGTGAAGAGATAACATGTTTTACACCCTAATTTTTACGAAACACACTCAGATTGACAGTTGCTTTCATTTGGACAGCACAACATAAGGACTCAACCAATTTTAAAATTTAGGTACTTGAGTGGTGTTTCGGACAGTTTTCGAATGGTGAGAATTCGAAAGATTGTTTATTACAGTTAGTACACTTTTAAAAGAAGAAAATGATATACAAGGAGAAGGACTCAGAGGTTAGTTATTTAAGAATATGGGAACTGTTCGTTCTCCTTCCGTCTCTTTCGCCGCTGACTGTACTTTAAACGCCCATTGTTCTCACCGATGTTTGGAGGTTATTATTAGCAGTACAAGGCTGTCAGCGTGCAGGCTTCTGTTTTGTTACAATAGACGTAATGGAAGTCGATCGGTTTTCGTTTCGATGAATTCGTTGCTGGAATACTGACGGTATTTTGAGAGACGCGAGCTTTATTAGTTTACTAGAGGTCACATCGCGGAATAAAGTTCAGTTTAGTGGGTTTATTAGAACACTAGCTATAGGCGAACGCTAAAACTAATAGATAGACCAATAGTTGGGCTAACTAACACTGAAAGAATTTTTCAAATTGGACCAGTAGTTCCTGGGATTAGCGCGTTCAAGCTGTTTGTTTGCTTCAGCTTCAGCTTTATATATTAAATTAAAATATAGATCAGGTATATATGGTAGGCGCTAGATAAACTAAAGGACATTGACCTTTCCCTGATATCCCTGCGTAGATACCCGAACAATAAATTATTAACCGTTTTTCATTATTAGAACGAAGGACCACCGTACACAGTGTGTGTGTGCGTGTGGGTGTGCGCGCGCGTGCGTGCGTGCGTGCGTGCGTGCGTGCGTGCGTGCGTGCGTGTGTGTGTGTGTGTGTGTGTGTGTGTGTGTGTGTGTGTGTGTGTGTGTGTGTGTGTGTGTGTGTGTGTGTGTAATGCATCCGGTTAAGCTGGAAGTCGACCTCAACATTGTTGTGAAAACGCTAGGACTTCTAGCTAGCCAATTAATCTGCGTAGTTATTTAAAGTTCAGTCTGAAACTTTTGTTTCAGGAGTAGCATTGATGGACTTCTTCTCCTTTGCTTGTTCAGGTGGTCTTCATTCCAATATTATAAACATACTATTCAATCTATGATCGATGAAATCAAGGTCACTTGCTCAGTTTAAAAAATTGAGTGCTTTATCTTTTTTTTTTTCACATAATAAACTAAGCCCCACAAAACCGTAGTAGTGTGTCATCTCGTCATCAGGTGAGTCTCGACATTTTATTGTTTTCTATTCCTATGTCAAAGTTGATTGGTTTATGAATATTGACTCAACTTTGGTGCAAACCTGTTTTGGATGCTATATGATAATATTGTTTAAGAAGTACCTAAAAACTAGCCCTTACCAAGACCTAAATAACTTCTAAATTTGATCTTACGGAAATCAAATAAAATTTGACAGATGAAACATTACAACATTGCGTTATTTTAGTATTATTTAAACCTAATATTTTTTTAAGATACTATTTATCGCACTGAGGTTGTTATAAAAGAACCCAACGCTGAGTTAAGCTCACTTTTGTACATATATGCTTATCTGTCCAATTGTATATTTTTCAATGTGCAATAAAAAATAAGAATTATCTCAATATGCAATACAAACACGAATACTAATAACAGACAAACAAATCTCAAAACATGATCCACATACGAAGATATTTAATAATATTAACCCTCAGGAAATAAGTCTAAACCAAATTGACCCAGTGAAAGGGTCAAAAATACAATAAGGGCAAGGGGAGGCGCGGGTCAAGTCGACACGAGTTTCCAAGTGACCATCCCTCTGGGGGATACATACGAAATACTAAATGAACTACTGTAGTGTGACCATGGGGTAAATTGTGTCCCACTAATATTATAAATCTCGAGTTATGATGAGTTTTATCGTGAGAGATCGTTCCCAAGGTATGGTTTCCGAGTTTTACGTGAGCGAAGCCTCTGTCTAGTCTAAAATAATTACCAAGTTTGAATTATTTTTAGGTTAGGAATACCAAAGACAACAAGTGACTGACTCCCCAATAAAATTGGAATGACGGCAATAGGATGTTGGTTCGAGGGCCAGATGACGGTGATTTTTTTTTGTTTTTCTAAACCAATGTTCAGAACTTTAGATTGCATTTTTATTTGACCATATTTTTTGTTAATGTGTCAAAGGCAATAACCGTAAACTAAAGCAGTATTAGCTCGTAAACTTTGTTTTTATGCCTTTAAACGTCCTTGGCCCTTGCATATTTACTTTGTGCAAAATAATATTGTGAGCAAACATTGTTCTTCAAAAAGTTATTATGAAACTCAAAAGACCCATAAATGCAGTGAGTAAATCATATCCCCGCTTCATTGTCATTCGGAATGATTACAATTTTCTTTGTTCTTCATAATAATTCGAAGTATGAATAAAATTGACGTAAAACTTTATGGTCGTAGTTACCCCATACGACATATTTATTCCCTCGTATACGTTTACAATCTTGGTTTTTGTATAACTTCGTCATATTTCCCTTGAGGCGATCAAAATTTAAGAGAACGCGGTATTTTGATACTCCCCATCTTATGACAAAAACTTATAGTGCTAAAAAGTTATATCTTGTTGATTCTGTAACGAAATGTGCGAACACACCAGCAAATAAGCCTCCAAGGTATTATTCCAGAACAATATACTCACAAAACCAGGCTGCAATCAAGTTAATCCTCCCTACCCAAGCATAACACGACCTCAAAACATGGAAAATGTCAACAACGTACAGCTAAATTACTCGAAAGAACGCTCAAATATTAACCCACTTTAAAATGAAAAACACAAAAGGAAGACATGGAAAAACCTGTGGGATTTACCTCTATACCCAGGTGCGTCTGGCGGACATAATGCGGAATGTCCGGATACAAAAGAATATCCCTCTTCCAAATCCCCGGAAAATTTTAAGACGCCTTTAAAAATAACTGTGTCCCGTTCGCCGTCCGGTCGCGTGGTGACCCTACTCTATCCGGACCTTGTAATCCGTCTTGAGTCTAACATTTTTATTTTATTATGGACACACTAACTCGATTTTGTCATAGTGCTGAATAGGTACGTGTTTTTCTGGTTTTTTTGATATGTCGTTGTTAGTTTTTTGCGGAGGAAAGTTTGTTGTTTTTGGGTGGTACAGTACAAGTCTAATATTCGTTTGAGTTTTTCTTTTCTTTTTTTTAATAGGTGTCCGGATAGAGAATTTTTCAACAACATTGTATTTAATGTATCAAAGTTTTTAGGAAAATCACTGAAAGGCAATGTTAGTGAAGAAAATAAAAAGAAACTGTGCGGTCTTCGACTAGCCTAAAATAAAATCAATAAATTCTGCTTATCCCTTCCTGTCTCCTGCAATAGATATTTAAGATTAATGTTTGTAGAATAAAGCTTATTTATTAACAATATATAAATTTTACACAAACCTAAACTAATTGACGTCTTTTAGGGGCCGACCCCACTGCACGCGGTCTAGCGGTCAGAGTTCCGAGTTCTGTGTTCCGCGTCCACTGTAATCTATGCGATGCGGTGTCTAGAATCCTGTCCAATGTCAATCCACACACAAAAGCTCTTAGACAGCGACGTTCAAAGTGGACGCGCGTTCTGTCGGAGTTCTATTTTTTTTGCAAAAGCTGGAAGGTCATGTCCGACGAGATCGAAATGTTTATTTAATTAGTGAGAGATTAACGTTTTCTTTATGATTTGCGAGACATTTGGTTGAGCGTGACATTTGGTTTTCAGTAAAAAGAGCGTGCGACGTGTTATCAATGCTTAAGATTACTGAACTCCAGATTTTTAGACCGTTCGCAGTGTGCGCGTGTTTGGACGCGGAACGGGCCGCGCGCAGTGTGGTCGGCGCCTCCGTGGTCATTATTTAGGGTTGCCAAATACAGGAAGTCAAACAAACTTCACCTGTAAAAAAGTGTCTCTTACCTAGTCCAAATTAACAGTACAAATGTTAGCATTGGAATAACAGACTTCGCGACAAAAGCATAGCAAAAAAAATCTCTCTTTTTGCCAAATGTACTAAAACAAAGATAAAGTCAACACTCCAAGATATCAAATATTTTCTTAAACACAGAAACGATCAAACAGAACTAGCCTCATTTCACATCGAAATAGGGAATATGCACGAAAAAAATATCTATTATCTATACAGTTTATCCAAAAATATACACAAATATAATACTAACAGTGAAAATAGAATCAAAATTGCTCGAAAAACAAACCAGATATAGTTATTTTAAACAAATATATATGTCCCTTTCGCGAAAACGCTGTTTTCTATGGCAGCTGTATAGGCGCCAAGAACTTTGACGTCACAATTCATGTCGGACTTCTCTTTCTAATTGTAAACTTTGAAGCTTTATAACTTCATCGCTGATGAAGGTATTTAAAAAATAATTTTATAATTGTTTATTAGAGCTAATAAGTATTTCATTTTGCAAATAAAAAAATCGCATGCATATTCCCTATTACCACAATATGCAAGCACTAACCTCTCGAAACACATCCGATCAAAACGTACTAAAATACCTATCGACTGCTAGTTGGCAATCTCGAATGCGACTTGCACGTATAATACAAGAATATATGTATACGACGTATAATTTACAAAATATACGACGTATAATTTACAAATCGTTTGCGCCACTTGGAAGCTATGTCGACTTGTACGTTTTGTCGTTAATTTTTCTACAGAGCTATCGCTGATCGGTCAGGTGACATACTTATTGTTTTTAAATAAATGGGTAAGCTGTTTGTTAGTGTTGAAATTTTAACAAATCATCAATTCATAAGGATTCTCTGAGTCGCGTCATATTTTGATAGCTGTGAAAACACTTTTTTAAGCTAACTTATTGTTTACTTTTCAGTATTTTTTTAAATTAATTGCTAGTTAGTCAAAGTATTAGTTATTTGGTTTATTGTTAATAACTTATTATTATTATATGTAAATATGCATAATTTTATGGCCGACTATAGCTAGCTATAAATCTTTTTTTTTTTTTCCTTCAAGGAAGCTATGTCGGTTCATGCATTTTGCTGTTAATTTGTCGATAGAAACATCCTTGATCGGTCACACTTATCATCGCATTTAAATGAACACATGTATTGTATACAGGTGTGAAAACTTAGAATTTATTTCATTTAAATAATGTTATATTGTAAGAATGGGATTGGCGCTCCTTGGGAGGCTTACGTTCAGCAGTGGACGGCGATTAGTTGAAATGTAAGAATGTTCCCGCTGTTTTTTGACAGCTGTCAAAATATACTATTTTTTATTCGCTTATTTAAAGAGGGTTATTTGTAAAATGTTGAGGGTTTGACTATGTATCCTCAAAATTATTTTCTCTAAATTAGTTAACTTATTGGTGTCGAATACACATGTCAAACAGATGGCCATATTATTTACAAATCGTTTCGACTCGACCTGTACGTTTTGTCGTTAATTTGACGGAGACATCCTAAATCGTTCCGGTGACACGGTTATCGTTTTTATTTGAGATTAAAGATAAAATACAGGATTACAGGTGCAGAGATTCTAGGCAAATACTAACAAAATCAGTTTGATCAGGTTTATTTTCTAGTTTTTGGATTTTTTCGACATTTGCCATTTGTTTGGGAAGTGTCAAAAGGACTGTTTTTTGTAATTAAAATTATTGTTTTTTATTTTTTCGTTTCTTTTACTCGTATTTTTTTTTTTCGGTTTCCTAGCTAAATCAGAAGTACTTTTTTGCTTGATTAGGATTTTCCGCCATTTTTTCTTGAAGATTTTATTCAGCTCAGTTTTCCCCGCATAATTTTCTGTGGTTTATTTATGGTAGTCGGGTCTCCGTGTCACATTTAGAATCACTGTAGCTACTTAACAAATAGTTATCGTCATTTAGAAGCTATATCGGGTTGTTCGTTTTGACATTAATTTGTCGACGGAGATTTCTGATTGTCGAGACGACACACTTATCGCACGAGTGCGTAGTTTAGAGTGGAGATAAATTGTGCGGTTTCTCAGTGTGTGCGGTTCGTTGATTAAATTTACCTACGTACTTGTGTTAAAATGATTTTCTAGCGCCTTCTTAATTTATTCGTACGCCTTATTTTACTGAATACTAGCTCTTTACTTGAAAATTCGGATGAATTTTTATTTTTACTAAATACTGGTTTCTGCCAGCGGATTCGCCTGCATATAAGTCCAAAATAATCCCATGGGAACATACTTTCAGGATTAAAAGTATCCTATGTCCAGAGCGCCAACTCTACTCATTTTTAACCCGTGGAGCACCGAGCACGCAAGACAATTGAAAGACAATTGGCCCCAATTGGGGCTTAAGGTCCTTGAGAGGTCAACGTTGGCTTTCGCATGTCAATCGCAAACTGTCAAAAAAGCAAAAACAAACTATGGTAAAAACTCATTATCTCTCTCCTTAATCGCCTTTACTTGGGTTCTCTGCTATATTCTTTACTAGTGGACGTCACGCGGTTTCACCCGCGTAGTTCCCGTTCCCGTGGGAATACGGGGATACTATATAGCCTATGTTACTCCCTGATAATGTAGCTATCCAATCCAAGCAATTTATTTCCCAGACTTGAGATTTCAACCCCGAAAAATATAATCTAGGTACGCCAGCGAGACAGTAATTACGTTCCTGTTAGTCCTTAATTATTGAAGTTGTAATTATTTAAATGAGCTTTAATTTCTTCACAATTAATAATATCGCCACTATAATTCAATTACCCGCTTTTGATTTCGCGTTGAAAATGTAGTGAGTAATTAACTTAAAAAACCGGCCAAGTGCGAGTCGGGTTCCGTACCGTAATCCTTAATTTTTATTATTTGTTGTTATAGTGGCAATAGAAATACACAAATTCTGTGTAAATTTCAACTGTCTACCTATTACGGTTCTTGAGAGACAGCCCGCTGACAGACAGACGGACGGACGGACAGCGGAGGCTTAGTCCCTCACTCACTTTTAGGGTTCCGTTGGTTACCCTTTGGGTACGGAACCCTAAAAATGAACAGTAAATTAATTCGCAATTTAATATTAACCTTATTAATTTCGTGATCTCTTCGGAATATAATAGTTTGCACAATGCAATTGCAGTATTAACTGATTTCATGAGGCATTCAAAAAGGTAATTTTATTTGTTAATACTTAAAGCAGACAAATGTAGAAGCGGACTTACTGACTTTATCACTTTGTGTGTACGTGTCATGTTGTTATTTATTCTTAGTTCGGGTTCGGGACTAATCGTAAGCCCGAAGGTGATATGGAGTAGAATACGCCCGCAACTAAACCCCTAAACTACGGACTTCGGGCTTAGAGAGTAGCCCCCCCTGAAACGACTGGTAGCCGACTCCAACATCGTTGAAAAATGGCAAAGCAGACGATGTTAAGAACTTGCATTCTTTTTTTGTTTTCGATGTTCAGACTGAACTCTCTTGCCAAGAAGCACCGTGTTACCCAGTTAATGGGTTGTGGAGGTCCGGTAGGTAGCCGCTCGACGTTAAATACTGGGATTCAGCTGATTCCGGTTTGACTGGAAGCTGAACCCAATATAGTTGGGTAAAGGCTAGGCAGATGATGATGGTCAGACTGAACTGTCAATCCTGAGCAATTGCCACCTCACTCCTTCTATTTCTCTAGTAGTTAGGCTTCTTCAAATGCCTGTAACTTGTGACGTAAAGCTGAAATAATTCGTGATGGGCATTATTGATCCTTTGTTGGTCGAAATAAACGTTAATTTATTTATTACTAGTGGACGTCACGCGGTTTCACCCGCGTAGTTCCCGTTCCCGTGGGAATACGGGGATAATATATAGCCTATGTTACTCCCTGTTAATGTAGCTATCCAATGCTAAAAGAATTTTTCAAATCGGTCCAGTAGTTTCGGAGCCTATTCAATTCAAACAAACAAACAAATCTTTCTTCTTTATAATATTATATAGTACTAGCGGACGTCACGCGATTTCACCCGCGTAGCTCCCATTCCCGTGGGAGCACGGGAATAAAATATAACCTATGTTACTCCCTGATAATGTAGTGAAAGATTTTTTTAAATCGGTCCAGTAGTTTCGGAGCCTATTCATTTCAAACAAACAAACAAACAAATCTTTCCTCTTTATAATATTAGTGTAGATAGATTGACAACAGTCTGTACAGTTGCCTATATTCAGTTTCCAATTCAATTAAATGGAGGAGTAGCTATGCCAATTTGTGCAAAAAGTAACCATTGTAAATAAAAATATATTCTAAACATCAGCCTCCGCGATTTAATAAGGGATTAAAGGATCATAATATGGACGCTTTGGGAAAATTTCGCTCTTTTTAAATCGCTGAGATTAAGTGTCGAAATTGGGATTTCCTTAAACAGGTCAAGTGTGAGCTGAAGATTAATTTAGATTAATGTTGTTTTTGTTTTGTTTTTGAGTTGTTTGTTATGAAGTTCGGTTTTAATTGATTGGTCAGGAGCGCGGTTTTTAAGTATACGAGGTCCATTAATCAGTCCTGATATGATATTTCATGCACTAATATTTTTTGGTGTATACAGATAGTCTAGTCAACAAGTACTGTTTTTGGTCAACTTTTTTTAAGCAGTCTCGGAAATATATTAATGAGGTGTTATTCGAAACGGTAGAAGATTTTTGAAAAATAAAACAACTTACTGGAAAAAGAAAGAAGGGTTTGGTCTTTTACAAATATCTAAAAATTTTATCAATATTTTTGATATCTAAAAAAAGATTCGAAAAAAGTTGGCCAAAAAAGCACTTGTTGACTTGTATAAGATGACCAAAGTAATTATAGGGTGTAAGTAGCACAATGAAGGCAAAACTGCTCCTTACAAACCGTATGAGTGGTTCAGTTTGGTTCTTCAAAAACCTTAAAATACTATTTTGATGTTTGAATGTCGTCAGGTAACTTCAAAAGACTTGATTTATGGTGAAATTTGACGAAAGTACATGTACACGACGCCACGGTACGGACAATCTTTTGCTCACGATAGATACTGGATCTTTTTTAAAGGAAATACTTTATTTTTTCCACACAGAAGGCCATTAATTATCTCTTGACACTCAACCCAAAAATGCGTCAGCAAAACAAAATACAAAAATGAGTCGCGACTTGTAACATTTAGTAACATTTTCACCGTAAGGCCGCCGGGCGGGTAACCCGGTTGAAACTCATCGTTCCAATTTGTTCATTATGTACTATCACTGTGCAAAGCCATTGGAAAAAGGTAGGTCACAATAAAACCAGCATTGCTGATTGCAACGGATTGCTGGCTGGCTGGTTTATTTATATAAATAAATTTAAAAAAAAAGTTAACCGTGTCCAAGCCTTTGTATCTTCTAAGCTCGCTCGCTCCATGATAGACCTCATAATCGCTTACCATCAGAAGCGATCGAGGTCAAGAGTGGGCTCATGAGGAATAAAAAAATACAGGACATTAATTATATCTTGCGACTCAACCCTAAAACTCGTTCGAAAAACAAAATATAAAAATGAGTCGCAACTTGTAACATTTAGTAACATTCTCACCGCATGGCCGCGGGGAGGGGTACCCGGTTGAAACTCATCCTTCCAATTTGTTCACGTGTACGTCTGAAAGTACACGGATTTTAATTATTTGTGTTACGGAATTATTAGTGAGAGGGAAGTTAATTTTTTTTTAACTTTTTTGTTCTTTATTCTGACTTTTGAGGCTCTAGTTTTAATGAAAGGTGGAAAATGTTTTCATGGAAATATGCTTGTTTTATTGTTTATTGGGAAAATTACAACGCCAGATATTCCTTTGGCTCTACCCAGGTTCGTAGACATCTGCTTGCGTAGACGTGCGAAAACTAAGCTACTATTTTTTTTGGGACTCAAGTTATGGCCTTTTTAACTCAAAGACCCGTCATTTCTTTCTTTGGCTCCTTTACCTACTCTACATCGAATCACGGACACGCCTGTACACCTAAGTGGCTATGGTGTACGTAGCCTACAAAACTTACTCGTAGATACTTTCAGATAGCCCTTATCCCCACACTAATGACTGACCAATTTTTAACAAACCTACTTTATCAGTACCGGATAACGAACTCAGCCCCTTAAAACCTGCTACTAACCCTCATTCGATCCAATTCCCATACTTTCACCCCCTTACGCCCCCGTATACCTACTCATCGGTACCAAATTTCATCCCCTTATAATTAAAAACTGACGAGCAACAATAAACACAAGCCGTCAACCCATTTTCCTATGCCATTGTCAGCTAACGAGTCTGCGTACGTACTTTTAAAGTAATTTCTTGTGTACTTGTTCACAAAGTGCTTGAAAATTTCATATTTGTCAGAAGTAAGTCTTTGTGACTTCAAAGTGTTGGTTAAGATGTTTATTAAAAGGTTGCTCGGAGGGGGTGAAAGGGGATGTTAGATTTTTGTTGAGTTTCTGTTTACAGGGAAATTAAGATTTACAGCTTAGCTTGCAATATTTGCAAGCTGAAATCTATGTGGTCTGCCGAAAACAAGAGCTCGTGTCCGCAAGGGTTCAGATCAATGGGATAGTTGGATGCGGTCTATTTTCTGCCATTACAGTGCGTTGAGTTCAGTGTCCATTAAGCTTCTGAATGTCTGATCAAGTGATCCGATATTCAGAAGCTTTCTGTTTTTTATTTGAGTTGTCTAGGTCAGAGGTGACAAGATTTTCTTCTTTACGTTTATTATTGACATCGTATTGAATTCTTGATAGCGTATGCTGTTTTCTTTGTACACCAGCTTTAATTCAACCCACCCAAATTAATCTGTCTATATCTAAGCATATTCGTTGTCTTATTTCAACTTTGTGTTGCGTTTTCTTTGTACGTATCTGACAGCGCGTAAAACTCGACTTAATTAAGATTTAGAATTTAACACAAGTGAGAAACACTCGTTTCGCAATTTAGATTTCTTCAAAATAAATTAATTAATTTTGTCATTTTCTGACTCACTTTAAACACTGCTTTTGTCCTGCAGCTTCGTTTTCATGGCTTTTCGCACAGGAACCTTGAATTATTTGCTAGATATGAGTAGGCTATGACACTGAACGCCGGTGTACGGCCGTTTTAAGAAAAAAGGACGTATTTACACAAAAAAAAACTGGCCAAGTGCGAGTCGGACCCGCGTGCAAAGGGTTCCGAACGAATTTCATTTTTTAAGCATATTATTTTAACACTACAGACTTCTAATAGGTTTTTCTGTAATCTTTAGGTAAAGATCTATTATCTCCATTTTTTTTTTCAAAATTTTAGTCTCATTAGTTTCGGAGATAAGGGGGGGGGGATGGTCATTTTTCTTCTAATTTCTTGAATAACTTCAAAACCAAATATTTTAAAATTGTGAAAAAATATAATTAAAACCCTCACAGTAAGCCCGTTCATTTGATGTCACACGATATTTTTCAAAAATCTTTTTTTTTTTCTAGTTTGACCCCCAAAAGTGACCCCCATACTAAAAATAATGATTTACGTAACGCGTCCATGTTTGGGCCACAGAAGTCCATATGTGTACCAAATTTCAACAGAATCGGTCCAGTGGATCCGGAGAAAACTGGCTGTGACAGACGGACAGACAGACACCCGAGTGATCCTATAAGGGTTCCTTTTTTTTTCGGAACCCTAACAAAGTAACAGATTTCCGAAGTAAAGAAAATAACATAATGTCGGAAATAGTTCAATCGATTTGTGTAGATGCGTCCTTTTTAGGGTTCCGTTCAGTGGCGTGCCTAGGGTTTCAAAATAAGGCAAGCCCAATAAAATTTTAACCGATTTCAAAAAAAGAAAGTTCAGTTTTCGACTGAGTCTGTAGGTACCTTCGTATGTATCATCGCAATTTTCTCATAAACTGATATAGATGTCTCAATTCGTTGTTTACCAAAATTACCGAAAGAAACCATTGCACACAGGTGTTTATAGGAATTTGCGTGCCTTTTAATGGCGCCAGATATGTTATTTAAATCATTATAACCAGATGTATTCCAAACGGAATCTTCATTCGAAAAAAATAGGCAGCAAAACGAACACAACTTATTAGTGTGCGAACAGCCAACAATCCAAGTAGTTTTATACACTGATCTATTAAATTTTCGTTTATGCGATTTACTAGTCTGAGAAAAACACAGATTAGGCGTCGGTTTTAATGAAGAATTTAACTGTTTTTTCTGAGCAAAGTTTAAAGGTTTTACCTTATCTTCGCCAATCAAAACTTGAACGCATTTTAAATCCTCACAAGGTACAATTACCTCCATTGTTGTAGGTAAGTCACCAAAACAATTGTATCACTGAGAAAATCTAAGAAAACACACAAAAAACTTTAACAACATAACTTTTCAACTCTCAAGCAAATAAAACTGAAGTGAGTTGCACTCCGGTGTCAAGAACTACTTACGCAGAGTTGCAGTGTTGTCATTTAGGCAAAAAAAGTCACCAGGTATATGAAAAATCTAGCTAGATGTCGCAAATTTTTTATTTTTAAGATATTGCTTGAGTATTTAATTTTGTTATTTTAAAAAGTCGCTAGTTTTTATTGTTGCTAAATCTTGAAAAAAGTCCCCAAACTCGTTAAAAATCTCCCAAGATCTCACAACGTCGCTAAAACGGCAACACTGCAGAGTTGGCAAGGTGACAAGGTCACGCATACGCGCGCAACTTCATACGCATGCACGGCTTAATCTTCAATACTGATCGATTTGTAGGCGCACAAGGTTTAGAACTCGTTATACGGCACATCGCTATAAGTGCGAAAGTGACGGAGATAGTATTTGAAAGCCCGGTAAAAGCCGGTACGTGTAAGCGAGATAGCTATATGTAGACGCTGCAAATGCGAAACTCTGCGCGCGAACAATCGCGATGTGTAGTTATGTAGTAATGTGGCATAGGTAGCATACTTTGTGTTATTTTGATAAGAATTAAGCGCGCGAACTTTTAAATAGTTCGGGTTTGATATTGATTCTCTATCGAGCATTTTAGTAAGGCATTTGGGCTTATATGAAGGTACCGCCACTGGTTCCGTTAGAACTTCTGGAGATTATCTGCTACAAATAAACAATGTTGCACTTTATAATATTAGTTAACATAAAGATTAGTAGAATACGATTGTCACTGAGATGGAAATGGGAACACAGGAAGGGGGCGATGCTCTTGACATACTGACCTAAATGGCCTTAAGAAAAATCAAGTTCGTAGTCCGGTATGACCCGACCAATTAATGTATTTAAAAACGTTCAAAATTGAGACGCGATCATCTCACATAATGAATGTCAATAACCCGTGTAAAATTATTTAATTAGTACAAAGAATAGAATGCAGCTTTTCTTAAAAATACGGGAAATTTTTGGGCTTTTTACCCGACTGCGCCAGTAGGAGGGTTATGTTTTTCGAGTGTATGTATATATGTATGAATGTATAATCGTTTGGCACGCTCTGCGGCCTGAACGGCTCGATGGATTTTAGATTGAGAGGTGTCTTTAGATTCGTCTTGATTGTGAGAGTGACACAGGCTATATAAAAATGAAAATGGCGATTTTTCGCGCCTTTAATTTTTTTTTTAAATTTTCAAAACCTATCGAGTGAGGTATCAAGATAAAGGGCTCGAGGAGATGATTCCAAAACTGTGACTCTAAAAATGTAGGAAATAAAAAATTGACTGCCAAAAAACCCGACCGCTAAAAACAACTAAAAAGCTCAAAACAAGTCGCTTTTCAAGCAGTCTGATGCATTTCAATCACTGATCTGATGCCGCCAACTGCATTAGACTCATTGATATATAAAAAACCCAAGATACACATTCAGCATCTCAAAAACGTCCGCAAAAAATAAGCGCAATATGTATAATTATGCGCAAGTTTCAAACAGTCTCGCATTGCTCGCTATAATGCACTGCTTTGTAAAAACAACTTTAAGCGATTGCAAAAAAATGTTTTCTAGTATAACTACACACAACTCACACATGACACTTGATACAGTCAGTTTTTGACGACAGTTTCGAGTGTTGCATTTGTTCGAGACTGTGCATCTTGGGTTTTTTATATATCAATGATTAGACTGCTTGAATAGCGACTTGTCTTGAACTTTTTAGTCGTTTTTAGCGGCCGGGTTTTTGACAAAGTCGATTTTGTTTTTAGACCATAAATAAGCATGCAACTCAGGGCAGAATAGTTTTATAAATTAAGTGTAAGCAAAGATGTTCTTATTCTGAAATTGTACCCATCATTTGGAAACTGAGCTTCTATCTGCACCCATAGAAATAAAACATGGCTTTATGTACCCGAAGACCATGTTATGTAGGTATGTTGTCTAAACAAAGCTTTATTTAATTTCCGTCTACAACTGTATTTTCAACCCGCAGCGGCCACATTTTAACAAACAACCTAAAAATTTTGTACAGTCACCTTCAAAAATGTTGGAAAGACATACAATTTAAAGTCACCGGGGACAAGAATATAAAAATTGTCCAAATTTATTCATTTGTAAAAAATCTTGTCCAACTAACACTTTGTTTTGTTAATATCATGTTCAATTAAATAATGATCGATTTCGTTCCTACCTACTAAACAGCTGATTTTCTTTTGCATATTTCGGAATTAACGGCACGACAACACAAAAACCTGTCATTCTGACATGAAAATTCAGTTAGTAAATACTTTCAGTTTCGTTGGTGTTAGAAAATTTTATACCTTTTTTTACTATCCCAAAAATTTTGCCGCAGACTGTACTACCCCGATTCATCACGCACAATGTACGGCCAGGGAGCGAAAGGGGTGAGGTGTCATATGATTTCAACCCTTCAGTGTTAAATTAACGGTTCGTTTGCGATAATTTGTACGACTGTATAAAATGACAACGGGGTTTTTTACAGTCTTTTATATTTATTTACGTTTTTTTTTTTTTGTAAAAATGTCCTGTCAGAATTGTAATTAATGAGTGTGTTTTGCGGGAAGGTCGTCTTTATTTTTTTTATGTGGGTAGGTAGGTTAAATGTAGCGATTGGGTTTTTGATTAATATTTTATGTAGAACAAATTATTTACGTCTGGTGTGTCTTTGTTTTCTTGTTACTGTGACGTGGTGACGATTACTCAAATATATAGGCACCGAAAATAAAAATGGTTTAGTCACTCATTCTCGATTCATTATAAATGTGAATGCTAGTCATAACAAATGTGTGTTATGAAAACAGAAAATATGGATATCAAAATATTAATCCCATGTCATTTGCAGCACTCACGATAAATGTTCTTCAAAACCATTAAAATGTCTTTATCCTGGCCACATTTCAATATTCTGATACATTTGTAAATCCTCGCAATAAATTCTTTGTTCACTGCGCTCAGCTTAAGCCACCAGTCGTAAATGCAGATACAAAATATTAATGCTAAAATTAAATTCAAATAAAACTGGAAACGCACTTAATATTCCATCATGTAATCCCTTCAACAGGCAGAGCATTATTCAACGCAAAAACATCAATATTAAACCTTATTGTAAGTACAGGAAAGTAAGAATTTCCCTAATAGATGATAGTTGTTTAAATGCAAACATATATTTGAAATTAAACCTTATTGCATACATGATACAGTGGATTATTATGTAATGTTATTTGGTTGTAAAAACCGTTTCCCTGCAAAGAAGAAGTCACTGTAAATGTAGAAACATAAGTTAGGGTTTTCTTCAACGCACTCACCGTATTGTAAGATTGGCGGCGAACGCCACCGAAGCGGGAAATTCAAATAAGGAACTAAGGAGTCCTCGTTAAGGCAAAGTTTTGCGGGACTTCGAATAGTTTCGGACCAATTTCTGTATTCTATAGAGGGGGCGATTTAAATTCAAATTTCTATGTGCCTTTCTATTTGTGACTTGTTGACTTTGAGAACGAACCTATAGCTATTTTATTGGTTTAGGTTCGCTTTTGAAATTCATATTTATTGTCGGGTTTTAATACGTTTTCTTTGTACAACCAGATATTAAAACGTATAAATAGAAATCTTGCCGCAAGATGTGTTTGTTATTTGCTTTTGTGTGTGCAAACATGAATAAATCCTACGCACCGAATGCCATATTATTGAAGATGAAGATTTCTGTCAGCTCCGTTATAAATAAAATCTAAAGAAAATCAGATATCAAAGAAATGATTTCGTTTTTGAACGGTCCACAAAAAAGTAGATATTATAGGTACTTAAAGTTTTTTTATGAATAAGTGCGTTCGGGGTGTATTTATCAGAATATCTATTTCCGACGTAAAACGAGTGTTGTATCCGATTGACGTAATTGGATGTAGGTGTAAGTGATAAGAAACTTGCAACTATGCCTTGAATATTATCACGCATCTGCAGTGCCTCTGTTATTTCCGATGTCCATAAGCAGTGATATTATTTGCCACCACATCTAACATCAACAACAATAAATATAATATCTTCAATCAATCATGCTTGTCACCGGTTCTCCCAATCACAAAACGGAACGTGATAATCATTAAATCGTTTTTCTGAATCACCCCCATGAATAAAAGGGGGTGAAATCTCAGGGGGGAGTGAAATCTCAAATCAAGGATTTAATATTCGGACCTTAAGCAGCGACCGTTTATCATAAATAACAAGTGATCCGTTTTAATGCCGTTTACCGAAACTGTTCATAATATTGTGCTCCGTAAAATAATCGCATGCATTATTCATGGCCCCAAATTGTACCATTTTGTTACTTCTCTTAGATTGATGGTCGTTTAGCTTGGCGGCCATTTTTATTTACTTATACAAGGGCTGAAGTTCTTAGTTCTGAATGGAATGTTATGTCTTAATTATGCAAGATCTAAATAGATCAAAATGCAAAAAAAAATGAGCAAAAGTGAAAACAAATTGATAAGAATAATATTAATGTTTTATTATGACTCATGAAATGCAGATAGAAGTCCCTTTGGAGTTAAGATTTATACAATTAGGTAATCAAGTTTGTATTTTTTGACGTTTTACGTTTTTTACGATGGGGGTGCAAAGGGGGCGAAGTGTAGTGAACTATTACGTTCTATTGTAAACAACCTTAACTTTTATTAACATTCAAACATCGTACGGACTTAAACACACACTATTATCTAATCTATTTTCGATTCAAACTTAATACGTGGGATCCACTTCGGATTCCAAGCGGGTTGCTGTGAAATTAGGGCTTTAACTAAATTACATCGGCGACTGTGTTTTACCTACTGATCGTATCGGGGTGTAAGCTTGTGCTAGCCCTGGGAGATGAGAGATAGCGATGTGGAACCACCCCTACGTAGTGACTATTGCATGTTCGTAAGTGTTTCATGTTCGTATTAAACATAAAGATAATCCAGTCTCGTTAAACAGGCTTGTTTAATAATTTTGCCTTTGAAAGTTTTTTTTCTGAAATAATTGTTGCTCACAGTTTATATTTAAAGAAAGGAATGATTAAATTCTTGTCTGATTTAATTAGACATCATAATTAGATATCGAAATTCAAAATGATCATTTTGTTTGAACTTGTGTAAGTAATAAGAATCTGTGACTTGTTTTGTTTTGAGACACCGCCGCCATTTTGCATTTCACCCCTTTGTTCTAACAAGGAAATTCAACCCGTTTATTTAGGCGTTTACCTAAATAAACGGCTTAAATTTCCTTGTACCACTAAAATTAACTATCACAACCTCATTCAGAATCATACCAATAAATTCAGAATAAACATAATAAATCTGGTATAAAATCAACTAATTTGTCAACTACCCGCCTGAAGTTCATGTTTCAACCCCCACTTAACCCGTCGCAGCCGAGTCGCGATGATGAATATTCATACGGCGCGTTATTACGTTTGTTTAGCGTAACAGTAAGTTGTTTGTAGCAATTAATAGCGAGCTAGCGCCATTTTGATTTTGGAGATGTACTTACAGACGGTGGGAGAAGGGTGGAAATTTTTGATAGGCCTTACGATTACTTTTGAACAGATTTTTCTCAAGTCAACCGTAAATTGAGTTTCACGGTATTTCATACAATTTCGCAAGTCTTTCATTTTGGAAATGAAGAAATCGATTTCAACTAACTTTTTTTGTATATATATAAATTAAGAGTTCAAGATTTATTTGGCTAAGCAATAGGGGGGGGGGGGATTGCACTAAAAGCAATAATACCGTGAGATCCCATACAATTTGGAGTTGCTATCGGTTATAGAGCGTCACAACCTGTGGGTTTTCAAAGAAATTGTGATAGGTCGACCACTTCATCACTTACCATCACGCCAGCTTATCAATAATCCTTATCTAATGTTATAATTACGCAATTATAACGTTAGTTAGGAGTTTGTTCCACGCCTTAATTGCCAAATCGATTTAATTAAATTATGGTACAGAGATAGATGGAACCCTGGAGACAGAGTCACGTAAACGCAAGCGGAGCCGCGAGCATAAGCTAGTTAATAAATGAAAAAAAAAAAAGGAATTGGTTGTCTGTAAAGTCAGTTTACGGACGATAATTTTACGTGATAAAATCCCCAGCAATTCTTGGTTTTCATACAATTCTCAAAACAGATATAGCTCGTACGCGTTAATTTGACACCTGGTTCGGCACATTTCGAATGACTTTTTGAGGATTTAATTAAAATTGAACAATTCGATTTCGTTTAAATGATATATTTTTTTTCATCGAAATCGAATTGCTCAGTATAACTTAAAACGTAATTCGAGCTAGGTGCCAAGTTAACACGTACGGGTAATACAATTCCCAGTAAAAGGTAAATACAACAAAATTTCCACATAACCAAGTTGTTTGAACGTTAATCATTATGATCTCGGATCATAAATCTATCGTTTACGCGCTCCGAATGACCCGTTCCTCTCAGTTGAGTTTATTACTCATGCGTTTTGTCGCTCCTCTGATCTTCCAGGGTTTAGGAGACGTACTGGCAATACTGGCAGTTAGTTTTATGTAACGTGTGTTTAAAAACGACAGTTATGAGATTAACAGTCGTAGCTTGTGATGGAGAAGATGGAATACGTTTGCTTCTGTTCATCATCAAATCAACCGAAAGACGTCCACTGCTGGACATGGGCCTCCCCCAAGCGTCGCCACAACGACCGGTCCTGTGCGTCTCGCCGCGACTTTCACCAGGTCATCGGTCCACCTTGTGGGAGGCCTTCCAACGGCCTTGCTTGTATTGTGATTCTATTAATAGTTTTTATTGTTAGGTTGGTAACTTTATTGCGATGGATGTATGAGGGATGACATGAAAGAGAAGGCAGAAAATGATAGCTTGACGTTTGACAGGGTAAAGACGAAGAAGAAAATGTGTTCCGCTGACTCCAAGTAACATGGGATAAGGATAGGAAGATGGCAGACAAGCTTATTTCTGCACAAGTTTCTTTTATCATTTTCATGATAGGTATAGGTGATACAGAAGATAATGTCCTTCATGTCATGTATTATGACATGTGTTCAGAAGTGGCCTTTCTACTTTCACACAGTAGTTTGATAGTAATAGTTCACTAGATCGAAATTTCGTTCATGTTGACCAATCTCTCACTAGAGGCCAGCTCCGATGCAGAAGATATTATAGCGTATAAGTGTGTGCGAACAAGGCGCACTTTTTCCACACTCGTGTAGTACCTACATAAGTCGGATTCACCTAGAAAGGTCTAAAATAATTAAATCCATTCAGCACAATCGTTTCTTGTAAACAAATCCTTAATACACAACCTACAGAACATTGTAAAACGAAGCAAAACACTCAACAATCACCACTGACAGCTATGCAAATCGCGGATTACTAACACATAACTCCGTCTATTTCCAACTAGTAATGAGTTCACAAATACGCCGACATTAGACTATCGTCGGGGCATAGATCATAGAGCGGACGTGTACTGCAATTAAATGGCCGACCGTCATGCGGGTGTAAATCATTAGTAGCGCTTAGCAAGCAGCGGCCGGGTGAGGCTAAGATGACGATTAGTAGTATAAAGGGAGTAAGTGTGAAGGTTGGATGTGGTATATATAGAACAAGAATTTAGGATTAGTGGGCCAATTATGAATGTATGCGATGACGTAAGAGATGATTGGGGTAAATCATTAGTAGCGCTTAGCAAGCAGCGGCCGGGTGAGGCTAAGATGACGATTAGCAGTATAAAGGGAGTAAGTGTGAAGGTTGGATGTGGTATATATAGAACAAGAATTTAGGATTAGTGGGCCAATTATGAATGTATGCGATGACGTAAGAGATGATTGGGGTAAATCATTAGTAGCGCTTAGCAAGCAGTGGCCGGGTGAGGCTAAGATGACGATTTGTAGTATACAGGGAGTAAGCGTGAAGGTTAGATGTGGTATAGAACAAGTATTTAGGATTACAGGACCAATTATGATTGTATGCGATGACGTAAAAGTAGATTGGGGTAATTCATTAGTAGCGCTTAGCAAGCAGCGGCCGGGTGAGGCTAAGATGACGGTTTGTAGTATACAAGGAGTTAGTATGCAGGTTGGATGTGGTATAGAACACGTATTTAGGATTAGTGGGCTAATTATGATTGTATGCGATGACGTAAGAGTTGATTGGGATAAATGATTAGTAGCGCTTAGCCAGCAGCGGCCGGGTGAGGCTAAGGTGACGGTTTGTAGTATACAAGGAGTTAGTATGCAGGTTGGATGTGGTATAGAACAAATATTTAGGATTAGTGGGCTAATTATGATTGTATGCGATGACGTAAGAGTTGATTGGGATAAATCATTAGTAGCGCTTAGCAAGCAGCGGCCGGGTGAGGCTAAGGTGACGGTTTGTAGTATACAAGGAGTTAGTATGCAGGTTGGATGTGGTATAGAACCAATATTTAGGATTAGTGGGCTAATTATGATTGTATGCGATGACGTAAGAGTTGATTGGGATAAATCATTAGTAGCGCTTAGCAAGCAGCGGCCGGGTGAGGCTAAGATGACGGTTTGTAGTATACAAGGAGTTAGTATGCAGGTTGGATGTGGTATAGAACAAATACTTAGGATTAGTGGGCTAATTATGATTGTATGCGATGACGTAAGAGTTGATTGGGATAAACCATTAGTAGCGCTTAGCCAGCAGCGGCCGGGTGAGGCTAAGATGACGGTTTGTAGTCGATAAGGACAATTTATGAAAATTGGATGTGACAATGATTAACTTTGCAAACAACGATTCCTAAACCTGTGCAATAAACTACCCTTTATTTAAAAAGTGTGTTCAAGGATAAAACTATTACTGGTTGCGTATGTAACCTATTCTCGTTAATTGAATCAAATCAAAGGATTTCTTAAGTGCAAGTTGCAGCTGTTCAGCAATGTGCGCTTCCCGTTCTAACTTGAACATTACGTAGCCTATTGGTTGAATGGTTTAAATGCGATAGTGTTACAATAAGCTGAGTAATCTAACGTATACTTTCTGTTTATTTCCAGAGTAATGGCAACAACTACATGACGGGCGAGCCGCGTCGCAAACGCGAGCCGCCCGCGCGACCCAACCACATTCTGCTCTACACCATCATCAACCCGGCCTATCCTATCACTGTGGTAAGTACATCTTTTATTATTTTGTCACCATGATGCACTACCTGTAAGACTGTCATTCATAGTTTGGTCTTCGTCATTATTATTATGAGCTCTCTTAATCAGAAAGATTACCATAAAACATCATATTTATTAGTTTATTATATTAGCATTATTATATGTATTTAATTAGTATTATATATATTATTTTTTGTATAGTTTAACTAAATTCCGTTTTAAATTGTATTTATTTGCTGTACACCTACCACAGTGTATTTCTTTTTAACCCAAAGGTTGACTGGTAAAGAATGCCTCGTTGCATTAGGTACCACTATTGTACATGACGTATGTTGACGTATGGCGACGTAGTTATGACTCGCACTAGTGGTTGTAGATAAAGTGTCATTCTATTAGTGATGGCTATTGTCGACATGCCAAAATATAAGAGATCTATCACGTGATGTTTCGACAGCGTTTGCTAAACATTTTACGATCGCCTTTGCCACGCTAGTGCTGGCAGAATGTCACTTGTCTATAAACGACTGCAGCAGGCAGCCGAAGTCGACCACATTAAGCATCAAGCGCTTAAAGTCCTTTTTGTAAGCAACGCTTTATCTTTTTGCTGCCTTTGACGCGCTGGATCTGAGTGCCATATTTAAAAAAAAAAATTGTTTAAGGAAGCAAACGTTCCTTGAAAATACATACTAATACTGTTCAAATATTCTCTTAGAATATGTATCAATACACCCTGGATCAAATCCTACTTTCATAATCATTACTCAATTCCACCTCAATCAGAAACCAATTAAAACATCTTGTATTTCAACAAGAAAAACAAAATATCCTCAAAGATGAAATTGTACGAAGATACTTAAAATTAATCGGTTCCTAATCGTACATGATCGGTAAAGTTCGTCGATTCCGATCCTCTGCTACAGCGTCATTTAACGGTAAAACGTGCCTATGAGTTTGATAACTTTGATAGGGTTTTGCCCGATTCCTATAATGTTTGATCAGGCGAATGATGGGAACCCATTAGACGTCTAAGTTAAGTTGATAACTGTTACTTTCTATTTAATTATGACAAGCCCACCACACTGTATCCAGGCACTGCAACTCCTGAAAGCCAGTATGAATAGTGATCACCAAAAAAGCGCAGAGCCAATAAAGCTCGGTGAGTCCTGGAGAAACGATTTAACTGTCCTGGATCCTGCAACGAAATTATACAGAAAATAACAGCATAAGAGTAAGAAAGACGTAATTTCCACTTATATCCTTATCAAGCAGGAGGCAGAACAGTTAGGCCAACAGGCAAAAAGGGACGTTACAACTAGTGTAAACCCAGTAGACAAAGACCACAGAACCAAGAAAACCTATTCAATCTTGACTTATAGCCCCATGTAACAGCTTTCAGGAAAAATACTGGTATTCAGCTGAATCCGGTTTGACTGTAAGCCGACCCTAATATAGTTGGGAAAAAGCTAAGCAGATGATTTTACAGCTTTCAAGAAACACAGATAAACATTTTTAATCTAGATTTGCCATCCCTAAGCAATCCGCAAGTTTCATCAGAGTTTGAATGTTCGCAAGTTTTCATATTGTTGTTGCTATTAAAATTGTGTTTGTGCAAGTCTTTGTGCTGGCCACTTGATGTTGTAAAGAAGAAAAGTTGTTGAAGTTTTGATTCGGTTTGTTTGTTAGTTTACTTTTTATTGTTAAACGAATGTTTTAATTATCTGTGCTGTGTAACGGGCGTGCCTAGAACTCGTGGGAGTCTTACAAGTATTTTGACTAGTAGGGACCTATATTAACGACAGACGAGTACATAACCTATTTTTTTTATTTTTTATTTATATATGCTTTATTGTACACCAAATTTAAAAATACGTACAGAAAATCTTAAACTAATAACATACAATTGACTGCCTTATCGCATTCCGCGATCTCTTCCAGGCAACCTGGAATGGAAAGTGAAAGCCTGGACACGAAATGGGGTTGCACTTGGTGCTAATATAGTTACATAGAAAAACAAAACATACAGAAATACAGCATTACAGTATAACAGCTACTAAAATAGATACATAAATACATACATATTTAATATATAAGTAAGAAAGTGTGTAACAATTATTAAAATTACAACGAGATAGGAATCACAGTGACAAGTAGTGTTCCTTAACAAGCTTTTTAAAAACTGGCAGCGATTTATATATATTTTGTCTGCTAAGGATCACGAATCCATCTTTTAACTGTAGTGATTTCTGGCTGTCACCTATTTGACATTTTACTGTGGCGATTAGGGGGTTTCAGCCAGTAGTCGTTAACAGCGCTAGTGGCACTAGTACTTATCGATTTCAATGTGGAATACATTGTTACTCGTTCTTCAACCACACTGGTCCTTTTTTAATGGGGTAGCTCTTGACTCTAGTCTAGGTCAGAGATGACAGAGACAAAGCCTACGATGGAGCGAGCTTACCCAGAAGGAGCCTGTGCACTCTTAACTTTGAAGAGATTAGGGTTGTAAGCGTTTGGAAACACAGACGCAGGGAGAGAGTTCCACTCCTTGGCTGTGCGCATTATAAAAGACGTCCGGAAACGCTAAGTGCGAATTGGTGGAATAGCTACAAGGTAGGGATGGTAAGATGCAGTGCGTCTGGATGTTCGATGGTAGAAGGGGGCCGGTGGAATGAGGTCGTGGAGTTTTTGGGCACACTCACCGAAGTACAATCTGTAGAAGACCGACAAGCAGGCAACCCTACGGCGATGATTTTATATTCAATTCAATCTTTCATGTCGTTACTCAATTGTATCTCCTCGAGTTCCTCTTTTTATTGAAAACTAAAATGGCGCCTTTTGGGTAATTTTGCGACTTATGCTAATATCACCACTAAAGCCAGAAAAACCTGGTTAAAAACCATCTTGTAACTTCCTTATTTTCCCAAGACATAATACATCTTAATGTTATCTCTCCCTGTATCTTCCCTAAAACAAAAGCCAAAACTCTGTCCCCATACATGCAAACTTCACGCTATCAGCACAAAGGAGCTGAGCAGACATGGTATATCACGACGACGGAACAATTTTAACTTGGCTTCGTATTTCAGAATTACACGCTCTATGAAACTTAACAAGCGGTTAAACTTTCAGTTTTGGCTGATGTGTGGGGATTAGTTTAGAAGAACTTGTGTTTACGAAGATTTTGGTTATAATGGATTCGATGTGTTGTATAACACCCTGATTTTTAGGGTTGCGTACCCTGCCTAAGCCTTTGCGTCTGTCCGTCCGGCCGTCCGTCTGTCTGTCAGCGGGCTGTACCTCAAAAACCGTAATAGGTAGACAGTTGAAATTTTCACAGAGAGTGTATTTCTTTTGCCGCTATAACAAAAAGTAATAAAAATTAAATTAAATATTAAAGGGGGCTCCCATAGAAGAAACTTGTTTTTTTTTTCGGTTTATGGTAGGTACGTGTGAGAGCAAGACTCGCACTTGGCCGGTTTTTAGGGTTCCGAAAAAAAAAACGGAACCCTTGTTGGATCACTCGGGTGTCTGTCTGTCCGTCTGTCTGTCTGTCTATACCCAAACACGGACGCGTTACGTAAATTATATTTTTTTTAGTGCGGGGTTCACTTTTGGGGGTAAAACAAGAAAATTAAAAAAAAAAAGTTTCTTGGACAATATCGTGTGACATCAAATGAAAGGGCTTACTGTGAGGGTCTTAATTATATTTTATCATAATTTTAAAATAAATGGTTTTGAAGTTATTAAAGAAACTAGACGAAAAATGACCATTCCCCCCCCTTATCTCCGAAACATCTGAGCCTAAAATTTTGAATAAAATGGAGATAATAGATCTTTGCCTATAGATTACAGGAATTAATTATAAGAAGTCTATAGTATTAAAATAACATGCTAAAAAAATAAAATTCGTTTGGAACTCTTTGCACGCGAGTCCGACTCGCACTTGGCCAGTTTTTTATCACCAATCTGCCTAGCTTCTTCCCAACTAGGTATATATGTTGGAGTCGAATTCGCCTGACCAGATGCAGGCGAATACCAGTACTTCCCATAGATGTATGAAATTAGTTTCCACCAAATTTTCATTAAAAACAGGAGAAAATCCCTCACAAGACGTTTTCAACGACACATAATAAACAAACAGCGATCTATCTCTCCCTGCCAGCCAAGTTAGCGCCATACTTCTTATCTGAAATCCTCAATTTTGAGTCGCGAGGCTATAAAGCTGAACAAGTGAAGTCTGTAACCATACGTCAAGCTGATAACTGGGAACGTTCACGTACCGAAGGGTTGTTTTTTAGTCGAGTTAGGTACTGTGTTTACGTAATATGTCTTGGATGTAAGGTATATTTTAGACGGCAGTTTTATGCCTGTTTCTCATGCTAGAAAGTCTTTTTATTTATTTGTTTTATTTTATTACAACGGTTTAAAACCAATTACAGTAACTAAAGCACAAAAACTACTAAACAAAAACAAATAGGAAAACACAGATAAAAAATGGGTTATGCACAGGCATATCCCGAGGTTGGAACCTTTTTTGCCTGCCATAAGTCTTTTAATTGAAAGTTTTAATTATTTTATTTTATTTTTTGTTGTTTGCACAGCACACGAATTATCATCATCATATACAAAAGTCTCCCGTTACTGAGTGATTGAGTGAGTGACTGACAGACATCGCACAGCTGAAACTACTGGTCGTAGAAAGCTGAAATTTTTGCATGTAGGTTCCTTGGGCAGAGTAGGGGAGCACTAAGAGAGGATTTCCAGAAAATCTTACGGGAACGGGAAAAAACGGGACATGCGCGTACGACGACGTCACGGACAAAAGTTAGTTTTCTATATACTTTTGAGTGAGTTACTGACAGACATCGCACAGCTGAAACTACTGGTCGTAGAAAGCTGAAATTTTTGCATGTAGGTTCCTTGGGCAGAGTAGGGGAGCACTAAGAGAGGATTTCCAGAAAATCTTACGGGAACGGGAAAAAACGGGACATGCGCGTACGACGACGTCACGGACAAAAGTTAGTTTTCTATATACTTTTGAGTGAGTTACTGACAGACATCGCACAGCTGAAACTACTGGTCGTAGAAAGCTGAAATTTTGGCATGTAGGTTCCTTAGGCAGAGTAGGGGAGCACTAAGAGAGAATTTCCAGAAACTCTTACGGGAACTGGAAAAAACGGGATATGCGCGTACGACGACGTCACGGACAAAAGTTAGTTTTCTTTATACTTCTTTTTTTTCAAATATTATTTTACTGTCAATTATATTCACAAAACCTGTCATCGTGACCGCATATTCACATGCACTCTAGTCTGTTTAGAAGACAACAATATCGAATAGCACCATTGAACTCTTACTGTGTCTTCCTTTATTTAAACAAAAAATGCTTCGTACCTTACGATCATTTCAAAAAATCGCTTAGACAGGTATCCACGCTCATATCCACCATAAAAAGACCCTTAGAAATCTATCGACCGTGCGCTACACTTCCATAGAGCCACTAAACTTAAAGTAGTTACAGTTTTTATGGATCCTTAGCAAGTTCTGGTCGTTACATACAATTGTTAGTAGAAATGTTAGACGATAGATATCTAGGTGTTAGAAGTGTTCAAGAAGAAATTGTGACTGGAGACCAAGGAGTTTTTTTATGGGAGAACTAGGTCTTGGCTTGAGAATCAGGAATTTCTGATCAACACGCGTGTTCGAAAATTCCTGTTTTAGGAATGTACCGGATTTCAGGAGTTTTGATTGAGAAAGATTAGACTTTGTATGACGAGAACTTCTGTATATAAGTTATTCGTTGAAGTCTGATGTTGACCAAGAAATGTATTTAGCATTTACGGACCATATGATACCCTAACTTGAAACATCAGTAAAAACAGTACACATATAAACATAGTTGGCGCGAAGACGGCAAATGTCTAAATTAAAGTAAGTTTCTCTTAAAACTTATCTAGCATTTGTCCAAGTCACCATCCACAGCAACAATTCACAAAATTAATCTCCAAGACTAAACTCAAGAATCTCACCAATCAAACATTTCTTCGAGTCAAAATAACCTTGTAACTTTCTACCCCTGCCTAACCCTCTCCCCCTCTTTCAGGCACAAAAGGCACATCTCTACAACAAAACAAACAATACTGTAGCACTAATTTGAGCCTCAATGGTACGCAGCGAAACGTTAGGACCTGTTGCGTTGCGTTGCCGCGCCATTACACTGCCGAGCAATGGAATGGGATAGTTTTTGAACTTTGGTACTTTTGACCCCGCGTATGCTCAAGTGGAGCGGGGGAGGGTTGTGATTTTCATGGGTTTTGTTTTGTGTGTAGGGTGTTGTAAGGTCAAATTTTATAGCTTTGTGGATCAGATATAGAGGAATATGAGGTTTTCAAAAGACAACTAATTTATTTGACCAAGAGCGTCTATTTTGAACTTATAATACTTTCTTACTGAAAACGATTGAAGTAAATAAAGTTAGTTATCTGTTTGAAAACAACTCTCTGACTGTTGTTGACTTGCCAAGGGATTATGGTATTAACTAAGCTAGGCGCCAGATAAATGTGCAATAACGTCCACAACATCCCACATACATTTATTGACATTCTTAATATCAAAAACAGAGATTAAGACATAAAGCTATCTTGAATTGACTTCTATCGTGATTCTTTACGTTCTTTAGTAATGAAAAACGATTCATAGTTTATTGTTCGGGGGTATCTACGAAGGGATATTAGGGAAAGGTCAATGTACTTTATTGCAAGTTTATCTGACGCCTACAATGGTTACTGGGTTGTGGAGGTGAGATGGGCAGCAGCTCCATGTAAAATAGATAGGTCCTGGTATTCAGATGCATCCGGTTATTCTGGAAACCGACCCAAAGTTGGGAAAAATCTAGGCAGATAGATTTGGTCTATTCCAAAATGTCTCCTTGTCAAATCCATGAAAAAATTAAAACCTGTCATGACAAGCCAAACATAGGAATCGGGGCAATACCTAGTTTTTCTCGAAGCGTTTTGTCGTAATTAAATTAGGTAGGTATTAATTTTCACCTAACCCTACACAGGCACTTACGATCAATGCTACACACACAGCGATTGTTATTGTCATTATTTTACAAAACACCCTGTACATTTATTTACTACGCTGTTTCAGCAACGCTACATCCCATTCCAAAAACTTTGTTTCACAGACAACTTTTGCAACACGAGTTTCAGGCAGGTGAAAAATTAAGTTGTCAAGTTGAGCATTTGACAAAATGGGATGACGCTGAAGTGTTGTTCCGGTTAAATGTAGTGGAAATACAGGCGTTTGAGATAGGCTGTTTCGGAATTAAGAAAAAAGAAGACTTATTTATTTGTCACGCTTAGATACAAAACATGTAGGTATGTATGTACAAGGTAAATTTTTCAGGTGTGCTTCGATAGCTAAATCCGAAATTGTAAGGAGTAACGAAAAACATTGAAAGGAGTCTCAAAGCCCTATTTTGATGAACACTAAAATAGGCTACGAGAGCGAATTACTTGCAAAAATGACAAACATGTACCATCCTACTATGCTCAAGTAATACTTTATTCAACAGCATTGAGATTGCCTTTATTCAGTGTGTTTTTACTAGTGATAACCAAATAAATATTTCTGTTCTCCCTTGCCATTCAATAACAAGACCAAGTCCTATACCTAGGTACAGGTTGATTTTGTGATCATTAGATTTATCAAAACCCATGCATGCAGTCAGGGCCATGCATGCAATGGAGTGTCAGTGGTTGACTACTGGAAAGTCATAATGACGCTTTTATATCCAGTGGTCAACCACTGACACTCCATTGAAAGAAATGGCATAGAATCTTGTCAAAATCAACCATAATGAAATCAATGATAGACCATTCTGACACTTGTAATAGCAGACTTGGGGCCCAGGTCAATACAAGTGGCAGATTATATTGCACAGGGTTTCAAAAACGGAGACCAAAGCCTCATAATCTCCCCCTCAACCAAATCAATCTCCCATGGCCCCACTTCCCATAATTACAATATTATGGTAAAACATCCCCCATACATTACTGCTGTCGACAATTTGTCACGCTCCCGTGCAGTTATGGAGACGAGCAGTACTAATGAGGGATGTTATGCAGCTTCGACTTTGACTCCGATAAGGCAGAAGTTCCGACTGGTATTGCACCTCCGCAGCTCCGGTTGCGACTTCGGCTCCGACACTTTATCAGTATAATGTTGCCACAGATTTGGCAAATGTTTTACAGCGTCGGCCGCCGGAAGGCCAAAGAAAAGATGGATGGATTGTTATGAAAGAAAATGGAGTTAGTGATGGCGTGACGGCTGACATGAGAATGGAAGAAAAAAACGTGTTGCGCCGACCCCAAGTAACATGCGGCATAAGGGCAAGAAGATGATGACTTTTTCAACCTCATTCAGCTTTATTGGTCAATTCATTTGATTTAATTTGCTAACTGTTATTGAAAACTTAACTATTTTCATATTCAACACCTATGATATGCAGGATTTATTGTATTTTTATTTAAATTAAAGAGGCTGACTGAATAGTATTTGTACCTACTATTTTATTTTATTAGGCCTGCCCTTAACACATCGCTTCTGCCACCACCATCTCCGACTCCGATTCCGTTTCTGACTCCGACAAACCAAATTTCGAAACTCCGACTTCAGTTCCTCCACCTCAGTAACATCCCTGGCATTAATGTAACAACTAATCGATCATGGGTTCGATGCTCGGTTTTGGAGATGTTTTCATGTGGTTCAGATGTTATGTTTTTGAGGGTAGATGTTGTAGGTTTTGGTTATGATAGATGGGGAGATGGATTAATTATTCTGAGAAGATATAATGTCAGGTACAGTGTTTGTATAGCTGCGAGTTTCTATCACATTCGATGTTGTATTGGTTTTTTGCCAAAGACTTCCACTTACCGGTGCCATCGAAATGATGCTTATCCATATTTATTTTATTCAGCGTTATCAATGGTTCCTCTCCCTATTCTGCACAAATCCGTGCATTCTTCCGGGAGAAGCCTATGACACTTCGCGATACAAAATGCAGTATAAAAAGAATTATCGTAATCCGGTCAGTATTTCGAAAATATTTTATGCGAACTTAAAAAAAAAAAAAACAATTTTACTATTAGTTCTTAATATTAGTATTCGTTTTTAATATAAGAATTCTTAATATTAGTTATTACAGTTTATTTCATTTTTATTGTGTTAGCTCAAGATTGCGACAATAGCCAGTTCCCAAGCCGGTCCCTCGACTGAAGTCTAAAGCCATTTGCTCTTTACATTTGAAGTGAAACTTTATCTATAAAGAGACGTGTAAATTAGGCTTCAAACAAGTTTTAAACAGATTACTTTAGTCACCCGATTCAGTACGCATATGGCCGTACGGCCTGTTTATGTAAATAGGGCTATTCACATTAGCTATTTAGAGCCGCGAGGGAGTGAACAAATCGATTGAGCGATATTACTCTATTGCTAAGTAGATAAATACGTATACGTATTCATAGTGCGTACAGCTAAGGAGTGGAATTCCCTGCCAGAGTCTGTGTTTCCAGATAGCTACCACCTGGGAGTCTTTAAGACAAGAGTGAATAGGTTGCTTCTAGGCAAACGCGCTCCATCTTCGACCGCATCATCGCTTACCATCAGGTGAGATAGTGGTCAAACGTATGCCTATCTAGAGTAAAAAAAAAAAAATACGTTTTGAAGCCCATAGCAATTATGGGCTCGTTATAATAGGTTCATTCAAATCCTTGCATTTCACCAAAAAGCAGATTACTTCATTACTGATAGGCACACGTTTAATCAGTCTCTGGCTTTTTTGTAAGGAATTCCTCAAAGGATACTCTCCCTCTGGGGAGAGCAGTGAGCTATGTCGGACTTTTACCGATTAAAACGCATAGTTCCTACTGCTACCTTAAGTCGGGCCTGCAGACGGCGAGCATTGAGTGGCTCGCCGTCCGATCAGAACCAGGCCTGGGTCGACGGTTTTGTGCATTTGGGTTGGATGTTCACCATAAATCAGTAGCACATCGCAGTACGTCTGTTTGTACATTTAATAAAGACTTTGCCTGTTCATTTTCTGTGTTGAGAACTTGAGCCGTTTTCATCGCTTTATTTATTTGGCTCACCAACAATTGAATACACTCATACAATTATGGGTTACATACAATCAAATTCGGGTTTAGTGTATCAATCTCTAACAGGTAAGCACATCATGCATTTATACTGGTTAAATTGAAATTGTATAAATGCTACTTACAATTAGAGGGTAATTAAATACACAAATTGCAATCAGGCTCCTCAAGCCAAATTCAGAACTAAAAATTGAAATAAAACATTAAAAATCATGGTCAGAAATAAAATTACAATCGAATTAAAATCATAATAAAATTATATCAATTCAAAATAGTTAAAATTAAACATAACAAAATTAAAATTAAACATACCAAAATTAAAATTAAACATAACAAAATTAAAATCCAACAGAAATTTAATCAAGATGAATTCAACAGAGTCATAATTAAAAACAAAAAAATAAATACCTAACCGAAAACAAAATCGAACTAAATTCATACGGATATCATAACCAAATTGAATTAAAATAAAAACTTTCTGGTTATCCTGTGTCTTTCTAAAAGTATTGTTCAGTGTTCCTTCATTTCAGTTTTATTGTTTCCTGAAATATGCTTTTCCCAGAAACACTTCAATAATAATTATCATTATACTTTTGTTTCTTAACTCGAACAAGAAACTGAAGAGTACATCGTTATCTTTTATTGTTATGTCTCACGGAATATCTTTATGATTTGAAAATAATAGGAAATTTTGAATGTATAGCATTTCAGGAACAAATTGACAGCAACATTAAGATTTGCATTTAGGTCTCTTAATTAAATCTAGTCGATGACATACGTTCCGTAGACCACATTTGGTCGTTACGGATTCTTTGTCAGCTGTGTGGACAGCGAACCTGTAATAACCTAGATCTCGCAGCCCATTTAAAAAGCGAGTCCAGCAGTGCTATTCTGTAAATAACTATTTCGATATCTAACGTCACCTGAGTGACAGAGCTCACTAAGTGAGCTTCATCACACACAATCTAAGGTTTAATATAAATACGAATTTGATCATCTCGGATGTCGCTGCAAAGACACGAAAATGTTGTTACAGAATAGCACTACAGAGACGTTTGGGACTTCAACGGAATTTCATTCCATCGAAATTAAAACACGTTCCTTTAAAATAGATAAAACGATGACCATGTATGCCATGAATAAATTCTAAGAGAGTGTTCTGCTGAGCTGACGCTTAATCGACTCAGCATCGTCACAAGATTAAAATGAGTCACTCATCAGCGGGTAGCCGATGGATGCGAGACGCACAGGACCGATCGTTGTGGCGACGCTTGGGCGAGGCCTATGTCCAGCAGTGGACGTCTTTCGGCTGATATGATGATGATGATGATGATGACTTATAAAAATGGGACGCTGAAAAACAAAACAGCTTTAATAAGCAAAGCCCAGCAGGGTAAGCTCGCTCCATCGTAGACTTTGTCTCTGTCATCTCTGACCTAGACTAGAGTCAAGAGCAAACCCACCTCTTATAAAAAAAAGTATTAGGTAAGTACATGACACTCCATTAAAATGGTTTTTGTGTTGATATCAACTATACTTTATAGACATTTGTTTTGAAGTCCATAACTATAGTTTTCTATGCAATAGTCTAAAGTGGCAGTGGGCAGGGCACATTGTTCGCAGTACAGATGGAAGTTATAAAGCTTCAAAGGTTACAATTAAAAAGAGAAGTCCGATATGAATTGTGACGTCAAAGTTCTTGCCGCCTATACAGTTGCCATAGAAAACAGCGTTTTCGCGAGAGGGACGGATACATTTGTTTAAAATAATTATACCTCGTTTGTTTTTCGAGCAATTTTGATTCTATTTTCACTGTTAGTATTATATTTGTGTATATTTTTAGATAAACTATATAACGATAATAAATATTTTTTTCGTGCATATTCTCTACTGGCGCGAAAAACGATTTGGGAACACATTCATAGTGCGCACAGCTAAGGAGTGGAATTCCCTGCCAAAGTCTGTGTTCCAGATAGCTACAACCTGGGAGTCTTTATGTCAAGAGTGAATAGGTTACTTCTGGGCAAACGTGTTCCGTCTTCGACCGCATCATCGCTTACCATCAGGTGAGATAGTGGTCAAACGTATGCCTATCAAATGTAAAAAAAAAAGTAATTTGAAGACTGACGACGACGGACGGACGGCATAAACTACCCTACTGTACAGAAATATTTCGTACACAGAAGACTAAGTTTTCTCAATATAATTCCAAGTTGTTTCATATTAAACTACGCTTGGAGGAATTTGTTTCACTCGCTGTTTTATTTCTAAGCTGCGTTATTGTCATGAATACAGTATGAGATTGTTTTTCTCCGTATTTTTTATTTGTGGTTGCTTTGAGGAAGTGTATGATATTTTTATTATGGTGAGTTAAAGGTGTGGACACATCATCGTTTTTAATCTGTAGGTACTTTTGGATATTTTAAATGACATAGTGGAATACTGCAGATGGTACGATCACGATTACCGCTGTCTTTGAATAATAATTGTGCAATGACAGAAGCCTCTGGTGCTTTACCAATCCAATGAGGTCGTAAATTAGGTACTTGTCTCGTGTTAAAAAGCTAAATATTGTGAATAACTTGCTGGCTGGAAAAAAGGCAGTAAATAACTCACAATCCAATGCTCGGTTTCTGAGGTACTAACCAACCAATGGCGTTATGACAAAAAGCGTTAACGGTCAGATAAACTATCAATAAAAACCTCAGAACCGGGCATTACTAGCAAACTCCTATTTAGCAATACATACGTGAACTCTACCGTCCGTGCTCCATCATCAACCATCATCACTTTTTATGTAGTCAAACGCGAGCCTATGATAAAAAACTGGCCAAGTGCGAGTCGGACTCCCGTGCAAAGGGTTCCGAACGAATTACATTTTTTTTAACATGTTATTTTAACACTATAGATTTGTTATAGGTTTTCCTGTAATCTATAGGTTACCTCCATTTTTTTTTCAAAATTTTAGGCTCAGTAGTTTCCGAGATAAGGGGGGGAATGATCATTTTTCGTCTTATTTCTTGAATAACTTCAAAACCATGTAATTTAAAATTATGAAAAAAGAAAAAATAAATAAAACCCTCACAGTAAGCCCTTTCATTTGATATGTCACGCTATTGTTCAAAAAACCTTTTTAATTTTCTAATTTGACCCCCAAAAGTGACACTCATACTAAAAATTTAATGATTTACGTAACGCGTCCGTGATTGGGTCACAGAAGTCCATAGTGTACCAAATTTCAACAGAATCGGTCCAGTGGATCCGGAGAAAATTATGGCTAGGATAGACGGACAGACAGACAGACACCCGAGTGATCCTATAAGGGTTCCATTTTTTGTTCGAAACCCTAAAAAGCTATCGCCTCGTAGAAGACTTGTATATTGTTACTATGTTCCTTAGTTTTCCCCATAAAATAACACATTCCACAGAACGTCCTCGTTCGATGATGTGTCCACACCATTATTTCGCCGGACGCAAGCCCTTATTTCCTAAGGTAAGGTACATGGAGCGTTAGAATCGTCCTTTTTATAAGCTCTCTAATCTTTATATTTATCTAACGACCCACCTTGAGGACATTTTGGGGGATACAGGATTCTCGGGGGAGTGTTTTAAGATGTCTGCTCAGTATCTCAGCATTCTCAGTGTCTTTTGTTACACATAAAATGTAATCACTTTATTCATGAACGTAGGTAATTTAGTTGTATTATTTTAGCCTGCTTTGATTTTGCAAATTTAGTTAATCTAATGGAAGATACTAGCTAAGTGTGTTAGTTGCTGGGGTGTATGTTGGCCACTTCTTCGTTCCAGCTAAAACACTAGGAAGTGGTGACGGGCTGGGCAATTTGGGGGACTGTCTTCTTGTAAATTTTGACGTTCAAAAAGTGCTGATTTTCAGCCTAGTTTTAATAAATACCTTTTGATTTTAAGTTGATTTAGCTAAAAAATACTACTTTTAGGCGAATTTATTTAGGACTGACTTTGCCTTTACAATTTCGCTTACGTGTTCTGATCGGGAAAAAAGTATTCTTTTTGTTAATCCTAATATCAAAATCTGCTCAGCAGATATTCCGTCAAAGAATAGACATTGATGCTTGAGCATGTTTAGACGCCATCTTTTAAATATTTGTTTTTTTTTTTAAATTAGGTCTCAATTTGGTTGTATTTTTTTTTAATTTGTTAACTCATGCCTCCCTCATTTATGAACCGATTTTAAACATTCTTCTTTTTATTTACGCTCCTCCCATCCTCAAAAACTTACTTATTAATAATCCTGCTAACATAATTTATCTACATACTTATATATAAAGCTGAATAGTTTGTTTGTTTGCTTGAACGCACTAATCTCAGGAAAAACTGGACCGATTTGAAAAATTCTTTTAGCATTGGATAGCTACATTATCAGGGAGTAACATAGGCTATATATTATCCCCGTACTCCCACGGGAACGGGAAGTACGCGGGTGAAACCGCGTGACGTCCACTAGTTATTAATATTATAAATGCGAAAGTTTTGTGAGGATGGATGGATGTATGTTTGTTACTCTTTCACGTCAGAACGCCTGAAAGGATCTTCATGAAATTTGGCACAGAGGTGGATTATAGTCTAGAATAACACAGGCTACATAATATCCCGGGAGAATGTTCCCTATGGATCACGCGGGCAAAAATGCCGCAGAAGCTAGCATTACTAGTAAAGAATACGATACTTTTCATCATTTAATCGAGACACGAATAAAGTTCTTATAGATTGTAGAACGTCGATACCGTTTCTTTTGTAATTAATGGTCTTGTTTCTCGGGGTAAACTTTAAAGGTTACTTTAATTCCTGTAAAAACATGGCAGCAATATTAAGACTTGTAGTAGTAACGAGCTTCGACGAGTTCCAATGTTGTGAAAAATATTTCAAAGGATTTATTTGCACGGAGCCATAATCCTTTTTCTAAAATTAAAGCAAGTATGTGAGGCTAAGAAAAATCGGAGGTTAGCCAGAACAAAAACAAAGAATATATAAGTTTTTCTTATTATTAGCATCGTATATATTATACTTTTATTATTGCATTTTGCAAAAAGCTGTTATTTCGATATTCCAAACAGACTTTTATATATATTTGTGTTGCATTTTATAATCAAACTAGCTGACCCGCGCAACTTCGTTTGCATCACAATTTTCGTTACTGCACCGCTTCTATATTGGTATTAGCGTGATGATATATAGCCTTGCTCGATAAATGGGCTATCCAACACTGAAAGAATTTTTCAAATCGGACTAGTAGTTCCTGAGAATAGCGCGTTCAAGCAAACAAACAAACAAACAAACTTTTCAGCTTTATATATTAGTATAGATAGAAGTAGTAGGTAAAAAATTTAGTAAAAATTTCATCTCTGTCACGTATTATTCTGTTAAACATAATCATATTGTCCCATTTTACCTGCGAGTGTTCCAAAAATATACCGCAGAAATTCAGAACATTTCTCTTTAGAAATAGAATAAGTAAGTACCAGGTCCTACAACTATATAAAATAAACTAGTATCTACTACTTTATGATAATGTCGACATTCATATCTTTGCCGTGCCAACGGCTGAAAATATGTTACATTATTATGTTATAGGATAAGTCTTTCAATGTGACAGTTATCTGAATATTATAGTACTAGTGTTTTACTATTTTTGCACCCTATTTATTCGTTTTCTTTGAGAGTGAAACTTGGAATCCTTTTTGTTACTTACTAATATCGTGAGAAAAATTATCTATAAGTAGCTGACAGGGCAAACGTTGTTTTGCCAATTAAAAAAAAACAGCCTACGACTTATTATCAAACCTACTAAATATACACAAAAAAAAAATCATAAAAATCGGTCAAGACGTTGCGGAGGAGTTCGATAACAAACACCGTGACACGAGATTTTTATATATTAGATTATTGGTTTCTTGGTTTCGTGGCCGACTTTCCAAAGAAATTTAATTAATATCAACTGAATAAATTGCACTACTAATAGGTAATCAGTTAACTGTAGAAATATATATCTACAAGGCGAATTTTTAAAATGTGCACCGCGGGATTTTGAAAAAAAAAACATCACATTCTGTATTATTACACCAACAGAAAGTGTCGTGTAGTCGTAGAATTTGTTTTCCTTTACTGTTACCTAACCGAACTCAACAAAAACTTCATACAAATCGGAAAACTCAAATTGAAACACCCGATATCAAACTTCGAAATGAAATTCTTCACCTCAACACGACTAAACTAAAAACCTTAATACACGAAGTCCATCCACCAAATCTCAGGCTATTCTGTGTCCATCAAAGTTTGAGAACAGTCATCAAACTATCACCAGTACAATAGTTGGTCCAATAAAACTTAGCGGGAGGACGAACTTGTATGAAATGTTGGCCCACATTTTATTAGCTCGTGCAATGTGGTATAACTGAGTTTGCTTTACTACTGATGTTTCTATTTCTTGTTCTTGCTTTATTGGTGCTTCTTGACTTGGAAGTTTTGAGATTTTGGATATTTTGTTGCTGTCTGTACCAAGGTTTTTGGGTCAATTGATTGATGCATTTTGTTATGTTTTAAAGGGTGTAAGCTTTTCCATAAGCTGGTTTGCATGGAAATGAATTCTACATAGAATTGACCATAGTATCCTATGGGCAAACCAGCAAAAGTGATGAAATGGTGCAGTAAAAACGCTTCTTGTTAGAGTTCCGTAAGTTCTAATGAAAAACAGAACACTTATAAGATCACTCGTATGTCTATCTGTCTGTCACTCACAATTTGCACCGAACCTACTAGACCAATTCTGTTGAGATTTCGTACACATAATTGAAAATCGACAAGCGTGTACTAGCTCAAATAGTACACACTTGTCAATTTTTAACTAATAGCAAAAACACATTAAAATGCAAATTGATAATTAAAACCTGAATCCAAAGCTTACAAAATATATCGTAAAATTTATAAAAAACTCACATTGTTAACCTAAACAAACTTCTTCTGCATTTACAAATACACTCAAGAGGCGAGTGTTAAAAACTAAAAGTTAACACACTTCCGACTAGTCGTGATCAGTATCGTATTAAGAGTTGGAAGGTACATCTTCAACTGCACAACTGGATGCAAACGTTGGTGTTTAGATTAGAGAACGTGACGGGTTTCTACATCTTACTAACCGTGGAATATTGGTTGGAGGACTTGTGTCTGGTATCTCGCTAATCATCAATACATATAAAATTCTTCCGTTACTTATTGGCTGATTGACTGACTGAGTGAGTGAGTGATAGACTACGCACAGCCGAAACAACTGGTCGTAGATAGAAAGAGAAATTTGGTTATAGGTTCCTAGGGGAGCACTAAGAGAAGATTTCCGAAATTCCTCCATGAACGGGGAAAAACGATATATAGGCGTGCGAAGTCGCGGGCAAAAGCTAGTTACTAGATAATATTTAAGGCGCGAAAAATCTGTGCCTTTGAATCCTTAGATTGTTTATGTAATATTCCACAACGAATTATTGCGATTTAGGCATAGAGTCCTTTTTATCCCGGTGGTAAAAGTGTGAAAATTTACGACTTGCGCGCTTGTGAAATCTCTGGCAAAAGCTGGTCTTTACATAAATTTGACACGGCTGAGAAATAGTAGATGAAAAACTGATGGGGCGAGTCATCTGCTAACCATCTAATTCGACGCGGTATTATAATAATCACCAGCATAATGATATGATTAGGACTGTAATGAAAATGGATAATTTGACGCGTTTGTGACACTTGTCCTTAGTTGCCTTTTGCAGTCAATTTGAGCCTTTGAGTGGGTGGGTAAATTTGACGGAAATTATAGAAATCTTTACTTTTTTCGTATAATCAACCCATGGAAGGTTGTCCAGTGTAGGAGACAGAATAAATATCTCTTCTCTTGCTATTAAAAAACTCTCCTCAAAAAACTTACGCTAAAGTGACGAAAAACCATCAGTAAAAATAACCACTAGTTAAATGTAGGAACCGAATAAAAAAGTTGTAAATAGGTACACTGGTACTGGGATGAAAGAGTTGGTAACATGATTGTGTTATTTTTATAAGATTTCTTCTCGATGGAGCGCGACACAAGTTGTGCGAAACTTTTATCCATTTTCGTGTCGAATTGCCAGTGGTAGAATGAAGGAAAAAGAACTTTTTTATATTTTTTTCGTTTAATATCTATCTTTAAACGTCTGTATAACTTTGGCTTCTGAATAAAAGTTAAAGACGAAAATAGAAATATGAATAGTTGAGATTCAGCTTTCGGGTAGTGGAAAACCCGAAATCTGTCAACTAGTCTACTACCCGTTAATAGGGTTGTGGAGGTCAGGCAGGCAGTCTCTCTGTGTACATTTCTTGGTCTTCAGTTGCATCAGCGTAGTCTGGAAACTGACCATAATATTGCTTAAAGTTATATATCTCCTACACACATATCATACCTTAGTCATCTTACATAATTGATGACGTTTGGAGAAGCCGCTTAGCGTACTTTAAGCTTTGCAATCCCATGTGGAGATTCAATGCTTGTGCAAGCTCTGAGTGACTTCTCTAATTTCTGGTTGACATGTAAGGCTGTAACTTCTATCTTTGTTTAGTCTGAACAAGTGTGGCCAAAGGGATACTGTGTTACCGGGACAGCAGAGTAACACGAAACCCTTTGGATTTGGTTAGGCGTTGAGATCTGATAGGCCATTGTTCTATGTAAAATACTAGTATTCAGAACAGTTGCTTTTGGATTGACATAATCTGAGCCCCTACATGGTTTGGAAGAAGCTAAGAAGTCAGATTAATTGACACCTTTGACGACGACGTCAGCCAATCAAATCAATAAGGTTCGTAGCAGGATTAACTGCCCAGGGTTTGACGGCTCTATGAACTAAAGTCGCCATAAAAACAAAACCAACCAAATAAATCCTTATTTCTCTCACCCAACATTGTTCCACATACAACACTACGTTGCACACAACACGGACGCTGGACAAAGGGCTGCAGCCGCCGACAAATGCGTCCATTCAGCATCGATTACTATGGAGCAACAATGTGCGCCCAGCTGAGCTTTTGGACTTGACTGTGTGTTTATTAGAGCTTGTTTCAGGCTAAGGGGGTCTTGTTTTTTGTATTGGTATAGTATCCAAGTCATTGTTTGTCCGAACGGTCTTGTACCGTAAGGGAACGTGCAATCGAGATAAAAGTATACATGTCAAAAAAATCCATTTATTGGATGGGACGTTATTGCTTACCCCTCTTAAGCAATAACGTCCCATCCAATAAATGGATTTGACTCTAGTCCCGAGGAATTTGAAAAATAGGTATTTGAAGAAACTATTGCCGATGCCGTCGCGCTGCGCCCTATCAATTAAAGTGCGAAAGCGACCACTGCAGCAGAGGTTGATTTTACCTATAAAAACCTTGATCAAAAGACGTTTTGTATTCCGCTGTTTTGGAACGAAGTACCTTATTGCGCGTTGTGAAAGGGGGCTAGACGGAAAAAATTCTCACGATAAGTTGTAACGACACTTTTTGCTATAGTTGTAAGCCGTGGGACGAGCGCGTGTTTCTCTGTCTGTCTCTCTCTCTCTCTCTCATAGAAAGCAAGCCAGTTATTTTCGTTTCGTCTTTCTATTTCTGTTTACATTATATTTGTAAGGTAGGCAGGGTAGGCAGGATATGCAGGGTAGGCAGGGTAGGTGGGTAGGCAGGGTAGGCAGGTTAGGCAGGGTAGGCAGGGTAGGTGGGTAGGTGGGTAGGCAGGGTAGGCAGGGTAAGCAGGGTAGGTGGGTAGGCAGGGTAGGCAGGGTAGGCCGGGTAGGCAGAATAGGCAGGGTAGGCAGGGTAGGCAGGGTAGGTGGGTAGGCATGGTAGGCAGGGTAGGCAGGGTAGGCAGGGTAGGTAGGGTAGGTAGGTTGGGTAGGGTGAGTAGGGTCTAAAATTGAGCCTATTAATAAAGTTTATATAACATTATATTTGTTAATAATAAAAAATATTATTATAACTTAAAAAAAAAAATAAAAAAATATTACAATTCCTTCACTAATTACTTCTCCTAACTTCGTTCCATCAGGGTGTCCCTTGACACCTCTCAAGTTTTTCTTCTTCAAAACTGGACTGATCTATAAAACTTATATATCAAAATTTAGAGGAAGACTATATCTATGCTTCTATTATTTTCTATTTTGTTAAAAACTTGTTAAATTTTTCTGATAGTCGTCTGAACATGGCGGTAAAAACGGGCTGTTTTTTGGGTTTTTGGATTGTCATAATTCTGTTTTGGAAAAAAGAAAATTATAGAGGCATGTATTAATTTGATCTAGAATTTTTGGAAAAAAATATTGCTCTAGCAGCATTACCCACGAAGAAAACAGCGGAATGCGTTTGTATGGAGTAAGGCCCAAGAGTTACCGACTAGAGTCCCCTCTTAACAAATATCCAAACATGTACTTGTACGTAGACTTTCTCATTTATCAAATCGCTAGAAAGTAAGGATATAAGCTTGTAGTACAACCTACAATGCTTATAAGAAGAGGCTCCACAGTCGTTCTGTCATTTGCTGTATGGTTTACCGCGACTCTAAGCGCAGATCTCCGAGTTCTTGAACTTTTAACTGTAGTCCTAAGCTATGTCTGTTTGGCTTTACGTGGGGATGCGTCCTAGACACTCTCTATCAGCTATAGCGGTTGTCAAAATGAACGCAATTGACATGAGCTACCGGTCTTTTGGCCAATCCCAAATATCGCGGACTTTTTGGACAATCCTTGTCTGAAACAATGTCACTTTGTTAACTGCCTCCGTGGTCGAGGAGGCGTTTGCCTTGTGATCCAGTGGTCGTGGGTTCGATTCCCACGGGAAGCATACTTTGTAAAGTTGTTTCCAGTTTGGCTAGGACATTGCAGGCTTGAATCACCTGATTGTGTGATGAAAAGATGATTCCGTGCTTCGGAAGGCACGTATAAGCCGGTGGTCCCGGACGTCACGGTGGTAGCGGTCGTCTAATAAACCATGTCAGAGGGCCTTGAGGCGGTTTAGAAACTCTGACACTAGGGTGTCCTCGTTAGACCTTACTGCCCACACGAGAAGAAGAAGAAAAGGACTCTGTCGAAAGCCCGTCTTTGATCGATACCCCGTATAGTTGCATATGCCAATGGGTTGCAAATAACAATAAAGAGGCATGTGTACCGAGCTCACTTACCGCATCTTCACAAATATTTGCATTGCCAACAGACCAGTTGCCAGACTGTTTGTTTATGGTTTATGTAATTGCACCTGTGACGTGTTATGTATTAATTGTTGTAGACTTTCGAGTGTGAAGCCTTGGTTGTTAACAGGTTAGGAGAAAAGCAATCGTGTAAGCTTAATACTGTAAGGAGTAAAAGTAGAACGACGAATACCATCTGACATTCCATATTTTTTTGATTAACTCAAGAAAATAATGGAACTTAGATAAATGCAATTAATCGGCTTTGAACCCAAGGTGTAATTCCATCCCTGAAAGTGGGTAATCAACTGAGTCTAAGCTCATCTTTGGCCCATGTCTAATCGCAGCTGCTTTAAAATACTAGTCCCAGATTACGTTTCTACTAAGGCTTCCTTAATCCTTAATCTTCAAAACTCAGGAAAATCTTGAACTTATCCAACTTCCTTAGAAGTTTGAAGACTCTACGAAGTCCACCAAAAACAAATTTCAAAGAAAAAGATAAGTGAAGAAAACATACCGAACACACGCAAACTCCAACAATATTAAAAGTAATAAACTCTTGTAAAACAATAACTGCCAAACGCAGACCCATATTTCTTACAAACAACACTTAATTTGTAAAGCAAAACTTGTAAAAACATAACGTAATGAGAGATCCGAAGTTATCCCGTGCTTGTTTGTTTTGATCTTGGGCCTTTTATGTTCTACACTTGTTGGCAGTTGGTCCCTTTCATGTTTTTTTTTGCATAAAGCAGTCAAGTGCGTGGCGAGTCTTAAAATTGGGGTTCTGTTAACAATTGACACGCTTCTACTGTCGTATTGGCACGAGCAGAATTTAAAAAGTATGCTATTCGAATACTTACCAGTGACTGACGTCTGGCGAAATTATTATTTATTTTTGCTTATTAAGTCCTTCATTGAGGGAGACCTTTGCCCAGCAGTGGGACAGTGTAGGTTGAGAATAAAAAAATCCTTCTTTACAGGTAACTTGCAACTGGGTCAAACTCGGTTAGCCTTTCCTAGTTTAATTAGAAGTAATCATTGTTTTGCTCTTCCACTCTAAATTTAGAGATCCAAAGTTGTTTATTTTGATCTTGAGCCTTTTATGTTCAAAACTCGTTGGCAGTTGGTCCCTTTCATGTTTCTTTTTACATAAACCGGTCAAGTGCGTGGCAGGTCAAAAGTGCCTTTATTGGTCTAGTTGAAATAAATCATTGACTTTGACTTTGGTCTTTAAATTGGGGTTCTATCAACAATTGACACGCGTCTGCTGTCGTATTGCAAGAGCTTAATGCAAAAAGCTAGGTAAGTATTCAAATGCACCCAAGTGTCGTGTGGCGATATTATTATTATTATTATTTTATTTACCTTTGTACTATTTTAACCCCTTTCTACAGCTGAATTGCAACTAGGTCAAGCTTAATTCGCCTTTCTCTCATTCATATCATCATAATTCTACAGCCTTCATCCCTATTTTATTTGGAGACTGCTTAACATTTCTTCCTCAATTCTACATGGTACATTATCTTTCACACCACAATCCATGGGTTCTTTGATCCCCCTATTCTTATGGCTATCAAAGTCTGACCAAACATGCAGCTGTGATTGTCTAAACAAAACAATAAAAACAAATCAAACAAGTTGGCATGAGTAACGAAAAAGAATAATTGGTAAGTACATATTTAATTGATAGTCAACACCAAAACGGATTTTCATGAAATTAAACCCTGTATTTTTTCCTACGAATTTTACACGGAGAACTATCGCGAATTTTAAGCTCGAAAAATTATAATCGACGCTTGTCCGCGGAATCCCAAAAAAAGGCAAAATGTTTATTGTATAAACGAGTTTTTGAAACAGATTTTGTTTAGGGGAAGCCGGCTTCTGTAAATTTTATCGGCTTCCACAACGTTCTGCCGTGTTTTCTATCAATTTGCTTTGGTTGGCGCGTTTTTTTACCGGATGGTAGTTATTCTATAGAGGTAGATTGTTTTAAACCGATTTTTTATCAGATATTTTAGAGTGTAGCTGGTTTTTACTGGAATATGTAATTGGATTTGCAGTCGGATTTATCACAATTAATATGTATTACATTTTTATTAGTTACTAGCTGAGCCGTGTCCACTTCGCTGGGCGGTATTTTTTGGGTTAATATATAGCTTATGGCATTCACAAATAACGTGCCTGACTATTGGTAAAAGAATTTTCAAAATCCGTTCAGTAAATCCAGAGATTACCCCCTGTAACCTCACAAGCCCACAAACTTTACCTCTTTATAATATTAGTATAGAAAAACAGACTTTTTGGTACAGACCGAAGTAACGTTTTTATCTCTATTGCCCGGCGGTAGTCTTCGGATACCCGCACGGCAAAGTATACGGGTAATCAGACTAATTATTCGTGTGTATACTACCTGCGACGCTTGGGGGAGGCCTATGTCCATCAGTGGACGTCTTTCGGCTGATATGATGATACTACCCGGGTACGAAAACACTGCCGGGTAACGGAAATCGATTACCCAGACATGCCGACTGCAATATGTGAAACCACTAAAACTAAAGTATCAACTAGTCGTCTATAGACTACTTACAGTACGTATGATAAAAATTATGACGTGAAAGTTCAGGCAACTTCGAACACTGTATAAATACGGAACAGTATCGTTTTCCGTTCCAGTAGTAGTGGTAGTGTTAAGTAATCAAACGTCCCGCTGTTTATCGCCTTTTGTTGCGATCCGTTGCGGCCCGTTCATTGTTTCCGTTCACGGAGTAAGTAACGCGAATGGAGAATTTAGTGTAGTTTTTTTTTATAGTGTCACTTAACCACGTTTTGGTGATAAATCACTACATATTATATCATTACATACAAACATAGTCCTCCGCCGCGTCTGTCTGTTCGCGATAAACTCAAAAACTACTGCACCGATTTTTATGCTAAGTGGTTCTCGAGGAATGTTTTAGTATATAATTTGTCTAGAAAAAAACTAGGGATCCTTAAGAAAATTGCAGCGCAGACGAAGTCGCGGGCGAAGTGCTAGTCAATGATAAAAGCACGAAATCTTACACTGTCGGGTCTGAGACCTTCCCAAGTCCGATGGGATTTTACATAGAACAGCTAGTCTATTCTGTAAATAACTATTTCGATATCGAACTTCACCCGAGTGACAAAGCTCACAAAGTGAGCTTTATTACATCTATACTAATATATAAAGCTAAAGAGTTTGCTTGTTTGTTTGTTTGCTTGAACGCGCTGATCTAAGGAACTACTGGTCCGATTTGAAAAATTTCAGTGTTAGATAGCCCATTTATCGAGGAAGGCTATAGGCTATGTATCATCACGCTAAGACCAATAGGAGCGGAGCATTAATGAAATATGTGACGCAGACGAAGTTGCGCGGGTCGGCTAGTAAATAAATGTTTTGCATATTTTCCTGAACATTGTTATTCCATAACCTCCCGTAATTCGTAGCCTCCAGTCGACCACAGACACTCATCTCGCCGGCTTCCATTCGAGTCGCGATCGAATACGTTTAGTATCGCGAATGCATTTGACTGATGAGATTTTCTTTGTTTCTGAATGAATTGTTTCAGTTGGTTTTTAAACAGATTTTGTTGTTGTAGTTTTCTATACATCCTTTGCTTGGAGTTTGCTTTGGCGTCTTCAAGTTAATTCGGCCTTTAAATTGGGTAATACCTAGTGATGGAAGCCCACACTAGTTAGTAGCAAGGCTATGGCTCTAGCTAGACCAAGTGTCATTGTCACCGGAAAATTGCAAACTCCGTAACGATATGTTAACACGATTCAATTTTATTACTACAACCAGACTGAAATACAAAACTGAACCTTGACTGACTGCTTTATGTCTAACACAAAATTAAAAAAACGAAAGAATATGTTTTATTTAGCACATATCTACATGAAAAACGCGCGGTACATAGAAATAACAAAATAAGGTAGGTATGCCAAAAACTAAGTGTGTCTCACGGCTGCTCTAAAAAGGTCCATTTCAGATATGTCTGACAGACTAACGCTGTCCGACGCTGGTTGCTAAGATCTCTCACATACCCGATAGCCAGGAAACCACCACAAAAGCAACAATATATTCCACCTGAATTTTCCTAAAATCTTCACCCGAAATATTCGCAAGTGCGATAGCTTTCAACTGAAGCACATTACGTAAAATATCCATTTTATAGCCAAAAGGAGTTCCCGATAACACAGCGGTAAAGATAAGCAGACATCTTAAATATTAAGCACGCTTGTGCTTAACGTAAGCTGAGATTCGATACTTTACTAGTGATGGGATAACACCCCGAGATTCTGGATAACGGGATTTTACGGTGGTTGTATCTGATTTTGTGTTTATGTTCATAGATAAGTCCGTAATTGAGTAAGTGTGGTGTAAGGACTGTTTTGATACATTGCTTAGTTGTGAGTGCTTTCTTATATTGTCCTCTAAGATATTAAATTTAAAACTATTAACCGGCTCACATTCCAATCAACCACGTGTGATCTTCGCTGATTGTTTAACTATTGTATCTGCTGCGCGGTTAGTGAACTTACTCAGCTTCCTCCGGTTAGGAAGCCGAAGACAACAGCATAGGGAAAACACAAGGCAGATTATTTTTTTAAAACACTATTATTTTCTTCAGGTGACGTTTTTATTTAGTCATCTTTGTCAGAGATTCTGTTCTCAAGCGGTTGGTACTGATCAAGCTCTACGGCCGATATCTTATATCTACTAGTTTAGCGTTGAAAAAGTCGGTTGATAACTACTGAAATTTTAAGCCAAACATGAATTTCTGCAATAGTTATTGCGTACATACATAGTTACGTTGGCAAAAATAGCAACTTCTATAGTATTGGCTATCACATCGCATACAAACAGTAACAAATAACAAAACTTCTGACATCTACTTTGAATTTCTGAGTCGACTCGAAAGTTTAACTTAAAAATAAAAGTTCCCGGGATGAAGTCGTTTCACAACACTATCTGTGTGCTTATCCCGGACGGCGGAAGTCCGGCTTGTGACGTATCTGTTGGAGCTTGTAGTAAGCGGGTGTTAAATTATTATGTTCATACTTTGATGCCTCGGTTATCGGGTAATGAGATTATGATGGCAACATTTTGTGGGTTCGACGATTTTGTGGATAAGTATGTATTGGTGATCCTGAAAGGCAAATGGGTTAAGAAAGTTCGTTGTGATAGCAGAATGTTTAGATAATATGGGACTCGTTTTCGGGATTTAGTAAACATAGTTGGGACTTGATGTTGTTATCATATCGTGTAGAAAATTTTCAATATAAAATGTATATGTATAGATCGATGAACTGTGTGTAGATGATTAGTGCTGGGCTATAGAATTATGACAAAAAGAGACGTATGGACGATTAGTATCGGATAAGGCATTATGATAGTATTCTATCTGCACAGTTTAATAGGGAATATGCATGCGATTTTTTTATTTGCAAAATGAAGTATTTATTAGCTCTAGTAAACTCACATCAATCATGAAATTTTTTTTTAAATACCTTCATCAGCGATGAAGTTATAAAGCTTCAAAGATTACAATTAGAAAGAGAAGTCCGATTTGAACTTCGTCAAAGTCAATAAAGTCTATAACTATTTCGATGTCGAGTTTCACCTGAGTGACAAAGCTCACAAAGTGAGCTTTATTGCACACAACATAAAAATCTTGTGTTTATACGAATTTGATACTCACCTCGGATTCCGCTGTCGATACACGAAAATGTTGTTACAGAATAGCACTACCGCTCTTTTTTCACAACTTCGCGCCCGGGGTCTATTCCGCTGCATTTTCGCAGTTTTTTTTTGTAGTAGGTAGGTATCATTCAACTTATTTATCAACAAACAGTCAATTTTACATTTACATATTCATCATCATCATCATCATCATATCAGCCGAAAGACGTCCACTGCTGGACATAGGCCTCCCCCAAGCGTCGCCTCAACGACCGGTCCTGCGCGTCTCGCATCCATCGGCTACTCGCGACCTTCACCAGGTCATCGGTCATCGACCATACATACTACGAGTTTAAAATATCATACTTTTGCCCGCGGTTTTATTCGCGTAAATATGTAGATTTTTAACGATGTCCAGGGTTACATCTATATCTGTACCAAAATTCTTCAAAATCGGTTGAGAGGTTTAGGCGTGAAAGCTTAAAAGTAAACTCACTTTCAAATATAAAATATTAGTTAGGATACTATAAAATATTAGGGGAGGAACTCGTGGCTAGATAATAACAGCCGCACGGGTCGATATTCAAGGTTAAGCAACGCTTGCCGAGGTTGGTCTGTGGATGGGTGACCATCTTAACATACCGAGTTTCCTCCGTGCCTCGGAAAGCACGTTAAGCCGTTGGTCCCGGCTGTCATTTGTAGATCTTTGGCAGTCGTTACGGATAATCAGAAGCCAGTTAATCTGACTCCAGTCTTGCCATGAAGTACCGTGTTACCCAGTTAATGAGTTGTGGAGGTCTGGTAGGCAGCCGCTCCACATAAAATACTGGTATTCAGCTAAATCCGGCTTGACTGGAAGCCGACCCCAATGTAGTTGGGAAAAGGCTAGGCAGATGATGAGTTAGGATACTTGTCGAACCAGTTCTTATGATCGAGTTCGTAACACATGTCTACCATCGTGTAGTTGATATTAAGTTAACGTGGCAAGTATCGGGGGTTTAATCACACGGCTTTTCGGTAATTTCCGAGAAACTTCCTGGGCGGCACATCGTTCCGTGCGTTAATCGCGAGGAGGAACATTTGTAGGTAACGTGCCTGTAATCACCAGCTTGGGATAGCTGTTTATTTGTATATGGGGTAATATTGAAGATGCTGGGGCATATCGTTGTCTTATGGAAGCTTGTTGTTGCTATTATCTTCATATGCTGACCATTTTAAAACATATTGTACTGGGTCAGCGTTGTGGATTTCGGTCCACTTCCTCTTAGCCTTGTGCCAATAATTCTGCCTGGCCTTACATGGTTTGACTGCCTATCTGACCTCTACAACCCAGTAACTGGGTAATATGCGACCCCTCGTCCTGTGCCCCAGCTGTGACAATACTATAGGCTGATTATCTTGACCATGTTTAACCAGTAAACCTACACTTTGAAACCCTCATGAACTCGTTTTAATGAAAAATAAGAAAAAACTTTTTACAAAAAAATATAACCGACTTTCAAACAAAACACAACAAAGGAACATACTTGGACGACGTCTTCGACTACGTAGAAATTGAAATAGCATAAATGCTCACAAAATAAAAACTACAGAGCCAAACTGAATTAAATCTACGGGACCAAATAGTATGCCGCATCGAACTAAAAAAGAATCAATGAAATCGGATCAGAAACCTCGGAGTAATCGGTGTACATACATAAAAAAAAACCACCCGAATTGAGAACCTACTCATTTTTTAGAAAGAGTCATATCCGACAATTTCTTATGTTATAGTTTTTCAAAATCTTTAGCTTCCGTACTGATCTATCTCCACAAAGATAGATATCGCTCCCAAAATGATGGCCGTCGAAAATCTTAAAGAGTCCCGGGATATCGGACAGCACTATCGACGTGAAGCGATGGTGACTTATCCCGGCGACGCGCTACGTCCGGTTACTTATCTGACAAAGCTTTCGAGTCATCGTGTGAGTTATTCATGCTGTTTGTTACGGAAGGCACTCGTGTGTTAGGCCGCGTTTTCACCTGCAAGCAACTTGCAAGCAAGTTTAATAACATTACGGGGTGAGATGGAGCGATTCATCACATTATACGTAGGTAGCACGTAATGTAATGCAACTTGCATGCGAGTTGCTTGTAGTTGGAAACGCGACGTTATTCATACCTTTGAGACAGTAATACACGCCGGTAACTTGCACGAATGTATGCGAGTAGCTTGCATGTTACAGTGATATACACCAATCAGAACTTGTTATGACACAATAGCTAGCAAGATAATTGCATACTTTTGTGCAAGTTACTGCTGGAATTTGTATGGCCTTTAGTGTCGGGATGTCGGATTTTTCGTAGAAATACAGATTTTGGATGGGGAGATGCTGTGTCTTAGTAGAAGGGGTCCTTCTGAACGACAAGTAGGAATGTTTGTTTTCATCTAGTTTTGCTTTGTATTAATTTAAAATATTGGAGTGGCACTGGAAGTATTTCAGAGTATCACTGATTTGACAATGAATTGAAAAACTAAGATGATTTTTTCGTGTCTCTCTGCGGTGGTAACAGCTCTTCGCAATGTGGGCATTGCCTGTTCGACAATCGACTTTATTTCTTTTAGCAAGAAAATTCTTTTTAGGATTGTAATAATGGAAATAATAAAAACAATGTCAGCAATTTCGCTAATCTAGACTTGCAATTTCCATCAGTCATGTAGTTACAAGCTACTGTTGATCCCAATTTTCGTTCGTACCAAATTGGTTTAGCCGTACTTTTTGCTGTATATTGTACCAAATAGGCGACGAGGCAGACAGAAAAACTCAATTTGGCTTTTGTAATGTAACTGTAGTTTCCATTGTCTAGATATAAACTAGCAGCTCCCACCGTTTCATTTTTTATTCAACAAAAAAATAAATCTTCACTTTAAGGCGACGACATACGCCATCGACCTTGAGTGAACAAAACGCGCACTTGTTTTACCCGCACGACCCAAAGTTCAGTAGTTTTTTGTACTTACCATATTATTCCAAGACTTCAAAAAAAATTACCGTGTATCAAAATGTAGATAGTTAAATTGTCTTTGAGATAATGTAAATTCCATTAAAATACGCCCGGCGGTATTGCTCCAATTGAAGTTTTTATGTTCGTTTTAGACATAACTTCACACTATGTTGAACGAATAAAACTCAAAATTTTCATATATCAAATTATTATTTTTTTATTATTATTGTATTTTCAATGAATGTATGTTTAATGTTTTTTTTATTTGTTGACATTTATTATTTGAATGTATTTTTTACTTTTTGACATTTTTATTTTGGACATTACTGATTTTATTATTTTGAATTTAATTTTATTGATTGATTTGTTTTAATTGTTTCTATTTGATTTTTAATATTGACTAACATAGTTTTAAGACCTCTTTTACTAACAATTATGGACATTATTAGTCTGAATTAATAAACGAATTGAATTGAAATGAATTACGAAAATAGTCGCATGTTACATATATTTTTTTCCAAAAAATACGAATAGCCGTTTCAAAGTTATAAAATCAGCTACTCTGAGGTATCTCCGCCTTAAAAGCAAGAAAATTAAACAGTACAAGAAAAACTTAATTTGATTAAAGTCATTCTGGACAGAGCGATGACAAATTGTGGTAAAATATATTATTCGCGGACGATAGTTGGGTCTTTCACCCTAGAGTGGAGCTGTCATTCGAGATCTGTCTCCGTTTCACTAATAATACTATTTTTATCTTACGATGCAAACTGTGCTTCTTTGTAAGCAGAAACTTATTCTGGTAAATGTTTTATGAAAATCTGAATCTTTATTTTTGGTAATGTAAATATTTTTTCATACATAAGTAGGTATCATCATCATCACTTACTTAAGTATAACTTGTAAAATCTTACTCATGGTTTTAGGTTTGTAAAGGCCTAACTGACGAAGGTACTGACTGACTGACTGACTGATATTCGATTTTATTTTTTGTGGAAGGATGAACTATACACCGTGTTTTTAACGTTATCCGTAAACTTCAGCAAACGCTTCTATAGCTTTAACAAAACAAATCAAACAAAATAAGTAGTACTTAATTGAGCTATGCAGTATGAAAGGGTCTTGGTGCAATTAAAATGAAAAATCTATCAAATGCTATTTGAATTTCATTTGTTTTTCGTTGCCAATTCGGATAAAGAGGCATGCATATCGGATGATTTACGTCAAGGTATTTATTTAGTTTGTATGAAAATTAACAAAAAATAAGAATTGATTAATGTGTCCATAATGGAAAATGCTTATTTTCATGTTATAAACAACCGGTCGAAGTTTATGTATATCGTCCGGAACACGGTGTATATGCCTACGCATACCGGGACGGAATGGCAGGGGGTTTTACCACCGGTCAGTCAGCGCACACTAGCCGCTTAGATCCCGCGGCGGAATGCAGCGGCAAGCGAGATCTCTGAGCGTGATGCCTCGGAATTAATTTATAACATTGGTATCTATGTTGTATTCCTACTAGATAAGTTTGAATGTCCTTTGGTAAAAAATTAAATCCTTTGCTATTCCGTCCTGGTATGCATAGGCCCTTAGGTTTCATTTGTACTAACTTCCATTGCGTTCAAGTTCTCAAAAGAACTGACAAGCCTCGAGGTACCTACATATATACTTTTTCCCTTTTTACAACAATATAAAAAGCACCTGTACCTATTTCACCCCTCTTCAGATTTCGCCCCCATCGGCTATCGAACATTTTCTATTGAAATCACTTGGATTGGGATGACAGGCACTAACTCGGATCTCCTTATTGAATTTTTTAGGTCTTCAGAAAATATTCTAGACCTGAAAAGTGACAGGTAAAACCTATCTACGTCTACGTATTAACGTTTTTGCTGGAATATCGCTTGAAATTTATGAAAATCCGATTTCCCACGGTTTAGGCGAAATTGCTTTTATAATTTTTATTTTACGTAAACATTAATTGATTGGAAGTTACTGATAGTTTTAGTAATTGGAGTGGCCAATTTTCAGTCACATATACCATTACCAACAAAACAGAATCAAATACCATAAGCTTAACCAAACATTAATACCGAACTATTACCATAATCTGAGTCTATTACCGCGATACCGTGATAGCGAAACTTTGTCGTTTCGCCCCCTTTCACCTCATCTCACCCCCAGTTCTAGCCGTTTCACCCCTTCGACTAATTCACTTAGTTATCATACATAGTTGCGAAGTTATCTCGTTATGGGGCGAGAGTTTCAATGTTTTTTATTAAATTTTATTTTTAAATTATAAAACTGAGCTCTTGGGGTTGTAATGTAAATATTTTTACAAATGATAGTCGCACGGGATTTAAGGTTATGTTTGATGTTGGAAGTTTGGTATTCGCTTCATGATTTTTTGTGTACTTAATAGGTCTGGGATATATGTATGTAGATAAAAACTGGCCAAGCGAGTCGGACTCGCGTGCGAAGGGCTCCGAACGAATTACATTTTTTTAACATGTTATTTTAACACTATAGACTTCTTATAAAGATCTATTATCTCCATTTTTTTCAAAATTTTAGGCTCAGTAGTTTCGGAGATAAGGGGGGGAATGTTCATTTTTCGTCTAATTTCTTGAATAACTTCAAAACCATTTGTTTTAAAATTATGAAAAAAAATATATAATTAAAACCACCACAGTAAGCCCTTTCATTTAAGTTACACGATATTGCTAAATAAAGTTTTTTTTTTAATTTTCTAGTTTGATCCCCAAAAGTGACACCCACACTAAAAATTTAATTATTTACGTAACACGTCCGTGTTTGGGTCACAGAAGTCCATATGTGTACCAAAGTTCAACAGAATCGGCCCAGTGGATCCGGAGAAAACTGGCTGTGACAGGCGGACAGACAGACAAACAGACAGACACCCGAGTGATCCAATAAGGGTTCCGTTTTTTGTTCGGAACCCTTTAAAGTTATTGGAGTTAATATCAAAGAGACGAAGCAATATCTAAAACAACTTAGAAACTGCTGTTTTTCAATCTAACTGAGGCAATATTTGCTTTTATCTGTGGGGTTATTGAAACGTTTGGTTCAAGCTTTTCTTTATATTTATAATCTATACTTAATACATAAAGCTGAAGAGTTTGTTTGTTTGTTTGCTTGAACGCGCTAATCTCAGGAACTACTGATCCGATTTGAAAAATTCTTTCAGTTTTAGATAGCCCATTTGTCGAGGAAGGCTATAGGCTATACGGGAATGGAAAATTCCTACGGGAACGGGAAAAGACGGGATATGCGCGTACGAAGTCGCGGGCACAAGCTAGTTCAAAAATAAAAATACGAGCTCCCAATCCTGAATAGACTATCTTTGTAGGTAGATAAATACCTCCCAATTTTGTTTTTTCTTTATTGCGTAGGTACAGCTTAGTAGTAGAATTCTCTGCTGGAGTCTGCTTTTTCTGACAGCTACAACCTGGGGTTCTATAGGACAAGAGTGAGTAGGATAGATAGTTCTAGGCAAGCGTGCTCCACAGTTGACCACATCACCGCGTTCCATGGGGTGAGATTGTGGTCAAACATCATCGTCTGCCTAGACTTTTCCGAACTATATTGGGGTCGACTTCCAGTCAAACCAGAGTCAGCTGAATACCATTAGATTGTGGTCAAATTCAAGCCTATAAACAATAAAAAAAACTTTTTACAATAAAATATTTTTTGTAGCGTTTTGTTTGGAAGTCGGTTATTTTTTTGTAAAAAGTTTTTTATTTTTCACTTTTAAGTGGTGATACTTGGACGACGTCTTCGTCAACGCAGAAATTGAAATAAGCAAAAATGCTCATAAAATAAAAACTACTGAACCAAACTGAATCAAATTTTTACAGGACGAAATGGCAAGTATACTGCATTGAACTAAATAAGAATCACAGAAATCGGATTGGAAACCTCGAAGTAATCGGTATACATACATAAATAAAACACCCACCGAATTGAGAACCTCCTCCTTTTTTGGAAGTCGGTTAAAAAAAATACCTCCTGATTAATAATAAGTAAGCAAATATAAATATGGAAGTCTTAGAGGGTTCAAAGAAACGTTGTGAATGCGTGACTACTAAGTCTTGTACGTTACGAAGGTTTACTTAGCAGTCTCAGTTAAGAAATGGGCTATACAGAGTGTCTATCTACAATCTACATCAAAGAAGGTAAATGCATATTATGCATATCTATCTATACTCATATATAAAGCTGAAGAGTTTGTTTGCTTGAACGCGCTAATCTCAGGAACTACTGATCCGATTTGAAAAATTAATTGAGGAAAGCTATAGACTATATCATCACGCTAAGACCAATAGGAGCGGAGCAGTAATGAAAATTGTGACGCAGACGAAGTTGCGCGGGTCAGCTAGTTGCATATACAGGTGGTTACGGAAAGATGTGGTCATATTTTTTAAACACTGCCTTAACTTTCTTCAAGAAATCATTGAGAATACCCAAAAAAGAATTTACGAAACAGCTGTTATGCAGTTGATCAAACTTAGTATGGGAGATGCAAATATTTTAAAGGAATTAACTAAATCTTCCTTGATGAAAGTTTTTCAGCTACATGGACAAGACAGTTAAAAAAAATATTAACACATCTTTTTTTTATTTTTAATAGGCACGCGTTTGACCACTATCTCAACTGATGGTAAGTGATGATGTGATCGAAGATGAAGCACGCTTTCCGTTACAACCTGTATATGCAAAATGCACACACCTCCTTAGATATAGATTGACGCTCTTTTATAGTTAACTTAAACTAATACTAATATTGTGACCCTAGTTATGATGAGGATCCGTATCTTAGCCCCGCAGATCATTCACACGAGTAAATGACTGTCTGGGATAAACTTCGGGTCTGCCTCAAAGGTTCTTAATTGAACAAGTTAAATGAGGCAGTTCTGCTATTGGAGAAATCTTAAATAATCTTAATTTTTATTAAATCATTCTTAGAATAAGACTTCATTTTTGTCGCATTTAGTAACACACTTTGATATGCGTAGCTACTCTCCCTGTAAATGAGCGGGTCCCTAAAACACTATAATATTGTGACTCTAGTTATAGTGAGGTCCTGGTCTTAGTCCCGCAGATCTTTCACACGAGTATATGACTGTCTGGGATAAACGTCGGGTCTGCCTCACAGGTTCTTAATTGAATAAGTTAAATGAGATTTAAGACGCGGTCTTGCTGTTGTAGAAATCTTAAATTAATTGATTCATTCTTAGAATAAGGTAAATATGAGCGCCGTGGCGATTTTTGACGGCGGCGGCATGAGGGTAAATTTTCCACGGCGGCGGCGGCCTTGAGCCAATCACTGAAGGAGCGCTTTAAAGATAATAGCCATCTTTCGGGTGGACGGCGTGAAATAAAAAAAAAATCTTCAAATTTCAAATCCATTTTGGGCTCTGCCCCCATTGTCATTATCAACCTAGACCAGTCTATTGCGAATATGGCATCTCCAATTAATTGCTTGTCACTCATCTCGATTCTCGACAACTCTCATCTAGCTGATGTCACCCTGTAAATCCCTCAGAGCATAACATTTTCTATAGCTTGCTGAGTTATCTTCAACAAAAGGACCGGAAAGTATCGACGTTTTTAACATTGTCCAATGCGTTTGTCAACCATTTCGAGTAACTTACATCAGACTCACTTTTCGACGTAGTATCTATCTATTCAGTTGGTTGGTCCTTGGTTTGGACGTTCATTGTCGCCGCATACGGACAATGGACATCTCAGTACTTACTCGAATATATGGTCAGTCGACTTGGCGTCGCGGCTGATCTTAAAACTGACCGGCCTGGGTCTACTATGACGTACCAATTCCACCATGATTCTGATGTGATGTGAGAGAGGTGGAGCTACACAGGACATGTTTTATTTTATTTAGCCTATACTGTCTCACTGCTGGGAAAAGGCCTCCCCCCAAGTCCTACTTGATTTTTTGTACCGAGCTAGCTCGAACTAACCCTAGCATAGGCGTTTAGACCGTCTCGCCACTTTTTAGCCCTAGGCCTGGCTGACGTTAGTTAAAGCATTTTTAGTAAATATTCAATGTTAAATTTCATTTAAAACGCTTGCATACTTTGTCGCTATACGATGGTCACCCATCCACGACTTTGGCAAGCGCTTATTAACCTAGAAGATACACCCGTGCGACTTTTATTATTTAGCTTCAAGCAATTTCAAGAAAACACCGTGAAATAGTAGAAGTACGCCAATAAGAATGGGTAGGATAATAAGCCTTTAATTGAAAAGTAAGAGATCGCATCACGATCATCACTAAACGTTGACATCACCCCGATAACATCAACCTAATCTGTAACATCAACAGGTGCTAAACGTACCGCTACAGCACTAGAGCCATCACTAATAATATCCCCTCTGTTATAATTAGTGCGACATGCCGCACTATCTGTGCCGACAGAGACCGTTATGAGAGCACAATGGTCGGTTTGTGACTACGAGATAGCGGGATGGTGTGTTGTTTGTGTGTCAAAGTGTAGTTCTTTATGGAATTCATACCTAACTAAAAAGCAGTCCACTTTTTTAACAGTCAGATATAAGTAGAAAGTCATAGTTTTTCTTTAGTTAGAAATTATCTGACTATTGTAGAATTTCTACCTTCAAAGTATGAGTGAACAGGCATCTTCTAGGCACGCTTGCTCCATCATAGACCTCATCTATCGCTTTCCATCAGGCGTGATCGAGGTCAAATTAAGCCCATACCTAAATAAAAAATCAGCCCTAAACTGACTAATCTTGTTTCTGTTTAAAAATACTATATTGAAATCGTTTTATCCGTTTCCAAGCTCCGATGCCACGGACAGACACGCACAGATACACTAGTCAAACTTATTACACCCCTCTGTTTGATCCGGGGTTCAAAAAACTGCCAATCTACAAAGTTTGCAAGAAGACTGACTGCCATTTTTTAAAGCGTCCATCCATACACAGAAAGTTGCAGATGTTGAACAGCCAATGGCACGAAGTTTGTTTTAAGCAGCTTAAATGTTGTGAGACATTAACGTGTTTATTTTCAAAAGAAATCTTAAGTTAAAATAGAATGAAGTGTTTAATAAGCGTCACACAGTGAGGACGCTCTTAAACACTTCATTCTATTTTAATTTATGATTTCTTCTTTTTCATACGAACTTTAGTTATTCTTAGAAAGCCCTTATTCTTCTTATAATCTATACTAATATTATAAATGCGAAAGTGTTTAGATGAATGCATGAATGTTTGTTGCTCACTGAACGGATCTTGGGGGCTAAAAAGGCCACTTTAGGAGAATCATAATATTAATCATGCAACAATCTGTCAAATTTGATTTTCTTCTTTATCGTTAACGAATAAGGTTCAAGGTTGATTGGGAAAATTTGACAGTGACGGGTAGCGTGATTTGATTTCTGATTTTGCTAAAGTGGCCTTTTAGACCCGCTTGACGACACAGAGGTAAATTATAGTCTGGAATAACACAAAGGATACTTTTTATCCCGGGAGTATGTTCGCTTGGGATAATTTTCGACATTCACGCGGGCGGAGCCGCGGGCTGCAGCTAGTATTTATATAAGTTCTTATTCTTGGATATTAACGAACCACATGTAATTAAACATGATATACATTATCAAGATACCTGATAGATAAGGTTTAAAAAGAATTCAGAGAGGAGTTTAATTTTAAGTTGTCTTTACCAACTGAAATAACCCACAGTTTCTCTGTGATCTCTTTTCTGAAGCGCTTAAGTATATCTTGACTTTCTGCTGACTCCTTACATCCACTAAAGCCGTTGAGCATGTACCCCCCAGTAACGTCCATACCGTTCTAAATTAGTATGGACACATTGCGGTCTGTCTAGCCGGGCAGACGGCTATTATGTATATTGAGACGATCACACAATACTGGATTATACGGACCAGATAGCAGAGGACAGCGGTGCTCAAATGTTGTGCATAGTCAGTGTTTTTGTTAGGGGATTTGTGAAAATTTGTTGGAAGTGCAAAGATAATCTAATCGTTTCTACATGATGTCTGGTCACCTTTAGGAAAGACATATTAGATTAAACTTGAAACCTGGATAGAGCAGTTCTGCTGGGAGGTAATGGTAGTGGTAGGTCCTTCCCTGCCTAGGAGCTTTTCTACTCATGTACATCACGTGTTCTATTGTTGATAATATAGCATTTGTTATGAACAGTCCATTACTGTCCATAAGCAGTAGGTAAATATAAAAAAGCATGATTGATTAGCCAGCCTCAGTCTTTCCTGTAGAAGTCTACATATTCCTCTTTTCTTATTCACCTTGCCACGCTGACATAATTATGTTCCCAGGCTTTTCCCAACTTCCGGGATCGGATTCCTGTCTTACCGGACGTACCTACTTTTTTTTTTCTGCACGCACGAAAAATTGTCAAGTTCCGAGAGCGAGACCGCGGAACAAGCGATAGAGAGGCACGATCGGCCTGAGCGTTCGGCTTGTTTCTTAAGAATTCAATTGTTTTCTTATGACGATGGATACCAGTGTTTTACGCGGGCGACTGATGCTATGTTGCAAAAGTTCAGCTTAACGTTTCAATGTAAGGCTAAGTTAACATACAAAATTATCACATACGAGTAACTCCTAAAAGTGGTTCTGTGAGTCAGTTAAGTGACATTATGTTAAGGTGTCGCGCTCCTTCGACTCATCGTTATAAACTTGGAACTGTTAAGTTAGGTCTAAGTTACCCTTTACGTAACGTACGGGTAAGTTGTAGATGTTTGTTTTACTTAGTAACGTAGGAAGATAGATAGTTTGTTTTGTAGATACTTTGTGAAAAATCTATTTGGATTTGAGGTTGTGCCTCAATGAAGACTTGTCGTTGAATAAGAAGAATATATAAAGTGTCCCTATGTTTTCCTTTTTCAGTTTGTGAAATATCTCTTAATTCGGTCCAATATTGGTGGAGAACAACAGTCGAGAGCCAAACCTCGAATTATGACTTTTTACATACAAACTCTCGCCGCCAGCATTTCCTGTGGGGATTTTATACAATCACAACGCGTGTTACCTGAAGTTTAAAGTAACAGAGGCCTTGCTCTATTGGCGGTTGTAGACATTGACCACTTAGATATTCCTTGTTGTTGCATTAAGACCGCCTATGTCCACTCCTGTTAATAAAATACAAATTAAGTTTTTTTTCACGAAAAACTCATCAAAACTGTCAAACCTGAGACCCCTAAGAAGATTAGCAACCGTGTATTTTTTTTTTACTATTTATAAGCTCGCGTTTGACCACTATCTCACCTGATGGTAAGCGATGATGTGGTCGAAGATGGAGCACGCTTGCCTAGAAGTAACCTAATCACTCTTGACTTAAAGACTCCCAGGTTGTAGCTATCAGGAAACACAGACTTCGGCAGGGAATTCCACACCTTAGCTGTACGCACTATGAATGTATTCCCAAAACGTTTAGTGCGTGTGGGTGGGATGTCCACCATGTACCGGTGGCGCATCGCCGTTCGTCTTGTGGTCCGATGATGGAACGGGCTTGGCGGAATTAAATTATGCAATTCCGTCGCACATTCCCCAAAATGCACATTGACTTCTTCAAACCTACCGCCTGTATCTCATTATACAGATCTGTCGCACCTAAGATTAAACCCTGTACGTACCTGTGTATGTATGTGACCATCCAATTGTATAAATCCTTGAACTTAACAAATAAACACTACACTCAACTTTGAGCACCACTGTCGAGTTACAATGGCGGCTGTGAGCGTCAAAGCATACGACAGTTAGTACAAGCGATCGGGGATAATCGACATCAGCTGCACCTTGCACCTGTGTGCACATACCTACAGGTACAGTAGAGGTATGTACAGGGTTTAATCTTAGGTGCGACAGATCTGAGTAATGAGATACAGGCGGTACATTTGAAGAGGTCAATGTGCATAAATGGAAAGTAGATCTGAGCTTGTCTAAACTCGGTGATTTATATTTGTTTTAGTCGAACCTGTAGATTTGAACTTAAGCGGACTCCTTCAGGACTTGTTGCTATAAAAAATAGCTTGAACTATGTACCTAAATAGTTACCCGCCCCGCCAGGTGCTATTCATAAATACCTTCCTCGTTTAGCGTTATTTCCATTAGAGAAAACCGCATCAAAATTCGACTATGGTAGATAACAGATGAATGTGCAATAACGGTCGTTGACCTGAAGAAATTAAATGGTTAATAACTAGAAATTAAAGACATAAGCTGTCCTGAATCGACTTCTATCGTGATCCTTCACGTTCTCTAGTAATAAATAACAGCTAGTCTATTCTGTAAGAAACTATTTCGATATCGAGCTTCACCTGAGTGATAAAACTCACAAAGTGAGCTTTATTGCACACAACATAAAGATCTTCATTTGAAACTCACTTCGAATTCTACTGTCGAGATACGAAAATGTTGTTAGAGAATAGCACTACAGTTCATAATTTATTGTTCGAGTATCTATGAAGTGATATTAGGCAAGAGGCAATGTACTTTATTGCAAGTTTATCTGGCGCATACCATAGTGAGGTTAACGTGAGTGACGACTAAATGAGAAATATGGAAGGAGAAGACAATACATGTAACACCGATTTCATATGAATTGGGATGAGAGCAAAAAAATAATGCTGATGTTTTGATTTTTGGTTTTTGTGTCATATTCGCTAACTCGTGAACTAACTCACAAAACAACCCACAATGAGACATCACATTGAATTCCCCACTCGCAAAACAAAAACTAAGTGTACAAAGTCCCTAAAATTAACCCCTAACTGGACCAAAGGTGGAGCACGACTGGCGCAACACCGCCACAGTTGCCTATACTTAGTAGTCCAAGTTTCATTCAGAAGTCCAATTTGTGTCACCATGGAAAAACGGCTGCTCATAATTACGTACTTATCGCCGTTTGTGTGATATGGGTATAACAAGGAGACTGTTATTTTCTTAAAATGCTGACCTAGCATGAGAAAATACTATGTTTAGGAGAATGATAATTTTATAGCAAGCTGAACTAATACATTGTTTGGTTTATAGTTTCGCAAATTAATAAAATATGAAGTTACAAATTAATAAACTCAAACTATCTAACCTACATTACCCAACCCACAGTGGAGACATCTAATTGAATTCCCCACTAACAAACCAAAAACTAAGTGAGCAAAATCCCTAAACTTTACCCGTAACTGGACCAAAGGTGGACCAATGCACGACTGGCAAAACACCGGCACAGTGCTAATACACTTAGTAGTACGAGTTTCATTCAGAGGTCCAATTTGTGTCGCCATGGTAACACGGCTGCTCATAATTACGTACTTATCGCCGTTTGTGTGATATGGGTCACGTGAAGAGACTGGTATTTTCTTAAATAAGGCGGCAAGAAAAGATAATGTTTAGGGGTGTTTAGATTAAATATTGTCTTGTACGTAACTGGAGACAGTATTTTTGGTCTTATCTAGAACTTGAGTAGTCGGGAGGATATTACGTTTACTAAGCTCAATTGTTTGTAACTATTTTGGGCGTAAAATAAAGTAAATTAAATCTATCTAGCTTCTACCCGCGGCTTTGCCTGCGTGAATTTCAATAACATCCCAAGGTAGCTTACATACAATTTTATTATTATATACTAGCTTCTGCCAGCGGCTTCGCCCGCGTGGTCCCTAGGGAACATCTCCCGGGATAAAAAGTAGCCTATGTCCTTTCTCAGGCTCTAGACTATCTGTTTACCAAATTTCATTCAAATCGGTTCCGTAGTTTTGGCGTGAAAGCGCGACAGACAGACAGACAGACCGACAGACAGACAGAGTTACTTTCGCATTTATAATATTAGTAAGGATAGTAAGGTCTAGCTTCTGCCAGCGGCTTCGCCCGCGTGGTCCCTAGGGAACATACTCCCGGGATAAAAAGTAGCCCTTGTCCTTTCTCAGGCTCTAGACTATCTGTGTACCAAATTTCTTTCAAATCGCGGTGGCGGTTCCTTCATACAAGCCCAAAAGCCCGGCATGCCTTACTAAAATGCTCGATAGAGAATCAATATCAAACCCGAACTATTTAAAAGTTCGCGCGCTTAATTCTTATCAAAATAACACAAAGTACGCTACCTATGCCACATTACTACATAACTACACATCGCGATTGTTCGCGCGCAGAGTTTCGCATTTGCAGCGTCTACATATAGCTATCTCGCTTACACGTACCGGCTTTTACCGGGCTTTCAAATACTATCTCCGTCACTTTCGCACTTATAGCGATGTGCCGTATAACGAGTTCTAAACCTTGTGCGCCTACAAATCGATCAGTATTGAAGATTAAGCCGTGCTTGCGTATGAAGTTGGACGCGTATGTGTGACCTTGTCACCTTGCCAACTCTGCAGTGTTGCCGTTTTAGCGACGTTGTGAGATCTTGGAGATTTTTAACGAGTTTGGGGACTTTTTTTAAGATTTAGCAACAATAAAAACTAGCGACTTTTTAAAATAACGAAATTAAATACTCAAGCAATATCTTAAAAATAAAAAAATTGCGACATCTAGCTAGATTTTTCATATACCTGGTGACTTTTTTTGCCTAAATGACAACACTGCAACTCTGCGTAAGTAGTTCTTGACACCGGAGTGCAACTCACTTCAGTTTTATTTGCTTGAGAGTTGAAAAGTTATGTTGTTAAAGTTTTTTGTGTGTATTCTTAGATTTTCTCAGTGATACAATTGTTTTGGTGACTTACCTACAACAATGGAGGTAATTGTACCTTGTGAGGATTTAAAATGCGTTCAAGTTTTGATTGGCGAAGATAAGGTAAAATCTTTAAACTTTGCTCAGAAAAAACAGTTAATTTCTTCATTAAAACCGACGCCTAATCTGTGTTTTTCTCAGACTAGTAAATCGCATAAACGAAATTTAATAGATCAGTGTATAAAACTAGTTGGATTGTTGGCTGTTCGCACACTAATAAGTTGTGTTCGTGGCCTATTTTTTTCGAATGAAGATTCCGTTTGGAATACATCTGGTTATAATGATTTAAATAACATATCTGGCGCCATTAAAAGGCACGCAAATTCCCATAAACACCTGTGTGCAATGGTTTCTTTCGGTAATTTTGGTAAACAACGAATTGAGACATCTATATCAGTTTATGAGAAAATTGCGATGATACATACGAAGGTACCTACAGACTCAGTCGAAAACTGAACTTTCTTTTTTTGAAATCGGTTAAAATTTTATTGGGCTTGCCTTATTTTGAAACCCTAGGCACGCCACTGTCAAATCGGTTCAGTAGTTTTGGCGTGAAAGCGCGAAAGACAGACAGACAGACAGACAGACCGACAGACAGACAGAGTTACTTTCGCATTTATAATATTAGTAAGGATTTTTTGTCTTTATCCCCGACACTGTCTTAAGTTAAACCGTACAAAGGTAATAATGAAATCAGAGGACACAGAGGCATTTATAAATTAAGTATGGATTATCCTTTTCGGCTCTTTTTTTCTGAACCTAGAAATATAGGATTGTCGATACACAAAAAGCGGACTTGTTAATTCAGTTCGACTCTTTCAACCGATCCAGGGAATCGGTGAAAAATGTTTCAGTGAGTTGTCTACTGTTGGTCATCTTTTGTTGGTCTGCATAAATATACCACTCTTTACATCGAATGCCCAAAAATAATTGGGTGTCAGTAAAGTTGGTTTACGGACGACAATTTTACGTGATAACGTCATGAGAAAACAAGCCGAACGGTTAGGCCGATCGTACCTCTCTATCGCTTGTTCTGCGCTCTTGCTTGCACGCTCGGCCAGGCGGAACGTGACACTTTTTCGTGCGTGCAGCCGGCGTTCATTGATTTATTAGACGTTATCACGACAAAAATACTACCAATGTTCAACCAATAAATCCGCCCCAATTCCTTTAATTGCCCTTTACAAAAATGCTATGAACTTTCAAAAGTATATTTCTTAGCTTAACTTTTCCTTTTTGCCCTTATTTTTTTCCGGCTAATAGATTTTAACAGCATCGTTCGTTTCACTAGAAAAACGGAGAAATACTTATGGCAATTCTGTAAGTTTGTGTTTTATGTTTAAGGGTGCACGGCGCATTATTGGGTTTGTGTGAGAGTTTTTGTAGTGTGTTCATTGCTTTATTCATATTTTGAGTAAAATGAAAAAAATGGACCTTGTAGACAGTGGCGTGCCTAGGGTTTCAAAATAAGGCAAGCCCAATAAAATTTTAACCGATTTCAAAAAAAGAAAGTTCAGTTTTCGACTGAGTATGTAGGTACCTTCGTATGTATCATCGCAATTTTCTCATAAACTGATATAGATGTCTCAATTCGTTGTTTACCAAAATTACCGAAAAAAACCATTGTACACAGGTGTTAATGGGAATTTGCGTGCCTTTTAATGGCGCCAGATATGTTATTTAAATCATTATAACCAGATGTATTCCAAACGGAATCTTCATTCGAAAAAAATATGCAGCACCAGCAATACAACTTATTAGTGTGCGAACAGCACACAATCCAACTAGTTTTATACACTGATCTATTAAATTTTCGTTTATGCGATTTACTAGTCTGAGAAAAACACAGATTAGGCGTCGGTTTTAATGAAGAAATTAACTGTTTTTTCTGAGCAAAGTTTAAAGATTTTACCTTATTTTCGGCAATCAAAACTTGAACGCATTTTAAATCCTCACAAGGTACAATTACCTCCATTGTTGTAGGTAAGTCACCAAAACAATTGTATCACTGAGAAAATCTAAACACAAAAAACTTTAACAACATAACTTTTCCACTCTCAAGCAAATGAAACTGAAGTGAGTTGCACTCGGGTGTCGAGAACTACTTGCGCAGAGTTGCAGTGTTGTCATTTAGGCAAAAAAAGTCGCCAGGTATATGAAAAATCTAGCTAGATGTCGCATTTTTTTTTATTTTTAAGATATTGCTTGAATATTTAATTTCGTTATTTTAAAAAGTTGCTAGTTTTTATTGTTGCTAAATCTTAAAAAAAGTCTCCAAACGCGTTAAAAATCTCCAAGATCTCACAACGTCGCTAAAACGGCAGCACTGCAGAGTTGGCAAGGTGACAAGGTCACGCATACGCGTGCAACTTCATACGCATGCACGGCTTAATCGTCCATACTGATCGATTTGTAGACGCACAAGGTTTAGAACTCGTTATACGGCACATCGCTATAAGTGCGAAAGTGACGGAGATAGTATTTGAAAGCCCGGTAAAAGCCGGTACGTGTAAGCGAGATAGCTATATGTAGATGCTGCAAATGCGAAACTCTGCGCGCGAACAATCGCGATGTGTAGTTATGTAGTAATGTGGCATAGGTAATACTTTGTGTTATTTTGATAAGAATTAAGCGCGCGAACTTTTAAATAGTTCGGGTTTGATATTGATTCTCTATCGAGCATTTTAGTAAGGCATGCCGCCGGGCTTTTGGGCTTATATGAAGGTACCGCCACTGCTTGTAGAGGAAAACCGATCGAATCTATAGCTCTCAGCAGATTCCTATGCTCACATTCACAGCATAGATCTTTAGTATATCCAAGTAGGTAGTAGACATATAATTTATCTAGCTGCAAATGTCCTGCTATAGGGGCAAAGGACCCCTCTGACTTTTCCAGTCATGTTTTCTGCTTCCTCGGGCCAGTTATTTCAGTATAATCGGACTCGTCCCGCCACCGTCTTACTTTTATTTCTCTCGTATTCCTGACTATTTTCATTATAATTTAATACACAATAAAAATATCCACTGAAACCGTGGATTTTCCAAGATAGAAATATTATCAGTTATAGCTATCTACTAACAATTTTTTTTTTAAACGTATCTGCGTGTCTAAGAGGCCAATTTAGTAGAAACAGAAAGCACATCAAACTACTCGAAACTCAAATTTTCCCAATCAATCTTGAACCTAATGCTATAGAGATAAAGATGAAAATTAAATTTGACAGATTGTTGTATGATTAATATTATGATCCTAATATGATTCTTTAGAGGTATGCGTAACAGAGTCCCGCACACCTTCATTAATAAGGGAGGATCCTCCTACCAGACAGTTATTGTGCCTGGCGGGCAAATGCCCGATAGTTGATATTCGGGCTGATGTATATGTTCAAATCGCACGGTAAACTCTGCTTGCGCAATGCAGGTTTTCGACGTAGTAGTTCACTGCTAGTTGGATAGATGGCGTCGCGGTACTTTTTTTTGCGATGAAAATTTGCTCCGTTGGTTTTTCTTGTGGTGGCATTGATGCCGCTACAATTCTACTAAAATGGCCTTTTTAGACCTGCAGTGCACAAACAACTTAATATAAGATAGTATAATAAAATATTTTTGGGTTAGGACTTACAGTCAAGGAGCGGAGTGGTTAAGCAATTTTCAAACGCATTCCTTTCCAGGCAAGCGAACGAGCGCTTGTCAACTTCTCGAACTGTAATTTCAATCAAAACATAGGAGAACAATAAAATTCGAAGTAAAATTTTCATTCATGACTGTACCTAGTTATAACAAACATACACTACCAAGAAGGCACTTTCGGAAATCAATATTTTACTCATACCAAAAGTCATTCAATTTATATAACAAAAAAAAAAAAACATTTTAATTCAATAAAATGCTAAGTCATCATTCTGCCGTAATAACTCAATTTACTTATACATATACGTCAAAAGTAATTAAATGATTACTTCCGAACATGCAACAGTACCAGGAAACTACAAATGAATGGAGCCATTCGGAACTCCGGAAGCAGTGGGCATAAAATTTTATAGCGCGTTGCCGCTCCACTAATTCTCATTAGTAGTATCGTTTCGATATCGCAAGGAGTATGTTTTTGATGATAATTAGGAAATAGTGCGGTAATGGCTGATTAGTAGGTCGTTGTGGCTTCTGGGGTGGCAGTCTATTGTCTACACTAATATTATAAAGAGGAATGATTTGTTTGTTTGTTTGTTTGAATTGAATAGGCTCCGAAACTACTGGACCGATTTGAAAAATTCTTTTAGCATTGGATAGCTACATTATCAGGGAGTAACATAGGCTATATATTATCCCCGTACTCCCACGGGAACGGGAGCTACGCGGGTGAAACCGCGTGACGTCCACTAGTTGTAAATATTCAGGAGTGTGTGAAAATAATGAGTAATAAATACTGACTTAAGAATCTTAAGAATCCGCAGGTCACTACGTTTGACATAGTGCAAAATCAATACATCCGAGGTAGCTTCTAAAACAGACTAATAATATACTTAGTAAATACTAAAATTTGCTATCTCCCGAGGCGAAGATACTTGGCCCAAACAATCGTACTTGTACTACCTCAGGATCCGTAAGTCCTTTGCGGGACAAAATCGCCCCAACTGTCAGAATCCGTAAGTCCCATTTGGGACAACGTAGCACGCGATTTAAACGTTATTTGTATGCGTCTTGAGTTTATTTTCGCTTGGCCCAATAGGGACTTACGGGTTCTATTGGTTGGTAACGATTTTGCCCTTCGGGGGCTGACGGAATCTGACAGATATTTTTTTTGCTTTTTAAAGTTTTTTGCCGTGAATACAATCGTAGATGCATCAACCTATAAACATTAACACCCAACATATAAAAATTGTCAACTCCACTATTTTTCTTTCATCGCAAAATCAATATAAAAATTTAAATACTCTCATAAAAACTTTTTTCACAAGTACCTACTTTTACGGTTAATCTATGAAAAAAAAAATCCTCCGTTTAGTAGGTTAATACTTAAAAAAAGTCGTAAACTGCAGACACTTTTTTTTAATATAGTTGTTAAGAATAATATAATCGGATGTCATAAAAAATAGTATGTTTCTATTAACGACCGGTCGTTTCAAATTTTATGCACTTTTAATTTTCTCGACATTTTTCTGCACTCTTTTTTTATGTGACATTTTTTATTTTATTTGTTTTAAATCGTCTCATCTCTTTTTATGCCAACGCTACTCGCGCCCGAATTTTCTTACTTGACTTTTTAATTGACATAGTGACCGAGTTATGATCGTTTTGTGCTGACTGTCCCAGTTAAAATATTATTTCTTTTCATTAGTTATTCCTATAAGATGTTTAAATGGAAATGATGAAAAGGGAAGGCAAAGCTTGTGATATTCGCAAATGGGTTGTGATTTTTTGGGCTTTACAAGAGTTAAAAAGCCACCGCATGCAAAAAAATCGGGCCAAGAGTGAACCGGACTCGCAGACGGAGGGTTCCGTACAATCATATAAAACGTGAAATGTTTTTAAATTTTCATCAGCGCGTCCTATATTTGTCAGAGAATTTTAAAATTGCGGTGTATACTGAATTTTTGTTGATGTTTTCTGAAAAAGTATACTACTTGAGACATCGTTTATTTTTCCTGTAATCTTTACATAAACTTCCATCACATAGAATAAGTTGAGATTTTTCTCTAAGCAAACTTCGGGGATAAGGGGGGGGGGGAATGGTAATGATTTTTAATTTTTCGTCAAAAGTCGAAAAATTGTGTGAGAATGTGCAAATAGCACTCTTTCATCTGATACCTCACATGCTCCTAATAGCCCCACTTCGATTTTTTAAGATCCCCTTTCATTCGCTGTTTCAAAAGAATATATATACACATTTTTATTTCTTTCTTATTTTCAAAATAGTTAAGCAAACGTCATCTAAAACTGTTCCAAATTTCAAGTTGATTATCAGTTCTTGAGATATCCAGCTGTGACAGACGGACAGACTTAGTCACACCGTTCCTTTTTACCATTTTGGTACAGAACCCTAAAAACATGTGTAATTGGCGTTCGTTTGGATTTTTACTAGAATAGAATAGAATAGAATACTCTTTATTATGTACAAGTATTATTATATAAGTGTACTAGTGTTACTGAAACCGTACATGAATTTAGTGACAAACAGTGCAAACATTTTATTAACCCAGTACGTTCTATAGTTCTCCCAATTTGTGGAATTTGCTCGATTCGCTAATAAATCAGGCGTGATCCCATTAAAATTATCGTACCCAATAGCTTAATAAAGTGCATTACGGGTATAAATACAGCGTGTTCACAATTCGCGCATAACTCAGCGCTAAGCTGCGTGTTAATTGCTCCTAAACGAGAACACCCTTTGTAATTGGGCTGTGTGATTAAACTGTTCGTGTATTAAAACTGGGAGTATATTTTAAAGTAGTGCGAAATTACTGTTGTATTTATTTAAATTGTAGCTGTTTGAGAATTGTTTACGGAATATAGTAAAACTCTGGAACGAAGCATTTATTATCACTGTTGTTTCTGTTAACAATGATTATATTTACACGCAATTTTTCTCGTGGACCTTTTTCACAGGAACCGTGGTTTTATTCTAGAATAAAAGTAGCTTAAGACACTTGGCTACCGCTTATACATACCAACTATACAATTTTAAATTATCAGTGAAAGAAATCAAGAATTCGGATTAGTACTTTCAAAGATTATTTACCTCCCACAAACAAACAAATAGGCCTCCACTTTGATCTCCTAGTATCTATTTGGTAGATATTAAGTTCATGACAGCCTGTTGCTCAAACGATCTACAAATCTAAACTATAGATTTAAAATGTGTCATAACGGACACTGGGCGGAGGGGCTTGTCAATCAGTAGACAGATCTATTGAAACCATTTCTCTATTATTTTACAGACCACTTCCCATAAAACTTAACCAGTTGATTTGATTCTTCTGTCAAGTCAATGCACGTAAACACATTCACAAGATGTTGATAGAATCATCACAGCGTTGGTTTGTTGATTCTTTTTTCCCATTATCATTGTTATGTGTAATGTATTTAACATTGTATTTTTATCTGGAGATATTTCCCTTAACTTGTACCTGCTGTGAAGCTGCATCATCCTAAGGTCGACTGGTAGAAAATTCCTATGGCACTAAGGCCGCGCGTCTTTGTACAGTGTTTTAACTAGTGCCTAAAGTTTTAATAAGTAAATAAACTAGGCAAAGTGTCCTACTAACAAACGCTAAAAACATCACCCAGAGCCTCCCAATAAAGCAATTACAGCTCCAACTCCTTGATTACCACTCGAACCCTTCTTAAAACATTAATCTCACTACCTAATTTGTTTATTTGCACTGTAAATTGTATAAGAAGAAAATATCGCGGCAACGTGACAACAAAGAAATGTGTTTCATTAAACCTGCCGGTATTAACGGGCGACGGATCGCTGTGGCTTCAAGACTTGTAATGAGAGGGGGCAAGTTAGAAGCGGAAGCGGGGCCGGGTATATTGTTTCAGTAACATGCATGACTAAGTTATGAGAGGTAGCGTCTGTCTAGTTAACAGCCTTACTGATTATGAAATCTTGAGTTTAGTTTCTAATCTAGTAAAGACTTGAAGTTACATAAAACAAATAAACCTTCGGTATTAACGGACGATGGATCGCTGTGGCTTCAAGACTTGTTCTAATGAGATGGGCTAAGTTACAAGCTTGGAGCGGGAGCGAGTACATTGTTTCATTATCTGGAATGGTTAAGTTATGAGCAGTAGCGTTTATGCATGAATGGGTTGTTGATTACAAGCACTGTGACAGACATGTAAAGTCTTGACGTTGACTGCTAGTCTAGCAAAGAAGTAATGTTAGTGGAAAGCAAAAGAAATGTGATTAATTAAACCTAAAACACGAAGTAGGTTCATGACTTATTGTAATGAGAGGAGCTAAGACAGAAGCGGAAGCGAGGGCGAGAACGTTGTATAGAATTGTAAACCAGGCTAATTGAGAGGCGAAAGCGGACCCGATTAGATACTAAAAGACGCAAGTAAGTTTAGTGGTGCAAGTGTATAAAAGCAACCCAAGACGACAAAAACAAAGTAAGAACTACGTATGTTGAAATTTAAGTATTCCTAAACTGACTGACTGACTGCGATGAATTAATATCCTTCAACATATGTGGCTGAATGTCTTCGATCATGTAGCGTTATATTCAACTAGCTTCTGCCAGCGGCTTCGCCCGCGTGGTCGTGGTCGCGTGGGAAAGGTACAGGTTTAAATCAGTTGAAAAATGCCAACAAGTGTAACTTACTCAAACAATACTGTTTGACGGTCAATGTGCGCGTCGCTAAGCCTCCATGGTCCTTTCAAATTGATTGCTACAGCCCACTATACTAAATCCTGTGGCTGACTGCATCCGTGGGACTAGCCTAAGCTTAGTTGTGCGGCTTGCCAGGGTTTATGGCAGGCCTGGGACATAGATTCTACCTATGAGGGTAGTGTGTGGATGTTAAGCGCATCATATATCAAAACCTTGCGGCCTTATTATGGCGTAGCAGTTCGTAAAAAAGTCTGACTTGGTGTGCCAAGTCATCGCATTCCATCATTAATTCCTGTAGGTAATGTGGGCATCTTTTTCCGCACTTAGTTTCTGCATTGTTCCGTGCCGCGCCTGTAGTTCCTGTGTTAATATAAATACATAAAATAGGTTCGTTTATTTGTTGCGCTGTCATACCCAAATTGCTTAAGCGATTTTGATGAATTTTGGTACTGAGATGTGGGGTTACAGGCTTAATTTTTTGCGAAATAAAAATTGATGGCGAGCGAAGCCGCCGTTAAAACCTAGTGTAAAATAATGGTATCCAGCTGCATCAGGCCAGACTGCGTGCCCACTTCAACATAGTTGGTTTAGGTTTACAGATGATGATCACCTGTTTAACCACCCAAAAATTGGTTGCATAGAAACCATAGCCAATAAAAAAAAATGCTCTTAAGGTATCTCTATAGACTTTCAAATTCTATTTTTACTATACTTTGTCAAATTCTCTGTACATTTCGTATACATAAATACACCGCACATTCAAATTATGCTTTGTAATTCGTTTATGTTTTCATGTGTCCGAATATAGACGCAAACTAAATTCATTTGGCATTAGAATTAATATCAAACACATTTCAACCAATGAGAATGCATTTCTATATGCGCTAGTGGCGCCATTAGTTCCACAATTTGCCACCAAGCGGAGTTATCGGATAAAATAAAATTGCTATTTAAACAAATAACTCGTGTTGCTGATAATAAAGTTAAATGGTTGTGCGGTTTTAATAAAATTGGATTAGTAGAATTTCGTTTAAAATTGGTTGTGTTAAAGTGCATTTAATTGTTATTCACTTTTGTATTTTATTGGCGATTTTATTTGATTCAGCTTTTGGTGTATCAATGATTAATATGTTGGTGTTGAATTGAAATTGATTTACTGTCCTATTTTAATATTTGTGGAATTATATTTGCTTGGAGTTTCCTAGCGTGATCGAATCAGGAATGATGATATCCGCAAGAGAGCCAAGGTTACTGATATAGCCCGAAGGATCGCCAAACTAAAGTGGCAGTGGGCAGGGCACATTGCTTGCAGAACAGATGGTCGATGGGGCCGAAAAGTTCTGGAGTGGCGACCGCGTACCGGAAGACGCAACGTTGGAAGGCCACCCACAAAGTGGTGAGAGTCGCGGCTAACCGATGGATGCGAGACGCGTAGGACCGGTGGTTGTGGCGCTGCTTGGGGGAGACCTATGTCCAGCAGTAGACATCTTTCGGCTGATATGATGATGATATTTTATACTAACTAGCGAGACGAAACATTTAAATCTTTAAGGTTTCATGCTACAGACTTCAGACAGAGTAACGCCTACAACATACTTACGTAAAATCCCTTTTCTTCAAGTTTCTACATAAATTGCTCAAATGGATGACTATGCTTTTAAGCAAACTAAGCGATAGTGGGTTTAAATTGTATGATACACCCACGCAAAGCCTGGGACGTGTTAAGTCTCATGTTAATGGGAGCAAACAAACTAGAGTTGATACAAGGTCAAATTCATACGCCGATGTAGCTCGAAGAATCGCTAAACTTAAGTGGCAGTGGGCAGGGCACATTGCTCGCAGAACAGATATTCGATGGGGCCGAAACTTTCTAGAGTGGTGACCGCGTAACGGAAGACGCAGCGCTGGAAGGCCTCCCACAAGGTGGACCGATGACTTGGTGAAGGCTGTGTGAATTCATTGGATGCCAAAGGCCAGACGCAGAAGTCGCTGTGGCGACAATTGTGTGAAGCTATGTCCAGCAGAGGACATCTTATGGCTGAAATAATGACCAGATCAAATTGAATTGTGTGCAAAAATTTCAAAGACTAAAACAAAAATATGGTTATCTAATCACATTCTAGCAACTGCACTACTAACAACCCTTGATCCCGTAATCGGCGATCGTTTCTAACTAATTTAATTGGACTTAAAACAAATCGCTATAAGCTTATAGCCGACACCACAACAAAACCATTATCAAGGAAATAGTAAGAAAGCAATTAGTTAGCGACAACGCTGAGAATAACAGAGACTTTTCGACTAATAACATTGTAGCGAGGCAAACGTAAATATGGACAAAGTAACTAACTACCAGGTTTTATTTGTACGGACAGTAAATACTCCACGAGAACTAGAGTTACTATGTTGTCTTAGTACTTTAGTCTTTAGTTAAAACTTCTTTTACTAATACGTATTACGTACAAGTCAGGAACCCTATTACTAAGCCTCTACTGTCGGTCCGTCTGTCCGTCCGTCCGGCTGTCTGTCAGCGGGCTGTATCTCAAGAACCATAATAGATAGACAGTTGTAATTTTCATGGGGCTGTCATACTAGAAACGTGTTTTTTTTTCGGTTTATTGTACGGGATCCTTCGTGTGAGAGTCCGACTCGCACTAGGCCGGTTTTTTTGAAGTAGTTCTTTGTCGTTCTTCAATAAATTTATTTTGTTGTCTTCTACAAAATTGCTCCTGTTTTAAAGTTCTGTTTTCTTAAATCGAATTGGACGAATACAATTTAGGAAGCTCTTTCTCCAAGCTAGTGGGTGAAGTGCTAGCAGGTGGGGCGGGGGTCCTAACAGTGATGTGTTACTTTTACTAACTACTAGTCGACGTCACGCGGTTTCACCCGCGTAGTTCCCGTTCCCGTGGGAGTACAGAGATAATATATAGCCTATGTTACTCCCTGATAATGTGGCTATCCATTGCTGAAAGAATTTTTCAAATCGGTCCAGTAGTTTCGGAGCCTATTCATTTCAAACAAACAAACAAATCTTTCCTCTTTATTATATTAGTGTAGAAAAACAAGCTGAAAAGAACCATCGTCTACTGTACTGACAGTCTATACTAGATATTGTGTGCTGTTATGCAGACCAAATTCCTAAAACCCACTCATTCACAATCCTAACTAATATTTTAAACAAAAAATCCGACCGCTAAAAACGACAATTGCTTGTTTGGATTTTTTTTTGTCGTTTTTAGCGGTCGAGTTTTTTGACAAATTCAATTTTTTTATTTCCTTCATTTTAGTGAGCTACATTTTTTTGGAATCGCCTCATCGAGCTTCGATTCTTCGATTCGATTTTGATACTCCACTCGATAGGTTTTGAGGAAAAAAAAAGACATAAAATGGCGCCAAAAATCGGCTATTTTAATTTTTGTATACCCAGTGTTACTCTCACAATCAAGACGAATCTAACGACCTCTCAAGCCATAATCCATCAAGCCGTTTAGGCTACAAAACATGCCAAAGAAATAAACATACATACGCACATACACTCGAAAAACATAACCCTCCTCCTGGCGCAGTCGGGTAATGAGGAAGTGAGTTTAATTGTTTGTTTCGCTTGTACGCCTTTATCGCTGACCCGATTGACAGAGATGGATTCCTGATACTCAGTAACGTTGATAGCTTACACTTTTGCGAAATTCTATGATAATAAAAACAGCATGGTTATAAGTTCTTGGCACTTTTTGCGAATTACTTAAAAGGTCTGGGAATCGAAAGGATTATACAAAAAGCAATCTTTATTCTCTAAATTATAAATGTGAGATAGTATTTCTTTTAATTATATTTTATTGTTGTTTCTCTAGGTACATAAACTTCCAGTCTCTCGAAAACAATACGTTATTGCGTCATAATCTACCAAGTTAGGTCGTATATCGCAATATACACTCGTGAAATAATATAATTGTTTAGTCTGCAACAACTTTGTGTTTAATATCGCCAGTAACGTTACTATGGAATATCATTACCAGTAGCGGTACGGCTCTTCTCTATACACAGGATTTTTTATTTACAGCCATAAAATAAGCGTTTGAACGGCGATGTCGCGGTAGGCCCAGCCAGACTAGATTGTTCTTTGGCAACTCTAGAGGGAGATGGAATGAGGTTTTTCACTACGGGTTTAATTAATGTTGTAGATTTCATGTGTTGCGGGTAACGACCAGGTGAATTCTATACAGCTCTATCTCCAGAGACCGATCTGATTATTACACCACGCCTGCATTTCCGGGACGTACCTTTAAGGCAATGCAGGTGTGGCAAGGTACAGGCATTTAAAACTGCAGTAGTGTTCATTTTCTTAAGTCGACTAGTAGAGCTTGTTGTAGCAATTAAGAATAAACAAAGAATCCTAATCCATATTATGATACGTATCACAACAAGCTCGCAGGTGTTTAAACGCAATTTTTTTCCTACCTCTGTTTCATTTCGCTCATCTTCTTTTTAATAATTTATTTATTTATTTAAATAGAACGACCGAAGCCAATTACACTATTTAACATCTAATTTATTTAACCCAGTCATGCATTCTTCTCACAAAAAATCAAACATTCTGATAGTATCATCTTCCATTCATCCGCAAACATATCAAGACTTGTGTTTGAGTCCAGGAGAGCGTTAATAGCGGCTACTGTCCGAGGAATAGGTGACTTGGAGTGTGCAATAGTACGACTACTTGGAACAGCCAGTAACCGGTGTTTTCTGCCACGACAGTAATTGTCTGGGACAAAAAGATTGCAGATTTCATTGTGCAGATCAGGATCATCGAAAATCCCTCTAATAATCTTAAATATTACAGTCATCTGATCGCGCGACCGTCTTACTTCTAGAGAGTTGAAACTTAAGCAACCCAACAGAAATTTAATGGGATACATGAGGGGATAAAACCCGTGCATGTGCTTGTAAAGGTATCTGAGGAATGCTGTTTGTACTTTCTCTAAAGCCAATGCATATTGCTTCTCAAAAGGATTCCATACGCATGCACTAGACTCAAGCTTACTACGGACCAATGCCCCAAAAACAAGCTTGATAACATGGGGGTTGTGGAAGTCACGACAGCTCCTTAAAACAAAGTCAAGGCGCCTGAAGGACTCCTTAGCAGTGGATGTGATATGGTCGTGAAAAGTGAGATGATCTATAAACGAAAATAAACTTAACGAATCCCAACCACATTCAATTTTTACAGTTGAAAGTCACCCGCTATTTCGCTAGCCCCGCACATTCGCAAGTAGAAATTCCTAACAACGTTCATCGTTATCACATGCCTGTAGGCAAGTAGGGGGTAGTAAAGGGGGCTACAGGTCCTCACCTGACGATACCTACCTATTTAATGAGGTGGCTCCAGGCTCCTCTTCACAAATACATTTTAATAGCATTAAAGGAAAAGAAGAGGTGGGATGTGACGAAGACTGAAATGTAAGAGGTATTGAGTGTGAGTCGGCTCGGATATTGAGTGGGTTGTTATTGGTGCAACTGTGTGTGGCATGTTTGGTGAGGTACAGTGGATCAATTAGTGAGAAAAGATTTCTTTTGTGTTTAGGGGTTTCTATTTATTTATTTATTTATATATGCTTTATTGTACACCAAAATATAAAAACATAAAGAAAACCTTTAACTAAAAAAATATACAATTGGCGGCCTTATCGCATTCCGCGATCTCTTCCAGGCTACCTGGAATGGAAAGAGATAGCCTGGAAATGAAATGGGGCTACACTTGGTGCAAATATCAACAATTATAATAAAGAAACGACGACTGAAACGTAATACAAATAATACAATATACGAAATATATACATAAATACATACATACTTAATATACAAGCAAAAGGATATACTAATAATAAGAACATCATAGTGACAAGTAGTGATCCTTAACTAGTCTTATAAAAACGGGCAGTGATTGCGCGCGCTTTATTGACACAGGCAACGCATTCCATAAACGAGTGGCCTGAACTGTGAAAGATTTATCTAAAAAAGTTGTGGAATGCATTGGCATTTTAAGTTTCAAGTTATCTGATGACCTAAGAAATCTTGTGTGAGAGTCACAAAGAAACTGGAAACGTTTCTTTAGGTAAAGAGGAGTATTTGGGGAAAAAAGCATATTGTACAAGAGGGAAAGAATACGGGCATTCCGGCGAAGGCGAATGGGCAACCACTTGAGTTTAACACGGAATTCTGAAACATGGTCATATTTGCGCAAACCAAATATGAACCTTATGCAGAAATTTTGAAGTCGCTCAAGTTTATCAAGTTGTACTAGGTTTCTAGTAATTTATTTGTTTATATGAACCCCAAAGACGCACTTCCCATTACAGTTTTTATCGTAGTAGAATCTTAGCACTAAGATTGACCTAGAAGCTTATGACGATCCCTTAATATTATTATAAGATACTTTAATATTCAACTGCCTCCGTAGTCGAGTGGTTTAGGCGTTTGCCTTGTGACCCGGTGGTCGTGCGTTCGATTCTCACGGGAAACATACTTTGTAAAGTTGTTTCCAGTTTGGCTAGGACGTTGCAGGCTTGAATCACCTGATTGTCTGCTAAAAAGATGATTTCGTGCTTCGGAAGGCACGTATAAGCTGGTGGTCCCGGGCACCAAATGGCGGTCGTCAAATAAACCATATCAGAGGCCCTTGAGGCTGTTTAGAAACTCACACAATAGGGTTTGTGGGGTTGTTAGACCTTACTGCCCACACGATAAGAAGAAGCATAATATTTAATTGTCAAACTTAACGCGAGACAATCTTGCCGTATGAAAATCAAGGAATCTTAGTCCAGCATAATGAATGTTATTAACTGAAATAGTAATATCAAGATTTTTGCGATCAGCGAAACCGGTGCAGTTAATCCACTAAGGAAGTGTAAAGACTTCTAACCTTAATAGTACCTACACATCCAATTAGATCGTAACACTCGATAGTAGGTATAAATAATGGCATAACTAAGATTTATCGTTTACAAGCTATTACTGGGACCCATTAGCGGAAGCACGCGTAAGTATGAAATATACGCCAGTCGATAAAGACAAAATTGCGGGTAGTTGGAAGTTTTAGCGTGTAGTGAAATTATTGGAGTACCTTCTTTAAAAAAATGTAACGGAAGCACGTGTTAGTACGAAAGATTAAATGGGGCGGTAGTTCGACATTTACCGTGTAGTGAAATTGTCCAATAGGATTTCATAGTAGTCAGAAGTCCAGAAGGTTATATTCAATATGTCTTATGAATTTGATGGCTAGGATAGCCATCAAATTCATAGCTTGGTTTAAGAACATACGCAAGTCGAAGAGTTGGGCGGTAGTTGGAAGTTTTAGCGTGTAGTGAAATTATTGGAGTACCTTCTTTAAAAAAATGTAACGGAAGCACGTGTTAGTACGAAAGATTAAATGGGGCGGTAGTTCGACATTTACCGTGTAGTGAAATTGTCCAATAGGATTTCATAGTAGTCAGAAGTCCAGAAGGTTATATTCAATATGTCTTATGAATTTGATGGCTAGGATAGCCATCAAATTCATAGCTTGGTTTAAGAACATACGCAAGTCGAAGAGTTGGGCGGTAGTTGGAAGTTTTAGGGTGTACTGAAATTACGGAAGTACCCTCCTTTTCACTTTGTAACAGTCGGTTGAAAAGAGTGTTGGACGATATTATACATGTCCTCAATTTTTATGGTGTTCCCGACTGATAGATTTGAATTCGTTATATTTATGATTTGTTTGTCTTGTTTCAGGTAAGTTTCTGTTTTGAATTTCAAGACTGTTAAGCAAGTATCTACCTGCCCTCGTCATAATTATGTAACGTAAATGTAAGTAAATCAAATTAATTATACTCACACATTTTTATGGCTGACATATTTGCTTTTGGCTTCTGTCGATAGATTGAAGAGAATGAAGATGGCGTGGCCGATCAAACCATTGAATTGAATAATAATGGTTTGTCAATGGCCGAAAACAAAACTCTGGATTTCCTTATTCCGTATTCACTTACCTACATTCAAAAATACACTTATAATATAAACCATAAAACATATACAACAAATTGCTTCAAGTTTTAATATGAAATATGTTAAGCTTATAAATCAAGGAGCCCTGCGAAGTATGTTAGGAGCGAACTAATAAAACGCAAAGTTTTCGCATCGTGCGAGTTGTTTGCGAGTTGCGTGTGAGTGTGCGAATGAAACTTGTGCTAGACACCGCTGTACGTACCGGAGGTTTGTTGCAAAAAGCCATTTTGTTGGCAAATTGTTTTACCATTCTGCTGTTTGAAAATTTACGATCTCCTCTCAAGAACACGTCTGTTCAAACAGTTTTTCGTACTACGGATAATATGTCAATAGATCGAATATTCTTGCAGGCCAAAAGTGTCTTTAAATGGTTTAACTGAAATAAATAACTTGACTTTGACTTTATGACTACTACCGATTGATTGCCTTTTCCGTGAGCTATCAGTTGCTCTGATGATCTAAGGCCTCGTTTCTACCTGCAACCAGCTTCCATTCGAGTTGCGATTTACCGATGTATAATGTAACTAGTGGACGTCACGCGGTTTCACCCGCGTAGTTCCCGTTCCCGTGGGAGTACGGGGATAAAATATAGCCTATGTTACTCCCTGATAATGTAGCTATACATTGCTGAAAGAATTTTTCAAATCGGTCCAGTAGTTTCGGAGCCTATTCATTTCAAACAAACAAACAAATAAACAAACAAACAAAACTTTCCTCTTTATAATATTAGTGTAGATGAATCGCTCGTCGTGCCCCGCAATTTAATTAAACTCGCATGCAAGTTACTTGCAGGTGCACGCGCGTCTTAACAAAATCACTTAATTCTAACCTTCTACAGGGTCTTTTCATCTACATCTACACTAATATTATAAAGAGGAAAGATTTGTTTGTTTGAATTGAATAGGCTCCGAAACTACTGGACCGATTTGAAAAATTCTTTTAGCATTGGATACCTACACTATCAGGGAGTGACATAGGCTATATATTATCCCCGTAATCCCACGGGAACGGGAAATACGCGGGTGAAACCGCGTGACGTCCACTAGTTTTGAATACTCGAAACTCGAAATATAATCTTGTATCTTTTATTCATTGTGCATACGTCCCAATGAGTCCTCTGCCCTTTATCAACTTCTATCAAATGATCTGATCATCTCCGCCGAAAGACGTCCATTGCTGGATATTTGAGACTGGAGACTGCGTTTTGCATCCAGCAGATTCCTGTGGCCTTTACTAGAGGACCAATTCTCAGGTCATCAAAATTTTTCTTTCTTTGTTCTTTCAAGAATAGCGGAACAGTTACTGCCGTTTCGTTCGACACCAGTCTAATAAAACTCCGTACAACCTTCCTGCTTGTTACCCAACCACGACCCCCGTGTGTCCCATCCGCCGGTTACTTACAGGGTGTTTAATTTTAAATACCCGCCGCGCCGCGCCTCGCGATATTTTAATTACAAGCTACCGATAAATTATAGGGGCGTGCCTCCCGTCCGAATGGATGGAACACTTTAATTTTGTTAGTATAATGACGCTTTTGTGTAAATAGCAACGCTAAAAATGGACGTGTTTAGTTTTATGACCGACGAATATTTTGTAGAGCAACGTATGAGTGTTAAAACATGGCAATCGTGTGTAGATTTCTACAGTATCTATACTAATATATAAAGCTGAAGAGTTTGTTTGTTTGTTTGTTTGCTTGAACGCGCTAGTCTCAGGAACTACTGGTCCGATTTGAAAAATTCTTTCAGTATTAGATAGCCCATTTATCGAGGAAGGCTATAAGCTATATATCATCACGATAAGACCAATAGGAGCGGAGCAGTAATGAAAATTGTGACGCAGACGAAGTTGCGCGGGTCAACTAGTCACCTATAAAACACAAGAGTTAAACTGCTCTAGAGCTGGTCAAATGACCGGGAGATGCACCTGTCATGCCTCTTTGATTACTGGTACCCAGGCCCCTCTTCTCCACTGGGCACTTTGGGCACGAGCCCAGGGCCCCGCGATCGATTGGGGCCCCCTAGTATCTGCCAGAATGTAATGTGCGATTTTGCATATCTCAAAACTAGAAAGTAGCTCTTCAATAAACATCTATAGTCGACGTTTTAGCAAAATAGTCCTGTTATTGGGGTCCCATTATCCTAATTTGCCCGCTGTGCCCAGGGCCTCCATTAGCTTAAAGACGGCCCTGCTGGTACCATTAGTTATAAGTGCCTCTTATAGGAAAGACTTCGTCTATAGTATGGAACGCCACCTGTGATGCCTCTTTTATTGAAGGTATCTCTGTCTGTAGGCCGAGATTACCACTACGGGAACCGCCTGCTTATTTGCCACTATGCATAATGAAAAACGTGACTAATCATCTATGTATCCTGTTTTGCCCCACTGCTGGGAAACGGCTCCTCTGACTTTTGTGGAAAAGTCAGAGGAGCGGAGAGTTGTGTGGACAACTCTCCTTTGCTATTGCGGCCCAGTATTCTAGCTAGTTGTCAAGCTTGCCCCGCCATCTTCGCCTTGGTCTGCCGCGATATCCTCTGTCATTACATGGGACTCATTCGGTATTTAATGATAGAATAGAAAATATTTATTCGAAACAGACAAAACACACAGCAACAAACACATTATAGAAAACAAAAGAACAATAATACAAAACGAAAATGATACAGAGTAATTGTGCTGAGCGTTGCCATACCGAAAGGGTTGTCATCTCAGCATTTGCTGGGCGTCAGACGCCCAGCGCTGGTTTTCAGTTGGCACCCCGCATCATAGTCAAAGCAAAGTAGGCACTAGTCTTACGCGTTCTGGGACGTTAATGAAATGTCTCTGGATTCATAGATCTCCATAGGCACGTTATCAGTTGAATCGTTTGCTTATTTTCCAATCAACTTACCATCAGATAGATAGCTTGCTTGTTCGCCATCCAAACATCATCTTTTTGCCCTTGTCCCATTTTATTGGCACCCAATTCATCCTTATAATATTACAGCAGTGAAAGTAACTCTGATTGTTTGTTACGATTTCACGCCTGAACGGCTTAACCAACTTAAATGAATTTTGGTATAAGGATAGATTTGACCTACTTATTATTTCGATAGTACGTTTTTCTAGTACAATCTCCAACTTTCTCGCGATGGCAGAAGCTACCATATAATAAAAAAACCGGCCAAGTGCGAGTCGGACTCACCCACCGAGGGTTCCGTACAAATTTGTAGCTACAAATTACTTAAAATAAAGACTATTTTTTATAATTTAATAACAATAACAAATGTATAGTTTTCAGACTTTTCCCTATATTTGTAGTTAAGACGGTATTACTTGTCAAATTTCATAGTTCTAGGTCAACGGGAAATACCCTATACATTTTGATTCCCTTGAGAGTATCGAAATATACGTTTTTTGCGGCATAGACGGCCGTATCTTTTTTTTACGTTAACTTCTAAAATCAAACTTCTAAGTTTGATTTTTTCACAGCTGCAAGGGGCTATAGACTTAAGTATATGGTTGGTAGTTTCAACTCGATACCTCCACGCGTTCCCGAGATAAACAGTCTTGACTGACAGATGTACGGAGAACAAAGTGATCCTATAAGGGTTCCGGTCTTTCCTTTTGAGGTACGGAACCCTAAAAATCAGTCATAACTATACAATGGTAACAGTCCCTTACACCTCCAGCTCCAGATAACAGCAGCTTGTTAAAACTTGCCTGTTCAAAGTTTATGTCTGATTGGAGATACGAAGTTGGAATAATTTACCTTTTCATCGATCTATTGGTTCGGAAACCCAGTGTATCTTTGTAGGCAAATTGGAAGAATACGTTCGGAATCACGATTTAAATTTGTAATTAGTTTGTGGACTTTGAATTGGTTGGTTCTGATTACTTGGTGTAAGTTATTGAATGTCTAAGCCAGGACTTCTATCTACTAGGTACAGAGAAGTAACATGCAAGTCAATTCAACTAGTAAGTAATTTAAACAAGTGTTTTAAAGTGGTAAAACTGTTTCTTTGTAGTTTGCTTTATATCTCGGAACAAATGCACTATGATTTCATAGGCCACGGAAACGAATCCAAGGGAAAATCCAAGTTCTGTTTTAAAAAATAAGGTTACAGAGTTGATAAACTTCCACAGGCTGAAACAACAAGTAGATCGTTACATATTTAAATATGACAGAACGCGGAAGAATGGAATTATGACAAATATCATTCTTATTTTACGTGTGTTTTAAATGTGTCACCACCAAAATTTCCAGCCGTATTTTCTTCACAAAACAATGAATCAAAACTTTCCAAGAATTCGAGAGGATGTAGCTATTCCATCTTGTATTTCTAAAAGCATTTTAAAACAATTGCTTCCAAAAATACCACCGAGGTCCGGTGCGGCTTGTCACTTTTGACAGCTGTCAAGTGTCAAATTTGACATGTGTCATGCGAGGGCGTCGGATGTTGTTATGCGAAACTAGTTAATTATAGCTCGGTTTTGTTGCTGCGTGGTTTAGTAAAGATAATTTAAATGTTTTTAGGGAGAATAAATTTTATGACAGTACCTAAACCAGTTTTATCTATCTACATTTTAATCTCTAAAAACAACACTGTACCTTGTATGTGTAGTTCTCTGCATGCAAATCTTAATAAAAATAGATAAATAGAGGAAAGTATTCCGAACAAGACTAATATTGCATTTTCAGTTTCTTTTTGAACACAGTCCAGTTTCTATATCGGGTTTCAAAAATTTTGTTTTTACGGCTCCATTCCATCTTCTGCGAGAAATTTCATCTGAAATGTTTTTTCGCAATTTTCTTCAGTAATTTGCGAAAGAAAAACAATTGGATCTATCGCAGGCTTCTTAAGAAAAGCATCTTATTTTCCGCATCATACACCATAAAAGCCAAATTAAAAAGGTTATTATGGTGAATGAGAATTTTGCCCGACTGCAAAGAAGGAGGCTTTTTATGAATAAAAATAAGCAAATAAGCTTGATTATGCAACCGCATTGTTGATTCCTATCATAAAATAATGTTTCTATTAGAAGAAGCAGTTTTATTGTAAAGTCAGGGTAATTAATATTGTTTAACACTTTTGAGAACAATGTCCAGTAAGTTAAAAGTTTCCAACTGTTTCATAAACGAATTAGGTAGTCGTTTTATGATCTGACGTTGTATTCAACCATCTAACATCCATAATATGCGAACGACGTCACGGCAAAAAGGTAGTTATTTCAATCTCGAACCTATTTGTTTCCATCATCGAACCAGCACTTGTTTTGTAACCTACCCTCAAAACATTATAATTGACGGCTAATGTTTGTAATACGTCCATTTAATTTTATTTGTGATATGTCTAGTTTTAAATATTATCATTTAAGTGAATTGTAATTCTTATGAGAATAAATGATCTCAAACCTCATTATTTCTAAATAAGCCTAAAACACATTTCCATTTAAATTTCTTTGAAATGAAAACCAACGCGTATCGAAAAACGGTCTTACTAATTATAATACACACAAACGTTAAAAATCACTCGTGCATCACAAAAATCGTTCTCGCAAACAAAACTGAAGTCCATTTTTCATATCGACACTATTTTTAAACTCCAGCGATACGGACGAGTGTGATACGGCGCTAATAACTGTGAAATTGATAGTCTTTGATGTTACCGTTTTATATTTACGTAGACGAGAGTTCGGAACAGATTTCATGCTTTATATTATGAAGATAGAGGGATAAAAGAAACTGGATAAGTACATGATTCTGCGTTTTATCCGCGTGTCTCAGATTTGGGGAACATATAAGGAAAATCTCGGGAATGGGGAAGAAGTTTTTTGCGTGAACTGCTTAGAACGTTAACAGACAAGCGACTGATTCTTTTTACGGATTCTGGAGAAAAAACCATTTTAATCTTTTACTAAACGTTACATCTAAAGTCTTAAGACTTGAGAAAAGACATCGAGATGGAATCGACATATCCTGGTAACAAATATTTAAGACCTATAAAAACCATCAACCCGCACTGTGACCTCGTGGTGGAAGCTCGCTCCCTCTTATAGCGAGAAGGCTTGTGTCTCATCAGTCTTATCACCGGGACCATTCATCATCTGCCTAGCCTATTATTCCCAACTATATCGGGGTCGGCTCCTAGTCAAACCGGATTCAGCTGTATACCAGGAAATTTTATAGCGCGTACAGCTAAGGAGTGGAATTCATGCCAGAGTCTGTGTTTCCTGATAGCTACAACCTGGGAGTTTTTAATTCAAAAATGAATAGGTTACTTTTAGGCAAGCGTGCTCCATCTTCGACCACATCATCGCTTACCAACAGGTGAGATAGTGGTCAAACGCGTGCCTATCAATAGTAAAAAAAAAAGCATCGGCCTATCAGACCTCCATAAACCATTAACTGGTTAACACTTCTGACTGGCTTCTGACAATCCGTAACGACTGCCAAAAATCTCCAAATGACAGCCGGGACCAACGGCTTTCCGAGGCACGGAAGAATCTTAGCCTGTCAAAAGGGTCACCCATCTTCAGACCGGTCTCGGCGTTGCTTAACCTTGAAGATCGACCCGTGCGGCTGTTATAGTTTCGCCACGAAATCACTTGAACCATACTAGTCTGGATATGCTTATGCTGGTTATCTCTTTATATCAATTGGATTCTTAGTTCAGAGTCGACGTCTTCCGGCTAAAATAATGATGATCATCATCCGATTTCGTCCTCTACTGAGCATAGGTTTCTCTTGTGTCTTCTATCGTTCCAGAGCAACAATGTCGTCGACCCAACTCGACGCCGTACGACTCAATGACGTTTTCTGTTCTTTTTTTTTTTTCGTGCCGATTGACTCATTTTAAATTTTGTCCGACCAGTATTGAGCAACCTGTACCTACTCGTACAGCTGTATCATTGGCCTCGTTCAAATCTTAGATGTTGCAGCTGAGCATGACAGGCAATCGAGGAGGTGATGAATGTCCTCTGAAGGGGCTCAGCACTGGCACTGCGTTTGGGATGGGTGAAGAATGCCCCATTGGGCCAAGTTATGTTAACAGCGGCCAACCTGAGCCCGCAGTTGGTTAAGAAATTTCCAGATTGGCCATTGAAGTTCGCGTTCAGGGGGTAGATGTTCTGCCGGGGGCATGACCACGATGACTCACACTGAAATGTCACTTGTAATTAAATATCACATCAATTCGAGTGTCATGTATTCTTGATCAGACTACAGATTAGCTGGTTCAATACTTGATAAGGCGTTAAGATATAATTACATTATTAGTAACACTACATGCTACAAATGTACTGTTAATTAAGTGTTGATTTTCGCTAATTACCTAAGACTAATTAGTACCTTGGAGTTTGTGCCTTTCTCTGTAATAGGATGGTTTAGTCTACACTTCGATGTTACAATTAACTAAAACATTACTAATCAAGGTTAGCTTAGCGCGACTGCTATGAGATGTTCTTATCGTGTGTAAGGTCTAACGACCCCATACACCCTAGTGTCAAAGTTTCTAAACCGCCTCAAGGGGATCTGACATGGTTTATTTGACGACCGCCATTTGGCGGCCGAGTCCACCGGCTTATACGTGCCTTCCGAAGCACGGAATCATCTTTTTTATCAGACAATCAGGTGATTCAAGCCTGCAATGTCCTAGGCAAATTGGAAAACAACTTTACAAAGTATGCTTCCTGTGAGAATTGAACCCACGACCACCGGGTTACAAGGCCTAAACCACTCGACCACAGAGGCAGTTAATGTTAAAAGTGCTATGAGATATCATCCCTAGATCGGGCAAGGTTCTATAAGGATAATCTTCCCCCTGTATCTCTAATCCTGTGCCGGGATATGATTCCGGTTTTAGTAGGCTCGTCCTTTACTGACCTTTACTAAACAAGTCTAACAGATTAAACGCAAAACCAAAAAAGAACATTAGAAGAACTTATTCAAACGCACCATTTTTGAAGTGAAAACTTCTTTAGCGGCGTTGAGCACTTTTTCTGTAATGGGTATAAAATCTTAAACTCGCGTCAGGACACGTGACCTGATCGAAAAAGCGTAAGACGGACTCGCGTCAGGGTCACGTGATGCTGATCGAAAAAGCGTAAGACGGACTCGCGTCAGATTCACGTGATGCTGATCGAAAAAGCGTAAGATCGAGGGGAAGGGAGAGGAACTAGTATCTCCCACTCTTTCTACCGTGCCTGAGTGTGCTGCTCCGCTTAGGCGGCACAGCGCGCTTGCGCGAATGTCCATCTGTGTTTATGTACAGCGTGCCACGCGTATCCAAGGATACGAAATTATGGATGAAAGTTGATTTTTCTAAGAGATAAAAATTAATGTAATATATAAATAAATAACGATATAATATTATGAATAATAACATGTAAATTGTCATATTTGTGTACGATAGCGCAATAAATAAACATTGTATTCTACCTCATAAATGATAGTATTTTTGTACTTATAATTAAACACAACGTTAATACTAAAGTTTTCACTTCTGCCGGCACTCCCGGAGTGCTACCGGTGTTTTTTTTTTTAAGGATTTTCATCGAATGACTCCCGCTCTGGGCGGAGCAGAAGGGAGTGTCAGACTCTTACTGACTAAAACCCATCCGTGTTCCTCGTAATGTCCTTTACGTTCCAGAGCCGCGGTGAGTCTTTCGAACAAATTCCGCAACCCAGGCTGAGCCGCACCATATATTTATGTTTGCGTAACTCGACAAAATGTACTGAATAAGTAGCTGATTTTATAAAGAACAGTTGACGGTTTTTAAAAACTGGCAAAATGTGGATTGTACTTATTTACTCCTACTCAAATCATTAAGTATTCTTCTCAAGTACCACGGAGTTACTTCAATAGTATTCGTGAGACATCTGATCAATGTCGTTTCCATTTATTTAATTCAATGTATTCAAGCAGGCTACAGGACCTCTGCAAGTACAGTCGCATACAAAATACGATACATCTTTTTACACAATGGGTTTAAATTGCATTTGGATAATCTGTCTTCCTTTTTCTGTATTGTCGTTCTCGCTTTATAAAGTCACCATCTTAGGTCAACTAAGATTGTGACTTTTTCGTTAGTGGTTAGTTTTTCGCCCGCGGCTTCAATCGCGTGAATATAGATATTCGCAATAAAAAGTAGGCTACGACCTTCTTCAGAGAACGAACCGTTTTTTGGAACAGATGTAGAGCGCTATATCTGTACCAAAAAACGATTCAGCGATTTAGTCTTCAAATCTTCACAAACAGACTAACTTTCACATTTATAATATTAGTTAGGATTATTTCAATAAATCGAAGTCATCTGTAATACCTACCACAAGTTTAATCACGTGAGGAGAATGCATCTCCGAAAGCATAGACAAAAAGATATTTTAAACCGAGGAGGTTCTCAATTCGGTGGGTATTTTTTTTATGTATGACTGTATGTACACCGATTGCTCCCGAGGTTTCAAATTCGATTAAAACTTCTTACAAAAAAATATAACCGACTTCCAAACAAAACACTACCAAGAATAAAACAACCTTAATTTCGGTGTTTTTGGTTTTGTTTCTTTGTTTTTTAACACCGGCTTCCGAAATTAAGGTTGTTTTATTCTTGGTAGTGTTTTGTTTGGAAGTCGGTTATATTTTTTTTTGTAAAAAGTGTTATACGACCACATTTCGCCAATTGCGTTGTACCAGTATCAAGATGCGAGCCTATACCCAGCTTACAGTCTTACCAAATTCCTCTATCCCACTACATTGTACTGAATTATGCAATAGCTACGCTAAATGTTATTCTCTCGTCCTAAATCAAACGAACCAACAATAAATCATACTGTTCTCTAGTATTTCAATAGCTGTACCATTATAAATTTATATGGCCAAACTAAATAAACATTAGAGATCTCAATGCGAAGTTATTGCTTCCTTCCTCGTGGAACCCATTAAAGACACTAGTTTGTAGTTTAAACAGATGTAGGAAATATCTTGATATGTCGCTCCATCATTATTTATTTATTTAACAATTTATGTACACACATTACATAGAAAGATAAAAAGAAGGAAACAGAAAAATAGGTACAAAAGTAATGCTTATTTCAAAAGAAATCTCTTCCAGCATACCTGCGAAAGGAGAGTTGTATAAAAGATTATTATTATTATTGGCAGCTCGGCTTCACTCACGGCTTAGTTAAGCTCTCTTCTTTTTTGCCATGTGTCCTTTGTAGGTACGTATCTTATCTAGGAGTCATTTGTACGGACATTCAGTCATCTGGATGTTGCTCTGCCAACATTACTTTAACTAACTGACTTCAGCCTTTCCACATGCATTTTTTTTTTCAATCTAAGTGGAAAGAGGGAAATAAGGCCTGTCGTAGTGATAGCCAAGTCAGGCTGTGGTTGGCGATGATTATGACATGAAAGACTCATAATAATAATATTTTAAACTCTGACCTGTACACGATTATAAACACATTAAACTGTTACTTTCTATTGCGTGGCAGAAGGACAAATTAAGAGGGCATCGATTAAAAATCTCCCAAAAGCTTCTCCACAAAACTGTACCGTGTCCACTTGAGTGTATACGATACCAGTCCCGCAATCGAGACCACTACCTAGCTGTTTATTTTATCAGACGTCTGCCACAGAACAGAACAGCAGCAGAAGGCCAGCTCCGTACAGCGAGCGATTATGCATGCACACATCGACACGCTTCACGTACAGCGAGTGCAAGCGCACTCGCGACGTCATCGTACGGACGCGACTATGTGTGCGGGCGCCTGTTTTTAATGGGTCAAGTCTGTCACATTATTTCCAACCCCTGCATGTCCTGAGAGCCAGAATCAACCACGACGACCACCAGAAACCTATACCACAATCAGAAAAGAACAGCGGAGGATTAAGAAAACCATAATTTCCACTTCCGTCCATTGCAAGTAAGAAACAGAACGGAACTAGATCAATACACAATGGTTTGTTTACAACTGGGACAACTCAGTTGCCAAGCATTATGGATTAAAATGAAGACTAACAATACATTCTGCCTAGCCTTTTCCCAATTTTGTTGAATGTCGGCTTCCAGCCCAACCGGATGTAGCAAGTACCAGTATTTGACATGAGCGACTTTCGATCTGACCGATAGATCCGAACACGATAAACCTTGACAAGACTGGTGCCCAAGACATCATAATTTCCTGGGTGTCCCGTACACAGGTAATTTTGAACGCAATCCACGGATCAGATAATTGATTTTGATCATAGATCGCGTTCGAAAGTGACTGTAGTGTGTACGGTAGCTTTACCAAATTTCGGTTGCTAGGCGATCGGTAACTATGTCAAGACTTCCTGCCCTGGTTTCTGACTATTCGTAAAGACTGTCAAAGATCTATAAATGGCAGTCGGGATCAACGGCTTAACGTGCTTTTCGAGGCACTAAGGAGTGTTGGTATGAACACTAGCAAATAGTGAGCGGTTACAAATTGTGCATGCGCTCGTAATATGGAGCCAACCTTCTGGACTTACCTATTTTGTGTCATACCTAGCTGTTTATTTTGTCAGACATCTGCCCGGCTGGTCGGGACCACGACAAGCGGAATATTTTACGAGAACCACTCCAAGTCTCGAACAGAATTGATCTGGTGAGAGAGTGCTGGGATGAATGTGTATGGTTCGTTGTTTTGACAATTGGTGCCAAAAACCTTAACAATCAATGGATTTATTATTACACTAGCTGACCCGCGCAACTTCGTCTGCGTCACAATATTTATTACCGGTCTGCTCCTATTGGTCTTAGCGTGATGATATATAGCCTTCCTCGATAAATGGAGTATCTAACACTGAAATAATTTTTCAAATCGGACCAGTAGTTCCTGATATTAGCGCGTTCAAGCAAACAAACTCTTCAGCTTTATATATTAGTATAGCATACAACGGTATACAAGTAGGTATCTAAAATAATTTTAAATTATTTACCTATGATCAGTTTTGAAACTCTTACAGAGTATTCTATCTATTTATTTCAAGTCTCATTAATAGGCTTTTGTTTCACGTAAAATACTTATTAAAATAAAAAAAGCATGAATTTTTTTAACGAACTAAATTGTCATGACACCGTCATTGAAAAACAAGGATAAACCGCGGTGAATAAAAATAAAAATATTTTATCATGTACATAATGAAATATTTAATAAGTTGCGAAATATAAAAATATCTTCACTGGTGTTACGAAAATAAGCGAGATATCGAATAGATATTTGGTAGTTCAAAAAATAAAGATTTCAGGATTGTCATGGTTCTCAATTCGGTTGTATTTTTTTCATTCAAGGCTAGGAGCATAGTATTCGCAATGACACGTGCCATATACACGTGCACCAATGTTGAAGGTCAGGGACTTCTGTGGTAGGGCTTAGTTGCCACCAACCCCACTAAAAAGGGTGAGGTAAGCAATAACATTGTGTACTATTAAAGCCGAAGTTTTTGCTGCGCCTACTTTACGCGAACGACCGGAGCACAAGTTGATCGCGAGTTAGTATGGCATAGAAAGCTTTTAGAGGCTTTAAATCCGCGTCAGTGGCGTGCCTAGGGTTTCAAAATAAGGCAAGCCCAATAAAATTTTAACCGATTTCAAAAAAAGAAAGTTCAGTTTTCGACTGAGTATGTAGGTACCTTCGTATGTATCATCGCAATTTTCTCATAAACTGATATAGATGTCTCAATTCGTTGTTTACCAAAATTACCGAAAGAAACCATTGCACACAGGTGTTTATGGGAATTTGCGTGCCTTTTAATGGCGCCAGATATGTTATTTAAATCATTATAACCAGATGTATTCCAAACGGAATCTTCATTCGAAAAAAATAGGCCACGAACACAACTTATTAGTGTGCGAACAATCCAACTAGTTTTATACACTGATCTATTAAATTTCGTTTATGCGATTTACTAGTCTAGAAAAACACAGATTAGGCGTCGGTTTTAATGAAGAAATTAACTGTTTTTTTCTGAGCAAAGTTTAAAGATTTTACCTTATCTTCGCCAATCAAAACTTGAACGCATTTTAAATCCTCACAAGGTACAATTACCTCCATTGTTGTAGGTAAGTCACCAAAACAATTGTATCACTGAGAAAATCTAAGAAAACACACAAAAAACTTTAACAACATAACTTTTCAACTCTCAAGCAAATAAAACTGAAGTGAGTTGCACTCCGGTGTCAAGAACTACTTACGCAGAGTTGCAGTGTTGTCATTTAGGCAAAAAAAAGCGCCAGGTATATGAAAAATCTAGCTAGATGTCACAAATTTTTTATTTTTAAGAAATTGCTTGAATATTTAATTTCGTTATTTTAAAAAGTCGCTAGTTTTTATTGTTGCTAAATCTTAAAAAAAGTCACCAAACTCGTTAAAAATCTCCAAGATTTCACAACGTCGCTAAAACGGCAACACTGCAGAGTTGGCAAGGTGACAAGGTCACGCATACGCGTGCAACTTCATACGCATGCACGGCTTTAATCTTCCATTCTGATCGATTTGTAGACGCACAAGCTTTAGAATTTGTTATACGGCACATCGGTTTAAGTGCGAAAGTGACGGAGATAGTATTTGAAAGCCCGGTAAAAGCCGGTACGTGTAAGCGAGATAGCTATATGTAGATGCTGCAAATACGAAACTCTGCGCGCGAACAATCGCGATGTGTAGTTATGTAGTAATGTGGCATAGGTAGATACTTTGTGTTATTTTAATAAGAATTAAGCGCGCGAACTTTTAAATAGTTCGGGTTTGATATTGATTCTCTATCCAGCATTTAAGTAAGGCATGCCGGGCTTTTGGGCTTATATGAAGGTACCGCCACTGATCCGCGTATGCTCCATGGCTACCGAAATAGCCTGAAAATCGCTAAACTTAAATGACAGTGGGTCACATTCTGAGAACTAAGAACGAAGATAGTCGATGGCGTAGAAAGATTCTGGAGTGGCGAAGCGTATATGCCGTCTGCCTTCAAAGCAAGAGTAAGCAGAAACAGGCATTTTCTGGGCACGCTCGCTCCATCATAGGCCTCATCCATTGCTGTCCATCAGGCGTGATTGTGGTTAAGAGCAAACCCATTCTTAAAAAAAATTTAAATAAAAAAAAAGCTATGGAAGGCCTGAAGGGTGAGGTATACTGCTGGATGCGAGACGCACAGGACCGGTCAATGTGGCGACACTTGGGGTGACCTTCATATACCAGCAGTGGACGTCTTTCGCCTGAAATGATGATCATGATTGTGCTCCGCTCGTGCTAGGCTCGCCTAGTGTAGATTTACGACCCACAGTGAGCTGCAAGCGTAGCTTGAAATCTCTCTCTCTATTCTAAAATTGTTAATAAAATTATTTGTGAGAAAAGGCTTTTACCCAATGGGACAATTACAAGCTAATAATAATTGTAAAACTTCGTCATCTAAATTCCATTCAACGCCGTAAAATTACAGTCAGTTAATACAAATTTTCATTAACAAAACGAAATAAATTACATTACAAAATAATAAAATGCCGCTACAGAACGCAACGCGCGTCTTGGGAGCGCTAAAATCACGCTTAATCATGCCACAGAGTACAATAAGGCGATGAGTGATAGCAGTGTTACCATGTTACTGCGGGAGTTTTTATATTATCTGTCACAGGTGGCGAAAGTACGATTGCTAGGATAAATTAAACGTGTTTTAGATACCTAGGTAGTGTTTTAGATGTCTGTCTAATAAATGCTGAATATTAAATTCTCTTTTTCGATTTGTTCTTTTCTGTATTTTTATAGAAAGTTAATATAGGTGATGATGATGGTGGCTCAATTATGGCTCAGACCTCGAATTGTATAAGCATCGACTTACCACAGAGAAAGGTCCTCCTTCAATCTTGCGCCGCATGTAGTCACCCTTATCTACACAAGAGCATCTATAATGTCTGCATCAAGGAATAAAGTTAAATTGGCTGTATTTTGGGACAGTCATTGTAGTTGAATTTATTTAACAAATTTTGTATTACCCATCGGAAAACTAAGAAAAAAAATGCAACCTATGAAAAAGGATAGTCTCATATAGCTAGTTTCCACCTATTACTTTATTTTCGCCTAAATTATTACTGGTGCCATTTGAAATTTAATGAGTCATCGTTGCATTAAGTAGAATTTTACTCAATAAATAAAAATCTCTCGTTTTAATAATATGATAAGAAGATCCATTATAGTTTGTCAAGCTCAGAATATGTATTGCTTCGTTAAAAATGCAATAAAATGCGCCATTTTGGAGCGTCTTGGAGCTGAAATCACGTCGTAGATAATAAAAGTGTTGAAGTTGTGACAAATAACCCGGCGCTGTGGCCGCGATATGTAAAGCAGAATTTTTATGAAACGTGTGAACAGAGGAGCAATTTACGTATTTTAAGGAACATTTGTATTCATATCTCAGTTTCCATCTGTCAAAAATCTAATAATAAATAATGTTCATACTTTTTGACTATTTTTGGCGTTAGTTGTCACCGAGATGCCATGCACTAGAATTTTAACGTTTTTTATTTTCAGGCAAAAAGCATTAAGTTCTTTCAAATTTTATTTCGTCATTGTATTTATTTACACGCAAAACACTTAGAAGAGAAAAGGACATAAACAAATAGAGAAAAACACAAATGGCTGAAAAAGAATTTTCTTTCATCAGACCTGCGACAAAAGGGTTGCATAAGAGATATAGACACAATGTGTATAAATAGACGAGAAAACATAAAATATACTAATAATGACAATACAATAATGTTTTTAAAAGAAAATATTAATGTTATGTTTACAAACATCCGCCAAGCAAGGCAAACTAATTAGTGACTTGAAACTCTGTTAGCTCTTTTGCCCTTTACATGCTTGGGAAGCCTTGCGCAGGATGCTTCCACCCACTCGTTGACATTTTCCTTAGTAGCCGTTTGTCGCCTTGTCGACACCTACGGAAGCTTGTCGCACTGATTTTGTTACACTGTAACGGCCTTTGGTTTATTTATTTATTATATACTTTATTGTACACCTCATAACAAAGCACAGGAAAAACGTTTATAAAACAAGTGTACAATGGGTGGTATTATCGCACTCTTACAGACAACCTTTCGACGAACGCAATTAAAATTATTTCAATTATTTAACTTGCGAAGTTGTTATATGAGATGGTACTGAAGTTATAGGGCAGCAAGTGAGGTAACTAATGCTCGTTCCTTCTCTTCGTGACAGGAGGCAGTCGCCTTAAAGTGTAACAGTTACAAGCTGGTACTAGTGGAAATATCACAATATAAAATTATTTTCCCATTTTGAAACCACAGCCCACAAAACATCAGTGTTACAATAAAACATATTCACAGCAGCCTATCAGACATTCAGTGTCGACCCAGTTTTAAAATAAACTGTATAATGTACTCGTTGCCTTATTATGGAAATATTTACGGGGAGCGGCGCGGATTGAAACGAATAGTTCTGTATTTTGTATTGATCTAGACTTTGTATCGTTCTTGTATAAGTTTGAGTTAGGTAGAGACAAATTGGTTTATTTTTAGGGTTCCGAACAAAAAACGGAACCCTTATAGGATCACTCGGGTGTCTGTCACAGCTAGTTTTCTCCGTATCCACTGGACCGATTCTGTTGAAATTTGGTACACATATGGACTTCTGTGATCCAAACACGGACGCGTTACGTAAATCATAATTGTTTTAGTATGGGGGTCGCTTTTCGGGGTAAAACTAGAAAATTAAAAAAAAAAGTTTTTGAACAATATTGTGTGACATATCAAAAGAAAGGGCTTACTGTGAGGGTTTTAACTATATTTTTTTCATAATTTTAAAATAAATGGTTTTGAAGTTATTCAAGAAATTAGATGAAAAATTACCATTCCCCCCCTTATCTCCGAAACAACTGAGCCTAAAATTTTGAAAAACATGGAGATAATAGATCTTTACCTAAAGATTACAGGAAAACCTATAAGAAGTTTGTAGTGTTAAAAAAAACATGTTAAAAAAATGAAATTCGTTCGGAACCCTTTGCACGCGAGTTTGACTCGCACTTGGCCAGTTTTCTATTTTATTTTAAAGGTCGTTTTGCTTTTGCTCACGGCTTTTTGTATTCATATCAGCGAACTCTTTCATTTGATCCCCATATCATGGGGGTGCATAAAAAACAATTGGTCCACCATCTTTGGAAGTCCGCCATATTGTTTTTAGAATGATGTCACTTAGCTAATCGTTCATTGTCATCCAAACCAATATTGTAAGCAGCTCAGTCAGTTTGGGATAACAGTTCCAAAACTTGATTGCAAGATGTAACCCATACTTGAGCTAATTAACGAGGCAAGTTAAATAACAGCTAGTAGTAATAATTCTTTAGTGTGTACCACACCAAATTAGGAACCATTTATTCAAAGCCAACTTAAATAAAAATCAAATAAACCATTCGAATAAAAAACCCATCAGTTTTATACAACAGCCATGCCAAACCAAATTCATTTATAGAAATTAGCAATCTACGTATAATTAATTTCAGCATCGTCTCGTGGTTTTTCCAATTATTTCAGTGGTTGATAATGATGTTCGGCGGAAATTAAATTAATATTTTGATTAGCACGGCAGCCGTACCTGATTCATTACGTGCTATTGTTATTTACAACGATTTGTTTTATACGAAACCCGTTAGTTTTAATTATTTTTAGACGTAGTGTTTAATGACGAATGTGTAAGGAACATGACGATGAGCTCGTGGCTGAGTTATAACAGCCACAAAGCACTTAAAGCTGTTGGTCCCCGCTGTCATTTGAACAGATTCAAATGCCACATCCCAGTTAACAGTCTTTGTTCTCTCCCTTTAGTTTTGTAGACTTATCTACTATTCTTTGTTCAAGTGAGTGATAATTCATTGATTAACTAAATTAATGTTATGCTTATTTTTGTTACAGGTACGTACTTATTTGCAACCAAAACGAGTACTTCGCGTATGGGTATGTGCAAAATACGTGAGACGCGGTTCTGTATCCCTTGTACCTGTTTACGTATTCTTCATGGGATGACTCCCTCGAGAAGGGTGTCACAAGAGCGGCAGCAAATGCGTTGTACTGAAATCTAATAACGACAAATTTATATCACAAGCAAGCCGTATGCACGTTTACAAACTTATTACGAGTTAAATATGCCTAGAGGCATATTTAACTCGTAATAAGTTTGTACTTCAACTTAGTTTACCGCTAACATAGTTCACACGACATAATTCGAACTCACAACCACTTGTTACATTGTTCCAACATTTCCGCACACCCCTACTTGACATGCAATCTTTTCCGATTCAAAATCATTAACAGTTACCTCGAATTGTATTTTAATCAGGAAATCGCGTGCGTGAATGATGCAACGCGCCGACGCGTCCGCACGCTTGAGCGGTCGCGGCGAAAGTGAGCCGATTCTATAATTTATATGGATGTGTCATGAGCTAGCGGAGGGTATTTCCGGTGTTCGATGTCGAGTAATTTGAGAATTGTTTGAACATGTTCAATCGAATTTAGTCTTGTAAATAGCAGTCTAGGATTTCCTGTTCCGCTCCTGTGTTTGTAGTTTTGTATCTAGTTCCAGGAATTGTCGTGTATCGTGCTGATGTTTGTTATATAGATACTTTGACTATACTTTTAGAGCCTTTGAGGTAGATCCCTTTCATCTTTTCTCTGTTACTGAATGAATATCTCGCTCATTATAGCCAACAATATCATACAAGGAAACTGGCTTTTATTATCACTATCTTCAGCATAAGCTATTTCATTGCCTCTTTTAGCATTGTTATCTTCATGTAAAGTAGAGGCGTGGCCGGTGGCGTACACGACTTACTCATGACTGTTTAATGTCGCCGTCATCATCACAGTTGTAATCATTTATTAATAATAATAGACACACCACGATCTCAAGAATAAAGACGAAGTCGGGCACAGGCCTCGTTTTCCCTAATCCAATCCCCACGCTCTTGTATCCTACCTCATTCAAGTTCTACCCGAGATGGCAACGATGTGAAGATCCTTAATACAGATTGTAAATGATATTTCATTTTTATTACACTGCAATGTATTTCAAAGAATTGCACTTCTAGCTATTATCTCATCAACAAGACCCAGGAGAACAGCGTCATATTCCTCATCAAACAATACTACTGCAATGAGGCCGTTATTCTTAGCTTATTCCAGCGAAATAACTTATATAACGAGGAGCTCGTATGTCGTGGCTAAATAACAGCCGATCGGTTCGATCTTCCATCTTTAGCAGCGCTTTCTGAGGTTAGACCGTGGATGGGTGACCAACCATTATAAACCAAGACTTCTCCGTGCCATAACGAATAAACATGCCGTGTCAAGTCGATATGGGTTGAAGATAAGATGAAGCTAGGAAATCTGACACCAGTCTTGCCAAGGGGTTTCGCTGTATCCTAGTACTGTACCTACCCAATTACTGGATTGTAGAGGCATCATCATCATCATAACAGCCGAAAGACGTCCACTGCTGGACATAGGCCTCCCCCAAAAGGGGGGGGGGATTTGCCATAATCGCCACGCTTGGCAGGCGGGTTGGCGATCGCAGTGTATGGTGTTGTGTTTTACAGAGAACGCTGCTGCCCATTCTCTGGTGAGTCCCTTAGTCGCCTCTTACAACACCCATGGGAAGGATAGGATGGTATTATTCTTTTACGGCACCATATGGCACCAGCCGACACCATACGGCAAGTTGTAGAGGCAGTCACTCCCGTAGTTGGGAAAAGGCTAGGCAGATGAAATACAGATTGTAAATCTTCTTAAGATCCTATGTCCCCTAGCTGGGGCAGAGGGCGTCCACAGTAGACTTCCATCGCGAGCGGTCTTGAGCTTTACGCTTCACCTCGCTCCACGTCATTCCAATGCTCGTCGCTTCTGCCAACACGGTGCGTCACCAGGTTTGACGGGGACGGCCACGTTTTCTTTTCCCTTGAGGATTCCAGTCCATAGCCTGTTTGGGAATGCAATCGGGATCTCTCCGGAGCGCGTGATCAATCCACTTCCACTTACGGCGCTTGATCTGGCGGTCGATCGGGCTCTCGTGGCATTTCTCTGACAGCTCTACGTTAGAGATGGTCTCGGACCAGTAAATTCCGAGTATGCTACGAAGACATCGGTTGACAAAGACCTGGATTTGGCGTGAGGTTTCCTTTGTCACCTTCCACGTTTCACACCCTTAGAGCAGCGCGGATTTGACATTAGACCCGAAGATTTTGAGTTTTAACTCTTCGGGTCAGTTTCTGTGATTGCCAAACAGGTCTTAGCTGCGCGAAGGTAGCTCGGACATCGGACACAGATGGTAAATAGTTTCTGGTTTATAAAACACTGCAATTAATTTCAAAGTATACTGCACATCTTGAAACTGTCTCATCCACAACACCCACGAATGCAGCGTCTTATTCCTCATCAAACAATACAGCTGCAATGAGGCCGTTATTCTCAGCTTATTCCAGCGAAATAACTTATTTCAAACAGCTAGTTTTCTCACAATGTGACCTTTAAACATTCTTGCTGCACGTGGCGTCGTAATTAATCTCTGTAAGGCTTGAAACTTCCTTCAAGTGAAGGTGAGGCGAAGTTTCTTTAACTATTGTATGTTCTACTTAGATTTTTGCCTTTGTTAAGGCTTCGTTTTATAGTGGTTGGTTTATTGCTTTTGGTGTATTTGACCTTTTTCATCCTTGCCAGGTTTTTTAACCTAGTTTGGTACTTGACAGGTTTATGCTTTCCTGTATTCTTTGGTTTTTCTTCATTCTTTTTTTGTATAAGAAAATCGTATACAATCTGTAACAGAATAAACGCAATACCTCTAAGGGGTCATTGAACTCATCATCATGAAAAACTTTCACTATGGGACCAACGCAGAGATCGCGAAACAAAAATCGACTCCCCCATACATTTATGTGCGTATAACTCGACAAAATGTACTGAACAGCTGATTTTTTTTTCGCGATTTCGGGTTTGGTCCCATAGTAAAAGTTGTTCATAATGATGAGTACAATGACCTCTTAAGAGGTATTGCATTTATTCTGTGACACGTTGTATAACATTTGTTATTTTTTAACAGACTTCTAAAAAATGAGCTTCTCAATTCGCGGATAACTTCGTCGTTTATGAACCGATTTCGATGAATATTTTTTTATATGAAAGGGTATACTGCCGAGAAGGTCCCATTGCCGCCACGTTAGGATCTGATGATGAAAACCCTGAGAAATCGAGGGCAACTCTCGAAAATTGTAGCCACGCACCTGGTAAAAACTTACCACGATATTCGTGTGTATATCGGGTGATACTACAAAACAATGAAGGTTTGGATCAGACCTGATGATGGAGACGACAGAGAGTCAAGGGAACTCAGATTCAGATAACTTTATTTGCTCAAACATGTGTGTATATACAATTATCCACATCGGTATATAGGAACTACCAAGTGTTTGGGTTTATTTCATTCGTATTGACGAGACCTTTACACCGAAAGCACTTAGTAAGTTGTATTTTCATAACATAACATCACGCCGGTACGCTGTGAATGGGTACGCAGGTACCACTAAAAAGTGTAAATTTTTTTGAAGATTTACCTTGTTAACATGTTTTTGACTTGCAGTATATGAAAAAGAATTAAATCAAATTAAATTCTCCAAATCGATAGATTTCTCATGTATTTAGATGATAGATGAGTAATAAAAATAAATGAGTGTCGGTCGATCCGGGGTTCAAATCCCAATTCCCAAACACATTACCAGATCATACCCTGTACCTTCCTAACTTCTCAAATAAACAACCCTTACATTAACTCAATCTCATTACATCCTAAAAAGAGTGCCTGTCGATACGATCGATGGCAACAAGTCACATTTGACAACTGTGCGAGTGTGCGTGTACAGTGACGAGCATAAATATCTTACAAACAATCTGGCCAGCCATTTTCCAACTATTTTGGGAAACTAGTCTTCTACCACTTCTACCACTTTTGTCACGTAAGCCGCATGCACAGTGACCGTTGGGCAAAAAATCTCCACACAATGGGTGCCCGAAGATGGACGGCGCCGCCGAGGCCGGCCCGGAAAGAGGTGGCGAGACGAGCTGATCGCGTACCGTGAGGGCTGGTACAAGGTGGCGCGGGAAAAGAGTACTTGGAAGGATTTGGGGGAGGCCTTTGTCAAGCAGTGGGACAGTACAGGCTAAATAAAAAACTGGCCAAGTGCGAGTTGCACTCGCGTGCAAAGGGTTCCGAACGAATTAATTCTTTTTAACATGTTATTTTAACACTACAGACTTCTAATAGGTTTTCCGGTAATATTTAGGTAAAGATCTATTATCTCCATTTTTTTCAAAATTTTAGGCTCTGTAGTTTCGGAGATAAGGGGGGGGGGAATGGTCATTTTTCGTCTAATTTCTTGAATAACTTCAAAACCATTTATTTTAAAATTATGAAAAAATATAATTAAAACCCTCACAGTAAGCCCTTTCATTTGATATGTCACACGATATTGTTCAAAAAACTTTTTTTTTTAATTTTCTAGTTTGACCCCCAAAAGTGGGTCACTTTTGGGGGTCAAACTAGAAAATTATATACCATACTAAAAATTTAATAATTTCCGTAACGCGTCCGTGTTTGGGTCATAGAAGTCCATATGTGTACCAAATTTCAACAGAATCGGTCCAGTGGATCCGGAGAAAACTGGCTGTGACAGACGGACAGACAGACAGACACCCGAGAGATCCTATAAGGGTTCCTTTTTTTTCGGAACCCTAAAAATAAGAAAAGTCTTCTAGTCTGGTTACCAGTGTTCAATATTATCATCAATGACATAATCTTAACGTGCTTTCCGAAGCCTAATTGTCGTCGATCCCCAAACCAAACTCGCCAGACGCTGTTAGTGTTTATTCAAGTCTATCATCCTAACTTATTTAATAATAGCATCTGCCAGTGGCTTCGCCAACGTGATTTTCGGATATTATCCCAAAGGAACGCACTCGTTGCGGAATTTGTTCGAAAGAGTCACCGCGGCGATGGAACGCAACGGGCAATAGGAGGAACATGGACGGGTTTTAGTCAGTAAGAGTGACACTCCCTTCTGCTCCACCCAGAGCGGAAGGAGTCATTTGATGATTTCCCATACTTCGGCATAAAACTCCCGTTCTGGTGTGATTGAGTTACAAACATATATATATACAAAAACCATAGATCTTAACGCAAAGTTATTCTAGTTATTTAACGAAAAAAATGCTTTCGAATTTTGCGTAAGTGTAAGGTATTTATGCTGGTGACTGTACATGAACGGATTCGCTCCACAGCTTATTAAATGGGGGTAGATTTCAATCGTCGCTTGCCAAACATTGCGATCGTGACGGCCTTAGAGATGGCATCCGGATTTGATTTGGGTTTTAAGATGGCGTGGATATATTTTTGATTTAAGATGGACATATGGAGGTTTTGTAAGTGACAAAGTTCTTCGCTGGCGCCATAACTAATATTAAGAGATAAAACTGCTTGTTTGATTATACATTTTTGTTAAAGATTATATCTGGTGAAAGCTACAATATCTCTTAGTATCGGTTCCTGTGGGAACGGAGGCACAGGAACCGTCGTATTTAAACGCAAATTACCTAAAGTTAACGTAAGTAACTTGGATCGAATTGGTTGTACAAATGTACACCTATCACAGTGCAGTCTTTATAACCCAAAGTTTGTCTGGAAGAGTATGCCTGATTCCATTAAGTCCGCATATGTAGGTACCACCATTGTACATAAAGTTTAACAATTAAAAAACTGGCCAAGTTTAAGGCGGACTCGCGTTTTGTCATGTTATTTTAACACAACATACTTCCAATAGGTTTTTCTGCATTTTTTTATTTAATTTTAGGCCCAGTAGCTTTGGAGATAATGGGGAGAATGGTGGGTTTTGGTCTAACTTCTTGAATAACTTCAAAAATATTTATTTTTAAATTATGAAAAAAATATAATTGAAACTCTCACAGTAAGCCTCTTGATTTGTTCAGCTTGAAAAACTTTTTTTTTAATTTTCTAGTTTGATCCAAGTGACCCCCATACTAAAATTTTATTTATTTACGTAATGCGTCCGTGTTTGGGTCACAGAGTCCATTGTGTACCAAATTTCATTGTGTACCAAATTTCAACAGAATCTGTCCAGTAGATCCGGAGAATACTGGCTGTGACAGACAGACAGACACCCGAGTGATCCTATAAGGGTCCCGTTTTTTACGGATGGTCGGAACCCTAAAACAGAGTAGTTATTGGCAATGCAGCTTGATACTTCTAATGATCCTTGCCAAGCTACTGAAGTTTTTTAAGCTTATAGGTATATGTGAAATAAAATATTTTGCATTCAATTTGCATTCTCATAAGCATACACTCAAAACTGCATAATATAAAGCGCAATAAAATATCCAATTAGGAGAGTTATAGCGTTGGATATTAAAATAACACTCCACATGAATCCACGTCCTGCAATATCTTGAACTTAAAGATCGCAATAGCAGATTGCAGACTCATAACTTCAGAATACAATAGTAATGGCATCGTAAACCGGATCCGTATACCAAAACTACGAGTAGAGATACCTAAGTAAGGTATTAAACTAGGAATATGAAACGAAAATGCGCAGGATAGAAGAGGCAAACAGATTTAGCGGTGCTTAGATTTCTAAACCGTTAATGCACCATAATGTGTATCTACATTTATGCTGTAGTAAAAGGCTGGCTGGAGATGCAAAAGAAGCCAATAACAATACCAAATAATGATGTACATCGAAATCAGCTTAAGCCTTTAGAAGTTGTGTAGTATGTTTAGGACGAAGAGTTACGAATATAAATGTGGGTAGATGGAGAGGGAGAGGGAGGAAATAGAAAAGATGGATGGATTGTATGAAAGAAAAGGGAGTTGGTGATAGCGTAACCACTGACAGGACAGGAAGAAAAAGACATGTTGCGCTTTCCCCAAGTAACATGGGATAAGGACAGGAAGATGATGTTTAGGGCGGACCACTTCTTTGTTGTGCTATCCTTCTATTCGCTGGAGGCGGCATGCACAGAACCTGTCAAAGTGGCAACGCCTGGGAGAGACCAGTAGTGGACGTATTTCAGCTCAAGTGATGACGATGATGATAATATTTTAGATGAGATTCTTGCGGCATTATAGTAATTAAGTACCAAAAAAAGCCTTTGTGTACAAGCTCCTTTAGCGAAGTTATACTTTAATGTAGCTTATCACTGGAAGTTAAAGATCTTAGATATATTGAAGTAGCAGTGGAATCGACTTTTGGTCAGGTAAGCCACAATTTGGGCACCATCCGCAATTTTCCTTTAGGTAAACACCATCAGTTAAAAAGGCAACTGTTGATTCAGATGCTGATATGCTAGATACTACAAACAGTTGAAGTGCAGACAGGCTAAGTTATACTCAGAAAGGCGAGAAAACTAGTCTCATCCTAAAAAGATGGACAGACTAAGCCGTAGCAGAAATGCCTAGATATTTCCATTCAGATCTGTCGAAAGATTCAGTCAGATCTGTCGAATGATTCAGTTAGATCTGTATTTAAGTGGCATCCTTAATTCTTTAGATTGATGTCTTCCACATATACAGGAGGTTACGAGTCAAAGATCGGTTTGTTCGCCTCGTTTCGCTTTATTTTTGTCAGTAAATATTTTTATGGAATCGGTTTCGTGCCCTGATACGTTATTCGAAGATATCTCGGAGATTTTGGGCGGTTTCTCTAAATCCTTGGTGATGTGTGTGTGTGTGGATTTGATTCTTGATAGCTGTTATGGATGTGTCAATGCGTAGATATTTGGTTTTCCTTGGGATGTGTTCAAGTTGTTGATGTTTACTAGATAGATGCATTGCAAACCCATCTTTGTTATAAAATGTCGTAACATCTACACTTTTTTCGACACATTACTTATAGAACCAGTAAGTATTTCAACCTTTCTATACTCTGCTCATAAAGATTTCATTGGCTCTGTTCCAAGGTGTAGTGAAGCGCTTCACTATGCTCATCATCTACACTCCAAGTTTGCCTATTGTTGGGCATAAGCCCTACTTTTTTGCTACAGCCATTTCGCTATCATCATTTATTCACCAAATCCACAGCCCTTTAACAATTTTACTTCAAAAAATAAACCGATCTTACAGCTAATTACAGATTTACAATTTATTAACTATTATATGAATCAGAAACAAAACGGAATGACATGCTAGCACCATCTAAGCATATCAAAGTGTCAGGTATGGATGGGTGTGTAGGAGTGTGTGTGAAGAGTTGAAATGGTGAGTGGAATTATCATCATCCAAATAATGTCGATTGTCCACTGCTGCATATAGGTCTCCTTGGGTGGTATACCGCTTTGTTATAGTATCCGCTTGCAATTTAAATCTCTGAAACATGTCGAAATTTCCCAACCCAAACCAAGAATTTCATTTCCAAAAAAAAAAAACAATACGAAATCCAATCGTCCGCAGTCTTTCCATTCCCATCACAGTTAAAAGAATATTAAGCGCACACATCTCGTAAAGACAGATAATAAACGATGTTCAGCTCATTATTAGAAGGAGGGTAGATACGAATCTACTTAGCAAACATCGAGAAGCGATTGATGTCTGATCGCAGACGTTCAGAGTATCAAATCTCTTTCCTTCCGCGTTTTAAGAGGAGTTTTTTATTTGAGCTCTTAAATAAAAATCTTGGAGATAACCAGATTTTGATGTGACTTTTTTTCATGGACTTTTTTTTATTGAAGTTCCTTTGTTGATATCACCACCTTGTTAAGGGCGCGTGGATAAGTTACGACAGCCACACGGGCCGAGATTCTAATAGATTTAAGCAACCTTAGCCAGAGATAACCAGATTGTGATGTGACTTTTTTTCATGGACTTTTTTATTGATTTTCCTTTGTTAATATCACCACCTTGTTAAGGGCGCGTGGATAAGTTACGACAGCCACACGGGCCGATATTCTAATAGATTTAAGCAACCTTTGCCAGAGATAACCAGATTGTGATGTCTTTTTTTCATGGACTTTTTTATTGATTTTCCTTTGTTGATATCACCACCTTGTTAAGGGCGCGTGGATAAGTTACGACGGCCGCACGGGCCGATATTCTAATAGATTTAAGCAACCTTTGCCAGAGATAACCAGATTGTGATGTCTTTTTTTCATGGACTTTTTTATTGATTTTCCTTTGTTGATATCACCACCTTGTTAAGGGCGCGTGGATAAGTTACGACGGCCGCACGGGCCGATATTCTAATAGATTTAAGCAACCTTTGCCAGAGATAACCAGATTGTGATGTGACTTTTTTCATGGATTTTTTTTATTGAAGTTCCTTTGTTGATATCACCACCTTGTTAAGGGCGTGTGGATAAGTTACGACAGCCACACGGGCCGATATTCTAATAGATTTAAGCAACCTTTGCCAGAGATAACCAGATTGTGCTGTGACTTTTTTTCATGGATTTGTTTTATTGAAGTTCCTGTGTTGATATCACCACCTTGTTAAGGGCGCGTGGATAAGTTACGACAGCCACACGGGCCGATATTCTAATAAATTTAAGCAACCTTTGCCAGAGATAACCAGATTGTGATGTGACTTTTTTTCATGGACTTTTTTTTATTGAAGTTCCTTTCTTGATATCACCACCTTGTTAAGGGCGTGTGGATAAGTTACGACAGCCACACGGGCCGATATTCTAATAGATTTAAGCAACCTTTGCCAGAGATAACCAGATTGTGATGTGACTTTTTTTCATGGACTTTTTTATTGATTTTCCTTTGTTGATATCACCACCTTGTTAAGGGCGCGTGGATAAGTTACGACAGCCACACGGGCCGATATTCTAATAGATTTAAGCAACCTTTGCCAAAGTCGGTCCCTAGATGGTCATCTATTACATATCGAGTTATTTCCTTGCCTTGGAAAACACGTTCAGCTGTTGTTCCCGGCTATCATTAGCAGATCTTTGTAATTTTTTGCGAAAAGTCAGAAAAGAAGCCAGAAAATCCAACACTGGGCTATGGAGGTCAGATGGGAAGTCACTGCTGGTAAAACACTTGTATTCAGCTGCATCCGTTTAGTTTGTAAGCTGACCCGAATATAGTGGTGAAAAGGATGGTCAAATTAAATTGGTCAACACAACTACTTACCGTTATATAAAATACTCTGTAAATATTAGTGGAATAGAAGTCTGATTCCGTAGCCAAGGTGTAGCATTGACATTAGTGGTTTCTATGTATTCCTATGAAATGTGGGAAGAAATACATAGAAGCTCTTTTACATTAAAAAGAGTATTTTAGTGGCATAATTGAAATAAATTGAATTGAATTTGACGACGCAGTGGTTGAGCGATTGACTGCTGCGCTGCGTGTCGCGGGTTCGATTCCCGCACGGAACAAATATTTGTATGGCCCACAGATAGTTGTTCCGGGTCTGACTGTTTGTGTATGTGTATTTATGTAGTGTAAACGCACCCACGATACAAGAAGAAGTTCCTAGTGTGGGGGCAACGTTCTTTTTTTATTTAAAGTAAAAAAGGAATGATTTGACTTAACTATTGAATTCCATTTCATACATTAGGCCACAATCCGGGCTGCTTTTGTCACAAATATATTTCCAAACCAAATGTTTGTTGTTGATTGTTGTTATTTGTAAAAATAAATAATGGTATGATTCACTGATCAAAGACTTGATTCGCCTTCCAGGAAATCCATAAGTCAAGAAAAGACGCGCCCTTAACAACTTAGCCAGTAAATAAAAAGTCCCTTCACGCTTCGCCCACGTGTGGCTCATAAAAATATTATACTACCCTCGCTTCGCTTTGAACTACGTCATATGTAGGTGGTATTGTTCTGCCGTTAGGGGTCCGCGGTTCGGTTGTGATGTTGGCAACACGTGTAAGGGTGCATTTAGACGAGCAACTTTCAGAACGTGTTGCTGGCAACTGTTAATGGACTTGGTGGAGTTCCGTTTTTTTATTATTAATAAGCTCGCGCTTGAACACAATCTCATCTGTTGGAAAGCGATGATGTGGTCGACGAAGGTGCACGCTTGCCTAGAACTAACCTCCTAACTCTTGATTTAAAGACTCCCAGGTTTTAGCTATCAGTAAACACAAACTCCATTTGGCAGTTTCTCCATACGGTTCGACGATAATGCTTAATCAGTGTAGAATGTTTCCATCTGCTTGGGCAACGTAAGCCTATCTGTATGACAGTGGCCCCAGCAACAATTTTAACAATCTAGTCAAGACCAACATCACTCTAAAATTGCTCGGTGTTACCTTTACGTCATAGCAAGGACAGTTGATAAGAAAATAGCAATATTAGTTGCCCGTGTAAACCTGCAAAGTTGTTACTTGCATGAGTTCCTTATGTATGGTTTTTATGGGGTAAAGTTTTGGTTTATTGGTGTTATGTGTGGTTAATGTGCTCACTATGTAACTTAGGTTCACCCTTGTGTGATATATCGATTAAAAAGATATCTTCCGGAAGACTGCGTGAAAACTTGCCATAAGTACGCATTTTTGTTACAGTTGTCGCAACAAAACTTTTCAACTTAATACTGAGAGAATATTGGCGTTATTCTCTGCCTTAAAAGTGTTTTATGGCACTCTTAACCCATAAGTTCTATCATAAAGAGCATCGCGGTTGCCGCGTTGACTCGTAAGCCAACTAAAAATGCACTATTGTCATCCTGAATCGAATGCTATCATCCAAACATCAATTTATTTTCCTACTTCTTCGGTTTACAGAGTCATTGAATCAAGTTAAAGCTCTCCCATAACCATTAACGTCAGTGCATTAATAAACACAGTAAAAAAACTCCCGGAGCTTTCTAAAACAAAAATACAGCATAATTCCACGTTAGCCTGTTATTTTTTTAAATTATGACGTTGGCGGAACCACCCCAGGTAAACAGGGTGTACGCGTTTGTTGAATTTTTTACTACCACCCTTTATGAATGTGGTTTTTGGCACTTTTTGGGGGAAAACGGACGAAAAGGATGAAAATAAATATGAAAGTTTGTTCGTTTACTTTGGTTCTCGCATTCGATGTTGGCAACTGTTGGTGATTGTGCGAAATGTCTGATTTTGAGGGATTTTTGAGGGTCTGTTGTGCGTTCCGTGACTTTTTGATGTGGTTATGTTTACTTACAGCCCCAGGCCTTTGATTTGGCCTAATTTATGTGTCGTTCAATCCAACAACTAGACATTTGTTTGCTATAAAATACTTGTAAGGACCTCATTGCCAATTCTCGAAGTTTTTAAAACATTTCGAGAATTTGCCCTCATTTGCATCGCAGTCTGCAAAAATGTAGGGAAATTAGAGGTGTTTATGACAGATTGCGACCAATTTCCGTGTTCAAGGTTCCATAAGTACGAATTGCCTTTTAGGGGGACTACTCTCTAAGCCCGAAGTCCGTGCTTTCGGGCTTAGTTGTGGGCGTATTCTACTCCGTATCACCTACGGACTTACGATTAGTCCCAAACCCGAACTAAGAATGAAAGACAACACGATTTTACAGTGACTGTCTAATAATGTTGTCATTAATTCTTAGTGGTTAGATGATACGGAGCAGAATACGCCCGCAACTAAGTCTGAAACTCCGGAATTCGGGCTTAGAGAGTAGTCCAGGTTCAAGCGCCATGTTATTTGATAGAAACCGATTCATAAGCTTAGTCAAAAAGAAGTGGGTTCTACTGTGGACGCTTATTTCAGAGCTCTTTTATATTAGGCTAAAAAAGTGATAAAAGAAGTATAAATATATGGCCAAAGAATCAGTTTTTTTGCAGTTTTATCACTTTTATCATACTTTTGGCCCAACTTAACACATTAGACCTAATTCAATATTTTTTAAATATTTTATCATCGCTTCTAACTAAATCCCCAATGACTAGCCAATATTATTTCATTTAAAACATATTGATATAATAAAGATTTCCAATAAACTCCAGCCGTTCGCTGAGAAGTCACGCGCCGTGGTTTACACTGGGGGCATGATTGAAATCTTTGTAAGTAATAATGTCGGTTAAACTACTTCGCTTACTTTAACTTGTACTTTGTAAACGTGTTTCTTGCTAGATAAGTTGTAAAATGTATCTACACTGTACTAACTTTATTAAAAATGCAAATAAATGGTTAGTTTGTTGGTTACGCTTGTATGCCTTAACCGCTGATCAAATTTTAATGAATTTTGTCTATTCATAGAGTTAGATCTCACTGTTGGGCAGAGGTCTCCCCTCTCTCTACATCCTCCGACCGATTAATACTACATCTGACTGTTAGTTTGTCACCTCTTCACGTCTTAACTGCTGAGCGGATTGGGATGCAATTTGGTACACGGGTAGACCATTTTGAAGTGCTCGTCTTCGAATGATGATCGCTATCATATCAATCCCGTAATCATGCTCAAGTTTGTACTTTCGCTTGAGGCGTTTTGTAATGGGGTCATTCGAAGATATATGGAAGGCTTCCCCCGGACAAGGAGCATCCATAATGTATCCTTAATTCCCCTCGCAAAAACAAGACGCAAAAAATCCAACGCACCCCAATTTGAAATACATATTCATATTGTCGAATAGGATTATGTAATATTTACCTTAGTTACCTTTTCATAACATCTTGTTAAAACTCTGGGACACAATAAAAGTGCGACGTGCACCTGTACAATGGGATTACACAACACAAAACAGTTGCAGAAAAATAACTAAAAATGTCTGGAAACCAAGGCAAATATACAAGACAGGATCAGTAAGTTTAACTTTCCTAATTCCACTTTCCTTATTTCTTATTGTTTTATTATATCCACTATTTTCTGCATCACCCAAAGACTTGACTGGTAGAGAATGCCTATTGCATTAAATCCACCTCTGTACACTTGTGTGCGTAAAGTGTTTCATTAATAAATAAATATTCCCCGATCGATTTTTATAAGTCTTGACTCAAACGCGTGCTTTTATTTGACTTCTTCTCTTCTTATCATGTGGACAGTAAGGTCTAACGACCCTACACACCCTAGTGTCAGAGTTTCTAAACCGCTTCTAGGGCCTCTGACATGGTTTATTTGACCACCGGCTTATACGTGCCTTCCGAAGCACGGCATCATCTTTTTATCACAGTCAATCAGGTGATCCAAGCCTGCTATGTCCTAGCCAAACTGTAAAATAACTTTACAAAGTGTGCTCTTCCCGTGGGAATCGAACCCACAACCACCGGTTACACGGCAAACGCCTAAACCACTTGACCACGGAAGCAGTTTTTATTTGACTTACATTGTTTTATTATTCAGTCTGTTGACTAAAGAAAGGCTGAAAATCTTAGCATCCGATGTGGGCGATGGCAATCGCGATGTATTCAAAACTTTTGAGTAACGTGCACTAAATCGTCTCCAATGTATTCCCAAACACCAATATTATTTTTATATTATGGTGCTGCAATTTATTGACTCAAGTCGATCCAAGCAGTTGGCTGGTGAATAATATGGCCTGACTTTGGCCAATATGGTCCCATAGCTGGGCCTCTTCTAAATCCTTATTGGTATTCTTTTCCTGGGCAACCTCGAAAAACCAAGGACCTAAATATATTTTTAAAACACCGTCAAGTGCGGATCAACACCCCAAATCTGCGTCGAGTTACTTCGGCTTGACTAAAGCATCCAATTAGTTTTTCAGCTTTATTTCGTGAATTCTACAAACTTTACCTTCTGTAGCATGTCTGTCACGACAGGGGCAAGTCACCCCTCATTAAAATAGCCACAGTGGAAGTTTGGCAGAGACTGCTGGGCCATTCCGTGTAGGTATTTATATACCAGGGGACAGTTTGTCTGGGTCTAGCCTTATTCGGGTTAAAAAGTTTTGCGGTACTGTTGTTTAGTTAGTCTTTATGTGTGCGGTAAGCTAGTTCTTGTTTATGAGTTAGTGTTGAGTACTATTAAAAACCGTACCATAAACCTTAATTTTTATTATTTGTTGTTATAGCGGCAATAGAAATACACAGTCTGTGAAAGTTTCAACTGTCTACCTATTACGTTTGTTTTAATACAGCCCGCTGACAGACGGACGGACGGACGGACGTTACCGTTTGGGTAGGGAACCCTAAAAATCAGCAAGAAAATAAAACAAAATTAGCAGCTTTCCTGCTGGCCCGTATGCGGGGTAGCAACAACGGCATTCTGAACGCATACTCTACGTTTTGACTGTCCCTTTCAAAATCCTATACCTATTGTATGTACCTATAGTTCATATATATAATATCTTTGTATTTATTAAATATCTATTAATCGCGTTTCTTGCTCAAAATTGCACCTGCCACTAATTGTCTCTGCATCACCCAAAGGTCGACTAGTGGAAAATGCCTAAGGAAAGCCAGCCTCTGTACATTTGTGTGCATGAAGTATTAATAATAATAATCAGTGGGTCATGTCTTGCGTAGGTGTAGCGAGTTATGGTAAATAAGTTGTATGTAATATTTTTTTTTTTTACTATTTATAGGCGCGCGTTTGACCACTATTTCACCTGATGGTAAGCGATGGTGATGACTAGGTTGTTTCTATGGATCAATGCCACCTGAAATAAAGTTATTATTATTATAACCTACCCATAGGTGGTCATGATTACCGATTTAGGGTTCCGAATGTTCGTTTGAAAAAACGGAACCCTTATGATCACTTGTCTGTCTCTGTCCGCCAGTCACGACCAATTTGCTTGAAAATCTACTAAACTGTTTGATAGATTGTGTCATACCGAAACTGCCAAAGCCATTCTAACTTTAAGTCATGATTTCTGTCTTGCCGGATTTCTAGAATACATTAGAATAATTTTTATCAAGCACGAACTGTAGGGAACCATGACACAAAAAGGTACCTCCTGTTTGCTAAAGCCAACGGTTAGTGAGACAAGACTGCCGACGGTGATGATTGCCGTAACTACTTTATCGAAATTGTTACCAACCTTACTTGCATATAACCAACCTTGCTTGCATATAACCAACCTTGCTTGCATATAACCAACCTTGCTTGCTTATGACCAACCTTGCTTGGTGAGTAAGAATTATTTTTTGCCATATTTTTTTACTGTCGGTATATCAGATCAACCTTAAATATGACGAAGTCATTTGAATACAAAATTTTAAAAAAAAAAACGCATGTCAAAACAAGAGGATTCATTCAAAACACATCATCTACAATTGTACACCGATGACGTAACAACCATCTCGACACACATCAACAACTATCAGAGGTGATCGTGATGTGGACGCGACATGAACGTGACGGGGGCGACACGTGCTAGCGTGACTCGTGACCCGTGAGAAGGGTCGCTAGTGACGGGATGATGTGGCGACGACATGGGGTGTGTTTCGGTGTTCCCACCAAAGGGAAAGTGCTGCTGGTTCATTGATGGAAGAATGTCGTGAACTTATGCGTTTAGTTTAATAGAAGGGACTCTAAGATTAAGTTTTGAAAAGAAAAAAATGAGCTTTTGAGAATTTCTTATACAGGCATCATAGTTATTTAAAGTTGGCTGATGAACTCGTATAAATCTTAATCACTATAAATAAAGTATTTATTATTATGTATCTTTTATTTCAGGCTATAAAACACTATACATAAATAAGCATAAAATAATAAAATAAATAAATACATAAATTAATTTAAAAAAACTTGAAAACCACTGCACACGAAGTGACGGCGTCGTGTTGCGCTGCGAGGTGCGGCGTACCCGGCCGCGGAAACGCCGATACAGCACCCCTTTCCGCCAAAACTCTTCCTTGAGGAACCAAAATGATGACTCTGAAAGCGCACCACGAAAGACTTGAAATTCGAGTTATGGTGCGCCTCCTACTTCTCTACTCTCAAGGTCCAGTAGTGCTATTCTGTAACAACATTTTCGAGTCTCGACAGCGGAATCAGAGTTGAATATAAACGTAAGATCTTAAGTTGTGTGTAATAAAGTTCACTTTGTGAGCTTTTTCACTCAGGTGAAGCTCGATATCGAAATGGTTACTTACAGAATAGACTAGCAGTTGGGCTTCAAAAATAAAACGAAGTCGCTGTCTGACTCTGTCTCCTTCTCAACTTTTTCTAAACGACCCGAAGGATTTTGATACGGTTTTTACTAATAGAAAGAGCGATAAATTAAGAAGGTTTATGTATATAAATTGCACACGGGCAAACCCGGGGCGTGTCACTTATGTTAAATGCCCATACAAAAAGACACAAAACGTTTTTTCCCATGTGAACTGGCAGTTCATAATACCAATTTTTTTTTTAAGTCTGTATTCCTTAAAAGTGAGGCAGAGACGTCTTATACCACCTACCAGTACTTCGCTGGTTACGATATTAATCCCATGTAATAGGAGCTCATACTGCTAATTAACTAACTAATCCCTTACCAACATATTCGAAGGTGCAAAATCCTGCCAATATTATAAATGAGAAAGTGAGTCTATATGTTTGACTGTTCGTTAATCAGCCGTTGATTGGCTGAACGGATTTACACGAAAGTTTGCATACTTATAGCTTGTGACCCGAATTGGGATGTAGGGCACATTTTAGGGCCCTGTCGTGGAATAAAAAGAAGATCATAAATCGTTATTTGTGATTCGCACCAGACAAACAACACAACAATATTATAATAGTGATTAAAACTTTTCAAAACATTGGTAATTACAGTTTTGAGCCGTTTGGGGTCGAAACACTAGGGGTCATGGGATCCGAGTGCGCGTCTCCTTTTTAAGGATTTTTCTCGCCGACTGATGGACACTTTGCGTGACCAGAGGGCTGGCTCGTTCTTTGCTCAAAGAATTAGTATTGCCATTCAACGTGGCAATGCTGCCCGTCTTCTCGGCACGTTTCCGGATGACAGCGATGCGGAGGAATTTTTCGACGCGTGAGTGTATTTGTTTTTGTATATTCATATGTATATAGTTAGGACTTATTGCTTATTTAATATTACTTTTTAGCTTGAATAAAAGTTTATTATGTTTATTCAAAACTTAAAGCATTTATTTCAATTAGACCATTTACAGGCACTTGTGAATTGTCAAGGTCGGTCGGTCAAAAAGATGAATCTATTTGCATCTCTATGGAGAAGAACGTGCAATAAACTTCACCGACACTCTTTTAAAAATAATAAATTGTTACAAAGTTATTGTTACATCATTCATGTTGAATTTAACAATATAAAAAACCTGTGTGTGGCCAAAAAGGCTCCTTATCTCAGCATGTGCTGCGATATTTAAGAAAATGTAGTACTTTCCCAGTTCCTATGTGATATTTTAACTTTTACAAGCAAAGCCGCTGGAAGTAGCTAGTCATAAATAAATAACTTCTAGATCTCGTCGATACAGATTAGCGGTGGAACTTTAATTAGTTGAAGATTTACCTCCGAAGCTCGGCTATATGTGACATGTACGCTGGAGTGCGGGTAAGTTGTAATAGGATTTAGTTGGGCTACTGATAAGGGATGTTGGTTCTTTGTTATCGGTGCATAAAAATATGTTGGTTTCGTTTTTTGAAGAAAATTGTTTTATTTCTGTTGAAAGTTTAGTAATTACGATACCTCTGATCTCAGATAGAAATAAACGCAAATATATGATGCATCAACATCATCATATCAGCCGAAAGACGTCCACTGCTGGATATAGGCCTCCTCCAAAAGGGGGGGTTTGCCATAATCCCCACGCTTGGCAGGCGGGTTGGCGATCGCAGTGTATGGTGTTAAATTTTACAGAGAACGCTGCTGCCCATTCTCTGGCGAGTCCCTTAATCGCCTCTTACGACACCCACGGGAAGTGATGGGATGGTATTATTCCTTTACGGCACCATACGGCACCGGCATATCGTCGGTGCGCTTGCTAAATCTGATATGTGTTTTTCATCAAGTTGACAAGGGAGACAATAATTTGTTTTATTTAATGATTAATTGATGATTTTTTAATGATTAATTGACTAATTCATAATTTCAAAATGCCGTATGAACTGAGATACACGTGAAAATGATAAAATGTATTGTTAATATACTTGATTTTAAAGGATATTAAGTAACAAGAAAGTATCATAGAAATGCACATATCAGATTTGGCAAGCGCACCGACGATATCTACCATCAAAAATGACGGAATGTCCATTTCCAGAGTGCTAGAGATTTCAGTAGGTATTTTTTTAGTAACTATTTCGGTCCAGATCTACAGAAGATCTCTCAATCTTTGTAATGAGATATTTTATCACCCAGTGTAGGTAAAATTTTATAATTTTCTCTTTCCAGTAACGTAAACTTTCGAAACCGCGATAAAATCTACTCCAATAACGAGCGTACCTATCCCATACTAAAGCCTGGCACTGAAAGCCAGACAACCCATTGCGTTAACTTTACTACTAGATACGCTTAAAATCACATGTAAATTATTAACATTTAAACATTCTTAATGTATCCTGCGATCTGTAAACTCAATAAGATATAGCCTTACGTGTCTGACGCGGTACCAAGTGCTCATTGGTACCGTGTGGTACTTAAACTAGGGAGCAGAAGGTTTTAGTGGGTAGTACGACATTAATATGCCTTCGTAGTACTTGTTTAGGTACATTTATTTTCTGGTAGGGTTGTATGTAAGTTTTATGTTTATGCCTACTTATTTGCTGCAAAGGTTACCGACAAAGCCCGAAAAATCGCCAAACTTATATGGCAGTGGGCAGGGCACAATGCTCGCAGAACAGTTTATCTTCTACAAAGGGGAGTGATAATGGCTGCGGGAATCTGCTGGATGCAACAGTCCGGCCCAATAATGTCCCCACTGCTCACTGCTGGATTGTAGGTCTCCTCTCTGCAATAGCGGGTACAGAGGGGGCTGATGGATGTCAGATTCGAAGTTCTGGTCCTCTTACGATTTCTCACGATGTTTTCCTTTCCTTCAGAATGAAAAAACAAAATATTTGTGGTGAATAGGTTGGTACCGTGGATTAGTTAGGTTTAGTACAAGCGCACTATGGTCTACCATTAAAAGGCCTACTAAGACAATGTACTTATTAAAATTTACGTGATGCCTAGTTTACACGTTGTTGTTGTTAAAGTTAATTTTAAGAAACTTAATACTTGTAAACGCACAATTTAGTAGCAAGTTGCAACTTAAAAATATGTAGTAAACAACTGATGGCTGGTTTAAACGTATTAAGTCGTTAAGTGGATAACTAAATTTTAACTTAATTGTAGGTGACTTAATACATGTAAACAATATTTAGTAGCAAGTTGCAAGTTAAAATTTAGTTTCTTAACACTTACATTTATACTAATTCGCACCAGCTAATTTATTTCGTCTTTGTTGCAGGTATGTACCAGCTTTACTTTCCAACCTTCAGATTCTCGGTACGTCCTCAAATAATTTAATTACTTTCCAATATGACCGACTGTCAAAGACGAGTATCGAAGATATTGGATTAGCTACGGTTAGTCAGAAGCCAGAAAATCGAGCACTGCTAGTCTATTCTGTAAATAACCATTTCGATGTCGAGCTTCACTTGAGTAACAAAGCTTACAAAGTGAACTTTATTGCACACAACATAAAGGTCTTATGATTATACTCACCTCGGATTCCGCTGTCGAGACACGAAAATGTTCTTACAGAATAGCACTACTGGTCTTACGGATACCAGTTATTGGGTTATGGAGGCCAGATAGGCGGCCGCTCCAATTTAAATACTGTAAACCCGGTGGACTGAAAGCTGAGTTGGGGTAAAGGAAGAGTTTGGCAGATTGATATCTACTCTAACTACTAAATACAGTGTTCCAGAAGTGTCTGGTGATATACAAATCGTGAATGATTTCATTGACTGATAGACAAAAGAAGCCTTCACATCGGGTCTAGTCTAGCATGTAACTTCGTACAATAGTTCTTCGTAGAACAAAGGTGAGCATAACATAGCATCTTCGACCGCATCATCACTTACCATCAGGTGAGATATCGTAATGGTTAAACGTATGCCTATCAATAGTAAAAAAATTAACGATTTTGATAAATTTATTCCTAGTAGTAGATTCTTTGTATGGATTTTTTTATTATTTGGGATCTAGGTAGACTAGAGTCAAGAGCAAACCTATCCTCCTAGTCAGAGACGATAGAGGTAAAGTCGACGATGGAGTAAGCTTACCCATTAGAAGCCTGTTAGTGTTCACTCTAACTTTGAAGGGATTAGGGTTGTATGCGTTCGGAAACACAGACGAAGACAGCCAGATCCACTCCTTTGCTGTGCGCACTATAAAATACGTTTGAAAATTCGTCATTATTGCGGATGAGAAACCTCATCCACCAAAAGACATTTTCTTCAATAAAACTGCATATAATATCAGTAGTTCAGTACATATCCAGCCAGCGGCTGCACAGTCAAGTGCAGGCCGGTCTAAGTTCTAAATCTTTAAAGTTGGACAAGTTTGGAGATGCTTCTAACAAGTTGAGAACTGCGAGCGCCGGGAAATGCGGGACGGCTTTTATATAACCGTTCATTGGTGAGGAGGCTTGTGTTTGGAGTATTTGGTGGGCTGAATATAGTTGGAAAAAGGCCAGGAAGATGATGGTGGTTAATATGCACGTCCTTGTTCTTTATTAATGGTGATGATCGTAACAAGGATATTAGGTGACTGCTCACTTCTGTCAGTAGTTCAGTCATGGCGAGACTCCCGGTCGGAAATTATATAATACTAGTGGACGTCACGCGGTTTCACCCGCGTAGTTCCCGTTCCCGTAGGAGTACGGGGATAATATATAGCTTATGTTACTCCCTGATAATGTAGCTATCCAATGCTTAAAGAATTTTTCAAATCGGTCCAGTAGTTTCGGAGCCTATTCAATTCAAACAAACAATCAAACAAACAAATATTTCTTCTTTAAAATATTATATATATATATATATAGTATAGACTAGCTTCTGCCAGCGGCTTCCCCCGCGTAGCTCTAACAGAAGAGAACTGCGAGCGCTGGGAGTGCGGGAGGCTTTTATATAACCGTTCATTGGTGAGGAGGCTTGTGTTTTGAAAATTTGGTGGGTTGAAAATGTGCGGCCTTTGAGTCTTTGGTAATTGCGATGATCGTAATAAGGATACTGATTAGAATCTAGCCAGTATTCTTATTGTGATCATCGCCGCTGACTGTACCCCACGAGTTTCCATCTAGCCGCTAGATGGAGACGCGAAGGGTTCTGTCAGCGGCTTGGCAACCCACGCGATACTCGGAAAATATACGAAGTGAAAGTGCTATTAAATGTGTTGCCAACCTAGTGACAGAACAGAAACGTACTCTCATAGTGTAAACATCTTTCTTTTTAAGATGTTTTGCTTCATGATATATCCATTTTTTTTTCTCCTGATGGCTAGGCAAGGCTTTATTTAGTGTGTTGTGTTTTTATTTGTCTAATTATGTGAATGAATTTACACCGGCTTGCATACCCTTCAAATCGGAGCACAGCAAATGCTTTACGCTGATGAACACTTTCTTTATTTCCGTCTTTAAAATAAAACCACTTACCCTGACTAGATCCTTCACAAATAGTTCCACAACTAAACTCTATTTATCAACTTAGATAAAGTAATCCAATCAGTGTTAAAAGCATAACTTAGCGCAAATAACGAAAATCACTTTAGTAAAGTTATAAAGTTAGCACTTTATAAAATAAATTATTAGAACTGAAAGTGGGTCGGTATCCCCACTATAACAGATTGTAACTAAAGTGGAAACTTTACAAACACCTGTGAGCTTAATGAACTGAAAACTGAAGTGATTTTCAGTTTCCCTTATAATAATAATAAACTTCATACTTCGTTCTATGAAGAGAAATACTGTGCTGATGGTTATCTTGTTCAAAGGTGTTCGTTAATTTTAGCAGATGTATCAGTGATGATCATTGACTTATTTACCCAGCAGGGAGGACCTCACATTTTTTTGACGCCACAAATTGGTTCATAATTAGATCGTCAAGTCGGAACCGAGCTCGCTACACAGTCGGCAATCTACGGAAGCAGTCGTGTGCGTGAGACATCAAAAAACCCGTGTTTCTTGTATTTTGAACGCATAGCCTATAAGCAAACGTTCAGTCGTATCTTTAGTTTACTACTATTGACTATTCTACTCTGTTGTCTATTTAAATCTATGGTAATGCTCGATTAAGTTTCACAACAGCTTTTTCCCTCGCCTTACCTCACAGGAACCGTGTATTAATAACCAGTGAAAAATCGATATCATCCAATTTTTTTCCTGAAAACCTTTTTAAAGCTCTTGTTGTATTTTGTTACTGTGTTTACTATTCTATTCTTATATCAAAATTCAGCTATAACTCCAAAGCCTCATATATTTCTTATTTTACACATACGTATTTGCGACAAGTAAGAGAACATGGCGGGCAATAAATTCCACGTGTGTTATGTATTCGTCACTTTTGCTTGTAAAACTATGCTGATGTATCGAACGATGTGTTTTAGTGAGGTGTGGAAGCATAGGGATGGGAATGGGACGTATCGATTTTATACATGTTGTTAGAAATATATGTAGCGCTTGCTTTGTTCGGTTAGTTATGTATTGGTCACATCTTGGTATCGATTTTTATAAGTGTTAATACCCAATCGACTGAAATTTTGCATACACGTTTTGGTTTGGATGCCACGGTTAACTAAATGACATAATTCCAAATTGAACTCCCAAATATGGTGGGCCAATTTTATGCAAACCCCATGATAATTATCAGCCGAAAGACGTCCACTGCTGGACATATGCCTCCCCCAAGTGTCGCCACGACAACCGGCCGCGGGGCCCTCTGCGTCTTGCTTCCATCGGTTACCCGCGACCTTAACCAGGTCATCGGTCCTCCTTGATTTGGGTATCAAATGAAATAGTTGGAGAGATATCTAAGGCTAAAAAACTGGCCAAGTGCGAATAGGACTCGCGTGCAAAGGGTTCAGAACGGAATTTTATTTTTTTATAATGTTATTATAACACTATAGACTACTTATAGGTAAAAATATATTATCTCCATTTTTTTTTTCAAAATTTTAGGCTCAGTAGCTTCGGAGATAAGGGGATTCTTATTTCTTGAATAACTTCAAAACCATTTATTTTAAAATTATGAAAAAATTATAATTTAAACACCGCTCACAGTAAGCCCTTTGATTTGATATGTCACACGTTTAACCCCTAAAAGTGACCCCCATACTAAAAAAATAATAATTTACGTAACGCGTTCGTGTTTGAGTCACAGAAGTCCTTATGTGTTCCAAGTTTCAACAGAATCGGTCCAGTGGATCCGGAGAAAACTGGCTGTGACAGACGGACAGACAGACAGACAGACAGACAGACATCCGAGTGGTTCCGTTTATTGGGATTATAAAGATTCCGTTTTTTGTTCGAAACCCTAAAAATAAAGTATTTTAACGAATATTCGCATTCTACTGATTCTACTCGCCGCGCCGTCGTAAAAACGCATATAATAACGTTGACAAGTTTTTGACTATGACTGTCGCCGAGATGAGGTTTCGACTGGAATTTTAACTTTTTTAATTTAATTAATAATATTAAAGTGAATTGGTTTTCAGTTATTCTGCCACTGCGTTTGTTCTTACTCTTTTGATTTATTTCAATAATCTTAAAGCAGCATAAATAATGAGTTTAAGAGCTAGCATAAAATAATTTAATTTATATTTTTATAGCTCCTTACTTCAGAGTCTTTCTACAGCTAAATTAAAAATCATAACAACTGCTAAGTGCTTTTCCACAAAGCTTTTAAAGTAATTGCGCTTTCTCATGAGAAATAACTGATATTTTCAGGATATTTAATATATTTAAACGCTGCAGAGTATACTTGCTCTGCAGCATCTATTTTTTTATTATTTTGGGTAAAAGAATCCCATCTACTAGCGTCTGTGTTCCCTTTTTTTTTTTATTTGTGATGGGTTTGCTCTTGACTCTAGTCTAGGTCAGAGATGACAGAGACAAAGTCTACAATGGAGCCAGCTTACCCAGAAGGAGCCTGTTCACTCTAACGTTGAAGAGATTAGGGTTGCAAGCGTTTGGAAACACAGACGCAGGCAGAGAGTTCCACTCCTTTGCTGTGCGCATTATAAAAGACGTTTGGAAACGCTTAGACCCTCCACATATAACCCGCCTGCCTTCAAAGCAAGAGTGAACAGGCATCATCTGGGTAAGCTCGCTCCATCATGGACCTCATCGATCGCTTTCCATCAGGCTAGATTAGATAGAGGTCGAGAGCAAACCCATTCCTCAATAAATTAAAAATAAATGGTTTACAGCGTTGCTACTATATTAGGTACTATAATATCTTTCTATTCATCATCATCATATCAGCCGAAAGACGTCCACTGCTGGACATAGGCCTCCCCCAAAGGGGGGGAGGCTTTGCCATAATCGCCACGCTTAGCAGGCGGGTTGGCGATCGCAGTGTATGGTGTTGCGTTAAACAGAGAACGCTGCTGCCCATTCTCTGGTGAGTTCCTTAGTCGCCTCTTACGACACCCACGGGAAGTGATGGGATGGTATTATTCTTTTACGGCACCATACGGCACCGGCCGACACCTTACGGCATATCTTTCTGTTAGATTACATCAAAATCGGATTGATACTACCCGACAGAATTGTAGCAAGATTACTTTAGGAACAATATCATCATCACTATCTGAATCATACCTACATATTATGTACTTAAAATGTACCTATACCGGATTTCGATAACGTAATCAAATCTGAATGTCATGAGCTAATCTATAAATCCAATGCATAAACCATTATCTTACAATACTCAATATTATAAAGGTAAAGAATTGAAATCTTTGGGTATAAATAAAATATTTATTTGATATCGAAACTCATAGACTGTGTCATTAAGATTTGAATGGTCACCAACTGAATAATACAACATTTACTACTCTAGAATATATTTAATTTTCGAATTAGTGCATTTGAATAAAATAATTCAGTTATTCAGAAAAACAATAGGAAACTTAAGATGTCACTAGAAAAACCTGCAATATTAAAATATGCTTTTAATCGGAACTCAACAAAACATCGATAGTATCGATAAATCGCACCCGACATCGTACATAACCCTATTCTGCAGACTTGTTGAACTTATATTCGCTCTGAATTATTCAGTTGTTTGACCCCGGCCTCTCTCGCCGAAGGGATAAACTCCTGTAGGGGCCGCCATTTGTCTACGCCTGTTTTGTCTTTCTTTTTTTTTTGTTTTATTACGTCACGCGTTTTCGCGGTATGATTGATGACTGGTCTTTTGTTTAGTGTGTTTTAGTTAGACTGTCACCTGTTTTTTTGTGTGTGGTAAATGGTGGTTTTGTTTAGGGAGAGCTATTTTTAACGGGGAGATGATTCAGCTGTAACAGCCGGTCGATTCTGTAAAAAATGTCACCGTGTTACCTACTTAGATGAAGTGAACTTGAGGTGAACCAAGATTTTTTCAGATAGGGATTGCCTAAATTTTACTGGGAATATTTTTACAGAATAACACTTTTTCAATTTAATTATTAACACTATAATGTTAAAACGGATTAGCTACCTGCTAAGGGAAGAGTGATACTGGTTCAATTCATGTTTCAAATGAAATTAATGTTAATTCGATTTGTTTATGTATGGTTTTACTACCAATAGCAAAACGATAATTATTAATATATTTCCCAACTTACTCTTCTAAATTGTATTTAATTCTTTACGCACACAAAATGTCCAGAGGCAATTCTTAAATAACATTAGTTAGACGTTTATACATGGCAATAAGAAAAACCAATAAAAGCGTATACGACACTTACCAAAAATAATTTCACCTTGTATATTGAGTTGAACTTAAAAGACCTTACTTGTTCAACATTTATAACGATGCTGCTGGTGCAAAAACGTTTTGCTAAACACAATTTTCAACTCCAAACTTCACACTTAAGAAATAAGATAAAAACCGCATGTGCTTCTCAACACTTCCCAATCTGAGCAGGTAACGTCTGCTGTGGGAATTGACAATTCCCTTCGAACGCCCGAACGAACGGATTTGTTCGAAATAAGCACCGCTTGCTTTTGAGGGTTAGGTAGCGTTTCATACTCTTATTGGATTGAAACAATCACGTAGGGAGGAAGCGATTGAGTTTTTTGTTTTGAATATGTAAAAAAAGGTAGTTCGATTGCCTGGAAACGTAATAGAGGAAAAACTTAACCCAGTTGCTTAACCACCAGAAAGGGCCTTTGGTGCCTATTGGCCTAGCTCTATTCTGTCTCATAATTGATAAGGAAGGACAGACATTATATATTTTTTCCTACTCCTCCGCTATACTTTTCTGATTAATTTCGTTGCGGGATCCAATACAGTTATATCGTTTCTCTGGGACTAGTTGAGCTTCACTGACTCGGCGTTTTGGTGGTCGCCACTGTTTGATTCTGGCTTTCAGGAGTTGCAATGGTTGGGAATGAGTGGCGGGCTTTTCAATAGAGAAAAAATAATGATACAAAAGAATCAACACATTGACGAAAACATTTAAAAGATTTTTTTACCCGAATGCCAAGGAAGGGTTATGTTTTTCGCGCGTATCTTGTATGTATGTTTGTTTGTTTGTAAATTTCTTTATTACTTCGTAACTTCAAAACGGCAGGATGAATTTCGACCTTCAATGTGTCGTTAGATTCGTCTCAAAAACCTAAGTGCCTTTAGATAGATGTTTTAAAAAAACATAATGTCTGATTTTCGGCGCTAAATTGAAAGTCGTTAATATATATTTTAGCGAAAACCTATCGAGTGGGGTATCAAAATGAAGGAAATTAAACGCAGATGACAAAAATAAATATAATTCAGATCTTTTGATTTAATAAGGAAACAGTTTTCGTTTGTAAAAGTGGGCCGGTTTCGGTTTTTTTGAAGTGAAAACTTCTTTAGCGGCGTTGAGCACTTTTTCTGTAATGGGTATAAAATCTTAAACTCGCGTCAGGACACGTGACCTGATCGAAAAAGCGTAAGACGGACTCGCGTCAGGGTCACGTGATGCTGATCGAAAAAGCGTAAGACGGACTCGCGTCAGGGTCACGTGATGCTGATCGAAAAAGCGTAAGATCGAGGGGAAGGGAGAAGAACTATTATCTCCCACTCTTTCTACCGTGCCTGAGTGTGCTGCTCCGCTTAGGCGGCACAGGGCGCTTGCGCGAATGTCCGTCCAGGGATTGAAAACGGTTCCAAAATACCGGTAAAATACCGGTATTTTGGGGTTCCGGTACCTATACCGGAACAGGAACCAGAACCTAAATAGGAACCTTTAAGAACCTTTATTTTACCGGTTCTTAGGCAAAGCGAGTCTAAACTTGTTTTTTGAGGTGCGGTCGGGTGACCGGCGCGGGCGCGATACAGCGCGTGGCGGAGTGTAAGGAGAGGGGAGTTTGTAGGAAATCACGTTTGTATTGGTCTTTGGTGGATCTTCTTACCAACGCGCGCGCCACTCGCTCGTGTTTGTATTGATAAAATTATTGTTTTAAAATCATACGTACCTATTTGATTGGCTTGTTTTGTGTGTAAATTAGTTGTTATACATATATTTGTGTAATAAGCAAAATATATTAGTATAATAATCCATTTTAAGAAGAAGACGTTACTGTAATTATTAATACGAAAACTGACAATGGGCCGAAATAAGTCGAATTTCGTCTATAATTACTTTTTTTTTTTTATTTGTGATGGGTTTGCTCTTGACTCTAGTCTAGGTCAGAGATGACAGAGACAAAGTCTACGATGGAGCGAGCTTACCCAGAAGGAGCCTGTTCACTCTAACTTTGAAGAGATTAGGGTTGTATGCGTTTGGAAACACAGACGCAGGCAGAGAGTTCCACTCCTTTGCTGTGCGCATTATAAAAGACGTTTGGAAACGCTTAGTGCGAATTGGTGGAATAGCAACAAGGTAGGGATGGTAAGATGCAGTGCGTCTGGATGTCCGATGGTAGAAGGGGGCCGGTGGAATGAGGTCGTGGAGTTCTTGGGCACACTCACCGAAGTACAATCTGTAGAAGACCGACAAGCAGGCAACCTTACGGCGATGAGCCAAGCTGTGTAGCTTGGTATCCACCAGTTTTTCGTCACCGATGAGCCTCTTAGCTCTGCGTTCTACCGAGTCAAGCGCGGCAAGCTGATACTTAGCTGAGCCATCCCAAAGGTGGCTACAATCCTCCATGCAGGATCGGACTTGCGCTTTATATAGAGTAAAAAGCTGTCCAGGCTTGAAGTATCGCTTCACCCTATTTAGGATGCCCAGCTTTTTGGCAGCGGTTTATGCTTTGTACTCGATGGTGGCGCCGAAGTTGAGACTGGATGTCAACTCCATGCCTAGGAGCTCGAGCCGATCAGTCACAGGAACAGATGCACCCCGAAAAGTAGGAGTTTGGTCAAAACGACTCCTTTTTGCGGTAAAAAGACACGCCTGTGTTTTGGTGGCGTTCAAAGTGACCACATTGTCATCACCCCACTGGGAGACAAGGCTTAAGGTCGAATTTGTCCGCTCTACCATGGCCTCTCTCAAGGAACGAACTCCATCCCCGCTGGTTGTTGCTCTGGACAAGTATCTCTCTGAAACCGTACTGTCATCTGCGTACCCAACAAGACCAAGCTGAAGTAGGTCATTGATGTGCAGCAGGAAAAGAGTTGCAGAGAGAACGGACCCCTGAGGAACTCCGGCACCAATAGCCATGAGGTCAGAGGAGCAGCCGTCAACGACTACTCGGATCGACCGTTCACTCAGGAAGTCTGATATCCAGCTACAAAAACCAACTGGGATACCATAAGCAGGAAGCTTGCTGAGCAGACCTGCGTGCCAAACCCTGTCAAAGGCCTTCGAGATATCGAGCGACACGGCAAGTGCTTCGCCTCTCGATGGCCTCGCCCCAGCAGTGCGTGACATACACAAGAAGATCGCCAGTTGACCGTCCCCGGCGAAAGCCATATTGACGGTCACTGAGGAGATCATTGTCTTCAAGGTAGGTCAGCAGCTTACTGTTAAGAATCCTTTCCATAACCTTGCATAGGATGGAGGTAATGGCGATCGGACGGTAATGTGCAGGGTCAGCACGGTCTCCCTTTTTGGGCACCGGTTGCACATTCGCAAGCTTCCAAGATTTCGGCACCGTTCTTTTCTCAAGAGAGAGGCGGTACAGGCGTGCTAACACAGGAGACAGTTCAGGTGCACATTGCCTCAACACTCTCGCTGGAATGCCGTCAGGCCCGCTGGCCTTATTCACGTCTAGACTGCACAATACTCTTCGGACCTCTTTAATGTGAACTGTGATCTTCGGCATCGAAGAGTCACAACGAGGTAAAGTTGGTGGTTGCTTGGAGCCAGCGTCCAGACGCGAATTGCTTGCAAAGAGAGTTGCAAATAAATTTGCTTTCTCACTTGCAGAGTGAGCCAGCGAGCCATCAGGTTTCAACATAGGAGGCAAAGTGGGTCGACAGAAATTCGTTTCAACCGCTTTCGACAGGGACCAAAACTGCTTACTACCAGGAGGGTGCAATGCTAATTTGGCCCCGATACGTCCGACATGGTCAAAACGTGCCCTACGTACAACCCGCTTGCAGAACTTAGCGGCAGAATTAAAGGCTCTTTTCCTCGCGCGAACCCTACGTGCTTTAACCTTTCGGTCGCGGGCCTTGATCCACGCTTGGTATGCAGACTCTTTACGGGTCTCAGCGTGAGCGCATTCTGCATTATACCAAGGCTGGGATTTGTGACCGAGCGGGATGTCGGAGAATGGAATGAAATACTCCATCCCCTGCCGAATCACGTCCGCAATCAAGTCAGCACAGCACGAGGGGTCACCCGAGGAGAAGCACACTTGCCACCATGGATAAGATGCAAAAAAGTGCCGCATCTCATCCCAATCTGCTGACTCGTATCGCCATACTCGTCTCGTGCCTCTAGGACTCTTATCTGGAGGAGAGCAGGTCAATACGGATTTCACCAGGCAATGGTCAGACGTTCCCAGCGGGGCTGAGACCAATACTGAATGACTGCCCGGATCAGTTGTCAGCAGAAGGTCCAAGCAGTTGGGTGTATGGGCGTCAACATCCGGTACCCGCGTTGCCTCATTCACCAGCTGGGTTAGATCTAGCGTTAAAGCAAACTTGCGCGCCTCTAACCCGGCATGGTCAGTTTTCTGGTACGGGAACAACCACTCTTTATGGTGGGCGTTAAAGTCCCCCAGAAAAATGAGCTTCGCTGTTGGGTACCGTTGTTGGGCTACGTCCACGTTGGTCGACTCCACGAGGGAATTAAACAGCGCTGTTGTCTCCTGGTCACCGCTGTGTGATCGGTATACGCCGATGTAGATGAATTTTTCCACGCCGGTGTCCACAAGTAGCCATATGGCAGAAAAACCCGATTTCTCAAAGCAACGGAGACGACGACAACAAATGTCATCGCGGACGTACACACAGACCCCAGCCTGCTTCTTGAACTTGTGTTCAAGAGAGTAGCCCGGGTAGTTGAGGTACGCCACGTCCGACGGGGTTGTTATCTTCGTCTCCGTTAAGAAAAACAGGTGCGGCTTCTCGGTCTCAAGATGGTGATGGACCGGATCGAGATTGGAGTGCAACCCCCTAATATTAGTGAGGTGCACTTTTAGCGGGAGGAAGTGCAGCCGCATATATAAATATTTTATATATGATGAACATCAACAACATTCCACATGTACTGTCAATGACTGTGGTGCAGTTATAAAGGTAAGTACTTACCTAAGTAATGTCATTATTTAATCGATTTTCATTTAATAGGCTAAACGAGCTATTTACCTTCGTATAAGTTAGTAAGTATAGTGTTATAAACTATAATTTTATAGAAACTTGGTTACCATTAAGGATTGAGTGCTTTCCTAGTAATTATTAATACTATGAAAGGTATGTTTGAAGAACCTTGCACAAAAAGTATATGCGGGTTCAATCTCCGCACGGAACCCGTGAGTTTGTTACACAAATATTATTGTTGTTCCGCTAGAAAGCAACTAGTTTTTTTAATAGGTTTACACAGTGTTCGTATAACCCTAACAAAACACATTATAAATATTATTTCAATATTTTAGCGAATATTTTAGCGAAATAAAAACGAGTGTACTTTTTAGACCACACGAATGAAGTAAAACTTCACGTAAACGCATATTTGTACTTACTTTTATTATCCATCTTGGCGACAATCTATGTAAAGTTTCAACACTCTTGTGATTATGTTGACAAACAAAATAGACGCGGACACATGAATGGCGGCAAAATGGCAAAACAACTTGCTATATCTGGCTCGGCCGAGGCACGAACATCAATAAACTTCGGTTATTCAATCTCTGCTCCGAACACACATCCCCTCTTCCGTAAGGAACCTTTAAATCGGATGACAAGGAACCGGTATAACATCATCCGATTTAAAGGTCCTAGGAACCGGTATTTAGAACCGGTACATCAGAACCCAAACCGGAACCGAAACCGGAACCGGAACCGTACCGAAAAGAGGAACCTTTATAAGAACCTAAATGAAGAACCAGAACCGCAATTAGTACCGGTTTTCAATCCCTGTGTCCGTCTGTGTTTATGTACAGCGTGCCACGCGTATCCAAGGATACGAAATTACGGAATTACGAAATTATGGATGAAAGTTGATTTTTCTAAGAGATAAAAATTAATGTAATATATAAATAAATAACGATATAATATTATGAATAATAACATGTAAATTGTCATATTTGTGTACGATAGCGCAATAAATAAACATTGTATTCTACCTCATAAATGATAATATTTTTGTACTTATAATTAAACACAACGTTAATACTAAAGTTTTCACTTCTGCCGGCACTCCCGGAGTGCTACCGGTGTTTTTTTTTATTTTAGTGCATTGCATACAAGTTGACTTTTTTGCAGTCGGTTTTTTTTATTTTTCTTATTACATTTAATCTTGTTATTACTGTAGGCTCGCGATTGACCACATTTCAGCTGATGGAATGCTAATTCGACGATGGAGCACGCTTGCCTAGAAGTAACCTATTCACTCTTGACGTAAGGACCCCCTGGTTGCAGGTATCTTTTAACACAAATTCCGGGATATACACACATATAGGTACATTACACTTATTCCAATATTTTTACAGAAATATTTCTTGAGATCTCGACTTAACTACTTTCTACTGAGTTTTTTTTAAAACAAATCAACATGCGACTGTATTTTACCGTGCTATTTTCCTGTATTCTTAGCGTCAGTACAGGTAAGTGTTACCATCACGTAAAATATGAGAAAAAAATGTCCGTCGCCTTAATAATGTACTCTGGGAAGTGACGTCGGAATTTGTACTAAATTATGACTCGGAGATTAGAAAATGGATCTGTTGTTTAACTTTCTTGTAAGGGGTTTTGTAAGACAATTTTGTTCTTATTTTGTAAAGTTTAAATTAATAGTTTCCGGCCTTGACATTGTCATCAATAAACCACGAATCCTGATTTTCACCAACTCTTTCGGAATATTTTACAACATTCTCAAATTTCGAAACCATAACTATGAATATGTACTGGAAGACGCAGAGTTGGAAGGTCTTCCACAAGTTGGACGAATGACCTAGTGGAGGCTGCGGGAATCCGCTGAATACGAGACGCACAGAATTTACTAACCAATTCATGATGCTTCATCAGATCAGCCGAAAGATGTGCATTGCTTGGACAAAGGCCTTTCCCAAGTGTCGCCATAAACCGTTCCTGTGCGTTCCGCATCCATCGGCTACCCGCGACCCTCACCAGGTCATCGGTCCACCTTGTGGGAGGCCGCGCCAACGCTGCGTCTTCCGGTACGCGACACTTTCTATGTACTAATTTTCATTTACCATCAACTCGTTAACTTTAACACTAACTACGGTTTAACCTTACCAAGTTACAATTAACTATAAGTTCAGGCTTAGTAAGACTTCAAACAAGTTGTTTGACATTAGCTTATGATTGGCTTCTCGCGTGCTGACTTCAACTTGGAAGGACTTTGAAATAAAATATAAGTTTTAGAGTTCTTGGAAAAATAATGTGAAGAAAATATTGTATGGTTCTTTGTAACTAAAAGTCGTTTTGAAGTTTTCCCAGTACTTCTAAGAAAATCTAAAGTAATATCAATGCCTATATATAAAAATTCTTCCGTTACCGAGTGACTGAGTGACTGACAGACAACGCACAGACGAAATTACTGATCGTAGAATACTGAAAGCATTTGGCATTTAGGTTCCTTGGGGAGTGTATGGAAAGCACTAAGAGGGCATTTCCCGAAATTCCTACGGGAATGGGAAAAAACGTGATATATGAGTATGAAGTCGCAGGCAAAAGCAAGTAAATTATAAGTTTCAGATTTCATGGAGAAATAATTTGAATAAAATATTGTCTCATTTCTGGTAAAAGTCTTTTTGAAGTTTTCTCAGTACTTATAACAAAATCTAAAGTAATAAATCCGATTAAAGAAGGAACTTTGTTATATTTGTTAATATTATTTGTGTAAGTGGAAATCTGTGGGAGTATTTATGTGATTTCGCACTTATTTTTTTTTTAAGCAATGTTTATGGCTGCTTTTCCAGCCAATGCTGAGATAGGGACCTTTTTGGCCTCGCACCGACTAATTTATTAGTGATTTAAGTAATAGACTACTTTTAGTTTTAAATGAATTTTACATCTGTCTGTTTTGTGCGTGTTCCAAAAACATTTTTACTTTCTTTTCTTTCTTTTCTTTCTTTTCTTTCTTTTCTTTCTTTTCTTTCTTTTCTTTCTTTTCTTTCTTTTCTTTATTTTCGTTCTTTTCTTTCTTTTCGTTCTTTTCTTTCTTTCTTTCTTTTCTTTCTTTTCTTTCTTTTCATTCTTTTCTTTCTTTTCTTTCTTTTCTTTCTTTTCTTTCTTTTCTTTCTTTTCTTTCTTTTCTTTCTTTTCTTTCTTTTCTTTCTTTTCATTTCTTTCTTTTCTTTCTTTTCTTTTCTTTCTTTCTTTCTTTAAATGTGTGACGATGCGTAGCGAGGGATATGTTTGTTAACAACCAATAGAATCGCTTATTTACCTAGCCTTGCTCAGCGCAAGCAATTCTTTTGGTTCTTAAGAGGGCTATAACATATTTTCTTGGATTTGAGCATTTGACTCGAGTTTTGATGTGTGATTATGGTTTATATGTATATAACCACAAATTTAATTTTATATTTTTTAGATAATTTTTCGTCCGAAACTATATTTTATTTCTATGAAAATATATTCCAAATTCAAACAAAAAGTAACTAATAACTAAGGTTACTATGTTACCTTGTTTAAAAAAATAATTGTCTATTTAAATGTAAAACAATATTTTTAAACAATTGTTGTATACAGCGCTACAATCACCATAAATCTCGGGAAACGCAGTCTGTAGCTTTAGTCCGGGCTAAGCGCTCGATTTTGTAATAGCGCCCTTAACTAACACGCATCCTCGCACATCATTGGTGGAAACGCAGCTTTATACTTTGGTATAAAGCTACGTATAGGCCTCAACAGCGAAACCACGGGAAAGAGCTAATAAATAAATAAAAAAAAATCTAATAATTCAACATTTGGCAACCAGGTTGTTATAATACAGACTGATGCTAATTCATCCCCAATACAATCAACAAAACTCCCGTCCACACAAAAAGATCCAGAGCAAATTCCTTTTAATATTTGAACAAGAAAAAACAGCAATTCCAACTTGTAGAAAACGCATTAATATCGTTAACTTGTTGAGCACAAGGAGAGGGTGACACGGTGTGAAATATTAACCCGCGTCCGACTTGCGTGCGAAGGAGCGCTTTTAAACACAGCCTTTATGTGACAGGGATACGGGGCTGAAGTGTTGAACACTTGAAATGCTGGTTAAAATATATTGGAATATTTTAAGTTTTATGGTTATTTTTATATTTTGACCGGTGATAAATTGGGATTGTTAAAATACTATCAATTCCGTGATTCGAATATCTTCTGTATCTTCAAGTTTGCTCTTCTTCTTTTCTATTAATTACACTTCATCAAGAGAAGATTGTTATTTACGTGCCGCTTTCCCCGTACGACAGTCAGAGCTATTACGCACTGCTGTCGAAGGCGACTGTGACGGTGTTTACGCACTTGGTCGCCGGTCGCTCGGGCGACTCGACGCACAAGCGAATGTCGGTCGCCGGCAACCAGTCGACAGTGCGTAATAGCTCCTAACTGTGTCTCTTATGGAATATAGCAGCCTTTTTTTACTATATATAGGCATACGTTTGACCACAATCTCACCTGATGGTAAGCGATGATGCGGTCGAAGATGGAGCACGTTTGCCTAGAAGCAATCTATTCACTCTTGACTTAAAGACTCCCAGGTTGTAGCTGTCTGGAAACAGACTCTGGCAGGGAATTCCACTCCTTAGCTGTACGAACTATGAATGTGTTCCCAAAACGTTTAGTGCGTGTCGGTGGGATGTCCACCATGTACCGGTGGCGCATCGCCGTTCGTCTTGTGGTCCGATGATGGAACGGGCTTGGCGGAATTAAATTATGCAATTCCGTCGCACATTCCCCAAAATGCAACCGGTAGAAAACCGACAGGCCAGCAACTCGCCTAGAGTCTGGGTTCTGGCCCGGCTTGTATCAATAAAGCCTCGTATCCACTAGGCAACATAAAACGCGCGACATGATGCACAACATGTTGCTCATCATGTTGAGCGGCAACGAGGAACTTTTTTTTAGTAACAATGTCAATGTTGCGCGCCTGCTGGCAACGTCGCGCGTTGTTGTGCACGTTGCTGAGAATGTTGGGCGTCACGTGTTGCGCGTCAAATGTTGCCTAGTGGATACGAGGCTTAAGGCTTGCGGAACCAGGGGGATGGCTAAGGGGCTCAGGCCACCCCCTAAAGACCGAGACATCTTGGTGGTCTGATGAACTAACGAAGCCATTTAGGAATTTATGAAAAGTATTCCAAAAAGACTTTTTATGCGTTAAGCAAAAAAAAATTTTATGTGTTATTTTAGTGGGTACTTTGCTAAAATCTATCAAGCAAGCCTGTTAAGCCCCCCAGCGACAATTTCGGATCCGCCACTGTAAGGCTTGGCCTCTTTCACATTACCTTCCTGCTTAAACCTTCGGGATTACCAGCGTGAAGTTGTGTTAGTATGATAACAACACCATCCATCATCTACTTAACTGTACTACCAACAAAACTCGACAATATTTATCTCCTCATTTAAAGGTAGTCTGTAAAAGGCGTCGAGTTTAAAATTTCGTGTATGTTATGATAAAGGGGGCCCTTTATAATTTAATGGCCTCTTTCATGCAGGATGGAGTGTAAACGGTTTAAGTGGGCCCACTTTTATGATGTAGGTGGGTGCTGGGTGAATGGGGGCCACTTCAGTCTTTTAGTTGAGACAGAATAGCTTAGGTCTATGAGGCTGTTGATATGTAAGTGAATACTATTTATCCTTACTAATATGTATTACAAATGCGAAAGTAACTCTGTCTGTCTATCGCGCTTTCAAGCCAAAACTTTTGAACCGATTTAAATCAAATTTGGTACACAGATAGTCTAGCCTGAGAAAGGACATAGGCTACTTTTAATCACGGGTGTATGTTCCATAGGGACCACGCGGGCGAAGCCGCTGGCAGAAGCTAGTCTATATCTATACTAATATATAAAGCTGAAGAGTTTGTTTGTTTGTTTTGCTTGAACGCGCTAATCCTCGGAACTACTGGTCCGATTAGAAAAAATCTTTTAGCGTTAGATAGCCCATTTATCGAGGAAGGCTATATCATCACGCTAAGACCAAAAGGAGTCGAGCAGACGAAGTCACGCGGGTCAACTAGTTTATTATAAACTTAGAGCTATTATTACAGATTTTTTAAACCTAATGCGATAGTCTTACATCAATTTTACCTAAATCTATTTTAACTTAATTATACACTTAACACACGCTTACAAAATACCATACAACAAATTATTATTACACTAATCTCCTGTATAACACAAAACAAACAATAGTCTCTTTGCGAATTCACTAAAAGGGCGTACGTAAATGTTTACTTCGACATGGAGTCTATTAATGACCCGAATAGCCCCCGGGTAAGAGGAGCCTTGGCCAGTAGGTTGGTTCTGGTTAGCGGCACGGCCAGCAGTGGCGGGCGCCGCCGCCTCCATACATAGCGGTCCGGTACCCAAGGTACAAGTTCAGGCGCTGTGGCACTCCTGGATTATGTTCGATGCCACGGAGTATTTTAACCAGGTACGTGACAAGTGCGAACTCCCGCCGCACCCTCAATTGATTGTACCCGACCATACCCAGTACAAACAGAGTGGGAAGATGAGTCTACCTAGTTTTGTCTTGTCATGGCGTATCCTGTTTTCCAGTAACTGGGTTGTGGAAGTCAGTTATGCAGTTGCTTCATGTAAAACACTGGTATTTAAATGCATCTAGTTAGACTGGAAGCCAACCCTAACATAGTTCATACTTTTTTTAGGGTTCCGAACTAAAAACGGAACCCTTATAAGATCACTCGGGTGTCCGTCTGTCCGTCTGTCACAGCCAGCTTTCCCGGATTCACTGGACCGATTCTGTTGAAATTTGGTACACATATGAACTTCTGTGACCCAAACACGGAAGCGTTACGTAAATTATTATTTTTTTAGTATGGGGGTAAAACTAGAAAACTAAATAAAAAGTTTTTATATCGTGTGACATATCCAATGAAAGGGCTAACTGTGAGGGTTTTAATGATATTTTTTTTCATAAATTTAAATAAATGGTTGTGAAGTTATTCAAGAAATGAGACGAATAATGTAACCCCCTTATCTCCGAATTTTTTGAGCCAAAAATTTTGAAAAAAAATGGAGATAATAAAGCTTTATCTATAGACTAGTAGACGTCACGCGGTTTCACCCGGGTAGTTCCCGTTCCCGTGGGAGTACGGGGATAACATATAGCCTATGTTACTCCCTGATAATGTAGCTATCCATTGCTAAAAGAATTTTTGAAATCGGTCCAGTAGTTTCGGAGCCTATTCAATTCAAACAAACAAACAAATCTTTCCTCTTTATAATATTAGTGTAGATTACAGAAAAATCTATAAGAAGTCTATAGTGTTAAAATAATATGTTAAAAAAGAAATTCGTTCGGAACCCTTTGCACGCGAGTCCGACTCGCACTTGGCCAATTTTTTTTAACTATTGATAGGCACACGTTTGACCACCATCTCACCTGATGGTAAGGATGATGCGGTCGAAAATGTAGAACTCTTGCCTGGAAGTAACCTACTTACTCTTGACTTAAAGACTAAACAACACAATTAGGTTGTAGCTACTTGGGAAAAGGCTAGGTAGATAGATTGACCTAGTTTCTTTACTTGTTCAAATTAAAGTCTGACATAATGATGAACAGGTTGACAGAGACCTAAATTTACACCTACGTTTCGCTGGGTCTAACCTGAGGCCATAGGTGACAGGACAGGTGACAGGACAGGTGACAGAATTGAAATCAAATCAATCTGCTGAACTAAAGGAGCTAAAACAAACATACAAACGCGCCTTCCAAGAAAATCATAAAATCCGATAACACCGAAATCGAACATCCTCGATTTTTTTTTTATTATTTTCTCACCCAATCCGATTCTGAAGATTTGTGACTTTCACAACGAAGATCCTATTGACTTATTGAATCTTTAGACGTTATTTATGTTCGTCCACGACCTTTTATTGCTACCACTTGTTGATATACACCAGAAGAGACATTAACATGTAATAAAAACTAAATAATATAACGATGGTTAGACGGGAGTCAACAAGGGGAGAAGCTAATAGTAATTAAGTGGAATAAAACAGTCGGAAACTGTATTTTAGGCCTCATCATTACACTGTTAAGCGGTCCCCACATTACTCCATTAACAGCCAATTAATTCACAAAAGACAAACAGACACGCGTGTACTCTTTCAAAATCCAACCCAACTCGCTCTCACTGTATCTAATTAATTTTCCAACATTTAAAACTTTCATATTTGTTGAAGAGACGTGTTTACACTGCCAAAGTTAAGCGTCGAATGAAAATTGCCGCGCGTTTCGCGTTTAAAATTTGAATTTAGAACGTTCACGGTAACCGACGACGTTTATGAATGCGTTCTGAAATTAGCCTTTTAATAGTCTCTTTTGTGTTCGGATCAGGGAATCCGTCTAGAAATAAATTATGTTAATTTCCTTCTGGATTAAAGGGAAAAACGTGTTTTTGTAACAATATGTGGCAGCAGTTACGGTTTTCTATAAAACGTTGACTTTGATGATTATTACGCGTACTAAAATAAAAGTTCTTTTCTAGTCTTAATTTAGGTATCTATTGTTTTTACTGAACAGTTATTTAGATTTATTATGACAACTGTACTTTTAGAATAGCACTCTGTAATGAAAATGGAATAATAAATGTTGCAATGGACTGAAATTTCACGATTTTACGTTGTAGTTTAGTATTAGGATTTACAACATGCGGTTTTAGCTCACGCTCATTTGTAAATATTTGTTGCATGTTTATGGCCTAAGCTATTAATTTCATGTGTTTGTTTATTTTACTTTTAGTTCGGGACTGGATTTGTTTGTTGGATGGATTATATTTCTGCCATGGCCCATGAGTTACTTTTCCATCACTACCACAGCGTCTGTCATTGTCAGTGTTTACTATCTCAGAGTGCCAATCTGTCAAAATGTATGAAAATTAAGGCTGTTTGGATTCTTTGTTTGTTTCAGTCCTGTACTAACACAAGTAATCAACTGTATCGATTGACGAATCTAAATCGTTTCTGCAGGAATCGTAGATCTCTCTAGCAGTAAAATTTGCACACTTGCTTCTCCAATCCACTTTGGACATTGGCAGAATAGTCGACATCGGCTCTGCTTGCCATATATATAAAAAAAAAAATAGAATAGAAGGCTTTTTTGACAGTTTGCGATTGACATGCAAATGCGAACGTTGTCTATTTGTGTTCGATTTGTTGCTTTCGAAAGTACTGATTATTAGTATACTAATATTAAAAAGCTAAATAGTTTATCTGGTAAAGTAAGTAAGTAAGTAAAATTTTATTTGTTTAAACATGGTGTACATGATACATTGCATGCAAGATAATAATGAGATACAGAAAAGTTCTATCATGTTCAGGCGCAACCAAGAACGCACTATTCTCAGGAACTACTGGTTCGAATTGAGTGTTGGATAGCCCATTTATTTAGGGAGGCTATAACATAAGCTACGACCAGTAGGAGCGAAGTGTTAATGAAAATAGTGACGCAGACGAAGTTGCGCAGGACAACAGCTAGTCATTAATATAGTTCAAATTTACTAGCCTACCAGTGCCGTAGAAAAAGTTCTTCATGTTTTAACTCCAAAGCAACGTAAATACACCGCAAATCTCTAAAAACATAGCAAGTAAACATCTCGTCATCTCACGCCATAACTCTGTAACCGTCAACGGAGTGAACTAGGTTAATACGCTCATAAACCAGTTAGTCTTCGCCTTGAACTTGCAGTCGACGGGGAATGTAATTACTTTGCTATGGGAGCACCGAGTTTGTACAGAAGAATGAAGGGAAGGTGGAAAAAACTGGCGAAGTGGGAGTCGGACTCGCGTGCAAAGGGTTCCGAACCAATTTCATTTTTTTAAATATGTTATTTAACACTACAGACTTTCTATAGATTTTCCTGTAATCTTTAGGTATAGTACTATTATCTGCATTTTTTTTTTCAAAATTTCAGACTCAGTAGTTTCGGAGAAAAGGGGGGATTGGTGATTTTTGGTCCAATTTTTTGAATAACTTCAAAACTTTTTGTTTTAAAATTGTGAAAAAAATATAATTAAAACCCTCACAGTAAGCCCTTTCATATGATGTCTCACAATACAGTTTTTTTTTTAATTTGCCCCACACTAGGATTTTCTCCTGTATCGTGGGTGCGTTTAGAAAACATACAAAATCGCAAGCACAAACAGCCAGACCGTGCGGGAATCGAACCCGCGACACGCAGCGCAGCTGTCAATCGCTAAACCACTGCGCCGACCGTGTCAAAAAACATTTTTTTTTATTTTCTAATTTGACCCGCAAAAGTGACCCTTATACTCAAAATTTAGTAATATACGTAACGTGTCCGTGTTTTGGTCACAGAAGTCTATATTTATACCAAATTTCAAAAGAATTGGTCCTGTAGATCCGGAGAAAACTGGCTGTGACAGACGGACAGACAGACAGACAGACACCCGAGTGATCCTATAAGTTAAAGGGTTCCGTTTTGTACCGATGTTCGGAACCCTAAAAAAGACTGAAAAGACGGAATTAAAACATGTGTTAATATCACGGTCAGAAACACACTATTCAAGAACGACAAAAATAACGAAACTTATTTGCGAGGTTGGGTAAAGGAAGCGATCCTATTGGTTCTTAAGAGGAAATGCTGGCGGCGAGACTTTGTATGTAAACAGTCATAATTCGAGGTTTGTCTCTCGACTGTTTTCTCCTCCAATATTATAATAATAATAATAAATTTATTGGTTAGAATATTGTTGTTACAAGGTGTTATAGCTACATAAGACGTCCATTATATTCTGCTGTTTCCAGCGTACAAATATTTCGAATGATAATTAAGTATGTTATTAGAGCAAATTATAAGGATAAGGAATACGTTAATCACTATCAGATACAATGTCAGGATTTTTTAAATACAATGTCAGGATTATTAAATACAATGTCAGGATTATTAAATACAATGGCAGGATTATTAAATACAATGTCAGAATTACGAAATACAATGTCAAGTATGATCAAACAAAACATAAAGAATAACTTAACACAGTAACGCATGTTATATCAAATTATATTCAATTATTAGGAACATTCAGGTAAGTCGTCGTCTAATTTAAATTTAGAATTAAATTTTTCATTAAAAAAATCATTTGTTGAGTAGTAACACTTATGTAAAAGGAAGTTAAATAATTTCTTTTTAAATGTCATGTGGTTAAGATTTTTAAAAACATTAGGTAATTTATTATACACACGAATTTCCATACAGTAATCATTATTGGAGAATAGTTTAATTCTTTGTTGTGGTACAAGTAATCTGTATATATCTCGACTATTTCTTATTACAACATCATTATTTGCTTGAAATAAAACTTTGTTTTTATGTACAAAGATACAGAGTTCGAATATGTATAATGATGGTAGTGCTAAATTTTTTTGTTTTTTGAAGAGTGGGACACAGCTTTCTAATGGTTGGGTTAATTATTGATCGAATACATTTTTTTTGGGCTCGGAATGCTTTAATTATTTCGACTGAATTGCCCCATATTATAATGCCGTAGCGGAGAATCGATGCTACGTAGCCATGATAGGCACTAAGCGCTGCATTAATACCAACTATACGACTTATTCTGTATAAAACAAATACAAATTTTTGCAGTTTAGAGCATAATTTTTCGATATGTGCTTTCCAATTGCAATATTTGTCTAGTGTTATCCCCAAAAAAGTAGTACTTTCAACCTCTTCTATAGCATTATTTGCATATCTTATTTTTAATTGTTGACGCTTACTATTATAAGCTTGGAACTGTATAAAAAGTACTAAAAGTAAACACTTTTAGTAATATTGACATGTAAATTGTTGTCTTTTAGCCATTGAATTATTTTGTTTAATGTATCAATCATCTCATTTTCGTATTTGGTGATATTGGTATCGTTGAGTTCGATACTAAGGGTTATGTCGTCGGCGTACAGGATACATGAGTATGGGGTTACGTTGGGCAAATCATTTATGTACAGCAAAAACAAAAAGGGTCCTAATATACTACCCTGGGGGACGCCACAGGAGTTTTGACGATAGGCGGATCTATATACTTTCTTTTCTGCTAATGTTTGTCTAGATATCTCTACGCATTGTTGGCGGTTGTTAAGATAAGTTTCTATCCAGCGTAATGCATTTCCCCTTATTCCATAACGATTTAGTATGGATAGAAGCAGTTTGTGATCAACGAAGTCAAATGCCCTTGACATGTCGAGAAATATTGATGATATTGGCCTTTTCTCATTAAGACTAGATGTAATCATTTTCACAAGAAAAAAACACGCAAGAGTTGTTGATTTATTTTTTCGGAAACCGAATTGTTCCTCTTTTAAAATTGAATGTTTTATTATAAAGGAGTGCAATTTATCGTACATAATTCTTTAAAAAATCTTAGAAATTACCAAATAATCGTAGTAATCGGCCGATAGTTATTCATGTCATTTTTATCTCCTTTTTTGTATAATGGCTTGACTACAGAAAATTTTAGTCTGGTGGGGAATAAACCTTGAAATATTGATAGATTAACGATGTGGGCGAGTGGCTTAGATATATATTTAGAGCAACGTTTGAGAATTTTTGTATTGATATCGTCATACCGGTTGAGTTAGTTGAATTTAAAGAATTAATAACTTTAAACACAACATCTTCATTAGTTGGAGTTAAGAAAATGCTATCGGGTATGTCAGTGATGGTATGTTTAAAACTAATGTGTGTTTCATAAGTGGGGATTTTTGACTTGTTTGTCATTCAATAAAGAAATCGTTAAATTTGTCGGCAATTATATCGGCTTCAGTGAATGTGCACTGATCTATTTTTATCGAGGTAATTTCAGAGTTATTATCGATATCTGTACTATTTTTTTTTATAACGTCCCAGGCGGCTTTACATTTATTATTCGACTGAAGTATATAACGAGTATTATCAATTTTCTGAGCATGCAATATACATCGTCTCAATATTCTAGTGTAATTTTGGTAGTTATTTCGGTGTTGATTTTTGTTGGAATTTAATAGTCTATATTTTAGGTACATTGTTCGCTTCTTAATACAACATCTTTTTATTCCTTTTGTTATCCATTTGTTTTTAACAGGTTTGTTTGTCATTTTCACTTGGACCGATATAAGAGATATTTCACAAACTGAATAAGAAGGATGTATATTGTGTCTCTATGTTTTCCATTTTTGATTAAAAGTTGCCAAATTTGTACACTAGGGCTCTGTTGACAGCGATTTATCGGACAATTTTGAGCATTTTGTGAGGGTTCTAGTGCTTATATGGTTAATAAATCATCAAAAAGGAAAACATAGGGACACAGTATATATCCTTCTTAAACAGTTTGGGAAATATTTCTAAAATCGGTTCAATTTTGGAGGAGAAAACAGTCGAAAGCCAAACCTCGAATTATGAGAGGGCAGGAAGATGACATACAAAGTCTCGCCGCCAGCATTTCCTCTTAACAAACAAATTACGAAGGTGGCAGCCGGAGGACTTAAAAAAAACGAAATTTATTTAATAAATAGTTTAATTACTAAAAAATTACAATAGTAACTTATGCTAAATCCTAAGTCTAGATTCGGACGATGCTAGTACCGAAGTGCCAAAAGTTAATTATTATAAAATTACAATTAAACCGATTGCGAGCGCGGATGCACTATCAGCATATTGGAAGTAGGTGATCGGCGGCGACACGAGGCGTCGAGTCAGCAGAGTGCAATGGTCGCACTTTTATGTTGAAACATCGGTTTGACGTAAATGAAAAAAAAAAAAATGAAAAAATGTTTTATTCAATTACAAACAAAGTTCGTTCAACAGTATTGAGGTTGACATCTCCTTTTAAGTGTGAAAACACTTGTGCCAGGAAAGGCCGCTCTCCCTTAACTTGATTACATTTATATATATTTATAACTTAAATATTAAATCTATATGGTATGCAAAAGAAAACTAAGTAAATCTAAAAAGTAAGTCTATGTGAGCACGCATGCAATGTGCGCACATGTGTGTAGAAGCGTGACTTATGGTGCTTGTGTGTGCCATTGTGTCTGTGGGTGAGTTTGTCTGTGCGTGTGACTGTGACTGTGTAGTGTGTGTGAGTGTGTGAAAAAATATGGGTAGGTAACGGGATATTTATTTATTGATGTTTGTTTATTTGTTGAAATAGCTATCATGTCGCTATTCAGCTGATTTGGTGTAGGCAGGGCACGTAACAAACACTCCCTCGCTACGCATCCTCGCACAGCTGTGGTGGGAACGAAGCCTAAGTGTAAAACCCAACGTTGGAACATCCCTATTTGGTCAAAATTTGAGAAACGTTGGATGGAGTTTCTCTCAGTTCGGTGGCAGTTAGGGCTGCGGTTTGATTGGCTAAGTTGGACGTTAGATAAATAGATTTGATCTTTACTAGTTTTAGTTTTACTAGATTCATTTTTTATTGCGGTCTTTTTCATTTTAAATTGTAACGAGAATAGGATACGCTCTTCTTGGATTACGCTGGTTTCTTGTTACGAATGTTACCCTGGTATTGTTTGTTTTTCGCGCGTATCTTGTATGTAAGTATGTTTGTTTGTTTGTTTGTTTGTAAATTTCTTTATTACCTCGTATCTTCCAAACGGCTGAATGGGTTTCGACTAGTAGGGTGTCGTTCATTTAAAAACCCAAGTGTCCTTAGATAGGTGTTTTAAAAAAATAGCAATATGGCGGATTTTGGGCGCTAAATTGCAAGTCGTTATTTTTTTTAACCAAACCTGTCGAGTAGGGTATCAAAATGAAGGAAATTAAACGGAGGTCACAAACATATACATAAGCTATATGTTTAAATTCAATCAGGCAACAGTTTTCGTTCATAAGTGTCCTGCTTGTCTTTTTTGCAGTCGGGTTATTTGATTTTTCTAATTTGCGACTTGTTCTCCGTCATGTTCATTCAAAGGATGTCTGGTCCATTACTAGACCCTATTATTGAGTGTTAAGTTCTAAGTTGTTACTTATTATGATGTGCAATAAAGAGTATTGTCTGTCGAAGGGTCTACACACACCGGGACCGGTGGTTTTTTAAACATTTTTGGTTATAAACAAAGTTTAAAAATAAAACGCAACCAAAAACCAATGTAAATACAACAATAACGATTACTTAATCAATTGAAACATTATATTAAAGCAGTAGTTTTATTGTACATATGTAAATGTTTTTGTGTAAAAAGTCACATCAAGGTTACCTTTATTTAACTACCTAAACATTTCTAGTATAGCCTTTTGGAGGGTATGCGGTACAGAGAGTAAAGTCCCGCACGCCTCCATTGAAAAGGGAGCATCCTCCGACCAGGGCCCCAAGTCTGCTATTACAATAGTGTCAGAAGATTTCTTTCAATGGAGTGTCAGTGGTTGACCACTGGACTTTCCAGTGGTCAACCACTGACTCCATTGATAGAAATGGCATAGAATCTTGTCAAAATCAACCATTATGAAATCAATGATAGACCATTCTGACACTATTGTAATAGCAGACTTGGGGCCCAGGCCGTTGTTGAGCCTGGCGGGCAACTGCCCGATAGTTGATATTTGGGCTGATGTATATGTTTAAATCGTACGGTAAACTCTGCTTGCGCGATGCAGGATTTCGACGTAGTAGTTTACTGCTAGTTGGATAGATGGCGTCCCGGTTCTTTTTTTGTCGCGATGTAGATTTGCTCTGTAGTTTATCTTGTGGCAGCATTGATGCCGCTACAGCCTCACTCAGCGCAAGCGATTGTATTGGTTATTAACTAACGCATCCCTCGCTAAGTTAAGCTGCGTTTCCACCAGTCGCAAAGCGGTTTAGGCATAGTGAGTGATATTAGATTTTATGCATCTGGACACTCTCAGTAACAGCCCGCTATCTAGGTTCTTGCCTGGTTGCTAATATGCTCGCCCCATATGACAAAGCGATCCGGTGTTGCGGAATCTGTTCGGAAGAGTCACCGCGGCCCTCTAACACAAAGGGCATTGGGAGGAACACGGATGGGTTTTAGTCAGTAAGAGTCTGACACTCCCTTCTGCTTCACCCAGAGCGGGAGGAGTCATTTGATGATTTCCCATCATTAAAAAAAAAATATGACATCGATAATAAGGCTCGCCATTGTGTCACCGTATGTAATGTTCTCTACATCATCTTTTTTGTGCACATAATAAAGAGTATTCTATTCCTGAAATACATGCAACTTATTCAAATCAATTCACTAACTTCGCCCATCAAACCACGAATGCAACTGTCATCAAACTGTTTGGAACTAAAACGAACGTTGTACAAAGTTTGACCAAACGTTGCCACTGGTTCCAAGGTTTGGTCAAACGTTCATTTGGATTCATAGCCGGAGGCAGTGTCTTGGAGGCTCAATCTTAGCTGAGCCGGCCGCTTTTGAGACCGCGTAAATGGTTGGGGTGGGGTGCAGCTTTTAGCGGGAGACGGTATCAAAATATGGGTTTTATTTAACTAAAATTCTGACTGTTGAGCAAGCTCTATTCTACGTATCGCAATAGTAGCTAATTATCGCTTAAAATTTACCTCTCTCCGAGGAAACCTTTCTCTCTGATAAACATGTCGCTAAATTAATTGCTTTAATAAAGTATTAAATAGTAGGTACACACATTTTTAGGAACACTTTTTATAAGTTCTCAATTCACAATTTGACGCCAAGTACCTTGGGCTGGAAGTTTACTACAGAACGTGTACAGGTTCTGTAGTAAACTTAAACTCTGCGAAGCCGAACTTTTTCTAAACTACAAGTGCCTTATATATATAACTGGCTTCTGTACGCGACTTCGCTATCGTCGTCGTAATCGTTTCCATCTCTCTTTGTACCAATGTGCATCAAAATTGGTTGCGATTTAGGCGTGAAACTCTCTGTATATAAAATTAGTTGCGACTTCCACGCAAAGAAAAGATTTGATTTCCTAACGGTGAGCGATTCTATGAGATACGTGATCGGCCGCGCTTTCACTAGCACCCTGCCCTTTGCCACGTCTCGCTTGCGGTCATGTGTGCACATTGAAGTTGCTTTGACTTTGCTGTTTGCGCGACTATACCGCGGCCTCCTTACGTGGAATATTATATCTTGCTAGGTGCTACCTACTTTGAACAGAAAACAGAGTAAATACCAATGTTTAGAGGTGGGGAAATTGACTTTGTGTAGGTATAGTATGATATGAATTAGAGTTACTTTCAATGTGTCTGCTTGGTATAATAATCAGAAAATCTATATCTACCAGGGTTGTGTAATTTGTCTGCCAGGGTTGCGAAAATTGTTCGAAAGGGTCACCGCGGCCCTGGAACACAAAGGGCATTTGGAGGAGTACGGATGGGATTTAGTCACTCACTCAAACGAGTCTGACACTCCGCCCAGAGCAGGAGTGATTTGATAATTTCCCAAAAAAAAAATGGGTGTTGTGGGATTTAGTTCAAGATTTAGAATAACTAGCTCGATGTAGGGAAACCAAAAACTAAAACCCCACCTCGATGGTCTAGTGGTCGCAAGCGTTACTGCTGAGTATAAGGTTTTTGGTTCGGCTTCCGTATCGGACGACGTTATTCTCTTTAATCCGGTCCGGCCCGGTTGATAGTAATAGGTTGGCTCCCTATTATGTGGGACTTAAAAGTCATTGACGGAATATAATTGTAATGTTATGTGAAGCACTGCTACGAAAAGCGTAGCAACTGCCTGACTCGTAGCATTGACAGCGCGTAGGCCTTGTGCTTGCGCTACGCTCGTAGCCGCGTAGCGCTTTGTAGCTTTTTTTGCCTAACTACGAGACAGAGCACAGCTGAACCGAGGCTCAAATATTTTTAATTCTTTCATCTTTATTTTCATAAAGGCTAGAGTGAATATAGAGATGACCGTAAATAGACGTAGATGTAAGGAAAAAGAAGGCATGCTGTACCAAGATCACAATAAGTTGGGATAGCAGCAAGAGGATGAAAAATTTGGTTGACATGGGAAAAAGTTGTATTAAATGACGACACGGCTGGCGCAGTGGTTGAGCGATTGGCTGTTGCGCTGCGTGTCGCGGGTTCGATTCCCGCACGGAACACATATTTGTATGGCCTACAGATAGTTGTTCCGGGTCTGGCCGTTTGTGTATGTGAGTTTATATGTTTGTGAACGCTCCCACAATACAGGAGAAACTCCTAGTGTGGGACAAAGTTTTTTTAAAATTGTGGAACTGTCATGGAACTGTTTTTGGTGTAGAATAAACTATATTCTATCTATCACCGTCCTCCGTCACGTATCCCGATTCATTTGGGGTCGGAATCTACGTTTTCTATACACGGTGCCATTTTATTCGTTGTACAAAGGCGGCCCACTTAATTTTCCCGACATGAACTATCTCCAGGCGCGATTTTTTTTAAATTCATTAAGGTTATAGGTACAAAAAAAAAATGCATGAGAATTATAAAACAGCCTGTTAATAATGTTTTCTTACCAAAACAATGTCGCTGTTCCATTCCGCGCCATCCTTGGAGCACATGGCTCGGACTGCGCTTGCTTCTGGATGTTTCAAACTACGTCATGCGTCATGATAATCTATACTTCTATACTAATATTATATAGAGGAAAGATTTGTATTTTTGTATGTAACGAATAAACTTAAAAACTACGGGACCGATTTGAAAAATTCTTTCAGCAATGGATAGCTACATTATCAGGGAGTAACATAAGCTATATTTTATCCCCGTGCTCCCACGGGAACGGGAACTACGCAGGTGAAACCCCGTGACGTCCGCTAGTGAATTACATATGTTTTTTTCAATAATTCAAGTGTTTATAAATATCATTTTTAAATGAATGAATTTTAATGTACTTTGTTTGTGTGTGTACTGTTTTATTCTGTTTTGTCCAATATCTTTGACATTTTTAATTTAATTTAATCCAATCTTTCAATCAGACATTGTTATTTATACTATTTAATGTGATCATATTTTACCTTTTAAAATCTTTAGTTTACACCTTTTCTGCAATAGTGTATAGTAATGTTGTGGTTGTCTGTAAGTGTTGCAGCACTAGAATATTTTATTTTTTTGTAATGATTATTAGCTCTAAGTACGGTGTATGCAATGTTGACAATCCTAATGAATAAATAAATAAATAAATAAATGAATGTATAGTAGTCATTGGATAGATGAAGAGGGCTGTCGTTGTAAGACAACTAAAACCGTACCGTGTAAGTCAACTAGCCGTAACAACTTTCGTAAAATTTCATCCTTCGCATAATTTTGTTTACAGTAAACATATTTACCCATCCTTTAGAAAATCACCTTTCGCCATATAAAACCCAACAGATAAATAAATTCTATTTACGATCTCACTTTTCAACCTTAATGTAAACCCGAATTCGTGCCCTCATAACGCTTAAACCTACATAAAGAAAAACAGATTATCTAATCCCGATGTTTACTTAGGTTCCGTAGGTGCCCCAGCATCAATAAGATGTGGGCTTTACGTAACCCTGCGGCAAACAATGGACTCAGAGGTCAAAAGTGAAATTACTAAAATTAGGTACACAGTACACACACTGGGTTCATTTTGTGGGGTAGGTTTAGATTGTACCAGTTTCTGCCAGCGGCTTCAGCTGCGACAATGTCGGATATTATCCCCAGGGAATCCTCCGGAATAAGAAGACCATTTGCTATTCCAGACTTTAATCTATCTCTATGCCAAATTTCATCTAGATCCGTTCAGCCGTTCTGGCGTGATCCTTCCATCCATTCAAACATTCGCATTTATTCGTGAGAAGAAAATGAGTCAAGAATAAGAATAAGAATAGTTTATTACCTAAGGAATTAGAGTAAACACTAGTCATTTTATGCCTCGTTTATGTTATTTTAAACCATTCATTGTTTGTTGATTAATAATTTGGGATATTAATAACCCAAAAATCGTGTTGGGCCACTGAACTTCGCAATCGTAATTTCATTCACTTCAATATAAAATTCATGTTGTATATTATTAATTTTGTTATTTTTGTTTCAGGTATGTACCAGATAATATTTCGAATTAGAAGATACACTGGTCGGTATCTCGGTTTGTAAAAATATCAAAAGTAACCACAACAGCAGTTTCAAATAACATGTTTTTAAAGAAAGAATACTTAACGATAAAAATTAAAATGACTACAGTTACAATTACTGTAAAATTAAATTATCATAACTAACTCAATTACATAATATAACAAAAACGTCCGTACACTGATGGCCGAAAAAAACGTAGCGTCAAATCGTCGCATTAGGGTTATCGGGCCATCTCTGACAATTAACAAGACAAGGAATTGACTGACAAAAAAACAGAGGGGAAGGAAGGCATTCGTTTAGATAACTATCTGACTTTTAATGAGCACGCTTGGGGGATTATTATGTTTTGTTTTAATCATAATTTCGGTGTGTAGTTTATTTTGGCTTGGAGTGTAAATATTTGTTCTTTTTTTTTATTTGTGATGGGTTTTCTCTTGAGTCTAGTCTAGGTCAGAGATGACAGAGACAAAGTCTACGATGGAGCGAGCTTACCCAGAAGGAGCCTTTTTTAAGGATGGGAAACCATCAAATGACTCCTGCCGCTCAGGCGGATCAGAAGGGAGTGTCAGACTCTTACTGACTAAATCCCATCCGTGTTCCTCCTAATGCCCTTTGCGTTCCAGAGCCGCGGTGACTCTTTCGAACAAATTCCGCAACCCTCGCAGGCACTGACCCTAGCTGGCATCGTCTACTATGCTGACATCTCTTTGAGGCGCGCGTAGAACACGGCGCGCCATCGACCCGGGCCTGGTTCTGATTGGACGGCGAGCCATCCAATGCTCGCCATCCGCAGGCCCGCGCCTACGGTGGCCGGGAATCGCCCTGCGACTCCCGACGCCCAGGGCGTCTTCTTCTGTTGCGGCGGCTGGGGCGTGAGGTTTACCTCTCTCTCACGTGTTCGGCCTCCTCCTTCGCTAGCATTACTGTTTCGCAGAAAGAGGTGACCACTAATTTTTAGGGTGACTGACAATATGGGTCACTCTGTGTCTGTCTGTCGGTCCGTCTATCACAATTCATTTGCTCTGAATCTACTACAGTTTAGAAGGAAGGAGAGAGTAATATTTCACTTTCTAAAGAAAACTCAAAATTGTTCTCTCCTCCCATAACTCTTTTCGAAAATTTTCCAAACTAACTTTTTTGACCTTGGTTGATATCTTGCGTTAGCTGATCAAGATTTATTATAATCGGTTCATTAATTTTCAAGAATATTAAGATAAATATTTATGAATCAATCGAGTGAAGAGTGATCTTGAAAACTGATTTATTTCCTATAATAAGTACTTGAAAGTTTATATGAAACACCTTCAGAAGTAAATGCTCTTAAACCAATTCACCACCTTAATCTACTTTGTCAATATACCAAACTAAATCTGGAGTTAATCTCTGAAACTTAGCTAACAAGTGTTACAGTTTCATCAACGCAGTGTAGGCTTCAATTTACATGCAAATATGTGCGTGACGTCACCATGTCACCCGTGACGGCACAGTTACCGTAGGTAGTGTTTGTAAGAGGAAGTTGTGTCAATGTTGTCGGGATTAGGGAGTTCATTTAGACTTGATTTAAAGTCGATTTTGATAGTTTGATAATTGATAGGTTTAAGTTTATTTATTTATTTAATACTTCAGCACACAAATGTACATAGGCGGACTTAATGCCATAGGCATTCTCTACCAGTCAACCTTTGGGTGATTAAGTTGCTGTTTTAGGGGTAAGACCTCCGTTAACTGCCTCCGTGGTCGGGTGGTTTAGGCATTTGCCTTGTGACCCGGTGGTCGTGGGTTCGATTCCCACGGGAAGTATACTTTGTAAAGTTTGGCTAGGACATTGCAGGCTTGAATCACCTGATTGTCTGATAAAAAGTGGATTCCGTGCTTCGGAAGGCACGTATAAGCCAGTGGTCCCGGCCGCCAAATGGCTGTCGTCAAATAAACCATGTCAGAGGCCCTTGAGGCGTTTTAGAAACTCTTGACACTAGGGTGTGTGGGGTCGTTAGTCCTTACCGCTTTCCCACACGATAAGAAGAAGGGGTAAGACCACTTGGTCTTACACCACCTTACCTTATGTAACAGCAACCTACTCTAAGGAAAATGATCTTCAGAGGATGTGATCTTGATGAGGTGTACCCTAATATTAGGTAGTCCTGACAGACTCCGACCATGGCGGCCAATCTAAAAAGAAACTTGCCATCGGTGTAATATGTTCCTATTATAGTGCACAAATGTGTGCGCAAACACAGATGTTATCTTTCTATTATATACGCGCGCCACCGGTACTTGGTAGACATCTCATCCACACGCACAAAACGTTTTGGGAACACATTCATAGTGCGTTCAGCTAAGGAGTGGAATTCCCTGCCAGAGTCTGTGTTTCCAGATAGCTACAACCTGCGAGTCTTTAAGACAAGAGTGAATAGGTTACTTCTAGGCAAGCGTGCTCCATCTTCGACCGCATCATCGCTTACCATCAGGTGAGATAGTGGTCAAACGTATAGCTATTAATAGTAAAATAAAATACTTAAGTAATAAGCATCCTAGATTTTTGTCCTCCGATTCCACCAGCTTGTGACAATCATACATTAGAATCTAATCGATTAATGTAAATAAACGCGATAAAATTGTGCCGAACTTTAACCTCTTGTAAAACGTTTTATTTTTTCTGGACTCCTTTTAACGGGGTTGAAGTTAACGAGTTAAATAGTTATTTCTGATATAAAACTGTCATGGTGGTTTTATGGTTGAGGTTCTCGTTCATGCAAATTATTATTTTGGTAGTCTAAAAAGTATTTATTGTATTATTATTTAATAAACAATTTTTAATTTCGTTCCTGCGTACTTAATTAAAGCGTTAAATTCAAATTAAAATCACGAACAGCCTTGACGAAAACACTTAAAACCAAGAAAAAAACACAGCATTCAAATTCGCAACGGCTGAGCCCATTATTATTCAACTCTCGTCAATCGGCTAGCTATAATCTCCACTACGTTACACTTTACGCCCGGTTTATGGACCCAGCGTTTTACCTAACGAGATTACTTACTTACCCAATTCTGAAGTAATTATTTTCAGTATTTTGACGCAATTGATAAGGGGTTTTGGTGTGATATTTTACAGTCCTGTTTCTAGATTAGGTATCTATCTAGAAAGAACAGTACTGTAAAATGTATAATATAATTTTGTAGGGGGAATTTCTTAGTGTGCGTGGATGGCCAAATTTGCAATTATGACAATTAGCGAAAAACACTGAAAGGAGTCAGGAACCCGATTTTGATGAAAACTACATCATTGGATTTTTGAAAAATTGGTATTCTTAGCCAGTAATTGAACCGGTTGATTTTGAAATAAAAAAACACCTGTATTATTAGGACACCATCCGAAAGTATCCCTAATAAGGGTCAAATTCTGTGAAGTAATAACATATAGCAAACTAAAGGAAAGAGCTCATTTAAAAATTCATGTATACTAGCTTTTCTCTTGTGGCTTCGCCCACATTACAGTTGAAAACCCACGAGAAGGGAACGTACTATTGATTATATGAAAATTCTGGCCATGCTCTACCCGTGTTCTTAATCTCACCAATTTAGTAAAAATCCGTTTAGCCACTGTGATTGATAAAAAAACAGAAACGTATAACTTTATCTCGATATAATTTATTAAAAATATTTATTCGAATGTGTTTATTCACAAAAAGCTCATGTTTACTCGCGGCTATTAGTTATTTTACTCTTTCACATCAACCCCAAAAAACAACATTACCATATTTACAAAAAACTCCCAAAACACACGCTCAAAAATTAAATAAACCTACCTAATTCGACTTCCATATTAAAACAAATCCTCTGGGATATAAAGCCTTGGAGCATCGCGTTCCGGGCCTATGTAGGTAACATGACAAGTGACGTCACTTGTACACCCCACGGGATTACACTGGATGGTAATTTCAATGGGATTAAAAGTAGTGAAATTAAAATGTAATGAAATGTGGCAGGTGATGCTTGGTCGGATAATTTGATATTGTTTTTGAACAATTATTATTATTTTTTTACTCTAGATAGGCATACGTTTGACCACTATCTCACCTGATGGTAAGCGATGATGCGGTCAAAGATGGAGCACGTTTGCCTAGAAGCAACCTATTCACTCTTTAAAGTTTATTGCACATGTAAAATACACTGCACAAAGGCGGACCTAATGCCTTAAACATTTTTTGACTATCTTCCTTTAGATAGTGCAGATACAGAACATGGCAGATGCAACTTAAGAGAAGAACATACAATGTATGTATTATCAACTGACTCGTTGCGTGAGCGGTTGCTAGCATGACTGTCAGGCATGGGGTTGTAGGTTTGATCCTCGGATTTGGTAAATTGTAATTTGGGTTGCCATTTCCATCATCACAATCCGACAGGCCATTGTTAGACACAGGCCTCTCCGATAACACGCCATTCATCTTACCCGGTGTAGTGTATGTATATACTTATGATTGCTTTCGAGCGCGTACGTCACAACGTACAGTCAGTCAACGGTCAGTCAGTGTTCAACCGTCAGTCAGGCAGCACATGGTGGTGCGTAGGCGAGCCAAATACCTATTATTAGTGATACGATGCGTGGACACTACATATGGCGACGAGGACAAAAAAATAATTAAAACTGTAAGTAAAGTGACTTTATAAAAAAAAAAAAAGAGAGAATGTGACTGGCGAAGTGGCAAGATAATTTACTTATGCTACTTAGGTACATGAATGTTACTTATTCAAACTAAGAAAACATGCGACATTTTCATTTACATTTCTCAGCTATTATAATTACCTTTACCCAAAATATGGTTTAAACCGTAAGTTTACTTTAATTAACAAATAGATACCCATTATGATTCAAAATTATAAAACTTTACACCTACTTAACAGTGGTGACTATTGCTTAACTTACGAAAAAGTCATTACATTGGAATGTTCAGCTACACTGATAACATTTTAAGGAATGTTCTTCGTTGTTTAGTAACTCGCACTAAAGTAATAATGGACTATAGAATAATCATAATGGTATTGAAGAACAAATGTTAAACTGTGTTTGTTTATTTACACCTACGTAAGTTATAAATTACGACAAACATTAATATAATGTCGGTTTTACCCTACCCAGTGATCTTGTAATTATTATAATATTCATAGGTATTGCTAAATTGTTGAAGTACCTACATGTGCCATAATGAACAAAGTGATTAGTGGATATTTCAATAATTCTGAAAAATAAACACCACCACATCTTAAAAACGTGGTCAGAGACGTGGAGTATTTTAATGATTTTCTTATTTTGAACCCTAATATTATGCTTGGCCTTATCGGAAGGATAGGTTGCAGTATTATTTAAGTACTGTGGTATTTATTGGTGGTTATTTAGGACAAGTTCAAAAACAATTATTGACCGTCTGGACGTTACCTAATTAAATGGATATACCCCAGTAACTTACTTATATTCCATGTAAAGGCGTAGTACCTGGTCATTTAATCGACAAATAAATAATAAAGTTATTTTCAAGTTTCATACCAGTATAATGATATAATAATACTGATTTATTATGACGTTGGAGCAGCATTGCTGGTCATTAAATTGACACCGTTTGACTATGTTCAGAGGATCCTCAACAGCATTATTGGTCATCAAATTGACGCATTATAAAAAGGAAGCAGAATTTTGTGATAAAAAATTGATATTGAAAAAACAACAAACTAGTTGGTTCACGATATAACACTAACATGTCCCAACTCACATTGGAGAAGTTCGACTGCGAAGGAGAACGTTCTTCGGTTGGAGTTAGATGGGAGCGTGGGAAACGAACACTATCTATTTCGATGCTTCTGGTATTGACAAGATCGAAAAGAAAAAGGCAACGACCTGGGAGTCTAACCAGGGACCTCATGCTTAGATATTTGATTTGTACTACATGATTAGTTCTAAAATAATAAATCAAAGAGCGCATAAATTTAATAACAGTAGAATACACCTACTGGTCATTAAATTGACAAGTCATAATTGGATGACAGTAATTGCAGTAGAATATACCTACTGGTCATTAAATTGACAAGTCATCATTGAATGACAGTAATAACAGTAGAATATACCTACTGGTCATTAAATTGACAAGTCATCATTGAATGACAGTAATTGCAGTAGAACATACCTACTGGTCATTAAATTGACAAGTCATCATTGAATGACAGTAATAACAGTAGAATACACCTACTGGTCATTAAATTGACAAGTCATCATTGAATGACAGTAATTACAGTAGAACATACCTACTGGTCATTAAATTGACAAGTCATCATTGAATGACAGTAATAGCAGTAGAACATACCTACTGGTCATTAAATTGTCAAGACATCATTGAATGACAGTAATTGCAGTAGAATATACCTACTGGTCATTAAATTGACAAGTCATCATTGAATGACAGTAATAACAGTAGAATACACCTACTGGTCATTAAATTGACAAGTCATCATTGAATGACAGTAATAACAGTAGAATACACCTACTGGTCATTAAATTGACAAGTCATCATTGAATGACAGTAATTACAGCAGAATATACCTTCTGGTCATTAAATTGACAGTTAGTTATCAAAGACAAAATAGGTCAGCAGTGCCTAGTGGTACTTTTTATGTACATACTGGTCATTAAATTGACAAATTTGATTGTGAGGGGGAACCTTCATCAGTAGGAACGAGATAAAAACGCTGGACGTAGGAACTCTTGATCTACCTGGAAGCTGTTGGCATCAAGGGTAGTGACAAGTAACGGGCTTTGCTGCTACATTTTGTGGACTAGAATTGCTAAAAATGTCTATACTAATATTGTAGAGCTGAGGAGTTTATTTGTTTGGTTGAACGCGTTAATCTCGGGAACTGCTGGTTCGAGTTGAAGGACTATTTTAGTGTTGGACGGCCTATTTGTCGGGGAAGACTATAGGATCTAACATCATGCTACGACCAATAGTAGCGAAGCATTAATGGATAATGTGACGAAGACGAGGTTGCTCGAATCAGCTAGTTTAATAATATACCAGATACAAATATCACCTGCTGGTGGAGTGGATGTCTTTGAAGTGGCTATCACCAAACTACACGCATACTTTACACCTAAACAAATTGAGAATTAAGAACGTCACTCTTTTTGATTGATCAAACAAGGGGCAAATGAAAAGTTTCAAAAATTTCTTAATACGGCTGAGACAATAAGCAGACAGATTTCAGTTCAAACAGAGTCGAAAGACATACAACATGTGTTCAAAATCGACGATGACAGTTTACTAGATTGTCGTATAGCTGGAATGAAGGTTAAAAAAAAAAAAAATGTTGGTAGACTCTGCGTGTAGGTAAATCCAACTTTAATCACACACAAAACTTGGGAAAATATGAAACAAATCAAGTTTTTGTTTGTTCTTAAAGTAAGAAAATCCAAGGGGTTCTTCCTAATGGTCTTGTTAGGTCAAGACCTAACAGGACCATTTGACGCAAATATAAAAGTAGCAGATAGATCCGAAAATGCAACTTTTTACTTTTTGCATCTCTGATGGAACTAGAGATCTACTTGGGAAAGAAATTATAAACAATATTATAACTTATTACTAGTGTTAGTAGCTAAAATACAACAGAGAAGAAGACAGAACAGAATAAATATTATTGTGAAAAGGACAACCCCAATCTAATGGTTAGTGATAGTCCTTCTCACAAAACTTTTAATTATCGAAGAGTCGATACTCTCCGCCACAGTTTTTAGTATACTGTTGCCACTCGCCCGCAACCTTGACAACAGCGACGCGGTTTTTTTGCGAATGACGGCGTGGAAGCCATCGGTTCGGTTTTGCGCAAACATACAAGAAGCGCTGCACCATCGTGGCAGTCCCAACAACGCGTAGGTCATCCAGCGATCTTTTGGTATAGTTGACCCAAAGATTCCCCGTGTAGAAACCCTGGCAATATGCTTTAAAAAGTGTTACTTTTACTTGATAAAAGTAACACTTTGATAATGGGTGTACTTAAAATCGGATTACAAATTGACCAAATGGAAACTAAGACAGTTTCCGAAATCCAATGATGTTTTAGTGGAAGTGCCAATCGATGAGAAAGTACAACCAGCTTCTCAATCATTAAGAAGGATAATAGGAAGAAAAGTTGAAAAAAAATATAAAAGAACGGTTACCAGTAACTAATCTTAAGACTATAATGTACCTACCATATTCTGACAAATACATGATTATGGTTGGAGAAATATTCAAGGAGCGTAATTCCCTGCCAGAGTCTGTGTTTCCTGATAGTTGCAAACTGGGAATCTTTAAGTCGGGAGTGATTGGGTTGCTTCTGGGCAAGCGTGCTCCATCTTCAACCACGTCATCGCTTGCCACCAGGTGAGATATTGGTGCCTATAAATATAAAAAAGCGAGTACTTAAAGAGATTCCCGTAGGTGGTAATAGTTTCAACATTTTATTCAGTACGAACTTAAAGAATGAGATATTGCATGGCAAGGTTGCCATAAGGTCATGTTCCGACTTAGACGTGTTTAGTGAAAATTGGATTTAAGCTTTTATATTAACGTGTCGGTGACAGTTTTCTTACATAACAAGTTATTAAATTCAGTTCGTAAATTCGATAGTAAACGATTATAAACCGTAACTTGATATTAATGACATTGATTAAAGCTGTAGGGATACAGAGAATTCTGAGCTATTACAATTTCTGAATAGATTTTTCACTACCGGGTTGCTTACTGTAGATGTAAGTTAATATAAGTAAGATTTAAAATAATATTGATTGATTCAAACTGTTCGGTGCAGTTATGACCATGATGCTCGTAGATTGACGTAGAGTAATTCATGAACGTAACCCCTTCACATGAACGTAGGCACAAACATTGACAGGCCTAGGTTCTCTTCTCTTCGTAAACTCTGATGTGCATAACTTACCGGTTGGTATGTTTTAAAATCTCATTGTCGGGAAGATGCCCAAGGCCAAGTATATGAATAATTGACGTTGTGAAGTTATGAAATAGATGACGAGTAAGCATAAAATTATTTTGTGTGAACAGGTTCTTAGTTCTGTGTGTCAGCGGGCTACCAGGATATCGTAGCAGTATCACAGAGTGATATAGACGAGGAAGTCTGTATCAGGGTGTCGTTGCTATCGGTGGTACAAATTAGAGTTTACTCGGTATTCTTCCCATGGGGAAGTGCGAGTATAGGAATTGTGTTTTGCTGAGCTATGAGATAGATGTTGACTGTGAATAAGATACGTAGTCTTTGACATTCTTTGTTAAAATCAATGTGAGTTTTATGACTTCATTGGTGCTTGGACTTGGGAATCACGAATACTAGTGAATCACGAATCAAACCTAAAGGATTGATTACAGCCAGTTGTGAACTGTCGAATGGCTAAAACACTGAACGAAAAGTCAGTTAACTGAAGATTTGGAATAGCTCTGTGTGTAAAAAAAAAATTTTAGCCAAGGGCCGTAGAGATTAACGATAGCAAATTTCTTGGGGGATATTGAAGTATATAATGATGAAACAGGACAAATGATGAAAAAGAAATGTCGTACATTTATAGAAATTGAAGGTCAGTGGAAAGTTTTTAACGATAAAAAAAAAACCAAGGAATTGAATCAAAAAGATACATCTGCTTCATAAATAAGATTGACTAATTATGACTAAATTAAAAAGAGAAAAGGGAAGAAAGATAGAGATGATAATAATATCAAGGCATATAACATTGAATACAATAAAGAAAATCAAAACAATCATTGAACAAAATAAAATTGGTATATAATTACAATATAGTATAATCGGGTCGTTAACCGAAAAAAAATAATAATAAAGGAGTAAAATACCTCTAGTGTCATGTACAGTGTTTGGAAGGAAATAAATACTTAGTAATAAATACATACATATATTTTTTATAAGTACCTAGATCCATAAAAAAACTTACTACAGGAAGTATTTATACACAAATAAAAAAAAAGGAAGGGATGTAGTGTATGTATATACTTATGATTGCTTTCGAGCGCGTACGTCACAACGTACAGTCAGTCAACGGTCAGTCAGTGTTCAACCGTCAGTCAGGCAGCACGTGGTGGTGCGTAGGCGAGCCAAATACCTATTATTAGTGATACGATGCGTGGACACTACACCCGGGTTTCACAGTTCTTAGTAGCAGTCCGGTGATTTTTTGCCCCGTTTTTGCAATTAGCTAGCTGTTTTGGTTTGTTTTAGTTTTCATCAAAATCGGGCTCGAGACTCCTTTCAGTATTTTCGATATTCCTCATAGTTTCGTATTTGGCCATGAAGGCACACTAAAAATTCACCCTGTATAACACGGGACTCGGCCTTAGAAAACCGCAATGTAATTGGGTACCACGATACCCCATGGCAAGACTAACATCAGATTTTTTGGCTTCGGACTACCCGTAACGATTATTAAAGATCCGAATGGTAACCCATCTACAGAATTACCTCGACAAGCGTTGCTTAACCTTGAAGATCGACCCATGTGACTGTTTTATTCAGACTCCTCGGGCATCCCCTTCAGATCAGAACCTTGTTGTTTATTTTGTAAAGGATAGATAATACAAAACTGCTGCAATGCTGAATACAGCGCCTGAATTACGCGAAATTTATACACAATTTCAGCGTTATCGAATACTCCCTTTAAGTATCAGTTTTACCCCCATTAGTTATCGATGTTAGCGTGTAATTGTCAGTTTTAGTGTATAATGTGGCCTTCGTAATTAATTAGGTAGATACCTAATTATGTGGACACCGGTGACCATGCCGCCCGGTTTAGTGGGACTTTCCTGAATTTTATTGGGCTGTAAAAGTGTTTTGTGAATTTACTTTCGAGGGGTGAAGTTTAAAATTTAAGGCTTTATTTAGTAAGTTAAGTTTAAAGCTCTTATTTTTCTTAATAATTGTCAAAATTTCATGATGCAAAACAAAATACATATTAACAGAGGTTGTTATTGTTGTTTCCGAGCGTTTTTATATTTCACGTTCACGTATACTTTCACGTTTTAGGCGGAGATAAACCTAGTAAAAAATTATAACAGTTTTCACCCAACTGTCCTATCATCATCATTTCAGCTGAAAGACGTCCACTGCAGGGCTTAAAGCGTCTAAACCTCACGCCCCAGCCGCCGCAACAGAAGAAGACGCCCCGGGCGTCGGGAGTCGCAGGGCGATTCTCGGCCACCGTAGGCGCGGGGCTGCGGACGGCGAGCATTGGGTGGCTCGCCGTCTGATCAGAACCAGGCCCGAGTCGACGGCGCGCTGTGTTCCACGCGCGCCTCAAGGAGCTGTCAGCATAAAGGACGGGGCCCGCTAGGGCCAGTGCTTGCCGGGGTTGCGGGATTTGTTCGAGAGAGTCGCCGCGGCCCTGGAAAGCAAAGGGCATTAGGAGGAACACGGATGGGTTTTAGTCAGTAAGAGCCTGACACTCCCTTCTGCTTCACCCAGAGCGGGAGGAGTCATTTGATGACTTCCCATCCTTAAAAAAAAGGGCTTAAAGCGAAGGGCTTATATTGATATAACGTGTTTTTTCTGTTTATCACGGTGTTTGGCAGGTAACCTACACGTCCAGAAAGGGGATTTTTTAGACGTAAAAGCTTTCAAACAAACTAAAAGGATTTTGACCAAATACTAAGTAAACTCTTATTGCAAAACATTATCCGTATAATCAGTCAATACCATCTATCTCATCTTATAAGAGAAAATGAGCGAAAAGACGACTACTCGTAAAAGAATCGAAGACTGACTTAAAAAAACGTTCGAGAAATCTCATTTTCCGTTCGAAACTTTGCAGCCCACGTTTAGCGGTTACATCGATAGTGAGTCCGGCGGGGCTCATAATTGAGATGTATCCCGGCCTCCCGGACTCCGGGACCGTCCCGGGATAGCCCGGGATCGTGCCCGGACGCTCGCGTATTTTATCATTTAATAAATAGTTGCAGCAAGTTTTAATTATAGTCTGACTAAATAAGTTGGGCGTTTAGCGTAGGTAGATGTTAGGATAGTTACTGGGGCGAGTTTGTTGGATAGTAGTGGTTAGTTAGGTTTCGTGTATGTTTAAAAAGTTTTAAGCAGTATAATTATTCGTAATTAATTTCGTCATATTGGGCGAACCTAGCAACCTGGGGCATGATGTTAATTCAGCGATAGTTCTACTAAGGAGTGTGAAATAAATATTTCTTCTACAATTGAATAGTCTCCTGTTTTTAAAAGTATGCCAAAATTCAACATTCATAGAATTTATTTAAAATAAACAATTTACTGGCGCACATCATTGATAGTTTTAAGAAATCACTGATCTACTTTAATTTCGTGAAATAACACTTTCAACTTTATGTTTAGATGTGTGAAAGAGAGAGAGAGTATGAGTAAAAACATGGAACATTTATTACCCAAACCCATCGCCCGTTCCTTTTCACTTCCAAAACTATTTCACAACAAAAATCATAGAAAATCGTATGAATATAAACTACATTTTATTGTCAAGTGACTCGCCCCAGTTCCGAAGCCCCGTTGACACGTGCGTAGCTGTTGTATTATTCAGTTCGAACGAGGCTCCGTGCGTGATGTTTAGTTTTCAACTCTATATGTTTGGGATGGATCGCCTCGGAGGATGGCTCGCCAAATAGGATAGTGGGTCAGGGGGATGATGCCTTTGATGTTTTCGATATTGATATAACGTGTTTTTTCTGTTTATCACGGTGTTTGGCAGGCAAATGTTTTGGGAGAAGTGTCAAGAACTCGAGATCAGCTGTTTTGTGTTTTTGTTGTTGTGTAAGTGTTCTGGTGGCATGTTTATTACAGGTCACATAATCTTACTTGAAATCATAAATGCGAAAGTATTCACGCTGGAAAGGCTGAACGGATCTGGGTGTTCTTTTTTCCCTTGGAATGATTTCCGATATTCACACGGGCGAAACCGCTGGCAGAAGCTAGTAGGGATATACCGCGGAAAAATGATGCCACCGGCACATGGTGGACATCCCACCCACACGCACAAAACGTTTTGGGAACACATTCATAGTGCGTACAGCTAAAGAGTGGAATTCCCTGCCGGAGTCTGTGTTTCCTGATAGCTACAACCTGGGAGTCTTTAAGTCAAGAGTGAATAGGTTACTTCTAGGCAAGCGTGCTCCATCGTCGACCACATTATCGCTTACCAACAGAGTGAGATAGTGGTCAAACGCGTGCCTATCAATAGTCGTAGTTCAAGAAAACAAAGGACATTTAACCGCCAAGCCATACTTTTTATAGAGATGTAGTGTTTTTAGAACAGTGAAGGCTTAGAGTTACGGGGATTGGCTCGAATCGAGATCTGATAACTTTTTAAAAGCGAAAGCCGATTTTTTCAATTGAGGATTGGGCCTGCTCTTGACCTCGATCACGCCTGATGGAAAGCGATTGATGAGGTCTATGACGAAGCGAGCGTACCCAAAAGATGCCTGTTCAGTTCACTCTTACTTTGAAGGCAGTCGGGTTATATGCCGTATATCATATTGGCAAACAATTTATATTTTGGACTAATCTATACTTCTATCTATACTAATATATAAAGCTGAAGAGTTTGTTTGTTTGTTTGCTTGAACGCGCTTATCTCAGAAACTACTGGTCCGATTTGAAAAATTCTTTCAGTGTTAGATTGCCCATTTATCGAGGAAGGCTATAGGCTATATATCATCACGCTAGGACCAATTGGAACGGAGCAGTAATGAAAAATGTGACGCAGACGAAGTTGCGCGGGTCAGCTAGTACTAATATATAAAGCTGAAGAGTTTGTTTGTTTGTTTACTTGACCGCGCTAATCTCAGGAACTACTGGTCCGATTTGAAAAATTCTTTCAGTGTTAGATAGCCCATTTATCAAGGAAGGCTATAGGCTATATATCATCACGCTAAGAACAATAGGAGTGGAGCAGTAATGAAAAATGTGATGCAGACAAAGTTGCGTGGGTTAACTAGTATTTTATATTGATGAGGTTTACAGTCAAAGCGATCGTCAATTGTTTACTCTTCGACCCGAAATAACGAACTGAATTCGCTTGGTAGCTCCTAGCCGTATCGGCTATTGGACGGGCGGTCTTACCAGGATTTGTTGGACCAATCAGACATGTCTACAGAGCCTTACGGTACGACGAACTGCCTTCAAGCGAATTTCAATAGTAAAGCGGAAAGCCTCTTTGTTTGTATTCAGTTTGGATTCTGTGGTTCTACGACATAGAGAAGCTTGGGGTTGATTTTATGGGATTAAATCTCGAGCTGTGGTCATTTTTTGATGCGTACCATAATAGACATATGTGAAAGAACAGGGTGACAGTTAACTTCGAAAAGCAAACTCAATACTTAATATGGTAGGTAACCCTATGCGGTACACGAACTCATTGTAATTTGTATGGACTCTTTTTTTACGGATGAGTTAAATTAGTTAGTCCTTCCTATTGCTAACGTGTTGAGAATATGTGTCAAATGCCAATAAAAAAAAACTCGTGGTTTTTATTTTATTTATTTTTAAATTTCTGTTGAGCTAGCTCTTGACTTCTTTCTTGCCTGTTAAAAAAATAATGAGACCTATGAGGGAAACGAGCCTAGAAGATACCAGCGGGTCTAAAAAGGCCACTTTAGTAGAAAAATCATAGAATCATATTAGGATCATAATATAATCGAGCCAAGAGGATCATCGGTAATGACAAGCTCGTCGAGTCGAAGCTCCAAAGTCTTGAGCGTCGACGCCGAGTTGCTGGCCTGTCGGTTTTCTATCGGCTGCATTTTGGGGAGTGTGCGACGGAATTGCATGATTTAATTCCGCCAAGCCCGTTCCATCATCGGACCACAAGACGAACGGCGATACGCCACCGGTACATGGTGGACATCCCACCCACACACACTAAACGTTTTGGGAACACATTCGTAGTGCGTACAGCAAAGTAGTGGAATTCCCTGCTAGAGTGTGTTTCTAGATAGCTACAACCTGGGAGTCATTAAGACAAGAGTGAATAGGTTGCTTCTAGGCAAACGTGCTCCATCTTCGACCGCATCATCGCTTACCATCAGGTGAGATAGTGGTCAAACGAATGCCTATCTGTAGTAAAAAAAAAACATACATCAATGTGACAATTTCATTTTCATCATTATCGCTAAAGCATTAGGTTCAAGGTTGATTGGGAAAATTTTACAGTGACGGGTAGCGTGATGTGCTGGCTGATTCTGCTAAAGTGGCTTTATTAGACCCGCTGTTCACTCTTGATTCGAATAATTACGTAATTACGAAGCAACTCAGCTCTGTCTTAAAACAAAGAATAAATACGACTGTCCTAAAAAATTATGCTAGTATTGACACCCTACAATATTACCTCGGATAGTACTGATAAATTTGATACCTGTCCGGATCTTTCGCAAGATATTTCTTTGTAGATTTGTAAATAAAATATATGAATTGTAGCAGCCGTCAGAAATATTGAAAATATTGAACATTGCTTTGAAAAATGAAATAAAGGAGCGAATTTCTGTTTTCTTGTTGATAAAAGTAGAATTGTAGATTAAATATATTGTTTGAATATTAGGTATTGTTTTTTTTTTGCGTTCGAGGTAATAAATGAAAATTTCTACCAAATAATATCTAGTAACCGCTCCAAACAATTGTTTTATATTAAAAACGATCAATTTTTAAACCTATAGAACCCGATTAATCTAAAATCGAGCAATACAGTTCAAGGAATCTCATTTATTTAAACAATGCGTATACATGTCACCTCTTATTGGATACTAGCTGACCCGCGCAACTTTGTCTACGTCACATTTTTCATTACTGCTCCGCTCCTTTTGGTCTCAGCGTGATGATATATAGCCTATAGCCTTCCTCGATAAATGGGCTATCTAACACTGAAAGAATTTTTCAAATCGGACCAGTAGTTCCCGAGATTAGCGCGTTCAAGCAAACAAACAAATAAACTCTTCAGCTTTATATATTAGTATAAATTGAAGTATGTTAAAAACAGAACATATAGGTACGTATGAAGATTTATTAAGAACACTAGCAGCTGATCCGCGCAACTTACTAATACTTAATACTCCGATCATATTGGTCGTAACGCGATGTTATATAGCCTATAGCCTTCCTCAATAAATAGGCTATCCAATACTAAAATATATTTTCAATTCGAACTAGTAGTTCCTGAGATTAGCGCGTTCTACCAAACGACAAACAAAGAAAGTCTTCAGCTTTATAATGTTAGTGTTGGGGTGTTTGTCAATACGTAACGCTTGAACGCGGCTGCACGGGTTTTAATAAAATTCGGCATATAGGTAGACCATGAACTGGTGACAACAGTGCGTCTATAAGTTCCTCTAAAATGTGAGTGGAACCGTTGACAACAACCAGCTTATTATAATCGAAATATATTTTTTTATCAGCACAACAATGCTATTCTACACCAATTAAAATAAAATTAACATTCTTATTCCCAATTAAAAACAATTACAAGGAAAAATTACTCAGTACATTCCTCTTTCATAACTTAGTTCAAATATAAGTGGAAATACCAGTTCCAGCGTGGAGAAATGCTAAGAAGCTCACTTGTATACAAACAAAATACAAACTTCTATTTATAGCGACTCCATATTTATTTATATTTGACATTTCAGGTCGGCTTTAAATATTCTTATAATGAGTTTATTTCGGTTCTCTGGAACGAGTTTTATTGGTTCGGTGCGTGAAGTATTCAGAAATAAAATTTTGGATTTAAAAGAGATTTTAGTATTGAATAAGAGGATTTTAGCGGGAAGGTTTGACTTAGTCTGTTTTTTAATAACTGTTGTGCTATTCTGTAATAAAATTTTCGTTTCTCGACAGCGGAATCCGAGGTGAGTATCAAGTTCATATAAACATAAGACCTTAATGTTGTATATAATAAAGCTCAATTTGTGAGCAATGTCACTCGGGTGAAGTTCGATATCGAAATAGTTACAGAATAGACTAGCTGGTATTGAATAGTTTGTACAGACTATAATGTCACCATGTTACCTTGATAGCTTCTAGGGTTATAAATGCCCAATAATTTCATTTCTACCCTAATACTAGCTGATCCAGCAAACGTTGTTTTGCCTTAAAAAAAAAAGAAAAATAGCCTACGACCTATTCTCAGACCTACCAAATATACACAATCATTTTCATAAGAATCGGTCAAGCCGTTTCGGAGGAGTTCGGTAAAAAACACTGTAACAACACGAGATTTTTGTATATTAGATTACAAAGCTGAAGAGTTTGTTTGGTTGAACGCGCTAATCTCAGGAATTACTGGTTCGAATTGAGAAATCCTTTTAGTGATGGATAACCCATTTATCGAGGAAGACCATATAACATCACGCTGTGACTAATAGGAGCAAAGCATTAATGAAAAATGTGACGCAGACGAAGGTGCGCGGTTCAGCTAGTATATGATATGGCTAGGCAAATGAAAAGCAAATTGCGAGTTAGCTCAACCTGGGTATCCCACAGTATCGTGGCCATTTTGGAAATGTAGGTAAACAAATAAAAAATTCATACTTGCTAGTAATTACATGTACTGAATGAACTTACCGTAGTTAAAAGCTGAAGGATAGGAAATTCTTATTTAATATTTGACGGCAGGGTTGGCGCAGTGGTTGAGCGATTGACTGCTGCGCTGCGTGTCGCGGGTTCGATTCCCGCACGGAACAAATATTTGTATAGGTGCGTCTACGCTGGACGAGCCGAGCACGAGCGGAACACGAGCCGAGCACAAATCCGTGTAGAAGTGCACTCGTTCGAGGCACGTAAGTCGGTCCACACTACACGAATTTGTGCTTGGCTCGTGCTTGGCTCGTCTATCGTAGACGCACCTTAAAGCCCACAGATAGTTGTTCCGGGGCTGGCTGTTTGTACTGAAGAAATTCCTAATGCGGGGCACCGTTTAAAAAAAAATAACGAGGAAATTTTTATTAAATTGCTCTCTCTCACTACTACTTATTTAAAATGTTGCTGTGCCCGACAGAATTGTTTACCTTTATAAGAATTATCCACCTATTTGTTATGTGAGTACATGAATAGATTGAAATAAACATTTGATATTTGATTAGAAATTTACCTTGTCCCCGGAACAATTATTAATTTATTGAACATAAATGTTATACAGCATAAAAAAGAAGAATAAATCTCCAAATGTTAGATGTCTTTAATTAATGTAAGTTGGTCGTTTATCTACAAAGATATTTTTAAAAGCTACCGTCTTTATTGAGCTAAAACCTACATTCTCCGTAACACACATTCGCTGCTCACGTAATCAGACTGACATGACGTCCCAAGAATGATAATAAGGAACCCTAATAAGAATATATTTCCGCATGACATCATACGGAACCCATCGCACGCAATCAACCCTTCAAAATCTCGTAAGGGTAGCTCTGACCCGGTATTATTATGCTGAGATGTTTGTTATTAAAAATATGTCATGTTTGGATACCAAATATAGGTTTGTTGAAAAGGAAAGGTCAGTGTCCGGTTCATTTATAAGAATGGGACGCTTTGACTAAGATCCAATGTGTTTATTTTGTAGGCACGTCGAAGTCAAAGTCAAAATGTTTATTTCTTTTAGACTAAGCCACTTTTAACTTGAAACTTGTGTTTTAAAGGTTTTCATATATTTTTTTAACTACAGTCGCTAGCGAGTATAGATTGATAAAACTTATGGTAGACGTACAGTTAAACAGTTAAAGTGAATCTAGTTGTCCATTCGTAACGGTAGATTCTTACGGGGAAGAACGGGCAAGAAACTCCATATTTCCTCGCAGATGTAGAGCACAATGTACATTAAAATATACATACATATTATGGAGTGGCAACTTTTTCATTCGCGATTTCAATGATGATGTCATGCCGGTATCGTATTTCCCAGTTTCTGGGTTCTGTGGAGGTTAGATAACAGTCGCTTCATGTGAATACTGGTACTCAGCTGGGGCCGGTAAGTTTGGAAGGCGACCCCAACATCGTTGGGAAAAAGCTGAGCAGGTAACCTTTCAGGCAGTTTCAAGTTATAGGCCCCAAAAGCTATGTTTGTAAACTGATAAAACATCAGCCGGCACTGACTCCGTTTACGATTCCGTAGTCGAGGATCTAAACGCTCAACCTCTACAAGTACATACACGCAGCGAGCAAGCCCAAAACAAAATAAACAACATCAAAATATACGACGGCGGTATCAAAATAACCCACATAACTTGTCGTACACATTAACAATTAACCCAGTTCCTCACCTGCACTCCGACGCATGCCTGTGACGACGTAAACTGGTGACGTCATTGTGAGATAACGTTTACGGCTGAGCCACAGGACTATACGCCCAGGGATGAGCATTTTCCTGAAATTATGGATGAACAGATAGAACATACTTTATTTATACTAAAATTTCACACAACTCTTTTACCATAACTTAATAAGCGGTTTTATTGCTGACACTTTTTTTTTTTTAACGGGGGGATATCCTCATGGATGTCCTCCACCCTGGGGCGGGCAGAGGGGTCTGTCAGACTCTTACTGACTAAAACCACCCCGGTGTTCCATCTCTCACCTACGCGGGGGATCGTGGGAACTTATGCGACTTCCGTAATCCCCGGCTGGTGCCGGGCCCGCCTCTGCGGGGCACCTCGGGTCAGGGAGGTGTTTTACTCCCCCGCGACGTCAAAGAGAGCGCACGGGAACACCACGCGCCGCCACCTCGGGTCCGGATGAATGGGGGACGACGGACATCCCCAAGTCCGCTTATGGCTGACACTGGATCAACCAACCTTCGGATGGACTGAAAGAATTAAGAATTAAAAGGGGACTTTTGCTCAGAAATATCTTTTAGAGGGGTTCCGCACTGCATTTGTTCCGAATCCTAGTCTTGAAGTAGTCTTAGCTTGCAAGGTTGTGCATTAGGCCTGTACACCATCCATCCTAATTAAGAACTTTCCAATTCAAATAGAACTCGGCACTCCAAGTCAGACATGGATCGGATATTATGTGAAAGGATCTCACTGGTGCAACTGAGGCAGATATCTTCTGGGAATGTTCCTTTCATTGTAGACCTCAAACAGGTTTCCATGAGACAATCAAATTTAAGCACGCCCGGTGTCTATCCTTCTTTTTTAACTAGTCATTTAGATATCTGAAATTCTGTATGTTTGTTAATCAGTCATTGACTTAGATTAAAACATAGGATACTTTTTATCCTAGCAGTACGTTCAATGGAATACGTTTTCGTTTTCCAACTTGGACGCGGCAGAAGCCACTGGCTAAAGCTAGTAACACACAATAACATAAAAATAGGCTGTGATTTTATTTGCCTAGCCAATAAAAACCTTTGTTTTTTTATTGCCACAAATGATGTTTTTTTTTGTGTAAATATCAGAACCACGAACTTTATAACTTTATTATCCTAGCAAATTATAAACTTTCTATTCCATTGCAACAACAAAACGCCAGAGACAATAAAATACTGAAGGAATTTGACAGGCAACAAACGGTGATAAACAATTATGCTAACGAGACGTCCGCACTACGCGGCTGACGGGACGCAACTGATCATATCTTGTCACGCGACGGTGCTGCCACGTGCCTATCACCTGTTTTATGCATTGAGCTATTTTCTTTTTAATTATAATTTTTAGTTCGGGTTGTTGGACTTTTGACTGACTGAAATCCCATTTTTGAACTGCTTATAATGAGAAAGCAAAGGTGTAATTATATATACATGACATATTTATGTTTTCAATTAAACAAAGTCCTTTCCATAGCTATTCCGTAGTATTCCTACTAGTGATATTATTCAAATAAGGCAGTTGATAACAATAAATCTGTGATTTTACTACAAATACCACTAACTAAATCAGAATGCTTAAAAAGTGACATAATTATTTAGATTAGGTTTATTATCGAATCAGGAATGATGATATCCCCAAGAGAACCAAGGTTACCGACATAGCCCGAAGGATCGCCAAACTAAAGTGGCAGTGGGCAGGGCACATTGCTCGCAGAACAGATGGTCGAGGGGGCCGAAAAGTTCTGGAGTGGCGACCGCGTACCGGAAGATGTAACGTTGGAAGGCCTCCCACAAGGTGGACCGATGACCTGGTGAAGGTCGCGGGTAGCCGATGGATGCGAGACGCACAGGACCGGTCGTTGTAGCGACGCTTGGAGGAGGCCTATGTCCAGCAGTGGACATCTTTCGGCTAATATGATGAGGTTTATTATTAAAAACAACAACAAACAAAATACATAGCTCATGTAGGTAGACAATAGGTTGTACAATCGAGAACATTAAGTTTTCCGGCCCCTAAACTAGGTACGCAGACCTGTATCGTAGCAGTCGAAGAATATTTGCGGTCGAAATTTTTGATACCAGTATTTTTTTTTTACCTTCGTTTTTCTGTTTATGGTTCCGTACCCGAATTACCCCTATTACTAAGCCTCCGCTGTCCGTCTGTCTGTCTGCCAGTAGGCTATCTCAAGAACCGTACCTAATAGGTAGGCAGTTGAAATTTTCATAGAGTGTGTATTTCTATTGCCGCTGTTACAACAAATAGTAATTACAAAATAAAATAAATTATAAATTAAAGGTGGCTTGCTTTTTTTTTCTTTCAGTTTACGGTACAGAACCCTTCGTGTGAGAGCCCGACTCGCACCTGGCCGGTTTTTTTTTTTACCTTTAACAGCCCTGTTTTCCTTGTTGTAATAATGTTTATTTACATGTAAATAAACATTATTACAACTTCTCTCGTTGAAAGCTTATTCGTGTGTGTATCATAATATTTCTTGAAGGATGTAAACATTCACAATCATTCCATATTCTAAGGACTCATGCGCTGAGCCGTGTGATTTGAACGTTGCCGATATGAAAACATGGCTGGCTTTACAGATAACGAAAAGTTTGTATATGGAAAGACAGAAAGAAAGAAAAACAACCGAATTGAAAACCTCCTCCTTTTTTTTGAAGTCGGTTTAAAAATGTTTACTCGCAGAAGACGACAACAAAATAAAAGTCAGACTTAGTCACAACATAAGGGTTCCTTTTTTACCATTTTCGTACGGAACCCTAATTAACGGAGTGCCAATCCTACTATTTTTAAGGTCCCGTACCTCAAAAGGAAAAAACGGATCCCTTAGTGTTATGTAACTGTGCTTGTGTGTTGTGTTTCTTTCCTTGTTCGTTATTCCAAATAAATGTTTTATCTATCTTATAGTTAAACATCGGCCCCCTTTTACAATTGGACATCTAGATGCACTGCAAGTTACCATCCCTACCTTGTTGCTATTCCACCAATTTACACTAAACGTTACCAAACGTAGGTATTTTATAATGCGCACAGCGAAGTAGTGGAACTCTCCACCTGCGTCTGTGGATCCGTTCATTCAACCCTAATCTCTTCAAAGTTAGAGTGCACAGGCTCCTTCTGGGTAAGCTCGCTCCATCGTAGACTTTGTCTCTGTCATCTCTGACCTAGACTAGAGTCATGAGCCATTTCAAATAAAAACCTGGCCAAGCGTGAGTCGAAATCGCGTGCAAAGGGTTCCGAACCAATTTCATTTTTTTAACATTTATTTGTCCTCCATTTGATATGTCACAGATCGAAAAACTTTTTTTTTTTCTTTTCAAGTTTGTCCCCCAAAAGTGACTTTCCATACTAAAAAAATATTTATTTATGTCACACGTCCGTGTTTGGGTTACAGAAGTCCATATGTATACCAAATTTCAACAGAATCGGTCTTGTAGATCCGAAGAAAACTGACTGTGACAGACAGACACCCGAGTGATCTTATAAGGGTTCCGTTTTTACGGATGTTCGAAACCCTAAAATACTAGTACCCGTACCAATACTAGTACTTATAAAAACTAGTAGAAATGGCCCTCATTTATTTAATATGTATCGTACCGCACGGCAGCCCCAACACATCACTTCGTTAGCGACAACTTTGTTTTTTACTCTCTTTCACATGAATGCTAGCGTAACGTCGCGCACAGGTGACGTCATGCGAATGACGTCACACCAGATGGCCGGGAAGTGGACATACACTGTATTGATATGGATGAAAAAATTTTTTTTTGCTTGTTTCAAATATATTTATGCTATTTTTTACGTCTCAAAATACTCTCTGTATTTTGATACTAGCGATAGATATACAAATGTGACTTTACCATCAAATATCTCGGCAACGTGACACTTTAGGGCACCATGTTACCAACATTTTTGTTTGTTTAAGTGTCCTCTACCCATGTACGCATATTAGATCGTGCGCCGCAAAACAAAATGCCGGCGGGGGCTATGCCAGCTTCAAACACCATTTTTCATCAGTTCCATCAGTCATTCATCGGTAGATGATATGAAAACTTTATTATTATTTTGCATAATGTAATTATTTATTATTAATTTGATATTATTATTTACAACGTATCTAGTGGCACTCATTATCATATTTTCTTTTGTTAATATGCGGATAGTGTAGTGGGCTGTAATATCTATACTCTATACTAATATATAAAGCTGAAGAGTTTGTTTGTTTGTTTGTTTGCTTGAACGCGCTAATCTCAGGAACTACTGGTCCGATTTGAAACATTCTCTCAGTGTTAGATAGCCCGTGTATCGAGGAAGGCTATAGGCTATATATCATCACGCTACGATCAAAAGAAGCAAGCAAAGTTGCGCGGGTCAGCTAATATACTATATACTAATATATAAAGCTGAAGAGTTTGTTTGTTGGCTTGAACGCGCTGATCTCAAGAACTATTGCTCCGATTTGAAAAATTCTTTCAGTATTAGATAGCCCATTTATCGAGGAAGGCGGAAGGCTATATATTATCACGCTAAGACCAATAGGAGCGAAGCAGTAATGAAAATTGTGACGCAGACGAAGTTGCGCGGGTCAACTAGTTGTAAATATTTTGTATTACCTTTTCTCTGTTCCAACACAAATATTGAAGCTGTTTATTGTCCCTGAAAAAAAAAAAAAAAATAAAAAAAAAATCTCGCTCATATTATAAAACTAATGATCTCATCGTTTGCTTACTTGGGCTGGTCGCCATACCAGATAGTAGTGAACACAGTTACACTTTAACGCTAGAAATCCAACAATTTTAATAGAGAAAACAAAAATCCTAGACAAAAACCGGATTTGTTTCAATTGTGAACTAGAAAATCGGATTACCAAACGAACAGCACGAAAAACAACTGCTATTGTATCAGTCACCAGCAATTACAAGCTTCAAAAATCAATTGTTCCTCTCAATTTCAAATCAGCATAAAATATATATCTAACCGAAGAAATACAAAGCAGAAAAATCTTCTTAAGCTCTTTGGGGACTTGCAATGGGCCCATAGAATATTATAGGCTCTAAAAACCAAGGGCCCGTCAAAATGTAAAACGATAAACAAGCGTATGTGGCAGTCAGTAAAGCAATATTGGACATTTTGCGTAATGACTACTTTCGTCGTAACGTTTTTGCGGCTGAGCAGCGAGTTAAGGATATTGTGTTGTTAGATCTTATTATGTGTTGTAGCAATATATGAAAGGAAGTCATTTTATTATTAGTTCTGGTGTGGAAAAAATGTATCTCTTGCTTGGTATACTTTTTTGTTTTCATTGCAAATAACTTTGAATAAATTGTAGGTTTCTTCGTTGTTTCTTTTTGACGTCTCGTTTTGCTAATAACAATATTTTTCTGACTGGACACATCTCATCAATCTTACAATAAAAACTCTACCACATCAAAAACAACTGATTCTCGTTCAACTTAATTTCTTACTTATAGGTACTCTTGTAAACAACACAAATTCTAGAACAATGCCTTGTTTTGAAACGTAATTAGAATATTAATATTTGTTGCAAAACACGCACTAAAATTAGAAATTTAAAGCAATCAATTCCATATGCATCACACGTCTGCACGAAATAGGAGTCCAGCTGCACAAAATGTTATCGTTACATAAGTAAGCTTTCCTCTAAACATTAATTGGCTTACATACTGCCTCAGCCAATGAAAAGTGTATTCAACAAATAACAACTAAGGTTCAGAGCATAGAAGAACTTAGATGCACTTGCAAAAATTAAATATCTTTCCAGTACTAATGCTGTTAATGTTAATATTTATAGTTTCTTGCATTACAAAATACCCATGTAATAGATATAACATTTTAAGGTTTGAATTGGCCCTCTGACATCCCAACAATTTCAAGTATCTATCTTTTAACCTGAGCCCATCAACTTGACGGCTTCTAAACCAGTAATTCCTATAAACACAGAGGTGCCAGACTATTAACAGTAAATCTAACGTGCATTTCACTTAACTGATCCTGTTATCAAGTTAAATCCTTCATTCCCTCGGGCATTCACGTTTAGGAGTAACTTTGGTAGCTGTAACTGAAATTAGTTGGTTATGTGTACTTAGTGCAGATGTTCTGAGATAGGTTTAGTGAAATAATTTGCAGTCTTAAGTCTTAAATGAATTTTCAGTCTGATTTTGTTATGATCATACAATTTGGTGTCTTAATAATATAGAATAAAATTCATGATCAGCTTAACTACAGTAAAAACGATGAAGTTGTAAATCAAATAGTTAAGTACAGATTTCACTTACCAAATAAGTATGTTAGTTATTCCTGTGTAAACTTGATATAATTTACTTCTTTTAGTCTTCTGATATGTAAAAATCTCGTGTCAGTGTTTTTATCGAACTCCTCCGAAACGGCTTGACCGATTTTTATGTATTTTTTTTTGTGTATATTTGGTAGGTCTGAGAATAGGTCGTAGGCTACTTTTTTTTTATTTACGACAAAACAACGTTTGCTGCATCAGCTAGTAGTATTATAAATTTCGTTCACTCCAAGTACTTCTAATAAATTAACAAGACTGTAAATGTTAATTTACAGCAACTCGTTTGGTAAATTACAAAGTATGCAGTTTGTAGACCAAATAATATTAACTATAAAAATAGACAAGAACGTACCAGTGTCAAAGATTTATATCTTGTTCACGCAAATTGAAGAAGTTAACTGAATTAAACTGTAATTATCGTTAGCGGTGACAATCTTGATTTTCAAAGCGGGTGAGTTTCGATAGAAATAAACTTGATGAATGAGGTCGATAAATTAAAACAGCCTTCTACATTCTGTGTCTGACCTTATAACTAATCCTATTTTCGAATATACTCAAATCTTCTTATCAAATCATGTGATCTCAAAATAATCTAACTCACTACGAAATGTATCTAACTAATTCTGCGATCATCAAAATAAGTGCAGTACAAAACAATCCTCAAAAATTACATTAGAATAAATACAATAAACTTTATAGCAGGTAGAACCTACATAGAAAATATAAAAGGAAATAAGAAAAACAGCATCAGCCCAGTTTAAACCCAGCACTTTTATTTAGAAAGGGCCTCAAACTGATGCAATCACAATCCACACACGGCAATTTGCATCCAGAGAGGTGAAACTCAACGTCGCATTTATGCCAAACTCGTAACGTTTTGAAATTTTCTACCGACACTGAAAAAGGAAATAGGAATACATACAAATTTCAATACAAATAGTCGAGAAGCGTTTCAGGTGCTGTGAAACACAATATGAACGAATACGCAAGTCGCAGACAATAAATCAACATCGGACGTTTCGCTTAACGTCTAGTTCCGTTCCCCGGGGGCCGCGGGGGTAGCGTTGTTACCCCGTCAGCAAATACGTGTAAGCGAGAATGTAAGTTTTGTTGGAATTTATTTTATGCGAGCTTTCTTATCCCTTATTTGCGATATGAGTAAGTTTAAGTCTCATTAGTTTTGATTGCTAGATTTTCACAGTGAGAAATGGATCATCACTAACAAAATAACACTTGGTCTAGGGCCCGTTGATCGAATAAAATATGGATAAGGCTCTACTAGCTCAATTAAAGATTCCAATTAAGAGTTGATGAAGTTAACAATCATTTCAAGTAGGTAGTCAAGTAAAAAACAATTTGCAGCATTCAGTCAATTGTTTTTATTTATACAACAAGTAAAAATCACAACTTCAAAATACCGAATCCAAATACAGCAGAATACAAACAAAGTAGTCAAACTAGCAAGTAGCAGACAATATATCAATACTGGACATTTCGGTTAACGTCTAGCCTGGCCGGCGACGCGTATCCCGCGGGAGTAATAAAACACTGGACCGCGGGAGCAAAAAACTACCTACAGTTCAGAAATAATTTATCACGAAGTTCTTATTTTACCTTTCAATGTTGTGATTCAATTTTGTGGTAACTGCTGTGTTGAAGAATGAAATTAGTTTTGTGCTGGAAATAATCATCATATTACGTTCCCACTGCTGAGATACAGACTTCCTCTCTGAAAGTAGGCACTTACACTACTGTGGCTTAATACAGATATAGCCTGAGTAAATTGGTAGCCTTAATTTGCTTCTGAAAGGAGCCAGACTGGATGGAGTAACGACTGCCATGGCGTGGCCCATGCACAATGGTCTGACGTACAGTCTAAGTGCAGAAAACAAACCCCGTAATAGACTACTATAGTTTTAAGTATATTTTGTAAATTAAATGGGCTTGTTTTATTTGCGCACAAATGTAAAGAGTACTTGTATTTTTATTATTTCCACTTTTGTTCGGAACAGCTAAAATAATAAGATACCCCGATTCTCCTCCAAATCAAAATAGACACGACAGAATACGTGATTTCATTGCAGCAACAATATTGTCAACCACTCAATATTCTCATTTAATATTACCTTATAACATAAAAAATATTACATTACTGTCAGTACACCGTTCCCGTCTCCCGCAAGTGTAGTGAAAACCAGAAATATCCGGTTTTTTCCGGTTTCTCTGGGGGCCTGACGGGGGTAACTTTGAGAGATAATGATTAGGGGTAGACGATCCCCTTTGACATGGTAGAATAGATTTTTCCTCTCGCTTACTGAGCGGGAGATATTAATTCTATATTTTATATTTATGATGACAGCTTGCTTTGTGTTTTCGAGGTTTTGCTGGACAGATTTTATTATTTGAATTTTATTAATCGTGTTATTGATAAATTACTGGGTTTGTCTATATTGTTGTAAATCGGTGATCTGATTTCGAGATTGTCGCTGTTTATTTGCATGACATTCATTTGATTTTTATTCCTGTAAGTTTTTTTACACCATAACACGTAGATTTATATTATAAACTTCTCTGAAGATAGGAAGGTAGGTAGTTTATTTTCAGCACTCGCAAATATACTTTAAGGTTACAGACAGCTCTAATTGGGGTCTGCACACAAAATTCGTTTTAGTTCGGAGAAAAAAGTTCATAATAAGATATATCCGAAAGTAGGGTAGTAGCGAAAGATTGAGTGCTTCGAGCCAATCAATCATGTCCAAAAACGACATGTACTTGTGAAAAGTGAAGCTAGAAACCTAGTATGAATTTTATGTTTTGTCCTTTTTGGGAAAGCATTTTTCTTTCATAATTCGCTAAGTGCGTAGCAGGTCCTGTGTAAATAATGGTTCCATTAACGCCAAAGTATCCGAACTAATATTATAAATGCGAAAGTGAGTTTGTTTGTTACGCTTCCATGCCTAAGTCGCCCAACTAACTTAGATTAATTTTAATAAAAAGATAGATGGGAACCTAGAAACGGTTATAGACTACTTCAAAGCCACGTGCTCCTTAAATAATCTCAGTTTTCAAATTTAGCTTAATTTTAAAACTAATTTTCTCTAGTAGGTAAATCAGTAGAATTATGTACTTCATAATGGGGGTATATGAGTTGATTCACTTTCAGATACCTTTACTAAATCGTATTGAAAGGTACAAGCGGTTTTAGTCTTACGAAAAAACCCTGCCGATTATAAATAAACGTTGCCCTGATCATAGAGTCTAAAAAAGGAGAATCGCAAATTAATCCTCAGTATCTAAAATGTTATTTAATGACGGGTCTCGGATTTCAATGCCATCGTTATCCTTAAAACGCCGAATCTCAGAGCGAATGACCTAATAAATGCGACTGCTAAAAATACTTGTTTCACCGTATCAATATTCAGAGCGTTTGCTCTGTTACAAGGACAGAGTCTAGCGTTTTTGTTTCGCAGGAATTTTCTTTATTGCTAAATTGTCTGAATGTTTAGCGTTCTTCGGCAGTTGAATTTAGGCCGTAGTTACAATTTGAAGTGGTGATTCTTGCTTGTACCCTTGTAGGTTATTAGAAAGTTTGGTTACTTTTCTTTCATGATGCATTACTTGCAAAGTGAGTGATGGAATCGGTATTTTCCTTCAACAGATACTTTTCCCGTTATTTGCATAGAAATCGAGCTTAGCATAGTTGGGACATGGTAAGCAGATAACATAACGCAAGAGTTATTGGGTCAAAAGTCTAAACTTCTTTAGGGCAGTATCTGGCAATGTTTACCCCGCAAATATAATCAGAAGGTCACACCGCCTCTGCCGTCGACGTCCTTCCTCAGAAGGCGATTCTGTAAACGTGTCGAAAGGCTTGGGTAAAGTGATCACGAACTGAGTCGTCAATGCATGTAATCAAGATGGAATGACAGCTCACATCGTAATCACTTCACCCAAGCCTTCACTTCGACATGTGTACAGACGTACGCAGTACGTATGTGTAATTGATCGGCAGTTCGTGACGATCTTCACCCACGTGTCCGGGTGCATTCTTTTTCCAACTCAAGAAATAAAAACGGTAAAATTCTTCTTTCAAGTCGCCATTTCAAAAGCACAGAAACAATCAATCGACAAATACTATACCTAATAATAACAATACATAATATTATACCTAGTGTTGCCACCTGACATGTTGAGCTGAGGCCCTTTTGGGCAGCATGGTGTCGGCCGGTGCCGTATGGTGCCGTAAAAGAATAATACCATCCCATCACATCCCGTGGGTGGCGACTAAGGGACTCGCCAGAGAATAGGCAGCAGCGTTCTCTGTAAAAATCAACACCTTACACTGCGATCGCCAACCGCCTACCAAGCGTGGCGATTATGGCAAACTTCCCCCCTTTTGGGGAGGTCTATGTCCAGTAGTGGATGTCTTTCGGCTGATATATGATGAGGCCCTTTTGGCACAATATTTTTCTACATAATTATTGTATTCGATTATTGTAAGGTGTTTTTTATTGTGCCAATAAATGCGATTTTCTTTCTTTATTTCTCCAACCCTAGCCTTATTTCCGTTTTCCAGTACTTAATAACGCCCCATTAATGTCAGGGAGGGGCATTTTTACCTCGTTTCCTCCCCATGAGAGAGGAAATGAGCCTCTGTTTACCTCCCTCCCGCTCAACTTCACAAACAATTGTTTGTGCGAGGAGTAATTAAAAAAATGCTCTTTGCTCTTTGTGGTGATGGGCAGGGCTCCAGGCGGTTTCTGAAGCTCACTGCGGTGGAAATGGTTTTTAACTTTTTGCCGCTTTTTTGCTGACATGACTAGAAAGGCAGAAATTCGTTGGCGTGTCTCCTGGGAGTTAGAAAGGTGTTCTCGGTTCGTGTTCGGTTTTCTGTGCCGTGTTACTTGGGAAGAACATGACGCCGTGAGTTTGTCGGTGTCGGAATCCTCAATAACATTTATATTTTTTTTATTGTTTTTTATTATTATTTATAGGCTTGTGTTTGACCACAATCTCACTTGATGGTAAGCAATGATGTGGTCGACGTTAGAGCACGATTGCCTAGAAATAACCTATTTATTCTTGACTTAAAGACCCCCAAAGGTACTCGCTATCAGGAAACAGATTCCGGTAGGGTATTTCTCATCTTAGCACGATGAAGGTATTCCCAAAACGATTATTATGTTGCAACAGTAGATCCTTCACAGAATAAGAATAGAATAATGTATTATTTAAGGAATATTGTCAATATACAACAATAGCGACTCCCTGCGGTTTTGCACCCATTTCCCTACCCATGGACATCGTGATTTTTTTGGAATAATAAATCAGCCTATGTCACTCAGTTATGTACCTCTATAAAGTGTACCTTTATATCCCTGACAGAATTTTACGAACCGAGTCAGTGGATACCACCATTATCTTTCTAAAACATTTAAAAGCCTTAACTTTTAAATGTTATAATATTACTAGCTGGACGACGTCAATTGATATCTATACTAATACTAATCTATACTAATATATAAAGCTGAAGAGTTTGTTTGTTTGCTTGAACGCGCTAATCTCAGGACATACTGGTCCGATTTGAAAAATTATTTCTGTGTTAGATAGCCCATTTATCGAGGAAGGCTATAGGCTATATATCATCACGCTAAGACCAATAGGAGCGGAGCAGTAATGAAAATTGTGACGCAGACGAAGTTGCGCGGGTCAGCTAGTAACATATAAAGCTGAAGAGTTTGTTTGTTTGCTTGAACGCGCTAATCTCAGGAACTACTGGTCCAATTTGAAAAATTATTTCAGTGTTAAATAGCCCATTTACCGAGGAGGCTATAGGCTATATATCATCACGCTAAGACCAATAGGAGCGAAGCAGACGAAGTTGCGTGGGTCAACTAGAATTTAATATGTTTAGAACTAGTGTTTTCTCAATTCTCCGGATTTCACAACATTACAACAACACACAATAATCTCGTGCAAACATAGAAAGTATTTTTTGATATCATCAACAACAATATCTTGTAGAGAATTACCCGTGTTTTCTCTTATTACGGCTATAAATAATAATAGAAATAGACTTCTTACTTCTATCGTTTTCGCTACAATAGGATCGCGTAATATTTTACAAAAAGACTAGATTCACACGCGTTCGATCGTTAAGTAAGAGTGGTGGTCCCAAGTCTTAAGCGTAACAGGTTTCTTAATATATGGCCCGCCCCGGTTTCGCCCGGCCTTTTTTTAAACTTCCTTTTACCCTGAAAATCACGAATACAACACTGTCTGTCGTCTGTCTGTCCGTCTGTCACAGCCAGTTTTCTCCGGATCCACTGGACCGATTCTGTTGAAATTTGGTACACATATGGACTTTTGTGACCCCAACACGGATGCGTTACGTAAATCATAAAATTTTTAGTATGGGTGTCACTTTTGGGTTCAAACTAGATTTTCAAAAAAAAGTTTTTTGAACAATATCGTGTGACATCAAATGAAAGGGCTTATGTAAGGGTTTTAAATATATTTTTTTCATAATTTTAAAATAAATGGTTTTAAAGTTATTCAAGAAATTAGACGAAAAATGACCATTCCCCCCTTATCTCCGAAACTACTGAGCCTAAAATTTTGAAAAAAAAAAATGGAGATAATAGATCTTTACCTATAGATAACAGGATAAATAAGAAGTCTATAGTGTTAACATAACACTAAAAAATGAATTTCCTTCGGAACCCTTTGCACGCGAGTCCGACTCGCACTTGGCCAGTTTTTTATTTATACCTGTACATTTACGACGACACGGTTGGCGCAGTGGTTGAGCGATCGGCTGCTGCGCTGCGTGTCGCGGGTTCGATTCCTGCACGGTACAAATATTTGTATGGCCTACAGATAGTTGTTCCGGGTCTGGCTGTTTGTGTATGTGAGTTTGTATGTTTGTGAACGCACCCACGATACAGGAGAAATTCCTAGTGTGGGGCAATGTTTTTTTTAATAAAAAAAAAAAAAAAAATGAATTTTATCAGTAAGTTCCTACTTAAACTTAGGGGAGTAAATAAACTGTGCAATGATACCACTTTCGTTTAGATGTCGCTAAATTAAAATTCGAGTTGGTGAATTATCACCTAAAGGTCAACTTAATAAAAAACTTAAATTAATGCATTCACTGACAGGTACCACACAGCCTAAGATTACCTTGAGCAAATGTTATTGCTAGGAAAGAAATTAAAATTCATCCCCTAATGTGTTTAAATAAGGAATTAAAGTATTTCCATCCATACGTCATAATTACTGATGGAAAATAGTACTTCATTTCGTACCTATATCTATCTATATCGTATATACCCATATCTAGATACTTTATAACTAAGATCTACAAAATAAAATATTATTTTCCATCAGTTAAAGCAGCCCTGAAATTTAAAATTTCTCTGCCATATTAATTCGCTTATAACTTGTACCACGCGTCAAACACACGGTTTTTCCGACAGTCAGCGCGAAAACTTTCACCGCACGTCTTCCCGAGTTTCATTGCACCTAGCAAACACACTCGAACACCCAGCCAATCCAATATCAACCTTAACACCCCCACACAAAGTCCATCACCACAGCACGATCTTCTTTGTACAAACCTCTGTCTACTTAAAATTTCTGCAAGGAAATATAGGTCTTATTTTAATGGAATTAGGGTTGGATTGTGTTTCCAAGGTGTTAGATTACACGGAAGCGAATTGCACGTGATTATGCTGATTGATATTCATTTCTTTTCTATTAACTTGTTTGGGTTTCAAAGAAATCGTTGGAGTGACGTAAGCTGCCGGTAATTCTCATTTTGATGACACTGATTGTATGCAGTTTGTGGTTTTTTGAGTGAGTTTTCTTTTTATAACTGTGGTCTTATATAATACTAGCTGACCCGCGCAACTTCGTCTGCGTCACAATTTTCATTACTGCTCCTCTCCTATTGGTCTTAGCGTGATGATATATAGCCTATAACCTTCCTCGATAAACGGGCTATCTAACACTGAAAGAATTTTTCAAATCGGACCAGTAGTTCCGGAGATTAGCGCGTTCAAGCAAACAAACAAACAAACAAACAAACTCTTCAGCTTTATATATATATATATATTATTTATATAGATTAAGAAAAAAGAAAAATTGTTTATTCCGCCCAAACAGACACACATTAAAATACACAAATAATAAAAACAACTATAAAACAAAATAAGAGACAAAAACCTCTGCCAGCCTGTGTCAGGGACGGCATTATAAAAAAGTCATTACTGTCGCGGTCATGTCATAGACAAACCATGGATAACAAAAAACTAGTTAACTGGTTGACCCGCGCAACTTCGTCTGCTCCGCTCCTTTTGGTCTTAGCGTGATAAAATACATCCTGTAACAAAATAAACGCAAAACCTCTTAAGGGGTCATTGAACTCATCATTATGAACAACTTTCACTATGGGACCAACACTGTAATCGCGCAAAATAATCGACACCCATACTTTTCTGTGCGCATAACTCGACAGAATGTACTGAACAGTTGATTTTTTTGTCCCATAGTAAAATTGTTCATAATAATGAGTATTTTGTTACACGTATTACCTTCTTCGAAAATGGGCTATCTAATACTGAAAGAATTTTTCCAATCGGACCAGTAGTTCCTGAGATTATTTTTTGGGTGAGGCTACAGGAATCGGTCTATAAATCGTTATGTACTAAGATAGCTTGCCTACTTGCATTGTTGGTTAATTATGGACTCATACTAATTAATTTCCGTTACCAGCAAAAAAATAAAAACACCGTTGAGGTTTCTATAAAACGAACTGTTACTTTACGCCCTTGTCTCACCTCCGGCGATCAGCGAGTAGCCAGTAAAGCTTCAAACTCGAAACGAGTTGGCGAGCAGCGAGTGAATAGTATAGATAGTTTTGACGCTCGGCTTTCAGCGAGGGCTTTTAATCGCAATACTCGCTCCGGCCCGCACTATTGGTAGAAATTACCGCTGTTTGGTGAGTTCTGACCGCCAAGCGAGCATCGGCGAGCGAGTGTCGCTGAGCGAGTACAATCTTTGATAGCTCTTGTCGCTGCGATCAACTAGAGGTAAGAGCCGCTCACCGGCAGTGTGAACAGCCAGCTATCGACTATGAATGTATGTGTCTCTTTTACTCACACGAGATCTATATCTTTTGTCCCTTTTTTCAGCGAGCAAATAGTCGATAGCTACTCGCTTCTTCACCGGCGGTGAGACAAGTGCCTTACTGAAGTATTTACGCGTCTCTCATCTTAATGTCATAGGTAAATCATAAAGGCAGGGTTACACACAATGGCTCGCCGTCTGATCAGAACCAGGCCCGGGTCGACGGCGTTCTGTGATCCACGCCCGCCTCAAAGAGCTGTCAGCATTAAAGACGGGGCCCGCTAGGGCCAATGCCTGCCGGGGTTGCGGGATTTATTCGAATGAGTCACCGTGGCCCTGGAACGCAAAGGGCATTAGGAGGAACACGGATGGGTTTTAGTCAGTAAGAGTCTGACACTCCCTTCTGCTCCGCCCAGAGAGGAAGGAGTCATTTGATGATTTCCCATCAATAAAAGTATATTATACTAGCTGTCTCGCTAGTCTAGCTAGTCTCTGGCTGTAAGCGGGAAATTGTCGCAAGGGAAAAAAACTCTCGGGATAGCGGGCCAAGCCAAGTTATTTAAAAAGTTGTGTCAATCGACACGAAGAGAAGAAGTATAAAACATCAATCCAAACTTTTTACAATTATAATAGTAAGAAATATATATATACTGGCTTCTGCCAGTGGCTTCGCCCGCGTGGTCCCTAGGGAACATACTCCCGGGACAAAAAGCCTATGTCCTTCCTCAGGCTCTAGACTATCTGTGTCCCAAATTTCATTTATATCGGTTCAGTAGTTTTGGCGTGAAAGCGCGACAGACGGACAGACAGACAGAGTTACTTTCGCATTTATAATATTAGTAAGAATGTATCCATCCTACCCCAATTCCATCATCCTCATAATAATAATCAATCCAGAAACATACTTTATCCAAACCGATCTTCTTGCCGGTCGCACCATGTCATCAATATTCATCCTGCCAGCCGTACTCCTAGAAGGGAGCCGTTAATCAGCCGTACCGAACTAGTGGCGGTAAATTAAACCGTTCAATTCCGGCCCGAACCGCTCCGAAGCGGTTCGAAGCGGTTACAACCGGATAAATAGGGTGGGGGCACACCGGCTCTTGAGATAATGGAGTGTGGTTGGTTAGGGAAGGGGAAATGTCACGGTGTTGGGGACCCTGATGTGGAATATAAGTTATGGGGGGATGATAGTGTGTCAAGTTGTGTATGTGTATGGTGGTTTATGATGGACTCGTTTTTATAGTTGTAGTGTACAAGACGTAAAGTATGGGTTAGATAATGATGTGTAAAGGGAGCATTGCGTCACAGTGACCATAAAAGTTGAAATAGGAGGAGGGTACCCCTATTATGGATGGGAACTCATCAAATGACTCCCGCTCTTGGCGGAGCGTGAGGGATTTTCAGACTCTTACTGACTCAAACCCATCCGTGTTCCTCCTAATGCCCTTTGCGTTCCAGGCCCGCGATGACTCTTTCGAACAAATTCCTCAACAACCAAAAATAGCTACACAATATTACTGGCTAAAATGAAGAAAGAAAAGAAAGATAGAAAAAATGTTTATTTGGGACTCGCACATAAACAGACAGATGTAAAATAAATTAAAACTAAAAGTAGTCTATTACTTAATCAATAATAAATTTAGTCTGTGTTAGGCCAAAAAGGTCCCTATCTCAGCATAGGCTGCGAAATTTAATAATAAATAACAGCGCTGGTTTTCAAAATCCACCAGTGTTGCTTCAAACAAGGGCGTTCCAGGGCCACGGTAACACTTTCAAACAATTCTGCCACCCTAGCAGAGAAGTGTAGGTACCCTTGGTGCCAGAACTTAAGTCCTTAAATCATCATTCTTAAGTACTTTTGATGCCTCAAAATGAACCTTATTTTAGGTCATCAAAAGATAGTAATTAGTATTTTATACAACTCATGTTATCTTTAATTACCTTTGTAATTTACTAGGACGTCCAGAGTTCCAGCGAAAAACAACAATTATTTGGGAACGTTTACTGGTAAACGTTCCCAAATAAAAACGTCGAAACTAATTGCTTCCATCACTCCCATTTACAATTTACACAAGCGAACGAACTAAAACGAAAAACACCACACTTCACCCGAAAAAACACTCGGCAATAATTACTTTTTCTTAATTAAGTTTTCCTCCTGGTGTGCATCAAGCCTTATTGGCGGGACGGTCCTTTCAATGCAATTGCTATTACGTACGGATCCAATAGTGTAGCGTGTCGGTCGAAACGTTTAGATTGGTTATTGGCTCGTTTAGGTGCTGTTTTGAGGATAGATATTTCAATATTTTTTGTCTTTGATTGATTGGAGTGAGCATCATCATATCAGCCAATTGCCGTCCACTGCTGAACGCAAGCCTCCCCCAAAGAGCGCAAACCATCCCGGTCTTGAGCAGTCCGCATCCATCCGCTGACAGACACATTTTCTTTAAATAAATCATCGATCCATCGTGCCGCGAGTGAGCATACCTGTATTTATACTAGCTGACTCGGCAAACGTTGTATTGCAAGAAAAAAAAATTGCGAATATACACACAAAATTTTATGAAAATCGGTCGAGCCGTTTCGGAGGAGTTAGGTAACAAACTTCGTGACACGAGATTTTAATATATTAGAAGATTAGATGTATGATTAAAATATGTCACGTCCCAGTCAAACAGTTTACTTCGCAACATGTTTCTTCTCGCATTCATCTTCTGTCTGACTGTTTATCTTTATTGTACACACTAAACCTAGAAATCTGTTGAATTAGCGCTGTATAGTCTATAACCGTTTTCAGAATCCGGTCTATATTTGTACCAAGATTTTATTAAAATCGGTTTAGCAATTTAGGTGTGAAAGTATAACAAACGAACTCACTTTCGCATTTATAATATTAAGTTAGGATTTTCCTCAGCAATCAGGACATATGGGCAGAATGATGATGAATCAGACATCATTATCAGTTTAATAACATAAGAACCAAGGATTACCTTACTATTATTATCTCAGTTGGATAACAAAGATTAACAGTAGAACTTAAAAATAGCACTTCGCCCGCGACTTCGTTCGCGAAGGGGTTAGTTGGTACTCCACGAACTTCATCTCCTATAAGTCCTCCCTATATAAAAGCTAACGTGTAAATAACTTATCAATAGACTAACCGCGACATTTTTCTTACTTAGAGTATTTTCATACCCGTCGTAACTTAAACGAAAAGTCCGATAAGCATAATTTAAAGTGTAATTTACGTATACATAACCAAACTAAATTATTAAACCATTTAAATGGATAAGGATTAATAGCATGATACCAAAATCACCACTATTCCATTCCACCCGGGTTTTGATAGAATAATTTGAACAAAAAGCGGTTATTGTGAGTTAACCATAATAGTCACATATATACCCTCGTAGACTTTTTTGTGGATATTGATGTCCTCTATAAAACTGTAGTACATCACTTTGCTCTATTATCAATAGTTTCCGCAGCGTACGCGATATAAGGATTTTTTTTCACACCTTGGGTTACATTATCGAAGTTTTCATACGGATCCCTAACTTTTTTGAAAATACTCTATAGCCCATGTTCATCAGCGATAATGTAGGATTCTAATGGTTAAAGAATTTTTCAGATTGGTCGAGTAGTTTCGGAATCTATTCAATTCAAAAAAACAAATCTTTCCTCTTTATAATATTTACTAGCTTCTGCCAGCGGCTTCGCCCGCGTGGTCCCTAGGGAACATACTTCCGGGATAAAAAGTAGCCTATGTCCTTTCTCAGGCTCTAGACTATCAGTGTACCAAATTTCATTTAAATCTGATCAGTAGTTTTGGCGTGAAAGCGCGACAGACAGACAGACAGACAGAGTTACTTTCGCATTTATAATATTAGTAAGGATTATTATAAAAATAAATATGAGGTAATCTTAAGTCTGAATCACTTTCGTGCGATTGCAGTATTCAGTGCTAAAATCCGCCTGATTCATGATAAAGAATCCACTTTTTTTTGGAATTACGATAAGCTGCCGTCGAGCGACTAGGTCAATGTCCGAGATGACTTCAATGGATTGGAATCTACTACTGGGAATTGCATCATAACTACAATGAATTAATACTTATTTGATAAATGTTATTAAAACAGTACGATTGGTAAACATTGATTATATAAAAAAACCCAAAGTGCACAGTCTCGAACAAATGCAACACTCGAAACTGTCGTCAAAACTGACATGTATCAAGTGTCATGTGCGAGTTGTGTGTAGTTATACTATAAACAATTTTTTTTGCAAATTCAACCTTACACGGATTGCTTAAAGTTGTTTTTACAAAGCAGTGCAGTATGGCGAGCGATGCGAGACTGTTTGAAACTAGCGCAAAATTATACTTCGTAGTTCTCATCTTTACACATTAAGGCTGTGTCTCTTACGCTGAGCGATTAATCTTACCTATAGATCCTCACCTAAACCTCGGTTAAAGTATGTAAAATCAAGGTGAAAGATCGATATGGACCATGTCAGGCACAGCAAGCAAAATTAGGAGAGATGAAGAGGGCTAAGTATACCTTACCTTGCTTCCCTACAAGCTTACTCCAAGTAAAATGACTAGGCAACTTCCACAATCTCCAGCTTGACATAACCTGAACAAACAAGACTAGACTCCATCCCTTAACTGAAAGATATTAATTTCCTCCACCTTATCGTCCGCGACGCAGCCATGAAAAATTATTGCTCACTTCTCCGTGTTTACGGTAGTAAAAAGTGCTTTTTAAGTTCAGGAATTAAGTTAGCTTTTGATGGTGAAGTACTGTTTTAAGGGTAAAAAGGAATGAGAAACTAAATTTCATTATTTGTGGCCACATTTTCACAATATAAATTTTGCATTTTCTGCCAAATTGAAGTGGAACTGAGCAGGCCGTATGTGCCGCATGCGCCGAGAGAAGTGGGCGAAAATAACCACGGATTGGGTCCCGAACATCAGGAACCGGCGACTTGAGACCCAAACGGAGATGGCGAGACGAACTGGACTCCTATCTACCTAAAGGATTGGGCTCAGATTGCTCAAGACAGAAGAAAGGGAGGTCTTTGCCCTGCATTGGGACACTACGGGCTTATAATAAAAAGCATTATGTGGTGTCATAGCAAAGTAAGTTGGGGAAGGCTTTGGCAGCTGATGATGGCTCTCTTAAGAGGGCACTCTAGTTGGTAACTCTTGGGCCTTTCTCCGTACAAACACATTCCGCTGTTTTCTTCGTGTATAATGCTGCTAGAGCAACGATATTTTTACATAAAATCTAGATCAAATTAATACGTGCCTCTATCATTTTCTTTTTTCCAAAACATAATTACATAAAGAATTATGACAATCCAAAAACAACAAAAAATCAGCCCGTTTTTACCGCCATGTTCAGACGACTATCAGACAAATTTGATAAGTTTTTAACAAAATATAAAATAATAGATATAGTCTTCTTCTAAAATTTGATATATTGATTATAGATCAGTCCAGTTTTGAAGAAGAAAACAGCGGAATACAAAACGTATTTTGTCAAGGTTATAGGTAAAATCAGCCTGAGCTGCAGTTGTCGCTTTCGCAATTTACTTGATAGGGCACAGTGCAACGCAAAGACAATAGTTTCTTCAAATAGTTATTTTTCTGATTCCTCGGGACTAGAGTCCCCTCTTAAGGTCATGACTCATTATACCGGTACCGCAACTGCACAGCTGCAGCACGGCGTCGCCTCGAATTTAGAATTTTATTATAATTATACCTCACTCTCCATCCAATAAGGGACGACGCGTCGTCCATATCCCGTCCGTCGCGACGGATGGCGGGCCGGCTCTAATGGCTCTAGTCCGAGGCATTGGACGTCACACACGCATTCTTAGCAGCGGCTGTATGAGCACACCGGGGTGCTTTCAGTCAGAACGAGTCGTGACAGACCCCTCAGCACATCCATGAGGATTTTTACGATGAAAAGAAAGGCAGCTGATGATGACTACCATGAATCAGGTTTATTGATTTGTGAATGTCGTTTCTTGTCTGCCGTGCACAAAAGTAGTTGTTTTAAGACTGCCTAGCACTTCGCTCGCGACTTCGTCTGCACTGATTTAGTACAAACGATTTACCCCTTGAATAAAAAAAAAATATGAATTTCCAAAAATCCCTTCTTTGTGCTCACCTACATCATTAAAGGACGCCTTGTGCATACTTCCTAGTCCCGGTGGTTTCGGCGTTGATATATCAGTCAGTCAGCTTCTTATTTAAAGTTCCCAAGAAAGACTGTCTTCGCTACTCCCGTTAAAAGTTAATTCAACCCCATGGGACTATAAAACGCACAATTAAACTCCACTCGAACGCCAGTTGCGAACATCAGCCGAATCACTAATGTTATTACTGAACGTTTATAATAGTTAACAGCTCCTAGCTCCAGAGCTCTTTACTATTCCAATAGGGCTTTTAGGATACCTACATTTATACTATAGTCTACAAGTTAATGGGCTTTAACATGGCCATGTAAATTGTTCCTGTCGTTAGTTAAGGCCAGAAAGTTTCTCTATTTTAATCAATTTGTCTGTTGGGGGTCAGCTTTCAGTTTTCTTTTTAATACGCTTTTTTCTTTATTTTTTGTATTTATTTTTATTTTTTTTTTATTATTAGCTTCACTTGTAACTATGTATGTAAGAAATCTTGGAATCTTAATTTGACCCACTTCCCGGTCTTCGATTAGGATGAAATTTTGCACACGCTCTGAGTTCTGATGACAATAAATGACTAGCTAAGAAACGTCATTACAAATCCAATATGGCGGCCTCCCCAAGATGGCGGACTGGCTGTTTGAAATCCACCCCCATGATATGGGTATCAAATGAAAGGGTTTGCTGAATGGGATACGAAAAAAATTATCACGTATCATCATCTGCCTAGCCTTTTCCTTTTCGTATAAAAATATAAAATAAAAATAATAGTTTAAAAAACTAAAAAACACGCTTTTAGCTCGCACTAAAAATTACAAAATAATTCGGACATTTAGTTTGATGAAAGAAAGCGTGGAGCGTTTATGTAATCTTTACTCCTTTTGGACAAAACGCTCCACGCTTTCATTCATCAAACTAAATGTCCAAATTATTTTGTAATTTTTAGTGCGTTTGCTCACGTTTGACCACTATCTCACCTGATGGTAAGCGATGATTTAACCGAATGCGGCTGAATACCAGTATTTTGGTTGATGCGACAGCTTATTTGAGCTCCAACATACCAGTAATTTGGTTACACGATAAAATGGGACGGAACCCTAAAAACGACGGATACGTACGTATCCGTCGTTTTTAGGGTAGGTAAAGGTAAAGGTAAAAAAGGAACCCTTATAAAATCACTCTCTTGTTCGTCTGCCTGTCCGAGTGTCACCACCGATTTTCTCAGGAACGGGTGAACCTAGCAAGTTGCAATTTATACCAGATACTGAGGTCTATAGTCCCTATTAGGTGTATAAAAATCAAGGTCCTGAGTCAACATGATAAACTAGAAATATCAATTTTGGTTAAAAGCAAGGTCTTACACACACAAAGGAAAAATTCAAAAAAATAAAAATAGTTGACAATTAAGGTAAATTTTGGTACTTATAAGTTTTCGCGAAAATCTAAATTTGCTTATATCTTTTTATCGTGTATACTCAGGACCTTGATTTTTATACACCTAATAGGGACTTATATGGTGGTACGGAAACCTTGGTGCGCGAGTCCGACTCACTCTTGAGAGGTTTTGTTTAATTGAAACCCTATCTACATCTAATAACCAACTTGTTCGCACTCAAAGTAAGTGAAACTAGCCCCATGGGACTTATCCGCACTGTTGAACTTAAATCAGGTGCAATTTGTTTAAGAGCAACGAAATCGCTACGTTTTTACTTAATACCAACTTACTTGTGGGGTCGTTAGACCTTACTGAAGGAAGAAGAACTTAATACTTTTAGCGAGCTGGAGGGCTAAAAAGGCCACTTTAGGAGAATCATAATATTAACCACACAACAATCTGTCAAATTTCATTTTCATCTTTATCGCTAACGCGTTAGGTTCAAGGTTGATTGGGAAATTTTGACAGTGACGGGTAGCGTGATTTGCTTTCTGATTCTGCTAAAGTGGCATTTTTAGACCCGCTGGTCTGTACAAACAGGTTTAAGACCTAATCCACTATGACGTGACCAATACCTTCATTATTCCATTGTGAGAGAGAGACTGAGGAAAAATAGCACTATACCTATTATTATAATATCAAATCAAATCAAATCAAATCATATATTTCAAATAAACCATTTACAGGCACTTTTGAATTGTCAAAGTCAGTCAGTCAAAAACATGAAGCTATTTGCACGTTCCAAAGCGTAGATCTCTATGGAGAAGAACGTGCAAGAAACTCCACGGACACTCTTTTATACCATGTGATGTATTACAAAAATCTTGTTAACATTATCTTTGATTGCTTCTATATGTGAGGACAATGCAAAGAACAAAAAAATATATAAACAATTCAAAATGCAGGTACAGATTAAAATAAGCCAGTGGCAGGTAAGAGATGACCAGTCTCAACTGACGGCGCCCGTTCACGAACATGACGCGTGCATCAGCACCATCTAACTCAACCATTTTGAAGGGAATCAAATGATCCAAAACACGCGCCACCATCAGCAAAACATTTGTGTGAGCATGACAAGCTCTCAACTGCCACGCTCGTTCATGTCAAACTAATTTAATAACGAAATCTATAATTACATATGTAAATGGCTCCATAGTGCTCACATTTACAAAAAATTGAAAATATGCTTCTACGTTATACAAAACTATGGTTTCAAGTAACTAAGAAAAGAAAAAAAAAGAAGGCTGCTTTATTGTGTATCCTTTGCTAATACAATAATGTAAAGAACTAATAAATAGTAGCACTATCCCTATTATTATAATAGTAGCACTATCCCTTTTTCTCAGAGGAATCGTGAAGGAAATTTAATGCCTCATCATGTAAGGACTGATGATACTCGTATTTTTTTACTTCGGTTTTATTGACCATATGTTTTTTTTTGTTTCAGGTAAGTGCTGAATTGTTTTACTACCACGGTAACTTATGGAGCTCTCTTCTAGAATAGTAAGTGATTTTTTATTTTATTTCCTGTAAGAAAAGTGCAATAGTAACCTTAACTTAATTAAAACTAAATAAATCAACAGACTCGCGTGCAAAGGGTTCCTAACGAATTTTTTTTAACATGTTATTTTAACACTACAGACTTCTAATAGGTGTTCCTGTTATATTTAGGTAAATATCTACTATCTCCATTTTTTTTTTCAAAATTTTAGACTCAGTAGTTTCGGAGATAAGGGGGGGGGGAATGATAATTTTTCGTCTAATTTCTTGAATAACTTACAACCATTTTTAATAATTTTAAAATTATGAAAAAAATATAATTGAAACCCTCACAGTAAGCCCTTTCATTTGATATGTCACATGATATTGTTCAAAAAACTTTTTTTTATAAATTTTCCAATTTGATCCCCAAAAGTGACCCCCATACTAAAAATTTAATTATTTACGTAACATGTCCGTGTTTGGGTCACAGAAGTCCATATGTGTACCAAATTTCAACAGAATCGGTCCAGTGGATCCGGAGAAAACTGACTGTGACAGACGGACAGACAGACAGACAGACAGTCAGTTAGACAGACAGTGATCCGAGTGATCCTATAAGGGTTCCATTTTTTTTTCGGAACCCTAAATATGCTAATGTACCAATTTTTTTTGCGTTTTCCGTATGTTTAAATGATGTAATTGGATGAATATCTGGAAATAAACAATTTCCTTCCATTTTAATTCTGATCTCGTAGAAATGCACTTTACATTTTTCTTTCGATACATTACTTCTGTATTGAATCCATTGAACTTGGAAGTTATTTTATGTTTTTTCCCTATTTTATTTATCAATGTTTTCTTTCTGTATTCCCAACAGCAGCGTCTCAAATTAAGAAACACTTTTAGGAGTTCATCCCTTTAAGGAGGCATAAGGTATGGGTCAGACTGTAAGCGATGCGCGGTTTTGCAACGGGAGTTTATTAATGCCTGTATTAAATTTATTATTTCGAAGTTAAACTGTAACTGTGACGTAATTATGATGTAACCTAACGGCATACGATTTGTCAAATAAGCGCTTGGATTATTAATATCAGGATTTAATGCTGAAATAATGAAAATGCTTCAAACATTATTTAGTTTTTAGTTTAAGGCTAGACACATTTATCATCATACCCTCTGAAAGCCCGTAAGCCCCAACCGGGGCCTAATCGTATTGTCCTACTATTATCTTGCGTGCTGGGTGCCTCACGGGTTAAGAAACAGACATAGAGGATGTCTTGCTTACGGAAATAGTGGACCGTTACTGCGTTGATTAATTCATTTATTAACAAAAACATTGTATAGTAAGTAAGATCAGAGTATCAATTCTACTAATTTTTAAGCAACGTTTACATTCGCATCTTAGTCGTTATCTGTCAAAGCTTAGGGAAATTAGAGAGGCTTTTGACAGATTCCGACTAAGATGCGAAAACGAATGCTAACTATCTTTCCAGTTTCCATATATAATCCGCCATCGCCTAAGCTCGCTAGCAGTCTAACCTAGCCTTACCAATAAATGCCGCCTACTTAACAGTCCAATAGGCCGTCAATGGAAATAAGATAATATTTTCCCTATTTTTATTGCAGGCGCACCCCTAGTCGACGACAGAGCATCAGTCGCCCCTCTAGGCTGATATAAATTCCTTTTCCTTATTTTCTTTTTATTATTTCTGCAATATTGTTTAGTTAGGTGCTTAGTTGTTTCTGTTGTATGTGTCGTGTGTTTTGTGAGGGGCTGGGCAGAAGTCCAAGTGGGGGTAATATAAGCTAAGGTACTTTATTAAGGCGTTAATAGTCGAGAGAGGTTGTTTGTTTCTACTTCTTGTGTAGTGGTCAACAGGAATTCTAGTTATGTCCAGTTCCTCTGTTAGTTTTTATTAGCTCGTATTTTCCCACTGTCCATTTCTTAATCTTTCCATTTCTCTGAAAGTTTCGGTTCTACTAGCTAAGGCTTGAAAATGATGTCTAAGATTTTCCCATCTTCTCTACGGTACTCACGATATACGGTAGGTACATTTTATCTAAAAATAAGAGGGTTAATTTGATCCGGTCCGTACACAACGCCTTGGTTGTTGTGCTAGTTGGTTGGTGATAAATATCCTACTACTGAAAATATATCTCCCCTTTTGTACTGTACCATTTTTTGCCCGCCACTTCGTACGCGCACATCCCGTTTTTTCCCGTTCCAGTAGGAATTTCGGAAAATCCTTAGTGCTCCCCTACACTCCCCAAGAAACCTACATGCCAAATTTCAGCTTTCTACGACCAGTAGTTACGGCGTTGTCTGTCAGTCACTCAATCGGTCAGTAACGGAAGAATTTTATATTAAAAAAGTATTGTATTTACTGCATTACAGAATGATATGAACTTTTAAGACATCTTCTCTGCATCCATGGTCATAATGAGAATCCTTCATACCTCATTTCCATTATCAGGCGTAAATTGTCATTTCTCTCTAAAGTTACAAACGAACTCACAATACTTTTCATTTCTCAAAACGTCAGTATTTTCAACAACATGTTGAAAATACTGAGGTTTTGAGATCAATAAAATGTCAATCAATAAAAGGTCTTCTACACAGATGTAATCCAGCGTTAAATCCAATCCGATCCAAGGTGACCTTGCCGGATTGCATCCGTGTAGACGGCAGATTCAATCCAAATTCAAACAAAATTCGCGGATGGAAACCAAGCAACCACTAAGGTCACCTTGGATGGGACATTGGATTACATCCGAGTAGAATACGTTTAAGATAGCAACATCAAACAAGTGGACAATATACATAATGTACTAGTGGACGTCACGCGGTTTCACCCGCGTAGTTCCCGTTCCCGTGGGAATACGGGGATAATATATAGCCTATGTTACTCCCTGATAATGTAGCTATCCATTACTGAAAGAATTTTTAAATCGGTCCAGTAGTTTCGGAGCTTATTCATTTTAAACAAACAAACAAACAAACAAATCTTTCCTCTTTATAATATTAGTATAGATTATTATAATAGTAGTCATCAGTGCTCGGTTATTAATCAGATTGCATTGTTTGTTCTATTCGCAGACGTGTTGCTAAATAGGGCGCGAGGTATAAGCGGTAGCGGCGTTTAATCTTACTCATATGTTAATGATATAGTCAGGATATTGGGATGTTTGTTGAACAATCATGTCTCAACGGCTAAACGTCTACGGCACAAGTGTCGTCTATGCCCTTGAGACTTAGTTGATCCCGGTATTACGGTCCCTAGGGATATCTAATTTTCGACATTCACGTGAGCGACGCCGTTGGAAAAAGCTAGTTACCTGAATGGGTTGAGCTATAATGATGACTGCTGTAAGCGTTATCGGTTGGAAACGCAGGGGATTACTCAAAAAGCCATTCTAGATGTTGTCCGAACATCTCTAACTGTCTTTATATTCTTCTCAGATCATCAATTCATTAATGTAATTTTCATTGTTGATAGTATTTAGTTATTCATATATCTACTGCTAAGTTAACAATATTTTTGAAAAACTAAGGACGATAAAACGAACTTGTCAAAAGTATTCGGTTTACTTAACTTACTAAAAAAATATAAAAATGGAGTGCTCGGAAATTTCTTATACAAAAATCATGTCTGTTTTCCATGGTCAATAACGTAGTGGAATAAATCTACCAATCAGGCCGAATTCTCTCCTCTGATATTCTCTTCATATTTTTCTCACATACGGCTTCATCTGTGCACTTAGACCACAGCCCCGTCCGCGATGCATCGCAACAATCCGACCGGTACACTGCGTTGCAAACAAAAGTGCCCAGTTCAATTCGACTAATGGAGGGAGATAAGCTCCCTCGCATTACCGCTTCGTTCCAGCGTACACTTCAGGCCGAGAGTGTGTGCTCAAGGTATGATAATGCACGCAAGTGTACGGATTGTGTGATGTTTAGGGAGATGACAGGTCTGAGTTTGACAGGGCAATGAAGGTTCTTTATACAATAGGGGTCAGGAAAAGAGAGAAGGTAGGAAGAGAGAGAGAGCGGTATACTTGTAGCAGCATCTACGCCGCCTCAGATAATCTAATGAAGCGAATTTTTTACGGCAAAAAAGTATCGTAGCGTCATATATCCCGCCAGCAGCGAACTACTGCACGAAATCTTGCATCGCGGTATCAGAGGTTTACATGCCATTTGAACATATACATCAGTCCGAATATCGACTATCGGGTAGTTGCCCACCGGACACAACAACCGTCCGGTTGGAGGATCCTCTCTTTTCTATGGAGGTTTGCGGGACTCAACTCTCTGTACCGCTACCTCTATATACTTTGATGACGCATATGATGTAGGTACTATTCATATTATCCACCACTCTTGTTTGACTGGTAGTGAATACTTAGGTATCAAGTCCGTCTTTGTAGCTAGAAGTTTAAATAAATAAATAAAATGGTCTTCAAAGTATTTTACTCCTCATTACTAATAAATAATAATATAGTATATATAATATAATATTATAAAGAAGAAAGATTTGTTTGTTTGTTTGAAATGAATAGGCTCCGAAACTACTGGACCGATTTGAAAAATTCTTTCAGCAATGGTTAGCTACATTATCAGGGAGAAACATAGGTATTTTATCCCCGTACTCCCACGGGAACGGGAACTACGCGGGTGAAACCGCGTGACGTTCACTAGTTCCCAATAAAATTGGAGATGGCAGACTTCCAGAAACTTTTATGTTCAGTGGTGGACATTTTCGTTGCAAACCGTGTACTTACATTAGCTACATTACAGCTTTGCTATAAAGTAGCCTCTATACTTTGATGCTATTACAAGCTACTTTGTCTTACAAAAAAAAAACCGGAAGCTAAATGCAGTATTCATCATCACCATCATCATATCAGCCGAAAGATGTCCACTGCTGGATATAGGTCTCCCCCAAGCGTCGCCACAACGACCGGTCCTGTGCGTCTCGCATCCATCGGCTACCCGCGACCTTCACCAGGTCATCGGTCCACCTTGTGGGAGGCTGAAATGCAGTATTGCAATAGCTTAATTCCTTCTAACAATCAGTCTGCCTGGACTTTTCCCAAAACTTTTTGGTTCGGCTTTCAGTCTGACCGGATGCAGCTGATTACCTGTTTTTTACATGGAGCAACTAACTGACCTCCACAACCCAGGAACTGGGTAATACGATATCCCTTGTCAAAACTGCAGTCAGATTTTCTGGCTTCTGACTATCAAAGACGTTTAAATGAGAGCCGTAACTGCTTTCCGAGGCACAGAGGAAATTCGTTAAGTAATGGCTGACCACCCATCCCCGGATCGACCTCGGTAAACGTAGCTTCACCGCGAATATCAACCCGCGTTAATATCTAGCCACAGTCCCCTCTTAAATCTACTACCAAAGCTTGAATAATCCAGCGATACATTTAATGCATGATTCGACGCTCACTAATCGGCCGGTAACACATTCCATACGAATGCAAGGCACGTCCGCACGCTTTTGAGTGCCGGTTTCGACTGACGTGATTCGTGAATGGCACGCTGAATTGCGTGCGGGTAGATAGAGATATTTGAGTTGGTTGCTTTGTTGTGGTGGGGATAACGCGTTTGAGCGAGATTAGAGTAGGTACTTTGAAATTTTGCAGGATTATTTGCACCTGATATACTTATTTTGCGGCTTTGCTTTTCAGAGGTATATTCTAAGTGATTTTCCATATTGGCCCGTAAGTTTAATTGAGAGGATAAAGGCTATACATAGGAACAAACTCAATAATGTATTCCATGTTTGATAAGAGCGGGATATCGATTTCAGACCATTTAGTTCTGAGGCTCTACATAAGTAAAATTCTGTTAGCGGTAGTGGGGCGAAGTCAACTGTGAAAACATCAAAATGTATGGCATTGACAAGCACTGTCGAAATGTCACGTGATAAATCCCTTTTATTTCGGCATTTCGTCAATACCACTTGCTGATAGAATGGCACTTTGTCTAGATCGGTGGTTCCTAACCATTTTAATATTGTTACCCCTGTGACCTATTAGGAAAACTGATTTTACCCCGACCTTAAAATGGTATTAATACAAACAATACAAGCAAATACAAATAACTTTATTAATCACAAATCAATCAATAAATTTGTGTGAATTAGATTAATCAGTTTAATAAGATTTTGAATTTTTCGCCTATTTTCACAGTCGATGTTAACAATCGATATATCGATGTTTTTCATGAAACATCGATGGTTTGATGTTTACAAATTTAAACCATATAACGATGTTGGTGTATTTTCTCAACATGCCCCATCCCTAATGGCGAGATGACCGCGTCGCGACGGCAGCTAGAAAAACGTATTTTATTCGATTAGGTCTTGATTATTTAGGTTCTTTGTTACCCCCACAGGATAGCTGATTTACCCCCGCGGGGGTTATAATATTAATTACCCACAGGTTCGGAATCACTGGTCTAGATCCTCTGGTTTTCGCTCAATGTTATCTTTAACTGTCAAAATTACTGAATGATCAACAACTTTATTTCTGTTAAGGCTCACTTGAAATTCATCAGCAAATTGTGCAATAACTAGGTGCCATTTATAACTATTTATTCCTATTACCTCATTGTTACATTATCAAAAGCCTAACCTTACGCTAATTACAATGATAAATATTACATATCGCTGTTATCACCAGCCGAATGTTTACAAGTTCTCGAATACAGTGCACACTGAGATAACGGTATCTCGGCCTATCACAAGCGGAATGTTTTAGCCACAGTATCAAACCGACCACGGTGTAAAATACACGGGAACAAGAATCAAATAAAGTTGAATTAAAAGTGCTGAGTTATCAAACGATCACAACATTCAAAATACTACAGCAAAACAATTTAACGCAAGGGGAAACTACTATAATCCTCACAAATAAAAAGGGGTCCCGAAACATTCAGAAGTATCAAAATGGATTTCTCAAATAAAGTGGTAATAGTAACTGGAGCTAGTTCGGGAATTGGAGCGGCGTCGGCAATCCTCTTTGCAAAACACGGAGCAAAACTAACACTAATCGGCAGAGATGAACAAAGACTCAAAAACACCGCAGACAAGTGTCAAGCAGCCAATGGATTAATACCTCTATGCCTCAAATTAGACCTCACAGCTAACGGAAGCTGTGCCACAGTAATAACCAAAACAGTTGCTCAATATGAAAGAATAGATGTCCTAGTGAACTGTGCAGCCAAAATGCTTATGGGATCACTTTTCGATGACAGTATAGACACGTTCGACGAAATGATAGACATCAATCTTCGTGTCCCTTACAAACTAACTTACCTAGCTTTGCCTTACTTAGTCAAAACTAAAGGGAACATAGTGAATTTGCATGCGACGAAGTATACGAAAGTTATACATGGATTTTTACCTTATACTGTGACAAAAGCTGGTCTGGAAAGGTTCACTAGAACTGCAGCTGTTGAACTAGCATCTGAAGGAGTAAGAGTCAATGCTGTGCAACCTGGACTAACGAGGACGAATATTTTAATGAATTTGGCAATGGGCGAAGATGAAATGCAGTATGTTTATGATCGTTTGTCGAATAAAATGAAGATTTTGGATCCTGAGGAGGTTGCTAAGATGGTAGTGTTTGTGGCTAGTGAAGTGTGTCCAAATCTTAATGGTTCAGATATTGGACTGACTGCTGCTTCGTCGTTTATGTGATAGTGTCATGGCTTAGACTCTGGACTAAGTGAATGGTTTAAAACACAGTGAAATGTGAGAATCTAGTTGTACATTATTTTATTTGGTCAGACTGAGATAAAAAACTATGAAATATTTTTTGTTTCGAAATATAAATTGTAAGTGCAAGTGACTTTGTAAAGTAGGATTTTTAGTTTTTTTTTTGTATTAAAAAACTCGTAACTTACCGACTTGGTTTTTATATCATTTTTGAGATTGGTACCGTGGCGTGAGAGCTTGAAATATAAAACTAACTTAAGGAAAGTAATAAGAATCTTGCGACTTTTCTTTTTACCGTCTTGATCAGATTATAGAGAAAATGTGGTGCGCAACTACTCGCACTTGAATTTCACTACTTCAACTTTTATTTAGCGTTTTAAAATATGTTTCAAATGTTGCTTTTATGAAGGTTTTTATAAATTTCTTATCGCTTTTGTCATGGGGGAGATATGTTTATCGACTTGATAACAATTTGTTCTAATAATGATTGTGTATTATTATTGTTATTTGAAACAAGATCAGGAAGTCAGATTATGAAAGAGCCAATCCCAAAAAAATATCAAATAGCTGACATAATATTTTGGCATATGTTGTATCGAAATCTAAAACAACCGCAAAATTCGCTTCAATATTCCCGAAACCGGCAAATGTCATTGATATGCAGCGCTCGATCGACGTTGACGGACAGGCAGACACTGACGGTTGCACGAATATAGACACAGATTACATTACCTTATCGAGAGCCATCACATCTGATGGGATTACTGGATTATCGGTCTGGTTAATGTCGAGATTGACCAGACCGTGTCAGTATTAGCTGTTGGGTGAATTAATCTTTGATTGTGGTTTTTATTTTTAGAAAAGGTTTCTTCTTTACCTATGAGTAGAGTTGTGGATTTTCTACTGAACTATCATTACTATCAATACCATATTAAAATACTATAAAGCTAAAGAGTTTGTTTGGTTGAATGAGCTAATCTTAGGAACTACTGGTTCGATTAGAAAAATTTAGTGTTGGATAGCCCATTTATTGAGGAAGGCACGGGAACGAAGTCACGGGCACAGCTAGTTGAATCATAAGTCCACCTGCATCATATAATAATCTTTGTTGTTTCCTTTGTAACTCGTGTTCATTTTTTATCAAAGTAATATAGTTGATTATTTTAACATCTGGCAGTTTTGTTATCAGTAAACTTATCAGTTATCGGGAACACTAAAATTAATTAAAATTTTATATCATCTGGAGCACATTGCTAAACATCATAAAAGCTTCCGTGGGTGATGATTGGGTTTGGGTGTGCTAATCAAAGTATCGGAAATACTCGTACCTTTAGGAATATTTTTAGTCCGTAAAGTTAAGGTATTCAACTAAAAGAAAACTTATCAAGTGCGAGTTTTTCTTATAAAATCTCAGCTTTGTGAGCTTGAAAATACCGGAGATTGCTTTTATCATATTTTTATTTGCAAAATTTTAGTTAACTATTATTTTCTCATCCATAATTTGTAATATCTGTCGATTTAAAAGAATTTTATTCTAAATATTGTCGAATTTAACTAGCCCTTAGTTAACATATGCCTTAGCTGTTACACCAAATCTCCACTCTTCTATTTGCTAGTATTTCATGAAAATGAGGAAAACTCTATCATAAGTTAGCTTCATCAATCTTAGACCGCCACGCTCGTTCTTATTAACAAAATAGCTTTTTGCAATCAAATAAGTAAAACTTTGAATGGACTGCCCTATCTCTTAAGTTTAAACTTTTAATCAACTTGGAAAACCACAGTCTTTGAGAGATTGCACAAGATTGAATTAAGAAGAGGTTTTGAAAGATAGAAGAGGAATTGTTTAATCGTTTGATGAAATGATTTCAACTCTGGTAATCTTTGAACAAAAGAGTGCATCACCAGCAGTACAGTCAACTATTTTATAGGTATCATAGGCTTTTCGCAGATCCACGAGAATTTACTTTTCTTGAATAACGAAATTACAGACAACTTAAATTCCATTGTATCAAGTTCTGATCAAAATATTTCAAGAACAAGCTAAAGTAATTAGTATTAAGTAATTAGTATTGGTATTAGTATTGCCGTATGATGCTGTCGGCCGGTGCCGTATGGTGCCGTAAATGAATTATACCATCCCTTCACTTCCCGTGGGTGTCGTAAGAGGCGACTAAGGGACTCGCCAGAGAATGGGCAACAGCGTTCTTTGTAAAACTCAACACCATGCACTGCGATCGCCAACCCTGCCAAGCGCAGAGATTATGGCAAACCCCCCCCCCCCCCCCATTGTGAAGGCCTATGTCCAGCAGTCGACGTCTTTCGGCTGATATAATGATGATGATGATGTTATCTATATATAGGATATGAAAAGAAAGCAGATAGTTAAACAACGTTTGAATAAAAGATCAATGTACTCCCATTGAAGATGAAGACTAAGCTACGAGAGAAAACGAATAAATATCTAAGCGATGACGACCAAAATAAAACGATCGCCCATAAAACTTTTTACAGCCATCTGTTGCATCACATCAAACGCCAAAATATTCAAAATTAATCATTTCTATAGCTACCGTCATTCACTTACATGCAGGAAAACTTTGTTCCCCGTTCCCAGTCAAACTTATGTACTATTTAAATGGCAGTCCTATATGGATAGACGAGAATTTAATGAGATTTTTCTTTTCTGGATATGCTTTCGGCGTTTCAGCAGATCTATGTGTGTTGAGAGTAGCTATTCTAACAAACAATATGTCACCAAATTTGAGGAATATTCAAAAATTAGGTATCGATCCTCAAAGATTCTAGAGTTCAAAGATTCTTCTTAGGACTCCTGGCGTTGAATATTCGTTGAATTCTTGCTTTAGAATCAAAACTACTTGCACTAGTGCTTTTATCTTTCATATCTGCAACACCTTGTGCTGTTTTATTATCTGTAACAATTCAGCATTTTTTGTTATGAAACCGTTCCCTATCGATTTGGCACAATTATATCATCAAGGTGTGGTAGATTTAATGTGACAGTTAGGATTAGATACATTATTATGTCCAGCTGTTATCTGATTACTGCAGTGAGCTATAATATGATTGATGCTTTTTTAGTAGCAGAAGTTTCAAGTTCGTTAGCACTTGTTGCACTTTTCGCTGCACATTAGCAACTGTTAATCATTAAATTGGACAACACTTGTCTTATCAATTTATCTGGATGATTAAAGAGCATAAAATACCACGAGCATGTATTACCTAATTACTATCATCTATTATCGCTTGCCGCTTTTTCACCTGAAATTCGAGGCAAGATCGAGTGATTGGTCAAATTTTACCTCTGTAGCCAGTAATGTAGTGTAACTTGCATGCCAGTTGGTTGCAGGTGGAAACGGGGTCTTACAATAAACTTTCCAGAGTTTGTGTTTCCTGATTTTGGTAACCCCCAAGGTTATCGTCTTTCAAGAGTGATTAAGTTACTTCTTGGTAAGTATGTATACTCCAATATCGTACATTGTGATTCTTTACCATCAGGAGAAATAGTGATGTTCACGACCCCATTTTGATATAGATTTCTATCTATACATTACGTGGTTTCCGATTCTAAGCTTGTGGCATATATTAATGTTAAAACCACAAGCAATAATAATCTCATAATCCTACAAATCAGTTTCTTTGAAATGCTTTACAGCCTTAATTAAAGCAACATTGTTGTTTTTGTTTTTATGCACGTTTTCCCTATTAGTGGTGGCAATAATCGTTAATTTCAGTTTACCAGGCTTCCAATATCTGGAAGCTATTAATTTCGTTCTAAGATATATTAAATTGTTTAAGTTGTTTATTTGTTTGTGCTTTAGGGATAGTTGCTCAATAGTGAGAAATTTATAACTGAAGAATAAAGCTGTTTGACATATTTTCAATTTTTTTCAATTATTCCTCTTTCGGTTATTTATTATTTGGATAAAAGTTACTTCAGGAAGGATAATTCGTCTGTACAGCATTGAAGAATATTGAGGAATTGCGGAACTAGGCACAATCCTCAATTTCTTAGCAATAATTATATCCTAAACATTTCAATACAAATCATTGCATAACGTTTTACTATCGTTTCGAAATCTTTTACCAACATCCTTAGCCCGGCAAACCTATCAAAACCCAATAACTTTAGCGGTCTGTCAAACACGGATCGATTTACAACCGTATCACATCCACCATACGGTATAATATTGAATGGCAAGCATATACAATGGCTAAAGCTTGCCGGCAAGGTTGGACTAAAGCCAAAAACGGGGTACCACTTTAGTAAGACACTTCGGACGATGTACTTTTCGTTGTAAACGGTACTTTAGTCTTTGAAAGGTGAAGATTTCGGGGGTCGGGTTTAGCTGGTTCTTTAGCTAGTTAAAAATATTCAGCTACTAATAGTTCGTGTAATTTATTAGTAATGATAGTATCGCTTTGTAAAATCTAAACATTCCTTCCTGTCTTTTTTTCAGTTTACTATTTTTTCACTTGACTTTCTTTTAATACTGATTAATTATGTTTTAGTTGTTTGTTTTTTATTTAATTAATGGGATTGACATTCATGTTGTCGGTTTGCGGTCGCATTGGTTGTGTTGTTTCTATTTTTCGGCCAATTAAGGGAAATTTCTGTTGACTATATTAATGTGTGATTGTGTTATATGGTAGGCAGGTCTCTTATATTCCTTTTTCTGGGATTTCTTTTCATAATAATGTTTTCTGAAACTCTTAATGTTAAGTTAATTGTTGTCTTTAACTAACAATCCATTTTCTATGGTTACTGTAACTAGCAGTTTTAAAGTTCTGTCTGTTTAATTGACTGCATTTTCTACTTTCTCAAACATGATATCAGTTATAGCCATAGCATTAATTACACCTTTGTGATGTTTTGATATATTATTTCATGTGATGCCAATTAAAACTAGTGTTTATTGCTGACTAATGCTTATTTACTGCGACTTTCCAATCGGTTCGGTCCCTGTTAGCGTTTTATTGTTTTGTGATTGTTTATAGCTTCGAATGTTAGTATATTAATAGATTTGTACTGCACAGTACAATAATCTTATGATATAAATTCTTGTGTGACATTTGTATGTGAAACAATAGCGTCCTTCAAACGAGTTATCTGTTAATTTTTGAAGTTATTACAAGCATCAGTATTCCATTTAATGTTTAACGCCATCAGAAATGCATATGTCGAAAACAAAAAGTAAACTTCACTGACTGAAACTCTATAAATTGAATCAAACAGATTGAACACATCGATATGAAAATAAAAAGTTAAATCGCGAGGGTAGTCGACGAAAAGTTTAAATTTCCGGACGCGCTAGCTCGCGGGCGTCATTCTGTGATCGACACGCGGGCCGAGAGGACGTGTCGCGGAAATTAACTTTAACGTTCACGGGTACAGATTGCCGTGATAGTGGAATAAAAAAATATGGTTTTCAGTACACTATTGTGCCAATTGGATCGCAATAGTGCAAGTCTGCAACTACGACCTTTCATTTCGAATTGTATTTTTGTTTTGTTGAATTAAATAACGATGCATAGCTAGGTGAGAGTTATTTCAAAGTTTTTAACTAGTTTTTGTTAGTTTGAAAAAAGTTAACAGACTCGCGGTCCAATCGAATGAGGTTAACCTTCGCATGGCAAAAAGCTTGTCAGACTGATTGAGTGACAAATAATAATATCATTAGTAATCCGTAATTTTACTGATTTAAGGTTAATAAGCAGATTCAACTCATTCCGACTGCTACACTCGTAGACATAGAATTCGTATACCAGACGGGGAAACCGAATAGTCTGTTCTGTGACCTAAGCACTGCATATAAATCAGTAAAAATGTTTGCAATTGTTACTAAAAGAGACGCGATACTCCTCTTAAGGTTATTAATATGTCTTGTGTCCCATATACCTATGGTCATACTCTCACTTATGCTCGTAACGACTTTGTATCCAATGGCAATAAACTTCACTCGTTGTGACCTTAACCTGTGTTAGAAAGCGTGTTTTCTCTTGGTTGCCATGTACATTCAACAACAACAGTTGCATAGGAAAATTAACTTAACATGTAACGTAAATGACTGGACCTTTGTAAAATACGAAACAGATACAGACGCCAACACAAGTACAACAATCTGTCAATTTTTTTAAATAGATTTTCAACTTTATTGCTGAAGTGATTAGGATCAAGTATGTACCTGGCAGGTGCACTAAAACGGTCAAAATCAATCTGCTTAATCTTTTCCTAACTATTTTTGGGTCGGCTTTAAGGTGGGTCTATGCTAGACGAGCCGAGCACGAGCTGAGCGCAAGCCGAGCCGCTCTACTCGCGGTGTCAAGTGTGGACCTACAATGAGTCTACAACAATCACTCTCCTCGATGCGATGCAAATCTCTTTGTGTTCGTCAAAAAACCGACAATAGGCGGAGCACAGTCGAGCACGAACCAAACGCTCGAAGCGCGCTCGTTCGAGGCTCGTAACTCTGTCCACACTACACGAATTTTGGCTCGGCTCGTGCTTCGCTCGTGCTCGGCTCGTCTAGCGTAGACCCACCTTTAGACTAACAGGATGCAGCTACAACCATACGTGAAGCTCCACGAACTGCGACCTGCCAAGGTATAGGAATGGGGTAATACGTCGATACACCTTTCATTTTCCGTACACACCGATTCATTACTCGTAAAGATTGTCAAAGATCTCCATAATTTCAGTCGGTATCAAAGGCTTGACGTGCTTTTCGGGCCACGGAGCGGTGGTCTCTCTATGTAATGGTCGACCAGCTATCAAAAAATCAACCTCTACAAGTGTTGTTGCACCTTGAAGATCGATTCGTGCTGCTGTTAATTTTTTCGGTTTCGTTTTCGTGTTTTTTCAGTTTATGGTACGGAACCCTTTGTGTGCGAGTCCGACTCGCACTTGGTCGCTTTATTTTAATAGACCCTACATCAATCGAAGAGGTAAAAAATCAGTATAAACTAGTTTCACTTTACAAAATGCACTTTACATTTATTAAACTCGTATAAAACTGTGTGAAAATTCGCAAAAAACGCTCGTCTTATTTATCTAACGATAATAAATTAGCGTTGTTAATACCCGTTACACTGGTATTATCATTTTGACAGCAGTGTAATCTATGTCATTACGGTGAACAAGATAGATAACCGTGTTTCACGTTTATTTAATTTTTTATTTCACGTTTTGGTGTTTTTTTTTTGTGTTGTAGTTGCGTGGTAATTATAAAATGATAATGATGAATAATAATGGTGATGAATGATAATGGTAATGAAAATAATCTATTAACTATATACACTCATTAACACGAAATTATATATAAAAACAAAATAAATCATTGGGAAAAGATCAAAAGAATCAGCATTGCCATTCAACGCGGCAATGCTGCCAGTGTTCTGGGCACTTTTGCCACTGACAGCGATGTGGATTATTTTTTTAATGGTAATTGTTAAATTATATTTATTTTGTATGTACATTAAACATAACACTTTAACTCGTCAATCTTTTTTGGCTATTTTAAACTAGATGAGGCCGGTAGTTCTAGCTGACTAACCTGAGAAGAAACACCGAAACAAACTCAGAGGTCAAAGGCTCTTTTGAAGTCCATACAATAATACTGGTCCAATCATATGACATCCATGTAGGTTAATTGTCTTCGTAGTTTTTGACACTGTGTAACTATATCTCTATTAAATCCCGCCTTTATTTCATAAAACGGAAGATAAGCAGGTACGTACTAAACGTATTTTGCGAAAGATGGTTCAAGTCTCGTGTACTTAAGTTGTGATGTCATTAAAAATAACCGGGTAAAAATTCAGGCTCAGGTTATTATTTGAACAGGTATAAAAATATTACTTTAATAAGTGAAGATGAAGAATTAACTCCTGCTGCCTTTTTTAGCACGTTTCAGTGATTTGTTTACATTTTTGCTCTCCAAAATGAAAAACAGGTTTGACTGAATCGCTCAATCAAACACCAATTTTGTTTGGAGCTATTGCTTGCTTATTTTCTGGCTGTCTGCCAATCCACAGAGAAATTTTGAAGAAGACATATAAACAGTAATATATGTACAACAACAGTGGCTAATTTTTCGCATAAAAAACGGATAAAACATTCTCTAGCATATCAGTGCACAATTACTTACTATAATTACACGCATTTTTCATCATTGTTTCTGCACCCAAACATAAATTGAAGACTCCCGGCCAGTCTCAGCAGTATACAAATCAGTGCAGAATTATTTGCTCACTGTTAAAATGTCACATAACTCGAAAATTAATTAATGTTGGAATTGCAGTGTACGCCGATGAACGACCGAATCGTTTCTTAGTTGCGTATTTATTGTAGATGAAATGATTCAGGGTGAAATGATGCTCAGCTTGGAAATAATTTAGCTATGTTCCGGCAATGTGCCAGGTTTCGCCCCCGATTAAGTCTTCACCATTTCACTCGGCTGTGTCCTATCAATGGTCGGTTTTTGGCTGCGAAACAGACTTTCGCAACATCTCGGGTTCATCTTTTTTTATACTTGTTTTTGTTTGTTGGAGGTTTCGAATGTATTATATATATAAAAGAAAAAAATCTTTTACAATGTTTAGAACAAATAAATTCAGAAAATTAAAAAAAATATATATTCAAAGAAGATGTTAGGTACCTCTTTTAATATTATTTTAGTTCTCATCACTATATCAAATCAAAGACTTTTTTACAGCACTCTGTCATTGATAGTCGAGTTAGCGAAATGAAGCTTAAAAATATACGTATTAATTACATCTCGTCAGTTACAACAGTACAACATTATTACATCCGAAACTTTAACTAATGAGCGTCCAAATAAGATCTTTTCAAATACTTTTCACCTTGACATCTCTAAAGAATCAGTTTTTTTAAAGAAAAAAAGCTCCGACGCAGCGACGACGAAATAAAGGGGAAGCTCCATTAAACTTTTGTAAAGGTTCCCAGTTTTGTCTCTTTTATGAAAAATTTAAAATTTCACTTTATCATTTCTAGTGTTTCGCTTTAACTTTATTTTTATATTGAAAAAAAAAAGGTTTCTGGGTTAGGTATTGATTTCATGAATATTTTAAAAGTAAGACGGAAGAAAGTTTCTTTGGTTTTGTCATTTTGAGTATTTTAATCTCTTTAAGTTAGTTCTTTTTGATGGTACTAGTAATGGAAAGAAAATATTCACTTTCTATAGTTAGTTTTGGACTTGAAAAACTAGTAGATACCTAGGTATATGATTTATACAGAAACCAACTCTCAACTATGGGAGTTTGGACATTCAGTCCATTTTGTCTTGACGTGGGAGTCGTTCCAGCTACTCTACACATCGAAAGCGTACTTTTAGGGTTCCGAAGATCCGTAAGAAACGGAACCCTTATAGGATTACTCGGGTATATGTCTGTCCGTCTGTCTCACACGCAGTTTTCTCCGGATGTACTGGGCCGATTCTGTTGAAATTTAGTTCACATATGGACTTCTGTGACTCAAACACGGACGCGTTACGTAAATAAATAAATTTTGAGTATGGGGGCTTTAATTACATTTTTTACATCATTTTAAAATGAACAGTTTTGAAGTTATCCAAAAATTTTGACCAAAAATAACAATCTTGAAAAAAATGCAGGTAGCAGAAAAATTTAAATACAATATAACTTCTTATATTATAAGAAGTCTTTAGTGTTAATATATAGTGATAAAAATTACATGTTACAAAAATGAAATTGGTTCGGAAACCTTTGCACGCGAGTATGACTCGCACTTGGTCGGTATTTTAATATAGCAGTGCGATAACAAAGTCACTTTTATCGATAACAACTGCATTCATATAACAACAAGCAGGTTTAACAAACATTTATTTTCCGATAAGTTCCAAATCAGTTTATGCAGCTGTTTAATTAAAGTATTTATAAATACAATTTATCATTGGCGGTTGCAAAATTCACTTTAATCCCGTATCTTAATGCCGCTCGTATGGCAAGCAAAACATATTACAATATCATTTCAAATTCATTAATGATATTGTAATAGGTTTTGCTTGAGTTATTATTGATGCTGATAATAAAATGGCTGGTTTTAAACATCAAAATTGTAAGATGGTAGTTGTAGGTTATTTAGAGAGTATTAACCAGGTTTATATGTATAAATTGAAGCATTTTTTTAAATCCTCGACGGCGTTATCTAAGCAAGGGGCAATTATGTTTGTTTGTAAAAGCGCTGGTCTGGAAGACTGGAAGCACGGGTCAGAGTACGAAAACCGTTTGCTGATTGGTAGCTATACTATTAAACAAGAATAAAATAGAATACTCTTTATTATGTACACCATATAAGTTACAGAAAAGATACATAAGGAAAATATAACATAGGGTGACACAATGGGCGGCCTTATCGCTGAAAGCGATCTTTTCAAGACAACCTTTGGATGGATTTTAAAGAGAAAAAGGAAAGACAGTAGGTACTGTAGGTAGTTTTAAGTCAACAAGTGTCATAAACTGCCGGTTTCTGTAAAATAGAAGAGAAAAGTTAGTCTCTTTATAAATATATTGACAAACGCAATTTATTTTTAATACTTTTTTAGCCTGAATAGTTAAATTAAAAGAAAAGTTTGTAACACAAGCACGTCTTGCGTCAAAATTCTTCCGACGTCGACTACAAATTTTCCCCAGCCATTATTCAAATCCTAAATATACGTACGTCACAGCTGAAGATTTAATAATATCAAAAGACGAACACTTCAAGACGATTTTGTTTATTAATATTTTTTATTACACCATATTGTCTCCTAGCTATGATTTGTGGGACGCATTAAATTCCCGATAAATGGCCGCCAGTGTACGCTATCGTCTTTGGTTTTCAAGCGTTGAACGTCTATTTTAGTTTTGACTATTAATAACTAGATTTCGCTAGCTTGGATTTGAATTTTATTGTCTCTGTAAGACAATAATTCGCAGCGTCATTAGTATTGCAATTAGGGATGTTACGGAGGTGGTTTCATCGGAAACGAAGTCGAAGTTTTTAAATTTGGTTTATCGGAGTTGGAACTGGAACCGGAGTCGGAGTTCGAGGCGGAGTCGGATGTGGTGGCAAAAGAGTGATATGCTAAGGCCGGTGAAAGAGTAATCGACGCCCGAAAGCATGTCGACAACACAGTTCCTACACGTTATCCGCTATGCTTCGATCTCCTCTTAAAACCTCCGACTTGTAAGTATCGGATGCCGAAGTCGGAACATCTATCGGAAGTTTTGACTTATCGGAGTCGGAGTCGAATCGTCGTAACATCCCTAATTGTAATAATGAAACAGATTATTGCTGTAATCATTTTTAATTAGGACAACGTTTATGATCGGTTCGAGGAAGTCGTTTAAATCATTTATGAAATGGGCTGTTAATGTGGCCCGAGGTGTAATTTAAAGGAAGTGTCAAGTTTATCTTCTTTTGATAGGCTTTACAATTTTTATCGCAAGTGATTATTACTTTGCAAAGTTACTCTGTGGATACTTTTTAATACAATTTGTAACTAAGTGAGTTTGAGGTTAAGTTTAATAGTATTTTATTAGTCGTTTATTAGTAAGTCACGTCCTTTGACCTAGTATTTCTTTCAGTTTAAACACTGGTTTTGAGAAAAGTGGACTTTTGTTCCGAAAATATCCTGTTTCGAGTATCATCATCTCACAAGCGGATGATTTTTACTGCTGGACATATCTACACTATCTCTGTACCAAATTTCATTCAAATCGGTTCAGTAGAGTTTTGGCGTGAAAGCGAGACAGACAGACAGAGTTACTTTCGCATTTATAATTAGTAAAGAGTAAGGAAGTAAGGATAAGGATTGATTATTTCTGCAACGTAAAAAAATAAGCTAGTAACAAGTAACTACTTTGGATTCCTCCTTATTCTATTAGGGTCAGCAAAGTATTTTTCACAAGCGATTGACAAATCTATACCAATAATACAAAGAGCTAGTTTTTGACTTTGTGAGGTTGTAGGGGATAATCTCTGGATCTACCGAACCGATTTTGAAAATTCTTTTACCAATAGAAAGCTACATTATTTGTAAATGTCATAGGCTATAAAATTAACCCGAAAAATACCGCCCAACAAAGTGGGCGCGGGTCAGCTAGTGGTTTTTCAAGATTTAGTCTCTCTTTCTGCCGACACAGGGAACAAACCGCTTAAATATCCTTATATATAAAAAAAAACCGTTACTGAGTGAGTGAGTGAGTGACAGACAACGTACAGCCGGAACTACCAGTCGTAGAAAGCTGAAATTTGGCATGTAGGTTCCTTGGGGAGTGTAGGGGAGCACTAAGAGAGGATTCCCCAAAATTTCTACGGGGACGGGGAAAAACGGAATATGCACGTACGAAGTCGCAGGTAGAAGCTTGTATAAATATAATGTGACTATCTGACCCGCGCAACTTCTTCTGTGACACAATTTTCATTACTGCTCCGCTCCTATTGGTTTTAGCGTGATGATATATAGCCTATAGCCTTCCTCGATAAATGGGCTATCTAACACTGAAATAATTTTTCAAATCAGACCAGTAGTTCCTGAGATTAGCGCGTTCAAGCAAACAAACAAACAAACAAACAAACAAACTCTTCAGCTTTATATATTAGTATAGATAAATCAAAGTACGGGATATGAAAGTGCGCTGATCAGTTGGCATGTGACGAGACAATAGCGCTGGTTTTATTTAGTGGCGATATTTAGAGTGTGCCAAACTAAGTGGAGCGGAATGTTAGTCTTCGAGAGTCGGGTGGGGCAAGGGATGAGCGGGGGCGGGCCGGTTGGAGTGAGTTTCAATACAATACAATACAAATTGTTTTATTAGGGGCAACATAGAAACCATTTCGTTACGAGGTTTATTCTTGAAAGTTTTTTTTTTTTTGTGCAACGTTGTTAACTAATAAACTAGTTACCCGCGCAACATCATCTGCTCCGCTCCTTAGTGTGATGATATATAGCCTTTAGCCTTCCTCGGTAAATGTGCTATCTCACACTGAAATAATTTTTCAAATCGGGCCAGTAGTTCCTGAGATTAGCGCGTTCAAGCAAACAAACTTAATGAGCCAACTCGAAGATCTGGTTTGAGTAAAAATATTTCACTGTTAAAAAGCTACACTATCGTTTTGTGCTATAGGTTTTCTTTTTCCCGTTCACATGGGAAATATCACGGCGAAGCTGTCTCCTCGTCTGCTTATGTACCTTAATTGTTCTAATGATTTATATATATCATAACATAATACAAATACCTATGTGCTTACTAAAAATCATCTTCACGCCTAACCTAGAACATAAAATCCTCAAAAAAACTACTTACTCTAAACCTATTCTATCCTACTAATTTCTATATTATTTATAATATTATAAATGTTAAGGTCTGTAATTCGAATATTTGTTAGTTTATCTATTATGCCTTATCGTATGCACGAGTTTAGATAAAATTAGTAATTATTATCACCGTTAGATATTATACGTATTGAGCCTTGTAGGCCATCCGATAATATACGCGGGCGAAACCGCTGGTTGAAACTGGTGAAATTTAAATGAATCATTTTGCTTTCTCCACACCACTAGCCACGCATTCTCTCATGTCACCCACCACAATATACAGGCGCATTGTTTTGTTTAATTACATTGTCTCTGTCACATTATTTTGATTATAATGTTCCGTCACTGATATAATGTTGCGTCCACTGCCAAACTAGTATTTGGAACGGGAAACTGAAAGATATAGGGGAATGTTGATTATTGTTAATTGTTGTACGGAAGTTATAGTTATTAGTTATGACTTCTACGCATTTTCATACGGATTTTAATAACATTGGTTAATTAAGGCACCAAGTCCCAATATAATAATCATACAAATACATCAGACAGTTAATAACATTCCATTTTTGTTCTATAGTATACAGGTAGGTTGGTAATTGAGTGCGTTTTTTAAATGGGTTTGAATTTGAACGATTTTGAATCCGAAAACTTGGCGCATATTCGGTTGTTTTTGAGTAATACATTTTTTTTTAAGATTGTTCAGAAATTTTCTGCCTTACGACCAAAAACGCAAATCTACTCCATTCTGGATACTCAACTGATACTTTTCGGATAGCTCATGAACGAATGAATGCCTCAAATGACAATTTGATTTAAAAAAATACCTTATTTTTGGAACTGTATAAATGTGAACTGTAAAAATCGCATGCGCCCATAACATAGACCACACACCAAATCAAAACAGTTACGTTTTATTTACTCCCTTTGCCTCCATCACATGCGGCGAGTTGGTCAATCGGTGCGGACATGCATTATTTTGATAGTGATGACGCATGTCAATAGTGTCGCTTACGCTCATGACTCGTGCCAAATTGTATTTTTTTTTTGCTTTTTGGCATTGGACGTGAGAAATGATTGGTGTATCAGTGAATATTTTATATACAAGTTTAGTTATCTTTTGTAGCGAATTAAACATTAATCCGTCAATTTAACTTCTATAATTTCTGAAAATATGTGCATGAATCTGGTAATTTATTTTAACATGAGGTCACTTTTGGCTACATAATTAGATTTTAAATGCTAGTAAATGAACTAAGATATAATAAGAAAACCAGATGTATCCCCAAAGACCTTTAACATAACTATATCAATGGCTACTGCTGAGCATGAAACCTTAATTATCCAGTTCATAATTATTCAATAATTGTAGAGTTCAGAAGCTGCAGCGGCAACTTATAATCAGGATAAATAATTAAATAACGCCTAAGGTCAACTGTTTCTTGGAAACGTCACAAAACTTAGCGAAGTAATACCTGAAGTGAGAATTGTTGTCAAATGTGTTAAACAATATATTATCCTGACTAAGTCATCACAGACGGGTTATTGACCTCAAACACTGGATGTTATAAAAAAAAACAACTCTGAAATCTCCGAAAAAAAAAAAATCACGAACTCACAATTTCGTCTAACAAAAATTAAACGATGAAAACTTCAGCAGTTATTAAATTACAGTATATTTTTATGAGCGCTTACACCTCGTTTGATAAATGGAGTTTTTATGAAAATAACTCTGTATCTCTTTGTTACAGGTAAGGAAATATGCAAGTTGGGGTCTTTTGAGCTTTGCGATAACAGCCAGGGGTACCAGAAGGTTTAGTTTTAATCTTAATAAAACACATTCATAGTACGTACAGCTAAGGAGTGGAATCCCTGCCAGAGTCTGTTTTTCCAGATAGCTATAACCAGGGAGTCTTTAAGACAAGAGTGAATAGGTTGCGTCTAGGTAAACGTGTTCCACCTTCGACCGCATCATCGCTTACCATCAGGTGAGATAGTGGACAAACGTATGCCTATCTATAGTAAAAATAATAATGTTATGCTTCGGGGCTGGCCCAGAAAGAGGGGGCGAGACAACCTAGACGCGTACCGTTAGGGCTGTTACGAGATGTCGGGAAGGACTTTAAAGTTTACACATTTTTTTACAGTTTTGCTGGTAAAAGGTGTGGAATTGACAGAAAAGGATAGAGATAGATTGCTGGCCTTCGTCCAGCATTAAGAGAGTATGGGCAACAAAATGAAAAAGATGTATTATTTTTTCATTTTGTTAGGCCCGTACTCCAGGGCACAGTAGTCCTTCTTATTCAGTTTGTGAAATATCTTTTAAATCGGTCCAATATTGGAGGAGGTAACAGGAGAGAGCCAAACCTCCAGCATTTCCTCAAAGACGAACCTTACCGTACCTTCTACCATTTTTTCCTTTCCCTCATTTCCCTCAGAGGCGCTCGGCGTCGCCATAAATCATAGCGTTCATCCTGACGCTGCATTCAGCAGACGCGCCATGATGCATTCTGACATACAGTTACATTACACGGGTATTCATTTTGTCCTGTTTCACTTAAGACTTCGTCTGTTTGCTTAGTTATATCATCTTATTGTTAAACTCCCCAACAGTTTCTTAAAGACGAATCTTACCTTACCTTCTATCGTTTCTTCCATTCCCTCATTTCCCTCGCTCGCACGCGTCGTCGCTGTAAATCATAGCGTTTCATCCTGACGCTGCATTCAGCAGACGCGTCATGATACATTCTGACACATAGTTACATTACACGGGTGTTCATTTTGTCCTGTTTTACTTAAGAATTTGTCTGTTTGCTTAGTAATGAGGTGGTTTGAGAGTTCATTTTTGAAGTTGGTACAAAACCTACCTACTATAACTGCAACTAGTAACTTTCGATCTGCAAGAGTTACTTACTTACCCCTGTGACATGCTTTCATCCAGAGCTAATGAATTGATAGCTCATTTGAACGTCAATTAGATTAAATTGACGTTCAAATGATATCTGAATGTTTGGCAGTCTTATGGAATTATTATTGGATTTGTGTCGAATACATCTGCTCTGCAGCTGTGTTGTGTATAGTATGTTTGAATGCATATCATTATATGGTGAAAGATACCCGCAGTTGCACATTACCCTCTCCTAAGCGTTGCTCTACCGCAACTAATCTTTACTGGGTCATCGACTTCAACTCAAATTGTTATCATTATGTGTAGTAACTAGTTGACCCGCGCAACTTCGTCTGCGCCGCTCCTATTAGTCTTAGCATGATGAAATATAGCCTATAACCTTCATCGATAAATGGGCTATCTAACACTGAAAGAATTTTTCAAATCAGACCATTAGTTCCTGAGATTAGCGCGTTGAACCAACCAACTTTATGTATTAGTATAGCGCGCGCAACTTCGTCTGCGTCACATTTTTCATTAATGCTCCGCTTCTATTGGTCTTAGCGTTATGTTTTTGAACCTATATCCTTCCTCGATAAATGGGCTTTCCAACACAAGAATTTTTCAACCAAACAAACTCTACAGCTTTATAATTATAGATATGAATCGCCGCTCGTATATAATAGGCTTGCTGTACGTCTACCATGAGTTTTATCAATCTATACTCGCTAGCGACTGTAGTTAAAAAGATGTATGAAAACTTATAAAAAACAAGTTTTTAATTTACTTTTTTTTTGTTGTTAACTAAAGTTTTACTTGCATCTTGCTTGCTTGTTAATTAACAACTTAAACAAATAAATTAGAAACTTGTTTTTTAAAGTTTTCACACATTATTTTAACTACAGTCGCTAGCGAGTATAGATTGATAAAACTCATGGTAGACGTACTGATCCATAATCAAAATGTAAATTAGATTAAATTCCTTAAATAGACGAGAATAGGTTATCTTTGTGTTCGTGTTCGTTTACATGATTGGTGATTAAGATGAACTGTTCAGTAACACATACCTACTACTTAGATCCACCTTTATGATTTCCTCTTTCTTTTTTTCGAGGTCAAATATTCTTACAGGGTTACAAATTTGATTTAAAACAATATACTGACGTTCATAACGGAACAACTTTATCGTTGCTTCTGAAAAGTCACATCTTTGAGCTTTTCATGTAAGTTTGTCTTATTATAGAAAAATGACTGCAACAGTGGGTGCAAAATTACAGGTCTCCAATAAAATTGAATCTTTCCTACAAATTATTACTAAATATCAGACTTCATAGCCAACTTCCATAATTCGCTACCTACATTAAACATACCTTTAGCTAAATTAACTCCAAGGTTACGAGCAAAAACACTATCAACTAAATTAGAGCTGAATTATAAGAAACAAATTAATAAATAACCTAATTTAGTTCAAACTTCTGGCCTTGCCTACAAAGTAGCGAGCTTCAAATCTGTCACTTTGACATACGATAATCGTCTCTATCTTCTTCGAAATAGCGATCAATTCTGTTTCGTGAATAAATTCTGCTTTGTGTATAATAAAATGGGGAGTTATGAAGACAGACTGTATTATTGCTATGGCTTTTATTGGATATAAATACTGGGATATTTGTATTAAAGCTGAGAGAGATTAGATTTTTTCAATCCTGATCTATAGATAGTTGATAAATATTTGCGGTAAACAGTTCAGTCTACGGCCTGAGCTAATATTGAACGTGTACTCAATCTCCGATACAGTATTAATGAAAGGGAAACAAAAAAATAAACCGAATCTGGATCTCAATGTAATAATGTTTTTATAAATCACTTAGTTATAACAAACAATGAAAGAACAACTTTATTAATTTAAAATGTAATAAAAACAAATTGACAGCACATTGTTGACTCGTTCTTTATCAGTGGAATAAATAACATAAATGATCTTACCAAATTATTCCAAACAAAAAAATTATTTTCAACATCACAATCACATCACTTTCTAGCACTAATTTAAATCACGCATTGCAAGCAGCCCCATCAAATAATATATCTGAACCATTCAAACTGGGGAATACATCACTAGCTGTCAAACAAACCAATAATGCCACTTCTTTAGGATCCAACATCTTTCCGTCAAATGCTGATTCTTGCAAAGTACTGTTGATTTGATCCCTCAATTCTGGATGATGCACGATTAATTTCGCCAAAATATTCGTCTTTGAAGGTCCAGGGCTTATGGAATTTATCCTTACGCCTTTAGGAGCTAATTCAAATGCAGCTTGTTTTGAAAACATTTGTAAAGTCGCTTTCGATATAGCGTATCCCAAGATTCCAGGTGTCGACCGTTTTGACATCGAAGATCCTATATTTATTATATTCCCTTTCGTTTTCACTAAGTATGGTAACGCTAACTGCGACAAATGGTACGGCACTCGGAAGTTCACGTTCATCAGGTCGTCTATTGTCTGCATACTGCTGTCGGACAGATATGATAAAGCCATTTTGCCGGCACTGTTTACTAATATATCTATTCTTCCATATGTTTCCACTGTTTTATTGACCACGGCTTCGCAAGCACCTTCATGGGCTAAGTCTAGTTGTATGAATAAAGGAACTATGTTGTTCACTGCTATACATTTGTTCACTGTCTCCAAAAGCCTTACTTCGTCTCTTCCAACTATCGATAGTTTAGCTCCAAATCTGGCAAAAGCTATCGCTGTTTCAGCTCCAATGCCAGAACTGGCACCTGTTACTATTGCCACTTTTCCTGTTAAGTCTATATTATCCATGTCGGTCACTTTCTCTTCAAATGTTTTCAGTTCTCTTCTTAATTTGAAATTTCTTTCATGAACTGCTTTTGTATTATTTTTATCGCGTTTTATATTTTATTTATAATCGAATACACGTCTGTGTATGACGGTGGATGGATAAATACTGATAACACTATCAACGTTTATCACTCTGTTACTGTGTTACTTTGTTTACTTGTGTATGAGTTATAACATTTTGCGTTTATCTTTGTGCACATGTATGTGTTATGTATCACGCGATTTTGATAGCTAGTGAAATAGTCGTCATTACTCTTATCTAAATCCACGAATGGATTCGTCGTCGACCTTGATTTAATTCTTTATTTACATTTCTCACATATTTTAATCAACCATACATTCTTTTTATTAATATACTAGCTGACCCGCGCAACTTCGTCTGCGATTTTGATAGCTAGTGAAATAGTCGTCATTAACTCTTATCTAAATCCACGAATAGATTCGTGACCTTGATTTAATTCTTTATTTACATTTCTCACATATTTTAATCAACCATACATTCTTTTTATTAATATACTAGCTGACCCGCGCAACTTCGTCTGCGTCACAATTTTCATCTATAATATAACTCCTACCCTACTCCTACCCTGCTCCTACCCTACTCCTACTCCTACCCTACTCCTACCCTACTCCTACTCCTACCCTACTCCTACCCTACTCCTACTCCTACCCTACTCCTACCCTACTCCTACCCTACTCCTACCCTACTCCTACCCTACTCCTACTCCTACCCTACTCCTACCCTTCTCCTACTCCTACCCTACTCCTACCCTACTCCTACCCCTACTCCTACCCTACTCCTACCCTACTCCTACTCCTACCCTACTCCTACTCCTACCCTACTCCTACCCTACTCCTACTCCTACCCTACTCCTACCCTACTCCTACTCCTACCCTACTCCTACCCGACATACCTACATTATTTAAACAACAGTGACTGCTTGTAATTCAATATGAACTTTATATAATAGCAATAAAGCTCGTTTTAGTTAGAAAACGTTTGTATGGGAAAAAGGAAAGGGCTGTTTTTAGGGTTTTTCCGGCAATTATTCGAATTTTTCTCGCCGTAAAAACCATCTTTGAACTTCAAAGAACATTTTAAAAAAAGAATTGGCCAAATTGGTCCAGGCGTTGTTGAGTTATGCGCTTACCAACACATTTTGCGATTCATTTTTATATTATAGATATACATTTTCCAATTGTACATATTAGCGTAAAACAGGCTGACAGACAGATACTAATGTGATCTTTAAAGGGTTTCGTAAAAACTTTTGACATACGAAAACTTAATTACGGATATGAAGAAGATTTAACCAACATATTTTCACATATTACCCCAAAACTAGTCTGAAGACACGAACCTTTCCATGACCTTTAACATACAAGAAAATTGAAAGCCCCATTTCGTATCATACAAAATGTGAGGTATGATTCCAACATTTGTGAAGGCCAAGATTTTTTGCCTGAAAATAACCTGAAACTACGCGACCGCGAACAGAGGGGCTTACAAACAATGCTGAGGTTTTCATCAGCAGCACATGTGAAGATTTTTGTTGTTTTTACAAGTGAATATAGGCTCCGTAGTTTTTATGAAAGTAGGTGCTTTCATATTGAATGTTGTAGGAATATGAGAAATAGAATGGCTTGATTTTAGCTGAGTTTCTGTTGCTTGGAACTTGACAACAACATTCTATGTTATCACGTTCTTGACCTCAATTTTTACACTTAAAAAGCATCATCTCAGCGATAGTTAATGTCAAATACTTCTTGACAGATATAGGGAAATTAAAGGTTGCTTTGACTGATTGCGACAGCGACGCGAATGCAAATGGTCCTTAAAAAAATACGAGGGATCCGAAAATAGTAACAGATCCCTTTTACACAAACTTAATACCTTGTGTTGATTTATCTTACACTATAGTTGTCAAAAAATAAAAGGCTCGTTTTGACAGCAGGATACAACATTGCTTTACTAATAATTATGAAAGAGACAAAAATAAATCTCTTTCACACTTAGTGGTAAAGCAATCTATCCCTCTCTACTCAGCTGTCAAATCGAACTTCTTAGATTTTGGTGACTTTAGTTAGTTATACCAGCTGAGCTTCATCAGCGCATTCCGCAGGAACCATGCGTTTACCGGTATTAAAACCATGATACAGCAAAATGTAATTTTCTGTTCCAAACTAAAGTGACTTCTACTCAGGGTGGCTACTCTCTAACGAAATCCGTAGTTTCGGGTTTAGTTGCGGGCGGGCGTATTCTACTCCGTATCACCTACAGACTTACGATTAGTCCCGAACCCGAACTGAGAATGAATGACAACACGATTTCACAGTAACTGTCAAATCGTGTTATCATTGTTTCTCAGTGGTTAGGTGATACGAAGTAGAAAATGCCCGCCCGCAACTAAGCCCGAAACTACGGATTTCGTTAGAGAGTAGCCCCCCTGCAATAAAGTATATTCTATATTTCCATCTAACTGACCTACGACTGTCGAGTTAATTGATGTTCACTGATGTCATCACCACATTCAATAGTTATGAGATAATAACGTTATGACCTTCAGTCTTAATTCCCTAACATAAAAACATAACTTAGAAATCACATGTTTATGAATCGAATCATATAACAACAAGTTGACCAAGTACATGTGTTGCTACTTAAACATGAACTCGACTTACACAAAGTAGTACAGACTACAGAAGTCCGACTCTATTCAATGAGCGAAAACGCACACACACATAGACACGATTCACGTACAACGAGTGCAAGCGCACTCGCGACCGGCATTTGTTTGAGATCGTCGTTCGTACGCGTCTATGTGTGCGTGCGCCTCTCTTCGCTCGCTCTTTGGAGCCGGCCTTCTGTACTAACCTATGGTCGTTACGTCACAACAAGGTTCATTACAGAATTTGGACTCTATTCAATGTGCGAATTCGCACTCAAACAGACACGCTTCACGTACAGTGAGAGCAAGCGCACTCGCGACCGTCGTCGTCGTACGAACGCGTCTTGCGTGCGTGCGGCTGTCTACGCTCGCTCTATGCAGCCGGCCTTCTGTACTAACCTATGGTTCTGACGTCACAACAAGTTTCCGTCATCACAATAATATTACTGTACAGGTTTTCCTCATTCGGAGATACTTACTTAACCTGTTTGTGATCTATTTTTATATAGTTGTTTTTAAATATATGTTGATGTTATTCATGTGGATTTAATATTACATAATGATGAAGTAAATGTTTTCCAACGAAACATATTCGGAGCTCCTTCTTGAACAATTTTAATTGAACTTATGTATTAGATCTAAACACAAAAACTCATGACAGTTTTGATAGATTACAAAACAGCGCAATGATGTATTTAAATCATCAATCAATGTGGGTTATTATACAAAACTCTTCCGTTACTGGTGACTGACAACGCACAAACGAAAGTACTAGTCGTAGAAAGCTGAAGTTTGGCATGTAGGTTCCTTGGGGAGTGTAGGGGGGGAGCACTGAGAGCGGTTTTCCCGAAATTCTTCGTGTGGGAACGGGATATGCGCCTACGAAGTCGCAAACAAAAGCCAGTGATATTATATTACGTATTGAATCGTTCACATCCGAAACAATTTAATAATTATATTCAAAAACAGCTATTTTGTTGTCAATGTCAGTAGGCAATTACCAATATTCGGGTGATTCCCAATGGACCTCAATTAAAACGAAATTAGTTTTAAAATACGAGTTTTTACAGTATAAAGTTTTATCTTTATATCATTTTGTTGCTTACCGATCTATTACATGTATGTTTTCGATAAAATCAGTAGTATTACAGCATTTGCGATAACTTCATTCAATTTTAATCATTTCTTAATTCAAAACTATTTTGTTCATACAATCATACACTGTTTATCACTTAGGAATGCCATCGAATCGAATTTTTGTTTTTGTATTTTGTCACTTCATCATGTTGGTTCTTGTGTTTGACACTTGGTCACTAATTACTACCAGACGCAGCTCCATCAACCACCAAATTAGCACCATTAAGATTAGGACTTGTATCACTCGCAACGAATAAAATCATCCTAGCTACCTCCTCCGGCTCGATTATCACATTATTAGGTACTGTTTGAGCAAGTTTCTCATATGCATGAGGCATATCATCTTCTGGCACATTCAGGTTTGATAAAATATTCGTTCTTGTCAATCCTGGACGAACAGCATTCATCCTTATACCTTCAGTCACTAATTCCAGAGCACCAGCTTTCGTAAATCTCTGCAAAGCATCTCTGACCATCGCGAAATGTAGGAAACCAGGTCTGACTCGACCAGGAGCACTAAAAACATTCACAATATTGCCTTTAGTTCTTCTTAAATGCGGGGTACACAACTGAGTCATTTTGTAAGGCACTCGTAAATTCAGAGCGACTAGATCATCAAAAGCATCCATAGTCGTATCAAAGAGTGAAGTAACACTTGCTTTTCCAGCACAATTCACAAGAATATCTATCCTTTTGAATGCCTGCACAGTTTTCCTGACGACTTCATCGCAATTTCCGTCGATTGTCAGGTCGTAGAGGAGACATAAGGGTCGTATTCCTTTCGCGGCTTCACATTGGTTCGCTACGGCATGTAATCTTATTTCATTTCGTCCGACTAGTGCGAGTGTCGCTCCATGTTGTGAAAACAGTTTGGCAGTGGCTGCCCCGATGCCGGAACTGGCACCGGTTACGATAGCGATTTTGCCGGTAAAATCCATTCCGCGGTACCGTTTCTGATGGTGGCCGCCGTGTGACTGTCGACGTGACTCGTTCAGGCTTCGAATATTAGCAAACTGGTTTCTGCTGTTGATATAGTTTCGAGTTCTCAAAGTTTTTATTATTCTTCAACAGTTTTTGAACTGTGAGTTTTTTTTTCCTTTGATTACGTTTTACTGAGTCATCGTAAACGAGGAAGATTGTATGCAGATAATAATTTTATTATTCAAGGAATTCCTCAGGAGAACAAGTTTTTACATGAAACCATTCTGTTTTCGGATTAATTCGATCCGTGAACACTGTTCAGTTGAAATGCAAAAGGCTTTAAACCCAGAGAAATTAACATTTAAATAAAGGATTCAGGAAATCTGCATATTTAATTTCAATACCCAGGACTTTTACGTAATGGTTGATTAATCTGTATTCACAATACATCATGAAGTATTAACATTAACTCGGAAATTCATTTATCTACGTTTTCATCCTTTTATCACGTACCAAATGTATTGATATTACAAGTTCCTTTTACATATTGACTTGAGGTTGGTTCAGCGCAAACAAATATTTCCATACAGTACAGTGAAAGAACGAATATTTTTCTTCTGTTCTTTTTCATGTGTAACTTGTATTATCCTGCCTTCTATTTTTTAACTCCTCTTCATTCGATCGACTGTATAGATCTGTCTATATCCCTTAGAATTTACAACTACGCAGATTCCCACATAGGTTTTCTAAAAAAAAAATAGTTTGAAATACCATTACCCAGTCTAAAACTCACTTCCCCACCATGCAGCTTTCCATAGTTCCCACATTGTTAGTTTTCTAACTTTTGGGAGCGGACATGAGTTCAGGAAAGTTCTGGAAACCTAGGGAAACGTACAATGTTAAATATACTGAAATGCGTTAAACTGCATGTGAAATAACATCTGTAGAGTCCATTGTTATTGTGTTTGTCTTTCCCTCTGGAGAGGGCAATACTTTGCACGTAACTTTATCATTAATAAATTAAGATTAACCTTATGATTATATTACTTTATCTATTTTATAATTGTTATTAGCATAAATAAGGATGCTGTTACCCATTTTCTTTACTTCTTTATCGCCTTTTGTGGCACTTGTTAAAAAAACGTTTGATATATTCATTGTTAGTCACATTACTTATCTAATACTTTCCACAAATAAATGTTCACAGGCGTTTTTTATCATCTTTGTCGTTTCATTCGATAAACGTTCAATTCTGGAAATCGCATTATTATTATTCTCATACTTGGTTTCATTCTAAACTTTGACAACCGCAGCTCGCCTCAGACAACACCTGAGCTCAGAATCAGTGTTAGTGACGTAGATACGTCCTTCACCTCGTCGCGAGTTAATAAACACAGAAGCCTGCCAGTCATCGTGATTATGCCTGTATTTCGGATTATCTGAATATAGAATTTTGGACCCTTTGGTCGATGAGTGTGTTTTTAGGTAGCATTTACCCGCCGCGTCACTCGCGTGACCTATCTTAGAAGAACCGTGGGTTCGGTAAAAAACTAAGCTAAAGGATTTAGGGTCAATATTGTATCTTTGTATCAATGAAAGTATTTTCTTTCTAAATCGGTTCGGATGTCTCGGTGATTATCGCCTATAAACAAACAAACAATTTTGCCTTGTTGTAAATGCAAAAACTTTTTACAAAAAAAATATAACCGACTTCCAAGCAAATACTACAAAAAATAAAATAACTTTAATTTCGGAAGCCGGTTATATATTTTTTTTTAAGTTTTTATATTTCACTTTTAAGTGGTGATACTTGGACGACGTTTTCGACAACGCAGAAATTGAAATAAGCGAAAATGCTCATAAAATAAAAACTACTGAATCAAATTTTTACGGGACCAAATGGCAACTATACTGCATGAACTGCATCGCACTAAAAAAGAACCACAGAAATCGGATCAGAAACCTGGGAGTAATCGGTCTACGTACATAAAAAAATAGCCACCGAATTGAGAACCTCCTCCTTTTTTGGAAGTCAGTTAAAAATAAAATCAGCTGTACCTACACTTTGTCGAGTTGCGAAAAAAAATATACTGAACAGCATTTTTTTTTTAAATTTGTCATTTGATCCATAGATATTAAAGTTGATTTCTTCTTATGTACTTTCACCTCCAGAAAGATTAAATAACATGTAAAAGTCACACTGTATACAGGACGAATATCATTTTTGTATTACCTATTATGCTTTTATCCATTATTCGCAACAGAACAACGCCTAAGATCCCTGTGCACAGTGATTGGTCCTTCTGGAGTCCTATGAAAAAAAAAAACAAGTAACAGCGTCCTTCAACTCGACCATAGTCAATAACACATCAGACTGCCAGTCATGATGATTATGACCATATTCCAAATCATTGAAGTTTGGACCCTAATAGTCATCGTTGGAATCTCCACTGGCCTTTTTGTAGATAAAGTTCTAGTTTCGACAACGTTTTCCTCATGGGATGTTATGTGTTTTATTTCTTGTGATATAATTAGGCTTCGCTTTGATACTATAATTAAGCATTTTAGAGTTCCGTATAACAAAAGGAAAACACAGAACCCTTATAGGATCACTTTGTTGTCCGTCCGTCTGTCGTGCGTGGATACTCAGGTCTATGGCCCCTTGCAGCTGTGAAAAAAATCAACTTCTAAGTTAACGTAAAAATAAGATACGGTCGTTTATGCCGCAAAAAACGTATATTACGACACTCTCAAGGGAATCAAAATGTATAGGGTATTTCCCGTTGACCTAGAACTATCAAATTTGGCAAGTAATATATACTACAAGTATGGGGAAAAGTCTGAAAACTATACATTTGTAATTAAATCATAAAAAATAGGCTTTATTTAAAGTACATAATTTGTAGATACAAATTTGTACGGAACCCTCGGTGGGCGAGTCCGACTCACATTTGGCCGGCTTTTTTTCCTTATTTCAAACTTTGGACTTAAAAATTTGTATGTCATGTGTAGTTCCATACGTCCAGAGTCCAAATGTTTTGGGATTTTCTTCCGTGCAAATTGTGTAGTATATTATTAGTACAATTTGCGTGATGAGACAAATATTCTTCAACTGCTTGTTCTTTGAGTAGCTGTATTATCTTTCGACAACCAGTGGCAGGAAAGTTTACATATTCCTATTCAGATCCAAATACTTTTGGGTTTTAGATAGCCTTTTATTGGACTTTCTGGCTCCTTGTCAGTTCAAAGGTACCGTAAGCGGTTGAAATGCGCGCGCGCGCGAGCGGTTGGTTGGTTCGAGTTACATAATTTTTGTCAAAACTTGTCCATTTTTCATTTTTCTATCTCAATTAATCCCTACAGCTACAGTAACAGTATTTTATCTTCCAATAGCAGTTGCCCAGTAATAAATCAGCATGTATTGCTGAGCGCGCGTATTGTGACGTAATATCCTCTCTAAACCGACCGGGAATTTATGGCATCAATATTGACAGCTAGTTTTGTTTTTACTGTAATCGCTTGGGGATGAAATTAATCTGTATGGAAAATGTTGAGTAGAATATATAAATAATATTGAAAGAGTTATTTGACTGAAGGCATACGTCGGCAGTAAGAAAATATGCCCAGCAGTGGACGTCTTTCGGCTGATATGTATAATGAAGAAACTGGAAACCTGCCAGTGAACAGGCTTCTTTTGGTTAAGCTCACTCCATTGTCGACTTTGTCAATGTCACCTCTGTCCTAGGCTACAGTCCAGATAAAACACATTTCAAGAAAAAAAAACGTGGGACCTCCTACAGGTACTGGCAACAGGTATCGCCGTATTTTGGCTACTACTAAGATTAAGGTAACCGCTACCATTTTACTACCGTTAAACTCTCACTGGCAGTAACCGCCCTATAAAAATACTTGCTGATCTACCTGCCAAAAATGGTCGCATCAAACACGCTTAAAATTACAATTGTCACTTCAAAAACTGCTCTAAAATAATACTGAAATGTCCCATCCTAACATTGTATCAACAAAATGGCCAAGTGCAAACATCGCAACACTGCAAGCGACATACCAGAATCACATCCGTCCCCACTTGTGGCCAGAAACCGCGGAGTTTGCACTTGCCCCGTTGTTGGTCAACGGCGTATGAGGCCGAAATGCGCCCATTAAAAGCCAGCAAGGCTTAATGTTAAGGCTTTAGAGTCCATTCTTGTGCAAATTTAACGCTGCAGATAGTTTTGGAGTTCCTTTATGTAAAGATGAGAATTTTAAGTTGTGGTTGGTATAAAATTGAAATTGGCTTTTTTTAAGTTGCTTTATGTAGGACTTTACAGGCAAAGAAATAGTGTCAGATTGCTAAATAATGGCTACAGCATGGAATAGAATACACCTTATAATTTACACCATACAACTTACATAAAAGATAGATAAAGACAACGTAGCAAACTACTGTCAAAAACTGGCTGTAGGTATATGTATCTACTCATATTTATTACAATTACTTCGTTTTCCCCTTTTCCCATTTCATTATCGGCACGGGGCAACCATTTGGCTGTTACCTTTTAGGCTAAGAAATTATTTTGTCCCAGCCCCATTTTTTTGAAATAGTGCATTGAAACTCTTTGTGAAAATATAAATCCAAAAATAAATATTACATACATCGTACCTATTTCTGCCACAAAAAACAATCGCTATGTAAGTATAAGTGTGATTACTGAAATTTCAACACAACACAATGTGGAACTGACAACTTTGACTGGCAGGTGCACTCAAAATAATAATATTAGAGTGACCAAAACCATGTGACATTTCCGTCACTAACAAAAATGTGGGAAAAATAACATTATTTTTTGCGAATGAAAATTGTGAAAATGTATATTTTGGGAAGCGGCGACGAAAAAAACGTCCTCCATTTTGCTTGTCACAGCTGCTGCAATTATGTTAATTTGCTTCATTAACTACTCAGCTTTTTATTTAATTACCTTGATACAAAATACGTACTGTTCCAGTTGTAATTTCGTTTATGCTTAAATAAACATTTACTAGGATTTTTTGTATTATTGATAGAGCCGTGTTTGACCATTATCTCACCTGACGGAAAGCGATGTTGGTGTCGACGATGGAGCACGCTTGCCTAGAAGTAACCTATTCATTCTTGACTAAAAGACCCTCAGGTTGTAGCTATCAGGAAGCAGACTCGGACAGGGAATTCCAGTTTTGATTTATGCGGGAGCGAGATGTCCTCCATGCACCGGAAGATGATGTCAAAAGGATTTTCATTCAAAGTATCAAGACAATAGGCAATTAAGATGCTTCAGCTGTGTTAACGCTGACGTAAAATAATTATTTACAAGCTTTCCTTCAATTCTTATTATGACGTATGACGAACAATGACGCGTGCTACGACTTAACACTGTCAAATCACGCTGAGTACAAGCTGTGCAGCTTCTTATAGCTATCGAACGATATCGATTTTTGGGTAACCACAAATAAGCCGTAGATTAATTAGGAAAACGTAATTCCCAACCTCATCATCTCCTTGCCCCACATTACATTTACTTCTACCACCGATACCTTCAACCGTCACCTTAAAACGTAATTCGAAAAATTAGTCCGTTTTTCCCTCTAGTAGGACCTAGTTCGAAAATCAATTTCTTACGTACCAAAACCGATGCAAAACTAGGTCATTTCAGTATTTCCCCCACGATCTGTAACTACGTGTCCATAATCAAAATTCATCAGGCGAGCGATAGAATTACGCGACTGGCGGCCATTTTGTTCCTCTCTCATTTTCGCGCGCATACTTAGCTACAAAAAGTGGACGGTGAAGTTTCATTGTCGAAAAGTTGAAACCTTTTTTCTTTGGGACTTAAATGTGGGGCTGTAATTTATGATGCTTGAAGGCAATAGTTGCAAGTTTCTTTTTTTTTGCTAGATTTGTTCATTCTTTGGTTAACCTCTCATAACTGTATTATACCTTAATAAATTACCATAGGTACTATAGGGTTTGCTCTTCCTATATGTATATTTTGTAAGTTTTTTATAAATAAAGTTTGTTTGATTGTTTGTTTGGTTGAACGCGCTAATCTCAGGAACATCAGGTTTTGACTAAAAAAATGTTTTAGTTTTGGATAGCCCATTTATCGAGGAAGGTTATAGGCTATATAACATCAAGCTACGACCAATAGAATCGGAGCATTCATGAACAATGTGACGCAGACGAAGTTGCACAGGTCACCTCGTTTCTAATGCTGCGTACAGACTGATGAAAGGTTACATGAAACGTAACATGAAATTAAAGAATTTGTCGTCGACATTTGTTGCAGTGTGTTACATAACATGATATATTGCATGATACATTGCATAATTTATTGCATGATACATTGCATGATACATTGCATGATACATTGCATGATACATTGCATGATACATTGCATGATACATTGCATGATACATTGCATGATACATTGCATGATACATTGCATGATACATTGCATGATACATTGCATGATACATTGCATGATACATTGCATGATACATTGCATGATACATTGCATGATACATTGCATAATACATTGCATGATACATTGCACTAATTTGGACGGTAAATTCTTCTATTTCATGTTGCCTTTCATCAGTATGTACGCAGCATAATACAATCGATTCATTTTCACCCCTCCGAAATTTTACTTACCTACCTAATCTATACTAATATATAAAGCTGAAGAGTTTGTTTGTTTGTTTGTTTGCTTGAACGCGCTAATCTCAGGAACTACTGGTCCGATTTGAAAAATTCTTTCAGTGTTAGATAGCCCATTTATCGCGGAAGGCTATAGGCTATATATATCATCACGCTAAGACCAATAGGAGCGGAGCAGTAATGAAAAATGTGACGCAGACGAAGTTGCGCGGGTCAGCTAGTCGATTTATAAACTCGCCATATTCTATCCCAAAATAGCTCTTTTTTCCTACATATTTCAGTGGGAACAAGCATCTCGATTATTTAATATTACCCCTATTATGTATTAATTGTTTTGAGTTGTTACCCCGAGGGCACTTAATTTTGTCCCTAATAGGGATGGGATAACCGTTCGAATGGTGGACTAAATTCGACTTTCGTTTTCAAGCTTTTATTTTATTTTTTTGCTTAATATTTTGGGGTTTGTGAATTACTTACTTGTTTGTTTGTTGTACCTATTGTACTTTATTTTGGTCTAGCTTTATTGTTGAATGAATATTGTTATTCTTGTTACTTATACGATGTTTTTTTAATTTTCGCTTAGACCATCTTACGTACGCAAGGCACAAATGAAAAAAGTGCCGTTCTGTGGATTAAAGCAATTGAACTTATAATTTAGCTTAGTCTATCTATCTCGAAAAGAAAGTGAGATGACCCTGAATATAAAACTTTTCTCTCAAATGATGAGCACAACTTGGTTCTAAATACCTATGAAGCCATGCTAATACCTATCTTATAACTTGAAGCCAAAAAGTGGGTCAAAAGGTAATTTATCTAATAACAGTTTTCTTGACACCCCGTCGCCATGTTAATTCGTTTAAAACATAATTATTTGCGACGAACTCCGCAAATAAATTAAACTTCGCAATTTGTATGCAAAACTCGGGTGACAAACTTGTTAATTTTGTTATTCATGTTTATTGTTTATTACTTTTCGTTAAATAATGTGGTAAATTAAGTTTATTTACGGAATAAATTGTATAATTCTGAATGCGATTGTCGCAAAATTGCGACAACACAATCATAACGATCGTCAAATATAAATTGTTATTAAAATGAAAAGGATTATGAAAGAGAATAGCTATTGAGGATGTTTACGGTGTTTTTTTTTCTCATCGGTGACGTAAAACTGGTGGATGCCAAGCTACATAGCTTGGCTCATCGCCGTAAGGTTGCCTGCTTGTCGGTCTTCTACAGATTGTACTTCGGTGAGTGTGCCCAAGAACTCCACGACCTCATCCCACCGGCCCCCTTCTACGATCGGACATCCAGACGCACTGCATCTTACCATCCCTACCTTGTTGCTATTCCACCAATTCGCACTAAGCGCTTCCAAACGTCTTTTATAATGCGCACAGCAAAGTAGTGGAACTCTCTGCCTGCGTCTGTGTTTCCAAACGCTTACAACCCTAATCTCTTCAAAGTTAGAGTGCACAGGCTCCTTCTGGGTAAGCTCGCTCCATCGTAGACTTTTTCTCTGTCATCTCTGACCTAGAGTCAAGAGCAAACCCATCACAAAAAAAAAAGAAAAGATATACAGACAGTGTAAAAGATGATGTGGCTAGAAAAGAGGTGACTTCTAATAGAAAAGCATCAAAGAAGCCATGTAGCTAGACTCGATATAATTAGTAAAAGCGCAAAAGAATCTATTAATAAAGCAACGTAAAATCTCGATTTAAGATCCACTTCATCCCGGCAATTTTGGTCTGCAGGTAAAGTCACCAAAATCTAAGAAGTTCCGATTTGAAAGCTGAGTAGAGAGGGATAGAAGATTGCTTTACCACTAAGTGCGAAACAGATTTAGTTTTATGTCTCTTTCATACTTACTAGTAAAGCAATGTTGTATCCTGCTGTCAAAACGGGTCTTGTTTTTTTCTGACAATAGGGTATTTTACTGAAAAGATCTAATTAGTCCGTCAGATAGATTTTCAAAAAATATTGGACACGTATTTTTTCTTTTTTCACTAAAACAAAAAATGAAGACGATACAGAGCGTTGAAGACACGTGTGACGTCACTATGATGGTACAATTTTACCAAGCCACATGACGTCATGCGTGTCTTCAACGCGCTGTTCCGTCTTCATTTTTTGTTTACGTGAAAAAAGAAAAAATACGTGTCCAGTATTTTAAGGAAATCTATCTGACGGACTAATTAGATTTTTTTAGTAAAATACCCTATTATAGTGAAAAATACTTTCAGCCACACTTGGTTCGCTGTGTTCCACGCGCGCCTCAAAGAGCTGTCAGCATAAAAGACGGGGCCTGCTAGGGCCAGTGCCTGTTAGGACTGCGGACTTTGTTCTAAGGAGTCACCGCGGCCCTGGAACGCAAAGGGCACTAGGAGGAGCACGGATGGGTTTTAGTCAGTAAGAGTCTGATACTCCATCCTACTTCACCCAGAGCGGGAGGAGTCATTTGATGATTTACCATTATTAAAAAAAAGCCACAACTGCTTAGAAACGTTTATTTCTGGCCTAACATGTAGTTTGGAACCCTATTCTTAAACATGGCAATTTAGTTGGTAGGAAGGCAAAAAGTTTACCGTTCCGACTCTTTGAGGGCTCGCGAAATTACCCCTGTGATTATCATGTTTAACTCTCATAGGGGTAGTTGTTTAATGGTGCAAGATATGGGGCTATTTAAGAGCGTGTTTTCACGTCTTGTCTAAGTGTCGTCCGCGGTTTAATTCGTATCTTAGGAGAAGTACCTCATCATCATTAGATCAGTCGAGAGTCGTCCACTGCTGGACATAGGCCTTTACAAAGCGGCACATTTAGCGGCAATTCTATGGGAGCTGGCATAGCCACCAGTTGATTTTTTTTTTTCAAAATCGCGGTGTACGATGTGACGGTTAAATCAAGCTTGCCTATTATTTGAATTTAATCGAATGCATATAAGCACGTAATTGAGTCATTTTTAGGGTTCCGTACCTCAAAAGGAAAAAACGGAACCCTTACAGGACTCACTTGGTTGTCCGTCCGTCTGTCTGTCAAGATCGTTCATCTCGGGAACGCGTGGAGGTATCGGGTTGAAGTTAAAACCATATACTCAGGTTAATGGTCCCTTGCAGTTGTGAAAAAATTAAAGTTCTAAGTTATAATGTCGCCGGTTAATACATTCGTCTTATTAATCTAACATAAATGCATCGTATTAGTGTATTGCGCAAAAGATACTGCTACTAATTCCCAAACTGAGCTTGAGCTTGTATTTTGGGAAACAATGTTCAGCCGCAGGAGGATTCACAAGTTAACGTAAAATAAAGAGACGGTCGTTTATGCCGCAAAAAACGTATCATTTCGACACTCTCAAGGGAATCAAAATGTGTAGGGTATTTCCCGTTGACCTAGAACTATGAAATTTATTATAATAATAATACTACAAGTATAGGGAAAAGTCTGAAACGTATACATTTGTAATTAAATAAAAAAATATGTCTTTTATTTGAAGTAAGCTACAAATTTGTACAAAACCCTCGGTGGACGAGTCCGACTCGCACTTGGCCGGTTTTTAATGACAGTCATGATTGTCACATGGTGACTTTACCAAGAAATATCTCGGCAACGTGACACTTTAGGGCACCATGTTCCTAAAGTTATTAGCGTGATGATATATAGCCTATAGCCTTCCTCGATAAATGGGCTATGTAACACTGAAAGAATTTTTAAATCGGACCAGTGTTTCCTGAGATTAGCGCGTTCAAGCAAACAAACAAACTCTTCAGCTTTATATGTTAGTATAGAGGTATAGATTCGTTCACCCATCGGAGAGCGATTGATTACCAAACACACGTACACTTTCATATGTAGGTATAGTATCAGTCGAACTGTAAATCATAAATCACATATCTACGCATTTCTCGATAAGCCGACTTCGTCAAACTTGAAACAAGGCTAGAAACTTAGGATCAAGAAGGGTTTGAGAGATGGTCCTATTTGTAACTTTTTTTATCCTAAATCTGCAGTTTTACATATTATTCTTTTAAAAGCTTTCTTCACAGTTACGAAATATTATTTGAATTTCGTCCTGCTTATCGTATTGTTAGGCATTGTCCCAAATGAATAGCTAAATAATAACAGCCTCTCGGGTCGGTATTCAAGGTTCAGCAATGCTTGCTGCGGTAGGCAGGTGGATGGGGAACGTTCGTTACATTCCGAGACTTTCCCGTGCTTCGGAAAGCACATTAAGCCCTCGATCTTGGCTGTTGGGAGCATCGTCCTCACATATAATCAATTGATTAATGTATGCAAATATTGTAAAGCTTATTTTTGAAAAGAGTAACTATGGAGTTTCTTGTCTGTTCTTCTCCATAAGAATCTACCTTTTGCGAACGGACGACTACAGTCACTATATTTTATTTGCATTTGACGTTCAAAAGTGCCTTTATTGGTCTAGTTGAAATAAATCATTTGACTTTGACTTTGTCATAAGTACATCTTTGGAAGTCGTTAGTCAGAAATATGACACCAGCCGTGCCAAAGGGTTTTGTGTATTCCATCATTTCAAAAATGTATAAACATATTTTTTACTGCGTATTGTGTGTTTTGACAAATGTATTAAAAAAAGATTTAATATACATATTTAGAAAAATCAAAAACCAGACCGCAGAACAGTCAAATTATAGGCAATGCACTAAAATAAGACCGAAACCGGGATACTTTTAACATTTACTGTTTCCTTATTGAATTTAAACAAATGGCTTTAATATATCTTTGTAATCTCCAATTTATTTTATTTTGAGACCCTACTCGAAAGGTTTTGAGTAAAAATTAACAACTTACAATTTAGCGCCCAAGATCCGCCATTTTGCTTTTTTTAAAACACCTATCTAAGGACCCTTGGGTTTTTGAAATTAATCTAACGACACCTTAATAGTCAAAATCCATGCAGCCGTTTGGAAGGTACGAGGTTGTAAATAAATTTAAAGAAAGAAAGAAAAAGAAAGAATAAAATTTATTTAGCACATATATGAAACACGCACGGTACATAGAATTAGAAATAACAAACAAAAAGGGTATACCAGAAACTAGTGTGTGTCTCATGGTTGCGCTAAAAAGGTCCATTTCAGCGATGTGTCAGACTGACTAATGCTGTCTGACGCTGGTTTTCAAATGAACCTTTTAAAGGACGAGTGACACAAATACAAACAAAACAAACAAACTGACAAAAATACATACAAGATACGCGCGAAAAACATAATCCTTCGGAAAAATCAGTCGGATACTCTACGTGAAGGTGACCATAAGGTACATCAGTCCTCATTGTTCGACAGATATTATTAAAAACCTTCGTAATCATACCCACATATAAACTACTAGTGGACGTCACGCGGTTTCACCCGCGTAGTTCCCGTTCCCGTGGGATTACGGGGATAATATAGCCTATGTTACTCCCTGATAATGTAGCTATCCAATGCTAAAAGAATTTTTCAAATCGGTCCAGTAGTTTCGGAGCCTATTCAATTCAAACAAACAAATCTTTCTTCTTTATAATATTAGTATAGGTAGACAAAGAAATCATTAAAACACAGACGCTTCAGTTACTTTTATTTCTTCCTATTCATTGTTATTCCACAAAGACATGACGTAAACGAGGTTAAGTAGACTCTCAGTTATCTTCAAGCTCGTGATCTCGATTGGTGAGCAGCATCCCAAGTGGAGGCATACTAAAAATGTTGCCGGTAAAGCTAGTAAAAGCCACTTGTGGCTAGGACGTGTGGCGACTCGAGATGAGGATTTTGCAAGTTTTATTTTATAGCACTTGTGTGTAAATATATGTAGGTCAGTTTGAAATGTTATGTCTTATCTAACATAAACGGGAAAGTCTTATATTCAACTAACATGCTCTCGTACTTTTTTTCTGAAGTATGGAGCAATTGGCGATTATTTTATTACACGTTTAAGAAAGAAAGAAGGAAAAATTATTTGCGCCAAGCACAACGCATAGCATAACGTACCAAAATGGATAATTACGTCTGGGTACGATCTTTTCATAATCTGCCATTATTATGGTTTGAAATACAATAAGAAATTGCTCTAAGCAACTAAGAACTACATGTCCGCTCAACTCCTCAGCACTTCCTAATGATTCAATAGACAAAAACGTACACAAGTTACAAGATTACCCGAATAGGGTTTTTTTTTCATTTCTCAAAACCTGACAAGAAGCAGTTAAAAAATATTGCTTAAAAATCTCAAAAAATGGCGGTATTGTCAGCTTTTTAAAATCTGTAATAGACAGCACTAATTGCGTGTGACGTCACGCACAAGTCCCGCCATATTGAATTGAAACCATTCAGTACTAGTGACATTTTGTGTGACAAGGATAGAAGAATTACTTCAAAAGTATATAACTTCCCTATTTTTCGACCAATTGCATTTATTTTTCTACAAATCGTATTCGTACGATTGAGATTGAAAAATTCCATACTAGTCAAATACCCATTGACAAAACACATCTGCTTTGTTGTCCTGAAAATTACTAGCACAATCAATTTTTACACCAGTTTAAATACTATGTCAAATTCATACAAAATAAGAGTCAGTAATTGATGACATTCTATTCGAAAAGACAAAAAAAAATGAATTCTTAGTCTATTTCTTAAAAGTCAACATGTCCCAACACTCGTTCACAGTGATTTATACCAACAACAACAATAGACGGAATTTGAATACGTTTTACAACTAATTACAGTCGAGTCGGTAATTTATATTTGTTTGATATTTATTGAGGGTAGGTCGACAAGGTTGTAACCGTACCGCCTTCAGAATTTCCGATAGCTTCAGTTGTATCGTTGACTTCCAAAATGTTAATGGGAATATTTTTGGGTGATTTAGATTCCAAACGTTTGTGGACTAAAGTTTTCATATTAATTATGTTATTATGAATTGTTGGTATTTGGGTGAAAGGTTCCGTGAATTATTTCTGTATTATTTAAGTGGGTCAATCGAGATTCTCCGATTAGGCAACGGAATGAAATAGCTTTTACAAATATTTGGTCCAAATATTAGTTAGGGAAAGCATAAGACCAGTGGTTCGAGTTTTACGGTTGAAATTGTATGAATGAAACCTAAGTAACTAAGCAAAACAAAGCTATTAATGCGGTCGTAATCATAAGTTTATATCATAGCTTTACATAGTTGATACTAGCTGACCCGCGCAACTTCGTCTGCGTCATAAAATGTAATTATTTACGACATCACATTAGAAACCTCAAAAATAACAGTATTTCTCCACTATTTAATGGATGTTATTATACATACAAACCTTCCTCTTCAATCATTCTATCTATTAAAAAAACCGCATCAAAATCCGTTGCGTAGTTTTAAAGATTTAAGCATACATAGGGATATAGGGACAGAGAAAGCGACTTTGTTTTATACTATGTAGTGATGATAGGTTTGTTTTTGGTCACTATCTTACCGGATGGCGCGATGATCTGGTCGACGATGGAGCAGGCTTGTCTAAGAGCGTTCACTCTTAATTTAGAGACGCCCAGGTTGTAAACACAGACTCCGGCCGGGTATTCTACTCCTTAGCTATATACGCACAATGAAAGTATTTCCAAAACGTGGGTGAGATGTCGATATCGTTTAAAATTAATCTGAATGTCACAAATGTACCTAAATTGACCTTCAGCACCTATAACCCACCAACTAAACTACATCTTCAAATCCTAGAACCATAACCAAGCTTCCACACACATCCATTCTACCCTTAAAGCAGCTTGAATGCTTTAAAATCACCGCTTCATTCAGCTGTTGGCTAAACAAACTAAAATCTTGCACATTCAGCTCTTTCGCTGAGGTTCCACGGCAAACATGGGAGAGGCAGCGATTTTGTGCTTGTGAGATCAAAAGAGGGCGGGGTGACAACTTAACGACGACGGTTGGGACAGTCCGGGTAGGGTTGGTCTTGTCGCAAGTTTTTTATCTGTGCTTCAATTTATGAGGAAATGCTGGCGACTTTGTATGTAAAAAGTCATAATTCGAGGTTTGCCTCTCGACTGTTTTCTCCTCCAATATTGGACCGATATAAGAAATATTTCACCAACTGAATAAGAAGGATGTAAACTGTGTCTTTATGTTTTCCTTTTTTGATTAATAGTTGTTAAATTTGTACACTAGGGCTCTGTTGACAGCGATTTATCGTACGTTTGAGCATTTTGTGAGAGTTCTAGTGCTTATACGGTTAATAAATCATCAAAAAGGAAAACATAAGGACACAATAGATGTCCTTCTTATACAGTTTGTGAAATATCTCTTAAATCGGTCTTAAGGATTTTTGATCAGATTGACTTTGTATTTGTATTTTGTGCATCCAAGTTTTCCTTTTTTATAGGTTAACTTGGAAGTACTGTTCCGATATAAATATAACTTTCACGAGTAGAAAGGTACATTACCACTGTGGAAAATCATGGCTCCTGAGGTAAAGTAGAAAAAAAACTGGCCAAGTGCGAGTCGGACTCGCGTGCAAAGGGTTCCGAACAAATTTAATGTTTTTTTACATGTTATTTTAACACTACAGACTACTAATAGGTTTTCCTGTAATCTTTAGGTAAAGATCTATTATCTCCATTTTTTTTTAATTTTAGGCTCAGTAGTTTCGGAGATAAGGGGGGGAATGGTCATTATTCGTCTAATTTCTTGAATAACTTCTAAAACATTTATTTTAAAATTATGAAAAAAAAATATAATTAAAACCCTCACAGTAAGCCCTTTCATTTGATATGTCACACGATATTGTTCAAAAAACTTTTTTTTTAATTTTCTAGTTTGACCCCCTAAAGTGACCCTCATACCAAAAATTTAATGATTTACGTAACGCGTCCGTGTTTGGGTCATAGAAGTCCATATGTGTACCAAATTTCAACAGAATCGGTCTAGTAGATCCGGAGAAAACTGGCTGTGACAGACGGACAGACAGACAGACAGACAGACAGACACCCGAGTGATCCTATAAGGGTTCCTTTTTTTTTCGGAACCCTAAAAAAAACTACAATTTACCAATTAAATCCGTGGATTTGGATTTTAATCTTACTTTCCTTTTACTCCAACAAAAATCTAGAGCGTCCTTCAAAATTGACCCTTGACCTGTTAACAGAGCCAATTGTTATTCGCTTCTAAAATGAAATATTTAAGTTCAAATCTATGTAGAGTCTTCCACTTGAATCCTTCGAGTTAAGTGCTGCTGAAACGTGGAAGGGTTCCAACTTCTAAGTGCTAATGGAATCAATGGAATTGTAATTCCTATTGTTTGTAGCTACCCTTTTCCATCTGTCGTTCTTATTCCGAGACGACTTACTTGATAAATACTGGAATCGAAGGTAACCCTTTATTGTTTTTTAAAGAACAAGCTGCCAGCGGCATCGCCTATTTGAAAGTCAGAAATTATACCAAGCTAATATTCCTATACAACTTGTAACAGAATAAACGTAAAACCTCTTAAGGGGTCATTGTACTCATCATTATGAACAACTTTTACTATGGGACCAATCCCGAAATCGCGAGAAAAATTCAGCTCTTCATGGGGGCGATTTTTTCGCGATTTCAGTGTTGGTCCCATAGTGAAAGTTGTTCATAATGATGAGTTCAATAACCCCTTAAGATGTATTGCGTTTATTCTGTTACAGATTGTATATGTATATTCATTTTTTTATAGGGATTTTGAATTTAGAATCTCTCAAGCAGTATTTAACTAAGCAGTTTTACTTTTTGCATGAAATTGCATTGATGGATGTTTTTGGATAGATAAATAAATATTTTGTTACAATTCAGGACATAGTCTGCCCGGTTGACGAGTTATTCCAAATCCGTTTAGATAGACAAACTTATGTTTTGTCACATAATTAGGATGAATGTTAGTCATGGCAAAAGTTCGTTAAAACTGAATTACCTAAAAACTGTCTCACCACAAACATGGTCACCAAACAAAAACACTTTACTTGACCATGTTTATTTACACAAACCTTGAGAGTGTCCATTTTTGAGCCAACTTTTCCAGTGTCCGGCATTTCTTTCAACACGACTTGGTGACACTGAGACTCGTTACGAAACATTTGGGTCTCGTCTAGCTCCGAGCAAGTTTTTGCTAACTCTTTGATACCTCACGCAACACCCTCTTTTGGTACACTTTTAGGCTCTTTTAGGCACACCAAGGACTCTTTGGGAATAGTAAGTGCCTATCTCACGGAAAAAGAGGGGGGTGTCTCGTAGAAGGTGGGAATGAGGTCAGTGATGGGAAATCACTAACTTCGATTTTTAAATTTGGGTCAGGCTGCGTAGACATACCATACGAACCGGGAGATTATCTGATTGGAGAAGCTGAAATTAAAGCTTCTTTAAACACGCTCGATGCGAGAATGCGACAACGATGCTATGACTATTTCCATTAATTAACTATCCGTAATATAACTTCGTCCAGCAGTAGGACAAAATAGGTTAGATAGATGGTACAATTTTTATGAAAATTAGTCGGTGTACCGTTTTCGCATCAAACCTGCCTGAAAAAAAAAACCGAAGAATAATATTTTTCGGTTACGAATCCGAAATCGTTATAACCACTTCAAACTAACTTTTAAAAAGATTTGGAAACTAAACGCACTTAAAGCCAAGTTTTAGTTTAGATTGTAAGTTTAATTTAAGCGGTGTGTTTTTTATATTGTGCTCACACCACTATTTACATTATGTTTCCATACGTGAGGATTTGTTATTGGCTTGCTGGTGACTACGATTTCCTATTTTGTTTGTCTTTATTAGCTGTAAGTCCTCCATGTACTAAATAAATAAATAAAAAAGTCAGTCCTTATTTCCTTCAAAGAACTTTCATTACTGACAACAGATACCTGTTGTGAGAGATCATAGGTACCTACCACGAGAGCCAATTAGTGGTCCATTGTACAAGATGATTTAAGGGGCAATTAACAAACTATTCACGATAAGAGGACTCGAAAAGTGGAAGATTCCGCCGAAAAGGGGATCGCAACCTAAGGTTGTTTGTTGTGAATATACCTATGCTGAACTTTGACGTGGAAAATACCTGTCTTTATAATATCGGATGGGTTTGTTACTGAATTATTAAATATCTGTAGACCGAAATATTGAAGGTTCCAGTTGTATACGTGAAACGGGATTTTGGTATTAAAAAAAAAACCACCAAAACCACCTTACCGATTTAAATTTCATTTAAATCGGTAAGGTGGTTTTGGCGTGAAAGCGAGACAGACAGACAGAGTTACTTTCGCATTTATAATATTAAGTAAGTAAGGATTAAAACATGCTAATTATTTCCAGGGTCGTGGTGACTCTTTCGAACAAATTCTGCCACCCTGACAGGATGCAGCAGAGACCTACTGATTTACATGGAGCGAGCAAGACTGGTGTCTGATCGCATGCTCAAATCCACAACACACATTTTACATAAACCATTGTACCATAGATTAGTGCAGTAATATATCTTGTCTGTAAGCATGTGCGGGCGTTGTGAGGGCGCACTCGTATCCCCTGATAATTTATTAGATTATCTCCGGCAGGGAGATTAAAAATGTGCCAGTAATTAATGGCTAATTGTTTGTGAGGATAGGTGGAAAAGGTTTTGTATTAAGCTGGCTGGGTCTCGGGTTTTTAGTCTTGTTTTGTATGTTTACCGCTGTTGCCCGTTATGTGTGAGAGTTTTCATTTCATCAGCTACTAGCATTTCGCCCGCGACTTCATCCGCGCTGCAATTTTCTTAAGGATCTCTATTCTTTTTCTACTAATAAATAGTCTATGCTACTCAGGGATAATGTCGCTTCTTAATGGTGAAAGAATTTTCGAAATGGGTCCAGTAGTTTTTGAGTTTTTTCGTTACAAACATACAAAAATTTAATTTTTATAATTTTAAGTGTAGATCGTGGGAAAGTTTCCAGCCGCAGGTCTTTTCAAGAAGAATGGCTCGCCGTCTGATCAGATGGCTCGCCGTCTGATCAGAATCAGGCCCGGGTCGACGGCGCGCTGTGTACCACGCGCGCCTCAAGGAGCTGTCAGCATAAAGGACGGGGCCCGCTAGGGCTAGTGCCTGCCGGGGTTGCGGGATTTGTTCGAAGAGTCGCCGCGGCCCTGGAACGCAAAGGGCATTAGGAGGGACACGAATGGGTTTTAGTCAGTAAGAGTCTGACACTCCCTTCTGCTTCACCCAGAGCGGGAGGAGTCATTTGATGATTTCCCATCCTTAAAAAAAAAAGGTCTTTTCAAGAAAACACCCTCTACTCAAAGCGACCCAGGGGCCTTACTATGACGTGCCAATGCGATCAAGATTAAGCTGAGGAAAAGGGATGGTATTATGCTTCTTGTATAACTCTGTCTCCTTTCAGAACGTATCAACAAACCCTACTTTGATGGCAAATATTTACAGGCTAAAGTAGAATTTGACAAATAATTAACTTCAAATTCTTCATTTAGAAATCGGAGGTCGAAATCTATCGTATATAGATTGAACTGTAATGTTTGCCCTGCTAAAATATCAGCCTGTTTCAAACTTCAGTTACCTTTTCTCTTTGTCACATAAATGTGTCGCAAAATTTATATTTATTATATAATTATAATGAATATATCTTAGTTAAGTTAGTATAATCTACTTTTATGCCGTATGGTGTCGGCCGGTGCCGCATGGTGCCGTAAAAGAATAATACCATCCCATCACTTCCCGTGGGTGTTGTAAGAGGCGCCTAAGGGACTCGCCAGAGAATGGCCAACCCGCCTGCCAAGCGTGGCGATCATGACAAACCCCCCCTTTAGGGGGAGGCCTATGTCCAGCAGCGGACGTCTTTCGGCTGATATGATGATGATGAATCTATTTTTAGTTTCCTGCTCTGTCTCTTTACACACTGTGTCTACATTTTTTATACAATTCTTCTGTCTCAGGTCTGTTTTAAAAAGTTTCTATTGAAATAAGCAGTACCTTTGTGTTTTTTTTTTCACTGTATACAATTTTCTTTTTTAAGTATATTGTGTCTACATAAATAAATCAATAAATGTCCCAGTTCTAGCAGCAGAAACCTTCAAAACTGAATTTTGCAAGTTTTCAAAAAGACTTCTATGGTTTTGTTCTGTGTTGTAATTATTTCGTATAAAGTTTTGCTAATAATAAATCAGTCGTCCCGTGGTCACCGTTGCGGTGTGTCAAATTAGTAACTACCGTTTTGTGTTGTGTGTGATAGCATTATTGTGATTGCGTTGGAACCGCATCAATGGACTTGCGGTTGCAAACTCCCAATCATGGCCGCTGGACGTGTTTTGTTTTTATGACGCTAGCTTTTGTTCAAAGCATTAGGTACTTATTATTTTTCACAGGAATCTAGCTCTTCAAACTTAGTTCGATTTCGAGCAATAAGTCCTTAGTTATAATCGTCTATTTGTTTGATTTTGCTAAAATGAACGTAAAAACGTCGTGCTACTAAGTCCAAAATTGCGCACATCACTTTTGGACTTAGTATTAAGCCATATCTTGTACGTGTGTTTGTATATTTTATCAGGCGTCATCCTAATACCTCTACATAGCGATCATTGCGTGAATGCGCGATCATCGCGTTCATTTGTACGACAAACCCGGTCGCGCCCTCGCGCCGACAGGGGGCGCTTTCCGGTTTATTCGCGTGATGATCCAAGGAATTATCACGAAATGAATTAGGATGATGCCTCATTGTTATAACATATTCTATTAATTTATTAGATCACCTAGTCTATTCTGTAAATAACACCTGAGTGACAAAGCTCACAAAGTGAGCTTTATTGCACACAACATAAAGGTCTTAATTTGATACTCACCTCAGATTCCGCTGTCGAGATGCGAAAATGTTACAGAATAGCACTACAGTTGCTGTATTTCAACCAATCACAACATGTGTAACAGCTAACTTAAGTGAGAACATTATCTGATATTGAGATGACGGTTTTCAGTACTTACTAAATGAATTTAACAATCCTCACAAAGATTTTCACAAAATAAATTATCCAGCACACCCTTAAAATGACGTCATTATACACGAAACCTAAGTGCGTGTTCAGACCGCGCGAAATTTATGCGTTTGTCGCGCGTCACGGCGTTTCCGCTGCGGATAGACGGACGGCCGGCTAATGTGCGTCCCGCGGATAATTTACGAGACACACGCGATTTGCCGGCTTAATTATATGTTGTGGTCGCATAATTAGTATGGTAAGTGCTTTATAAAGTGATTACAAATTTTTTTTGCAACTTTTTTTGCCATAAAATGGACAGAGTCTAAGTGACTGTGATTTTGTAATCTGTGTTGAGTTCCAGTCATATTTTAACGTTGGTGTTGTATTAAAACTATTCTGTATACTGCGTTAAAAAATTGAAAGATGAAAAGTAACCTATGCCATGGCCTTCTTCGATAGTGTAGCTGATATCAGTAAATAAATATCGTAATCGGGACAGTTCTCCCATAAATGAACTCCATTAAAACCGGCAAAGTACGAGTAGGACTCTCACACGAAAGGTTCCGTACCAAAAACCGATAAAAAAAACACATCCGTTGTATAGGAACCTACTTTATTATTAATTTAATTAAATTTTTATTAATCTATACTAATATATAAACCTGAAGAGTTTGTTTGCTTGTTTGTTTGCTTGAACGCGCTAATTTCAGGAACTAATGGTCCGATTTGAAAAAATAATTCAGTGTTAGATAGCCCATTTGTCGAGGAATGCTATAAGTTATACAGGTATGGGAAATTCCTACGGGAACAGGAAAAAACGGGATATGCGCGTACGAAGTTGCGGGCAAAATCTAGTTGTTGATAAAGCCGTTATAGAAATACACACTGAGAATTTCAACTGTCTAGGTAAGTACTTATTACGGTTCCTGAGATACAGCTCGCTGACAGACAGACGGACGGACAGTGGAGGCTTAGGAATAGGGTTCCGTTAGTTCACCTTTGGGCCTTTGGGTACGGCATCCTAAAATGTATGCTCAAAAACTGAAAAACAGCCACTGAAAAATCACGTTCTAAAAAGTATGAAACTAGAAAATACTCAAGCGATGTTCAAAAGATAGCCGTGCGCATGCCACCTATCCAGTACAAACGAAACAGTACATTGTCACAGTAGTAAGCGATCGTATGCTTTAGGCCAAAGTGCATACGACCGTTTTGCTTCGCCGTAGTCGGCTAAAAATATAAAATTTTTGAACACCTAATATTACAGTACATGAGGTATCATTATTATTGAATATTTGTTAATTTGTTAAAATATTTGTTATAATCAAAATTATTCGACATCAAAACACGAAATAATAAACAAATAGCCTTCTTCAGTACCAGACCATCTCCCTCCATTTGTAAAATTTCAATACAGCAGCGTTTGAAACGTTGATACGATATATCTCGAGTAACATATTCTGACAGAATGCTACGATATTTCATCGCACATGTTACAAGATGTTTGTTCGAAGAGAAATCCTTTAAAATGTTCTTTTAATCTTGTTAATGGAAGAGTTGGGGAGTTTTAGGGTGTGGATAGATAGGAGAGTGAAGACAATGATGATATGAATGATGAAAGTCTTAAGACTAATATTCAACTTATAATTTATTGAAAAAGAAATCCTATGACACTCTCATCGTGAAAGATATGTCAAGAACTTCTGTAGCTAAGGTGGGTAAAATTAAACTGTCGAATTGACTGTTATAGTGGTATTGCTGACGTATTTTAGAGCATTAGGAGTAGCACGGATGGGTTTTAGTCAGTAAGAGTCTGACACTCCCTTCTGCTTCACCCAGAGCGGGAGGAGTCATTTGATGATTTCCCATCCTTAAAAAAAAAAGTGATTTAGACACCATCTTTGCCAAGTGACATCGTGTTACCCAATTACTGGGTTTTGGAGGTCAAATAAACAGCTGATATGTATGGTATGGTGTAGGTATGGTACTCAGCTGCGTCTTGTTAGGCAGGAAGCCGAGCCCAATATAGTTGGGATACTGCAAAGCAAAGGGGTTCGAACTTTTTTCTATGGGAGCTGGCATATAGCCCCCCTCGACGCCATTTTGAGTTTTTTTTTTCAAAGTTTCGGCTCTCGATCTTTCTTGCATATGTGGGTAGAGGACACGTAAACAAGCAAAAAATATTAACAACACGGTACCCTAAAGTGTCACGTTGCCTAGATATTTGAAGGCAAAGTCACCAAATGGGAACAATGAAAATCATTAAAATTAACTTATCACGCGATGATTTTATTCTAATAGTAATTTCTAGCAGTAGATAGTATTCTAATAGTAATTTCTAGCAGTAGATAGTATTCTAATAGTAATTTCTAGCAGTAGATTGTATTCTAATAATAATTTCTAGCAGTAGATAGTATTCTAATAGTAATTTCTAGCAGTAGATAGTATTCTAATAGTAATTTCTAGCAGTAGATAGTATTCTAATAGTAATTTCTAGCAGTAGATAGTATTCTAATAGTAATTTCTAGCAGTAGATAGTATTCTAATAGTAATTTCTAGCAGTAGAAAGTATTCTAATAGTAATTTCTAGCAGTAGATAGTATTCTAATAGTAATTTCTAGCAGTAGATAGTATTCTAATAGTAATTTCTAGCAGTAGATAGTATTCTAATAGTAATTTCTAGCAGTAGATAGTATTCTAATAGTAATTTCTAGGCTTGGTTTACCGTTTATATAAATTAAACACTATTATTTTGTGAAGTTCTTAATAAGTGGTTTTTACGTGTTCTTATTTTTAATTTCTTCCAAAAAATTACTAAATGAAGCTGGGAAATATTATTTTAATCTATTCTTAAACATAGAAGCACAAATTTAAGTCATTTTTAAAGATAGTCATGATGTCACATGGTGACTTTACCTCGAAATATCTCGGCAGCGTGACACTTTAGGGTACCATGGTCCTAACATTTTTTTTTTGTTGAAATGTCGTCTACCCATATATGCATGTTAGATTGTGCGCCGCAACTTTGAAAAAAGGGAATCAACATGTCAGCGGGGGCTATGCCACAATGGTTCTATGCTCTTTATTGATTTGAGATATGGTTCTATGAAAAATCCTTATCTTTTGTCGTGTTCTATAACTTAAAAGTCCAGTTCAGATGCTGCGAATTCGAGAAAAACGTATCAAAATCGCAATCTCAGTAAGATGTTCTTTTACGAAGTCGATGTTGTCTAAACACAGCCTTAGAAACAGAACAAATAATGTAATTGTACTGTTTGAGTACGTAACTTTGTACGTAACTACGTTCGTTGTTAAATTCAATTTTAAACTACTTACTTTAACTTGTAACGAATAGGAGAAATGTTACAAATGTTTTAGAGAAATCTTTCTGGTAAATATTTTTATGCTTTAAACTAGAAATAGTGGGACTTCTTCTTCTTATTCCGGTCTTGTCCCATTTCTAATCGGGATCGGCTCTCCTAGCCGTTGTTCTCCAGAGATGTTGTTTCTGGGTCGTCAGTGGGTCTATATTGTCTGTGGCGAGGTCTTCCTCGAAAAAAAAAAAAATAGTTTGACTGACTGCAATTTATATTTAAAGCAGATGTGAAACCTATGTTGCGGGTTAGATTCCAACGTACCTATCTGAGGGCCCAGCACTAACATTTTGACGTATAGTAACGTTACAGTATCGTTAGCTTAAGTGCATTTTGTATATAAAAAAAACTCCAACCCCATAGCATTTTGGTTTAATTTTATGCAACATACACAATGTAATGTGTATTATAAAAACTTTTTTACAAAAAAATGTAATCGACTTCCAAAAACAAAACACTACAAAGTATAAAATTACTTTAATTTCGGAAGTCGGCAAACTTCTGAGATAAGGGGGCCAAAAATTTAATATTTTTCTTCAAAAGACGATAACAATGCGGCCGAAAAAAAAGAGAAAATTTTTGAAAATGTGCAAATAGCGCTCTTTCATATAATACCCCACATGTCCTGTAGCCCCACTTTTAATTTTTAAGAACCTTTTTCTGTCGATGTTGCAATAAAAAAAAAACATTTCCTTCTTATTTATAAAATAGTTGAACGAACGTCATCTAAAACTATTCCAAATTTCAAGTTGAAAACATTAATAGTTCTTGAGATATCCACCTGTGACAGACGGACAGACTTGTCACGCCATAAGTGTTCCTTTTTACCATTTTGGTACGGAACGCTAAAATCATTATAACATTCACTTAAACAGTCCTTTCCCATATCTCCAAGTAAGTAGAAATGCAGACACAACCTTACACACAATCTCCGATACCTCAACATACATATTCGTAACAATACCTCGTCCACTGCTCATCCGACAATGCAATACATTTCCTCCATGACGTACACCGGCGGCAATTCATCACGCGTCCCTATAGTGTCCATGACAGATCGATGTTGCAATTTCCTGCCGCTAGGTGGCGCACTAGCCTTTTTGTTTAGGAATTTAGATCGCGTATGAATTGATAGATGACCAATGGGAGTAGAGGGGAGTGAATGAATGAAGTTTTTGTGTGATCGAGTTATTTGTCAGTGGTTTTGTTCTTTTGTGGGGTAGTTTTGAACGGTAGTTGGATGTTTCTAATTTATGATTTTGTTTTGTTTCAGGTAAGTGCTGAGTTTTCCTCTAATACTGCTAACAAGTTTACACGGAGCGTACCTATCCTATTGGTAAGTTGATAATAATCTAAATGTACCTATCAGACGTGCCTCAACATGTCTGTGTTTGCTCACACATTTGTGCACTGTAATATCCCGCGCTCCGGAAGTCTCCGTTGAAATTGTTCGCTGTGACCGAAACCAGTCAGGAGGACTATTATTATTTTGCGCTGATATTTAACTTTCACAACATAAACAAGGTATGCGTTTAATTAAAGCAACAATGTTTCACTACCGGGTTGTTAGTAGTCCACAGCACTTTAATGAATATACCTTCATTATTTATGTGGTCATAAAGATGTAATAACAGTGCACAATGTACAATGATGACCTGGATGACGAGAATCGGAGATAGAGCACCCTCTGTTCTTTTTGACATCATCGAGAGGAAACTCTGGCATATCTTAGAACCACTTTCCACGACAGGGTGACGGACCCTGAAATGGGTGGTTCTGGGGAAAAAAAAATAGTTAAAAAACGTTTTATTCAATTACAAACAACCCATTTCAAGGTAAGGCTAATTTCCAATGAGTCATCATATCAGCCGAAAGACGTCCACTGCTGGACATAGGCCTCCCCCAAGATGGGGGGTTTGCCATAATCGCCACGCTTGGCAGGCGTGTTGGCGATTGCAGTGCATGGTGTTGAGTTTTACAGAGAACGCTGCTGCCCATTTTCTGACGAGTCCCTTATTAGCTTCTTACGACACCCACGGGAAGTGATGGGATGGTATTATTCTTTTACGGCACCCTACGGCACCGGCCGACACCATGTGGCAAATGAGTATAACCACGAAAACTTGGGGTCCAAGTTAGGTTGTACCACGTACCTTCAAAATTACACCTTATCGCGAACAATTGAATTGGGACTAGGAACATAAAATCAACAATATCACACGGCTTTCTTTTATCATTTTATTTACCACCACCAGACTTCTTGAAACCCCCAAAACATCTGTGACCTAGACGTGATCAACAGTGGCCTATATGGAAAGTACTCAATTGGTTGCGCACCCCAGTATGCCGCTGCAGAAATTTGGCGAAGTGGGTTTTAATAAACTCGACGGATACCCAATGCCAGTGCGGTGCCCCTGTTCAGAACATGAGCCACACGTTGGAGTGCCCAAGTGCCCATACACCTTTACTTTTGGGGATATAATGAATGCCACTGATGCTGCCATCAACGTAGCCACTAACCACCTACTGGGCCCAAATAATACATATAATATAAGGAGTTAGCCATCGACTCGAAAAGAAGAAGAATGATGTAGGTGAACACTAAGAGTTGCGGAATTTGTTCGAAAGAGTCACCGCGGCCCTGGAACGCAAAAGGCATTAGGAGGAACACGGAGCGGTTTTAGTCAGTAAGAGTCTGACACTCCTTTCTGCTCAGTCCAGAGCGGGAGGACTCATTTGATGATTTCCCATCCTTTAAAAAAAAAGGTGAGCACTAAAAAGGAATTTTTGGAAATTCAACCTTAAAGGGGGTAAAAAAGTGGAAAATGGTTTCTAATAAATCTGCGCAGTCGAAGTCACGGGCGAAGTGTTAGTACTTCATAATAACCTTAATTAAGGTGTCCTAGCCTATAATAATACCCTTTAAATTAATTAATCGAACTCACAGCTCAACTTTTACTTCCACTTGGCACAAGGCTAAGCCCTTAAGCCAGTCATTTCACTTGCTAACCGAAGCAAGACCAACAGGTACGAACTAGTGCCAAGACAATACAATAAGGCTGGTAGTCTGGGCGCCGAAAGACGAGAGCCTGCCAAATTTACAGAGAGACTAGTGATTTTGTTATGTTTGACTATTGTTACATCTATGTGGATATGTGGATTGAGTGAGCGTCATTCCCTGCCGGAGTCTGCGTTTATTGTCAACTATAACTCGGGGTCTTTAAGTCAAGAGTGAATAGGGAAGCGTGCTCCATTATTGACCACATCATCGCTCACCATCAGGTGAGAGAGTAACAATGCGAGGCTATGAAAAATGGAGAGAATTGGAGCATTCGGATGTTTTAATTGAAGTATTTTTTGGGCTTATAGCCAAATTTTGGAATAGGTGAACTTGTGAATCTAATGAAGTCCGAAAATAGAAAAAGGACTTAGAAAATGGACGGCTTCAAGTGTTGTATGTGTTTTCCAAATTTAGTCATATGAATCTACACTTCGATAACTTATTTCATTGATTTATATAGACTACTAGCTTTTGTCCGCGACTTCGTACGCGCATAACCCCGTTTTTTTCCTATTCCGTATTAATTTTGGGAAATCCTCTCTTAGTGCTCCCCTTCCACAAGGCATCTACATGCCAAATTTCAGCTTTCTACGACCATTAGTTTCACAATCACTCAATCAGTCAGTAACGGAAGAATTTTATAAATTGATATTTTATTAGACTATATTGTTTATTGAATTACTGCATTAGTTTACGGATGGTTAGAATTTTCAGCGAAACTGATTCCACAGTTTCGCTCAAAATTCTAACCATCCGTCTGCATCCATCAGCACTGATAATTCTCAACTTCCGCCGCATGCCCAATAATGACCTAATGACTGCGTCCACCAATGGTGTTACCGTTACTTAAGAATGTAAAATTCCAAGACAGTACTTGCCATCGATACGCTAAGAGGGACATAATTTAATTTTGTATCATCCATTTTATCAATGCAATAAAGTTGAACTTTGTACAAATCAATAAAATTTAAACTATTCCTCTCAGTTCAACCCCTACCATTGCAATGTCCCACGATCCGTGCCGACAGTGCCGCCATTCGAAACATCCGTCCAGTAGACTCAAAGTTTTACTAGTGCCGAAGTTTCACTAACTAATTTAACTACAGTTTCTATTTAGTTTTACTATGGGATAATGCAGGTACATTTAACTGTGAAAGTGACTCTATGGAACTTGACTCGGTGGAACGCAGAGCTGAGAGGCTCATCGGTGACGTAAAACTGGGGGATGCCAAGCTGCATAGCTTGGCTCATCGCCGTAAGGTTGCCTGCTTGTCGGTCTTCTACTTATTGTACTTCGGTGAGTGTGCCCAAGAACTCCACGACCTCATCTCACCGGCCCCCTTCTACTATCGAACATCCAGACGCACTACATCTCACCATCCCTGCCTTGTTGCTATTCCACCAACTCGCACTAAGCGTTTCCAAACGTCTTTTATAATGCGCACAGCAAAGGAGTGGAACTCTCTGTCTGCGTCGTGTTCTGGGTAAGCTCGCTCCATCGTAGACTTTGTCTCGGTCATCTCTGACCTAGACTAGAGTCAAGAGCAAACCCATCACAAAAAAAAGTATAATTTCTTTTTTTCCTACAGTTATTTTCGATATCTGACTTCAGAATCTTTTTTTCTCGCTGATTAGGGTTTCGTAACCGAAGAGTAACCAACGGCACCCTATTACTAAGCCTCTGCTGTTCGTCCGTCCGCCTGTCTCGTCAGCGGGCTGTATCTCAAAAACCGTATTAGGTAGACAGTTGATATTTTCACAGAGTGTGTTTTTCTATTGCCGCTTTATTATCAATAAACTAGCTGACCCGCGCTACTTCGTCTTTGTCACAATTTTCATTACTGCTCCGCTCCTATTGGTCTTAGCGTGATGATATATAGCCTATAGCCTTCCTCGATAAATGGGCTATCTAACACTGAAAGAATTTTTCAAATCGGACCAGTAGTTCCTGAGATTAGCGCGTTCAAGCAAACAAACAAACTCTTCAGCTTTATATATTAGTATAGAAAGTATAGATAATAAAAATTTAATTAAGAATGGCAGGGGCTCCCATACATCAAACACGTTTTTTTATTCGTATTATTGTATGGAATCTTTCGTGCGAGAGTCCGACTCGCAATAGGCCAGTTTTAGTTTTTTTAGGGATTTTTAGGATTCGATTCGATCGATGGTATTCGTTTTTATTGTCTCAGTTTGGTAGATATTAATATCCATACTATACTAGCTTTTGCTGCCTGCGGCTTCGCTTTCATTAAAGTAGCCAAAAACGGTCTGCAGGGTCCCATAAACTCAGTCGTATTTATAATATTATACTAGTTAGCATTAGGACTAGATGAGCTGTCATGTTATCTTCAGGCATTATGATATACAGCTTTTATTAAGGGACCCTATGATCAGCAGTTGGTGTCCCTACAGAGTTGTATGCTGCATATACTTACCTATGTGCCAACTTTTCATTGAAATGCAATATTCACCTGCGTGTAGTTTTTACGCCGAACTTTTATTACCTGGCTATATAAAAAATCCTTGTTTATTCTATACAAATTCAGGCACTCTACTAATCGCAGCATTCTAAATAATTTCTCATCCAATAACTCTTGGCAGCCACTGTTTCTTGATCCGTGCCTCAGACTCCGTGAGATTCGGTCCAGGAAAAAAAAAAAACAAAAGTTCGACTCCATACAACGAGCTAAAACGCATGCACACATAGACACGTTTCACGTACAGCGAGTGCAAGTGCACTGGCGACCGTCATTTGTTTGAGAGCGTCGTACGTACGCGCCTATGTGTGCGTGCGTCTGTTATCGTCGTATACCGATATATCACCAAGCAAAAATATTGATTGGTGCTCTCACGCGAATAGTAACTGGTTCTCTAAATATTGGTGCTCTCAAAAATTGGTGCTCTAACGGGATTACTTCTAGGGAACGCGCAAGAACTATAACTGGCAGCACAGAAGCGTCAGTGTCAAGTATTTATAAGGTAAATGTTTCGAATATGGAACGCTAGATGGCGCTGTCTACGCCATTCCCTATAGAGCTGGCCTTCTGTAACTTTCTATGTTCTGTCCATGACGTCCCAATAGTGAGGCATGGACCGAAACTTGCGGGTAGATCAAAGTTTTAGTTACACTTCACGGAGTTTATGTGTGGCTGGTGGCTACAGCTTCGATTTAGTTTGATTTGAGGATTACGGGGACTGGGAGAACGATCCGTATGGTTTCAGACAAGCACAAGACGACTTTTTCTTTTAAGTTATAGACGACAAGGGAGCTTTTCTTATTCTTCATTGAATACTCGCTGATGCCCGCGGCTTCACCCGCGTGGATGTCGGCGAAAGCTCCCAGACGGCTTATTTTTTTCCGACACCTCCAACAAATATCTAAGCCAATGTTTACAAAACCTTGACAAATTATATACTAAAACCTTCCTCGAGAACCACTCTATCCATTGGTGAAAAAAACCATGAAAATCGGTGCAGCAGTTTTTGAGTTTATTGCGAACAGACACACAGACAGACGCGGTGGAAGACTTTGTTTTTATAATATGTAATGATAAGCAATTGCTCCTATGCAAGCGTGCTCCATTATCGACAACATGATCGCTTCCATCAGGTGAGATAGTGGTCAAACGCAAGATGATCGCGATCAAAAATAAATAAAGATAACATATAACACATAATTATATAGGACGACTTATGCACCGAATTGACACTCCTTCAAAAGAAGTTTTGAAAGTAATTCAAGATTTTAATTAAATCATCTTCTCAGAAATCAGCAGAATCTGTCTTGAACCCATCGTTGGGATATAGGCGTAAACCCTAAGTACATACACAGACACGTAAAAGTGTTTCAGAAGTCCGTTGTATTGTGGTAAATAATCTTCTTCTTTTCGAGTCGATGGTTAACTCCTTAGATTTTTTTGGGCCCAGTTGCTGGCTACCTTAATTGCAGCGTCGTTCGCATTAATTAAATCCCCCAAAGAACAGGTGTATGGGCACTTGGGGCACTCCAACGTGTGGCTCATGTTCTGAACAGGGGGCACCGCGCTCACATTGGGTATCCGTCGAGTCTATTAGACCAAGTTATGTCTGCAGCTTACTTGGGTGCGCAACCGATTGAGGGCCGCACTCACATTGAGTAACCGACGAATACTCAATGTGGAAAACTATGTTTTTCAGGGAGTGACATGTAGTTACAATGGGTTAATGTAGTTAATGGGTTGTGGAGGTCTGGTAGGCAGCCGCTTCACGTAAAACACTGGTATTCAGCTAATTTTAACGTTAATGGGTTGTGGAGGTCTGGTAGGCAGCCGCTTCACGTAAAACACTGGTATTCAGCTAATTTTAACGTTAATGGGTTGTGGAGGTCTGGTAGGCAGCCGCTTCACGTAAAAAACTGGTATTCAGCTAATTTTAACGTTCATGGGTTGTGGAGGTCTGGTAGGCAGCCGCTTCACGTAAAACACTGGTATTCAGCTAATTTTAACGTTGATGGGTTGTGGAGGTCTGGTAGGCAGCCGCTTCACGTAAAACACTGGTATTCAGCTAATTTTAACGTTAATGGGTTGTGGAGGTCTGGTAGGCAGCCGCTTCACGTAAAACACTGGTATTCAGCTAATTTTAACGTTAATGGGTTGTGGAGGTCTGGTAGGCAGCCGCTTCACGTAAAAAACTGGTATTCAGCTAATTTTAACGTTCATGGGTTGTGGAGGTCTGGTAGGCAGCCGCTTCACGTAAAACACTGGTATTCAGCTAATTTTAACGTTGATGGGTTGTGGAGGTCTGGTAGGCAGCCGCTTCACGTAAAACACTGGTATTCAGCTAATTTTAACGTTGATGGGTTGTGGAGGTCTGGTAGGCAGCCGCTTCACGTAAAACACTGGTATTCAGCTAATTTTAACGTTAATGGGTTGTGGAGGTTTGGTAGGCAGCCACTTCACGTAAAACACTGGTATTCAGCTAATTTTAACGTTAATGGGTTGTGGAGGTTTGGTAGGCAGCCACTTCACGTAAAACACTGGTATTCAGCTAATTTTAACGTTAATGGGTTGTGGAGGTTTGGTAGGCAGCCACTTCACGTAAAACACTGGTATTCAGCTAATTTTAACGTTAATGGGTTGTGGAGGTCTGGTAGTCAGCCGCTTCACGTAAAACACTGGTATTCAGCTAATTTTAACGTTGCGAAGCATAGCCCTCATTATCAAGCTCAAATATTTAATAGACTGCCGGCGGATTTAAAAATGTTATACACTAGCTCTTTTAAGGCAAAGCTCACAAAGCATTTCTATTGGATAAAAACTTATAATCAATTGACGAATTGTAATTTATTATTAATTTTCTCATTTAAAAAAATGCTGTTTATTATTATTTTATTTTTATTTTTGGTCTATATTATTTCTGCATGTTTTACTTTTAGATTTTTTTATATTAATTTAATGATTTACGTAATTTACCTATTGTATCAAACACAATATTTAATTGCACCTGAAAAAAAAAATCCGATTTGACTGGAAGCCGACCCCAATATAGTTGGCTTGGGAAAAAGCTAGGCAGATAATGATGATGATATGTACTTACAATCCCAAACCGGATCAACTCAAGTTACTGAAATACGTCAGTATCGGTTAACTGCAACCGTACACCCGTTAAATAAATAGGATTAAATAGATCCGTTAAGTGCTGGGGATTAAAACTGCTTAGTTAAAGTTGAATGTCGCCACCCTTGTGTCCTTTTGTGGTATGATCAGTTCTGAAACCGGAATTGTGAGGTAGTAAGATGTCAAATGTTAAAATGATCTGAAAATAAAAGAATTGAATGAGGAGCAGTTGCTAAATGGATTGTTTTTTTTACCAATATTCTTTTTGGAATATGTTAATGAAGTAGATAAGGAGTGCATATAAGAGAACTGGCGCAAACTTGGTATTTGCTAATAATAATCTTTTTATAAGTACAAAATAAGGTTTGGCTAATATGCACGTAACTTATTAAGTAGGTACCAAAATACATTCCCACTTAAACATAGTAAATGTTGTGGTATGGTCCCCGTGATACATTGAATCCGCGGAAGTAGGCTTTTGATGTTATGCGTCATGTTTACCGTGACATGATGTTGATGAAGTGTTGACTTATTAAAAATAAGAAAGGCACAACATTTTTTTTTATCGACACTATGGACTTCGAATTCCGATTACAACCTTTTCAGCACATTTCAACTCATTATCTCAATTTTAAAAAGTTAATTCAAACGTTCCAAAAAGTTTTTAACCGGGCGTTCGGCCAAAGTTAGCGGGCGGCGCTAGCGCGGTCGACGCGAACTTTTAAGTCCGCGTTAAGTTGTTTTAAGCCGGGTAATACACCGACTTCCAGTTAGCTAGTGTATTAAATAGGGTTTATTTTGATTTTTTTGAGGTTCGAATGAGTGGGGGTTAGTTTTTGATGAATTGTGGAGGTTTAATGCAGTTGCTTTGGTGATTCTAGTCTTACGTCATAACGTAATATGCTGTTGCGGGGGTTTAGGTCAAGAAGTAAGGAAGAGATGGACCCGGATGAATCGTCTTATTTTTATCCTCGCTCTTCCCACTTTATGTGAAGTCGGCTCTACTCATTTTCAGGCACCAGGAATTGTCCTGGTGCCTCAAATGAGAATCTAGTATTTTAGTAGATAATCATATCTTTCCATTTCTACCGGTTTTAGGCAACCTTAGACCATTCTCTGTGTAAGGTTGTCGAGATAGACCCGCTATTATCTTATTTCAACTTGAAAGTTTTATTGATTGAAACGCCAAATTCAAAACACATCTTTTGCAAGAGATTTGCTACCCATTCGTGCACGAACTGCCATGGAACTTTAATAATTGACGGAACTATAAAATATAATTTTGACAGCTGTGCCAAGTAGGGTTTCGACCCTCAAAGTTATATAACGAGGAACAATAACACAAAACGTGACGCAGTAATGGGCCATCTTGATAACCGCCTTGTTTCCCTACCATAGCAACAAGTACCAGCCTGCACATTGTTTTAGATAAAATCTCTGACTACCCTCCGGAAAACAGTAAACAAACAACTACCCACCAACTTACACCAGAAAGTCTGTTGCGCCCTCACGTACTGTACGTGATCCGAACGAGATTTAAATTTAGAACATGAATCCGATCGAAATTCAAATCGGGGCACCCTATTGGATTATGGACGACCAATCGTGTAGCTAGGCTGCATGTGTGCGGTGTTACAAAGGCTTTGATTTAACGGTATTTTTCGAAGTTGGAACGTTTATTTTGCTATGTTCTTTTGTGCCTGAAAATAGTGCCGTAAAATGGTGTTGAAATTTCTCTCTCCTTTATTTCGGTAGGTACTAACGTGTGCTAAAGTAACTGTAGATAAAAGTAGCGTTCAATCTGTGATTTAACTAAAATGATAGCCACCAACTAGATTACATTGCTTGAAAAGTGACTTGTTTGAAACTTTATAGTCGTTTTTGCGGTCGGGTTTTTTTTTATTTAAACATTTAAGATACTAACTGTATTCCAGTATCATGCCACCAGTGATCATCTTTTTTTAGGGTTCCGTACCCAAAGGAAAACCAACGGAACCCTATTATTAAGCCTCCGCTGTCCGTACGTCCGTCTGTCTGTCAGCGGGCTGTATCTCAAGAACCTTAATAGGTAGACAGCTGAAATTTTCACAGTTTGTGTATTTCTAATGCCGCTATAACAACAAATAATAAAAATTTAGGTTTATGGTACGTAACCCTTGTGCCGGTTTTTTTATTTAATACTTTACGCACACAAGTGTCCACATGCGAACTTAATGCCCTGGGTATTTTTCATCAGTCAAACTTTAAATCATCATCACAAACAGTAACTATAAATCCAAGTTACGTAAAAATCAGAACGGCCGTCAATTTGTCATAATACCCTCAATTTGACGGTCTACAGTTTAGCGTCAACTTTCGACGCGTCGCGTGATATCTCGTGACGCTAATGCACAATGCACACAAATACTGTTACTGGTCAGGGTTGTCGAACGTTTTGATGAGGGTAGTTTATTGATGAATACAGGTTGTCAACCAAAGTGTCTGTCTGACAAAATAATAACCTAGATGGTACAATAGATGGTTAGTAAAGAAAGAAAAAGAAAAAATGTAAACTAAAATAACTCGTTGAGTTCGGTTAATTTTGCTTCCACCTCTTTGATGACACACTATTTTTTTTTTTCTTTTATTCATCGAAAAAGAATTGTATTAGCAAAATTTATAAAATACAGGATGTAGAAAAGTTCAGCTGATTTTGTCTCACGAGTAAAAGTTAGTCTACCTTATGATGTCTTTCGCCCCTTGAAAGATTGCCAATAAATCAAACGTCACACTGCAGATAAAATCACTCACAAAACAAACACACAAAATAAAAGAAAAAACACTAATTAATTGATTTAATAGTAGACACTTTTTGTTATTTTAGGTTATGTCAGTGCATCCAAAAGTAGTCTGGTAGATATCATACAATGTTATTTACAAATCTGTTACTTACAAAACCTAAAAACATTTACTTAGTTGTTCATTTATTAAATAAACAAACATACCAAATCAACGATAAAACTTTCATAATAATAAAACAGTTTTGTCAACATCAAATCAAATCAAATCAAATCAAATCGTATATTTCAAATAAACCATTTACAGGCACTTTTGAATTGTCAAGGTCGGTCAGTCCAAAAAGATGAAGCTATTTGCACGTTCCAAAGCGTAGATCTCTATGGAGAAGAACGTGCAAGAAACTCCACGGACACTCTTTTAAAAATAATAAATTGTTACAAAGTTTTGTTTACATCAAGTTAAAATTATACAAACATGTGAGAACGATTTTATCCTGTTCGTCTTTTACGAACAGGATAAAAGCGTCCGGGAAAAAAGGAACAATTCAAAGAAATATTTAAAATAAACCATGGCAACTGAGAAATGACCAGTCCCAACTGACAGCGTCCGTTCACGAACATGACGCATGCGCTAGCACCATTCGGATCAACCATTTTGAAGGGAGCCAAATGATCCAACGCATACGCCACCATCAGCAAGACTTTTGAGTGAGCATGACACTCCCAACCGCCAGGGTACATTCAAGTCAAAAACAAACCTAAAACTGATAGCTATAGCTTAAGTTTAAGGTACACAGAACTCACACATGTGCCGTTAAAATGGTTGAAATTATACATTGCTAAATAAATTGAGTCTATACAATGCAAATATTGTTTTTTACAATCTTCAGCCGGTCCAACAATGTTTCCAAATGCTAACAGATTATTTTGTGCGCCCTAGTGGCTGTGGAGCAGGACCAGCATTCAGCCAAGCATTTTTATCTTCAATATAATCCCCCAACTTATAATATGCTTGCCTGCATAGTGTGCGTTTAATACAAGATTTAAATTTTGTCTCATTAAGTTCTAATATATGGGGAGGTATCTTATTATAACATTTTAAACAGTACCCCATAAAAGATGAGGCAACTTTAGCCAGTCTGAAACCTGGTTGAACTAATTGATCCCTATTTCTAGTACCATAATTATGTCTGTCGCCTCTTTTACTAAAAAGATTTAAATTCTTTCTGATCATCAGTTATTTAGGCTCGTGCTAGTATACTAAAGCGTGTTTTTTACACATGACATTTAAACAAAATACACGGTGCCAAAATATGTTGATTTAAAACCCCAATCAATTCAGTGCCGTGCCAAAAATGTTCTGTCACGAATCACGGTCCGATCATAGTATCCGCACCGTAGGTTCAGCAACCCTGTTTTTACTACCTATAGCTATTGTTATACTTTATAATACACTAATGTTATGGAAAAAAGAGGTTTTCCGTCATCGTCACCAGGCAGCGCTTATTCAGTATTAGTACTTTACGTTTACTTTAACGCGATCGAGTACGTTAAAAAATCGAACGAAGGCCACAGGTCATACTGTAAAATTCCGTACGGAAAAACTGACGTCCTTTGCTTCTCTTTAGTGATTCGTTGGTGTACTACAAAAAATCTGGCCTAGTGCGAGTCGGACTCGCACACACTACGAAGGCTTCCGTACCATAAAACTTAGTTTTTATTATTTGTTGTAATAGCGGCGATAGAAATGCGCAAACTGTGAAAATTTCAACTGTCTACCTATTACGGTTCTTGAGATACAGCCCGCTGATAGACGGACGGACGGACGGACAGCGGAGGCTCAGTAATAGGGTTCCGTTGGTTATCCTTACGGTATCCTAAAAAGCAAAGGACGGAGACGATGGCAAACAAGCCATCCACCCACCGGATTGGGTTTGCCCACCTGATTACCACTTATGGATGGTCTGCACTCTGCATGATCAGCGACATCACGAACGTGTTACCATCTCAGAAACAAAACTGAAATGTCACGTACACTCTCTCGCCAGCCAGTCATAGCTAAAAAGTTCACCAACCCAGTTTCGCATTCTATATCCATTGTCAAGTAAATCTGTTTCAGTAACCGTTTGATGTTCACGTCAGTCCTGACTGACAGTAATGGCTTTCTGATTGTAAATGTAATCGTTTGATATTTTATACTTTTCATAAAACGTGTTAGAATTGTGTGACGCTCAAATGGATTGTCGTGTTCAGAGTTATTTATGTTTGAAAGGGCTGACATATTGGTTATATATTGTGAAACAATTTTCAAAGGCTGAGCTATTACTGACGGGCATTATTCATAGTTTATTGAGGGAACCGCTGGCTTGGTGACTGAGTGATTAGGTATATAGAAGATTGAATCAACTTAACTGAAGTAATGCTCTTTGTTTCGGAGTTCGTCTGTGGCAGCACTAAGAGCATGGCGATTTCTGCCAACAAGCAGTGTTGAACCCCTTTGGAGAATATCTTGTGTAATTATTTTTTTGTATGTTATTGTGAAACTGCGGTAATTAAAGAAAATGTCAACGATGGTTCTTTGCAGTGGATCATTTACCATCAGAAGGCAAATCAAATTTAAAACCACTCAAAATTAACACTATGTGAAAAACTTTGCCGAAAATTGCAGGTAAGTTAGAGACATTTGTGACAGATTTTGACAATATTGAATACCAGGGTTCTTTAAAATCCGGGATTTTTTTGTTTAGTTTGTATCATCAGAGCATTGGGTTCTGTCATGTTCTGAAATAAGTCATCTGCCTGTCCATCCACCCAATAAAAGTATCTCCACAAAACGAAGTAACCGAACTACCATATTATATTCTAAAGATATTCAAAATGATCTACACCCGGATATCCCTCGTGAGCATAATGCATCGCCATCCGATAGCGCATACATTAACCCTAATGCATTCTAAATAACGTCGCGATGGTTTGTTGTGCATTAACTTAGAGGAAGCGTTGTAGGGTTTGACATGTGCCGATTGTGAATTGAGAGCATTGGTATTTGTATCTGTAGATTATTTTGCAAATGTCGCAAAGAGAAATGTAGTGGCTACCCGCTAGTGTTACTGTTTTGTATAAATAGCTGCTTAATGTCATCATCTTGGTAGCAATTGTAAAATGAACGCTAATGCTGTTATAAAAATAATAGCCGATAAAGCAGACAATAGCAACCAAAGCTTTTAGCCAATTACTTCAAACAACATTGCAACACGGCCAAGAGTCACGGTCACGGTTGCCGGAGTCATGGTTGTCAAGAGTTGAGTCATCAACTTATTCCTCATGGGTTCGACTCCTATTTGTCTGACTATCTGACTCGGGATAGCAGTCTATTCTGTAATAACTATTTCGCTTCACTCAGGTGAAGCTGGATAGCTTCACCTGAGTGACAAAACTCACAAAGTGAGCTTTATTGCACACAACATAAAGGTCTTAATTTGATACTCATCTCGGATTCCGCTGTCGAGATACGAAAATGTTGTTACAGAATAGCACTACTGTTCTCTAATATGACCAGATATTGTCTGAATGTTAGCCAGTAAGTTAAATGACAACCAACCAGAATAAAACCAATTACAATTTTCAACGGCTTGGAATTATTGAAACCAGCATATAAAGTCAATCTAGACAATAAACAAAACAGATACTAATTGATAGAATAATTCGATATAAATGAATTAACAATACCCGCATGAAAATGTTTTATATTGAAAATGGCTAGAAAGGGAGTGATAGACAAGTCTTTTACTTTCATATTTCTCTATGAATTACTTGATTAGCTAAAGTAATCCATAGAGAAATATGGAAGTAAAAGACTTGTTGCGCTGATATCAAATGAATTGAACAGAAAATGCAAGCATTCATCACCATACTATCTGTTAGAGATTCCAGGAAAAATCTAAATATAGCAACCGATATTTATCCAAATAAACCTCTAGATAGAAACCTACACAATAATCTTCAAAGCATGGAAGTTCCTAGTCTATAAATAAGATATCTATCAAAATATAAACCTGATGCGCCACGTGCTGTAGTCTGTTCACTCGACAGTTCGACACCCACTCCTATGCAGAAATAGAATACCTTTATGAAACAATATTGCACTACCCACCTTTGTTAAAGTTTATAGAAATGATAGCTCACAAAAAATTGCAGCACATTCTTTATGCACGTAAAAGCATTATGTACCTAGCTTTTTCCCCTACTATTTTTAGAGGACCAGTTTTTTACAAATGGAACTTCTTCCTATTTCTGACCATCATAAGACAGCCCGAAAAAGTAAAGTCCAAAATAAGTTTCAATTTGAGATATTGCTATTCTACCTAACACCATGATTGACTGGAAAAGTCACTAAATAATTAATATTACTATGTACTGTAAGCAATTTGACAGCCCTTACGTAACTTTAAAACAGCAATCCCGAAAACTGTTGACACACCACATCCGTATCGCGAGCCATAAATTAAAAGTTAATTAATGGAAAACCTCATAAAAGAGCATAGTTTTCACACTCAATAATAAAATGTGACAGGTAATTAATATAGGAACAACGATGTCAAATGCCACCGTGCAGTTGTGCAGGCGAAACAATTTGCCCGTCGATGCGTGCCGGTTTGACATTTAATTATTGCAACGGGTAAGATGAATTGGCGCCCAGCGCGGGACCGGCAAAATGGCGGGTAGTTTTTATTTTGTTTTTATCGACTTGACGCCGTAATGTGTGTTTTTATTACTGATGATGGGTTTGTATTCATTAACTTTTTCGGTGACTGGGTTTTGAATATGAGATAATACCAACATATTTTAAACAGTCTCCCCGCGTCGGTCTCTGTGAACGCGACAGCAAATATTTTCATACGGTTTTCACCAAACGACGGTGTAATGAGGAAGACTTAGTTGTATTCAATAATTGGGTTATTCTGATAGCTTATACAATACGCTTTACCGAGGGGAGCTAGTTACTTGTATTGTCATCAGCCGATGATTAATAGTAAACTAAATAATACTGTAAACGGTTTAATCAATGAAATGTATGATCTAATTTGTTCGATAAATTAGGTGCGATTGGACTGTTTCAGCAATCCTACACGTTTCTATTTATACCCTAACTAATCACAAAAGCCAAATCAAGCTTAGTATTTCACGGAGTACGAGCTCTGTTAAATCAACCGTTTATAATAGAATAGGGAAAGCCATCAAATAGAGAATCTATTTTATGTCGATTCGTACCGGTTTGACGTTTAATTATTGCAACACGCAAGATGAATTGGCGCCCAACGTGGGCCCGGAGCTTTGTTTTGGTGGGAATAGAATTGTAATAATGTTTTTGCCTAATATTTTATCTTTGGCAGCAAAATAATGATCTCTCTATCTCTATGATTGGCTGTTTGATTGACGTTTCTTTATTCGGGCTTCATATCTTTGAGCTATTAAAGACGAATGAAGTAGCGTTGAAAAGCCTCTCACAATGAGGACCAGTAAGCTTGTGTAGACCACGGAAGTTGAAACGCACAACGTCACACACAAGAACGGTCGATGTTGCGTTTGGCAGAAGCCTATTTCCGGTATCGGACGTCAATCTGTAGAAATAATGACATAATTAAAAAAGGAACCATTAAATACAACCAGTCTGGAAATACTATCAAACGAAACGAGAAAATCCTAAGCCAAACAGGATGTCCTATCGGAAACAATGCCGGGCACAAGATAGAAAGCTCTAAATCCGATTAAAACAAAGCTTTTGATGCAAGCGATATCGATCGTTAGCTGTTGTTGTAATGTGTATCACTAGACTCGTTACATCGATTTTAGAAGGCGTATAACGTACACAGTTGAAGGTACTTCGTAGCATGAAGATATCGTAAGCCATTGAGTTAGGGTGCCCGAATTTAAGGCTGGCTGAGGATCAGCGGTAATGACAGGCTCGTCGAGTCGAAGCTCCAAAGTCTTGAGCATCGACGTCGAGTTGCTAGCCTGTCGATTTTCTATCGGTTGCATTTTGGGGAGTTTGCGATGGAATTGCATGATTTAATTCCGCCAAGCCCATTCCATCATTGGACCACAAGACGAACGGCGATGCGCCACCGGCACATGGTGGACATCCCACCCACACGCACAAAACGTTTTGGGAACACATTCATAGTGCGTTCAGGTAAGGAGTGGAATTCCCTGCCAGAGTCTGTGTTTCCAGATAGCTACAACCTGAGAGTCTTTAAGACAAGAGTAAATAGGTTGCTTCTAGGCAAACGTGCTCCATCTTCGACCGCATCATCGCTTACCATCAGGTAAGATAGTGGTTAAACGTATGCCAATCTATAGTAAAAAAAATGGCCAGTTATTAGGCAAGAGCTTATAGGTCTTTTTTTCCTTACTGACGTACTTCCCGGATCTGTGCATCGCTCATTCAGTTCATTCCCACAAGTTTAGTAATATCGTCGACCCAAATGAGCTTGTGGACGCCCTTAACTACTATAGCCAACCATGGTCACCGAAAAATGGTTAAGGTTAAATTTAAAATTTTCAAGTTTTTCATTGGTTGATTTAATTTCTTGAGTTGTGTTTTCTGCTACACGTAGATAGATCACTTTTTATCAGAGCTTTTTATCTGAATACCTTCGAAAAATTCTACTTAATTAAAAAGATCTGATTAACTACTTGTTTCTATTAACAAACACGCTACACATTCCCTAACATTTGCTTTCACATAATGCAATAATGTAACTGAAAATCCTTTACTAAACCAGAGACTCCCAGTTAAAACAACGCGAACGGATATACATAAAACATACCAGATAGCGAGAGGATTTAAATTCAATTTACTGTAAGTTCGACTACCCACTTTCTGTGCCACTTATATTTAGGTTAGGAATGCACTCACTGCTGAATCTTGTGGATAAATCTGTCTTAGCAACTTTAATCTTCTTTACTCTGGCAACATTCCTGGCATTGCCTGAAGTTAGTCTTGCTAAGAAAACCGTTACTTCAAGTGCATGATTGCTTCATTCATGACAGACAGTTGCGCTTGTTTTACTAAATGTTTGAATTCGGAAACCAAGTTAGATTCCAACGGCTGTTGTAACCCACTAGTTGTTTCCAGAGCAACAATTTTCTTTTTGGCAGGAGTTTCTAAGATCAGTTTTAAAAATGTCAAACCTTTTGGATGACTACCCTTGATCTCTATCGTTACAGTACTCGCTACTATCATCAATACAACTCGGAACTACCTTTTATAGAGTATAGATAGGCCTTCCCTTTTTCGACGATACCTACTTCCCGGTTCCGTGCGTCCCACATCCAGATGTTTCCCACGATTGGGACGATTTCGTCGACTAAACGCGCTTTCGGACAACCACCATACAGTCAATGTTTCGCAGTACAGGTTTTTGAGCATATCATTGTCTTTTCTTCCAGGACTAAATTGTAACTAAATTGCATTACTTTCGTGCATGTCAGATTAAACTACCCTCAAAAAGCTGCACCACTTTTTAAGCGGTTAGCATAAAAACAGGCCACACGTAAAACTTATATGAAAATAAAGGTAAAAAGACTTCCTCAAACAAGGCTAGCATACATAAAACATGTGAGAGTCGGACGTTCTCCCGGAGACTTTAAATCCGATTAGCGACTACCCACATTCTGCGGCGTTGGTATCAGGGATTCAGAGTCGTGGTAGTGGCATTGATTGTTTATTTCCTATTCCTTTTGCTGGAAATTGGTCGGGTTTAGCTACTTTTGATCCTTTGATGGAGAACTTATTTATTCTGGTAGTTATTGATTTTGAGGGTATTTTAATTGTAACGTCCGTTTTAGTTATTGATCTTCGGATAACTAGTTTTGAGTATCATAAATCCAGTGAGATATTTATTTTGATGACAAGCTGTATGTCTAATGGAGTTTACCATCGGCAATAAAGTAACTTCAGTGAATACTTCAATTCCCTATTTATCTCCTTTAAGGGATGAACTTTCAAATATCTTTCCGTAGTGTTAACTTTCGTTATTTAAATAATCCAGCTGTTTATGTCTTTGATAAATCTAATTTCCGTGTTAGTAACTTCAGTAAAACTTTAAAAGAAAACCAAGATCCAATAATCCATAATTACCGCATATCAAAAGTAGCTCGTATGCAAGACATATATTAAAAAGAGAGCCTTAAGCATAATATGAAACATGTGCTATAGCTCACATGCAGGCGTTCTTCCAGACTAAATCGGATTAGCCGCTTGTTGCGACTACCCACCCTCACATGCTATAAATTAATGTAGGTATCTGGGTAAGGGATGTAATTAGCATCGATTCTTGCTTTATCTTTTTTCTTTCCCTCTTTTAAAGCTTCATTCCATTGACTGAGTTAGTAATTAGATCTGTATTTTGTTTTGTGGTTATGTACTTACTCTTCAAGCCTTTATTTTATTTTCAGAATAATGTGCCTTACTAATTTGATGTTTTTCTATCTTTTCAGGTATGTATATTCCGGGTTTACGTAAACCTTTGGATGTGAGTACAATATAGAATGGGAATAGCTTAGAAGCTAGCAGCTAGCAATAACTGCTGTAATACGCAAAAGTTGTTTTTCCAGAAAATATGAGAGTTAAATATTTTTCTTAGTTTTGAGGTAACATTTTATTTAGAGTTACGACTGCAGGATCCATGAAAAAGCATTGCAAGCACTAATTAGTTCCTCTCATAAGAAAGACAGACGCTGCCTGCTCAAAACAAATACACAACACTCTGCCGAAATCCTCGCTTCCCGTTTCAACCCGAGACTCTCCAATACAAGAACTCCGTATGAAATTTTCATGAAAGCAATTTCCCGTAACGAACAACCAGACCCACCCAGTTTCAAGAGAAAACTGAACAGATAAGACACTCTATCTGTAGTGTCTTAAGTTTCTAATTAAATTTACATCACCCTGTTATCTCAGTGCATATCTGATGCAGTTGCGTTGGATCTTATTTTGTACACAATAGAGATCTCTTTCCATTGTTTGGCTACGTTTAGCTGGTGTCGAGTAGTGGAGTAAGGGTGGGGTCGTTTTGTGCTTTAGCGGAATTAATTTGTTAATATTTTAGTGTATTATGGTTTTTAAGTTGTGGGGGTTAATTTTTGTAGTGGATTTTCTAGGTGGTGGAAAATAGAAGAAAAGTGGATAGCTTTAGAGATTTTTATGCTGATGTATTTTGTTACTGCTTTTTTGTTTCCAGCTCAGTATTTGTGTATTCTTGTTGATTATATTATTAGAGCTTTCCGAGTAGAGTTTATGTAGTTAAAAACTAGCTACTTTAACACAAAAGGTTTGGCTAGTTTTCAAGATAGACTGGTGTTGAAATTTACTCAACTACAAATTCCTAATTCAGAGTTGAGAGTTACAAATGTACCATGTTAATTTTAGCCTAAAAAACTTAAGCTTTTGGTTTATTCTTCTTTGGAACATCTGAATATACTTTGCCAAGTAGCATAGAACCTAATAAATTCAATTTCAACTTATTGTCGTGCCTCATATATGTGATACGTATCGTAGATTCTAATTTACAGAATAAATTGCAAAAATTTGACAGTTTCACTCGTCCCATAAAAATGTTTCCCACAGTTTTTGCCCGCTCCCGCTCTCGCTGCGACCAAACCTTATGAGAGATAGCGGATCTAACTTAGTTTTAGTAGTTTATTTTACTTGATTTAAGTTTGAGTCGTCACTGAAGCGATGACAAGGGACTCTGCATTTGTTTAGTTGCACATTTGAGAACTATTTGAGGGTAGTCGCGAAATTATTCAAGGAGGCTTCATTATAACGAATTTCGCGAAGCGTCGAGATGGAAATTAATATTGCATGTGTGTTCCTGTTTATAATTAATTTTGTTTGTTTGTGTGTGTTTGGAGATTAGATCTTGAGTAGATTGAGGATTTGAAGATGCGCGTGTTGAATAGAATTTGTGAATCTTTGTGTGTTAGGTGTTTTAGTATTTAGTAAATAATTAGGAATAAAAGCATTGTTTTTCTGAAGCTGGAATCAGTTTACCAGCAACATTTTGTTTAAAAAAGGATTAAACTTTGCCAAACACGCATACAGCAAAAGAATCCATTGTTAATCACATCCTTATGAAATTTAGAAATACACAACAAACCCAGAACTTGCCTCAAGTATCAGCAAAGTATGGATGAAGCTTAGATTAGCCGAAATCGTGAAAATATTCAGTGTTCGAGTAAAAAATACAATACAAATATTAGGAAGCATCCAGGACTGAGAACTGAGAAAAGCATGGTTGAAGACTCAGATTAGATCCTCATTTTTCTTTATTCACTTGTGTCTCACGGGAAACACCTTTTTCCTGGTATAACCCTATGGTACTCGGCAACATTGTAGATTAAATCCATGAATATATTTTAATAGAAAAGTTACGGAAATTAACCCTTACACCCATATTTACTTATTACTGCTGAAGAGGAGTTTATGATTGAACAGCTCAACGTAACTGCCAAACATCTTAAACTAGGCAGTAACCAAAGTCTGCATTAAACTAACCAACGCATTCACTAAATGTACCCAAGATGCTCACAGCAGCTCGCCACAACTTCCAATGCTACCAAATTGGAATGTACAGTGTATCCACATTGTATTTCATTGCTACTGCCCAAGACTGGGACCCTTCCTAATTTGTACGAGTTGCGGTGACTGGTCTAGTGTAGTTGTCTTGAGTTTTATGATAAGGATTTGAATGGAGAGGGTCATTGGCCTGGCTGTTGCAAGCGTCCATCCTTGCTTTCAATTTAAGTTCCTAGGTAGACCATAATTTTACTTAACTGATAGTAGTCGGTGAAAATTATAGGATCGGGATTTTTTATACAGGGTGTAAAAGATTAATAAATCTTTCAATGGGACCAATCCAGAAATCGCAAAAAAGAAATAACCGCCGATACACCATGAAATATTAATGGTTGTTTTCCCGCAGCGAAATGATTTCGTCTTGGTAATAAAATCGATTTATAAACAACTAACTGACCAATGCCCACTTCGTTGGGCGGTATTTTTCGGGTTAATATATAGCCTATGACACTCACAAATAATTTGGCTTCCTATTGGTAAAAGAATTTTCAAAATCGGTTCAGTAGGTCCAGAGATCACCTCCTACAACCTCACAAACTTTACCTCTTTATAATATTGGCATAGATAAAAAAAATTGAAGATGCATGCGTGCAGTTTAATGCCGTATCTATCCTTTAATGCACTACACACACTACCCGCTTACACACTACACACAATACACACACTACACACACACTACTATACACTATTCACTTATCGGCAGCGTGTACATTTTGAGTAGTTACCTACCTACGTCGCTAGTGAACTACTGATGGCTAATCATTTTGCCGCGGGGAAACAACCATTAAAATTTCACGGTGTATTTACGTTTTCATAACTTGACAAAATGCACGCATTGGGGCTCGGTGCTTGATGTATCAATAATCCACATTTCGCCAAATTTATTTGCAGTGACCTGCTTGGGTACGCAATCTATTCAGAGCATTTCATAAAGACCACTGCCGTGCCCGACCAAGTGGCTAGACTTAGTGTCTTTTGAGCTTCACGAAGTCGTAAGATGGTGGGTGGGTCTTTCTCTGGTAATTTAGGGCTTTTGACCATCGTTAGCTGGTAGAATGTCATTTTGTTTAGGCCCTCTGATCGTTCATGAATACAAACAAATTAAAACTTTAACCCATCTAAAGTACATGTAATAATCTTCTTATATATAAAAATCTCGTGTCACGGTGTTTGTTACCGAAGTCCTCCGAAACGGCTCGACCGATTTTCATGAAATTTTGTATGAATATTTGGCAGGTATGAGAATAGGTGGTAGGCTATTTTTTTGGCAAACAGTTTTCCGAGTCAGTTAAGTCTAATATATAAAAATCTCATATCACGGTGTTTGTTACCGAACTCCTCCGAAACGGCTCGATCGATTTTCATGAAATTTTGTGTGTATATTTGGTAGGTATGAGAATAGGTGGTAGGCTATTTTTTTATTTATATGGCAAAACAGCGTTTGCCAAGTCAGCTAGTAATATTATAAAGAGGAAAGAATTTTTTTGTTTGTTTGTGTCGAAGAGGCTCCGAAACTCCTGGATCGATTTTAACCATTATTTCACCAAAACAAAGCTAAATTATCAGGATGTAACATAGGCTATAATTTATTTGAAAAAAGTAGATATTCTTGAGAAAATTGCAGCTCGGGCGGACGAAGACGCGCGCGAAATTCTAGTGTAGTTATAAATTCAGACTATTTCCAGTTAAAAACATCTTCCAGAACCATCTCTGATCTAAAGTATTGCCATAATAATACAAACGACTTTTTTTCCATTTATCAAATTTTGTCGAAATTACAGCTATTATACTACGAAAGAAAACTTCCTATCTAAACAGCCTACACCTATAAAACTAGAACATAATGTCCAGTTTGAAGCGTCCGTCGCCATCGGTACAGCGGCTGCTGCCGACGACCAAATTAAAACAAATGGTTTTGCGCTACCAAGTTTACTGCGCGGTCTTATCTAGCCCGCTTTTTGAGGGGTACCATGAGTTCAGTGGTTTTGATATTATAGTTTGTCCTCAATTAACGTTGTCGGTTCTGTTTCGCCACCTGCTGATATTTTTGAAGTGAAAACTTCTTTAGCGGCGTTGAGCACTTTTCTGTAATGGGTATAAAATCTTAAACTCGCGTCAGGGTCACGTGACCTGATCGCAAAAAGCGTAAGACGGACTCGCGTCAGGGTCACGTGATGCGAAAAAGCGTAAGATCGAGGGGAAGGGAGAGGAACTAGTATCTCCCACTCTTTCTACCGTGCCTGAGTGTGCTGCTCCGCTTAGGCGGCACAGGGCGCTTGCGCGAATGTCCGTCTGTGTTTATGTACAGCGTGCCACGCGTATCCAAGGATACGAAATTACGGAATTACGAAATTATGGATGAAAGTTGATTTTTCTAAGAGATAAAAATTAATGTAATATATAAATAAATAACGATATAATATTATGAATAATAACATGTAAATTGTCATATTTGTGTACGATAGCGCAATAAATAAACATTGTATTCTACCTCATAAATTGTACACACATTTTGTACTTATAATTAAACACAACGTTATTTTTTGTTGTTTTTATGGTTCGTTTTGTTTATGTCAGGAACTATGTCAAGATTGACATCTGTCACTGACAGTCGCTGTCGCGGCCACACGTCAGTGTCTTTTTGTTTATTTTGTTGTCGGTGGTTTGTCTATGATGTGACCGCGACAGTAAGGATGTATTATTTACATGTTTTCACTTCTGCCGGCACTCCCGGAGTGCTACCGGTGTTTTTTTTTATTAATATGACAATCCTCTCAAATCTGACCCGAAATCGACCTGAAAACTGTTCTCTTTTAAGATTCTATAGCCAAATGGAAAAACAGAATCCTAATTTATGCTACTTGTTTTGTAGGCAAGTCACTGTCATATTCCAGGAAGTCAAATGAATTCTTCTGCTCTGGGCGGAGCGGAAGGGAGGGTCAGACTCTTACCGACTTAAACCCATCCGTGTTTCTCCAAATGCCCTTTGCGTTCCACGGCCGTTGTGGGTTGACCATCCAGAAAGCACGACATATTAAACTCCAGTTGGTTGTAGAGAGAAGCCCACGTACATCAATGGATGACTTTCAGCTGATAACGATGAAGTTACAACTTATTTAGGCCATAAAAGTCGACACGGCTTTGAAGTCGTAAATTAATTGTAATCATGTACACTAATATTATAAAGAGGAAAGATTTGTTTTTTTGAAATGAATAGGCTCCGAAACTACTGGACCGATTTAAAAAAATCTTTTAGCAATGGATAGCTACATTATCAGGGAGTAACATTGGCTATACTTTATCCCCGTGCTCCCACGGGAACGGGGATAAAATACTATCAATCAATATATATAAAATTCTTCCGTTACTGACTGATTGAGTGACTGACAGACAAAGCACAACTGAAACTACTGGTCGTAGAAAGCTGAAATTTTACATGTAGGTTCCATGGGGAGTGTAAGAGGGAGCATTAAGAGAGGATTTCCCGAAATTCCTACGGTATCGGGAAAAAACGGGATATGCGCGTACGAACTTGCGGACAAAAGCTACTACTATAGTAGACATTCAGTTTTCCCTGCCAGCATGGTCACAGTACTGGTGTAATATCAGATGATAGTACGTAGAGCGCGGTGGGATCCTGCCACAGGGAGCTTAGTTTATTGGCTCGATTAATGGACAAAGCCTGGAGTTTTAGCCAGCTAGACTTTTCGTTAACTATTTCATGGTATAACCTAATTTAGCATGAATGGCACCGAGTTGTTGTTGTAACCCATTAAAGACGATATTTTATCAAAAAGCCTTCCAACGTCTTTTATCTACATACTAATATATAAAGCTGAAGAGTTTGTTTGCTTGAACGCGCTAATCTCGGGAAATACTGGTCCGATTTGAAAAATTCTTTCAGTGTTAGATAGCCCATTTATCGAGGAAGGCTATATATCATCACGCTAAGATCAATAGGAGCGGAGCAGACGAAGTTGCGTGGGTCAACTAGTTTCTAACATAACAGTACACGACTCTACTCTGAACATATGTGTGTTATTAAACTAAGACCTAACATTATGAGAGCAGTAGAAACAGCAACTGGCATCTTGTTTATGGTATAGATTACAAGGAGCGATGTCAAATGCTCTGTGGTTTTCTGGTCGCACTTTTCATAAGGGCTTTAAATGTTGTGGTATTGTGTGAACTGAACGTGTTGGTTAAATAATGGTGTTACTTATTTACTTTTCTGTGCTACGTCCTATCCTATATTATTTATTTATCAACTATGGATGACTTATAGCTAATGTAAACAAAATAAAAGAATAGCATGTGAGACTGACAGCCATTGATATATAAAAAACCCAAGATACACACTCAGCATCTCAAAAACGTCCGCAAAAAACAAGCGCAATATGTATAATTATGCGCAAGTTTGAAACAGTCTCGCATCGCTCTGCATACTGCACTGCTTTGTAAAAACAACTTTAAGCGATCCGTGTAAGGTTGAATTTTCAAAAAAAAAAAATATAGTATAACTACACACAACTCCCACATGACACTTGATACATGTCAGTTTTTGACGACAGTTTCGAGTGTTGCATTTGTTCGAGACTGTGCATCTTGGGTTTTTTAGGGTTCCGAAAAAAAAAAGGAACCCTTATAGGATCACTCGGGTGTCTGTCTGTGTGTCTGTCTGTCTGTCTGTCCGTCTGTCACAGCCAGTTTTCTCCGGATCCACTGGACCGATTCTGTTGAAATTTGGTACACATATGGACCTCTATGACCCTAACACGGGCGCGTTACGTAAATTGTTATTTTTTTAGTATAGGGTTCACTTTTGGGGGTCAAACTAGATAATTAAAAAAAAAAGTTTTTTGAACAATATCGTGTGACATATCAAATGAAAGGGCTTACTGTGAAGGTTTTAATTATTTTTTTCATAATTTTAAAATAAATGGTTTAGAAGTTATTCAAGAAATTAGACGAAAAATTACCATTCCCCCCCCTTATCTCCGAAACTACTGAGCCTAAAATTTTGAAAAAAATGTAAATAATAGATCTTTACCTAAAGATTACAGGAAAACCTATTAGAAGTCTGTAGTGTAAAAATAACATGTTAAAAAAAAAATAATTCGTTCGGAACCCTTTGCACGCGAGTCCGACTCGCACTTGGCCAGTTTTTTTATATATCAATCCTGACAGCCAATTAAAAGTCATCACTTATAAAAAAAGGTTGGAAAGAAAGATTGATTGATTGATTGGGTTGGTGATTATATTTACTAATCTATATCTATACTTACTAATATATAAAGCTGAAGAGTTTGTTTGTTTGCTTGAACGCGCTAATCTCAGGAACTACTGGTCCGATTTGAAAAATTCTTTCAGTGTTGGATAGCCCATTTATCGAGGAAGGCTATAGGCTTATATATCAATCATCACGCTAAGACCAATAGGCGCGGAGCAGACGAAGTTGCACGGGTCAACTAGTAACATTATAAATGTGAAAGTTTAGATGTTTGAATTATTGTATATTCACATCTCAAAAGCAAAATTAACCCTAATATATAAAATGCTTCCCTTACTAAGTGACTGACAGACAACGCACAGCCGAAACTACTGGTCGTAGAAAGCTGAAATTTGGCATGTAGGTTCTATGGGGATTAGACGGGGCCCGCTAGGGCCAATGCCTGCCGGGGTTGCGGGATTTATTCGAAAGAGTCACCGCGGCCCTGGAACGCAAAGGGCATGAGGAGGAACACGGATGGGTTTTAAACAGTAAGAGTCTGAGACTCCCTTCTGCTTCACCCGGAGCGGGAGGAGTCATTTGATGATTTCACATCCTTAAAAAAAATTTGGGGATTGTAGGGGAGCACTAAGAGTGGTTTTCCCAAAATTCCTGCGGGAACGGGAAAAAAGGGGTCATGCTGGCACGAAGTCGCGGGCAAAGCTAGTATCTTATAAAAACACTTGATTAAAAAACTCAACGTCAGTGTTGCCAGTTAAAAAGAAGATTTTTAGGAGTTATCAACCCCGTTTTTCCGCCAAAAACGGACAATTAATCACATCTGCCTTAAACATTCGCGAAATCTACGATTTTATTAAAAACTTTTTTTTAATTCTGCCGTTTTTGTACCTTCACCGTAGCGGTTAAGGGTTTAATATTTTAGGTTAGCATTTGTTTTTATTCTTTACATTATTTTTGCCAGGTTCTTCGCCCCCGTGGAATTCTAGAATTATGCCGTACTAAAATTTAACTGGGGCAAAAAGACGGGATGAATGTACTAATCCAAGTGGTTCCATGTACCAAATCCGCGCAGCTGTTTTGAAGTGCCATTGATTGACAAACAGACGCACTTCCACATTTATAAAATTACTAGCTGACCCGCGCAACTACGTTTGCGTCACATTTTTCATTACTGCCCCGCTCCTATTGGTCTTAGCGTGATGATACATAGCCTATAGCCTTCCTCGATAAATGGACTATCTAACACTGAAAGAATTTTTCAAATCGGACCAGTAGTTCCTGAGATTAGCGCGTTCAAGCAAACAAACAAACAAACAAACTCTTCAGCTTTATTTATTAGTATAGAAGTATAGATTAGTGGACGTCACGCGGTTTCATCCGCGTAGTTCCCGTTCCCGTGGGAATACGGGGATAATATATAGCCTATGTTACTCCCTGATAATGTAGCTATCCATTGCTAAAAGAATTTTTCAAATCGGTCCAGTAGTTTCGGAGCCTATTCAATTCAAACAAACAAACAAATCTTTTTAATATTAATATAGACTAGCACTTTGCCCGCGACTTCGTTCGCATGGGTTGAATTTTGCAATTTTTGTAGATATTAGGGATATCTACAAAAAAAAAATTCTAGTAATAGATATAGCCTATTTATGGTACTCAAGGATAACGTAGCATTCTACCAGTCAAAGAGTTTTTGAAATCGATTTAGTAGTTTTTGAGTTCATTCGTTAAAAAAATACAAATCTTTCCTCTTTATAATATTAGTGTAGACTAACGATCCGCCCCGGCTTTGCACGAATGCAATTTGCTAGTTAAATTATATGACATACATTCCAAATTTAACCGTATCAAAATCCATTGCGTGGTTTAGAAGAAATAAGCGGAGAAACAGACAGAGGCAGGCAGTGAATTTTTCATTCTATTTATAATTTAGGATATTCAGGACTCTTTACGGATGCATAGGAAATGAAAAACAGTTTCCACATAAAACTGCATGCTATTCCAAAACGTATAAATTTTTATCGCTATCATAATATCAGATCACGATTCAGTTTTCTTAGATGGCAATATTTTTATGACTACATATAATAAAATCATCTTTATTGTGATAGTTATAATGCTCATTATAGCGTAAATTTATCGGGAGATAGGGCATCATAATATTCGTTCCATATCGATTAGGTTTATGTTCGGATTTATATGTCGGATTAATTTTACTATCTGGATTCCATAGGTTACGGAACAATGTTCTATGACGGGGTTGCATAGGTGCAAATTTTTAGTATTAAGATTTGCGCCGTTTGAAAGGTTAGCATCCAGATCCCGATGCTTGAGAGAATCCTATTGGTTTAGTCCCATCTCTTCTTCTTCCCATGTCTACCCCTATGCCATATGCCTAGGGTTGCCAACATTTCTTAGACGGAATATAGTATTTTTCAAACTAAGCTAAAATATAGAACGCTTAAAAAAGATGTACTTAGTATTTAATAGAAAAAGCAAAAAAAATTAAAAAATATATTTGTTACTTATTTATTTTTATAAAAAAACTAGCGGATGTCACGCGGTTTCACCCGCATAGTTCCCGTTCCCGTGGGAGTACGGGGATAAAATACTTCAATTTCTCAAAAGAAAAACAATATCTAATTAAAAATAATTACCAAAATCTCAAAACAAAAATAAAGCAGACCAATGACCAAACATTCGTTTGACATAGACAAGTTCGGAACGCGATAAGACATTCGGAGAAAGAGTCGTTTTGTATCGAGTGGTCGGGAACATAGGTTGTTATGGGAAATCTACGTGCGACGACGACTCTTTCGTTTGACTATACCTACACGCTACCGCATCTGTTAAAAGTTAATGTTGTTATTTCGGTGTTGAAAATATAGTATTTTTGCGTACTATATATTTCTTCAACAGTACAATACTATATATTATAGTACGGTTGGCAACCCTACATATGCCATAGAGATGTGTTCAAGACTCAATTATTTGTAAAGCTTCCGACTTGCTCGATAGATGGCGTTGGTGTCGTATTAGAAGTCGCTATGGTTTCGTTACCGCGATTAGTACTTAAGCAGAGTGTATTTGTAAAGCTTCCGGCTTGCTCGATAGATGGCGTTGGCGTCGAATTAGAAGTCGGTATGTTTTCGTTACCGTGAATAGTATATAAGCAGTTTTTTTTTTTTTCAATAAATCTGCTATCGTATCAGATCAGTGCACAGTGGTTTTATTTTCAATTCTCGCTAGTGTACAATCAGGTCAACCTTCCCAAAATACCATCCCGGTATTTAACAAGATGGTTTTTTTTTGTAGGGGTAAACACATAGGGGTAGAGATGGGACTAAACCATCCTATTAGGCGTTGTCGTGCTTCGTCATCATGCAGTGAATAAGCGTCATGACAATAAAAGTGGTTTTGCCGAAAATGAACGCGTCTATCGAGTATTCGCAGAACTGTCTCTTCCTATTTCGAACAGTTACCCCAACTCTGGCAAGACCAAGTAGCCAAGACCTGAGGCTTTAGACAAGTGTCATTTTGTCGGCCATAACGTGGCGAAGGCGATTGTCAAAACGTCAAAAATGTATGGGATTGACAAACGCTGTCGAAATGTCACCTGATCAATCCCTTATCTTTTGGCATTTCGACAATCGCTTTCGCTGATAGAATGGTACTTTGTCTAGAACCTCTGGTATTATTTGCACCTCAATTTGGACCACAAGACGAACGGCGATGCGACACCGGTACATGGTGGACATCCCACCCACACGCACTAAACGTTTGGGGAACACATTCATAGTGCGTACAGCTAAGGAGTGGAATTACCTGCCAGAGTCTGTGTTTCCAGATAGCTACAACCTGGGAGTCTTTAAGACAAGAGTGAATAGGTTGCTTCTAGGCAAACGTGCTCCATCTTCGACCGCATCATCGCTTACCATCAGGTGAGATTGTGGTCAGGCAATACCTATAGAATCACATCCTGCGATACTAATATAACACGGTGAGAGGTCATGCGATCCCCTAACATGACTTGCGTGAACGTATAACGTTTAGCGATGACGTGCCGATTTGTGAAGGAAAAATTTGTAGAAATTAGTTGGGGATTTTTGTGAAGAAATTGGGGGATTTTTGTACCTGAGAAGTAAGCGGGGAGTATGCAAAGATAGAACATGAAAATCTTTCTGAGTCTAATTTAAATCAAGATTAGACTCGGGAAGATCTACAGAATTTATTTGTACCTATTTCAAACTAGCTGACCCACGCAACTTCGTCTGCGTCACATTTTTAATGAATGTTCCGCTCCTATTGGTCGAATCGTGATGTTACGAGGGTGGTCCGATAAGTACTTAGCCTACAAAAGAAAAACAAAAATTTTGGAAAAGTGGCGATTAATTTTTCAGTATAGTCTCCTTTTAGCTCAATACACTTGACCCAGCGATGCTCCATCTTTTTTAATGTCTAAAAAATACATTTTCTCGAGGCCTGCAAAGCCAGCTCCGTTGCGGCGATAACCTCCTCATTCGACTGATATTTCTGCCCGGCGAGTGACTTTTTTAAGTTTGGAAACAAAAAGAAGTCGCACGGGACCAAATCTGGAGAACACGGTGGATGGGGCAGCAGTTCGTAGCCCAATTCGACCAATTTGGCCATGGCGAGGGCGGAGGTGTGAGTCGGTGCGTTATCATGGTATAAGAGCACTTTTCTCTTCGCCAAATGGGGCCGTTTTTTCTTCAATTCGGCGTCGAAACTGCCCAATAATTCGGCATAGTTCAGCCCTGTGATCGTTTTACCCTTCTCCAGGTAGTCGATGTGGATCACACCTTGTGAATCCCAGAAAACGGTGACCATCACCTTTCCGGCCGATGGGACAGTCTTCGCCTTCTTCGGAGCACGTTCGCCGGATGAAGTCCACTGTATCGACTGTTCCTTGGTCTCTGGTGTGTACCAGTGGATCCATGTATCGTCGACTGTCAAGAAACTCCTTCGGATTGCGCTTAAACAGCGTCAAACACTGCTCTGAAGTGATCTCACTGTTGCGTTTGTTGTACGGAGTGAGTAAACGCGGCACCCATCGCGCCGAGAGCTTTCTCATGCCCAAAATTTCATGCAGGATATGACTCACGCGATCTTTTGAAATTTTTTTACAATATTAGTATAAATATGTTGTCAGCCTTGCGAATTTTAACATAAAAAGTAGCCTAAATGGCGCTGAACGATAGTGTAGTTTTAAACCAGGAAATAATTTAACAAATATATGAACAATAAAAACCTCTTTATTTCAATCAATTAAATAAAGAAAATACAGCTAATATCAAAATGGTTTTCCTCTGTTTAGCTCTGAAAGGTACCCAAATAGAAACCGTTCCAGATAATGCAGGCTAAATCAAAGTCCTCTTTGAATGTTCCTGTCTCATAATACGGACGGATCGTTTATTAATGCAGCTCTCAGTTAGCTCAGCTAATAGACTGGATGTCAGTCTGTCTGTGTGTCAAAATATACATAGAATTCAAGAAGAGCCGGGAACAGATGATGTTTTGGCTTAAAATATTTTGGGATGTTAGGGCTGTTAGAGCCGTGAAGGGCCCGCCGTGAAGGCGGGCGGACGTCAGAGGAGGACTGGACGTAAAGGCTGTGCTGATCTCCCAGTCCCCCTCCACTCAGTAGTTTTAGTGGGTATACCGGGTCAGCCCGGGGAGTCCCACATAGCTCCCCATTCCCCCAATGGGAGGGTATGCGTAATGCATTTTTTCCCAGCGCAAAAAAAGGGCTGTTAGTGCTAAGTTGTTATAATTTAAAAATATATGTAGGTATAATGACTAGATTCTGCCAACAGCTTCGCCCGCGTGATCCCTAAGGAACATACTCCAGGGGTAAAAAGTAGCCTGTGTTATTCCAGACTATAATCTACCTGTGTGCCAAATTTCATGAAGATCCTTTCAGGCGTTCTGACGTGAAAGAGTAACAAATGGATGTTTGTCCATCCATCCTACAAACTTTTGCGTTTACAATATTAGTAAGATTATTTATCTTCTTCTTCTTTCGAGTCGATGGTGGCCCGTAAAGGTGGCCACGTTCACAGCGACATCAGCGGCCTTCATCAAGTCCTCAATGGTGCAGGTGTAAGAGCACTTGGGACTCTCCAACAAGGTGATGATGACAATGATGATGTGGCGACACTTGGAGTAGGTCTTTGTGATGATGAATGATGTTAAGGTTCAAGAAAGAAAAGATTCTTCATTATCCTCTCGCCCTTTATTTATTCTTATTATTTGTAGACAAAGCATTTCCTTTTTCTCTTCCAAACACTGCTTTCAGTCGTCTTTTTGGTACAGCCGTGAGGCATATGCATATGCAATAGGGATGCACTTAACATGCGTGTTTCTTTTTTACTTTATTTTATTTGTGTGGTATCTATCTGATTGACTGTCGTCACATAATTGTTTGCTTTCATCTCCGTATTCATCGCCTGCATTGGTATATATACGAGTAGTAAGGTTATTTCTTTCATTTTTCTTATAGATTCGTATCCAGATTTTTGCTAAAAAACGTATTCTCATTCCTTCACACCCATGGGGTAGGGCAGAAAGATGATGATGACGTTCATTATCATCTTTCTGCCCTACCCCATGTTACTTGGTGTCGGCGCAGCACGTTTTTCGCATCAACGTGTAGATAACAGAATAAACGCAATACCTCTTAAAAGTCATTGTAAAATTTTCACAAAGTAAAAGTTGTTCATAATGATGAGTACAATGACTCCTTAAGAGGTTTTGTGTTTATTCTGTTACATGTAGTATAAGAAAAAAAATCTTCACAAGTTTTCAGTCACCATTGCCTCTTCCCGAATTCCTGTCACAGTCTAAATAGGCCCCGCTCCAAAACAGTATACGCGTCAGCCTGTCTGTATATTAACATATTAACGCAACACTGTCTCTGTGGCCCTAAGTGCAATTAATGTCTTTGAACGACTGTGTTGATTTATGACGCTGTTGGAGTGGCACTGTGGCACTTGGTACTTCTCTAGTGTTGGTAGAGTGATGTTACTCTGAAGATTGCTGATGTTAGTTTCGGTGTTGCCTGTTATTGTATAGAACTTCCGTCAATAAATATTGGACACGTTTTTTTCAGAAAAACACTCAACACTATTTTTAAAAAGTATATATATATATATTGTCATTGTTTATTTACTGAATACAGAACATCATCCTTAAAAATGATCACGCACTTCTGAAACGAAACACCCTATAATTAATGTGCGTCCTCCGCCCTGAGGCGAAAGCAGCTCAGGCTTTTAGTATCCAAACACGCACAAAACATCACACCGGATAAATTTAATAATTATTCCCGCAAAAAAATCCATTCACAATTAATTACTTCTAGGCAATCGGGCTCCATCTTCGACCACATCGTCGCTTACCAACAGGGGAGATAGTGATCAAACGCGTGCCTATCTAGAGTAAAAAAAAGAAAATTCCTACACCTGTCTTCCCCTCCCTGTTTAATCACAACATTGTAATCCCAGTAGTTCTCAAACTTTACAACGCACGACCCCCAGATGTCGTCACACGCGTCCCCCATGACGTCACGACACAGCTCCGCAGCCATTTAATATTTATTGCTACCAATTTGATGTTAAATTGGCCGTGCGTATGATAAGGGGCATTTTGTATGCGATTTGGAGACGGAATGTGTTGTAAACTTATGAATGCGTGTGACATTGTTTGTTTGGAAGTCACCTTTGCTTTGGGGACGTGATTCGGTACACTATGATTACATCGTCGAAATATTTGTTAAAATACTACTACTACTACCACTACTTATTTATACCTACTTTTAAAAGAATAAATTGATGTTGCTATCTTTTTTATTCTGTGATGTTGAGTATAAATTGCTAAAGCTGTTCAGGAAAATCTAACTTCTTTCGAAATTGTTTTTTTAGAAAGACTGGTATCAATCAACACGTAGTCGCAATCTTTTACTTCTAAATTTAAACCTTGCAATGACGACAGCTTATTTGCATAGGCAGGCGAAGTATTTTCAACAACATCACATTGGATAAATATGGTACCAAAGTGCCATTATTAGCTTTTTTTGGGTTTAACTAAATCCGAATGAGATTCAAATGAAATATTTAATATAAAATTAATTTCCAAACGAATCTCATACCTTTTATCTAGTACCTCCAAAATTGATGCCCCTCTTTGAGAACTGCAGCCTCGCGTACATTAAAAAAAACTTCACAATCTAATTTCCTTGCCGATGGCGCTAATATATTCAGAATATTAAAACGTATTTATCACACTGATTCCAAACGCTACGTCCGCTAATATTCTAATAATTCTTCCTTCTTTATTAGATTTCCTCTACGGAATATTTTATCTGGAGTAACCTTATTAGGTATGGTAATGAGTAAGAATTGATTGGCGAATTATATTATTGGAGATGATTTTTAGCAATTTTTGGTTTAAAGATGGCGTTACATTTTTTGGAATTAAAATTGCTGTCGTGGCCAATGTAATTTAACAGAGGATTTTTTATTCTATACTAGAGTCTGGCCATAAATACTGTTACAATTAAAAATAAGAAAGAAATTACGTTTGAATTTGGAATCTGTCATTTTTATACGATTGTTCATTGAGTTTTCTAATTTTAGCGCCAATACATTATACAATATTTTGCGATATTAAAATGGAGTGGGGTGATAAAGAGAACCGAATCGCTGTGATTGCATTACACAAAGTTGGTATGGAGTCTAATGCAATTTTTTAAACTCTCCATACGCTTGGTATCAAGTGTTTATGTACCGGGCTATTAATAGGTACAATGAGACCTCCTCTGTTTGTGACAGAAAAAGATCTGGCCGTCCACGTAGTGTTCGTACGAAAAAGGTGGTCAAAGCAGTAAGGGAAAGAATTCGAAGAAATCCTGTCCGAAAGCAAAAGATTTTATCTCGGGAGATGAAGATAGCACCCAGAACCATGTCGCGTATTTTAAAAGATGACTTAGGACTTGCAGCCTATAAGAGACGCACTGGTCATTTTTTAACTGATAATTTAAAAAAGAAAAGGGTGATAAAATCGAAACAACTACTGAAGCGGTACGCAAAGGGAGATCACAGAAAAATTTTGTTTACGGATGAGAAAATCTTTACAATTGAGCAACATTTTAACAAACAAAATGACCGTATTTATGCTCAAAGCTCTAAGGAAGCTTCCCAATTCGTCGACAGAGTGCAACGTGGTCATTATCCAACTTCAGTGATGATTTGGTGGGGTGTTAGCTGTGAAGGAGTAACTAAGCCATATTTATGTGAAAAAGGTATCAAAACATCTGCACAAGTGTATCAAGATACCATTCTTGAGAAGGTAGTTAAGCCCCTTAACAACATTAATTCAATAACCAAATATGGTCCTTCCAACAAGACTCGGCGCCGGGTCATAAAGCTCGGTCCACGCAGTCTTGATTGGGAGCGAACGTTTCGGACTTCATTAGAGCTGAAGACTGGCCGTCGTCTAGTCCCGATCTTAATCCGCTGGATTATGATTTATGGTCAGTTTTAGAGAGTACGGCTTGCTCTAAACGCCATGATAATTTGGAATCCCTAAAACAATCCATACGATTGGCAGTTAAGAATATTCCCATGGAAAGAGTGCGTGCTTCTATTGATAACTGGCCTCAACGTTTAAAGGACTCTATAGCAGCCAATGGAGACCACTTCGAATAAGCTTTTTATATTTTAAATTGTTTTATATTTATGTATTAAACAAACACACTGTAAAAGTAATAAATATAATTTGAAATAAAAAAATTTCTTTGTGACAATATTTATGGCAAGAGTAGGTATATAGTGCTATGTAGGTATTGGTTAAAATGAGAGGAGAAAATAATACCGTGACTGTGTATAAAGGAGAATTGTAACATGGGACAACAGCGGGTCTAAAAAGGCCACTTTAGCCGAATCAGAAAGCAAATCGCGTTGCCTATCATTGTCAAATATTCCCAATCAACCTTGAACCGAATGCGTTAGCGATAAAGATGAAAATGAAATTTGACAGATTGTTGCGTGATTTATATTAGGATTCTGCTAAAGTGGCCAAGTGGCAAGTTTTTAGCCCCCCTGCAGACTGTAATGAATGTCATTTATTGATTCCAATATTGGGTTTCTTAAAAAAGTATTGTCGATGCCTGCCACATAGAGACAATTTTGTGACACCAAAAAAAAAACGGATTTTCCTGACATCCGTTATTTTGCCGCCTTAATATGAATTCTTAGCAAACCTCAGCTTTACGAAGAACTTGATATACGTATTACGTATATATAATAGATGACTTTGTCGAAACTGTAATGTTTGTGTGTCTACAAAGCACACCAGTGTTGGGGGTGACTGTTAGTGACAGTCTGAGATGACGAGCACTAGGTGGCAGCACTGAGGCGTCAGATCTACCAGTGATTTATACACGTCATCATCATCATATCTGCCGAAAGACGTCCAGAGCTGGACATAGGACTCCCCAAGTGTCGCAACAACAACCGGTCCTGTGCGTCTCGCATCCATCGGCTACCCGCGACCCTCACCAGGTCATCGGTTCACCTTGTGGGCGGCTTTCCAACGCTGCGTCTTTCGGTACGCGTTCGCCACTCCAATACTTTTCGGCCCCATCGAACATCTGTTCATTGCCCTGCCTTACATACACGTAGGATTCTTACAGGATTAAAAGGTATTGAGAATTTATCTAGAAACTCGATCTTAAGTCGTTTAGTCAAGTCAGACATCTCCGCTCTCAAGTATTTCACTCACTTGTCAGAAAACGTCGACTCATCGCGCACTGGACGAATGAGTGACACGACTTTTTACACTAGCTCCTTCAAAATTGCTCAGTAGTTCGGTCAAAATGGCTTGCTCAGCTCGATTGTGATTGATTGAACTCTATCAATCAGTTCGATTGACTGGCGTTAATGTTGAGAGCGATTGCTTCAATCATTATGTCGCTGAAATGGATATTTTGTGAGCAGTTTTTTGAGAAGTGAATTCGTGTTTGCAGTTTCACAGATAATTTTGGGCTAGATACCGCGTTGTGCGATTGCCCAGTGTCTTTGAATTTTTCTGTTAAATATAATTTTATTGATTTGGTCTCATTTTAGGTTTTGAGTAGGTACAAATAAAAGAAGACTTTCATCTCAAAATTCAGCAATTGATTTGGTCTCATTTAGTTCTCAGTAGGTACTACATAAAGTAAGACGCATCTAAAAATTCAGCATAAAGCCCTTTTTAACCCCCGACCCAAAAACGACGGGGTGTTATAAGTTTGACGTGTCTCTCTCTCTCTCTGTGTGTGTGTGTGTGTGTGTTTGTGTGTGTGTGTCTATGGCAGCGTAGCTCCCGAACGGATGAACCGATTTTGATTTTTTTGTTTGAAAGGTGAATTAGTTGGGAGTGTTCTTAGCTATGTCCGATAAAAATCCGTCCAAGATGGCCGCCGCCACAAAATGGCGGATGACATATTTCTTTACAACTCCCTCAATAAGGATATCAAATGAAAGCGCTTGACTATTGGAATGAGGAATATTAACTAACGAAAAGAAAATTAAGTTTAAAAAACTCCCGACAAAAAAAAACCTTTAAAAAGTTTAAAATAATTTCAATTGATCCTTTTAGTTTAATATAGGTACGATTCTTTGGGCCAAGCGTCATCGCGTCGGGAGACCGCTAATAATACTTTTTAAAGGTTTTTTTTTTTTGTCGGGGGTTTATTTATTTATTTTTCCAAGGAAATGTTAGAACGCAAAAAAAATATCATGAACACGCATACATCTTTCTACTAATACAAAAAAATACAATTCAGCTTCGCCGATTGAACTTTACACAAAAAAAAAACAACGACACCAAAACTTTTCATTCAGTCGGGGTAAATTCATTATTGCAATAGCTTTCTCACGAGTTACAAGTATTTACAACTACTGCAGTTGGACACTCAGAGGCGTTTGTAAAATGTAATTTATATGGAACCAACTACAAATTATCACTTTGACTGCGTATTCGGAAAGTTGCCAATACGACTCAATTGCTTTTACGATATGTTGGGTGAAAACACGGAGTATGAATGAATGAATGGAGTTTCTTCATTTCTTTCAATATAGGTTGAATTGCCACGAGAATGCGTCTGTAGTAACCAACCTACTTTTTAATAGTAACAATCTAACGAGTTTGGCAAGGGTAGTGATTCAAGATTATGACAATAGTTTCGCTTCATTCTTCATTTGTGCTCTATATAATTTTTGTTCAAAGATTGGCGCCAAACTTTTATAGCCTGCTTCTCTTCTTATTTTTTTTTATCTATTTCAATACTAAATTTTTTACCAACCATTTATCTGCTACGCATTGATTAGTATCAGCTACGCTTGCTGTAAATGCTTCAAATAAACAGAGAGGTATATTCAAATTTACTCACGGCACACAATAGTGTCGTCTTATCGTGGCTTAATATTTGACCTCGAAAATCCGGTCACATTCGTGTTTTTGCTCTTGACTAATTCAGTTCACAACATACGATGGTGAACTAGATGTTAGTACTCCATTCATTAGCTACTCCATAGAATAAAACGCTCGAATTAATCCGAATGTAATGATACGCCGTATTTCAGATTAATGATACGTTACGGTTACGATCATTGTTATTTGCGTATTATTTTGCGTTTTAAGACTTCGGTTTGCCATTTTATTGTAGCTGTAGGTAATTTTGTGTCTAATTTGGGGGATGTAAACAGCAATAAATAGTGTGTTGAATGTAAATAAGTCATTAATTCAGATGAGTATTTTCTCTTGGATGCATCACTTGTAAAAATAAATGGCCAATGACTCAGGCTCGAGGCACTTCAGCATTTCACAATACTTTTCATTTTACACGTATAATGCACACATGATAGGTTTTCATCGGTCAGAGTTGACTGCCTCCGTGGTCGAGTGGTTTAGGCGTTTACCTTGTGACCCGGTGGTCGTGGGTTCGATTCCCAAGGAAAGGGGTAGGGTTTAGTATCAAAATGAGTAAAAAATTGAATTTAATCTATTATACCTACTGAGTCACAGCAACGCGTGGCTGGGTCAGCTAGTATTATATAAAACTCTTCCGTTACTGACTGACTGACAGACGACGCATAGCTGAAACTACTGGTCGTAGAAAGCTGAAATTTGGCACTTGGGTTCGGATTTCCCGAAATTACGAAGGGAACTGGAAAAAACGGAATTTGCGCGTATGAAGTCGCGTGCAGAAGCTAGTAAAACATAAAACTGCTCATCGGCGCAACAAGTTTTAATTTTTCATTCTCTTTTGTCTACTGCCATTTTCTTTGACTTTCCCCTCATACTTCTATATGTGTGTTCATTTGTCTTTGAGGGTTCATAAACCGAAAAAAACACGTTTCTTGTATGGGTCAAATAAAATTAAAATTTGAAGGGTTACCGGAAGTTAAAATAATATAATAATAAAATAAAAAAAAATCAACCGTCTTTTACGGTTCTTGTGATACAGCCCGCTGACAAACAGCGGAATCTTAGTAATAGGTTTCCGTTGGTTGTTCTTCGGGTACCTACGGAACCCTAAAAACCATGTTCTTCAACCTTTTTGTCACCGACGCCACTTTCAAACTTCTTTATTGTTTATTATTTCTTTATCACAAAACTGAATAAAATGTACAAAAAACAAATATATAAACCTAATCTTTAAAGAAGCTACATCAAACAAGATGCATCTAACTTTACAAAGAAATAAAATTAAAACTTTACAAATATAAAGTTAGAATAACATTCCCCAAAGGAAACTACTGTAAGTACATATTTCAACACTTGTATATGTCGTTGTATAAAATATGTATGCTTTTTTAGGTACTATTCACACGGGCAACTTAAATTGCTCGGACTAACTGCAATGTAGATATAAGGAAAGAATAAAGAGAGAGACGCCACACCAGATTGATCATTTGGTCTTTAATTTTTACAATTAAACAGCATCATTGCGTTATTTTCGAGTAGACTAAATTAATTTACTCTATACATATGAAGCAATACATTATAAAAGAAAAGAGGTATGTTAAGTTCGCAATTGGGGTGCTTTTAAATTTAGATCCATGTATCTAAATTTTAAGTAAATTATTCAATACTTAAATCATTTTTAATAGGAACTAGGTACTAATTACAATACAAAATATTTAGGCAATTTCCCAGAATTCGGACAGAAAAAAAGCCCGTTCGCAATAATATCTCGGGCAACTGTTGCCGGGCAATAATTGCCTCAAAATTGCCCGTGTGCATTCCGCTTTAGTAGCGAAGGCGATGCAGCGTGTCTCGAGTGCACAGTATATGTTTTTATAAAAGGAGGCGATGCGGCGTGAATCTTGAAATCCCATCCGAACCCTGTCTTGAAGCACAATAAACGTGCAGCTTATGGTTGAGCTGGTTTGAGGCATAGGAGGTAGCGATTTTAATAATAACTTGTTTGAATTTTCCGGGACAAGTACAATGGCATCTATTTCTAGCTACATGACGAAATCAGCAGAGAATGAAACTGGCAAAAATCATCAAATTTAACCAAGCGTTGTGATATGCGCTGTTAGCTATAATAGCCCGGGTTTTAGTATAATTTACCCGCTCTCTCCTCCGTTTATGACTTACACCGCGTTGATCTCACAAGAGAAGCGTCCGCTAATGTCACGGAGAGACGCTCGCTGGCTTCTGACAAGTTCGCGTGTTGTGATATGTGCTGTTAGCTATAATAGCACGGGTTTTAGTATAATTTATAAGCTCTCCCCTCCGCTCATGACTTACACCGCGTTGATCTCACAAGAGAAGCGTCCGCTAATGTCACGGAGAGACGCTCGCTGGCTTCTGACAAGTTCGCGTGTTGTGATATGTGCTGTTAGCTATAATAGCACGGGTTTTAGTATAATTTACCCGCTCTCGGACTCCGCTCATGACTTACACCGCGTTGATCTCACAAGAGAAGCGTCCGCTAATGTCACGGAGAGACGCTCGCTGGCTTCTGACAAGTTCCCGTGTTGTGATATGTGCTGTTAGCTATAATAGCCCGGGTTTTAGTATAATTTACCCGCTCTCCCCTCCGCTCATGACTTACACCGCGTTGATCTCACAAGAGAAGCGTCCGCTAATGTCACGGAGAGAGACGCTCGCTGGCTTCTGACAAGTTCGCGTGTTGTGATATGTGCTGTTAGCTATAATAGCACGGGTTTTAGTATAATTTACCCGAGCTCCCCTCCGCTCATGACTTACACCGCGTTGATCTCACAAGAGAAGCGTCCGCTAATGTCACGGAGAGACGCTCGCTGGCTTCTGACAAGTTCCCGTGTTGTGATATGTGCTGTTAGCTATAATAGCACGGGTTTTAGTATAATTTACCCGAGCTCCCCTCCGCTCATGACTTACACCGCGTTGATCTCACAAGAGAAGCGTCCGCTAATGTCACGGAGAGACGCTCGCTGGCTTCTGACAAGTTCCCGTGTTGTGATATGTGCTGTTAGCTATAATAGCACGGGTTTTAGTATAATTTACCCGAGCTCCCCTCCGCTCATGACTTACACCGCGTTGATCTCACAAGAGAAGCGTCCGCTAATGTCACGGAGAGACGCTCGCTGGCTTCTGACAAGTTCCCGTGTTGTGATATGTGCTGTTAGCTATAATAGCACGGGTTTTAGTATAATTTACCCGAGCTCCCCTCCGCTCATGACTTACACCGCGTTGATCTCACAAGAGAAGCGTCCGCTAATGTCACGGAGAGACGCTCGCTGGCTTCTGACAAGTTCCCGTGTTGTGATATGTGCTGTTAGCTATAATAGCACGGGTTTTAGTATAATTTACCCGAGCTCCCCTCCGCTCATGACTTACACCGCGTTGATCTCACAAGAGAAGCGTCCGCTAATGTCACGGAGAGACGCTCGCTGGCTTCTGACAAGTTCCCGTGTTGTGATATGTGCTGTTAGCTATAATAGCACGGGTTTTAGTATAATTTACCCGAGCTCCCCTCCGCTCATGACTTACACCGCGTTGATCTCACAAGAGAAGCGTCCGCTAATGTCACGGAGAGACGCTCGCTGGCTTCTGACAAGTTCCCGTGTTGTGATATGTGCTGTTAGCTATAATAACACGGGTTTTAGTATAATTTACCCGAGCTCCCCTCCGCTCATGACTTACACCGCGTTGATCTCACAAGAGAAGCGTCCGCTAATGTCACGGAGAGACGCTCGCTGGCTTCTGACAAGTTCCCGTGTTGTGATATGTGCTGTTAGCTATAATAGCACGGGTTTTAGTATAATTTACCCGAGCTCCCCTCCGCTCATGACTTACACCGCGTTGATCTCACAAGAGAAGCGTCCGCTAATGTCACGGAGAGACGCTCGCTGGCTTCTGACAAGTTCCCGTGTTGTGATATGTGCTGTTAGCTATAATAACACGGGTTTTAGTATAATTTTACAGTTCTTGGAGTTTTCTAGTGGCTGGGTTTCTTCGAATGTTTGCGGTACTGTTGTTGTCTGTGTAACTGTTGTGCGTGAGTTAAATCTAAGAACTATCTCACAAGTACATGTCTTCTTTCAAATCAGAAAAAAAAACTCACGATACTGCGAAAAACATTGCAATATCTAAACAGAAAATTGTACATTGTTCAACATCATAATGAGCATTTTATAATCCCCGACCCTACAGTGTAACTAACCTTGTAACTGCTCCGAAATACGCAAAGCGAACCTTACCCACGGCGGCGCTAGTTGACACATTACATTCTAATCCTGACCACACTCACACTCCCAAAAATAACATAATTAAGAACGCGCGTCACACGGAAATCTTGTAATAACAAAAAACTAATCCGTGTCTCCTCGTGTCCTCAGTAAATCAACCTGACAACCACAGATTAGTAATAGACAGAAAGTTAACTCCATACAATGCGCAAAAACAGGCGCACGCACACATAGACACGTACGTACGACGATCTCAAACAAATGCCGACCACGAGTAAGCTTGCACTCGCTGTACGTGAACCGTTTCTATGTGTGCGTGCGTTTTCGCTCGCTGTATGAAACAAAACTTCTGTAATAAACTTCTGTGTAACGAATTGTTGAGCGCACGTTTAAAAAGACATTTATATTTGTCGTCAGCTAGCACGTATTGTAGTAAAGAAAGAAAATAAAGAAATATTTTGTAGTGCTATTCGTTATAAAGTCGAAACGACAAATGTGTTGCGGTATTTTTAAGCTACTGCGGTATTGAAATGGTAACAGCTGTTCCGTTTACAAGGAAAAGAAATGCTTTCATAAATTAAATGATGTATTCTGCACAGTATTTTACTTTCAGTATAATACTCTTTATTATGTACACCATATAAGTTACACAAAAGATACATAAGAAAAATATAACATAGGGTGACACAATGGGCGGCCTTATCGCTAAAAGCGATCTTTTCAAGACAACCTTTGGATGGATTTTTACCCAGATAAGCCTGAAACTATTATTTTTTGAAAACTTTGAAAACAATAATATTATTTGGTGTTATAGATCTTAATTAAAATAAAATAAATGCTGAAAAAAATATCGACTGAAAGGCTTTCAGGGAAATAGCCGTCCTATATGTAGGACAGTAGGATTATAAGGGGAAATAAAAAATCATATGAAAAAATGGCATGGAATCGTAAAACAAAATCAAGAAATGGCTTCAAAAGGCAAAACAATTGTTTTTGTTAGGGAACAATAGATGAGGAACATTTTTTATCAATTTTACATTTCAAAACACTTCACACACTTCAACATCACAATTTTTGCAGTGTGTCAAATATTTCTTATGACTCGAATGTCATAAGAAATGTTTGACACGCTGCTAAAAATGTATACGGCACCGTGTTTGCTTGGATTGAGGAATAACCAGGTGATCGAATTGGTCTTTTCGAATATCAGCATGCTCATGTTACGAGGGTCGGCATGATGGTACCCTCATGCAAAAACCGATCAACTCATTCTTTGAATCAGAAGAGTTTTCTCAATGAGTTTTTCTTCGCGGGGGCCATGTATAACCACTGATCAGCAAAATGCCAATGAAACACTTCATATCCTCAGTGGTTATGTCTCCTGGCAAATTCTTTTTGAATATTTGTTACTCTCCGACACCAAATAGGGAATAATGCTATTCATCTATGAAGTTTTCAAGCCACTCAATTGGGCGCTTGTCTTGAAAACTCCTTGAACTTTAGGCGAATTCACATTTTTTTTCGAAGTTTCGTTCTCTCCGCGCGTCCATAGGTTTGCCTGCGTTTGTCGCCTGTAGAATCAGTAGGTTCTTCTTTTGTATTACCTACTCACCGAAACTCATCGATACTTCTACTGGTTGAAGTAGTATGTTTCGAGGCTTCACATTGAAGATTTTCAACGTCACATTATCTTTATCCCCCGAACCTTCATCGGTGGGGCGGTCAGATCAACAGGAGGAGGTATACATATCATTCTTTCTTCATTATTTTCTTCATCATCAGGATTTTTTTCCAAAGTATCCAAAATTTCCTGAGCAGCTAACGGCCTGTAAAGAAAAAGGTGTATTATCCTACTGTCCTATATGTAGTACACCAATATTTATAAGGGATTATATGAATTTTCAATTTGTTATTGCTATTTTTTTTTTGTTACTCCTAAAATTGAGGCTATTAACCACATGTAAACACATAAAAATATAACTAACTTGTAAAATACAACTATTTTTACATACCTGTAATCCGACATGTCTGCAACTCACTTTTATAACACACTTTATGCTCAATTTTTATATAAAACTGTTATAATAACTGGGCTTTTGTTATTTTTCTATAAAAGCACATACGTTCGGCACTACAAATCACAAGAGTAAATATTGTTAGATTAAGTGGGTAATCTGAAATATATTTTTATTTCCGCTGTCCTACATATAGGACAGTAGGTTTATCTGGGTTAAAGAGAAAAAAATGTAACCGACTTCCAAAACAAAACACTACAAAGTATAAAATAACTTTAATTTAGGAAGTCGGTGTGTTTGGTTATTTCGTTTTTTGACACCGACTTCCGAAATTAAAGTTATTTTATACTTTGTAGTGTTTAGTTTTGGAAGTCGGTTACATTTTTTGTAAAAAAGTTTTTTATTTTTCACTTTTTAGTGGTACTTGCGTACCCATTCACAGCGTACCGGCGTGATGTTATGTTATGAAAATAAAACTAAGCGCTTTCCGTGTAAAGGTCTCGTCAATACGAATGAAATAAGCCCAAACACTTGGTAGTTCCTACATACCGATGTGGAGTTCCCTTGACTCTCTGTCGTCTCCATCATCAGGTCTGATCCAAACCTTCATTCTTTTGTAGTATCACCCGATATACACACGAATATCAAGTTTTTACCAAATACGTGCCTACAATTTTCGAGATTTGCCCTCGATTTCTCAGGGTTTCCATCATCAGATCCTGACGTGGTGGCAATGGGACCACACGGGAAGCACCAGCTTTCAAATAAAAAAAAGAATCATGAAAATCGGTTTATCCAGTCGGTTAATATGAGGTAACAAAAATAAAAAAAATACAGTCGAATTGATAACCTCCTCCTTTTTTTGAAGTCGGTTAAAAAGGAAAGACAGTACTGTAGGTAGTTTTAGGTGTACTATTTAAACATTTATACAAATAAACATATAGGAACAATTAATAAAATGCTAAGCTTAACCATCGTTCTAGATTTATTTGCCGAAGAATATCGTATGCACAGTAATTGCAGAAGTTTGTGGTAGATTCTCTATGTAAATTACTGAAACGCATCCACTCATTTATAGGCTAGCAAATGCTGATAATCTGCTGCATGTGATTAGGCTAGAAGCTGAACCCAATTTATACACTTGAAAATAGATACGAAATACGTTGAGGCGTTTTACAATATCGTTTATCAATATTTTTCATTGAATTTCAAACATACAAAACAGTTGTACAGTACCTAGAGAAGAGAAAAGAAAGAAAGAAAGAGTATTCTATTCTATTCTATTCTAGAAGAATAAAATAAAAGAAAAAGAAAAGAAAGAAAGAAAAATGATTATTTGGGACTCGCACAAGACATATAATCAATCAATACACATAACAAGAAGTTAATTAAAACTAACCGTAAGCGTAACTGTAATCTGTGCGAGGCCCAAAAGGTCCCTGTCTCAGCTTATGCTTCGATATTTAAAAAATAAATATCACAGCAAGCAATTGCAATTGTAAGGGTCCCATCCATAAAAAAGGGAAGTGCTACTAAATAATTCTATCACCAAGCAGCGTTGTCATACCCATTCTGTGGCCGTAAAGTTTTTATTAATTAGTATTAACTGAACGGAAAACCTATTTTGTATTCAATATGACACAAGCGATTTTGTACATTAACGCGATCGAGTGATTACAATAACTCGCACTAGGCCAGCTGTTGTGGGGATGAATACCGATGCATCACTGGCGCATAACAAAATTCAGATTTGCCGTGGGACATGTAGTGAGCCACCTGCATGCTTGCCACCCTATCTATGTATACTAATATTGTAAAGAGGTAAAGTTTGTGAGATTTTGAGTTTGTGAGGTTGTTGGGGGTAATCTCTGGATCTTCTGAACCATCATCTGCCTAGCCTTTTCCCAACTACATTGGGGTCGGCTTCCAGTCAAGCCGGATTTTAGCTGAATGCCAGTATTTTACATGGAGCGGCTGCCTACCAGACCTCCACAACCCATTAACTGGGTAACACGGTACTTCATGGCAAGACTGGAGTCAGATTTACTAGCTTCTGACAATCCGTAACGACTCTCAAAGATCTACAAATGACAGCCGGGACCAACGGCTTAACGTGCTTTCCGGGGCACGGAGGAAACTCGGTATGTTAAGATGGTCACCCATCCACAGACCAACCTTGGCAAGCGTTGCTTAACCTTGAAGATCGACCCGTGCGGCTGTTGTTATCTAGCCACGAGCATCTTCTGAACCGATTTTGAAAATTCTTTTACCAACAGATAGCCACGTTACTTGTGAGTGACATAGGCTATAATATTAACTCGAAAAATACCGCCCAACGATGTGGACACGGGTCATCCTTCCTTAATATTATAGATGCGAAAGTAACTCTGTCTGTCTGTCTGTCGCGCTTTCACGCCAAAACTACTGAACCGATTTGATACTGAATGAAATTTGGTACACAGATAGTCTAGAGCCTGAAAAAGGACATAGGCTACTTTTTATTCTTAGAGCATGTTCCCAAGGGACCGCGCGGGCGAAGCCGCTGGCAGAAGCTAGTAACAAATAAAACTGAAAAATAATCAGGAACGGATGCTAAAAATCTATAATCACAACAATAAAACAGAAAGCGGACTGTAAATCAAACGCCGATAAAAGTGAGAGCGTTCGATATGTGTATCGAGTGCGTATCGAGCGGGCTCGGACAGAAATAGTTCACAATTAAACCAACTGCTATTTTTGACAACGACGATAAACAGCCCAATGGTATGTGTGGTACAAGTTATAGATGACAGGCGGGCCCGCTCGTTAGTTACAAAATAGTTCTGAATGTCGTAAACGTCATGCTCATAAAACAGTCCCTTAAAATCCTACTCTTCATGGCTTCCCAGTCTTAAAATAGACCGCTCTATGTTTGTAGAATTTAGCAGGACGCGTCTGTTTTATCCATACCATTTAGTTAAATAGATGTCCAATAGTATGTCCCTTGCACTTAGTCCCGACTTCTGGAAAAAAATATTGAACTGTTGTGTCGCAAGGTAGTCGCAAATATAGTGATGCGATTTGAAAACTCATTCAACCAATCACAGCTTTCCGTTCGAGAAACTGGGTCTTAGTATTTGGTAGCAAATACGTACTCTTTTGAAACTTGCCAATTCGCTCTCAAACTCAAATGTAAATTGAAGTTTTTCGGAAAATTTCGTTTGTTATTAAGAGCCTATGCACAGGGCGTATTTTTAACGCGCCGACGACGCACATTTTGCGAACACGCGCTCACGGCGCTGTAGATGGCCAACAAAAAGCAGTACTGTCGCAGACTCAGACAGTACTGTTTTAACGCACCGCGCCGGTTCGTGCTGTTTTATGCGCGTCATTTGCGCGTCGTAAGCGCGTTAAAAACGCCGTCTGTAAAAGCCCTTACATAGTACAAAATGAAAAGCTCCCAAAACTACCTACCTACCTTCAGAAAACTTTACCTTATTGATAACCTCGCGTATAACCTCTATATCACCTGATCGTAAGCAACGATGTGGTCGACGTTGGAGCACGCAAGCCTAAAAGTAACCTATTCATACTTTTTTTTTTAATATTGACTGGCACATGTTTCACCACTATCGCACCTCATGGTTAGCCATGATGTTGTCGAAGATGGAGCACGCTTACCTAGAAGCAATCTATTCCCTCTTGACTCAAAGACTCCCAGGCGTAGCTCTCAGGAAACACAGACTCTGGCAGGTAATTCCACTCCTTAGCTGAGAGAGAGAGCGAGTAAAGTGTACGCACATTTATTGTGCGTGCACTTTACCCGCTTTCTCCTATAACTTGGGTCGTACCCAATCCGATTGCGTTCATTGGATGCCCGAGACAAACGCCGAGTATCGCGCGCCAACAATCAATCACTCTGAAACGAACCCGTTTCCTGGTGTCGATCACACGCGGTATTCTTAGTTCATCGGATTTAAAGGTACTGGCTTTTTTTAGTACCTACATTAGGTAGATTTTGATTTTAGAAGATAAGTGCGAGAGGCTAGCTGTGCCCAGAGCTGCTCGCGTGAAATAAATTAAAAGAGAACATTCAGATCGTACCGAACCACGTAATGTTCGAGCCCACCTAACCACTGAGAACTAATGATAACACGATTTGACAGTTACTGTGAAATCGTGTTGTCATTCATTCTCAGTTCGGGTTCGGGACTAATCGTAAGTCTGTAGGTGATACGGAGTAGAATACGCCCGCCCGCAACTAAGCCCGAAACTACGGATTTCGTTAGAGAGTAGCCCCCCTGAATGATCTCCTTTGTCTAACGGATTCGAGATTTTTTTTTCCATGACTATAGTCATCCCGACCGAACCTCGGTTACGGTGGTCAATTTCAACGGAGATAAGCCAAGTACGCGAGAAAACACAGGTAGAGAGGTACGCTCTTCTCTCACTCTCATATTACGATGGTACGGCAATACGTTGTGACTGGAAATAACTCAGTAATTCAGCAGTTACTGAGCAGAAGCTATTGAGCTTCTGCCAGGGTTGCTGAATTGTCGAAAGAGTAACCGTGACTCTGGTACGCAAAGGGCACATGAAGGAACACGGGTAAGTTTCAGTCAGTAAGAGTCTGACTCTCCTTTTAGCTCCACCCAGAGCGGGAGGAGACATTAGATGACGTTCCATCCAAAGACGGGCCAATAGCTTACCGTACTCTCTTGAGGGGTATCAAACCTCACAATACGACCTAAAAAAATGCCTTTTTTTAATGGGACACGCCCGCCACACATTCCCAACCACTGCAACTCCTGAAAGCCAGAATCAATAGTGGCGACCACCAGAAAAACGCCGAGCCAAGGAAGCCCGACGAGTCCTGGAGAAACGATTTAACTGTCTTGGATCCCGCAACGAAATTAATCAGAAAAGTACAGCGGAGGAGTAGAAAGAAATATAATTTCTACTTCACAAAACAAATGCTATGTAAAAAATTATTCTATTCTTCTAATACCTTTAAACCCGCAATTCTTGATAATCGGAATCTCGGAAACGGCTCCAACAATTTTCATGAAATTTAGTATGCAGGGGGTTTCGGGCGGTTGCGGAATCTGTTTGAAAGAGTCACCACGGCTCTGGAACGCAAAGGGCATTAGGAGGAACAAGATTGGGTTTTAGTCAGTAAGAGTCTGACACTCCCTTCTGCTTCACCCAGAGCGGGAGGAGTCATTTGATGATTTCCTATCCTTAAAAAGGGGTTTTGGGAGCGATAAATCGGTCTAGCTAAGTTTCATTTTTAGAAAACGAAAAAAAAATCGAGCAATGCTCGGTCATTCAGGTACTAACCCTAATATTCTTAACATTTCCATTCCTTGACAGTATCTAATTACTACTTGCGTATTAAGTCTCATTTTGTCCCGATTCAGTCCCTTCGAAGAAACCCCAATACATATACATATGTAGGAGTAGGGTTGCCGGGTCCTAAAACTGAAAATCCGAACAGACCAGTTAATTTAGCCGGACTTTTAGGTTAAATTTAGGTAAAACCCGGACAACTTATCCTATTCAGGAGTATCTGTCTTTAATATAATATCTAGTAATCATCATCATATCAGCCGAAAGACGTCCACTGCTGGACATGTTCCTCCCCCAAGCGTCGCCACAACGACCGGTCCTGTGCGTCTCGCATCCATCGGCTACCCGCGACCTTCACCAGGTCATCGGTCCACCTTGTGGGAGGCCCTCCAACGTCACGTCTCGCTACTCCAGAACTTCTCGGCCTCATCGACCATCTGTTCTGCGAGCAATGTGCCTTGCCCACTGCCACTTTAGTTTGGCGATCCTTCGAGCTGTGTCGGTAATCTTGGTTCTCTTGCGGATATCATCATTCCTGATTCGATCACGCAAGGAAACTCCAAGCATTGCCCTCTCCATTGCCCTTTGAGTGACTTTGAACCTTCTGATGAGGCCCTGATTCTGGATGAATCAATCTTCTTTTATAACGCCATTTCCAGTAAAAATCTGGTTCAATATGAAAAGCCTAACAAAAGCCGGACAGGCCGGGCATGGTCTAGTTTGGCTGGACACGCGTCCTGAAAGCCTGACTATGTCCGGCTTTATCCGGACGCCTGGCAACCCTGAGTATGATACGTCCGTCCAGCCCATTGAGCCGCGTGCCCATTAGCGGACATTACCGTGCAATATATTAGCGCACGACATAAAGGACCGGCCCACAATAGGACAGGGAAGTTTCTCAGAACAATCCGTCGTAAGATCCATTGATCGGGATTGTAATTAATTTCGGTGGAGATTTTTTCCGAGATTTGTCGGAAGATAGCGTGCGTGTTACCCAGTTACTGGGTTATAAATGTGTGGTAGGCTTGTACCAAAAAAAAAAAAATGGTAATCGCCACCTGAACCCATTGCGAAATTAGAAATACAAACTGAAAATTCCAACTGTGTACTCATTACGGTTCATGTGATACAGCCCGCTGACAGACGTACAGAAAGACAGCTGAGGCTTAGTAACAGGGTTCCGTACCCAAAGGGTAACTCTTCATGTACGGAACCCTAAAAACAGAAAAGATTCTCTCCAAAAGTTGTGACACAGGCAAAATAGTTTGCCTGTTTTTGTTTTTTACTTTTATAGGCATACGTTTGACCACTATCTCACCTGATGGTAAGCGATGATGCGGTCGAAGATGGAGCACGCTTGCCTAGAAGTAACCTATTCACTCTTGTTTTAAAGACTCCCAGGTTGTAGCTATCTGGAACACAGACTCTGGCAGGGAATTCCACTCCTTAGCTGTATACACGCCCTATGAATGTGTTCCCAAAACGTTTTGTGCGTTTGGATGGGATGTCGCATCGCTTTTCGTCTTGTGGCCCAATGATGGAACGGGCTTGGTGGAATTAAATCATGCAATTCCGTCGCACACTCCCCAAAATGAACCGATAGAAAACCGACAGGCCAGCAACTCGGCGTCGATGCACAAGACTTTGGATCTTCGACTCGACGAGCCTATCATTACCGATGATCCTCTTGGATCCCCTTGGATCTTGCCTGTGTTGTCATTTAGCTTGATTTGTTTTTACTTCTATTTTTTTTTATTTTTTTTTGCAATGTTTTTTGACGCTCGTTTATTGCATAAACAGTTTTCCACATGAATTCTTTTGTGTCTACATCGTACACTTCCTTCCTTTAACATGTTTAGTACTAAAAAATGCAAAAGCACCCACCGGTGCTGCCGGCTACGGCTGTACCCTACAGGGTGGTGGCTAATTTATTAACGAGCGACCGCGCCCGAGAAAAGTGTGTATTGTGTGTTTAATAATAATTTGCTCAGCCGTGCGGTTTGGATGGGCGGTTTTATAGTGGGCGACTAGATAAGACCGATGCGCAACGATTAGTCGTATAATTTATATGAAAATTCTGAGCCCGAATTTGTTTAGTCTTGTATCTGGGGGGCTACTCTCCAACGAAATCCGTAGTTTCGGGCTTAGTTGCGGGCGGGCGTATTCTACTCCGTATCACCTACAGACTTACGATTAGTCCCGAATCCGAACTGAGAATGAATGACAACATGATTTCACAGTAACTGTCAAATCGTGTTATCATTAGTTCTCAGTGGTTAGGTGATACGAAGTAGAATACGCCCGCCCGCAACTAAGCCCGAAACTACGGATTTCGTTAGAGAGTAGCCCCCCAGATGAGACTTACATTTATTTATTTATTTATTAAGATTCCAAGCCCTACGTATGTGCCTGAAGGCACAGGCGGACCTAATGCCCTATGCATTATTTACCAGTAAAATCAAAGGTGGTGAAGAGTTAACATGGCAGGTGCATTGTTTAATCAAAGAAGAAATCATACTGAACGAATACTGTTTCGTTTAGCAGTAATGTAAAGGGCTAACTAAACATACGCGTTCTTATGTACGTCTGTAAAATTATCGAGTTTAAAAATGCTCAAAATGTGTGGAAGTAGTTTTTTTCAGTATCAGCCGTTTTCAAGAGGTGTCCTTGTCATTGACACTGCCAGCTTTTGAACGCACTTCAGATTTGATGGTAAAAACCGGTCAAGTACTAGTCTGACTCACACACGAAGAGTTCCGTACCATAAATCCTATTTTTTGTTATTTGTTGCTATAAATTTGTACGTATGTGAGTACTAAGTCCCCTTACTAGCAAACTTGTTAATTTTACCTCTGCTGGCATTTCTTTATTGTACCTATTAGTAGTATATAAGTGTTTTTTTGGGAGCATCGTCCTCACATATAATCAATTCTAATAATTCAATAATCAATTGATTAATGTATGCAAATATTGCTTCTTTTTGAAAAGAGTAACTATGGAGTTTCTTGTCCGTTCTTCTCCATAAGAATCTACCTTTTGCTAACGAACGACTAGAGTCACTATATTTTATTTTCATTTGACGTTCAAAAGTGCCTTTATTGATCTAGTAGAAATAAATCATTTGACTTTGACTTTGACTTAGCGGCATTAGAAATACACAATCTGTGAAAATTTCCACTGTCTACCTATTACAGGTTTTGAGATACAGCCCGCTGACAGACAGACGGACGGACGGACGGACGGACGGACGGACGGACGGACGGACGGACGGCGGAGGCTTAGTAATAGGGTTCCGTTGGTTACCCTTTAGGTACGGAACCCTAAAAACAGCCCTCAACATAACTGAATTCGGGGTCTAGAAAAAGTGACATTTTATGCGTTGAAAGAAAAGAAAGAAAGAAAGAAAACTGTTAAATGTTAAATAAGAAAAAAGTGCGTTGCGATAACGATTGTCCAAAATATTTAGAAATAACCACGTGACATAACGGAATTTGGAATTTTTGACACTCCTTGCTGACAGGATGTCACATTATTTAGGCTATTTTGTGCCTGCATCTAGCGACTACGCACATCGTGCCCAAATCGTATCGTCCCTTCTAAATACCCCCATTCCTCCAGACCGCGGATTACCCCTAAATAATAGAAAAGGATGTTTCATTCCGATTCGTTAGGCGGCCGCAGCTACAGACCAGGCGAACGGGAGAATAATACAGCATGAGCTATTTGTAACACCCGCTATACTGTATTTATGTGCGGCCAAATATTTAGTATTTGGCCGCATTTCTTTCTTTTGTTGTGGACCCCAGTTACATGTGTACAGTACATGGGTGTAGGGAGGTTTGGAAAGAGAACAATCCTTAGAACCTCTATCACTTACATTCTGGACAGCCAGGATTTGAGAGAGATTTTTAGAAGTGACGATTTACACTGCTGAACTTTTTATAAAAGTTGAAGTTTTTGGAACATCCGATCAAAATCTTCTAACTATCTAATTAGTCTGTCATGTCTCACTGCTTGACAACCGTCTTCTTCTTTCCCCTCATCACCAAACATCTTTTTTCTGCCATTCTGGTCCTGTCTTTTCGGCAGAAATAAAACTAAATATTCTAATACAAATGATATATTATGTGCTTTAAATATCCCAATTTAGATTTAAAAAAAAACGGGAATTGAAGAATAGAATATTAAAAATACCAGCCTTAAAATCTGCTACAAAGCAACACACGTCAATATCTACCATAATAATTATAAATGTATAGTCGTATGTTCTGTGGCAACACTGAAACTTTCATGACTACAAATATGGTATAACTAGTTGACCCGCGTAACTTCGTCTGCTCCGCTCCTATTAGTCTTAGCGTGATGATATATAGCCTATATATAGCCTTTCTCGATAAATGGGCTATCTAACACTGAAAGAATTTTTCAAATCGGACCAGTAGTTCCTGAGATTAGCGCGTTCAAGCAAACAAACTTCAGCTTTTATATATTACTGGTATAATAAAGCACTGCATTTTGTTATTAATTTTGACATATTCCTCTGAAAACGTGATTGTACGAGAGAAATATAAAAAGTAACGAAAATATTAAGCATTTTCAAGTAGCTTTCATCTCTTCGCTTATTTATTTCTGGCCACAGTGGTCACCGCCACTGCAACTCTTGAAATCTTAAATCAACGAAGCAGAAGCCAGAGATACAGGATCTTTTCTATGGTAGGTGCCAGATGAACTTTCAATAAAGTACATTGATCTGTCTCTAAAATCCTTCCGTAGTAACTCTTAAAACTATGAACTGTTTTTAGGGTTCCGAACAAAAAACGGAACCCTAATAGGATCACTCAGGTGTGTGTCTGTTTGTCTATCTGTCCGTCTGTCACAGCCAGTTTTCTCCGGATCCGCTGAACCGATTCTGTTGAAATTTGTTACCCAAACACGGAAGCGATACGTAAATTATAAAATTTTAGTATGGGGGTCACTTTTGCGGGTCAAACTAGAAAATTAAAAAAAAAAGTGTTTTGAACAATATCGTGTGACATATCAAATGAAAGGGCTTACTGTGAGGGTTTTAATTATATTTTTTTCATAATTCTAAAATAGTTTTGAATTTATTCAAGAAATTAGACGAAACATGACCATTCCTCCCCCCTAACTTTGAAACTACTGAGCCTAAAATTTTGAAAAATGGAGATAGTAGATTTTTACCTATACATTACAGGAAAATCTTTAAGAAGTCTATAGTGTTAAAAAACATGTTAAAAAAAATAATTTGTTCGGCACGCGAGTCCGACTCGCACTTGGCCAGTTTTTCACTACTAGAAAACGTAAGATCACGTTAGAAGTCGATACAGGACAGCTTTATGTCTTTATTTCTGTTTTTAATATGTCAATAAATGTAAGTGGGTCAATGACCGTTTTTGCACATTCATCTGGCGTTTACCATAATCGTCATTTTAATTGATAATGATGTCAGAAGAATACCAGTCACAATCAGACAAGAACTAATGGTGTATAACCTTTTCATTCCCCGACTTGTACGTCATTTATTATTTCGTAGTTTTCCGTTGATCTATTCCGTATTTATGACAGCATCAATATTTAACAGGTTGCGAGCCGATAAGGTGCTGTGTAAGACAATAAATCTCAATCTTGCTTTGTTTTACTATTGTATGGGGTGTGATTGACTACCGATGGGTTGGGTAAAAATATGACTGGACGAGGGAAAGCAGCTAGGTATATGATGTTCCTTTCGGTGTAACACGTTTTTAACCGACTTCCAAAAAAGGAGGAGGTTCTCAATTCCGCGGGTATTGGAACGAAGTTCCTTATCGCGCGTTGTGAAAGGGGGCTAGATGGAAAAAATTCATACGAAAAGTTGTAACGACACTTTTTGCTATAGTTGTAAGCCGTGCGGCGTGTGCGTGTTTCTCTGTCTGTCTGTCTCTCTCTCTCTCATAGAAAGCTAGCCTGTTATTTTCGTTTCGTCTTTCTATTTCTGTTTACGTTTTTTTTGTTAATAATAAAAAAATATAATTAAAACTTTTTTTTTTCTTATTAATCGAAAGGAACTTCGTTCCATCCGTGTGTCCCTTGACACCTCTCAATTTATTTTTTCTATGTATGTACACTGATTACTCCGAGGTTTCTCATCCGATTTGTGTGATTCTTTTCGATTAGGTCCCGTAAAAATTTGATTCAGATTGGTTCAGTAGTTTTTATTTTATGAGCTTTTTTGCTTATTTCAATTTCTGCGTTGACGAAGACATCGTCCAAGTATCACCACTTAAATGTAAAAAATAAAAACTAAAAAAAAAAAATTACCGATTTCCAAAAAAACACTAGAAAGTATAAAATAACCTTAGTTTCGGAAGTCGGTGTTAAAAAACGAAGATCTTCCATTCTGATCTGCCAATTATGACGCTATCATTATCTTGGACTTAATGGGGAGTTGCCACTTCTTCTACCCAGCCAAACCACTCAGAAGTATTGCCGGGTAGGCGTTATCCGCTTGTAAAAGTGACATTCCAAAAGACAGCCTAATTCGAATAAATGAGTTTTGACCTACCTTTTCTTTCAAATCATGCCAAACAAATTTATTTATTTATTTATTTATTTAAACTTTATGTACAGTAGTGGTACATGGGCGGACTTAATGCAACAAGGCATTCTCTACCAGTCAACCTTTGGGTTAAAAAGACTACACTGTGGTAGGTGTACAACAAAAAAAAATAAAAATAAATGGAATCTTTTGGGGAACATTATACAAATAATATATTTAATACTAATAAAATACATATATAAGCTAAAATAATAAACTAATAAATATGATGTTTTATAATAATCCTTCTGATCAAGAGAACTCACAATAATCATGACGAAGACCAAACTAAGAAAGACAGGCTTTTAAGTAGTGTTTTCGGACTTTACGCTTAAAAGAAAATTTCGACAAATCAGGTGCATAACCTTTTAATTCCGCAATAAAACTTACTACGTCTTTAATACTCTAAAATTCCAGAGCCCTCAGACGTTTCTATATACTTGAACGCCTAAGCGGGAAGGCATGCGTAAGTACATACTAACACTAATCTATCCCACACAGTTGTTACTCAGAAAATAAATAAGGGATTGAGGGTCTCCGATCTTTGACTATTAATCAATATACAACCGAAACACGCCTTTATTTGCTTATGACTTGAACCTGGAGTTTATCACGTAACTTAAGATCTGGCGCCGTCGTCAAACATTAATGCCGGAGCCTATGGGATTGTTCAGATGGGTCGGGTGGGTTGCTAGTGTCAGCGAGGTTTTTTTGAATTATTTGTAGGCTTGCGTTTGACTTAACGCTTTTAGTGCCCATCGGTGCCCATCACTCAGCATATGGGGGTCCAAACATAATTTGTTCGTGTGCCCACAACTCGCATCCGCATCGTCGACCCGTATGACGGCCCATATGCTGAGTTCTGGGCACCGGAAGGGTCCACTATCTCATTTGATGGTCAGCGATTACGTGGTCGGCGATAAATGAAGCAATTCTATGGTGGTATATTTTATAAACAGTTTTGTTACCAATTTATTTATTCTTGAAAAACTTGGTTACGATTTGATTATTTGTGTGACTATAGGTCTAAGAAATACAAGTATTTCGAGTACTTTTTCTTTAAATATGTATGTATAAAATAATAATATGTAAAAAATAAGTATATGAGTACGCTTTTATACGTCGACCTTTTTTGGTCAGATTAAACTAGATGAGGCCGGTTTACGACTACATAATTATCATTTATCTACTGCAACGTTATTCTATTAAAAAAAAGTATATATCACCGTGAAGTTAGCTGTCACTTACATACCTGAACCTTTTCGCTAAACAAAACAAAATTACCCCTACATTCTAGTGCCATAAAATTTTAATGAACTGAAAACCGTAACGACTAACAGCACCCGTTACCCTGAAGACCTTCGAACCACAAGCTCGATAGGTACTACGTTATTCAAAGCGAGTAAATTGTAAGGGTTTGTTCTATTAAATAAGTTACGGAGCTGTTGTTTCAGTAGCTCGAGTTTGACGGCGGTGACTGACAGCTGCAGCCACAGGATCAAGTTTAAAATTAATGGTTTTTAGGAACCGCTGGTCTGGACTCTGGTGTTACATGGTGGTGTAGATTAGTTCATTATTTAATTTATAAAATGATTTTATATTTGGTTTTTGGTTTAAACAGTGTAGATTATCAAAAAACACCACATTTAGGGAATTAATTAATTGTTAATAATAAAGGCTTTTTTTAAAGATATCGGTCTTAAAAACTGCTCCTTAACAAGAATACGGCAGTCACTCAGTCAGACACTCAGAATTTTATATACATATTAGGATTATTTCACATATATTAAAAGTCCCTACATTTCAATGAATAACAAGCTGAATCCGTCAATATGATTGATAGAAAATAACTTAAAAAATAAATAAACAATCAACTAAGTATTAGTTACCAAAAGTTTTCGTCGCTACTCGCTATCAGTGACACCCCACCCGAACCCTCCAGGGACGTCCCTTAACACAGCCGCGCGGTTCCGTACGAGATTGCGTGTGCGTTTTATTATGTAGCGCCGAGTCTTCAAGTAAACTACCAACAGAAACTACTCGTGTTCGTGTGTTTATAGTAGTTTTTACTAGTTCTACACGTGTCCCGTTTGAACTGAGATTTATGTGAAGTTTTAGATGTTTAGTTGCGGTTTCTTTGTTTTTTAATTAGGAAGATGTGACTGTAGTTTTTAGTTTTTTTTTATAGGCATTATTAAGCTTATTGCAGTTTGGGTATTATTTAAGCACATTTGCTTAAATATACCCAAACTGCAATAACGGATTGTTTTCAGACTATTTACCACTAGCTTCTGCCAGCGGCTTCGCCAACGTGGTCCCTAGGGAACATACTCCCGAGATAAAAAGTATGCCTATGTCCTTTCTCGGAAGTACGGAAGTAAGGATTGATTGGAGAGATGGGAACCTGTGTGTAAGTGCTTCACCAGAAGTGGGAAAGTATCGGTTAAAGAAAATAGAAGGCAACTTTAATCGGCAATCCTGGGGGGCTACTCTCTAAGCCCGAAGTCCGTAGTTTCGTGCTTAGTTGCGGGCGTATTCTACTCCGTATCACCTGAAGACTTACGATTAGTCCCGAACCTGAACTTAGACTGAATGACTACACGATTTGACAGTAACTGTCAAATCGTGTTGTCATTCATTCTTAGTGGTTAGTTGATATGGAGTAAAATACGCCCGCAACTAAGCCCTTAACTACGGACTTCGGGCTTAGAGAGTAGCCCCCCTGATCTTTTAAGCTATATTCATTTAATATTTCTTGTTTATTAAAATCATCATGAGGAGGATGATGCTATACAAAAAGTCAAACAGGAATAAAAATCTTAGATAAAACAATCTGGATTTTCCTCTTTTGCATCCATTTTGCTTTAGTATTTTCCAGTTTAGAAACTTCACTCAACTGTTTTCACAAACGTTAAATAGTCGTTCGTTAAACATTACATAACCACGTTCTGACTCTGTAAATTAATTCCAAAAGAGTCACACGGCAAAACAAACACTTGCTCCCAAATCTAACTAACCAAATAACGAAATCTCTTTGTAGTACGCGCTTCTTGTTATCCACCGGCACAAAGGTACTTACTGCACCCATCCCCCCCCCCCTAAGCCCTATCTGGAGGGTGGCATCAAAAATTCAATCCCAAATGTAGGGGCAGCCTGAAGGTAGGATGTGTTTGAAAATTTAAAGCCGTCTTCCTAGGAACGCTGCCTTTATAGGGATGAAAGTTGAGTCTGCGTTTTTGCGACTTCGTCCACTTAGGTGAAGTTTTTCAGTACTATTTTGCGGAGAAAGTATCATGAATATTTCCTGAAAAGACTGGTGAAAAAAGACTGTATTTTTACCTTCTAGTTTGCTACTATACTGTATACGTACGCACCAATTGCATTATTAATTCAAGTAATACTCTAGTAGAATTAGGTTATTAAACATGAAATATCATCATAAAACCCGCTGCTATAATCCTAAATAAATAAATAAACAAACGTAACACCCGACGTAACAGGTGAGGCTACTTATTTTAACATCGTAAATCTTTTACCTCCCACACGTCCGTACCGTACGACTTCAATCCTAAAAATAAAAAACAAAGCGTTGCATTTCCCCCACTCCTCTAGCTCACTGGCTTGATAGCCTTACCTACCGTCTTTTTTGCGATTTTTTTTCCTCGTATCGTAGCTAAACGTCAGGTTAATCCTCAGTGAGTCTGGAATAAATCGCAGCTTAGACGCCTTTCAGTCTGTCTAGTTTTTTGCCTAGATTCGACGTGAATGTGATTGAGTTTTAGCTCTATCGACCGGAAGATGGTATAGGTTTTGTGTTAGCAGATTTTGGAGTAAGTGGGTTGACAAAAAAGTTCAAGTACTTTCGCGCGATTTTCATCTTTCAGCAAAAGACGAAGGATTTTAATATGATCAAATTTTTGTGTATAAACAGACGCTTTAAGAATATTTGTGTTGAAGTACTTTTCGCGCGATTTTCATCTTTAAGTATAAGGCGAAAAAAGTTGTATAAACTGATTTTTGGTGTATAAAAAGACGCTTTAAGAGTATATAATATAAATAATTTGTTTTCTATCTTTTCAGGTATGTATCCCGTCACCAAAATTATGAAGTAAAAGATTTGTAAGTATAACTTTTCCGGCTACAAAACTGTCGTGAGGTTTGAAAGAAAATTCAAAACGAGGATTCAAATAACTATCTGCTGTCATCACTAGTCGACCTTTTAACATCCTGCTTAAAAAATCTAACATCTCACTCACAAGAATGCGACGGAAAATATAAATAAAACCAAAATGACAAATTGCAACCATCTGACCTGCCAAAATACACAGCACTAGGCATTTATTGCAATAGAAACGGTGCTAAAATAAGATGCGTCTACGCATGGCTGTCCGTCAACGGTCGGGGAGTGACGGAAATAGCCGAACGATGACGCGACAGGAATAGCTTGAACACGTGTCATTTGTCGCGAGGCGTTGTGACTTGTCGCGCGCGACAGGCGGGCTGTGAGTCATCGGTGTTGCCAGGAAAGAGGGTTTTTTGTACGGATTTTTAAATTTCGCGCTGATTGTGCTGTGGTTTTTTTTTAATTACAGGTAATAATAATTAACGCACTCAAATAACTAGCATTTCACCTCATGGCAACATCCGAGAAATCTCAGCATGACCAAAAAGGAATTGAAGAAAAATGAACCGGCACTTGGCCGGTTCTTTTTTCTTCAATTCCTTTTTGCAAGCCTTCGTATGCAAGTTGCATACGAAGGGTTCCGTACCAAAAGCCGATTTTTTTTTTTTTTTTATAAATGAAACTTAATTTTTATTATTTATTGTTATAGCGGCAAAAGAAATACACAATCTGTAAAAAATTCAACTGTCTACCTATTACAGTTCATGAGATAGAGCCCGCTGACAGACAGACAGACAGATCGACCGACAGGCGGACGGACAGCAGAGGCTTAGTAATAGGGTTCCGTTGGTTACCCTTTGGGCAAGTAACCCTAAAAAGCGACAAAAGCATCTGTGAAAGCTTGTGTCCAAGTTTAAAATAATATACTTTTGTTGAACCTCTTCTATTTAAAACAAAACGAGCCCTTTCATACCTAATAGATTCACGCTCGGTTTCTGAGGTACTTTAGCGGTCGTTTATCTGTCCGTTAACCACTAACCAACCAATGGAATTATGGCAAACTAGTGGACGTCACGCGGTTTCACCCGCGTAGTTCCCGTTCCCGTGGGAGTACGGGCATAAAATATAGCCTATGTTACTCCCTGATAATTTAGCTATCCATTGCTGAAAGAATTTTTCAAATCGGTCCAGTAGTTTCGGAGCCTATTCATTTCAAACAAATCTTTCCTCTTTATAATATTAGTGTCGATAGCGCTAACGGACGGATAAATGACCGATAAAAACCTCTGAAACCGGGCATAATCTATTGCTTTTGACCACCCACATTTTACATCCTTCGTAAGGCGGTTACGAGGATTTCAATGTTTTCAATGAAAAGTAATTCAATCCGCGTACGAACTATAGTTTCACGCATACATATATACCTTAGCTTCTCGCCTTTTTCCCGTGAGTATAGGCAGAAACCAAAGAACGCCACCTACTACGATCCTTACAATAGTTTCTTCAAATATTAATGTTGATTGATCCATAAAAGAGTAGTATGCGTGAGAAGTACGGTTGATTTCTTGTAATAGTGCGCAGTAATGGACCCGTTATGTTTACCTTCTCCTTTATGCTGCTATAACCATTTGTAGCTACCCGACATTACCACAAACAATACTCATGAGTATTAATGACTTTTCGAATAGAAAAAAAATAGTAGTTTGAGGGCGACTTTTTTCAGTCAAGCTTTTATTGAAGAGTTTTACAGATTGTGTATTTCTTTTGCCGCTATAACAAAAAATAGTAAAAATTAAGGTTTATTTAAGGCACGGAACCCTTTGTGGACGAGACAGACTCGCACTTGGCTGGCTTTTTTAATTTAACCGTCTTACCAAATAAAGTGTACTATTTTCATACAGTTGTTCTGGCAACCCCGATCTCTCACACATACATACAAAGTTCCTATTACGTCAACTTCAAACGTTGGACACGCCGTCTCGTGCGGAATTCTACCAATTTCGTGTATTTTTAATTTTTCCAGGGTTTTTCTTGAGACTATGAAATTTATTGTTCTTTAATTGTGATATTTTTATATGTTTTCGTGAGCTTTCACTTGATAGTTCCAGGTTTCGGAATATTTGTAGTCCTAAAATAAATTTAATCAATTAGCTGTGGTTTATGTGAAGTTCTCAGTTCGCAGCTTCTTTGACAATTTTTTTTATGGTTCAAGCAGTACGTCTATGGAATGCCTTGCCTTGCCTTGCGTGCTCAATTTGTGTCCACTTTTAAAACTAGGGTAAAGATTCACTATCTCTCTGCTTAATTGTCTTTACTTAAGTTCTACGCTATTGTTTTATAATTATTTTTGTATATTTATATCAAGTTTTTACTATATTATTGTTACGAGCTTGGGGTTCGTGGCAATTAGATAAATTAACCAAAAATGACAGTTTAATTAACAACACTAATTAGAACTTTAAAACACACTAATTAGCAGTTGAAGATCACTCTCGAAGTTATCGCTTGTATCGCCAATTCAATACTTACTGATGTAGTCGCCGGATGTCCGCCCTTTATATACCGACAGTTATTTCTAGAACCTTCTAGTATGGAAACATCTGGAAAGTTTGGGTACATTTCGACCCCGATTGACCAGGTGTCGAAACATCGAGAATGTTCTAGCATAGAAAAGTCTAGAAACATCTTGACTCCACTAATTCCGCTACTCGACACTAATCGCGCTAGATGGCGCTACTAATACGTAAATGTCGTTATGGACCCAGCATTAATTCTGGCGCGTAACATTATGTAAAAAGTACATCGAATCATTATGTAAATAAATCCAAGGCCGGCCCATGTCACCATACGAGTATTTGTAATGTTTGTTCTTCTATCTCTTTTCCATAATTTATCGTCATCATCATCATCATAACAGCCGAAAGACGTCCACTGCTGGACATAGGCCCCACATAAGGGTTTGCTATAATCGCCACGCTTGGCAGGCGGTTTGGCAATCGCAGTGTATGGTGTTGCATTTTACAGAGAACGCTGCTGCCCATTCTCTGGCGAGTCCCTTAGTCGCCTCTTACGACACCCACGGGAAGTGATGGGATGGTATTATTCTTTTACGACACCATACGACTATAACTTATGTAGTGTACATAATAAAGAGAATCCTGTTCTATTTTATTCGGCCGTTCTACAGACAAATAAACAGACATATGTAATTTCGCATTTGTAATTGTATTAGTATGGATAAAAAAAGTCCATGTAGACCTCGTCTACAGCCTAACTAAAACACATCCATAATACAGCACAACTTTTTAAAAAGCAAACATTTGAACTGCACCGGTGACCCACACAGGGAGTGGAGCGTTCAGTCTAGACTTCCTGTTTTAGCTGCAATCGATAGCAGCAGTCTGTCCGTTCCATATTTGTTTTTATAAACTGTAGGCTTCGAAGAGGTCAGCTATTTTTGTCTTTATGAAGTGTTATTTTGTTTGATTTTGGTTGGATTAGGAGAGCCAGGCGTCAAGATTTGCCAGGGTTGAAAGATGGCCCTGGAACGCAAAGGGCATTAGGAGGAATACGGGGTTTTAGTCAGTAAGAGTCTGACACTTCCCTATGCCCCGCCCAGAGCAAAAGAAGTCACTTGATGAATACCCATCCTTACAAAAAATTGCGTCAAGAAAGTGGAAGTAAATGGAATTTGGCTGTAATATTAAGATGCCAAGTAATAAAATAAAATAAAAATCTTATATTTCAGACAGAGTCCATTTTTTTGGTTAGTATTCAAAACCATAGAAACGTTAGTACTTACATGCTATCTAATTTTAACATAACTATCATAATTACCTACCTACACCACAGTTACATGTAGACCTATCCAATGCCCCAGTACAGGGCTGTCCCACCTGTCCGCTATAGCTCTGAGGATGCTGTTGGGGCTGGCGCGTACCCAGCGCATGGTGGCAGCGCATCGCTTGTGCATGATTGCGTGAAAACCATCAATCTCCGCCTCTGCGAACATGCCGTTCGGGTGCGGTCCGGGTGCACGACAGTAGCGCGGCAACCCCATCAACACCCTAAATGCATTATTATATTGAACTCGCAGAGCGCTGTATGCCCTCCGCGAATAGTTGACCCACAGACTGCATGTATAAAACGACTGACAATACGCTCTAAACAGCGTAGCCTTTACGTCAGTCGAGCATTTCGCAAATCTGCGAGCCAACATATTGCAGCGGACAGCCAACGCTCTGCGCTCACGCTCAATGTCCAGGTTGTCTTTAAGGTCTTCGGAAACCCAGTGGCCCAGATACTTGAAGGTTGTGACTTGCCTTAAGGGACTTCCGCAAAGTTTCAAATGTGGTACTATCGGATAGGTTTTAGTACCTGCCTTAAAGACTAGTACCTCACTTTTCTTTACATTGTATCTGAGCCCATGGGTCTCCGCATACCTCTCACATCTCGAGCAGACTCATCATTGCGTTAATCGATGGGCTCAGCAACACCATGTCATCCGCGTAACTGATATTGTTGACGTAGTAATGTGGCATCAGTCTTGCCATGGGGTGTTACCCAGTTACTGAGTTGTGGAGGTCAAATACAGCAGCATCCAGTTAGACTGGAAGACAACCCACGATAGTAAATAACAACAGAACAAGACACATTTTTATGTATGGTTTTGTTGAGCGTCGTCTTTATAACTCCGTCCTTATTATAATAATGTCGTTCCAGAATGCGGGAATTAGTCATTTACGTCCAAAACCCCAGATGGCGTTCTCCTTAACAATTCCAAGGCAATTTAGAGAAACGTAGCTACCCTAAAAAGTAGGTCAATAATAAATTTTCAACACCGCTCTTATTTAAATGGTCATCCGCACAAAAGTTTAGAAGGACCATCCAAACTTGAGACGTTTGCAAACATCTTGAGATTGTTAAGTCTGTGTACAACGATGCATTAGGAATCCTCAGAAGGTTTACTCCAGCGCCTACTGTGGCCCGTGGCTTCGCTCACGTGGGCAATGCCGCAACAACCTATAGTTTATCCGGGATTAAAAGCCTGTGACACGTATTGCAATTCAATATATAAACAAACACCTGCGTTCCGATGGATTCGATGATTTGAAGAAGATGGCTGGCAGCTGATGGATGCGTACTGCTCAAGACCGGGATGGTTGGCGCTCTTTAGGCTAGCGTTTTGTAGTGGAAGGCAATTTACTGATAAGTTGATGATTAACAAACAATCTTTGTCTTTATAATGCGAGTATTATGAACTCAGGATGATTTTTCTAATGTCAGATATTTGGGAACGGAACTGAAGGAATTAGATAGAGAGAAAGAGAGAGAGAAAGAGGGAGAGAGACTGAGGAGGAAACTTTCTAATGTTGAACTAACCAACGTTAGAAAATATGCAGTTTTTGACAGCTTTCTTCATATACTTGTCAAACGTCAATTTTGTTCCATAGATAAGACTTATCTATGGGATTGGGGCCAATAAACAAGGGTTTATGCTTCTTACATTGTATTTTCAATTTCTTACTCTTAAGTCAACTTGTCTTACGTCTTCCATCCGCCATTTCTCCCCAGTCTCTCTTGCACATTTCCTCTCTCTCTCTCTCTCTCTCTCAATCACCGTCAGTTCCGTTCCCACATATCTGACGTTGGAAAGATTATCCTGAGTTGTACTTCTGCGTTGTGTATTTTGTTATGCTGTGACACAGCGTGGTTACAAAGTAAAGCTGGGTTTAGACAAAGCGGTTTTCTTAACTTTATACAGTAACAAAAGGTAGGAGTATAAAAGGTAAGTGCTTGCGTTTCTAGTGTTCTGTAGTTTTTGTTTATTCTCACCTTTATTTTTGGGAGGGACTTTGTTGAACGACGCAAAAGACTAAAACAGCGTCTTTTTAAGCAAAGTTTTATTGTTATAGTTTTCAGCAGTGAGACAGACTTCCTGTAATTAGGTAAAGGTACAGAGGGATTATTAATTTCTTCAAAAAATCTTGAATAACAACTATATGCGATGCTATTACTGCACATTTATTATATACTAGCTCCTGCCAGAGGCTTTGTCCGCGTGTAAGTTGAAAATTTTTCCATGGGAGTATACTACCGGGATGAAAGTATCCTATTTCCTATTCTGGGACATGGTCTACATCGTGTGCTAAGTTTCACCCAAATCCCTTCAGCCGTTAAGACGTGAGAAGGGAACAAACAGACAGAGTTACTTTGATATCTATACCTAATATTAGTATGGATTTACTCAAAAATTGACATCCACTAAGGTACTGAATACTGAAGTTGCCTCCTAAAAAAATCTCATTTTCAAAAAGGAATAGGTATTTAATCGCTTTGCCAATTTCTTAATGTTCATATGTTTAAAGAATCAAACTAGGAAACTGTTGCCATCTAATATTTATTTTGTGCTTACGTAGTCATTAAGTACAGATTTGACAAAACTTGGATTCTGTTTCAGCCGTAAGTTTTGATCGTTTTGGCAATCATGTCAGCCAAAATATGTCCATTTCGCCGCATCAAGTTGTTTTCTCAGTGTGATACTTAACTAAGCCATATTTACTGACAGATTTTACTTTAAAAGTCAAGTAAAACACTTCATAACGCTAACTTAAACTAAACTTACCTCACATAATATCTCACTTTCCCGAGAGCCAAGTTACCAGCAGATTAATATTTAGCCACCAATGATACATCATCCTGGACAGTTTACTTGCAACTTTGAGAAACCGTAAGTAATTTAACCCGAAGATTGAGAACCGTTGGACTTACTCGGAACATTTTACATGCATAGGTGTTGGAAGATTGGGAAGCTGACCCATATTATGTTTGGTGAAAATTATGGTTGATGATAACGTGGATTTAAGAAGAGTTATGTAAGCCGATGGATGCGAGACACACAGGACCGGTTGTTGTGGTGACTTGAGAGAAGCCTATGCCCAGCAGTGGACATCTTTCGGCTGATATGATGATTATGATGAAGTTTGACCAAGAAGACTTTTAGAACCAGATTGTGATAGATTTATTTGAATAAAACCGGTCAAGTGGGAGTCGGACTCGCGCGCAGTGTGTCAAACGAATCATATTTTTTAACATGATTCTTTAAAACCACATACTTCTCATAGGTGTTTCTAGGCAAATTATACCATGCTGTGCTTCAGCAAGAAATGCATGGCACCAAATTTGTGTTTTGTACAAAAGCAGAAGGTGAAGTTGTTGTCGGTTGAACGCAGCTATTCCCTAGTTTGATTTATTTTTACGCTAGTGCGTGGTGCGTGGGACTACCACGCACGACAATAACAACAAACTGACTGAACCACCGAGATCGTCGCGGTGGACAAACGATCGCCGTCACGTCAACTTGATCTCGGCCAGAAATAATCCCGTTCTCGGTGACGTCCCGGTGACAGACGGCCTTAGGGGATCATTTCTGAAGTTGAAACTACCAAAAGGTTTTAAAAAAGTTATTTAGGGCCAATGTGAAACCTACTGTTAAAATATAAAAGCTTAGATTATAATTTGTAATTTTGTTTTATTTAATTTTTTTTTGGTATGCGTCATGCTTGGCGCAAATAAACGCTTTTTCTTTCTTTCTTTCTTTCTTTCTTTCTATTATAGCTGTTACATATGTTTTCTCGTTGAACAACAGCCTTCGTGCCGCAAACGCAACTACGAACTATAATTTTCCAATGTGTAAGTTTGAGGGGAAGCGAGACCGGACGAGCCCGGCTTCCGACGTACAAGGCATGTCAACACCACAGTTTATTGTTTAGTACGATGTAATGTAGTTTAAAAGCCTCATCAGAAGACTTAAAGTCATCCAAAGGTCAGTGTAGAAGGCAGTGCTCAGAGGGTACTTGTGAACTAGAATCCGAAATTGATGTATCAGCAGGAGAACTTTACTAAGATCGGTCGATTTAGTAAAGTTCTCCTGCCGATTAGTTTGACGATTCTGTACATAGCCCAAAGAATCGCCAAAGTAGAGGCAGCTCGCAGAAGAGATAGCCAACGGGATCAAAAGTTCTGCAGTGGCGTTCTCGTACCGGAAGATGTTCCAGCGTTGAAAGAACTTCTACAAGGAAGACCTGCTTTAGAAAGCATGTTATGTTGTTGATACCGGCAGTATACCTACGCAAGCCATAATGTCTGTCGCAAGTCCGATCCGGGAAACCAAGGGTTTTTTTTAGTATTACATAACTGGATTATGGGTTAGATAGCTGCGTCATCATAACAGCCGAAAGACGTCCACTGCTGGATATAGGCCTCCCCCAAGAATGGGGGGGGGTTGTCTTAATCGCCACGCTTGGCAGGCGGGTTGGCGATCGAAGTGAGAGCATGAGTGTGTGGTGAGATAGCTCGTACTATTATATAATAGGCAGTTGCTGCATGTTACATAATAGTGTGCAGATGCATCCAGATAGATACACTGGAAACAAATCCTTGTTGGGGTTAATTCAAAAGTTGAAGAGCTAAAAATTGCTTGATGCATCATTTTTGACATTTACATCGTCGTCAAAATTCCCAGTATGGTCAAGGTTTCCTTGTGCCGAATGTTGTTACAATAACCTGCTTCACCATGTTAACTAACCAATACGGCCATATGACCTCGCAAACTATCATTTTCCACTAAGCGAGTTTGTCGGGAAACGAGTGTGGACTCGGCCGGACGTGGTATCCGCAACACAGGCCTTAGTTCCACACTAGTTTATGGTATAGTTCTATGTCATAGACAAAGCATAGGGTTTTATATGTGCTCTAGAAGTTACTGTGTTTGTTTGTTTATGGTCGGGACACAGATGGTAGATGGTTTGTGTGTTTTGTTTATGGATAAGACTTGTTACTAGTGTGTTACTTGTGTCTCAAGACGAAAGTCTATAGACCAGTGCGTGTTACCAGTGATGACTTATGAAACCAAAACGTGTTCGCTAGCAAGGGGCCTCATCAGAAGGCTTGAAGTCACCCAAAGAGCAATGAAGAGGGCAATGCTTGGAGTTTCCTTGCATGATCGAATCAGAAATAATGATATCCGCAAGAGAACCAAGGTTACCGATATAGGCCGAAAGTTCGCCAAACTGACTACACTAATTTGCTCGCAGAACAGATGGTCGATGGGGCCGAAAAGTTCTGGAGTGGCGACCGCATACCGGAATACGCAGTGTTGGAAGGCCTCCCACAAGGTGGACCGATGACCTGGTGAGGGTAAGCGATGGATGCGAGACCCACAGCACCAGTTGTTGTGGCGACACTTGGGGGAGACCTATGTCCAGCAGTGGACGTCTTTCGGCTGATATGATGACTTGTTACTAGTGCGGATGAACTCGTGGCTAAATAACAACAGCCGCACGGGTCGAACTTCGAGGTTAAGCTGCGCTTGACGAGATCAGTCCTTGGATGGGCGACCATCGATAACATCTGAGTGCCTTCCGTGCCTCGGAAAGCACGTTAAGCCATTGGTCCCGGCTGTCATTTGAACATCTTTGGCAGTCGTTACGGATAGTAGTAGAAGCCAGAAAATCGAACACCAGTCTGCCAAAGGGATATCGTATTGCACAGTTACTGGGTTTTGGAGGTCAGGTAGGCAGTCGTTCCATGTAAAATACTGGTACTCAGCTGCATCCTGGTTGACTCGTAGCCGACCCCAATATAGAGGTAGAGGTGTCTCGCCGTCCGATCAGGACCCCCCGGTAACCTGCTAACCTAACCACTAAGATTAATGACAACACGATTTGACAGTTACTGTTAAATCGTGTTGTCATTCATTCTTAGTTCAGGTTCGGGACTAATTGTAAGTCTGTAGGTGATACGAAGTACAATACGCCCGCAACTAAGTTCGAAACTACGGACTTTGGGCTTAGAAAATAGCCCCCCAGGCCCGGGTGAGATGTCACTATATTAGACGGGGCCCGCTAGGGCCAGTGCCTGCCAGGGTTGCGGAATTTTTTCGAAAGCCTCACCGCGGCCCTTGAACGCAAAGGGCATTAGGAGGAACACGGATTGGTTTTAGTCAGTAAGAGTCTGACACTTCCTTCTGCGACGCCCAGAGCGGGAGGACTCATTTGATGATTTCCCATCCATAATAAAAATACAGAAGAATCCGTTTACTATGACTCCGCCTATACTGACCAACCGCTTAATATGAAGTTAATACAGTGCGAAGTTTGGTTTTCATATAAAACTCTTAATGAAAGGTTCGGGTGTAGTGACTTCGTTTATCGACATGTCGCTTATTATGACGTTTTTTTTTAAATATGTTCGGTTACATGGTGTGACATGATTCGTTTGGGCTCCTTATTTTGATTGATCTCTCGTTTTTGGTTGGATTTATTTAAATATACATACCATTTGTAGTATTTATCTCTATTGCACCAAATACTTTAAAAAAATTGGAAGTTATTTATTTTCTAAGACTATGCTTTGTATGACGTCCGGTTAGTGTGACGGTTTTGTCACTTCCCTTCGATGTCATTGTAAGCGGATTCTACTGTGTAGAGGTAGTTGGGAAAGGCTAGGCAGATTGTGGAATAACGGGCATTGACCCACATATATTTTTTGACTTTCTTAACATCAAAAACGAATAAAAACGAAGCTGTCCTGAATCGACTTCTATCGTGATCCTTTACGTTCTGTAGTAATGAAAAACGGTTCATAATTTATTGTTCGAGTATCTACGAAGGGATATAAATTAGGGAAGGCAATGTACTTTATTGCAAGTTTATCTGCCGCCTACAATAGTATCTAGAAAAATAAAAAATACGGACTAGAAACGTGTAATCCCTGTTACTGTACACAACAGCAACGGATTATAGCGCTTTTTCTCTAAACTATAATTGTTAAAACGGTTTTGAAACGAATTGTTAAAAATGGCAACTTTATACTGGCTTCATTTTTATAGCAATGTGAATATTGAAGTATTTTTCTTTGTAAATATATAGAACGGATATTTTTTTAGATGGGGGAATATATTTAAGTTTAACTGAAACTATGAAAACTGGATTAAAGTTTCCGGATTTCAGAGTTATGCCTCAATATTTTACAGCATTTTCAAACAGTCGCCCGGTAAATCACTCTGTGCAAAATAAATATTTATTTATTTATGTACACAGAATATACTGAAAAGGAAATTTTGTACAGAGAAAAGAGCACAAAGGTACTGTTTATTTCAACAGAAATTTCTTCTGACCTGCGCAATAAAAGGAAATTCTTATAAAAATGTTGTTTTAGAAAAAAATACTACATTCAAGTTTAGAGTATTTTCATAAATTAGTCACGGATTTGAGAAACTTTTTTTTGTCGATTCGAATATCCCCAAACATTCAATATATTCTTCTCAGAACCACCCTGTATAGAAAGGGTTGATTCCAAAATGGAGTCCAACTGGGGATTTTAAAATTTCATACACATTTTTATATCCATCCGAGCATCAAATACTAAATGGCTGGACGATTTCGGGAACCACTGGATTTTTATTACACTTCGGGTTTTATCGTTTATCGTCGGATGGGTCCGGACTTTCCCGGACGTCCGAGTATTCAATATGTTGGAACCGCAAGGGAATTGACGATTTCGTTTGTATGATTCGTCTTTAGGACGTATTGGGACGTTCGACGTTAGATTTCTTGATATTCATGATATAAGATGATATTTAATGGTTTAATATTTTGTTGATAAATTACAAACTTGAAAAATAAGGCTCAATCTATTGGAAGTGGAGGGGATGTCCGATCATACTTGCTTCATCGTTGATCTCATCAGCGGTTTCCATCAGGTGGAATAGTGGTCTAAGGCGACCAAAAAAAAATAAGAAATAGGTGGCCCTTCTCACTTCAGTTTACTGATTCTGTAAGCTATTAGTACCAACGGAATACCAGACGTACTGCAGGGTACCATCCCCACTTGGTCGATTTCCCGACTAGTCGTACTCGGCGCTTCTTCTCTACATCTTTTATGCACACTACCAAAGAGTGGAACTCTCTGCCAGCGTCTGTGTTCCCCATCCACACAATATCCACATCCCGTCTGCCTTCAAAGCAAGAGTGAACAGACATCTTCTGGGCACGCTCGCTCTATCATAGACCCCATCCATCAGGCTTGATCGAGTTCAAGAGCAAGCCCATTCCTATATGACAAAATTAAAAAAAGCTATAGGTATCGACCACTCTGGTCATCTCATTCTAATTCGATTCCTCGAAGAGACGTCTAAACTAATCGGACTTGCATAATTTTCTAATTTACATAAAACATTCGCTTTTATTTTGAAATCAAGGAGTTATAATGAGGGATTAAGGGTGGAAAGTTATCTGTAACTTCAGAACTTGGCTTCAGCGCCCTTCGACGATTTAAGAGCTGTCGTTAACAGCACTTGGCATTGAGACAGACCTCTAAAGGGTCCGAATTGCGATTTGATATTGTTTCGGAACCAACCCTTAATGTTGTTTAAATGGTTTTAGATCTTAGGACGTTGAATTAGGTTTGATTCTTGAATGATGGAGTCAGTTGTGGTAGAAAGTGTCCAAAACAGAACCTTTTTGAAGTGGTTTTATATCTTAGGGCGTGGAATCAGGACTGATTTTTGAATGCTAGAGTTTGGTATGGTTATTAGTGTTCATATCAGGGTCTTGTTAAAGAGATTTTAGTCTTCAGGCTCTTAAGTTCAGTTTGATAATGGCAAAGGGACTATGTCGAAAAGTCTAGAGTGTTAGAAGTCGCTTTAGATAATTCGCTTTTGAAGAGTGCCGGTTTGTTTACTCGTTTTAAACGTTTTAAACTTCCACTTTCTTTTCTTGACCTGCCTTTTAACTCATTTAAAGCTAAAGTTAAATCTAACCTTTGTTCGAAGGCATACTATTCTATTAATGATTATTTAGACGATAAGAATAGTTGGTCGCTGTGTTAAACGCAAGACAATGTCATAATTATCATGTTCTTTCTCTTTAAGTAATTAGCTTATGACAGGTTATATGTATTCATATAATATTGTTTTTTTTTTTTGTTTTTTTATTTATTATTATTTTTTTTTTTTTATAATCTGACTATGTAGGTCAATTCGTTGTTTTTTTATATAAATTTCTATCATTATCAATATCATAGTGTGCTAGCTAACAAGTTATAAATTTTGTGTCATGTATTAATTACTTAGCATACTTTTATATAGATTCAAGTTCTTAAAACGTAACAGACAGATGTGTTGCTGGGGAGTTTGTTGGCCACTTCTTCTCCACAGCTAAAACACTAGGAAGTGGTGACGGGCGGGCGTTTTGGGGGACTGTCTTTTGTAAAACTTGACGTTCAAAAAGTGCTGGCTCTCAGCCTAATTTGAATAAACGACTTTTGATTTTGATTTTTGATTTTTTTGATCTTGTTTGTCCAAACTTCCTAACCAAACAAAAAAATAAATTAAAAATCCTTATCCTTACTAATATTATAAATGCGAAAGTAACTCTGTCTGTCACGCTTTCACGCCAAAACGACTGTACCGAATTAAATGAAATTTGGTACAGAGTTAGTCTACAGCCTGAGAAAAAGGACATAGGCTACTTTTTATCCCGGGAGTATGTTCGCACGCGGCGCGCGCTAACATGGCGGCAGCTGCCGACCCATAGCGATACAGGAAAAAGAAGCGCGTTGCGTGGAGCGTGCCAATTGGTCAATAGCAATTCCCGCGCTTTGAAAATTCATCTTCTGCGCAGGTACATCGGTAAGCCATATCAGTTGGGTACTACTGTACAGAGATAGAAGGGAGCTTGGACGTGGTTGTAGGCGTCTTTAACCGGAGTTGTAGGTTGTCAGTATCGTGTATTTTTATCAGTGTTTAAAAATGATGATTCAATGATTAATTCATGCTTAACGATCATAAATAAAGTAACTTTTCGAAACAATTGCGTAAAAAAGCAAAACATGAAGTGGTTTTTCAAATTAGATTAGTAGCTTACACATAGTTTAAAATGTTTGAATTAATTCTCTAAAACTTCTTACCTTCCGACAGTATGTTTTTATTCCTGAACCCAACAAAAAAACACCCTCCATTTTGTACCAAATTCGAAATAGTTTACCGAAATTAAAACCACACCCGCTCGTCCTAATCACTACAAATGAGTACACAGACATACAGACAGACATGGCACGCGACAAAAACACATGTAATATAATGTCACACAGATCCACGCAACACTGGCTTCGTAAACGCGTTTAATAATTATCCCGTCAACAGATGGTGCAACTACCAACTTAAATATACCACTTTAAAACCTAAAACTGATTGAAAATAAGTCTTAAGTACGTGGAAATAAGGTGTGAAGGGTATTTGAGTAAGTGTGCAATTAAAATTGTAACATTTCGAGGAATCTTTTGATTTACACATCTGTGACCTATGTTTTGACGTTTGCGGAGCTAGCTATGCGTCAGACGATTGTGATTTACGATTACAAATTCATTTACTGCCATGCCACACGATTTTGAGCTATATTCCGTAGAGAGGAAGAGTTTTGGATGTGAAAAATAATTTTGTAATTTTTGAAACATTTTTTTTTTTGTTACAATGTTGAAGGATTTTTTGTAATAAGAAAGATAAATGGGTCCTTTCGTAAATGTTAAGCAGTCATAAGTCCTAATAGACGCGATAAGCCTGAATTCCTTAATCTCCGCCTTCCTTGTGAAATATGGGTTAACAAGATTTTTTGGAAGTAGCATACCAACTGTTACAATGAGAATTTGTTTTATTAAAACTGTAGAAGTTTTTTTTTTTGTAAAAATGTTGCAATTTTTTTACTTGGAGTTTTGTCGTTACTCAACATAAAAGCAAATTGTCACGTTTGTGGTTTGTTAAAATTGAGCCAGTTTACTCAAACAACTTTTAGTCAAGAAAGAGCTTAAAATAATTGCTTTTACGCAATCGCACAATGTTATTCGCACGACAAGAATGTAATTAAAATTTATAATTTTGTCATACCTAATTGGGCCTATTTTAGAGGATTTATCTTTTCCATCGTAATATACATAAATCACGTGTCACGTGGTCCGCGATGGACTCCTAAACTACTGAACCGATTTTGATGAAACTTTGTAACTATCTGTTATTTGATCCAACTTAAAAGATAGGATAGTTTTTTGGAACGGGAAAAAACGGGATATGCACGTACGAAGTCGCGGGCTAAAGCTAGTAATATTATAAAGAGCTAGTATTTTTTTGTTTGTTTGTTTGTTTGTACCGAATATGTTCCGAAACTGATAAACTGATTTTAACCGTTTTTTTCACCAATAAAAAGCTAATTTATCTGGAAGTAATATAGGCTATAATTTATTTTAAAAAAAATAGACATTCTTAACAAAACTGCAGCGCGAACGAAGTCGCGTGCGAAGTGCCAATAAAAAATAAACAAGCTTCTGCAAGCGGCTTCGCCTGCGTTATAGTTGAAAATTATCCGAAGGGCTCTTGCGATGAAATGATACCGATATCCTTTGTACCAGGGGGGCTACTCTCTAACGAAATCCGTAGTTTCGGGCTTAGTTGCGGGTGGGCATTTTCTACTCCGTATAGTCTAACCACTGAGAACTAATGATAACACGATTTGACAGTTACTGTGAAATCGTGTTGTCATTCATTCTCAGTTCGGGTTTGGGACTAATCGTAATTTTGTAGGTGATACGGAGTAGAATACGCCCGCCCGCAACTAAGCCCGAAACTACGGATTTCGTTAGAGAGTAGCCCCCCAGACCATGTCCCAAGATACGGCCAAGTTTCATTCAAAGACGTGAAGAAGTAACAAACGTCGACAGACAGACTTCCTTTCGCATTTATAAGATAACTAGCTGACCCGCGCAACTTCGTCTGCGTCACATTTTTCATGAATGCTCCGTTCCTATTGGTCTTACCGTTATGATAAATAGCCTATAGCCTTCCTCGATAAATGGGCTATCTAACACTGAACGAAGTTTTCAAATCGGACCAGTAGTTCCTGAGATTAGCGCGTTAAAGCAAAGAAACAAACTCTTCAGCTTTATATATTAAGTATAGATTTTTGCCCTCAACTTCGTACGCGCATATCCCATTTTTTCCCGTTCCCGTAGGAATTTTGGGAAATCCTCTACACTCCCCAAGGAACCTACATGCCCAATTTCAGCTTTCTACGACAAGTAGTTTCGGCTGTGCGTTTTCTGTCACTCACTCAGTCAGTAAAGAAAGAATTTTATGTGTTTTGATAATTTGAATTCATTTCAGTTTTGTCTTTATTAAAAGTTTTTTATTTTTCACTTTTAAGGCCTTTATCACACGGCACGGATTTCGTAGCGGTGCCCCGCGCGGTAAGGCGGTTGACGTGTGTTAGTCATCAACGGGTTTATTAGAGGCCAATGCGACATGAGATCCGCTTCACCGCCGACTGCGGCGGTGTGCGGTGCCGTGTGGTGAAACTTGGACGACGTCTTCGTTTACGCAGAAATTGAAATAAGCAAAAATGCTCATAAAATAAAAACTACTAAACCAAACTGAATCAAATTTTTACGGGACCAAATGGCAAGTATACCGCATCGAACTAAAAAAGAATCACAGAAATTCACAGAAATCGGATCAGAAACCTCGGGAGTAATCGGTGTACATACATATAAAAAAAAATACCTCCCGAATTGAGAACCTCCTCCTTTTTTGGAAGTCGGTTAAAAAAGGGTCTTGACAGATAGACGGACGGACAACAAAGTGATCCTATATGGTTTCGTTTCTTACGGATATTCGGAACCCTAAAAACCGATATTTTCTTCTTACCATAAAATGTTGTCAAAACAGATACTTACCACTTTCCTTGCCTACCGTACATGAGGCAAACTTGACGCAAGCGTGCTCTATCTCCCTTTTCATGAACCATCAAGAAAACTGTTCTGCATTTCGCAGTTACTTTCACCGTCTCACCCCTTTACACCCGACCTAAATTAGTTTCGACGAAGGTGGAGCAGTTTCAGCATCATATCGTATAGAGTAGACACAATTTACCGGTACATTAGACTTCGTTCAGAAATATGCAGAACACCGCAGTTTTGCTACCTTACCTACTCTCGGGGGATCTCGGTGCATTTGGATGAAAAATGTCATTGTTTTTTAGTAAGTTTTTCTTTTGTGAGGTAAGTGCAATGGTAAGAAGCAGTTTTAGTAGATATTTTTTTAAAGCTTAACTTGGAATACTTAACGCAGAGGATTTCCGGTCTGTAAGACAGTCAGGTGTCGAACAACATTTGCAAGTCGCCAGGCCAAGGCACTAAGCTCACGTCTCTACAATAAAATAAACACAAAACTGGATATTTATACCCTCACCAAATTCCATTTAAAAGCTAGGATTAGCAAGTGGTTGCAGCAGTTAACATATGAAGCGACTGAAGACCTTTTTACTGTTATTAATTAAATTCATCTTTTTTTTTTGCAAATAAGAAAACCACCAGTTATACGATCCAACGTGTACAATATACCCTAATGTAGTGAATTAGCGTAAGACATGGCTATTTTGGGAGGAATCAATGGACCCCAAAATACAGGCATTCCTTGCCTAGTTTGGGGCTCTATGGTCTCAATTATAACCATATCCTATAGACTAAAATACACAACCAGTTTGTACACAAAATTTACTATGTATCCATATAATTCTAGATTATTTAGCTCTTGTGTGTAATTTCAAAGTTATTGGATCAATAAAGATTATTATTAAAGATTATTACTTACATAACTTTGAAGACAAAGTAATATCATTGAATATATTTGATCCGCTAGATGTGATAATTTACTGCAGAAATTACTTTATTTAATAGTTAAGTACTCTATCTCTCTAAAAAAATATCTATGAAGAAGTAATAGGTATTAGTTATAGGTACAAACGTGCCAAATTCGAAAGGTTTTGGAAAAATAATTGTAGGCTTTTCATAATAGCTTAAAACTTTTCCCGATAGGATTGTGGGATTAAATAATTCAACGCCTAGAAAAGCCTTATAACAGCCAACAACTTGAATCCCATAAAAATTATCTCAAGATCCGAACAAAAGTACTAAAACCTAATCCAATTGCCACTCCAATTCTCACGGAAAGTACAATCACCAACAAAATATTTAAACTCAGCATTTTATTTATTTATCACACTTTATCGGGCTCGGGGCGGGCGCGGTGCGTGAATTTTTTAATCGCGACGAAATGAAACAATGGTACAGTGAGAACGAAACTGGCCGGGCCCCCGAAAATGTGTGAAAAATTCATAAGCAACCACCGATGCGATGCTGGAATTGTTCTCTGATTGCGAAGGAACGGGATAATGTGTTGCGTTGTTGTGTTTTGTTTGTAAGTGTACTTTTGTTCTACAGGGTTACTTCGGGAGACAGTAGAGAAAAAATAGACATGTACTTTTCATTTTTTTATTAATCATGGTCACTCTTTTCGAAACTTAACAACGAGATAAGTGATGGCAATTCTTCATAAATAGTTTTTTTTTCGTGAAATACCTAAGTATGTTCTATTAACGATACTGAGAGCTTAGTGCGAGTTTTTTAACGTACTCGATCTCGTTAACGTAAACGTTAGCTTATGTCAAATTATATGAAAAAAGAGGTTTTTCGTTATTGTCACCAGACGGCGCTTATTCAGTTTCGATACCAATTGACATTTATGCCAACGCGATTGAGAGCGTCAAAAAACTCGCACTTAGGCCACTGATTGCATTGAAGAAAAAACTGGCCAAGTGCGAGTCGGACTCGCGTGCAAAGGGTTCCGAACGAATTTAATTTTTTTAACATGTTATTTTAACACTTCAGACTTCTAATAGGTTTTCCTGTAATCTTTAGGTAAAGATCGATTAACTCCATTTTTTTTCAAAATTTTAGGCTCAGTAGTTTCGGAGATAAGGGGGGGAATGGTCATTTTTCGTCTAATTTCTTGAATAACTTCAAAACCATTTATTTTAAAATTATGAAAAAAATATAATTAAAACCCTCATAGTAAGCCCTTTCATTTGATATGTCACACGATATTGTTAAAAAAACTTTCTTTTTAATTTTCTACTTTGACCCCCAAAAGTGACCCCCATACTAAAAATTTAATAATTTACGTAACGCGTCCATGTTTGGGTCATAAATTCCATATGTGTACCAAATTTCAACAGAATCGGTTCAGTGGATCCGGAGAAAACTGGCTGTGACAGACGGACAGACAGACAGACAGACACCCGAGTGATCCTATAAAGGTTCCTTTTTTTTTGGTGGTGACGGGCTGGGCGATTTGGGGGACTGTCTTCATGTAAATTTTGACGTTCAAAAAGTGCTGATTTTCAGCCTCATTTGAATAAATGCCTTTTGATTGATTGATTTTGATTGATTTGATTGATTGATTGATTTCGGAACCCTAAAAATGCGCAATGTCTCCGAAGTAAGTGAAATTTAAATTATTTTTAACCGACTTCCAAAAAAGGAGGAGGTTCTCAATTCGGTGGGTATTTTTTTTTATGTATGCGAGGTTTCTGATTCGATTTCTGTGATTTTTTTTAGTTCGATGCAGTATACTTGCCATTTGGTCCCATAAAAATTTGATTCGATTTGGTTCTGTAGTTTTTATTTTATGGGCATTTTTGCTTATTTCAATTTCTGCGTTGACGAAGACGTCGTCCAAGTATCACCACTTAAAAGTGAAAAATTAAAAACTTTTTACAAAAAGATAAAACCGACTTCCTAGCAAAACACTACAAAGAATAAAATAAACTCTTAATCTTATGTCGGTGTTAAAAAACAAAGAAAATAAACCAAAAACACCGACTTCCGAAATTAAGGTAATTTTATTCTTTGTAGTGTTTTGTTTGGAAGTCGGTTATATTTTTTTGTAAAAAGTTTTTTTAGAAGCCGAACTTCTTAAGCAATTTCTAAATAATTAGAAAATCTTTTACTTCATAAAAGCCTGGTATATTTCTTGATACCAAGCATTGATAAATGGAAGGTTAAAAGATGACATAAAACATGAAACCCACTTCAAAGGTAGAAAATGACGTCATTATCCTGAGTAACATCGCAGATTACCCGAGATATATCTTAGTTAATTTAAGAGAAACCTTAAAGATTCCTTAGGTAACGTTACCTTCCCTTAACTGAGATAAAGATGGTATTTATGTTCTGAGGAAAGATATTTTTTAGCAATTTTTTGCTCACAGTACAAAGTATATTCTATCTACTTTACTAGCTTTTACCCGCGACTTCGTACGCTCCTATCCCGTTTTTTAACCGACTTCTAAAAAAGAAGGTGGTTCTCAATTCGACAGCGTATATATATATATATATATATATATATATATATATATATATATATTTATATTTATTTTATGTGTGTTCGCGGATAACTTCGTCGTTTATGATTCGATTTCGTTGAATCTTTTTTTATATGAAAAGGTATGCAGGCATCCGAGATGGTCCCATTGCCACCACGTCAGGATCTGATGATGGAAACCCTGAGAAATCGAGGGCAACTCTCGAAAATTGTAGGCACGCATCTGGTAAAAACTTGATATTCGTGTGTATATCGGGTGATACTACAAAAGAATGAACGTTTGGATCAGACCTGATGATGGAGACGACAGAGAGTCAAGGGAACTCCACATCGGTGTGTAGGAACTACCAAGTGTTTGGGCTTATTTCATTCGTATTGACAAGACCTTTACACTGAAAGCACTTAGTAAGTTTTATTTTCATTACATCACGCCGGTACGCTGTGAATGGGTACGCAAGTACCACTAAAAAGTGAAAAATAAAAAACTTTTTACAAAAAATGTAACCGACTTCCAAAACAAAACACTACAAAGTATAAAATAACTTTAATTTCGGAAGTCGGTGTCAAAAAAAGAAATAACCAAAAACACCGACTTCCGAAATTAAAGTTATTTTGGAAGTCGGTTACATTTTTGGTAAAAAAGTTTTTTTTTCGTTCCCATAGGAATTTCGGGAAATCCCTTCTTAGTAGTTTCGCCTGTGCGTTGTCTGTCAGTCACTATGTCTTCAGAAAGCTTAGCACGAATATTTTGACGTAAAGTAACGTTAGCGTAAGTGAATTTTGAATGTGAAAAACTACAACCCCATAGTATTTTGGTTTAATTTTATTGGACATACACAATTTATATCATTCAAAAATATGAATAAAGTATCTAATTCAAATAAATATTATGTGCGAAACGAGTATTGGTAGCTATGGTAAAATTTTACGTTACGTTACTATACGTCAAAAATTTTACGTTACGTTACTATACGTCAAAAATTTTACGTTACGTTACTATACGTCAAAAAATTTACGTTACGTTACTATACGTCAAAAATTTTACGTTACGTTACTATACGTCAAAAATTTTACGTTACGTTACTATACGTCAAAAATTTTACGTTACGTTACTATACGTCAAAAAATTTACGTTACGTTACTATACGTCCAAAATATTCATGCTAGGCCCTCTGTGACGGAAGAGTTTTACGGATAATTTATTGTAACATCAAAAACACAGCACTTTTACACAAACTTAATTCATTTCATTTCATTTATTTATTCAGGAACAATTTACATTGTGTTTGAGAACATATTCTACAAAATTACAAAAGTCACGTAAAACTAAAACTAACACATTTAATAACAATTGTACAATTAAATTAATTAATTAATTATGGAAAATAATAATAAAACATTTTAAAATAACACTGAAAATTAAAAATTCAATTACATTATTCATTCATTCATTACATTACATTACATTCATTACATTATTCATTCTATGGGTACAGTGGCGGTCTTATCGCTGGCAGCGATATTTGCTGACAACCTTTGTTCGGACTGAAAGAAAATAAAATGTAGAGATAATACAATAAGAAGATCCTGATTGAAACATAACCAGCAGTTTTGATAGAGGTTCAGAACAAAATATGTGGCTAATTTAGTAGAATACCAAAAAAAAAAAACGTAAAGACTACTAGCATATAGGGGTGGAATTTAATAATCCATCATATATGTCGATTAACCTTGGAAAATAAAATAAAACTTCATAGTGACTACGTATCGTGTCTCAATCAATAGAAAGTAAAACATAAAAATAACACGTTCTCTTTAATAAATAACTAACTTAGTACGTACAACCCTAAAAAAGGGCAAAGGAAAATCCTCATACATTCTACACGTCGACGAAAATACGAACAAAACAGAGCATGTTAATAATTAAAACATAAATTAGGACTGAGCTTTAATGTGAAGCGATGACCCCCACAGAGCTAGGAATGACCCCAAAGCGCTGCGCCGGCCCATTACTAATACTTGTTGTAATACAATACTTCGTGTGTCCGTGCACTGAGCACAAGTTTCCGCTGTCATCGCCAGTCACAATAGGGATTTTCGGCAAAAATTTTTGTAACACAAAACAAAAGTTATAGTAGTTAAATTATCAAAAAACTGGAGAGGTGTCAAGGGACACCCGGATGGAACGAAGTTCCTTTCGATTAATTAGTGAAGGAATTGTAATAAAAAATATTTTTTTTTAAGTTATAATATATATTTTTTTTATTATTAACAAATATAATGTAAGCAGAAATAGAAAGACGAAACGAAAATAACTGGCTTGCTTTCTATGAGAGAGAGAGAGAGAGAGAGACAGACAGAGAAACACGCGCACGTCGCACGGCTTACAACTATAGCAAAAAGTGTCGTTACAACTTTTCGTATGAATTTTTTCCGTCTAGCCCCCTTTCACAACGCGCGATAAGGAACTTCGTTCCAAAAATATTGAACACATTTTTTTTGCTTTATGTTTTCTGTTAATTTCATTCAGGAGTTGGGGACTTGTGCCATTTCTAGATAAAGTGTACCAAGTTACGCGAGACTGAGACGCCTGTTGTTTTTATTACGTGATGAAAAACTAATAAAAACGTGTCCAATATCTTTGATATTCTGAATCAAGGACCAAAAAACCCCAGCCACTGGGCTTTAGCAGAGGCAGTGGCCGCTGAGACCCTTCCATACTCTGTGGCTGACCCTTACATTAGAGGTGGTGGTAATTCGCGGTACCTAATCAGGTTTTGTGTTACTTCTACCGCGAATTTAAAACTGGGTGAAGTTACAAAATGGATGTAATTTGCGGCCTATTTTTTATTTATTTCACCGAAACCAAAATTACAAAGGAAATTTGAAAATGTTGTCGTTTTGTACGCCAGCAACATCATGCCATTCTTATTAATTAAACGTATAGTTGGCATATTCTTATTTGATGTGCCTAGAAATGAAAAAAAAAACATTTAGCGGATAGTAATTTATATTTTAAAGCGTTTGTTCCTCAAGGTCTTTAATATAACCTAGCAATTCCTTAATCTTGAAATTGAGTAAACCGATTTTGATGAAACTTAAGACGTATACTACAATCTAAAAAGTTAAGTCTTTAAAGAAACAGAGAAAGAAATTGTTTGTGATAGGAAAACATCATTATCTTGTTCTCTCTAAAATTTGAACCAGGTAGATAAAACACTTTTATAAGACACTTTTTAGGTTCCGAACATCTGTAAGAAACGGAACACTTAAAGGATCACTCGGGTATCTGTCTGTCCGTCTTTCACAGTTAGTTTTCTCCGGATCTGCTGGACCGATTCTGTTGGTGGTGAAATTTGGTACACATACTTGTGACCCACACGGATGCGTTACGTAAATTTTGAGTATGAGCGTCACTTTGGGGGTCAAACTAGAATATTAAAAAAAAATAGTTTTTGAAACTGTATCGTGTAACAAAAAATTAATGTGAGGGTTTTAATTATATATTTTTTTCATTATTTTAAAATAAATAAATAGCATTGAAGTTTAGCCTTATAAGCCCCTTATCTCCGAAACTTAAAAATAAATGGTTTGGAAATTATTCAAGAAATTAGACGAAATATGACCATACCCCACCCTTAACTCCAAAACTACTGAGCCTAAAATTTTGAAAAAAAGACCAGATAATTATTCTTTACCTACAGACATTGATATATAAAAAAACCCAAGATGCACAGTCTCGAACAAATGCAACACTCGAAACTGTCGTCAAAAACTGACATGTATCAAGTGTCATGTGTGAGTTGTGTGTAGTTATTCTAAACAATTTTTTTTGCAAATTCAACCTTACACGGATCGCTTAAAGTTGTTTTTACAAAGCAGTTCAGTACGGCGAGTGATGCGCATTTTTTTTTGAAAATCTAACCTTACACGGATCGCTTAAAGTTGTTTTTACAAAGCAGTGCAGTATGGCGAGCGATGCGAGACTGTTTGAAACTTGCGCACAATTATAAATATTTCGCTTGTTTTTTGCGGACGTTTTTGAGATGCTGAGTGTGTATGTTGGGTTTTTTATATATCAATGCCTACAGATTACAGGAAAACCTAGAAGAAGTCTATAGTGTTCAAATAACATGTTACAAAAATGAAATTGGTTTGGAGCCCACGAGTCTGACCCGCACTTGGTCAGTTTTTTTTGGAAGAGCTCTATGTCCCTTGCCTAGTTAATTACAAATTACAACGAAATACAATTGAAATAAATGTACAAACAAGGGGTAAAAAAAACAAATGACCCTCCCTCATATATCATCCGTGACCCTAATACCTATTACGAGCAGAAAAAAGACAAAGACATGGGAATTATTAGCACATCAATAACGTATTTTACCCCATTGTGACAGCCCTTCTGGATGTAACTCAGGGTTGTCAGGATACCTAATTGTTGTAACGGTATTTTGAAAATAGTCAGGCACAGGGTGTAAGGTCCTGCAAACCTTCATTGAAAAGTGAGGATCTTCCGAACAGACGGGCGTCTGGTGGGCAACTGTCCCTTGCTTGATGCCGATGGCTGTTGGATATGTCCGAATCGGTGGGAATAATTTAAATAAACGATTAAAGATTTCTGTGACGTTTTTATTTTTTTGTAGTTCGTTATCTTATGTCTTGGTAGGTATATATGCCGATATAAATTGTCAGATCTTCGGTAATCTGACGACCCGAAATGGCTAGCCAATATCTACATGTAACTAACGGGAACAACGGCTTAAGGCGCAGATACGATAGTAGCTGATTTTAAAATGAGCATCACGTCTAAACGGCTAGTGGTAATTTTTTGATAAAAATATATGTAACATTAGACTATTTTCTAAATAATTTTATAAACGAAAATTTTGGGTTTTATTCGTTCAACTTAGTGTAATTAATTTGTAAAATAATGTCTAACGCGGACATACAAAACACTATCGGACCAAAACTGCCGAGCGTATTTTTATGGAATTTGCACTATTTCAAAGACAACTTAATTACCTACATTTTGATATGGCTATTTTTTTAAAGCTATAGAATAATAAGGAAAGTACAATAAACTACTGAATTTTTAACCGACTTCCAAAAAAGGAGGAGGTTCTCAATTCGGCGGGTTTTTTTTTATGTATGTACACCGATTACTCCGAGGTTTCTGATTCGATCGGTGATTCTTTTTTAATTCAATGCAGTATACTTGCCATTTGGTCCCATAAAAATTTGATTCGGTTTGGTTCAGTAGTTTTTAGTTTATGAGCATTTTTTCTTTCAATTTCTGCGATGACGAAGACGTCGTCCAAGTATCACCACTTAAAAGTGAAAAATAAAAAACTTTTTACAAAAAAATATGACCGACTACCAAACAAAACACTACAACGAATAAAATAACCTTAATTTCGGAAGTCGGTGTTTTTTGGTTTTGTTTCTTTGTTTTTTTTTTACTATATATAGGCATACGTTTGACCATAATCTCACCTGATGGTAAGATGATGGCGACCGACTTCCGAAATTAAGGTTATTTTATTCGTTGAAATGTTAAAAAGTTTTGGGTCGCGCGTTTCTGGAGGGCTACTCTCTAAGCCCGAAGTCCGTAGTTTCAGGCTTAGTTGTGGCCGTATTCTACTCCGTATCGCCTACAGACTAACGATTAGTCCCGAACCTTATTCTGTCCCCCGAACAGTTAATGTGCGTCAGGTTCGTGCACGTACTTTATTTGCGCTTAATTCTTGTCGTACGAACTCTGGCTTACGCTGCCCTATTCATAGAATGTTGGAATCTTTTAATTCAAATTTTATTGATATTGATATTTTTGCATGCTCGAAAAATAAATTTAAATCTAATGTTATAATTTTTTTATCTCAATTGTAATCTAATTATTATTTATTTATTGCATAATTTCAGGGAATGACATTGTTTTTATTCGATTTGACTTTTTAGTAACTTATTTATTTAGCTCAAAATATTTGTTAATTTTGGTAATGGTCGTCTAGTGGCTACCACTGTTCATAAATTTGTTTTATTTGCGGATAATGTAGTGGACTGCAACATTAACACTTAAAATTTTGTTAATCTTGTGTATTATATATATGTTGTAGTTGTTTATTATCCCTTAAAAAATAAAATAAAATAAAAACCTGAACTAAGAATGAACGACAACACTATTTAATAGTACTACTGTCAAACGGTGTTGCCATTAATTCTTAGTGGTTCGGTGATACGGAGTAGAATACGCCCGCAACTAAGCCCGAAACTACGGACTCCGGGCTTAGAGAGTAGCCCCCGTGAAACGAGTGTGCGTTTTGTTCCTCCAACGTCGCTGGCGTATGTCGTCGCCTTAACGTACATTCCGAGACACGAACCTATGTACCCACGTACCCGTGCCTCCGTCACTCGACATGTGTTTATATACCATTGCACATAATACGCTCAAAAACCCGTGCCGCATGTTGCGACTTTGTACTTACTCGTGTATTTGAAGCTATGCCAGTAACCGGGGTTAGGAACACATCAATTAGTAACTCCCCCGCGCCAGCCCTGTCGGCTAAGGGCTGTTCGTAAACGTAATGGACTTTTTAAAATTTAATTAATCGATACGGGAATGGGTTCTGTCTGTAATTGGAATGTATTTCTGTTATAACGTGACGTGGATAGGTTTTTGTGTCGAGACCATGTCGGATGCAGATGATGTTCCAATGTTTTTTTTTTGAAGTGAAAACTTCTTTAGCGGCGTTGAGCACTTTTCTGTAATGGGTATAAAATCTTAAACTCGCGTCAGGGTCACGTGACCTGATCGCAAAAAGCGTAAGACGGACTCGCGTCAGGGTCACGTGATGCGAAAAAGCGTAAGATCGAGGGGAAGGGAGAGGAACTAGTATCTCCCACTCTTTCTACCGTGCCTGAGTGTGCTGCTCGGCTTAGGCGGCACAGGGCGCTTGTGCGAATGTGTGTTTATGTACAGCGTGCCACGCGTATCCAAGGATACGAAATTACGGAATTACGAAATTATGGATGAAAGTTGATTTTTCTAAGAGATAAAAATTAATGTAATATTTAAATAAATAACGATATAATATTATGAATAATAACATGTAAATTGTCATATTTGTGTACGATAGCGCAATAAATAAACATTGTATTCTACCTCATAAATGATAGTATTTTTGTACTTATAATTAAACACAACGTTATTTTTTGTTGTTTTTATGGTTCGTTTTGTTTATGTCAGGAACTGTGTCAAGATTGACATCTGTCACTGACAGTCGCTGTCGCGGCCACACGTCAGTGTCTTTTTGTTTATTTTGTTGTCGGTGGTTTGTCTATGATGTGACTGCGACAGTAAGGATGTATTATTTACATGTTTTCACTTCTGCCGGCACTCCCGGAGTGCTACCGGTGTTTTTTTTTGTTGTGTCGATTTATGAAGCTGTATAATGCATAATTTACTGGTAACTTGGCTGTATCACCAGGGTTGCGGAATGTGTTCGAAAGAATCACCGCGGCACTGGAACACAATGGGCATTAGGAGTAACACGAATGGGTTTTAGTCAGTAAGAGTCTGACACTCCTTTCTGTTCCGCCCAGAGCGGGAGGAGTCTTTTGATGAATTCCCATCCTAAAAACAAAAGCTGTATCAACCGTCTGCTGGGCACATGCCTGACTCTACAGCTGTTTCGACCCGTGCTAGATAGGACCATTGACCGTTAATTTTGTCTAACTCGTCCCACCATCTTCGGCGGAGTATGCTGCGACGCTTTCTATGTATCATGATTCCACATAGTAAATCCTTACTTCCTTATATAATGTCCTTACTTCCTTACTATATTTACTATTTACTAAATATATTACTATATTTACTATATCCTTACTTCCTTACTAATATTATAAATGCGAAAGTAACTCTGTCTGTCTGTCTGTCTGTCGCGCTTTCACGCCAAAACTACTGAACTGATGTAAATGAAATTTGGCACAGAGATAGTCTCGAGCCTGAGAAAGGACATAGGCTACTTTTTATCCCGGGAGTATGTTCCCTAGGAACCACGCGGGCGAAGCAGCTTCTGCTAGTAATGTATAAAAATATTGTAGGCATTAGTTATCTAATGTATATATCTAAGGAGGAAAAATACTTTAAACACGTTTTGATAAAAAGCAATGAAAGGCTTAATTTTTATTTATTACTAAGCCTCCGCTGTCCGTCCGTCCGTCTGGCTGTTAGGTCTGTATCTCAATAACCGTTATACGTAGACAGTTGAAAATTTTACGTGTATATTTCTATTGCCGCTATAACAAGAAATAAAATTTAAATTAAATTAAAAATTGAAGGAATACAAGAATCGTGTTTTTTTTTCGGTTTAATGTACCCCGGAGAGTCCGACTCGCGCTTGGCCAGCTTTGTGAATATCAATTTTATTTCAAGAAAGAAAATATTTATCCTTTGTCCACGATACATGAGGCAAAAAACATAACAAAGTACAATTAAGAAACTCCAATAAAATAAAAATGCTCCCCCGAATACTTTTGCGGTGCCATACAAAAAATAAGCAAAAAAAACTTAGTTTCATACGAGTGAATCAATTTGGCACAGTCGCAGCTAACCTGTGGAGCCTGTGTAGCGACAGCAAATTAACTTAAGTCTACCAACTGAATTTTATTTGTTGATTGTACTAACAATACTTGCACTTGAAAAACCACTCTTACTGCACAGACATAAAGTGGTCTATGTCAATTTGTTGTCAACGAGCGCTTTGTCAGTCGAAAAACATATTGTGAAAAAGTAGATACGGTACGCAAAAACGTGTGGCTATACTGTTTTTGTGAAAAAAGCGGTCAGTGAATATCAGATTTTTGTGTCTTTTTTTTGTTTTCCTTTGAACGGGTTTCAGTAGTGTGTTTTTTTTTAACAAAATTACTCTTTTAAATTGTGGAGCTGAAAGAATTGTTTTGAATGTGATAACTGAATGTTATCTGTACTGTGTTTTTGCTTTTGTTTTAACAATGTGTCTAGAATTAAATTCATGTTTTTGCGCTCCGAATATTAACACTGTTTTAAAAAGGCAGATTACACAAAACTAGTTTTTGCCCGTGACTTAATTCGCGCTTACTCTGTTTCTTGTTCCCATAAGAATTTTGGGAGATTTTTTTTTTGGGCCGTGGCATGCCCAAGAAACTTCTAATTGACCAGTGCGACCAGTGCGTCCTGTGCGTTGTATATCAGTTACGGAAGAATTTTATATGTTATTATATTGATTGATTAACAACTTTGCTCAATTTGTCCGCTTTAAGAAAAGCGTAAACAAACTTTTTAGTTAAATTTTCTTTTTCTACCACAATACTTTCAGTGTAAGAAAAGTAAAGCAAAACTTCTAAGACTTTCCTGGAACCTCTATGATCGTGTTTTATAAAAAGTTTTAATTCTAAGATTTTTTTTTCCAATCTCGCTTATTTTGCTATCGGTACTACAAGTCGTAAGCAAGCCTCACTGGATTTTCTTTGATCTCAATATTTGGTATTTTCAAATTTTTGCCAAGTGCTCTTGTTATTTTGTTTTCTTTCACTAGCACCCACATTTGTACGCTTTTAAAGTGATTTTGAAGAACATGATTATTTATAAAACAATTCTTTACTGTCGTTAGGCTTTCAAGATTAAATGATACTCAGAAATAGGATAGCAGATTACTTCAAAATAAGGCTAATTTATAAGACTATCTTTTGCCTACGACTTCGTACGCGTATATTCCGTTTTTTCCCGTTCTCGGGGGAATTTCAGGAAATTCTTCCTTAGTGTTTCCCTACACTCCCCAAGGAGCCTACATGCCAACTTTCAGCTTTCTACGACCAGCAGTTTCGGCTGCGCGTTGTTTGTCAGTCACTCAGTAACTGAGGAATCCGTATCTATACTTACTAATATATAAAGCTGAAGAGTTTGTTTGTTGTTTTGCTTGAACGCGCTAATCTCAGGAACTACTGGACAGTTTTGAAGTCAGTCAATTATTTCAGTGTTAGATAGCCCATTTATCGAGGAAGGCTATAGGCTTTTATATCATCACGCTTAGACCAATAAGAGCGGAGCAGACGGAAGATGGAGGGTTCTATTCTTTAGGTTTTAAGAAATGCAATGAAAAAAATCCAGTCAAATAACCTATTTCATATTGTCCAGACCCTCTCGGCACTCAAAACCGTCTTAAACCAATCAGGCTGATTATAAAAAAAATACCTAAACTCTTATAACGATAAAAAAATCTTGCTTCAAAAAACGAATGCCACTAGTCGCGAGACTAACAGCGCCATCTATGCGATAGTGCCAATTCTGCAGTTTCATCCCCCTTAGTGAATGGTATCATCTCCCCTCCTTACACTACGTCAATAGAGATGGGTAGGGTGACCGTGCGACGGGACAAATACAGGACACATTTTGTTATACGTGGGTACTTTTTCGAGTTGGCATGTCCAAATACGAAACTATAAGGAATTGCGAAAAATACTCAGAGGAGCCTCGAGCTCGATTTTGATTACAACGAAACAAAATCCTTGGATTAAAAAAAATCAGCTGAGGTTTTTTTTTTTTACTATTTATAGGCTCGCGTTTGACCACTATCTCACCTGATGGTAAGCGATGATGTGGTCGAAGATGGAGCACGCTTGCCTAGAAGTAACCTATTCACTCTTGACTTAAATACTCCCAGGTTATAGCTATCAGGAAACACAGACTCCGGCAGGGAATTCCACTCCTTAGCTGCACGCACTATGAATGTGTTCCCAAAACGTTTTGTGCGCGTGGGTGGGATGTCCACCATGTACCGGTGGCGCATCGCCGTTCGTCTTGGTCCGATGATGGAACGGGCTGGGCGGAATCAAATTATGCAATTCCGTCGCACATTCCCCAAAATGCAACCGGTAGAAAACCGACAGGCTAGCAACTCGTCGTCGATGCTCAAGACTTTGGAGCTTCGTCGCGACGAGCCTATCATCGCCGATGATCCTCTTGGCTCGTTTCTCAATTGACTCAAGGGCATCAAGCTGTTATCTGGCAGATCCGTCCCAAAGATGAGAGCAGTACTCCATACATGATCGAACTTGCGCTTGATAGAGTTTGAGTAGCTGTTCCGGCGTAAAGTACCGTCTCACCTTTGCTAAGATCCCCAACTTCTTTGCAGCCACTTGAGCTTTTGCCTCTATGAAAGGGCCAAAATTGAGGGTAGATGTTAATGTAACCCCAAGAAGCTCAAGTTGGTCGGTTATCGGCACGGTTGCACCTCGGAAAGATGGAGCTGGGTGGAATTGGCTCCGTTTAGCGGAAAATAGACACGATTGGGTCTTAGCAGCATTGAACTTGACCAGATTGGCTTCGCCCCATTCTGAGACAGCCTGTAAGGACACGTTCAAGCGCTCAACCATAGCCTCCCGGAGAGACCGGATCTGCGACCCATCAGCTCGTGCGTCGGACACGTATCTCTCAGCAACAGTGCTGTCGTCTGCATACCCAAAGGTACCGGGTTTAAGCAGATCATTAATATGCAGCAAGAACAGTGTTGCCGAAAGCACCGACCCCTGAGGAACTCCGGCATTAATATCCAGTAGTCCAGACGAGCAGCCATCAATGACCACTCGTATAGACCGATCCCTCAGGAAATCCGCGATCCAATCACACAATCCGGCGGGCAGACCGAAGGAAGGAAGCTTACTAATAAGGCTATCGTGCCAGACCCTGTCGAAGGCCTTCGAGATGTCAAGGGAGACCGCTAGTTAAGTAAGAAAATTAACTTTTACCTTTAGTTTTCCACTTCCCAGAATATGATCCTTATAATACAGTGTGTGTGTTCTTTTTTCCAATATTATTGAATTCGATAAATAGCTAGAAATATTCCAGTTTCAGTTTTATAAGAATGCCGAGTAAAAAGGTTGTTTGTTTTTTTTTTAGGCTGACAAACGCTTATAGGATTTATTATGACAAAGTTAAATAAAATGACGGATAATTTGGTTGTTTTTCTTTTTCATTCCAGAATTATTAAGGATGCTTACTTCTAAATGAGAGATTTTTACTCAAAATTCTTCATTGAGCAAGTCTATATCAATTTTATTGCCTGAATGTATTTTAATTGTACACTAAATTTCCAACATCATGGTCTCCCATGGTAAAAAAGTACAAAATTCTTTATTGAGCTACCCTTTATTAATTTCATTCGTCATCATCATTTTAGCCGAAAGACGTCCACTGCCGGGCATAGCCCCCCCCCCCCAAGGGGGCAACATCATACACAAAAAGCCCCAGGCGGGTTGGCGATAGCAGTGTATGATGTTGCGTTTTACAGACAACGCTGCTGCCCATTGTAAATTTCATTGCCTGAATGTATTTAAATTCATGTATTTAACGTCATGGTCTCCCTAGCAGCCAGCAAGCCACCTGTAAAAAATATACGGCGGCACGTCTCTTCGACGTCTCCTCGTTTTTCATACATCTACTTGAGCGCGAAAGCAAATATGCATTAAATATATTGATTTTGTAAACCAACGTGTCTGTAATCTGGAATGAAAATACACTTCGGAAAAATGTGAGTGAATCAGCAAGATAGGATAGCACACTGTGAAATTTTGCTTCAATTGCGGTCATCTATATTTTATCCCTTCATCTTATAGATCCAGGGAAGCACTAAAACTTTCGAGAAGGAACCATGATTTTTTTATGTTTAGTTTAGAAGTTATTTTAAAACTCGAGAAAACTTCATAGAAACCATAGAAATGCATTATTTCGTCTCAGATATATGATTTTGCATTTTTTATAGATGAGGTCTTAAAAAGGACTGCTTATATCTACTAGGTGAGCAGAAACAAAAAAAAAATGTCGTAAATAGAAGAAAAAGGCCTTTTTTTGTAAAATTAAAATTATTTTTTATTTGTTTAATCTCATTGTATCCGCATTTTTTTTTAACATGAGCAGTTTCATATTATAATATGCTATATTATAAAAAAAAACCAGGTGTGGATAGTGCGGGAATTCCGAGTTATTGAATTTTTATTTTTGAGGTTAGGGCTGTCACCTACTTTACTATAAATATTCTTGGAAAACTTTGACTGCCAATTTACTGTCTTTCTTGATAATAAAATGAAATATAATCGTTTTCTTTGGTGTAAAATTAAGTAAGACTACTGTCACGTAAGAGTTGAAAAGTTACGTAGAATAGTAAAAATCTATTAATGGGTCGACATATTTTTTTATTCAAATTCATACAAATTCTGGCATTATGATAGAGAACACCATACAAGAAAACTAAACCGGAAGATAACTGTGCTTGACCTATTTCACCGAGCTTTAGAATCTTCAGACCCATATCTGTCCATGATGTCACTCAGTAGTCGCCAAAAAAATAACAAGCGATTGGTTCTACCTGAAAAACTTCTTTGGCTTTTAAAATCATCAACTGAAAATGTTCTGAATCACGAGGACTTACTTGAAGAAACCAAAGATGATGAAAATGTTATTTTACCATCTGAAGAAGTTTTAATATCTTCTGATGTCGAAGAGTAAAAAAATGCAATGGCTCGCCGGCTCGAACATTATCAATTTTATTTAATAAAACATCTTTCCAACTGCATAAAAAAGAAATAGGCATATGCAATTTGATAACCCTATTTCCATAGAAATTCTACAGAAACTTTAGAAATGTAATATTTCCGATGTCCCACTGTTAACTTATTTGCTTTTTATTTTGTGTTGTTAGTAACTATATTATGCATGCTCAAAATTAAAATCAGATACGGAATCGATAGGAATACGGAGAAAATCGCAATTTAGTGAAATTCGAAAAAAAAAACGATTTCTCTTTGTACGTCGTAGATGCAATGCCTTAACTTTGTATGAAGTTAGATATTGTATTGTTACTGTAATAAAACAATGATTTATGTAAATCACATTATTATTTTGAAATGTACAAATAAAAACAGTTTTTTGCTAACGTCAGTATAACTTTAAATAACTTCTAAACTAAACATAAAAAAATCATGGTTCCTTCCCGAAAGTTTTAGTTCTTCGCTGGATCTATAAGATGAAGGGATAAAATATAGGTGACCGCAATTGAAGCAAAATTTCACAGTGTGGATAGGTAAGACTAATTTCTTAACGTGGCATCAAGCACAGAAATTCGCCCTTACTCCTACGAAATTAAGGCGCTGTCAATGTCGAATTGTTACCACTGACATTGGCGTGCAATTGACCCTACTTACATTTAGGTTGTGCCACTCAGGCAAGTTATTTAATTTTACGGCATCAAGGTTTATTTTTTTATATTTTGTTTCATAAACTTTTGGTGTAGAGCTTGTGGATAAAGAATAACATTTACCATTTGCCAAGGTTGGTCTCTGGATTGGTGACCATCTTAACATACCGAAACTCCTCATTGCCTCAGAAAGCACATTAAGCCGTTGGTCCCGGCTGTCATTTGTAGATCTTTGGCAGTCGTTACGGATTGTCAGAAGCCAGTAAATCTGATTCCAGTCTTGTGAAGAAGTTGGTGGAGGTCTGGTAGGCAGCCGCTCCACGTAAAATCCAGTATTTTACGTGGAGCGGCTGTGTGCGTGATTCAGCTGAATCCAGTTTGACTGGAAGCCGACCCCAATATAGTTGGAAAAAGGCTAGGTAGATGAAGAAACTTTTGATCTAAATGTGAAGCAAGCAAAGATGTGGCGGCAAAAAAAATTGCCTTTGTTCTGATAGAACTTATACCTGTTTCTTATAGGCACCAAAGCTGTAGCACCACTTTAATTTTATATTTAAAAGTGAGTCCGTTTGTTTGATAAAATTTGGTACAGGTACAGATGGGATCCTGGTCACTGTAATAAAGTAATTTTACGGCCAAAAACTGGTATAAAATCTACAAGAGGATAGAATTAAAATAATCCTTTGTATGCTTTTCTTTTTCGTTTCTGTGTCTTGTTTTCTTAAGATCCGCAGACTTAATTAGTTACTATGCAATCAACTAAAACAACCTCGGATTTAACAAGATCACCTACCTAAGAGCCTATGCACACGGCGTATTTTTAACGCGCCGACGACGCACGTTTTATGAACGCGAGCTCACGGCGCGGCGCTGTAGATAACCAAAAAGCAGTACTGTCTGCATCTGAATTGCGTTTAAAGCGCGTTAGCGCGCGTCGTCTGCACGTCGTCGGCGCGTTAAAAAAACGCTGTGTGCTAAGACCTTAAACTCTTCAGTTCGACTCCCAAGCGGCTGCCAGTTAGTCACACAATTACCAACAGTCACCGAGTTCAAACTCACTGTTACCCTCAAAGGTGCCGCGGGTTCATTCCGATGCATTGTGTAATTGACGGCGAGTTAGCTGATGGTAGTTAACGTGTTGTTAATTTAAACTGACTTGCGGGGTCGTTTGAACTGGATCGTTATTGGTATTATGGATTGAGAAGCTTTTGCGTGTTTTAGAAAAAGCAGTTGAGTAGAGTAGGGACTCCATTTTCCGCACTTAGACTCCCATTCGGTCCGTTGTGCGTAGTTAGCCAGCCTAGCTCCGCCAAGAACCATAGAGGTTTCCTGTGAGCTTCACAGGCTTCGCGGAGCGACCTCACCGTTCCAAGGATTTTTTCACGTTGGATAGCCATGGCCTCGCATTCCAGAATGACGTTGGCGGCTGATTAATTGGCGTCAAAGTAGCCCCTGTAGAGTGTTTGAGAAATGAAGGAGATTATTATATTAAGGATAGGAACCTGAACAGTTGCAGCTACAAGAAAACGTTCTTGTGAGACCTTCCTGCACTTTTTACCATGTCAGGTGGAAGCACCTGTATTCACAGATAATGGGAAAACGTAACAGGTTAGAGTACTAGGAAATCCACAAATCGCAAAAATCGTGTGATTGTATGTCCAGTTAGTCCAGGTTCCGTAAGATAAGATGTCTATTACTTATATACTTACTACTACTACCTATTACTTTCTTATTTATTACTTATATGGTGTACATAATAAAGAGTATTCTATTCTATTTTATCGTACAATTTTTTTTTTCACTTAAAAACAAATAACTAAGAATTTCTCCTGTATCCTGGGTGCTTTTACAAACATAAATTCAGATACACGAACAGCCAGTTCCGGAACAACTATCTGTAGGCCATACAAATATTGGTTCCGTGCGGGAATCGAATCCACGACTCGCAGCGCAGCAGCCAACCGTACGCCAACCGTACGGATACTGGGCGGAAAGTGGGAAGTCTCTCGACTGTTTTCTCCTTCAATATTGGACCGATATAAGAGATATATCGCAAACTGAATAAGAAAGATATATACTGCCTCTATGTCTTCCTGTTTTGATTAATAGTTTCCAAATTTGTACACTAGGGCTCTGTTGACAGCGATTTATCGGACAATTTTGAGCATTTTGTGAGAGTTCTAGTGCTTATACGGTTAATAAGTCATCAAAAAGGAAAACAGGGACACAGTATATATCCTGTTTATTCAGTTTGTGAAATATCTCTAAATCGGTCCAATATTGGAGGAGAAAACAGTCGAGAGCCAAACCTCGAGTTATGACTTTTTCATACAAAGTCTCTCCGCCAGCATTTTCTCTTAAGTTCGTTTCGTCCAAGGTTTCGTTGTATTACGTGTGAGGTCAATCAATCCTTGAAGCCTTTTCCCGACGAAGTCGCGACTTGCAGACTGTCCGGGTGCAGCTGAGTATCAGTATTTTATTTAAATAGTGCGATTGCCTATTTGAACGCCACAATCAAGGTGGGGTAGAGGTGAGGGTAATAAGATAAAAAATTGGCCAAGTGCGAGTCGGACTCGCACACAACCATTCGTGTGCGAGTCCGACTACTAGCACCACAACAAAACACGTTTCTTGTATGGGAGCCCTCTTTAATTTTTAATTTCGTTTATTTTTTATTATTTGTTTGAAAATTTCAACTGTCTACCTATTTCGGTTCTTGAGATACAGCCCGCTGACAGACAGACGGACGAACGGACGGACGGACAGCGTAGGCTTAGTAATAAGGTTCCGTTGGCTACCCTTTGGGTACGGAACCCTAAAAACGAGAGCTCACTAAAATGGTTGTAAAACAATTTAAATTTTATTGAACTTAATAAAATTACGCCACAAAAACACCTCAGGAAGAAATGTTACCTAATAAAATAAATTCTTCTCAACTGTCTAATTAAATTTTAATCTTACCACCTACTCTGCAAAACGTGCAAAAAATCCAAATTCCCGAAAACCATTTCATTCTTCGGAATTCCCATAAATATTTCCGTGTGTAAGATAGGGAATTAAAAATTAATACCTGCTAGCTAAAAAATACGTTCGGGACCATCCCGTTGGGGTTTTAATTATTACGACTCCCGAGCCGAGGGGCGAGAATTAATTATTACAATAAGCTTTGTTATATGTTATTTTTGGAGGGTATTTAGATGTTTATGTTGTGTTTTGGAGGGTAGTTTTTAGAGAGAGCAATAAAGAACTTTATTTTTAACGCCGTGACGTGAAACTTAAGCCTGTAACTTGCGTAAAAGTTTGTATGTTGCTTAATAGTACCTGGGCCCCAAGTCTGCTATTACAATAGTGTCAGAATGGTCTATCATTGATTTCATAATGGTTGATTTTGACAAGATTCTATGCCATTTCTTTCAATGGAGTGTCAGTGGTTGACCACTGGATATAAAAGCGTCATTATGACTTTCCAGTAACTACCTAACATTATTATTTTTCACTTTAAGTGGTGTTCCTTGGACAACGTTTTCGTCTATGCAGAAATTGAAAAATGGTGAGCATTTTTGCTAATAATAAAAAAATACTGAGCCAAACTGAGTAAAATTGTTACGGGACCAAACGGCGAACTAAAAAAGAATCACAGTCGGACTGAAACGGAGACGCGGTGGACTAAAACTGAGTACCTAATATCTTGCATGCTCTTGTATCTACACAATGTTTAAACAAATAAAGAAATCTTATCTTAAATCGGATCAGAAATCTCGGAGTAATCGATGTACATACATTAAAAAAAATACCAACCAAATTCAGAACCTCCTCCTTTTTTGGAAGTCAGTTAAAAAATTGCATACAAGTCAGTTAAAAAATTGCAATTGCAATTGATACTTGCATACTTTTGTGCAAGTTCCAGGCATGTGTATTACGACCTTAAGGCCAAGTAGACCGAGCGAAGTAGGTATCTAACGTTTCCATACTATACGCGAAGCGAGCTGTGCGCTAACGTCGACGGCGTGAAGCCATAATAATTTATTATTAAAAGAATTAAACTATTATGCAAAATTTAACCAGAAATTATTCTTCTATATGTTATTAACCTTTCTTAGATATGGTTTTTGGAAGTATAATTTTCATAAGTTTCGAGAACAATAAGAAAAACATCAAAAATAGTTGAATTTTGCCTCCTCTTCGGATTTTTATTTGATCGAGCGAAGTTTTCGATATTATGTTTTGAACCAGAAATTATCAAAGTATATAAAGTAAACTTCAATACGTATTTTTTTTTGGCTTTTAGCAATCACTATTTATTTGTTAATTATTGATTCAAAGTGATGGAATATTGGGAAAATTGGGAATACCTGGCCTTAAGAAGAGTCAAACATACTGAAGTGCCTCGTTGGTCTAGCAAAGGGTTTTTTTCCCACCTACTCTTGAGTCTAACTATGCTTGTATGCCAATTAATCAGTGGTCAGCTTCAAGTTTTCTTCCAGACATTATTTTCAGCTTCCAGCTTAAAATTCATCTACCTTTCTGTCGATAATCACGTTCCTCTACTATCAGGCCGCGTTTTTACTTGCGAGCAACTCGCATGCAAGTCTTATTATACATGGCTTGTCATGATCGAGGGATTGATCCCATTATACTACTACTACTTAAAAGCCTGTCTTTCTTAGTTTGGTCTTCGTCATGATTATTGTGAGTTCTCTTAATCAGGATGATTATAAAACATCATATTTATTAGTTTATTATTTTAGCTTATATATGTATTTTATTAGTATTAAATATATTATTTGTATAATGTTCCCCAAAAGATTCCATTTATTTTTATTTTTTTGTTGTACACCTACCACAGTGTAGTCTTTTTAACCCAAAGGTTGACTGGTAGAGCATGCCTTGTTGCATTAAGTCCGCCCATGTACCACTACTGTACATAAAGTTTAAATAAATAAATTATACCTCAGTAGCCCATTTTTCAATGGTCAATAGCATCACTCAACTAACTTAAAAATTATGACTCGTTGTTAATTTATTTCCAAAAAACAAGGGAAAATATAGCATCCGAACAAAGGCATGAGTATGGCTAACACTCTCAAGAACATGTGTTCATATTCAGACAATTTTGTGAGTACCAGCAATCTTGGTCTGTTGCTTTGCATTCATACGAAGTAGTTTCGGACGTTTGATATCTTAAAACTTCTCGACTCTTCTGAAGTGGATTTGTGAAATGTTTTGGTAAATAAAATGTTTGTGTTATTGTATGATATAAGGAACCTTGTTTGAAATACTACCTACAAATAATAGACTACTTTAACAAAGACTTCAGTATATATTTATAGAGCTAAGTAGCCTGATAAAGAGGAAAATAACTAGTATTTTTAAGAGACTTCTTTCAAGTGACGTCATCGAAAAAAAAAATATTGACCAAGAATCACTGTTTGAAAATGTTTCATTTAGTACTCCTTACTTAAATATTTCAAATTGATCCCATCGTCTTTCCTGAATACCCAATCGAAACCTAATTTATTTTGTATCGGCAAATATTTGTAAAGCTCTTAATTTTTTTTCTCCAAGTAAACGAAGTCTGATTGATTTTTGGCAAGTCAATAGTTTAAAAGGTTACGAATGTGCGTTCGGCCAAAATTATTGGCACACAATAAACTCGTTTTAAAGCCGTTTGAAATGTCTGTCGTGTTTTAATACTGCCAATGTATTTGCTGTTATTTATCACAATTATTATTGTCTAGTAAGTGTAATGGACGTTGCGGGATTTGTTCAAAAGAGTCAAGGCGGCCCTGGAACGCAAACGGCATTTGGAGGAACACGGATGGGTTTTAGACAGTCTGACACTCCTTTGCTACGTATCTTCGCACATTTTGGTGGAAACGAAGAGTAGGCCGTTGTAACTCAATAAATTTACTTTTTTTATAATGTGCCTATAACTTTACAATAAGTAGATTCGCAATTGATTGATAGTGGAAACTATTTCACCATCAATAAATTGCAAATTTATTTAGTCCGTCAGTTAGAGATTATTGAAATATAATGGACATGTATTTTTTGTTTTTCTAAATCAATGCTAGTGACGTCAGAACGCACTTAAAATTAAACCACGGCGTGACGTATTGAGAATTTTAAAAGCGTTGTATCTTCGTCAATTTTGGTTTACGTCAAAAAAGAAAAAAAAGGGTCAAATATGTTTTGATAATCTTACTGACGGACTAATTAGATTATTTCAGTGGACAAGCCTATTATGTATGTAGGTTCTTATCAGCTCATTTATAAATATTATAATACGTGCCCATCTGACTTACACCTCACCTCTGACATATAATAATAGAATACTTGGACTTCATGTAAACCTCAAGTTACCCTGTCTTATGTTTATGTGTAATAAAAGACCTTTGCTCTGCATTTTGCAAGAACATTCTCGGTGCAAAACAGCAATCTCCTTTCTCTCAATCAGGTTTAACGGTTTGCACGGGAATAAAAGCAGTTCATACATTGCGTTACATTTTACATTATTAAACACTGTTATTAGATACTTACTTATTATTTTTCAACACATTTACTCAAAAACCGGTTTTATTACACTGCTTTTAGCTTTACAAAGCAGTTGAGTTCACACTCGTCGGTTTTAATTTATACATTTGTTTTATTACAATAGACTAAGTACCACCACGAACATCAAAGTAAAAAAACATAAAATAAAAATAAATTTCGGAGGGTTCAGTATCTTCATTAGAATGAAAAAACGAAACCTTGATTCACTCGTGTGTGACAGTCACACGAGTACTATCTTCTAATATATAAAAACCTCGTGTCACGATGTTTGTTACCAAACTCTTCCGAAACGGCTCGACCGATTTTCATAAAATTTTGTGTGTATATTCGATAGGTATGAGAATAGGTGGTAGGGTTTTTTTTGTATGGCAAAACAACGTTTGCCGAGTCAGCTATCTATAAGTTATTCCGTCTACTTTTAAACATAACATTTTAAAGAGTTATGATTCGCTCGGAAAACCAATTGCGCTTAGTTGCTATGAAAAACTTTGACCTCTTGTATCAAACTGTATCTCTACCTTATCTACTCTGTTCACCACACAAGGATAAAAGAAAACCCCAGTAATATCAACAAGAACACACCCAGTACCCGAACGAATTTTTTTTTATTAAAACTACCGCCGTCTAATGTCAAATGCAAAATGTTATTACGGCCGCCAGTGTACGACGATTTCAATTCCAACAAGTGGGTAGCGTTATTGCGCCCCCACTGTATGTACACTGCCGTGCATTGTAAAGTGGTGATAGATTTTATATTGGTTCTGCTGGATAGTTTATCTTTTTTTTCTTGATGTCGTTTTTGAAAATAAATTGATTTGGTTTCTTTACTGTGTTTGTTTGATTTGTAAGGTGTTATTTTTTTTTAATTTGCCCGTATATGACGTTTTATTTTATTTTATGTGTGTGTACCTAAGGGACTGTCCTGTACTTGATGTGACCTGAAGGAAACTAAGCACAAGTAGTGCTATTACTTTATGAGTAACAAAATTATCTAACAAGCCGAACATTTTCCAAACTCGATTTGCCATATTAACGACTAGCTTCTGCCAGCGGCTTCGCCAGCGTGGACCCTAGGGAACGTAGGTACTCCCGGGATAAAAAGTCCTTTCTCAGGCTCTAGACTATCTCTGTACCAAATTTCATTTAAATCGGTTCTGTAGTTTTGGCGTGAAAGCGCAACAGACAGACAGAGTTACTTTCGCATTTATAATATTATAGTAAGGATCGCATACTGTTGGTACATCGCATACGTGGCCATTTTATGAAATGGTCGGCCATTTCAAACCAAACCTCGTCGACGGGGCTCCTATTTCTGTTTGGAGGGCTGACAGGAACTAACATTCGCTGATTCTAGCTGGCATCCTTTTTTTTAACACGGGGAAATCCTCATGGATGTCCTCCGCCCTGGGGCGGGCGGAGGGGTCTGTCAGACTCTTACTGACTAAAACCACCCCGGTGTTCCATCTCTCACCCACGTCGTGGATCGCGAGAACTTGCGACTTCCGTAATCCCCGGCTGGTGCCGGCCCGCCTCTGCGGGCCACCTCGGGTCAGCGGGGGGAGTGAGGTGTTTGACTTCCCCCGCGACGTCAAAGAGGGGCGCACGGGAACACCTCCTATTAACTTAGGTAACCTATCCGAGTCGCCTAAAATTGGTACCCTAAGCTTTTTCAAACCTTACCTAACGTCAGCCACATCATCAAATGCCCAATTCTACGATATCTGAATAAAATTATTGCCTTGTGATAGTGATATATGTCGCTCATGATGCAACACAACTCACGGTATTGTTGGCATTATAATCTAATATTCACGCCTGACATATGGACGGAGACAATAAATATATGTCACGCTCAATATCATCTCCAAACGAAAGTCAGAATAGATTGACATTTCATTTTATAGCTTTCATTAGACGCTGCAATCAAGAAGTTGTAAATTATATTCATTACTCACACTTGTCTAAACATTAAATCAATATTACTAATTTAATTACTCTCCGCCAATGAATTTACGACTGTATTGCTAATGTTCTGATGTTTATTGGTAACCTCGATTTGAGTGTTTTGGTGAATAATTTTGTGGTCTAAATAAAATGAGTTATATGGTAGACATAAAACTCATTTTATTAACTCTCTGCCTGCGTCTGTTCCATCCATCGCTCGATCCATCGTAGACTTTGTCTCTGTCATCTCTGACCTAGACTAGCGTCAAGAGCAAACCCATCACAAATAAAAAAAAACTTGAGAGGTGTCAAGGGACACCCGGATGGAACGAAGTTCGGAGAAGTAATTAGTGAAGGAATTGTATTATTTTTTTTAAGTTGTAATAATATTTTTTTATAATCAATGTAAATTATTATAAGTTGTTATGGTGTACAATAAAGAATTAAGAATTAAGAAAAAAATAACATTGATTTACGTACAGATTTGGCAAGACAAAAAGAACTCACAGTCACTTTGGACACACAGTCACTTTGGACTAGGAAAAAAGAGAAATTGGTAAGGAGACGAAACTATCACCAATATGTAGTGCATTATGATTCACGCACGGAACAAATATTTGTATGTCCTACAGATAGTTTTTCCGGGTCTGGTTGTTTGTGTATGTGAGGTTATATGTATGTAAACGCACCCACGATACAGGAGGAATTCCTAGTGTGGGGCAACGTTTAAAAAAAAAGAAATAAAAAAAAAATCCGATCCCTTGCGCGCAATTGCGAATCGCAATTGGTGATTTTATTAGGGTTCCGAAAAAAAAGGAACCCTTATAGGATCACTCGGGTGTCTGTCTGTCCGTCTGTCACAGCCAGTTTTCTCCGGATCCACTGGACCGATTCTGTTGAAATTTGGTACACATATGGATTTTTATTACCCAAACACGGACGAGTTACGTAAATTATTAAATTTTTAGTATGGGGGTCACTTTTGGGGGTCAAACTAGAAAATTAAAAAAAAAAGCTTTTTGAACAATATCATGTGACATATCAAATGAAAGGGCTTACTGTGAGGGTTTTAATTATATTTTTTTCATAATTTTAAAATAAATGATTTAGAAGTTATTCAAGAAATTAGATGAAAAATGACCATTCGCCCCCTTATCTCCGAAGCTACTGAGCCTAAAATTTTGAAAAAAATGGAGATAATAGATCTTTACCTAAAGATTACAGGAAAACCTATTAGAAGTCTGTAGTGTTAAAATAACATGTTAAAAAAAATCAAATTCGTTCGGAACCCTTTGCACGCGAGTCCGACTCGCACTTGGCCAGTTTTTTTTTTTTCTTTCAACACGCTGTGCCAGTTTTTCGGCCAGTACCTATTTATTATCATGTTTGTTTTATGATTTATTAACATGTTGTCTGTTTGTTTGTTCCAGGACGTCATACACACAATCAGCACACCACACGGACAAGTACAGAGGATCGTCGTGTTTAAGAAAAATGGAGTACAAGCCATGGTTGAATATCCTTTACAATAGTACCAAGTTATAGTTGTAAGTTAATTGAATCGTAGACGGGAATTATTTGGGAATTTCTGCAGGAAAGCCAAGAAAATGCATTTTTTTACATTTTAGTCTTAGTAATGAATTAATGCTTAGTCTAAAGTTTTCTCTGTTTCTTTTTCCATTGAAATACCTGGGTGTTTTTTGGCACATGTTTGCTTTTTGACAAATAACACACATTTGAAAGTGTTACCAAGTGAAAACCCCAAGTTCAAACAATCGGATATTAATATTTTCATGAATTTTTTCTATAAATTTATTTTTATGATATTATGTCTCAGTTAAATTCGGGGGAAAACAGCATCAATCATTAAATTTTAGACAATTCAATAATTCAGTTTTTATTCTCATAATATCCGCTAAACGAAGAAATGAAATAAGTTAGTTGAAAATTTAAGCAGTTGGCGAGAAGTCAATCACTATAGGTAATTCAAAACTTGCGGTTTGTACCAATTACATACAATATAGAAAAATTTGTTTATTCTCGTCTCTCCAGTTAAACGGAACGAATACATTAAAATAAGATTCGTATATTTTTCTTTTCCTTGAACGAGGTCTCATTGCGAACGGGACCATAAGCGGAACGCTAGTTGTATCTACAGCTTACGCAGTGTTGATGTACAGTCGTTAACATTGATTCTTGATCATATAGTCCGCGGATTTATTAGGCTCCAAGAACGAATACGATCTTTGAGCAAAAAAGTGTCACTAAGCGTTGTGATTGCAAAAAATCGTGACCTAGCCATTTTGGCGCAACTTGGATGGATAGACTGTCTGTAACGTTGTTAAAATTTACAAAAATCCAAGATGACGGTTATCAAAATTTGAATAATCTTCTTCACAGGTGTCACATTCAATCAATCATTCCAATGGAAATATAACCATATAACTCTTTTGTCAATCATCGCTTACCATCAGGTGAGATAGTGGTCAAACGCGTACCTATTAACAGTAGTAAAAAAAGCAATCATCATAAATCATTTAATCGCTTCCGCTCCGCTCCCCGCTCGCAAAGGCACCTGCTATCAATCTCGAGATGCGCTACACCACATCGCTCCCATTCTGAAACCCGTAAAACTTCAACACATAAATAAACACATAGTTGGCATATATTCCACCTCGGCACTCGTTCACTGGGAGCCATACTTCAGGATTTTATGACTATTCAAATGAAAATATGGAGTGAAACGATTTAGCGTTTCTCCGTTAGTTTGAATGTTTTACTTGTCTAATTTTTATACAAAACTTACTTTTGAGTTGTCTTTTGGAGGTATGCGGAACAGAGATCCCATTGAAAAGGGAGGATCCTCCAACCGGACGGTTGTTGAGTCTGGTGTGGGCAACTGCCCGATAGTTGATATTAGGGCTGATGTATAAGTTCAAATCGCACGGTAAACTCTGCTTGCGCGATGCAGGATTTCGACGTAGTAGTTCGCTGCTAGTTGGATAGATGGCGTCGCGGTGCTTTTTGTTGCGATATTGATTTGCTCCTTGTCTCTTCCTGTCTTTGTTCATTTAAAGGTATTTTAACGCCAAACGGACTTACTCCAGTAGCTAGTTTGATTTAGCTTAGCCGAGCTAGTTTGCTTTAGCTTAGCTCGTTGAGATTTTCACATTTCAGAGCTTAGATGTCATAGTTTGTGATCTGCACACAGGGGAGCTGAGCTGCTGGGACCAGAAACCAATATCTTTCGCGCAGTATGCGCTCACGGTCGTCACAGCCGGTGCAATCATATCGCATGCAAGGTGTTGGGTTCGGTTCTCAAAAAAGGTTAAACTAATTTCACTTATTTCTTGGTCTACGACGCACTTTAAGAACGTCTTATGGCTACCACACATGGATTGATATATCAGAACGAACAAGTCTGCCCCAGTTATATCTAAATTCTTCTTCTTTTCGAGTCGATGGTGATTCTTAAATATTTTGTGCCCAGTAGGTGGCCACGTTCACAGCGGCATCAGTCGCATTCATCAGGTCCTCAGTGGTGCAAGTGTAAGGGCACTTGGTCTAAATTGATTCGTGGACACACCTCCACGAAACAATAGGCTTATTTAGTATTAATACCGGCGTAATATTTGATTCAAGTGGTAACCGCTCTAGCTATCGAAGATAATCGAACTTGAGGCTCAGACGAATCTGAAAGGAGAAATAGTCATGTGTGGTAGCCATTAGGCCTTAATTGCACACTGAATACTTTGGTTATCACCCGTGGGCATCTTAGATTATAAAACGTACCTAGGTGTTCTCACGACAGTATCTGTTATCACTTATCGTAACTAGGTACGAAAATTGATTTTTAGCAAAAACTAGCGGACGTCACGCGGTTTCACCCGCGTAGTTTCCGTTCCCGTGGGAGTACAGGGATAAATGTAGCCTATGTTACTCTCTGTTAGTGTAGCCATCCATTGCTGAAAGAATTTTTCAAATCGGTCCAGTAGTTTTTAAATTTATTCGTTACAAACAAAAATACAAATCTTCCCTCTTTATAATATTACATTTCAATCATTCATTTTTGCATAACTGGCAATATAATGTTGTAATCACTGTCATACAAAATGTTGGTAATTTAATAAATATAATAAAAAACGAAAGGCGCTAGTAAAAATGGCCTCAAGGCTGCTTAACATTTTGCATTCCTTGACTGTACATTACTTGAGCCTTATTAGCGACGTCTGGCTGATGGTGGCGTATGCGTTGGATCATTTGGCTCCCTTCAAAATGGTTGAGCCGAATGGTGCTAGCGCATGCGTCATGTTCGTGAACGGGCGCTGTCAGTTGGGACTGGTCATTTCTCAGTTGCCATGGTTTATTTTAAATATTTCTTTGAATTGTTCCTTTTTTCCCGGACGCCTTTATCCTGCTCGTCTTTTAAATCGTTCTCACATGTTTGTTTTCATTTCAACTTGATGTAAACAAAACTTTATAACAATTTATTCTTTTTAAAAGAGTGTCCGTGGAGTTTCTTGCACGTTCTTCTCCATAGAGATCTACGTTTTGGAACGTGCAAATAGCTTCATCTTTTTGGACTGACCGACCTTGACAATTCAAAAGTGCCTGTAACAAGTTGGGCGTCGAAGCAATCTGCGCGCCGTCATTCTATTGTAGGCGGGATTTGAGTTGACGTCAGCGATAACGGCGCGTGTACTTAAAACGACGATATCTCTGAATTTGTGTATGGGAGCTACATGAAACTTATGTTTTTGGAATTGTTATGAAATAAACTAATTTATTTCATGTGGATTAGTCCAGTTTTACTTTGTAATATATTAGAAATTCTAGTTTGAAGTCAGCGTTAGTGAAATTTTCCAGTTTTTTGTACATAAATGGATAGAAACAAAAAAATAAACCGTAACTTCAAAAAGTTTTTATATTATTTACATAAATACACCCTATTTATCATTAATCGATAAAAAAAACACACCTCTCCATACAATTTTTTTAAACCACAAGCTTTACAAAAAATTGCTCAAGTAGGACGACCCGGGCGCTAACAAAAAAAATGTGTATGTTTGTACTTCAGTTCCGGGCACTCTGTAAGCCAAGTGGCTTAGAGTAGTTTCTTATTACATAGTTTGGTACACTGTCTTATCACAGACTAAGTGTTACCTGTTAGAACTGTTTAGTTTACGAGTTATGAGTGACAATGCAAACACTTTAAAAAGAGCGATAAAAAAGACGCTTCCATCATTTGGATCACAGAGCAAGTATTATTGCGTTTATTTGAAATCTTATTTCACAATCCACATGATGATGATATTTACTAATAGAAAAACACATCACAAGGGTATGTTGCCTAGCAAAAACATTCTAGAAATCGACCAGCAAAATTAACAATTTGACGACAAAAACACACAACTTAAGACTAACATAGTATGGATACGACTCAATGTTGTTAAGTACATCTGAACTCGATTAAAAATTACTCTAAATTATAACTGACAAAATGAAATATTGCAATAGACTAGAAACATATGGAAAAAAAATGAAAAAAAAAATGAAAAAGTAAAAGCTGCAAAAAAAGACATCACAACAACCACCGCATCAGACAATCCACTAGATCCGCTACATCGTCACTATGAGAAATGCAAAAAAAAAAAACAGTCACATAATATACCATAACCTTCCTTTCAACTTATAAACCATAACTCTTTATTTGCGTCGCGCAGTCGGGTAAGTCTTATCCATATCTTCTAACGTCTTAGCAAAACCATTATGACGTCACGAATCCCCGGAGTGTCGAGCTATCCCTAGAGGTCGATTACGTGTAGGCGTGTTTTTGTTTTCAATTATACTCACATTTCTGACGATATTACTCAAAACAAATGCAATAGAAGCGTTGTTAATTAACATAGTATTGTAAATAACGATAGTTTGATAGGCATTAGTCGTATTTACTATTCTTAATAGATGAAACAAAACGGTCCCTACCGGTCGCTTGGCGCGAAAAATGGACGACGATGTTCGTTGAAATAAGTATTTCTTCCGGAATTTATGCCAAATACACAATCAAGCTATTAAAAACAGTTCAGTACTTACCGTTCCATGATTTTTCACTACGTTTCTAGTAAAACAACACTATATTCACTAGTAATTCACAGACAAAGCGCAGGCACAAACCAACTGTATGACGCGCAGAATGGTACTGGTTTGACGAGTTACACACGACGATTGTTATGGGTCAGATACCGTTTGAGTGACAGAATGTGTTCCTTGTCTTTTTCACGAGACGTTGGGCAAGTTAGAGCTCGATAGGCATAGTTTTCACACAAAAATAACGGTCAAAACAAAAGCGCGCGAACATCTATCCTCTAAGGATAAACGACATTTACCGGGTCTATCCCCTAGGGATATTCGACGCTTAACAAGGTAAATGGTTTATTTGAAATATACGATTTGATTTGATTTGATTCGACAGTGCGTTCACAGGTATTTTATCCCTGACAGCAACCGTATGGCAACAAGAATAAAGGTCACTGTAATGCAAATTCAGAATGAGTAAAATAAAACCCCGTACTCTAAAGACATCTTCTAAGTCGGTACTCGCATGCTTTATTTGATAACTCGAATCACTCTCACAGAACATCATTAAAAACGGCTCAGCAGTTTCCGACATTACAACTGAAACCCAAATAAACATTCAAAAATGTTTGGCTACTAAAAATCTTTATTATGTTTAGTTCAGGAAGTTTTACGACTGAAAGAAGAAGTGTTACGTGTTCTATATTATTATTTGTGTATGGGTTTTTTTATGAGGTTCACTGCACTGTAAACTTCTGAAATCTTTACATTAGTTCCACTAAAGGTGAAACAATACATTAGCCCAGTAGGTATTCCCGAAGGAAGTCAGTAAGAGTCTGACACACCCTTGCGCTTCACCCAGAGCGGGAGGAGTCATTTGATGATTTCCCATCCTTAAAAAAAAAAGGTATTCCCGAAGGAGATAAGCAGAGATTTTGAGAGAGAATTTGAATATATCTTCCATCGATTTTAGAAAGGGTAAATAAAGAGTATTCTTAGAAAAAAACAAGGTAGGTACCCTTTATCTATACTTCTATACTAATATATAAAGCTGAAGAGTTTGTTTGCTTGAACGCGCTAATCTCAGGAACTACTGGACAGTTTTGAAGTCAGTCAATTATTTCAGTGTTAGATAGCCCATTTATCGAGGAAGGCTATAGGCTGTATATCATCACGCTAAGACCAACTCGCTACAAATCAACAGGAGCTGAGCAGACGAAGTTGCGCGGGTCAACTAGTTTTTTACACAATGGTCACTGATTTCTCCGCCAATTATGGACAGATTTTCAAAATTCTTTTTTATTCGAAAGCCTATACTCCTGTGGTGGTCCCAAAGTCACCAAGTCAGAATCTGATGATTTGATCCCAGGAAAGTCAAGGGCAACCGTCAAAATAGGCACATAGAATGTTTTTCACATTTCTCCTTTTAATTTTTGTATTCTGTTCAAGCCAGCCACTCGCAGAATCCAGTTAAAAACTTGTACAAAATTATTATTCATTAATAATTATAATTAAGTAAAAAAACTAATCTAATAATAATCGCCATTAACTAATCCAATTATAATAAAATCGTAATAATTAATCGTTATAACATCTCAGTAATATTATAACATGTAACGTTTACGACATAGTATTTTATGGCACATTACGCGGTAAAAATATGGTGTTTTAATTAGTTATTAACTTCGTGGGCTTAAATGAGTTCTTTGTTTACTTTGTAGTTAGAAATGAAAATCAGTAATTAGCGGAGGAGTAAGTAATAATAACTGTTGTGCGTGGGTACATCCTTTTTTTTTTTTTTTTTTTAACGGGGGAAATCCTCATGGATGTCCTCCGCCCTGGGGCGGGCGGAGGGGTCTGTCAGACTCTTACTGACTAAAACCACCCCGGTGTTCCATCTCTCACCTACGTCGGGGATCGCGAGAACTTATAAGGCTTCCGTAATCCCCGGCTGGTGCCGGCCCGCATCTGCGGGCCACCTCGGGTCAGCGGGAGGAGTGAGGTGTTTGACTCCCCCCGCGACATCAAAGAGGGGCGCGCGGGAACACCACGCGCCGCCACCTCGGGTCCGGATGAATGGGGGGCGACGGACATCCCCAAGTCCGCCGCCCCTGAACCCATTTAGGGGGGCCGGAAGAGAGCAGCGTATGCCCTCCTCCGACGCCCGGTGCGCCTGCTGCGGGCCGGGAGAGAGGTCGAGATCTCCCTCTCCCTTTCCGCAGCCTCCTTCTGCGCGATAACTATTTCGCAGAAGGAGACCACCGCGTCCCAAGAGCGTGGGTACATCCTAGGGCAACATTTTCATAGACACGAATATTAACAAAAAGTTATCTGCACATATAGTCTATCTGTATCTTTATGCACGGTGCGATTTTAAAATAGTCATCTTACAAAGGTGGCCCACTTAATGTACCCTACATAAACTACCTCTAGGCGCGACTATTTTATTTTAAACTAGCTTTTGCCCGCGACTTCGTACGCGCATATCTCGTTTTTTCCCCGTTCCCGTGGGAATTTCTGGAAATCCTTTTTTAGTGCTCCCCTACACTTCACAAGGCACGTACATGCCAAATTGCAGCTTTCTACAACCAGTATTTTTGGGCTGTGCGTTGTCAGTCAGTAACGGAAGAATTTTATATATTACCACAATTCATTAAAATAATAGTACAATAAAAGTTAATAATGCATTAGAATTATGATAAATGTTTAATCACCGTTCCATTCCGCGCCGTCATTGAAACACAAGGCTCGGATGGCCCTAGCTCCTGGATGTATGAAACTACGCCATGCGTCATGATAATGAATAATATTTTTATATTTTTAATAATTCAAATGTTCATAAATATAATTCTTTTTAACGAGTGTATAGTAGAGTTTTAGTACCTAATTTCATAGATGAAGTGGGCTGCCGTTGTGAGAGGACTAAAATGGCACCGTATACAGGGTTATTTGTATAACACAAACAACCTCTTAGGCAGTGAAATTACACATGATTATAAACCACTTTTACTTTGAGAGCAACCCCGAAAACTCGAAAAAAGTATCAGCTGTTTCATACCAAAATGCAATATTTAGCCAATGAAAATGTAAAATAATAAACGGTTTTCTTTTCGAGTTCTCAGGGTTGTTCTCAAAGTAAAAGTGGTTTATAATCATGTGTACTTTCACTGCCTAAGAGGTTGTTGGTGTTTTACAAATAACCCTGATTAATGGGTGCCCATTTGCCCAAGGTTCAAATGCACGCCGCTATCAATTTCACATAAGGAGATGTTTCATTTTCGTCCATCAGATGTACATTTATCGAAAAAGTAAACTTCTCGATTATTAAAAACTAGTGGACGTCACGCGGTTTCACCCGCGTAGTTCCCGTTCCCGTGGGAGTACGGGGATAAAATATAGCCTATGTTACTCCCTGATAATGTAGCTATCCATTGCTGAAAGAATTTTTCAAATCGGTCCAGTAGTTTCGGAGCCTATTCATTTCAAACAAACAAACCTTTCCTCTTTATAATATTAGTATAGATTTAAGAAATTTTCCATTGGCCTCCCATAAAAAAGAAACTAAAACGAAAGTGTATGAAGGTCAATCGCCAAATACATTAAAATATCATCGCTTCAAGATATCTATTATAACTAGGTATGACTAATGTCGTTTTTTCAGAATGTTTTATTGTAAGAAATATTTTCCGTGATGCGCCTGAGCACTTTTCTCTTGCGCATCTGTGATTACGGATTGAGTTTCAAAGACTGTTCATTTGTTTTGGCTGATTTTAATATTTGACAGTCGTTTATGCGTCATTTAAAACAGAATATGTTTTTCTATCACTCTTTGAGCTTGTGAAATGACTACTTAGTGCTTTTTTTGCTTGCAATATGAGAAGAGGCATTTGGTCTGTATTGAGACCGGCTAAATCTAGATTTTTTTATTGTCTTTAAGTTTTAGGGTTCCGTACCCAAAAGGTAACCAACGGAACCCTATTACTAAGCCTCTGCTGTTCGTCCGTCCGTCCATCCATCCGTCTATCCGTCCGTAAGTCTGTCAGCTGCCATCTCAAGAACCGTAATAGGTAGACATTTGAAATTTTCAGTGTTTATTTTTATTGCCGCTGTAACAACAAATAATAAAAAGTAAACTAGATTAAAAAATAGAGGGAGCTCCCATACAACAAACGTGTTTTTGCCTCTCGTGTAGTGTATTATACTTTTTAGAGAAGGTTCTAGTTAATAGGTAACTGTTTAAATTCCCCTGGAAGCTATAGAAAATAATCTAATAGAAAAATACGCAATTTCGTTTTCAGATGACAAAAAACCGTCATCCAAGTGAGCGAATTCCAGCTATTTTGATTTAAAAGCCAAACTTCCTAACTGATTTTGATAAAATTTCTATGGGACCAATCGGGAAGTATATCCTTTCAGATAAAATAAGAAGTTTTCAAATCGGTTCATAAATGACGGAGTTATGAGATAACAAACCTAAAAAAAATACAACCGAATTGAGGACCTCCTCCTTTTTTGAAGTCGGTTAAATACACATTAGTGTAATTCCCTATGAACATTTATTTATAACTAGTTGACCCGCGCAACTTCGTCTGCTCCGCTCCTGTTGGTCTTAGCGTGTTGATATTTTTTTTTATCGATGGGAAATCATTAAACGACTCCTCCCGCTCTGGGTGAAGCAGAAGGGAATGTCAGACTCTTACTGACTAAAACCCATCCGTGTTCCTCCTAATGCCCGCCGCGTTCCAGGGCCTAGAAAGACTATAGCGTGATGATATTTATATAGCCTATAAGTCTTTCTCGATAAATGTGCTATCTAACACTGAAATAATTTTTCAAATTGGACCAGTAGTTCCTGAGATTAGCGCGTTCAAAGAAACAAACTCTTCAGCTTTATATACCTATTAGAATAAAAGAATAAGATATATGATATCTTCACCTGGCAATGCGCGGTGATGATAGGTGGAGTAAGGCGTTGACTGAGTGGTGTCCGCAGATAGGGTGAAGTGTCGCTCGTCCAGCATCAAGATGGGCAGACGATATTGTTGCCATCGCAGGTAGACCCTGGATGGGGCTGGCACGGGAACGTGGGGATTGGCATAAGAAAAGAGAGCCATATGCTCAGCTGTAGACGAAGTAGGGATGTACGTGATTATGATTTATTTATATCAAAACTAGCTTCTGCCGGCGGCTTGGTCCCTAGAGAACATACTCTCGGGATAAAAAGTAGCCTATATTCTTTCTCAGGCTCTAGACTATCTGTTTACCAAATTTCATTTAAATCGGTTCAGTAGTTTTGGCGTGAAAGCGCGATAGACAGACAGAGTTACTTTCGCATTTATAATGTTAGTAAGGATTGCCATCACGGGACGCCCAGGCAGGTGATAATTATTAATTATATGATTAATTCCAAAGTTCAGCGGCTTAGTGGAGGCATCACGACATGACAGCATCGTTTCCGTCACGGCATATAATATGCTTTTACTACCAAGCCACGCCAATTAAAAACTAAAAAGCAAATAAAAAGCTAATAAAGGTTATCTCACAAATAATTGAGTCGAAAATATAACCAACTAGCTGACCCGTGCAACTTCGTCTGCGTCACAATTTTCATTACTGCTCCGCTCCTATTGGTCTTAGCGTAATGATATGTAGCCTATAGCCTTCCTCGATAAATGGGCTATCTATCAGTGAAAGAATTTTTCAAATCGGACCAGTAGTTCCAGAGATTAGCGCGTTCAAGCAAACAAACAAACAAACTCTTCAGCTTTATATATTAGTATAGATATAGATATTGAACTGATCATTTCATACAAAAGTTTCTCTTAATTCTATTTCAAATATTAGCATTTGAATGTATGAAAACTATTCATATGCTATTAATAAACAGGCGAATGAAATCTATTTGAATGATTTACGGCTTAAATTGTTCAGTTCCTGAAAAAATATTTCTTTGAGTTATTAAAAACACGTGGGCTTTTGACAGGGCGCGTATCACACCGTACTGTAACTAGCAAAAAAATTGTCATGACGTTTATTGTGGGACTTAGAGTTGAGTGTACATTAAAAAAAATCAGGTGCACAATATGAAATTTTGAAAATATCTAAGTATGAGTGATTTTATTTAATTATTTATCACAACACTTCTATCATTACAGGATATCCCAAAGCGATAGGGTGGTACTTTGTTAGTTTACAAATTGTAACATAAATGGTATGCAGTTATTCTTGCGAATTCATTCAATGAACAGGAAAAAATGTCAATCCTTTCGGCGACTTCATTTAGTGAACGTAAGGCGCGAGTAACTGGTGCTTTTGGAAGTAAGTTAGTCCTGCCGCGTGGCACAGCTAGCAGCTGCAGCCGTCTCCGTCTCAGCACGTAGTTGTCGGGCACACACAGATTCACCTCCTTTAAAACCCCCTGATTTTTTATTTTAGCATTGATCAATTTGAAAAAATAAATGGTGAGAGCCATATCCCTTTTTAATTCTAATTCTAGATTGTTGTACCCAACCATGCCTAGAACAAACAATGTGGGGTACATCAATGGATAATAAGGATATACTCCATAAACTCTCATGTAGATACCTTATGAATTTATTTTGAATGCGTTCCAACATGAGACTGTATTTAGTTTCATGAGGTGCCCAAATGATTGCATTACACTCCAACTAACTCCGTATCAGAGCATTGTACAAGGTGGTAATAGCTTTAATGCCTTTGAACTCTTGAGAACGACGAAGTATGAAACCTAGGCTCCTGTACTTTCTTTTGCAAACTTTGACGATGTGATCGCGAAATGACAACTCCTTTTTTAGGTTTACTCCTAGATCACGTACAGTTTGCACCCTATTCATCGTTGCGTTGTCTAGCTCATAGTCATGGTGGAGGGGAACTTTCATGCGACTGAACGTTGTGATCGAGCACTTCGATAGCTTATTTTTCCTACTCCACTCGACTACTCTGTTCACATCATTTTGATAAGTTCATAATAAGTGGTCTTAATTTTGCAAATATGATAGATATAATTAACACTTTTAGGCACTTGTCTCACCGCCCGCCGGCGAGGAAGCGAGTAGCTATTGACTATTTGCTCGCTGAGGAAAGGGACAAAAGATAAAGATCTCGTGTGAGTAAAAAAGACACATACATTCATAGTTGATAGCTGGCTGTTCACACTGCCGGCGAGCGGCTCTTACCTTTAGTTGATCGCAGCGATAAGATCTACCAAAGGTTGTACTCGCTCAGCGACACTTGCTCGGCGATGCTCGCTTGGCGGTCAGAACTCACCAAACAGCGGTAATTTCTAAATATAGTGCGGCCGGGCGGAGCGATTAATGCGAGTAAAAGCCCGTCGCAGAAAAGCACCCGCTGAAAGCCGAGCGTCAAAACTATCGAAACTTTTCACACTCGCTACTCGCTGCTCGCCAACTCGTTTCGAGTTTGAAGCTTTACTCGCTGATCGCCGGCGGTGAGACAAGTGCCTTACACGTTTATTGTTTTCGTCAATTTAAAGTAGATGAAGCCGGTGTTTCTTAGTTGATGAGAAACATCGAAACAAACCCAGAGATCAATGCAATGCAATTGACAAAGAGTGTGAAATTACGAACACCGCGAACGATAGCTCTTAATTTGCCAAACAATTATTTGATGTGACTAGCTATAACAAAAAATACACTTGTGTTAAATAGTAATCAGCTTGTATTTTTCTATTACAAGTGCCACTAAAGTTGTAAACCACGTTTTGATTTATGAAACACCACTCTTAACGTTTGATTAATGACACATGTAAACATTAATAAAGTTTTGTTGTTACGTATGTAAAGCCATGTTACGCATTAGTGTAATACAAGGATTATTATTAGTCGACACAAGGCCGATGGAGCGGCGGCCCACGCTTTAGTTAGGTTACAATAAAGTTATATTTTTAATAGCTCTCATTAATTTTATGCTGTGAGATTTTTTGCAGTGTTTCTTGATATATTTTTGGACAATTTTTCTTAAATATTGTTTTTGTCTTATTGGTTGTTTCCGACTAATAAGAATGTTTTTTTTTTCATAAGTCTAGGATCAATAGGTTAGTTAAAACTGGAGCATCGCCAAAATACACACTTAGCAGTTTGAATTACACGCTAGCTACACGCTTAGCGTGTCGCGGGTTCGATTCCCGCACGGAACAAATATTTGTATGGCCTACAGATAGTTGTTCCGGGTCTGGCTGTTTGTGTATGTGAGTTTGTATGTTTGTGAACGCACCCACGATACAGGAGAAATTCCTAGTGTGGGGCAACGTTTTTAAAAAAGAAAAAAAAAAATTAAAATAAAATATTTATAACGGAAGGAAACTTAAAAGGAGATCGAATTTTTTTCTATAGGAGCTAGCATAGGTCCCAGTCGCCATTTTTTTTTTCAAAATCGCCGCGTGCAATGAAAGTGTGAAAAATAAAACATCCTTCTACTCATACCCGTTTTAGCGAGAGCCGCGATTTTGAAAAAAAAGCCTATGCCACTAAGCTTTACTTGCATTACTAATCATATCATAAAGGTTTTACATCCCTATATTAAATATTTACAGATATAATTCCTCCTAATCTTGAATTCCAACAACGAATCCTCAAAGTGGTATTAGTAATAAAATCTTTGTTTAATTACACTTTCTCCATATTTTTTCCAAGGGACTTTTATTCAAATGAGTTCGAAGTTTTCACCCAAATTGGAATATAAGTAGCGACGTCTGTGATTCCAGGGAGCGGACTTAGTGATAAGCGGAAGCTATTTAAAAAAATGTTTTGAATGATTAGTTGTACGAAATATAAGGTTTTGCTGTAGTGAATCCCAGTAGTCAAATCTACTGTTGACTTTACGGCTTAGGTACATTCGCCACATCGATTGCTAAGTATTACGATTATTAATAATATTTTTTTTACCGATTATCGTTATAAGACAAAGTAAGATTATAATCTTACTTTTTCGATACTTATAACTCGAGCATGGCGCAAAATGGCAATTATGGCATACCGTATTTTCATCGATCAACGGTATCTAACTAAATGATCAAAAACCCATAATTAAAATTTAGTACCTCATGATATAAGAAAAAATCGAAAGCTTATGAAAAAAAAGACTTTGTTCCTTGAAAAGTCAAAATTACCCACAGCTAAAAGCTCTGCGCCCACTGGTACAATGTAACCATCCCTTAACATATTTAGATTTAACTCGATTCCAGTAATGAAGTTGCCTGCCCGAACAAGGTTAATGAGGCAACGATGTGGCTATCCAATTAATTGATTTATTAGTTTAGTTAGCTTTGGTTAGGGTTTTAGTGGTAATGGCCAATGTTTAAACGGGTATGTAGCTTATTAATATGATGTGTTCATTTGTATTCGAATAAGAACTGTTTTAAATGTTTTAGTAGTACAAAAACTCATCGGTAATCGTGGAATATAATTGTTGCGCATATTTTTTGTTTTTGAAAAATGCTTCATCTTTTAGTTCCATCAAGTGTACATGCAATAACATCACGGCATTTTATATCCAGTCATTATTCAACATATTGGGCTACTGAGTCATTCCATCTTTTTTACCCAGTTACTGGGCTCTGTAAGTCAGATGAAAGTCGCTTCAGTTGAAATACTGGTATTCAGTTGCATTTTCCGGTTGACTGGAAGTCAACAGATCTCGACAGATTGACTGTACAGACCGCAAACTATGCAAAAACAAAATAACTCAACTCTTGCTCTGCTCCCAATGATGAACGAGGTGGTCGCAAAAAGCTAACAAAACTTTTAAACCGCTTCCTCTTATTACAATGCTCTCACCCTTATCTTTATTACATGAAATGGCCTTCTTTCAGAAGATATTTGAATAATACCGATGTCTCCCCGACTTAATCGTTCAATAACATTATGAGAAACGTAATCCGATCTTAGTGTCTTCAGACTTTTGTCTTTGTAGGGGCAGTCAGAAGTCAAATGAGTCCCTTTCAGGAATGTTGACACTTGAGAGTTTATTCTTGCTTAGAATCAAAAGCGCGGTTCGATCTTCTTTAGGTTAAGCAACGCTTGCAGAAGTCGGTCTAAGGATGGGTGAACATCTATTACAGATCCAGACTTCTCCGTGCCTCGAAAAGCACGTTAAGACAGTCGTTAGGTATAGTCAGAAGGCAGAAAATAGCGACACTAGTCAATTATAGCGTATATTCGTGACAATCTAAGAAGTCGGATTTGACATCTGAGTAGAGAGGGATAGAAGATCGTTTTACCACTAAGTGTGAAAGAGATTTATTTTCATGTCTCTTTCATACTTACTCGTGAAGCAATGTTGTATCCTGCTATTAAATCCGGCTTCATAGATTGTTACGAATATAGTTACCTAGTTACTGTGGGGGTCAGGTAACGAATATTATTAGTTACTATGGGGGTCAGGTGACGAATATAGTTAGTTCTCGTGGGGATCAGGTGACTAATATAGTTAGTTACTGTGGGGGTCAGGTGACGAATATTGTTAGTTACTGTGGGAGTCAGGTAACGAATATTGTTAGTTACTGTGGGGGTCAGGTGACGAATATAACTAGTTCTCGTGGGGATCAGGTGACTAATATAGTTAGTTACTGTGGGGGTCAGGTGACGAATATTGTTAGTTACTGTGGGAGTCAGGTAACGAATATTGTTAGTTACTGTGGGGGTCAGGTGACGAATATAGTTAGTTACTGTGGGGGTCAGGTGACGAATATAGTTAGTTACTGTGGGGGTCAGGTAACGAATATAGTTTTAGTTACTGTGGGGGTCAGGTAACGAATATTGTTAGTTACTGTGGGGGTCAGGTGACGAAAATAGTTAGTTACTCTGGGTGTCAGGTGACGAATATAGTTAGTTCCTGTGGGGGTCAGGTGACGAATATAGTTAGTTACTGTGGGTGTCAAGTGGCGAATATGGTTAGTTAGTTCCTGTAGGGGTCAGGTGACGAATATAGTTAGTTACTGTGGGGTTCAGGTGACGAATATAGTTAGAGTTACTGTGGGGGTCAAATAGGCGGTCGCTCCATGTAAAATACGTGTACTCCGGTTGGACTAGATGTCGACCCTGATGGCTAGGTAGATTATTGAATCAAATAACTCAAACATGCTAAACTAGAATCAAAGTGAGAGATTGTTGGAATAAAAATGTTTTGTAATGATTGATGCTGATTTAAATGAGTACATACAAAGTACCCAATAGAACACATACCCAGATTTTTTGTTGATTTTTTGTATTATAAATTAATGAAAGCACCTTATATTTATCTACATGTATCATGTAGATATTTTTACTTTTTTAATTCGTATGTTGTGTTTTTGTTATATTTTCCAAATGTCATGCAAACTATTTCCTTAACTCCTGGCCACAAGTTTGAAAGCGTAGAATCGGCCACAAGAGCTAAAGAAGCGCTACACGGCTGCGACATATACTCCGGATGCTGCACACTCAAAATAGAATTCGCAAAGGTACGTACATATCTTACTTACTTCTTTGTATATGTTAAGAAAAACTCGCCTTAAGTTCTAGACAAAGTGCCATGTTTTTGGGTAATTATCGAAATGCCAAAATATAAGGGATTTATCAGTGTGTTGATTGCGTATTGACCCATACATTCGTGACGTTTTAACAATCGCCTACGCCACACGACCGCTTACAGAATGTCATTTGTCTAGAGGTTCAGAGAATCACGTGGTTAGCATCAGTTCTGAAAAAATAATTGGTCCGCCAGCTTTAATAGTCTGGCATATTAAGTTTAGAATGATATCACTTAGCTAACGGCGCATTGTTATCTAAACCAAACGTGTAAGTAAAGTTCCAGCTGAAACGATTGGGGATATTTGTTTTGAAAGTTAGTAACATAACAATTTTGTGTTCTGTACTGGGCGATGTGGTCGCTAAGCGACAAAGCCCTTAATCAATTAATTAAAAAAAAAGAAAGAAAATGATGTGACCCATACACCACACCCAACAAACAGGGAAAGTTAAATAAAACATTGTAATAAAAATGGCAATGGTCGAGAGTTCAATTTCGACACATTATAATATCAGCCGAAAGACGTCCACTGCTGGACATAGGCCTCCCCCAAGTGTCGTCACAACAACCAGTCCTGTGCGTCTCGCATTCATCGTTACAATTATTTTCACTCATTTTAAATTATATCTATTAGTGTAAATCCACTACAAACACAAGCAATTAACTCAGTTCTAGGGACTAACAACGTTCATATAAAAATATAATACGATGAGCATATGGTTTTGACAAAAAAAATCTTATCAAATTCTTGTCACCTTTAGAAGCACGCACGTCTAGACATAATAGAGGTAGGCACACAAGTCTCGTCCATCGGTCAGTAACTCTATCCGCTAGGGGGCGCTAAGTGAGCTCTCAACAACGAAACGTTTGCACTAGTGTAAAGTTACCGCCACTTATAGGTATGACGAGTTTTTGGTGCTCTCACCCCACTGAACACGGAATCGCAAAGACTAGAAGCGCCGGTACCAAAAATTTTCGCGTTTGAGGAGCTTCATCTTCTTTTTCTTATCGTGTGGGCAATAAGGTGTAACGACCCCACACACCCTAGTGCAGCCTAGTGCTAGCTAAGTTATAACAAGCGCACGGGTCGATATTCTAGGTAAAGCAACGCTTGTCGAGGTCAGTGCGTAGCTGGAACCATGGCATAGGTACCGAGACTCTTCCGTGCCTCAGAAAGTATGTTAAATAAATAAAACACTTTTTACAAAAAAATATACTTCCGAAATTAAGGTTATTTTATTCTTTGTAGTGTTTTGTTTGGAAGTCGGTTATATTTTTTTGTAAAAAGTTTTTTATTTTTACTTTTAAGTGGTGATATTTGGACGACGTCTTCGTCAACGCAGAAATTGAAATAAGCAAAAAAGCTCATAAAATAAAAACTACTGAACCAAACTGAATTAAATTTGTATGGGACCAAATGGCAAGTATACTGCATCGAACTAAAAAGAATCACAGAAGTCGGATCAGAAACCTCGGAGTAATCGGTGTACATATATAAAAAAACTTGAGAGGTGTCAAGGGGACACCCGGATGGAACGAAGTTCCTTTCGATTAATTAGTGAAGGAATTGTAATAATTTTTTTTTAAGTCATAATAATATTAAAAAAATATATTATTAACAAATACAATGTAAACAGAAATAGAAAGACGAAACGAAAATAACTGGCTTGCTTTCTATGAGAGAGAGAGAGACAGACAGAGAAACACGCGCACGCCGCACGGCTTACAACTGTAGCAAAAAGTGTCGTTACAACTTTTCATATGATTTTTTTCCGTCTAGCCCCCTTTCACAACGCGCGATAAGGAAGTTCGTTCCAAAAAAAAAAAATACCCACCGAATTGAGAACCTCCTCCTTTTTTGGAAGTCGGTTAAAAAGGTCTCGGTTAAAAACAATCTTTAATTCGGATAAGCAATATCCATATGGGTTAGTAAACGAAAAGATAACTTATTCCTATGTTAGTAAACCTATAATCTACTAGCTGACGCGTACCCACTTCGTTGGACGGTATTTTTCGGGTTAATATATAGCCTATGACACTCGTAAATAACGTGGTTTTCTATTGGTGAGTGAATTTTCAAAATCGGTCTAGTCGATCCAGAGATTACCCCCTACAACTTCACAAACTCACAAACTTTACCTCTTTGTTATATTAGTATAGAAGTATAGATTTAGAGACAAGGATGTTCGAGATACATCTTCGAACAACATTATCTAACAAAGGAGAGTCGTACCTACCCGTTATGGTCTTCAGGATGGAGTTGGAGCTGACCCGCACTCTGTCGAGCAAAGAGGCAGATTTCTGTCTGACGATGGCGTGGAAGCCATCGACGTGTGCTTGTGCAAACATACCTGATACACTGCAGAAACGGGTCAGCCCCATGAACATCCTGAACCCGTTATTATATGTTAAACTGTTGATCCAAGCTTTTGTTTGTAGCTTTGACACACGTTCGATCTAACATCAGTATTGCCAAGGGACATTGTGTTACCTATTTACTGTGTTCTGGAAGTCAAATAAGCAGTCGCTACACGTAAAATAGGTCTGCGTCTCACCCCAAAGACGTTTTTAAGTGACAATGATTTGGTTTACTTTTGCTTTTAAAAGGCGGTGAATTTTAGGGGTTGTAATTTCACCCCTTATTAAAATAGAGGGGTTGTTTAATGAAATAACAATATTTGCTTAATGAATTCTGTTTGAAACGTAAATTAACTTTTTAATTATGTTATTGGGATGCTTTATTTAAATAATCGTATCAGCCAATATTTCTTGCTTATTCACCGGCGTGCGTTTATGTCGAGTAGTGATCAACTGACAGTCGAATGATAAGTGAAGTGAGCTTGACGTGAACTGTCATGCCACTTTAAATTCAACAGCTCACTTCAAACTCAATGCAATTCACAGTGAGATTTTACAGAATATACGCTAATGTATAAACGTAAACGAAGCAAAAGGAAGTATATGAAGATAGTACCAGAAGGCGTTGTGTATATTCTGCCTTATCCTTAAAACCTTTCAATATGATCACTAAAAGACCGTCAAAAATGGAACAGTTTAAAAAAAAGCTTATTTAATTTAACTAGACTCCCATCACAATCAGAACCAATCGAAACGAACCGTCCGAAGCAGACACGACACACAAAAGTAACGGTGTTCCAGCAAATTTTGCCTATTCACCCCTTTTCTCTGCCAGCGGGGATATTACGCGCGAAAAAAAAAACATGGCCGCCGCTACGCCCCGTGTCCGTGTAGCGGTGGAACGGTATGCTAGGGTTGTTGAGGTGGCCAGGTGGCTATAGTGTTTAGTGGCACTGCCCTTTTCTGTTGTAGGGGTGCAAATACAAGGAATCTAACCTTCTCACTAAAGAATTAAGGCAGTAATCTTATCACTTCGAAAAAGTTTCTCACATTTAAATTAATTATTTATTTATCATTTTCCTGATCTATATAAAATGGCATTCTGCTTCAGTTATTCCACTTGTTGCAGTGGTTGGTACCGCTGTTTATTCACTAAAGTCCTATCCTACGTCCTACTTATATTAAAAATGCGAAAATTTGTGAGGATGAATGGATGGATGTTCGTTTATTAAATTACAGTGTTTCAAGTACCAATTTAAGAAGTTACTTATGCTTCAACAACTGTCATCTTGAGTTTTCTTTTTTTTGTGTTGCTACACTGTACTGTGTTTTTTTCGAATTGGTACCATACGCTTATAGGCACCATGAGCCGAGCAGAAAACAAAAAAAAAATTTTAGGTAAAAAAAATTTTTTTGGGACTTGCAAAATTTTTCCATAACAAGTGGCTCTCGTTACGGTAAAGTTTCGACCCTACCTCAACTATGCAAAAAATACGCGAATTATTGGGAATTCTCAATACTCGGGCGATCCAAAGTTTTTGCTGTCGTTAGATAATTCGTTGTAGTTTGTTGTAATTTGTTGTTGTAATTTGATATTATTTAGTGTTTGTTTCTTTTTATTTTCGTTTTGTTAGTTTTTAATTTTAGTTTGTTTTAGTGGTTTTTTATTTGATTTTTTTCGTGTTTTTTTAGTTAGTAAGATTTAATTTGTTTAATTTTTTAGTCTTAGTTTTAATTATTTTCTTATTAGTTTTCAGTTAGTTTTAAGTTAGTTTTTCTTAGTTTTAGTTAGTTTATTATATTTGTTTATTTGCAAAAAATATGGATCCTTTCCAGCTTATTTTGGACAGGAATTTTAGTTTGTGGAATTATGCAGCCAATATTTCCACAGAGGAAAGGGCAATTGAAGCGGCGAAAAAGTGGCTGCTTATACCAGCGCAAACGCCGCGCTGCCCGTCGTGCAGGCGGCCGATGAATGCGTAATGTAATATTAATTACAAATTGGGGTTCAGATGGCGTTGTAGAAGGGCAGGCTGCAATGTCATTACGTCTCCATTAAAAGGGACTTTTTTTGAACGTAGCAATGTGTCAATTTTGAACACGTTGAGACTTTTGCTGCACTTTTTTAGAAAAGACCAAGTGTCACAGGCTGCTAGAGACGTAGGAGTAACCCGCAAAACAGCCATTCAGGTATACCACTACCTACGTGAGGTGTGCGAGGTGGCCGAAGCTCATGACCGCGAAATGATCGGCGGGGACAACGACATTGTAGAGGTCGACGAAACCCACCTTTATACCAACAAATACCACAGGGGCCGATTATTGCAGCGACAAACGTGGTCTTTCGGATGCATAAGTCGGTTAACAAAAAAAATTCACGTGGAGCTTATACAAAATAAAAATAGGACCACATTAGATCCAATTATCCAAGGTAATGTTAGACCTGACTCTTATATTATGTCTGACCAGCACCGATCATACATGGGCGTGCACTTGAGACTGGGTATGCGTGGACATTCCAGTGTCAACCACAGCCGACAATTTACGGCAGGGACTGTCAGTATCCCTGTGGATCCCAGCCTTGGGATCCCAGTACCAGGCACAAATAACGTTCGGTGCGTGGTCCACACAAATACCATAGAGCGGCAATGGCTAGAATTAAAACGTCAATGTCGCACGTGTAGGAGTCAGCGGCGGTTAAAGTGGTACATGGGCGAATACATGTACCGGCAAAATATTTTAAGAAGCCTACCCACGGACGCTGCTAGGTTCCGCCGTTTGCTGCGTGACATACACCGATTATACCCAGGACTAGGAAGGAATGGTATTAGAATAATAAATTGCCGATGTCGGCCTACTTGTCCCCGTCGATAAACTGAAGTAGCCTGGTACTGCATGTTCACATAGTAAAGTCTAAATATCGATGCCCCTTTATTTCATTCACCTCACCTCTAGCGCTTCAACATGTGTCCTGAGGTCTTTTTAAAAACTTTTTTTTCACCAGTTGGGGATGACTGTGAGTGAACTACTCCTTTCAGTAACGGCAAGAAGAACCTCCTAACAACGCGTTGACGTAGAAAAAAAGTGAAATAGCTTTCTAGCGTTCCAAAAAAGGCTTTTTGATATCTTTTATCCGCTGTTGCACACCTGTGTCGCATCCAGTCATTGACCTCTACAATATTCATAATATCGAGCCTATCAGTCACTAATTTATTTCTTTCGCAGTTTTGTTTTTAGTTTCTATAAAATCGTAATAAAACGGCCCCTTTTCGTATGTCGCCCCCCACCCTAAACTACGCCCCTGAGTCACTGCATAAATTGTTGCGTCCTAAGCAAAAACTTAGGTAAATTGTTATTCCAGTTTTTATCCGAGCTATACAATTTTGGAAATATGCCTAAAGCATTTTATAAGCCCCTATGCGTACTCGAGGTAAAAGTCGTCCGACACGTATAATTTTTTTTCAATATTACGTGGGTTTTTTTCATCGTCTCATACTTTGCTACTAGAGCCACCACTGGACCAATTTTTTTTTTGTTTTCTGCACGGCTCATGGTGCCTATAAGCGTATGGCATCAACTTCCAAAAAAACTTTTTTTGAAAAATTTTCTAAGTGTTTGCCCCTAACCGTACTCAAGGTGAAAAGTAAGGAGAAATTTTCTAAGTCCCAAAAATTTTTTTTTTTGTTTTCTGCACGGCTCATGGTGCCTATAAGCGTATGGTACCAATTTGAAAAAAAAAAAAATTTTTTGAAAAATTTTCTAAGTCCCGCGCCATAGCGCCCCTAAGGCTACACTCCAACCAAATAATTACTAACCTACACATCCATGATAGTTTAAACTTATTAGCAGAGGATCCTCGTTAGGTACTACTGTAAAGGACGTTCAGGAAGACCACTTTCGAATAAGAACAACGTCAGTTATCGTTTTCACAATTTAGTTTAATTTTCACATTTAAATCACACAGTAAAATATTTCAACATATATTAATATTAAGCACAGAAACTAATTGTAGACAACCTTTTAGTCGGACTGCTGTCGAACGAATGTGTCGCCCGCTATTCCATTACTCCCCACCATAACTCCCACTCCTTTGCCGGTAAGGCGGTCGTTTAACGTGCGAGTCAATACAACAACTATTAAAGTGTAACAGCTCGGCCATCCGTTCCACAACGAGTCCCATCGTTGGATGGTTTAATTTTGTCTATTAAACATTTTTCTTTGAGTATATAATTACAAGATAACTATCATTTATAATATATTTTCATTGGGATAGAAATCATTAAATAATTTTCGTTACAATAATTAACATAATAATTATTATAAAACTAGATGTATAACAACTGAAAAATCACGTAAAATAACTTCTTAATCATACAAATTTTACTTATCATACTTTTACTAGAATCTAAATACAGTCCATAACATTGACTAACACTTTCACGTTTACTAATCTTTACCTACCACCAGTCCATGACCTTGACTGGGGCCTTTAAGCGTCATAACATATACATTGATCGGTTACCTTGACCAATGTAAAATGCGTCTTTTAGGATCACCATCAACATTTCGTACTTTTACTTGATTTAACGTATGGTCCATGACCTTGACCAACGCCTTCACTTTGATTGGTTTTTACCTACCACCAGTCCATGACCTTGACTGAGGGCTTTAAACATAACGTATACATTGGCCGGTTACCTTGACCAATGTATACGGAACATATGGAGACACAATGAACCATGACCCAGTCACTGTGAATCCCTTTAAGCACCATAACATAAATGCATTGGTCGGTTACCTTGACCAATGTAAAATATATGTCTTAGCATCTCCATCAACATTTCTCACTTTTACTTAATTTAACGTATGGTCCATGACCTTGACCAACGCCTTCACTTTGATTAGACTTTTACCTACCACCAGTCCATGACCTTGACTGGGGGCTTTAAACATCATAACGTATACATTGGCCGGTTACCTTGACCAATGTATACGGAACATATGGAGACACAATGAACCATGACCCAGTCACTGTGAATCCCTTTAAATAAATTACTTTGAAACTTTGTCTTTTATAACTCTCTTATGCTTTATTCATCTTTCTCACTTTCTTCGTCCCTCTTATTACATTCGTCTTTCTCACTAACTTCACCCTTCTCACTACATTCATCTTTCTCACTACGTTTATCTTCCTCACTACGTTTATCTTTCTCACTACGTTTATCTTTTTCACTACTTTCATCTTTCGCACTGCATTCATTTTTCTCACTACATTCATCTTTCTCACTACATTCATCTTTCCTACTACATTCATCTTTCCTACTACATTCATCTTTCTCACTACATTTATCTATCGTGCTACATTTATCCCTGTCGTTACTTTTCACTTGTTGACTCAGAGTCAGAAGCAGGAGGGGGTATTCTTGATAACAAACCTATCATTAGGAAGGACTTTTCTATTAGGGTACGGTAGGGTCCTCTACATTCAACATCCAATTTCTTGAATTGAGCCTCAAAACCCGTAATCGCTCTAATCACCTCTACAAGATCTTCGGTTGTGAAGAAAACACCCCTTTTCGTCAAATATTTCCTTATCATTATTTTGTTGCTGCTGTATCAATTGTTCAACATCTGACCTCATGTTTAATTATTTATTTTCCGAAGTTTGCATTGAATTTAGCTTGAGTAGGCTTTAAGATATTTATACCAAACTAGCTTTCGCCCGCGACTTCGCACGCGCATACCCCTTATTTTTTTCTTTCCCGTAGGAATTTCTGAAAATCCTTTCTTAGTGCTCCCTTGCACTTCCCAAGGAACCCACATGCCAAATTTCAGCTTTCCAGGACCAGCAGCTTCGGCTGTGCGTTGTCCGTCAGTCACTCAATCAGTCAGTAACGGTTTTATATATTAAAGAATAACAGTTCTGGGGGGGGGGGGGCAGGAGGGGAGTTTTTCGAAAGCAAAATGCCCGACATCGCCGTGATTATTTCTTAAAATCTGCCACTGGGCGCCTTTGGGTACAACCCAACGTAAATTGTCTAATAAAAAGGACATCTAAGATATTACTAACGTTATACTTATAACCATGATCGCTCTCGATGGAGAATCTACTTAGAGAATCGACTTGTGCCATTTTATCACCTGACCTAAACTCAATTTCACAGTCTAACATCTCCTGGACCATTGTACGTACGTGTCTGCGTTCCGTTTGTGACAGCCTATAAGGGCGATAGACCACTGGTTCAGAATCCTTGAGATTAATCACCATTTCAGTTGTTTTAGTAAACTCAAAGTCCTTTAAGTTCGAAGGAAAGCAGTCTTTATATTGGTCCTGTAATTGTTTTAGAATTCCTATTTGTTCAGAAGTAATACTATCCCCACACTTAAATGGTGATTCATCAAAGTCGTTCGTAAAATTCCTGAATAGTATTAACCTGCAGGCATCTGTCTACACTTTGACCTCGTATTACTAACTCATCCTTTCGGATACCTATATTATTATTAACATTTAATTTTTGCATAAGAATATTCACAAGACCCAGTTCCAATTGATATTCACCTGGCAATAAATAATGTTCTGAACCCAGACATCCTCTAAACGTACCATGAAAATCAACTTGGCCGGTAGAATCATACGGATACTATACCGGGATTACTCTAAAATCACCCGCAGCGATATTTGTATCAGAGAGGTTAATTAGGGGAAACTTGATGCTATCGCTGAGTGGAGTTTCAACCTTTTGGAATATTACATCAGTAGCAGTCTTAATAATTCTTATAGATGGCCATTCCGTGTATGTGTGGCCCAGTAATAAAGGAAATTTATAAGTTCATCGTCAATTACTTCCACATCGTTTTTGCACAACTCCCTGAATTTCAATATTTACATAAGCTAAACCTAATGGTTGATATGGCACATTACCTTAAGTAATGGTGTTTGTACAGTTTACCATTTTATCCTTAATTCAAGAGCGTCACTATGTCGGAATAGGGTACCATCGCTTCCGAGGTCAACATGACATTCTATAACACAGTCATTTAACTGTATGGGCATCTTATATTTACAATTAGTTCTTATATATATTTCTTATATTTATATATATTTATTTTACTCATTATTTGTTTGCATAATCTGTTCAAATATATTCGTGTATTACTTTATTAATTTAAGTATAAATTACAGTATTTTACTGTATGTTTAGTTACCTATATATATTTATCTTTGTATTAATTTTAATATTAATCGCGTTTCTGGTTTTTCTTTCAATCCACATATCACCTACCCCTATTATTCTTTGCATTACCCGAAGGTTGACCGGTAGAAAATGCCTAAGGCATTAAGTTCGCATCTGTACATCTGTGTGTGTTTATTAAAAAAATAAATAAGATTGTTGAGTGCTATTTATTAACATGACAGTTTTAGTGGAAGATTCGGAAGCGTCACTCGTATACTTTATATTTGGACAATTATTCTCTAAGTGCCCTAGCCAATTACATTTGGTACATTGTACTTTAGGTTTAGAGCATTTAAAGAATGCGTGCCCTGTTTCCTTACTTATAGCATGCAACGCGACTATACCTAGTACTCGACTGGTCATTATTAGAGTTAGGTAATACGTTTTGTGTGTTTTGAGTTACTGTATGTTTGTCTTTATACCTATTCTAGGAATTATCAGGAAGAGCTTTATTTTGTCCAATTTTTACAGTCTTAAAAAACTTTAAAACATGTTCAGGTTCCGCAAACTCGACTGCTTGAGCACCTAACCTTATTCCACGATCGTCAATACTATAATAGTAATCAGCAATTAAACAATCAACAGCACGTTTTCCAGTAATATTACATCGGTTCAACAGGTTTATTTTAGAATAATAATATGATTTTAACGTGTCCCCATATCGAACTCTCAGACTTAACATTTCATTTAGTAAATCCGCATAGTTCTCCCGGGTTGGACCTGTAGATTTTCACTCAATGTTTACGTCAAAATAAGGCGGTGTTCCGGGCGTCCGCTTATTGCAAGCGTAATATGACCCGCCGCACAAAAAACCTTATCTCTCCACTCACAAATCAGCTATTCACACACTTGAAACTATTTTGGGTTCTTAAATGTCGACACTATGAATTACAATGTAAACATTATTCTTATTAAAACTCGAAATATAAACATTTTGTATTGATACGAGAGAACTTGCTGAAAGCAGTTTTGTTGTTCTATTATGTTGAGTTCTGATACAATTGTTGGATCAATTTACTCGTAATTTTGGAATTTAAGTCATAAAAAGACAAGTACCTAATCTAGTGATAATGTTGTTTTATGAGATTTGTAATCGATTTTCGCAATATTTAAACTCAAACTTCATAGTGCGCGGTGACGTCATTTTGAATTACGTAATGCATACTTTTGTAAACAAACATCAAAATTATCCCAATAAGATTCCAATAAGAAATGTTTTTAGATTACAAGCCATATATTCATCAACTCATTTTTAACTGTATATCGTTACAATATGCCACTATAATTCTGCAATATCAAATTACTTACATACAGGAAGAAATCGGGTAACTAGCATTTGTTTCGTAATTTTCACCCGGTTATTAGACTTTTGACGTTAAATATTAGTTGAAAATGAACAAGAACGAAGTAAATTATGAATTTCTATCAATATTTGGCTTACTTTCCACAGAAAAACACGTAAAAATAGAAAATTTAAGTGCACAAGTGGAACAGACGTTTGGGTCGAATTAACATTCGCATTATGTAATGTTGTCAAGCATATTTTTTTTTTGTTTCTGATCGTGTCCACAGTCGAAAAATATTATATACCACAGAGTTCAATCGTTTAAATACGAAAATAAACCGTAAAAAGGATAAAATAAAGTTTTAAATCAGTTGGGTCGGGTGGAGCCAAAAGGTTCCACATGAGTCTCAACGGTAGACGGCCCAAATGGAACGCAAAGCTTCCACTGGAACGCGAGGTGGTTAAGTTTATGCTTCCATTCCTCACACGAGAACAATACTGTAGGTAATCCCTGATACCAAGATTTGGCTACCCCACTCAACTTTGGTAAGGCATAATGAATCAACTGTCTATCGTTCCATCCATAAATGTGAGCGCATCCTTCAATCTTATTAATCCATGCATCCATCGTCTGTTCTTTGGACATTGGGTCGTATTCGGGTATAACATTATGGAGAACAGGAAACTTATCACGTTCACCAACATTCTTCATATCTTTCACGATTTGGACAAATTGTTTCAACAACATATTTTGGCTAACGTACCTGCGAGAACGTTTTGTTTGGCCTACGTTCACTTCCATTTGAAGAGCTACTGCTAGGTTCCCGCCGCTTTTCCCGTCGCCAACGGCTTTCTTGGCGGCGACGGGATGCTTGTTCGTCATTGCTGCTACTAGAACTGCTCAGCGAGCGTCGACTTCCTTCACGGCGACCCCTTTTCCAAGCTCTCGGTAACTCCGGTGTGCCACTTCGGGTTGCTTTACTTCTTGGCATATTTATCTAGGGCTCACACATTTTTTTTTTTTTTTTACTTTGGCGCAAGTAGGGCAATTAACAGGTGTAATTGCCCAGTTATTCCACTTCTGAGATGTAAAGGACGTTCAGGAAGACCACTTTCGAATAAGAACAACGTCAGTTATCGTTTTCACAATTTAGTTTAATTTTCACATTTAAATCACACAGTAAAATATTTCAACATATATTAATATTAAGCACAGAAACTAATTGTAGACAACCTTTTAGTCGGACTGCTGTCGAACGAATGTGTCGCCCGCTATTCCATTACTCCCCACCATAACTCCCACTCCTTTGCCGGTAAGGCGGTCGTTTAACGTGCGAGTCAATACAACAACTATTAAAGTGTAACACTACTTGACTTAATAACGATATTCCCCTTTTGCTCGGTTTGGGTTCTCTTCTGAGCGTGTTTGTCATCTATGAACATAGTTATTTACGCCCCTCTCACATAATACACACCAAAATGACTCACAAATAACACTATCCAACACACAATCTAACAACACTGAACACATAACAAAACTCACTTTAAATACAATATACTCTTACTCTAGCGGAAACAATATTACGTGTATTGCACAAGTCAAGAACATTATTGCATAATAATGTTAATTACGCATTCCTTCGTTTGGCAGCCATATTGTGGGCGTGCGCATTGCATGGATTATTGGTTTTTAGTTTTTGTTGTCTTTGGTGCGCACAGATAACATAGCTTTTTTTTTAGAGTTGTGCGCGCCACTGTTAGTCGGCCTTATTCCACCGTCTGCACAATAGACTGTTGCCATCTCTTTTATTATATTTTACCCTTATAACTTTATTTTTCTGTTTATTTGTCCCGTTTAATTACTTTTTATGCTGCTCCGATCGACGTCATACTCAACGCCGGCTGTCGCTGAAAACCAGCGCTGTGGCTCTGTCTCGCACACGGGTCCTAGCATCATGCTGAGCGATGGCCGTTTTGCGCGAATGTGACGCATATCTTCCCAACTGTTATAAAATTGTAATTTTGTTTTATTTAATTTTTTTGGTATGCGTCATGCTTGGCGCAAATAAACGCTTTTTCTTTCTTTCTTTCTTTCTTTCTATTACTCTTTCACGTCAGAACGCCTGAAAGGATTTTCATGAAATTTGGCACAGAGGTAGATAACTAGATAATATCACGCGAGCGAAGCCGCTGGCAAGCTAGTGTTTTTATAAAGCTGCCTACATCAGGAACAAGTAGGTTTTTAAGTATTCTATTCACTAGATGTCGTGTCGTTACATCAGGCTGTCTCTTTCAGTCAGGACTATCTCTATAATCATAGTGTTATATACCCCCTACCTAACAGTTAGGCAGGGGGCTTCATTTGACAGCATTGTTCGAAATAGCCAATCTTTTTATTGAACTTCCATTCTCCATAGGAAAGGAAGGATCCAATGAAGTTTTTACAATCAATGTGATCACATTGCTTTTCGGTTTTGACAATCATAGAGCCGGTAATTGTGCTAGGATTGAATTACGGTTTAAGATAAGGAGTAAAAATAGGGGGCGAGTCTGCCCGATTTTTGGGGGCATTGTTTGTTAAAAAAATTAATGATGATTTTTTTAATAATCATATGTTCGCGTTTAAGAATCTCACCTGATGAAATGCGGTGATGTGATCGACGATGGAGCATGTTTTGTGCGATGTTTGAACGTCAAACGTCAACATACATACATTCAAACCGTCCAAGAGATGAACCACGCACAGTAAAGGCTTTAAATTTTTTCCACTATCCTTTTCCCTACTATGGAGTCGGTTTACAGTCAAACCGGATTCAGCTGAATCCATCCAACTGGCTACGGAACCCTAAAAGCTCCTGTATAAAACGGATTTCATACGAAAGCGTATCGCGGCGGACCACACAACAGTTCTATTTAGCAATTCAGAAAAATGAAGATCTCGGCAGTTTACCGACACGCGCCGCGGCGATCCAATAAAAAAAAGTCGTTCCAATTCGAATTTCGAATGCGAGCTATTTGCTTGACAACCGTCGCACTGTTTGGACGTGTGTCGCGATCGTAAGAATCGAAATTTTCCGTTTAATTTTGTGTTTTCATTTAAAATTGGATTCATATTCGTTACTGTAAAGAGTTGGATTCGATTGGTTACGGCTTTTAAGCTGGCTCCGTGGCACAGTTTAAGTCTGTTATAAAATTCGTTCATCTGACTAGCTTCGACAAATGAAATATTATATTTATTTCTGATAAATGGTTAGTTATGAAATTAATCATTAGAAGCTCAGAGTTTCGAATACCGTCGGCCTCTGAGAAGAAACACCACAACAAACTGACGTAACACATTCTCTTTTAAAGTCCTGACATTCTGTCCGTCCAATCTATACTAATATTATAAATATTATAAAGCTGAAGATTTTGTTTGGTAGAACGCGCTAATCTCGAAACTACACGTTAGAGTTGAAAAATTCTTTTAGTTTTGGATTGCCCATTTATCGAGAAAGGCTATATAACATCACAATACGACCAACAGGAACGGAGCATTCATGAAAAATGTGCCACAAACGAAGTTGCGCGGGTGAGCTCGTCAACCAGGACTTCGCGAATTTCATGTTATATTTTCTTTAACACCAGTGCAACTACGGCCCTATTCAACAACTAGTCTAAGCAATGCAATTCTATCATTTTATCATATTCTTGGCCCAAGTTACAAGCTTTCGCGTCTAACCTGTTGTAACGAGTCGCTAAAAGCTCTTGTGTTTCAAGAGGTCGGTGTAAGATGCACGTTCCTGTGCGGTTGTAGGGTTGCTACTGTTATGAGGCATACAGCGAAAATCTGTTGAGGAATACACAAAAACCTGTATAACATCGCCATCTAGTCATCTTGATTGATAACCTAAGCCTTTTGTAATAGGGTGTTTTGTAATAGGGTGTTTTGTAATAGGGTGTTTTGTAATAGGGTATTTTGTAATAGGGTATTTTGTAATAGGGTATTTTGTAATAGGGTATTTTGTAATAGGGTATTTTGTAATAGGGTATTTTGTAATAGGGTATTTTGTAATAGGGTATTTTGTAAAAGGGTATTTTGTTATAGGGTATTTTATAAAAGGGTATTTTGTAATAGGGTATTTGGAATAGGGTATTTTGTAATAGGGTATTTTGTAATAGGGTATTTTGTAATAGGGTATTTTGTAATAGGGTATTTTGTAAAAGGGTATTTTTTAATAGGGTATTTTGTTGAAAAAGCAAAATAACAAATTTTGAAAAATCCCACGACGGTTAAAACGTAATTGAAAATGGATAAAATAACTTAAAAATATCCGACCTAAAGAATTTATCCGCATCAATCGCGTGGCAATAACAGATTCAACTACCTATTAACTTAATAAAAAACCCAAGAATATCCGTCGGGGCCTTTTTTTTAGGATGGGAAGTCATCAAATGACTCCTCCCGCTCTGGGTAAAGCAGGAGGGAGTGTCAGACTCTTACTGACTAAAACTCATCCGTGTTCCTCCTGGTGCCCTTTGCGTTCCAGGGCCACGGGGACTCTTTCGAACAAAGTCCGCAGCCATCCGTCGGGGACTGCCATCACTATTTTAAATTTCAACATAATAATAATAATTTATTCAAATAAAACGTTTACAAAAAGTGTACAAGTAGTACACAGTAATGAGTTATCCATACAATTATAGTGCCTAAAACTAAACTAAAACTAAGATATTATTATAGGTGCAAGTAATGGTTGTTCGGAATTGCAATGTTAGGTAGCGACCAGCCCGATCTAGGTTAATTTAAACCTGTGTTTCAGGCCATCAACATAAATGTGAAGAAGCAATAAAATATCTCCAATTATTCACGTCCCTATAAAACTGCAAAAAAAATAACTAGTTAATTTAATGACAGCCAACATTTTAAAATAATCGAATTACTGGAAGAGTGTCCATTAGCGCTCTAATGTGGGCCATACACGTCCGAATAATTTGATCAAACGGGCTGGTTCAAACTGTTTGATCAAATTGGCATGATGCATATTTGATGACTTTTGACAGGCTCGTCGAGTCGAAGCTCCAAAGTCTTGAGCATCGACGCCGAGTTGCTGGCCTGTCAGTCTTCTATCGGTTGCATTTTGGGGAGTGTGCGACGGAATTGCATGATTTAATTCCGCCAAGCCCGTTCCATCATCGGACCACAAGACGAACGGCGATGCGCCACCGGTACATGGTGGACATCCCACCCACACGCACAAAACGTTTTGGGAACACATTCATAGTGCGTACAGCTAAGGAGTGGAATTCCCTGCCAGAGTCTGTGTTTCCAGATAGCTACAACCTGGGAGTCTTTAAGACAAGAGTGAATAGGTTGCTTCTAGGCAAACGTGCTCCATCTTCGACCGCATCATCGCTTACCATCAGGTGAGATAGTGGTCAAACGTATGCCTATCTGTAGTAAAAAAAAGAAAGCAAAATAAAAATAATAAAAAATACAAATCGCAAGATTCGACTTTTTTGGACGTGGACAAACGAGGCGTTCCTGAAATACCTTTATAAAATCTTTCAAAGGCGACACGGCAACCGTGACTGTGTACTATTTCCATAAAAAGCCTTACAAAAACCTTAAAAAAAAAAAAACATAATGTAACTTTTTGGCACGTGCCAGCCCTGACAATTGGACCCTTATACAATCGATCTGGGTTCCGTACACAACATAATAGGGTTCACAATAGACCGCTAAACGTTCCATTATTGTCACACCCCTCTTCTATGGGACATTAATGGGATATTTTTGGGGTGTACAGTATCCTATACAGATTTATAATGTCAGTCAGGTGGGGGTCAAAAATGTTGTGTAATTCCTTTCACAAGGAATAAAATTACACGCAGGTTCTTATAAAAATAATCTGTCACTGTAATAAATAGGGTTTTTTTTTTGGCTGACGCCTCTGGATTTGGGCAAAAAAACTTAAAAATTATGTGTTTTTTTTTTGCCTATTGATCATAAAACTATACTAATCTCCCTCCTCCGATTTTCTTTTCTAATTATATTATTGCGGGATCCAAGACAGTTGAATCGTCTCTCCGGGACTGGTCGTGCATCATTGACTGGGCGTTTTACTGGTGGTCGCCACTGCACTTTCAGAAGTTGCAGTGGACGGGGATGTGAGTGAGGCGGACTTATCCAAAAAAAAAACATTCAGTTTGGACACCTATATTAAATGTTAAAAAAATAATACTGTGTTACAATTTTTATCATTGCAAGGGCTACATTTTCATTCAACCCCTCAAACGCTTTTACGGTGCTCATATTGACCCAGGAGATTAATATTTCTTTAAAAAAAAAAGGAAAACATAAATTTACTGCACTTATGTTTAATACAGCTTTAAATTCAGTTCGCATATAAAGTAGAAACGATAAACGCATGACATTTAAAACGTGAAAAGTGGGTGGAACGAAAAACTCGACTATTTAACATCCGATTAAGTTGAAATAAAAAGAGAGAGTCAGTTCGCCTCGGTCTGCGGGCACGTAAGCTTGTCGGGGTTATTTTTAGGGTTCTGTAGTCAAATTGGGTTTGTTGAAGAACAGGTACTCAAAATAATAAACGCTAGTAATATTCAAGCTGTAGCCTCAATTAGTGCAAAGAACACGCAAACATTATAATTTTGCATACCTACTTTTGTAGAACTCAGTGAACTGCGCATTCACGTAACACCTCGACATTGATTGGATGTACTGTGTTCAGCAATAAAATTTGATTGATTTATTCATGAAACCCAGTAATAGTACAAAGTTTTTATTTTTATTAAAAACTTAAAAATTCAGTGACAGATCTAAACACGAAAATAACAATAAAGTTTAATTAAATACTTCGTTAATTTCTTAATATTTTTAGTTAAAAAACGTATGAAATCTGGATTTTCAACTCGTAGTAAAACGGTGTTGTAGCCAAAACCTGTTTTTTTATTTTTCATTTGGTCCTTGTTTGACGAATGTACAAATATTTTATATTTTCTCAGCTTCTCTTCATAATAAGTTAATCCAAACCGTCCTCACCTGAACGTTGTTACGAATTCATAAAAGTAATTAACAATGTTATAATTATCTTTTGACTTTAATAATGAGGTGGTGAAGTGACTTTAATAATGACTGTATTTCTCAGGATTTTTTTTTTTTAGTTTATTAAAAAAACAAACGGGATAACATGTAATTTATATATTTTACAAGCTTTGGAAAATCCTTACTAATATTATAAATACGAAAGTAACTCTGTCTGTCTGTCTGTCTGTCCGTCGCGCTTTCACGCCAAAACTACTGAACCGATTTAAATAAAATTTGGTACAGAGATAGTCTAGAGCCTGAGAAAGGACATAGGCTACTTTTTATCCCGGGAGTATGTTCCCTAGGGACCACGCTGGCAGAAGCTAGTCATTTATAAAAACAAGTGCCAACCGTGTGAAACCGTTTATTTGTCTGGGATCAAATAAAGTAGCCCAAGGAACTCAGTGATAGTGTTTTGCTTTCTAACTATGAAAGAATTTTCATAATCGTTCCAGTACTTCAAGATTTTATAAAGAAACACTTAGTACTAATTATTTATAATATTAATTTCGATTAAAATTGAAGAAAAAGTAAAAAAAAGACAATTTAAATACGGAACCTTCAAAAAGTTTTCCTTTTTTCATTTTTCTTCCCCACCACAAATGGGACATGCAAGAGTTACACGTTAAAATTCTAAATGAAGTGGAAATGTTGCCGACCCCTGCATACGAATAACTTATTTTATGCTTTTCGTCGTTTTTCAGGAGACTGAATAGCTTGCGACTTAAAAAGTTAGGTGAAAGATTTGTTTGTAGGTACAGTTTTTACTTTTATTGGGTAATATAAATAGAAAAGTACTTGGACTACCTAAAAAAACTGGCCAAGTGCGAGTTGGACTCGCATAAGAATGGTTCCGTACCATAAACCTTAATTGTTATTATTTGTTGTTATAGCGGCAATAGTAGAAATACACAACTACCTATTACGGTTCTTGAGATACGGTCTGCTGACAGACAGATGGACTTACGGACGGACGGACGAACGGACGTATGGACGGGCGGACAGCGGAGGTTGAGTAATAGGGTTCCGGGTTACTCTTTGGGTAAGGAACCCTAAAAACAAAGCTCAGATCCGATTTTTAAAATTATTTTGTAAAATAAACAAAGTAGCTAGGAGTGTAAAATAACTAAAAGGTTTTGTTTTCTATAATTTTTTTGGATACCTATGAGTACTTTTCTCTCTAAACATCGCTAACTGTTGTTAATATATTTTATTTCACGAAAACGATTTCTCTTTTTATTAAAAAATAATAATTTTGCCTGACCTTAATAGCGAAGGACTAAAAAGGAAATAATAAAACTTGAAACAGTCTGGTTCTAATTTAATTAACAAAAAATGTAGCCTAGTGTCATATCAGGTTAAAGACCTTGGTAAAACAAATACAACTTTATAAGGCTTCATTTTTAGGGTTCCGAACATACGTAAGAAATAGAACCCTTATAAGATTACTCGGGTGTCTCGTCTGTCACAGCCTATTTCCTCCGGATCTACTAAACCGATTCTGTTGAAATTTTGGTACACATGTCGACTTCTGTGACGCGCAAACACGGACGCGTTACGTAATTAAATAAATTTTGAGTATGTCAGTCACTTTTGGGGGTCAAACAAGAAAATTTCAAAAAAAGTTTTTTTTTATACTGTATCGTATACCTGATAAGTGATAGCTATAGCTGGGGTTATTTAAGTCAGGAGCAAACAGGTTACTTCTAGGCAAGCGTTCTTCATCGTCGACCTCATCATCGCATTTCACCTGGTGAAATTGTGGTGAAACGCAAACTATCAAATATAAAAAAAAAAACTTTACATAATTCAAATCACGTGACATGGCTTACTATTTGTTACACTTTTTGTTCCTCCTCGACTAAACAAAACATACACACGAAACTCATTTATATACCGTTCCACTAACAATTATAATAGAGAATTTACAGACATAGACCTTTTTAACATTTCTCTTAATAGCCTTAAACTAAAACTTTAAAGTAGATATATCACCTAATTAAAACTTACCTTTTTTTACTTTGTCTACCTTCACTTTACTTTGTAAACTGATGATATATGTATGTATCATTGAACTTATGTTCTAAACTTCTGATGCAAAAAATAATATGTATTTCTTGCGCGTCCTTCCTTGTTAGGAGTTTATTGTACTTATATTTAACATGATATCACATTGTCGGCACTATAGGTCTTTTGTAAGGAACCAATTGTCTGAAGAATCACATTGTTTGTATATGACTGTTTGATGCCAAAATAAAATAAAATAAATAAATAAAATATACCTACCTACGCAAAAACATCACAGCTAACAGTATACAAAGATCTGAGTAAAGCAATACATATACTACAGAGAGCGAGCCATTTCCCCTCAAAGCGCTGGAGCGCTGGAGTGCAAAGTACCCTTCGCGGTAAGCGCTGGATTGTCTCAGTCTTTGTCAGGCAATCGGATGCGCGCATGAGGCAGACTTGAAACTATACGCGTTTTTGTTTTGTTTTTTTACTTGAAATAAAGGCGGAAACCCACCGCAACGCACGGTGAGGCTTCGTTTGGCATGAAAATATATGAGATTGTTTCCACTGCAACCCACGGGCACGCTACGCATCAATTGATGTCATTGGCACACGGTTGGCTGGCTCGAATATGGCGCCCACGTAGCTTAACGCCGTCAACGCAATGAACGCTGTGCACGCGGTACACGCTGTACCCGAATATTAACTAACCCACGACTATGTCAAAACCAAATTCTTGCAAAAAAAACGTGCGTAGTCTCTCCGTGTGCCGAGCGGGCCACGCTACAGTTGTACAGGCGCCAGCACATCAAGGTACCCGAAATTTTCCCAATCAACCTAAATGCTTTAGAGATAAAGTTGAAAATCTACTGAAGAAATTTGACAAATTGTTGTAGCTTGATGTGTAGGCTGTACATAGTCGTGGGCATGTAGCGTGTACTGCAGTGAAAACGTAAACGTAGACTCACGCAACTAAAATGCGCAGCGTGGCAGTGGAATAGTATGCACCGCGGTGGGTTCGCGCCTTAAGAAGGATACGGCTAAATGTGATATCTTGGGAGTACGGGCTATTTAAGCTGAGGATTTACTGGGAAAATTATTAATCAAGAAGTGTGTATGCACATTTAACGTACAACAGAATAATTATAATATTAATCTGTAGAGACCCCTCTACAGATTAATAATGTAAACATTCTGTAGAGGGGCTATTGTAATAATAAGGGGGGGGGGGGGGGTTATTGTAAGAACTTTTACTTTGGGATCAACCCTGAAATTGCGATTAATAAACAAATACCTTGTCGAGCTATGTGCACATGACGTGTTAATGTACGAAGCGGTCGAGTCTATTCCGTAACACTTTTTATATTCAGACAAGACGAAAGGTGGGACAAAATTTGTATATGTAGTGTCCACGCATCGTATCACTAATAGTAGGTATTGGGCTCGCCTACGCACCACCACGTGCTGCCTGACTGACGGTTGAACACTGACTGACCGTTGACTGACTGTACGTTGTGACGTACGCGCTCGAAAGCAATCATAAGTATATACATACACTACATCCCTTCCTTTTTTTTTATTTGTGTATAAATACTTCCTGTAGTAAGTTTTTTATGGATCTAGGTACTTATAAAAAATATATGTATGTATTTATTACTAAGTATTTATTTCCTTCCAAACACTGTACATGACACTAGAGGTATTTTACTCCTTTATTATTATTTTTTTTTTCGGTTAACGACCCGATTATACTATATTGTAATTATATACCAATTATATTTTTTTCAATGATCACATGTGAGATAATTGTTTTGATTTTCTTTATTGTATTCAATGTTATATGCCTTGATATTATTATTATCTCTATCTTTCTTCCCTTTTCTCTTTTTAATTTAGTCATAATTAATCAATCTTATTTATGAAGCAGATGTATCTTTTTGATTCAATTCCTTGGTTTTTTTTATCATTAAAAACTTTCCACTGACCTTCAATTTCTATAAATGTACGACATTTCTTTTTCATCATTTGTCCTGTTTCATCATTATATACTTCAATATCCCCCAAGAAATTTGCTATCGTTAATCTCTACGGCAATTGTCTAAAAATTTTTTTTTTTACACACAGAGCTATTCCAAATCTTCAGTTAACTGACTTTTCGTTCAGTGTTTTAGCCATTCGACAGTTCTAAACTGGCTGTAATCAATCCTTTAGGTTTGATTCGTGATTCACTAGTATTCGTGATTACTAAGTCCAAGCACCAATGAAGTCATAAAACTCACATTGATTTTAACAAAGAATGTCAAAGACTATTATTCACAGTCTCATAGCTCAGCAAAACACAATTCCTATACTCGCACTTCCCCATGGGAAGAATACCGAGTAAACTCTAATTTGTACCACCAATAGCAACGACACCCTGATACAGACTTCCTCGTCTATATCACTCTGTGATACTGCTACGATATCCTGGTACGCCCGCCGACCCACAGAACTAAGAACCTGTTCACACAAACTAATTTTATGCTTACTCGTCATCTATTTCATAACTTCACAACGTCAATTATTCATATACTTGGCCTTGGGCATCTTCCCGACAATGAGATTTTAAAACATACCAACCGGTTAGTTATGCACATCAGAGTTTACGAAGAGAAGAGAACCTAGGCCTGTCAATGTTTGTGCCTACGTTCATGTGAAGGGGCTACGTTCATGAATTTCTCTACGTCAATCTACGGGCATCATGGTCATAACTGCACCGAACAGTTTGAATCAATCAATATTATTTTAAATCTTACTTATATTAACTTACATCTACAGTAAGCAACCCGGTAGTGAAAAATCTATTCAGAAATTGTAATAGCTCAGAATTCTCTGTATCCCTACAGCTTTAATCGATGTCATTAATATCAAGTTACTGTTTATAATCGTTTACTATCGAATTTACGAACTGAATTTAATAACTTGTTATGTAAGAATTCTGTCACTGACACGTTAATATAAAAGCTTAAATCCAATTTTTCACTAAACACGTCTAAGTTGGAACATGACCTTATGGCAACCTTGCCATGCAATATCTCATTCTTTAAGTTCGTACTGAATAAAATGTTAACCAATATCTCACCTGGTGGCAAGCGATGACGTGGTTGAAGATGGAGCACGCTTGCCCAGAAGCAACCCAATCACTCCCGACCTAAAGACTCCCAGTCTGCAACCATCAGGAAACACAGACTCTGGCAGGGAATTACGCTCCTTGAATATTTCTCCAACCATAATCATGTATTTGTCAGAATATGGTAGGTACATTATAGTCTTAAGATTAGTTACTGGTAACCGTTCTTTTATATTTTTTTTTTCAACTTTTCTTCCTATTATCCTTCTTAATGATTGAGAAGCTGGTTGTACTTTCTCATCGATTGGCACTTCCACTAAAACATCATTGGATTTCGGAAACTGCCTTAGTTTCCATTTGGTCAATTTGTAATCCGATTTTAAGTACACCCATTATCAAAGTGTTACTTTTATCAAGTAAAAGTAACACTTTTTAAAGCATATTGCCAGGGTTTCTACACGGGGAATCTTTGGGTCAACTATACCAAAAGATCGCTGGATGACCTACGCGTCCAGTATAATAACATTTTTAGGATGCTGTTGGGACTGCCACGATGGTGCAGCGCTTCTTGTATGTTTGCGCAAAACCGAACCGATGGCTTCCACGCCGTCATTCGCAAAAAAAACCGCGTCGCTGTTGTCAAGGTTGTGGGCGAGTGGCAACAGTATACTAAAAACTGTGGCGGAGAGTGTCGACTCTTCGATAATTAAAAGTTTTGTGAGAAGGACTATCACTTACTATTAGATTGGGGTTGTCCTTTTCACAATAATATTTATTCTGTTCTGTCTTCTTCTCTGTTGTATTTTAGCTACTAACACTAGTAATAAGTTATAATATTGTTTACTAACACGCTGGATCATTGTTGTCCGAAAATAAAGAATTATTATTATTATAACTATAGCCATGGCAATTTCTTTCCCAAGTAGATCTCTAGTTCCATCAGAGATGCAAAAAAAGTAAAAAGTTGCATTTTCGGATCTATCTGCTACTTTTATATTTGCGTCAAATGGTCCTGTTAGGTCTTGACCTAACAAGACCATTAGGAAGAACCCCTTGGGTTTTCTTACTTTAAGAACAAACAAAAACTTGTTTTGTTTCATATTTTCCCAAGTTTTGTGTGTGATTAAATTTGGATTTACCTACACGCAGAGTCTACTAACATTTTTTTTTTTTAACCTTCATTCCACCTATACGACAATCTAGTAAACTGTCATCGTCGATTTTGAACACATATTGTATGTCTTTCGACTCTGTTTGAACTGAAATCTGTCTGCTTATTGTCTAAGCCGTACTAAGAAATTTTTGAAACTTTTCATTTGCCCCTTTTTTGATCAATCAAAAAGAGTGACGTTCTTAATTCTCAATTTGTTTAGGTGTAAAGTATGCGTGGAGTTTGGTGATAGCCACTTCAAAGACATCCACTCCATCAGCAGGTGATATTTGTATCTGGTATATTATTAAACTAGCTGATCCGAGCAACCTCGTCTTCGTCACATTATCCATTAATGCTTTGCTACTATTGGTCGTAGCATGATGTTAGATCCTATAGTCTTCCCCGATAAATAGGCCGTCCAACACTAAAATAGTCCTTCAACTCGAACCAGCAGTTCCCGAGATTAACGCGTTCAACCAAACAAACAAACTCCTCAGCTCTACAATATTAGTATAGACATTTTTAGCAATTCTAGTCCACAAAATGTAGCAGCAAAGCCCGTTACTTGTCACTACCCTTGATGCCAACAGCTTCCAGGTAGATCAAGAGTTCCTACGTCCAGCGTTTTTATCTCGTTCCTACTGATGAAGGTTCCCCCTCACAATCAAATTTGTCAATTTAATGACCAGTATGTACATAAAAAGTACCACTAGGCACTGCTGACCTATTTTGTCTTTGATAACTAACTGTCAATTTAATGACCAGAAGGTATATTCTGCTGTAATTACTGTCATTCAATGATGACTTGTCAATTTAATGACCAGTAGGTGTATTCTACTGCTATTACTGTCATTCAATGATGACTTGTCAATTTAATGACCAGTAGGTGTATTCTACTGTTATTACTGTCATTCAATGATGACTTGTCAATTTAATGACCAGTAGGTATATTCTACTGCAATTACTGTCATTCAATAATGTCTTGTCAATTTAATGACCAGTAGGTATGTTCTACTGCTATTACTGTCATTCAATGATGACTTGTCAATTTAATGACCAGTAGGTATGTTCTACTGTAATTACTGTCATTCAATGATGACTTGTCAATTTAATGACCAGTTGGTGTATTCTACTGTTATTACTGTCATTCAATGATGACTTGTCAATTTAATGATCAGTAGGTATGTTCTACTGCAATTACTGTCATTCAATGATGACTTGTCAATTTAATGACCAGTAGGTGTATTCTACTGTTATTACTGTCATTCAATGATGACTTGTCAATTTAATGACCAGTAGGTATATTCTACTGCAATTACTGTCATTCAATTATGACTTGTCAATTTAATGACCAGTAGGTATGTTCTACTGCAATTACTGTCATTCGATGATGACTTGTCAATTTAATGACCAGTAGGTATGTTCTACTGTAATTAAATTTATGCGCTCTTTGATTTATTATTTTAGAACTAATCATGTAGTACAAATCAAATATCTAAGCATGAGGTCCCTGGTTAGACTCCCAGGTCGTTGCCTTTTTCTTTTCGATCTTGTCAATACCAGAAGCATCGAAATAGATAGTGTTCGTTTCCCACGCTCCCATCTGACTCCAACCGAAGAACGTTCTCCTTCGCAGTCGAACTTCTCCAATATGAGTTGGGACATGTTAGTGTTATATCGTGAACCAACTAGTTTGTTGTTTTTTCAATATCAATTTTTTTTATCACAAAATTCTGCTTCCTTTTTATAATGCGTCAATTTGATGACCAATAATGCTGTTGAGGATCCTCTGAACATAGTCAAACGGTGTCAATTTAATGACCAGCAATGCTGCTCCAACGTCATAATAAATCAGTATTATTATATCATTATACTGTTATAAAACTTGAAAATAACTTTATTATTTATTTGTCGATTAAATGACCAGGTACTACGCCAGTTTACATGGAATATAAGTAAGTTACTGGGGTATATCCATTTAATTAGGTAACGTCCAGACGGTCAATAATTGTTTTTGAACTTGTCCTAAATAACCACCAATAAATACCACAGTACTTAAATAATACTGCAACCTATCCTTCCGATAAGGCCAAGCATAATATTAGGGTTCAAAATAAGAAAATCATTAAAAATACTCCACGTCTCTGACCACGTTTTTAAGATGTGGTGGTGTTTATTTTTCAGAATTATTGAAATTTATGGCACATGTAGGTACTTCAACAATTTAGCAATACCTATGAATATTATAATAATTACAAGATCACTGGGTAGGGTAAAACCGACATTATATTAATGTTTGTCGTAATTTATAACTTACGTAGGTGTAAATAAACAAACACAGTTTAACATTTGTTCTTCAATACCATTATGATTATTCTATAGTCCATTATTACTTTAGTGCGAGTTACTAAACAACGAAGAACATTCCTTAAAATGTTATCAGTGTAGCTGAACATTCCAATGTAATGACTTTTTCGTAAGTCAAGCAATAGTCACCACTGTTAAGTAGGTGTAAAGTTTTATAATTTTGAATCACAATGGGTATCTATTTGTTAATTAAAGTAAACTAATGGTTTAAACCATATTTTGGGTAAAGGTAATTATAATAGCTGAGAAATGTAAATGAAAATGTCGCATGTTTTCTTAGTTTGAATAAGTAACATTCATGTACCTAAGTAGCATAAGTAAATTATCTTGCCACTTCGCCAGTCACATTTTCTCTTTTTTTATTTTATAAAGTCACTTTACTTACAGTTTTAATTATTTTTTTGTCCTCGTCGCCATATGTAGTGTCCACGCATCGTATCACTAATAGTAGGTATTGGGCTCGCCTACGCACCACCACGTGCTGCCTGACTGACGGTTGAACACTGACTGACCGTTGACTGACTGTACGTTGTGACGTACGCGCTCGAAAGCAATCATAAGTATATACATACACTACAGTATATAAGAAAGAAGTGCTTAATCAGTATTATTGTTTTGTTCACGGACCTTTTGGGCACCGCATTCCTCACCAATCTCTTTCCATAAAGCAATAGTGTAATGGGACTAGGGGTCACAGAAGTCCATATGTGTACCAAATTTCAACAGAATCGGTCCAGTGGATCCGGAGAAAACTGGCTGTGAAAGACGGACAGACAGACAGATAGACAGACACCCAAGTGATCCTATAAGGGTTCCGTTTTTTGTTTGGAACCCTAAAATATATATATATATATTTATACTAGCTTCTGCCAGCGGCTTCGCCCGCGTGGTCCGTAGGGAACATATTCCCGGGATAAAAAGTAGCCTATGTCCTTTCTCAGACTCTAGACTATCTCTAACCAAATTTCATTTAAATCGGTTCAGTAGTTTTGGAGTGAAAGCGCGACAGACAGACAGACAGACAGACAGACAGACAGACAGACCGACAGACAGACAGAGTTACTTTCGCATTTATAATATTAGTAAGGATTTACGCGGTCGAATTGAGAACCTCCTCACAGGAAAAATGGCTGATTAACAGGAGAAGAGGCGCACGATTCCTGGTCCTAACTCTGCTTGACTTTATATTATTTTCGAATTTAAAACAATAACTCGTAATTATCGCAAAAAATAGTTGTGGAGTAGCAACCGCGTACCGGAAGACGTAGATTTAGAAGGCCTCGCACAAAATGTACCGGTTACCTGGTTCAGGCTGCGGAAAGCCGCTGGATGCGAGACGCACTGAACCAGTCGAGGTGGCGACACTTGGCGGAGGCCTATGTCCAGCAGTGGACGTCTTGAAACGGCTTGGCAAGACTGAGCTTCTCGTAGACTTTTTTATCAACCCAAGCTGCTGGGTAGTAGTCCTGCCAGGGTTGCGGAATTTGTTCGTAAGAGTCACCGCGGCCTTACAACGCAAAGGGCATTAGGAGGAACACAGATGGGTTTTAGTCAGTTAGTCTGACACTCCCTTTTGCTCCGTCCAGAGCGGAAAGATTCATTTGATGATTTCCCATCTTTAAAAAAAGGCAGGGTAGTAGTAATGAAAATACTGGAAGTAAAAACTTACGCGAATTGCGACCAACGTTACGTTTATTTCGTAAATTGTAGGTAGTTAAAGGTTAACCATAGATTCGTATTGTGTCGCCGGTCACGCTACGTTAAACATGAAACAATAAAAGCTGGTTCGAATCCCGTGCGTAGCGTGTCTGGCAAGTTATCATTGTTAGGCCATAAAGCCAGCGTCATGTTCTGGAAAAAGTATTTTGATTTGTTTAGTTTCTGTAAAAGGTGAAAAAGAGTAAAGAGGTTTTGAAGAAATCTTATTTATGTATTTAAACTTCATGTACAGTACTGAAAAAGCACTCTCTAGCTATGCGTCCTCATTGCTTCCAAACCTATGAAAATACTTCACATGTGCCAATGGTAGTTTACATCCAATACCTATTTTAAACTGAGCGTTGGAGTCTACCCTGGGAAGTAAGCTTCGCTACATTACTGTCGTCAGTAAACTCAGCTGATCAGCTCTTCTTTATGTCCAGAATTAAAGAAGATGAAAAATTGTCACGAACACGTTCTCCTCGCTTCCGCCTCCTCTTGTGTAAAACCGCTGACTCTGCAGCCCCAAATAAAAAATGTTGTTGCCAGCAAACGCCACAAGACGCGATATATTGAAATAGCTTGCATCGCGATACAAAACTACCCTACATTTGCCTTTGTATGAATGCTATGGGTTTAGGATTCCGTTTCGAAACGACAAAACCTTTGTATCAAGTTTTTTTTTACTGGTAGATGTCTAAAAGTCAAAAGGTCTTGAGGAAAGTTTTGAAGTATGAATGTGGATAGCTGTTGGGGAAGAATAAAACAATAAGGGATGGACTGTGCGAAAGATATGTTTGGAAAGGGGTGAGTAGTGAATGATCATAATGAGTAATCGTGGTAGAACAAGATCCCATCAAAAACATAAATGTGAAAAAGGGAGCCAAAATTTCAATTTTAATAATATTCGTGATTGTAGATTTTAGCGAAAAAAGAATTGAGATCTAAATGCGGTCCAAGTTCTGTAGATAATCCTAAAATATGAGAGTCCGTCCGTCCGGAATGACTGACTGGCGGTCGGACGGACACCGGAGGCTTAGTAATAGAGTTCCGTTGGTTAGTCTTCGGGTACGGAATCCTAGAAAGGCCAAAATGTAAGGTAAGGTAACCACGGAACATGCGCTACCTCAATGTGACGTGGTCAATACCAAATATTTTGGCATTCCAACAATGTCGCTAATACAATGTGACTATGTCTAGAGCCCCAGCTGATTAGGGAGTGCGCAGGAACCACGCACAGGTGGCAGCACAGAAGTGTTCATATCAAAAACTAGCTTTTGCCCGCGACTTCTTACGTGCATATCCCTTTTTTTCTCGTTCCCATAAGAATTTCGGGAATTTTCTCTAGTGCTCCCCTACACTCCCCAAGGAACCTACATGCCAAATAAATTTCAGCCAGTCAGTCACTCAATCAGTTACCAGTAACGGAAGAATCGTAATATATAAAATTCTTCCGTTACTGACTGATTGAGTGACTAACAGACAACGCACAGCCGAAACTACTGGTCGTAGAAAGCAGAATTTTGGCATGTAGCTTCCTTACACTCCGTAGGGGTGCACTAAGAGAGGAGTCACAGGCGAAAGCTAATTTTATATATTAGACTAGCTTCTTATCGTGTGGGCAGTAAGGTCTAACGACCCCATACACCCTAGTGTCACAGTTTCTAAACCGCCTCAAGGGCCACTGACATGGTTTATGGTTTTCCCCTTTCCTGTAGGAATTTCGGGAAATCCTCTCGTAGTGCTCCCTTAGACTCCCCTAGGAACCTACATGCCAAATTTCGGTTTTCTGCGACCAATAGTATCGGCTGTAAGTTGTCTGTCAGTCACTCACTCACTCAATCAATAACGGAAGAATTTTGTATATTAGGAGGATAAGGTAATAAAGTTTCGAATTAACGCCACTAGATGGCAGAAGCTTCGTCGTGCACGTTCCCTATCGTCTTGAATTACGTGCATTCCGCAAGTTTGACTTTTAAATTTAACTGTTCTTTTTTTGTTTTCAGCCTGAAAGATTGAACGTGTTCAAAAATGACCAGGATAGCTGGGATTACACACGTAAGTTGATCTTTAATTGTTATTTTTGGTGTCAGTTCATACTATGATTCCGATATCGCTTCTTGCAAACAATCAATTAATTTTGACGTTTGACGAACACGTAGGCCCCCTTGCACTTACTAGAGTTCCATTTTAACTCTGTGTTGCTAAACCGGGGTCATTATTTATGACCCCAGGACCTATGGGGAGTTTGTTGCGTCACTTCTTCTCAGCTAAAATACTAGGAAGTGATGACGGGCGTTTTGGGGGACAGACTGTCTTTATGTAGAACTATAACGTTCAAGAACTGCTAATCTATTCTGTAAATAACTATATCGAGCTTCACCTGAGTGACAAAACTCACAAAGTGAGCTTTATTGCACGCAACATAAAGGTCTTAATTTGATACTCACCTCGGATTCCGCTGTCGAGATACGAAAATGTTGTTACAGAATAGCACTACTGCTCGCACTGAGCCTCGAAACCAGCCGAATCGATGCTTGTCACTGTTGAAAAAATAAAAAAGCGATATCTGCACCATAGAGCGTGAATATTATAGATACCTTTTTCTGCGTGCCATATTTTTAACCTAAAATTCTAGCAGAAGAAATATCAACTACCAATCAATTTCCGTATAACTTGTAACATATAGCACAATAATAAGTAATTATAATGTGGAAAAATATTAACGGAAGACATGCCTATTGTGCTAAATGGCTGATAAATACCAAGTACTGAGGCATAGGTACTGTCAGAGGCTCAAAATGTGAAACTGTCGTACAATATCGAAATCGCAAAAAAAGCAATCAATAGCGCAAAATGACTAAAGTTCCAATGAAATGGCTGTTTAAGGTCTCGGCTTGAAGCTGATTTTGTTAAAGCAGATAGGTTTACGTGAAAATTGCATAAAAATGTCATGAACTTATATGAGCATTTTTTTTTGGCAAAAGCTCTTGACACCTTTTTCGACTGTTTTTCATTTTATACTTTTGATTGGGTATACTAAACGAACGTAGGTTTCTCAGCGCAAAGATACTTCTGAATCACATTTTCATTCTCATCATGCCGTTGCTTATTTAACGCAAAAGCACGATAGGCGTGTCAGCCACTAACGACACCATATCCGAGCCAAAAATAAGACAATGAACACACGTTATCACATCCTGAACATCCCCTTACAGCCGAATCTCAGTTGTTATACTAGGTCCTTTGCCAAAAGCTCTGCACTTTAGTCTGAACGCTAAAAGATGAGCTATGGAGTCGTATGGTGACGCATTGCACGTCCTCGGAGACATGGGCTACGCGACCTTTTTAATAAAATTGAACAATGTCTTTGCAAAATCGTTATCGCGTTGTCGCGTAGCGCATGTCTTTGGGAGCTTTAAGACATCGTCCTATTTAAATCGCGCGTTAACTTATTCGGCAAGTCTGAACGCGTTGACATGACGATAGAGGGCGCCTTACAGAATTTCCGAACAAATGATCATCGCGTCGATCGTGCATTCACGCGATAGTCGCTTTGTATGTGACGACGCCAACGCGTTGGTCATCTCCAATGAAAGAGCTAGGTTTCCAAGTTTAGCTCGAATTAATAATCTTAATAAAAATTCCTAGTGTTTCTACTATTCCTGCTATATTTTGTTTTTGGAATTTGAATTCCAAAAATAAAATACACGTCGCCTAACAGATTCTGCGGTCCGTGAGTTATGTTACTGCTTGTGTTCTTAAAATTTGCAATTCGGAAAAAAAAATCAACGAAATAATATTTTAAAATAGGTAGGTGGCTAATTAGTGGACATTTTTACATTTAATTAGTTACGTAAGACTGTTTATGGCATGTGAGCTTTTTGTTGCATGAAGATCGATGTCAATGTTTTTATTATAAAACTATACTTACTGAAAATACACGTACTTACTCAAACTATTCATTATCTCTATTCAGTTTTTCAATCTCTTAATACAATACTATATCTAGAAATCTGTGCTTTAAAATTTCTAGTAACAAATCACTTTTCTTTTTAACCGGCAGAGTTTGGCCCTCTCCAGAATCAAGACCCATTCATTTTTAATTCACGATAAAAAATAATTACCCAACCGTGAAAATCTATTTCCCCATTAAAATGGGAGTCTGTTTCATTTAAATATTAAAGGAAACCAACTTAAAATTCTCACAATGGGCGGTTAGCACGTCTAAAAGGCGCCTTTTCATATGCAAAAGAACCGGATTTATCCGGTTACCTCCAGTTCTGAGTAACAACAAGTAACCGTCTCGAATAGCAAGACGCCATTTTAGAACTGTAAAGTTTGAATTTAAAGTTTTTTTTTATTACTAAAGGCGGCAGCTTGGTTCGTTGTTGCATTCTTAATTATTTAAATTTGACGTTTCAGCGAAGTTTTTTTTAAATTTCTTATGGTGATTTAACAGTTTGAAATGGAGGGAAAGGGTTTGCCGACAGATGGTGTAGGTAAAATTGAGCGGAATGAACTTTATGACTTTTTGAGAAAAAAAAAAAAAAACAAAACCTGTCTTAGAATTTGGTTACGTAGTTACAACCAAGGCTATTGCCGTAGGTAAATATAAATTAAATTAAAATTAAAAAATATATATATAAAAATCTCGTGTCACGATGTTTGTTACCGAACTCCTCCGAAACGGCTCGACCGATTTTCATGACATTTTGTTTGTATATTCGGTAGGTATGAGAATAGGTGGTAGGGTATTTGTTTTTGTAAGGCAAAACAATGTTTGCCGAGTCAGCTAGTAATAATATATTATTCTAATGTAAGTAGTTTCAAAGCTGATTAAAACACCCCTTAAACACCGCTATAAGATTAATAAGGTACCTTATCATAGACAATCAGATGCAAATAGGACATCTAATCAAATTGTCACACATTCTATGAATTACGACGTCTGCACCTCGTTAGCCCCCCCCCCCTCCCCCCCCTCCCCCCCCCCTCCTCACCATTAATACACGAACTATCGGAAATCAAGTGCGGTTAGATTCTACGTTAGTTGTGATCAATATTATTGCTAATGACTCATTTATCTACTGTCCAAAGAAGAATTGGATTTGGAATATGGAGTGACTTGAAAACGATATTGAGGAGTTTCAGAATGCTTTTGATTCAATTCATTATTCACTAGGTACTGGCAAAAACGAATACTGTCCCAAAGGATTATACTTTCAGGTTTGTTTTTTAAACGTTGCCCAACACTAGGAATTTCTCCTGTATCGTGGATGCGTTTACAAACATACAATTTCACATACACAAACAGCCAGGCCCGGAACAACTATCTGTAACCCATATAAATATTTGTTCCGTGCGGAAATCAAACCCGCGACAGGCAGCGCAGTAGTCGATCGCAAACTACTGCAACAACCGTGTGCTTGACATGACGATACTAACTGATACTATGATACGGTTCATAGACTTAGGTCGATCATGTATTGGTGTGCCAAGTTTCATACAAATCCGTTCAGCCGTTAAGACGTGAAGAAGTGACAAACAGACAGACAGTTGATTCGCATTTATATATGGACTAGTGGACGTCACGCGGTTTCACCCGCGTAGTTCCCGTTCCCGTGGGAGTACGGGGATAATATATAACCTACGTTACTCCCTGATATTGTAGCTATCCAATGCTAAAATAATTTTTCAAATCGGTCCAGTAGTTACGGAGCCTATTCAATTCAAACAAACAAATCTTTCCTCCTTATAATAGTAGATAAATCGGAGAAATCGTGGGATATTAAGATGGTCACCCATCCACCGACTGACCTTGGCAAGCGTTGCTTAACTTTGAAGATCGGCGTAGATCTGTCTTTTTTACCATTTAACCTACGAACAACATAAAATGAGCAATAACGTAGCCACAATGAATCTCCTTTCTTTCTTAACGAGAGGAGCATGCCTAAGGAAATTGCGATCGCCGCGTCGTTTGTGAAAGTTGCCCGCAGCGACCTCTGTGGCACGACACTGGTAACAATAAGTATTCGTGCAGAAGGACCGCTGTTTATGGACCGCTAGCTTTTTCCTGCGGCTTCTGTAGCCACACGTATAAAACAGCCTATACGAAAATATCATAACGGAAAACAACGGCTCGTACGAAGTAGCGGGCAAAAGCTAGTATTAATATATCGATACTAGCTTTTACGTTCCCGTAGGAATTCAGGAAATCCAACTTGCGTTGTCTGTCAGTTACTCACTCACTCATTTATTTATTTATTTTATTTTATTTTATTAATTTTAGGAAAACTTACAGCTAAACTATAACACTAATAAACATTTGAACAAAATAAGGCAAGTCACCAGTAACGGAAGAGTTAAGAGTAAGCAGAGTACGTACGAGTAAAACTGGTGGATGCCAAGCTACACAGCTTGGCTCATCGCCGCAAGGTTGCCTGCTTGTCGATCTTCTACAGATTGTACTTCGATGAGTGTGCAGAAGAACTCTACGACCTCATCCCACCGGCCCCTTTCTACCATCAGACATCCAGACGCACTGCAACTTACCATCCCTACCTTGTTGCTATTCCACCAATTCGCACTAAGCGTGTCCAAACGTATCTTATAATGCGCACAGCAAAGGAGTGGAACTCTGCCTGCGTCTGTGTTTCTGAACGCTTACAACCCTAATCTCTGCAAAGTTAGACTGAACAGGCTCCTTCTGGGTAAGCTCGCTCCATTGTAAAATTTGTCTCCGTCATCTCTGACTTAGACTAGAGTGAAGAGCATACCCACCACAAATAAAAAAAAACTTGAGAGGTATCAAGGGACACCCGGATGGAACGAAGTTCCTTTCGATTAATTAGTGAAGGAATTGTAATAAAATTTATTTTTTTAAGTCATAATAATATTAAAAAATATTTTTTTATTATTAACAAATATAATGTAAACAGAAATAGAAAGACGAAACGAAAATAACTGGCTGGCTTTCTATGAGAGAGAGAGAGAGAGAGACAGACAGAGAAACAGGCGTACGCCGCACGGCTTACAACTATAGCAAAAAGTGTCGTTACAACTTTTCGTATGAATTTTTTTCCGTCTAGCCCCCTTTCACAACGCGCGATAAGGAACTTCGTTCCAAAAAGTTTTATATATTGATGATTGGCATATATCGGTATACTAATATTCTTTTCAGCTTTTCAATTATTTTCCTGATCTGAAAGTAGGTCTTCTGCACTGTCTTACTATGTGCATACATTATCTTAAGAAACGTGAGGACTGGCTGCTAAGCGTCGGATGCTAAGTAGAGAAAGGCTGGCGGCGGTGAACAGATTATTCAGATTAGCAGTGTGGGTAAATATTTTAGTTCAGCTCTTTTTTGTCTAAACTTGTACAGGGAGGTTTCAAAGGTTGCATAATTATTTAAAGGATGGTTGTCTCTAACAAAGGGCCTAGCACGAATGGTTTTGACATTCAACCTGTAACAGAATATACGCAAAAAAATCGACTCCCCCATACATTTCTGTGCGCGTAACTCGACAAAATGTACTGAACAGCAGATATTTTTTAAGATTTCAGTGCTGGTCCCATAGTGAAAGTTGTTCGTAATGATGAGTTCAATTACCCCTTAAGAGGTATTGCGTTCATTCTGTTACAGGTTGTATAGTAAAGTAACGTAACATTTTACTCAAACTGTAATACTCGTTTCGCACATAATATTTCTTTGAGTTGGATACTTTATTCATATTTTCCACGCACGCACATACACATACATACACACATATACACAAACGCACACACACACCCACACCTACACACTCTAGATATGTCTTGTATAAATAATAGTAAAAATAACTATTGTAAAGTAACTACTGTCATATACAGATGCTGTTTCTTTATATTAAGTGCTCACTATTTTATATAATCCGCCAATCAGGGGACCGGCACTGTCTCTCCTTAACACAGGCTAAATTTCCTAGCTAGGAGAACAGTACTTCACCAGTCTTTATTGTATATTGTTATTGAACCTAAAAATGTGTAAATACAACATTTGTAATCTTTGCAATCCCATTATGAAATAAACTAAACTATTAAACTATTTTCGTACGTTACAAATTCTGTATGTCGCATAAAATTAAACCAAAATACTATGGGGTTGTAATTTTTTTTATATTTAACAAAAAAAACTAGTATTAAATAAATAAATAAATGCGTTTACTTAGCAGAGACGTCTGCGTGAGAAAGAATTTACCTTTAAATGTCTTCCTGTCACAACTACACTCGACCAAATTTCCTACACCTCATTACCACAAAAATGCTCTTCGAAACCCAATTAAAATCTCCAACAATCACTATATTACAAAAGCAAGAATTCTTTCGCAAACTTGAAAAACAAGTTAATTAATCACGGTCCTTTGTAATGCAGAAAATCGTTCGCAAATACTTCGCTTGTGCTATTAATCATCGGGATAGACTCAAAACTTAATAGCTGGAGCCATTCGTAATGAGTAAAATGCTTTGAGTGCAAAAAGGAATTAATGAGACTGTTATTAAGGAATGAGTGTGGTTGTAAAAATTGTGGGTTTTAAAGAAGTGGGGTGTTGATTGAGTATTCGACGGTTATTGGTGTTTTGATATGTTTGTGGTTTTTAAAAACTTAGTGCGGGGCATACACGGGCTGCTCGTCAGTCATAGTCGACAGCTTGTAGCTGCCATTGACAACTGCTGCAACAATCGGTTTCAACTGCTAGATCAGTGAGGCAGGTGGGTGGGAGGCGCGCGCGACGGATGTGGGATGAGAGCAGTCGACAGCTCGAGAATTCAGTGTTCGTGGCAACTGCCTGACCGCTCAATGAAATTTCGCCGTGCTGCTGACCGCCCGGAGCAGTCTCAACTGCTCGAGCGGTCCATGTATGTATGCAAATAGAAGACTGTCCCTCACTTAGCAATGGCAGCTTGAAGCAGTCTGTCCTGATCGCTTCAAGCTGCCCGTGTAGCCGGCCTTACATTACCACATTTATTTTCATGAAGTTCTTGTAGATGCCGCATACGTAGCTTCTCGGGAAAAACACTACTTATGTGTAGCCAGCACTGAACATGTTGCAGTGTTTAATATGCAATGTTTCATGTCAAACATTATTGTAACTTAGTTTCAAGTAGCCATCACAAAAAAATAAACCTCAACTTCATAACGTTCCAGAAAACTGGCTTTGGAGGATAAAAAGGTATATTGTATCCCAACTTGACAACAAATTGACCGCAAGATAGTTTTCCTCAACTTCATAACAAATCCAGAAAAATGGCTTTAGGGTCTAAATGGTATAATCCAACTTTTAGCTGAAACGTATTCAAATGTATGTGCTCTAGATCTGAAAACCCCGATAGCCTTTCGTTCAGCCTGAAAATGGAATCCAAAATCACAATTTCTGCCACCTAATCAGAATGCCAACTTTTTCAATCAAACCATTGAAAACTTTCATCCTAATACATAAAACAGGAGGCTTTTAACTCTTCGCTAGTACGCGGAACCCTAAAAATCTGAGTGGGGAGGTGCCAAATGTTGATGCATTTTGCATAAATTCTCACTCGACGTGAATTTTAAATCACTTATCGGACTTCTGGTTCCCTTCGGACTCTGGTAATCGTATTTTTTTCCATTGATTAATGGAATTTTCGAATGGATGAATTTGGAACGGATTGCGCGTGTTTTTTTTTGTGAGTAATTGGGACTCATTGGAGAAGGATTTATTTAGTACAGGTGCTTTGTCTCTGGTTTAGGTTTACTGTAGATAGATAGATAGAATATGGGAATATTTTTTTGGGTGGGAAATCTTCAAATATCTTCTAATAGAGCATTAGAAGTTAATGAAGATTTCCCACCCAAAAGGGAGTGTCAGCCTCTAACTGACTCAACCCGTGTTCCTTTGCGTTCCAGAGACGCGGTAATTACGAACAATTCCGCAAATCTGGAGATAGAATATACAAAGGTAGCTCCTAAGGTCTCTCTTGACTTTAGATGGACATTGTGAACATCCCACCCACACGCAAGAAACGATTTGGGAACACATTCATAGTGCGTCAGCTAAGGAGTGGAATTCCCTGCCAGAGTCAGTATTTCCAGATAGTTACAACCTGGGAGTCTTTAAGACAAGAGTGAATAGGTTGCTTCTAGGCAAACGTGCCATCTTCGACCACATCATCGCTTACCATCAGGTGAGATAGTGGTCAAACGTATGCCTATCTATAGTAAAAATAAATAAATAAAGATCTGTCTCATATTAGCTCGTGGCTAAATAATTACAGCTGCAGTTCAATCTTCCAGGTTAAGCAACTCTTACCGAGGACGGTCTGATTGGTAACCATTTATTACATACCGAGAATCCTCCGTGCCTTTTGAAGCATGTAAAACCGTTGGCCGTCATTTGTAGATCTTTGTTATGAGGTAGTTAGAAGTCAGACTAAATCTGACACCAGTCTTGCCTATTGGTATCGTTGTAGGTACCTGTTACTGGTTATGAAGGTCTGGTAGGCAGTCCCTCCATGTAAAATAATGGTATTCAGCTGCATCCGATTAAACTAGAAGCCATCCCACCATATTTGGGAGAAGGCTAGGCAGATTAATTCTGCATTTTCAACTCCACAATAACTTAACTTTCAAACCACAAATTATATCTAACTCACTTGCATCCTTTAAACGAAATGAAACTACAACAGAATCCCAAGAAGTCTCCTTCGGATCCACACAGAACTGGTACATCTAATTCCCACATGAGTTCGTTTCTCCGTACAAAAGGAATCGTGTTAGCGCGGAATTGCGTTAGAAACGACGTGCGCAATGATTTTATTATCTACATATAACCTAGAAACTGTCAATAGCCTTGTGTATGGAGATTCTTAATTTTGTTAAGTCATGCTGCAGCTTTGAGGTGATATATGTGAACGTTGGTAAATTTGACATAGATTTTTTCATATTTTTTTTATTTTTGATGGACATTTTATATAATTTTGACATAATTTTATGTAGTAATTTTGACTTGATTAATATTTTAGTTTGGGTTTGACGTTAATTAATTTTTTACCATTGACATTTGTAATAATTTAAATATATTAATTTGTAATTAATTCTTTACTATGCACAATATTTGCACGCCATATAATGTGGCAAATATACCTATCTGAACTTTTTCTAATCTTAAGTCATGCACGTTTTTTTATTCTTGTATGTGTACAAATGTTTGGGCAAATAAATTTATATTCATATTTATTTATTTATTTTAATTAACAAGTTAAGTTTGAATTCCTTTCCGGAGTCGGTTTTCTGGTAGCTACAACCAGAGGGAACTTCAGGTCAAGAGTGATTGGGTTACATCTAGGCGAGCGGCCATAGTCTAACATTTCATCGCTTTCCGTTAGTTGGGATTGAAGTCACGCGAAGTTATCAATAATTAAATATATATATATATATAATTATTTTTAACGAAAGTAATGTAAGGGTTCAGCATGATTCTAAATGATTCGATGATGTGTTTCTAAACTGTGTTTTTCATTTATTTTAAGAACTGAACCAATTTACGCGGAAAACACACTCTCAAAACACTGCCTTATTGAGCAGCCGTGAAAAATACGCCGTGAGCATAGGCTTTTAATAGAGCCTATGCACAAAGCGTAATCTTAACGCACCGACGACGCACGTTTTACGAACGTGCGCTCACGGCGCGAGCGTTTAAAGCTCGTCAGCGCGCGTCATCTGCGCGTCGTCGGCGCGTTAAAAAACCACGTGTGCAAAGGCCCTTAGGCTTGTAATATAGTATATCTAAAATCCAAGTACAAATAAAAACTCGACAACCGTCATTGCTCCGAAAAATCAATACTATCTCAATTAAGACCAGCAAATTCATCAATGGAAATAGCTTTTAAAAATTCCAAGTTTAAATGCACTCCTATTAAAACGACAACTTTGGCAATTTCGGCATCAAACGAAAAGTTCGTGAAAAGAATTTCGACTTTAAGAAGATTTTATATTATGGGAATGAAAAGTTATTTTCGATGCAATAAAATCCACTTGAAGGCAATATACCTGACTTCGTTGTAACTTGTAAAGGAAAAGAGAATTTGGTAGGGCAGTACCGTATCTACGAATGGTTAAACAATATTCACTTTCAAATCACCAAATACTTGTATACTTACAAGTATTTGGTGAATATTGTCATTTGACATATCTGAAGGTTCTTCTATCATCCGTAAGACGTACGGCAATACGTCACCGGTACATGATGGACATCCCACACAATACGCATGAAACGTTTTGGGATAACTTGTTCCTGGTGGACATCAAATCAATGAAATCAAATCAAAATTGTTTATTTGTTAGAATATGGAACAATAGATGTTATGATAATGGAACCATTATACCATCCTGCCATAATATGGCGTACAAATATTTTTATTAAAAAAGAATCGAAGCTTATATTACTTACCTATTTATAATTATGGATTACAGAATGAAATATGAATTTAAAATATTTAATAAATAAGGATTGAAACTGTGTTATATTGAAATTGTAATGATTAATAAAATTGTATTATATTATTGACGACTTATCCTCTAAATGTTCTTCAACACTGTTGTAATTTTTTTCTAGTAACAAACTGAACAATACCCTTTTGAACAACGGCAATGGCAAATCTTGAGTATTATTTGGTAAATGGTTATATACAATAATTGCCATGCAGTACGTATTTCTTTTAAATAACATTAATTTTATCCCATCCCACACATACCTACGCATGAAACGTTTTGGGAATACTTGCATTGTAACTAAGGAGTGGAATTCCCTGCCGGAGTCTGTGTTTCTCAATAGCTACACCTAGAGAGTATTTAGGTCAAGAGTGAATAGCTCCATCGTCAACTTCATTATCATTTTCCATCTGGTGATATTGTGGTCAAACGCGAGGCCTATCAATATACTACTCCACTACTCACTCTCACTGTACTACTACCCACTACACCCCCACTCCCCTACTCTCTACTTATATGGTGTACTTAATAAAGAGTATTCTATTCTATTCTAAAAACAAAAACCGGCCAAGTGCGAGTTGGACTCTCTCACGGAGGGTTCCGTACCCTGAACCGAAAAAACACGTTTCTTGTATGTCACACGTTTGTTGTTATAGCGGCAATAGAAATACACACTGAAAATATCAACTGTTTACCTATCTTGGTTCTTAAGATACAGCCCGCTGACAGACAGATGAACGTACGGATGGATGGACCGACGGACAGCGGAGGCTTAGTAATAGGTTCCATTACCCTTTGGGTACGGAACCCTAAAAAGGTAGAAAATAAAGTGAAATAATGAGCAAAGAGAAGGAGATGGCTATATTTGTCTGATTTTAAACATTGTAGTTAGCGTTCATTGACGGAGTTAAAATATTCATATTAGCTTTTATTATTGTTAGAGTAGCGTTTGTCGACGCTAAAGCACACTTGCCTAAACTTAACCTTGCCTAACTTCACTCTTGTCTAAGAAAGTCCCAGGTTGTAGCTATCAGGACACCTTCTGCGTCATCATAAAGAAATCAACGCCATCCTTTTAATTCCTCAAGACTTATCCAACAGTGACTTTAAAAACCCAATTCCCTAATGCACCTTTACATTAGACACAACAGATAGGTAAAATAAAACTGTATCTCATAATCTCAGTGTGCACAAGCACATCCCCTAAGCCCTTGGCTAGAGTGGACGTGCAGAGACTAGAGCGGGTAAGGGCGCGGTGGCGGATAGATTAGGTTAGGTGGCCACAGAACTTCGCGGGTTTTTAAGGCTAGACGTGTTTCCTCGGAATTAAACAATAGACTGTTGCTCACCGCTTTGTCACGTCGCGCTAAGCATCTTCCGCAGCATATTGGAAGCAAATGTTGCTTTCAATTTGAGTAGTTGTAATTCTGTGATACTTGGCAACTGGGCTAACTCCAGTAGTAAATATTCCTTGGTGCCTATTGTTTCTAAGTATTCTGTGTCCTGCTTGATCAGAAGAAATCTAAAAATTACATTTTTCTAACTCCTCCGATGTACTTTTCTGATTAATTTCGTACGTTTCTCCGGGATTTGTCCAACTTCATTTACTCAGCGTATTTCTATTGATCGCAATTGTTGATTCTGGCTCTCAGGAGTATCAGTGGTTGGAAATTGAGTGGCGTACTTATCCCATAGCAAAATGTCGGTGGTTCATATGTTTTATACTTCGCGCCCTCCTAAGAACCCGCGTAAGCTCATTACTGTGGCTGAGATCTTAGTCGGGCTTGGCTCGACGCATGGCGGACGTAGGAAGCCCTCTCGGGTCGTTAGACCAGTTATTTCAGTAATACATTGTTATATGTATCGCTAGTTTGCAGAAACTACCCTCGCTACAACAAATCTAATGCATGATTCTTAAATCTTGGCGCCCAGCACGGGACTAGAAATTATACTTTTTATTTCGGATTCTATTGCAGCTTTGTTATCGTCTTATTTAATTTATGTTTACGAGTATATACTGAGTATTTTTGCATGTTATTCCTTTCCCGGCTTTCAGCATCTAAAGATTGCTCTTATTTTCCCTCTGAAGTCATTTTTAAAATGTTCTTAAGTAGAGGTATCTTGTGTAGGCTTACCAAGTTTTGTTAAGTCGATATTTCCAAGAATAAGGACTTGAAAGTTTGTATGAAACACGAGGAGTAAACGCTTTTTAATGGATTTTCTTTCGTCATTTTACTTACCGGTAGTTTCAGTCTTAAACATGTTACTTTTGTAATAATTTTCTCGCTAAAATATACACACACAATAAACTTAAAAAAGATAATTCTATACAGACAAAAGAGCACAAAGGTATTGCAACCCGTAAAGGTGCTAAGATACTGTATATGTTGACAGATATTTAGAATTCATATTGTAGAAAGGAAATCAATGGGGTTTTATAAATAAAATATTCCATAAAAGCTGATCACAGCAATTAACAATGACACTTACAAGTAATAATCATTAATTGTTTCTTACATCCGGAATCTAACAAATGATATTAATTAACGGATTAATAAGATAAAGCAGAATATAGGAGAAGGCTGTAATATTCGCAATTACCGATGGAGCAAGGTTCTTATGTCGCTCTCACGCTAATTTGCAAGAAGGGTCGTATAAAAATGTAGGAATTATTGTCTATTATCGGAAATTCGAAACAGATCCGAACACGATCAGTTTCTCAAGCTTAGTATCTGGAATGAAGATTATCGCATGATTGAATGAGTTTTCAGCAGGCAATTCTATTCTGTTAGGTTTTGTTTCCGCACTTAGAGCCTATCCACACGGCGTATTTTTAAATCGCCGACAACGCGCGCTCTCGCCTCTGTAGATATGACAATGAAATGAAAAAGCAGTACTGTCTGCATCTGAATTTCGTTTAAAGTGCGTTAGCGCGCGTCATCAGCGCGTTAAAAAACGCCGTTTGCGAAGGCCCTTAGTGCTTTTGTTGGACCATTGCAGTTTTTAGTAGCCAATGACAAATATTGACTGGCGTGGAATTTGTAACTCGTAATACGAGTCCGTAGTTTTTTTTCATTTCTAATGTGCCAGCTCTTGATCTCAATCTCGCCTGATGGTAAGCTATAGAACAAGCAAGCCCAGAAAATGCATGTTCACTTTAGCTTTGAAGGCTGACATGATGGTAAGCAACATATACGAATACCACTCTTTCACACAGTGTCTTTCGAAAAACATGTAACATTTTTTTTTCTATGACCAGATATCCTTTTACGCACGCAAAGGGCATTTGGAGGGATGGATTTTTTTTTGTCAGTAAGAGTCTGACACTCCCTACCAATTCGCCCAGAGCGGGAGAACTCATTTCATGATATCCCATCCACAAAGACCTCGAATTTATATGCCGCAATAATTTCCATGTACCTACTAAACCAATGCGACTTTAATAGCTCTAGGTAAGTTCTGAAGCAAAGATAAAATAACTAGAATTCTTAAACGTTTAAAAAGCTGCATTGTTAATTTGAATTCTACTTGAATTATAACTTCCAGCTTTCTTTCCTCTAGCTTGAAGGCATTTATAATTAGAAGAGATTATTCTTTATGCTAAGTTGAAACAGGTTTGTGCAAAGTAGAAGAAAAATATAAGGGGTATTAAGACTTATTTGAAGCCACATTTGAGCAGATAGTGTTAGGAGCATCTTAAAGAATTATGTCCACGCACAATGGTTCAACATCAGGACTAAGTGCGGAAAACAAATCCCTGTAGATATATAGAACAGGCAGTCCTCTGTGCAGAGCATGCATGGAGGATGAGGAAGCGGTGTCACACGTGCTCCTTGAGTGCACAGGGCGGCGCCAAAATTCGCTGACAGATATCTTGAACACACTGGGAAAATTGGTCTGTTTCTGGGGGGAGGTTGGCTGGTTAGAGTGACGGCAGTCATGGCTCACGCACAATGATCCAACATCAGGACCAAGTGCGGAAACCAAGCCTCGATAGATAAAATAATTTTGTCGGGCATTTTTCGTGGAAACCCAGCCCGAAATTCTGCGACCAGTCTTAATAATGGCTATCGTAAATACTGGTATTTAGCTGCATCTGGTTAGTCAGCTCCCATTCTTATCGGATGCAGCTGAGCACCAGTATTTGACATGGATCAACTGCCTATCTGAGCTCCTCATCCACAACCCAATAACTGGGTTACACGTTACCTCTTGGCAAGACTGGTATCAGATTTTTTGGCTTCTGACTGCCAGTAACGGCGGTCAAGGATCTACAAATGACAGCCGGAACCAACAACATCGTACTCGCCAAGCGTTGCTTAACCTTGAAGATAGACCCGTGCGGCTGTTATCATTTAGCCACAAGCTCCTCCGAACAGATCTCACCAAGTCCTCACATGTACAGGTGACAGGGCATGCGGTACAGGACGACATAAGGATCATGAACTGTGGAGAGACGCCACACAAACACTGAAAATTCCATCCGAGAACTTCCACCACTAAATATACTAAAACCTTGATTAATACCCTTACACATTCGAGCCCCAAATTCTCGCTATTTACGAAACAAATATATAATAGCACAATAAATCCGAACAGTAGCGAGTGCTGAGCAAATATTTTGATCGTGCATCCACGCTGCGATGTTCGGTAAACAAGAGCGCTTGCCAAATGTACTAGTTATGATTCTACCTAGGTTTCTGGTTCTAGGAAATATGTTTGGGCTGAAGACGTAGTAGAGGACTTATGTTCCGGCTTGTTTTAGTGCTGTCGTCCTAATGGTTGGGATTTGAGCTGTCTTGTGTGTGGTTAATCAAATGTGTTGTTTGTTTTTCTCTTGTGCTCCTGTTTCTTCGTTCATCATTTTACTGCCGAGTTATTGACGATAGGTGCAAGTATATTTTTTTTTTCCACATCTTCGTATGGCCGCACATTCGGTCACCCTATGTAATGTTTTTTTCATCTATCTTTTCTGTAAATTATATGTTGTGCATTATAGTACTCAATTCTGTTTGTCTTCTTTCTGGTCAGAGGGCCAATTCTATCTATACTAATGTGTGTTTGTTTGAACACGCAGTCTAATATAAAGTATGTGAAGTGCAGGCATTTTGAGGATTGTGACTGACATGCGAATGCGAACATTGCTTAAAAATTAGTAGAATTGGCACACAGATCATTTTTCGCACAATCTATCCATCACTTCCAATGTTTATCTGGTCATATCTAAGACTTTCTGTTGCTATGGTTATAGATCTGTTAGCCTTCTTATAGGTTATCGAATTTGATTTCGTCATTGAGTTAGGACCAAATGTGATATCTATAATGGTTGTATAAATCCTTTTCCTTTTTCTATTTTTATACATCACTTCCGATGTAAGTAACAATCACCCTGCGATCAAACTTACGGGTATTTAATAGAGCACCGTATGAAGACGTTGTGGTAAACGTACGTCGGCGTGGTTTAATTAGCTAACACTGTCCTTTAACCGACTTCAAAAAAAGGAGGTTCCCAATTCGTCCGCGTATAATATTTATATATTTTTGTATGTGTGTTGGTGGATAACTTCGTCGTTTATGTACCAATTTCGAAGAATCTTTTTTTATTTATTTATATGAAAGACTATGCTGCCGAGGTGGTCCCATTGCCACCACGTCAGGATCTGATCATGGAAACCCTGAGTAATCGAGGGCAACTCTCGAAAATTGTATGCTTCTATATCTGGTAAAAACTTGATATTTGTGTGTATATCGGGTGATACTACAAAACAATGGTTTGGATCAGACCACTGAGACTTATTTCATTCGTATTGACGAGACCTTTACTCTGAAAGCACTGAGTAAGTTTTATTAAATAGGCCCCAGTTCATAACATAACATCACGCCTGTACGCTGTGACGGGTACGCAAGTACCACCTATAAGTGAAAAAGAATAAACTTTATTACAAAAAATATAACCGACTTCCAAAAACAAAACCCTATAAAGTGTAAAATAACATTAATTTCTGAAGTCGGAGTCAAAAAATAAAATAACCAAAAACAGCGACTGTCACCGACTGACACCGACTGACACCGACTGACACCGACTGACACCGACTGACACCAACTGTCACCGACTGACACCGAAAATTGTATGATTCTATTCTTCAAGATCTTTATTTGAATAACTTTGGGCGATAGCGCTACAAGTTTTCAATTAAGTAAAACCATTGCCTACCTTGTGTGTAGCTATTAATGAAAGCATCATTAGGATACAAGAGCTCTGAAAAGTAATTGCGTCATTTAAAGGCCTATGACATGAGAATCAAGCTCTGATGATCTTAACCATGCTTGTTCTTGTTGTTGCGTCTTCAGATTACTAGAAACGAGCTAAATAGAATTCTAGGGTTTCAAAATGTAGTCCATAATATAAAATGTCCTTTAAACAAAACAAAAGTATCTAGGTTACATCATTCTTTGACCCTGCTCAAACACTCACGTTCATTCAGAATTGTTTGGTGTGTCAAGAGGACTCTCCAGTACTCTTCGCGAGAAAGTAATTCTAAAGATAAGGGCCATGCGCTCATTAATTAAACTTAATGAAAATTCTCTTTCTCTTCTTCAAGATGGAAGTAATACTGTACACTGAAATGATTAATTACGAGTGGGTAGTTAGCAGAATTTATGCTCTACGTTGAATATTTAAATTGTTTTAACCACTTCGCGTATAAGACTTGAAAGCCAAAACAACGTTACAACTTTTTAGAGTTCCGAACATCCGTATTAAAATACGAAACCCTTACAGGATCATTCGTGTCTCGTTGTGTCTGTATGTCTGCCTAGCCTAGGCTGGTTTTTAGTCATAGGCTCTAACTTCAGAAACTATTATCATCTAACTAAATCCGTAAATTCCGCAATAACCCACCTGGACCCCATGGGTCTATACAAACAGTTCAGGGGACCGTGACAGAGAAAAATAAAATAATAGCTGAATGGGAGGCTAATGCGAGTTGAGTCCGTGAGAGTGAATCATCAAAATGTAGGTTTCCCGTGCAATATCTACCGAACTCATCATCTTTCTGCCCTCATCCCATGTTACTTGGGGTCGGCGCAACACATTTTTTCCTTCCATTCTGTTCTGTCAGTCGTCACTCTATCACTAAGTCCCTTTTCTTTCATATCGCTCCTCACACAATCCATCCATCTTTTTTTTAGCCTTCCTCTCCCTCTCCATCCATCCACATTCATGTTCATAACTCTTCTAGTTACATGCGTTTCATCCCTCCTCTTCACATGACCATACCAAGACAAGCGATTCCCTTTTAACTTTTCCGTCACAATATCTATCGAACTATCAGCTATTATTTTATTTTTCTCTGTCACGCTCCCCTGGAATGTATGTGTAGACCCATGGGGTCTAGGGGGGTTATTACAAAATTTACGGATTTAAGCATTTCGTGTAAATTATAATATGTGGGTAACAGCTTCTTTTATAAAGAAGGACCTCTAGAAGAAGGGGCATCTTATTTACACTTTACAAATTAACACAATTTTAAAAAGTGTATATTGTAAGATCTTTATTTTTTTAGACAAAAATATAGGGAATTTATAAAACACATAAAGATATACATAAGTACTCCCCTTGGATTATTTCGGAGTAGCTTAAAACTCTGCTTTAAACTTCAACATATTAGTCGAAAGTGATTATAGCACTTCGTCCGCGACAAAACAAGCGCTTATGAAAGCAATTAAGCCCTGTGATGACGGTTTTCAAATTGTAGGCGTGAAAAAAACCGCGAAATCCGGTGTTGTTCTACGTGTCGCTAGTGAACATCAGCTTAAAAAATTGGAATCCGTGGACGCAATTAAGGCCGCTGGTTTACGACTAGAAAAACCAAAAGGTAGACGCCCTCGAGTATTAGTTAAGGATGTACCATCTTCAATGGATGATGGCGCTTTTCTGATCGCGCTATACCGCCAAAATATTAAAGATGAGCTTCAAATGAAAGAGGATGACTTTATTAAGTCTACTAAAATTATCCGTAGGCGCTCGTTAGACAACGGTCGTAAGTGGGTAGGCATCGAGTTAGATTCCGCAGTACGTAAACACTTAGTTTCTACCAAGGATAAATTATTTATTGATTGGGCTACCTGCCGCTTTATTGACGATGTTGAAGTCGTTCGGTGCTTACATTGTCAACAGTTCGGTCACGTTAAGAAACACTGCGTTAATAAAGAACCGACTTGTGCTAATTGTTCGGCTCGTGTGCCTCGAAACAAATGATTGCCCGCATAAGGACGACGTAAATTTCAAGCCGACTTGCGTGGCGTGTAAACGCTTTAAAAAACCGTGTGATCATCGTTGTGGATCTCAAGAGTGTACTACTTACAAACTGAAACTCGAACAATTAATCCTAAACACTAATTACTAAAAATGGATAGTTTAACCATAGGACAATTAAATCTCCATAACGATAGGGTGGCGACATCTGAGCTGGATAAATTGATTGTGGATTATAACCTTGACATAGTACTTGTTCAGGAACAATATCAAAACGCGCGCTTACGTCACAAGGTAGTTCAGCTGGATTGCAAGGCGCGAGCCGGAATTTATGTTGCGCGTTCTTCGAGCTTTACTGTAACATCTATATGTAATCTCATGACGCCCCATTGCGCTGTGGCGGAAGTATCATCACCTACCTTTAAGGTTTACGTTGTGAGCTGCTACTTTCAATATTCAGACCCAGTTACTCCACATATACATAATCTCCGTCACGTCTTGCGGTCGCTCGCGGGCTGCAAAGTTATAGTGGGTGCTGACGTGAATGCATCTTCTTCCCTGTGGTATGGCAAAGTTCGGGCCACTGATTACGAACGACGTTGTGCCGTTGAAGATTTTATTGCTGAGATGAACTTATCAATTCATAACACCCCAGACGCACCGCCTACTTTTTGTAGCCAAATGGGCGAATCTTGTATTGACGTCACACTTTCCAGTGCAGACGTACGCTTGGATAGGTGGCGTGTCCTTCCTGACGCGTCTTGTAGTGATCATCGCCTGATCGTGTACGAATTTGTTCCTATGTTTACTCAAGGTTCGTCACACTTAATTGGGAATTTTAGATATAAAAGTAGGGGCGCGAATTGGGAATTCTTTAGCTCACTTTTTGCTTGTCATGCCAAAGACTTCACTCGCGATGGACTGTCAGCTGAGGAAAGTGCTGAGATAATGTCAGACACCTTCACTTACTGTGCTGACATTGCTATTGGTCGCGCATCTATGACCAATATTCGTAGATGTGATTGGTGGAATGACTACCTTGTTGAACAACGTAAAAGCTATCGCAGAGCGCGCAGACAACTTAATAAGCTTAAAAAACGTAAGGTTATCGGGGACCCCCTTAATCTTGCTTTAAGTACTTTTAGAGTTGCCAAGTCGCGCTACAGAGCATCGGTTGAAAAATCTAAGGGTAATTTACTCCGGAAAATTGTTGATAAACTTGATAAGGAGGGTCCGTGGTCTCCTTTGTACCACGAGTTCAAGGCTAATAGATCTGTCGACCTTGCGTACGTTCAGAACATTAAAGTAAATAATAAACATACCACCGGCATTGAAGAAACAACTGATGTTTTGCTTAATTCTCTAATACCAGACGATTCATCAGTAAATGATAATGAATACCACCAACAGATTAGAGCGTGGGCCGCGGTGTCACCTGAATCACCGGAGTCAGACCTTCCATCCACTGACGAATTCATAAACGTTGTTAAGAGACTACCTCTCAAAAAATCATCCGGTGAAGATAAAATATCTAATAGAATGATTATAGAAGCGTGTAAAACAGCGGGCGACGCGATCTTATCCGTATATAACCGATGCATTGCAGAAGGTATTTTTCCTCGAATATGGCGACAAGGCTTTATACGCATTATTCCGAAGAGTGGCGATAAGCCCCCGGATGACCCTAAGTCCTACCGGCCCATAACACTACTTCCATCTTTGGGGAAACTCTTAGAGCGACTAATCGTTCCGCGCTTGCTACCGAATGGACCTAAATTTCATATTAATCAGTTTGGTTTCACTATTGGTAAATCCACAGTCGACGCGGCTCTCTCTGTCCGTAAAATTGTTAACTTATCGGAACATAAATACGTGGTTGGAATCTTTCTCGACATATCTGGCGCTTTTGATAACGCCTGGTGGCCGATGCTACTACTTAAAATGAAAACCCGTGGTTGCTACAAAAATATCTATAATCTGATTCTTTCGTATTTTCTAAACGGCTCCGCGAAACTCAAACTTGGACATCATTCCATTTCTAAGTCTCTAACCATGGGATGTCCTCAGGGCTCAGTTATCGGTCCATATGTATGGAATTTTGGCTACGATGATTTCCTCGCGCTTCCGCTCCCATGCGGCTGTTCATTAACCGGTTACGCAGACGATGGCTTACTGCTCATTGAGGCAAGCACTCGGGCGGGACTCGAGAACTTGGCTGACACATGTCTACGTTTAATATCACAGTGGGGCGACCGAAACCGTCTGACTTTTGCACCGCATAAAACCTATCAACTTATTTTAAAAGGGAACCTAAAATCCTGGCCTAGTATTAAATTTAATAATGTACCCGTTAAAAGAAAAGAATCCGTGTGCTACCTCGGTATGCTACTAGAAAGGAACTTTTCGTTTATTGATCATATAAAAACAGTAGGTGAAAAAGCAAAAAAGAACTTCTACGCCTTGACGAGAATATCCAAAGCTACTTGGGGTCTCTCATTTCAAACCTTAAAAACTATTTATGGGGCTACTTACTTGGGTTGTATGTGCTACGGGGCACCTGTCTGGGCTGACAGGGCCACCATAGGGGCGGTACGCCGTAAATTGCTGCAAAGCCAGCGTTTGGCTTTGATATTCTTATGCAAGGCGTATAGGACGGTTAGTACTGAAGCCTTACCGGTGCTGGCGGGTGTTCTCCCAGTCGATCTAGAGGTGCAGCGGCGTGCTGCAATGTACTACTACGCTAGAAAGATCACGGACCCAGAGTTTTTACCGCAACGCGACCGTGCTAAGATCTGTAGATTACTAAAACCCCAGACTGACGTCTGGGAGGAACTTTTATCCGAATGGCAATGTAGGTGGGAAAATTCCATTAAAGGCCGACACCTCCACCAGTTTTTTCCATCCGTTCGTGAGCGGCTGGATAGGACATGGCTGGAGGTGGATCATTGTGTTGCCCAATTTCTCACAGGTCATGGCAACTTTAAGAGTAAATTATTTTCCTTTAGGCTTGTGGCCTCGCCTTTATGTCAATGTTCTACAGCCGACTATGAATACGAACAATCCGCACACCACATCTTATGGGAGTGTATTCTTTGGCAAACTGAACGCAATATTATGTTAGATAGTATTCAGGTTACATCTGGAGTAGTTTACTACACGGACCTTGTAGAAACCAGAACAAATTTCCGTGCTTTCAGGCGATTTTGCCATACCTATTACTGGAATCAAAAGTAGCTCACAATTTAGGACCCATTAGTTTTTAATTAATATATAATCCGTGGTGCTTGACAACTGGGCTTAACCCAGTTGTATATGTCCCTTGGTGCCTATTGGCCTAGCTCTATTCTGTCTCCTGCTTGAAAAGGAGGGAAGTGGAAATTATACATATATTTATTTTCCTACTCCTCCGCTGTACTTTTCTGATTAAATTCGTTGCAGGATCCAAGACAGTTAAATCGTTTCTCCGGGACTCGTCGGGCTTCATTGGCTCGGCGTTTTTCTGGTGGTCGCCACTGTTGATTCTGGCTTTCAGGAGTTGCAGTGGTTGGGAATGTGTGGCGGGCTTGTCAAATATTAGTCCCGCCTCTTTAGCATAACTTTTCGCTGGAAATTCAAAACGAATTTACAGCTTATCTGCTCGAAATTTCCTCTTTACCAACAACCAAAGCTTATAAGCAGTAATTCATATATCTATCCTAGTAGAGATAAACATTTAAACATGGTCGAGATATCTGCGTGTATTTCCGACGCCATCTTGGAATTATTCCAAGGACTTTACAATTGGTTTTGAGCTTGCTTCGCTTTGGTTATGTTTCTTGGTGAGTAGTTTTTACCTGTTTTCGGGTATTTGAATGTTCAACGTAGGAATTTTATTTACTAACGAGAATAGGAACACAATTTTAATCTTTGTTTTTCAAGTCATCGTCATTTTAACCTAAATACGTCAATTGCTACTGCTGGACCCTATATCGACTGGGTTTTGTGCTTCTCGCATCCAGCGGATTTACGCGGTTTTTACTCCCGTTTTTTTCTTCAACATATTAAAATCGCCATCAAAGATCTCCCCCATACCCTTCCTATCTTCCCGGTTTGTTGGCTTCTCCAACCAATCGGTCATGAACGTCTTCTTTGTTGTCACGTTAGCATTGCCTGGTTCTCATCATTTATAACTTTGCAAAATACTACATTCCAGCACAATATCTAAATAAATCATTGTATAAATGGCGTGTCGTGCCAACTTTGACCACACACAAACCGTTCCCACCAAAACACCCAATTCAAACGTGTTCCCGCCAAAACACCCAATTCAAACGCCAATGAATGAACAACTATTCAAAAACTTCAAATACTATTCACTCAAACCAAACGGTCTATTCACTCGATCACTACTACTACCTACCAACTGCAGAAACTTGATGAATAGGTTGCAATTCAAAGAGATCTTATATGCTTCGTTACTATAGACGTCGTAGTAGGAAGGTGAGTCGGGGTGACCAAGGAAATTGCACGGCCATCCTGACCCTATTGTGTGTTTCCCGCCAAACGGTTTAATGGCGGCCATGACGTCACGAGGGACCGAGACTCGGAACTGCCATTTTGTTTTTTTATGTAATGGCTGGCTATTGTTTTGTGTGCGTATTGCCTAAGTGGGTAACTGGGTCATGTACAGTATTATTTGCCAGATTATTTAAAGATTTAAGTACATGGCTTTGGAAGACGAGCTGCTCTGGTTAGGTTATAATATAGATCTTTTTATTGTTGATTTCTAAGTCAAATATTTTTAGCATGATCTATCGCCTGTTTAAGTCTTAGTCTGTGTTTCCTGATAGCTACAACCTGGGAGTATTTAAGTCAAAAGTGAATAGGTTACTTCTAGGCAAGCGTGCTATATCTTCGACCACATCATCGTTTACCATCAGGTGAGATAGTGGTCAAACCCGTGCCTATCAATAGTAAAAAAAAAATAGTGTTAGCAGAAACAACAGAACGCCACATGGAACGGTCCTTACATGCTCCTACAAATAAATAACTTGTTCCATGTTGAAGAAAAATATTAACAAAACCAAATAAGCAGATATTGGTGTAATACCCTAAATCTTTTTCAATGTAAGCTTGTAACTTTCTTACACAAAGCAAGTCATTCGTAGGCAGTACACACTAGTTTAGGAAAAATACTGGTATTCAGGAACATCTGGTTATACTGGGGACCGATCTTAACTTACCTAAAAGGGCTAGGCTGAGGGTGACTATTGCATTTAATTTAAGAATGTTAACATGTGAAACTGCTTGTTAGGGTTTAAGCAGGGGCGCATCTACCGCCGTATCAAGGGCTAAGAAAGCTCCAACATTTAGTCCCGCCGTCACCTTCGTGGCCTGCCGAAACACTTCTGAGCTAGTAGACCTATTTTGTTTATAAAAAAACAATAAGTACCCCTAAAAACGGGGCCCCGTTTAATACAGGGCTACTTTGCAGTTAGCTACGCCACTGGGTTTGAGGCTAACGTAAGTATGTAACTTTGGAATTTAAGGCAATGTTGCGGAATTATTCGAAAGAATAACCGCGGCTCTAAAACGCAAGGGCATTTGGAGGAACACGGATGGGTTTTAGTCAGTAAGAATCTATCACTCCCTCAGTCATTCTGAGAGCAAAGGCTTGGTTGACGGTGAGTTTTGGCGTTTAATTTATGAGTGGTGTTTGGAACCATGCTGAACTGCTTGTCCTTCCACAAGGTGAACCGATGATCTGGTGATGGTCGCGGGTAGCCGATGGATGCGCACAGGACCGTTGTGGCGACACTTGGGGGAGACCTATGTCCTGCAGTGGACGTCTTTCGGCTGGCATGATGATGATGAACTGCTTGTCTGAATTTTAGGCTAACTGAAGTAACATTGGAAGTTTACCCAAAAAAAAAGAAAACAAAAGGAGTAAGTAAATAGGTATCTTCAAAGCTCGCTCGCTTCTCCGTAGGTATAATCCATCGCTTAACATCCAGCAAGATCGAAGTCACCAGGGGTAAAAAGTAATTATATGGTTTAAAGAACCAAACAAATGATCGGATGGAAGTATACTGATGATGATGTAGCGAATTATTAAAACGACATCAGCTTATAAAAAGTTCTCATAGTAAGAGACTTTTTATGTTTAAATATAGGAAATCACCAAATGGCTCCTTCCGCTCTGGGCGGAGCAGAAGGGAGTATCAGACTCTTACTGACTAAAACCCATCTGTATTCCTTCTAATGCCCTTTGCGTTCCAGGGCCGCGGTGGCTCTTTCGAACAAATTCCGCAACCCTAGCAGGATAGTAAGAGACTTGGACTGGCGTTCAGTCATCAGCAGTATTACTAACATCATAATTTCTAGTAACGATCTTTCGTAGTGAACCAATAACATAAGTTTCCTCTGAAAATGCATGTAGTGAGGGCTAAATGGACGTATATAAAACATTTTCCCATATACGCAATACAGACGCTAATATTCCGATACACACTGCCGTGTAGGTTCATCGTTTTTCCTTCCCCTTTGATGAGGGTGCAACGCGTCTTCTTCTTTATTTCTTACAAAACGTTTCCTTTAAAATTCAAAAGTATGAGTCACACAGGAGTTGGAGTTACATTTCACATGGGTGAGAAGCTAATGCTTGGTCTAAATTGGTATAGAAAAGAACCAGCGAGGTACTTTCCAGTTACTCTTTTAACCTTTTGACCGCCAGAGCGTAAACGCATCGGCGTCCCTCCCACGCCAAGCACAAATTCAGCGCAAATATCGAAACAAAAAAATACGGATTCCAACATCTTATTGAACACCAATTAATTAATCATTGCTTTTGGTTCCATATTTTTTAAACAAAATATTACTCGTAACGTAATCACATAAAACTTGATTTAGTATATTTATTTTGTACTTAAAAGTGTTGTTTGCTTGTCGGCTATAGCCGACGGTGGCGTGTTGGGCACTTTTTCGTTTGTCGGCTATAGCCGACCGTGGCGCTCAAAAGGTTAAAATATAAAGTTTCAGACATGTATCGTATAATTTACAACAGTTATAGAAGGGATAAGTTTCTTCTGGAGCATAAGGAGTTTCAATTAAACCAATTTTAATCTTCTTGTCTTGAATCGCACTGGACAAAAGCCAGAGAAACTTAAAACTTTCAAAACAATTGATAAATCATTTTATGTTTGTGCCAAGTTTTCTTCGATGCATCTTCTTTAATTGTAAATGGAGAAAAATCAATTTCTTAAATCAGATGACAAAGTCACAAAAGCAAAAATTACGGAAATATCTTTTCTGGCATGACTAAAATATATTTGAACGTTTATACCAAAAATATTTTTGGCAAGTCTGGTTTGTAGCTTACGAACAATTTTGGGCGGGTCACTCAGTGGAACATGTTGGGACTTGATTAACTATAGTTTTCATCTGTGTTCATCATTCTCCAGGCTTTAACTATGAATCCATTAATCGGCATTGCGCCCCCAGAATATCGCAGGATGGTAGTGAGCCGTATAGAAAGAGTGAAATTAGAAATTGACGCACGCTACCCAATGCACAATTACAGCTTAGTGCCCCAGAGACTAAAAAGCGGAAGAAGTTTTTTTGGATGCGTGAGTCCGTTCACAGGCAGCACTACTACCACGGAAAGATGCGACCTTGAGCGAGAGTTGCTCAAACCTCCTGACTATTTTATCCAGCCTTCGGAAAGCCTGTCACCTGGGCACGCCTTGCCGTGGTCGACCTGGAAAACTCTTAATAGTTAGAGTAAGGATAACCTCCTCAGGTGGGGGTTCTCGGATGGCTCCGATCTTCAGTGTTTGTGTGGCGTCTCTCCGCAATCCATGACCCATATTTCGTCTTGCGCCGCATGCCCTGTCACCTGTACATGTGAAGACCTTATGGCTGCGTCAGCGAATGCTGTTACCGTCGCTGAATACTGGGCCAAACATATTTTTTTTGCCATTGACACGCTAAGAAGAAGAATAACTATAAATGGGGCCGGCGAAGCATGTGTTCTTCTTTCATTCATCATTGTCAATTCGTTATCCACTCCACCATAGGACCATAGCTAGCCCTAATGTCTTTCGCACAACCCTTTCAATCATCAAAAAAAAACAGTTAAGGAAGCCGTGTAATGATCTCTCGCAAAAGGTTTATAGGGCACATGGAGTTCTAGAAAAATTTCTGTTAAAATGCTGTTTGTAAGTGTGACATCACTAAAGCTCACACTAACATCATCATTATTATCAGTACATTATTGTTATCTAAGGGTTTACAACCGCGTTTGGGTTTCTCCGTACGCTTAAGTATTTATTTATCGTACTAACCTATTTCCCACTTTTTACCCGACTGCGCCAGAAAGAAGGTTATGTTTTTCGAGAGTATGTATGTATGTATAATTGTTTGGCACGCTCTGCGGCCTGAACGGCTTGATGGATTTTAGCGTCAAAGGTGTCGTTAGATTCGTATTAATTGTGAGCGTAACACTGGGTGTATAAAAATTAAAATGGCCTATTTTTGGCGCCATATTAGTCCTTCCAAAAATTTTGAATTTTCAAAACCTATTGAGTGGGGTATCAAAATAAAGGGTCGATTACAAAAATGTATCTCACTAAAATGTAGGAAATAAAAAAAATTACTTTGTCAAAAAAACCCGACCTCTAAAAACGACTAAAAGTTTAATCACTGATCTGATGCCACCAACTGCATCAGACTGCTTGAAAAGCGACTTGTTTCGAACTTTTAGTCGTTTTTAGCGGTCGGGCTTTTTGTCAGTAAATTTTTTCTCTCTAGTTTCTTACTTCAATAATTCCTTAATCTAGTCTACGGCTTCCAACCATCAGAGCTCGGCTTCCCCGACCTTCGGGCTCGCTATCAAGGAAACTTTTGTAAACTCGATGGGTAAGATATTTACGGGTCAATCTGTTAACCATCCTTCTAGCTCGTATGTCGACTTTGTTAGTATTCATGGCGCAACGGCCCGAGGTCGATATTGACTCCCACTATCCTCAATATTTTATTCAATTATATGGCGAAACCCTTCTCTGTTGTTTTGTACCAACACTCGAGATTTGTTCTGTAAATAGACTTTAATTAATTAATAGCCGTGCTGGAGGAAACTGGGATAGAAGGTGTAATGTAAAAGTGGGTAGTTGGAGAATATTGAATGTTGGAGGGTAGTTTATTGTTTAATGGAATTTCCTAGCCAGAGAACGCTTTGCTAAATATTGCTTTAGATAATGCAATTTGCGTGAGACTCTTACTGAATTGTAATAAGGTATAAATTGGAATGATTGATTTTTTTTTGGTCGGGACCACTCGTAGTTCACCTCTCTAAGGGTGGTTACTACTCAACCGGGCTAGATTGGAATGATTGAAACAAACTGTATGATTGTGTTACTTTAATGTGAGAAAAGTTCACAAAAAATGTTATTTCAATCGAAATAGCCTTTACATTGTAATCATCAACAGTTTCATGAAACAACAAGCCGAATGTACTCCTCAGTAGCGTAATTTAAATATCCAACTACCGTCACATTAAAAACGAAACAAAAATCACAGATCAAAGTACCCGACCGGAATGGAATTCCCCAGAAGCATGGTAATTAACACATACGTGTGAAGAATAACAAACAGGGGTGGTGGAGCGTTCGCTTTTAATTAAAATTAAATATTTCTGCAAACAAAACGATGGAAGGTAATCGGGGAAGCGTTGTTGGCGCCCAGCGTGGGACCTCTCGTTTGTGAAATTGTAAGTCTGACTGAATGCTGGTAATTTTGAAGGATCTGTTGAAACTAAATGGGCTTGCTCATTATTATTTTATTTGGATATACACAATAAAAAAAAATATTCCCTTAGGCTTACCTCGTCTGAGATGATAGCTACAGTAGGTAATCTAATAGGTACCTACCTTAAATCACGCTATCTTTATGCTCGAAAATGTGTCTGTCTGTTAGTTAGGTTTCCACGTCGGAATTGCAGAATGGGTTTTGATGAAACTTGGTAGAGTCTTGGTCTGTTTGGACTAAGACAGATACTTTAATCTCGGTGGTTGCTTTGGAATAATAAAACACTTCTGTTAACTCTTTATTCGCATTACTGGGTCATAGATCTTAAATATTCCTAAGCATAAACCAACTTTCTAAAATATCTTTACTTCCTGTTGCCTCATTAGAAAAAAGGGTTAAATGGCGTTTGAAGTTTCATACAAACAGCAGCTCTTCCATAATTTATATAAAAGCCCATCAGCGTCCATCTTTAAAAGTTAAAAAATACACTTCAATAATGAACCAAGCAAGGCAGCCTTATTAAAACTTATAATGAAACAACGTCTTGAATCTACGCGTTTTTTGCCAGAAAACTTTGAATGAAAAGTTAAAAATAAATCAACACGGTTTTCCTGCTTGTGAGTTAAAGAGATAAGAAGTTTAGGATTTGTTTGAAGGCCTACGTAGAAGAAGGTTTTATACACGAGTCGAAGGCAGAGCTACCTATTTGATGAAATTTTAACCTTCCTTAAAGATGGTGGAAAAAAAGTGGCAACACTGCCCAAGTGACATGTTAAATATTTGTTCCGTATTTTAAAATTAGATTTAATTAGTATTTAAGTAAAATTAAGGTGTAATTGTTTGAGAAAACACGATATAACTGCATAAATACACAGGATTAATGTTTTCCTGGAATTTTTATCAAGAAAAACACAGTTTTCGATACCGGCTGTCACCGGTAACCTAAAACTGCCAGCTGACGTATGGACTACGTATGGAACAATAATTAAACGGGGAAGTATTGTTTACTTTTATTTTATAATAGCACACATTCGTCACTTTATCTCAGTAGCACGTCCTTACTAAGTTTTATTAACTTTTATGCAGATTTTTGGACTCTGCGTTGAGAATTTATCGCTTTGTTTACATCGTAGAAAACGTCAAAAATATCTAGTTTCTGTTGATTTTCCGATATTTTTCAATAATAAATAGCAACAAAACGTTTTAAGATTTTGCATAGCTCACCCTTGAATTATTAAATCTTATAAGTATATTTTAATCTAGGCATCCTACCCACATTAAGAAAATCGTTATTTAAAAGCAATCCAAAGCGAGAAAATTAAATAAACAATAGCCTTTAAAGCTAATTCAGCAGCCTACCTTAGTTCTCCACTTAACTGCACTAATTTCTCCCCATTTTTATTTTTCCTTTAATTACCCACTTTCCTTTATTTTGTCTTTTCTTTAGATTCTCATATTTTCTTTTATTCTATTTTCAGTACTTCACCCTGAAACCATGCCTGTGATGACCCGCAAAGCTACAGCTCAGGATATGGAGCTCAAACTGAGAACTGCTCTCCAGGAATTAAAAGCCTCGAACGAACAATGCCAAGAAATGTTACAGGAACGAGAGGATAATGAGGTGGAAGTAAGAAAAATGGTACTTAAAAACACCTGCCTTAAGCGGGAGCTAGTTGACCTTAGCCAACAATTCCAAGATGTTGTTGACGAACGCGACCAACTGCGGGTAATCACGGAAGGTTTCAACAACTGTAGCGACTTGTATGAGGAGGCTTTACGTAAAGTTAGGGACCTAGAGGATGAACTAATAAATGCAAACAGTAGTATTATCAAATTTCAGAATGAAAAACAAAGAGCTCAGGTCAAGGAAACAAACCACTTATTTAATGAATTAATTAGTTCAAATAATTGTAAACCTCATTCCTTAGTCACGATTGACCTAACTGAGGATTCCATATTGAAACAGAACAGTAGTTATAAAAGTAGTCATAATAAGTTAAAAAGGTATGCAAAAATAAATAAATTCATCAAAAAATGTTATAGATACAAGGAGCAGTATAAACACTTTTCCAAGAATATTCCACTCAGGAAAGAACGTGTTGAACTTATTAGTAAATTACATAATTATCAAATTAAACTTGAGGACAGCATAAAAATATATGAAATTGATACACAGCACTTACAGTCTGAAATACAGGTACTCGAGGCTTCACTGAGTTCACTTAACTGTAAATATATTCAATCTCAGAATCAAATAAAAGAACATATTCTTGCTGCAAATGAGTTAGTTATGTGTCAGTGTACTTGCCAGACAGCATCAAACCTTGATGCCGTCCAGCCTGAGGTAACAGTGGTCCCGTCCCAGGTACAGATTTTGTCTCAAGACTGTGTCATTGAACAAAACTTAATTGATTCTGAACAGGATTTAACTCAATTTGATCAGCTTGAGATTGGTGGTTATTTTTCTGCGAATAGTGGTTATCATTCGGTTATGTTTTCAGACAGTATAGGAAGAGGTTTAGGGAAATTAGTTAGTAACAACCTGAGTTATTCTACACAAAATTATTGTATGCCAGGTTCATCATACAAACATATTATGGCATCATTAATAAATAATAAATATAATTCTGATACCAACATTACGGTGTTTATAGGGAATAGTTTAAATGTAAGAAAAGCAGATATCACAGACAATCTAACTGAGATGTTAAAGTTAAATTGTAATAAAATAATATTGTGTGCTTTTCCATATTTTGATAAGATGTCAATTAGACAAAATAATTATATTCATAGGTTAAATAAACACATGCATTTTTTAGTTAGTCATTATAGTGACAAGTTTATGTTTTTTGACACAAATATTTTTGTGGAACATTTAAAATCGACTAGGGATACTGTGTATTTGCCAATTAGTTTTAGACACACAATAGCAAGGCTATTAGCTTATTATATTAACTCAGACATAAGTAGTATGTCGAAGTCTTGTGTAATTAAATCCACAATGTTTAGTAATTATACTAAGAATCAGGTGGAGGGCTTAAATAACTGTAGCACTATTGCTACAAATTCTTTTACAAATTGTACGAAGGAGGTTCCATGTATCACTATGGAAGTCTCATTGTTTAACGTGGGGGCCACAAGTAGTTGCAACTCACTGCCAAGTGATGATACTGAGTTCTTGGGGCAATCTCCGGATAATCTTTTAAACTAAGTCTTAAGACAACAGAGGATACCAATGACAGAATAGTTATGCCTACCAAAAACAATGTATCTTCTTGCTCTCTGTTAAGTAGATGTCAGAAAGGGGGTAAGCAGCATGCCTTGAAAATATTTCATCAAAATATTCAAGGTGTCTCTTCCAAAATATTAGAAATTGAAATGTTTTTAGAGAAAACAATGAATGACATTGTATGTTTTAGTGAGCACTGGTTGAAGGATTACCAGATGCTAATTAGTTATGAAAATTATAGTGTGGGCAGTTGTTTTAACCGCAAATCTAAGTCGCGCGGTGGTTCCCTCATCTTAGTTAAAAAATGTTTAAAATTTAAGCAACGTAATGACATTGTTAGCTTGTCAGTGGAACATTGCATCGAACTGTCCTGTGTTGAGCTAGATAAGCATGTTATAGTGTGCGTGTATAGACCCCCTAACCCTCAAAACTTTACGTTATTTGAAACAACAATGGAAGATGTCCTTGCGAAACTTGCAGCAGGTAACAAATCCGTGATTATTTGTGGAGATTTTAATATTAATATTTTAGAAAATAATTCAAATAGCAGCAGATTTTTAAGTCTTTTTAAATCGTTCAATCTGTCTAATGTTTTTACAGAACCAACTAGAATAACTCCAACTTCTGCAACATGTATTGATAATGTATTCTGCGATTGTGATTATTTAGATAAAGCTATAGTTAATTACCTTCAATCTGATCACAGTGGTCAACTGGTAACATTTAAGTATAAAGCAGCCTTGCAAAAAGTTCAAATACAATTTAGGCCAATAACAACTGGCAAACTAGCAAAATTTAATGGGACCTTACAAAATAAGTTAAATGCTCTAGGCCACAATATTGAGGATGCGAATAAATTTTATGATGGTTTCTTTTCAGTGGTACTAAAAGAATTCAATGCAACTTTTGAAAAGAAGTCCAAAGATACTTTCCCTAAGTTTATATTTAGTGATTGGGCGACTAAAGGCATTAGGATAAGTAGGGAAAGACTATATGATCTATACGGCCTTAAGTCTTTCATTAACACTGAATCCTTTAATAAGTATGTAAACAAATATTCTAAGGTTTTCAGAAATACTTGTAAAGTAGCTAAAGCCCTGTTCATAAGCAACAAGATCAAATTGGCAGATAATAAAATAAAGACAGTTTGGAAAGTTATCAATAATGAAACTAACAGAAATAAAGTACGAAACACTGACTATTTACTAGAGACTGCGCATGGTGCCATAAGCTCTAATTTAGAAGTAGCTCAAGAATTTGTAAAATTTTTCACTGATATACCATCAAAAACAACTGAAGCATTAAATTCTTCACCCGAGGTCTCATTTGATTTATTAAGAGCAAACATTCCAGGTTGTACGGTTGAATTCCAATTCAAACATATCAACCCTATGACAGTTATTAAAGCTTTCCGGCAAATCAAAATTAAATTGACTGAAGACATATGGGGAATGTCTATCAAAGTGTGCACGTCCATATTTGAGACCATAGCACCATACTTGGCACTAATATTTAATTTATGTGTTGACCAAGGGGTCTTTCCGGATATAATGAAATATAGTAGGGTGATACCACTTTTTAAATCTGGAGATAATAAAGATACTAATAATTATAGACCTGTATCTGTATTGCCGGTTTTCAGCAAAGTGTTTGAAAAAGTAATGCTCAATCAAATGCTCAATCATTTTAACACCAATAAAATCTTACACGAACAACAGTATGGTTTTACCAAAGGTCGTTGTACGACTGACGCTGGAGTCACGTTGTTAAAACACATTTATACAGCGTGGGAAGAGGCGCAAGATGCCATAGGAATCTTTTGTGACCTCTCCAAGGCATTTGATTGTGTAAATCACGAAACCTTGCTCCTAAAACTAGAACATTACGGACTGGGTAAACTTGCACTCAGTTTAGTGAGGTCTTATTTAAATGACAGACAGCAGCAAGTTCAAATAAATGGTGTCAATTCACGGGGTCTGAAAGTTAAAATGGGGGTACCACAAGGCTCAATATTGGGTCCGTTCCTCTTTCTGGTATACATTAATGATCTTCCCCATCTTTTAAAAAATCAAACTCAAATGGTGTTATTTGCAGACGATACGTCCTTAATTTTTAAGATAGATAGGCGTGCCACAAGTCTTGACGATGTAAATAACGCCCTTCAGCAGGTCCAAAATTGGTTTACTGCTAATAATTTAGTTTTAAATGAGAAAAAAACAAAGTGTATCAGATTTGCATTACCGAACGTGAAAAGTATTAATTGTGACATAGTATTGAACCAAGAGAAACTTGAATTCGTCGATGACACAGTTTTCTTGGGGATCACGCTTGACTCAAGGCTACAATGGGGTCCTCATTTAACATCTCTTGCGGGACGGCTAAGTTCAGCAGCATATGCTGTCAGAAAAATCCGTCAATTTACTGATATAGATACCGCGAGGCTGGTCTATTTTAGTTACTTTCATAGTATCATGTCTTACGGTATCTTATTATGGGGACGTGCTGCAGACATCGAGTCTATATTTATTCTGCAGAAAAGAGCTATCAGAGCCATTTACAATCTCCGCCGGCGCGATTCCCTAAGGGAACTGTTTAAGGATATTAACATCATGACGGTACCTTGTCAATACATATATGAAAACATTATGTATGTTCGGAAAAATCTTCATCTTTTTAGTAAAATTAGTGATAGGCATAATTTTAATACTAGAAATCGGAACAAATTAGATCAACCCCGATTCAGATTAGCTAAAGTACACACTTCTTTTATGGGGTACTGTGTTAAATTTTATAATAAAATACCACTTAATATTCTCGAACTGAATGAGAGAAAATTTAAAACATGTATAAAACGCACATTATGTAGACAAGCATATTATAAACTGGAAGATTATGTCCTTGATAAAAATGCTTGGCTAAATGCCGGTCCTGCTCCACAGCCACAGCAGCATGGGTCCACTTGTTAGGTTTTCGATAATTGGAAGAAATGCTTACCCTTTTTTTGTTCTCCTATACAATCATTTATTTATCATTTCTTTGCATTATTGTATTAGCAAAGTATACACAATAAAGCAGCCTTCTTTTTTTTTTTTCTTTTCTTATTTACTTGAAACCATAGTTTTGTATAACGTAGAAGCATATTTTCAATTTTTTGTAAATGTGAGCACTATGGAGCCATTTACATATGTAATTATAGATTTCGTTATTAAATTAGTTTGACATGAACGAGCGTGGCAGTTGAGAGCTTGTCATGCTCACACAAATGTTTTGCTGATGGTGGCGCGTGTTTTGGATCATTTGATTCCCTTCAAAATGGTTGAGTTAGATGGTGCTGATGCACGCGTCATGTTCGTGAACGGGCGCCGTCAGTTGAAACTGGTCATCTCTTACCTGCCACTGGCTTATTTTAATCTGTACCTGCATTTTGAATTGTTTATATGTTTTCTTGTTCTTTGCATTGTCCTCACATATAGAAGCAATCAATGTTAATGTTAACAAGATTTTTGTAACACATCACATGGTTTAAAAGAGTGTCCGTGGAGTTTCTTGCACGTTCTTCTCCATAGAGATCTACGCTTTGGAACGTGCAAATAGCTTCATGTTTTTGACTGACCGACTTTGACAATTCAAAAGTGCCTGTAAATGGTTTATTTGAAATATACGATTTGATTTGATTTGATTTGATTTCTTCTGTAAGAATTGGAAAAAATGAAGGAATGCCTTTGCCTAGCAGTGAGATAGTACGGGCTAGTAATAATAGACCTAGACTAGAGTCAAGAGCAAACCCATCACAAATAAAAATAATAATAATTAATTAAGTTCCTCCTGTTTTTGAAGTCGAAAAGTTTATTATGTATTTACAACTTGCATGCTACATAAAAAAACTGGCCAAGTTCGAGTCGGACACGCGTGCAAAGGGTTCCGAACGAATTTTATTTTTTTAACATGTTATTTTAACACTAAAGACTTCTAATAGTAATTTTCCTGTAATCTTTAGGTAAAGAGCTATTATCTCCATTTTTCTCAAAATTTTAGGCTCAGTAGTTACGGAGATAAGGGGGGGGGGAATGGTCATTTTTCGTCCAATTTCTTGAATAAATTTTAAACCGTTTATTTTAAAATTATGAAAAAAAATATAATTAAAACCCTCATAGTAAGCCCTTTCATTTGATATGTCACACGATATTGTTCAAAAAACTTTTAAAATACTAAAAATTTAATGATTTACGTAACGCGTCCGTGTTTGGGTCATAGAAGTCCATATGTGTACCAAATTTCAACAGAATCGGTCAAGTGGATCCGGAGAAAACTGGCTATGACAGACGGACAGACAGACAGACACCCGAGTGATCCTATAAGGATTCCGTTTTTTGTTCGGAACCCTAAAAACCCTACCGTTTGGGTTAAAATATTATCTATACAGATATTATAAAGCTGAAGGAAGAGTTAATTTGTTTGTTTGAACGCGCTAATCTCAGGAACTACTGGTTCGAATCTAATAATTATTTTAGTGTTAGATAGCCCATTTATCAAGGTAGGCTATAGGCTATATAACATCACGCTACGATCAATGTGAGCGGAGCATTAATGAAAAAAGTGACGCAGACGAAGTTCCGCGGGTCAGCATAAATAAATGTATTTTAAAACCAGCTATTTTATTTTTCATATTTTTCTGAATACACTCTATCATTTGATTCCCATATCGTATGAATGCATAAATAATAATTGATTTTTATGCATTCATACGATATTCCGCCATCTTTGATAGTCCGCCATATCACTTAGCTGACCTTGCATTGTCATCAAAACCAAACGTCTATATAAAATTTTAGCTGAATCGGTTTTAAATAACTGTTTTACACATATTTAACTAACTAACTAACTAACAAGACAAGCTAAATAAAGCTTCTAAAAATTATCCGTATTTTTTCCCGGACCAGTAGAGCGGATGGGGGAGAAATATTCCCAGAAACATTCAGTTAGCTGATATTATGTTCGTCCAGTTGATTTCCCTAGTAATCTTCAGGAGGGGACCAAATCAATGTGCTGTCTTCATTTGAATGTTTCTACATTCAAATGAAGACAGCACATTGATTTGGTTTCCCTACGGATAAGAATCCAAATCCTGGCCAATCGTACTGCCTGCTATCCTAGTGTAAGCATATTGAGTAGCGAACGGAGAGGTCATAAGAAACTTAAGTAAATGTTCCTAAACAAACAAACTTAACATCACGCCTAAATTTCCTAAATAGTCGACAGAGATGTTTTTTATTATTGACTAGCAACTCATCTGGATTCTACGAGTAGCAGAGCATATATAAGCTCCTAGTCGGTATAATTTTTCGTCGGTATTTTTTTTTTCATCTTTCCCATGTTACTTGGGGTCGATGCAACACGTTATTTTCTTCTATTTTGTCCTGTCAGCCGTCACGCTATCACTTACTCCCTCTTCTTTCATATCACTCCTCTCACAATCCATTCATCTTTTCTTTGGCCTTCCTCTCCCTCTCCATCTATCCACATTTCTATTCATAACTCTTTTAGTAACATGCGTTTCATACCAACTCTTCACATGACCATACCAAGACAAGCGGTTCCCTGTCAAATTTTTCCGTCACTAGTGCCACAACTACCTCTTTTGTATGATTTTCCTACACCTACAACAATTACAGAAAAAATGCGGGCCGTTTCTCCTCACTATTTAAGTCAGCAGGTGTAAGTCAATTGTCATTAACAGGACACAACATCCAGACTGTCCTGCTTCTGTAAAATGAACACATATTAAATTAAGCAGTGCGTCATGCAGACCAACATAACATTCTATTCATCACTCTGCCATCCCATCGTGCAAACTCTTCAAACAACATAGTTTTCAATAGTTTAACATTCAACAACGTTTTAAAAATATCCCACTTCTGCTTTTAAAAAACTCAATGCCCATCCCACTTCAAAGTAAGTCCGCACCGATAAGACACTCAATTTATATTCATTACGATCCATCCCTGAGGGTGCCTTACCTCATTTCCTAATGGTATTATTTATTTGAGGTCGACCCCATGCGACGATGTAGTAACTCGACCCCTCGTCACTTTTTAAGGGTTAAATGTAGAGAATTATTGTTTTCTTAGGACCTTTGTGTCTTTGACCTGTTTGGGGGTCGAGAATTGCTTGGGGTTTATTGAGCGAAGGTTTTGTCGTTTATGTAATTTTGAGTAAAATGGAAACGTCTTTTTTTAGACATTACAGCTTTTCTTGAAAGAGAAAGTCCAACATTTTTAGAATTCAGTAGCGCACGACAATGCCTTATATTTTTGTCATCGCAATCACGCTGTATCATTTCAACCGTCCACAACTGGCACCTAAGTGATGAACACCGCTTGGGCCATTTTTGAAAAACCAATGTCGAAAAATATTAAATCAAAATCAGTTCATCCGTTTAGGAGATACGATGTCATAGACAGATACGCAGATAAACACGCCAAACTTCTTCTTTTCGTGTCGATGTTTTATCTTTAGATTGGTTGGGCCCAATGAGTGGCTACGTTATTTGCAGCATCTATTAAATCCACCAAAGTACAGGTGAATGGGCATTCTAACAAACAAACTTACAACACCTCTCTTTTTTGGTTGGCGGTAATAAATCCTAAAATTATAGATATTATAAAACCGGCCACGCCCAGTGAGTTTTCCGTATTTGCACGTCACAATTGACGACTTCTCCACACTATCTAGGGATACTTTATTTTTCAGGATTTTTTTACCACATTTTCGGCGTGATTAATGTGTATAACCCATACCAAATTCTAACTTTCTGATGCTAAGCGTCTCTAAGCTAAACCGCAGACAGACAGACAGAGAGACATGGCGAAACTATAAGGCTTCCTTTTTGACTACGAAACCCTAAAAATGAGGTCGTTTGACACTTTCTAAACAAATTCACTATATAACCTACCAGCTTAACTTAGTCACGTAACAGCTAGTACCATTCCTCAAGGGAGTAGCAACAAGCTGCATTCACGATGCTGCTTCAATTTCGTCTCATGAGTCAATCTAGTGAACTCTTCCTCGTCACGTATAATATACTAGTGGACGTCACGCGGTTTCACCCGCGTAGTTCCCGTTCCCGTGGGAGTACGGGGATAATATATAGCCTATGTTACTCCCTGATAATGTAGCTATCCAATGCTAAAAGAATTTTTCAAATCGGTCCAGTAGTTTCGGAGCCTATTCAATTCAAACAAACAAACAAACAAACAAATCTTTCCTCTTTATAATATTAGTGTAGAAGGGTAGCAAGTGAAAATACTCGCCTTCGGGGTGACGAGTGTGATGAAATATAGGGTTGTCAGTATTTTGTGGGTTTATTTTTGTTTTGAAAAGAGGGGCGAGTTGAAACTTTTTGATTTGAGTCATCACATACGTGTGATGACTCAAAACAAAACACACGAGCAGCAGTGTTGAAATTTTTTCATCACTAGTGTTCACAAAACAGGATTGCAGCTCTCTCCGACTCACGAGACGAGGTCTGTGTCCCAGCAGTGTCGCAATGTTGTCGACTATGGAGCATGCTTGCTTAGAAGTCAGTGTTATTCATTCTTGACGTAAAGACTCAAGATTGTAACTATCAGGAAACTCTCCATCTATATTTTAATATTAAAATGCTGAAGCGTTTGTTTGTTTGGTGGAACGCGCTAATCTCAGGAACTAATTGTTCGAATTGAAAAATATTTTAGTGTTAGATAGCCCATTTGTCGAAGAAGGCTAAGGCTATATTTAATCACGCTTCGACCAACAGAAGCGGAGCATTCATAAAAAATGTGACGCAGACGAAGTTGCACGGGTCGGCTAGTATTTAATATAATTCATCCCTACCCTCCTTGAGCGAGCGTTGTAATAAAGCTCGTGCCTTCTTTACCCGGTATCTCTTGAACCCCAAAAATATCATTCAACTATTCATTTAATCCTGGATGCAAAGTCCAAACATTGAAATTTATTATTCTTTATTTTCGACCTTATCGGTATAGCTTTAAATAGATTTATAATCCATTAAAAGCTCTTGTGATTTAATCCAGTATTGACCCCCACTGTTCTCTGATCTCTAAAGTAAGTCGTTTGACAACCCTTACTATTAAGGATGTGTGAAGTAATTCCATCACCTGAATCCTTATCATGTCACACACCAAAATGTGACGATCGATATCTGCCGAGTGCCGTACCGTTGACACTTACGGGTGCACAGGTACGGTGGCCAAAAAAAAAAAACAAATAAACCTACAGATAAGCAGGTAGGGATCGTGTATTTTTCCGGGATGAAAAGTAGCCCTTGAGTAATTCCTTAGTTAAAAACCCAAAATATTCGTAGCAACTTTAGATAGAAAGAATTCTTATATATCATTCACTAGTGGACGTCATGCGGTTTCACCCGCGTAGTTCCCGTTCCCGTAGGAGCACGGGGATAATATATAGCCTATGTTACTCCCTGACAATGTAGCTATCCAATGCTAAAAGAATTTTTCAAATCGGTCCAGTAGTTTCGGAGCCTATTCAATTCAAACAAACAAATCTTTCCTCTTTACAATATTAGTGTAGATTCGTTTTTTTATTTGTCTGAAAAAAACTGACTGATTAATGTTTACTTATTTTAGCGTTCCCTCCCCGAAGGGTAACGAACGAAACTCTATATACTAAGCCTCCGCTGTCCGGCCGTCCGTAACAGGTAGACAGTTGAAATTTTCAACTGAATGTGTATTTCTATTGCCGCAATAGCAACAAACAATAAAAATAAATATTATATTTAAGACACATACATTTTTCGGTTTATGATACGGGATCCTTCGTGTGAGAGCACTTGGTTGGTTTTTTTTACTAATAATAAATCTCTTATCCAACTTACCCTTATTTGCTACCACTACTCTCTTCACCGTTATTTATCTTTTTTTTTCTCTGCTCATACTCATAATACATCATTGTGCTAAGAATTGAGTTACACTTACGGTATTGACAATAAAAATGGGGTCAGTAGCGACAGCAAAAAATGGGGTGTCGTATTCATACATCGATATTTTATGATTCCTTTTAGATATCCAATCATTCTGATACCCGATATTTCTTCGTAACGGATTTGTTTGTCTTGTTGTAGTTGGTTGAGTAGATATTATAATTTGCTAATTTGACAGCTGTCAGCTGTCACACACTTGGACTTTTGCTATAGAATATTTTCAACTAGATTTCATCAAATATTCGTACTGTTTAAAATCTTGCCGGTAATATTACAGACGCATAAAATAAAACACATTTTTTTTTGTCTTTTAGATTGTGTGAAAACAATAGAGGTTATCAAAACACAAATAAAGATGAAAACGCAGTTTTACTAGAATATTTCCATCGAAAATTCCCAACTACTCTCTACCGAACACAGCGCTTGAATATAAATTAACTGGGATCTAACAGACCTCACTACAATGTTATCTCAACCGAGACCGATTGATAGAACATGAAGGGTTAGGCAACAAATAGCCCGGCGTTAACTCGAGTGGGGTAGGAAATAGCCCAGCGTTTGACGGGTTGAGAGGTCTTGTTACCTCTTAGGGTTAAAACGACTTCGTGTCGGTAAATAGACGGACATGTGTAGAGGATATTTTGTGGGTTGAAATTATTGGAATTTTTATAAGGTGTATTTTCAATAGTGCGACAAGCTTTTGATAAGAATGGTACTGTAGAACGTTTAAATAAATACTAAATGAAAACGGTTTGTCGCTTTGTTGTCACACATGTCTACGGCAGACTTAACGGATAAGGAAAATATTCTGTCGGCGACAACGATTGTCGAAAAGTACAAAAAGTATCGTACGCGCCATCGAAATGACGTGTTTTTTGACGTTGCACTTGATCAGTCAATTATCTGATCAGTGTTTAATAGTATGTTGCTTTGCCTAAGCTTTTGAACTTGTCTATTATTATCGCTTTTGAAATGGATTTTTATGAAAACGATTGATTATGAATAGAGCGCCATCTGCCGAGATGTAGATCTCAAATCGTACTTTTACTTTTTAGGGTGAAAGTAGCTGTGATTTTTAAAACATACTCGTAATTCGTCGATATTAATCATTTAGGTTCATTAACTTAGGTTCATTTAAGTTCATTCAGGTTTATTAATATGTTGTTAACATATTAATTCTGATAGAATAGAATACTCTTTATTATATATGTAACAGAAACGACGTTAGAAGAAGACATTACATAGGGTGTCATTATCAGTTATGTATACGTACTTAAACCTGATTTATTTTATTTGCTTCTGTATCTGTAAATAGAGAACGCTTTAATAAAACAAAAGCAATATATTATGTCTGCTTTGCATGTTTTTCTTGTTTTAATTAATAGGAACACAACAAGACATCACTACTGACTAAAAACTATATATTTCGTGGAATTTTATCAGAGGAAAAAACATCAACAAAAAATCGGTAGTTTTTCTATTTTGCTGTTTTTAAGCTTCTTCTGATAAGGTTCCAACGATATAATGCGGAACACATAATATAATATCCAACAGGTCATGAAACACAGAAACATGGGCTTCAGCAAATCTGGTACGTACAGCTTACATTAACATTATTAGTGTCACACTTTCTCTAGATTTTAAAAACGTTTCAGCAAGGACGCCATCTTTTCAATAGTGCGAAAAGGAATGCGAAAATTGAACCAAATATGATTTGTCATTGAATTCAAATTATTATCAGATGCGTCCCGTTCATCAACATGTCATGTTGCGAAAAATAAAGAAAATATTTTCATATTTCATTTCAATTTCTCAATTGTATAAGATCAAATGAAGCTTTGACATTAAATGCTTTCGCAAAAATGAATTTAAGGAAGCGATAGAAAGAGTATGGACAGCCGATTTTAATATTCGATCACATAATTGCTTTCTAATTTGTGGATCTGTTCTAAAAACGAATATTAAATTACTGTAATTAATGTCAATTCCTAAAGGCAATTTAATTCATCGCCTTTGCTTCTAATATTTTAGTATTCAAATCTCAATGCACATATTAAATTTTAGAATTTTAAGTATAATAAGTTAAGCTTTACAATACGCTAAATTATACAAAATATATTTTATGCATCCATCCACTATACCGTTTTATATACTGCTAACATACATAAGTACACTCTCTGAAAATTCTAAGTTGACCGCTACGTTATCGCGGGGAAAGAAAAACAAAAATCAGCATGATGTTTTTTTAACCGCGATTTTTCTAATCATTTCAAAGTTTAATTGCAGATTAGACCTCATCACACCTTCTAATTCTTTTCAGCTACTTCTTTCAGCTTAATCATTTAGATACATTTTAAGTACCAATCTGCTATTAAACTTTGTTTAATCTAACATGAGCAATTGAAGTTACCTGTTTGACAGTGGCGCGCGTCGCAGACTAGCGATCGCGACTACGTCGGACGATTAAAAGTGGCGCCTTTAAAAGTCGCCGATGATTAGCGGTCAGCTTCCAACTTCGACTGTACTACCTCAGCTTATGATATTAATGTTATTATATTAATAATATCTTTCATGCACATATAAGACTAATGACAAACACACTCTGAAAAAAATATGATTTATTTAAATTTTACATTTTGTATATCGTTTTGATCACCGAACAAACAGACAGAGAAATCAAAAAACACAGACACAATTGTCTCAATCACGATATACAAAGCGATGTTTCAAACTTTCGAAAAAAGTCTTTTATTTTTATGTTTATTTTTTGTAGCTTTTTTTTCTGTAATAAAATTGGCATGCACCGTTAACGCTACGCGTGGTGACCATAGATAACTTTTGTTGAGTTTTTTGAGAAAGAAATAAAGAGTGTGTTCGTCTTTTATATGTGCAGGGAAGGCACTGGTGTGGGTTGTCGATGGGCGACTGCGGACACATCCCACTACCACGGTGAGTCTTAGCTTTAGTTTTTATTTTTTACGGCTTCATTTTCAGGCATAAAGTTTGATTTCAAACAACGTTTTAGTTGATATTTGAATGGAATCCTTTTGTCTTAAAATTTATAATTAAGGAGGTACTGTTCTGCAACAGGTCCCAGATATAAAAACGAGACTCACTTGCTTAAAGGTATCCGAGATTTAAAGCTGCGGCCGCACTGGTAAAACTTGTCGTTCCTCACACATTGACAGTGACGCATCACATGTATAAACGACGTCGATCATTTCTTTCTTGCATCGTCGCGTAGCGCCCCTTACCCGTGCGACCACAGCCTAATAGACCGGCTGCGAGCGATCAACTAAATTGCAGTGTAAATAATTGAACAAATTGTCGATTCATGTTAAACTGACAGTAAAGAATTGATGCACCGATTTAAGTTGATCGTCTGCAAACCCATGCATTTTTAATCATGTAAGTAAAGTGGCGTTTTACCATAAATGTTATATTACTTCTTCGTTCCTCTATGAAAAACACAGAATCACGCCTATCGTATCCTCCGAGGGGGTTAGACAGAAGATTGTACACCCAGATTTTTTGCTGGCTGCTTCTGTGAAAAAACGATTTTTCAAATAAAAATCGTTGCACATTAGAACATCGCGTTAGCAGGAACGCACTCAATTACCAGTCATCCTGTATAAATATACCCTCCGATAATTTCAACTGGCTACTTATTATTGTTAATGAGATAGGTACAGCCAGACGGTCTGACATCGAAGGCTTTCTAATAGGGTTCCGCTGGTTACCCCGGGGGTACGGACTCCTAACAACTAGTAACCTTTTCAGAAATAAACGTCTGTCCATTCACGTGACATTTACAAAATTGAAAAACATTTCAAATGGACCTGTTACAAATTACATTAAAAAAAATCAATGCAGTAAGTAATTTCCGTCTATAGTCTGACATAAGGACAGACACATGGCAGGTAACTTACACTATAATATGCATGGATTCAATGCATAGAACACTAGTTTTAAATGCCACAGCTCAGGAAACTGCAGAAATATAACCATTTGAAAAGTTTTGGGCAAGGTCTTTCTTTTTTGGTGTTAACCGACTTCCAAAAAAGGAGGAGGTTCTAAATTCGGTGGGTTTTTTTTTTATGTATGCGCACCTTACTCCTTGGTTTCTGATCCGATTTCCGTGAATTTTTAGTTCGATGCAGTATAGTTGCCATTTGGTCCCATAAAAATTTGATTGTTTGGTTCAGTAGTTTTTATTTTATGAGCATTTTTGCTTATTTCAACTTCTTCGTTGACGAATACGTCTTCCAAGTATCACCACTTAAAAGTGGTGTTTAAAAACAAAAAACCAAAACCAAAAACACCGACTTCCAAAATTAAGGTTATTTTATTCTTTGTAGTGTTTTGTTTGGAAGTCGGTTATATTTTTTTGTAAAAAGTTTTTTAGAAAGAAGTTCTATCACCGATGTAATTTCGCCTGTCCACAAGCTGCATTTCTGTGTTCCGGCTTGAAGTATTTGGATGCACACTTGCTTTATAGATATTTTAACTTAATTTTAAAGTCTCCAAGTTCTTGCAAAATTCTTTAGTATTGCCGTTTATAAACAGCGCAATATCATCCCTTGGTGTACTAAAGTCTAATGCAAAAAGAATCTCGAATTTTAAGCCGTTTTCTAGAAACACTTCTTTGGCAGACAGACTAACATAAGAACGTTCTTTAGTAATCTCTTTTAACCCTTGAAAAAAGGAGATTGTCAATTCCTTTTCAACAACTTTCTCTAAGACATTTTCACCTTCTGCCACCCTTCCCTTTGCTTACGGCATAGAAGGCCACGTCCAAACATAGATAGTATTGATTGCCAGTCGATTGAATTAGTTATTACGACCACTGTACAAGCAACTCGCTCGATGGAGCGTCGGCGGCTCGTCCGGGTGGTTTCTGCCCAATCAGTGTACTACAACGGGAATCACAGAAGATCTTACATACAGATTATGAAGTATTCGCATTCCTTTTGGATGTCACCTTGTGGTGTAAGAGTGGATATTGAAGTGGGGCATGAGATCTTAAGTGAGTTTTTATCAATATATATAAAAATCTTCCGTTACTGACTTATTGAGACAGACTATGCACAGCCGAAACTACTGGTCACAAAAAGCTGAAATTTGGAATGTAGATTCCTTGGGGAGTGTAGGGGAGCACTCAGAGAGAATTTCCCGAAATTTCTACGAGAACGGGCAAAACGAGCTATGCGCGTACGAAGTCGCGTGCGAAAGCTAGTTTATTATAATACCAGACTGTAGCTGTCCCAAAGAGCTCTATTTACACAAGAGCACAAGCATTAATCACCACTCTCCTGTCGGGTTGGTGATTCCAGGCTTATCCTAACAGACGTTCCGCATCGTCGACTATGTCATTGCTTTCCATCTTGTGGTCAAACACGACCCTATCGATTATAGTAAAAACACAGACTATAGTCCAGGTTTGTTCACGACATTTTCTTACACTGATGTCAGTTACTGACATTAGAATAAGACTCGTCGATTTTTTTTTTTAATAACCGGCTTTGTAAAGTTTCATTTTGCTTCGTGTGATTCTCTTTTAACCTATATTAGTCATTTTTAATACTTACTATCTACTAGACTATTCCCTTACCCTACAACTCTTCTAGAATGCTCTGCGAAAATGCTTGCATGATTGTATACGCTCTTTGCAAGCTTCTTCTTAATTTATGCGTTAACCCACCAAACTATATCATTTACCATTTCGTCCAGATTTATTGAAATATTCTGATATATTTAATGTGATTTTCAGAGGTAATCAAGTTATGCTTTACTAGTGGACGTCACGTGGTTTCACCCGCGTAGTTCTCGTTCCCGTGGGAGTACGGGGATAAAATATAGCCTATGTTACTCCCTGATAATGTAGCTATCAATTGCTGAAAGAATTTTTCAAATCGGTCTAGTAGTTTCGGAGCCTATTCATTTCAAACAAACAAATCTTTCCTCTTTATAATATTAGTGTAGATAGTGTAGATGAAAAACTAAAAGGTCTTCAATATGTCGTTCTAGTTTAATGAAAATGTTGTTGAAACTGCACTTAAACTCGTTCATTTCCGAAAACTTTCCGAGTGTTCGAATTCATTTTCGCAATATTGAAAACCTTTTATGGCAACATCGATTTGCTTTTAAATAGGAGATTGGAGCAGTTTCACGCAGTTTTAGTTTGTTGTCTCTCATTTAAAAGCCTGTCTATCTCAAGATTCTGTTCTGATTTATGAATGTTGTATACTTGTTGTCACCGGACGATTGCAAGCATTGTAAGATTGTATTAAAATAAAATCCATCCACGTTTAATATTTCACGATATATTTATTTCTTATTGAGTATAGATTTTACAATCTCACGAGATTTATTTAAACTAACGGTGTGTGCGTGCAAAAACCCGGTGACATTGTCATATGAATGAATGAAATTAAGATACCATTTTCAATTTGACATAACGTCTAAACATTCATTCAGGCGCAATTTTGAAAGTCATTAAGCAGTCAGGCCGTTGTGTTTTGGTCCTGGACATATATTCCAGCCGTCAGACAATTTTTTGGGAATTCTAACTCGAATCTTACCTGGAATCTAAGTGCGGCATGGTACCTACCTAGTACCATGCCGCATGAAAGGGGCAAAATTAAATGTACTATGTGCCCTTACATACAACAGGATACAGGAAGACTAATAGAAGCTAGATACTGGAAATACAAATCGAAGCACAAGTCTGGGCTGATATAATTCTTTTTTTTTAGACGGTTTTGCTCTTGACTCCAGTCTAGGTCAGAGGTGACAGAGACAAAGTCTACGATGGAGCGAGCTTAACGAGAAGAAGACTGTTCCCTCTAACTGTGAAGAGATTAGGGTTGTACGCGTTCGGAAACACAGACGCAAGCAGACAGTTCCTCTCCTTTAGTTTGTCATCGACATGCTAAGAAGAAGGTCTAAGTAAATTCTCTTTATCAAAAACCTGCAATCAGAAACAGCCTAGCCTTTTCAAAAGTATGCAGATTCCAGTGTACGCCTAAAACCAGTATGTCAATTATTATTATTTTATTTTTTCGTTGTTGTCAGACTGAAAGCTGTGTTGTTACAGAAGAAGATTTTGTAGACTCTGGTCTGGCTCTATTATATGACAGGATTTTATTAGGAATTCTTTATTAATAGGGCTGGCTCTAGACGGCGTGGAAGAAGAATTTTTTTAAGTATTTTGGGGAGGCCTTTGCCCAACAGTGGGACAGCAATGACAAAGATATGCAGGGTATTAAACCCTTGGCAATTACGTCATAAGGGTGGAAGCGAGAGGCAATTCAAAAAGGAATACCTACCTTAGCAAACATAATATCACAAATAGTACACACACATCACACACACACACACACACACAGGAGACACACACACAGATACACACACAGACACACACACAGACACACACACAGACGACGGACGGCGCACGACGGTCACATTCAAATAGGAGAGCCTAATATAGTAAAGAAAAAGCATTGAGACTCCTTTGAGCTACTGCCTAACAGGTGAAGCAGTTTATCACAATATCGATCTGGCAAGGCAGCCTCACAGTACTATCAGCATGACAGCCTTGAAACTTAACAAAAAGGCCAGTTTAAATAATATGTTCTCCTTTTTTATGGAGTAGAGTGGAGTTTAAGGAGTGTGTACTCTTATGTCCTCCCTGAAGTACAAAAAGCTTTCAGTCTTGTCCATCTGACCAAAACTGTCCTCTCTGAACTACAAAGAACGTATCTTGTTCTTATCTGGAGTACAGCATTCACTCTGGCAACAACACACCCTATGCTCTGACCGATCCTGTGCTCGCATCCCGCCCGCTACGGTACTCTAATGGTAACAAAATTATATTTATCTTTCTGTCTCCGTTGTTCTCAGTGTCGGATGATGTGCCACCAGTACAACGAAGCGCACCACTCCTACAATCTCCACAGTACACCGGTGGAAGGCCACAGCCTTACAGTAAGTACATACTACTACCAGAGTGCTAATTCTACTATTTTTAAGCAAAATTCGCATTCGAAATTGGCTCTCAGTATGCCAATGATATACAGGGTTACTTCGTGGATAGTGCGCGAATTCCACGTATAGCAAGATCATTAAAAATTAATAGAAACATGGCTTTTGTTTTACCATGTTTCGAACAAAAGTAAAACAATCGAAGTCACTCTTTTCGGTACTCAATAGCGATAGTGTTGCCGTTTCTAAAAAAAAAATGTATTTTCATGAATTATTTCCTATTAACGATACTGGTTGCATGGTAGATAAATGCGCAATGCCTCTTAAATAACCCTGTATAGATGTGTTATTTGTACTCAGAAATGGCGACATAAAAAGAAGGTAACTACCGCGATCCTATACCCCGCGCGTACTACGTAGCATCTTGCTAGTACCGAAGAGCCGTGGTGTTAGCGTGTGAGGATGGATATCCACTATGATCGCGAAAATTTTGCGCTTCACGCTCCTCCTGTAACTGCTCCCCATAGTGGATTCGTTTGCGAACTTGGTTCGCAAGAGGTTCGCAAACATAGTGGATACACACCATAATACGGCATTGTACGCGAATACCGTAAATATTTGTTTTTACTCTGTGACAAACTTTTGTGATGATATTTAGTCAGTCTGTGGTAGGTAGAAAGGTAAGTACTGAGTCCATAAAAAACTTCAAGCAACATCCATATGGGTCAGTAAATATACCTACACTTACTATATATGTTGAAACAAGGTTTTTCTTCAATATTACGGGTAATATGGCCACGATTGTGACTTGTACGTTTCTCAAAATTGTACTTACACAATTTTTTTTTGGCTTCATGGAAGAGCTTAACTTTTTAAGGGTATGTTAATAAAAGAAAGAAAATTACTTAATCACCATTTATTTTGAAGCGATACCAAAAAAAGCGTTTTATAGCGGAAGAACACATCCTTTTTGTAACACGTTTATCATGATTTGCTTCTGGCAAAACTCTTTTCAAAACATTACACACTCATCTACACGTACTCATATTTTATCTCAAATCATACCTACCAGCACAAGTATATGTCTACGAATACACTGACGTATAACTTTCGGGGATGCCCAACTAGTTACGAACTCAACCGTAGCCTTAATCAAGAGCTTTTCACGCGACGAACAGGCGTCATTATCTCCGATAGTTTCCAATAGCCACAGCATTCACATACACCTACATATTATGAGTGAGTAACGTAATATCAATTTTATCAAAGAGTCTTTCTATTTTAGTTGTAACTAGCTTATGCCAGGGGCTTCGCCTGTGTGAATTTTGGCCTTTTGTGCATTTAAAAAGTCATGATTATCATAATATAAAATTCTTCCGTTACTGAGGGCTTAGCACGAATATTTTGACGTATCTACAACCCATAGTATTTTGGTTTAATAATATGTCACATACACAATTTATATCATTCTACAATATGAATATTATCTTATTCAAATAAATATTATGTGCGAAACGAGTATTGTAGCTATGGTACAATTTTACGTTACGTTACTATACTTCAAAAATATTCATGCTAGGCCCTTTGATGACTGATTTACTGACTGACTGAGTGACTGACAGACAACGCACAGCCAAAACTTCTGGTCGTAGGGCATGTAGATTCCTTGGGCAGTTGGGATATATGTTAAACCTGTTAAGGCACTGCAAATTACAAGGTTAATTTGTTGTTTAGTTTGCAGGTTTGTTTACACTTAAAGGGTGAATAGGGTATTTTTACCCGACTACGGCAAAGCCAAAAGGAAGGGTTATGATTTTAGCTGTCTATGTATGTATGTATGTGTTCCACCATGCCGCTTGGAATACCGAAACGATTTTGATGAATGGGGTGTCAAAAGATTCGTAAAAAGACTCCAGGTGACATAGGCTATGTAAATTTTCACTAAATTTAATATGTGAGAATTTACACGTAAACTTCTGACCCCGAAAATTAAATTGAGATAATCATGACATGTTTGGTATTAAAAGAAAACATTTTCAATAAACTGCCAACAGAAATAAAAAGCCTTCTATATACAAGTGGGTTTCAAAATAAACTTAAACGGTTCTTGTTAAACAAATGTCTTTATTCTATTAATGAATTATAAATTTTATTGACATGGAAATAAATGGAAATATTATTGTATTTTATAAATTGACTTGACATTAATTTTTATATCTTTTTTAATTATTTTTGTATTATTCTGACTTAAATTTAAATTGGATTTGTAATTATTTAAATATGGATTGCATGAAAAATTATTATAATATGTGTATTTAGTTAAAGAAATTCAGACACGATGTAAAAGTTGTTATTGAATAAATGAATTGAATTGAATTGAAAGAAAGGTCTTAACGAGCACGTTACAAATATGTTCATATCTTGTATTGTCTAAGTAAATGAATATGTCTGAATTGTTAACAAAGAAGCGAAAGTGAGTAATACTGGACAAGTACCTATAATAAATCTGTACAAGAGTCGTTTTTGTTGTACATAAAATTCTGTAGTCGGGTTACAGTTTTTTAAATTCTTGTTATTCTGTAAAAATCTATTTGGTCTCTCAGTTATATTTTCAAAAAATATAAAACATGTATTTTTTTCTATTGTCACGTAAACAAAAAATTAGACGATACAGCAACGCACTGTCGTCTAATTTTTTGTTTACGTGACAATATTAATAACTAGTGGACGTCACGCGGTTTCACCCACGTAGTTCCCGTTCCCGTGGGAATACGGGGATAATATATAGCCTATGTTACTCCCAGATAATGTAGCTATCCAATGCTGAAAGAATTTTTCAAATCGGTCTAGTAGTTTCGGAGCCTATTCAATTCAAACAAACAAACAAACATACAAACAAACAAATCTTTCCTCTTTATAATATTAGTGTAGATTAGACGATACAGTGCGTTGAAACTTCGCGTGGCGACACGCGAATCTTAAACTTTTTACTAAGCAGTGACATCACCAGACCCCAATACTGAACGTTGATGCGAATAAACCTGCCGGTCTACCGGCCTATTCTGTCAATACTCACCGTCTAAACTTAGATGGAGTGAGCAAGAAGTAAACTGTCATTCAATTTTGTTAACCTTTGGAGGTAAGCGGTACTGAGAGTAAAGTCCCGCAAACCTCCGTTGAAAAGGTAGGATCCCCCGACCGCACGGTTGTTGTGTCCGGTGTGGGCAACTGCCCGATAGTTAATCTTCGGGCTAATGTATATGTTCAAATCGCACGGTAAACTCTGCTTGCGCGATGCAGGATTTCAATGTAGTAATTCGCTGCTAGTTGGATAGATTGAGTCGCGGTTCTTTTTGTTGCGATGTAGATTTTGCTCCGTTAGTTTTTCTTGTGGCGGCATTGATGCCACTACAAACCGACTTCCAAAAAAGGAGGAGGTTCACAATTCGGTGGGTATTTTAACCGACTTCCGAAAAAGGAGGAGGTTCACAATTCGGTGGGTATTTTTTACACCGATTCCTCCGAGGTTTCTGATCCGATTTCTGTGATTCTTTTATAGTTCAATGCGGTATACTTGCCATTTGGTCCCGTAAATATTTTATTATGTTTGGTTTAGTAGTTTTTATTTTATGAGCATTTTTGCCGATTTTAATTTCTGCGTAGATGAAGACGTCGTCTAAGTATCACCACTTAAAAGTGAATAAAAAAATAAATAAAAATAAAACCGTCTTCCAAACAAAACACTACAAAGTGTAAAATAACCTTAATTTCGGAAGTCGGTCTTAAAAAACAAAGAAACAAAACCAAAAACAAAGACCAAGTTACCATTAAGTAAGCTGTCAATTCTTACTATCCTTACTAATATTATAAATGCGAAAGTAACTCTGTCTGTCTGTCTGTCGCGCTTTCACGCCAAAACTACTGAACCGATTTAAATGAAATTTGGTACAGAGATAGTCTAGAGCCTGAGAAAGGACATAGGCTACTTTTTATCCCTTGAGTATGTTCCCTAGGGACCACGCGGGCGAAGCCGCTGGCAGAAGCTAGTTTATAATAATTTTGTTTTTATGAATTGACAGCTCTCTTCATTTTCACTTCACCTAAGCTTACACGGTGAAAGGTTTACAGAATCGAACCACTCAGGTTTTCTGACGGCATCTAACACCATTCTAAAACTAGCATGCATTTTAAACGACCCTCCTGTTCATTTTGCCGAACATTCTGCAAACTGTGACAATCTAGTCAGAAGTTAGACGGTTTGTGAAACTTTTCAGTACTTTTCACTGCTCAGTTGAACTCCGTGCTGGTAAATAGTTGGAAAACTTGTGCTCCATACGGTTATAGGAATATGTTAATTTGAAAAATTCACGTGAAGTATTGGGTAATTTTCATAAGGTGAATAAAAAATGACCTGGTGAAGGTCGCGGGTAGCCGATGAATGAGAGACGCACAGGACCGGTTGTTGTGCCGACACTTGGGGGAGGCTTATGTCCAGCAGTGGACGTCTTTCGGCTGATATGACGATGATGATGAATAAAAAATATGTTTCTGTCTAGTGAGAGATTATGCTCTATTAGCTGCCCTGAAAGGTAAACGACTAAAATAAATCAATCCTATAGCTGATAGGTTTTATGTGATAGAGCCATACGGCTACTTATAAAAAAATGTTAATGTAATTTCAAAACTTTATAATTTTCCTCTTAAAATATTGACCCAAACTTAACAAGCTTAATGAACTTCCTTAAGCTTCAAGTTCATACTTATAACAACTACAAATTACTACCCAAATTTTATATTTCAAACAGTCTTTAGTATCCACTTAAAAGAACTTCAGAAACTTCGCGATGGAAGCAAATGAATAAATCAGTGCTTATAAAATCAATTTTGAGTCATTGAAGGTCGCTCAGCGCGATATGTGTAGCCAGTCGAGCATGGAGTTACTTTTAAGGATAAGATCTAAAATGAAACTATTCGGAAAATAACTCTTTAATACAAACTAGTGGACGTCACGCAGTTTCACCCGCGTAGTTCCCGTTCCCGTGGGAGTACGGGGATAATATATAGCCTATATTACTCCCTGATAATGTAGCTATCCAATGCTAAAAGAATTTTACAAATCGGTCCAGTAGTTTCGGAGCCTATTCAATTCAAACAAACAAACAAATCTTTCCTCTTTATAATATTAGTATAGATAAGCAAGGAGGAAAGCTTTTAGACTTAGGTAGCTCGCATTATAACCCAGTATCTGGGTTCTAGACTTCAGATGATGCTCCGCCTGGCTTTATTCTAGCTTGTTGGTAGTCATCTAACATTTTGGGGAATGTGCTACGGAATTGCATAATTTAATTCCGCCTAGCCCGTTCCACCATCAGATCTCAAAACGAACGGCGATACGCCACCGGTACATGGTGGACATCCCACCCACATGCAGAAAACGTTTTGGGAACACATTCATAGTGCGTACAGCTAAGGAGTGGAATTCCCTGCCGGAGTCTGTGTTTCCTGATAGCTACAACCTGGGAGTCTTTAAGACAAGAGTGAATAGGTTACTTCTAGGCCAGCGTGCTCCATCTTCGACCACATCATCGCTTACCAGCAGGTGAGATAGTGGTCAAACGCGTGCCTATCAATAGTTTCAGTCTCACTGGACTCTACTGAATACCAGTATTTAACAAGGAACACCTGCCTATCCGACTACCACTGCCAGTTACTGGACAGCATGCTGCATCTTTCACTCCAAAAAGATACAATTTAATGAAACACCAGATGAAATATGGCGTTTGAATAGTTGCTACCGACAACACCTACAAATATTAAAGAGTGAATAGAATAAATGAGTGAGTGAATCTATACTAATATATAAAGCTGAAGAGTTTGTTTGTTTGTTTGCTTGAACGCGCTAATCTCAGGAACTACTGGTCCGATTTGAGTGTTAGATAGCCCATTTATCGAGGAAGGCTTTAGGCTATATATCATCACGCTAAGACCAATAAGAGCGGAGCAGTAATGAAAATTGTGACGCAGACGAAGTTGCGCGGGTCAACTAGTGTACTTATATTTATTACTTAGTATAGTTCTAAGTAATAAATATCACCCTTCATTTTATAACGTTGCTTTTAACCTTGACCACGGGGATCGATCCCTTGCATGCGCCAGTTTGTCGTCAAACATCCAACAATGAATCCTGAACATTGAGCAATCAAACTTAGTTCTATTTCAGCGAGCTAGGACACGTCGCACTGAAAGCGATTTTCGAAAAACGAAAGAAATTATGTTTTGTTACGCGAATGGCCGTTAACATATTGTTTAGCATAGACTGAGACATTTTTTTTGCTGTCCCACTGCTGGCCAAAAGTTTCTCCAAAATTCTTCCAGCTCTCTTTACGTCTCGTCTTCTCCGGCCAACCAACGATTTGTAGAATGGTACGCTCCGTCGCTCTTTGGCAAGCCTAAAGTAAGCATAGGTTAGGATAGGCAGAATAAAATAGAATAGAATACTCTTTATTATTTATACCTTATAAAATACAGAACAGATAGATAAAGAAAACATTACATAGGGTGACACAATGGGCGGCCTTATCGCTAAAAGCGATCTTTTAAAGACAACCTTTGGATGGATTTTAAAGAGAGCAGAAATTACAGTACCTACTGTAATTTCTGCTCTCTTTCACGGGATATCTATAACACACACAAACATTAATTACATACATTACTTGGTATACATTAATTACATAATAAATAAATACAATAACAATTATGAAACAACAGCAGAGAACCCAAGTATAGACGATGAAGGAGAAAGATAGTGATTTTTAACCATAGTTTTAAAAGTAGAAAAAGATTGAGCCACGCTTTACCGACACGGGCAAGGCATCCCATAACCGCACCGCTTGATCCGTAAAAGATTTGTAGTAGAGGCTGGTGGATCTCTAGTCTCAAGTACACATATCGACGAGCTTGCGCTTTAATGACACGGGAAGGTCACACTTCATGAGCAAATAATAACGGAATTCCATATGCGTTATTTAGCTAATCTTGACAAAAGACCGATTTTCTGTTCAACAAAGTCTAAAACTAGCCTAAAACTTCATTCAGTCCTGTTTGGCAGCTCGGCTATTTGCCATGGCGTATAAAAAATGTCTCTGGTTTTTGATAAACCTACTGGTAATATCGCTTCATCCACCGCTATCGCTTGTTTTGCAACCGGTCCTCTCTTCAAAATACACGTTCAGTACCTAATCCAACTGCTCAGAAAGTGTCCGAACCCGTCGATGCTCTCGGCTTTCTCCGAGTTTAAGGCTTCTAATTCCCGCGGCTTCATTCGTATGCGAAACTTTGAACGGGTTGATTTTGAACCGCATAGTTTCTAGACTATCAAATGAGTATAGATGTTGATGAATGGAGAGAAAAGGGAAGGCCAAAGTACAAAGTAAAGATGGATTGTGTAAGGAATGACATGGAAAAACAGGGAGGGATAGTAACCTGGGACACGGGCAGGACGACGATGATGATAAATTACGATTTATATCTATAGGAAGCATTTTATGCAATAGTAAAAGCTCATAAGACAAGTTAAAATTCCGTTTTTTGAAGACTAAAAAACAAATTCGAATTTGTTAAAGTGTGATTGACAATACTGGGGCTTGATGATCGTGGTATTTGTTGAAAACAAAGATCTATGCTGTATCAAATACTTTCTGATCACCAACTCGCGTTAGGCTATCATGATGACCAATAATCCTTCTTCTTTCCTCTTCTTCTTAGTGTGGCAAAAAAAAAATAATGTTTGGCCCAGTATTCAGCGACGGTAGGTAACAACATTCGCTGACGCTGCCATAAGGTCTTCACATGTACAGGTGACAGGGCATGCGGCGCAAGACGAAGGATGGGTCATGGACTGCGGAGAGACGCCACGCAAACACTGAAGGTCGGAGCCATCCGAGAACCCACACCTGAGGAGGTTTTCTTTACTGCGGCCGGCCCGAGTACAAAGTCTATTAAGAGTTTTCCAGGTCGACCACGGCAAGGCGTGTCCAGATGGCAGGTTCTCCGAAGGCGGAAATCCTCCCATCCCATCTTAAAACCTCATAATGTAACATGCAGGAAATATAGAAGTTCTGAAATCACCTAAATAGCAAGAAAATGCTTAAAAATTCACAGTATTCGTATCTTTCTTTCCACAATTCCAACTTCAGTACAATACGTATTGTGTACCTACAAAAGCAAACAAAATGCCACAAAAAATGCATGAAAATAGTATACAAAATATCTATGAACGTTCTCATGCTACGAAAGTGCTAAAATTGTAAAATTCACGAGTTTTGCATACGTATCTTAATGTATTCATCTTTCTGGTTGCGAATTTCACGTTTAAAACATTTTGTTTTGAATATTTTTCGTGATACTTATACCAACGCTTACAACCCTAATCTCTTCAAAGAGAGTGAACAGGCTCCTTCTGGGTAAGCTCGCTCCATCGTAGACTTTGTCTCTGTCATCTCTGACCTAGACTAGTGTCAAGAGCAAACCCATCACAAATAAAAATAATAAAAAAAACAATGATGTGTTTTAAACATTCGGGTACAAGTTTTTAGTGTTCTTAGTATTACTTAGGTACTTAGTTTTGATAAGTAAGCATCAATTTGACTGAAAAAGCAACTAGTTGCTTTTGATTTAGCAAAAAATAGTACCTACATTGTTTTGGGAATAATTTTAAAGTGTCCATATATAAGGAGTAAAATTGCCTGCCGGAATGCGTGTTTTCTGATAGCTACAAACTATCTCGGCGTCTTTAAGTAAAGAGTGAATAGGGCTAAATATTTTTTTTTATTATTTCTTTCACAAAGCACGTCATCGCATTCCATTAGGTGAGCTTGTGGTCAAACGCGAGGTTTAGTCTCGAAACATTCAAGTAGCAAAATAACTTATAGTTGCAAAACGATCAAATCTCATAAGTTCCAAATCTCAAACCTCCAAATTGCAAAACTGAGTTGCAACTTGAAGTTGCAAAATAATCAAGTCTCAAAACTTGTCTCAAAAATTATGAATTTTAATATTATATTACACTAACACATCCACTATATTATGGGACATGGATATTTTGCAACTTGAACGTTTTGAGATGTAGATATTTTGCAACTTGGAGGTTTTGTGATTTGCATCTTATGAGATTTGGACGTTTTGCACCCATGTGGTGATTTTGCAACATGAACGTTTTGAGACTAAACCAAACGCGACACCTTATCAGTAACTAAAAAGCAGTTGACTACTACATAACGCGTTTTTTCAGAGTTATCTTTTTACACGAAAGTTAAAAGACATAAAACACTGAAAAACCCACTCAAACTTGAATACCTTATAAAACAAGGAAGAATTCAGAAAAATTCGCCAAGAATCACAAAATAATATAATCTTCTCGTTACACTATAAAAATATCGTAAAAGACTGCTGAGTAACATGAAAATTTGCTCAGCATTGAAAAATTTCATGCATAAAAGATTGGGAGATCACATATTACCAAATGAAGCGTTCTGAATAAAAGTGAAATTTGTTTTAAACGATTCACAAAATGGTGCTCAATCCGACCTCGGCTTCGAAATTGAATTCAAAACCGTACTTTTTAAGATTAAAAACGTATTGAATCGTTCTATCGGTGTAGAGTTTCTGACATGGAAAGGTTTTAAAAAGTAATTTATGAGTAGTTTGAATATAAAAATATTTTCATGATACTGCTACTACTACATGGTAGTTTTTCAAAGGAATGCCAATTCCATGCTCATTAGGCAATAATTTTTTTCAAAGCAGCTGGGCCGTTTTCATGAATAGGTGCTATTATGCGTATATCAGACAGTAAATTGTAGTTGATTGTATTAAAACATGGAATAACTAAGATTTTCAACACAGGTATAATTTCATTGGTACTGAACAAATTGAAACATCACCATCAAAAAAAACACTTGATAAGAAGACCTCAAAAGAGCTCAGATAAAAAATAAACATCGTCATTTAAAAGCGAGAGAGTGAGAGGCGTCCGTCCCCGTTGAAATCCGGCGGCGGAATGGGAGATACGCTTCGTACCGTCGGGAATTGCAATAACGCCCAGGGTTGCAAGACGATAAAATTTAAATGCTGCAGTGTTGCTGGCAATACCGCTGACTGTAACTGTTAAACATGAAATTGCGACGTGTATTTTGGTGGAAATTAGATTCTATGCTAACTGGGCGGTGGTGGGTTTTCTAATAATATGGTGTATTCTCTAAACAAGATAGAGCGATTGTAACAAACTTTCGTTTTAAAAAATGTATTATTATTTGGGGACCCAGTATTCAATTTTTTTTTACTTTTTTGATTCGAGTAAGTCATCTTTTTCGGCGAAGTTTTATAATAAATGAGTGTTCAGAAACTGAGCAATGCTGTGAAACGAAGTGCTATTAAATAGCACTATCGAATAGGTAAATTTCAGTTAAGAATACTTCAAAAACCATATTATACAATTTATTGATTTATTAAACATCAATTTAGGAATACAATACTCAGGCCCATGTAGGAGCACTAAAACCCACCATACGACTACGAAATGCACACGGAATCGATCCGTAGCAGCCCTGGCATGGACTGACGTACCTACGCCGGTGTTGCTAGCTCTAAATAATTCATAAATTGCCAGCCTCGCTCGTAGCGTGCCCTCAATGATTTTCTTGCGTATGTACTTTATACCGAGGTACTGTTATACATAGTTTGAAAATGTGAAGGGAAGAAGCTATAATGGTGTTTCGGTGGAGTAACATTGGATTTAGCTTTCATCTTTTATTGATAATTGAATGAATGCCTTTGCTACAAAGTACTGTACCTAAGAGGAAAGATTTGTTTGTTTGTTTGTTTGAATTGAATAGGCTCCGAAACTACTGGACCGATTTGAAAAATTCTTTCAGCATTGGATAGCTACATTATCAGGGTGTAACATAGGATATATATTATCCCCGTATTCCCACGGGAACGGGAACTACGCGGGTGAAACCGCGTGACGTCCACTAGTACATATTATAATTTAATTCCATTTTTTTAATTTACAGATATTAACAGGTGCGATACTAACGGGGATCTATTCGTGTGTTCAATTACAGAAGAACTATTTAACTAAAAATAAATCTCTTTACCAAGAAAACCTTAAAATATGGCGTCAATAATTTCCTTCGCATCGCTGTCGACTGGAATTGTGCCCAAAAGACTTGCGGCATATTCACGTTGTATGGCAATGCTTATCCTCTGTCCGAGGTAAAAGCCAGTTAGAAGAACTTGTATTTTATTCTAATAACAACACTCAAACTGACATTTTACTCTTATTCTAATTTATATGAGGTCGGCACAAAATGTCTTCATCTTTTATACTTCTCTGTTAGTCATCCACTCGGTATTAAATCACCCCTTTTGTATTTTTTATAATTTTCCATCGTTTCTTTGGTCCCGTATTCTTATATCCATCTACATTCATCCTCAAAACTTTAGTCACAACATTTTAGCAAGCCTAAAACCAGCGGTACATTTTGTAAATTGTCTGTTTAGAGAAAAGTATACATATTTCCAGTTCTTTTTGTTCTCAACCTCTGAGAACTGCATACTAGATTCAATCCCTTGATATTATCTTACCGCACTGATAAACAAAAGAAAAAGGCTAGAAAAAACTTCCACGTTATTCCGATATCCGATTCCAACATTCGAGGATGAGGATTCAGAAACAAAACAAAATGAAATCTCAGTTCTAATGAAAAATTCAATTCTGTATCTCGTCTTATTCTTTCACTGAGAGAGGGACAGACAGATACCTGTGTTCATTTAGGGGTCGGCGTAGACAGGTTAGCAAAATGCTTGAGCATTTGTTCACTAACGAAGACCACCAATAGGGAATATGCATGCAATTTTTTACTTGCAAAATGAAATACTTATTAGCTCTAGTAGAGAATCATGAAATAATTTTTTAAATACGTTCAGCGATGAAGTTATAAAGCTTCAAAGATTACAATTAGAAAGAGAAGTTCGATATGAACTTTGACGTCAAAGTCCATGACGCCTATACAGCTGCCATCGAAAACAGCGTTTTCGCGAGAGGGATATATTTGTTTAAAATAAATATATCTCGTTTTGTTTTTCGATCAATTTTAATTCTATTTTCACTGTTAGTATAATTTTTTGTATATTTTTAGATAAACTATATAAATAATAAAAAAAAATCATGCATTTTCCCTTTTTTTCCAATGATGTTGATAAGCATGGAGACCGATTTCATGCTTATCAAATTTTGCTGAATACTAGTATTTTACATGAAAGAATGCATATCACAAGAACCTGTTACTGGGTTACACGAAACTCTAGGTAAGGTTGGTTGTCAGAGTTCCAGACATGTGCCTACCCGTAACGACTATCATTAAAAAAGAAACCTCGGCACAAAACCTTAAAAAAAAGTATTCTGTATATCTAAGTGGTAATATTTTGATCCAAGCATCGTCGAGTCGTGGGTTCACTTATTTGCTAGTAGCTTTGATTTTTTCTCTTAAAAAGAAAACAAAATTAAAATCGGTTCATCCGTTTTGAAACTACGATGCCACATACAGACACATGTATACACACGACAAACTTATAACACCACAAAAGACTGCAGGTGATAAAATCCCTGATATATCTTCACTTATGATTTAACTAGTTGACCCGCGTAACTTCGTCTGCTCCGCTCCTATTGGTCTTAGCGTGATGATATTGATTTTTTTCAAATCGGGCCAGCAGTTCCTGAGATTAGCGCGTTCAAGCAAACAAACAAACTCTTCAGTTTTATATATTAGTATAGAAGTATAGATATTCGACCACTTACTTTAGCATTTTGCTGCTCTGTCTACGCTGATCCTTACGCGATCCTCGTTTATCGTAACCCTACTAAAATAGGGGATGGATGCAACGTTTTTCGTTCACACCTGCTTGTGTACCGTTTAAAAATGGATGGGTACAACCCTCGCTCCCCTTTTTTCATCCACCTGTGATGGTAAACATTTATATCGTATGGTAGGCTCAGTTGGGGATATCATTTGTCGCTTGATTAAAATTTAAATGTTGGAATGGTTTTGTTTAATAGATACCAGCTATCCGCCTCTGCTCTGCAGGGGTGTATTTTTTTCTTTCATACAAACCTCGCCTTGGCAAATACAAAAACTGAAATCGGTTAAGCATGGATTTAATGGTTACTTAGTAAAAAGTTAAGGTATTTAAGGAGCTATTCATGTCAGATCTGGCCATATTCTGATAGTAGTCTTCCTAAATATTTCAAATTTCAAATGCGGATAGAATATTGTTAAAGACCTGAAACTTTATTTGTTTCCAAACTATTTCATCAGTTGTATACTCATTTGTCGTTGCACTGTTTCATCCGAACTCAAATTTATTTAAAAAAAAAAACTGACACATAAATGCCTTGCCATACGCAGTTAAAGCTGAAAAAAATTATGCCCGCCACGGCATTTTATTATTCTCTCTGCAATATGTTGGTTTCATTTTATCCTGTCCATAAGAAATATTTTATGATGAAATTTTAAAATATAGAGTAGAAAACATTTTAGCAGCTACCGCAGCCAGAATTTATGCTAATAAGCGTATGTCGCAACATTGTGTTAGAAAATACATAATTATATTTAATTAGACTTATTTTTTATTTGTAAATTAAATTACTGAAACTTGTTTTGACTTATTTTGGATTTAAATGAATAATCATATTCAAAAGTATGTCAAATGATCTGTTCAATATTTTTACATCAACAATCCTATTATAAAGAAATGTGACTCGTTTGATTATTGTTAATTCATTATACAATTTATTATGTATCTTTTAATTATTTCAGTGAGTTCTATTGTATTTAGTTTCTTTTAGACAAATGAAAAGTGATGTCTGCCATGTTGATTCAATTCATTCTGATAACGGACGCGCAACAGTGAAGTGTTGAGTTTTTCAATAAATGTTTAGGTGTAGTAAAAGTTGGTTTTAGTTATCAATTGTATTAAAAAAAAAAACAAATCTGCTCCTGCCAGTGAACATGTTGAATAATAGCAAGCTAATGTTCCCACAACCCTTACACGTGTGTTGGCGTACGCTCAGAATCATTATATTTTCATGAGAGCTCAGTCAGATAGGTATTGTTGCCTTCTTGCCTCTACTTCCTTTCTTTAACCTACGGGATTCCAGGGAAAGAATATAGAGGTACGAACATAGGCTAGTCTTTGTTAGTTTCTGATGGTAAAATGAGTCCATGGCATAATCTAAATGGCAAGATAGGAAGGAAATCATCGAAATAAGAATTATTGTGAGCTGTTTTTGATTACTAAACTAACTCACTACTATTTTTTTTAGTGGTATGTTTACCGTCGATTTACTTACTGCAAAAAGCTTACAAAATGTTCTTTCTTTAATTTAATACACAATCTCATTCACAACAACACCATAAGCAGTGAGCACCAAGTTGGCATTAGCGAAAACATTAAAATACATATTATTATGTTACACTTCGGTTATATGCGTCGACCACGCGTAAAACGAATGCTTTTAAACAATTACGCTCGTAATGGCGCCCCTAAAAATGTTTATTGATATCCGTTAATGGGGTTAATGCGGAATATAAAATGCATTAATGTGGATTTTAAACATTTTCAGTGCTTCGAATATTGGTGGTAAATTTTTTAAAACTTTTCCGTTCGTGTTTTGTGACAACTCAACTAGAACTCGTAAAAACAACATTGGTTTGGTTAACACAGTTTATATTTATTTGGGACGTGGTAATTTCAGTATCTTTTTTAACACATTTTACAACTTAAACCCGAAAACAAAACGAGACTATCATATCGCGCGATACCTCTTACTACTACTTCACACACTTTTGACAACAAAACAACAAACAAAAAACTATACAAACGAATGTCCAAGACCAACACAAAACAAAAACACACTCGAAACAAAGCACCAAAGACTTGGATTGATTCTCCGGCTCGTCGACAGATGCCTCGACCACAGCCCCGCCTACAACCAGATCGTGCAGCGAGGACTCGTGCAGCCAACACAGCCAGCATTCCTGCGAACACTCGCAGAACGGTGTGTATAGACCCTGATTGGACCTAAAACCCGTTTGGATGTATAAAAACAGTTAACTTTCCTGTTGAACTTACACGAATGTGACTTAGACGTTTCGTTGTCTACGTATATATATGGACGACCGCATGATGGTTAGTGACAACTTGCTGCGCAAAGGTTTCGTTAGAGCATGTCGAATGAAAGCAACGAACCTTGATATGCAGAAGTTTAAATAACTATCAGACTTATTTGAAGATTATCGCAAAAATATTTCTTAATCCTTTTTCTATCAACTTCTTAACAAACTTACATCTTCTATTGGAAAGAAAGTTCTTGTTTCAAAGATCTCCAAATAAGTGTGATTGATTGTTAGCTACTAAAATGTTGTTAGTACTAATTTTGTTATCCCAATAATATATTTCTGTGTGTCCACGTAATTGTAACAGAAACACTGTACTTGAGAATGATCTGTTATCACCACATTATTGATTTTAAGAATTAATTTCCAACTTATAAAAGTTGACATCACTAAACTTTAATTCATTTATCGTATCATTAATATTAAGTATTTTATTCGACATAATTTATGTTATAGATAATACATAGTTTTACATTCATACAAGTTCATGATAAGATTATCTACATACCTACACATACTTTTACTCGTGATAAGACATTATTTATTTCTATTTTACTATATCTTAAATTAATAATTTTACATGGCTAAGATTTCTTTATTGATAACTAGTTAACCTTTTCGACTTATAAGAATACTAGTTTTCAAACAACTTTTTCTCACAATATATTAATTTTGGATTTGAAAACAGCTAAAATATTGTTAAGAATATATTTACTAAGGCTTTTTAGTCTTTGTTCTCAAAATCACCTTCATCTTTTTTCTTCTAATTCAGTAAATTCTTAGCTACGTAAAAATAGACATTAGTACCTACATACAGAGCTTACAATACATTAAAATTATTGTCAAACATCTATACAATAAATACATTGATTCCCACACGACTTTCATTTGATACCTACCCTGCATGTCGATGGCACCTGTGTGTTTCATAGAAAAATGGCACAGCATCTTGAAAGCACTCTTGTGGAGAAGATTCGTGTTCCTTCTTAGTTTTAAGACCGTGTACTCCTCTCGGTGTTTCATACGAACTTTCAAGTCTTTATTCTTGGAAATGAATGATCTGATTTTAATGAAACTTAGTACGCATACGCATGATATTCAGTTCTAAGAAGTTAATAACAAACATTTTCGAAAAAGAGTTTATAACAGCCGTACTCAACCTTTTTTCGCTCTGGGCCACATTGTGCTCCTACTATTGTCATGATGGGCCGCAATATCCTTCAGTAAACTAAAATTCCACATAATATTTTAATAGTAACTACTAACATGAATGGGACTTTTGAATTTGTGACAAAATGGCCGTTTTCATATGGCATAGGCCAACTTTTCACGTTAATAGTGGTTGAGGAATAGCCTCAACCCAACGTCAAAGAGTTAATCAGTACAGAATAGATACATGCACATAGATGCACTGGCTAAATATAGCATCAATAATGTGCACAGAGGGCCACACCAAAAAGCTTAACGGGCCACATGCGGCCCGCAGGCCGCAGTTTGAGTATAGCTGGTTTAGAAGGAGAGAGCTATTTGATTTAAGTTTTCTATAGAAAACACTAACAAACAATACTACAAATTACACTATCTTTTATTAATTTCCAAGAATAAGGACTTGAAAGTTTGTATGAAACAACGTGAGGAGCAAACGCTCTTAAGACTAGTGATGGTGTAATTCTGTGGTATTGCCATTTTTAACAGGTTGTGGTTAACATTTCTTCAAGACATGAAGTTTGGTGCTTTGGTGCGCCAGATGTAGTGTTTTCAAGGGTTAGCAAGACAGCTGTTGATATCTGATAATGATAAAAGGCCAAACGACATCTGCAAGGACGTTACAGTTCAAATAGGTTCTCAAAAAATCGATGATGCTAATGATATTTCTTTTGGAATGGTCTAAAATACTTTAGAGCATTGGTTTCCATTGGAGTCTACTTCACCTACTGACTAGAGGCTATAGAGAAGTGTAATCTGTCAGCGTGGTGAAGACGATTATCAAAACGTCAAAATGTATGGAATTGACAAAAGCTGTCGAATTGTCATGTGATCAATCAATATATGTAAAATTCTTCCGTTACTAACTGATTGAGTAATTGAGTGACTGACAGACAACGCACAGACTAAACTACTGGTCGTAGGAAGCTGAAATTTGGCATGTAGATTCCTTGTTCCTTATATTTGACATTTCGGCAATCGTATTCGCTAATAGAATAGCACTTTATCTAGAGCCTCAGGATTAATGAGCCTCCTGTATTCGCCATGACTTCTGTTCTGATTCAACTCTTTGCGGAAAATGGTTGTGTCTATAATTTCGGAGGTTTATGTATTAACGAATGTTTGTTTGTTTTCCCCAGATATGGACTACGGGAGCGGCGGGCCCCCGCCACCGGGCATGATGAAAGATCGACATGGGCCCCCGCCTCCACATCATCCGGTAATTATTATTCTCTTGTGTTTTATAATTAAACTCCTCACGCAAATCCTCATACAAATTCGCAACTCCTTTTTTTAAGTGATTACTATTGTTAAGCTTTTATTTGACCACAATCTCACCCGAGTGGTTGACGAAGGAACACGCTTGCCTAGAAGTAACCTTGGGGTCGAAAGTGAATAAATTCTTGACTCAAACACCACTAGCAAGCGGACTCCAGCAGTGAATTCTTATTCTTAAATACTAATGAGCCGATTTTAATGAAGTTTCATACGCATAAGCAAGATACCTAGTTTTCAAAATATACTTTAGCTTTTTCGAAAAAGAATTTCGGGGGAAAGAGAGAGTGGTTTTTCACTTTCTAAACACCTTTAAAATGAAATCCCTGATTTCTGAAATACTTAATTGTGAACGATTTACATTAAATTAGCTTTTGAGAAATCGTCTGTTGGACTTCAAAGTTAGATCTATACTAATACTAGCTTTTGCCGCGACTTCGTATGCGCATATCCTGTTTTTTCCCGTTCCAAAAAACTATCCTATCTTTTAAGTTGGATCAAAAAACAGATAGTTACAAAGTTTCATCAAAATCGGTTCAGTAGTTTAGGAGTCCATCGCGGACAAACAACGTGACACGTGATTTATATATTAAGATAATAAAGAGGAAAGATTTGTATTTTTGTATGTAACGAATAAACTTAAAAACTACTGGACCGATTTGAAAAAGTCTTTCAGCAATGGATAGCTACATTATCAGCGAGTAACATAGCCTATATTTTATCACTGTACTCCCACGGGAACGGGAACTACGCGGGTGAAACCGCGTGACGTCCACTAGTCATCAATATACTAAGGACAACGATCAACCTTTCTCTTTCACACTTGTTTTCATTATAAACGATGAAATTGAATAATTTGCTTATCAGTATACCTTTGAAGCCAAATCGCTAGTAATTAATGTCGAAATGTTATTACTTCGTACTAATTGATATCGTTATTGAACGCGAATCATTTTATTGGCGTCAGCAGGCCCATTTCCTTAATTGATGTTTCAGAAAAAATAGTCCTGGTTGTACGAAAATTATGTAGATTTTATGGTAGATATTATGGTTTTCGTTGTGCAAAATGAAACTGGAAACAAATCATTTGAATAAATAGATTCGTGCCACCAAGTATGTATGCCCTGGATTTGATTGATGTCCAGGTCGGGCGGTAGTGCTAAGCTGTTGGTTTTGGCTGTCATTACCGATAGTGGTTATTGCATTCGGTTGGAAGAACTTCGGGGGTAAGCAACGGAACTCTTCAATAAATGATAGCAAATTGATCGGGATTGCTGAAACCGCATGTCTGTTTATTGTTTACACCAGTTCATAACATAACATCACGCCAGTACGCAGGTACCACTAAAAAGTGAAAAATAAAAAAAAATACAACTGGCTTCCAAATAAAAAACACTACCAAGTATAAAATAACTTTAATTTCGAAAGTCGGTGACAAAAAACGAAACAACCAAATCACCATGGGATCCTGTTAGGTTTGTGGAGATCAGATAGGTAAACGCTCCACGTAAAATACTGGTATTCAGCTGAATCCGGTTTGACTGGAAGGTATAAAAAGGCTAGGCAGATAGGCACGCGTTTGACCACAATCTCACCTGATGGAACGCGGTGATGATCTGATTGTAATCCTCTTCTTTGCAGCGCGACGGTCGCGGCTACGGACCAGAGGGCTACGGAGGCGAGGGGTTCGTCCCGCCCCCGCCTATGCACCACCCCAACATGCCGCCACAGAATCAGGTAATTAAAATCCTATTGGGGGCGAACGGATGACAGGCAGCCGTCTCCTGTTCGTTTAAAATTAAGTTATAAACTTTCTGTATTGATTCTGCAAACCTACAATATTATTTAAAGACAGAAGCAAATTCACTCCCCGACAAAAACATGATTTTATTACCCACGATTAAATTTACTTCATCATTTCCCTATCACACTTGATCTAAGCAATGATATGGTCTACGACGGAGCTCGCTTATTTTGGCAGTCTCCCTTGTCTTACCTACTCATAAATCTTCTCAACACTTAATATAACTTACATTTAAGGTTGATCCAGACACATCCGCGCCGTGATCCGTCACGCATGTTGTAACGGATCACGGCGCAGATGTCGCCTTGACGCGCCGGATACGGACGTATAAGGCTGCGGACACGAACTCAGCGGCGCACAAGTTACATTATACATGCATTTGACGCGACCAGCGCTGCAGCGGGGCGTTCAAATGCAGAGATGTATAATGTAACTAGCCGCGCCGCCCGCCGCGCCGCTGATTTCGTGTTTGCGGCCTAATGTGTATAGTAGCCGGTACGAGACGTGAGCACAGATGAATGCAGCAGGGTGATCTCGTCAATGTACGGTGGGCGAACGAAACTTGCAAGCGCAATTCGATGAGCATTGATTGACGAACCAATAACGTGAAGCGTCAGAGCTGTCGTCGTCAAACCGAGCAATGGAGAGTGTGCTCACGACTCGTGCCGGTTATTATACGTACCGATATCTTTTCGAGCTTCTGACAGACCACGGTCCGTGCACGTCCCCGGGCATGGGGGGCTACTCTCTAAGCTCGATTCGTAGTTTCGGGCACAGTTGCGGTCATATTCTAATCCGTATTGCCTACGGACTAACGATTAGTCCCGAACTAGTTCGGGAACTAAGAATGAATGACAACATGATTTCATAGTAACTGTACAATCGTGCTGTCATTAGTTCTTAGTGGTTAGGCAATACGGAGTAGAATACGCCCACAGTTAAGCCGGAAGTACGGACTTCGGGCTTAAAAAGTAGCCTCCCTGGCCCCGATATGTGTGGATTTACATTTAAAGTGTCCCTTTGTGTTGTCTGATGCCACTAAAGTGTCCCCTGCTGGTGCAGGGCGGTCCCCCGCAGCAAGGCGCCGTCATGATGGTGTACGGACTGGATCCGCAGACGGTGAACGCTGACCGACTCTTCAACTTATGCTGCCTCTACGGAAACGTAGTTAGAGTGAGTATGACCATATGAGTTGATCTGAACTAAGAATGTTCGTAGTTACTCAACCAATGGTAAAAAAATTGTGATAAAAATTTCGTTAAAATGCGTGTAAATTATAAATAGTTGTAAATACATATTTATTTTAACAATATCGCACATTACCAAAATTTAAATGGCCATAGTTTTTAACCATTGGTTAGCAAAAAACCACTTAGGTTAACACTCGCCCTTAGTAAAAAGCTATGATAGACGTCAGATACCCGTGCAATAACGGTCGTTGACCCCCACATACATTTATTGACTTTCTTTTAAAGGACCGTAAGGCCCAATTGAGGCCAAATGGTATTGTCTTTCAATTATCTTGCGTGCTCGTTGCCTGACACGTTTATGCAAAATATAAATAAAGACAAAGCTGTCCTGAATCGAGTTCTACCGTGATCCTTCACGTTCTCTAGTAATGAAAAACGGTTAATAATTTATTGTTCGAGTATCTACGAAAGGATATTAGGGAAAGGTCAATGTACTTTACTGCACGTTTATCTGGCACCCACCATAGCCACGTTTTAACCCAAGTGGCTTTTTTAGCAGTCGTACTTAGATTTTTATTTACTAACTAATTTAAATAAAACATATTAAATAATCTAACCAGTAAGGCAAAACAAGGTTAGGCAAAATGATTGAATCGTTTCTATATATCGAGTGTTACACAATTCCAGATAAAATTCCTGAAGACTAAAGAAGGTACGGCGATGGTTCAGATGGGCGACGGGGTGTCGGTGGAGCGATGCGTGCAGAACCTGAACAATGTCACCGTTGGAGACTACACATTGACGCTGGCGTGAGTATACTTCTACAATCATCATTATCATTACAGCTGAAAGAAGTCCACTGCTGGACATAGGCCTCCTCTAAAGGGGGGGTTTGCCATAATCGCCACGCTTGGCAGGCGGGTTGGTGATCCCAGTGTATGGTGTTGCGTTTATCAGAGAACGCTGCTGCTCATTCTCTGGTGAGTCCCTTACTCGCCTCTTACGACATCCACGGGAAGTGATGGGATGGTATTATTTTTTTACGGCACCATACGGCACCGGCCGACACCATACGGCACAACAGTACAGTTTACAGTACCTAAGCAAAAATACGGCTCAATATCATCCTAGTCATCGTAGAAATCGTACCTCCAAAGGCGTGAGATAGGTATTACTAGCGGTCCTAGACGTTGTCTTGCACGTCATAACGTCAAAATCTATGACCCAATTACAGCGCCACCTAAAGGGTCTAATTGTAAATTCAAACCATCCAGGGACCCATTCAAAACATCATCAAAATCGGTTTAATCTGCCACATCCAATTTTGGTCACGGTGGCCACAGTGATATTCTCATCGGAGGTTACCGAAGTGCGCAGGAGATATTGTGCGTCCTTACACGACCGGGGTGAGACCAGGGCCCCAAGTTTGCTATTACAATGGTGTCGGAATGCTCTATCATTGATTTTGATAATGGTTGATTTTGACAAGATTCTATGCCATTTCTTTCAATGGAGTGTCAGTGGTTGACCATTGGATATAAAAGCGTCATTATGACTTTCCAGTGGTCAACCATTGACACTCCATTGAAAGAAATGGCATAGAATCTATCCATTATGCAATCAATGATAGACCATTCTGACACTATTGTAATAGCAGACTTGGGGCCCAGGCGCAGTACCAACGACTAAAGAACTTATGAATAACTTTCTTACCTAAATCCTTACTTCCAGGTTCTCAAAACAAGCATACCTATCAGAGGTGATGAACCCGTACCCGCTGCCGGACAAGAGCCCTTCGTTCAAAGACTACGTCGGCAACAAAAACAATCGGTTTTTGACCCCTGCCTCCATACATAAGAACAGAATACAGCCGCCTTCTAAGGTAAGTCTTACTAAGAGAATTTATGTAGTTACGTGGGTTCTTTCAACACACAAATACTTCCAATCATAAAATAGTATATGATGCACCGAGGGTATAAAGCAGTGTCTTATGTCACTGGTGCCATGTTGAATCCCGACCGGAATGAAGATTCCAGAGTTAACTGGACGTGGAACCTTGGTCAGATGACATACACTTATGTCTCTTCGGCATTTTAAAATGTACGAGCTTGAAACGGCAAACACTAATCTAACACCATTTTTATTCGAAAGCAAATAATCTTTTTTTTTACTATTTATAGGCTCGCGTTTGACCACTATCTCATCTGATGGTAAGCGAAGATGTGGTCGAAGATGGAGCACGCTTGCCTAGAAGTAACCTATTCACTCTTGACTTAAAGACTCCCAGGTTGTAGCTATCAGAAAACACAGACTCCGGCAAGGAATTCCACTCCTTAGCTGTACGCACTATGAATGTGTTCCCAAAACGTTTTGTGCGTGTGGGTGGGATGTCCACCATGTACCGGTGGCGCATCGCCGTTCGTCTTGTGGTCCGATGATGGGACGGGCTTGGCGGAATTAAATTATGCAATTCCGTCGCACATTCGCCAAAATGCAACCGGTAGAAAACCGACAGGCTAGCAACTCGTCTTCTATGCTCAAGAATTTGGAGCTTCGTCGCGACGAGCCTATCATTGCCGATGATCCTCTTGGCTCGTTTCCATACCATAAAGTGTCAATAGTCGAGATTTTACGTTGATATAATCACTAGGTTATCACTAGCTCCATCAAAGTTAGTAATTAACTTTGATGGTAGACAGGGATTAGTGGCCAAATGGAGCAAATCGTGGTTGTTGAACACTTCCTTCTCTCCAAACTTTTTGTAATATTCACTGGTCGTTTAGTAGTCGTAAGCGTGACTTCCGAATCCAAACACGAAGATTTGTGCTGCCACGTCAAGCAACTGTATCATATTAAACCTATTACTCCACTATTCCAGGTGCTGCACTTCTTCAACACACCCCCCGACGTATCAGACGAGCAACTGCTGCAAGTATTCAAGGACTACGGAGTCACCCCCCCGCATACCATCTCCAAGTTCCCGCTCAAGAGCGAGAGGTGAGAGCATGCGTCCTTGTCTAGTGACACGATAGTAGCTGATGGCAGCTGCTGCAGAGGTTCAAGGACTACGGAGTCACCCCCCCGCATACCATCTCCAAGTTCCCGCTCAAGAGCGAGAGGTGAGAGCATGCGTCCTTGTCTAGTGACACGATAGTAGCTGATGGCAGCTGCTGCAGAGGTTCAAGGACTACGGAGTCACCCCCCCGCATACCATCTCCAAGTTCCCGCTCAAGAGCGAGAGGTGAGAGCATGCGTCCTTGTCTAGTGACACGATAGTAGCTGATGGCAGCTGCTGCAGAGGTTCAAGGACTACGGAGTCACCCCCCCGCATACCATCTCCAAGTTCCCGCTCAAGAGCGAGAGGTGAGAGCATGCGTCCTTGTCTAGTGACACGATAGTAGCTGATGGCAGCTGCTGCAGAGGTTCAAGGACTACGGAGTCACACCCCTGCATACCATCTCTAAGATCCCGCTCAAGAGCGAGAGGTGAGAGCATGCGTCCTTGTCTAGTGACACGATAGTAGCTGATGGCAGCTGCTGCAGGGGTTCAAGGACTACGGAGTCACACCCCTGCATACCATCCCCAAGTTCCCGCTCAAGAGCGAGAGGTGAGAGCATGCGTCCTTGTCTAGTGACACGATAGTAGCTGATGGCAGCTGCTGCAGGGGTTCAAGGACTACGGAGTCACACCCCTGTATACCATCTCCAAGTTCCCGCTCAAGAGCGAGAGGTGAGAGCATGCGTCCTTGTCTAGTGACACGATAGTAGCTGATGGCAGCTTCTGCAGGGGTTCAAGGACTACGGAGTCACCCCCTCGCAAACCATCCCCAAGTTCCCGCTCAAGAGCGAGAGGTGAGAGCATGCGTCCTTGTCTAGTGACACGATAGTAGCTGATGGCAGCTGCTGCAGGGGTTCCAGGACTACGGAGTCACACCCCTGCATACCATCCCCAAGTTCCCGCTCAAGAGTGAGAGGTGAGAGCCTGTGTCCTTGTCTAGTGACACGATAGTAGCTGATAGTAGCTGCTGCAGGGGTTCCAGGCCTACGGAGTCACACCCCTGCATACCATCCCAAGTTCCCGCTCAAGAGCGAGAGGTGAGAGCCTGTGTCCTTGTCTAGTGACACGATAGTAGCTGATGGCAGCTGCTGCCAGCTGCTGCAGGGGTTCAAGGACTACGGAGTCAGCCCCCCCCCCCCCGCATACCATCTCCAAGTTCCCGCTCAAGGGCGAGAGGTGAGAACAGTAATAAACGTGGATGAATGGCCAAGCAGGGTTTGTTCGAGGTGGCTCAGATGAAGAATACATGGAACAGTACAGGTTAAATTAAATAAAGTCATAATATGTATCGTCATGTTAACATATAAATTGTAAACGTTTCAGATCTTCGTCAGGCCTTATGGAGTTCCAGAACATTTCGCAGTCCGTGATGGCGATTATGGCATGCAACCACGCGACCATACAGCATCCAGGTGAATATACAATCATTGTAACCTATCGAGAATACTTCCACTGTGCGTACAAGTCATCATCTGCCTAGCCTTATCACAACTATATTAGGGTCGCCTTCCAGTCAAACAGGATTCAGCTCAAGACCAATTTTGCCAGATGTACCGTGCTACAGAGTTGTAGAGGACACAGGCAGTCGCGCCATATAAAATACTAGCTTCTGCCAGCGGCTTCGCCCGCGTGGTCTCTAGGGAACATACTCCTGGGATAGAAACTAGCCTCTGTCGTTTCTCAGGCTATCTGTGTACCAAGTTTCATTTAAATCGGTTTGGTAGTTTTGGCGTGAAAGCGCGACAGACAGACAGTTACTTTTGCATTTATAATATTAGTAAGGATGGTAAGGAAGTAAGGATTGGTACTTAGCTGTATCAGGTTAGTGTGGCCACACAATAAGAAGGTGGAGAAGTTAGTGTGGCAGCCGATCGGAATATAGCAGGAAATAGCCTTGACCCACAGCTGTGTTCGGCGCAGCAGGTTTTCTTCACCCGTTCCCCATTCAACCAAATACAATTAATTGAATACTTTACTTAACATTTTCAGGTGCAAAATTCCCGTTCGTAATGAAGCTGTGCTTCTCATCGTCGCGGCAAATCGGCCAGGGGAAAGGTCAGAACCCCAACAAGAGTCAAAACCAAAACCAAGATCAGAACAACCAGAGACAAGGCCAGAACAATGGCATGGCAGAACACGAATACTAGTAAGAGATAAAATTCACTAAGGTATAGAAAAGAATACTATCAAAGTGTTTAAAAAGACATGTACATTTGTTTTAAAGGTGACGGACCAATGTTGTATCGGATTGATATTTTAAAATGGCAACCCCGGGTTGTCATATTGTGCATTAGTTTTCGTTGTTGGCAAGCCAAAGATTAAGTGTTACCAGCGTGGAAAAATTTATGTTAAGTTTTTCGGTTATTCGTAGTTTATATCGAGTATTTGTCTGCACAAAGTAGTTAGGTGCAAATATTATAGTCAATTTATTCTCAATCTCAAAATATCCTGCCATTTTTCTTTTTTGTTCTTTATTTTTTTCGAAATTTTTCTATTTATTGTTTATAGAGTATCGGCCTAGTTAAAATAGGCGTCTTCTAAATGCTTATTTAATTTTTTTTAGTCAAAATTTCAATTGCATTATGTTACAGACATAATGCAGACTGACCCGGTTTTGAGAGGTTTTATAAAATAATTTCCTATCGGAATGTGTTTCTCATTCTTCGATAGTAGGGACCATAGATTTTAATATTGATCATCTCTATATTTGCTTGGGTTCTAAACTAATGTTCGGGCAGGTGAATTGTTATGAAAATATCATTTATGAAAAAAATACTGTTTTTTTTCTCTGTGTCAGATCAGACGAACAATATTGTTTCCTTTTAAGGTCGGAAACTTTAAAAACAAGTTCACAGTTTTTTAAAGAAATAATAATGCTATGATTTACGGATAAGTAAGAATAAAGTAAAAAAAAATAATAAATTATAATTTTAACACTCGTAACTAACCCAGGACCATCAGCTTTTTGTTCTATTTCATGACACTGTCGTTAAATTCAATTTAACCTGTCTGGACACACAAGAAGTTTTAAATGAATATTTTACTGAAATTCGTGAAAAGATTTAACATAATTTTAAAAGCAAAAATATAGAGATATCAGCTTTTATACAGTCCTAACGGTTCAAAATATAGCAACAAATTTCGACCAGATATTAGATCAATCACTAAGCAATATTTTATAATACTGATACTGAAAAAATATTTTATGAAAATTTACTTTAAACTGTTCTAAACAGACCCTATTAATATAGGTATTTTTTTTATAAAAACCTCAAACATCAATTTAATTTTATTTCACTTTAAAAATGAAAATGACGTCTTCTATGGCTGCTTTTGTAGCTCTAAAACGTTGCTATATTTCGACCTAGAAATTATTTTGATGAAAAAAATATTCTATATTCTTATAGTAAAAGATTGTACACATAATTTCCTAGAAAGATAATTTTAAAGATTTTCTGAAGAAACCGTACTTTCTACTTCGTAAAAACCTATGACAAAAATTTGACAATTTTCTAAAAAAAACCTTTTTTTTTTTTTTCAAAATTACACCTGCTTTTCGTTCCTTGACTTATCTAAGCCAAAAATTAAGCCAAAGTCTATTGAGAAAGTTAGAACTTAAATATATAAAACATATGTATAGAAAATACTGTTGTATGTACATATGAGTGCTGTTATACATATTTTGCATCGGTCCACTGCTGGACATAATATTGGGGAAAAATTGTCTTTTGTCCACTAGATGGCACTAATATTCTAAATAATTTTAAAAGAGTATTTAAGTAATCATTGTTTGTTATTTTTAAAATATATACTTGGTGTTTTTCACAAAAAATGTCTCCAAAATTAGTCCAGCAGTTAAGTTGTTATAAAAGTACAATCAGGTACTCAAGTGTCATGTTCAATAAAAAAATATAATAATTAAATGCGTGGATATAAAATGGCGGTGTTAAATGTTTAAGAAATTTAATTAGTTTATTTCCATTTAAATTGTTTGCGCGAGATTTAATTTTGACTGTTGTTTTAATGGTTTATTATGATGACGTCAATTACGAAATTATGTTTGTACTGGTTATTCTAAATGCTCTGCTTATCTTGGACTTCGTATAAAACTTGATCTTTCTTTTTTATTTCGAACGCCATATTAAAGTTGTTTTAAATCAGTAATCAGCGTGAAGCAAATATGTAAAATTCCTGAAATTCAGACGATAACTATTTCAAGCTGACAAAAAATTAAAAATCTATACCAAAGGATTTGTGTAAAATTTAAATTCACACCATTTTATTACCTTTTTTGAGGCCTGTAATTAAATCTCGCGCCAGCAAGTAGTAAAGATAGTTTATAATTGTATGTATTGAGGGGAATGACATATCTTATGTGGATAATAAAAGCGTATTATGTGCTATGTCAATTTATAAACAGCTATATATATGTACACATGTAGATATGTATAAGTGTATATCCCATGTACACTCGTGCACAACATCTTATATTTTTTGTGTGACAACACAATGCTTTTAAGCTTAATAATAATAGATTTGTACTTAAAAATACGCTGATTTAGATTTGTAGAATAAAATAAAATATTATTATAAGATTAAGCCTGTTGTGCCCGATTGTACAGTCGCTTGTCCGATCGGAAATGTCAATTTCTTTTTAAGTTACGTCTAGCGTACGTCCGTATGTGTATTATATGCTTCGAAACTACATATCACAGTGACAAATAATAAAATTAGAGAAATGTATAAAAACAAACACTAAATACTACATGTCTTTTTCACTTAGTCACAGTTTTTGCTCAATTTTCAGTTTTTTGTTTATACTTCTAATTTTTTTTTCATTTTTATATCCTTTTTCTACTCATTGGTCGACAAAACATTCGGTTAGGTACTTAACATCTCACAGTTTGGCCATAAAAGATATTTAAAAAAAAATCATCATCTTCCTTTGTATCTTTTCAATATTTTAGTACTGAACATATTTCATACAGTACCCGGTCGTTTATATGACACGTTGAGTTTTAGAAAGAGGCTGTCATACAAATATGAGTGTCGGAGACGATGCTTTACTAAGCCAAACTTTCTTATTTACTCGAGGTGGCCTATAAGTCCAGGTGTTGTACCTTCTCTAACTCCCCTAAAGTAAAAAATCTTCCCAAGTCTTTTTCGGTCAGAACTAGAACTTCAAAACATTCATTACTCACTAAAAACTATTTGCTTCTAGCTAACGGCGATGAGGTGGCGCACATACACACACATATCAAGACGGATGGCACACACACACACAGGCACACCACTACGAGTGCGATGGGGGGACAATGGGGGATTGCCGTTATAAAAAAATAACACGAAAAATTCACCCGCTTTCAGCTCAAAACCCATATTCGATAAAGTTACCACACAAATCGGGAAGCGGGCGAATTTCTCGTGACGGCAATTTTTTGAATAATTCCTTATTTTTACAATTTGTGATCTAGATCACTCTTATAAAGACATTAACAGTTAGTTTTCTTAATATAATTTTAGACACAGTAACATGTTTTTTTTTTCATATTATTACACATTATTACATTTCCATTTTTTTTTCTTTGTTTTCTTTTTTTGTTTAGGAGCGATGCTACGTTGAATGCGTCTGCATTTCGTTTGTGAACTTAGCGGTTTAGGTATCGATAAGTAATATTCCCATTTAATTTGATTAATTAGCTTTTAGTTACTTATTATTTTACCAGTGCTGTTTTCATCCTCATAAAATGGACATATATGTAATTGTGACGAGCAATGAAGACAGCACCGTTTCCCGTTTTAGTGAGGATTTTTAGTAAAAAAAAATGATATTAGTTTGTGAGTAATGTTGAAAAAGTACTTAGTTTTCTTTCTTGTTCTGTTTTCTTGTGCGTGCGTAAACGGACAAGGAAATAATGTCCGCGCGCATTTGTAATTTATCTAAAAACTTGGTTGTTTTGTAAAACGTGACAGTTGTGAAATGTACAAGAAATAAAGAAACTGAGGTATATTATAGAAAACATTGTTTTATTTTTGGTTTTTATTAGACCACGCTTATGTGCTTGTTTCTTAAGTTTGCACCAGTTTAGTTCGTAGTGGCGATCTATCGACCATTTTTAAAATGTTTTAAGAACCAAAATTATCTATGTAAGTAATAGTTTAGCACTCTTTAGGTTAGTAGTAAGTGTCATTGCAATGTCAATTATATTCGATTAGTGGGAAAAAATAAAAACAGTAAAGTTTTCTAAAAATTTTCTTAAAAATATAGCGATGATTCGACTTAAAATTTGAGTAATAAGCCTTGCACAAGGATTTAGAATAATAAGGTCAGATGATATTGGAGACACCATAATCGCGCTGTTTAAAAAAAAACTTTTTGTTTTTGTGTCTAGGAATAGATGTTTGTATGGTGTGACCTTGTGGTAGCTTGTCTATATTACTGTTTATGAATAGAAAAACTTAGTCTCCTTTCCTTTAAATTACTTTGCAAACCTTCGTAGTGAACTACTAATGTCAAATTACATAAACAGTGTTATAGCCAGCATTCGACTAGTCCTAAATATAGCTGAAGTAAATAAATGTTATCAGGTAAATAGATGCATATCTTTTTCTCTAGGAATATTTTCGAATGGAAAAAACTAAATGTTCTAGTATTAGGACCTTGATGTCGTGATAGCTTACCTCTTTTGTGTTGAATGTACAGAGAAAATATATATAAAAAATGTTTTTTTTTAACATTGTCAATGATAAATTATTTTTTTGATGTTGTATTACTGACGAAATGACACTATTCTACTCAGATGAACGCAATAATCAAGTTACACACGTTGTAGACACGAAAATTGACCAAGAAAAACTAAATTAAATTATTCAAAAGATAAAATTTGTCTCTGGTCAGTTTTATTGTCTATTCGCGTAATTTCGCTAAACGATGCTTAACAGAACACGAGAAACAGCACGGTGGCACATAGTGAATATATTGTATTTTATTTTCATTTTTAGCCTACATTTTATTGGAATTAGGTCTTGTAGTTACATGATAAACATTAAAATACATGTCAACACAACAAATTCTTTCATTTCAAACACTACCACTGCAGAAAACATGGCAACACGGCTTTTCAAACCAACTTAATATTTTTACATTATATTAAAATTCATTATCAAATCAATCTACTAAGCCTTTCCTGAACTAACAATGTTGGGGTCGGCTTTTTTATATGTCATAATAATTTAATTTACCTTTATGAAATGTCAAAAAATATATTAAGAATTTATTATATTGGTTTGTTAAACTTGTGTTGGCGACTGTACATCCCACTTACCTACATGCCTGTCAAAACCAAAATGCTCTTTTATTTTCTTAAAACGACATTTATTTACCACTTTACTATTAAACGAGCTATTTACTCTACGACCTCTTATCAATTAAAATCTAAATTAAATCTTGAAAATATAAAGTGACGAAACCCTGCAGATTTCTATTTTCTTCCTAAAATTGGGGAGTTTCTTTTTTAAATCTGTCAATTCCATTTCTACTCATGTCTTTAATGCACAAGATTATAATTAAAATATAATATCAAATTGTTTAGGTACTAACATTTTCTGTCAAAAACATGAAATTGCTCAATTTCACTAGAAGTTCAGGTGAAAATGCTAAACTTTGACACAATTATATTGACGCATTCTACATTTATACTTAGCTTACGCGACACGTAGGATGTTACAATCTAGTACTGCATCAGTTTTTAGTAATCTATGGAAACATAAAACTACGAATGCCAAACTTCTCTGCTTAAAAATCGGTTAAAAATAATCAATTCTTCAAAATAATAATTACAACGGTAGGTAATCTGGCAGTTAGAAAAGATTGCCCACAGCATGTGTCATTTATTGATGAAATAACACGACTGTGTTGGGGCACTTAAGAAAAAAAATACGGAATACTTAAAAACTTTGCTACATACATACAATGTATATTCTAAAGAATACAAGTTTTGCAGTCGAATTTGGACACTTAGTAGCCCTACCCAATTAGAAAATTAGTGGTATGTATATTTCGGAGCCTTCATAAAAATCAAATACAATTTAATTAAACTGATGCAGTATCCCACATTTGTAACAAATCCGACGTCACAAATAAATGCATTTCAAACTTTTGCACAACACAAAATATATAAAATTAAAAGAAATTAATGTATAAATAATTTAAAGTATGGCGAGAAAATATGTTGATATGTAAATAGTAATTATATTATTTTAAATCTGAAAAAAACATTAGTTTTTATTGTAAATTTTTAGAATATTATCAAAAGATTAATTATTATAGAGAGCTGCACTCGAGACGCAAGAAATTGTAAAATTGTATAGAAAAAATAAATAATGTTTTTGATTAAAGCGTTGTGTTATTACTATTAGCCAGACTAAGACTGAACGAGGTTGACACCTAACGAAAAGAATAGATGAACTAACAAAGGACAGGAAGAAGCGCGACAATTTGAATGTCCCGCGCACACGAACGCTCCGAGGATCGCCGATCGCGTCTACTAAAGTTTGTTTTTTAATCCCGGAAACTAAATTGACAAGTGCATATGGCAAACTGACATATAGTCCCCGTCACGAGAAGCTATAAATTTTGTAAACAAAGAACTTCTACTAAGCTACGTAGCGACAACAAATAATCCCAAAATCAACTCGAAGTAACATACATGTAATACGGAAGTAACGAGCATTTTCACTTAGTAGGGTTATATTTTATCGATATAAAGAGCTGTCGTCTAATGTTTTGTGGTACTGGAACGCGTCTGACACATGGAAAAAACATTTGAAACAATTGAATGTGTGTTTACAAAATTTATAGATTCTCGTGGCGTGGACTATAGATTACAATAGCATTTAAGTCAGTTTTGACATTTGCATTTGTCAATTTAGTCTCCGAGATCAAAAAACAGATAGACGCGGTGATTTGTGGCATCAAAAAAACGTATCGGATCGCACGTTTTCGTCCTATCCTCTTCTTACTGGGATATCATAAGTATTATGACTACGGAGGACTACCTAAGAATATTAGCTTGCTAGTATATACTAAATGTGTAACAGAATAAACCCAATGGAAAGGGGTCATTTTACCTACCTACTCATTACTATGAACAACTTTTTCTATGGCGCCAACACTTCAATCGCAAAAAAGTCGTCTGCGGCGTCTGTCCCATACGTTTATGGGAGCATAACTCGACAAAATGTAATGAACAACAGATATTTTTTGGCAATTTCATGGTATAAGCCATAGTACGCTAGTATTATATTATCTGTGGCGATAGGTAGGTACCTAGTATTCATAAGACACGCGTTTCACCGCCGGTGAGGAATCGAGTAGCTATCGACTATTTGCTCGCTGAGGAAAGGGACAAAAGATACAGATCTTGTGTGAGTAAAAGAGACACACATTCGTAGTCGATAGCTGGCTGTTCACACTGCCGGCGAGCGGCTCCTACCTCTAGAGTCTAGTTGATCGCAGCGACAAGAGCTGTCAAAAATTGTACTCGCTCAGCGCTCAACTTACCAAACAGCGATACCTATAGTGCGGGCCGGAACGAGTACTGCGAGTAAAAGCCCGTCGCACAAAAGCACTCGCTGAAAGCCGAGCGTCAAAACTATCGAAACTTTTCACTCGTTACTCGCTGCTCGCCAACTCGTTTCGAGTTTGAAGCTTTACTCGCTGATCGCCGGCGGTGATACAAGTGCCTAATGGTGAGTACAATGCCCCTTAAAATAACACAAAAACCAAAGAATTATTTCGGCAATCCATTAACTGGATATAATAAAATTATCAAACTACGAAAAATTATTTTTAACAGTTTTCCTATAGAAAAAAATCTTGTAAAATAACATCGAATAAAAAGTGAGAGGATTCCTAAATGAAAACACATGCCTACTTCTAAATTCTGTAATCGCTGTGTGACGGAAAAAGAGACTAAGTAGATAGGTAGGTGTCAAAAGATCCAAACCCTGCGTGAATCACAAAAAAAAACACTATGCTCCGTCACCGCCCAAAAGTGGCCACAGCCGGTGAAAGGCGTCTGAAACATGAGGGAATATGTTTCCTTGGTTTGTATTAATAATATTAAGTAGAAAATAAAACTTTGTTGTTAGACTTGGCAGTCTTAATTGCTGCATCAAAGTTAAAATTTGAATCAGCCGCCAATAAAGCGCCAATGTGGACAAAAACGGAACTAATACCGGTCGCCATATTGTGTGTTGCCATTTATGATTTTAAAATTCATAAATGTCAGTGTCAAACAGCATTCTAGATTGATCCTAATTCTAATTTTATTGATAAATTGTCTAACGTTTTTTGTTAATAATGAACAGCACCAATTATACAATTCTTTACCTAACTTCAAATTACCTATCGGATTTGGGGGCACGGAACACAGAGACAGTTTGATAGATAGACGCTTTGCCGGCGCGCGCCGTTTGTTGTTTTTGGTTATAAACATCAATTGTAACACAACAATATAAATTTTTTGATATTTTTAATTAAAGTACTTCGGTAACTACATAATTTAACAGTGACAATAACAGTTTTCTTAAAAAGCAACCTGATAATGCGCTACAAATTGCAAAAAACGTAAGAAAATTCGAAATTCGCGGCCAGTTCATCGTTGGCCCTTTTCTAAAGTATCGAGTTCATGTCAATAGACATGGAATGACTAAAAAAATCTTATTAGTCCGTCAGATGGATTTACAAAAATATTAGACACGTATTTTTTTTACGTAAACAAAAAATTGAGACGGAGTGCGTTGAAAACTTGTGTAACGTCACTTGTACATTTTTAACAAACAAGTAACGTCACCAGCCCCCACTTGTGATCTTTGATGCGTTTTATCTCCGTCAATTTTTATTAATTTGATAAAGCAAAAAAAAGTGTCCAATACTTTTCGATAATCTGACTGAAAAACTAAATGGAGTCATATTTTTGTCACTCGGGAGTCATCCCTATTGCGGTATCAGTCAGTGTGGTTTCAGGTCGTCTCTAGTGAAATGCAGATGTAAAGGAGTCACTTTGAAGACTATGGCGAGTAGTGCATGGTTTGATAGGCAGCAGCGTATTGACTTTGACTGTCAGAAAGATCTCTTTATATCCCATTGTGTCACCCTATGTAATGTTTTCTTCATCTATTTTTTTTCTGTAACTTATATGGTGTACATAATAAAGAGTATTCTATTCTATTCTATTCTTCATATTTTTTTATTTAAATAAAATATTTGGCTAATTTTGTTTTTAGTATAGACGTTCCTTAAGGTTATGTGTTCGACGAAATGGGTGGAGGCATTGATTATCAATTGGTGGAGCTATGGAGATGCAATGGGGCCGACAACTGTTAAAGTGGCGCTAGTAGCGCACAGACCCATACCAAAGCAGTTTTTGAAGAAAAGATGGGCAAATCTATATCTATACTAATATATAAAACTGAAGTTTGTTTGCTTGTACGCGCTAATCTCAGGAACTAGTGGTCCGATTTGAAAAAGTCCGTCAGTGTTAGATAGCCCATTTATCGAGGAAGGCTATAGGCTATATATCTTCACGCTGAGACCAATAGGGGCGGAGCAGTAATGAAAATTGTGACGCAGACGAAGTTGCGCAGGTCAGCTAGTACTTAGATATATGTATTAAAAATAATTACTTTCAGTTTGATTAGATCGTCAAAAACTATTTCCTTTTATTTGTACGAACCCAAACCTACATGTATGCATCACATAACCTATAATGTAAGATGTGAATTCGATTTTATAAACCTTAAAAGAAAACAGACTGCAAAGAATACACAAACAAACGAACAAATGAATCTTAAAGAATACAATCACAGACTAAGTGTTTGATCAGCTTTCACTTGCCAACCCCATTCTTGCCCTTTTTTGCCTCAACATACATTTCATCTTAGGTACTTCGTCATGGATTGCTTCTATGTAGCGAAGGAAACTCTTCCGACTAAGTCTACCCGGGACTCTGAGGCTGCTGTTCCATATTGGTTTGGTTTAAAACACGCATGCGACTTACTTACCTAGTACCTACTACGACCTGCCTGTTAACAAGTAGATCTTGTTGAGCGTAGTCGGATTTAGGCCGCCCAATATTATTCGTTCGACATATCTCGTTCGGGCGGTAACAAAATCTACACGAGTCCCCCTTTTAAAAGTTCAAGTTTATGTTTCAAACAACTAGTTTCCTTTTAATTTTGTGTTTTGTGCGTCGCTTTCGGTGAAATAAACGTCTTTTGCGTTATTATTCTACGGTCTTTTCTTTCTTTTTTTCTTTCTTTACCTATTTTGTTTGTGCAATGTTCGAATTAAAAACGTCATAGAGAACAAACTTACCGGAAACATTCGCAAAGCGCTACCTGACGGCGAGAAAGGGAACCAAAATGATTAAAAACGTAATGGTGGCTGCTTGCTTGCGATCCATTGCTGACAACATTAATTATAAAACCGTGTGAAAACCTTCAAAAACTAATAAAATACCCGAAGATTATTGGAAAAATTGGCCAGGTATGTGGATTTCAATGGATATGGTCGTGATTTTTCGCTATAAAAATGAATATTTGATAAGTGAAGTAGCAAAATGGCTGCCATTTTATGCGAAATACCAAATGAGACGATTTTTCAGTGACAAAACTCGAATGTTTTTCGTGTATGGTGGTAGTAAATTTGAAATTATCCGCAACTGATAACGATGTAAACATTGATATATCTTTGTGATATCAGACGAATTTGCATTTTTAGGTCATTGGAATTACATAAGATGAATTAAGCAATGGGTGTTCCATATTTATCGAAATAGGATATTGTTTATATTTTAATTTAGTTAAAGTGGAAATAAACTTATTTGAGATTTGTAAAACTTTGATAACATCTGTCAAACAATAAAATTATGTTGATGTTATTGTAATCAATAATCTTTCAATTTAAATTTTACATTCAAGTAAAAATTGAATAAGTACCTAGACAAAAGTTGAGCGGCTGACAGACAAAACTTTCACGATCAAAATTCATGTTATTTCAGGAACTTGAAAACGTAATCTTAGTTCGAAAACTAATATTAACACTCCTAAAATCTCGCCTGTATTCCCAAAAGAGTTAGGCAGAGGTGTACCAGACACCTACATTTCGTCAGTTTTGTTTTTCGGGCCGAGATTAAGGTTTATCAAGAATAATTCAGCGGAACAAAACAATAAAAATTCGCCTGCCTGCATTTATCAATCATGTTCATAATAACAAAACCAGTGTGAAATAATAATATAATACAGGATATTTATCTTTCTGCTGAGTGCACTGTTACAATAAATTATGTGTATGCAATGCCCTGTGCAGTGTTGTGTTTCCTGACTCTCGCTGAAATAGTGGTCAAATACCTATGTTTTATATTTGACCACTATCTTACCTGATAGTAAATAATGATGTGGTCAATGGTGGAGCATGCTTGTAACCTATTCACTCTTGACTTAAAGACCACCAGGATATAGCTATCAGAAAACACTGACTCCACAGGGCATTGCATGCACACCAACTACTCCTATGTATGATATTTTTACCACTTGGGCAAAGTATTATTTATATTTAAGTACCTAAGTATTTATTCATTAAATTTTCATTTATATTCATGTATTCCTCCATGCTAATAATGAAAAAAAATCTTATATTTCAGACAGAGTTCATTATTTGTCAGTCACATATATGCCTATCCAATGACCCAGTATGGGGCTGTCCCACCTGTCTGCTATAGCGCTCAGGATGCTGTGGTGGTATTTATCTTAGTCCAATCACAGATTTTGAGCCACTAAATGCATCAGACTGCTTGAAAAGTTACTCCTTTCGAACTTTACTAGGTACTCAACATTATTTGTATTCATTGCCACCAAACAGACATCGACTTCACTGTGTAGCTGTAGCTCATGCTATAATGAATATAATACTTCATACGTTGATTTTCTGTATATTGATATCATTCAAATCTGTAACTGTTTCAGCCATGAATCTGTGTTGTTTTATCTGCAATAACAAAGCTGGCCTCTCACTCCGAAATGCTTCAAGCTTGTTTGGGGAACATGTAAGTGTATTATGTCATCTTAAACCAGCTTAATAATTAACAAATATATCAAACCTGCTGACTAGGACCTTTATGTACTGTATTACGAGAATGCAGCTTCAAAACCCTTCATAAAATATACAGTACAGTACGAAAGTTCAATTAAAATATACAGTTGAGTTGAAGCATGATCAGCCTATAATCATCCCACTGCTGATATTTTTCATACAGGTGGAACAAATATGTCATTTAATCCACCGCAGCCCCTAATAGATTTTCAGCAATGCCTTTGTGTTACTATCTTACAGAGGGTACCTTTTTTTTTTTTTTTTAAGGATGGTACCTGGGTACCTGGGTTCACAAAATAGTTTGCCCTGTGTCTAGATAACGATGGGCAGCTTAGGAGCAGATAAGCTGCTGTCTTGTCCTCTGCTATGCAAGCTTTGCAGAGTGGACTGAGGTGTTTATTAAAGGACCTGTGGCCAGTTGTAATGGCTGTGACTGTAACTGTGGTTTAGTCAGTCATAGAGTCAAGACCAACCTAAGCTTGCAACTGCTATACCAATGAAGCAGTGAACCTTTCCTATGGCTGATTTAATTACATTTTGTTATTTATAAATTTCATTGCTGATTTAATAAAATTTTATTAATCAACATTTTCAGAATACATTACAATCCGGCAGGAAAGTATCGGATGTTGTAGGTGAGATTGTTGGAAAGCCGGTGGTAGAGAATAAAGTGCATACAAATATACTGTGTAAGAAGTGCTTTAAGACTTGCTCGGAGTATGACAGCATTCAAGTCAGGTATGTCAGTTTTCAATACATAATACATTGGTATATAAAAACCCAAGATACACACTCAGCATCTCAAAAACGCAATAAACAAGCGCAATATGTATAATTGTGCGCAAGTGTCAATTAGTCTCGCATCGCTCGCCATATTGCACTGCTTTGTAAAAACAACTTTAAGCGATACGTGTAAGGTTGAATTTGCAAATAAAATTGTTTATAGTATTGTTTGATACATGCCAGTTTTTGACGACAGTTTCGAGTGTTGCATTTGTTCGAGACTGTGCATCTTGGGTTTTTTTATATATCAATGACATAATATTATAAATTACTATTTTCTGCCAGGGGCTTTGTCCGCATGAATTCAAGAGAACATATTCCTGGGATGCAAAGCATCCTAATCCAAGTCATATCTAACCGTCTGCCAAGTTTTATCTAAATCTGTGCAGCCATTATGTACTGAAAGAGTAATAGACAGACAGACTGACTTTCGCATCTAGTATAATGTTACTATGAATATATGGATGTAAAAGTAGCACTTGTTGCATTTGTAAGCCTAAACTACTGAAGCAGTTTTGATGCAATTTAGTATAGATATAGATTGTCTCTTGAAGAAAGACATAGGATACTTTTTATCTCGGGAGCATGTTCTTTTGGGATGATTTCGACTTTAACGCGGATGAGTGGCTTTAAGAAGTTAGTAAGTAACATGTACACACAAGGTTTATTTTATTTATTTACTTGGGGTCTCATTTGGGTCGGCAAGCCATTCCAATATCGAAATTCTTCAGCGCTTCCAAAATAAAGCATTAAAGACATTGATCAGTACCCCATGGTTTGTAAAGAATACAGAAGTATGTACTTCTGTATTCTTTACAAACCATGTCTTAATACTCTGAAATGCCCCCTGTGAGGTAGCAGATAGACAGGTCCTGTGATGCCTACAAACAAATGCTGAAACTTCACAAAAACCAATTGGCGAAAGCGCTCATGACCACTGATCATAGCGTATTCCAGTTGAGAAGGAAGACTTTTTTTTGTTTACTATGTATAGGCATACGTTTGACCACAATCTCACCTGATGGTAAGCGATGATGCGGTCGAAGATGGAGCACGTTTGCCTAGAAGCAACCTATTCACTCTTGTCTTAAAGACTCCCGGGTTGTAGCTATCCGGAAACACAGACTCTGGCAGGGAATTCCACTCCTTAGCTGTACGCACTATGTGTTCCCAAAACCAAGCAATCAATCAATCTGAAGCTATTCTAACTAAAGAGATGACACATCAATGGATGTGTTAATTCTCAAAAACTGCTTCTATGATGTCAAACAAATTTAATTAAAGCTGAATGGCTAGTTGTAAATAGAAAAAAAAAACTTGGGTGTCATTTACTGTTGTTAATGTTTGTTTTAGCTGTTACATAAATTGGTAAATAACTTTTTTTCCTCAATTTTCAGATTACAAACAATAAAGACAGATTTACTAGAACAATTCAAACAATCGTTACCTAGTCATAATCTAGACTATGATAACTATGAGAAGAATGTGAGTTCGCCGCCGAAGCCTAAACCACTCCTAGGAAAGAAGCTGGTGTTGCCAGCGTCAAAATTACAACCTATACCACCGGATTTGTTGCTAAAAGTGGGGAAGTTAGCTTCGTTTTCGAAACCTAATATAATTTTACCACAAATTAAGGTAAGATTTTATTTATATGATGATCCATGCTGAAAATAATTTAAGTTTCTCCATATATTAATAATGAAGTTCCCCATATAAAGTCCTCCTTCCCGACCCGGCCGACATGACCGAAATCGGTATTTCGGGCATGTCGGCCAATCTCAACGGAGACTAGACATCGGCGCGGGACATATTATTTCATTTCATTCATTCATTTCATTTCATTAATTTAATCCAATAATTTACATTGTGTCTGAATGTGTTACAAAAAAAAGAACAGAAAAACAGTTAAGCAATCAATTAAAAAAGATGAAATCGATCAACTTAAACATTGAAAAAAGAAAATCATCCTCTCAATTAAATTAATGTAAAAAAAAACAATAAAGAAAATAATTTAAAATGTCAACAGAAATAGAACCATTTACAATTTCATCTATATCTATACTAATAACTAAAAATATTATAAAGCTGAAGAGTTTGTTTGGTTGAGTGCGCTAATCTCAGGAACTGCTGGTTCGAATTAAAAAAATCTTTTAGTGTTGGATAGCTCATTTATCGAGGAATAGGCTACCTATACGCTGAATGGAGCATTAATGAAAAATGAAATGGCCTGTCACAGAAATTCAGAATGGAAAAACCCAATAACACATTTTGCCCGACCAGAGAATCGAACCCAGGACTCCACGCTCAGTAGCCGCGCTTGTTGTGGGAAGGGATTTAAGTCTAAAAGCTGTTTTTTATAAAAAAATTGGAGTCCCTGTGTTTTGTACAAAAATCGAGTACTATGAAGAACATTCAATGTTAATATGTCATGTCGGCCAGTAATAATGTACTAATGAATTTAAACCATTCTTTCAGCCGACCACAGCATCAACACTAAACCTAAAAGTAACCGTTGGATCATCAGTCCTCACACAAACAATAAAAACGTCAACTAGCAAACCAGTCGAAAACCCCACATTAGACTCAAATTCCATCCTCAATTCACTCACAAACGCCTTGAAAGAAGACCTAGATGATTTGGAGACAACGCAAGAGAATATGGACTCTATGAACCAAAAGAATTCGATTTTGAGTTTCAATGTGAACTCTTTGCCGAAAGATTTCCTTTCTGGGGCTATTTTGACGAAAATTAGTGCAAAGCAGGATGATGGTGATGAAAAGGGGGATGAAGCTAATGATGATCATCCTATGGAGATTGATGAAGGTATGTATACTAATATTATGAAGCTGAAGAGCTTGTGTGTTGTGTGAGCTAATCTCAGGAACTACTGGTTCAAATTGAAAAATTCTTTTAGTGTTGGATAGCCCATTTATCGAGGAAGGCTATATATAGGCTATATAACATCGCGCTACGACCAAAACGAGCAGAGCATTAATGAAAAATGTGACGCAGACGAAGTTGCTCGAGTCAGCTAGTGTATCAAAATAAACTCACGCATTTTTCCCATAGCATAGGGACAAACGAACGCGATCCATTACATACTACAAGGATGGTAGCGGGTGGCGTTCTGTTGGCTTAGTAATAACACCCGCACTGGTCAATCTTTAAGGTTAAGCTAACTCTTGCCGAGGTCGGTCTGTAGATACGACAGCTATAATAATTTAACTTATAGATACTTAGTTTCTTATTTAGTCTATTGTATAGGAATGGACCTAAAAATGTAAAAAATCTTTTTACAAAAGCATATTTTGAAAATGAATTAGAATCGCAGACAATATCATTCCGTCTCTTATTAGTATTTTCGGTGTTGTAAGTAAGCATGGTGTGCTGTTTTAGTATCAATTGCATAATGAAAAGCTGGCGAACAGTCAGTACGTTGCAGGATTTGTATAGGAGATCTGTGGGATACACAAAGGGATGGAAATTGGCTACTTTTAAAATGGCTCTCTGAGCTCTTTCAAGAGGGACTAAGTGAGTTTTGGGTGCTCCACCCCATGAAGTGATACAGTACTGGATTACGGATTGCCCTAGGGCCAAATAAACTTGTGTGATTACTTTTGGATCCGCAATAGCTCGCAGTTTTTTGAAGACATAGATTAATTTGCGCACTCTTTTAACCAGACTCTCAATATGTGGTCTAAAAGAGAGAGTATCGTCTATTATTACTCCTAGATATTTAATGTTGCATGTTTGGAGGATAAAAGGACAGTCACATGTACTGATTGGGTGGAGTGCACATTTATGAGCAAACAGATGAGGATGAGTAATGTTAAATTGAGGCTTGCGCATGGAGAACTGAATATATTTTGTCTTGTCCACTGGACCGATTCTGTTGAAATTTGGTACACATATGGATTTCTCTGACCCAAACACGGACGCGCTACGAAAATTATTTTTTTTTTAGTATGGGGGTCACTTTTGGGGGTCAAACTAGAAAATAAAATAAAAAAGTTTTTTGAACAATATCGTGTGAAATATCAAATCAAAGGGCTTGAGAGGGTTTTAATTATTTATTTTTTCGTAATTTTAAAACAACTGGTTTTGAAGTTATTCAAGAAATTAGACGAAAAATGACCATTCCCCCCTTATCTCCGAAACTACTGAGCCTAAAATTTTGAAAAAAATGGAGATAATAGATCTTTACCTAAAGATTATAGGAAAACCTAGAAGTCTGTAGTGGTAAATTACATGTTAAAAAAAATGAAATTCGTCCGGAACCCTTTGCACGCCAGTCCGACTCGTATTTGGCCAGTTTCCAGTCTTTGGACGCCACTCGGTCACTGCCTTACTCCACCTATCATCACTGCGTCTTGCCAGGTGTCCTGCCCAGATCCATTTTAGTTCCGCAATTCGTTTTCCGATATCGAAAACCTTCGTACGTCTTCTGCCCTACCCTACCCTCCCCTACTTGCCCTTCCCTACCCTCCCCTACTTGCCCTACCCTACCCTACCTACCCTACCTACCCTACCTACCTACCTACCTACCTACCTACCCTACCTACCTACCTACCTACCTACCTACCTACCTACCTACCTACCTACCCTACCTACCTACCCTACCTACCCTATCTACCTACCCATTTTTTCTGCTTTTAAACCTTCCCTGTATTTTGGCGAACCCAACAAAAAAAGAATTATTAAAATCGGTCCAGCCGTTCTCGAGTTTTAGCGAGACTATCGAACAGCAATTCATTTTTATATACATAGATTAGTAATACCTAACATTACACACCCAAAGTAAACCCAACCAACATCGGACAGCGCGAGGTCCATTTAATTCGTAACTCTATGGGCGTACATGTGTGTACACCCCCAACCAACCTAGGTATTTGGTATGTTGTTTAAAACACCATTCCCTACAACTATGCCAACATTCGCTTATACACGAATTATTTCCCCAATTTGGCAGTCTTTGGTTTTCGTTTTGTGAGCTATAATTTAAGTTAAGAAACATAACAGACACTGGTAATGTTAGCAGACGTTTGTTGCCTGAATTGCTTCGAGATTGTGTTGCCGCAATCACCTTCAATGTCTTGAGTTTTTCTTTATATCGAAAGAAATAGGTACAGTAGTACCCAACTAATATGGCTTACCGATGTACCTGCGCAGAAGATTAATTTTCAAAGCGCGCGAAATGCTATTGACCAATCGGCACGCTCCATGCAAGGCACTATTTTTTCCTGTACTGCTATTGGTCGGCAGCTGCCGCCATGTTAGCGCGCGCCGCGTGGCATGCACGTGACGCGCGACTGAGACGGAACTAACAGCTGCAGTGTATTATGAACCTTATAGTAGTGATCTAAGGTTGAATATAAGTTTGCTTTCTTCCGTTAATCTTCGGGGCCATACTTTCTTTTCTGTGCGAACGAAGATTCACGACGCGCCTTATCAGTTGGGTACCACTGTACTCAAAGAGGGAAGATGCAAATATAGAATTCATGAGAAGTTGATAAAAAAATATATAATAAAGCCCATTGCAACGTTTTTATTTTAGTTAATATCGATTTTTAACAAAAATCTTGAATTAAAGTAACGTAAAACGGAACGTATTTAAAAACAAAAATCAGCGTTTAATGACGTCACTGCTGTTATGACTACGAAAAGGCAACCTTATGTCTTTGAGTTAGGAAGTTCTTGACCAGTGGCAGGAGTGACGTCATCGTCCGTTTTCGCGCGAAAATTTTAAACTGTTGGTTTAAAAACGCAATTTTGGGCAATAAATTAAAGCGTTTTCATTTCTTATTGGGGGTCTATTCTAGATGGAGTTTTGTTAAAATTAAAGCAAAAAATGATATATTGCATGTTCCCTATTACGCGCAGCGCCCTGTATGACCCAGCGCCCGGGCGGCCGCCCGCGTCGCCCGGCCCTAAAGCCGCTAATGGTACCCAGGTGCATCCTGTTAGACTGGAAGCCGACCCGAACAAAGTCAGGAAAACACTAGGCTTTGTTAGTTTGTAGTTGATATTGTATTGTTTTTTTTTTTCTTCAGATTGTCTATCTGTGGTTCCTGTAACAAGCGCTTCTGGTGGCAACTTAGTACTACAAGTTGAGGGATTACAGGTAAGCTACACATTATTCATTATTTAAATCTATACTTAGAAGGCGCGTTTCAGGTGTTGTTTATTCTGATAAACGTTTTTTAGTTGGAAAAGATTAAGCAGATGATAATGATTATTTTATTTTCATTTCAGTCAAAATCCGAGCCGGCTCCGGAAGTCAGCGAGTACCTCAACTTACCGTCGCTAGATGGCGCTGACGGCGAACTGACTGACGCGCAGAAGTACATCTTCGGCAAGCTTGAGATACTTAACGGAGCTGACGACGACGATGATGATGATGAAGGACGTAAGTCACAGCTATACTATACTATTAATACACCCGAGCCTGCTCACTAAGTGAGCGAGTACCTCAACTTACCGTCGCTAGATGGCGCTGACGGCGAACTGACTGACGCGCAGAAGTACATCTTCGGCAAGCTTGAGATACTTAACGGAGCTGACGACGACGATGATGATGATGAAGGACGTAAGTCATAGCTATACTATACTATTAATACACCCGAGCCTGCTCACTAAGTGAGCGAGTACCTCAACTTACCGTCGCTAGATGGCGCTGACGGCGAACTGACTGACGCGCAGAAGTACATCTTCGGCAAGCTTGAGATACTTAACGGAGCTGACGACGACGATGATGATGATGAAGGACGTAAGTCATAGCTATACTATACTATTAATACACCCGAGCCTGCTCACTAAGTGAGCGAGTACCTCAACTTACCGTCGCTAGATGGCGCTGACGGCGAACTGACTGACGCGCAGAAGTACATCTTCGGCAAGCTTGAGATACTTAACGAAGCTGACGAGGATGTTGATGATGATGAAGGACGTAAGTTCCCAAAGGGTAACCATCGGAATCCTATTACTAAGCCTCCGCTCTCTGTCCCTTCGTCTGTCTGTCAGCGGGCTGTATCTCAAGAAACGTAATAGGTAGAAAATATAAATTTTCAGCGTGTATTTCTAATGCCGCTATAACAACAAATAATAAAAAAAATAAGTTTATGGTACGGAATCCTTCATGTGCGAGTTCGGCTCGCACTAGGCAGGTTTTTAGGGTTCCGAACAAAAAACGGAACCCTTATCACTCGGGTGTCTGTCTGTCTGTCCGTCTGTCACAGCACATGGACTTTTGTGACCCAAACACGGACATGTTACGTAAATTATTAAATTTTTAGTATGGGGGTTCGACTAGACGCCGACCTCAATATAGTAGAGAAAAGGCTAGGCAGATGTTGTTGTGTGTGTTGCTGTGTTTCCTGATAGCTACAACCGGGGAGTCTTTAAGACAAGAGTGAATAAGTTACTTCTAGGCAAGCGTGCTCCATCTTCGACCACATCATTGCTTACCATCAGGTGAGATAGTGGTCAAACGCGTGCCTATCAATACTAAAAACTGGCCAAGTGCGAGTCGGACTTACATTTGATATGTCACACGATATTGTTCAATAAACTTTTCTTTTAATTTTCTAGTTTGACCCCCAAAAGTGACACCCATACTAAAAATTTAATAATTTACGAAACGCGTCCGTGTTTGGGTCATAGAAGTCCATGTGTGTACCAAATTTCAACAGAATCGGTCCAGTGGATCCGGAGAAAACTGGCTGTGACAGACGGACAGACAGACAGACACGCGTGTGATCCTATAAGGGTTCCGGTTTTTTTTTGTTATTATTAAAAAAACTGATTACCTTTCGTGAAGTATTTACGCCGTACTGAGGGTACATTTGTGTCTTATGGGATTACTTTTTATCGATGAAACTACAAGACTAATCGTGTTTCTAAAGTTTACGATTTATAGAGTGTATCGTTAAATATCTTACATATTAATTATATAACTAAAGCTTAAGTAATAACGATGCAGCACGGGATCAAACGGACGCCAAATCTATATATATAAAAATGAATTGCTGTTCGTTAGTCTCGCTAAAACTCGAGAACAGCTGGACTGATTTTAATAATTCTTTTTTTGTTGGATTCGCCAAAATACAGGGAAGGTTTAAAAGCAAAAACAAAGTGGGTAGGTAGATAGGGTAGGTAGGTAGGTAGGGTAGGTAGGTAGGGTAGGTAGGGTAGGTAGGGTAGGAGTAGAGTAGGGTAGGAGTAGGGTAGGAGTAGGGTAGGAGTAGGGTAGGAGTAGGGTAGGAGTAGGGTAGGAGTAGGGTAGGAGTAGGGTAGGAGTAGGGTAGGAGTAGGGTAGAAGTAGGGTAGGAGTTATATTATAGATGAAAATTGTGACGCAGACGAAGTTGCGCGGGTCAGCTAGTACGTAATAATTCCTTGGTGCCTTAATAACATCCGTATTTCTCTATTTCAGACACAATAGTGGTGGACAGTGAAAACGGCTCGATACTCCGCATGGTGGCCGGACAGAAGTTCATCTACGAAGGCGGAGAGATATCGCTGGTCATGCCGGACGAGGATGAGCAGCAAGACAATGATGCTGATCAGCTCGAGAACGGGGATAGTCAAGGTTGGTTAACTTTTTATCCAGTTGTCCCACTGGTCAGTTTATGTTTTTCGAGAGTCGATGTGTATTTCTTTGACAGGCCCTATAGCCTAAGTTTCTGGATAGATTTTAACAAAGTGACATGGGCTATACACGGTGCCATTTTATTCGTCTCACAAAGGGTAAATCTATACTAATATATAGGGACCTTGCACGGCGTTGACTATGCCATCTAGTGTCGCATATTCGAAGTTTTAAGGGTCTGAATACTTGACATTGACCCTTCTGTGCTGCCACCTGTGGTTCCTGCACGCTCAGGTTAGGGGAACGTGCGCGAAGGAGACTGTGCCATCTAGTGTAGTGATATCGAATTTTATACTTGAAACATACTTGACAGTGACATTTCTGTGCTGCCACCTATATTTTCTGCACGCTCCTTATAAAGCTGAAGAGTTTGTTTGTTTGCTTGAATGCGCTAATATCAGGAACTGCTGGTCCGATTTGAAAAATTCTTTCAGTGTTAGAAAGCTTATTTATCGAGGAAGGCTATATATAGGCTATTATATCATCACGCTAAGACTAATACAAGCGGAGCAGACGAAGTTGCGCGGGACAACTAGTGTACCCATAAAACACCTTGTTAGTAATGTTTACATATCTACACAATGGCATCGTTGCACTCAACACCGTCCTTGGAACGAGTAGACCTCCAGGATGTTTCAAACTATGTGACGCATCATGTCAGTGAATAATATATTTTTTTTATACAAATGTTCATAAATATCATTTATTTTTTAATGATTGTGAAGTAGTCATTCGATAGATGAAGTGGGCTGTGTTTGTAAGACGACAAAAATGGCATCGTGTATGATTACAATAAAACTGGCCAAGTGGGAGTCGGACTCGCGTGCAAAGGGTTCCGAACGAATTTTATTTTTTTAACATGTTATTTTAACACTACTTCTTATAGGTTTTCCTGTAATCTATAGGTAAAGATCTATTATCTCCATTTTTTTTTCAAAATTTTAGGCTCAGTAGTTTCGGAGATAAGGGGGGGGGGAATGGTCATTTTTCGTCTAATTTCTTTAATAACTTAAAAACCATTCATTTTAAAATTATGAAAAAATATAATTCAGACCCTTACAATAACCCCTTTCATTTGATGTGTCACACGATATTGTTCAAAAATCTTTTTTTTTTAAATCTTCTAGTTTGACCGCCAAAAGTGACACCCATACTAAAAATTTAATAATTTACGTAACGCGTCCGTGTTTGGGTCATAGAAATCCATATGTGTACCAAATTTTAACAGAATCGGTCGGTCGGTCTTTTAGTTTTAAGTAATTTTACATCTGTCTGTTTTGTGCGAGCCGCAAATAAACATTTTTCTTTCTTTCTTTAGTGGATCTGGAGAAAACTGGGTGTGACAGACGGACAGACAGACAGACAGACGGACAGACAGACACCCGAGTGATCCTATAAGGGTTCCGTTTTTTGTTCGGAACCTTAAAAAAGCTATATGCAGTCTTTGAACAGGTCCAAACAAGTTACTTTTCAAGTTGTTTGAGGTATCAAATCTGCATTTGAACTAAAATAAATACCTCCACCTGCATCGGACTAAGAGGGACTTATGTATTTGAATTCATTAATTTTGGTTTGTCTTTTATAGTTTTGTACGTCTCATTAAAAATGAAACTGTTAAAAGATCGCTTGAGTGTCACTGTCCGTCTGTCACAGTCGCTTGCTCCGAATCTACTTTAATATGGTACAAATATGAATTTCTGTGTAAAAGAAGGACGCGTAGCGTATTTACAAATCAAAAACCATGTAAACCGGCAAACTAACAGTATTTAAATAAATTTGGAATTAGTTTGGGAACAAGATATCTTCGCAACTTAAATTTGGAAAATAAAACATAAAATTATTCTTATTTTATTAATTTTATATCATTTCAGATTCTAACGACGAGTCTCAGATAGAGTTACAAGTTTCGGGCGACGAAGAAACGGCGAACGCTATTATTGCAGCAGCCCAAGAACAAGGTAATATTGGATTATTAAGTAACATTTAGCTAATCTATACTAATATATAAAGTTGAAGAGTATGTTTATTTGCTTGAACGCGTTAATTTCAGGAACTACAGGTCCGATTTGAAAAATTATTTCAGTGTTAGATAGCCCATTCATCGAGGAAGGCTGCAGCTTATATATCATCACGCTAAAACCAATAGGAGCGGAGTAGTCATGAAAATTGTGACGCAAACGACGTTGCGCGGGTAGACTATAGCCTTCCTCGATAAATGGGCTATCTAACACTGAAAGAATTTATCGGATCGGACCAGCAGTTCCTGAGATTAGCGCGTTCAAGCAAACAAACAAACAAACTTCAGCTTTATATATTAGTATACATCACCTTAACTCCATGGTTAAAGTGATGTTCTGCATCATCGATCGTGTTTTAGAAGTCCGTGGCCAACCACGGACTTCTAAAACACAATGATCAACGTAACAATATGTTTCCAGGCGGTGCCTTCATAAAGGTGGAGTCTGGCGAGATGTTCCGCGTGAAGTCTGTGTCCAGCGCCACGCAGCGCGAGCCGCTGCAGATAGTCGCGCAGGACGGCAACGTCTTCAAGTGTTTGCTGTGCGAGAAGAACGGTAACCAATCAACTCCTACACACACATCATCCACATCCACAGCCCGACTTCGCCCACTGTTGAGCATAGGCCCCTCTTCTTAACCGACTTCAAAAAAAGGAGGAGGTTCTCAATTCGGTATTTTTGTTTTATGTTGCTTACCCCATAACTCCGTCATTTATGAATCGATCTGAAAAATTCTTGAAAGAATGTACTGCCCGATTGGTCCCATAGAAATTTTATCAGTTTCTGTTAGGAAGTTTGGCTTTTATTTTATTTATTTTTTGGGATAACAACAGCTTTCAAATCTTAACTAGGTACTTATCTAAGATTACATGAGTAGCCAATAATAGTTATCCACGGCAGATAAATAGGGTGGATGAATATGCTATTTACAGTCTTAATACCTGTCAATATTAAAGATGATTGGGCAATTATGAAGAGATAAGTATATTAATGTAAGATATAAATCCAAGTAGCTTGAATTCGTTTACTTGGATGACGGTTTTTTGTCAGCCAAGTAAACGAAATTGCATATTTTGTATTTTGCTTTCCTGCGATTTTCCAGTGATGTTGTTAGGTATGGGGTACCACTAAAAAGTGAAAAATAAAAAACTTTTTACAAAAAAAAAAACAACCGACTATGTCGCCATCTATGTGCCATCTAGTGTCGCATATTCGAAACTTTAAGGTTCAGAATACTTGCATTGACGTTTCAGACCACCTGCGGTTCCTGCACGCTCAGGTTAGGGGAACGTGCACGAAGTAGACTGTGCCATCTAGCGTTTAATTTCGAAACTTATAGGTACAATATACTTGATAATGATATTTCTGTGCTGCCACCTATTTCTTAGTAGTTTATAAGTACTCTTCTTTGACGTCTGACTTTTTACGTTATAGATGAAACCCCACCAAGTGTAGAAGATGCAGACACAATGATGCGGCACTTGAAAACAGTCCACGACGCAAGAATATACCTGTGTCGCTTCTGCGGCGCTGTTATGAGGAGACGCACGGAATATGCAACGCATATAGGTATTTATATCAACGGCAATAATGTCTATTTTACATTAGATTATTCCCGGCGCAAGAATATACCTGTGTCGCTTCTGCGGCGCGGCAATGAGACGCCGCATGGAATATGCAATAATAATAATAATATAATAATAATAAAATCGTTTATTTAAATAAAAGGGGCACATTTACAATAAAATAAATCTTAAACTTTTTAGAACACAGTTGCTAATTTGCCTGAACTAGGATAGACCTGTGCTTCAGGCTAGAAAGTGCTAATACATACATTTTATCTTAAAATAATAAACTAACAATGAATCAAATCAATTGACTATAATAAAAACTTAATTTAAGGGACACATCATAATTTATTTACAGACAAAAAGAAGATCTTCTGTATCTACGTAAGAGATACTAAGCAAATATTTCACAATTGTTTTTTACAGCTATAATAATTTAACTTATAGATACTTAGTTTTCTATTTAATCGATTGTACAGAAATGGACCTAAAAATGTAAAAAATCTTTTAACAAACACATACTTTGAAACCGCATTTGAATCATATAAAATATCATTCCGTCTCTTATTTGTATTTTCGGTGGTATAAGAAAGCATGGTATGCTGTTTTAATAACAAATGCATAATGAAAAGCTGGCGAACAGTTAGTACGTTGCAAGATTTGTATAGGAGATCTGTGGGATAGAGAAATGGATAGAAATTGGCTACTTTTAAAATGGCTCTCTGAGCTCTCTCAAGAGGGAGTAAGTGAGTTTTGGGTGCTCCACCCCATGAAGTGATACAATACTGAATTACAGATTGACCTAGGGCCAAATAAACTTGTGTGATTAATTTTGAATCTGCAATCGTCCGCAGTTTTTTAAAAACATATATTAATTTACGTACTCTTTTAACCAGACTTTCGATATGTGGTCTAAAAGAGAGTGTATTGTCAATAATAACTCCGAGATATTTAATGTTGCATGTTTGGAGGATAAATGGACAATCGCATGTACTGATTGAGTGATGGAATCCACATTTATGTGCAAACAGATGAGGGTTAGTAGCGTTAAATTGAGGATTGCGCATGGAAAAGTGAATATATTTTGTCTTGTCAGCATTTAATGTTAGTAAATAGCTTTGAAGCCATTTAGTCACAGTATTGAAACCTATTTGAGCGTATTCGTACAATTCTTTACTGGTTTTAGTGGTAAATACTAAGGCCGTGTCGTCAGCATATGAAACAATTTTGCCATTTTTAATGTTTAAATTGCACAAATCGTTCATATAAATCAGGAATAGGGTTGGGCCCAAAATGCTTCCCTGAGGAACCCCAAAACCAGTAGTTTTTTGCTCATCGCTCGTAATATCGTCTATTCTAACACATTGATATCTGTCGTCTAGGTAGTCAGCAAACAGTTTCAGCGGCGTTCCCCTTATTCCTATGGTCTCTAATTTAGTAAGGAGCCTAGAAATAGATACTGTGTCAAAGGCCTTCGCTAGATCAAGGAAGATCCCCAGGGTCTGGTTTCCTTTGCCAAGTTCCTCTGAAACGTAATCGGTCAGGTGGTGCACCGCATCGGCTGTAGATAGCTTGGCTCTAAAACCAAATTGCGCAGATGATAATAAATGGTTTTTTTCTAAATAGTTCACTAGTCTGTTGTTTATAATTTTTTCTAGGAATTTAGATATTGAGGGGAGTAATGATATTGGCCTATAGTTATTAACAAAATCTTTGTTCCCGGATTTAAAGATAGGGATTACAACTGCTTTTTTTAGGCATCTAGGAAAAATGCCTTCGGAAAGACAAATACGAAATATATATGTTAAGGGAGGTACCAGGATATGCCTGAATTGTTTAAGGATCTTATTGCTAATATTATCCCATCCCACTGCACAGTCGTCTTTCAGTCCACAAATAATTCGGTTTATTTCGTTCTCGTCAGTGTCCAGCAAGCCAAAAGATTTTAGCGCGCGCACTTTATTCAATTCTTGGGAAGGTGGTTGAACACAGTAATTCTTTGGAATCTTTTCGGCAAGAGTTTTCCCAACATTCACGAAAAAGTTGTTGACAAGGTTGGCTGATAAAAGAGGTGAACTATTAGTTAGCAATAAACTCGAATTTGATTCACGCTGTTTTGACGTATAAGTGACGTTTTTAATATGCTTCCAAAGTTGCTTGCTGTTGTTTCCTGCTCGCTTTAGTTCATTTTTATCGTAATTATTTTTTAAGCTCTTTAAAAGGTTGTTACAAAAATTCCTGTATCTTTTATATGTGGTTTTTATGATACTATCAGCTGGGTTTCTCCTTGATGCCTGATGAAGTTTATCTCTGTGTCTTATACACCGAATAAGGCCAGGAGTAATCCAAGGCTTGATATTATAAAGTTTCTTATTTGTCGTAATAACAGTAGTGTTACGTAATATTGCTGATTGAACATGTTTTATTAAGTACGATAAAGCAAAATTTGCGTCAGCAGTATTATAAACTGGGTTAAAGTCAAGTTTGCTTAAATCATATTCGAGTTTGTTTGTGTTTAATTGGGTTTTAGTCTGGGGACGATTTGGCTTAGGCAGCATTAAGTTTAGGGTTAGTAGAACAGCGTGATGGTCAGTAATTGTTGAGTTAGTAACAAGCGTAACATACGATAAACTGGATTTGATGATCATATGATCGAGGCAGGAGCCGCTATGATGAGTAGGCAAAGTGTGTGCAGGTAGAAAGCCATGGAATGAGCAGATATTAAGATACTGTTGAGTCCCTGCATCGCAGTTTCCAGAGTTAATGTTTATATTTATGTCGCCTGTTAATATAACATTCTTAAAAGAGCTTAGGTCTTGAAAAATCTGGTTTAAGGAAGCGTTAAAAGAATCCAAGTTTCTAGCGGAAGGGGATCGATATATAGCGATTATTGCTGTAGTTGTACCGATTTTGATGATTAAACAGTTACTCGTACAGTCTTGTAGAGTAGGTTCTTCGACTGTGATCATTAATGTTTCCTTAGAATAGACCACCACACCGTCATTTTGGTTGTTGTTGAGTTTTGTATACAATAAGTTGTATCCTGGCATTTCTGGGAGGTTATCCTGGCGATTAGATAGCCAGCATTCGGTTAGTACCATAATATCACAATGAAAATTGAGTCTATGAAGAAAAATGTTAAAGCTATCTACATTATTGTAAATACTGCGAATGTTTTGGGTTATTATGGTTAGTGACTTTTGATAATCGGAGAGATATTGTACGCAGTCCTCAACCTGGCATGACTTTGAAACGGGTACAAATGTGTTATCTATATCGGAAATCAGGTTGTTATCCATATCTAGAGTAAAGAAGAATATAAACTAGTAAGTCTTAAATATAAATAAATATGTGGCGCTCTTAGGCGCCTTCATAGTCGATCGATTTTAAGTACCTGTTCTCGGCAGCTTTTTTAGCAGGACACTCTGGATCTCCCGTCTTGTGGTTGGCTGGTTTTTTGAAGCGCAAACATGTTGCACATCTTGGCGCAGCGGCTTTCTTTGTGCAGTCTTGAATAGTGTGCCCTTCTTCACCGCAGTGTCAACATGTAGAGGTAGCTACTTTGCACGTCTTGGCTGCATGACCGTACTGCTGGCACTTGTAACATCTTGTCACCAGTGTGAAGTCTCGAACTGGGCAGGATGTCCAATTTACAAATAATCGGTCCTGTGTGATGAGAGCCTTCCGGATATGAGCTGGAACTTCTACAATGTAGTTACAGTTCTCCGCATCTTTTCTGCCAGATTTGTGGCTTAATTTTATTGAGGTCAAAAATGTATCTCTGGAGATATTCGGTAGCTTTTCGGCCAAGTTTTGGTCATAAATGCATTTATAAACCTCATTTTCAGCCATAGATGCAGGGACCCCTATAACTATTATGCGTGGTTTGCGCTTTCGAGGTTCATCGACGGTGAGAGCTGCCGAAGCGAGTTGTACTGTTTGCTTGAGCTTATCCAGGTCTTCCTTAGTCTCCGTGCTAATTATAAGTCCTCCTTTACCTATTTTGCGTACACCTCTGACCTTCAGTTTCATATCACCAGGGCATATGATTTTTTGGACTATGTTCTTGGTTTCTTCACTTGTCTTTGAATGATCACTAGGAAATATGGCCACGGAGCTAAAAGAATTAGGACGAACAAAGCTGTTAGACCCCTTCTTCACCATATCTGCAAATGATGTTGTTTCTCTTTCCTGCCTTGCACAGGACTCCTTAATGGTCCGGTTCATCTCCATAACGTAGTCCTTAAGGTTGCGGTCTTCTGTCAATATGTTGAGAGAGTTGTGGGTCTTATAAGCATATTGCTTAAGTGACTGGTACTGAACTGCCATTTGCGAAACACCATGTCCGACCTTACGGCAAAGATTGCTTATTTTTAACTTCTGCTCGGAATTCAACTTCCCATCAGAAGCAATCGTACATACCTCACTTAAACACTGCTCGATAGAATTCATCCAGCTCTGAATTTCGGGAGTCGAAATTGTCTCCATTTGCTCGTCTTCCATGGCTTGGTCACGTCTTGGTTGTTGGGGCTGTGCCGATGTAGGTGTTGGTGGAGGGCTGCGTCGCGTCAACCCACTCCGGTTAAAGGGGCTGCCTTCCATTTTTTCAAATTATAATATACTAATCAGACCATTTTTGATCAAACTGCACTTATAAATTGTACTTGTCAAACACGATAGTATGCACACAAAAAAGTAGGTCACTATTTATGCAAACGTTAATTTATTATATTTAATAATTATGAATTGATGGGCACGTCTGTATGCGCTGAGTGCTCGAAGTAACCTCAACGCATATTAGGTATTTATACCGACAGTAATAAGGTCCAGTTTATATTATATCAGTTAGCGATGCAATAATATACCTGTGTCACTTCTGCGGCGCGGTAATGAGACGCCGCATGGAATATGCAACGCATATTAGGTATTTATACCAACAGTAATAGGTCTATTTTACATTAGATCAGTTTGCGATGCAATAATATACCTGTGTCGCTTCTGCGGCGCGGTAATGAGACGCCGCATGGAATATGCAACGTATATTAGGTATTTATACCGACAGTAATAGGTCTATTTTATATAAGATCAGTTTGCGATGCAATAATATACCGGTGTCGCTTCTGCGGCGCGGTAATGAGACGCCGCATGGAATATGCAACGCATATTAGGTATTTATACCGACAGTAATAAGGTCCATTTTATATTAGATTAATTTGCGATGCAATAATATACCGGTGTCGCTTCTGCGGCGCGGTAATGAGACGCCGCATGGAATATGCAACGTATATTAGGTATTTATACCGACAGTAATAGGTCTAATTTTACATTAGATCAGGTTGCGATGCAATAAAATACCTGTGTCGCTTCTGCGGCGCTGTTATGAGGAGACGCACGGAATATGCAACGCATATTAGGTATTTATACCAACAGTAATAGGTCTAATTTTACATTAGATCAGGTTGCGATGCAATAATATACCTGTGTCGCTTCTGCGGCGCGGTAATGAGACGCCGCATGGAATATGCAACGTATATTAGGTATTTATACCAATAGTAATAGGTCTATTTTACGTTAGATCAGTTTGCGATGCAAGAATATACCAGTGTCGCTTCTGCGGCGCTGTTATGAGGAGACGCACGGAATATGCAACGCATATAGGTATTTATACCAATAGTAATAAGGTTCATTTTATACGAGATTAGTTTGCGATTCAATAATATACCTTTGTCACTTCTGCGGTGTGGTAATGAGACGCCGCATGGAATATGCAACGCATATTAGGTATTTATACCAACAGTAATAGTTCTATTTAATATTAGATCAGTTTTGCGATGCAAGAATATACCTGTGTCGCTTCTGCGGTGCTGTCATGAGGCGATACACGGAATTTTCAACGCATATAGGTATTTATATCAAAAGCAGTAAAGTCTATTTTACATTAGATCAGTTACTTTAAGGAAAGACTATGTTTTTTGTGATTTAATTACATGTGTATACTTTACAGTCTTTTTTTTATAATTTTATTTTATTTTATTAATTTTAGGAAAACTTACAGCTTTACAAAACAATATAAAGTAACAATATGTATAAAATGTGAATATGTGTAAAAGTTTTCACATATATGTTGACTTAATAATAAAAACAATTTCACGAGAACAGCTAGCACGCTAGTAAATTCGTTCAACGCTCAAGAAAGAAAAACAACGAATAACTCAAAAGGGTGATCAAGCACCAAAGAAACGATCAGTCAAACTTTTTTAACACTGCTGGTAAACAAATCAAGCTCGACATCCTGACACACCATATTAAACGTACGACAAGCTCTTATCAAGTATGAGTTCTTTCTGTAGTTTGTTTTAACTTGAGAAACATGAAGGAGACGCGATCTACGAAGAAATGCACACGGTACACGAAGTCCGATCCTGCTCACCAGCTCAGGGACATCAGTAGATCCGTTCATAATATTAAATAAAAATGCAAGATCTGCAATTCACCTTCGCTCATGTAAAGGCAGAAAATGGATTTTTTTACATCGACTCATGTAATTAGGAAGAAAGATCTTTGAGCGATATTGGGTGTACTTTAAAAATCGCTTTTGTATGCTTTCGATGCGATTTATGTAAAAATTATAGTTGGGATTCCAAATTTGAGAAGCATATTCCAGGTGGCTACGGACAAACGCACAGTAAAGAATTTTCATCGTCTTAACATTCTTAAAGTCAGTAGAAAGCCTAAAAATAAAACCCAAAGCTTTAGAAGCCTTACTGACAATGTTATTTATATGAGCATCAAACAAAAGCTTCGAGTCAAATGTAACTCCAAGGTCCCGAATGACATTGACTCTTGCTATTAGGGTATTCGACAGCTTATAATCACACTGAATAGGGTTTGGCTTACGAGTAAATGTACATACATAACATTTGGAAACATTTAAGTCTAATCTATTTTTAGCACAGTTATCTTGGAACCGGTCCAAATCTTCCTGTAAAAGCATGCCTTTTGTCCTCAATGGTCGACACTAGACCCAGAATTTTCAAATCATCCGCATACAGTAGAATTTTCGAATGTAGGAAACAAGATGCTATGTCATTTATAAAAATGTTAAATAAAAGAGGCCCCAACAAGGATCCTTGAGGAACCCCCGATGGAATGTACATAACTCTCGACGTAAACCCATTGAGGACTACCGTCTGGCACCTGTGATGAGAACCACCTAAACAAGTTACCCCTCACACCAACCAATAAAAGTTTACGCATTAGGACTGCATGATCAATTCGATCAAAACATTTGCTGTAGTCAGTGTATATAACGTCGACCTGAGCCCTCTTGGACATGTGTTCCGTTAGAAAGTCACTACAGACAGCGAGATTGGATGTCGTAGAGCGACCTTTTAAAATCCATGTTGCTGTTCAGAAAAAGATAGCTTGAGAGACGAAGACAGTTGTCTGTGTACAATTTTCTCCATGACTTTAGCAAAAATACAAAGTTTGGAAATTGGTCTATAATTATCTATACTGTCTTTAGCTCCTTTCTTATGAATCGGCGTTATATACGCTGACTTCCAGATAGTGGGAACAACTCCTAATTCAAATGACCGTTTAAATAATATTGTCAACGGAACCGATAGACATTTGGCAACTCTAGATATGAAAATTGGCGAAATGTTATTAGTGCCCGTGGATTTATTAAGGTCCAGTTGTTTCAGCAACCGAAATACTTCATCCTCCCGTACATCAATTGTGCATATGTCTGATGTGCAACCAGCAGTCTGACTACCATATTCATCTATTCCAACTTTGGTCAAAAACTCCTCATGTTCACTTCTTTCTTGGAAATTAGAAAAAAAATAGTCGCCGAACATATTACAGATTTCCTCTCCATTGTTGGATGAAATTTCACCAAATTTAAGAACAGACGGGTAACAGTTGGTTTGTTGTTTGGATTTTACATATCGCCAGAAAGCCCTAGGATTTTTACAAATAGCTAATTCAACATTTGAAATGTAATTATCAAACATTTCCTTCTCCAAATCTTTAGCGCGCTGGCGTAGAGTAACAAAAGATTGATGATCGGAAAGATTTCCATACCTTTTAAATTTGGCATGAAATTTTGCCTTTTCTTTTAATACTTTAATAAGAGGGCCTTTATACCAAGGAGGATACTTGGCACGCGGGACAATAATTTTAGTAGGTATATACTTATTGTGTAGATAGTTGAGAGTGTCATAAAAGAACCCGACAGCTTCCTCAAGAGTCCTACAGTTTAGTTCTAATGACCAATCCATTGCCACCAATTGTAGTATAAGACGGTCTTACTTGCCAAATTTCATAATTCTAGATCAACGAAAAATACTCTATAAATTTTGATTCTCTCGAGAGTATCGAAATATACGTTTTTTGCGGCATAAACGGCCGTATCTTTTTTTTTGCGTAAACTTAGAAGTTCAATTTTTTCACAGCTACAAGGGACTGTAGACCTGAGTGATGGTTTTAATTTCAACCTCCACGCGTTCCCGAGATTATAGGGTCTTGACAGACAGACGGATGGACGGACAACTAAGTGATCCTATAAGGGTTTTGTTTATTTCTTTTGAGGTACGGGATCCTCAAAGGAACAAATTCATCTAAAAAGGAACACAGTTCATTGAGAATTCAATTAAGCGCGGCTGTGCGCGACGCAGCCACGCTTCAGTTAGTGACGGCGCCGGCTTCACATGCTGGCGTTGATATGGACGAACTTGAAACCTTTTTTATAGTTTTATGGCCTGGTTGCTGGAACCTTTTAGCCAGCTTCAAACATTTGAAGTACAAGTGAAGTTAGTAAAGTAATGTTTCCCCCAGCGTCGCACGCCGGCGACAGGGCGGGCGGAGCGCGCGTATCGCACCGCTGCGCGGACTGCGGCAAGAGCTACAGCTCGCGCACGCTGCTGGCCGAGCACGCCAACGTGCACTCGGGCGCGCGCCCGCACCAGTGCGGCGTCTGCGGGAAGGCCTTCGCCTCCAAGTACACGCATCAGGCGCACCTCAAGACGCATGCGGTAAGTTAACTGCGGCGACTACGGCAAGAGCTGTAAGCGTTAATTCTATTATTTGCTAAATAAAAAAAGATGTTTATTTGGGACTCGCTCTAACAAAGTGGTAAAGTTTGTGAGGTTGGAGGGGGTAATCTCTGAGAGGGAAACCGCAAGCCCCAGCCGCGGCGAACAGACGACGCCCCGGGCGTCGGGAATCGCCCACCGTAGGCGCGGGTCTGCGGACAGCGAGCATTAGGTGGCTCGCTGTCCGATCAGGACCAGGCCCGGCTCGACGGCGCGCTGTGTTCCACGCGCGCCTCAAAGAGCTGTCAGCATAGAAGACGGGGTCCGCTAGGGCCAGTGCCTGTCAGGGTACAGGAGCTTTTTCGAAAGAGTTACCGCGGCCCTGGAACGCAAAGGGCATTTGGAGGAACACGGATGGTTTTTTGTCCATAAAAGTCTGACACTCCCTTCTGCTCTGCCCAGAGCGGGAGGACTCATTTGATGATTTCCCATCCAACAAAAAAATAAGAAGTAATCTCTGAATCTATTGAACCGATTTTGAAAATTCTTTCACCAATAGAAAGCCACGTTATTTGTGAGTGTCATAGGCTTTATATTAACCCGAAAAAAAAAACCGCCCAACGAAGTTTGAAAAATAATAACCCGTTTTCAGGTCCGTCCGCGTCCCTACAAATGCAGCCAGTGCGGCAAATCATTCCTCACGCAACAGAATCTGCACCAGCATGAGAAAACACACTCGGGCGTCAAGGATTTCGTCTGTAATATATGTAGTAAGTATATTAGTCCAGTCAAATTAGCATAATATGTGGGCAAATCTCGGAATGAGACATAATAAGCTGGAAACTGGGTAAGCTCGCTCCATCGTAGACTTTGTCTCAAGAGCAAACCCATCACAAATACACCTTCATTTTGGCGTTCTGAATGTGTCAAAAGTCTCATAAAATCTAGTGTCTGCTTCGTAAGTTATTGAAGGTCAAATGTCACAAAAATCGTGCGTTTTGCGCGGTTTCTATAGCTCCAATGATGCTAAAACTTATGATCAAAATTGTAGAGCATAAAATTTGCAACAATTTTTGTAACGAACAGTTTTTCATGTGCTCAACCGTTTTGAGATAGAGGGGGGAGAACGCGCAGCGTTCACCCATACTGTAATATATCGCACCCTTAATAATATAAAAATCAAAATTTTTGTAAAGTTTGATTTTGAATGCTAAGGGCAAAAAACGAAATTATCTATTAGGTATCGAAGAATAAATCAGAAGGTAATCACATTTATAACTAAAGTACTAAGCATTTTATTAAAAAAATAAGCTGGCATGTAACAATTCAGAATCTTTAAACACGTATTCCCAAAAAACTACTTTTTTGTTTTAAGCCTTTATATTACTAAGGGTGCGATTTGGTTAACCGTGAATTTCGGTGAATAATACCTTGTTTTAAGTTAAGAAATCCTTAAAATGGATTCTCCCAAGAAATCCTTTCGGTCTTCAGCTCTTTTGATGACATTTAAATACATTTGCTATAGTAATTTATTTAATATCATCAAAAGACTAGGAGAACGAAAGGATTCCTTGGGAGAATTAGTCAAAAATCGTGTACTTTATGAGTATGAATTGATCACAGCTGAATCAAAGTACTTACCATACAGTTTGCTATACGTATTTCTCTATAAAATGATGATAAATATTATTAAATCAATTTATTAAATACTAGTGGACGTCACGCGGTTTCACCCGCGTAGTATCCCCGCGTTCCCGTGGGAATACGGGGATAATATATAGCCTATGTTACTCCCTGATAATGTAGCTATCTAATGCTGAAAGGATTTTTCAAATCGGTCCAGTAGTTTCGGAGCCTATTCAATTCAAACAAACAAACATACAAACAAACAAACAAATCTTTCCTCTTTATAATATTAGTGTCGATAATTATGTGAAATGTTATTAAATACAATGCATTAATGAATAAATAGAACAAATTATTCATTGTAACTAAAATTTTAATTTGTTTTTTTTTGTCTAAGCTAAAATTAAGCTTTTATCATTTGAAAAACATGGCCAACTAAAAGCTTTATTTCTTATTATTGACAAACTGACCCGCGCAATTTCGTCTGCGTCACATTTTTCATGAACGCTCCGCTCCTACTGGTCGTAGCGTGATGTTATATAGCTTCTGCCAGCGGCTTCGCCCGCGTGGTCCCTAGGGAACATACTCCCGGGATAAAAAGTAGCCTATGTCCTTTCTCAGGCTCTAGACTATCTCTGTACCAAATTTCATTTAAATCGGTTCAGTAGTTTTGGCGTGAAAGCGCGACAGACAGACAGACACAGAGTTACTTTCGCATTTATAATATTAGTAAGGATAGCCTATCTAACACTAAAATGATTTTTCAATTTGGTTCAGTTGTTCTTGAAATTAGTGCATTCAACCAAACAAACAAACTCACTCTTCAGCTTTATAAATTAGTATGGATAGTATACGGGGTGAATTTCTAAAGTGTGCCTTTATGGCCCAATCCGAAACTATGAGGAATATCGAAAAACACGGAATGGAGTCTCGAGCTCCATTTTGATGAAAACTAAAACTGCATCATTGGATTTTGAAAAAATCTTCAGTTAATGTTTTTTTTTTTTTGAAAATTACAGAAGTATTTTGTTAAGGGACTCGCCAGAGAATGGGCAGCAGCGTTCTCTGTAAAACGCAACACCATACCGCCTGCCAAGCGTGGCGATTATAGCAAACCTTCCTCTTTGGAGTTTGATGATGATGATGATGATGATTTTGTTAAAAATGAGCTCTTTGCTTTAGTTTGCCATATGCTATTACTGCTCAGAATTTGATCTTTATTAGCTACACTTTCGGATGGTGTAATAATCATCATCTGCCTAGCCTTTTCCCAACTTCATTGCCTTCATTAATAATAAAGGGTGTAATTAAAAAAAAATTAACGGGTTGATTTCTGAGTAGAAACAACGATTTTAAAAAAATCCAAAGATGCAGTTTTACTTTTTATGAAAATCGGGCTCGAGACTTCTTTCAGTGTTTTTCGATATTCCTCATAGTTTCGGATTTGGTCCTGAAAGCACACTTAAAAAATTCACTCTGTAGATTGGTTCGCGTTTGACCACTATCTCAAATTTCTCAAATCGTTTATTGCAATCGATAATATACACATACAGGTGGTAAAATGAATGAAAAGAGACAAATGGACTCTGTCGGGCACAGCAAAACTAAATAATTAGGATAGAGGAAGAGCGTTTTGCTAACTTTTATCTACACTAATATTATCTACACTATCTACACTAATATTATAAAGAGGAAAGATTTGTTAGTTTGTTTGAATTGAATAGGCTCCGAAACTACCGATTTGAAAAATTCTTTTAGCATTGGATAGCTACATTATCAGGGAGTAACATAGGCTATATATTATCCCCGTACTGCCACAGGAACGGGAACTACGCGGGTGAAACCGCGTGACGTCCACTAGTTGTAAAATATATGTTTAATTATTTCCTATCTATCTTGTACCTATTATTGAATATTTCATACATATTATTATCTACATATTTATTGTTGGTTTTTTTTTCTCCAGTAAATTTGCAATCGGCCTTAAGCCATAATCAAATCGTTTTTGGGGGGCTACTCTCTAAGCCCGAAGTCCGTAGTTTCGGGCTTAGTTGCGGGCGTATTCTATTCTGTATCACCTACGGACTTAAGATTAGTCCCGAACCCGTAATAAGAATGAATGACAACACAATTTGTAACTGACAAATTCTGTTGTCATTAATCCTTAGTGGTTAGGTGATACGGAGTAGAATACGCCCGCAACTAAGCCCGAAACTACGGACTTCGGGCTTAGAGAGTAGTCCCCCTGAGACGGATTAGATTGGGGGCGTTCCATTATACACCACCGTAAAAGTTGGTAGAGACAGAATAAAATCAGTTTCTCTGGTATTTGCCATCTTTTTAGGCGATTTACATCTTCCTGTGGTGTTAAACAGGTTCCTATTTATTGATGGATAAAATTACATTTATAGTTTTATTTTTTATTGTTTATTCGCTTGCATTTTCTGCATTAGTATTTGTGTATTTAATTATTTTTTTATATATTATTATTATTATTAGAAAAGTATGTTATTTATTTATTACTAGCTTCTGTCAGCGGCTTCGCCCGCTTGGTCCCTAGGGAACATACTCCCGGGATAAAAAGTAGCCTATGTCCTTTCTCAGGGTCTAGACTATCTGTGAACCAAATTTCATTGAAAAAGAAAGCGCGACAGACAGACAGACAGACAGACCGACAGCAGACAGCAGACAGAGTTACTTTCGCATTTATAATATTAGTAAGGATTATTATACCTGATGGAAAGCGATGATGAGGCTGACGATGGAGCACGCTTGCCTAGAAGTAACCTGTTCACTCTTGACTTAAAGACCCTTTAAAACATGTTGTTAATTTTGCAGATAAAGCCTTCAGCACACAGCACAACTTAGAAGTTCACGGTGTGGTCCACTCCGGGAACAAAGCGTTTGTATGCAGCGTTTGCGGCAAGGCGTTCGCGAGGAGAGCAGAACTGAGGGACCACATGCGGATACACACGGGTTTGTTTATTTATTTACTAGCTGTCCCCCGCGAATTCGCTCCCGTCAACTGGCTACCTATCTACCTAGGTAGGGTTGGTAAGTAGGGTAAGTAGGGTACTTACCCTACTTACCAACCCTACCTAACCTACCCTACCCTACCTACCTCCCTACCTACCTACCTTACCTACCCTACTCTACCTTTTTTTTTGGATGTCTTCCGCCCTGGGGCGGGCGGAGGGGTCTGTCAGACTCTTACTGACTAAAACCACCCCGGTGTTCTACCTCTCACCTACGCCGGGGATCGCGGGAAACTTATGAGACTTCCGTGATCCCCGGCTGGTGCCGGCCCGCCTCTGCGGGCCACCTCGGGTCAGCGGGGGGAGTGAGGTGTTTGACTCGCCAAAGAGGGGCGCACGGGAACACCACGCGCCGCCACCTGGGGTCCGGAAGAATGGGGGGCGACGGACATCCCCAAGTCCGCCGCCTCTGGACCCAGTTAGGGGGGCCGGAAGAGGGCAGCGTATCTCATAGCCCTCCTCCGACGCCCGGTGCGTCTGCTGCGGGCCGGGAAGGAGGTAGAGATCTCCCTCTCCCTTTCCGCAGCCTCCTTCTGCGCGATAACTACTTCGCAGAAGGAGACCACCGCGTCTCAGGACTCCTCGCCGTCGACCATAGCACCAACTACGGCCGGCAGCGAGAGGTCACTGCCTACCACAGAGATGAGGGCACGGCGCGGCTCCTCCCAAGCGGCACACTCTGCCAGCGTATGCCGCGCCGTGTCCTCCCGACAATCGACGCAGTGGTGACACCGAGCGTCCGGCTCCCTGCCTATGCGACACAGGAACCTCCCGAAGCAGCCATGCCCCGAGAGAACCTGCGTCACACGAAACGACAAGGAGCCGTGCCTTCTCCCGAGCCACAGATCGAGTACTGGCCGGATGGCCTCGATAGTGACGAGGCCGGCGGAAGGGCGTGAGAGCCTGTCCCGCCATTCCGCCACCAGGACCTCGCGCAGCTGCGACCGACGCAGCTCAAAATGTCACTGCATCAGTCGCTCGCCGCGCGCCCGCGCGTCCTCACGCCACCGATGCAGTGACGCGAGGACTTTTGCCTCCAGGTCCCAGGGCGGAGATCCGGTCAGTACGCAAGCCGCCTCGTAGGAGATCGTGCGATAACCCCTTATGACTCTGACGGCCATCACCCTCTGCGGCTTTCGCAGTACAGTGATGGTGCTGGCCGTCAGGTCAGCCGCCCAGATCGGGGCCCCATATAGGGCCATCGATCGCACGATCCCCACGTACAACCGCCTGCAGGCGGTCCATTTCACCCGGGTTTTGATTGAATAATTTGAACAAAAAGCGGTAATTGAGACTTAACCCTAATAGTTAGATACATACCCACGCGGACTTTTTTGTAGATATTTATGTCTTCTATAAAACTGTAGTACATCACAGCTCTATTGTCAATAGTTTCCGAAGCGTACGCGATATAAGGCTCTTTTTTTGGCATTTTTTTCACACCTTCGGTTACTTTATCGAATTTTTCATACGGATCCCTAACTTTTTTGATAATATTTTATCGCCTGTGTTTATCAGGGATAATGTAGGATTCTAAAGATGAAAGAATTGTTCAAATTGGTCCAGTAGTTTCGAAGCCTATTCAATTCAAACAAACAAACAAATCTTTATTATTAGTTTACTGGCCACTTTGTATGAGACGGCCTATAATGGATTTGTAGCGGCATTATCCATCATCGGACCACAAGACGAACGGCGATGCGCCACCGGTACATGGTGGACATCCCACCCACACGCACAATACGTTTTGGGAACACATTCATAGTGCGTCCAGCTAAGAAGAGAAGAGTTCTGAAGAGGCCCTTGAGGCGGTTTAAAACTCTGACATTAGGGTGTGTGGGGTCGCTAGACCTTACTGTCCACACGATAATAAGAAGAAGCTAAGAAGTGGAATTCCCTGCCGGAGTCTGTGTTTCCTGATAGCTACAACCTGGAAGTCTTTAAGTCAAGAGTGTATAAGTTACTTCTAGGCAAGCGTGCTCCATCTTCGACCACATCATCGCTTACCATCAGGTGAGATAGTGGTCAAATAGTAAAAAATATGTGCGTGTCTATAAATAGTAAAAAAAAATCGCGGTTTAATTATTCTCCGCGTGATTCGAACTTGTACAACCCCTTACAGTAGTTCCCAACTGATATGGCTTACCGATGTACCTGCGCGGAACATGAATTTTGAAAAGCGCGGGAAATGCTATTGAGTAATCGGCACGCTCCACAAAACGCGCTTTGTTTTTCCTGTCCCTGTGCTTTTTATCAGTTGGATACCACAGTGTCTCAAGACGAAAGTCTATGATCAGTGCGTGTTGCCAGTGACGACATACGGAACTGAAACGTGGTCGCTTACAATGGGCCTCATCAGAAGGCTCAAAGTCACTCAAAGGGCAATGGAGAGGGCAATGCTTGGAGTTCTTGCGTGATCGAATCAGGAATGATGATCCGCAAGAGAATCAAGGTTACCGACATAGCCCGAAGGACCGCCAAACTAAAGTGGCAGTGGGCAGGGCACATTGCTCGCAGAACAGATGGTCGATGGGGCCGAAAAGTTCTGGAGTGGCGACCGCGTACTGGAAGACGTAACGTTGGCGCGGCCTCCCACAAGGTGGACCGATGACCTGGTGCAGGTCACAGGTAGCCGATGGATGCGAGACGCACAGGACCGGTCTTTGTGGCGACGCATGGGGGAGGCCTATTTCCAGCAGTGGACGTCTTTCGGCTGATATGATGATGATGATAATGATACCACTGTAACAAACACTATCGGGCAGTTGCCTACCGGACACAAAAACTGTCCGGTCCGAGGACCCTTCCTTTTCGATGGAGACTTACATGACTTTACACCCTGTTCCGCATAAATATAGGAAGCGTGCAGAAACTATAGGTGGCAGCACTGAAGTGTCAGTGTCAAGTCATACGGAAAAAGTTCCGAATTCGCGACACAAGATGGCACAGTCTAGTATGTGAATGTTTTCCTAAAGCGGTGGTCCGCGGACCACTGGTGGTCCCTGACAGAACCGGAAGTTGTCTGCGAAGCCATTCTATAATGCAAAATTTCAATGCAAGGGCTCGAAATAAAGAAGTGATTGATATGCTATAGAATACTAACTTGGAAGATGTTTTAGAGACAGGAAATGAATAAGAATACAAATTTATTAGACAAAAACAACAATGTTTTCTCCAAAGTTTCAAAATAGTACTACACGCTACCTAACGTTGTTTCATTGGCATATCTAAGCCAGCAGAGGATCTCGGCGGTTCTGAAAATTTTAAAGACAAGCACCAAAATCGGCTGGATGTCAGTATTGGCATGCGTTTGGCCTTGAGCAGCACTGAACAGGATTCAAATGTTAGTCAAGATTATGCAGTTAAAAAAATCTACCTACTATCTCCGAATCCTTCGAACAGTTGATGGTCCATGGGAAGACAGAAATTTGGTCAAATGGTCCCTTGTGACTTAAAGGTTTAGAACCACTGTCCCAAAGGGACCGTGTGGGACCTTTAGGTGGCAGCTCAGGATGCGTCAAAATCAAGTTTTTGTTAAGAAAAAGTACCGATTTTAACACTAGATGGTACAGTCATCGACAGGTCACCTTGCACATTCCCTATAGGTTAAATAAAACCGTCCGTTTAATTCCAGGAGAGCGTCCATTCTCGTGCGACATATGCGGCGCCCGCTTCACGCAGCGCTCCAACCTGCACTCGCACCGCAGAGCCACGCACTTCGACGACAAGCGCTACCACTGCGAGCAGTGCCCCAAGAGGTTCAAGAGGAGGAGGTAAGCAAATATACATACATTATAGTTATCTGGGATTACAGTTACATACGGATACAGTCGGTCTGGCGTTTTGGGGGACTATCTTAATGTAACACTGACGTACAAAAGTATTGGCACTCAACCTAATTTAAATAAGTGATTTTTCATTTCATTGAATTAATTACGTTACACAAGACAGGTTTTAACCCAGGCGCTTGCGACTTACTCATGACCGGATCAGACTTATTTATTTGTGTCAGCATCATTCTAACCTTTTCCCAACTATATTGGGGTCGGCTTCCGGTCAAACCGGATTCAACTGAATACCAGTATTTTACGAGAAGCGGCAGAATACCGGACCTCCACAAGCCATTGTGTAGTGAATGATAAATAACTGAAATAAAATATTTTGTCAACAGGTTATTAGAATACCACATTAAGGCTTCGCACACAGGCGAGCGGCCTCTCAAGTGCGGCATCTGTCAGCTGTCGTTCGTGTACCCCGAGCACTACAAGAAGCATGTGCGCATACACAGCGGGGAGAGGCCGTATGTTTGTGAGGTCAGTACATGTTGAGGCGTCAGGTCTTTGCCTTCAGAATAGGAAATCAAATCATACCTCTGCCGGGTAATATCTTACTGAATTTCGTTATTAATTGCCGGGCAATAATGACTCACTTTATGTTAAGTTTGCAGGACGTATATACCCTTCGTATTGGTAGTTTGAAAAACATGTTAATATTTTCAGATCTGTGGCAAATCGTTCAACTCCCGCGACAATCGCAACACACACCGCTTCGTGCACTCCGACAAGAAGCCTTACGAGTGCGTCGCGTGCGGCGCCGGCTACATGCGCAAACAGCTGCTCTACGCGCACATGAACACCAGCGTACGTATCACAACACAACACAACACAACACACAAGAAGCCTTACGAGTGCGTCGCGTGCGGCGCCGGCTACATGCGCAAACAGCTGCTCTACGCGCACATGAACACCAGCGTACGTATCACAACACAACACAACACAACACACAAGAAGCCTTACGAGTGCGTCGCGTGCGGCGCCGGCTACATGCGCAAACAGCTGCTCTACGCGCACATGAACACCAGCGTACGTATCACAACACAACACAACACAACACACAAGAAGCCTTACGAGTGCGTCGCGTGCGGCGCCGGCTACATGCGCAAACAGCTGCTCTACGCGCACATGAACACCAGCGTACGTATCACAACACAACACAACACAACACACAAGAAGCCTTACGAGTGCGTCGCGTGCGGCGCCGGCTACATGCGCAAACAGCTGCTCTACGCGCACATGAACACCAGCGTACGTATCACAACACAACACAACACAACACACAAGAAGCCTTACGAGTGCGTCGCGTGCGGCGCCGGCTACATGCGCAAACAGCTGCTCTACGCGCACATGAACACCAGCGTACGTATCACAACACAACACAACACAACACACAAGAAGCCTTACGAGTGCGTCGCGTGCGGCGCCGGCTACATGCGCAAACAGCTGCTCTACGCGCACATGAACACCAGCGTACGTATCACAACACAACACAACACAACACACAAGAAGCCTTACGAGTGCGTCGCGTGCGGCGCCGGCTACATGCGCAAACAGCTGCTCTACGCGCACATGAACACCAGCGTACGTATCACAACACAACACAACACAACACACAAGAAGCCTTACGAGTGCGTCGCGTGCGGCGCCGGCTACATGCGCAAACAGCTGCTCTACGCGCACATGAACACCAGCGTACGTATCACAACACAACACAACACAACACACAAGAAGCCTTACGAGTGCGTCGCGTGCGGCGCCGGCTACATGCGCAAACAGCTGCTCTACGCGCACATGAACACCAGCGTACGTATCACAACACAACACAACACAACACACAAGAAGCCTTACGAGTGCGTCGCGTGCGGCGCCGGCTACATGCGCAAACAGCTGCTCTACGCGCACATGCGTCGCGTGCGGCGCCGGCTACATGCGCAAACAGCTGCTCTACGCGCACATGAACACCAGCGTACGTATCACAACACAACACAACACAACACACAAGAAGCCTTACGAGTGCGTCGCGTGCGGCGCCGGCTACATGCGCAAACAGCTGCTCTACGCGCACATGAACACCAGCGTACGTATCACAACACAACACAACACAACACACAAGAAGCCTTACGAGTGCGTCGCGTGCGGCGCCGGCTACATGCGCAAACAGCTGCTCTACGCGCACATGAACACCAGCGTACGTATCACAACACAACACAAATAGTTCATAATTATGTGTTGTGTCTGGACTCAATAAAACCGTATCGTTGTCCAGACCGATTTGGTAACACTCATCGCCATCATTTAAACCTGACATGCGCTCGACGCGCGATACATCTTTGCTAAAGTGGAAACACGCATCACTTTTAACAGTTCGGTACATTTCCGTCTCAGTGAAAACGCACAATATGAGTGTTAACTGTGCATCAAAACCTAGTTGTAGTCAGTGCCGTAAATAGCCTTTTCTGCGCCCTGTGCTAGCTTCTATAACTGCACCCACACTAAACAGAAATACGTTCGTGCGCTGCCAAAAAAATGAGCGCGATGTTTTGTCTAATTTAACAGTCGTTTTTGATGATACTGGCATGTAGATACGTATGTGTTGGAATCGAGCACTAGGGGCGCAGCGGGAACTTATCAGGAGCAAACCGAAAAAATAATAGTCCTACCTGGTCTGGCCATTCTTGCGCCCCCCAGAGTAACTAACAAGCACGCATATTGCAAGTAAAACTTTAGTTAACAACTAAAAAAATTAATTAGAAACTTGTTTTTTAAAAGTTTTCATACATTTTTCGAGTATAGATTGATAAAACTCATAGTAGACGTACTGGGCACTGGTGGCACCGCCCTATTTATGGCACTGGTTGTAGTTCAGACTTCGATCCAGTTGCTGCATAGTTCGAGAGAGTTACCGCGGGCCAGGACGCGGCGGCCAGCTGAAGGAACACGGTGGGCTTTGTCACTCAGTGTGACACTCCCGCACAGTGGCGGGGGAGCCTCCCGCTCGCTCTGTCTACCATGAGTTTTATCAATCTACAACCTGTAACAGAATAAACGCAATATAATAGTTTTCATACATTGATTTAACTACAGTCGCTAGCGAGTATAGATTGATAAAACTCATGGAACACGTACTGGACGGAGCGGGGCGGGCGGTGTGGTCAGGCTTCGATTCAAATTGAAAAATGATTTCTTCAGTCTAGTTCATAAGAGGTTCCAAATTTTGTACATGCCTAGACCATAACCCACCATTACGGTGAACCATTCATCCTATGACATTCATTCCTATGCGCCACGATCTTCCAAAAGGGCATGCAAAATCCTATGAAACTAACAATTAATATTATAATTATTTCTTTTACAGGGGCATTTGGCGGAGTCGATAGTAGTCAATCAACCTAGGGTTATCAAAGTTACTGAAAATGTAAGTATTTTAATGAACACTAAACTTTTAATGATTAGACTAACTTAGTAGTTTTTAAATTCTTGCGTTATTGCCTAAGTAACTGACAGACAATGCACAGCCACAAATTACTGGTCCTAGACGGATTTTCAACACTCGGTGTTGAGAATCAAGCAGAGTGAATCCTAACGCGTCGAGAAAACACTTTGATTAGATTGTTGGATTTTCAAATCTCGGCTCAACATTGAGAGTTGAAATTTCATTGCCCGATAAAATCCCGCCCCTATGTTTTTACGCCCGTACGAACGGCAGCTAAGGCCAGAGATGACAATTGCTCCATGTAAATTAATGGTATTTAACTGCGTCTTCTTGTACAGAAAGCCGACCCAAGCACATGATAAGGGTTAAAAAGAGAGTGAACTAAATGAACTATCATCTTTAATTCCAGATCTCCCACATATAATTTTTTGCCAAACTACCTGTCAACCAAAAATAATTAACATAAATGGATTTAATTTAATGTAGATAAAAAATAAATGTTTAATGGAAATTTTTGAAGGGGACGCACCCAACTTTGCACAGGGTCATTTAAAAACAAAAAATAATAGCTATTTGTGACTACAGATACTTAAACTTGTATTTTTTCTTGTTTTCAGAATCAACCAACTGAGATTACGCACATAGAAGCGAAAAATAGTAAATTTGAATCGGTAAGTAACAACTATCTCCTACCGAAATATATAGGTATACCTTATTATAAAAAATCTTGATTCATTCTCTGACAGACACATCTTACTCTAAAAGGATGAAATTTTGCTCAAGATCTATAATCTATACTAATATATAAAGCTGAAGAGTTTGTTTGCTTGAACGCGCTAATCTCACGAACTACTAGTCCGATTTGAAAAATTCTTTCACTGTTAGATAGCCCATTATCGAGGAAGGCTATCCTTCTAATATTATAAATGTGAAAGTAACTCTGTCTGTCTGTCTGTCGCGCTTTCACGCCAAAACTACTGAACCGATTTAAATGAAATTTGTTACAGAGATAATCTAGAGCCTGAGAAAGGACATAGGCTACTTTTTATCCCGGAAGTATGTTCCCTAGGGACCACGCCGGCGAAGCCACTGGCAGAAGCTAGTAGGCTATATATCATCACGCTAAGACCAATAGGAGCCGAGCAGTAATGAAAATTGTGACGCAAACGAAGTTGCACGGGTCAGCTAGTAATATTATAAAGCTGAAGAGTTTATTTTTTGAACGCGCTAATCTCAGGAACTATTGGTTCGAATTGAAATATTATTTGAGTGTTGGATAGCCCATTTATGGTCGGCTATAAAACATCACACGCTACGGCCGATAGCAGCGGAGCATTCATGAGAAATGTGACGCAGACGAAGTTGCGTGGGTCAGCTAGTGAAACTATACAACAAGTTATACACGATAGTTGTAATTTATTATACCTACGTTTACTATCGCTTAACACTTAGTGCCAAGCACAACCCGCATCTGAGTCGTCGTTTTAAGTAGCCAGAGATGACATGCGCGAACATGTGGGGACATGAACGAATTATTGTTCGACCCATATGTTGAGTGCTTGGCACTAAAAGTGTTAAGCGCGTAAATACATTTCATCGCTTGGCTAACAGTACCGCTCAAGTAATTTTGACTGATTTTACAGTAGTATATGAATGAATGAATTTGTCTGTGTATTGTGTGTGTATTGTAGAGTGATATAATTGATAAGGTACAACAAAATGTACTAAGGCGCTGTGTTTGTGTTTTGGTTGATTGCCAAGTGTAATGGTACGTTTACACGCTTGCCGTGGCTTGGCAAGCGTCCACAAGCACAAGCGTGTAAACGGGGTGTTTGGCTTGTCTTGCGTGAGCTTATCGCCAATCCAGACAGTGTCAGTGTCGGTTTTTGAACACAGATCAAAGGAAATTTGCGGCAAGCGTTTGCGACGCATTTACACGTTGACGCGTGTTTAGTTTCGCTCACAAGCTCGCACCGAACGGACGTTTTTAGTTTTACGCTACGATCATCTTATACCTTTAAACGAGCAATTATTGTATATATGTATAACTGTATTTATATATATACTAGCTGACCCGCGCGGCTTCGCTCCCGTCAACTCTACCTACCGACCCTACCTACCTACCCTACCTACCTACCCTACCTACCTTACCTACCTACCCACCTACCCTACCTACCTACCCTACCTACCTTACCTACCTACCCACCTACCCTACCTACCTACCCTACCTACCTACCCTACCTACCTACCCTACCTACCTACCCTACCTACCTACCCTACCTACCTACCCTACCTACCTACCCTACCTACCTACCCTACCTACCTACCCTACCTACCTACCCTACCTACCTACCCTACCTACCTACCCTACCTACCTACCCTACCTACCTACCCTACCTACCTACCCTACCTACCTACCCTACCTACCTACCCTACCTACCTACCCTACCTACCTACCCTACCTACCTACCCTACCTACCTACCCTACCTACCTACCCTACCTACCTACCCTACCTACCTACCCTACCTACCTACCCTACCCTACCTACCTACCCTACCTACCTACCCTACCTACCTACCCTACCTACCTACCCTACCTACCTACCCTACCTACCTACCCTACCTACCTACCCTACCTACCTACCCTACCTACCTACCCTACCTACCTACCCTACCTACCTACCCTACCTACCTACCCTACCTACCTACCCTACCTACCTACCCTACCTACCTACCCTACCTACCTACCCTACCTACCTACCCTACCTACCTACCCTACCTACCTACCCTACCTACCTACCCTACCTACCTACCCTACCTACCTACCCTACCTACCTACCCTACCTACCTACCCTACCTACCTACCCTACCTACCTACCCTACCTACCTACCCTACCTACCTACCCTACCTACCTACCCTACCTACCTACCCTACCTACCTACCCTACCTACCTACCCTACCTACCTACCCTACCTACCTACCCTACCTACCTACCCTACCTACCTACCCTACCTACCTACCCTACCTACCTACCCTACCTACCTACCCTACCTACCTACCTACCCTACCTACCTACCCTACCTACCTACCCTACCTACCTACCCTACCTACCTACCCTACCTACCTACCCTACCTACCTACCCTACCTACCTACCCTACCTACCTACCCTACCTACCTACCCTACCTACCTACCCTACCTACCTACCCTACCTACCTACCCTACCTACCTACCCTACCTACCTACCCTACCGCCCTACCTACCCTACCGCCCTACCTACCCTACCGCCCTACCTACCCTACCTACCTACCCTACCTACCTACCCTACCGCCCTACCTACCCTACCGCCCTACCTACCCTACCGCCCTACCTACCCTACCTACCTACCCTACCTACCTACCCTACCTACCTACCCTTCCTACCTACCCTACCGCCCTACCTACCCTACCGCCCTACCTACCCTACCTACCTACCCTACCTACCTACCCTACCTACCTACCCTACCTACCTACCCTACCTACCTACCCTACCTACCTACCCTACCTACCTACCTACCTACCTACCTACCTACCTACCTACCCTACCTACCTACCCACCCACCCTACCTACCTACCCTACCTACCTACCCTACCTACCTACCTACCCTACCTACCTACCCTACCTACCTACCCTACCTACCTACCCTACCTACCTACCCTACCTACCTACCCTACCTACCTACCCTACCTACCTACCCTACCTACCTACCCTACCTACCTACCCTACCTACCTACCCTACCTACCTACCCTACCTACCTACCCTACCTACCTACCCTACCTACCTACCCTACCTACCTACCCTACCTACCTACCCTACCTACCTACCCTACCTACCTACCTACCCTACCTACCTACCCTACCTACCTACCCTACCTACCTACCCTACCTACCTACCCTACCTACCTACCCTACCTACCAACCCTACCTACCTACCCTACCTACCTACCCTACCTACCTACCCTACCTACCTACCCTACCTACCTACCCTACCTACCTACCCTACCTACCTACCCTACCTACCTACCCTACCTACCTTCCCTACCTACCTACCCTACCTACCTACCCTACCTACCTACCCTACCTACCTACCCTACCTACCTACCCTACCTACCTACCCTACCTACCTACCCTACCTACCTACCCTACCTACCTACCCTACCTACCTACCCTACCTACCTACCTACCCTACCTACCTACCCTACCTACCTACCCTACCTACCTACCCTACCTACCTACCCTACCTACCTACCCTACCTACCTACCCTACCTACCTACCCTACCTACCTACCCTACCTACCTACCCTACCTACCTACCCTACCTACCTACCCTACCTACCTACCCTACCTACCTACCTACCCTACCTACCTACCTACCCTACCTACCTACCCTACCTTCCTACCCTACCTACCTACCCTACCTACCTACCCTACCTACCTACCCTACCTACCTACCCTACCTACCTACCCTACCTACCTACCCTACCTACCTACCCTACCTACCTACCCTACCTACCTACCCTACCTACCTACCCTACCGCACTACCTACCCTACCTACCCTACCTACCTACCCTACCTACCCTACCTACCCTACCTACCTACCCTACCTACCTACCCTACCTACCTACCCTACCTACCTACCCTACCTACCTACCCTACCGCCCTACCTACCCTACCTACCCTACCTACCTACCCTACCTACCCTACCTACCCTACCTACCTACCCTACCTACCTACCCTACCGCCCTACCTACCCTACCTACCTACCCTACCTACCTACCCTACCTACCTACCTACCCTACCTACCTACCCTACCTACCTACCCTACCTACCTACCCTACCTACCTACCCTACCTACCTCCCCTACCTACCTACCCTACCTACCTACCCTACCTACCTACCCTACCTACCTACCCTACCTACCTACCCTACCTACCTACCCTACCTACCTACCCTACCTACCTACCCTACCTACCCTACCGCCCTACCTACCCCACCTACCTACCCTACCTACCTACCTACCCTACCTACCTACCCTACCTACCTACCCTACCTACCTACCCTACCTACCTACCCTACCTACCTACCCTACCTACCTACCCTACCTACCTACCCTACCTACCTACCCTACCTACCTACCCTACCTACCTACCCTACCTACCTACCCTACCTACCTACCCTACCTACCTACCTACCTACCTACCCTACCTACCTACCCTACCTACCTACCCTACCTACCTACTCTACCTACCTACCCTACCTACCTACCCTACCTACCTACCCTACCTACCTACCCTACCTACCTACCCTACCTACCTACCCTACTTACCTACCCTACCTACCTACCCTACCTACCTACCCTGCCGCTTTTTCTCTCGCTTTTGATATTCTCTGGAAAAACGGCTCTCGATTTGGAAACTGAAGCCAATGCCAGCCTGGCGCATGTGAAGCGGTGGGGTGTTCGTAACAAACTCAAGTTTGCAGCACACAAAACCCATGCCATGCTGCTAACCAAAAAGTTGAGATTCGACACACCACGGCTGTGCATGGGCGGAGTTGACATTGCGCTCGTCGAGGAGATTAAACTGTTCGGAGTAATAATCGACCGGAAGATGACCTTCCGGAGCCACGTCACAAACGTCTGTAAAAAAGTCATAAATATATTCAGGCAACTGTCCAGAGCGGCGAAGGTAACCTGGGGATTGAATCCGGAAGTGGTGAGGATCATTTATACTGCGGTTGTGGAGCCGGTGATCTTGTACGCAGCTAGTGTATGGGCTAGGGCTGCGGACAGGATCTACATCCAAAATCGGCTCAACGCTGTGCAAAGGGGCTTCGCCCAGAAGATCAGTAAGTCGTACAGGACGGTCTCACTGAATTCGGCTCTTATCTTGACAGGATTGCTGCCACTTGACCTGAGAGTCAAGGAAGTAGCATCCCTTTACGAGGCGAAGAGAGGGAAGCCACAGCCAATTCTCGGAGACCGTTCTGTAGAGGAGAAAGCGAGCTTCCTGGTGAGGCCTCACCCAGCTGATGAGGAAGACCTCGTCTTCAATTGCTTGGAAGATGACGCGGAGGTGCAGCTGCGCTTGGGAGAGGGTACAGTACAAATATTTACAGACGGAAGCAAAATTGAGGGAAAAGTTGGGGCTGCCTTTTCAAGGTGGAAAGGGTCAGTCGAAATTAACAAAAAAAAAAATAAAAGCTCGAGGAGTACTGTACTGTCTTCCAAGCGGAGATGTATGCCGTACACAGAGCGGTGGAAATGATCTCGCAAAGCCCGGAGAAAGAATTTAGTATTCTCAGCGACTCCAGGTCAACCCTGGATCTATTAAGAAACGTCGACAGCTGTAATCCACTCGCTCTAAAGATCAGAACAAAACTCAGAGAGCTCAAGAGTCTAGGCAAAAATGTCCACCTGTATTGGGTTAAAGCCCATGTCGGAATACTGGGGAACGAACGAGCAGACGAACTGGCAAAAACAGCGGCACTCAAGATCAAAAGGAGATCAGACTTTGATAAATGTCCTCTCTCATTTGTCAAGCGAACCATTAGAAGTGAGTCGATTGATAAATGGGAGATAAGATACCAAAGTGAGACCAAAGCCAGCGTCACAAAACTTTTCTTCCCCTCAGCCACCGACGCCTACAGACTATGCAGATCCATGAAAATAACTTTCCTCCACACTCAACTCTTCACAGGGCACGGGGGCTTCTCCCACTACCTAAATCGCATGAAGAAGAAGGACTCACCAGAATGTGTTCGCGACCCAGCGGTAGAGGAAACGATTCTGCACCTCATAACCGAGTGTCCCATGTTCGAATATGCCAGATACAACCTGGAAAACGTAATAGACATGAAAATAATAGAAAATAACATACACAAAATAATGCTAGATAAAGAAAAACGCAACAAATTTTTAGACTTCTGCACAAATATAATAAAAATAGTTATAAATAGAAATAAAACATAGTCAAAGAAAGTAACACAGTAAATATAGTGGTCTATATTATACATGTGTTACAGCAAAGAAAAGTATCATGCAAAAAATACGAATAGTGAGAACAAACATAAGTCTTAAAATTAAATATTAAAGCCGTTAAATCTATACAGAAATAAAAAATGTTACATAACAACTTACAAAGAGTAACAAATCAAAACTTGATAACAAAACCAAAACCTAAAAGAAACACAAGCCTCCGACCTTAATATCGGGGAAAAACCGCAACTTTCTAAAAAAAAAAAAAAACCCTACCTGCCTACCCTACCTGCCTACCCTACCTGCCTACCCTACCTGCCTACCCTACCTGCCTACCCTACCTACCTACCCTACGTACCTACCCTTCGTACCTACCCTTCGTACCTACCTACCCTACCTACCTACCCTACCTACCTACTCTACCTACCTACCCTACCTACCTACCCTACCTACCTACCCTACCTACCTACCCTACCTACCTACCTACCTACCCTACCCTACCCTACCTACCTACCTACCCTACCTACCCTACCTACCTACCTACCCTACCTACCTACCTACCTACCCTACCTACCTACCTACCCTACCTACCTACCCTACCTACCTACCTACCTACCCTACCCTACCTCCCTACCTACCTACCTACCTACCCTACCTACCTACCTACCCTACCTACCTACCTACCCTACCTACCTACCTACCCTACCTACCTACCTACCCTACCTACCTACCTACCTACCCTACCTACCTACCTACCCTACCTACCCTACCTACCTACCTACCCACCCTACCTACCCTACCTACCTACCTACCCTACCCTACCTACCTACCTACCTACCTACCTGCCTACCTACCCTACCTACCTACCTACCCTACCTACCTACCTACCCACCCTACCTACCCTACCTACCTACCTACCCTACCCTACCTACCTACCCTACCTACCTACCTACCCTACCTACCTACCTACCTACCTACCTACCTACCCTACGTACCTACTCATTTTTTTTTTGTATTTTAATTCTTATTATGCTATTCCGGACGAAGACTAATCCAAAAACACTAAAACCATGAAAATTGATCCAGCCGATCTCGAGTTATAAGTGTTGTAACAAACCCGTCTTTGTTTTATATATATAGATTATCTGAATCTCGGAAACGGTTCCATAGATATTCATGAAATTTAATATGCAGGGGTTTTGGGAGCGATTAATCGATCTAGCTAGGTTTAATTATTAGAAAACGTCGTAAAATAAAAAAAGTAAAGGCTTGGAGCTTGTGGACGCTTGCCAAGCTATGGCAAGCGTGTAAACGTAGCATAAGGCTGCGTTTCAACAATGTGTTTGTACCAATAGAATCGATTGCGCTGAGCGGCACTAGGTAAATTAAGCGATTCTGTTAGTTCTTAATAAACACACCCATCGCTACGTATCCTTGCACGTCTGTGGTGGAAACGTAGCCTAGTTCTGTCAGCTCGATCCGCGACAAAGAGATCCAATCAATGACATTCAAAAGTAGAAACATCGCAAAAATCTTGAGCGGTATTGTTAGCAAATGCTACAACCCCACTACCGTAATATACTACCAAATAATACCAAATGATACCAAACAAACTCTTTAGCTTTATAATATTAGTAAAGAGACCGTGCACGGCGTTGACTATGCCATCTGGTGTCGCATATTTGAAGTTTTAAGGGTTAGAATACTTGACGTTGACGCTTCTGTGCTGCCACCTGTGGTTCCTGTACGCTAAGTTTAGGGGAACGTGCGCAAAGAAGACTGCCATCTAGCGTAGCTATTGCGAAATTTATACTTGAAACATACTTGACAGTGACATTTTTGTGCTGCCACCTATAGTTTCTGCACGCTTCCTATATGGCAATAATTATGGCCATAATTGAAACAACACCTAAGTGTAGCCACGATTTATGGCCATAATTTTGCAATGTCAATCAATATGGCATTTGACGGTAGGCAATAGCTCCGGTGTCAGTGTTCTTGAGCATATCAAAGGCGATTACCGCGGTGAAGTGGCCACACTACAGTTTGTTCCTTTGTTCAGTGTGCGACATGAGCTCAACGAAAACGCACGTGCCGACCAACATGGAGTGGTCAAATGAAAGGGTGCTCGAGTTTTTGGTAGTATTCCAATCGGAAACAATTCTGTGGGATACCCGACAGAAGAATCATAACAATCATCACAACATCGCGGCAGCTTCAACTTCCATCTTGATATATGACCATATATATCTACGCCTAGTTCATTGTCATATCGTAGTGTAGCCACACCATTTTACGCGGTAATTTAGGTAGTAATTTAATGCCATAATTTTTGCGGTAAACAGCATAAGCTACGATTTGTAAGTATGTATTTCTTAGCTAACATTTTATCTTTTATTTCTAGATATTTGACACCAGTGAGTTAGAGGCGAGCGTGAAGTCTGTCGGTACGTATTTTTAATGTATCTGTTTTATAAACACTAACTGGTTTATTCACACTTTTTAACACGTGCTTACTTAAAATACTGATTAACACGTCTTTACTAATATTATAAAGAGGAAAGATTTTTTGTTTGTAAACAAACAAACAAATAATCTTTATATCGGTACAAACAAGTACCGAATAGACACCAAAACTACTGAACCGATTTTAACCAGTTTTTTCACCGATAGAAAGTTAAACTATCAGGAAGTAACATAGGCTATAATTTATTTTTGAAAAAACTTGGATATCCCTACGAAAGTAGGTAGTACAATACTAAAACCCCGCGAACGAAGTCGCGGGCGAAGTGCTAGTTCTTTATAATAAAGAATTCGCTAATCAGTATTTAAATTAATCATTATGCTTAGATTTTTTACTGAATAAGCCAGTGTATTCCCAGATGAAATTGAACTATTATTCCTGAACCCGTTTTTTAAATTGATTGTACTATTTAATGTCAAAATTCGACAAGATTTTATTAAGATTTTTTTATTTTAACATTGCTTAAAATGAGTTCAATTATTGGCTCTCTGAAAACATTTAAATAACGTTAAAAACGTCAGAATTTATATGTTTTCAGTGAAATCGGAAGCGGAAGTGAATCTAGCAGATGCCAAGTTCTACATCACAGAAGATAAGAAGTTAATATTACAAGACAGTGGTTAGTAATTACTTTTACGTTTATACAGCGATGCGGTATAGTGTTAAGTCCCACAAACCTCCATAGAAAAGGGAGGATCCTTGTGCCTGGTGGGCAACTGCCCGATAGTTGATATTTGGACTGTTGTATTTCTTCAAATCGCACGGGAAACTGATACCGTGATGTAGAATTTAGTTAGTAGTGCGCTGTTGGCCGGATAGATGGCGCTGCGTTTCTTTTTGTTGCAGTACATAATTTTGATTCGTTAGTTTTTTCTGTTACGGCATTGACGTATGAAGATCAGCGGGAGGTACGACTCTCCTTTGTTAGGTAATGTTGTTCGAAGATACATCTCGAACAACATCCCAGTCTCTAAATCTATACTCTTTATACTTTAATATATAAAGCTGAAGAGTTTGATTGATTGATTGTTTGCTTGCACGCCCTAATCTCAGGAACTACTGGTCCGATTTGAAAAATTCTTTCAGTGTTAGATAGCCCATTTATCGAGGAAGGCTATAGGCTATATATCATCACGCTAAGACCAATAGGAGCGGAGCAGACGAAGCGCGGGTCAACTAGTAGATTATAAGTTTACTAACATGGGAATAAGTTATCTTTTTGTTAACTAACCCATAGGGGTTTTCCTTATCCGAAATAAAGATTATTTTATTGATGCCGCTACATGTTAAACTTTTAAACGCCATTTTCAGTTTTCATAGTTAATTTTTAGGTGGACGTGGAATTCACCCTGTACGCTAACCTTTACAATAACTAAGAAAATACTAAATAAACTTGTTTCATAATCCTAATATATAAAACTAGTTGACCCGCGCAACTTCGTCTGCTCTACCCCTATTGGTCTTAGCGTGATGATATATAGCCTATAGCCTTCCTCGATAAATGGGCGATCTAACACTGAAAGAATTTTTCAAATCGGACCAGTAGTTCCTGAGATTAGCGCGTTCAAGCAAGCAAACAAACAAACTCTTCAGCTTTATATATTAGTATAGATTCTTCCGTTACCGACTGATTTAAGTGACTGAAAGACAACGCACAGCCGAAACTACTGGTCGTAGAAAGCTGAAATTTGGCATATAGGTTCCTTGGGGAGTGTAGGGGAGCACTAAGAGAGGATTTCCCGAAATTCCTACGGGAACGTGAAAAACGGTATACGCGTGTACGAAGTCGCGGGTAAAAGCTAGTTCTGTAACAATTCAAAAGTAAAAATTGAGGTTTTTTGCTTTTGGCATTAATTTATTTTGGTTTTTCAGATAAAGCCACGTTGAACCTTATGCAGGAAGGCGACGAGTCGACGTTGCTGACTATACGTAAGTTGAACATTAATAAATCTGAAATATGAGAAATCTGTAGTGTTAAAATAACACATTTAAAAAATTATATTGGTTCGGAACCCTTTGCACGCGAGTCCGACTCGCATTTGGCAAGTTTTTTTTTTATATACCATTTTCCTTATTTCGGTCTGAATGATTTCTAAGTTAGTCAATCATTTTAATGGAACCTCTTATATTATCAATCTGCCTAGCCTTTTCCTATGTTAGGGTCGGCTTGCAGTCTCACCGGATACAGCTGAATACCAATATTTTACATGGAGGAGCTGGATCTAGGTGGATCTAGGTGGCGAGGTGGGGGTTAAGGGATCAATCACCCTCAAAAGTCAAAGATATCTTTGGCAGTGTTCTACCAAACGCTAAAACTAATCATTGGAGTCTTTTATTGCGTTAAGCAAAATAAAATATTATGTGCTTTTTTAGTGTTTACGTTGCTAAAATCTATCCTCAGTGGGGTCAAGCCCCCCCAAATGACAATCCTGGATCCGCTCCAAGAGCGGCTTCCTATCTGTCTTTCACAACCTAGTAACTGGTCAACAAGATATCCGAATTTTGTGCGAAATTTAATTTTAAATTCGTTAATCGTCAAATACAATTGAAGGGTTGTAAGTGCAAACGGTCTAAGTGCCAATTTTGATATTTCCGGATAGGTACAATAAAAAAGGTTAACGATGTCAGTTCACGGTGGTTAAAGGAGCGATGTCGGTCCTCATATACAGGGTGTCCCGTAAATAATGGATCAAACGTAACGGGTAGGTAGCTTACCTCATTTCCAACAACTAATTTGAACAGTAAAAAAAAAACCCATAAGGTAACCAAGATAATTTTTTTTTTCGATTTTTACTATTTTCTGTACCAGCATTCAGTGTTTTTAATGCTGTTGCTGCAAATGGTATCATATTTAGGTGTGATTTTTGTCATACATTTCTGAATAGTTTACTAGTGTTATAAGATACCATTTTTTTAAATAACATTTTATTTGCCTTAGAAAAAAAATCTTGAATTGAAAAGTTTTGTTTTTACGATGAAAAGACCAGAATTGGAAAAATTCTCCTGTAAAAAAAATGTATGACATCAAAGTGTACCATTATTTTAAAAACTTGTAAAATTACTAAGGTTTGCAAATTGGTATAAAACTTACGTCTAGTCCTTGCGGTTACAAAGATATTGCTACTCGTATGAATGTGATGAAGAAGACAGAACAGAAATTAAAATGGTACAATCTAACTTTTCTTTCTCGTAATGGCTTATGCTTGTAATCTAAGCATGTGGTTAAGCGTGTAGCGTAATTCCGAGCCGATGACGTCATCTGTTCGGCATTTGGGACCGCTACCTGCGGAGTTGCACCTCACTCAGTGTGAAAGGGATAGATAGCGCCGCTTTTGTATTTTTGGTAATGTTGCTTGATTTTATTTGTTTAGTTGACACGAATCTCTCTTCGAGTTGATACGTACGTCAGACTACTTTCGCTCCTGCTGTGCCTAACTGTTGTGTTCCTTAAAATTAAACTTGTGCGGTGTATTTGGACTTTGCTTTGCCTAACGATTTGGAACTGTTTGTGTTTTGGATGAATGACTTGGCAATCCTACGGACTTCGAAAACAATCGTTTGTGTGTGGTTGTACGTGTGTGCAGTAGTACGATGCCTCGTTACGAGTACACGCCACGGGAGTATGCCGAAATGCATTTTATCTACGGAGAAGCAAGAGGTAATGCCAGGGCGGTAATGAGAGGTAATGCCAACCTTAGTAATTGTACAAGTTTTTAAAATAATGGTACACTTCGGTGTCATACAATTTTTTTACAGGAGAATTTTTCCAATTCTGGTCTTTTCATCTTAAAAACAAAACTTTTCAATTCAAGATTTTTTTTCTAAGGCAAATAAAATGTTATTTAAAAAAATGGTATCTTATAACACTAGTAAACTATTCAGAAATGTATGACAAAAATCACACCTAAATATGATACCATTTGCAGCAACAGCATTAAAAACACTGAATGCTGGTACAGAAAATAGTAAAAATCGAAAAAAAAAAATTATCTTGGTTACCTTATGGGTTTTTTTTTACTGTTCAAATTAGTTGTTGGAAATGAGGTAAGCTACCTACCCGTTACGTTTGATCCATTATTTACGGGACACCCTGTATAATCAATTGAGTAATGTATGCATGCAAAAATTGCGAAGCTTATATTTGAATAAAATAACTATGGAGTTTCTCGTCCGTTCTTCTCCATTAGAATCTACCTTTTGCGAACGGACGACTAGAGTCACTATAATACAGTAATACCCCGCTTTACGCGAGGAATATGTTCCGGAAAAAATCGCGTTAACTGAAATTCGCGTATATCGAGTTTTATGATTAAACATAGTCAAAATTTAATACAAAAAAAAACTTGAGAGGTGTCAAGGGACACCCGGATGGAACGAAGTTCGGAGAAGTAATTAGTGAAGGAGTTGTAATTTTTTTTTTAAGTTATAATAATATTTTTTATATTATTAACAAATATAATGTAATATAAACTTAATCAGTAGGCTCAATTTTAGACCCTAATACCTACCCTACCCACGCTACCTACCCTACCTACCCTACCCACCATACCTACCCTGCCTACCCTGCCTACCCACCTACCCTGCCTACCCACCTACCCTGCCTTCCCTGCCTAACCTGCCTACCCACCTATCCTGCCTACCCTGCCTACCCTGCCGACCCTGCCTACCCTGCCTACCCACCTACCCCGCCAACCATGCCTATCCTGCCTACCCTGCCTACCCACGTACCCCGCCAACCATGCCTATCCTGCCTACCCTGCCTACTCTGCCTACCCTGCCTACCCACCTACCCTGCCTACCCTGCCGACCCTGCTTATCCTGCCGACCCTGCCTAATCTGCCTACCCACCTACCCTGCCTACCCTGCCTACCCTGCCTGCCCTGCCTACCCTGAGTACCCTGCCTACCCTGAGTACCCTGCCTACCCACCTACCCTGCCTACACTGCCTACCCACCTACCCTGCGTACCCTGCCTAACCTGCCTACCCTGCCTACCCTGCCTACCCACCTACCCTGCCTACCCTGCCTGCCCTGCCTACCCTGCCTACCCTGCCTAACCTGCCTACCCACCTATCCTGCCTACCCTGCCGACCCTGCCGACCCTGCCTACCCTGCCGACCCTGCCTACCCTGCCTATCTTACAAATATAATGTAAACAGAAATAGAATGACGAAACGAAAATAACTGGCTTGCTTTCTATGAGAGAGAGAGAGAGAGAGACAGACAGAGAAACACGCGCACGTCGCACGGCTTACAACTATAGCAAAAAGTGTCGTTACAACTTTTCGTGAGAATTTTATCCGTCTAGCCCCCTTTCACAACGCGCGGTAAGAAACTTCGTTCCAAAAATAAGAATAATTTTAATCAATCACTTCAATTCTAAGAACACTTAAATTATGTATGTATCTCCAATAAATGTTAAAACACGACTGCCAGCCGAGCTAAACACGACGGAACAAACGAAACGAATGAGGCAATCCCCATAAAACAAAGTCGTAGGACGGGAAATACCCGATTTTTCAATCAGAATGTTCAGAGGAAGCGAGAATTCCAGCGACCAAAGAGAAGTTAATGACAAAATAATTTTTATACAGATTCTTTCGCGTACTGCGAGGCATTTGAACGTGAAATTTGAAATTCGCGTTATAGTGAAACCGCGCATAACGGGGTCGCGTGAAGCAGGGTATTACTGTATTTTATTTTCATTTGACGTTCAAAAGTGCCTTTAATGGTTTAGTTGAAATAATCATTTGACTTGTATCTTTGACATTACTTATTTTTTCCCGCAGATAACATAGGCGAGAGAGCTGAAGGCACTATTCTAGAAGCGGTTGATGTCGATCAACTCGGGGATCAGGCTGAGGTTAGTATCTCTATTCTTCTTTAAATAAACATTATTATTATTCTATTAACACCGTATTACACGCAATACCTCATAATTATGATCAACTTTTACTATGGACCAACCAAGAAATCGCGAAAAAAAATCAGCTGTTAGAGTTCATTTTGACATGTTTTGTGTTTTGTTTTTGTCTATGCTGAATAAATGTTTTCTATTCTATTCTATTCTATTCTATTCATGTTATGGACACATAAATTGTATGGGGCAGTCGATTTTGTTTAACTTTATGAGAATAATGTGAAATTAATTATAAAGTTCCCATGCAACCTAATACAACAAAAAACCCAGTAATCCACAACAACATCAACATTCGAAGCTGATACTAGACTACAAACGAAAACTAGTCACCAAAATCAAAGAAGTCCGAATTGACAGCTGACTAGAGAGGGAAAGAAGATAGCTTTACCACTAAGTGCGAATGACGTTTATTTTTATGTCTCTTTCATACTTACTAGTAAAGCAATGTTGTATCCTGCTGTCAAAACGGGCCCTTTTGACAACTTTAGTAACGGTACAAGAGGCCTAATCTGCTTCTGCAGGGAGGTAACCTGGATGGAATAAAGGCCGCCATAGCCCACGCACAAGGGTCCAACACAAGGACTTTTTTTTGCATGGGAAATCATGAAATGGCTCCACCCGCTCTTGGTGGACCGGGACGGAGTGTCAGGCTGACTGTCCTCTGGAGCGGAGAGGAGAGGAGCTGAGTGGAGCTGTGCCAATATTAACCAATGGAATTGCATAAAATCCGCGCCTCACTTCAGTGGACAGGGATTTGCGAACTAGTTTTAAAATTCATATAAAACCGGGAAGTGGAGCAAGTCAGCGGAGCGGGGAAGCAGAGTGGGAAAGCGGGAAAAACTACCGCCCGCTTAATTACTCCGCAACTCCGCTCCGCACTGCCTCACTCCGCTTCAATGGACAGACTTGGTCCGCAACTCCGCTCCGCATTACTTCGTCACTCTGCCCCGCTGCCCGCTCAGACTCTTACTGACTAACCCCCCCCCCCGTGTTCCTTCAAAATGCCATTTGCGGTCCAACGGGTCTAAAAAGGCCACTTAGTAGAATCATATTAATATTACCAGCGTACAATTTATACAGAAATGAATTGCATGATATGAATTGCACGCAGGTAATATTATGATCGCAGTAACTCTTTCGGACAATTCCGCAACCGTGAAAGAACACAGACTTATTCCAGAAACCATACAACATACAACCCTAATAGATAGATTGAACGGTACAAAATTAATAACAATTCGATATTATTACATTTCAGATCGTGGCAAACGACGAAAATGGCGGCATGGTGCGCCTCATACAGATCAAGCTACCCGACGGGAACAACGGCTGGGTCGCCATCAACCGTTGAGTCAGGAGCAGCCTTATCACGGTAGAGCATTGTCAGAACATTCACACTAAGCAAGCGAGTCAGTCAGTGTCACTCAGGGACGTAGCTATAGCTTTCACAAGGGGGGTCCGAAGGTCCAAAAATGTACAAAGATCTTAGTTTTTTTCCCGCGCTTCACGCGGGATTTTGAACGTCAATCTCGTTCGAAGTGTTAGTAATTACATATTTTGGTCACGGATTATATGTGAAATGCATCGATTAAAGATTTTTATATTCGTCTTGTGCTAAGGGGGCGGTCCGGACCCCCTAGACGCCCCCTTTATATACGGCCATGGTATCACCGTTTGCTCATAAAAAATTGACGGCCCGTGACAATACCAGAACGAGAAAAGTACAAGCTTATTTGAAGATTGTTACTAAAATATTATGTTCGTGTAATAATGAAAAGGATGAAATAAATACAGAAGTTAACCGGATACAGCTCAATACTAGTCTTATAATGAGCGACTTCTTATCTAATGTCCGCTATCTAGTAACTGCTTATTGCAAAACATATGGAGAAGAGCAGATGAGAAACTCTTTTTAAATCAAGTTATTAGAAAATAAGTTTTTATATTATCGGTAAAACGGGGTGAATAGAAACGCAGGGGTGAATAGAAACAAAACTTTGAATGGTATTGTCACTTGAATGCCACTTTATTGGTTTGCGAAAAAAATCAATCTTTTAAAAGTAATATTTATTTAAAAATTGGAGTCCTTAAATGCTGCAAGCAGAATTTAAATTAAGTGAAAATCGCAATCAAAGTTTTGTTTCTATTCACCCCCAGCGTTTCTATTCACCCCGTTTTAGGTATATGGCATTTATTTAATTATATGATCGCATTACCTATTGTAATTCATCGAATAGTCCCAATAGGGTAGATTCCTAAAGGTACTGATTGCAATAATGTAACGCACACGTCCTACAAAAAATCCTAAAAAAAAGTATGTTTTACCTAGCAAGGAAAAATCTGCCCGATTACCGACCCTACAAATAGTCAGACGTGGGCGGGCAGCGTAATAAAAACTATTTGGTTCGTCAGTAAGTTTTCCAGATTATCCTAACTTATATTATAAATGCAAAATCGAGTTTATTTGTTTCGCTTTTACGATTACATCGCCTAACCGATTTTTATTTTGGTAGAGATAAAGACCGCTCGTGTACCGTACGTCTCCAGTGTCCCCACACTGGAGACGGTTATAGGTACTTTAGTGCCAAGCGAAGCTGTGAGAAAAGCTAGTATCAGCACATATTTTATGCTAAAGCAAAAAATACGTGTCCGATATATTTTGATAATCTTACTGACGGCCCAAATAGAACTATTAATTTTTCAGTCAGGATTTCAGGAAATATGATTGAAAAATATAATTCATTTGAAATTTCATAAGACTGAAAAAATGTCATCCAGGCATAAAATTTTATATTATGGAACTGAATTACAATACACCGGGAAACGTAACTCATTACTAAGGATGAGATCACACTCAAGGATTTCTGCCTATAATAATTATCTTCAAATTCTTTTGAAATGCTAACTTGGCAAGACCAATACCGTGTGTCATAAAAACTTTGACCTTATTCTTGAAAATGAACGAGCAGAGTTAAATAGATTTTTTTCGAAAAACAGTTCAGAGGAAGTGACTTCTCTTCCTATAGAAAAATGGTGAAAATGAATTGCTTCTGAATCCCCTCTAAACTGTTTTTTTTTTAAGTTCTGTTTTCTCGCACTCTGTTTTACGTAAGCGTTAGTGATGGGTCGTTGAAGGTTTTTCCGTCAACGAAACGTTAACGTTGAATTGCGTTTGTCAACTAGTTGATCAACTAGTTAATTTCGTAAACGAGTTAACGTGTTACGAACGTCAACTTGCATGAACGATAAACGCCTAAACGCTTTTATTAACGTATGCTGTTGTAATGTTAATTTACGAACAATTTGATGCAGCTTGCGGGAGTTTTATTGTTAAAGAAATACAATTTACGTACGTTGAAAATAACAAAACGTTGGGTTCATTTTCTCGTTTCGTCAAACGAGTTGAATTCATAAACGTCGTTGTCTCGTAACTCGTTGACGAATTTAACGAGTTGATTTGTACACGGTCAACGTTAATCCCGTTGAAGAGACATCAACGTTGATTCAACTAGTTCGTTGATTCAACGCCCATCACTAGTAAGCGTACGAAGTTTCATTAAAATCGCTTCGTTCATTTCCAAGAATGAGGATTTTGATTTTTGTATGGAACATCGTGAATAACGCTCATACATAGTTTTTGTATAAGCTTCAAGAATTATTTCGGAGGAGTCAAACTATTGATAAGTATTTTAGAAAAAGACTGTAAGCCCATGTAAATATTATTATAATTATGTATTTTTATAAAAAAAAAAATACCGCAAAGCGGACTGGCCTTTTAAGCAATGAATGATATTGTAACATAATAAATGTAATTTAATTGTAAATATGTAATATTCAATGTTTTCGAAGAATAAAATACTTTTTGTATAATAGAAATCGTATTTTTTCCTCTTATTCCTGTGCTTTCCGAGGCATAGAGAAGTCTCGGTGAGTACTGAATTGTGAATTGGGGAACCATCTGAGGACTTATCCTGGCAAGCGTTGCTTTAAGAATAGTCATTGTGGTCAAATGACGACTTTACCTCCAAATATCTCTGCAACGTGACACTTTAGGGCACCATGTTCCTATTTTTATAAACAATAATATTGTGATCAATAAACAATCAGATATCTTCCTTAAAATATGAAACAAACTCATAAACTCGAATTATGACGAGTCAGTACTATGAACTACCAGGAGACCAGAATCATGGGGGCTACAGAACCAGAATATGAGCGGTAAAGGCTCACAAACTACCAGTATACCGAAATCATGAAAGTTATTTCCGGAGCTAGAGTTAATCTATACTTATAACCCGTGCCCACTTCGTTGGGTGGTATTTTTCGAGTTAATATATAGCGTATGACACTCACAAATAACGTGGCTTGCTATTGGTAAAAGAATTTTCAAAATTGATTCAGTAGATCCAGGGGGCTACTCTCTACCGAAATCCGTAGTTGCGGGCGGCCGTATTCTACTCCGTATCACCTACAGACTTACGATTAGTACCGAACCCGAACTGAGAATGAATGACAACACGATGTCACAGTAACTATCAAATCGTGTTATCATTAGTTCTCAGTGGTTAGGTGATACGGAGTAGAAAATGCCCGCCCGCAACTAAGCCCGAAACTACGGATTTCGTTAGAGAGTAGCCCCCCAGAGCTTAGAATTTATTATTCTAAGATCCAGAGATTACCTCCTACAAACTCAAAACATCACTAATTCTCAATATCACAAACTCGCAAACTTTACCTCTTTATAATATTAGTATAGATTAATACAGAAAGCTGAAGAGTTTGGTTCAACGCGCTAATCTCAGGAACTACTGGTACGAATTGTTTTTTTTTGTTTTCGATAGCCCATTATCGAGGAAGGTTACCATCTATGTAACATCACGCTACGAAGAATAGGAGTGGAACATTAATGAAAAATGTGGCGCAGATGAAGTTACGCGGGTCAGCTAGTATTTAATATCACACTGACCCATAGCATTCGAGCAAACAGCATAAAGGTCAGAAAGAGTGCTAAGCGAGAGTTCGTCGTAAGACAGGTGAAACCGCGGAGCAAAGCTAAGAAGTATTTATGTTTAAGTTTTACATTTTTTAGGGTTACGCAATAGGGACGCTCGTATTTGACAGTTTACAGCGGCCATTTTGGAAAAGCGATAGCTGTCTTTGGCGGGAATACATATTAAGGGAGTACTCACACTTTTTCAGTTCTATTCAGCTTATGCTCATAGAAAACAATGATTTTGTATAGAGATGCGTCCGCATCCATTCAGCTTTCCGCGGCAAACAAGGATAAAATAAGGACAAATGTGTTTAATCATGCGAGTGCTATGTATGGTGACCGTCAGCATGACTGGACCAAACGAGATATGTACATGAGACTATGTGAACTATTTAATACCTATTTGCTACTATTTACTACATATTATAATGAAATATTTGCTCCTTTGCGTTTAGAAAAATATCAAAGAAATAAAGTGGTCAGCCATTCTGACGACAGGTTGGCTGAACACTTCAAAGTTCTCATAGTTTTAGCGTTGTATTAACCGCGTTGTTAATGTAAATATTTAGTACCTTTCTGCTACCTTAGCATATATTTTTTACACAATTTTTAGAAGCTCCTATAAAAAGTTGTTAATAAAAGCCATTAAAACGTCTGTACATCAATTATTTACGTCTTTTCTTCTCAGAATAATTGCTAACAATGTTTTTGCAGGCGCTTAGTGGCTTATAAACAACTTATTTCTAAAGTTATCTTTCTTAAATGTGGCTCTGGATGACCGAGCGTGGCTGCAAGCCACACTACCCATTCGCTTTGGTGGGCTCGGCATCCGCAAAATTTCTAGTATAAGCCTACCAGCGTTCCTGTCTTCGGTCAACAGCACTGAAAAGTTAACCAAAAGTTTATTAACTCCATCATTGGTTAACTGTGAAGTTCCTTACTTGACCGATGCAGTGAACGCCTGGAAAGTGGCTTGCCCGAATACGGCATTGCCCGATAACCCTTTTTCCCAAAGACAATGGGACGAGCCGCTCTGCAGGTTGGTACGGAATAACCTCTTAAATACGACCACCAATACTGCGGAGCGTGCCCGCCTGCTGGCTGTGGGTGAATGGGAGTCGGGTCTTTGGCTACAGGCATTACCATCACCCAACATAGGTACTATGCTGAGTGACAGTACTTTCCGGATCGCTACGTGTCTGCGTCTGGGTGCTCCTAGCGGAGCTCCACATCGGTGTCAATGCGGTGAAGCAGTCGACCGCCTCGGACACCATGGCCTGTCCTGCAGTAGGAGCGCTGGACGGTTAGCACGGCACGCTAGCATTAATGACATCATCCGTCGGCATCACCTAACGGCTTGGCACGCGACGATGGAAAGAGGCCAGATGGGATGACTATAATGCCTTGGAAGGTGGGTAGGCCTTTGGTGTGGGATGCAACATGTGTCGACACCCTTGCGCCATCCCATCTTTTTAGCACGGCGGGCTGCGCTGGGGCGGCTGCTGCAGGTGCAGAAAACCTCAAACGGCGCAAATATAACAACTTAATTGGGAGTTACATATTTGAGCCGTTTGTCGTTGAAACATTAGGTCCATGGGGTCCGAGTGCGCATCGAGTCTTTCGGGACATCAGTAAACAACTTGTCGACTGTTCACGTGACCAGAGGGCTGGACTATTCTTCGGCCAAAGAATCAGCATTGCCATTCAACGCGGCAATGCTGCCAGTGTTCTGGGCACTTTTGCCATTGACAGCGATGTGGATTATTTTTTTGATGCTCAATGATTAATTTTTTTTTATACGCGTTTGTACATAATTTCTTGATATTTAGTGTAGTTGTTTAAGTCTTCATTTAAAGTTAGTTAGTTTCTTAATTCTTATTTGTAAAGCTTTATCCATTTATAAAATTTTATAATTATTTAAATATTGCATTTATTCTTAGTAATATAAGTATGTATGACCAGGCCCGCCGTAAGCGGGCGTGTAAGGCGTGCACCGCACGCGGGCGACTCATCACGTAATATTCAAAGTCATTGTTATAAATAAATAGCCACCCCACCTACTACTACCACTATGGACAGTTATACACGTCAATGAATAAACAGGCTACGAATCTAGCTAACGACCCAAGAGCCGAATTCTGGAAGTTTCAGCACAGTAGACCACATACTCGTACATACGCTGTGGTAGGTTATACAGAAGACCGAAGAGTATAATCTGCCCCTCTGCTTAGCGTTTGTGGACTACGAGAAAGCCTTCGATTCGATCGAGACTTGGGCTGTGCTGCAGTCTCTCCAAAGGTGCCAGATTGATTATCGGTAAATCGAGGTGGTGAAATGTAGGATCATATCTCGAAACCTATCCTCCTGCAGCGGGGTGTGAGACAGGGAGACGTCATTTCTCCGAAAATTTTCACAGCCGCAATAGAGGATGTGTTCAAGGTTTTGAACTGGAGAAGGCTAGGCACTAATGTCAATGGTGAGTACATCACCCACCTTCAATTTGCCAACGATATAGTCGTCATGGCTGAGACTACGGAGGACCTTGGTACGATGGTCGATAACCTCAGTAGAGCTTCCGAGAGTGGGACTTAAAATGAATATGGACAAAACCATCATCATCATATCAGCCGAAAGACGTCCACTGCTGGACATAGGCCTCCCCCTAAGGGGGGGGGGGGTTGCCATAATCGCCACACTTGGCAGGCGGGTTGGCGATCGCAGCGTATGGTGTTGAGTTTTACAGAGAACGCCGCTGCCCATTCTCTGGCGAGTTCCTTAGCCGGCTCTTACGACACCCACGGGAAGTGATGGGATGATATTACTCTTTAACGGCACCGGCCGACACCATACGACAAAACCAAGATCATGGTAAATACCCATGTACATGTAGTACTCCTATCAAGATCGGAGACTACACTCGAAGTTGTAGACGAGCACGTCTACCTGGGACAAACGGTCCAGTTAGGTAGAGCTAACTTCGAGAAAGAGGTCGACTCGGCTGGGCAACGTTCGGGAAGTTGCGTGGTATCTTCTCGTCCCACATACCACAGTGTCTCAAGATGAAAGTCTATGTATAACCAGTGCATGTTGCCAGTGATGACTTATGGAACTGAAACGTGGTCGCTCACAATGGGCCTCATCAGAAGGCTTAAAGTCACTCAAAGGGCAATGGAGAGGGCAATGCTTGGAGTTTCCTTGCGTGATCGAATCAGGAATGATGATATCCGCAACAGAACTAAGATAACCGACATCGCCCGAAGGATCGCTAAACTAAAGTAGCAGTGGGCACGGCACATTGCTCGCAGAACAGGTGGTCGACGGGGCCAAAAAGTTCTGGAGTGTCGACCGCGTACAGAAAGACCTAACTTGACCTGGTGAAGGTCGTGGATCACCGATGGATGCGAGACGCACAGGGCCGGTTGTTGTGGCGACTCTTGGGGGAGGCCTATGTCCAGCAGTGGAAGTCTGTCGGCTGATATGATGATGATGATGAATGGAAAAAACATAAAATAGCCTTTTTTAACAAAACTCAGCATATGTAGTCGTAGAGCGGCATAATCGGTATTGCACGTGGGCGATCAAACAGCTAGCGGCAGGCCTGTGTATGACATTAACCCTTTATCTTAAAACGCTTGCACATAAATTATTTACTCCACGTCTTATTTTCGTAAGATAATTTCTAATAATGGTTTATATGAGCTTCTTAAAATTGTGCGAAAAATATATGTTAAGGTAGCAAAAAGGTACTAAATATTAAAATTAACAGCGCGGTTAATACAACTATGAGAACTTGGAAGTGGTCAGCCAACCTGACGTCAGCATGGCTGACCACTTTATTTCCTTGATATTTTTCTAAACGCAAAGGTAGCAAATATTTCATTGTAGGTAGTAAATATTAGCAAATAGGTATTAAATAGTGCACATTGTCTTATGTACATATCTCGTTTGGTCCAATCATCCAGACGGTCACTATGTATGGAGTTCAGCGCTGTTCCGCTGCATTCAGTGTCGAACGCGGCCTTACGCGGCGGAAAAGCGAGGTACACGGATGGTTCTCGACTCCTTGTATGACTGACATCGGCATGGCCACCATCAGGGATTTAATTTTGATAATATAAAAAATGTCGCTAATTAGTCGCCAAATATCAGAATTAGTCGGTCACCGGTTAAAAAGTTATAAGGGTTTATAGGTGGCCGATCTGGGGTGCGCCTACCCCAGCTTGGTTCATTTGAATCTCTAAAGCTATCTGTTTTCGCTCTCAAATTTAGTCGCTTATTAGTCGCAAATTTTCGCCAAGTCCAAGAGCTAGCCCGTAGAGTAATCTCTTCGAACAAATTGGCAAGAAAAAATATTTCTATTAATATGTATGTACTAATGTGTGTGTAGTTTTATCGGTCTAAAGTCCGTAGAATTGTCAGAGAGAGAGAAAAATATTGCACATAGAAATGTCCATTTTAAGAGCACAATACTAAATGAGTAAAGAGCGTGACTACTGCCAGACCACCTTTAAAGTCAATTTTCTCGAAAACTAAGGTACCATTTTTTTGTTCGAGTACTAATAATTAGTAACAATTGAGTACTAATTATTTAGTAAATATGGAACCGATTGGCGGCGGTGGTCCTGCGGTAGTCACGGACATCTTTCCGTCTTCGCCGCGTATTCAGTGCCTTTCTCATTTTTACGACGCTGTACGCGTAAGATAGGCCAATTACTTTCAGGTTCCATGAGAAATGAAGGGCCTGACCACCTCTAGATATGAAGTCTGCAGGATTGACAGATGTGGGCACATAGCGCCACGAGGAGGCATCTGTTAGCTCTCAGATCTCAGAAATCCTATTAGCTACAAATGTTTTCAAATTTATAAAACTGGTGTGGAGCCAGGCTAGCACTACTGACGAATCGCACCAGTGTACTTGATGCTGAACTTCATATCGCAGTGACTTCCTGACAGCCTTGCATAACCTTGCTGCCAGTAGGGCAGCGCTCAATTCCAGGCGAGGGATAGTCGTGCCTTTAATAGGAGCTACTTTGGATTTAGAACAAAGCAAATTTACTGCGACCTCGTTCGCAGCATTAACCGAACGTAAATAAATAAAAACTCCGTAGCCATGTTGGGACGCATCACTAAATGAATGTAATTCTACCGATGCTGGATCATTACAGAGCACACGCCGTGGAACTTTTAGAGCTAACAGGGAAGGTAAAGACTGCATAAACTTGTTCCATTCTCTTTCAATTTCATCTGGAACTGGGAAGTCCCAAGTTAAATTATGCAGCCATAGTTGTTGTAACAACATTTTCATTTTTATTACACACCGACTAATCAGTCCTAAAGGGTCAAAGATTTTAAACAGGGACGATAGAAATGATCTTTTAGTTAAATTATTGTTAGAGGAAAGTGGGCATTTGATAGGGAAATGTAACTGATCGGTTGATGGGTTCCATCCCATGCCTAGTGTACTAGTTGACTCGCTTACTAAAAGATTTTCATCAGTTTGAATATTTGAATCGAATAATGATGGTAAATTAAATTAAAACTTACGAAGATCAAAGCATCCTCTCTTTAATTCTTCAGTTACAGATTGGTGAATATAACGTAGGGTATCCTCACTTTCACAGCCGGTGATTAGATCGTCCACAAAGAAATCATTTTGAATTATATCCTTAACCATAGAATCAGAAGATTCTTCACCAATCTGCCATAGACACCAAGTGCTCAAGTAGCTGGAACTTGCCATTCCGCAAGTCACAGTATTTAGCTGAAACGTTTTGATGGGCAAAGACTCCTCGTCTCTAAAAATAAGTTGAAGATTACGATCCTCCTCATGAACACGAACTTGACGGTACATTTTCTCAATGTCACCCGTGAGGAGGAACTTATGTTGTCGAGCCCTTATTAAAATGGAGAACAGTGAGTCCTGCATATTAGGCCCAACCATGAGGATGTCATTGACAGACTGACCCGATGAAGTAGGAGCCGAGCCGTCGAACACGACTCTAATTTTCGTAGATTCACTACTGTCTTTGAAGACAGCGTGATGGCAAAGGAAGTAAGATGTAGAAGGTAAAAGAACAGGGGATTCTGAAAGGTGTCCTAAGTGTGCGTACTCGCGCATAAATTCTACATATTGCGATTTCACATGTGGTTGTTTGCAAAATCGCCTTTCTAAATTTGACAAACGTTTTTAAGCTAATGAATAAGATTCACCAAGACAATCAGGTGTATTCTTTAAGGGTAGACTGACTGAGAATCTACCAGTTTATAAACGGAAGGTGTGTGACAAAAAATGTGTTTCGCATGCCTTCTTGCTATGACTTATAAGTGGCTTAGTTTGGGGAACATTTTCTAAGTCCCAGAATTTTGTTAATTCTTGATGTATTTTGTCAACAGACGACACATAAGAAATGACTGAATGATTTGAATCTATATTATTATCAGTGTCCTTTAACTTATTGTTTGTGGGTAAGTTAAAATACATAGGACCCGAAACCAACCAACCGAAATGAGAACTTCTCAATACAGGTGAATTAAAACCGAGAGAGAGTTGATCGCGGCCAATAATGTCCCAGAAAATATCGGCACCGATGACAACATCAACAGGTGCAGGTTGGTGGAAGTGAGGGTCTGCTAAAAAGTTATCACTTGAAATATTAAGTTTTTTAACGTCAACGGGTATTCGGGGTATATTACCGGTCAAAACTGGCAACACCAGAAACGAAGTGACGGTGAAATGCTTCATCAGAGATTTCAACTGAACCACACAAGTTTCTGTTGCTTGAGTGGTAGTTTTATTGCCTATGCCAATTATATTGACCTGTAAAGTGGGGGTCGGTTCGAGAAGAAGTCTTGTTTTAAGAGATTGAGTAATAAATGATGACTGACTGCCACAATCCAAAAGAGCACGAACCTTCATTGTTTTATTGGTCGTAGGATTAGTTACCTCAATATAAGCAGTAGACAGTAAAACTTGATGGTTATTTTGATTAGAAAAATTAACGATAGTGTCGTCAGTGATATCAGGTGAAATGGTGACAACACTGGAAATATTTTTGCTATCAGCTTGTTTATGCAAGAGTCTATTGTGCCTTGTGTTGCACATGCGACATGGATTCATGCGACAATTGCGTGCAGAGTAGCCATCACTGATACGGTCATCCACACTCTTAGCCAAAAAGGTAGGACAATCATAAAGACGATGATTACCTTTACAAATGACGCATGATATATCAGAAGTATTCACTTCACTCTTTGAAATGTATGACTGATGAGACTTTATTTTATTGTTTCAATCTATATGCTTTGATGTTGTCTGAGTTTTAGGTTTAGAGTAAGGAAAGCTGCTATTTATTGACTCAACTTAAAAAACTGTTGCAAACTAGGTATATTAGTATCCAAAATGCCCCGGTGTTCTTTCCACTTGGCTTTGGTTTGGCCATCAAGCTTAGGGCTCATTATGTGAATCAGTAAAATATCCCAGTCACGTGAACCTAGACCGAGACTAATTAAAGCACGCAAGTTTTTATTAACATGGTCTACAAGGAATCGTAATGATTTATCAGACTCACTTGTGATTGGTTTCATGTATAATAAGGAATTTATATGATGAGTTATTAATTGTCGTGTATTGTCAATCTGTCACATAATAATTTCCAAGCACACGCATAATTTGCACTGGACACTTCTAAGTTAGGGATAATGCGCGCTGCATCGCCAGTCAAGTACGAAATAAAATAATGGAATTTGTGAATGGGAGCGATGCGGTCATTATTGTGGATTATAGATAAGAATGTGTCACGAAACTCAAGCCAACGGAAGCAAGTCCCGTCGAACTTAGCAACTTGAATTTGGGGTAATTTAAAACCTATATCAAAATGATCGTGATTACAGGGACCTGCAGTTACCTGACTTGAATTTAAATCCCTGTAATTACTTTCATCGTGACGGTTTGAGTTATATTTTTGTGTAATACTTTGAGTAATTGCAATGTTAGATATAAATAATTGTTCGATAATATCACGTTCATCGATCTCATTAGGTAAATTGACAGAGTTTAATACTTCTATCTGATTTTGCAAGTCATCGAAACGGCTATAAATAGATTCAAATTTGTTTAGTTTTAACGTTAACTCAGCTAACTCAATTTGAGTGAGCGTTTCTTTAGATGTAACATTTGATAAAAAGTTTTTAAATTTAGTGATTTGACCTTTTATGGAACTACGTTTCACTAAAAGATCCTGTAATTCTTGAGGATTGTTTGTGCTAGATTCACCTCCATAATCTTTACCCATTGTAAACCTTGCCAATATTGTAGCAAATTGAAATAAATAAACTTATATTGATTCCAAGTAGGTTTGATTATGGAAAAATACAGACACAAACTACGAGATGATAATGTAAAAAAAAAAACAAAAAACTTAGCTCACGCTCCCCGCCTAACGTCACCTGAGGCCGGCCCGGCGCAGCAGTGGGTAGGGCTCCGCTCCGGTCACACGGTGACACGGCAGGCGGCCCGAAGTCGCGTCGCACGATGAGATCGACCTGGAATGTTCAACGATGTGGGTGAAATATATGTATTGGTATGCTTTTAGTAACAGCTGTAATCCTATTAGGAAACACGAATAAAAAAACTATGATCATTACAAAATAGTCTATTAATCGTATTGTCAGTTTAAACGTTTAACAATAACGTGAATTTACTTTATGAACTAACTGCGTATGGTGCATTGATGTAATTATTTTAATCACTACAATGACAACAGACAGCAATGCACTCATAGAAGCTATTTTAAATAGTTATTAGATAGATTTATTAAGGGTAAGGGTAATAAGGTATCAGGGAATTCACCTGAAAAAATGGGCTCTTAGCTGCATTGGCCGAGGCTGCGGTACGATGCTGAATGCCGATCGTTGACCGGCGGTTGCTGCAAAGGCTGGTGCACCTCCAGGGGTCCCAGGTATGATGAAAGTATGTAGCTGCGGCGCAATAGCTACACCGGCAGCGCGTGGTGGTAGTGGTCTTGTTTTCGCAAAAATTGCAGGTTTTGTCGTAGGTCGCCAGATGTTGGGGCTTCAATGACTTGAATGAAACTCCCGTATCGAGGTATGGTGTATAATTTTTGGTAAAAACTGAATTACATTAAAATATATGTGGAGCGCACAAATTCGCGACTATGTTGAAAAAATTTGACTCATAAAAATGGTAATGAAGGTGTTTGTAAAAAATTATATCCGTACTGAGCGCCTGACCCTTTTGCATAGCAAAGCGAACAACGACGTCTTCACAGGCGTTAACACCTGCCTACGGAAGCTGCCAAGGGATAGTCAAAACACTTTACACGCAAGCGAAGCTGCGTGTAGAAGATACGTTTTTAATAAATAAAACACAATTTTGCTTCTAATTTTTTCTTATAATTAAAAAGTTAAACTATTTACAAAATATTTTTAATCATGAGGTATATACACATAATATTTAATTTATTGCTTCTTAGCTAATACATGAGACATTGGAAACTAACCGGTCGAAAATATGGCACAAAGGAAAACGAACAGTTCTGGCATCATAGTGACGGTCTCTTCCTAGTTAGACGCGACGCGCAATCTTTTTAAAAAGCGATACAAATTAGAACTTTATTTACTACTTTAAAAGGTATAAATTTCAGACAAAGAATACTGCGGGTGTATTTAAATATTGCCACTGAAATGTGAACCTAATCCAGCTGGCTTTAAAGTTTATTATTGTATCGCGTGAAAGTTGACCCTTAATAGTATAGTGAGCTAACCTTAAGGGTGCGTTTCCACTAGAGATATGCGAGGATGTGTAGCGAGGAATGTGTTTGTTAAATACCAATAGAATCGCTTGCGCTGAGTGAGGCTAGGTAAATTATTCTATTGGTTCTCTGGGTGTCAGGGTTACCTCATGTGTCATATCTGCGCCCGGTTACTTCTACCTACGTATTTATTTATATTGTATTCAAAAGACGAGTCTGTTTTTAAGATCTAGATCTAGATCGTTGCTGAATGTGAACTGGAAGTTTATTTTTACATTTAAATAGCACTAAACCGAGAAAATAATATCAATTTTCCGATATTAGTCAAAATAGCAATAGCATTCAAGCAGACCCAGTTAATTGGACAAAATGGTGGATTTAATAAATGATTAGAGGTCCAACCGAGTAGCATTAACCATTTTGAATTTTCATTGTTCTCTTTTGGCGACTTTACCTTCAAATATCTCGGCAACGTGACACTTTAGGGCACCATATTGCTTACATTTTTTGTTTGTGACGCAACAACGTTCAAAAAATAAATTCAAAATGGCGGCGGGGGCTATGTCAGCTCTCATAGAAACAAGTTCGAATTCCTTTATCAGACGGGTAAACCATAATCTGGATTTGGACATAAGGTACGCTTTCACCTCTTTAGCTCGTTCTTTTGGAATCATACAATACTTTTTACGCTAGTGGAGCCGCAAATCTAAGCTAGTAAACTCTTTGTGAATATAATTCATTATCAATAAAAAAAAAACTTCTAGAGCTTAGGATCTGCTGATCCATTTCGCTCGCCTCTTTATGTGTGTTCTTGACACTAAGTTCAACTATATCCTTGAGGATACCAACAATTTGTCTAATTGACTAGGTCGGCTGAAAGGCGGGTTAGTTTATGCTCAAAAATAGCACCAACATCAACAAATTAATAAATTATTATAAATGAAATAATGCTTCAAAAGTAATCTAAAGTGTTAGCAATTTTTGTGAATTATAATCATTTGAGTTTCAACTTGCACAATAGTGTTTAATCTGAAGACATAATGAAGTTGTAATCGATATTGCCATAAGATATTTATCATATCTATATATAATCGGGTCACTCGATTGACAACAGAGGGCCAGCAAGCAAGGTTCGCCATTCGCATAGTCGTCGCAATCTGTCAAAAACGGCCTCAATGACAATATTCTACTAATTTTTAAAGAACGTTAGCATTCGCATGATTTTTGACATGCGAATGCTAACGTTGTTTAAAAATTAGTAGAATAGGCTAGTTTCCACCATCAATAAATTGCAAATCTATTTAGTCAGTCAGTTAGAGTATTGAAAAATAAAACGCATCAAAACTCGGGAGTGGGGGCACGTGACGTCAGAACGCACTAAAAATTATACCACGGCGTGACGTATTCAAAATTATAAAATCGTCGTATATTCGATATTCGTCAATTTTGGTTTACCTGACGGACTAATTAGATTTTTTCAGTGGACAAGCCTATTGGCATTCTGTCGATTATACCTGAGGAGCAGACTCTTTTGTCACTGAGAGATACTATTAAATATTCCGACATAGAAAAACAATAATTCTATTCAATCCGTCCGTTAGATTTAAAAAAAATATTGGACACGTATTTTTTGCCATCAAAGTTCAAGAGTGGGGGCTGGTGACATCACGTTTTATTAGAAAAGTGTACTATAATGTGTACAAGCATTGATATATAAAATCCCAAAATGCACAGTCTCGAACAAATGCAACACTCGAAACTGTCGTCAAACACTGACATGTATCAAGTGTCATGTGTGATTTGTGTGTAGTTATAATATAAACAATTTTTTTTTGCAAATTCAACCTTACACGGATCGCTTAAAATTGTTTTTATAAAGCAGTGCAGTATGGCGAGTGATGCGCATTTTTTTTGCAATTCAACCTTACACGGATCGCTTAAAGTTGTTTTTACAAAGCAGTGCAGTATGGCGAGCGATGCGAGACTGTTTGAAACTAGCGCACAATTATACATATTGCGCTTGTTTTTTGCGGACGTTTTGAGATGCTGAGTGTGTATCTTGGGTTTTTATATATCTGTGTACTAGTATCAAAAAAATACGTGACCAATATTTTTTAGAAGCCAAACGCTGGCTGGCACGAGCTCGCTGCTTGGAGCGGGTCTAAAAAGGCCACTTTAGCAGAATCAGAAAGTAGACTTGTGTAAGTAATGAGATTGTTACATTGCGCGTCATATAACCCGGCCGCGTACTGTTCCATTACCTATGACTCGACCAAATTAAGCATTGCACATGACACTCAAACATGACGCGCGGCGCCACAGAACACTATCGCGGCGCGCTGTTAGGTTCGGTGTTCGTATTATCTCGGTAATTTTGGCTATGTGTGCAAGTGAGAAAGAGCATGCGCCGATCAGCTGGCTGCTAAATAAGTGAACTATTATTTAGAACCGTATAATTAAAGTTATAATGTTTACGTTTTATTAACACCGCGGACTGCGGAGGTATAGTTACGTGATGTTTTAAATCATGACTGTCGCACTACGCGCACTGTAGGTAATACCAGGCGCATTGCGTTTGGCAATTGTCATATCACACCATAATATAACGCGCATGATGTATAGCTTCTATAACGCGAGCATTTCAATCTATAACCACCGAGTGGCGCGTCATTTCGCGTCATGTTTGGAGTCATGGTGTAATGCAGCATTCCTCGGTACGAAAAGTAATGTCATATTACATGACTTTAAAACGCACTGTTTTGCGCAACTCTATCAGAAAGCACATCACGCTACCCGTCACTATCTAATTTTCCCAATCAATCTTGAACCTAATGTTTTAGCGATAAAGATGAAAATTAGATTTGACAGATTGTTGTATGATTCTAATATGATTTTACTTAAGTCTTTTTAGACCCGCAGGTCGCTTGCTTTCGTTTCGTTTGTTAGAGTTTGCTCCTCAGGAATAAAGGTGAATTTGCCTCGGGCTAACTTGAATCCCTCGCTACATTCAGGATTCTGGTATTAACTTCCGCGCTTCGCTTGTGAGTTTTTACAACTATTGACTATTAGACTGACACCTATGTAGAAGAAACCATTCAATTATTTGTCTTTTCAGTAAATGTGATCAATCGAGATCCTTTATAGTGAGATAAAGGCAAGTAAATAGTAATCAAAAGTGAGATTAAAACTTATACTTATTAGTAAATCACAAGCTTAAAAACTAAGAAACATAAAATATTAAAATATAGTTAGATTATCAGATATGTCTGGTACGGACATTTTGCAAATAATACAATATGGAGTCGACGATACGACAGGTAATAAATAAACTTGCAATAAAGTACATTTACTTTTCCCTAATATGCCTTCGTAAATACCCGAACAATAAACTATGAATCATTTTCATTACTAGAGAACGTAAAGAACCACGATAGAAGTCGATTCAGGACAGCTCTTATGACTTTATTTCTGTTTTTAGGGTTCCGAAAAAAAGGAACCCTTATAGGATCACTCGGGTGTTTGTCTGTCTGTCTGTCCGTCTGTCACAGCCAGTTTTCTCCGGATCCACTGAACCGATTCTGTTGAAATTTGGTACACATATGGATTTCTATGACCCAAACACGGACGCGTTACGTAAATTATTAAATTTTTAGTATGGGGGACACTTTTAGGGGTCAAACTAGAAAATTTAAAAAAAAGTTTTTTTTTTAATTTTCTAGTTTGCGCGTATGAAGTCGCGGGCTAAAGCTAGTTATTTATAAAATCGAAATAAAACTTTTCAATATTTTGAAGCATTTGATGGAATTTATTTTAGTTCATTTATTGTCGTTTTGTCGTCTCCATATCGTTTACAGATTCAAATTAAATTATTTAGCGAAACGTCGTGATAATATCGAGTAAGTATTTCGAGAAAAGTTCGAGTATTTCTATAAATAATTTTACAGTGAAGTTTCTGAGGAAAATTAACATAAGCCTATATTTTTGTGATTATAAAATGATTATATTTCGTGAACGAAATGCGTTTGAGGAATAAAAAATATACGTATGAGTGAGTACCTACGTATAATACAAAATCTTTCATAAGAAAATAAAGTGAATATTAATAAAGATAAAAAAAATAATACTTAAAATACTAATCTTACATTGATATAATCAAGAATGAAGAAAAATAAAGATATTCATGAAAGCAACCATGCATTTTAATTAGTTAAAAATATTAATAATACTAATTAATTATTAATATCACGACTACCATTACAATTTCATTGACTATTAGACTAGATTTTAATTAATATTTATTAATATACAGGCTGGTAATTTAAAATGGGGTTGTAAGGGCAAAATCTGTGTTGAATACGGGAATAAGATTTAAAAATATCCAATGACTTATAAAAAACCACATTACAGAAGTTTGAGCAGTAGTGGTCCAGTACTAAAGGTATCGACTAACGTATCGTAGATTCGAAACTAGGCAATAACTAAGAAGGTACTTTAGTTAGAGAAAACCATGATAAACTGGACCGCCCGGCTAATTGGGACCACCTTTTGCTAGACTACTCAAACGATATGCAGTAACATGCATGTTCATTTTACCTGCATATCGCTTAGTGTTGCCTGTAACGAGACTTCGAAACTATTGTTATCATAAATGTAAAATTGGTCGAATTTAGTTGACGGTCTCATCTACCAATACTTTCTGTTATTCCATCATCACTATTCTCTCACTCTCTCTCTTCTTGTTGGAAGGCCTCCCACAAGGTGGACCGATGTTGGTGGTGAAGGTCGCGGGTAGCCGATGGATGCGAGACGCACAGAACCGGTCGTTGTGGCGACGCTTGGGGGAGGCCTATGTCCAGCAGTGGACGTCTTTCGGCTGATACGATGATGATGATGATCACCACTACTCTCAAAACACTGAAGGAGAACATAGTGAGGAAGCCGACATGTCCAAGAACATAACTCGCAGACATGTGACATCCAGCAGTCCGCGTGGTGGATACAGCCCACTGCCTCTCACATACAGGAAGCCTGTGTCCCAGCAGTGGAAACCTTGTAGGCTGATTATGCAAACATAGTTAAAGCATTAAACCCTTTTTTATGGGAAATCGTCAAATGACTTCTCCTGCTTTGGGAAGAGCGGGAGGGAATGTCTTACTGAACCCAGCCATGTTCCTAAAGATGTCCTTTGCGTTCCAGGGCCGATTACTCTTGGGAATAATTCCGCGGCAGAAAAGTATTTTTTGCTCTTATTTCCCATTCTGAAATTACCATCCTGGATATTTTATTTACATTTCATAGCCATTTTTATAGAATTATCTATATAACGGAATGGCCACCGTTTCAATGGCGTATTTTACTGAAAAAGCTAATTATTCCGTCAGATAGATTTCTAAAAAAAATGTTGGACACGTGTTTTTTTTTTTTACACGTAAACGAAAAATTGAGACTTCACAGTGCGTTGAAAACTCGCGTGACGTCACTACGATAGCACAATTTTTATTAGCGACGTGACGTCACCAGCACCGAGTCTTGAACTTTGACGCGCTTTGTCTTTTTAATTTTTATCGATTTGAAACGGAAAAAACTACGTGTCTAAATATTTTATGAAATTCTAACTGACGTACTAAAAGACGTTTATCGATTTATTTTTCTTATTAATAATCTTATTTTTAAGGTATATAACAAAACACCTCTTTCTGAGGCATTGAAGTGAATTATGACCAACTTGTTATAAATTTATATGAAAGGATTTTGTTTTCAGGTGAACCAATCACAAAAGCTGATGATCATGAGATGTAGTGATTGATTTAAGCAGGATTTTAGCCAAGAGATTTTTTTTTGGTACAATATTTTGGTATTTTTTACAATAATGAAATTCTTAGTTAAGTTAGAATAACGTTTTTATCGCGCTAAACCAAAATGTGCATTGATTAAATTCTAAATATTAAGGAACACCTACAGTAATTTCGTATTATGTATTACGAAATATCAATACCTTACGAATCTTTGGCTAAATTGGATACCTGGCTTTTTTATTAGTTAACCGAACCATACTGGAAAAAAATTCTTTCAAACAAAATGAAGACAAAATTAACAAACATTTTTATAATAAAAAATAAGTCAAGAATGGGCCGGATATGTCTTCGAAAATAATAACCAAAAGAAAACAAATGTATTACAAAGCATTTAACTTACTTGAGAAACTCCTTCATTTTGAAGTCGGTTAAAAAAAATACATTCATATGAAGAGGATACAAAAAGCAAAGGAACTATCAGATATTACTTCCTTCTAAACTATCAGATATTAAGTCATAAAGAAGTACTTTACTAATAAAAAGAAAAAACGCCACTTAAAAAAAAAAAAACTGAATAACATTGAGAGATTATGTGTCTAGTAGTTTGCCTATTCCCAAAAAAAAGGGGGAAAAGGCGTGCATTTCTTTATATTATATAAATTTGAGTTTGAAAACCACACGGTTGTCGATTATATTCGAGTATAACGTTGCATTGTAATATCAAGTGCTGAAAAATTAAAAACTTTAGCAAGAAAACTTTTCAAACAAAAAAAAAAAAGTTTTCCGAGTCAGACTAAATTTAACTAGCGATACTTCGTAGACGTCTAAAGTATACAGGTGCTTTTTTCGTGGATGGCCAAAGTTTGCCATATGTTATTACTTCCTAGAATTTAATCCTTACTAGGGACACTTTCGGATGAGGTACACGTGATGTACATGTGTGTGTGAGTGTGTGTGTGTGAGTGTGTGTGTGAGTGTGTGTGTGTGAGTGTGTGTGTGTGAGTGTGTGTGTGAGTGTGTGTGTGTGATACAGGATGTTTTTTTTTTTTTTCAAAACTCCAATGATGCAGTTTTACATCATAATCGGGCTCGAGACTACTTTCAGTGTTTTTCGAATTTCTTCATAGTTTCGTATTTGGCCACCCACACTTAGTTTAAAAATGTACCCTGTATATTCAGTATGTCACAGATTAAACGGCCTGAAAAGAGGGCAGTGTACTAATAAAGTAAGGGTCAATTTTTACTAAGGGACCAACCATGAAATCGCGACAAAGATAGTCAAGTACCCCACACATTTATGTTTTAATAAATTGACAAAATGTACTGAACCGTTACTATTTTTTTCACGATTTGAGGATTGGAAACGAAAAATGGCTGATATATAGATTTTATAACGCTTACAGCTATATAACTATAGTTTTCAGTCATTTGTTTGTGAATTTTAAACATTTTATTATCCTCAATATTAAGAAAGAAAGAAGTCCACCAGTCAACTATTTAATAAGATGTAGGTATGTCTTTTTTCTATTGACACCCATCAAATAACCTCGCTAGTTAGTTTAATTTGACCCGTTACAGAAGTTATTTAGGCCCGTTTGCGCAAAAATGAGTTATTTTTAACTTAGAATTAGTTGCTAACACGAGGTATAACATATAAATATTACATTCATCAGGGGTTCCCAATCTTTTTTATAGTTTTGCGACGCCTTGTAAAAGATATTAATTATGGTAGGTCCATTTGGGAAAACTAGTAGGTACGTACAATCGAATCTAGTAAAAATATATACATAATTATACATACAATTTAACATTTATAATATTTTTTGAAAATCGTGAATACCTTGAAATGCTACGATGCCCTCTTCCTCTCTCCTATTTTGTGCTGTGCCTGACAGGGTTCATATTGATCTTTTACCTTGTTTATACCATCTATGTTATACATATGGAATGCAATAAAGTATTGAGTATTGAGAATCAAAACGATTGAATTTGCTTTTCTGATTAAGACTTACTGAAAACTATTTATAAAATTGTGTGCTTAAGGTCGATAAGTGTTCGACCAATATCAATTTATTGCAAACTTGCCTTCAACAGATTTTGCATGCAAATAGGCTTTCAAAACAGGATTCTCCCATTTTTTTGAAAATAGCAGTATTTCCGTTTCATTTCCGTGGCGGTTTGCGAAGCCTCTGGGCAAGCTCTGCGACGCCCCGGGGAGTCGCGATGCACAGTTTGGGAACCCCTACCATACAAAATGATCGCGGGTTAAAAGTAACTGGGAGTTAAAAAAATAACTCTTTTGTTTGTGCAAATGGGCCACAATCAGTTACATTCTTGAGACCAGCCTTAAAACGGGAAGAGTTCAATCTTACAATTATTTTGGTATCTATTAAGGCTACGCTATCTACATTGTATTCGTTTCCCAATGGCTTTGTTTTCTGCTTATCCGCTGCTTGGTTTTAGTCTCACTGAGGGACATAATCTTTGCAGTAGCAGTACATGTTCAAATGAGGATGGGTAGCACTTATACAGCTTGGCTCGTTTCCATACCTAGAACAAAAAAAAAGAAATTATAAATTAAGGTTTAATTTGTTTCTTGTTCGGTCTTCTCCATATGAAACTGGGATGGAAAACTAGAACTAAAATCAATCCTAATATGGTGACTGACTGAGTGAATGACAGACAACACATAGCCGAAACTCTTCATTTAAATTCCTACGAGAACAGGAAAAACTGGAACATGCTTTTCGCGACTTCGTACGCGCGTACGAAGTCGCGGGCAAAATATATAATAATTAACAAAAAAATCTGTATTTTTTTCCCACTACCCTACACTAACGTCAACAGTCGTACGTACTTTGAAAACTCGCGTGTCGTCACACTTTGGTTAGTTTCACCAAAATGTGATGGCACCAGCCCCTCCCACTCCTGAACTTTGATACGCCTTATTTTCATTTTTATCGATTAGAATAGGGAAAAACACGTGTCCAATAATAAATAAAACATCTAATATTAGAAATGCAGCATATTTGAAATACTGCAGCTAATGTGAAATACTTGCTTATCTAAATTAATGTTAATGCGATCTGTGTTTCTACCTTAAACGTAATGCTAGCACGCATAAAAAACCGGACGCCATGTTGATATTTTTGCTGACAGCCGCACGGGAACGGAACGTGCATTTTGAAAACTGTTGTTAAACAAAGATTATGTAGTGACTGATTTACCTGATTTGCCTGTAAAATTAAGCAAAGATATATTAGTTCCTAAGATAAAGTACTAGTATTGGTTAAAAAAGTGAATTTAATTTTGAATACTTAATTCCAAATTACCTGCATCCTAAGTCAAATCACGTTTTTAATTTTGAGAAGGTTCCTAGTTTTTGTATTGTATTATTAAGTTTAATAATTTTCAATACCATACCGCATTTGTTATTGAGATAACCCGTTTCCACATCTACTTATACTTACTCAAAAATCAAACTGATATTTCAAATATGCTGCACTTCCTCTACGTCCATCAGACAGATTTCCAAAAAAAAAAAATTGGTTACGTATTTTTTTTTTCACGTAAACTAAAAATCAAGACTATACAGAGCGTTGAAAACTCGCGTGAAGCTCTACGATAGTACAATTTTTACCAGCGACGTGACGATCTTGAACTTTGATGCGCTTTGTCTTGATCACTATGTATCGATTTATTTTATTTTTATTTTATTTTATTTTATTTTAATAAGTACAGTGACAGACTACAGACTAAGACAATTCAGCACAGCTATGACAATATACAATACATAAATCTGAAGTCCAATTATTACTGTACACAGCGTTCAATGTCTAATATGCTTCATTAGTGACAATAGTGATAGTTAAAGTTACATAATATTGAGAAGTTACTAAATGATAGTGTTATAATTACAATTTATAATTTGTACAAAGAATTTCTAAATTCGTTAAAACTGTTAAAAAACAAGTCAACTTTAGAACATATTGCATTATATTGACTGCACATTCTGGACAACGGATTGTTTTCAGAAACATTATTGTTACTAGCGGGAATACTGAATAATTGTGGAGTGCGCACAGATCGAGTTGGTATCTTAAAGTTTATCTGGCCAAGTAATTGAACGTCAAAGGTTCCATAAGCAATTCTGTGCAATATACTTAAATCACATACCCATCTTCTTCTCTCAAGACTCTTCATATGAAAGTGGGTGAGTCGCTGATTGTAATTGGGTAGTTTACGTCTGAGGCCATATTTCGCGCTTAAAACTCTAACAAATCGTCTCTGTATAGATTCTATGCGATCTATGTGAGTGTTATATATTGGAGACCACACACACGAGCAGTACTCCAATAAAGATCTTACCAGGGAATAGTACAGTACTAACAAAGTTTGCGGAAGTTTAAATGGTTTGGTATGTCGTAGTATAAAAGACAGCAAACGGTTAGCCTTGTTACAAATGTGATCATAGTGTGGCCTAAATGACAAAACCGAATCAAACATCACACCCAGGTCACGTACCACCTTTACCCTATCTACTACCACTCCCCTGATATTGTAGTCATAATTAATTATGTTTTTAATATTTTTCGAAAATGTTATAACCTGACATTTTTTGGTGTTTAGTGACATTGAGTTCTCATCACACCATTCTACGATTGTTTTAATATCTGACTGAAGAGCCTCACAGTCATGATTATTTGATATACTCCTGAAAATTTTTATATCATCTGCATAAGCTAGGCATTCGCTTTTAATTTTACTTAGCAGATCATTTACGAATACTAAAAACAACAGCGGGCCCAGATTCGAACCTTGGGGCACTCCAGATGTTGCTACAAATGGTATAGAGTCATACCCGCTTAGTGCAACTAGTTGTGTACGATTTAACAGATAGGACGAGAGCCATCTATAAAGAGTCCCGTGAATCCCGACATGATACATCTTTTTAAGTAACATAAGATGATCAACCCGATCGAAGGCTTTCGAAAAATCCGTGTATATGGAGTCTACCTGACGTTTACAATTAAATGAATCACATAAATATGTTGTGTAGCACAATAAATTAGAGTTCGTTGATCTACCAGTGATAAATCCGTGCTGTCGTGTATCCAATATGTGCCTAAGGTGAGTGTACATGTGTTCATAAACGAAACCCTCAAATATTTTAGCAAACAAGTTTAACATACAAATTGGTCTGTAGTTGGTGACGTCACTCCTATCACCAGATTTATAAATAGGTGTGACTTTAGCTATCTTCCATAGACTTGGAAATGTACCTTCATGTAGGGATTTATTAAATATAATGAGCAAGGGAGTCACCAGGGTAGTAGCGCATAACCGGATAAAGATAGGTGGTATACCATCAAAGCCTCCATTCTTTGAGAGATCAATGTTTTGTAACTTTTTCAGTAGTTCCCTTTTTGATATATTTAGATTGCCAATGGAGTAGTTGGATGGCTGGAAATTGGGTGTATAGTTATCAGCTTTACTAGGGCAGTATACTGATGAGAAGTAACTTGCAAATAAATCAACTATGTCTTTTCCCGTATTGCCCACTCTATCATGATAATGTATACAGCTAGGGATGTTATTTGTTACACGTTTGTTCTTGGTGTAACGCCAAAAGGCTTTTATATTAACCTTGAGGTCGTCTTCAATTCGCTGAATGTATTCTTTAAAGCAGTGATTTGTGACAATTTTGGCCCTTGCTCTCAGCAGAGAGAAGGTGTCGTAGTCCCTGGGATTCCCAAAACGTTTATACTTAGAATGAGCTTTGGATTTAGATGAGAGTAATCTAATTAAACTTTTTGAAAACCATACCGGATATTTATTACTTCGGACTCTACATTTTGGAGTATGCTTTTCTATGATCAAATATATGTTATTGTAAAAGAACTGCGTAAAGTCATCACAACTCATAGTCAACGCATGTTCCATCCAATTTATTTGTGATATATCTCTTTTACAACTGTCATAGTCAGTTTTACGGAAACATAGCTTTTCGATATAGCTGTGTAATATGGAAGATGCGGCTTTGTTATTGAGTATGAGTTCAAATGGGGGGTGATGCGTGTCAAGGCGACTTATAGGTGTAGATGGTGTTAAAGTGAACAAGTCTGGGCAATTAGTAATAACCAAATCTAAAATTCTGCCATTTTGGTTTATTATGTGATTGAGCTGACTAACAGTGGTTGACTGGAACAAGTTAAACAGTGATTTAGATTTTTCACAGTTGTGATTTAGAGGACAGCCCGTCTCTACTGACCACTTTACGTTGCCTAGATTGACATCACCCAGAATACAAGTCATGTGATTTGATGAACTAGTGATTTTGTCACTGCATTTGTTGAAAAAATCACAGACTACATTAACTGGAAGATATTCTGGAAGGTAGACAACACAGAAATTTATAGTAAGAGACCGGTTCACTATAATTTGAACCCATAAATCTTCCAAAAACTCAGATTTCCAGTCTTGTTTAATTGAAATATGAAGTTTCTTTGAGTAGGCAATAAGTACACCTCCACCGTGGCACTTTCCATACCTAGAGCGGAATACAGAATCTCGATCTCTGCGCACTACACAGTATCTGTCATCGAAAATTTCAGAAGACAATATATTATCATCAAGCCAGGTCTCACATAAACAAATTATATCGTAGTTATTGCATAGTACAGTGTTATAAATATCAACAGTTTTACTTTTCATACCTCTTATGTTTTGATAGTATATTGAGAGATACATTTTGTTATTAATTTTTCCAATCAACTACAATACAAAACAGAAAAATAAAGACGGTGGAAAAAAAATTAACATATGAGATCAAGACTTGAGTTATTTTTAATTAGAATAAATTTAGAGTCTACTGTTTTTCTTACATATATATGACCATTTTTAACCCATACAAATCTATATCCCAACTCTTTACCCTTTTTACGTGCGGCAGCATGTAACGACTTGTTGCCTGGAGACAAATGCTCTGATACAAATACCGGCTTCATATCCCCCGCAATGCCCAGCAATGAGGTGTTCAGCCTCTCATTGGGGTTGGATTTATTGTATCTGTATACAGCAGAGTAAAATTCATCACGAATCCTCACATTTTTAAATTTGACAACTATAGCACGGGGAAGCTTACTTTCCTTATTTTGTTTAGCAACCCTGGTACACTTAATAACGTCGTCCTCTTGCAGCTTATGACCAACCACTTTAGAACATTGCTGCAAAAGGATAGGTAAGTTTTCGCTCTGAAACTCAGGAACACCCTGTATTTCTAAGTTATTTTCCCTAAGATGTTGCTCCAGATTGTTGAGGCGTTCGGATAACTCTGTTACAGTACTATTGATAGCAATAAACTTTTTTGATAGTGAGGCATTGTCCTTGACTAGTGTTTCGACCATTTTCTTCATTTCATCATGCATTGTGCTCATGGTGTCAACAGAATGACGAAATTCCAACATATCGTTCTTAATCGACGACAACTCAGTCTTTAAAACACTTGTGATCATCCCTGGTAATTCAGCCTTAATCGCTTTGAGCACTTGATTATTATCATTTAAGGACAAAGCACACATATCAACTCGGAAAGGAATCGTTACGGTATCGTCTTTCGCCTCACCGTCAAACAGGCATCAACCTTACGTAAGCCTTACGTAACCAAAGCGGATCACCAACTTCGGTACGTCGACTCGGCTACGGCCAAGCGTCGACGCGCTTACGGATAGGCGTCGCCTCGCTTACGGATAGGCATCACCGCGCTTATGGCTAGTCGTCGCCTCGCTTGCGGATCACCAGCTTCGGTACGTCGACTCGGCTACGGCCAAGGGTCGACGCGCTTACGGATAGGCGTCGCCTCGCTTACGGATAGGCTTCGCCGCGCTTACGGCTGGCAGTCGCCGCGTTTGTCCCGAGGCGAGGCGATTACGTTACCTACATTTTCGATTAGTGTGCGTTGCAGTAGGGAGTTTTCATACAAATAATACTGTACGTCTCGAGTTGATACGGTTACGATCCCTTTCCGAGTTAATATGTCTGGTGTTTCCTTTAAAATGGAAAAAATACGTGTCTAATTTTTTTTTATGTTAAAGGACGCACTAAATGGAATAATTACGTTTCTATCTAGGAAAATACCCAATAAGAAGCCAAATCCAACAATGTTTTTTTTTGTAAACTGTAAAAGTTGTTCATAATAGTGAGTCATCATGAATTAGTGTAAATAGGGAATATGGACGCGATATTTTCTTTTGCAAAAATGAAATACTTATTATCTCTAGTAAAAAATTTTAATAATGAAATTATTATTTCATTACTCATACTCGGAAAGTAGGCCTGAAGTTGCCTGAGGAGCGGGTTGAAAGCATTACTTTTCAGCCCTAGGGAGAATCGTTTTCAACTGACAGCTCAAATTCAAATTACAAAAAAAAACTTGTTGAACATTTCTATTGAACCATGTCCCAACTTTTCTATACAGCCAGTCAATTACAGCGCGATGTAAAATTGAAATAACAAAAAGATAAGTATTAACTAAAGATTATATTTTTAAATGAGTTTATTATTATTTATTTTTAACTATTTTAAAATAACATAGATTTGGGCAAAATATTTACCATTTTTTGCAATGATGAAAATGTAAAATAATGTCTGAATGTAAAAAACAAAAGAGGCGGGAAAGCGGCAGTCCGATCTTCATTTGTTTTTCGAATTGTAAAGTTTTGTTCATACTTTTTACATATAGCAGAGATTAGTATTAACACGATGAGTTCATCAGACTCAGATATGGATTTTTTCTTTAGCTAATTCGTGTTTTTATTTTTACTTTCCTTGTATTCGTTATGAAAAGCACAGTGTTTACCTCGAGTGAAAGACTTATTTAGTCCCTCGAACTATTGGCGCCCTCGCTGCGTTCGGGCGCCAAACGCCGTCTCAGGACTAAATCAGTTACTTTCACCCTGTGATAACAATGTTCTATTTAAATACCATCATCAGCGATGAAGTTATAAAGCTTCAAAGATTACAATTAGAAAGAGAAGTCCGATATGAACTTTGACGTCAAAGTCCATGACGCATAAACAGCTGCCATAGAAAACAGCGTTTTCGCGAGAAGGATTGATATATTTTTATAAAATAATTATATCTGGTTTGTTTTTCGAGTAATTTTGATTCTATTTTCACTTTTAGTATTATGTTTCATTATATTTTTAGATAAACTGTTCAGATAATAAATATTTTTTTCATGCATATTCCCTATTATTTAGTTTAATATTCGTTTTTTGAATTGTTGATTTTTCACTCCGGACGATCGTGATCGTCTTTCTACATCGTTCTCAAATATATATATTATGTTTGTATTATTTCCTCACGAATGAGTAACATATTGATTTATAAGAGTGTCCGTGGAGTTTCTTGCACGTTCTTGTCCATAGAGATCTAACCTTTGGAACGTGCAAATAGCTTCATCTCTTTTGACTGACCGACCTTGATAATTCAACAGTGCCTGTAAATAGTTTAATTGAAATAAATGGTTTAAGTTAGATTTATTGAATACTTACGCGTTAATTCTAGATATGTCTTGTGAGTGGATTTCGAATTTATCTTCATTTTTAAGGTACGTCATTGAGGCTTCGTAGATACCGCGGCCAGGGCCGACTACCACCTGAGAAAAGAAAAAAATGAAGAATAAATTTTGGGAGACAAACTTGGAACAACAGTTCTGAGAATGGAACTCGCGACCCGTAGCTCTGAAGTGCGTTTGGTCTCCCCCCTAAGGCTGCGTTTCCACAGGGATGACACAGTAGGGATGTGTTTGTTAAGAACCAATAGAATCGCTGGCGCTGAGCGAGGGTAGATAAATGAAGCGATAGTATTGGTTCTTAACAAACACAACACTACGCACCCTCGCACATCTCTGGAAACGCCTCCTAAAGGAGCAGTGTGTAGCGGCATCAATGCCGCCACAAGAATAACCAACGGAGAAAATCAACATCGCAACAAAAATAACCATAACGCCATCTATCCAACTAGCAGCAAACTACTACGTCGAAATTCTGCATCGCGCAATCAGAGTGCAATTTGAACATATACATCAGCCCCAATAACAGACATACATGCGATTTCAGCAATCACGGTCCATTTGCTATCATTTATTGAGGAGTTCCGTTGCCTATCTCCGAAGTTGTTAATCAAATCTTCACCATATTGAAATGGGCCTATACCGAGAAAATACTCTCCCAAAAATACCCAAATAATAAAGAATAATTTCAATCGCTTTTAATTCATAATATTGCACCTACCACTATTCTCTGCATCACCCAAAGGTTGACTGGTAGAGAATGCCTATGGCATTAAGTCCGCCTATGTACATTTGTGTGCTGAAGTATTAAATAAAATAATAAATCGCTTGAAGTGTGCCTACAAAATTTGAAGACATCCCTCTATTTCTCCACGATCCCATCATCAGATTCTGACCTGATGACCATGGGACCACTAGGGGTCTATCCTTTCAAACAAAAAAAGAATTTTCCAAATCGGTCCAGGCGACTTCGAGTAATCGGTGAACATACACAAAAAAAAAGATTCCGACGAATTGAGAACCTCCTCATTTTTGAAGTCGGTTAATAATAAAGAGGAAATATTTTTTTGTTTGTACCGAATAGGCTCCGAAACTACTCGACGGATTTAAACCATTTTTTTACCAATAGAAAGCTAAATTATCAGGAAGAAACTTTTTATCTACATCTACACTAATATTATAAAGAGGAAAGATTTGTTTGTTTGTTTGTTTGAAATGAATAGGCTCCGAAACTACTGGACCGATTAAAAAAATTCTTTCAGCAATGGATAGCTACATTATCAGGGAGTAACATAGGCTATATTTTATCCCCTTACTCCCACGGGAACGGGAACTACGCGGGTGAAACCGCGTGACGTCCACTAGTTTTCTATAAAAAAATTGAGATCTCTACGATATCATCTACTAAAACTGTTGAATACCACAAGTACACAGGTTAATTACACTGGTCAACAAGGAGTTTGCCACAAGGAATGTGCTTACTAATTTAGAATTACCTACTTACCCTCACAAAACCATATTTATTTTTCTTTGTTTAGGTCTAGTTTTTGTGTTACAGTTTCTACCAGTGACATCATTTTCCCTTTAGCTTGTAAATTCCAATTTTTTGTTTTTTCAGTAAAATAGCTATTTTTTCAGTTTACGGAGTTATTTTATTCGTTTAAAATGTGGAAGAAGTGTCCAAAAGGTTTTGACAAGTTCCTTTATATTTATGATGAAATTATTTTTAAAACTCAAAAAAGAAATACTGCACGATCAGTAAAAAAAAAATGTGAGTATTATTTTGGGTTTCTTGAATATAAAGGGATAGTTGAGTATTCTGACGTGCCATCTGCTGCACAATCAATCCTTTAACTTGATAATGTGCCTGTAAAAGAACCGCCTGAAAACTTCAGTTTTTACCTCAAAGCTCCATTTCAAAATCATATTACAAGAAAGCTGCATGTGTCTCCATAATTCTAATTTCAGTTCTATGATATAAAAACATGTTTTTAACATACTTAGTTAAAAATATTCTTGTGGCACATAAAAAGTGTTTTTTTGTTGACCAGTGTTATCGAGGAAGGCTATAGGTTATATATAACATCACGCTACGACCAATACAAGCGGTGCATTGTTGAAAAATGTGTCGCAGAAGAAGTTGCGTGGGTCAGCTAGTACATAATGAATGGCATAAGATCTCTACATAGTACAAAACAAAGTAAGTCACTTCCAGTCATCTGTCTGTCTGTCTCTGTACGCTTAGATCTTTTAACTAAACTACGCAATGGATTTCAATGGGCCTCATCTAGATAAAAATTAAAAAAAAACTGGCCAAGTGCGAGTCGGACTCGCGTGCAAAGGGTTCCGAACGAATTTAATTTTTTTAACATGTCATTTTGACACTACAGACTTCTAATAGGTTTTCCTGTAATCTTTAGGTAAAGATCTATTATCTCCATTTTTTTCAAAATTTTAGGCTCAGTAGTTTCGGAGATAAGGGGGGGAATGGTCATTTTTCGTCTAATTTCTTGAATAACTTCAAAACCATTTGTTTTAAAAATTATTAAAAAAATATAATTAAAACCCGCACAGTAAGCCCTTTCATTTGATATGTCACACGATATTGTTCAAAAAACTTTTTTTTTTAATTTTCTAGTTTGACCCCCAAAAGCGACCCCCATACCTACTAAAAATTTTATAATTTAGGTAACGCGTCCATGTTTGGGTCACAGAAGTCCATATGTGTACCAAATTTCAACAGAATCGGTCCAGTGAATCCGAAGAAAACTGGCTGTGATAGACGGACAGACAGACACCCGAGTGATCCTATAGGGGTTCCGTTTTTTTTTTCGGAACCCCTTAAAATATTGACGTGTAAAAGAGTTACTTGTAACCTATTTGCAAAAAAATGCGGGTTTCACAGAATTTCTTCCGGAAGGTTCTAATGTATTGTGCATTCATCATCTGCCTAGCCTTTTCCCAACTATAGATTCAGCTGAATACCAGTATTTTACGTGGAGCGGCTGCCTACCAGACCTCCACAACCGATTACTTGGGTAACACGGTACTTCTTGGCAAGACTACTGTATGATCTCTTGCTAGACCCTACATTACTTTTAGATGAGAGATGAATGGAATAAAAGGAGGTAAGTACTAGAACACTACTGTATTGTCCCATAAGTACTTAAAGGTAAAATGAGTTAATGGACTGATGGTGTGGCAAATGCAGTGAGTGACGCGGCCCTTGTTGGCTGTAACGAGAACGCCTGGCTGACTTTATAGCCCAACGCGAACTGAACTGTATTATGAGTTGAAATGTATGTGCGGCGTAAACTGCTGAATTGCATTATGTGCGGTTGCACCGTACAACTACAGTCAGTTTACTGGCTTCTGACAATCCGTGACGTCTGCCAAAGATCGCTGACTGATATGTATTGTGCATTATTATAAAAATTATAAATGGTGTAAAAAAGTCGATATTTTTCCAAGTGTCTAAGAAGCGATTTGTACTGCACATCCAGAACACATACTTCACCGATTTTGAAAATTCTTTTACCAATAGAAAGCCACGTTATTTGCGAGTGTCATAGACGATATATTAACCCGAAAAATATCGCCCATCGAAGTGGGCACGGGTCAGTTAGTAGTAAATAATTAAATACCTTTAACTGGTAGTTTTCCTTGGCTATGTTGATGTGGGCCCCGAACTTGCCAAGGTAGCCATCACTGTCCTTGTTCGAGACGAAAGACAGCATCTTACTGTTGGGCCTTTGACTCATCACCCACTGGACCTCTGTAAGTGTGCGAGGGATGCACTTTGACCTGAAAGATAATAAATCTACTATACTAATATTATAAAACTGAAGAGTTTCTTTGTTTGGTTGAACGCGCTTATCTCAAGAACTGCTGGTTCGAATTGAAACATTCTTTTGTTCCCGATTCCTGAGGTTGTCGTTTAACTGTCCGTTAACCACTAACCAACCAATGGCGTTCTGACAAAAAGCGTTAACGGACAGATAAACGACCGATAAAAACCTCACAAACCGGGCATTAGTTTGGGATAGCCCATTTTTTATTATTTTTTTTTATTTTATTTGTGATGGGTTTGCTTGACTCTAGTCTAGGTCAGAGATGACGGAGTCAAAGTCTACGATGGAGAGAGCTTACCCAGAAGGAGCCTGTGCACTCTAGCTTTGACGAGATTAGGGTTGTAAGCGTTTGGAAATACAGACGCAGGCAGAGTTCCACTCCTTTGCTGTGCGCATTATAAAAGACGTTTGGAAACGCTTAGTGCGAGTTGGTGGAATAGCAACAAGGTAGGGATGGTAAGATGCAGTGCGTCTGGATGTCCGATGGTAAAAGGGGGTCGGTGGGATGAGGTCGTGGAGTTCTTGGGCACACTCACCGAAGTACAATCTGTAGAAGACCGACAAGCAGGCAACCTTACGGCGATGAGCCGAGCTATGCAGCTTGACATCCACCATTTTTACGTCACCGATGAGCCTCTTAGCTCTGCGTTCCACCGAGTCAAGCGCGGCAAGCTGATACTTAGCTAAACCATCCCAAATGTGGCTAAAATACTCCATGCAGGATCGGACTTGCGTTTTATATAGGGTTAAAAGCTGTCCAGGCCTGAAGTATCGCTTCACCCTATTTAGGATGCCCAGCTTTTTGGCCGCGGTTTGGGCTTTGTACTCGATGGTGGCGCCGAAGTTGAGACTGGATGTCAACTCCATGCCTTAGAGTTTGGTCAAAACGACTCCTTTTTGCGGTAAAAAGACACGCCTGCGTTTTGGTGGCGTTAAAAGTGACCAGATTATCATCACCCCACTTGGAGACAAGGCTTAAGGTCAAATTTGTCCGCTCTACCATGGCCTCTCTCAAGGAACGAACTTCATCCCCGCCGGGCCCCAAAGTGTCAAGTGGTCGTTTTACTTAATAACACTTAACGGGCACAAACGGACCCTATGTAAGATTTATCGGCTAGAGTTTCTTCATCTGAAGTGCCAAGTGAAGTCACAAAGCTCTTTGGGCGGATACGATAAATTCGAAACTAAAATAAACTAAAGTGTTACTTCATTCCTTTATTAAAGACGGCACTTGATTATTTTAACACCAAAAGTCATTGTTCTATGGGGAAACAATTTTAATTTATCAAATCGATCTTGAAATTGTATAACTACTATTGTATTCATACAAGGTCCCCTCTCCATTACTTCCAGATCGAGTAACATGTTCCAATTATAAATCCCAGCAATAGAACCATTTAATTATGAGGAAAATCCAAACTTAATAGGCTCCCATTGGATACAATGGAAACGTGCCTTATATTTCATTGCAACAACCACGAAGATCAAAACAAAAAACTTGCACTTGGTGATACAGCAACAATTGAAAACGTCTTAGCAGAAGCTAATTTTTTAGAAAGCGTAAAACGGCAAATTAACAGTTTACACGATAGTCAGAGCACAAATTTCACAAGTACCCGCCTTAATAAAATTGACTCCAAAACTACAAAATGTTTATTTAAGAAAAAAGTTGATCGCTGTTGCCGATGTGGCAGCAAAAATCACTAAGATGATACTAGTTCCTGCCCTGCAATTAATGCAATTTGCATAAAATGTGGTTTCAAGGTCCATTACCAGAAAATACTGCAGAACAAGGGCCAACAAAATAGAAAAAGTGCTAACCTAGCAAAACAACAAACAGATAATTAAAGACAGTCAAATTAAAAAACCCAAACAAGAAAAACAATAGACTGTCAGGTAGATGGTATAAATATAAAATGTTCATTGATTCCGGTAGTACCTCTAATATTGTAAACAATAAAACTTGGGAACAAATGAAAAAATCATCCTCAAATAAAACAATCATGGGTTATCGTGCTTAACATCCACTTAAAGTGTTGGGTTGTTTTGATGCACAGATTAAATCTAGTTCAAAATCATTACTTGCAAAATTTTATGTCATAGAAAATGGGTCAAGGAATCTTTTGGGTAAAACCAAAAACTGCCATCTCCATAAATGTGCTAAAATTGGTTTCAATCTGAATTCTATTGACGATAATCCATTTCCAAATTCAATAGGATATCAAAGATATCCTGTGAGAGATTACAATAGATAAAACAATTCCTCCAGTTTGTCAGCATTTTCGACGAGTTCCATTCCTTTGGAATCAAAGATAAATAAAAATTTGATGAACTGTTTAAGTGGACATCATTAGACCTGTAAATAAACCATATTTTTGGGTTTCTCCAATGGTACCGGTTCAAAACCCTGATATTTGTATATGTTTAGACGTGCGTGCCGCCAACAAAGCCATCATTAGAGAAAATTATCCTTGAACTAAGAACATGACGCAAGACTTAAAAACGCATTAACAGTGCTAAAAGAAAACGTATTACTTAATAAAAATGAATGTGTTTTCAATTAAAAACTGTTACATTTTGAGCCACGAGCTTTCACCGTCAGGCATTAAACCACTTTATAAGTACATCAAAGTAATCGAGAACGGTGCTCTAAAAGAATTTAGAGCACCTGAAACCATCAAAGAAAACCCTAACTGAATCCATTGCACTTTGACAAAAAGTCCAAAAAATGCCAATATCACGGCATATTGGCAAAAATAACAAATGATTGCATGTGATGAATTAAAAAATGTCTCTCTAAAATTCCTACCTTTCAAAGTTATTGCAGATGCAAGCTCTGTTGGGTTAGGAGCGGTTCTTATTCAGTATGATAACACTTCCTTTGGAAATAAGAGTCCAACAGACTGTAGTTGAAAAACGATATTTTCAGACCGAAAAGAGGCATTAGCTTTGGTATGGGTAATAAAACACTTCCTCATGTACCAATATGGAAAAAGAAATATCCCAGACCAATAAGCCTTTAAAAGTTTTTTTGGCACAAAATCGAAACCTTGCGCGCGAATCGAGCGTTAGGTTCCCCGCTTACATTCATAGAATTATAAAGTCAGTAATTAACCAGGTTTATAAATATAAACCAGCTAAATCAAACATAGCAGACCCTTTATCTCGTCTGTGCACAAGTACCAACAAACAAAAAAAATCCACTTGAAAATTAATATTCTGTTAACCAAGTTCAACATGTGCGACCCGTGGTATTATCGCTTAAAACAATTAATGAAACATCTAATAATGATAATGAGTTTCAATTAAATAAAGACGCTTTAATGAATAATGTTTGGGATACTTCAATAATAATCAACTACAAATTATTTGAACATGAACTTTGGTTGCATCTTATTAAGGGTAAACAAATTAGTGATACCCACTATGTTGAAAAAACTAGTATTAGAAGCAGCAAACGAAAGTCATCCAGGCATTGTCAATATGAAAACTAGATTACGCACACGGGTATGGTGGCCAAAAATAGACAAAGACGCCGAAAATACGGTAAAAACTGTAAAGGATGTACTTTAGTCTCAGGCCCAAATCCCCCAGTACCGATGAAAAGGCGTGAACTTCCTTCGAAAGCATGGGTATTGATATTTCAGGTCCACTGCCAAGTGGAAATTATATCTTCGTGATTATCGACTATTACAGTCGATACAAAGAAATCGAAATCATGAAATCTATCTCTTTACAGGATACAATAAAAGTATTAAAAATATATTTTCACGAACCGGAAATCCTGCTAGTATTACAGCAGATAATGGCAGATAATTCACTAGTCAGGAATTTAAATCGTTCTGTATGAACAAGGAATTACACCTTTCAATACAATCCCGTACTTGGCCTCAGCAAAAACGCGAGGTCGAGAGGCAAATAGAGACATCCTTAAACGGCTCAGAATCAGCCAATGCGATGATTTGTTATAATATTTAATCATGTATAACAATACACCTCATCCCTCCACTGGAAAATCTCCATCCGAGCTATTTTATGGAAGAAAGTTCAGAGATAAATTATCTTTTTAACAGACCTCGAAAATATCTACGACGATTCAGAGGTCAGAGACAAAGACAAGAAAAAAAGGAGAAAATCAAATTAAACGAAGGCAGAATAAGACTAGCTACAGGTAGAGAATTAGAAATTGGTAAAAAACAATTGTCGTCAGCATACCCTAAGGTATCGGGTTTAAGCAGATCATTAATATGCAGCAAGAACATTGTCGCCGAAAGCACCGACCCCTGAGGAACCCCGGCATTAATATCGAGCAGTCTAGACGGATAGACCGATCTCTCAGGAAATCCGCGATCCAATCAACACAATCCGGGGGGCAGACCGAAGGAAGGAAGCTTACTAATAAGGCTATCGTGCCAGACCCTGTCGAAGGCCTTTGAGATGTCAAGGGAGACCGCTAGTGCCTCCCCGTGCCTCTCTATGGCCTCACACCCGATGTGAATGGCATACGCTAGAAGATCCCCAGTTGACCGATTTCGGCGGAACCGTATTGTCGGTCACTAAGGTTATCATTCGCTTCTAGGTATGCCAGGAGCTAACGATTCAGCAAACGTCCATACTCTTTCAGAGTATGTACTATAATTCGACGGGTCGGCTCGACTACCCTTCTTGGGCACGGGCTGCACGTTGGCTTGCTTCCAAGCCTTCGGCAATTTTTCAGTCTCAAATGAAAGGCGAAATAGGCGTATCAAGATCGGAGACAACTCAGGCGCAGAAGTCTTGAGAACAATTGCCGGTATCCCGTCGGAGCCACTAGCCTTGTTCACGTCTAGGTTACGCAGTACCCTACGGACGTCCTTCTGACGAATGCGAATGTTCGACATACTGGACTCGCATCCACCAGGAGAAGCAGGGGGCTCCGCGCCACCAGGATCCAGACGTGAAGATTCCGCAAACAAAGAAGCAAACAAGTTCGCTTTCTCCTCAGCGGAGTGGGCCAGCGTCCCGTCAGGTCTCAGCAGTGGTGGTGGAGGGGCGGCAGAAGTTCGATTCGACCGACTTAGCCAGGGACCAAAAAGCCTTACTACCTGCTGGGTACGAAGCAAGTTCCTATTCGGCTAATGTGGTCAAACCGAGCCCTCCGCAACACCTTCTTGCAGGACTTGGTAGCCCTCAAAGGCTCGCTTCTTCTGACTCACGTCATTTGCTTTGCGCGTACGAGTGTCGACCCACGCTAGGTACGCCGCGTGCTTAAGCACATCAGCGCGATTGCACTCTGCACCAAACCATGGACGAGTTTCTCCAGACATTGTTATGTCAGACAACGGAATGTAGTACTCCATTCCCCTCCGCAACACATCCGTCACAGCGTCCGCGCACGACGAAGCATCAGTTGAAGAAAAGCAAGTAGGCTGCCAAGGGTAACATGCGAAGAATGATCGCATGCCATCCCAATCTGCTGACCTGTATAGCCATACCCAACGCCATAACAACGTTGCCCCACACTAGGAACTTCTCCTGTATCGTGGGCGCATTCACAAAACATACAAAGTCACGTACCATCGGTGCGCTTGCCAAATCTCATATGTGTTTTTCATTAAGTTGACAAGGGAGACAATAATCTGTTTTATTTAATGATTAATTGACCAATTCATAATTTCAAAATACCGTATAAACTGAGATACAAGTGAAAATTATAAAATGTACTTTTAATGTACTTGATTTTTAAGGATATTTAGTAACAAGAAAATATCATAGAATTGCACATATCAGATTTGTCAAGCGCACCGGCTATACACAAACAGGCACATTGTTGATGGCAACATTGTTAGCTTCCTGTAGATTCAACTGTTTAATTCTTATAGCGAGTTCTGCGAACCCCGCGCCGTGAGTTGCCCCTTTGTTTTCCCGCCATAAAGGAAACGCTACAAAATTTCTAGGAATCATTATTGACTCTAAATTGAACTGGAAGCTACACATCGAATACCTTAGTAAACTGCTGAGCTCCTCTGCGTACGCCTTAGATAAACTGGCCTAGGCCTTAGTAACGGCTTATCATGGTTCAGTAGCATCGTTATTGCGCTATGGTATTATATTTTGAAGGAATTTCACGCATAAAGCAATTAGCGTTTAAAGCCCAAAATCGCCTGATGCCCACCCCAGGATGTTGGGGGACCGTTTCCACCACTTAGGTTTGCTATTTGATGATTTCCCATCCTATTAAAAAAAAACCCCAATGATTTATAAATGCCAGCCGGGACCCACGTCTTAACGTGCTTTCCGAGGTACGCAGGAGTCTTGTTGTGTCAAGATGGTCACCCGTCTACAGACCGACCTCTGCAAGCGTTGCTTAACCCTTTTTTTTTTAAGGATGGGAACTCATCGAATGACTCCTCCCGCTCTGGGTGAAGCAGAAGGGAGTGTCAGACTCTTACTGACTAAAACCCATCCGTATTCCTCCTAATGCCCTTTGCGTTCCAGGGCCGCGGTGACTCTTTCGAATAAATCTCGCAACCCCGGCAGGCATTGGCCCTAGCGGGCCACGTCTTTAATGCTGACAGCTCTTTGAGGCGCGCGTGGAACACAGCGCGCCGTCGACCCGGGCCTGGTTCTGACCAGACGGCGAGCCACCCAATGCTCGCCGTCCGCAGGCCCGCGCCTACGGTGGCCGAGAATCGCCCTGCGACTCCCGACGCCCGGGGCGTGTTCTTCTGTTGCGGCGGCTGGGGCGTGAGGTTTCCCTCTCTCTCACGCATTCGGCTTCCTCCTTCGCTAGCATTACTGCTTCGCAGAAGGAGGTGACCGCTTCCCAAGTCTCCTCGCTCCGGACCATGGCTAGAAACAGGGCCGACCGCGACAGGTGGCCGCCGCCGATTGCCTCGACGAGGACACGGCGGTGCTCCGCCCAAGCAGGGCAGACCTCCACCGTAGCTCCACCGTGTCCTCCGGGCGATCCTTGCAGTGTTGACATCCGGGCGTATCCTCCCGCCGTATTAGAAACAGGTATCTCCCGAAACAAAGCGTTGCTTAACCATGAAGATCAACACGTGCTGCTATTATTATTTAGCCACGAGCTCTTCAAAGTAACATTATGATACAAGTAATAAAAAGAAAATTTAGTCATTACCTTTGTTCTTCCGTCAGTTCATTGAGATAGTTGACGAACGCCTTAGCAGTCTTTTGAACCATTTCGCTGTCGGTGACATTCTTCCAGTTGACGCATGCGCACCAGTGAGGCTCTATACCTGCTTCGCTGCAAGACCTGTTCTTAGGAATCTGAAAAATAAGGCAGAAAAGTTTAGGTACCTACTTTAATAACTTACAGAAAGAAAAGAAAGAAAAGTAGTTTATCTCTCCCGCACTTCCGATTATAGACATACTAGCTTTCGCCCGCGACTTCGTTCGCGCATATCGTTTTTTCCCGTTTCCGTAGGAATTTCGGGAAATCCTCTCTTAGTGCTTCTCTATGGAGTGTAGTCAACTCAAACAAGTCGTTTTTAAAGCAGTCTGATACAGATGATTGCATCAGATCTGTGCTTGAACTGCAGACTGCTTGAAAAGCGACTAGTTTGGAACTTTTTAGTTGTTCTTAGCGGTCGAGTTTAGTCAATTTTTTTACTCGTTCGAATCCTGTCCTCGAGCCCTTTATATTGATAACCCAGTCGATAAGTTTTGAAGAAAAAAATTTTGAAGACATGTATTATGGTGCTAAAATTCGTTCATTTTATCTATGCTAATATATAAAGACGAAGAGTTTGTTTGTTTGCTTGAACGCGTTAATCTCAGGAAATACTGGTCCGATTTGAAAAATTCTTTCAGTGTTTGATAGCCCATTTATTGAGGAAGGCTATAGGCTATATATGATCACGCTAAGACCAACAGGATCGGAGCAGTAGTGAAAATTGTGACGCAGACGAAATTGCGCGGGTCAGCTAGTTTTTAATATTCCCAGTGTCACTTTCACAATCAAGACGAATCTAGCGACACCTCTCAAGCTAAAATCCATCAAGCCGCTTAGGCTACAGAGCGTGCCAAAGAAGTATACATACACTCGGAAAAAACATAACCCTCCTTCTGGCGCAGTGGGTCAAAAGCATGATTATGATTTCGTGCAAACTCATGAAATTTTTATCAAACGCGGACGAAGTCGCAGGAAACAGCTAAACATATTAATAGTTATTTATGCCATTGGTAACTTATTAATAACTAGCTGACCCGTGCAACTTCGTTTGCGTCACAATTTTCATTACTGCTTCGCTCCTATTAGTCTTAGCGTGATGATATATAGCCTATAGCCTTCCTCGATAAATGGGCTATCTAACACTGAAAGAATTTTTCAAATCGGACCAGCAGTTCCTGAGATTAGCGCGTTCTAGCAAACAAATAAACAAACAAACTCTTCAGCTTTACATATTAGTATAGATTGTTTATGATATAGGTACCTTACTTGTCTTGAAGTGATCGCGGGAATCTCCACTTAAAAACCGGCCAAGTGCGAGTCGGACTTGCCCACCGAGGATTCCGTACAAATTTGTAGCTACTAATTACTTTAAATAAAGACATTTATTTATTATTTTCCTATACTTGTATTATAAGACGGTATTACTAGCCAAATTTTCTGGTTCTAGGTCAACGGGAAAAATACCCTGTACATTTTGATTCCCTTGCTCCCAAGGGAATCAGTCAGGGTATGAGTTCAGCTTATATTTATCTCGACTGCAAGTAGTGCTCTCTACAGATTTTATCAGACAAAACGAGGATCAAACAAACAGATTACCATGGCGCAGATGTGAAAAAAAATCTAGATGTACTGTTCTAGTATTACTAGCCTAATGCGACGATACGACAAAAATGTCGCCCGAGACACCGACACGAAAAAAATTGCGATAACGCTTGACAGAGAAACGAATGATATATTCTATCGCGTTTGAATTGCGATAACGCTTGACAGAGAAACGAATGATATATTCTATCGCGTTTGAATTCGATAACGCTTGACAGAGAAACGAATGATATATTCTATCGCGTGTAATTCGATAACGTTCGACAGAGAAACGAATGATATATTCTATCGCGTTTGAATTCAATAACGCTTGACAGAGAAACGAATGATATATTCTATCGCGTTTGAATTCGATAACGCTTGACAGAGAAACGAATGATATATTCTATCGCGTTTGAATTCGATAACGCTTGACAGAGAAACGAAAGATATATTCTATCGCGTTTGAATTCGCCGCTAGATGCGCTAGTGTCGCGTGAGGTTTTAAATGTCAAATTTCACTGTTGGCTATTGACGCGGAGTTTATTTACTTATTTGTTTTGGTTTTGATTTTTTATTTATTTTCCTTTCAACTTTGTTCACATGCGCGTAATAACAACTTTAATGCTATAATTAAGAACCTTACTCGACAGTGGCGCCAACTGGTGAGTACAAAAACGGTAGCCCTCATTTTGTCTATGTTCAAACGCAAACTCCACTTTATGTGAGTTTTTGAGGAACGTTTTTATTCCTCGCGTAAAGGCAAATTTTTATGAAAACTAAAACTGAACCATTGGATTTTTGAAAACTAGCTAGGTATCCTCGAACTTTTGGAAATGGTCGTCCACGCCCACTTGAAAAAATAATTAGGTATTGGAGCGTAATCTCCGGAATCACTGCACATTAGATTCGAAAAAGTCTTCTACTAAACGAAATGTAGATTATTTGGTATAAAAAAGCCGGAGAGGACTGCTAGTAAATAAAAAAACCGGCCACGAAGGGTTCCGTACCATGAACCGAAAAAAATACACGATTCTTGTATGGGAGCCCCTTTTAATTTATAATTTAATTTTTATTATTTTTATTATACAGGGTTATTTGTAAAACACCAGCAACCTCTTAGGCAGTGAAAGTACACATGATTATGAACAACTTTTACTTTGAGAAAACTCCGAAAACTCGAAAAAAATATCAGCTGTTTCATACAAAATGCAATATTTAGCCAATGAAAATGTATGAAACAGCTGATATTTTTTTCGAGTATTATAGCGGCAACAGAAACACACACTCTATGAAAATTGTCTACCTATTAAGGTTCTTGAGATACAGCCCGCTGACAGACGGACGGACGGAGAGCGGAGGCTTGGCAATAGGGTCCTGCTAGTTACCCTTTGGGTACGGAATGCTAAAAAGGAAAAAAAAATACTTACAGGTTCCAACAAAGACATTGCTCTCGGGAAATCAGCGCCTTTTACTTTGAATGGGTTCATATGTTCTGACCAATCCAGTACATCCAGTATAGTGGCATGAATATCGTGGGGTGTGGTCAGTAGGTTCGCATTGGCCTCTAACACTGCCTGCACATGTGGACGCATACGTTTCAACTTTTCTGGCAAACGAATGCTCATAAAAGGCAGTCGTTCTTCTAATTTTCCTTGCAATGTGTTCCGGACTGTGGCGAACCTGTAAAAAAACAATGCCTATGTAATTCTTTTTTTTCAACATTCTTACGAGGAAACACGGACTTTGTATGTAAAAAGTCATAATTCGAGGTTTAGCTCTCGCCTGTTGCCTCCTCCAATATTCCTCCAATGGTCCTAATCTGATCTTTTAGTACTAAATAATTTATGATTGTTTTTTTTTTTTGTTATTTAATTGAATTTCTAATTTAAATTAATTAATATTCTTCTTGTAAATTATTTAATTTTATTTTTGTCATTTTTTATTAATTTTTAATTGCGATTAATTTGAATTTATTATTGAAATTTATTTGATTTTATTATTTTCATAATTTATTTTAAAACAGTAATTAATTTAAATGTATTATTGAAATTTGTTTGATTTTATTATTGTCATTATTTTATTTTATTGTTGTCATTGATTTGCATTTATTATTTAATTTTATTTAATTTCATAATTTTTATTGTATTTTCTTGTTGTTTTCTTTTATCATATTTTTGATTCTGTGATTGTAGTCTTAACTTAATGTTACTTATGGTTATTTGCTACATTTATGTGAATGATTTTATTGTAACTTTAATTGTTCTTTGAAGCGCGTAATTAATATTTTCCCCGTTTTCTGTGAATAACGCCGTTGATTGCATAATTGTTTTATTAAATATATATATTAGATATTAGATTTATATTATATATTAGATACATTTTTTGTATTCTATATTATGTAATTGTTAGTTTGTCCTAATAAATAAAAATAAAAAATAAAAATATTGGACCAATTGAAAAGATATTTCATAAACTGAATTAAAAGGATGTACACCGTTAAATTTTGATCGTTTTATTCCCGTGGAGGGTCGATACGGTACATGAAACACTGTCGATTTGTAAAGATAAAATAAAAAAATACAATACATTTTTCTAAATCTCGAATTAATATACGCATGTACGAAATTAATTTCTTTAGGTAAACGAGTCAATGACCTTTTAGGTAGTTGTCGGTCGTTGCGTACTAACTACCTACAGTTCATTGAACTCGTCCCGCTGACGTTTACTTAAAGAAATTAATTTCATACATGCGTAAATTAATTCGAGTTTAAAAAAAGTACTTTATTTTTTAATTTTATCTTTACATAGTGATAGTGTTTCATGTAGCGAATCGACCCTCCACGGGATTAAAACGATCAAAATTTAACGGTGTATACTATGTCCCTATGTTTTCTTTTTTGATGATATATTAACCGTATAAGCACTAGAAACCTCAAAAAGTGCTCAAAACTGTCCGATAAACCGCTATCAACAGACTTTGAAGATTAATGAAAAAAGAAAAACATAGGGAACATTGCGTTACGGTGTGCGTAGGCACTAAATGGTTTAATTAAAGGAAGTAATCAATTCTTGAGTGTTTTGAATAATTATTTGAATAGATAATTTTGCAAGATATAGCTGGGAAACATTCACGCATATTTTCATGGATCGAGAAATTATTTAATTCAGACGTTATAACGATTGCACCCTAATTACGTAACACAATGTGAAAATAGGGAAAGTGCACGGCGTTGACAATGCCATCTAGTGTCGCATATTCAAAACTTTAAGGTTCATAATACTTGACATTGACGCTTCTGTGCTGCCACCTGCGGTTCCTGCAAGCTCAGTTTAGGGGAACGTGCGCGAAGTAGACTGTGCCATCTAGCGTTGCAATTTCGAAACTTATAGGTACAATTTACTTGACAATGACACTTTTGTGCTACTTATACATAGTTCCTGCACGTTCAAACTGCGCATTTATACCACGTGCATTATTCGCCCGATCATGACTTATGCGTGTGCTACATTCGCCCATGCAAAATCATCCCGGATCCATAGGATGCAAGCCCTCCAGAACCGTTTTCTCCGAAAGGCCACGAGTGCTCCGTGGTTCATTAGGAATGACCGACTTCATGTCGACCACAAAGTCCCGACCATCAAGCAGTTCATGAAACGCCTTACAAAGCGTTTATTGAACTAAGTGATTTGCTTAGCTGTTTAGGTTGTCACTTAGACCATTGATTTAACGGCGCCATTCTATCCTATATGGTTCTCATATGATTTGACCAGAACGAACCAGTACCAGTATGGTCGGCCGGGGTGCGGAATCTGTTTGAAAGAGTCACCGCGGCCCTGGAACGCAAAGGGCATTAGTAGGAACACGGATGGGTTTTAGTCAGTAAGAGTCTGACACTCCCTTCTGCTTCACCCAGAGCGGGAGGAGTCATTTGATGATTTCCCTTCCTTAAAAAAAACCAGTATGGTAGTTCGGACCAGTATGGACGTTAAAAGCGACTGACCTTTTTTGTTTCTTCTCAGGGTATTCCGATAGGAATCACCGGCCTTATCTAGTTAATACCCTTTCATATAAAAAAAGATTCATCGAAATCGGTTCATAAACGACGAAGTTATCCGCGAACACACATAAAAAAATATACGCAGTCGAATTATGAACCTCCTCCTTTTTTTGAAGTCTATTAAAAATAAAGAATGACAGCTAAAAGCGTCAGTTTTAATTTACATTATAAAATTAATATTACGCCGGATTCTAAGAAATCGTCAACTAACTCTTATTTGATGTCAAAGTTTGACATGTCTTTATGCCAGGACCAATAGTTCCACAACTTCAAATTCTTAATTTAAATAGCGAGGCAGAGTCAGTAAAAAAATAGCTAATCTGAAAGGACTTGGTGTCAAGTCAGATTAACAATACAATGTACTTTATTACTAAGTACATACGAAAGTATTGAGTGGGGAATGCGGGGCAGTCCCTATTTGTTTGTTTACACATGTAATGGAAGCCGTAATCAGCTATGTCGCAGGCAAGTTGTGAATTAGTGCGGACTTCTAATATCTAGGATTTTAGATTGGGCGTTTTACTACTAACCAGTTGACGCCCGCGACTTCACCCGCGTAGATGTCGATTATTGCGGTTCAAATTACCCCTCTACTTTCTCCCCTTTTTTAAGGATGGGGAAATCATCAAATGTCTCCTCCGAGCGGAAGGGAGTGTCAGGCTTACTGACTAAAACCCACCCGTGTTATTTCAATTGCCTTTTACGTCCGCAGTAATTATTTCGAAACAGCAATTTTAAAAAATCGTTTCTTAGGCTGCGGACACGAACTCAGCGGCGCGGCGGGCGGCGCGGCAAGTTACATTATACATCTCTGCATTTGACGCGACCAGCGCTGCAGTGGCGCGTTCAAATGCAGAGATGTACTCGTATAATGTAACTTGCCGCGACGCTGACCTCGTGTCCGCGGCCTTAGGGGATTCTTACGTTATAAAACAAAACAGATATTCCAAATTACAGCAGGCTGTGCGTTGATAGTCAGTCAGAACAAACGATTTTATAAGCATACTAACGTCTGCCCATTGCTTTGCGCAGGTGAAATGTATTTTTTTCTCCCACGATAAAAAGTATCATATGTCCTCAAATGAATAGCCTAACACATGGGTATATGTTCGTCCCAATCCGCTCAGCCATTGAGGCAAGATGGATTGACAAATAGGTAGGTAACTAGGTACCTATTGTAGTCTGCCACCCCATATCTGTTTTAAGAGCGGCCAACCCGTCATACTTTTCATACAAACGCTCGTACATGATTATGCCGTTGTAACAAATCTATCTTTGAACTAATATGTATCTTGTACCTTCATCTAGGGTATCAAAGCAAAAATAAAAATTTGGAGAAACAAATAAGGTATTCTCAAAAAAATCGGCTATTTTGCACAAATTTTACCTGATATTTGTCCGTTCATAATATACACATTAATTGTAAAAGTAAAGAAAACATCATGCTCGCGTTGACGATAGACGGACCAGGGGGGCTACTCTCTAAGCCCGAAGTCCGCAGTTTCGGGCTTAGTTGCGAGCGTAGTCTCTATATCTCCATATCACCTACGGACTTACGAATGGTCCCATACCCGAACTAAGAATGGATGACAACACGATTTGACAGTGACTATTAAATCGTGTTGTCATTAATTCTTAGTGTTTAGGTGTTACGGAGTAAAATACGCCCGCAACTAAGCCCGAAACTGCGGACTTAGAGAGTAACCCCCCGGAAGGGCCCTCTTAAGAGGAAATGCGGGTGGAGACACTTATGAGTAAAAAGTCATCATTCGAGGTTTGCCTCTCGCCTGTTTCCTCCTCCAATATTGGACCGATTTAAAAGATATTTTATACAAGTGAATAAGAAGGATTTACTGTGCCCCTATGTTTTTATACAAGTGAATAAGAAGGATTTATACTGTGCCCCTATGTTTTTATACAAGTGAATAAGAAGGATTTATACTGTGCCCCTATGTTTTTATACAAGTGAATAAGAAGGATTTATACTGTGCCCCTATGTTCTTATACAAGTGAATAAGAAGGATTTATACTGTGCCCCTATGTTTTTATACAAGTGAATAAGAAGGATCTATACTGTGCCCCTATGTTTTTATACAAGTGAATAAGAAGGATCTATACTGTGCCCCTATGTTTTTATACAAGTGAATAAGAAGGATTTATACTGTGCCCCTATGTTTTTATACAAGTGAATAAGAAGGATCTATACTGTGCCCCTATGTTTTTATACAAGTGAATAAGAAGGATTTATACTGTGCCCCTATGTTTTTATACAAGTGAATAAGAAGGATCTATACTGTGCCCCTATGTTTTTATACAAGTGAATAAGAAGGATCTATACTGTGCCCCTATGTTTTTATACAAGTGAATAAGAAGGATTTATACTGTGCCCCTATGTTTTTCTTGAAAGTAAAAAAAGAAACAGTTTTAAGCAAAGTAAGGTAGTTGCTGGCGTCGCGTCGAATGTGTGATTGAACTAAAATAAACGCTACCAACTGCTTGAAAAGTGTTTTTGGACCTTTTTAGCCGTTTTTTTGCAGTTAAGTTTTATGAAATTAAAAAAAAAGTCAGTATGTTTTAGGGTTCCGAACATCCGTAAAAACCCAGAACCCTTATAGGATTACTCGGGTGTCTGTCTGTTTGTCGCACCCAGTTTTCTCTGGATCTACTGGACTGATTCTGTTGAAATTTGGTATGGTTTGGTTTTACAGTAAAAAAAAAAAAAATTCACTGGTAGATAGCTGATGTTATAAGGAGTGTTTTAGACGTTACGTTTATCTGTACAAATATTATAAAGAGGTAAAGTTTGTGAGGTTGTAGGGGGTAATTTCTGGATCTACTGAACCGATTTTGATTTTTTTTACCAATAGCTAAACCACGTTATTTGTGACCGTCATAGGCATATAAACGTCATAGGATATTAACTCGAAAAATACCTCCCAAAGAAGTGGGCACGGCTCAGCTAGTTTTAGACGAAGGATTAGATTTCGTTAAAAAAAATAAAATTAAAATAAAAACAGTTTTCACTAAGCTTGTAATAAGTTTTAAGACAAAAGTTGGAGCGTCTATTTTGGTATTTGACTGCAGCAATCATTTGATATAAATATAAGAGAAGGTACTGCAGCAAATTAGTTATCGTCTCTATACACATCTGATAAATCAACTGCAAGTGCGGTCGTCCTGTTATTGTGTTTCGAGTAAGACAAAGAAGAATAAACTGTGAGTAATTGAATTTAATATTATAGAAACTATTTATTTTCTTCACCATACAAGTTACAGAAAAGATAGATGAAGAAAACATTACATAGGGTGACACACTGGGCGGCCTTATCGCTAAAAGTGATCTTTTTAATGTAATTTTTTTTGTTGTTTTTCTCGGCTGTTGGGTTTTTTGAAAAACGGAACTCTTGTAGGACCCCTTGTGTGTCTGTCTGTCATAGCCAATTTTGAATATGGGGTACAAACAAGAAAATCAGTTTCAAACCAGACCGTGTGACATATCAAATGAAAGGGCTTAAAATATATTTGAAATGAAAACGACCTCTCCGAAACTGATTGTTTTTTTTACGATTTTGTAAAATTTTAGTATCGAAGTATATATTTTTTTTCTAAAACGCAACTCATGGTTGTTTTTGTTTCATTAGCTGTAGAGTAAGAAAAACAATATGAAGTAAAAAAATTATTGCTTATTACAAATTTTTCATTAAATAAGCAATAAAAAATTAAATCAAAACCTTTTTATTTTTAAGAACAAAATAAATAATGATAAAAAAATAATGGTTCCTTAATACTAATTATATGAGTTAGGTTTATGAGCACCAAAAAATTTCTTAAGGAATTTTTTTTTTAAAACAATTATGCATCATTTGCATCAAAGATTCCAAAAAAAAAAAAACAATTATCTTATAAACAACGCATTTTTTTATAACATTTTTTTTAAATAAGTAATGTAATATAAAAATATAAAAAAAAACATTTTCATGTCACTTTGGATACTACAAAAACGAATCATTAAAATATTTAAGAAAAATATAATGATTAATTCAAGTTTTTAATTTTTAAACTACGTAAATTGTTAGAAAAAAAATCTAAATATTTTTTTTCCAACGGGGAAATATTCTGAAGTCTTTTAAGAATAGCTCCATTGGAAGAAATAAAATCTCAGATTTATAGTTTAACAATGATCACATTTGCAATGTTTATGTTCAATCAGATTAAAATTGATAATTAACTGTTGCATAACTAATTGAAAAATCGCGATAAAAACAAAATGCCGGCGGATTATTGTGCATTGATCTATCTAGTAATTGCCTGTTTTTTTTTTCATTCCTTTATTTTGATATTTAATATGTAAAAATCAATTTTATTGTTAAAGTGGCCGAAGCGGGCGTGGCTTGCGAAAGCCAGAGTACCCGTTTTCGGTGGTATTTTCACCCCTCTGGGAAAGTTATAAATATTGGTTCTACAGTTCCGAGAGTCAAGGCTTTTTTTTTAGGAAATTTCATCTTCTTTTCGAATCTTTCTTCAGATTTCAAAAATATTGATCAGATTTTAAGATATTTATTATTATTATAATTTTTCTCTTTATTTTTTATCCTTACATACTAATTTACATTTTTAAATATTTCTTAAAAACAACACATTATAAAAAAAACATTTAAAAATATAAAATATAGTAGTCCGCCGGTGTCGGGAGCAGGGTCCAAGCTACCGGTGGTTAGGGCTCCAGAGAAAGGAACCTCCTCACAATACGAGCCGTATCGAGGAGTACTGCCTTCTGTATCAGGCCCTTTATCCAACCGCGTAACGCCAGCTTCGACAGATGGTCGTCGAAGCTTTTGGCTATCAGGCCATTGGCCGTAACGACTATCGGCACAATGACAGCTGAGTCCACATTCCACATGTCGACAACCTCGTGAGCTAAGTCGAGATACTTTATTTGCTTCTCTTTCTCAGCCTTCACGAGGTTCTCGTCATGCGGGATGGTAACATCAATTATCATTGTGCGGCGCGCTAATCGGTCTATCACCACTATATCAGGCTTATTGGCTACAATAGTCCTATCAGTGATGATAGACCGATCCCAGTACAACGTGACATGGTCATTTTCGAGAACTGGGTCGGGCACATACTTGTAATATGGTACCTCAGAATCCACAAGTTTGTATTTCAAAGCAAGTTGCTGATGGATAATCCTGGCCACTTGGTTGTGCCTGTGCAAGTACTCGCCGTTAGCCAGACGAGAACAACCGGAGATAATATGTCTGATGGACTCACCCGGACGGTGGCATGCCCGACACACGTCAACTGTCCCGTCCTTCATTATATGCCTCCGGTAGTTATTCGTCAAGATAACTTCGTCCATAATCGCACAGACAAAACCTTCAGTTTCCCCGAAGAGATCACTGAAACGTAGCCAGGCCACGGACGCTAAAAAATCTACATCGGACCCATGAAGAGCCCGATAGAAGCGCCCGTGAAGCTCCTTGCCTTTCCATACCTCCATGCGGTCATCTGTGGTAAGTATCACAGGTTTGCGCCAGTTCTCTTTAGCCATGGACAAATAATTAATTAATAATTTTATTATAATTATTAATACGTTTATTTCAGATTATGATATCCATACAAAGTTTAAATATTAATTATCATAAGAAAATAAACAAATATTTAATACAAAAAAAGAAAAATCAATAAAATCAACAAAAAAATAAACAAAAGAAAAATTAAAAGTCAAAATAAAATAACAATACTCAAAATAATCAATAAAATCACAATAATCAAAATACAAACAGAAAAATTAAAATAAAATCATCAGTCAAGTTAACAAAAATCAGTTGTCGAGCCAGACACGTCACCATCCTTCCTGTCATCTTCCCCTAGACACCGGCAAACCCTTGCGCTAGTTTGCCGACCTCTAGCGGCCCAACATGATACTCATCCATCTTTGTTGGATTGGGCAATCAGCACGTGAAGCAATCATCTTCATATTTGCAAAAGACCAAGAAGATAAGCTGACCAAAAAAGCACTTGTTGACTAGACTATATAAGAAGTCTGTAGTGTTAAAATAACATGTTAAAAAAAATAAATTGGTTCGGAACCCTTTGCACGCGAGTCCGACTCGCACTTGGCCAGTTTTTTATTCATATCAATCACTCCTCACACAATCCATCTATGTTTTCTTTGGCCTCGCTCTACCTTTTTTTTTTTTTTGTTTTTTTTTTTTTTGACGGTGGCCACTCGCAGTTACGAACCTGGGAAGGTTGCAACTACTTAACCGGACTTGCCTGTGTGGGCCTCAAGTGAATTAGTTTTAAGTTGCCTCGCTCTACCTCTCCATCCATCAACATTTATAGCTACTAGACTTTACAAATGACTCCTTCCGGTCTGGGCGAAGCGGAAGGGAGTGTGGAACTCTTATTGGCTAAAACCCATACGTGTACCTCTTGACGCCCTTTGCGTTCCAGGGCCGCACAGTGGGCTGAAAATCGATCTTCATAGACTTCATAAACCTTTTATTTTTTTGACAGAAATGGGTTTCAGTATCGTATATCTATCAATTTAATGCTATTCCATTTCATTTCATTTATTTATTGCTTCAAATATGGTAGGTACAAGTTCTTATATACAATATTAAGTAACACACATTTGGCCAATATATAGCATGCAATAGTAGGTACAAGTTTTTACTATAAATATTAATTACTAGGTTACCAAATTTCGTCAATTTATATACTTATCAATTAAATATGTCTGTGCTTTATTGTATAAAATTTACAGGGACACTTTTGAAAGAACTCATCTATCGAATAAAAACACTCTTGTAACAACCACTTCCGCAACGTAACACAAAACTTATTGAATGGCAGTTGAGTAATTGACCTTGGCAAAGCATTGTAAATTAGGGGAGCCATATAAACGCAGCTCCGCCGAAAAAGTTCTAGCTTTGGAACTTTTTCGGCGTTCCAGTGTTCCAATAAACGTTTTTCCTGAATTTATAGCACTTGGTTGAAAAAAATTATGGAGAAATATGTAAAAAAGTGCCCCTTATTCCCTTTGACACGATTATACCTCTTATTTTTCTACATTTTTTGACGTATTACACAATGCGCGCACTTGTTAGATTTTGGGGAAAAAAATGTGTTTTTAGAATGTAAAAAATGTTTTAATCTGTTTATAATGGACATTGGGTACCTTAATAAACCATTGATAAATTATATGAACAAAAATATAATAGCTACCAGTTAAACATAACAATTTTTTTGAAAATTAATTGATATTTTCTTTCAATTTAATAACGAGGATGATTAAATAATGAGATGTTATGATTCATTGGCCATTATCTATCATAATGAGATTGAAAGTCCTATTACTGAGATAATTTGATTTCATTAACTAACTACCCCTCTTTCTACATAGTTTTTCAGCCCGCTGTGGGCCGTGGTGATTCTTTCGAACAAATTCCGCAACCCTGGCAGGAAACTTAACAATATCTACAATCCAAGCCAATGGTTAGCCACCAGATGGTGATGGCTTGATTACTAAACTTTTGCGCCGGAGCTATGTAGCTTTATTTTAAAAGACACCTAAAGCGCCGTCGCGTTTTTCATGAGAAATTTACTTCAGAATTTTAGCTTTTTACAAATAGATAAGAGAAAAATGAAAAAAGTGAGGCCGCTATGTTCAATACTAATAACTAATCTCAACTACTCAATAAGCCAAGGTTGGCCATTTTACGCAAAAAAAAACAGTCAAATTGTGATAGGCCTCTTAAGCCAATATCTGTTTGTTTCAGAAATCAAGATGGCGGCCTATGGTTTCTCTAAGTTGATAAATACCGAGGAGTTGCAGGGACATTCCCTTCGAGACTGTTCCGTTGTCATCGACGGACAGAACTATTTACACAACTTGTATGAGTGGAGCAAGATCCCGTTCATCTTCGGTTGTGAAACCGACAAGTACGCTGAATACTTGAAAAAGCACTTCAAAATGTTCAAACAGGCTAACGTTAAATGCTACATCGTATTCAAAGGCGGTGACTCGGACATAGAGAAAAAAATTGAAAAGTTTCAAAATTTAGTCTTTGATGTTGATACAAACATCGAATTTATTCCTCCTGTGTTATTAAAAGACACCAATGTACAAGTCATATCTGAAATGGGTATTGACTACGCTTTCTGTGTCACGGAAGCTAAAGATGAGTGCGTAGCCTTAGCTGTAAAACTAGAATGCCCTGTCATCAGTCGGGATAAAGAATTCTGCTTCAAAAAAGCCCCTTACATACCAAGCAACACCATGAAGTACGACGACAGAACGAAGTCAATACAATGCTGCCAGTTCAAACTTCAGGATTTCCTTCAAAAAAACTCTCTGACTAAAGGGAAGTATGCTATTTTTGCTGCGTTAATCGACACAGCAATATTTCCACTTCACTTTTTCGATTCATTATTCAATGCTTGGCAAGTGTCATATAGAAATAGAATAAACCTCCGCAAACTCATCGTATGGCTATCGAAGCACAGTCAAGAAGAAGCGACACGTGAAATTTTAAAAAAATTGACAAGCGAAAATGACCGAAAGAAATTTTGTACCCAATATTCAAAAATCCTAAAAAACATGGAGAACAACAAACCAGGCCACGCGACTGAGTATCTACTTAATTCGAATCTCCCGATAGTGACACAAGACTCAGAATGGTTCGAAAAAGGAGTGGTTTGTAAACACGTGCCGCCAGTGTACATCAACCTGTACAAATGGAAGGTCTTTGAAGGATCTTGGGTCATTTTAGGCACACATAGCCAAGACAGTCTACTCCTATCGATTGATATAGTGAAATATGCATACAACTTACTGACAAATTACAAAGGGGGCATATTCAAAGTGTACCAGGATGCCAACAAATACATAGAGATAATGCCTGATGAGAATGTGTGTAGACCAAGTTACAACTGCGAGGTGTCGGTGTTCGAGAATGGTTGGGATGAAGTCAAGGATTTGAAGCTGTTCGAGCATTTTCTAACTGAAAAAAGTATAAATACTGAATTTTTAGCCGAATTAGAACCAGATTGTGTAGTATTGTTTGCCGCTCTGGTGTACTTTGCTAGGAAAAAGCAGTTGGAAGGTGAGGATGTGACCAGGGAAGTGTATGCGGTTGTACTGTCGTTCGTCGTGCTGAACTTTGATGGGCAGGATCACTTTAATGCTCAACGTGTGACAGCCAAGTATTTCCAGTACAACGAAGATGAAGCTAGAAGAATTTTCGACGGAAAGGTGCTCCACAGGTTAGTCGAACTCCAGTCCTGTATCCAGCATATGAATTATTTGAACACTTTATGCGGCTCACCGTATGAATCTACTCAGTACAGAAAATTGTACAACGGCACGTTTGTATACAAGATGTTTAATGAAATGCGGAACAGAGATGTCGGAGGGTTTGTAAATGAATTATTTGAGACGAATCCAAAAGTTTTAGAAAATGTAAAGAGGCTGACATCAATTTACCATGAATTTTTTAACAATAAGTAATTTTATTTTGTTAAAGATTTTCTGTTATAGCGACCTACTTTCGCTAACAATTTTCAGAAAATGATAACTTTTTTAGGTTGGAACTTTTACTCCAAGGTCATAAATCTCATACATTTATTATTTTCTGAGTAACAAAATGTGTAAATATACATGTGAATTTTTAAAGTGTGCGTTGATGGCCAAATCGGAAACTATGAGGATTAGCAAAAAACACTGAAAGGAGTCTTGAGCCCGATTTTGACGAAAACTAAAACTGCATCGATAGATTTTTGAAAAATCGGTATTCCTAACCAGGAATCTAATCGTTTGATTTTTACACACCATTTGAAAGTGTCCCTACTAAGGATCAAATTCTGGAAAGTAACATAAAATGGTAAACTAAAGGAAACCTCAAATTTTTAACAAATTAGTTTTAAAATTTCTGACTGAACTTACCGACCCAAACCGTAATTGAAAAAAAGTATTGTTAAAAATGAGCTCTTTCCTTTAGTTTGCCGTGTGCCACTTCCCAGAATTCGATCCTTATCAGCGACACTTTCGGATGATGTAGTATAATAATACAGCGTGTGTTGTTTTTTTTTTCCAAAATCAACCGGTTTGATTCCTGGTTAGGAATACCGATTTTTTTGATTTAGTTCGATTCGATTGATGCAGTTTTAGTTTTCATCAAAATCGGCCTCGAGACTCCTTTCCGTGTTTTTCAGCTAATCCTCATAGTTTCCGATTTTTCAAATATGTAATGATGCAGTTTTACTTTTAATCAAAATCGGGCTCGAGACGGCCTTCATTGTTTTTGGAAATACTCGATATTCCTCATAGTACCGGATTTGGCCACCCACGCAAACTTTTAAAATTCACCTTGTTTCAGTAGTATTAGTATGATTAATTTTATTGTAATCTTTTTTTTTCCTTCCTTAATGGCAACTGAGCCGGTTTCGACTATTCTACCAGTGTCATGTTGGGACGGCAGCAACGAGAGTCAGGCCGTCGAACTTTGTATTCGTGGTAGGTGTTAGTCAAGCTGAAAGGACGAACACATGACCTTTGTATGCTTCGCTACGACAACTTATTTATGTAACATTCTCATGTGAGTGAAACGTCACTTGTCAAAAATAAAGATTATTTTAACCTATGTAATTCTTTAATGCAAATAAAGTTTTATTTTTGTCTTCAATGGTAGTGTTTTATTTTTTTACTAGCAACCCCCGTCGGCGTAATTGATTTTCCTGTAACCAACATTATCTAACCCACTTGACTATTAGCGAAAAATTGACTATTATTTGCTAAAAGTCAAGTGGGTTAGATAATGTTGGTCAGGAAAATAGCAATTACAACAATAACTTTCTGATTTATTATTTTGGTGCTTTGAGTGTTAGTATGTATAATATCTGTCGCAGTCAAGCCGTTAATTACTGGCCTAGCCTTTTTATTGAATGGCGCCGTTTTATCGCGGCATTTAATTGCCAACTATTTATAATGTCCGTCCCTGACACAGGCAGTAGTTTTAAGCTTTTTATTTGATTTTTTTTGTCCCATTTTGTTTTATTTTGTATATTTTTATAATAATGAAATGTGTGTCTGTTTGGGAGGAATAAAGTATTTTTCTTTCTTAATTGAACAGCTAGGCAAATGACTAGTTTCAATATCGTTTAATGACTTGCCTAGCCAAGTAGCGAAACATAGGGCACCCCGACACGGATAGGTTAGGTTCCTTTAAACCCTGCAGACAGAAATAGGAGTCCGTTGAGGCTAGAATTTTGAAACTGCTTGTTGTTTGAATTTGATCATCGGCAATTTTAGGCTCGTCGCGACGAAGCTCCTCTTGAGCATCGACGCCGAGTTGCTGGCCTGTCGGTTTCTACCGGTTGCATTTTGGAGAATGTGCGACGGAATTGCATAATTTAATTCCGCCAAGCCCGTTCCATCATCGGACCACAAGGCGAACGGCGATGCGCCACCGGTACATGGTGGACAGCCTACCCACACGCACAAAACGTTTTGGGAACACATTCATAGTGCGTACAGCTAAGGAGTGGAATTCCCTGCCGGAGTCTGGGTTTCCAGATAGCTACAACCTGGGAGTCTTTAAGTCAAGAGTGAATAGGTCACTTCTAGGCAAGCGTGCTCCATCTTCGACCACATCATCGCTTACCAACAGGTGAGATAGTGGTCAAACGCGTGCCTACAAATAGTAAAAAAAAAATTGAATTCTCAAAATTATATATCAAATATTATCAATTAAAAAAGTATTTTGTAAAAATAGCTCTTTCCTTTAGATTTTCATGTGTATAAAGCCAGAATTTGATCCTTATTACCGACACTTTCAAATGGTGTGGTGTGTTTCGTTTTTCAAAATCAACCAGTTCGGTTCCTGACTAAGAAAATCAATTTTTCAAAAATCCTATGATGCACTTTTAGTTTTTATCAAAATCGGGCTTGAGACTACTTTCAGTGTTTTTCGATAATTCTTATAATAATAAATTAATAATAATAAAATGTATTGTTCATAAAGAGTAAATATCCATCTTTTACATGACACTGAACCCCACACTAGGATACCCTGTGTCGTGGGGTTGTCTCTTTCGTCTAAGAAATAGTGTAAAAAAATCAGTTTTATACAGATTCTGGATTCTGAACATTTTAAAACAAAAAATTAAAATTTAAAAATTAAAAACCAATAAAAAAAAAATTACAGCCGCTGACAGCGCTTACGGTATCCTGAGAGTGTGTGTGTATGTGTATGAGTGTAAGTTGATGAAAGTTGGTGCAGATGATGGTTAGAAGTTGGGTGTGCGTGTGTGTGCAAGGGTTATGTTTCTGAGGGTATATGTGTTGAATAGGTGGATTATAGTTTCGGATTTGGCCATTTTTTTTTGTTAGCCTGCTTTTGTGTCCCACAGCTGGGCAAAGACCTCCCCTTTCTCCTTCCAAATCTCGCGGTCTTGAGCGATCTCTGGCCAAGTTTGTCCCGTAAACATGCTGAGATCGTCACACCACCTTCGCCGCGGTCGACCTCGACGACGACGTCCTTCTTCAGGCGTCCAGTGAGTGACGATCCTCGTCCACCTCTCCGGGTTCATTCGTGCGACGTGGCCAGCCCACTCCCACTTCAGCCTGGCTGTTTGTTCTCCGACATCTATGACTTTAGTTACGGAGCGCAGGGTGGTGTTTCTAACGCAATCTGTTCTGCGCTCCATAACCCGTTGGCAAATCTTGAGTCTGGACTTGACTGTTCTGTAAGTGACCAACTTTGTGCACCGTAGGTTAGGACGGGCAGTATGCACATGTCAATGAGTTTCCTTTTGAGTGTTATCGGAAGAATTTGGCTATCTATGCTCACTAACACATCACCCTGTAGAAGCCAATCAATCGGATTTTAAGTAAAAAATTCGGGAAGATAGTAGCCATGTTGGCTTTTTTACAGGTTCTCATTATCAGTTGGATATCGTAATTTAAGTAATTATGATGTTGCCAAGTGCTTTTTTAGGGTTTTAAGCGTCCATACGTAACACTAATTGGATCACTCGTGTGTCCGTCTATGTATCCGTCTGTCACAGCCAATTTCCTCTGAAATAAGCCCCCTTTCATTTGACATTTCACCCGCACACATTCCAGTATGAAAACGTTTTCTTATTTAGTGTCTGATTCGTTCCAAAATTTACCCAATAATAAAATAAAATATTATTATAAATATATTCCCAAATTAAGTAAAATAAGATTAAAATATTTAAAAGTAAAAACCGGTTAAGTGCGAGTCTGACTCGCACACGAAGGGTTCCGTATCATAAACCTTAATTTTTATTTTTTGTTGTTATAGCGGCAATAGAAATATACAATCTGAAAATTTAACTGTTTACCTATTACGTTTCTTGAGATACAGCCCGCTGACAGACAGACGGACGGACAGCGGAGGCTTAGTAATAGGGTTCCGTTGGTGACCCTTTGGACTATCTGACCAAATGACCCTTTTATTTACAAAGATGTTCGAAACCCCAAGAAGCATGTCTTACAAAGGAATCTGAGCTTTGTAGTGCATGACATAGAGTTTATTATTCTAAAACATAATTATCTGGAGAATTCTCGAGTGATTTTTTCCTTACCTCGGTCCATGGTCGCTCATGACGATGAGCAGTGTGTCTTCGAAGACGTTCCTCTGCTCCAGGGTCTGCAGGAAGTTGACCATGGCATCGTCCGCGACAGATATCATGCTATTGTCGTGTGTTATGTCAGCGATGAAAGTGAAAGCAAATCGCTTGCCGTCCAGACGCATGAACTGTTAAAACAATAACCAATTCTTTAATCCTTCCTAATATATACATATTATAATAAAATAGTAATACATATAATAAAATAGTAAATCTTAAGGTGTATTTCCAAATGGCGAGAAAACTAGTGAGCCGATTTTGGTAAAATTTTGCATAAATAATCCTTATAGGTACGGTCAGGTTATAGGCTATATATTATCACGCTATGTGCTATGGAGGATGAGCAATACTCAAAAATATCTGTTTTGAACGAGAAAGTGCACATGGTTCGAGCCTCACTAACAGATATTATTTTTGTATTTATTTTGTCTTTTGGAATGTATTTTTACACCAAAATAATGTTAAAATAAAAATAAAATAGGTTTTCGCGTACTTAAAATAAAATTTAAATAAATATTCGACATACTTAAAATAACATTTTAAGAAATATTCGACATTTTTTCCAACAGTTTAGTGAGGAAATGTTATAAGAAGGCACTACATATTACAAAATTGCAGATACTTATGTGTCTAACCTTAGCAATGTTTATCATCACGCTATACTTTCAAGGAGCTGAGCAGCGAAAACCCGTAACATACATCGGGTATTTCAATCAATTGTTAACAGTAGTCATAGACCATCGGTTTAAAGACTGACTGCCGAAAAAGTTTATGTGGGTTCGAATCTCAACAGTTGTAAATTTTTTTTTGGATTTTATTTGACTTATGCGTTTCCCTACCTTTATGATTCCTACTTTAAAAAATAAATAATAAAATTGTAATTGTATTTTACCTACTATTTTCAAATATTCATAAGATGTTGATGATTATTGCATTTCGTATATTTTTTTAGCATTTCTCTAAGTATGCCAAATATAACAGCCAGACTGTTGAAGTATAATTAACAGAACCTATTTTCTCTTTATCTGTATTCTGTTTTGTTCACATCACGTTAAAAAAAGTACAAAACCAATTTAAATAAGTTTTAATAAACCTGATAGGAATTGTAGTAATTTCTTGGAGGAATCAACGTATTATTTTACGTTATGCAGACACACGTAGTGCCATCTATTGACCGACATTTTACTATCGACAGCTTGAGAATTACATTCTTATTAATAAATAAAAATTAAAACAAACTCCGAACTTATACGAATTAGAATCACGAGATTAGAATATTGGTCAACAGGCGCGCGCTTGCATTTGCTAAAGTTGCCCAACACTGGGCTTATACGGGCTTGGAGGCAGGGGTCACGCAATATTACCCACGAGCAGGTGGCGAAGACCCACGATAGAGGAGCCGAAAGAATTGCATTAGCTGTGCTGAAATTGGGTTTCTGTGTTTTAAAAACATAAAATTGTTTCAACTTGCGGTTTTGGTTCGGAATAAATAAAAAATCAACTTGATTCATCAAGTAGTTTCAAGAAGATTGTTCGGGAATTTTAGAAGATAGCTATTTAGGTACTTAATTTCTATAAAACTGCAAAGTCACATACATCCAACATACTGTTTTCTGTTTTGTTTCAAAACTGTTCAATTCTCAGTGAGCCTACGAAACGTCATGACCAGCCCATGGCCAGAAATTATCCGTTGCGGGCTTCACTCTTCAGTGGATCAAGGAGTACTGTAGATCCCAAGGTAACGTCGCCAGAGGCGAACTCGCGAAGAGATGTTCCAAGATGGTATTGCTGGACCCGTACCCACTCCCCCTCCTACCTTTGCCATAGTTTCGTACATGAATTTGCCAGAGATCAACTGCGTGACAACATGGTCTCGGGCTCCAAATTGCAGGCAGTCAAAACTGGCAACGTTCAGCCTATACACGCGACTAACTAAACGACTTCTCAGCTCAAGTAAAAAATACCCTCCGAATAATCTCAATAATAATCTCAGCTTAAATGGTTGCCTATCCGCCAAAGGAGATCCCTCAGATCCCGCTGCATGCTCTTCACTATTATAAACGATCCTTGTGCTTCTGATTATTTAAAACAATATTTTAAAGTATTGGGCAGTTCTCACAGTCTTAACCTTCAAGCTTCCAAAAACTTACTTCTTCACATTCCTTCTCACCGCACCGGGTTTATGTCTAATTCATTTGCTATTTCAACCTTCAAACTCTGGAATATGCTTCCCCTTGACATCAAGAAGGCTGAGTCAAAATTTTCCTTTAAGCGTAAAATCCGAAATCACTACTTAAAAGCCTGTTTGCAGCAGATTTGTATATAACATCATATTTATTAGTTAATTATTTTAGCGTATATATGTATTTTATTAGTATTATATAAATTATTTGTATATTCTTCCCGAAACAAAATTCTACTTTTAAATTTATTTATTAGTTATAAACCTACCACAGCGTTATCTTTTTAACCCAAAGGTTGACTGGTAGAGAATGCCTTGTTGCATTAAGTCCGCCACGTTAAGTGTGCCACAATTGTGCATAAAGTTTAAATAAATAAATAATAATAATAGGTATAATTACGGGGCATTGCCCCCTAAAAAAATAATAAAATTAAAAATAGACGCTGTAGCTGCCTGTCGAACTGAGGAAGCAGTTGCCCACGGCATCCAAAAAGTAATGCCGAGGCTGCCCGACGTGAATAAATTCTCGGAATGGTGAGTTCGCTCCGCCAAACCTGTGAAGCACCCAGGAGGCATCTGTGCATTTGGGCGGAGTTAGGCTGGCTGACTTAGCCAGGACTGACTGAGAATGGGAGTCTAACATGGTGCAGATAGCGGAGTCGATATTCTACTCTATTCTCGTCGTTGCAGGGCTAAACTTCTCTTCTGGTTGGTTTTTCCCATGGCCTACTTTATGTAGCTCTATCGCACGTTAACAATCTTTTTTTAAGGTTTTTTTTTAAGAATCATCGAATGACTCCTCCCGCTCTAGGCGGAGCAGAAGGGAGAGTGAGACTCTTGCTGACTAAAAACCATCCGTGTTCCTTCTAATGCCTTTGGCGTTGCAGGGCCGCGAAGATTCTTTCGAACAAATTACGCAACGTGTTAACAACCCTAGCACCTTTCTTTAACATCATGCATAGAGAAGCGTTATATTAAAACGTTTATCATTACGAAAAATTACTAGGGCTGGTCGGCATTTGGAACAGAAGAGGTGAAAAAGCCAGTGCCTTGCATAATACTCTTCCAAATTCCTAAGTCTAAGAGGAGTCACTATTGATTGGTCGTATATCTTATCTTAGAGATCTTATCTAGCGAAAACATTTTACTTTCCGACTTACTCGCGAACGAAGTCGCGGGCAACAGCTAGTACTTATATAAAATTCTTCCGTTACTGAGTGAGTGTGTGAGGCACTGACAGACAACGCACAACCGAAACTGCTGGTCGTAGAAAGCTGAAACTTGGCATGTAGGTTCCTTGGGGAGTGAAGGGGCACTAAGAGAGGTATTCCCGAGATTCCTACGGGAATGGGAAAAATGGGATATGTGCGTACGAAGTCTCGGGCTACTAGCTTCTGCCCTCGACGATTGGTTTGTAATATTTTTACTTTTTATATATACATAAAATTCAACACTTCTCTACCCTCTATAAAACATTGTTTAACAAAACAATCTTTATAATTTACCTAGATAAGTATTAGTTGTAAGTTCCACGATTTAAAATTGATGGAATGAGATTTTTCATAGAAATTGTTTTACCCCTTTTAAACCCGTTGGGGGTTAATTATAAAAAATCGTTAGATCCGTTTAAAATTATCCCACTTTTAGATTGTATTATACCAATTCCCAAGTAAATTGAACTACTTAAAGATTTAAGAAAAATACAAATACATGTACAGTCAACAAAGCTATTCGGTATACAGGCAAAAATATTAATTTTTCCACAGCACTGCCAATGTTTATTTCTAACGTATGCATTATATTTTTTTAAGCTTTTGACATACTTTCGAGTGTGTTGTACAATAATTGTCTACTCATCACACTCACAACATTATTTAAAAGTAGTTGCAAGTTAGCTGCCTGCATACCCAATAGCTTTGTTGACTGTAAATTGTAAATTTCGTACTATTGTATCAAGATTGTTAATGCCGAGTTTCAACTTTATCCACCTAAACCCCCACTGGGGTAGTTTTGAAAAACAAATTATGTCATTATTTTTTACTGATTTAGTTCTATATTTGTACCAAGTTTCAAGTATATAAACCTAAACAATAAGATTCTTCCATACAAACTTTAACACCCCCTAAATAGTGTTTTGGGGGTAGTTCAGAAAAACTAATAATGATAACCTTTATAATTCACTTAAGCCAGTATTCGCGTCAAGTTTCAAGTTTATTAACCTAAGAAATAAAATTTTTCATTAAAACTTCAAACCCTATTTCGCCCCTTTACGGGGGCAGTTTCCTAAAATCCTTTCTTAGGTGACTTCTCCTATTCATAATCTACCTCAGTGTCAAATTTCATCATCGTAGGTCAAGCAGTTTTTGAGATTTTAGTTTTCATGTTTACTAACTTTACCACCTCATTACTCCCGCTAGGAGTAGTATTTCCAAAAACGCCGAAAAACGTATTCATTTATGTTTGCTCGGAAGCTTTAATATTGAATTCTTCTCATTCAAAAATGACGGACTCCCTATATAACCTTTTCAAAAAACCAGATTTCACCCTAAATGGAGTTTTCCTTAGAGGGTAGATTTTCAACGCTGATACACATTCTTATTTATTTCTAACCAGAAACTCGTATATGAAATTTCATACTTTAAACTTTGAAAATGATGGTTTTCCATACAACCGCTCAAGCCTTATTTTACCCCTTTATGGGTGGAATTTTAAAAAATCCTCCCTTAGTAGATGTTTTCATCATAAAATGTATTAGCCCTTGTGGTTTAGGATCAGTCAGGACAAGCAATTATATATCATCATCATCATATCAGCCGAAAGACGTCCACTGCTGGACATAGGCCCTCTCAAGCGTCGCCTCAACGACCGGTCCTGTGCGTCTCGCATCTATCGCCTATCCGCGACCTTCACCAGGTCATCGGTCCAGCTTGTGGGAGGCCTTCCAACGTTGCGTCTTCCGGTACGCGGTCGCCACTCCAGAACTTTTATATATATATGTCACCGGAAAATTGCAGACTCCGTCAGATTGTAATCAATTTTTATTAGATTATAATTATAATTTCGCGAAATATTACTAAAAAATTGTTTTCTATACAATAAACCCCATCCAAATTCAATAGTTTCCGATATATCCATGTCTTTTTAAGAAAAATTAGTTAACTAATTGACGCGATATTTACAATCTTACGGCGTTTGCAAATGTTCCGGTGACATATATTATAGTTCCGACTTCAAAAAGGAGGAGGTTATGAATTCGGATGTTTATAATATGTATTTTATTTTGTATCTTCGGGCATAACATAGACAGATGGATTTGTAAAATTATAATTTTACTAGCTGACCCGCGCGTCTTCGCTCCCGTCAACTGGCTACCCTACCTACTTACCTTACCTACCCTACCCTACCCTACCTACCCACATAAACCATATACTAAATAGTCTGAACAAAGCCTAAAAATTTGGTTTGGATAGGTGAGCCCGTTCTTGAGTTATAAAATTACAACGAAAAGTGGCATTGATTTATATATATATAGATTCGAGAGGTTTATTTCGAAAAGGTTTCATTTAAATTTCGTAAAGATCTAATGAACAAGGATATACAGTTAAAGAGATATGGTTGGTATTTTTGGGGGGCAGCATTGAAAAGTGAATTTTTTTTTTCTTTTAATCAGTATCATTACTAAAATAAATTGTAATGTTATGTTATTAATTTTGAAGACCTGGAATCACTGGTCTCGTTGTAAAGTATCGACAAGAGTTACTATGATTACTTAAATTTTGATTTTTTTGTTCGAAACACGGTAGAATAAAAAATACGTGTATTTTTAATGATCTTGCGTAATATTTTCGCAATGTCTCCGTAACCCTGTTGTTTTTGGACATCATATTATAAGGACAATATATTACATGGTATAAAAATGATTGCAATCGATTCTGTTACTGATTCTGAACAAACTATTTTCGTGGTGCAGGGAAATTGTACGATAGGCTTGTCCGTTGGAAAAATCTAATTAGTCCGTCAGTTAGATAATCAAATAATATTTGACCCGTTTTTTCTTTTGTTACGTAAACCAAAATTGACGAAGATACGACGCTTTCAAAATTCTCAATACGTCGTGGTATAATTTTTAGTGCGTTCTGACGTCACGAGCCCCTATCCAGAGTTTTGATGCGTTTTATCTTTGTCAATATTCATTGATTTACAAAAACACAAAATACGTATCCATTATTTTTCAATACTCTAACTGACGGACTAAATACATTTGTAATTTCTTGATGGTGGAAACTAGCCTTTTGGGGATTTGATCATATCCCTAAGAGTTATGATCAATTCCTGACAGAAGACATTATATACTTAAATAATCGTTATATTTAAGCCATTTTACACAATACCTTAAGATGAATTATACACCTAAATCTTCCTCATGAATCACTGCGTTCATAGGTGAAAACGGTATGAAAATCCGTTCGGTAGTTTACGAGTTTATCGCAAACAGACAAACAGACTCGGCGAGGAGAACTTTGTTTTATAATTTATAGTGATGATAGTGATATAGTAATGTTCCTGTAAATACCTGATCAGTGATATTCATCATCAGTTTAAACTGTGGCGTATCTCCGACACAATACGTTGATTTTTTGAACCATTTAGAGTACTGGAGGTAGAAGGAGCGTAGATAATGGTCGGCCGGTTGGTGGCGGAACCCGTTAAAGCGGTACTGGAAGGTACCTATCCAGGGCATGTCTTCGAAGTACGCTGTGCGATATCTGAAACAGGACAGATTTATGACGAAGATAAATTACAAAAGCTTGCACTAACCTAAACAGGTCCACTCAAATCTATGTGGTTCTTTCCCACAATAGACCATTTAAGACACAAATCTGCTTGGTCCTCATATAATACATTGTGAATGTTAGCCGTATGGTGTCGGCCGGTGCTGTATGGTGCCATAAAAGAATAATACCATCCCATCACTTCCCGTGGGTGTCGTAAGAGGCGACTAAGGGATTCAACAGAGAATGGGCAGCAGCGTTCTCTGTAAAACTCAACACCATACACTGCGATCGCCAACCTGCCTGCCAAGCGTGGCGATTATGGCAAACCCCTTTTGTGGGAGGCCTATGTCCAGCAGTGGACGTCTTCCGGCTGTTATGATGAATGTGAGGCCTATGTAGATCGACATATAAGACGTTAGTCTAGCAGTTTGATTTATGCGGCCTACCCAAAGGGGTTCGAACTTTTTTCTATGGGAGCTGGCATAGCCTCCGCCGCCATTTTGATTTTTTTTTTCAAAGTGTCTGCGCACGATCTAACATGCATATATGGATACAGGAGACTTAAAAAAGACTGGCCAAGTGCGAGTCGGACTCGCGTGCAAAGGGTTTCGAAATTTCATTTTTTTTAGCATAACCTAAGTCATGTGAATTCGCCAGTAGTCGCAAATGTTTGTGTCCGGCCCAAGCATCCACATCTGAATAGCTCTCCGGAGATTGACCATCACCAACCGAAATCAACGGAACTTGTCGACACCATCCGTCAGGAGATACGCGCTATTATATCTACAGAGATCTCAAAAGCTATAAAAGAATGTATTGCAGTAGAATTCAACGAGATGAAGGGTCTGTTCCGGGAACTCAAGGAATCAGTCAAGTTTATGAGTGATGATTACGACCTGAACTTAAAATATGTACAGAGTCAGACCATAACAAAACAGTTGGTTTCGGACTTATCTGCTTATCTTAGCTGGTTTCGGCGAGTTAATTTAATCGAACAATATTCGCGACAGCAAAATCAATATTTTGCTGTCGCGAATATTGTTCGATTAAATTCTCGCCTTGTTCTCTGGTACGCCGTTAATTTCAATAAATTAACGGCGTACCAGAGAACAAGGCGGAAAATTTGGTGAAGAAGGTTGTACAGATTGGGAACGCGGTAGCAAGTGTGATCAGAGAGGAGGACATACTGAGTGGAGGCTGTGTGAGTGCGTAAATTAGACCCCTGAAAATAGTAACCCTAGAGCGGTTAATGTTAAGCTGCGCACCACTCAAACGCGAGACGTTATCCTTAACTCGGTCATGAACTTCAACAAGGCACACTCTACTCAAAATCTAAATTCGCAACACCTAGGATATGGCGGTCGCGCCAATACAAATACGTTTGGGTTCGTGAAGGTAAAATTCTAGTAAGAAAGGCTGATGAAGAGCAAGCAAAACACATAAGAAGCTTAGATGCTGTTGCACTACTCTACAAAAAAAAAACCCGCCACAACACTGTATACAAATCAACAACAACTCAACGTGTACTACCAAAACTTTAGGGGTATGAAAACGAAATTGAAAATGACTGAATTATCTACACGATTGCGCAATTATGATGTTATTATCGGCACAGAGACTTGGCTTGATGACAATATGGCAAAATATTTGACTCCAGGTATAATGTTTATCGTAGAGACAGAGTAGCAACCGTGAAAAGCGGCAAGAGAGGAGGAGGTGTATTGATTGCTGTTTTGAAGTCAATAGACTCGGCCCGGATGTCACAGTGGGAAACCGAGATTCAAAACCTATGGGTCAGGCTCAGGATGTGGCATATTTTCCCCTTGACCATTCAAGAGGAAAAAATGCCGCAACTTAAATATCTGCGCGGTTTACCTTCCCCCTCCAGTTTAACATTGTACATTGGACTCGATTCCTTGACAGTGTCTCTGCTGTTATCGATACAATTGGCGACGAAATCCTGATAGCTGGAGACTTTAATCTGAATTTCATTAGCTGGGAAATAGACAAAACTCATTCCCACACGTCCGTCACACAGCTCACAACTATGCTAACGCATTGGACTACTCACTGATAGACTTTATGTCATTATGTAACATGGAGCAAATAAACTCTCGTCAAAAATTGTTATCGTAATTAACTTTTATGGAGGGATTGTTAGTGTATACAATGACCCCTTATCAACAGTAGATGTCTACCATACCCCTCGAAATACTATTAAAAACGCTACTCCGGCATTGTTGAAGCGTAAGATTCCTGTTAGATACAACTTTAGAAAAGGAAATTATACTTCAATCAATGCTAAGATTAGCGAAATCGACTGGACCCACATTCTCAGACCTGCACGATGTCGATGCTATGGTAAACACCTTATTTATGTAGTTGACGAGTATGTTCCAAAGTAAAAAAAAACTAGCGATAGGTATCCCCCTGGTTCTCTAAACCTCTCATTAGACTCTTAAATGAAAAAGAAAAACTACAGAACACGTTATAAAAATATAAACACCCGAAGAACCACTTTGAATATAGACGACTATTGGAGCGGAGATCTAAAACTATGATGAATAGCTGTTACAAAAACTATATGTGCTTCACTGAAAAGAGCATTGGACATAATCCGAAACTGTTTTGGTCCTTCGTTAAAGCGAAAAATTCCAAATCTAACGACATTCCCTCTGAGATGTATCTCGGAAATGAAACAGTATCTACTGGTGGTGAGGTCTGCAACCTTTTTGCTAAGCATTTCTCCTCTAACTTTACTCCTTCAATCGGCTCACCTGCTGAAGTTCAAACAGGACCCAAGTATCACTATGCGTTAGGTAGAGTAGTATTTACGGAACGAGATGTCCTAAGAGCACTAAAAAACATAACATCTGCAAAAGGCCGGGGCCAGATGGTTTGCCGCCAGTATTTGTAAAGAAGTATGCTACTAGCCTATCCTTACCGCTTAAATTAATCTTCAACCATTCGATTGCGACATCACAGTTTCCGACGGAATGGAAAATGGCAAATGTCGTCCCGATATTTAAGAAAGGATTCTAATGACGTGCAGAACTACCTTCCTATTTCACTCTTTTCAGTTTTCGCTAAACTCTTTGAATCGCTGCTGTGTCCTTTACTTACATCGCACATTAATCCCCAGTTAGTACCCGAACAACATGGTTTCTCGTGCCCAGGTAGATTCAATATATACTGATTTCAGCAGTGCGTTCGACAAGGTGGACCATAAAATCCGCTTAAAGAAGCTTGAAGGATTCGGCATATTTGGTCAGTTGCTTCTTTGGTACAAATCGTATTTTAAAAAAAAACAAAGAGCGGTTGTAAAGGGCTATGAGTCTCAGGTTTATTTTTCTACTTCTGGCGTCCCCCAAGGTTCGCACCTGGGCCCTGGGCTGGTTCTTTGGAAACCTGAACCTGAACCTTTTGACCCATGGACCGTCTTATGGGAAACTACAATAAAATCGCTACGCGGACCGATAGCATTGACATCTTTTCTAACTCTTTCCGTATATTTCGTACGAGACTTAACCAGCTCGGAGTCTCAAGACCTCTTTGTGACACGATCCGCCTAGTAATAAAATTGTATACACTTCCATTTCCGTACGTTTTGTGTTTTGTTTATTTTAGGTAGCCTGTCTAATATTTCTGTACAATATGTAACTTACAACGCCTTAATAAAATTTAATTTAATTTTCCGAATTTTCTTAAACTTATAACTTGTAAAAATACAACTAACGATATCCAACATGTCGATTAATTATTAAGTTCTCTGTAAGTGCTGTGCACTTTTGTAAGTGACGAATTCACTATACTTAAAACTGTATGTGATTTATGTTTGTGTATGTTTTAGTGAGTAAGTCGTTGAAGTGACTTATCAATAAATAAATAAATAAACATGTAATTGACGTGATAACGTCTTATAAATCGACTAGCGGACGTCACGCGGTTTCACCCGCGTAGTTCCCGTTCCCGTGGGAGTACGGGGATAAAATGTTACTCCCTGGGGATAAAATGTTACTCCCTGATAATGTAGCTATCCATTGATGAAAGAATTTTTCAAATCGGTCCAGTAGTTTCGGAGCCTGTTCATATCAAACAAACAAATCTTTCCTCTTTATAATATTAGTTTAGATGAACGCCGGCTCCACGCACGAAATTGTCACGTTCCGCCTTAACCGAGTGTACAAGGGAGAGCGCGGAAAAACCGATAGAGAGGCACGATCGGCCTAAGCATTCGGCTTGTTTGTTAAGAATTGAATTGTTTTCTTAAGTTATCACGTAAATTTATACTAGTACTAGAACATGCCGATTAGCTCCTGTGGCAAACCTATACTTCAGAGCTTGTCCCACAGCTGGGAATATACCACAAGGTCGAAAGCCCAGGACAAGTCTAGGAAACGCGCATACACAAAACTTTGAGCTCTTACTTTTCGTTACTTCTGGACAAGCACGCTCCATCGTCGACGCAATCATTGCTATCCACCAGGTGAGATGATAGTCTAACGCGTTAATAGAAATGAAATAAAATTTAATGAACTCACCCGTCGTCCCTAAGCTTGTAGAATATAAAAGGCATCATGTCGAGAGTGCCATTGTTTTTCACTGTTATCCTGACATCGGGCAATTCGAGTTCAGTCTTCCCCGTGAGTATTGGGAACAAGGCCGCTGGCGTACCGTCGCCAACAATGTTTAAACTGTAATCAATATATATAAAATTCTTTCGTTACTGGTGACTGACAAGACAACGTGTAGCCAAAACTACTGGTCTTAGAAAACGGGAGTGATCAAAAGTGGTCTATGAACCAATAGCGAGACTGTTGTGGTATTTCTGTGGGGATACCTTAGCTATACCAGGGTATAGTAGCGGAGCGGAGCGGAGCTTATACAGTTAATAAATCATCAAAAAGGAAAACATAGGGACACAGTATATATTCTTCTTATTATGTTTGTGAAAAATCTCTTAAATCGGTTCAATATTGGAGGAGAAAACAGTCGAGAGCCAAACCTCGAATTATGACTTTTTTCATACAAAGTCTCTCCGCCAGCATTTCCTCTTAAGGACAAGTACCGTTTGCGGTCTCCTTTCTCTGTCTTCTGTCTCGGTCTCCGGTCGTGGCGCAAACCACCACCTTAACGCGGTCCATTAATCTGAACAACCATTCAATGGTTAAGTTTCTCTTAATATTAAGAAAATCATAAATACCCATTGAGTATCGTTGCTTTCAAGTGGTCCTTGAGATGTTTATAACTCTTCGGCATGTTCCTTATAAAGCCGTTTTTTGAAGTGGAATCGAACCCGAAAATTAGGACATTGAGGGTGTCTTCTCGGTTTGGTGGAGGGTCAAACCGTTTCACTGACTTGCGGAACCCTAAGGAAAAGCCAGTCCAAGTTGAGCTATGGAAGCTGTAACAAAAAAAAAGCTGGATTAGAATCTTATCTATACTTCTATAGATACTTATAAAAATATTCCAAAATAAATTAGAAATTCTTAATATAGTAAGTATTTTACTAGACGAACTCGTTTTTAAATAAAAACCAGCCATGTGCGAGTCGGACTCTCGCACGAAGAGTTCCGTACAATGAACCGAAAAAAACCCGTTTCTTGTATGGACGGCGCCTTCAATTTTGTACCGACTGCCAAAGATCTATAATTAATTGTAGATTATGCAACGTCTTACGTAAAGCAGTGTCTTATGTCACGGGCGTCATGTTCAATCCCGAACTTAATGAAGGGTTGGAAAGTGAGTTCATACAAGAATCCTGAATGCAGCGAGGGATTCAAGCTAGCCCCAGGCAAAGACACCTTTATCACCGAGGAGCATACACTAGGTACTTTTTACAACTACTGCGAGAAAATTCTTCGCAAGACATGAAGGGAGGTCGCCGGGAGCGGTTCCCGTCGTTCTCTAAGTTGAGCCGTGTTTTGATGCGGACGTGTTGCTGACACTTATATTTTGTTCAAGTCGTGTAGCACGGCGCAAGCTGTCGCTTCTAATTATATCGCCATGAGATAACAACTTGTGGCGAACGAAATACTGGCGTTTCTACAACAGAAGCTGGATGTGATGGATGAGGTGTTTGCAATCCAGATCTGTACCTCGAACTTCAGTGGGGACGATATTGTCGCTTCTAAACGGCTCTTGTACCAGCTAACGAACAAGTTAGACCACATAGTGTCCCGCAGACGCGACGGTACTATGAAAAGCGTGCAGGACATCATAACCCTGCTAAAGGAGACCGACCCTGATAACGTGTCGACGTTTGTGGCGATGGATCTGCACAAGCTCCCTCCAGTCACCGTCGACCACGTCGATGTCACGAGCCTGCTGAAAGACATCGTTTTTCTGAAGGCGAGCCTTGTGGATGTGCAGAAAAGGTTGGATGCATCCCAAAATACAGTTGCCGATTTGCGCAATGAACTCATAGAGTTGCGTAAAACGGTAGTGGTAACTGGGTCACCATCGAGTGCATCCAATGTCAACATACATCGCGGAACGGGCTTCGATTTATCGGGGGCAAGTTTCGCGTCAGCTGTTTTGTCGTTGCCGCCACCGTCGAACGCTGAGCCTGTTCACTGTGCACTGTGCGCGCCCCGCAGAACCGCTCTCGCCCCTGTGGCTCCTCCGCACTCCGCCGCTCGACTTTCCCGACCAGCCAGTCTGCTGTCCAAAAATCAGCCAGTGAGCAAAAATCATTGTCACTGTAAGCCGGGTCAATACTCTCTCTACGAAGCCCGTGTCTGAAAAGGCATCGAAGCGGACTGATGATGATGGTTTCGTGATGGTGCAAAAGAGAAAGCATCGTCAGCGAACCAACAAGAACCGCTGCGACACGGCTCCTGCGGAGCCCAACGCTATTCGTGCTGCCAAGCCGAGCACTCCGGTGTATATCTCCCGCTTACACTATACCACTAATGCTGAAGACATAGTAGAGTAGCGCCAGAGGATCAAGTACACGCCGAGAGTGCAGCCGCTGGAATCGCGCCGCAATCTCAACTTCAAGGCATTCGTGGTGCGTGTACCAACATGAATTCTGCACCTCGTCACGGAGGAGGACTTTTGGCCGCAGGACGTGGTGTTCCGTCGCTTCCCCGGACAAGTGCCACCAGAACGCGCTATAAAACAGTGCTAAGTGAAGTGTTTACTAACATAGAATACTCTTTATTATGTACACAATATAAGTTACAGAAAAGATACATAAGGAAAATATAACATAGGGTGACACAATGGGCGGCTTTATCGCTAAAAGCGATATTTTCAAGACAACCGTTGGATGGATTTTAAAGAGAAAAAGGAAAGACAGTACTGTAGGTAGTTTTAGGTATACTACTTAAACATTTAGATACATAATAGATAAATATATACAATAATAATTTTGAAACAAAAGCAGAGAACTCTAGTAACAACGATTAAAGAGTGAGGTAGTGGTTTTTGACTAAAGTTTTAAAGTAGACAAAGATTGAGCACGCCTTATCGACACGGGCAAGGCATTCCATAACTGCACCGCCTGAACAGTAAAGGATTTGTCGTAAAAACTGGTGGAATGCATCGGCATCTCTAGTCTCAAGCAAGTTTTCCGATGACCTCACATATCTATTATGTGCGTTATGAAGGAACTTGAAACGTTCTTTAAGGTAAGGGGGGTTGCAGGATTGAACAGAATACTGTAGAGCAGAAATAAAATATGCGAATCCCGCCGAAGACGTATGGGAAGCCACTTGAGCTTTGTGCGAAATTCAGAAATGTGATCATATTTGCGCTGGCCAAATATAAATCTTATGCCAAGGTTTTGGAGACGCTCAAGTTTATCTAGTTATGCCTGAGTGAGATCGAGATAACTGACATCAGCATAGTCAAGGATAGGAAGCAAAAGGGACTGTGCAAGCGCAGTTTTAGTGGCAGTGGGAAGGAAGTTCCGCTATCGTCTAAGGGCAAGACCTGGCAGATGAAAAAAAATTGCGGCTTACGTCCTGAAGCTGCGGACCCCAAGACAGATGATTGTCGATCCAAACCCAAAGGTTCTTCACCTTCTCACTTATAAGAATTGTAGTTCCGTTAAATTGAACCTGGGGAAGTTGCGACAAATTTACCTTTTCAATCATCCTGGAGCTGCCTACAACAATGACCTGGGTTTTTGTTGGATTAACCTGAAGGACAATTGGCCTCACTCCACTCACAAATTGTAGCAAAATCCTTGTTTATTGTATTAATTGCATCAGTCGAGTTTGTAAGGGCAGCTTGTTTGTAAATTTGTAAACGTCTGCATAAAGGTGGTAGGATGAGAGAAGTTTTTTGGAGATAGCGTTTATAAAAATTGCGAAGAGTAAAGGAGATAAAACGCCACCCTGTGGTACACCGGCAGTTGTATAACACCAGGAAGAGTTAACTCTTCTTTGCATATACGTTGATGGCGGCCATACAGGTAACTGCGAAACCAGTCAATCGCTGTATGAGATATGTTAAGCGAGCGAAGTATGCCAAGCAAGATATCGAAATCGACTGTATTGAAGGCATAACTAAAATCTAGCAAGCAAAGAACCGTCAGATTTCTTCGTTCTATGCCCAACCGTATGTCATCGGTAACGTTCACTAATGCTGTGGCGGTGCTATGACCAGGACGAAATCCGGATTGAAAAGGATTCAGCAGACTATTGTTACAAAGAAAAGCACTAAGCTGATTGTAGACAAGGCGTTCGAGGACTTGGAGAGGAAAGGCAAGATGGAAATAGGACGGTATTCGAAAAAGGATGTAGGATTTGCCTTTTTGGGTAAGGGAGTAATTTTGGCGTCTTTCCAAGTTGTTGGAAAGACTCCACGATATATTGAGTAGTTAAGGATATAGCATAGGATAGGAAGGATTTTACACATCTTTCGGCTGACACAATCACTACCGACTGCGTTAGAGGTGATTGAAACTATGTTCTTCTTAACATCACAATCAGAGAATTGACTAAAAATAAATGGGGAATAATCCGGAGCTGGCAGGTTTGAAAGATAGTTTAATGTAGTTGCTTTCAAGGTCCCATTACATGAGGACAAAGACGAGAAGTGTTGATCAACATCTAGGTCTTTAGGAATAGATTCTTGGCGACATTTCCCAACTCCTACGGATTTAAGAAATTTCCAGACTTTTCGTAACATAGGCTTAAGATTGTGTGTACTAACACAAACTGTATTATTATAATATTTATTTATGTTAGTCTATAAGGTATATATTTATGGGCCAAAGTAGCCTGAAATAAAGAGGTTATTTTTATTATTACATCACAGTATTGACCTCTGGGCAATAATATTGTAATGAATTTTTATAACCCTTTTTTATATATTTTTTTTTGTAATAATGACTTACTTTAGTTTGAGTTTGCATGACATATAATCTGGCGTTTTCGTGCAGGTGGTGTGAAAAAAATAATAATAATGTTGCTTACCTTTTTGGTAGAGTGCCCGTACATGTTATTTTGACATGGTCACTGGCATCGAGTATGTACGGCTTATTTCCCTTTACCGTTGTGTGGTCCCCTAAGTAGTACTTTTTGTCGCTGACATGTATAATATCTTGGTAAGTACACACTATATTTGTGATCGTAGCTAATATTTCATCAACTACCCTACACTCAGAGAGCTGAAAAAAAAAATCTATTATAAAAAATCGTTTTTTTTCACTCTTTTAATGTGTACGAGCGTGATAGGCTGTAACATTGAAAGTGCTTAGTGAGCGATATAAAAGCTGGTCAAGTGCCTGTCGGACCACACCTCCCGATGACACTGTCGCAGCCGACTAGCTTAATCAGACGTTTAATTGGCGGCCTAGCCTTTTCATCAGCGGCCTAATTGGTTAAATTCAACAGCTAGGCAAATGAAAGTTCGTTTAATGACTTGCCTTTTCAAGTAGCAGAATATTAAATGTACCATGTTTCTATACAAATAAAATATTCTTATTCTTATTATAGGGCACAAGGAACTCAGGATACGGATTGATTAGGTTCGAATGGTGTGACGGGAGCTACAGTGAGCGCGCAGAGTGAGCGACCTTGGCTCTAGTGATGTTGCACTTTCTATAGTAAAATTAAAAATGCTCTCTTGTTCCCTCGGATCTCTTTTTCAAAAAAGTTCTTAACTAAAATTTAAAATCTATGCATTTACGTACCAAGTTTCATTAAAATCGTTTCATTAATTTCCAAGGATAAGGACTAGAAATTTTGTATGAAACATGAGGAGTACATACATATTGATCCGCATACCCAGGCAATCAATTGCTCAATTCCAGGCTATTACTGCATTTCGGCAACACAGGCTGTATCAGTTTCGTATTGAAATTGCACAGTATTAGTTGTCCGTGTAAGCGCACCTTTAGATTATGTTACATAATATCGCATTCGTACTTACATAACACTTCACCCAGTCCTTCCCACCGCAGGTGATTGGGGAATATTTCTTGTCGAATTGCATCACCTCTTTGGCAAAGGGATCCAGCTGAGGGATCTCGCATCCGCTTCCTTTGTCCTCTTTCAAAGCTTCCTCAAGCCTACGTTCTATATATCTGACAGAGAGAGACTTAAATACAGTGATTGGTCAGACGAATTTAATCCTACAAGGAACACAGCACAAAGAAGTTATTTGGCTGTAAGGGTAGTTTGCTCCCGTAAGTCGCCATTTATTGTTGACTTTAAAATAGACATGCCCGCAATTTTTTTTTTTACAAGTTTGAATACGAGATTAGATTCCAAAGACAAGCCTGTTTCGGGTCGAACCGAGTTATTCGCACCAACAGGTGACTTCTAATACATTACTGGCAATATTTCAAGGGGTGAAAGTACTCATTTCGAAAACGTCGTGTAAAGAAGTCACTGGAACAACTTGCGACCCACGGATGCCCCTCAAGCTGAAGGGGAAAATCTACAAGTCCGTGATAAGACCTGTCGTACTGTATGGATCTGAATGTCGGGCTGTGAAAAAGACTGATGAAAATAGATTATATGTATTGGAGATGAGAATATTGAGATGCTTGGAGTAACGAGAATCGATAAAGTGAGAAATGAGTACATTAGAGGTAGTTTAAAAGTGGCGCCAGTGACGGAGAAGTTAAAAAGGAACCGCTTGTCTAGGTATGGTCATCAAAACAGGAGGAATGAAACGCATAAAAGAGTTATGAATATAAATGTGGATGGATGGCGAGGGCGAGGGAAGCCAAGGAAAAGATGCGATGGATTGTATGAGGAGCAATATGAAACAAAAGGGAGTTAGTGATAGCGTGACGGGTGATAGGCGAAAGAAAACAACGTGTTGCACCCCATCCCATGTAACATGGGATAAGAGTACAGTAATATAAACCACTTTTTCTATGGAACATGAAATACATGCTCTACTCGACGCATTGAGGGGCATAGCTGTTTTATTTTGGCTATTTAGTCCCATTTAATACGTATACCTATCACTTTCATGATAACAAACTTTCATCGCCAGAAATATTGCCAATGAATTCAAAGTAATCGTGTTGACCTAAGTATATTGAAAATAGTCTTCGTTATAGCGGTATTTTTCTACACCTATAAGGTTTAAAATCGCCTGGAAAGCAATCGTTTGTTAAAAAGCGGCTAACAATGAAATCCCTTTTACACGAGCTGTGAAACATCTAAACGGCGGTTTGATACCGTTTAGCAGTAAGTTCCTACCTAAGGGGCCGTTCAAGTAGTAGGTAAGCACCAATGGGGGGTGGGGGGGGGGTCTTTACTATGCTTATTTTTGATGACATGGGGGCCGGGATTGGGGGAATGGTCATTTTTCGTCTAATTTCTTGAATAACTTCAAAACCATTTATTTTAAAATTATGAAAAAAATATAATTAAAAGCCTCACACTAAGCCCTTTCATTTGATATGTCACACGATATTGTTCAAAAAACTTTTTTTTAATTTTCTAGTTTGACCCCCAAAAGTGACACCCATACAAAAAAAAAACAGTCACAGAAGTCCATATGTGTACCAAATTTCAACAGAATCGGTCTAGTGGATCCGGAGAAAACTGGCTGTGACAGACGGACAGACAGACAGACACCCGAGTGATCCTATAAGGGTTCCTGTTTTTTCGGAACCCTAAAAATTACTAAAATTCTGCCTACGTAATACTGCAACGGCCCCTAAATATTATCAAGAGTTCATTTATTTTTTAGTACATGTACAAGTACATGAAATAACTGATTTGACCATCGATATTTTGTCCCATAGGTTTTAATATATATAGGCCAGGCAAATTAGCTTTTAACCTAGCAAAAAATTCGAACTTTTTTTTCTTGAATCGTGTATTTGATTTTAGCTCTTCTAATAATAATAAAAAAATATATATATTTTTTCCATAACCGGGTTATGGTAAAAAACGCGTTTATGTCAATAAAAGCTATATTTTTTTTTAAATATGAAAATAACAGGAAATTCTATTTATTTTCTCGTAAATAAACATTGTCACCCTCAGAAATATCGTAAAAACTAATACGATATTTTGAAAAATTGTTTAGATGTTGTTTAATTTTTTGTTATACATAAGTCAGACATGGCCCATAAATCAAAAAAATGTATCGAAAGTTTGTATTAGCACATAAAAAATTGCAATTGTTATTAACAAATTAAGACGAAAAAAGATGGCCATAATTTTCCGTTAATAACTCAAAAAATATTAATATTTAAGAAATTTCGTAAAAAGATCCTAAACTAAAAGAGAAGGAAATTTTCAGTAAAAGAAGTTCTTTTTTTTACTATTTGTAGGCACGCGTTTGACCATTATCTCACCTGTTGGTAAGCGATGATGTGGTCGAAGATGGAGCACGTTTGCCTAGAAGTGACCTATTCACTCTTGTCTTAAAGACTCCCAGGTTGTAGCTATCAGGAAACACAGACTCCGGCAGGGAATTCCACTCCTTAGCTGTACGCACTATTAATGTTTCCCCAAAACGTTTTGTGCGTGTGGGTGGGATGTCCACCATGTATCGGTGGCGCATCGCCGTTCGTCTTGTGGTCCGATGATTGGCGGAATTAAATTATGCAATTCCGTTGCACATTCCTCAAATGCAAACTTCCCCGAGAGTCTATCTCCATTATTTATTATCTTAATTCAAGGCTGAAAATGGGGCTTCGACAAGCCGTAACGATATGAGCGCACTACCGTTAAATACAGTATACCACATAAAATATTAATTTAAAAAAATGAATTAATTATGGTATTATCCAGACACTTGATAGAACAACGTTATACTATTGTTAACTAATCAACTTTTTTCCAATCTCTGTTTATCTTAAATTACTGCATAAAAGTTTAAACAATATACCTAATTTTCTTTTTGTATACACAAATATAATATTTAATAAGATCACGCGATAAAAGTTAGTTAAAGTTTATTATTTTTATATAAATTTATAGAAGGCAAAAGATTTTAGGTATATTATTTAAAGTTACATTATTCTAAACGTTATTCCAAATCGAACGAGCCATGGCTCATATTTTTAGGAACTTCATCAAGAATTAACACGTTTTTGAACTTGTTGACTAGCCTAAAAATAAAACGAGATTAATTACTTGCGCTAATTATAAAAATATTGTTTAATTTTATTGGTTAGGTTAGCGTATTAACTTAATTAAGGGCTGATTTTCCAAAAGTTAGTTATCTTTTACTTGAGGCATAAAAATGGCAGTTTGTCAGTTTCAGGGAAACTGAAAAAATACCATAAGCCTCTTAATCCTGACTTCGTATCATGACCCTGAACAACATTTATTCCACGATTTTGACCTAAACTGAACAATGTCAAAAACAATTTGTTTTCATTTATTTGAAGTCTGTAAAATTCGAGTATACTACGCGCGCGCACACAGTGCCGCGCTGCTGCGTTTGCCGGGCGGCGGCCTTCGTCGGCCGCCTCATAAAGAATATGCAAAATTTAGACTTAGTTTATATTTTTTTTTTCCAATTTTTAAATGTCGTAGAACAAATGTTGTTCAAGGTCATGATACGAATTCAAGATTAAAAGGTTTCGGGTATTTTTTCAGTTTCCCTGAAACTGTCAAACTGCCATTTTTATTCCTCAAGTAAAAGATAACTGACTTTTGGAAAATCAGGCCTTAATTAAGTTATTTTATGAAAAGAAAGCAGTTATTTTTTTAGCCTGAAGGACGAAAACAGAAAAAAATATTGGTGCGCGCATCAAAAATTTAATTTACTGACCTGCTTCTAAAACTTAATCACTGATACAAATACTCCAAACAATTATGCCAGTTAATATTTTTACCATCGAGTTATTATATAAAATAACATATACATTAAAAAAGAAAAAAAAAATCGTCTTCAACGCTGTCAGCTGTTAATGTGCCCAAGAGACTGGCGGCATTGTCTCGTTGAATGGCAATGAGTCTCTGCCCAAAGTAAAAGCTAGGGTCACGGGAAGTGTCAACTAGTTATATGAGTTATTTGTTATTTACTCATACATTTACTCATACACCCACAAAATGATACATAATAAACACACATTAAATTAGACAATTTTAGTATAAAAACACAAAATCACAATTTATTGGCTGACAACTCAAGGCACTTGTCTCACAGCCGGCGAGGAAGCGAGTAGCTGAGGAAAGGGATAAAAGATATATAGATCTCGTGTGAGTAAAAGTGACACATGCATTCATAGTCGATAGCTGGCTGTTCACACTGCCGGCGAGCGGCTTTGACTTCTAGATGATCGCAGCGACAAGAGCTATCAAAGATTGTACTCGCTCAGCGACACTCACTCGCCGATGCTCGCTTGGCGTTCGGAACTCACCAAATAGCGGTAATTTATATAGTAAGGGCCGGAGTATTGCGAGTAAAAGCTCGTCGTACAAAAGCACTCGCTGAAAGCCAAGCGTCAAAACTATCGAAAATTTTCATTCGCTACTCGCTGATCGCCGGCGGTGAGACAAGTGCTTTAGTGGGACGATTAGTTTAACTTTTACAAACCACCAAAACCAAAAAACATGCACAAAAAAACATGCAAAATTTACTTACTACACTATCTACTTACTCAATCACAGATTTTCTGAAAAGATAAAAACAAAGGTGAGGGAAAATTAAATCAAAAGAGAGGGATAATAACATGAGATACCTTGCTTCTAGCGGGCATGCTTTTTACACAACTGACGCAAATGTAACATAGGGTTTACACATTTCACATGCTGCATTTTACGACGTTCAAGGCTTGGTTACACGTTGCGAGCTAGCGTGCCAGTTGGCCTTTTCTGTTTTCGAAATTTATTGTCTTAATTGCAAATCGGTTCTAAATAACACTTACACGCCAAAATTGGTCAGTTTAAACTAGATTTGGCCGCTGTTTTCTAGCTGATTGTCCTGTTGTTGGCTGTTGTGTGTTATATGGTGTACATAATAAAGAGTATTTTATTCTATTCTGAGAAGAAACACCGAAACAAACATAGAGGTCAGTCTCTTTTAAAGTCCATGTTAATAAATTAACAGGTACGGTACCTTTGTTTTTGAAACAGTTAGTTTATGCTAGTATTTAAAAATTCTTTGTCAATCTGAACTTAAAAAACACTAACATAAAGTTGATATGTGTTAAAATGGACATAAAATTAATTGAAAACAATTATTTGCATACGGAATCGTCAGTTACTGCAGTGTACTCGCACCGTGTGACCTCAGCGTACCAGTCACTGGCATACGCGAGTCGGTCAGACGATCGCATCGAGTTACTATAATACCACAAGACGGTGGCAATTGCCAGTGGAATGGCAGCTACTCTCATTGTGTAAACGTTCAAGGCGAGCAGAGCTATTCTCAGACGAGTACAATGAAGCAGAATTTGCTGTCAAGCAAACTCGCACCGTGTAACCACCCGACAGTATTGTTTTCTAAGCTTTTTGTTCTTAAATATAATAAGAGCTTGCATGCGCACTTCAGCAATATAAATGTAGTTTCAATCACAAAAAGGAGCCTTCCCTATACAAAAATTAAATGAATACGGGTAAAAGTGTCAGAGAGGTACAGCGATGCGCTAGGAATTGTCTGATTCTGGAATAGGGTAAATTCTGAAAAAGAAGTCTTAGTCCGTCAGAAAATATTGGACACGTAGGTGAAAATGATACGGTGAGAGTTGTAATTTCGCACTGTTGCTGCTGAATTTAATGCATTTTATTTTGGTATTTTTTATTGATTTAAAAAAGCAAAATAAAGAAAAATATATCGTTTATTGAAATAAAACAGGGTTGTGCTCCTTTTTATAAAAAAAATACGCGACCAAAAAAAAACGCATCCAAAATTTTTTCGTATTAATCTAACTGGCGCATGATAGTCTGAATCCAATTATAATTTCTGATCCACGAAACATCTCTAAATACTTTCTGACTGTCCACGTCACAGAATTTCAGTGTCACCACTAGAAACCAGAAAAAGTCCAACACGGTCTCAGTATGTCAATGAATTGTGTCATGTGAAATGTAAAACTGCACTAATGCAAAAAACCTTTTTTGGTATTGCCCCACGCATTTTTAATAAAATACCTAATGATATTAAAAATATAGCTGTATTAAAATTTAAAAAGACGCTAAAATATATATTGATTGAAAAATGTTAGTATACAATTGACGACTTCCTAAATGAAGTCACGGATTAATTGACATAATTCCTATTCTATTTGACAATTATTGTTCCAATTGACATTATTGTTCAATCTGACATTTGTACCTTTTGACATTATTATTATTTTGCATTTTTCAAGTCAATATTTAATTTGAAAGTTAATGTAACTGTATTTGACAAAATTGTTCCGATTGACATATTGTTATTCTTTAACATTTGATCCATTTGACATTGTAATTATTTTATTTTGCCTATTCTATGTCAATATTTAATTTCATTTGAAATTTAATGTAATTTGCATGACCATGTGACGGTAGAATATGGAGGACTCATTATAAATCAAACACCTGTACAAATTACCCATGTTCGCAAAGGAATAAATGATTATGATTATGACCTTCGCGACTACGGCCTAGAAGAGACTTATTTATTTAACACTTCAGCACACAAATGTACATAGGCGGACTTAATGCCATAGGCATTCTCTACCAGTCAACCTTTGGGTGATGCAGAGAATAGTGGTAGGTGCAATATGCAGAATTGAAATTATTCAAATACAATTAAAATGAACAATAATATACATACACAAACTATACATACACTATTAATATATAATAAACTAGTGGACGTCACGCGGTTTTACCCGCGTAGTTCCCGTTCCCGTGGGAGTACGGGGATAAAATATAGCCTATGTTACTCCCTGATAATGTAGCTATCCATTGCTGAAAGAATTTTTCAAATCGGTCCTGTAGTTTCGGAGCCTATTCAATTCAAACAAACAAACAAACAAATCTTTCCTCTTATATTAGTGTAGATACTCAAATTAACAAAGATAAATATGTAAACGAAATATTTAATTAATACGAATAGGTAATTGGAAAATATTAGCGCTGTGATGATACAACAGCCAACTTCTTACGAATGTGTTTACGAACTTCAACTTTAAAGGTTAATCGGTTGGTTGCCATCCTGATCTCCTGGGGGAGCGCATTCCATAGAGAAATAGACTGTACGAAGAAGGAAGAGTGAATAAAGTCAGTACGGTGAGTGGGACATTGAAGGAGACGGTTGTTTGATGAGCGTAGATTTAGATTGTGGCTGGCGCAAATGTATTGAAAGTGAGGGGCTAGATAACTGGGAGAGTTGGGAGAGATAAGAAATGAAAACAAGGTAGTAAGAGCCCTTAGCTCTCTGCGCGAAGAGACAGAATATTGGCTGCAATCACTTTTTCTCTTTCTACGGAGTAGTACAATTTTGTGAATTCTTTTACAATTCGAATTTACTACATTTTTTTTTTCAATAAAATTACTTTAACCCCCTTAAAATACTTTTTTTATTTATTTATATTTTATTAATTTTTCCCTTGCCCAGTCCATTCGCTATCGGTATGGTTTCAATGGATAGGTAATGCTTAATCTCTATTATAGGAAACATTTTCAAGACGCTGAATCAATATATCCTATATTAGCTTTTGCCCGCGACTTCGTACGCGCATATCCCGTTTTTTCCCGTTCCCGTAGGAATTTCCTATTCCCGAATAGCCTATAGCCTTCCTCGACAAATGGGCTATCTAACACTGAAAGAATTTTTCAAATCGGACCAGAAGTTCCTGAGATTAGCGCGTTCAAGCAAACAAACAAACTCTTCAGCTTTATATATTAGTATAGAAGTATAGATTCATTCTAATTTTGAGTATATGTTTCTAATTTTTTTTTTCACCTAGGTATTTTATGTATGTGCATGCTGCATTCTCCTATATTTGAAAGAGCACACTTAAATGAACCGCACTGATTTATCTCATAACTGTGTCTCTTGTTGGAGATACAAATAAATGAACAGACACTTAATGCCTGGTGGAAAAAAATGGATGTTGATTAAAAGGGGACTCTAGTCCCGATGAATTTGAAAAATAGGTATTTGAAGAAAGTATTGCCGATGCCGTCGCGCTGCGGCCTAACAAGTGTGTAAGCGACAACTGCAGCTCAGGCTAATTTTACTATAAAAACCTTGACCAAAAGACGTTTTGTATTCCGCTGTTATCTTCTTCAAAACTGGACTGATCTAAAAAATAATATATCAAAATTTAGACGAACTATATCTATTCTTCTATTGTTTTATATTTTGTTAAAAACTTGAACTTGTCTGATAGTCGTCTGAACACAGCGGTAAAAATGGGCTGTTTTTTCGGGTTTTTGGATTGTCATAATTCTTTTAGTAATTATGTTTTGGATCAAAGAAAATGATAGAGGCACGTATTAATTCGATCTAGATTTTTTGGAAAAAAAAAATCATTGCTCTAGCAGCAATATCCACAAAGAAAACAGCGGAACGCGTTTGTATGGAGAAAGGCCCAAGAGTTACCGACTAGAGGGGGACTCGTCTTAAGTGAAAGTGAAATTCAGCCTGTATTCATATACAGGCTGATTTTCACTTTCTCTTTATCAACATCCATTTTTAACGATGCGATTTCGTCGCGCGATGAAAATGATTCCTGTACTCGCACGATGATTTGCAAGCTGAATTAGGACACTCTAAAGAAATGTGTGTGTTCAATCTCGTCGCGCGATGAAATCGCATTGTCAACTTGTACGACGCCTATGACACTACTAGAATAACCTCTAATTTTGAGTTGGCATTAAGAGTCATGTTTTAAAGGAACGGTAATCGGAAGATCATAACTTAGAGCCTTGTATTGTTTAAGGGCCAATTTCTTGGATTCCGTACCTCAAAAGGAAAATAAAGAAACCCTTATAAGATCACTCTCTTGTCCGTCTGTCTGTCCGTGTGTCACCATCGATTTTCTCAGGAACCTAGCAAGTTGAAATTTATACCAGATACTGAGGTCTATAGCGTTCGAGAGTTCCGTACCACCATATACGTCCCTATTAGGTGTATAAAAATCAAAGTCCTGAGTCAACACGATAAAAGATATGCGCAAATTTAGGTTTTCGTGAAAACTTGTAAGTACCAAAATTTACCTTAATTTTCAACGTTTTTAATTTTTTGAAATTTTCTATTTACTTGTGCTGTAAGGCTTAGCTTTTAATCAAAATTGTCAATTCTAGTTCAACTGGAAGTACCTTATAGGTTTTGGGTCAAAAACCTATATGGTAGTTCCCGTTGACCTAGATTCACGAAATTTGGCCAAAAACAAGGTCTTACAGCACAAATAAAGGATAAAATAAAATAAAAGTTGATAATTAAGGTAAATTTTGGTACTTACAAGTTTTCACGAAAATCAAAATTTCTCCATATTTTTTTATCGCGGTTACTCAGGACCTTGATTTTTATACACCTAATAGGGACGTATATGGTGGTACGGAACCCTCGGTGCGCGAGTCTAACTCGCTCTTGATCGGTTTTTCAACAGTCGGATAACTTTTACTTGAGGAATAAAAATGGCGGATGACAGCTTTTGTACAAAAAGAATGTCAATTAGCCACATTTATTCTTCAGTAAAGAATGATCTGTTTATTATTAATCAGCCCTTTATGTTGTTTAATAGGGAATATGCATGCGATTTTTTTATTTGCAAAATAAAATACTTATTAGCTGTAATAAACAATTATGAAATTATTTTTTAAATACCTTCATCAGTGATGAAGTTATAAAGCTTCACAGTTTACAATTAGAAAGAGAAGTCCGACATGAATTGTGACGTCAAAGTTCTTGGCGCCTATACAGCTACCATAGAAAACAGCGTTTTCGCGAGATGGACAGATATATTTGTTTAAAATAACTATATCTCGTTTGTTTTTCGAGCAATTTTGATTTTATTTTCACTGTTAGTACTATATTTGTGTATATTTTTGGATAAACTGCATAGATAATAGATACCTATTTTTTTCGTGCATATTCCCTATTAACCAAATTTTAAAACTTTTGAACTCTATACTTAGTTTAAACATTTATTAGCAGATTCTTTTTTTATAAGAAAATTAACTTTTGCCCGCGACTTCCTAATCTCATTCAATCAATTTTAAATAACGGAACTTACAACTAATACGTATCTACGTAAATTATTAAGATTGTTTCATCAATTATGTTTTAAAGAGGGTAGGTAGAGAAGTGTTGAATTTTATGTATATGGAATATGAAAAAAAAAAAATATTACATACCAATCGTCGAGGGCAAAACCTAGTAGCCCGCGACTTCGTACCCCGTTTTTTCCTGTTCCCGTAGGAATTTCGGGTAATCTCCTCTTAGCTCCCTTACAGTCTCTCCAAGGAACCTACATGCGAAATTTCAGCTTTCTACGACCAGCTAGTCTATTTTGTGAGTAACCATTTCGATATCGAGCTTCACCTGAGTGACAAAGCTCACAAAGTGAACTTTATTACACACAACATAAAGGTCTTATGTTTATACTCACCTCGGATACTGCTCTCGAGACTCGAAAATATTACAGAATAGCGTTTCTGTAGTGCGTTTTCTGTCAGTAACGGAAGAATTTTATATATTAGGATAATGAGTTCAGAGTCTGCTAATTAATATTTAAGCTATGAAATGGTATTATTTGTTTTATGAGTTGCATGAATGTGAGTCGGGGAAGGGTGGAAAAATCATTTACAAATTCAAGATTTATTTTCTTTTTCAATTAATAACATTTAAGGAATAAGGGCCAGTTTTTTTATCCATAATAAAAAATATAAAAAAGTCAAAAGGCATTTATTCAAACTAGGCTGAAAATCAGCATTTTTTGAACGTCAAAATTTACATGAAGACAGTCCCCCAAATCGCCCAGCCCGTCACCACTTCCTAGTGTTTTAGCTGGGAAGAAGTGGCCAACAAACTCCCCAGCAATATATAAATACAGTCAAAAATTACGGTTAAATTACGCAAAAATGCATTCCTCGATATTTGTTTATTTGACCTAGGGTCAAATTAATAAGTCTTAGTTATAAACGACTATTTTGTAACTAGCAATTGATCGACAAACGCATTTCAAAGAAATCGACCCACAATTTTTGGCTTTCAGTAGAGTTAACTACGGATAAAAAAGCTCGCCCTTATATTCGAGACAATCTAAAAAAACAGATTTAACAGCTGAGTAGAGAGGAATAGAACAGCTAATTATACTCAACCTGAGGCCTGCGAACCGCATGTGGCCCGTAAAGCTTTTCCGTCTGGCCCTGTAGCGTTAAACATTATTGATACTATATTTGGGAACACCCAAATACTGCGAAATATTTTATTCCGAATTTAGATATTCCGATTTTCAAAAGTCCGAATTTCATAATACCTAAGAATTATAATATCTATTATTATAAATCACGAAACTTATTTGACCGAAACTCATAAATGCGATTTGTTTGTTTTCCGATTTTCAATACTTCGAATAAACTGCTAAAATTAAGATTTTGATTTAGGTTTAATCAGTATAATATTCAGTTAGATTAAAATATCCAAAGATATTTTAACTATTTTCGAAATAACTACGGTCAAAACCCCTACTGTTTAATATAGGTACCTAACGAATATTTTTTAGCATTTTGAACCTGAAATTAAAATATTGTTTAATACAGTCAATAAGTTTTCCTACAAAAGTAATTGAAAGAAACGAATCGCTGTACCGACTCCACGTAGTCTTGTCTACCCTACCCCTAGAGTGTAATTTAAGCCCGCGTAGGCGCGGAGGTGAGAGGTACAACCATCTGTGACGATAAGTTCGCGGGGGACCGCCAGAGCCCCGCAGCGCCGGAGCCGTGACAGAAATCATGCCTGCTGCATACTGCTTGCTTGCTTGCATGCTGCATGTTTGCTTGCATGATGCATGCTTGCTTGTTTGCTTGCTTGCATGCTTGCTTGCTTGCATGCTTGCTTGCATGCTTGCTTGCATGCTTGCTTGCATGCTTGCTTGCATGCTGCTTGCTTGCATGCTGCTTGCTTGCATGCAGCTTGCATCTGTCATTAGTTTTTTAATTCTACCTCCTCATACTAAACATAATAATAAATTTTGTTCTGACGAGCAATTGTGTTTATTTGTCTTGATATTCAGTTTTTAACCGACGAAAAAACGGAGGAGGTTCTCAAGTCAAAGCGTATATTTATTTTTTACGTATGAACACGCATAACTTTTTACAGAGTAGTCTGATTTTGACAATTCTTTTTTTATTGGAAAATGGTATATCTCGAGGGTGATCCCAAATAAATTAAAAAAAATACAACCCTAAGGGTAGGAAAACAGGGGATGATTGATTGTTCACTCACTGATTGCAATGTATGACCATGTATAACTTTTTACAGAGTAGTGCGATTTTAATATTTCTTTTTTTATTGGATAGGGTTATACCTCGAAAGTAGTCCCATATAAATTTGTAAAAAAAATCCTACCCTGAGGGGGAAAATAGGGGGTGATTTATTGTCACTCACAGATTTTAGTGCAGAGTTGTGTAGCATTTTTTGTAGGCCTACCCATGTGAGTATGTAAAGCATGTTTTTTAAGTATTTATATTATACAACAAGTAATTGTTAAAGTAGGATTATAAAACAGTTAATAGCTAAAGTAAGATAGCTAGCTAGCTAATGTATTAATTATTAGATTATAGCCACAAAAAAGTATAAAATAAAAACTTTCGTGTTTTTGTATGTTTCTTCGTATTTTAACACCGACTTCCGAAATTACCAAAAGTAATTTTTTGTAAAAAGGTTTATTATTTTATGCTTTCCAGTTTTTTCGGAGGTTTGATTTTTTTAGTTAAAAAGTTTTTATTTTATACTTTTTTGCTTTTCAGTTTTTTTGGAGGTTTATTGTTTTTGTTAAAAAGCCTTTTTTATTTCGGAATTCTGATTAATATGTATTTTAATAATTGGTATTCGTATTTTTGATGTTTCGAATTATCTTAAGTCGGACTTTTTGTTATTCGACCTATTGAAACTCGGTTTTTTAAGAATAGTAATTATAAACATTAGGAATATTGATATGTCGGAATTATAAAAAAAGGATTAATGATAAATCGTAGTTGTTATATTAGGAATTTAGAACCATTCGGAATTATGAAAATTGGTATTTTGAAATTCGTATTTGTGACTGTCGGAATAAAGTTTGGTATTAATGTAGTGTACCCACTATATTTAGTCAGTGTATCAATGTGTATGTAGCTATACTGTACTGATTCACTCCTCGACGATGTGCTGACATTCTCCTATCCACCCACTATTAACGTGAAAAAGTTGGCCTATGCTATATGAAAACGGTCCTTTTGACACAGATTTAAAAGTCCCATTCATGTAGATTTTAGAATCGAATTTGAAGTTTAGTGGAATTTTATTTTACTGTGGGTTATTGCGGCCCATCATGAAAATGGTAGAAGCGCAATGTGGCCCAGAGAGAAAAAGGTTGAGTACGGCTGGAAGGTAAAGCGATCTTCTCTCAATAGAAGATCGCTTAACCACTAAGCGCGAAAAAGATTTATTTTAATGTCGCATTAATACTTAGGTAGGTACTGTATACCCGAACTAAGAATGAATGACAACACGATTTATCAGTTACTGTCAAATCGTGTTGACATTCATTCTTAGTTCGGGTTCGGGACTAATCGTAAGTCCGGTACGGTCCGTATGGTGATACGGAGTAGAAAACGCCCGCAACTAAGCCCGAAACTACAGACTTCGGGCTTAGAGAGTAGCGCCCAGACTTCTAAGATTGTCATGAATGTAGTAACCTATCACAGTGCTACTGACCTTTCTTGCATTGGGTTCACCTAGTTACTTTTCTATAAGATATAAAAAAAAACACTTTAAAACTAAATGCAACCAGAACACACTCCAGAGCAATATTTTTTTACATAATTAGGTTATATTGTATAGTTTATATTGTATATATGTGTATTTGATATAAAAGTGTTCCCAACGTCCCAGTTATCAAGTGCAAACAGAAAGAGAGCTTAAAAAGCAACACAAAAGCAAGAAAAATAAAAGCATGCCTTAAATATTTTTAGCCATTGATACCAATACCAATTAAGATTTATTTTAAATTGCAAATTGAAATCGAATTGTTTAGAAATGTAAAGAAACTTAGGGTCAAAGTTCTCATATTTTCACCCGATTCAGACTCGATTTTTTCCATACTGGATGTCTTTTACAATATTACAACACAATAACAACAACATTGACAATAGTTTTGGGGTTGGTAGCACTAATGATTAAATCTTTTTCTATGCGAGCAATAATGAAGTCACAAAAACAACAAGTGCATAACTTGTCATTTTGACTTCAAATATAACGAAATAAAACTTCAACAAAAACATCAAGTGTTTGGAAATAAACGCTTTAATATGTCATATTTCGGGGCCAATGCTGTGATAGATGTGTTTGGGGTGGTGTACCCTTGTTTCGCAGACAGAAATTTCATAGAATTTCGTTACGCAGAAAATGTTTCACGTAATATCTGGTTCTTGTAATTTTATGCTGAATATTATTGTTTCAAAGACTACTTACTTGAATGAAACCTATTTCACAGAAACACAATTCAATGAATTTCATGATCACATATTTTTATTTAACAAACTTATCAAACAGTAGAATTATTTTTTAACGAATATTGTTTGTACGGTGTATTTTTCCATGGTATTTTATATTTCAGTGTTAATGTCCATGGCATACTTTTAAGATGGCAGAATTTTATTCGGATTAATTTTACTACGCATATTGCCATTTCTATAAAAAAGCCTTTTAACCTTAAATCAAAACTAAAATTGATCTTAAAAAATCAACACGTGTGCTAAAAAAATTAGTGACAGAAACGAATCGCTGTAAAACCGACCCCACGTAGTCTTGTCTGCCCTACCCCTAGAGTGTAATTTAAGCCCGCGTAGGTGCGGAGGGGCGAGGCGGTCCGCGAGCCTAGGAGCAGGTGTTATAACGCTCGCCACCGCGGCTGAAGCTGGCCGGCAGAGTCGGCCAGCAAGCCGAAGCTGCGGTGGTGAGCGTTAAAACCATCTGCGACGATAAGTTCGCGTGGGATCGCTGGAGCCCCGCAGCGCCGGAGCAGAAACCATGCCTGCTGCATGTTGCATGTTCGCCTGCATACTGTATGCTTGCTTGCATTCTACATGTTGCGTGCTCGTTTGTGTGCTGCATGCTTGCTTGCTTGCTTGTATGCTGCATGTTGCATTCTACATGTTGCGTGCTCGTTTGTGTGCTGCATGCTTGCTTGTATGCTGCATGTTGCATGCTTGCTGCATGCTCGCCTGCATACTGCATGCTTGCTTGTATTATGCTGTATGCTTGCTGCATGCTTGTTGTATGCTTGCTGTATGCTTGCTGTATGCTTGCTGTATGCTTGCTGCATTCACGGTGTATGTTATTTTATTCCCTTCGCCATTTGCCACCATTGCCGCTTGAAAAGTCTGTCGAGCGGGCCCGAATCCGAATGAAAAGTTTTGCTTGAGTACAATTTACCCGCATTGTTTTTGTGGCCGGGATGTTGTAATTTTATAGAAGGGTATGCATTTTGTCAAACGTTTAGAAACTGTCACTCGATAAAATGTTTTTCTTGGTAATAAGTTTTATATTAACTACTCAATATGAGGATAAAAAATATTTGATTTGTTATTCTATGATATCATGAATATCGAAACAAAGTTTATTTGTAACAAAAATCTATGATTTAAATTTATTCAAAGTAAGTATTCTACGTATTGATTATTATATGAAATGATAATATGAGAAAAAAATTATGTGAAACGAAATTCTATGAAACTGTCGTCTATAAAACAACGTACAACCGTTTGGGGTTCATGAGTATTATCAGCCCCAAGAACATTGCCAATGCGTTGAGATTCTAGGGACAAAGCTAAAATCTCTCGTGCATGTGTTTTTTTTCTCTTCTAGCCGAAACCGAATAACTTAATAGTTATTGCGTTGTTGCGTTCTAATAAAAAGTGCGACGGGTTTGCCGTACAAATGAAAGCGACGATCGTGTATTCGTGCGATAATCACTTTGTACTAGGACCACGCCTAAGGTTGAGTCTTATCGGGTTTTTTTCTATTTACTTCATTTATTAAAATCTTAATTGTAAAAAGTGTATTTTTCTCTCAATTGGCATCAAAGACTAATTTCAAAGAAAAACACAAAAAACCCTTACCTGTTTTTTAAATTAACATCTTTTATTGTAACCTTTTTTACCACAACCGAGCTGCTTACTTTATTAGGGACAGTCAAGTGTGCATCTCTAGACAAAGACAGAAAATAAAAAATGTACAGAAAAAAAAGAAAAAACATGCTTCTAGGCAGGGATGTTAATGAGCTCCATAACTGTAACCGAAACTATCGGATATCTGTACGTCTACCATGAGTTTTATCAATCTATGCTCGCTAGCGACTGTAGTTAAAAAAATATATGAAAACTTTGAAAAAACCAGTTTTTTATTTATTTGTTTAAGTTGTTAACAAACAAGTAAGCAAGTTGCAAGTAAAACTTTAGTTAACAACTAAAAAAATTGATTAGAAATTTGTTTTTTTAAAGTTTTCATACATTTTTTTAACTACAGTCGCTAGCGAGTATAGATTTAAAAAACTCATGGTAGACGTACTGAAACAAAGATCCATCCGTAGCCGAATCCGATATAAAAGTTTCGAACAGGAGTGGACTCTTAAATGAGATATGTTATGACAGGTTTTTCTTTTCGGCCGTGCCGAACTGTGTAACGCTGCTTAATAGTTATTTCGTCGTCGCGTTCTTATAAAACGCACGACGGGTTTGCCGTACAAATGAAAGCAACAATCTTGTATTCATGCGATAATCACTTTGTACTAAGACCACACTTAAGGTAGAGTCTCATCGGGTGTTTTCTATTTATTTCATTTATTTAAATCTTAATTACAAAAATAACTGTATTGTTTTCTCAATTGGCATCAAAGACGAATTTCAAAGAAAAACACACAATAAAACCCTTACCTGATTTTTAAATTAACATCCTTTATTTTAACCTTTTTTACCACAACCGAGCTGCTTACATTATTAGGGACAATCAAGTGTGCATCTCTAGACAAAGACAGAAAATAAAAGATGTACAGAACAAAAGTTAAAGTTAAAAACATGCTTCTAGGCAGGGATGTTAATGAGCTCCATAACTGTAACCGAAACTATCGGATATCCGAAATAAAGATCTATCCGTAACCGAATCCGATATAAAAGTTTTGGATAGGAGTGGACTCTAAATGAGGCACGTTATGACAGGTTTTTCTTCCTGGCCGTGCCGAACTGCCGACACTCGCCGAGTGCTTCACTTGCATGTTTGTTTTATATTTCCATTGCTTAGAAACACAAATTAACAGAAGTACTAGTTAGTCAGTCTGTCAAGTTGTGTTATACTTTTACAATTTAACCCCAATTTAATAGTAACTGTAACTATCCGAAACTAACTAATAATCCGATATAAATTCATTTCCGTAATCGTTTCCGAAACAGGTATAGCATTATTTCTATATCCAGATCCGTATCCTGATCCAAAATTTCATATCCATAACATCCCTGCTTCTAGGCTTTAAGCGGGGAATTGACTTGACGAACTGACCCGTGAGTCTAAAAAGGTCGCTTTAGAAGAATCCTTAGGATCATAATATTAATCATCATACAAGAATCTGTCAAATTTCATTTTCATCATTAGGTTCAAGGTTGATTGGGAAAATTTGACAGTTTGGGGTAACTTGAAATGCTGGCTGATTCCACTAAAGTGGCCTTTTTTGATCCGCCCGAGAGCCAGTAGCCATGTCCACTAGACGTTGCTACTATTCTGGTCTGTCCTATGTCTGTTCGACATAGGTGTGACTTCTGAGTGTGGGATCCCAGGTTTGGTTCCGAAGTCGGGCAGTGTTATTGGGTTTTTCCAATAAGAATTTGTAGTGGTAGTCCGAAATTTCAATGTTGACGGTGCGACAGCATCGTGAATTCACCGCAGAAACATAGGTGAAGAGAACTCGAAGTATGCTGTCAAGCCTCTCAATTATGGTGAATGATAGTTCACTTCAAGCTCACTCTATCAAGATTTAACGGTGAGATGTTTGAAAAATAGTCTGGCCGATCTTTCTGCGATCGGAGTATGAAAACTCCGATGGAATCTATCGGATCTATCATCACTTTAGCGTCAATGTTTGGTCTCCGCTGAGATTGGCTGTCGTGAACAATTCGGTGGAGTACTATTATTAGGGCAGTATTAATTTGTAAACAGACAGACAAACGGTATGGTAGCAACGTCTGGCGGACATAGACCAAACACATTTCCGCGGGGAAGTCCTTCTAGTGAATTCCTCGCTATAGGACCAGCGTAAAACTGGCATTTTCAACTTTAGTTCAACACGTGCAAGGTTGTTTGTACTTTGCCAGGTCTTTGCGAGCCCTTAGTAGAGAGTATGAAGAGGACAAGCTGAATGTCTGGCTATGTATAGAAATAAAGTCGAAGATAATGAATATGTAGTCACAGTTTTCGAAGGAGCAGATCATGGTTAAAGGCTCTCGCAGATAAGTGCGACGCGACAATAACGTGGTAATGCGTTTTTTACAAATGCTGTAGCTAAATAGAAACATTTCTATGAAAACTTGTCGCATTTTCACGTCGGTCGTATCTGTCTGCGGGAACCTTTACGCTCCTTCCCGAAACGAACAGTTAAATTATTAATTAATTAATCATTAAAATCTATCTTAAATTATTCATGTCTGTAGTTTTAAACTATTGGATCATCTTAATTTATATAAGAGAGGCAAGGTTAGCTATTTTGGTGAAAATTTGAATTCTGAATCTTCTTCTTCTTATCGTGTGGGCAGTAAGGTCTAACGACCCCACACACCCTAGGATGTCAGAGTTTCTAAACCGCCTAAATAAACAATATGGATGTTTCCTGTGTACAAAAAATATGATTCTATATACTCCTTCAATTAGATTATCAAAAAAAAATATTTGACACGTAACTTTTGCTTCATAAAATCAATAAAAAAACACGAAGATAAAACGCATCAAAGGTCAGGGGGGCTACTCTCTAAGCCCGGAGTCCGAAGTTTCGGGCTTAGTTGCGGGCGTATTCTACTCCGTATCACCTACAGACTAACGATTAGTCCCGAACCTGTAGTGCTATTCTCTAACAACATTTTCGTATCTCGACAGTAGAATTCGAGGTGAGTTTCAAATGAAGACCTTTATGTTGTGTGCAATAAAGCTCACTTTGTGAGTTTGATCACTCAGGTGAAGCTCGATATCGAAACAGTTTCTTACAGAATAGACTAGCTGAACTAAGAATGAACGACAACACGATTTAACAGTAACTGTCAAACTGTGTTGTCATTACTTCTTAGTGGTTAGGTGATACGGAGTAGAATACGCCTGCAACTAAGCTCGAAAGTACGGACTTCGGGCTTAGAGAGTAGCCCCCCAGGAGTGGGGCCTTGGTACGTCACTTTCCGATAAAAAATGTATCGGAATGTGACGTGACACAAGTTTTTAACGCACTGTATCGTCTTCATTTTTTGTTTACGTGAAAAAAGAAAAAAATACATGTGTAATATTTTTTTGGAAATCTATCTGACGGTCCAGTATTTTAGATTTTTTAAGTCAAACTCCCCATTAAGAGTTTTGAACCAAATCAGCCAAGCGTATACATAAGGAAAACAAATGTTGCGGCCGAGTTCGAAGTAGGTGCTTATTGGATACGGTCGAAGCTATGGCCGATAACAATAATAATTTGAACCGTTGCGTAAATTTCCAAATCATTACTATCTTTTTGTTTTAAATAAATAACAAGGTTCAGCTATCAGAACGATTTTTTGGAACGGGTTCGATTTATAATTCAAGGTTAATTTAGTACAAGTTTTGATTATTGAAATGAATTTAACTCAAAAGTAACGGATTTTAAAAAGGGACGCTCATGAAAAGATGGACGTGAAGAATGATATAAAACAAAATACGAGTCAATACAAGAATGAAAAAACTGACCAAGTGCGAGTCGGACTCGTGCAAGGGGTTCCGAACCAATTTAATTTTTTTAACATGTTACTTTAACACTGCAGACTTCTTTTAGATTTTTCTGTAATCTTTAGGTATAGAACTAGTGTCTGCATTTTTTTTCATAATTTTAGGCTTTGTAGTTTCGGAGATAAAGGGCCTGGAATGGTCTCTTTCGGTCTAGTTTCTTGAATAACTTCCATACTATTTATTTTAAAATCATAAAAAAAATATATAATTAAAACCTCCACATGAAGCCTTTTCATACACTTTGAATAATTTTTTTTAATTTTCTAGTTTGACCCCATACTAAAAATTTATTTATTTACGTAACGCGTTCGTATTTGGATTTTGGGTCACAGAAGTCCATATGGATACCAAATTTCAACAGAATCGGTCTAGAAAATAAGGAGAAAACTGTCTATGACAGAAGGACAGACAGACTGACGCCTGAGTGATCCTATAAGGGTTCCGCTTTTTACGGATGTTCGGAACCCTAAAAACAATGTTGCGCCGACTCCAAGTGACATGGCACTAGGGTACGGGTAGGAATAGGCTGATGAAGTCTCAATGTTAAGTCTTTTTAACCGACTTCCAAAAAAAGACGAGGTTCTAAATTCGGTGGATATGTTTTTTTTATTCTTTTTTATGTACCTATGTACACCGATTACTTCGAGGTTTCTGATTCGATTTTTGTGATTAATTTTTAATTCGATGACCGCATTCAATTAATCGAAAATTGTTCATGGATACTTTTTTATTAGTTTTTTTTTGCAGGCTTTCGATACCAATTTTTATTGGTTTAGATCGATGTAGACGATGTAGTGACCTATATTGACTTACCCGTTCATACCTGCATTACTACGAAAATAAATTGTTCGGTTATCAAAAGAGTTTTTTTTTTTTATTGAAAATTATTTAATTAAAAATAGCCATGAACAATTTCTGATAGGCAAGTCATCATAGGCGTGTTTACAAATCAATATAATTAGATTAAAAAAACAAAATATGTCTCATCTGGTTATCACGTGAGTGAAATTTGATGTTCCACCGTCTTCTAGATTAGTATTTGGACTTCTACAATCTAAGACTAAATTAATGCATTTAAAAATAACTACTTAATTATATCATGCGTTTACAGGGCGAACTTTAATCTATTTGAACTATTTCGGGGATGGGGGGGATGAGAGTATTAAACAGTCCCAGCATTATGCTGAACGCTGCCGCTGGCTGCTTAGCGCAGATGAGACGGATACTTTTCCAACCTGTTTGAGTCACTATATTTATTTCATTTTTATGCGTCATACTTTTTTACAGCCAGACAAAATTCCCGATTCATTGCTTCATATGTTTTAAATTCGTCAGCTCGACTACATCAAAACACGCAGTGAATACTGTTGAATTTTCAAAATGAAAGGCATTGAGATGGATTGTGTAAATTTCTGTGTCAGGAAATTAATGTGGATATTTCAAACTACGGGGTAGAGAAAAAAAAACATCCATTAAAGTTAATAAAATATGAGACTTACCTCCTTGTAATATCCAAATCGGGTTCTTGTTGCAAATTGTCGCTTGAGAAAACATAATATATTATGCAGACTATACTTATTATTAATATAATAATCTGATTTCTCCGTGAACGGTACCATCGTTTTACCATCACGGACATCTGAAATTAAAGAAAAAATAAAATTATGTCACTGTTGGTTAGGTTAGGACGTCACCATCGAGGTCGAGCGCGGAGGAGGTGGTGTGAGCATCTCGTCATGACCAAGAGCACTCATTTTAGTTCGCGGCTCCTTGGCGAACTAGTTCGCTCTGTTAGGCTCAATTCACACCGGGAAAGCAGCGGCCGGCAGCGGCGTGGCGAGCACTTTCAGTGTGAAATAATTTTAAACTTTATCTACATAGTTAAAAGACTAGTATCGCTTAAAAAGCAGCCTGCATCTCTCTTTCGAACTACACAAGACTAGTTTGCGGGGAAAACTTGGCAGAGATCGCCCAAGACAGAGAGGTCTGACACTCCCTTCTGCTTCACCCAGAGCGGGAGGAGTCATTTGAAGATTTCCCATCCTTAAAAAAAAGGCTTACTGTGTGAATTTGAGGAATTTTGGTACAGAGATAGACGGGAATGGGACCCTGGAGACGGTTATAGGCAAATTTTCAGAAAATCTATAAAACGAGAGCGAAGCCGAGGACAAAAGCTAGTTATAAATAAAGAGTTTAAGATCAAATTACCCGCAAACGTATAACTCTGGAACGCACCATTCTATAAAACTTACAAGTACAACACTACAACACATAACTTGTCAACTTACAAAAGAAGTACTCTGTAAAATATAATATGATATACAGGTTGTTTTTTTTTTTGTAAAAAACTTACTACGCAGAAATGCTTAGGTACACTATACCTACAGAAAATTTCCCAGCAAGCCGGGAACTGCATGGCCCACTTAGTAATATCTTAACCGACTAAGAATCCAAGTATCCCTACCACCTAGTGACATTCGGGTATTCCGGTGAGTCGTAGAAACTACCTTTATAATTTTAAGATCTTAAATGTCTAACTTTGTACTTAATTTTAAGATCTTAAAACTTAACAGACAGATGTGTTGCTGGTTTTTTAAAAAAAAAAACGCGCTAAGTACACTACCTCATAGGTAGCGTGGAAACGTGTGCATATTATGACGATAACCACTTTTACAACTTTTTGAATCGTTATATCTCAGAAACGGTGGCTCGTAGGAAAAAAGGTATTGATACATTTTTTATAGATAATTTTATGATCTACAATTTGTGTCTAGGGTACTTTGATGATAACTTACCGTTTTGCTGAAAATCGCGAAAAACTAATTTTTTTGACCTTTGACCTCGAGTAAATTTTTTTCCATATACAGGAATGATGGGGAACTTAAAAATTTTATTAATAATTATGTTTTGAACAATTTTACTGATTTTCAGCTTATTGTGATTTTATGCACCTTCGAATGTCTAGATTGACCGGACTAGAGTAGTAGTATTTAATTTTAATGAATGAGTTGAATAGCAAACTCTAAACTTTCGAACAGCGCCATCTGTTGTCACATAATGTACGGATATTAAATGATTCGCTCCAATAATCTTCCAAATTTGAGTAAGAAGCGCATTGTTCCATAATTTAATGCTTAGGGGAGGTTATCAAATAAGAACATACTATTCTTAAGACCATTAAAAAGAAAAAAAAAGAAAACGTATATAAAGTATATAATAAATAAATAAATAAAGTACTATCACACAAACTTAAATAAAAATGCCACGCCATCTATTATTACTTATTAGAACTAAATTTTCTTTCTTCGTGTTGGGATCCCATGGCCGAGGTTTAAAGCGAACAGAAGTGTACACAAAACATAAAGAATCATCATCATCATATCAGCCGAAAGACGTCCACTGCTGGACATAGGCCTCCCCCAAGCAACCACCATAAGGAATACAAATCAACAAAGGATTTTTTTCCCACACAAATCGTGTCATTAATTAGGTTTTTTTTTCGCTTAAATCGTGTCATTAATGAGGGTTTTCTGTTCGTGCAACTTCGTCAGCGATAGGGCATGCAAAACCGGGCAAAACTAAAACCCGGTTTTTTTTCGGGTTCCAAACAACACGTCTTTTGACTTTGAACCGCTTGGCAACGTTTGGCAAAACAAAATGTCTGATATCAAATGCATCGTTTTGACTGACACGTGGTGTAGTAATGTTGTCATTCGAAAATAATGAAATACTCGAAAAACTGGAACCTTGAAAAAAGTTTTTTAGTAAGTAAAAATATGCCGAAAAACCGGTTTTTCGGTTTTCAGTGAACCCGGTTTGCATGCCCTAATCTGCGACATATTTTTCATGAATGCTCCACTACTATGATAGCCTTCCTCGATAAACGGGCAATTGAACACTAAAAGATTATTTCAATTCGAAACAGTAGTTTCTGAGATTAGAGTCTTCAATCGAATAGATGTATATGGAATTTACAATAGAAGAAAATTATCACAAATTGCACATCAGTCTTATAAGATTTTGAATGTTGCGCCTAGTTTCATAGTCGACGTTAACAATCGATGCATCGACGTTTTTCATGAAACATCGATATGACGTTGTCGGTATTTTCTAAACATCCCTAATGGCGAGGTGACCGTGACGACGCGACGCGACGCGAGCTAGATAAACGGATTTAGATTAGATTAGGTCTTAATTATTTAGGCTCTTTGTTACCCCCACAGATTACCCCCGCGGGGGTAATTACCCCCACGTTTAGAACCACTGCTTTAGGCATACCTACTGGTGAAATATTCCTGTGTCAACCTAGAATCGTCCTGTACAAACCAATAAATAAAAATACATTTTCGATATCGGTAAGGTGAGTGGCAGTGTCAGCATATGCTCGTAACTCACGTTTTATTATATACTTTTATTTAACATATAGTTTTTATTGTTTGACATTTATTACAATACTTTGCTCTCGTTACAGTAGCTTATAAACGTCTCTAGGGACCTATCTCTGTGCTAAAATTCATCAAGATCTGTTCGGCGATTTAGGCGAGAAAGCGTAACAAACAAACTCACTTTCAAATAGTTAGGATTAAGTATATTATTATATTACCTACCCTTTTTATTTTATGTATAATATTCCGTGGAAGGAAAATTTAATCAAATAAATATTACATATACTCATATCTAATATAATTATTCATATTAAATTTTCCTGCCGCGGCGGCGCGCCGCCTCCGCCGTGGATTTTAAACGGCGCGTCGCCGCGATGCATTTTTTGATATTAAGGTTCATATTCGTACGTATGCAAGCGTTTTAAACGAATGTTAACATTGAATTTTAACTCAAAATGTTTAGAACACATGAAGTAATTAGAACGTCATAGGAAGACTAGCTTTTACCTGCGACTTCGTACGCGCCTATACTTACCGTTTTTTAACGTCCCCGCAGGAATTTCAGGTAATCCTCTCTTTGTGCTCCCCTACACTCCCCAAAGAACCTACATGCCAAATTTCAACTTTCTACGACCAGTAGTGCGTTGTCTGTCTGTCAGTCACTCAGAATTCAGGAAGTCACCAGTACCTAACGAAAGAATCCTTACTAATATTATAAATGCGAAAGTAATTCTGTCTGTTTGTTGTGCTTTTTACGCCAAAACTACTGAACCGATTTAAGGCTTGTATACATGCCAATGACCTTGTGCATATAAACGGAGCTCACTACTCCTCTACGCGCCACTCCGCTACCCGCATTTTTAATTTATTATAAAAAAAATAACACATATTTCAAAAAAAAATAACAAACCCAAATTATTTTCGTTTGTATTGCAAAGCAGTAGATATTTTTTTAGACTTTTGTTAAAAAATGAAGGAGTAAAATGGTTTCATCTCAACGATTTGGAGGTGATTTGGTGTTTTTTTTTTCTTATTATGTGATACCGATACACAAATTCTGGCTAAACCAAATTACGTATCATATCATGTACATTACTACCTATTTTTTTCAGATGTAATTACTCAGTAAATGCCGACGAAGTTGCTTCAATCTGCTCGAGAGAGCAGCCTTAAATGAAATTTGGTACACAGTCTACAGCCTGAGAAAGGACATAGGCTACTTTTTATCCCGGGAGTATGTTCCCTAGGGATCACGCGGGCGAAGCCGCTGGCAGAAGCTAGTTTATATAAATTAAGACTAGCTTTTGCCCGCGACTTCGTACGCGTATAACCCGTTTTTTCCCGTTCCCGTAGTACTTTCGGGAAATACTCTTCGACCAGTAGTTTCGCTTGTGCGTTGTCTGTCAATCAGTCAGTAACGGAAGAATTTTACATATTAGGAATAGGATTGATTTTTCCCCCATTACGTGGAATTAAAACCAAATTTACAAAAAAAATATAACCGACTTCCAAAAAACCACTACAAATTATAAAAAAACCTTAATTTCGGAAGTCGGTGTTAAAAAACGAAGATACAAAACCAAAAACACCGACTTCCTAAATTTTTACGGGACCAAATGGCAAGTATACCGCATCGAACTGTGTGTTTTTGGTTTTGTATCTTCGTTTTTTTATAATTTGTAGTGTTTTTTTGGAAGTCAGTTATATTTTTTTGTAAGTTTTTTATGTTTCACTTTTAAGTGGTGATACTTGGACGACGTCTTCGTCAACGCAGAAATTTAAATAAGCAAAAATGCTCATAAAACAAAAACAACTGAACGAAACTGAATCAAATTTTTATGGGATCAAATGGCAAGTATACCGCATCGAACTAAAAATAATCACATAAATCGGATGAGAAACCTAGGAGTAATCGGTGTACATACATAAAAAAAATACCCGCCGAATTGAGAACCTCCTCCTTTTTTGGAAGTCGGTTAATAATGTGGGCGTATTGTACACCTCTGTCCACCCTCTTGCGAAATACAGGCGTTATGTTCAAAGTTCTGTGTCAATGGGCGTAATTGTTGAATGATGCATGACAGTCAGATTACAGCTGACATGATAAATTATAGTTTCGCAATAATCCCCAGAAAGCCCAAACTGCGCAAACAAGAAAAACATGATGCGCAAACATTAAGTTACATCAATTTACTGATTTAAGGAGCACGTGGCTACACCATAAAAGCCGTACGGGTCGATATTCAAGGTTAAGCAACGCTTGGCAAGGTTGGTCTGTGGATGGGTGACCATCTTAACATACAGAGTTTCCTCCTTGCCTCGGAAAGCACGTAGCCGTTGGTCTCGGATGTCATTTGGAGATATTTGGCAGTCGTTACGGATTGTCAGAAGCCAGAAAATCTGACTCCAGTCTTGCAAAGATGAACCGTGTTACCCAGTTAATGGGTGTGGAGGTCTGGTAAGCAGCCTCTCCATATATAAAACTGGTACTAAGCGGAATCAGGGGGGCTACTCTCTAACGAAATCCGTAGTTTCGGGCTTAGTTGCGGGCGGGCATTTTCTACTCCGTATCACCTAACCACTGAGAACTAATGATAACACGATTTGACAGTTACTGTGAAATCGTGTTGTCATTCATTCTCCGTTCGGGTTCGGGACTAATCGTAAGTCTGTAGATGATACGGAGTAGAATACGCCCGCCCGCAACTAAGCCCGAAACTACGGATTTCGTTAGAGAGTAGCCCCCCTGGTACGGATGGGAAGTAGTAGTGGTAGGCACTCTATTCTCCGCACCTAGACTCTCATTCGGTCCGTTATGCGTGGTTATCCAGGCTAAGTTAGCCAGCCTAGCTTCGCCCAGAAGCACAGAAGTTTCCTGGGAGCCTCACAGGCTTCGCCGAGCGACCTCACCGTTCCGAGGATTTGCTGACTTTGGGTAGCCACTGCCTCGCATTCCAGGATGACGTGGGCGGCCGATTCTTCGGCGTCAAAGCAGCCCCTGCAGAGTGGGCTGTCTGTGGTGCCTATGTTAAAGAGACGTTTATTTAGGGGGCAATGGCCCGTGATTGTCCCTATAATTATTCTGAGGTTATTTCTACTACGGATGGGAAATCATCAAATGACTCCTCTCTCTCTGGGCGGAGCAGAAGGGAGTGTCAGAATCTTATTGACTAAAACCCATTCGTGTTCCTCCTAATGCCCTTTGCGTACCAGAGCCGCGGTGACTCTCTCGAAAAATTTCCACAACCCTGGCAGGAACCCTACTAAATAAAATTTTCGTTTTATTCAGAGTGAATTTTCAAGCGGGCGTGGATTGCCAAATCCGAAACTATGATGAACAGCGATAAACACTTAGTGTTTGTGTAAAGACACATCACATTGCCGTAATCTACGCACTTGTTTAGAAGATACGTTTGGTAGGACCATTTGCAATGATACTTAACCTTCAGCATCTCCAGAACCAGTAGTTTCCTCCAGGTATGGTTTAGAAGAAGAATAAATGATTCCAAAGTTGGGTAGAATATGTGGTTATCGTTAAGGGTATTTTAACATCTGATATACAAGCGGAGCCGCAGGAAAAAACTTAGAGACAGGAATAAAATTTCGAAAAATAGAATAGAAACTAGCTTTGGCCCGCAACTTCGTACGCGCATATCCCATTTTTCCTGTTCCCATAGTTATTTCAAGAAACCCGCTTTTACTGTTTCCCTAAACTCCCCAAGGAACCTACACTTTAAATTCCAGCTTTCTACGACCAGTAGATTCGGCTGTGAGTTGTCTGTCAGTCACTATCTCAGTAACGGAAGAATTTTATATATTAGGACTAGCTTTCCCCCGCGAATTCGTACGCGTATATTCCGTTTTTTCCCGTTCCGAGTGTAGGGGAGTTACATGCAAAATTTTAGCTTTCTACGACCGGCTGAGCGTTATCTGTCAGTCACTCAATCAGTTAGTAATGGAAGAATTTTATATATTAGGATATTGATAAGTAAACTAAACTCGTGTACTGGAACTTCTGTCTCACATACTCTGTGGCGTCGTGTAGTCGCGTTATCGTACCGTCAACGCCTAGTTTTAAACGTTCTTATCTCCATAATAAAAGCACACTGTAACACGTCAGGCATAATTATGATATGAAGGACTATTTGTCTACATCTACACTAATATTATAAAGAGGAAAGATTTGTTTGTTTGTTTGAATTGAATAAAGTCCGAAACTACTGGACCGATTTAAAAAAATCTTTCACCATTAGAATCCTACATTATCCCTGATGAACATAGGCTATAAAGTATTTTCAAAAAGTTAGGGATCCGTATGAAAAATTCTATACCACCGAGGTGTGAAATAATACCATTAAAGATCCTTATATCGCGTACGCTGCGGAAACTATTGACAATAGAGCAAAGTGATGTACTACAGTTTTATAGAAGACATAAATATCTACAAAAAAGTCCGCGTGGGTATGTATCTAACTATTAGGGTTAAGTCTCAATTACCGCTTTTTGTTCAAATTATTCAACCAAAACCCAGGTGGGATTTTAGTATCATAATATTAATCCTTATCTATTTAAATTGGTTAATAATTAAGGTTGGTTATGTGCATGTAAATTACGCTTTAAATTATTCAAATCGGACCTTTCGTTTAAAAGTTACGACGGTTTTAAAAATACTATAAGTAAGAAAAATGTTGCGAGTGAACCGTCCTACGTTTAGTCTATTAGTAAGTAATTTACACATACCCTTTAAGAGGTTAGATGGGAGATAAAGTTCGTGGAGACTGGAGTACCAACTAAACCCGCGCGAACGAAGTCGCGGGCGAAGTGCTAGTACTCCATATTATGAAAACTGCGTGTTGCCAGTGATGAATTATGGAACTGAAACGAGGTCGCTCACAATGGGCCTCATCACAACAATTAAAGAAACTGTAAATATGTTGTGTAAACAATTCTTGGCTAACCAAAATAAATAAATAAAATAAAATTAGACGGTGTTCGGCCTGTCCGGCTTTTGTTTGTCTTTATGAGTTTGAGCAATTTTTTTTTTACATTTGTCATGTGTTGATTTCCGCTACGCACAGGCGCCTTGTATCACTAGTTACGTGTAGGCCGGCACGAGCCATGATGAGCACAGATCATTGGCATTGGCGTATCTAGGGCTTTTCTCCAGGGGGGCCTGGCCCCCAACCTGAGATGCAACGCACAATAAGAGCAACGGTTCTTATTATTGGGGTGCCACCGTCGGCTATAGCCGACAAAATAACGACATTTTTTAAGTACAAAATAAATTTACTAAATTAAGTTTTTCCTATTATTTAAAACAACATCTACGTCATGCTGAAGAGTTTGTTAGTTTGTTTGCTTGAACGCGCTAATCTCAGGAACCACTGGTCCGATTTGAAAGACTCTTTTAGTGTTAGATAGCCCATTTATCGAGGAAGGCTATTTATCGGAGCAGTAATGAAAATTGTGGCGCAGACGAAGTTGCGCGGGTCAGCTAGTTATTGATATATTGTAAAATGGGACAAAGATATATCCATTAGTCACATTTCAATACATTTCTTTTAACCGACTTCAAAAAAAGGAGGAGGTTATCAATTCGACTGTATTTTTTTTTATGTTTGTTACCTCATAATTAACCGACTGGGTGAACCGATTTTCATGATTCTTTTTTTATTTGAAAGCTGGTGCTTCCCGTGTGGTCCCATTGCCACCACGTCAGGATCTGATGATGGAAACCCTGAGAAATTGAGGGCAACTCTCGAAAATTGTAGGCACGCGTTTGGTAAAAACTTGATATTCGTGTGTATATCGGGTGATACTACAAAAGAATGAAGGTTTGGATCACACCTGATGATGGAGACGACAGAGAGTCAAGGGAACTCCACATCGGTATGTAGAAACTACCAAGTGTTTGAGCTTATTTCATTCGTATTGACGAGACCTTTACACCGAAAGCACTTAGTTTTATTTTCATAACATAACATCACGCCGGTACGCTGTGAATGGGTACGCAGGTACCACTAAAAAGTGAAAAATAAAAAACTTTTTTACAAAAAATGTAACCGACTTCCAAAACAAAACACTACAAAGTATAAAATAACTTTAATTTAGGAAGTCGGTGTCAAAAAACGAAATAACCAAAAACACCGACTTCCTAAATTAAAGTTATTTTATACTTTGTAGTGTTTTGTTTTGGAAGTCGGTTACATTTTTTGTAAAAAAGTTTTTTATTTCATTTAATTTTTTTTTTAGTTTCATTTCTATTCAATACAAGAATTTTATATATAAGGATATAGGGTAAGAGTATTCTATTTTATTCTATTCTACTGATGAATAAACGAGGTTAATGACTTCTGAAATCATATAGACCCAGAGTCTTGATAACAACCGGAAATAATGACATTTACCGGAAATAGATTCATGATAATACGCGGCATTTTGAGGGTACCGTAACCCAAAGATCACCAACGGAATCATATTACTGTCTGTCTGTCAGCGGGCTGTAAATCATGAACCGTAATAGGTAGACAGTATTCACAGACTGTGTATTTGAATTTCCGCTATAACCACAAATAATAAATACTAGTGGACGTCACGCGGTTTCACCCGCGTAGTTCCCGTTCCCGTGGGAGTACGGGGATAAAATATATGTTACTCCCTGATAATGTAGCTATCCATTGCTCAATTTTTCAAATCGGTCCAGTCGTTTCGGAGCCTATTCAATTCAAACAAACATACAAATCTTTCCTCTTTATAATATTAGTGTAGATAAATAAATTATGGTACAGAACTCTTCGTGTGAGAGTCTGACTCGCATTTGGTTGTTTTCTATGATTTTTTTTTTTAAAGATTCTCAAATAATAATTAATATAAATATAATAGCTAATAAAGAAATATAATCTAAGTAGTTAATGCGATTAAAATATACAGATCTTGGACTGTATTTATTAATGGACGGGTATACGTCGCTACCAACTGGCTAAATCAGCTGTTTAATTAGCAGGCCAAATGATATTCCCGGCATTTGATTGAACAACTATGCAATGCAAATGACTGGGTTCGATATCGTTTAATAACTTTCCTAGCCAAGTCGTCTCGGAACTTAGGAAACAGGTAACTTGGGGCACCCCGACACGGATAGGTAAGGTTACGTTAAACCCTGCAGACAGAAATAGGAGCCCCGCGCAGCGGCCAGACTGACAGAGGTGGACACTTCATGAAATGGCTAATTCTACGATATCGTTACGACAGATATTTTCGTCACGTTACTGCCTGCCCCCGCACGTCTCCCCTTTCCCTGCTATCGTCTTTCACACACATTGCCGACTGCGTACTCGGTATTGCATGGAATACCTAGGCAAAGTAGTATAAAATTAATAATATTTTACTTATTCTATAAACTGCCTAGGTATTTTATAGAATACCGGGTTAAACAGACTACCGGTAACATATACAACGGGTGGCCATTGGGTTGAATGACCCATAAAGGCTCAGCTGATCCCGGAGGCCAACGACCTCGTTTCGCATTGAAGTTACATCAAGTAATTAAAGCAACGTCGGATGGTCATCCAAAACCTTGGCCATTAAGCATAAAAACGATAAGATAGTGGTAGATCTAAAAATAACTATTTAATCGTGCAGTATAAAAAAACATTTTTTTAAACGTTGCCCCACACTAGGAATTTCTCTTGTAACGTGGGTGCGTTTACAGACATACAAAGTCACATACACAAACAGCCAGACCCGGAACAACAATCTGGGCCTCAAGTCTGCTATTACAATAGTGTCAGAATGGTCTATCATTGATTTCATAATTGTTGATTTTGACAAGTTTGGTAATCTACTAATATAAAAGCGTCATTATGACTTTTCAATGACACTCCATTGAAAGAAATGGCATAGAATGGTAATCTCGTACATAATGACAAATGAATAAATAATATGTAAAAATATATAGGTATATAAGAAATCTGGCATAACTTAATGTTCAAATTTAGTAGTAGTTTTTCGAAAATCATTTCTACTAACGAGTTTTATAATAATGCAATACGACAATGTCATTTTTACCACGATTCTATTACGAGACCATTGACCGACCAATGATCGATTATTATGAATTTAGCAGATTACGAACTGTTAGCAAAATGACAATGGGATCGTGTTGGAATGACGAATTTATAAAAAAAAAAATATTTGTTCCGTGCGGGAATCGAACCCGCGAAGCGCAGTGCGGTAGTGGCTGCCAGAAAGTTGGGGGTCCTAGCAAAGGTGAGACGATACTTCACGCCGAAACAGCTGCTCAAGCTCTATCAAGCGCAAGTTCGATCGTGTATGGAATACTGCTCTCATCTATGGGACGGATCTGCCAAATACCAGCTTGATGCCCTTGAGTCAATTGAGAAACGAGCCAAGAGGATCATCGGTAATGACAGGCTCGTCGAGTCGAAGCTCCAAAGTCTTGAGCATCGACGCCGAGTTGCTGGCCTGTCGGTTTTCTATCGCTTGCATTTTGGGGAGTGTGCGACGGAATTGCACGATTTAATTCCGCCAAGCCTGTTCCATCATCGGACCACAAGACGAACGGCGATGCGCCACCGGTACACGGTGGACATCCCACCCACACGCACAAAACGTTTTGGGAACACATTCATAGTGCGTACAGCTAAGGAGTGGAATTCCCTGCCAGAGTCTGTGTTTCCAGATAGCTACAACCTGGGAATCTTTAAGACAAGAGTGAATAGGTTGCTTCTAGGCAAACGTGCTCCATCTTCGACCGCATCATCGCTAACCATCAGGTGAGATAGTGGTCAAACGTATGCCTATCTAAAGTAAAAAAAAAACCTCGTTTCGAGTTTTAAGCTTTACTCGCAACTCGCTGAAAGCCAGCGGTGAGACAAGTGCCTGAAAGATGTGCTACAGCGATAAAAAATTATTAATTAGGTATTTTTTGGATACCGTAGTTCATACTATCATATTAATATCATAAATACAAATGTTCATGTTCTTTCTCTTTGAGTAATTAGCTTATGACAGGTTATATGTTTTCATATAATATTGTTTCTTTTTTTGTTTTTATTTATTTTGTTTATTTTTTTTTTTACATATAATTTATATTTTTAAATATTTCAATAAAAACATTAAAAAATATAAAAAATAGTAGCCCACCGGTATCGGGAACAGGGTCCAAGCTACCGGCAGTCAGGGCTCCAGAGAGAGGAACCTCCTAACAATACGAGCCGTGTCCAGAAGTACCGCTTTCTGAATCAAGCCCTTGATCCAGCTGCCTAACGAGAGCCTCCTGAGGTGTTGGTCGAGGCTCGTCGCTATTAAGCCATTGGCTGATATGACTATCGGTACAATGATTGCGGAATCCACATCCCACATGTCGACAACCTCGCGAGCCAAGTCAATATACTTTATTTATTTTTATTATTATTTTTATTTATCTGACTATGAAGGTCAATTCGTTGTTTTTTTATATATATATACATTTCCATCATTATCAGTATCATAGTGTGCTAGCTAACAAGTTATAAATTTCGTGTCATGTATTAATTACTTAGCATACTTGTATATAGATTCAAGTTCTTAAAACGTAACAGACAGATGTGTTGCTGGGGAGTTTGTTGGCCACTTCTTCTCCACAGCTAAAACACTAGGAAGTGGTGACGGGCGGGCGTTTTGGGGGACTGTCTTTAGTAAAACTTGACGTTCACAAAGTGCTGGCTCTCAGCCTAATTTGAATAAACGACTTTTGATTTTGATTTTGCAAAAATAATTCCGTCTGTTAGACCTTTAAGCGACTTAACGGCTGAACAGATTTGAATGAAACTTGCTCGGATGAGTCTCTCTGCTGCTTTCGGATGGACTTTCAAGCCGGCGTTACGTCACGACTGTCGCCAAGAAAAAACCGGTCAAGAGCGAGTCGGACTCGCGCACCGAGGGTTCCGTAACTTCCGTACGATCATATAAAACGTAAAATGTTTTTAAATTTTCATCAGCGAGGCCTATATTCGTCTTAGTTTTTGGTTTTGCACTTTTAGATCAGCACCATCTCTTAACCGCTACTGGAAGTAAGTGTGCTATTTAGAGACACCGTTTTATTTTTCCTGTAATCTTAACATAAACTTCTATCATATAGAATAACTTCAGATTTTTCTCCATGCAAACTTCGGAGATAAGAGCGAATGGTCAAACTTTTTCAATTTTAGTTTAAAGTCGAAAACCAAGTGGCCTAAAAAAAAATGTTTGAGAATGTGCAAAAACCGTTCTTTCATATGACACCCCACATGCCCTAGTAACCTCACTGCGATTTTTTAAGAATCCCTGTCACCGCTGTTGCAAAAAAATATACATTTTTATTTCTTTCTTGTTTGCAAAATAGTTGAACAAACGTCATGTAAAACTATTTCAAATTTCAAGTTGATAGCATTAGTAGTTCTTGAGATATCCAGCTGTGACAGACTTAGTCACACCATAAGGGTTCCTTTTTAACCATTTTGGTAATGAAACCTAAAAACGACGCATCTACACAAAACGCAGAAATCGATTTCCGACCTTATGGTATTTTCTTAATGACGGAAATTGGTTACTTCGTTTTGTGTAAATACGTTGTTTTTAGGGTGCCGTACACAAAGAGTAACCAACAGAACCCTATTACTAAGCCTCCCCTGTCCGTCCGTCCGTCCGTCTGTCCGCGGGCTGTATCTCAAGAATCGTAATAGGTAAACAACATTTTTGTAAGAAATGGAACGTAAGTGAGTGCTATGTGTGAGCGAGAGAGCGATAGACGAAGAAAGAGAGAAAGGATTGGAAGGACGCCAAGTTGAGATTACTTACAATCACGAAATCATGAAGACGTTGTGCTAAGAAAAAATAAAAGACGATTAATATTAAATACTACTATTTTATTGGAAGAACCCTATTTTCACAGTGTGTATTTCTATTGCCGCTTTAACAGCAAAAAATATAAGTTAAAATAAAAAATTAAAGGGAGCTCCCAGAGTCCCAACTTACACTTGGCCGGTTTTTTCTTAAGACGGCAGACGTTAGGTCTAAGTCTAGTCAATCTGCCGTTGGTCACCTATATTGGAATGAGGGCTATCGCATTTGAATTCGCCTTAGAGGCGCTAGTGTAGCGTGAAGTCTTCTATATGTCAAATTTCACTGTTGGTTGCCTTTTGACAAGTTTGTTTATTTTTTTTTTACTATGGATATGCATACGTTTGACCATTATCTCACCTGGGCCCCAAGTCTGCTATTAAAATAGTGTCAGAATGGTCTCATAATGATTTCATAATGGTCGATTTTGACAAGTTATGCCAGATTTCTTTTATATATGTTTTTGAATATTATTTATTAATTAAAAAGAAAACATAGAGACACAGTATATATCCTTCATATTCAATTTGTGAAAAATCTCTTATATCGGTCCAATATTGGAGGAGAAAACAGTCGAGAGCCAAACCTCGAATTATGATTTTTAACATACAAATTCTCGCCGCCAGCATTTCCTCTTAAGGACCTCACTCGACAGTGGCGCCAACTGGTGAGTACTAAAACGGTAGCCCTCATTGGCTCCCTTTTACATAGACAGCATTTTACATAAAACGATTGACGACTTTATCTGATCACCAAAGTCCACAATCCAGTAACTAGGTAGTTAAACACAATGACACGTGGCTAGATTGGTGTCAGATTTTCTGTTTTCTGACTAACGGTACCGACTGTCAAAAACCTACAAATGGCAGCCATGTCCAACGGCTTAACGTGCTTTCCGAGACACGGAGGAAACTCCGTACTTATGCCTAAGACGGTCACTCATCCTCGGAACGACCTCGGTAGAAGTCGCTTAACCTCGAATTATTACAATAACTTATTTAGCTACGAGCTCTTTAGCAAAGGTCTAGTCTATAACTACTAGATATGAGCGCCGCGCCGTCGCGCCGCTGTCGCTGTGGATTTAAACGGCGCGCCGTCGCCGCTGGAATGATGACAAAATATGCAAGCGTTTTAAACGAATTTTAACATTGAATATTTACTAAAAATGTTTTAACTAACGTCAGCCATGCCTAGGAAGAGGTAGAGAGGCGACCTAAACGCCTACTGCCAGACTTGGTTTGAGCTAATTCGGTACAAAAAATCTGAAAGGATCCCAGGTCTTTTCCCAGCAGTGAGACAGTATAGGCTAAATAAATAAAAAAATGTCCTGTGTAGCTCCATCCCTCTCACATCACATCAGAATCATGACGGAATTGGTACGTCATAGTAGACCCAGGCCGGTCAGTTTTGAGGTCTGCCGCGACGCAAATTCGATTGAACATTATTCAAGTGAGTACTCAGATGTCCATTGTCCGTATGCGGCGACAATGAACGTCCAAACCAAGGACCAGCAAACAGAACAAAGCATAGATACTACGTCGAGAAGTGAGTCAGCTGGATTTAAGTTACTCGAAATGGTTGACAAACGCATTGGATAATGTTAAAAACGTGGATACTTTCTGGTCCTTATGTTAAAGATAACTCAGCAAGCAGACAATGTTATGCTCTGAGGAATTCACAGGGTGACATCAGCTAGATGTGAGTTGTCGAGAATCGAGATGAGTGACAGGCAATTGGGGACGCCGTATTCGCAATAGACTGCTCTAGGTTGACGATGACAATGGGGGCACAGCCCAAAATGGACTTCAAATTTGAAGATTTTTTTTTAATTTCACGCTGCGTATGGCTATTTTCTTTAAAGCGCTCCTTCAGTAATTGGCTCAAGGCCGCGAAGCCGGCGCGCCGCCGCCGCCGTGGAAAATTTACCTCCACGCCGCCGCCGTCAAAAATCGCCACGGCGCTCATATCTAATACCTACTAATACTACTTCCTACTAATATTATAAATGCGAAAGTTTGTGAGGATGGATGGATGTATGTTTGTTACTCTTTCACGTCAGAACGCCTGAAAGGATCTTCATGAAATTTGGCACATAGGAATTTCACACATAGGCTATGTTTCCGGCAGTATGTTCCCTAGGGATTACGCGGGCGAAGTCGCTGGCAGAAACTTGTAATAATATAAAGACGAAAGGTTTTTTGTTTGTTTGTACCAAATAGGCTCCGTAACTACTGGACCGATTTTAAACATTTTTTCACCAATTGAAAGCTAAATTATCAGGAAGTAACATAGGCGATAATTTATTTTCGAAAAATTAGGATCCTAAGAAAATTGCAGTGCGAACGAAGTCGCGGGTGAAGTGCTAGTCATCTAAACTAATATTATAAAGAGGACAGATTACATTTTTTGTTTGTTTGTTACGATTTAACAAAAACTACTCGAGCAATTTTAAAATTAAAAAAAAAAAAAAAATTGCCGTTTGAGCGAACTGCCCTACGTTTAGTCTATTAATAAGTAATTTACACATTACTCTATAAAGAGGGTAGAGGGGAGATGAAGTTTGTAGAGTACCAACTAAACTTGCGCGAACGAAGTCGCGGGCGAAGTGCTAGTATTATATAAAAAATATTACCAATATTCTGCGCAAACAGCAATTGTCCTGATGCCTCCCCGTGCAGTCCGATACAAGGCGTACCCAAACCAGTTTTGAAGAAGACCGCTACGGCCTAGCAGTAAGCTGAAAATGTAAAATAAAAACATAATTTAGAAAAAAATAAAATATACGCAAGAATAAAGAATAAGAAAGATTTGATTTTTTGTTTGTTACGATTTAAGTCAAAAACTGCTCGACGAATTTAATTTTTTTTCAAAAAAGTTTGAGATTCTTAAGAAAATTGCAATAATGTAACCCAAAGTAGCAACATTTTGCATTTACAATTCATTATTGGCGTGTGCTGAGAAAACTATTGTACATGTAAATTATTCAAATCTGACCTTTCGCTTTTAAAATTACGACGGGCATAAAATGCTCGAAGTAAGAAAACTGTCGCGGTTAGAGCGAACTGCCCTACGTTTTTTTTTATTTTTATTTATTTATTTATTTGAGTCTATTAATAAGTAATTAACACATACCCTATAACGAGGGAGATATAGGAAGGAGATGAAGTTCGTGGAGTACCTACAAAACCTGCGGGTTAAGTGCTAGTGTATTATAAGATAGTTTGTGTATAAATATTATTAGAAGGTCAAAATAAGGACAATGGTAATAAAACGACCAAGTGCGAGTCGGACTTTCACAGTAAGGGTTCCGTACCATAAACCGAAAAAAAAAACACATTTCTTGTATGGGAGCCCCCCCCCTTAATTTATAATTTTATGTTATAGCGGCAATAGACATACACGCTCTGTGAAAATTTCACCTGTATACCTATTACGGTTCTTGAGATACAGCCCGCTGACAGACGGACGGACAGCAAAGGCTTAGTAATAAGATTCCGTTGGTCCTTTGGATACGAAACCCTAAAAAGGCTAGGCAGATTGAAAGATATTGGCTTAGCTTTGATTATACACATATATGTATACATACATAATCAAAGTGGCTTAGTATGCTAAAGTTGAATAGTAGTAAATGGTTGGCATATAACACAAACACAGTGAAAGTTTGCATGATGGGCCGTACAAGTTGCTGAATTGGTGGGTTCAAAGGCGACAAGACAAAAAAATTAAATGACCATTTGACCAATGCAATGAAAAAGTTTAAATGACCATTTGACCAATGCAATGAAAAAATTTAAATGACCATTTGACCAATGTAATGAAAAAGTTTAAATGACCATTTGACCAATGCAATGAAAAAGTTTAAATGACCATTTGACCAATGCAATGAAAAAGTTTAAATGACCATTTGACCAATGCATAATTATTCCTATTATTTAATTGAGTTGACATCAGATTATTCTTAAAAGTATGTTTAAATGGAAGTTGTTGTTATTTTTACTATGAATTATTTTTAGGAATTATTTCAGACACAATGTATATTGTTATATTGAATGAATAAATTGAAATTGAAAAATTGACACTGTCACTGTGAAGAAGGTGCTACCACGTTGGAAGAACTTAAGAGGCCTCTTACAGTCCACTAGCGCCGCCAATCGAAAAAATGTCATAATGCATTCAAAACATAAACGGCCGTTTTTGTTACAAATGCACGATTTAGCTACACAGCTATATTTCAAGTGTTGACAAGGTGTTATAAAATTACGTTATTGCCTTTTCCACAGTAATAATAGAACATATTTTGTATTTTATTCATAACAACTTTAAATTACAACTTTAAGCAGGGTAGGAAAATAATCTAGTAACTATATACACTCATTAATACGAAATTATATATAAAAACAAAATAAATAATTTTGTATTTTTGATTCTATTTACGAGTTATGACATTTTTTCGATTGGCGGCGCTAGTGGACTGTAAACCACCTCTTAAATGAAAATACTTTTTCAACTGTAGATGGTAGCGAGTACGGTCCCTGCAAGCCAAGCCCTCTGTCTCGTAGCAGATAGAAAGGACTCTATGAAGGCACTGAAGGAACTGCCTATGAAGAACTGATCTAACGGGCCTTTTTTATAAGGGTCTTTGACGTCAGTTTAACCCCGGTTAGAGGGGGGGTAGAACGGTACTCACTACGGTTGTTTATTCATAAAACTATTTTCGGCGCGGAAATAATAATTTGTTAATAGGTACGGACATAAACTTTCACAAAATAATGCAAACAAGGTATTTTAATTATTACCGGACGTTAATAAATATTAGAGACAAATACACCATTCTGTTAATGGGCAGACATAAAACTTTCACAATCAAGGGAACTTTAATTATAGGGGTCGGTAATAACTTAAAAAATTACGACAAACGTTTTTAAAGGATCGAACTGTCCCTTACATCTGGCTGCTTTCTAAAAACATGTTGCTAACTAACGGTATTTTTAACCGACTTCCAAAAAAGGAGGAGGTTCTCAATTCGGTGGCTATTTTTCTTTTTTTTTTGTTTGTACACCGAATACTCCGAGGCTTCTGTGTTCTTTTTTAGTTCGATGCAGTATACTTGCCATTTGGTCCCGTAAAAATTTGATTCAGTTTGGTTCAGTAGTTTTTATTTTATGAGCATTTTTGCTTGTTTTAATTTCTGCGTTGACGAAGACGTCGTCCAAGTATCATCACTTAAAAGTGAAAAATAAAAAACTTTACAAAAAAATATAAGCCGGTTTTATTTTTTTGTAAAAAGTTTTTTATAATTACTCAAAAATAACACGTATTTATCTCTTAACTATACACCTGAGACTAGTAAAACAAAGAAACAAAACCAAAAACACCGACTTCCGAAATTAAGGTTATTTTATTCTTTGTAGTGTCTTGTTTGGAAGTCGGTTTTATTTTTTTGTAAAAAGTTTTTTATAATTACTCAAAAATAACACGTACCTATCTCTTAACTATAAACCTAAGACTAGTATGCGGTTGTCCTGCACAGAAAGGCTGTGCAAATAAATGAAACAAAAACGATGGCCAGCGAGTAAGTAATAAACTACGAACTATTTTAATAGCTTTCGATGCTATAAAAATATTACGACTTTTACTCATTAAATCATTATCCAATGTTGTTGTTACGGTCGTCGTCGTAGGTAATGGTAAATGGTATGGTAGGTAGGTAATCATTATGTAAATAAATAATCCCGATACATTTAAGAAAATAGATAAATTAGATATAAGTATTATCACGCGTTATTTAATCCGATCCGATGACTCCCACTCACTACCCTCACGATCCTAACCAGAATCCCGATGTTCTTGATGTAGCGTTGCTGACAAATGTAAACCTCTGTTTGCAAGCGATAGAAACGCTACACGAGCTAAATTCTGATCACCGTCCAGTGATCATGCACCTAGGCTCCCGCTCGGGCCAGTTCAATACTCAATTTCTTTATTGCATTCCACAATGTATTCAATACTCAATTTCTTTATTGCATTCCACAATGTACATGCTTAGGTGGTTGGTGAAAATTTAATAAGACACAATTGTGGACCCTGTTGGGTACAGCAAAAGACAATAATGAACAATGATGAAATGATGAGAAGAAAAGAAAATATCGCAGCATATGCTGAGACAGGGACCTTTTTGGCCTCGCACAGATTAATTTAAGGATGCCGCTTAACTGTGTATATATATTTTATAACTGTTATTTTTACTTTTTTTTTTTTTAATTTTACGTGGCTTGTAGGAGTCCCAAATAAACATTTTTCTTTCTTTTTCTTTCAAGAACTTATAGACTACCTTATCCCCACCAGCCTCCCCCGTCTCAAATGTTCACCGACTGAAAGAAAGTAAGGGAAAGGCTGAGGTCCACCACGTCGCCTCACCTAGACGCCATCCCCGATCAAATCGACTCAGTCGCTAACACGACGGCGGCGATCAACTCACTCTCATTGTACGACGGAACGATGACGACGTTTTTGACGAATGTTCAAGGGTAGGGTCGAAGACCACCGCTGGAAACTCCCGGACGATGTACGTAGTACAACCGAGAAGAACGCAGCCATCCGTGCGTACAGCAAAAGCTCTTTTCCCTGCGACGCGAACAAAGCTCACATGCGCAACTTACAGCGTGCTGTGAGAAAACGTACTTCTGAGCTGCGTACCGTGTGCTGGAACAAGACGCTTAGTGATGTCTCCCACCTCGCCTTTTGGCACCTTCAGAGGAAGTTATGATACAAAGAGGCCACAATGCCCCCTCTCATCCGCCCCGACAAGAGTGTCGCCTTCGACAACTCTAGAGAAATCGGAATGTGTAGCCGGCAGTCTTAGAGTCCCAATGCTTTCCCACCTCTCTACCAGTAGACAAAGCTCACCTCGATATGATGGATTTTATAGGAAAGATACAATGTTTCGAAAAAAAAAAAACAAGTATTCGCAATTTTCAACGCTAGGTACTATACATATATAGCGAAAACTTCACAGACGTCATTAAGTTTGAATACCTAGGTACCTAGACATAGGCCGCGTTTTGACCTAGCGATGGATGAGTTTGTTAAGAACCAATAGAATCGCTTCATTTACCTACAGTAATTAGAAGCCTAAAAACCGATAGTGCCACTGGCTGGGACAAACTTCCTGTAAATTTTTTAAAGGCTGCACTGCTAATTATAACGCTAAATATTTCTGACCTTATTGACCTTTTCCCACTGCCCTGAAACAAGCTGTAATAACACCTGTGTACAAGAGTGGGGGCAGAGCTGATCCGTTCAACTACAGGCCAATATCTGCCCTCCCTTCCTTGTCTAAAATAGTCGAAAGAGTTATAAATTATCGCTTGTTAAGATATTTATCGAAAAAAAAAATAATCTCTCCCTCTCAGTTTGGCTTTAGACAAGGCAAGTCTACAGAAGATGCAGTCTTGGCGTTTGCCTCTATTGTCACTGAAAAAGTAGACCGTGGAAGTAAGTGCTTGGCAGTCTTTCTAGATCTCAAAAAAGCCTTCGACACAATCTCTGTTCCCACACTTTTACACAGGTTAGAAGACATTGGCGTGAGAGGGGTACCACTTAAGCTGTTTTAGGAATACCTTAGCGAGCGAAGATTTGTGGTAAAAATAGGAGTAGCCACTAGTTCTGAAGAAATTGTCACTTACGGAGTAGGACAAGGTAGTGTGCTGGGGCCAACACTGTTCCTTATTTACATACACAATTTATGCAATATGTCTTTAGAAGATGCTCACATATTCTCCTACGCTGACGATTCAGCAATAGTTTTCCTGGGAGAATCATCAATCACGCTATCCGCGTTGGCCGTACCGTCGAACGTGGTTTGTCTGCGATAGCTTCCTGGCTCGATATCAACCTTTTAACTTTAAATATCTCAAAGACTAATTACATCTGTTTCTCCATATACAATCGTTCCCAGCAATCACAAGACTTCCAGATTAAAATCCATACATGCTGTGACTCCTCCAACAACATCTGCACCTGTCTCAAAATTAACAAAGTCAGTAACACTAAATACCTTGGTGTTATGCTCGACCAAAGACTATCTTGGCACTTGCATTTAGAATTAATAATGAGTAGAGTTAGGAAACTTATATGGACCTTCAAGCCACTTCGTCATGTGGCTACGAAAGACCTTACCAGGCAAGTTTATATCTCCTTGGGTCAGTCTATAATAATGTACTGTTTGCCAATCTGGGGCGGAGCAACAAAAACAAAGTTTTCAGAACTGGAAATAGCGCAGAGAGCACTACTGAAGGTCATGTTCTTCAAACCACTGAGATTCCCCACTGAATACTTAACCGCCAATCTTTTATCGGTTAGGAGGCTATACATCCTTCAGATCCTTTTAAAAAAACACAAATCCCTTCCTTTCATTCCTTCTAGGACACAAACTAAGAGGAAGAATAATGTTGCTCCTGAAATTCCAGTCAAAACTAAATTTGCTACGAGACAATATACAAAACAATCGTCACGCATTTACAATATTCTTAATAAAGAAAATAATATGTATTCTATGACATACCATGACTAAAAAAACACTCACTCAAAGGCTGACAAACAAGAGTTACGACGAAATCGAGTCGATCCTATATACAGTTCGCATCACCGTTGTTTACCCCTTCGAAGTTAAGTTTTAGTGAAGACCGCGCAGGTGCAATCGCGTAAACAAGTGTTTTGTTCCTAGAATATGACGACACGGTTGGCGCTGTAATTGAGCGATCGGCTGCTGCGCTGCGTGTCACGGGTTCGATTCCCGCGCGGATCAAATATTTGTATGGCCTACAGATAGTTGTTCCGGGTCTGGCTGTTTGTGTATGTGAGTTTGTATGTTTGTGAACGCAACCACGATACAGCAGAAATTCTTAGTGGGGGCAACTTTAAAAAAAAATGTATATATATTGTTTATACGTATTTTATTATAAACAAGTAACAAAAACTACCAGTAACAACAACAATATCAAAAAGTAACACCACAACAATACACAAAAAACAAATCAAAAAGTAAAAAATAACCAAAATAATTAATTAAATATAATAACAATGCGGGTCAAGCGGGTCACACGTAGTGATGGGGAGAAGGAACATTCTCATATTGAGAATATTCTCGGAACGAGAATGTTCTGAAATATTCGCGTGGGCGGAGAACATACGAGAACTTATGAGAACTTAAAACGAGTATGTGATCCTACGAATTTTTACGAATTTTAACATGAAAAAGATAACTATGATCATTTTTATTTTCATTATTAGATGAAATTTACATTGTTTGTGTATAAATAGAACAGTGGTGTCATAACTAGCAGTTATACTAGCAACTTTATGACTTATTTGATTCTGAACTTTGTAAAAGGTTTTCATTTTTAAATAATACTAAGAAAATGAATACCAATCTAAATTAAACTATAATAACAACCAGAAAATACAATGCATGCGCACGGTTACTACCCCGCCCCGCCCGCTACCCTCCTGTTGCGCTTCGCTATGGTTAGTACTGAATGAGCGGTCAAAGTGAATTCACGTCCGTTTGCGTTGTGCCGCGTGTCGACAGTCGTTTTCTTTCCACGTACATAATGAAACCAAAAGGAAAAGTGTACGAATTTTACAGAGAATTATTACAGGATAGAAAATCTGTGTTTTTGTGCAAGTTTTGTGGTCAAAGTTATAAGAATCGAAATGCCACCAGAATGACCAGGCATTTGATAAATAACTGCAAGAAATGCCCTGCAATTGTTAGGTCGAATTTAAAAGACAAATCGGCTTTATCGGATGTTACTAACAGAAACAGCAATACCGATTCGTCAAATTCAACCTTTTCAAATATCGAATCAGCAAATTCCACAATAATTTCTAATGATAACCGTCTAGAAACCTTTGACGAGGTAAGTTTGTTTAGCCATTTCATATCAAATTGAATTTATTACGTCTGATAGGTTTGTACCTACTATAGATAATTATTGTTTTTCATACGATTTTATTTGTTATTTTCAGAAAAAAGCACAGCGCGCTCTAGCACGAGCAATCTACGTATCTGGACAGCCATTGGCCTTAGTGGAACATCCACTATGGAAACAATTTTTCAGGATTTTAAATCCGATATTTAATCCACCCGATAGAAAAGCTTTGTCTACAACATTTCTGTAAGAAGAATATACAAAGATCAAAGGTAAAATTGATGTAGACATCAAAGAAGCTAAAGTTGTGCACATTGCATTGGATGGTTGGACAAACATTAGGAATGAGCCAATAATAAACATTATTATATATCGCCATACTTTTATAAATTCATAGAAACTAAAGAAAAAAGACACACAGCTGATTACCTATTTGAAGAAGTATGCAAAATAATAGATGAAATCGGATGTAATAAAGTAATGCTGGTCATAACGGATAATGCTTCTAATATGGTCAAATGTGGAGAAATGTTGTCAAGAAAGTATCCAAACATAAACTGGAGCGGTTGCTTGGCTCACACACTTAACCTTATGATTGGAGATATTCTAAAAAATGAACACCTGAAGACACTTATGTCAGACGTTACAATGTTATTAAATGCATTCACCGTTCCCACGTTTTAACCGCAGATTTTAATAATGTTGCTCAAGAAAAGGAAATAAAAAAGCGCTTCAGTTGCCTGTCAAAACGAGATGGGGCAGTCATTTACGTTGCATTGATAGTGTGATGGAATGCAAACTAATTTAACAAAATATGGCCCTAAATGCAGCTTCTTTAAGTAAATATAAAAACTTACTTCTCAATGATAACACCCGGACAAAACTTGAACAGCTGCAATGCGTTTTAAAACAAATTGTAGATTGGCTTACAAAATTAGAAGGAGATCACTGCTTAATACATTTGGTGCATACAGCATTTTCAGAAGTACAAGAAGTTCTTAATAAGCCTGCTACAGTGCAAATATTGCAAGATTTTTTTGTGAGGAGTAAAAATTAAATTCTCAAATAGAAAAGCTACAACAATAAAGCCAATACATCTCGCAGCAGCTCTGTTAGATCCTAAAAATAGAGGTGTAACATTAACACCCGAGGAATGTATAGATGGGTGGGAATTTGTAATGACGTTGGTAGAGGAGCAGTACCCATCGGTACCGAATTTTTTAAACAAGTCTCGTAAAAGGGCCGTTCAGGATTGTGGAGTAAAGAATTTATCTGGTCCATGGCCGCAAAAGTGCCTGCAGTAACCTGGTGGGAGACATTGTACGCTGACACAGAACTTGGAATTATTGCCCTCAAGGTACTAACTGCACCAGCGACATCTGCCTCTGTAGAATGCTCCTTTTCCACTTTCGCCAACGTTCACACAAAGAAGCGCAATAGATTCCGTACTGGTACTGCGGGAAAAATATGTTTGATCGCTCACAATTGGAAAATTATCAACAGAACAATAAATCGCGAATGTGAAGGAAGTTTTTCTGATCCTATTCCAAGTACATCTGGTGGAAATGGAGAACCAAATCAGGGAAACCTTCAAACAATGAATCAAATTGATAATTTTGAAGAAAGTGAAGTGAAGTTAGAGTCGGAGGATAAAGTAAATGATTCAGTAGAGGAAGATGAAGAGGAAGAAGTGTATGAGTCATTGAATCACTTCAGTAATGATGAGAACAATGATCCATTAAACCTGGACATATAAAAAAACAGGCTCAGAATGACGACGATTAAATAAAGAAAAGTAATTAAGTAGATATTTTAATCGTACTTTAGCAAGGATTATAGAATCAAAAAGTAGTTACCACCTATTTAAATTCCTATGAATATGTGATTTTATAAGAAAAATATTTATTTTTTGTTCTAATGATGAAAGTTGATATCTAAAGAAATATTTTAATCTAAGTACCTGCCTATTTTGATTTAATCCAGAGGCATTAATGTGACGTTCCTATTTTTATTTTGTTTTGACAAGAATAAAGATGATTTTGTTATCAATTGATACTGTATTTTATTTCCGAAAATCGCCATAATGTAGTTTGCTTCACGAAATGTTTCAAAACATAACATAACACACTATTACATTTCACCTTTCATTCAAATTTCAAGACAGGATTAGATTAGAAGTTAGGTTTTGTTACTCCGTTTTTAAGTTCTCATAAATTCTCAGCTCGGAGAACATTCTCGAGAACATATCCGCAAAGTTCTCGAGAATTTCCCATCACTAGTCACACGTATGCATCGAACGTATACGAGCGAGTGAGATGCCATTACACCCGCCATCTTGCGCGAACCTAATTTTTTTTAATAGTATTATTAAAAATATATAGGTAGTGTTACAAGTCTACTAGATAGATTCATAAATGGAATAAGAACTTTAACTGCTAGAGTAGGCGCCATATAAATGTGCAATAACAGTCATTGACTCACATAAAATTGACTTTCTTAATATCAAAAAAAGACAAAGCTGTCTTGAACAACTTCTATCGTGATCCTTTTCATTCTCAAGTACTGAAAATCATATCATAATTTATTGTTTGGGTATCTACATTTATCAGTCTATGGTCTGTACTCTAAAGAACACTGTAATAACCTGCACTGAAGTCACAACAATTACAATTTAACTTGTTATTTTTCCTTTTAATATGTAATTTTATTTTTCTTATCAGTGTTTGTATGATTATATTTGTAATGTGCATTCTGTTATCGGGAATATACTAGTTTTCTGTATCTTTTAACCAAGTTCCAGTAATAAACGGAGTGCCAAAGTTAACCACTAAATCACAATAAATGACCACCATACAAAGAGCCTGCTACTACTAACTACATTTTTTATGCTAACAAGCATAAAAAATCTAATTGCAAGGGGGCCAAATAACACTGGTTACTGTATATTCTATAGTAATACACAGTTGGCCTCATCAGCCAATATACCAGCTATGTAAACAGAGTAAGAGTTATCACATAAAGAATTAGCACATTTTATATCATCTTCATCTGCCTAGCCTTTTCTCAATTATATTAAGGTCAGCTACCAGGCAAACCGGATCCAGCTCAATACCAGTATTTTATATGTAGCGACTGCCTATCTCATGAAAAGAGTAAGTATAGAGTTTCTTGTACGTATTCTCAATAAGATTCTACCAAAGACCAGGATAAAAAGCATGTTAAGGGTGAAATTTCATGGGCATGCCTACGGATCATATCCGCAGCCTTTGCTACGAGTTATATTCTATATGTTTATTACCCATCGAACAGAACTAGAGTAGCCAGATGGTATGATCCAAAGATCAGACCTAGAGTGGCCAGGTACCAACTAATGTAACCATGATTTGGTAAACACTGATTTAAAAGAGTGTCCATAGAGTTTTTTGAATGTTCTTCTCCATAGGATTTACTCTTTGGAATGTGCAACTGCGGTGCTGCAGATAGGGTTGGTGAGTATATTTTGCTGCAGAACATGCGTGCTGCTCTTGTCGCTAGCACAGCAGAACTGACAGACCTCGACAATTCAAAAGTACTTTTAAAAAGCTTTCTTTAAATAAAGGATTCTGATTTTTGTTTTAGACCTGAAGATCTGTCAGCGCTAGGACAAATCCATCTAGTTTCAGGCTTCATTCCTCGCATTAACCATTTATTAACATAAAAAAATTTAGTTTGCATAAAACTGAAAGTTATTTGTTGGCAAAATCAATGACTCACAATAAGTAGTCACACGCTACACATGGACATTGACTTGTTTTGTAGAGTGGAGCCAGCATTTACTGTTAAATGTTATCACACCTCTATAATCTTTCTCTAGTCCTAATCTTATTTGGGGTCAGCACAGCATCTCCTTACATACTTAGCACCTCCTTACATACCTATCATCTCAGTTATACCTTCTTGCTAGCCGTATCATCTGTCACTAGTCTGTCCATTGTTTTTATTGTCTTGGCCTACTGTTTTAGCCGTACATATTCACACTCAGTATTTCACCCTTCCTCTTCCTCCACACACTTCATTTACCTTATGATTATTTCACTTACCTCAGTATTTTAATCTCACTAAGCAAGTATGTTAGGAAAACCTTATAAGTTCTTAAAACACGATTTGAAAACTTACCGACTGGGTAAAAAATACACGATTTGAAAACTTACCCACTGTAAATAATTGGAAATATTGAAACTCACTTGAAACACACACAACTTTAGTTTATTGTGAAATGAGGAAAAAATACTTGTATAATTTATTTTAATCTTTAAGTCATGTTTTTTAAGGAAATTTCACTAAAAATATGAGGAACATAAAGCCATGCAGTTGCTTAATTAAGTAATAATTTTGAGATATTTTTTTTTTCTTAAGTTTTATTATTGCTCACCTGATTTGGAAAATATTAAACACTGGCTACCAATGGGTTGATTGCACAATGAGATTTCCTATTTATTCACGATGTATGTGAACTCTATCGGTGGATGTTTTAAAGGTAAATAAAATAAAAATAATTAATTTAAGGCCGCTTTCGAGACACATTAATAAATACTAGAATTTACCGATCACAGAACGTGTGTGAAAAACAAATCAATCTTCCTTCCTTTCCTTTCTTTTAGATTGACAATTTGACAATGACAATACTTTGACAACTTTGACATAACTCAGACTGTTTACGAAGTTAGCTGCGAAGTGACTGGAAAATAGTTAAAAATCCTTTCTCGCTTTATTCCCTCCCTTTATTGCCAAGTTCTAAATCCATTACGATAAGTTGATTTGATTTGCAACTAACTTTAACTGTTATGAACTTTGTCCAGATTAGATTGACCATTTAATGTAAAAATGTTGTCGGACACAAAAAAATATGACAAGTTGGCTTACCATCGTCGGCAGTAAGAAATGTGGATGTGATAATAATGATGAATTAATTCACGTAATATTTTAAACCAAAAAAGAAGTTGTGTTTTCAAACCAAGGCCATCCGTTATGTCATAGGCATAGAACAGCACCATAATTACTTCGTGATTAATATAAATCACAGTTTAGATTACGTTCCTATAATTTAAAATAATCATTATGAATCAGAGTATCATCAAGCCCTGAAGGTTTATAGGCAGAAGTGTCGATAGATGCCGGAAAGCCAGAGCCATCCTGAGTCGGACTTGCACTCTCGAAGGGTTCCATGCCATATTAATTTTATTTGTTTACAGAAAAATAAGCAGGATTATTTTATTGTTCAACAATAAAATCTCCTTAAAATACGACTACAATAAAGACCTATGTATAATACAGAAAAAATATAACCCACAAAATCGGAATAAACATATATCTTTTGGGGTTCCGAACCTCTTTATGGAAGAAGGTATCCTTTAGGATCATTCGTGTATCTGTCTAAGCCATTCCTATTGAAATGTATCTATAGCCTAACTAGCTTCTGAACGCAGCTTCGCCCGCGTTAAAATTGGTTTTTATACTACTACTAGTATACTGTTAAAATAGCATGTAATAAAATTAAATTCGTTCGGAACCCTTTGCACGCGAGTCCAACTCGCACTTGGCCAGTTTTTTTTTTAAATTATTTAATGGCAGGGGGAAGAGATAGGACTAAACCCAAAATCGGTCCTAACAGTCGTAGGCACTTGTCTCACCGCCGGCGATCAGCGAGTAGCGACTGAAAAGCCGCGTATTCATGAAGGTGGTTTTTTTTTAAGTAGGTATGTACCTTAAATAAATTCATATGCATTTATGAAAAACTCGCCAAGTGCAAGTGGGACTCTCACACGAAGGGTTCCGAACCATAAACCGATAAAACACTTTATTTAATTATTGTTATTTTTGTTATAGCGACAATAGAAATATACACTCTGTGAAAATTTCAACTGTCTATATCTATTACGGTTCTTGAGATACAGCCCGCTGATAGACAGACGAACGGACTTACAGCGGAGGATTAGTAAGGGTTCCGTTGGTTACCATTTGGTTACGGAACGCTAAAAATGTGTATGTAATGTATTTTGATATTAATTTTATACATTTGCATTACTATAGGTAGAAAATATTTGTTTAAATAGGCATTGATTCCCGCCTTAAAGGGCACAGACTCATCCACTATCGACCACCAGTCTCCGGAGGAGAGTGTTGTAGCGGCATCAATGCCGCAAGAAAAATCAACGGAGCAAATCTACATCGCAACAAAAAGAACCGCGACGCCATCTATCCAACTAGCAGCGAACTACTACGTTGAAACCCTGCATCGCGCAAGCAGAGTTTACCGTGCGATTTGAACATATACATCAGCCCGAATATCAAGTATCGGGCAGTTGCCCACATCAGACACAATAACTCCAACTTCCAAAGAGTCTGGTCGGAGGATTCTCCCTTTACGATGGAGGTTTGCGGGACTTTCTACCTCTAAAGGCCCTACTAGCTAACTATCTTGGCAGGCCACGAAGGAGATGGCGGGACTAAATGTACTTATAGCTTTGCGTAGCGTTGCCAGGCGTCCGGATAAAGCCGGACACATTCAGGCTTTTTGGTTGTGAGTCCGGCCAAATTAAACGGTGTCCGGCCTGTCCGGCTTTTGTTAGGCTTTTTGAATTTGAGCATTGTTTTACATTTGTCATGTGTTGATTTTCACTCCGGTTACCTCACCTTGTATCGCTAGCTACTATTGCAATTGTAGAGATTAATATAGGTTAGTGTAGTAGTAGTTAATTAATATTAAATGATTAATAATAAAGAAAACTAATTCATTCAATTTTATTTTTGTTTCATTAGAATAAGGTAAAAAAGCCGTTTCACTTTAAGAAAAATAGTAGCTATAATAGTAGATAGCTTAGACAAAAAATTATGGGTGTGTTTTTACCCAAATGTCCGGCTAAACTGGCTGGTCTATCCGGCTTATCGGGTTGAAGACCTGGCAACCCTAGCTTTGCGCCCACACGTCGGGGCCCCTGTAGTCCGGCCCCCCCGTAGCTACGCCCCTGTATTCCAGCTAACTTGGTATCCTGTCTTTTTGAGCCTATCTGTCAGGAACGAGTCAGAATCGTTATGTACGTCATTATTGAAAAAAAAACAGCATGAATACCTACTTACAAAACACTATCTCATTGTGACGTAACTCGTTATCGTAATCGTAACACATTCATCAAGACAGCTTTCTCTGCCGCATCGCGTCAACTGCATATTATTTATTGATGCTTTAATCTATGGATGCTAGTGTTATTAGTTTACTTTCTGCTTTTATCTGAAGCCGAGGAAATTAAAACAAGATGGTTTGCGCACAAATTACTGTTCTATGGATAGGTAATCATCGTTCGATTCGTTGCCGCTTCGTTAGGAAAAAGTTAAGACTTTTTTTCAACAAATATAACCGACTTCCAAAAATAAAACACTAAGTATAAGTATAAAGTATAAAATAACTTTAATTTCGGAAGTCGGTGTTTTTGGTTATTTCTTTTTTTGACACGGACTTCCGAAATTTTTCACTTTTTAGTGGTACCTGCGAGCTGTGTACCCATTCACAGCGTACGGGCGTGATGTTATGTTATGAACTGGGGCCTATTTAATAAAACTTACTTAGTGCTTTCGGTGTAAAGGTCTCGTCAATTGAATAAAATTAGCGTGCCTACATACCGATGTGGAGTTCCCTTGACTCTCTGTCGTCTCCATCATCAGGTCTGATCCAAACCTTCATTGTTTTGTAGTATCACCCGATATACACACGAATATCAAGTTTTAACCAGATGCGTGCCTACAATTTTCGAGAGTTGCTCTCGATTTTTCAGGGTTTCCATCATTAGATCCTGACGTGGTGGCAATGGGACCACACAGGAAGCACCAGCTTTCAAATAAAAAAAGAATCACCTCGGCAGCATGCCCTTTCATATACAAAAAGATTAATCGAAATCGGTTCATAAACGACGAAGTTATCTGCGAACACGTATAAAAAAAAACTCTATATTTATTTTAATATATAAAGCTGAAGAGTTTGTTTGTTTGTATGTTTGCTTGAACGCGCTAATCTCAGGAACTACTGGTCCGATTTGAAAAATTCTTTCAGTGTTAGATAGACCATTTATCGAAGAAAGGCTATATATCATCACGCTAAGACCAACAGGAGCGGAGCAGACGAAGTTACGCGGGTCAACTAGTTACCTATAAACTAAATGACCCGCGCAACATCGTCTGCGTCATATTTTTTATATTGCTGTTATAAAGCTCCCTCACTAGCTAGGGATGTTGTAAGCTTCCTCCATAAACGAGCTATCTTACACTAAAATTATTTTTCAATTTGAACGTGTTCCTGAGATTAGCGCGTTCAACCAAACAAACTCTTTTAATAGTTATAGTATGAGAGTAGTCTCCGACTTACGACTTGTAGGTCGCGGGTTCAAACCCAGCCAGGCACATTACTTTGTGTAATTTATTTCATCACCACTGCTCTCAAAACGGTGAAGGAAAACATCGTGAGGAAACCGGCATGTCCTAGAACCAAAAATTCGAAGACATGTGACATTCACCTACCCGCATTGGGCCCGCGTGGTGAATTACGTCCCATTCCCTCTCCTAGAGAGGAGGCCTGAGTCCCAACAGTGGGAACATTATAAGGCCGACTATGCTATGCTATGCTAGTATGAGAGGTGGCGTTGCAAATAAAAAAGTCATAGTAAGCCGGCTGATATTGACATGGATAGTAATTGTATGGCTAATATGTTCTCTTATTAGTCATTCGAGATCTATTGAATATGATGTCAGTCGATCAGCTTAAAAACACTACCTAAAATGCAACGCCGACCTCGAGGGGTGGTCTTATATAAATTTGGAAAAAAATCCAACCCTAAGGGTAAGAAAACGGGGGGGGGATTGATTGTTCACTCACTAATTGTAATGTATGACTATGACCAATTGACCACGCGCAAATTTTTAGAGTAGTCCGATTTTGATAATTCTTTTTTTATTTATGTGACAAAACGTTTGCCGGGTCAGCTAGTCATTACATAATCTATATCTATTACTAATATAATATAAAGCTGAAGACTTTGTTTGCTTGAACGCGCTAATCTCAGGAATTGCTGGTCCGATTTGAAAAATTCTTTCAGTGTTAGATAGCTCATTTATCGAGGAAGGCTATATATCATGCTAAGACCAATAGGAGTGGAGCAGACGAAGTTGCGCGGGTCAACTAGTCCTTACTTTATATTATAAATGCGAAACTCTGTCTGTCTGTCTGTCGGTCTGTCTGTCTGTCTGTCTGTCTGTCGCGCTTTCACGCAAAAACTACTGAACCGATTTAAATGAAATTTGGTACAGTGATAGTCTAGAGCCTGAGAAAGGACATAGGCTACTTTTTATCCCGGGAGTATGTTCCCTAGGGATCACGCGGGCGAAGCCGCTGGCAGAAGCTAGTTATGTATAAAATAAAAGTCCTCAGTCGCGTCTGTCTGTCTATTCGCGATAAACTCAAAAACTGCTGAATCTCGAGAAAGGTTTTAGTTTATAAATTGTCTAGAAAAAAATTAGGGATCCTTAAGAAAATTGCAGCTGAAAGTGAGTTGGATTGTGAGCTCATAACGTCTTAACGTATTTGGATGCAACATGGCATGCGGGTAGACCATGTCCTGGAATAGGTCAAAGGACACTGTTTTCCCAGGAGTAGGTTCCCTTGGGACAATATCCGACTTTTACGTGGGCGGCATTTTATTTATATTGATTGATTGATGGGTACCAACCTATCAATTAATCAATATATCAATTATCAATAAAATTCTTCCGTTACTGACTGATTGAGAGACTGACAGACAACGCACAGCCGAAACTACTGGTCGTAGAGTGCTGAAATTTGGCATATAGGTTCTTTGAGGATTATAAGGGGTTTCCCGAAATTCCCACGGTAAGGGGGAAAAAAAGCTAGTACTTTTATAATTGACTAGCTTTTGCCCGCGATTTCGTTCGCGTATATTCATTCCGTTTTTCCCATTCTCGTAGGAATTTCGGGAAATCCTCTCTTAGTGCTCCCCTACGGAGTGTAGGGAAGCTACATACCAAATTTCAGCTTTCTAGGACCAGTTTTTTCGGCTGTGCGTTGTCTGTCAGTCACTCATTCAATCAGGTAAAGGAAAAACTTTATATAATTAGATTTTCCGCAGAGATGATCTTCTTCTTATCATGTGGGCAGTAAGGTCTAACGACCCAACACATCCTATTGTCAGAGTTTCTAAACCGCCTCAAGGGCCTCTGACATGGTTTATTTGACAACCGCCATTTGGCGGCCGGGACCATCGGCTTATACGTGCCTTCCGAAGCACGGAATCATCTTTTTATCAGACAATCAGGTGATTCAAGCCTGCAATGTCCTAGCCAAACTGAAAACAACTTTACAGATTATGCTTCCCGTGGGAATCGAACCCACGACCACCGGGTCATAAGGCAAACGCCTAAACCACTCGACCACGGAGGCAGTTGCAAAGATGCAGATGAAATTGGACCGTTATTAGTGCGAGAATTGGCCTTCCGCTATCGGTAGGAAACAATGTTTTTCCAACATTTATCCATAAAATACCAATTCAAAATACACAGACATACATATAATCAAACCATTATGTCACTATGTTTTCCGTTGTGTAGGTATCTTCCGCATACAAAGCTGGTTTGATTATTTTCCACACCACATACATAGGTCATAAGGTCTGAATACAAACAATGTCATGCCCCAATGGCCTTAGTAGCACTGCGATAGTCTTGTCAGTGTGGATTCAACCTTCGTCATGACATAACGTGTGGGCATTGCCAGTTATTACACAACAATGTTTTACGTAAGACAAGTTTTGTTTTTTAGTTGCGATTCTAAGGCCCGCTTGCACATCACGAATGTATTGACGTACAGTAACGCGCAAGTGAATTTTGAATATAAAAAAAAACTATAACCCCATAGTATTTTGGTTTAATTTTATGCGACATACACAATTTGTATCATACAAAAATGTGAATATAGTATTCGATTCGAATAATACGTCAGAAACATTCGTGCTCGGCCTTCAGCTACAGTTAACTTATTAATTCTGAATTAGTTGCCACGGGCTCATATGTAATATTTGTTTTTTAATTTTGTGTTGTCAACTAACTCTGAAACAATTTTTTGGTGCAATAGGACAAACCAGAGTTGCTTCTTGCTAGCACGAGGTTAAATAACAAAATATTTCATACATTAGCTCACGTTAGCGACTAACTCGGAGTTAAAAGATAACTCTCGTTTGGCAAGTGGACCCAAGTGGCGTGTTTTTGGTGGGGTCATGGGATTTGAGTGCCTTTTGTTTTCTGCATTGCGGTTATTGTAGTACGCTTGTGATGTGTTCATGAGTGTTTGTGTGTTATTATATATGTTATCGTGGTCAGCTATCTCAGGACCTTGTATACGTGTTTTAAACTATGCGATTTTGCTATGACGTATGGGTATGGTGCTTCTAAAAGTGATGTTTGGGAATTTGGGAGTCTATGTCTAGTACGTATCTACCTTATTAACCATGAAGATAAATTATGGTCTGATCTAGTAATAGATTGACGTGTAAATAACATTGGGAGTTAAAAATAACTCTCGTTTATGCAAGTGGCGTGTTTTCTGTGGGGTTTGAGTGTCTTTCGTTTTCTGCGTTGTCGGTTCTTTGTAGAACGTTTGTAAGTTTGCGATGTGTTCATGAGTGTTTGTGTTATTATGTAAGTTATCGTGGTCACTTATATCGAGACCTTGTATACGTGTTTTATATAAACTATGCCACTTTGCTATGACGTATGGGTATGGTGCTTCTAAAAACAATGTTTGGGAATTTGGGGTTTACGTAGTACGTACCTTATTAACGATGAAGATAAATTATGGCCTGATCAAGTAATAGATTGACGTGTAAATAACATTCGGAGTTAAAAGAAAACTCTCGTTTGTGCAAGTGGTCCTAAGTGGCGTGTTTTCGGTGGGGTCATGGGATTTGAGTGTCTTTTCTTTCTGCATTATCGGTTTTTGTAGTGCATTTGTAAGTTTTTGATGATGTGTGTGTGTTATTTCGGGATCTTGTATACCTGTTTTAAACTATGCGACTTTGCTACCTATGACGTGTGGTGCTTCTAAAAATGATATTTGGGATTTTAGGGGTTCGTGAATGTAACTAATTACTAAGTTACATAAGTGCAAACAGTTTTAAGTAAAATGAAAGCAGTGCAGTTTAAATGAGAGTTGCAGTGCGATTCTGTAAACATGTCGAAGTGACCACTTGGGCGAAGTGAACGACAGGTGAGCTATCAAACCATACAAACAAGATGGCGTGACAACTCACTTGTCGTTCACTCCGCTTATGTGGTCACGGTGAGATGTCGACAGAATCGACCGGTTGCGGCAATATATCTTAAGAGGTCATCAGCGGTACTCACAATTATGAACAAATACCATGGGACCAACCGTCGCGACGAAGCTCCAAAGTCTTGAGCATAGAAGACGAGTTGCTGGCCTGTCGGTTTTCTACCGGTTGCATTTTGGGGAATGTGCGACGGAATTGCATAATTTAATTCCGCCAAGCCCGTTCCATCATCGGACCACAAGACGAACCGTTTCATCCCACCCACACGCACAAAACGTTTTGGGAACACATTCATAGTGCGTACAGCTAAGGAGTGGAATTCCCTGCCGGAGTCTGTGTTTCCTGATAGCTACAACCTGGGAGTCTTTAAGTCAAGAGTGAATAGGTTACTTCTAGGCAAGCGTGCTCCATCTTCGACCACATCATCGCTTACCATCAGGTGAGATTGTGGTCAAACGCGTGCCTATCAGTAGTAAAAAAAAACCCTGAAATCGAGAAAAAATGCCCCATGTGCGCAAAACTCGACAAAATGTACTGAACAGCTATTTTTTTTCGCGATTTCGGCATTGGCCCCATAGTAAAAGTTTTTCATAATGATGAGTACAACGACCCTTAGAGGTATATCGATATTCTGTTACACGTCGTATATGGACATAGAATGTCTAACTATTTGGCAATAGTACCTACCTATAGTCAGCCATTTTAGGTGTAAAGAAGTAAGGAGATTATTAGTGACAGATGTAAGGTGTAGAGTAGTAATTCTAATATTGGTAGGTGGTGAACTATTAGCGTAAGCAGAAATTTTAACGGGGTTAAATACTGGTTTGAATCCACAGATGGCCTTTTGAATGATGGCGAACGTACTATGTAGCTATTGTCCAAAATTTGAGTCACATCACGCATCACTGAATCCTACGTTCATTGTGCTTTAGCATTCATAATGAAGAAAATAAACGTCATATTATTCAATAATGTGTGTGGTGCGTGTTAGAAAATTTGATATGGTTTGAAATATTATTGCTAAAAAAACTTCGTTACAAGCATGATGCCGTCGATAAGTCCTAAGGCCACGTCGATGTCTCACCGTGTACACTCAGGCGAAGTGAACTGCTATTTCATCTTGTTTGTATAGTTTGACAGCTCACTTGTCGTTCACTTCACCCAAGTTTTTACTTCGACATGTTTACAGAATCGCATTGCAGTACGTCTACCATGAGTTTTATCAATCTACTAGCGGACTCGCGCAACTTCGTCTGCGTCACGATTTTCATTACTGCTCCACTCCTATTGGTCTTAGCGTGATAATATATAGCCTTCTACGATGAATGAACTATCTAACACTGAAATAATTTTTCAAATCGGACCAGTAGTTCCTGTGATTAGCGCGTTCAAGCAAACAAACAAACTCTTCAGCTTTATATATTAAGTAATTATGTAGAAGTATAGATACTCGCTAGCGACTGTAGTTAAAAAAATGTATGAAAACTTTAAAAAAAAAGTTTCTAGTTTGTGTTTTTAGTTGTTAACTAAAGTTTTACTTGCAACTTGCTTGCTTGTTAGTTGACAACTTAAACAAATAAATTAGAAACTTGTTTTTCATAGTTTTTATACAGTTTTTTAACTAGCGAGCGCTACTATACTCGCTAGCGAGTATAGTTTGATAAAACTCATGGTAGACGAACAGATCATTGTTTTTGATCGCGGACCGCATTCGACACGTGCCCGAAGATCGACACGTGCGGCTGTTATTTGTATTTCATCATCATCATCATCATCATCATCATCATCTGCCTAGCCTTTTCCCAACTACATTGGGGTCGGCTTCCAGTCAAGCCGGATTTAGCGGAATACCAGTATTTTACATGGAGCGGCTGCCTACCAGACCAACCTGACCAACCTGGCTGCCTACCTGATTTCATCATCATCATCATATCAGCTAAAAGACGTCCATTGCTGGACATAGGCCTCCCCCGAGTGTCGCCATAACAACCGGTCCTGTGCGTCTCGCATAAAAAAAAAAAACAAAATGTCGTTTGTTCAATTAGGCTGAGAGCCAGCACTTTTTGAACGCCAAGTTTTACAAAAGACAGTCCCCCAAAACGCCCGCCCGTCACCACTACCATCCATCGGCTACCCGCGACCCTGTATTAAGTTGTTATTTATTAGTTAGCCACGAGCGCGAGCTCCACTAAAATAACTCTTCTACACAAATATTTTAGTCAATGTAGTAATGTTACGAGCTTGGGGATCGTGACAATAAAAACAGTCGATTAAGTAGCCAAAACTGACACTTTAATTTACAAAATTAATTAGCACTTTAAAACACACTAATTATAACACACAATCGCACTACTGAGCACTTCACTTCACTATAATTCGCAGTTGAAAATCGCTCTCGAAGTTATTGCTTATATCGCGAATTCAATACTGACTCAGTCGCCGGAGGTCCGCCCTTTATATACCGACAGTTATTTATAGAACCTTATAATATGGAAACTTCTGGAAAGTTCGGGTACATACCGGTCCCGACTGACCAGGTGTCGAAACATCGAGAATGTTCTAGCATAGAAAAGTCTAGAAAGATCGTGACTCCACTTAGTTCCGTCGTTTTGTGCCCAGCATTAATTCTGGCGCGTAACAGTATTATGCCCATTGGAACTGCCGGTCGATCCTGTAAGCATGTCGTGCTTGGGTGAAGTGATAACGAAGTGAGCTTGAGTCATTCCATTTTAATTACATGGATTGACAGCTCACTTCGTGATCAATTCACCCAAGCCTTCACTTCGTCATGTTTGCAGAATCACACTGCTGCACCGTTTGGGTTTTACTCGAACAGAAAATGCCCAGAAATTAATCATATTAAACGAAAATTTCTGTCTCTTTCCAGAAAACGTTCCTCCTACTTCTAACAACCCTGCTTACGACAGCATCCACCGAGAAATGTTACGGAGTCCTCTTCAGCAACAGATGCTATGAGGTCGACATCCTGAAGGAAGGCGTGAACAACATCCACCAGCTGGCCTTGAACGACAATGACAACACTTTGTACTTCACGTTCGACCAGATCGCCACAATACCAATGAGAGGGCTGGCATTCTTAAACTTAAACACGAAGGAGACTGGTATCATTGAAGGTATCCGAAATGCCACAGGAGTAGCCATTGATCAGCGAAGGAACAGAGTTTACGTTGGCGGTGCTGATGGTCTTTTCTTCTTAAATGATAAGAAGGTTCCAGAAACACTGCCTGTTCAAGACAACATTCAATATCTTTTTTTTAAAGACATAATCTTCTTCATTAACAGAAGGAAAGAAGCATATAGATTCGACAACGGTTTCGTCAGCCCTCTACAAGAAGTGAACGGAATAATCGTCGACAAACTAATAGTTGACGACGAGTACAACATGTTTTTTTTACAAAACAGAAAATTATCTAGAGTGAAGTTAGGAACCAGGGCTATCAACACACATGAGAGATTCACAGTCGATGCCATTACAACCGATTTTAATTTTAAACCCTATATAAGTACGACGAATGGAGTTTATGTGTACAATAAGTATAAATATGCTTTGGATAAAGTTTCTAATATAGTTAATTTGAGGGAATTAGTGTTTAACAGGCAAGGTGATCCGATTTATGTCGTGTTTGATAATGTGGTGAAATTGAATAATCCTAGTCCGTATATACCAGATTGATTAAGAGAAGTAGTGACCTGCATAGTACGTTTATAAACAATAACAGTAATTTATTTATTTATAAGCTGAGTTTTTTTATTTAGTCTTTTTCCCTGACCTTTGCTAGTGAGTCATAAGTTAATTAAATACCTATAATAACCGGGTCGAGTCGTAGGCACACTCTCCATTTGCATTGGCCACTTCGTACCGTTCCGGCCGTTCTTAGTCTATATTTTAAATGTATTAGTTTATTTTTATTTTTTTCTATTTTTTATGTATTGTATGGGCCACAGCTGCCTGAAATAAAGGAATAATAATAATAAGACAGTTTTGTGGCGAACTTTTGGGCAGTAGCGACCTCACGGACCTGATCTTCCGGGAGAAGTCTTGTTCTTCATCTCCGGCTTGCCTTTATTGGCTGGCCGGAGTGAAAACTATCGAGGAACAGAGCTCCCACCTCTTTCTTGCCTTAATCGGCCGGTCTGAGTGGAGATTCGCAAGAGCAAACGTGCTCGGGAGAAAGATGTATAATCCAGTAAGATGCTGGTAGGGATCTTGAACGTACTTCCGGGATTGTCCTGATAGCCGTGGTATACCTCTCCACTCCTCTAGCACCTCAGGATATGTTGCCCCCTTGGCGCTACGTCACTTTGTGCTAGCCACCGTTTTCGGGGGGGGGCATTTATTGAGTGTGCAAGTCACCCCCTGCCATTTTAAAGCCGTTATAATTGTCAGTGGTCAGGCAGGGGCCAATAGTTGTTCCACAGTAAACGATTATCAGTCCACTAAACCACCAAAACCCATAGCGTTTAATCTTTTGTTTTTATATTTTGCAATAGTCCTGCTCTAACCGGGGATTATCAATTTCACAGTGCATACAGGGATAATCCTCGGTTGGTGCGCCATTCCATTTGAAATGTCTAACGGGGCCTCTGCGAGTTGGCTTCGGCTCCTCGTACGCCTATCAAAGGACCGGGTCTCTAGAGACCCGAGAAAGTGAAATACAAATAATAATAATAATTGGTGGGTTTGACGACGACAGCTCTGACGCTTCGTTCAAGTTCGTTCGCCCACCGTACTTTGGCGAGATCTCCCTGCGGCATTCATTTGTGCTCACGACTCGTGCCGGCTACTAGGTATAAGTATACCTAGTAGTCATGATGACAAATTATGAAATAAAAACAGGGATCATGCATCCGGAGGAGCTCGTGGCGAAATTATAACAGCCGCACTGGGCGATATTCAAGGTTAAGCAACTCTTACCGAGGTCGGTCTGTGGATAGGTAACCGTCTTAACATACCGAGACTGCTCCGTGTTTCGGAAAACATGTTAGGCCGTTGGTCCCGGCATTTGTAGATTTTTGGCAGTCGCTACGGATTGTCAGGAGCCAGAAAATCGAACACCAGTCTTGCCAAAAAGTACCGTTTTACCCAGTTATTGGCCTGACTGGTGGAGATCAGATAGGTGGTCGCTTCACGTAAAATACCAGTATTCAGCTGAATAAGCTTGACTATAAGCCGACCCCAATAGTAAGGAAAAGTCCAGGCAGAACATGATGCATCACGAATACACCGGCAGTTTTTTTTTTAGTTTAGACTAGCTGACCCGCGCAACTTTGTCTGCGTCACAATTTTCATTACTGCTCCACTCCTATTGGTCTTAGCGTGATGATATATAGCCTATAGCCTTCCTCGATAAATGGGCTATCTAACACTGAAAGAATTTTTCAAATCGGACCAGAAGTTCCCGAGATTAGCGCGTTCAAGCAAACGAACAAACTCTTCAGCTTCAGTATAGATATCCAACGATTTCATCAGGCGTATGATGGTCGAGCTGACTCATCGCCAAGCCAAATCATAAAAATAAACAACAGAATGAATCTATGAGCTAACAACTTGAGGGGACTCTCATCATCATCATCATAACAGCCGGAAGACGTCCACTGCTGGACATAGGCCTCCAACAACGGGGGGGGGGGGGGGGGTGGTCACAATCGCCACGGGCGGGTTGGCGATCGCAGTGTATGGTGTTGAGTTTTACAGAGAACGCTGCTGCCCATTCTCTGGTGAATCCCTTAGTCGTCTCTTACGACACCCACGGGAAGTGATGGGATGGTAGGGATGGCACCGGCCGACACCATACGGCTAAGGCTAGGGGCTAGGCTAGGGGACTCTAGTCCCGAGGAATTTGAAAAATAGGTATTGAAGAAATTATTGCCGATGCCGCCGCGCTGCGCCCTACCAAGTAAAGCGCGAAAGCGACAACTGCAGCTCAGGCTGATTTTATCTATAAAAACCTTGACCGAAAGTCGTTTTGTATTCCGCTGTTTTCTTCGTAGGTAGTGCTTCTAGAGCAATGATTTTTTCCCAAAAAATCTAGGTCTAATTAATTAATACGTGCCCGCATCATTTTATTTTTCCAAAACATAATTACTAATTACACTTCTTCAATTCTCTTAAAATTTAGAACGTGACAGAGAAGGCTCGCATTTGAGCAGAAAAAAAACGGAGGTACGCTGATCTTTAAAATACTTTTGCCATTTTTTGTAGTTCCTACTACTACTACTACTAGAAGTTTTGGGAAAGCAAAAAATAGACATGTTTACTAAATATGTATTTCTTATTTATTTTTCACAAAATTGGTACCATGTACAAAATTACTTAAAAATAGTTAAAAAAAACTAATTTTAAATCATTTTTGAAAAATGACACTAATTATAATACAGCTAGTTTATTCTGTAAATAACTATTTCGATATCGAGCTTCACCTGAGTGACAAAACTCACAAAGTGAGCTTTATTGCACACAATATAAAAAGATCTTAATTTGAAACTCACCTCGGATTCCACTACCAACGAGCACGAAGTATACTGTGCCATTTAGCGATGCAGTTTCGAATATTATTAGTAAAATACAAATACAGAATGCATTTTTTTTTTGTGTACAAGCTAGTTTAAATTACTTTATGATTGGAGCCTCCTTTTAAGCATGATAACGCCTGTGTTAGGAGACTCCGCTCTTCCATAGCTTTGGATGTTTGTACAACTTACAAGATTCTTTTACAAAATTAAAAATAATAGCTAGATTAATACATTTTTCTCAAGCGCGAGTTGCGTTCTTTATTTGGCCATTTACATAAAGAACAATATAAATTAATAATTTCATTTAAACATGCTCGCTCGCTCGTGAATTGAGAAGAATGAATGAGTAAGTACATTAATGTGGGTGTGTCGGGTGCGCGAAGTGTGTGTGGGGTGTGAAAGAAAATATCTTGACAATTACATTTCTGTGCTGCCACCTATTGTCTCTATTCGGCAGCTTTTTATTCTCCACGTTGCTTTAAAGCAACGTTCTGTCATTCCTTTTTTAAATTCCCATCATAATTCTGACATGAGAAGCAGAAGAAGGAATGTATGCCAACCTAAATCAGTAAAAACCAAATTTGCCCGAAATTTCTTTTCATTTCTTCCAAATTTCAACAGAATCAGTCCAGTGGATCCGGAGAAAACTGACGGTGACAGACGGACAGACAAACCGACAGACACCAGAGTGATCCTATAAGGGTTCCGTTTTTTTTTCGGAACCCTAAAGGTAGAATTCCGTGCATCGCGATCGATCGCGGCCGCGCGCGTCTGTCGCGGGACTCGGCAGCGGTGCCATACATTTTCATAAATAAAAACCGGTCGCCCAACAATGTTTGATACAGGGCTTTCAGACTAGCTACGCCACTGGCAAGCTTAGAAAGTCGATGGTGGGCGCCCTTTGAAGAGTCGTTTCTATTATTTGGCCCTAAGAAGGGCCGTTGATCGTGACTCTGAGAAGAGCTGTTTGTCGAACCTGTTGAAGGCTTGGGTGAAATGGTAACGAAGTGAGCTGTCAATCCAAATAATCAAGATGGAATGACAGCTCACTTCGTGATCACTTCACCCAAGCCTTCAGTTCGACATGTTTACAGAATCGACCGGCAGAATGAGACTTAAGCTAAAGAATAACCCTTTTTGAACGCCATTTCAATACAATAGTTTTTAACCCCCGACGCAAGAACGACGGGGTGTTATAAGTAAGTGTGTGAGTGAGTGTCTGTGGCACCGTGGCTCCCGAACGGATGAACCGATTTTGATTTTGTTTTTTTTTTTTGTTTGAAAGTTGAATTAGTTGGGAGTGTTCTTAGCTATGTTTGATGAAAATCGGTCCAAGATGGCTGCCGCCACAAAATGGCGGATAACATATTTTTTCACAACTCTCTCAATATGGGTGTGAAATGAGAGTGCTTGACTAGTAAAATACTATACAAGATGACAAATTTCAAATACAAGATGGCCGCCACCACAAAATGCCGAATTACATTTTTTTTCACAACTCCCTCAATATGGGTATGAAATGAGAGGACTTGACTAGTAGAATACTACACACGATGACAAATTTCAAATCCAAGATGGCCGCCACCACAAAATGGCGAATTACATTTTTTTCACAACTCCCTCAATACGGGTATCAAATGAAAGGACTTGACTAGTATAATAATGTACACTATATTGAAGGGTAGTTTAAAAAGCATAAAATAAAAATTAAATATAAATTAAAAAAAACCCCTGACAAAAAAGAAAGTTGAAAATAATTTCTATTGATCCTTTTACTCCCGACCAAGCCCAAGCGTCATCGCGTCGGGAGACCGCTAATAATACTTATAATTAAAAACACAAAAGATTTGCGGTGTCCCTAGGCGAAGACGCTTGGGCTTGGTCGGGAGTAAAAGGATCAATAGAAATTATTCTCAACTTTTTAAACTTTTTTTTTGTCGGGGGTTTTTTAATTTTTTTATTTAATTTTCTTAAATTAACAACTAAATACTAATAAAAAAATAGACTAATAAAGTTATGAAATTATGTAAAACCGCGTTTAAAAAATGCATTCACTGGGCATCAAAGAATTCATTCGCAGCGCGGTCAATCGGATAAGTGTCCAGAACACTGGCAGCATAAATGTTACCCAACAACGCACCATTAAAAAAATATCATCCAAGTGGCAAAAACTACTTTGCTCTCTTTTTATCGACGACGACAGTATTTTCCAACATATTTATATCTGTCTAATACCTAATACTTATGTATAGATTCCTCTTGAGTTAACCACATTATAAACTATCTAACATTCAAGATTAACTGCGTGTATATTCATAAATCAAAGTTCCCGATACACTTGTAACAGATCATTCACGACCGACGAAACTGACGGAGCCATTTGAAACAATTCATTTACAAAATCATCGACATCTCTCCCCTGCATTTCACAAAGCATCTTGTATATAAGCGTGCCGTTGTAAGATTTTCTGTAATTAGTTGATTCATACGGTGAGCCGCACAAAGTGTTCAAATAATTCATATGTTGGATACAGAACTGGAGTTCGACTAACTTTTTGGATGCTTCTCCGTCGAAAATTCTTTTAGCTTCATCTTCATCGTACTGGAAATACTTCGCTGCGATGCGTTTAACTTTTAAATGATCCTTCCGATCCTTAGAATGCGTTTCGGTATTGAACACTAAGTTCAGCAGGACGAACGACAGCACAACTGCGTACACTTCTCTGGTCACATCCTCACCTTCCAACTGCTTTTTGCGAGCAAAGTACACTAGAGCGGCAAACAATACTACGCAATCAGGTTGTAGTTTAGCTAAACCTTTAGTGTCTATATCATTCTCAGTCAGAAAATGCTCAAAAAGCTTCAAATCCTTGACTTCATCCCAACCATTCTCGAACACCGACACCTCGCAGTGGTAGATTGGTTTACACACATTCGGGTCATGAGCCATCATCTCTATGTATTTACTGGCATCCTGGTACACTTTGAAAGTACCTCCCCTGTAATTTGTCAGTAAATTGTATGCATATTTTATTATATCGATCGAAAGGAAAAGACTGTCTTGAGATTTTTCGTCAATGACCCAAGATCCGTCAATAACTTTCCATTTGTATAGATTGATGTATACTGGCGGCACGTGTTTACAAACCACTCCTTTTTCGAACCATTCAGGGTCTTGTGTCTCTGTCGGGAGATTCGAATTGAGTAAATACTCAGTTACAAGTCCGGGTTCATCGTTACGCATATTTGTTAATATTTTAAAATAATTAAACCAAAACTTGCTTCGATCCTCATTGTTTGTCAAAATGTTTGAAATACCGTCTCTCGCTTCTTGTTCACTGTGCTTTGAAAGCCAATTGATCAAATGTTTAAGTCTGAGGTATTGAGGGATAGTTAACACACCCCAAGTTTCTAATAGTGAATCGAAAAAGGTAATTGGAAACACTGCTGTGTCGGACAACGCAGCAAAAATAGCAGTCTTCTCTTCAGTCAAGGAATTTTTTTGGAGGAAATCCTGAAGTTTGTACTGGCGGCATTGGATGGAGTTTGTATTTCTGTCGAATGTCATTGTTGGGGAAGGTATGTAAGAGGCTTTTCTGAAGCAATATTCTATATCAAAGCTGATGATGGGGCAATCAAGTTTTAGAGCTAAGGCTACGCAATCATCTTTTGTTTCCGCGATGCAGAAAGCGTGGTCTATACCCATTTCATCTATCACTTGAACAGTGGCGTCCTTTAAAAATACAGGTGGTACAAATACGCAGTTTGTATCGAAATCGAAGAATTCTTGTCGAAACTTGTTAATTTTCTTCTCAATGTCTGTGTCACCGCCTTTGAATACGATGTAACATTTGACGTTTGCTTTTTTGTACATTGTGAACTGCCTTTTCAAGTATTCAGCGTACTTGTCGGTTTCACAACCGAAGACGAAGGGGATCCTGCTCTTTTCATACATGTAGTGTAAGTGGTTCTGTCCATCGATAACAACGGGACAATTTTTTAGAGAAAATGCTTTAGTCTCCTCCTGGTTAATAAACTTCGGATATTGGATGATCCGCATTTTGATATCTGTAACAGAATTGACGACGGTTTAGTGTGTTTCGTCATTAAAAACAACAATAAGGAAAATCTTAATTAATGTAATGGCCTCAATGGACAGATTCGACAATTTGTTATCAATCTTGACGTCGATCGGTGCAATAATACCAAGATAAAATTATTTATAAAAACATCTATATCCATACTAATATATAAAGGTGAAGAGTTTGTTTGTTTGTTTGCTTGAACGCGCTAATCTCAGGAACTACTGGTCCTATATGTTGTAAAATTCTTTCAGTGTTAGATAGCCCATTTATCGAGGAAGGCTATAAGCTATATATCATCCCGCTAAGACCAATAGGAGCGGAGCAGTAAGTGAAAATTGTGACGCAGACGAAGTTGCGCGGGTCAGCTAGATAATATTATAAAGAGAACAGATTTTTTGTTTGTTTGTTTGGGCTCTGAAATTACTGGACCGATTTTAACCATTTATTAACCAATAGAAAGCTAAATTAACAGGAAGTAAGGCTATAATTTATTTTCTTAAAAAATATACCCGCGCGAACGAAGTCGCGGTCGCAGTGCTAGTATGTTATAAACAATACAACGTGTAAAAGAATGAACGCAATACCTGAAAAAGGGGCATTGTACTTATTATGATAAACAACTTTTATTATGGAATCAAAGCTGAAATCGCGAGAAAACGAAACGACTGCCCCATGCATTTATGTGAGCTCTATGTGACCCGCGCAACTTCGTCCGCGTCACATTCTTCATAAATGCTCCGCTCCTATTGGTCGTAGCGTCATATTATATAGCCTATAGACTTCCATAATGAATAGGCTGTCGAAGACTAAAATACATTTTCAATTCGAACCAGTAGTTTCTGAGATAATCGCGTTCAACCAACCAAACAAACTGATTTATAATATTAGGTACCTACAGTATAGATAACTCGACCAAATGTACTGAATAGTTGATGTTTTCGGATGGATAGTGTTTTTATTTTTCTCAAAATCAACGGATTCGGTTCCTGGGGGACTAATCTCTAAGCCCAAAGTCCGTAGTTTCGGGCTCAGTTGCGGGCGTATTCTACTCCGTATCACCTACGGACTTACGATTACGAATGAATGACAACACGATTTGGCAGTAACTGTCAAATCGTGTTGTCATTAATACTCAGTGGTTAGGTGATACGGAGTAGAATACGCCCGCAACTAAGCTCGAAGCCACGGACTTTGGACCTAGAGAGTAGCCCCGTGGTTAGGAATATTGTTTAAGTTTTCATCAAAATCCGTGGCTGAGACGCCTTTGAGTGATTTTCGCTATTCCTCTTAGTTTTGAATTGGGCCATCCACACACACATGGAAAATTCGCCCTGTAGGTACCTTCTCATAGTTACTTTTTAGGGTTCCGAAAAAAAAGGAACCCTTATAGGATCACTCGGGTGTCTGTCTGTCTGTCTGTCTGTCCGTCTGTCACAGCCAGTTTTCTCCGGATCCACTGGACCGATTCTGTTGAAATTTGGTACACATATGGACTTCTATGACCCAAATACGAACGCGTTACGTAAATAATAAAATTTTTAGTATGAGGGTCACTTTTGGGGGTCAAACTACAAAATTTAAAAAAAAGATTTTTGAACAATATCGTGTGACATATCAAATAAAAGGGCTTACTGTAAGGGTTTTAATTATATTTTTTTCATAATTTTAAAATAAATGGTTTTGAAGTTATTCAAGAAATTAGACGAAAAATGACCATTCCCCCCTCCTTATCTCCGAAACTATTGAGCCTAAAATTTTGAAAAAAATGGAAATAATAGATCTTTACCTAAAGATTACAGGAAAACCTATTAGAAGTCTGTAGTGTTGAAATAACATGTTAAAAGAACTAAATTCGTTCGGAACCCTTTGCACGCGAGTCCGACTCGCACTTGGCCAGTTTTTCAACCTAGGATCGAATGGTACTTGCACGTCATAAAGGGTACTAGCTACTAGCCACATTTTGTCAATTTGTAGCAATGAAACATCATATTACAGTTGCAGTCTTTGGGTCAGTTCAGCTCACAGGGCCTCTAGGACACACACACACACACACACACACACACACACACACACACACACACACATACACACACAGGACACACACACACACACACACACACACACACACACACACACACACACACACACACACACATACAGGGACACTTTTTTAGGGTTCCGTAGGTATCCGAAAGGTAACAATGGAACCCTATTACTAAGCCTCCGCTGTCCGTCCGTCCATTCTTGAGATACAGCCCGCTGACAGACAGACGGACTGTCTGTCAGAGCATAATAGGGACCGCAATAGGTAGACAGTTGAAATTTTCACAAAGTGTGTATTTGTATTGTCACTATACAACCTGTAACAGAATAAAAGCAATACCTCTTAAGGGGTCATTGAACTCACCATTATGAACAACTTTCACTAACCAACAATGAAATCGTGAAAAAAAAAATTGACTCCCCCATACACTTATGTGCGCGTAACTTGACAAAATGTACTGAACAGCAGTTTTTTTTCGCGATTTCACTATTGGTCCCATAGTAAAAGTTGTTTATAATGATGAGTACAATGACCCCTTAAGAGGTATTGCGTTTATTCTGTTACACGTTGTAGAACAAATAATAAAAAAAATCTATACTTCTATACTAATATATAAAGCTGAAGAGTGTTTGTTTGTTTGTTTGCCTGAACGCGCTAATCTCAGGAATTACTGGACCGATTTGAAAAATTCTTTCAGTGTTGGATAGCCCATTTATCGAGGAAGGCTATAGGCTATATATCATCACGCTAAGACCAATAGGAGCGGAGCAGTAATGAAAATTGTGAAGCAGACGAAGATGCGCGGGTCAACTAGTACTAATATATAAAGCTGAAGAGTGTTTGTTTGTTTGCTTGAACGCGCTAATCTCAGGAACTACTGGTCCGATTTGAAAAATTCTTCCAGTGTTAGATATCCCATTTATCGAGGAAGGCTATTGGCTATATATCATCACGCTAAAACCAATAGGAGCGGAGCAGACGAAGTTGCGCGGATCAACTAGTAAATAAATGGGGCTCATACAAGAAACGTGTTTTTTCGGTTTATGGTACGGAACTCTTCGTGTGAGAGTCCGACTCGCACTTGGCCAATCTATACTAATATATAAAGCTGAAGAGTTTGTTTGTTTGTTTGTTTGCTTGAACGCGCTAATCTCAGGAACTACTGGTCCGATTTGGAAAATTCTTTCAGTGTTAGATAGCCCACTTATCGAGGAAGGCTATAGGCTATATATCATTACGCTAAGACCAATAGGAGCTTAGCAGTAATGAAAATTGTGACGCAGATGAAGTTGCGCGGGTCAGCTATTTTAAATAAAGCTGTACAATACAGACTATATTATTTCCTACTCAAAAAGGAACACATTTGAGGGATAGAATTCGAATACACTTCAACATTGTATCGCTATCGTAAATGTGCGTCATCGAGCGAATGCGAAATTAATTTCGAGATCAACTTTATCAATAACTAGCTGACCCGCGCAGCTTCGTCTGCGTCACATTTTTCATTACTGCTCCGCTCCTATTGGTCTTAGCGTGATGATATAAAGCCTATAGCCTTCCTCGATAAATGGGCTATCTAACACTGAAAGAATTTTTCAAATCGGACCAGTAGTTCCTGAGATTAGCGCGTTCAAGCAAACAAACAAACAAACAAACAAACTCTTCAGCTTTATATATTAGTATAGAAGATATAGATACGCCAGTGAAAAATTCCAAGGTTTTTGCACTCGCATACCGGCTTTATTCGCTAGGATTGGCGTTAACTCAATTAGTGGAATCAATTTTGAATTAATTATGCCATTATACCTATTATACGTAAATAAAGTCATTTTTTTTTCATATGAATCTTCTGCTGCACATAACAAACACAGCAAAAAAAGAATTAGCGAAATCGGCCCAGCCGTCATCACATCACGCGTGATGTGATGACCAAGGGAAATAGGGATTCATTTCAATACATATTTATTAAAAAACAAAGTCCGCCGCCGCGTCTGTCTGTCCGCGATAAACTCAAAAACTGTTGCACCGATTATCATGCTGTTTCACCAATGGATAGAGTGGTTCTCGAGGAAGGTTTTAGTATATAATTTGTCTAGAAAAAAATTAATTAATTCCTTAAGAAATTTGCAGCGCGGACGAAGTCGCGGGCGAAGTGCTAGTTTATATAAAATAGATTATACTTACAGATTAAGAAGAAGTACCGCGTTACTCAGTTACCGGGTTGTGGACTTCAGAGGGCCAGTAACTCCACGTAATTGTGAATTGGGTTTAATTGGAAACCGACCCCAATATGGTTGGGAAAAGATAATGACGAGTATGATAACTTGCAGAACAAGAAAGTACTCTTTTGTTGAATAAATACGATACACACCACCACACTCTTATAAATCTGGATTTAAATGCTGTCGTCATTACTGCAACTTTATAAATAGACTGATATGAGGCTATGACACATTGCGATTGTTGCAGGCCAAATAAAAATAAGTCATTCCAAAGTTTTCCTAGTATTCTAGTCTATTCTGTCAACATCTGACCGTGTATACTTAGGTGGCGTGGATGGATTGACGGCTCACTTCATGTTTATGTCTTGAAAACTTGGTGAAATGGGTATGAAGTGAGTGGTCATTCCAATTGACACACGGGAACAGCTCACTTCACCTATATAAGGTTTTTTTTTTCATAAATGCTCCGCTCCTATTGATGTTATACACATAGTCTATCCTTCCTTGATATATGGGCTATCCAACACTAAAAGATTTTTGAAATTCGAACTAGGAGTTCCTGAGATTAGCGCGTTCAACCAATCAAACAAATTCTTCAGCTTTATAACATTATTAGATGTAGATCACAGTGAGCTTGTTACAGAATATCAGCAAATAGGGCAGGCTCGTTCGTTGCTCAAAGAATTAGCATTGCTCGAATGGCAACGTTAATTCTTTGAGCAATGTGGCAATACGGCACGTTGCCGTATGTAAGCGATGTGATAGAGTACTTCGATGCCTATATGTACCTAGTATGCTTGTGTAACTATGTGTACGTAGTAAATATGTTTTAGGGGCATCTGGAAATTTTCCCCAATTTTACTGGATCAATCAATTCAGTCCGGTTTGATACTTTATATGTATATTATAGTTATGTAAAGAAATAGATACGAAATTTCCATACCCCTTATCTCCGAAACTATTGAAAAGAATACCTAGTATTTTAAAAGAAATACAGAAAAAAATACTTTGTACAATAAGAAAAACATATTCGTTCGGTAATCTTTGCACGCGAGTCCGACTAAACTTTTTTAAATGTAAGTCGTTTTTTTTCCGTAAAATGTTTTGTTTCATATTCGGCTATGAGTGTAGGTACCTAAACGAACTGATTAATTGAATTTAATAACAAATCTTCACCAATTTATTTAGTCATATCTAATTAAATCATGAGTTCACAACATGCCTGCAGCATTCATAAACTATTAGGGGACTTACCGCGTTCACTCCCTACGTTTCGTTCCATTATCGTTCTTATATTTTTTAGTTGTTTGAACTGACTTGACGCCAAGTCTTTTCAGACAGTTGTTTTAATTCGAATATATACGATGTCTTTATTAAAAAATCATAGTGTCGGACTTTGATATAAACGAAACAAAATGATGTTAGTTCGTTAACCATATAATATGCTTTTACAAAAATATCAAAAACTTGTAAAATTTTATATATACACATTTCACGATTTCGTGTTATTTTTGGTACCATAGATAAAACTATAATACATAAAATAGATATACAAATATACGAATAAATAATATTTATTCGATTATAGATACAGAAATAAAAGAAAATGTCAAGTGTCATAATATTCCGAAGATTTTTAAACGCTAATGTGATGTACATAGAAAGCTTATTTATTGCTAGCTGACCCGCGCAACATCGTCTGCGTCATAAAAATAAATGTAATTATTTACGACATCACATTAGAAACCTCAAAAATAACAGTATTTCTCCACTATTTAATGGATGTTATGATACATATAAACCTTCCTCTTCAATCACTCTATCTATTAAAAAAACCGCATCAAAATCCGTTGCGTAAGGGATGTAGGGACAGAGAAAGCGACTTTGTTTTATACTATGTAGTGAAGCGACTTGCGTGTCGCGTATAGTGAAATATGACGTCATGCTCCCCAGCTACCCCATCATCTATTTTGCTATTTTTGGATTCGTATCACAATTGTACGCAATTTGTACCGAATTAGTACATACTTAAAAAATTGTACCTTCACAGGTTAAAAGGTACATGCAATTGAATTATGGGTTGCTGTAGAGCATCTCCCCAGCAAAATTTGAATAAATGATTTTTAAAGGCGCGTGTTTTTGTAAAAAAGTTAAAAATGTTTCAGTACAAACAAAACGCACATAGCCTTTATTTATTCATTTCTTTGCAATGTGATTATTTTAAATGTAGCCAAAGTTTCTGTTTTTATTAAATACTTTGAGATTTTATTAAAATTTTAGCTGCAGCTTCATGAAATTTAGACTAAAAATATTGATTACTAGTAGACGTCACGCGGTTTCACCCTCGTAATTCCCGTTCCCGTTCCCCGAGTACGGGGATAAAATATAGCCTATGTTACTCCCTGATAATGTAGCTATCCAATGCTGAAAGAATTTTTCAAATCGGTCCAGTAGTTTCGGTGCCTATTAATTTCAAAGAAACAAATCTTTTCTCTTTATAATATTAGTGTAGATTATGACAATGCAATATCAAAAAGTTTCGAAGAAAGGTCTAATCTGCAAATGTCAGAATGACGTTGAAATAAAAAAAAAAACCATCTCAGAGTTGCCAACGTGTGGAGAATTCCCACTGACGTATAAATCATATGGACTTGGCATACCTACAAGAAAAACGTGCATACCTACACTTTATGGAGAGGATAAAATGGCGGCTAATAGGGCAGCCCTTAGCGATATTTCTCTACAATAACATCGATAAAAAATTGTGAGAATGTTTCCATATTGTCACGGTACAATATCAACGGGTATTTTTTACACACTTTTCTTAGCTTAACTTTTATAGGACTTACAAAATAACTGGTAACAAATGTAAACAAATCTAAAAAGTTATTTTTTTGACCCACACTTCCCGGTTTTTGATAAAGCTAAAATTTTGCGTAGGTACATGTTTAGTTTGGATGACATTGCTGCCGATTCTCTTGTTCAATAACTAATCTAAAATTAGAGTATCGCTATCTTTTACTAAAAGGCAGTGCGAAAATACGGCTATAGCTATGAACCAAGTTAGAAATGTCAAACTAATTTATGAGTTTATGCCTTGCGCTTCACCATGTTTTTAGTCGACAGGTTTTTACGTGCACCAACCTTAATTAATTTGTATTGAAATATTAGTTGAATTAAATTAAATTTGACAGCTCTAAATGACGTCTGTCTCTCTCGTTTTAAAAGAGAGAAAAAGATAGCAATAGCCTAAATTTAGTTTGTGCACAACAGAATCGACACCAATGCATGGTGAGCTAACTGCTAACTGATGTCATTCTAAGGCCGTGGACACGAACTCAGCGGCGCGGCGGCGGCGCGACCAGCGACGCGTTCATATGCATAGATTAGGGGTGGCCAACTTGATTAGACCCAAGATCGACTTTTTACAGACGAAACCCTGTACGGTCTACGAATTACATAGGTACTTCTTAAAACTACAGATGAAACGGTGGGGTAAAGACATTTATGTAGTATTTTTTATTTTATTAACATAACCTATTTAGTATTTACTTACATCGTGCGCAGTCTGTTATACGAACCTATTTACATTTTTTGTCTCACCGCGATCGACTCGACTAATAGCCGCGATCGACCGGTTGGCCATCCCTGGCATAGATTTATATGGAACGCTTCACGAAGGCAGCGACGCGCGAGAAGCGTGGCGGCGGCGTACGAGCGGCAGTGTTATTCTAGAGCCTTTAGTTGTTAGGTAGATGTTCGAGACTGAGCGGAGGGAACAAATTCTAAGAAAACAAATGACGTCGCATCCGCAATGGGCTCCCGGTACGGACGGTACGGCCTATCTTTTCTAACATGCCGATGATTTTGGGTTTAAATTAAAAGTCAACAATAATTATTTATAATTTATAATAAAGTAATATTAAACAAATTAATCTCATTCACTTCTGAACAATACAATTTTGTTCAGGTAATTTCTGATACTCTTTCAGTAGATTTCTTCCCATAATATTTGTAAAAAAAATCTTTGATAATCTATACTAATATATAAAGCTGAAGAGTTTGTTTGTTTGTTTGCTTGAACGCGCTAATCTCAGGAACTACTGGTCCGATTTGAAAAATTCTTTCAGTGTTGGATAGCCCATTTATCGAGGAATATCATCACGCTAAGACTAATAGAAGCGGAGCAGTAATGAAAATTGTGACGCAGACGACGTTGCGCGGGTCAGCTAGTATTACTATAATGAGCAATTTTTTTTCTCTGTCTTCTAACTTTCTCATTAAGACTCTATTTTCATGTTCTGTTTTTGACATTTGTCCTTTAATTTTTTAATAATTTTAATTGTGTGTACCTGAAATCAAATAAAATAAAAGTAAGCTTTAATAGATATTGAACACAAGCGAAAGATATCTCCCACCCAATTTTAATTCAGTTGATGAGATGTTATCATTGAGATCAAATTCGCAAATAATGATGACAGGAAAAACTGAAGCTAGTCATACCGGTAAATCTGGCGTAGCGGAGGTGCTTGTGACTAAACCTGGCGCAGCAGAGATGCTAGCGGCTAAACCTGGCGCAGCGGAGGTGCTAGCGGCCAAATTACTAGTTACTATTTTTGATGTTTCTTGATTTTATTAATCGGTTTATTTATTATTATAAAGCACCCCATTTAATTTGCAATTGGTGGGTTGAGAAGAGTCTCTTTTCATTCTCACTCGTTCTCTAGTTTAGTAGCTCTCGAAAGGTAATGAGCTAAATAATCATACATAAGCTCACTTCACATTAACCTCATCCAAATATTCATAGGGAGATTTTTACAGAACAGCACTGTTATTATACCATTTAAAAGTAAACTGTAAAGTACTATTCAAAAAGCAGACTACTGGTGACATTTGTAACTAAACATTAATAAATTCCTTATAAAAGGAATACCATAAATGTACTTAGTAGTACAGCCAAATTAACACATATTCAGTCTTATTTTGGCAATTAATCTAAGGATCACACTCAAATACATTCTTAACATCACTCTTTGTGCCCATTTGGCAAGTGTTGCAATTGACGACATCACCATCATTTATCAGCCGCTACACAATCATGTCAGACAAATTTATAACAAGCAATGTTACTTACCAATAAGGTTCGTGAAGGTAGAAGTAGAAGGTAGTATCGTCAAGCAATGTTACTTTATTCAGTTTCCAGTTGAAACAAGATTCTTCAAAGTGAAGAGAACAATTATATATTGTTTTTGTTGACATCTTTAAATTTTCAACACCAATTGTTTCCAGCCAAATTTTTTTTTCCTTTATTAGCAGGCAGCCCTGCAAATAAAACAACAAACCAATAAAAAGCCATAATATAGCATTATCGATAAATATAAAAATGTCATGCATGCACTGCACTAGTCTATCCCTACAATAACAATAACAAGAAAATGATTCGAAGTAGAAATACAATTATTACTGTTGATAATAAGGGCAAAAGGGAAATTATGAATACTTTACTGTTGAAACTCTTCAACGAATGCAGAATCTTTTGTTTATTATCTAAATCCAAAGATATTTCAGCTGAAATTAAGTACATACTGGTGCAAAGTTATGTTCGGGTGATTTCCGCTTCTTTTAATGCCACATCCGATTATAATACAATTAGGCATCTTGCAATTGACGATTTCCACTATAAAACCAAGTTCAAACGTAATAACACAGCAAAATGACTTCAAAATTCACAAATTATATCCACAGCTCAAGAGTATTTGACAGTTGACGTACCTCAACTTGTTGTCAAACAGCGAGAGGATAAAATGGCGACCCGGCCGCAAATAGGTATTTTAATGACGCTAGGAATGAAGGGTTGCCATTATAGTAACTGTCAAAAACACTTATCCTTTTTCACTTAAGCAAAATTATGAAAGTTAAAAAGAGATGACAGTATTTTTATGATTTCGGTGTCGATATGCCACATATTTGTATAACTGTTTTTTCTATAGTCAAACATTTCAAGTCCATATGATTTATACGTCAGTGAGAATTCCCCGAAGTTGTTTGGGGATTTATTGGGGGTTGGCATTATGTGGGGAAAATGCGCGGATTTGGAATATCGATAGTTATTTTTCTTATGGATATCAAACTCCCACTCCCTTTTGTTTAAATTATCTTCGTCACACCACATTTAATTTACGTCTTTATTTCGGCAATATTTTTCTGTCACCAATGGTAGAATATTGATAATTTTGTATATCGTTTGCTTTTGCATTTATTGTTTAATTTTCGTTCAAAGTTATTCCAAAAAATACTTTAACAATGCCTGTTAATTTCAACATTTTTTTTCTAATTTTCCGTTAATTTTCGCATTTTTTTCGGTCTTTGGTTGCAAACATCCAACTTGAAGTAAAAAATATATAATGATGTTCTTACTTTTGATACTGCCATTGGACGACCGAAACTTTAGTGGCCTTAAAAAATTTAAAGCAGAGAACCGCAATTAAATAAATATGCCATTAAAACGTACTATAGAATCTGTATAGTACGTTTTAATGGCAACAAGGGAAGGAATTAGAAACTGGGTGGCAGTGTCAAATTTATTCCATCGAGCAAAACACTTGTTACGTAAAAGTGTGAAACAAAAAACTTTAATTTGTTAATAAATAGACATGTTACTTTAATAAAAAAAAAACGAGATGAATGAAAAAAATGTGGAGAATCAGTATTTTTTTGTCCCCAAATTGGGAAATTCAAATTGGGGTTTCGGGTAATTTGATAAATTAGTGTTGGCAATACTGTACGAGTCCTGCTGACTGAGACATTGTCATTGTCACGTCATTTTCCACAGGGCTGCCAACCTTAAAATATAAATAATGTTTGGTAGTTAGTGATGGAATCTTTTTAATTTTCAACACGTGTTTAAAAAAATGGGCACCTGTAAAAAAAATATATACCCAAAGATATCAAAATAATTACCCTCTTTCAGCCTATATAGTTCAGAAGGCTGTTTCAATTTTCAATTATTTTAGTACCAAATCCTACACATATATTCGACGTCTCCTTAAACATCGCAACTAATGCCAAAACTTTAGGGCCTAGTTAAGATATTTTTGGCTTGTGGACAAAATCTGAACTATCGTTGCCATCTTTCCACAGATAACATCAGATGTGTTTGATAAACGCAATAAACACAGCATTCCGTTGCGAGAGAGAGAGACAGAGCTGTACAGGACGAAAAGCACTATTCCTATGTAGGACTTAGTACGGGTAAGGTCGTCATGCATCATCTCTCTATATATTTAGTTAGAACTTTTTTTATAATTAGATTTTTGTTCACTGGTCACACTGTATTTTCAGTTAGGTATTTTTTTGTGATATGTACTTACACTATACGTAATCATTTTACTTTGTATATACCTATGTACAAAGTAAAATTATTAAATATCAAGGTCACAATACATAAATGTGTGGTTTCCGTTGATATATAGGTACCTTATTGTTATCGGTCTGACTTCCTGTTTCGCGTGGAATCATACAGCATGCGCAATCGCAATAGTGTGTATGATACTTAATATTTAAACTTAATGTACCTACAGTAGTTTTTTAGGGTTCCGTACCTCAAAAGGAAAAACGGGACATTTATAGGATCACTTTGTTGTCCGTCCGTCTGTCTGTCAAGACCCTTTATTTCGGGAACGCGTGGAGGCATCCAGTTGTTTAAACGATATAGTTAGGTCTACGGTCCTTTGAAGCTGAAACGAATATTTCGACACTCTCAAGGGAATCAAAATTCATAGGGTATTTCGTTAGAGAGTAGCCCCCCAGGCCTGTAGGGTTCCGTACCAAAGATGCTGACGGAACTATTAAGCCTCCGCGATAGATTCATAGCTCGGAAAAGCTCGGAAAAAACTGCGAGTCTTGATTCCTGAACTATTTATAATACGTACCTACAAATTTGTACGGAACCCTCGGTGCGCGAGTCCGACTCGCTCTTGACCGACTTTTTTTTCTATTGATAAGCACGTCTTTGACCACTATCTCATCTGATGGTAAGCGATGATGAGTAGTCGAAGATGGAGCACGCTTGCTTAGAAGTAACTTATTCACTTTTGACTTAAGGCTTGTATTCATGCCAATGACCTTGTTCATTGTGGCGGAGCTAACTACCCCTCCATGCGCCACTCCGCAATTTTGTTATCATAAAAATAATACATGTTTTTAATAAGTAACAATATCAATCGAGAAACTTATTGACAATTTACACTCTAAACTGTCAAATTACACCCAAAAAGACTGCTGTGTTATATTTATAGGAGAGGAAGATTTTCGTAAAACCAGCAAGGAAGCAACTACTGTAATTTGGTCATTCATATGAGGGAGGTATTGTCAAAAATAGATAACACAAATGTTGTTTTATGCCTGCCCACTTATAGATACAATGAATACTCGACGATGTACAACTGAAAAATTGAAACTTTTAACAATTTGTTATACATGGATAACCAAACCCATAACTATGCTTGGCTGTTCGACTCCAATTTAAAGTTATCATATGACATGTTCTCCAGGTACACTAGCCGTATTAATAACAAAGGAATGCTGAATGTTTTCCAACACTTAAAAACACATTTGAATGAACTTTCCTGTTATTCGACCGATATAAATGTTGGAAGTTCAGAGACAGCGCCTACCAATATTGATGGAGCAAATACAACGACAAGCAACTCTGATTTTTTTCGTCTATAGCAAAATAAATATCTTGCATCAAAATATTGCTAGTCTGTTAAATATAGCTGACCTACTTACTGTCAACCTTCAAGAAATGTCCAGGAAGAAAAAAGATATAGATGTTGTTTGTATTACCGAACACTTCATAATGCTTGGTCACGAAAAAGTATTAAACCTTCCGAATTATAAACTAGCTACATGTTATGCAAGACAATCAGAAAAGCGTGGTGGAGCTTGCATTCTTATCAAAGAAGATTTAGAATATAAAGAACTTACGAACATCTCACGACAGTCAAGAACCAACGCATTCGAATGTTGTGGAATAGAACTAGTCAAACAAAGATTAATTATTTCCTGTATTCATAGACCACCAAAACTAAATAACCTAACTGTGTTTTATGAAAACTTGGACATGGTCTTGAAAACGGTGTGTTCAAAAAGAAATAAAAACAATATTGTATGTGGGGACTTCAACATAGATATCATAAAAAGAAACAACGTTACCAAAGACTTTGAATACTTTCTATTAGGGTACAATCTGAATTTACAACTGCGACAACCGACTAGATTATCCAGTAACAGTTGCCTTGATAATTTTGCTTGTAGTTCTCAACTAAAATGTAAATGTGAAATAATAGATTTCGCATTGTCTGATCACACTGCACAGATACTGGAAGTTAAAGTAAATAGAACCTGTAGAATTAGTTCCTGGCGCATAAAGAAACGTGATCTCTCTACCGAAAACTTAGTTAGGTTCAAAAAATATCTCCAATGCCTTTCTTTCTCGGATATATACATAACAGAGAACGCAAACGAAGCATATGATTACTTTTTGGAACACTTTCGAATGCTGTAAGATCTTTGTTTTCCATTCAAGTTAGTAAACATCAAATCAAATCCAACTATTAAATGGGTTTCACGTGGTATACGCGTGTGCAGTAAGAGGCAGAGACACTTGTTGTGGAAATACAGACGTGAGTGAGGCTTCAGTCGAATCAAATATAAATTCAAAAACTACTCCTTAAAATTCAGAAAAATAATTAAACTAACCCAAAGAGCACAAAACAATCACTTTATAAACACTTCCAGTAATAAATCAAAAGCGTCATAGTGTATTTTAAATAACAAATCACGCAATGTTGAGCCAATATGTAAAATCAAAATTCAAGATACCGTCATTAGTAACCCATCAGAAATTGCAAATGCATTTCTTTCATTTCTTCATTTCTTCATTGATCAAATACTATGTAATATTCCACCAACACGTGTACATACGGGTTTAATAAGCAACACGCATTCAATTTTCATGTCTCCAGTACTACCACAAGACGTAATAAGGGTAATACAGGCACTAAAAAATACTAAGAGCGTTGGGCATACCCAACGCTGTTAGTATTGGTATACATACAAAAGTCATTAAATTCGATTCTGATAATATTGCCTTACACATAAGCCACATTATAAATTTATGCATTAGCTCGGGAGTATTCCCAAACGGTCTAAAAACAGTTATTGTAAAACCACTTTACAAAAAAAACGATAAAGAGAGTTTAGTTAACTATAGACCCATTGCCCTAATTCCAATATTTTCAAAAGTCATTGAGAAAATCATTTATGAATCAATAAATAAGTTTCTATGCAAATATAATATTTTGTGTGATGAACAAAAAGGATTCAGAAAGAACAAAGGTATAAATATTGCCATATACGACTTGCTAAGAGTTATAATGGGGAATGTTGATAAAAAACAACCAATCTGCGCAATTCTTACAGATATGACAAAAGCTTTTGATTGTGTCCATCACGGAACCCTTTTTAATAAGCTTAACATGTACGGAATAAGAGGAAATGTACTAGACCTTATTAAGTCATATCTAAGTGACCGTAAACAATATACGGAAATTTCTAAAATTTGCACAAGCACTAAGCGTGAGAGAAAATATAAAATCCGAAGCAAGAGTTATAACATATGGCGTGCCTCAAGGTGGAGTTCTTAGCTCACTCTTATTCTTGCTATACATAAATGACCTACCTCATCGCATTAAGCACCCCATGGTATTATTCGCTGATGACAGCACCGCACTAATTCAAGGTACAGACATAAATAAATACGAGCATGACATAAATATTACACTTAAGGACATTGTGAATTGGCTTGACGAAAATAATTTAGTAATTAACCTGCAAAAAACGAACGTAATGCACTTTTATCAGTGCACATCACTACCGAATGTAATTATAGAATATAATAACTTTAGTAAAGACCAAGTAACATTTGCGAAATTTCTAGGTATACTGATAGATAGCCAGTTGACTTGGAAACCTCAAGCAGAAGAAGGTTGTAAAAAACTGAGCGTATCTGCGTATGTCCTACATAATCTGGCGAAAAAGGTCCACATCAACACCAGAATAGTTGCATACCATGGTCTAGTTTCGTCCATTTTAAGATATGGAATAATCTTTTGGGGAAACTGTATTCTACGAGAACAGGTGTTCAAAGCCCAGAAACGGAGTCACTGACAGCTGCTATGCAGAGCCTGCATGGAGGAGAATGAGACAGCAGCACACCTGCTTCTAAGCTGCCCGGTAGTCGCGGATTACAGGGCCAAGTACTTCGATAACCCAGGTACCCTCAGTGAGTTAGTTGGTAACACCAAGACTTTGCTGGCCTTCCTTGGGGAGCTGGGGTGGATCGAATGACACATTTGTCCCACCTGCACGCAAAATACGCGCTCAGTCGTGGAGTTGCGGAAACCAGCCCGATTTACACATTACATACATCAGGAAACACAGACTCTGGCAGGGAATTCCATTCCTTAGCTGTACGCACTGTAAATGTGTTCCCAAAACGTTTTGTACGTGTGGGTGGGATGTCCACTATGTACCTACCGGTGGCGCCGTTCGTCTTGTGGTCCGATGATGGAACGGGTTATAATAGTACAGACGTGAGACGTCAGCACATCAAGCTACAACATTCTGTGAAACTTTAATAGATTTTGTAGTCGGAATGAGTCAGATTGAGTGAAAAGGGTTTTGTTATTGGTATAAACTTTAATGGTTTGTAAATTATAACTGATACACTGTGACGACACTCAAGCCAGAATTACCAATCTCTGCCATACTTCTGTATGACAACATCCTAAAACCAATAATATTCTACCAACATAACCAACAGCCAATAAGTGGCTAGAATTCTGACAGCTCTGCTGTTATAGATCGGCGTAAAACACATGAGCGACAGTGCGTTCGGACACGCACTAGGGACTGTAACGTTCAGGAGCCTTACCTCGACCCATACGACTAGGGAGACGTTTGGATACATCCGCTGTAATTTTCAACTTTATCGCTAAAGCATTAGGTAAAAGGTTGATTGGGAAAATGTGACAGTTTCGTGTAGTTTGATTTGCTGGCGTCTGTACATAGGTGGATTAACATATCAGGCATTACTTACTACTAAAGGTAGAAACCTTTGGCCTTTAAAGACTACACCGTTGTAGGTACACCACAAATAATTAATTAATACTATCTGACCCGGCAATCGTTGTTTTGCCATATTTATTATTCCTAGCTGTCCGGCGCTACTTCGTTCAGGTGGTGTCCTACCTCCTACCCTACCCCTACACTACTCCTACCCTACTCCTACACTACTCCTACCCTAACCCTATACTACTCCTACCCTACTCTTTCCCTATTTCTACCCTACTCCTAACCTACTCCTACACTACTCCTACCCTACTCTTACTCTACTTCTACCCTACTCCTAACCTACTCCTTCACTACTACTACCCTACTCCTACCCTGCTCCTAACCTACTCCTACACTACTCCTACCCTACTCTTACCCTTCTTCTACCCTACTCCTAACCTACTCCTACCCTACTCCTACCCTACTCCTACTCTACTCCTATCCTACTCCTACCCTACTCCTACACTACTCCTACCCTACTCTTACCCTTCTTCTACCCTACTCCTCCACTATTACTACCCTACTCCTAACCTACTCCGATACTACTCCTACCCTACTCTTCCCTATTTCTACCCTACTCCTAACCTAATCCTACACCACTACTACCCTACTCCTACTCTACTCCTAACCTACTCCTACCCTACTCTTACCCTACTTCTACCCTACTCGTAACCTACTCCTTCACTACTACTACCCTACTCCTACTCTACTCTTAACCTTCTAATCCTAGATAATTCGAGTAATGTGGACATATATGTATATTGTCGATTCAAAACCCTTAATTTAATACGTGCTTCAATTCCCGACCCGAGTCTACCGTACCGAAGGGACGAACGTCAAATGTTTGGCAGGAAAGTAGGTAGAACAGTTTATATGGGAAAATGAAATTGTTGTGTAAAAAACATCGAAACGCGAATGTAGCTGAATAAATGTGAGTCCCTTATTCAGCTCCATTTGCGTTTCGCTGAACGATTCTGGTCACACTTATACAGCTCTGGTTCTATCAGCCGCGTACAGCGTCCTAAGAATGAGAAAGGCGCTGAATGCGCGGCGAAGACGGTAAGATGTCCGTGACTACCGCAGGACTACCGCCGCCAATTGCTTCCATATTTGGTAAATAATTAGTACCACTTAATTGGTACTAATTATTAGTACTCGAATAAAAAAAATGGTACTTTCGTAGTTTTCGAGAAAATCGACTTTGAAGGTGGTCTGGCGGAAGTCATGCTCTTTATTCATTTAGTGTTGTGCTCTGAAAATGGACATTTCTATGTGCAATATTTTTATAGGTTGGCTTCTTGCAGAAGAAATAGATAAAATTAACGTAACAAATTAAAACGCAAACGACAGTGGATCGACCCAGTACAGATACAGTCCAAGAACTAGATCGAAGAATTGAGAATTTATCTCTTTGACAATTCTACGGACTTTAGACCAATAAAACTAGAAGAATATGTGAATATTTCTCTTATTCACATATTAAGAGAAATATTTTTTCTTGGCAATTTCTTTGATCTAGCTCTTGGACTATACCTACCTTAAAAATTGAACTCATTGTATCTTCTTAACTAAGACCCGATTAAACCTGTTAAATGAAACTTATTAGCGACTATTGAGAGAGAAAACAGATCTTCGCTAGGTGCCCTAGCTTTTGAGATTCAAATAGACCAAGCTGAGTAGGCGCACCCCAGATCGGCCACCTATAAACCCTTCTAACTTTTGAACCAGTGATCGTTAACTCTGGTATTTGGCGACTAATTAGCGACATTTTTTAATTATCTAAATTAAAATCCCTGATGGTGGCCATGCCAGTGTCACTCACACAAGGAGTCTAGAACCATCCGTGTCCCGCGCTGTTCCGCCGCGTAAGGCCGCGTACGACGCTGAAAGCGGCGGAACAGCGCTCAACTCCATACATAGCACTCGCATGATAAAAACACATTTGTCCTCATTTTATACTTGTTTGCCGCGAAAGCTGAAAAGACGCGGAAAGCTGAATGGATGCGGACGCATCTCCATACAAAATCGTTGTTTTCTATGGGCATAAGCTGAATAGAGCTGAAAAAAGCAGTATAAACACTTTTCCAAGAATATTCCACTCAGGAAAGAACGTGTTGAACTTATTAGTAAATTACATAATTATCAAATTAAACTTGAGGACAGCATAAAAATATATGAAATTGATACACAGCACTTACAGTCTGAAATACAGGTACTCGAGGCTTCACTGAGTTCACTTAACTGTAAATATATTCAATCTCAGAATCAAATAAAAGAACATATTCTTGCTGCAAATGAGTTAGTTATGTGTCAGTGTACTTGCCAGACAGCATCAAACCTTGATGCCGTCCAGCCTGAGGTAACAGTGGTCCCGTCCCAGGTACAGATTTTGTCTCAAGACTGTGTCATTGAACAAAACTTAATTGATTCTGAACAGGATTTAACTCAAATTGATCAGCTTGAGATTGGTGGTTATTTTTCTGCGAATAGTGGTTATCATTCAGTTATGTTTTCAGACAGTATAGGAAGAGGTTTAGGGAAATTAGTTAGTAACAACCTGAGTTATTCTACACACAATTATTGTATGCCAGGTTCATCATACAAACATATTATGGCATCATTAATAAATAATAAATATAATTCTGATACCAACATTACGGTGTTTATAGGGAATAGTTTAAATGTAAGAAAAGCAGATATCACAGACAATCTAACTGAGATGTTAAAGTTAAATTGTAATAAAATAATATTGTGTGCTTTTCCATATTTTGATAAGATGTCAATTAGACAAAATAATTATATTCATAGGTTAAATAAACACATGCATTTTTTAGTTAGTCATTATAGTGACAAGTTTATGTTTTTTGACACAAATATTTTTGTGGAACATTTAAAATCGACTAGGGATACTGTGTATTTGCCAATTAGTTTTAGACACACAATAGCAAGGCTATTAGCTTATTATATTAACTCAGACATAAGTAGTATGTCGAAGTCTTGTGTAATTAAATCCACAATGTTTAGTAATTATACTAAGAATCAGGTGGAGGGCTTAAATAACTGTAGCACTATTGCTACAAATTCTTTTACAAATTGTACGAAGGAGGTTCCATGTATCACTATGGAAGTCTCATTGTTTAACGTGGGGGCCACAAGTAGTTGCAACTCACTGCCAAGTGATGATACTGAGTTCTTGGGGCAATCTCCGGATAATCTTTTAAACTAAGTCTTAAGACAACAGAGGATACCAATGACAGAATAGTTATGCCTACCAAAAACAATGTATCTTCTTGCTCTCTGTTAAGTAGATGTCAGAAAGGGGGTAAGCAGCATGCCTTGAAAATATTTCATCAAAATATTCAAGGTGTCTCTTCCAAAATATTAGAAATTGAAATGTTTTTAGAGAAAACAATGAATGACATTGTATGTTTTAGTGAGCACTGGTTGAAGGATTACCAGATGCTAATTAGTTATGAAAATTATAGTGTGGGCAGTTGTTTTAACCGCAAATCTAAGTCGCGCGGTGGTTCCCTCATCTTAGTTAAAAAATGTTTAAAATTTAAGCAACGTAATGACATTGTTAGCTTGTCAGTGGAACATTGCATCGAACTGTCCTGTGTTGAGCTAGATAAGCATGTTATAGTGTGCGTGTATAGACCCCCTAACCCTCAAAACTTTACGTTATTTGAAACAACAATGGAAGATGTCCTTGCGAAACTTGCAGCAGGTAACAAATCCGTGATTATTTGTGGAGATTTTAATATTAATATTTTAGAAAATAATTCAAATAGCAGCAGATTTTTAAGTCTTTTTAAATCGTTCAATCTGTCTAATGTTTTTACAGAACCAACTAGAATAACTCCAACTTCTGCAACATGTATTGATAATGTATTCTGCGATTGTGATTATTTAGATAAAGCTATAGTTAATTACCTTCAATCTGATCACAGTGGTCAACTGGTAACATTTAAGTATAAAGCAGCCTTGCAAAAAGTTCAAATACAATTTAGGCCAATAACAACTGGCAAACTAGCAAAATTTAATGGGACCTTACAAAATAAGTTAAATGCTCTAGGCCACAATATTGAGGATGCGAATAAATTTTATGATGGTTTCTTTTCAGTGGTACTAAAAGAATTCAATGCAACTTTTGAAAAGAAGTCCAAAGATACTTTCCCTAAGTTTATATTTAGTGATTGGGCGACTAAAGGCATTAGGATAAGTAGGGAAAGACTATATGATCTATACGGCCTTAAGTCTTTCATTAACACTGAATCCTTTAATAAGTATGTAAACAAATACTCTAAGGTTTTCAGAAATACTTGTAAAGTAGCTAAAGCCCTGTTCATAAGCAACAAGATCAAATTGGCAGATAATAAAATAAAGACAGTTTGGAAAGTTATCAATAATGAAACTAACAGAAATAAAGTACGAAACACTGACTATTTACTAGAGACTGCGCATGGTGCCATAAGCTCTAATTTAGAAGTAGCTCAAGAATTTGTAAAATTTTTCACTGATATACCATCAAAAACAACTGAAGCTTTAAATTCTTCACCCGAGGTCTCATTTGATTTATTAAGAGCAAACATTCCAGGTTGTACGGTTGAATTCCAATTCAAACATATCAACCCTATGACAGTTATTAAAGCTTTCCGGCAAATCAAAATTAAATTGACTGAAGACATATGGGGAATGTCTATCAAAGTGTGCACGTCCATATTTGAGACCATAGCACCATACTTGGCACTAATATTTAATTTATGTGTTGACCAAGGGGTCTTTCCGGATATAATGAAATATAGTAGGGTGATACCACTTTTTAAATCTGGAGATAATAAAGATACTAATAATTATAGACCTGTATCTGTATTGCCGGTTTTCAGCAAAGTGTTTGAAAAAGTAATGCTCAATCAAATGCTCAATCATTTTAACACCAATAAAATCTTACACGAACAACAGTATGGTTTTACCAAAGGTCGTTGTACGACTGACGCTGGAGTCACGTTGTTAAAACACATTTATACAGCGTGGGAAGAGGCGCAAGATGCCATAGGAATTTTTTGTGACCTCTCCAAGGCATTTGATTGTGTAAATCACGAAACCTTGCTCCTAAAACTAGAACATTACGGACTGGGTAAACTTGCACTCAGTTTAGTGAGGTCTTATTTAAATGACAGACAGCAGCAAGTTCAAATAAATGGTGTCAATTCACGGGGTCTGAAAGTTAAAATGGGGGTACCACAAGGCTCAATATTGGGTCCGTTCCTCTTTCTGGTATACATTAATGATCTTCCCCATCTTTTAAAAAATCAAACTCAAATGGTGTTATTTGCAGACGATACGTCCTTAATTTTTAAGATAGATAGGCGTGCCACAAGTCTTGACGATGTAAATAACGCCCTTCAGCAGGTCCAAAATTGGTTTACTGCTAATAATTTAGTTTTAAATGAGAAAAAAACAAAGTGTATCAGATTTGCATTACCGAACGTGAAAAGTATTAATTGTGACATAGTATTGAACCAAGAGAAACTTGAATTCGTCGATGACACAGTTTTCTTGGGGATCACGCTTGACTCAAGGCTACAATGGGGTCCTCATTTAACATCTCTTGCGGGACGGCTAAGTTCAGCAGCATATGCTGTCAGAAAAATCCGTCAATTTACTGATATAGATACCGCGAGGCTGGTCTATTTTAGTTACTTTCATAGTATCATGTCTTACGGTATCTTATTATGGGGACGTGCTGCAGACATCGAGTCTATATTTATTCTGCAGAAAAGAGCTATCAGAGCCATTTACAATCTCCGCCGGCGCGATTCCCTAAGGGAACTGTTTAAGGATATTAACATCATGACGGTACCTTGTCAATACATATATGAAAACATTATGTATGTTCGGAAAAATCTTCATCTTTTTAGTAAAATTAGTGATAGGCATAATTTTAATACTAGAAATCGGAACAAATTAGATCAACCCCGATTCAGATTAGCTAAAGTACACACTTCTTTTATGGGGTACTGTGTTAAATTTTATAATAAAATACCACTTAATATTCTCGAACTGAATGAGAGAAAATTTAAAACATGTATTAAACGCACATTATGTAGACAAGCATATTATAAACTGGAAGATTATGTCCTTGATAAAAATGCTTGGCTAAATGCCGGTCCTGCTCCACAGCCACAGCAGCATGGGTCCACTTGTTAGGTTTTCGATAATTGGAAGAAATGCTTACCCTTTTTTTGTTCTCCTATACAATCATTTATTTATCATTTCTTTGCATTATTGTATTAGCAAAGTATACACAATAAAGCAGCCTTCTTTTTTTTTTCTTTTCTTATTTACTTGAAACCATAGTTTTGTATAACGTAGAAGCATATTTTCAATTTTTTGTAAATGTGAGCACTATGGAGCCATTTACATATGTAATTATAGATTTCGTTATTAAATTAGTTTGACATGAACGAGCGTGGCAGTTGAGAGCTTGTCATGCTCACACAAATGTTTTGCTGATGGTGGCGCGTGTTTTGGATCATTTGATTCCCTTCAAAATGGTTGAGTTAGATGGTGCTGATGCACGCGTCATGTTCGTGAACGGGCGCCGTCAGTTGAAACTGGTCATCTCTTACCTGCCACTGGCTTATTTTAATCTGTACCTGCACTTTGAATTGTTTATATGTTTTTCTTGTTCTTTGCATTGTCCTCACATATAGAAGCAATCAATGTTAATGTTAACAAGATTTTTGTAACACATCACATGGTTTAAAAGAGTGTCCGTGGAGTTTCTTGCGCGTTCTTCTCCATAGAGATCTACGCTTTGGAACGTGCAAATAGCTTCATGTTTTTGACTGACCGACTTTGACAATTCAAAAGTGCCTGTAAATGGTTTATTTGAAATATACGATTTGATTTGATTTGAAAAGGTGTGAGTACTCCCTTAGGTAGATAAATGAGAGGCCTCTCACTGTATTTTCTCTTTATATTTTATTACGATAAATTACACCGCATCAATACCAAAGATAATCGGTCTTCCTATCAAATTCTTTGTGTGTACTTAAATTAATAAAAAATCTCCATCACATAAACAGTTCACTTTTAGCCAGCCGCTTGAGGCGCTAAAGTGTTTAGCGGTGAATTCGAATACTGGTCTCAAGGCACTTGTCTCACCGCTGGCGAGCAGCGAGTAGCTAGTGAAAAGTTTCGATAGTTTTGATGCTCGGCTTTCAGCGAGTGCTTTTGTGCGACGGGCTTTTACTCGCAATACTCTGGCCCGCACTATAGGTAGAAATTACCGCTCTTTGGTGAGTTCTGACCGCCAAGCGAGCATCGCCGAGCGAGTGTCGCTAAGCGAGTACAATCTTTGATAGCTCTTGTCGCTGCGATCAACTAGTACAAAGGTAAGAGCGGCTCGCCGGCAGTGTGAACAGAGAGCTATCGAATATGAATGTATGTGTCTCTTTTACTCACGCGAGATCTATATTTTTTGTCCCTTTCCGCAGCGAGCAAATAATCGATAGATATTCGCTTCCTCGCCTGCGGTGAGACAAGTGTCTCTTAGTGACCCAAACATGGACTTATAACGTAAATAAATATACTTTGAATAGCTAAGTCCTTTTTAGAACAGGGAAACCTATGAGAAGTCTGCGATTTTAATTAAACACATGCGAGAGAAAAAAATAATCACTTTAAGTGCATTTTCGACTCGTACTCGACCGGTTTTTATCTATTATTGATAGGTTTACGTTTGACCACAGTCTCAATTTTCAAAACCTTTTACCTAACTGAATAGACATGGAATAGACTATTATAAAAAATATACCCTATCATCCCCTTTGCCTGTATGGAAGGTACCAAAATAATGATTTTACAGATTATATTTTGCAATTTTGTCGAGTTGTTTTGAGGCAAACTCAATAATTCCATAGATTCTAAAATGTTTTGTAGCACGTTTGTAGACTTTACCAAAGAGTGCGGCAGAATGTGCCGCATTGCCGCAAGACGCAATAAATCTGCGGACGCGAGCGTCTGCGGCACTTTAGAATAACTTAAAAATTGACTTAAAGAGACAAAGCTATTGCGCGGTCAACTATCTCTTTCTGTTGATCGTAATGCCGAAGTTGACACTGATGACAACTGACTGGTAAATCCTTTAAATAAATGTCGTGGCCATATCGTATAATTTGACCATCTCAAGATGCGGCCGGCCATTTCATGAAATGTCTGGCTACTTCACGAAAGAGCCCCACTGCGCGGGGCTTTTATTTCTGCAGTGTTTAAAGGAGCCCTCACTCCTTCCTTCCCATCATCCCATTCGAACCTAACCTATCCGAGTCGGGCTAACCTAACTTCCCTCAAGCCTTACCTAAACTAACCTCGGCCACATGATGAAATAGCCAATCTTACGATATGGCAACGGCATATTTATCTACCGGTATATAAGAAGATCCAGCGGGTGCCTGTATTGGCATTTTGTACTAATTTATCTCTAATAAGTCAGTTATAGAATTTTTGGGGACGTTAATGGAAGGTATTCTATCTGTCCCTTTAATGCGTCTTACGATGAGTTCGATGATCGGAGACGAAATGAAAGTCCAACTTGCAGTACCTAAATAGTTTATATTGTAAAACGCTAGTAGTTAGGAACACTAGTAACTATGTATATCTAACTATAACTATACAAAATTAAATGGACTAACGTACGTACTCCGTGTCGTGTAGCGGTGGCGTCCCAAACAGTCTCCTGTGTTGCCACTCAACAAAGGTGCGTTCGTTCCCTAAATTTTAACACATGCAATCCCATATCTAATGCGTTCACATATGCACAATACGTGATGCCACAAATTAAAAGACGTCCCAAGAGTCACCCCGATGTCAGCACCTTCATGAACTGTTTCATTTGGTCGAAGTGTTTTAATAATATAAGGTATTTAAATTCAGATAAAAGTACACAAGTATGCTAAGAAACATTTTAGTCCAGTCATGATAGTTGCCATAATAGCCGCCATCAAATTTATAATGTACGCTATATTAAAAATGTTTTTCAAACTGGGTTTGAGATTTGTCTTAAAAGCTTTTTATAACTCCCAGAATGATGGAAATGATAATAATAGAGACGATATGGGTTTTTTTTCTTAAAAAGAGCGTATTTTCTATCTGTGGACCTTCGTTTCTTTGACATTTATGAAGAATAGAATTGATTGTAAAAGTACCTAATCAATATTTAACAAGAAATGGCTCAGGTACGATGTGTTATGACTTTAAATTGTACGTCACCGGAGTGGAGCACAGGACCGGTCGATGAGACATCCCGAGCGGGGAGGCCTATGTCAACTTCAACTCTTCATTTGGCATCTTGTCCGTTGTCCAGCAGCGGAAATTTTTCTGCTGAAATGATGAAGATGAAGACATGGCACGTGTTTATCTAAGTGTTCTCATGATAATATGCGAAATGATCAAAGTTCAGTTACAACCCTGGTATACCACAACTATCGCATTTCAACAGCAGGAGAAGCTCATAGCTATGTTATGTCAGCCGTGAGACTTCAAGGTAAGGCAACGCTTGCCAAGGTCGGATCGTGGATGGTAAACCTATTTCCATTACGTTCCTCCGTGTCTCGTAAAGCGCAAGCAAGCAATTAATCCCGCCCGTCATTTGTAGGAGTTTGGCAGGCGTTACAGGTAGTCAGACCCCAGATAATCTGACACCAGTTTTGCTAAGGGGTATAATTACCCAGAGGAAAGATAGGCAGTCATCATCATCATCATATCAGCCGAAAGACGTCCACTGCTGGCCTGCGTCCAGCAAGTCTCGCCACAACAACCGGTTCTGTGCGTCTCGCATCCATCGGCTATCCGCGACCTTCACCAGGTCATCGGTCCGGTAAGGCACAGGCAGTGACTACATGTAAAATACTGGTATTCTGCTAAATCTGGCTAACCTGGAAGCCGAGCTGACATAGTTCGTTGGTTAGGCTGAGCCAACCTGGCTCCACAATAATTTACAAAATGTGTCCATTGACGACACCCATTGAAACATCAGTTTTTACTTGAGGTTACGAGTTAGCGAAGAGGTCTATTGGATTGCTCATTTTTTTACCGGCTTCATCCGTATAAAAGCTAAAAGTAATCCCAAGGTTGTGTACTATTGGAATAAAAACTATCCTTGTCTTCTTACACGTGTGCCTGCAAATAGCAAAAAAAAAATTGTCTGCGCGCGAATTTACTTAGCCCGGCCCGTCCCCAATTCAAAGTAGTGGACGGAACTGTGGGGTCAGTGCCGGATTAAGACTACTTGATGCCCTAAGCCAGGTATGGCGAACCTTTTTTAGTGCTCGTGCCATTTCATTAAAAAATAATAATGTAGACATGACGTGCCGCCAAAAAAATTCTTGGCTTTGTGATTCAATGGACAAAAATATCTTAAAATGCTATTTACTTAATTCTTTTTTTTAACTATAAATTCATAAAAGAAAACTTAATGTTATCCGCTTTGTGTTTCTTCAAATAAAAGTAAATTTCTGTTGTATTAGAAACAACTGAAACCATAATGAACTTTAACTTTCAATTATGGTGCTAAGTAGTCTTGTATAGGAGTGGCTAGAGCGGCGCCACGGCGTCCTCACCTTCCGCCTGACGCAGGTACTCACCAAACGCGGATGTTTCTGGAGATACCTGTTTCGGATTCGGCGGGAGGACACGCTTAGGTGCCAACACTGCGAGGATCGGAGGACACGGTGGAGCATACGGTGGAGGTCTGCCCTGCTTGGGCGGAACACCGCCGTGTCCTCGTCGAGGCGATCGGCGGCGGCGACCTCTCGCGTCTGGCCCTGGTTCAATCCATGGTCCGGAGCGAGGAGGCATAGGAAGCGGTCACCTCCTTCTGCGAAGCAGTGATGATAGCGAAGGAGGACGCCGAACGCGTGCGAGAGAGGGAATCCGCACGCTCTAGCCGCCGCAACAGAAGATGACGCCCCGGGCGACCACCGTAGGCACGGGTCAGCGGACGGCGAGCGTTGGGTGGCTCGCCATAAGATCTGGCACAGGCCCGGGTCAACGGCGCGTTGTAACAGTGCCTGCCAGGGTTGCGGAATTTGTTCGAAAGAGTTACCGCGGCCCTGGAACGCAAAGGGCATCAGGAGGAACATGGATAGGTTTTAGTCAGTACAAGTCTGACACTCCCATCTGCTCTCAAGAGCGGGAGGAGTCATTCGATGATTTCCAATCCATAAAAAAAGTAGTCTTTGTATAGGTGTGCCCTAAGCAATCCTCGCATTAGGGCTGTCAACTAGAACCCGTCTTTTAAATAAAAACCAAACTTCCAAAACTTCCGGTCTTGTAACACCTTGCAGACTTTCGGAAGGTATGCGAAATTTCGTTCCACTTAATCAAATAAGTGCGACCTCTAATCCGTAGTTTATCTGTTAATGGTGCCCCTAGACGTGATGCCCTAAGCAATGAGGGCTACCGTTTTTGTACTCATCAGTTGATGCCACTGACGAGTAAGGTTCTTAATTTATAACATTAAAGTTGTTATTACGCGAATGTGAACAAAGTTAGAAGACCATATATCATTTCAAATTTCACTGCTGAAATTTGAAATTTAAAATCTCACGCTTCACTAGCGCATCTGGCGGCGTATTCAAACGCGATGTCCCTCATTGTTAAATTTGCTTATGGGTTAATCTGGCACTATGTGGGGTATAGTGGGTCCGACATAACCCTTCGCTCCCCGTATACGGATATCCGTTTGGACTTCCCCTCCAAAAAAAAAACAAAATGTTTATCAAGGATTCCTTAATAAAAATTTTGTTTTTTTTTAGGTGGGGGTGGGGGGGGGGAAGTCCTCCCTCCTCCTCCCTAGGAGGTGGGAGGCCTTTGCCTAGCAGTGGGTCAGTTCTGGCTAGAAATTATGTATTACTGGTACACCCGTTTGATACTAATCCGTTTTGTTATTGATGCGTAATTTATAAACAAACAAACAAACAAACAAAAATGCAAACGTAAAGACGACTATCACATTTTTTTGGGTTCCAAAACTCTGTATGGAAATTCGGTACCCTTACTGGATCACTCGGTTGTTGGTCTATCTGTCTATATGTTTGTCCGTCTGTCACAGCCGATTTTCTCCGAAAACACTGGACCGATTCAGTTGAAATTAAGTAGGTACCTACACATATAACTAAATTTTGGAAAATTTTGTGACTTTGTGAGAACAAATTAGAAAATTAAAAAAAAAGTTTTTCTAACTGAACCGTGTGACATATCAAATGAAAACGCTCAGTGAGGGTCTCGTATGTTTAAAATATTCCATTCCGAAAATCAACAAAAATAATTGAAAATTTACCATTCCCCACACTTAACTCCGAAACTACTGAGCCTAAAATTTTGTAAAAATAATACAAATAATAGTTATTTGCTTATTATACATTACAGAAAAACCTTTAAGAATTTTATAATATTTAAGTAACATGTTAAAAATATATTTGTTCGGAACCGTTTGCGCGTGAGTCCAACCCGACACGCACTTTTTTATATTAGTACTAGCTGACCTGTGCTCACTTCGTTGGGCGGTATTTTTCGGGTTAATATATAGCCTATGACACTCACAAATAGCGTGGCTTTCTATTGAAAAAAGAATTTTCAAAATCGGTTCAGTAGATCCAGAGATTACCTCCTACAACTTAACCTCTTTAAAATATTAGTATAGAAAAAGTATCGTATTTGATGCTTGTTATACCTAAGCTTTTGTGATTGGCAATTATTTTTCTAATGTAAGCTATTTCTTTCAGATGGCCTGGCGATCCAGGCGTTCATTTCTTGCTGTACTGTTGGCGTTGTGTCTAAGCCCAATAATGTTCTTCATGATAAACCAAGCGAATGCTCTAATTGGGGATCTGATTGAAACCAGCAGGTACCTACTTGAAGTAACACAAGCCATTTGGGGGCATTCCCTCGGCCTTCACAGGTCATCAGTTCACCTTGAGGGAGACCTTCCAACACTTCGTTTTTAACCGAATTTATCTATACTTCTATACTAATATATAAAGCTGAAGAGTTTGTTTCTTTGTTTGCTTGAACGCGCTAATCTCAGGAACTACTGGTCCGATTTGAAAAATTCTTTCAGTGTTGGATAGCCCATTTATCGAGGAAGGCTATAGGCTATACGGGAATGAGAAATTCCTACGAGAACGGGAAAAAAACGGGATATGCGCGTACGAAGTCGCGGGCAAAAGCTAGTACTAATATATAAAGCTGAAGAGTTTGTTTGTTTGTTTGCTTAAACGCGCTAATCTCAGGAACTACTGGTCCGATTTGAAAAATTCTTTCAGGGTTAGATAGCCCATTTATCGAGGAAGGCTATAGGCTATATATTATCACGCTAAGACCAATAGGAGCGGGGCAGTAATGAAAAATGTGACGCAAACGTAGTTGCGCGGGTCAGCTAGTTCATTAATATGTTTTTGTTTTATTAAATTATATTCGGGCATAACTTCGTCTTTTTATGTTCAAAAGAGGCTTTTTCGGAAATGAAAAACAACGAGAGGAAAAGAAACGGAGGTAGACAAATAAACAGATATGGACTGGTTGTATTTTTTTGTATAAAGTGTTTTATCCGGTACGCGTTCACCACTTCAGAACCTTTCGTTCCAATCGACTGTCTGTTCTGAAAGCAATGTGGCCTGTCCACTGCCACTTAAGTTTATGCTATGACAGTAACCTATTCCTAAAGGTGGATACAGACATTGCGAGGCATGCGCAGCGCACGGGCGCTCATCGCTCATGTGCGGACGTTCATATTCGTGGTGAGGCATGGCTACCCAGGCAAATTTACATCGAAACGTGTGCGTTGCGAGGCGTGCGCGGCGCATGCCTCGCAATGTCTGTATCCACCTTAAGGTTGCCTCCACGTCCGATAATCGGCGACCGATTTTTTGTATGTGAAAAATGGAACGTACTGACTGATTACAATAGTATAACGCACACGTCCTACAAAATAAAAACCGGCCAAGAGCGAGTCGGACTCGCGCACTGAGGGTTCCGTACCATCATATAAAACGTGAAATGTTTTGGAGCACTTTGAAATTTTTAGCCGCTTTCAGTCGCTGTTGCAAAAAAAAAAAACATTTTTATTTCTTTCTTATTTGCAAAATAGTTGAGCAAACGTCATCTAAAACTATTCAAAAGAAGAATGGTCATTTTAGACCGTAGTTTTTTTGTCATCTGGAGATCTAGAGCAAGAATATGTATTTTTTATTTCGATTTCGATGGCTAACGCATAAATATATGACCTTGAATGTCTCCCAAAAAGTAATTTCACAGTCATTCCTACAAGCCTGCCGATCGTGTTTGAGCTTATTTGAATTGTCTCGATGGGTATTTATTATGCATGGTTGATAACGAGGGTCTGATGATGAAGAGCAGAAAGGCAGAAAACGGTAAAACGTGTTCTGCGCCATTTCAGACCCTGAGTCCGACAGAATTGAGGCCTATTGTTTTTCGTCATTCATATAAAATTCTTCTGTTACTGACTGACTGAGTGACTGACAGACAATGCACAGCCGAAACTACTGGTCGTAGAAAGCTGTAATTTGGCATGTAGGTTCCTTGGGGAGTGTAGGGGAGCACTAAGAGACGATTTCTCGAAATTCCTACGGGAACGGGAAAAACGGGATATGCGCGTACGAAGTCGCGGGCCAAAGCTAGTTTAAAATAGAGCAAGTATATGTATTTTTTTTCGATTTCCATGGCTAACACATAGATATTACTATGTCAGCGATGGTACAACTCTCCAGGTTACATCAGCCAGGATATTGGAACTACAGTGGGTGTACTTTGGGAAGTGTTGGTTTTTACGCAATAAAAATACCGGTTGCTTTTAAATCAAATTATTATTCACACTCGAAAGTCTCACTTACAATATTCTCACATAATAGGTACACTGAACAAATATTCGGAACTCGCGGCGGTTTCTAGACGTGGGCACGTCTGCACTGCTCGACCGCCACTAGTAGGCTGAGCTCAGCCTCTGTCGAGCACACCGACCTAGACTCCGTCGAACGCCACTAGATGGCGTTGGTGTCCCGATTGTTCAATTGACTAACTTATTTCCGACAACTAAATGAGCTTGAGCATTTGTTTAGAGAAATGCTCAATGGAAAGATATTTTTTCTCATCTCTTACAAGTATGCCTGTGATGTCTGTGTTCATTTCAATCGTACTGTTGGGTTAATTTCACTGTAGTTGGTAACATGGTCTAATGATGGAAACCATAGAGGTGAGTAGTGGCTCTCTTAGTTGACTACTGCTATACCCATCGTGTTTGGGCTCATTTGAATCCTTCTGATTAACACTATCCAATGCACTTGATAACAACGATCTGATGATGGAAACTATAAAGGTGAGTAATGGCTCATTTAGTTGACTACTCCTATACCCATCTTGTTTGGGTTCATTTGTATCTTTCTGATGAGTACTATCCATTGCAGCTGGTAACAATGATCGAATGATGGAAACCGTAAAGGTGAGTAGTGGCTCTCTTAGTTGACTACTCTTATACCCATCGTGTTTGGGCTCATTTGTATTTTTCTACTGAGTACTATCCATTGCAGCTGGTAACAATGACCGAATGATGGAAACCATAAAGGTGAGTAGTGGCTCTCTTAGTTGACTACTCTTATACCCATCGTGTTTGGGCTCATTTGTATTTTTCTGCTGAGTACTATCCATTGCAGCTAGTAACAATGATCTTATGATGGAAACCATAAAGGTGAGTAGTGGCTCACTTAGTTTACTACTCTTATACCCAGCGTGTTTGTGCTCATATGAATTGCACAGGTGGGTTCTATCTATTGCAGCTAGTAACAACGATCTGATAATGGAAACAATAAAGGTGAATAGTGGCTCTCTAAGTTGACGACTCATAAACACTTCGTGTTTGGGCTCATTTGAATTTTCCTAAAAAGTACTATTTATCTTGCTGTAACTAACACGACGATTCAAATGAGCAGCAACACGGTGGTTATACTAGTAGCCAATTAAGAGATCCACTATCCACCTTTCTGGTCTCCATCATCAGACCCTTGTTCCCAACAACAATAAATAGTGCTCTTCAGACGGATTCAAGTGAGCCCAAACACGATGGTTGTACTTGTAGTCAGCAAAGAGATTCACTACCCACCTTTCTGGTCCCCATCATCAGACCCTTGTTCCTAACAAAAATAAATGGTGCTCATCAGAAGGATTTAAACAACCTCAAACACGATGGCTAAATTAGTAGCCAATTTAGAGATCCACTATCCACCTTTCTAGTCACCATCACCAGATCCTTGTTCCCAGCAACAATGAATAGTGCTCATCAGACGGATTCAAATGAGCCCAAACATGATGATTATGCTAGCGAGAGTGTATGGAAAATAGTTTTTTTTTTCTTCGTTTTAACGAACACTTTACACCATATATTTATGTATTTTTCATATTTCGGACGACAATCAAACTAGGGTATGTGTGATATCTGTCGGAGGTGGGTTAATTTTGTATGGGCCGTGACCATTCTTCTTTTAAGTTGATAGCATCAGTAGTTCTTGAGATATCCAGCTGTGCCAGACGGACAGACTTAGTCACACTATAAGGGTACCTTTTTATAATTTACGGTACGGAACCCTAAAAATCGGTAGTTTTTACCTTGCAAGGCAAGGAAAAGCTAGCAAGGAAAATAAATATCAACGGTCAGTACATCTCACACCTCCGATTTGCAGATGACATTGTCATCATGGCGGAATCTTTGCAGGAGCTAGAGGTGATGCTGAACAGCCTGAGCGATTCTTCAAGGCGGGTGTGTCTCGGTATGAATCTGGACAAAACCAAAGTCATGTACAATGGTCATGTCACCCCGAGACCTGTAATTGTAAATGGCGCTACCCTGGAGGTTGTGCAAGAATACATATTTCTAGGCCAAATTATACAACTTGGGCGGCACAAACTTGAGAAGGAGGCGACACCGGAAGAATACGCTTGGGCTGGGTGGCATTCGGGAAGCTGCGTGATATCTTTGAATCGTCGATCCCACAATCCCTTAAGACCAGGGTCTATAACCAGTGCGTCCTATCAGTTATGTCTTACGGAGCCGAAACATGGACACTCACCATAGGCCTGTTCCACAAATTCAATTTTGCTCAGCGTGCAATGAAGAGAGCTGGGTTTCTTTGGTAGATAGAATTTGCAACGAAGTCATTCGCCAGAGAACTAAGGTCACTGACATTGCGCGTAGAATAAGCATGCTGAAGTGGAAGTGGGCCGGCCATGTCTGTAGACGTACAGACGGTCGATGGAGCAGACATGTGTTAGAGTGAAGACCGCGTATGGGCAAACGTAATGTGGGACGCCCTGCGGCACGATAGATTGATGATTTATAGAAGGTGGCTGACAACGGATGGATGCGGACTGTTCAAAGCCGGGATGATTGGCGCTCTTTTGGGGGAGGCTTACGTTCAGCAGTGAACGGATATTGGCTGAAATGATGATGATGAAGGAAAAATCGGCCCGATTATCGGTCCTACAAAAACTTTGACGTGGGCGGGCAGCGTTAATCTTCCTGCTTGACTCCTCCGGCTGAACTCAGCGGATACTACATAGATGCGATCGTAAACACAGGTACTCTTCCCTCTGTGTCATAATCTCAAAAACAATCGAAAGCAACCGGGCGCCAGATCTTCGGTGTGTCTTTCGAGCGAGGCTGCGCTGAAACTTGTCCTTGTATCTCATAAATATTCTCCCATAAAAGAGCCAGTCTTTTTCGTCGTTAGTGCATTTTATATACCGAACAAATAGGGAGGCTCCTGAGGCTCGTAAAAAAAGAATTAAATTTAGCATGGATTGTAAAAATAAGTATCAAGCTAAATTAACTACTTTTAAATGTAAATCTGCTCAAATATCAGTTGCTAATCTACGAAAAATACGGTAAAGTTGCGAATCGTTTATTTCCGCGAAAAACTGTTTTTTTGGCGCAATTGACCCACAATGTGCTAATACACACCGTGGCAAAGTTTCATAATGTGCAAATCGTGGATTTCAGGAATCAATCACCATGGCAAAATATCGAAGTGGAAATAAGATGTTTTACCAAAGTTAATTTATGTAGTCCTGTGATGGATTGTCCGTTGTAAACTTGCTAATACTAGTTAATTCGTGATTTTACTTAAGTATCGTGAATAGGAATACAATTTCTGTTTTTTTTTTTTACTATCTACCCGTTACAGTTTATGAGATATAGCTCGCTGACAGACACACGAATTGGTTGGTCTTCAGGAACGAAACTTAAAATGATAGAACATTTTAAATGCCAATTAACTAACTTCTAGGTTTATCAGAAATATTCAGAAGCATGATACAGAACAAGAAAATGGTAGAGGTTACAAGAAGCAGCTCGGTCCATTTTCTGAATACATATCGAGGGTTCCCGAAGTCATGGCGAGTCTTCCCGAAGACATAGCGAGGGTTCCTGAAGATTTATCGGTCGTGACGTGTGAGGGGACTGACTGGGTAAATTGTTATGTAAGTAAAAGAAAGAGAATTTGCTAGAAAGAACGGCCGAAGTAGACACGTATACATTTTTTTTTATTATTGATAGGCACGCGTTTGACCACTATCTCACCTGATGGTTAGCGATGGTGTGGTCGAAGATGGAGCACGCTTGCCTAGAAGTAACCTATTCACTCTTGATTGTAAGACTCCCAGGTTGTAACTATCAGGAAACACAGACTCCGGCAGGGAATTCCACTCCTTAGCTGTACGTGTACGCACTATGAATATATACAGGATTCCCATATTATACAGGGTAATTTGTAATCGAGTGCAGTCCTTCAAATGCATTGTTCTAGCTACAGCTCATACGCATCGTTTTTGACCCTTGTAACTTTTTTTTATGGTTGGGAAATCATCAAATGACTCCTCCCGCTGTGGGCTGTGTAGAAGGGAGTGTCAGACTCTTACTGACTAAATCCCATCTGTGGTCCTCCTAATGCCCTTTGCGTTCCAGGGACGCGGTGACTCTTTCGAACAAATTCCGCAACCCTGGCAGGATGACTCCGGAAACTTGGGATCCAAACTTATTTTCAAGATTTCGTACTTTTTAATTTTTTTGGAAAACGTCATGAACGAATGAAGCCCTCCAAAAACAAAAAAAGATCCTTCATTTTGGAAATTAACCAATAACTAGACACAACTATAGGTATCATGTACAGCAACCCATAAGAGGAAATGCTGGCAGCGAGACTTTGTATGAAGTCATAATTCGAGGTTTGGCTCTCGATTGTTTTCTCCTCCAATATTGGACCTATATACGAGATATTTCACAATCTGAATAAGAAGGATATGTATTGTGTCCCTATGTTTCTTTTTTGATGATTTATTAACTGTGTAAGCACTAGAACCCCCACAAAATGCTCAAAATAGTCCGATAAATCGCTGTCAACAGAGCCCTAGTGTGCAAATTTGGCAACAATTCGATCTCACTTCTCTTAAAGCGAAGCTGTTTTATAGAACTTCGCAATCTTTCACATTTATGCTTTTGGTGGCATTTTATTTTACAGAAATCTGAGTGCAGCGTCGCGATGGCAATACAGAAAACTGTAAAGGAAATAGTCTGCATTTATCAGGATGTTGTTTTCGTGAATGACAAGCATGCTTACGTCGGTCACCCTACCAACGTTATCGGAGACGAAAAGTATGCGCTTAACAAGAGCGACATTGTCAAAATTGATTGTACCGGCAAGGACATGAAAAGGTTCGAATAACTTTAAGGTGCACCACCGGGCATTTGCCAGTAATGTTGATTTTTCTTTTTTAGGGTTCCGAACAAAAAACGGAACCCTTATAGGATCACTCGGGTGTCTGTCTGTCTGTCCGTCTGTCACAACCAGTTTTCTCCAGATCCACTGGACCGATTCTGTTGAAATTTGGTACACATATGGACTTCTGTAACCCAAACACGGATGCGTTACATAAATCATTACATTTTTAGTATGGGGGTCACATTTGGGGTCAAACTAAAAAAAATTAAAAAAAGTGTTCTGAATAATATCATGTGACATATCAGATGAAAGTGCTTACTGTGAGGGTTTTAATTACATTTTTTCATAATTTTAAAATAAATGTTTTGAAGTTATTCAAGATGTTAGACGAAAAATGACCATTCCCCCCCTTATCTCCGAAACTACTCAGCCTAAAATTTTGAAAAAAAAAATGGAGATAATAGATCTTTACCAAATTAGGGGAAAACCTATAAGAAGTCAATAGTGTTAAAATAACATGTTGAAAAAACAAAATTCGTTCGGAACCCTTTGCACGCGAGTCCGACTCGCACTTGGCCAGTTTTTTTAAGATTGGTTTGCTCTTGTATCTAGTCTAATTCAGAGGTGACAGAGCTGTCTCTGTCACCACCCAGAAGAAGCCTGTACACTTTAACTTTGAAGATATTAGGGTTGTAGATTTACAGAGTCAAGCATTACATTGATAAGTACAACGTGATACAACTTGTAAAGTTGTAACCTCAATACTGATTTACAACTAAAAACAACACAACAGTGAAAGTGAAAACAATGACAGTGACAGTGTGTTAGTTGAAAACAACTAATTCGGGCACAGGCAAATGATCAAAATAAATAATTTGTATTGTTGCATTACAAGTGAATGAATAATGAATGAACACCTTTATAAAATGTTGTAGTAAGTTGAAGACTGTCTGCAAACAGTGCGTAGTATATATTTTGATCAATATCTAAATTCGTTTTATTGTGCCCTTTTGGCTTCTAATGAGTGTAAATCATATTGTCACTGATCTTTGTTAGTAGAGACAATACGTATTGCAGTGAGCCTAAACACACATTCCAGTACTAGTCGATTACAGTAGTACCCAACTGATATGACTTACCGAGGTACCTGCGCAGAAGATGAATTTTCAAAGGGAATTGCTATTGACCAATCGGCACGCTCCACGCAACGCACTTGTTTGTCCTGTGCCGCTATTGGTCGGCAGCTGCCGCCATGTTAACGCGCGCCGCGTGGCATGAACGTGGCTTGCGAGTGAGACGGAACTAACAGCTGCAGTGTATTATGAACCTTATAGTAGTGATCTAAGGGTGATTGTAAGTTTTCTTTCTTTCGTTAATCTTCGGGGCCATACTTTCTTTTCTGCACGAACGAAGATTCACGACGCGCCTTATCAGTTGGGTACCACTGTACCTATATTATTTCTTTTTTTTCTTATTCAGCCAATATCAACCTCTTTTTCAGTCCGGACTTACGTGCTCATTGGTCCGGCTACAAGGCTGGTTTCAGACCAGTTCCAACGAAACCATTTCCTTCTGACCGAAAGGATTCTTATAACGTATTGATCCTGTACTTCAACTCCATATCTCACAACGAATTTATGAGAAGAATGCGAAATAGCTACAAGTACTTGACTGAACAGTTGAGTGCTGTTGTCTTGGACAGGTCAGTTTTAAATCTATACAGTGGCGTAGCTAGTCTCAAAGAGGCCGTGTATCAAACATTTTTTGATGGCCCGTTTTTAGGGGTATTATTTATTTATTTATTAATATTTCATGCACCCAAATGTACAGAGGCGGACTTAATGCCTTAGGCATTTTCTACCAGTCGACCTTTGGGTGATGCAGAGGCAATTAGTGGTAGGTGCAATTTTGAGCAAGAAACGCGATTAATAGATATTTAATAAATACAAAGATATATATATATTATACTATACATACAATAAGTACTATATTATTATTATTTTTAAACAAAATAGGCCCTTTAGCTATGGACTGTCTTGGCAGGCTACAAAGGAGACTTCAGATACGGGGGGCCCTTATCCTTGTATTCCGGAGGCCCCGTACCTATAATACGGTGGTAGCTACGCCCCTGAAACTTCATCATCATCATCATCATCATATCAGCCGAAAGACGTCCACTGCTGGACATAGGCCTCCCCCAAGCGTCGCCACAACGACCGGTCCTGTGCGTCTCGCATCCATCGGCTACCCGCGACCTTCACCAGGTCATCGGTCCACCTTGTGGGAGGCCTTCCAACGTTAGTCCTTCCGGTACGCGGTCGCCACTCCATAACTTTTCGGCCCCATCGACCATCTGTTCTGCGAGCAATGTGCCCTGCCCACTGCCACTTTAGTTTGGCGATCCTTCGGGCTATGTCGGTAACCTTTTACTACCGGAATACCAGACGTAGGTATTGCAGGGTACCATCCGTACCTACTTAGTTGATATCCTGACAGGTCGTAGGTACTCAACGCTTTTCCTCCACGTTTATTATAATAATAATAATAAATCATTTATTTCGGATAGTTCAGGATCCATATTTGTTAGTAAAATTGCTTAAAAACTAATGTTAGTAATAATACGAAAAAATTATGATTAAATATCGAGTGGATCCAGGTGGACTCATCGATGATGGTGGCAAATCATTATATGACTGCGTGCAGCCGTATCCAGCGAGCCAGCATCGGAGAGTCCCACCGGTCCACCAGCGCGCGCAGGATGGTGTTGGGACTGTCACGCGTGCGGCGCATGATGGAAGCGCACCGTTTGCACATGATGGCTGCAAAGCCGTCTGTGTCAGCCGCCGCGAACATCGCGGAGGCGCTGCAGTGGCGCGGCAGCCCCATCAGCACCCGGAACGCGTTATTGTATTGAACGCGCAGATCGCTGTATGTCCGCTGCGTATAGTTAACCCACAGGCTGCAGGTGTAAAAGGACTGACAGTAGTACGCTTTAAAAAGCGCAACTTTGACAGTCCCCGTGCTCCGTGAAAACCTGCGGGCCAACATATTGCATCGGACAGACAACGCTCTGCGCTCCCTTTCAATATCCACACTGTCCTTAAGGTCCTCGGTGACCCAGTGGCCCAAATATTTAAATTTATCTACTTTGTTTAGGGCTACACCACCTAAAGTGAAATTCGGAACGAATGTGTAACGCTTATTGTCCGGCCTGAAAATCATTATTTCACTCTTTCGTGCGTTGTATTTGAGCCCATGAGCCACCGCGTAGGACTCACAAATTTTCAGAAGCCTTCGCAAGGCACCAATCGAAGGGCTCAGCAGCACCATATCGTCTGCGTAACTGATGTTATTCACGCACACTCCATCTATATGACACCCGACACCGGTGCTGCTGAGCTCATCGATCAGTCGGTTGACATACAGGTTGAATAGCGTGGGAGAGGTCAGCCCCCCCTGCCTTACCCCGCATTCCAGCCTGTACTCCCCCGAGAGAGAGCCTGCCCATCTTACAAAATTCTTTTGGTTGTTATACCAATGCATAAATAACAGCACAATTTCCCTAGGCAGACAAGTTTCATCCCTTAATTTACCCCATAGAACGTCGTACGACACAAGATCGAAAGCCTTCGACAGATCAAGGTAGCACGCATACACTGGGGTCTTTCTACTCGTGTAATACTGTACAGTCTGCTTGAGGCACAGGATAGCACTCTCGGTGGAAAGCCCGGGCCTGAAGCCGAACTGCGCGTCGTTTAGCGAGACGTGTTTATCTAGGTGCTGACCAAGCAGACTGTCCAGCACTTTGGCGACTACTGTGGCTAGAGAGATCGGTCTATAGTTGTTTACATCTGATGTATCACCAGTTTTATTTTTGATTATTGGTACAACTATAGTACGCATTAGATTTTCGGGTAGATGGGAGTGGCCTAAACACAGGGTAAAAAACATAGAAAGCACTCTGGGTAGGTGTACACCTGCGTGCTGCAGGTGCTCAATGCTGAGGCTGTCGTGACCCGGCGATTTACCCCTCACCATGCCTTTGATCACCGCACACACTTCCTTCATAGTAAAATGCACACTACGCTCACCACCCTCCTCAGCATCGGGCTCCTGCAGCGCTAGCCCCAGAGGAGAGTCCACCTTGAAATGGTGGGAGAACATAGTGGCGATCTCGCTAGGCTCGTGCACTCCCGCCACGCTGACGGGGAGGCCCGGCTTATGATTCATTTTATTAGTATTTTTCCAGAACTGGCCGAATTTCTTGTTTGAGTGAAGTTCAGCTAAAATATCCATTTTTATCTGTTGCTCATTATTCTGACACCACTTTAATTTAGATTTAAAAGCGCGCCTTGTTTCACACATATCATTATAAAGACGGCCAGCCCTGGGCTTACCCCCATACAACCAAGCCTGGAAACACAACCGAGCCCTCCCATGAGCGCCGCGGACGTGCCTGTTCCACCCGGAAATGTATTTACCACTACGCTTTTCAGTAACATTATAACTACAAATAGCGGCCTCGGACAGTATACAAATAATCTCGTCATACATGTTATCTAAAAGGATTTTATGACTTTTGTTACAACACATATGATCAGCGCAGTTTCTTAATTCTGAAGGAAAATCAATTTCACGAAGTCTAGAGTGACATACATTTTTAAATTTCGCTATCTGAGTCGAATCACGTTCACCCCAGACTATTCTGTTTACACAAACAGTAGGTATGCAAACCTTAGGCTTAACCAAATTAAAATTACATTGTATAGACACTGGGTAATGATCAGACCAATAAATATTATATAATACAGAGGCCGCGGACACAGAGTGTCGCGCGGCATTCGTCACAAGACAGTGGTCGAGCCAGCGCCGACAGCCGTGCGCGTCGCTGACAAACGTATGACTGTCCAGCGGCATCATTTCCAAGTCTACACAAGACCATGATTGTTCCGCACAAAAAGTTAAGAGTTCAGTAGCAAATGACTCACCGGGGTGTGCATTGTAGTCCCCTAACATAAACACCGACTCCACATTGTGACTGTCTATTATGGCTGTCATTTCACTAAGACACTCCGTGAATTCCACTAAGTTTTCACTGGACTCGGTAGGCATATACACAGAGAATATCAAAATGGAACGATCACTGAGTTCAATTTTTATCGCGGCGAGACGCACACTATTGCACTTGACTACGTTTACCGTTGGAAACGTAACCTTTCTCCACAGTAAGGCAACTCCGCCGTAGGGCCTACCGCGTAAGACCCCTGCCGCGATGTCCACTGCAGAGGTACCTGTGCAGGCGAAGTCGTCGTCTATCGCGGCCAGGTACCCGAGGTCGTGCGGCAGTAGCCACGTCTCCTGCAGCGCCACAACATCAGCCGAGCGACAAAGCTTCCGCACACATTCCACTGATCTCATCACGTTTTTACAGTTAAAACTTATCAAATTGATGTTATTCATAAATTAGAACTGCCAATATTCTCGCTAATCACACGGACTTTTTCCTTATCACGTCTAATGATGTTTATAAATCGACGGTATGCCACCCCGTTAGGCCAGAAGTCATCACTCAGGAAAGTTATTAACGAACGTTTAGGTACGAATATTTTGTATGATTCATAATCCTTCGCTAACTTCATGTCCATTTTTTCAATTTTAACATCAATGTTAGTCTTTTTCATAATGTAGGTATGTATGTCACACACGGACACGCACTTTGCCACATTATAAATGTACATGGGAACCTTAGTTTCCGCTGCCATAAAATTACTTCCAGGCTCAGGAATCGCTTTTCCTCGCTTCCCAACGAAACGGTTTCGTAATCTTTTGTTTTGGACACGAACCCACTGGTCACTCGGGGCTTGTGTCTTCCATTTCCCTTCTCGAACAATCTCCGCCAACGATTTTTGCCTAGGTGCGATAGGGCCAGATCCATTTTTGTCGACCGTGTGTCCCACGGCCGAGTTGAGTGGTGGTGGTAGCGGCGCAGTACAGGCGGCCGGAGTAGATATCAGCGGTAGCGGGGCGGGGGGCCGGGGACCACAGCCACTGGTCGCCGCGGGGGACGGCGGCGGCGAGGACGGCGGCGGCGACTCGATCAGCTGACCCGCGACGTACGTCATCGTAGCCGCGTCTCGATCGACGGTTTTATTTTGCGGCAATGCTTCACTACTACCCTCTGATATGTGATGCTCAAAAATATTGCGAATACTGGATTTCGGTGTAAATTTTAATGCAGTTTGTTGTTTTTGGTAGCATTCACTTGTGCCGTCATTGCGCTCTAGCGGCAATCCCATGGGACCACTATCGCACTCATAACTTGCGAGTCTTGCGACATATGCACCTCTTCTGGGGTTGACATTGCACCATCCTGATGAAAGATGCTGCACCTCGCTTCTCAACTGGTCCACCTGCTTAACTGTAGCATAGTCCTCTTTCATCATATCGAGATCTTGCCGGAGCTTAACAATGTCTTTCAATAGCCTCGTCACGTCGACATGGTCGAACAGAACCGGGGGTAACTTCTCAAGGTCGCGGGCCACGAAAACTGGGATATCCTCGGAGTCGGTATCGCGGATCAGACAGATGATGTCGTCTATGTCTCGAACATTTTTCCCCGCCTTCCTCCGCGTTATCTTCCGTTTTGTTGTCGGCACGGATTCGAACAACAAGTTCTTCGCCGTTACAATTTCTGTTTCGGAGAATGCACTCGCACAGATTCTACTTATACTTTCATCGTCCATCACTGATATTTTATTATGGACGAAGGCCAAAACTTCGTTAATCACTACGTTGCAATTTGCACATTTAACCACAGAGGACATTTTTAATTCCCCGATACACACCGGCACGCACAATATCCAACCGTACGCATGCGCGCGCGCGTCGCGACTGCCAAAATGTGGAACTCTCTGCCAGCGTCTGAGTTCCCTTCCACATGAAACCTGGCTGTCTTAAAAGCAAGAATAAACAGGCATCTTCTGGGCACGCTCGCGCCATCATCGACCATTTCTCAATCGGTGAAAAGGATTGGGATAGTCATTTAGGTAAAATTCAGTGGGGTCTGGCCTAGTGCGAGTCGGACTCGCGTGCAATGGGCTCCGAACCAATTTCATTTTTTTAATATGTTATTTTAACATAACAGGCTTATAGGTTTTCCTGTAATCTTTAAGTATAGAACTATTATCTGCATTTTTTTCAAAATTTTAGGCTCAGTAGTTACGGAGATAAGGGAGAGAAATGGTCATTTTAGGTCTGATTTCTTGAATAATGAAGTTATAACTTCATTATTCAAGAAATCAGACCTAAAATGACCTGAATGAATGAAAATAGTCATTTTAAAATTATGAAAAAAATATAATTAAAACCCTCACAGTAAGCCCTTTCATTAAATATGACACACAATACAGTTTGAAAAATCTTTTTTTTTTATTTTCTGGTTTGGCCCTCAAAAGTGAGTCTATTCTAAAAATGCATTTATTTACGCGTCCGTGTTTGGGTCACATTAGTCCATATGTATACCAAATTTCAACAGAATCGGTCCAATAGATCCGGAGAAAACTTGGCTGTGACAGACGGACAGACAGACAGACACCCGAGTGATCCTATAAGGGTTCCGTTTTTTACGGATGTTTAGAACCGGGGCTCCGAGTTTAGGTTTGAGGTGGCCTTTCATGAAATGGTCAATTCTACGATATGGGTGCGACATGGAAAACTCTGAACGAACGTTTTAAATATTCAATAGGTATATTTTCGTCACACGGTTACCCTATTCTTTGAACGGCTTAAACATCTGCTAGCCCGTTCATTTAATGTGGTATAAGACGCATAGGCTGGATGTCACGTAGGTCGCTGATTAAACGGCGCCGTTCAATGAAAAGGCTAGGCCATTAATTAAACGGTTGATTAAACCAGTTGGTTGCGACATACATACAGCTACCTAAAACGCCAGTTCACCTAGTCTGGTAGTCACTATTTGGCTTGTTTATGCGTTTTAGAGAGTCAATAAAAGTTTGATGTTTTCCTTTATGATATTAAGTTAGCTTTTTCCCGCTACTTTGTACGCGCTTATCCCGTTTTTTCCAGTTCCCGTTGAAATTTCGGGAAATCCTTTCTTAGTACTCCCCTAAACTCTCCAAGGAACCTACATGCCAAAATTCAGCTTCCTACTACCAGTAGTTTCGGCTGTGCGTTGTCTGGCAGTCACTCAGTAACGGAAGAATTTTATATATATTGATTTCTAGTTACAATATCGTTGGCCCAACGGCAGCACTGTATTCAATTCTCACTGGGAAATCCGAAGAGGAACTCATTTATCAAAGAAAGGGGGCAAAACGAAAGAAATATATCGACTCAAAGAAGTTTATTTTCCATATGTTGAAGGATTATGGGTGAGTTTTAGAATGGAGAAGTTTCTTATGTTTTTTTGTACTTATTGTAATAAAAACTGGTCAGTTCGCACACGAGACTCGTGTGCGAAAGGGTCCCCGAACGAATTTCATTTTTGTAATATTTTATTTTATCATTATAGACTTCTTATAGGTTTTCTTGTAATTTATAGGTTAAGAACTGTCATTTTTTTTTAATTTTAGGCTCAGTAGTTTCGGAAATGGATTATGGTAATTTTTCGTTTTTTTTTTAAATAACTTCAAAACTATTTAGTTAAACATTATGGAAAGATATAATTAAAACTCTCACAATAAGCCCTTTCATTTGATATGTCACACGGTACAGTTTGAAAATCTTCTTTTTTTTAATTTTTTTGTTTGTCCCAACTCACAATTTATTTATTTACATAAAGCGTCCGTGTTTCGGTCACAGAAGTTCACATGTGTATCAAATTTTAACAAATCGGTCCAGTTGATTTGGAGAAAATTGGCTGTGACAGACGGACAGACAGAGAGACACCCGAGGGATCCTATAATCCGAACATCCTTAAGAAACGGAACCCTCGGGATTCCGTTTCTCTTAAGGATGTTCGGAACCCTAAAAACTAGATTTATTAGTTTTGAACGTACAGCGTACTTTATAGGTTACGTACGTTAATCCCATTGCGGTACAATATTTTCATCGACATTTTTATTTTCAATTGAAGAAAGTTTCTCAGAAGATTGTATGTTGGTATTCTATCTACAACACAATATTTTTGGTATAGTTCTGTAACAAATTATTTTTCATTTGATCGACACTTATCCGGGCCGTGCCCGGGAGTGGCCGGGCTCCGTTCGGAGCTCAAAAAAATATCTATCGGTGTACGTTTTATATGAACTCGTTCGCACAAGTTCGTGTCTGTGTCCCGGGCACTGCCCTGAAATGTGAGGACCAACTTACTTATATGATGATATATGCAAAACAGAATAACCTCCGCAATTAATGGTGAGAATGAGGGACGGGTTTCTTGCAAATTGCCGCGACATTTTATGTTTAAATTTGTTCATGATTCATATTATTGATTAATTTATTTCTAACAAATTATTTTTTACTACTAGACTAGACTAGATTCACATACATTGAAAAACAGCGCTGCAAATAGCAAAAATGTAAAATTTATTTTGTGTTTTGCTTAGGTAATTTATTAAATGTTTTGCTTAGGTATCGTACAGCGTACTTCGAAGATATGCCTTGGACGGGCACAGCACAGTACAAGATCAATCGGTTTCGACGCCCACCAGCAGACCACTACCTCCGATTATCGTTATTTGCTGATATTATCGACCGAGGCGTGAACCGGTACCAAGGCCGTCCTGCCACTCAATGCTTCGGAGCTGTGCCACAGCACCAACTTATGATGAATCTAACTGATGAGGTGCGCAAAGCCGGGTCAAGACACGTGTCGCGTGTTAGGCACTTGTCTCACCGCCGGCAAGGAAGCGAGTAGTTATCGATTAATTGCTCGCTGAGGAAAGGGACAAAAGATATAGATCTCGTGCGAGTAAAAGAGACACATACATTCATAGTCGATAGCTGGCTGTTCACACTGCCGGTGAGCGGCTCTTTCCTCTAGTTGATCTCAGCGACAAGAGCTATCAAAGATTGTACTCGCTCAGCGTCTCTCACACGGCGATGCTCGCTTGGCGGTCAGAACTCACCAAACAGCGGTGATTTCTACCTATAGTGCGGGCTGGAGCGATTATTGCGACTAAAAGCCCGTCGCACAAAAGCACTCGCTGAAAGCCGAGCGTCAAAACTATCGAAACTTTTCACTCGTTACTCGCTGCTCGCCAACTCGTTTCGAGTTTGAAGCTTTACTCGCTGATCGCCGGCGGCGGTGAGACAAGTGCCTTAGGTTGGCCGCGTACATATAATTTTTAGTAGAACAACTATTTAGTTGTGTGGCCAAAGTATTTGGAGAACAATAGATATCCGCATACTATCAACTACATAGATAGTTCCTCAACTAAAAAAACCGGTAGCCAAAAAACAAAAAGCAACGTCGAATGCTTTTTGATTAATCAGTTCAACAACTCTAGACCGAGCTCATTGTATTGGAGCGCTAATATGCAACGACTTTGACCCCGGCAACTTGGGGACCAAATTGAGTTTTTTTGTTATAGTAATCGTATAAGTTGTTTTGGAAGATTTTTACATTTCGACGCGGCTTTGAACACTCTGCGAGTCACTGCACAGCAGAAAATTCTTTACTAAACCATTAAATTTAAATCATAGGTACTGTATTCTTCTTGTCGTCCACACACGAGAGGTTCCCATATATTACACGTGACACAAGTCTGGATCCGGGCTTACATATGATAAACAACAAACAGGTAGTGCTCTGTAGTAGGTACTGGATGCCTCAGGTTACTATGGTCGGGACTTTAAATAATTAGAAATGAAAAAACGTTTGGATTCAAAGGAATACTTATTTAGCCATCTGGCCTAGTTGGAAGCTAATACAAGAGTCCCGAATTTTATAAATATTTTTTCTAAACTGTTCCGAAACATGGAACGACTAACTTTTCTGCCAGTAATTGCATCACTTCCCGTGGGTGTCGTAAGAGGCGACTAAGGGACTCGCCAGAGAATGGGCAGCAGCTATCTCTGTAAAAATCAACACCATACACTGCGATCGCCAACCCGCCTGCCAAGCGTGGCGATTATGGCAACCCCCCCCCCCTTTTGGGGGAGGCCTACGTCCAGCAGTGAACAGTGGTCTTTCGGCTGATATGATGATGATGATGAATTGCAGAGAAGTAGGTCCACATGCTTACCGACATAGGCCGAAAGATCGCCAAACTAAAGTGGCAGTGGGCAGGGCACATTGCTCGCAGAACAGATGGTCGATTAGGCCGAAAAGTTCTGGAGTGGCGACCGCGTACCGGAAGACGCAACGTTGGAAGGCCTCCCACAAGGTGGACCGATGACCCGGTGAAGGTAGCCGATGGATGCGAGACGCACAGGACCGGTCGTTGTGGCGATGCTTGGGGGAGGCCTATGTCCAGCAGTGGACGTCTTTCGGCTGATATGATGATGATGAGGTCCACATGCTTTACAGTATCTGCTGTTTAACTGTGATAGTCCGTGAGATAGCTACGCGTTGCAGGATCGCGAATGATTGATGTTTTGCGACAAGTGAACGTACCCCTCCTACCCCGCACACCCTTTTTAGGGTTCCGGACGTCCGTATGCAAAACGAAACCCTTAAAGGATCACTCTTTTGTCTGTCTGTCTGTTTGTACGGCTGTCACAGACTATTTGCTCCGAATCCATTAAACTGATTTCGTTGATATTTTTTACACAAATGATCTTCTGTGACCCAAACACGGACGAGTAATTTGGGTCACAGAAGTTCATCTAAATAATGATTCATTTAATTACTTTTTTCATTCTTCTGCCAGTTCCTTCAACTAGATGGCAAGAAGTTCTGCTTCACATTAGTAGCAGACGTGGCGAATGAGAACTTCACAGTACTACCATCAGTAGATGAGACTCTTCTGTCATTTCTTCAGACCTTATCTGCAAGAAGAGCGCTTGAAGACACCCTTGTATTAGTCGTGGGAGACTACGGATCTAGGTAACTTGGGACTTATTGCAGTGTGCAAGTTAGGCTATTGTTTACTAGCTGTGCCCGCGACTTCGCCGTGTTATCTTGCACCTCTTGAAATCGTAACATGTTAAAATCTAAGCGTTTTATGACAATGAAATTGCACAGACAAATATTTGCGCTTTTCTTAAGCGAATTTGATTACTTATTGATAGAACAAAACTTAAAATTGTGAATTGTTTTTTACTTGATGCCAAAAGAACAGTATTCCTAGTTGTTTTTGTAACCAGATTATACGTGAGAAAGTGAAGAGTTTATAATTTAATTTGAGTTGATATATAATTTGTAACGCTACAAGAACCTAAATGGTTAAAAAAAATGTAGTTTTTTTTTTAAAAGGATGAATTTCGTTTTGGTTGCCTCCAGGGAAGACACTCCATTTCACCCAAATGTCCGATGTTTTTAAAGTTTTGATCCGGAGTCGGCAAATTATGTGATGGCAGCCATAATTACGACATTTTTTTCAGATTCTCATCAATCCAAGAACCTTCTCAAGGCAGGTTGTTAGAACGCCTGCAGTTAATGGCTATTCTACTACCAGAAAAGCTGAAAACTCGAAGACCGATAGCTTTGACGTCGCTAGAAAACAACAAGAATGTACTCATAACTCCTTTTGATGTACACGCGACAATATTGGACGTATTGGATCTGAAGGAAAAGAACAGTACGCAGAATATACCAGGGTCTGATCTCCAGAGAGCAATGACTTTATTGGAAACGGTAATTTTATTTCAACTATAATTTGAAAGCCAAGCGCGAGTCGGACTCGCACATGAAAGGTTCCGTACCATCGTACAAGATTTAATACTATGTATTTATTGTTTGTTGTTATTGCAGCATCAGAAATACACAATTACACACTGAAAATTTCAAATGTCTACATATTACGGTTCATGAGATACAGCCCGCTGACAGATAGACGGACAGCAGAGGCTTAGTAATAGGGTCTCGTTGGCCTTTGGGTACGGGACCCTCAAAACTAGCAAGTGCAAGACGGGCTCGAGCGTAAAGGTTTCAGAATGAAAATGTAGAACAGCCTTTACATTTAAAATTATAGGGCACAGTTAAAAAATCTTTTATAAGGGTTTTTTATTTTTATTTTCTATGGGAGCTGGCATAGCTCCTCCAACCGCCATTATGACTTTTTTTCAAAGATGCGGCGCACGATCGAACATGCATAATTATATGGGTTGAGAATACTTAAAGAAATAAAAAATGTTTGTAATATGGTGCCCTAAAGCGTCACGTTGGTGAGATATTTGAAGGTAAAGTCGCAATGTTTTTGAAGTTTTAAATTCGCAGCTTCTCGTTGCTGGAACGACCTGCCACCGCCGTTTCGTGCTATTAAAACAGTTGGTACGTTTAGTTCTAGGTTCAAGCAACACTTACTACGGATTCGAAAGGAAAGTACATGAACTTACCCAGGGTTTGCACGCATTGTGTTGGTGACTTTTAGTCTAATGTTTTCAGCATAACATAATGCCTTCTTGCGACTAATTATACAACTCAGACCGCAACTATTCAATAAAACCTGTTTTTTGTTGCACTTTTACGATAATTTTTTGTGTGGCTTTTGTTTACAAATAAGTTCTGCCATTATTATTTTTTTTCCAACATTGACAGCTGGCTCCCTCCAAGTGCGCTCGCGCGTTCCGTCATTTGTGACGTTCACAAATGATATTGGAGCACTGGGCTTTTGGGCGTGGGTCGATGTTATTGTTAATTATTTTAGACTATGTGTATTTTATATCTTGAATTTTTGCATCATTTATATATTTTATCTGTATCTATTATATTTAGTATGTGTTACGTAACTGCGTCCGTGGCATTACAGGCCCTATCATAAAACCAGTGCCGTGTTATTTATTTTTAAATTTCGCAGCCTATGCTGAGGTAGGGACCTTTTTGGGCCTCGCACAGACTAATTTTTGATTAAGTAATACAATACTTTTAGTTTTTAATTAATTTTACTTCTGTCTGTTTTTTGCGAGTCTCAAATAAACATTATTCTTTCTTTCTTTCAATGTGAGAAAAATAAAAATTAACTTATCACGCGCTTATGGGTAGTAAATTGTATTCTAATAATAGTTCTCAGCTTGTTTTAACCGTTTAAATAAATTACACACTATTGTTTTGCGAAGTTCTTACTAAAGTGGTATTCATGTATTTCAGAATATTTAAATCACAAACTGTAATATTTTATTATTATTTAACAAATATGTTGTGATATTTTATAATTGATTATTTATAATTAAACTATAGGACAATTCAATACACATTTATTATTTAAATTCAATTTATAGTTTGTCTGACAATGTAATAATATTTTTAATTTTTTGAATGATTTTGCGACATTTTTTAAATTTGATAATTTGATTATTTAAAATAAGACTTTAGGACAGCTTATTACAAGTTTATTATTTATTATTTAAATTCAATTTATAGTGTGTGTGACAATTTAATAATAATTTTAATTTTTGAATGACTTTTTACCTATATTTTGTATGCCACAAAGACCGAACATGACTGATCTTTTTTGTTTATGAACAACCTGCATTCCTTTTATGTATACTCATGTTACTACAAATAAATGTCTTGTCTTGTCACGTGTTCTTATTTGTACTTTCTTCCAATAAATTATTAAATCACCTCAACTTGATTTAATCATTTATTGAAAGAAAGTAGGTACAAATAAGAACACGTGACTATTATTTGAATGAAATCTACTTAATACATAATAAGCACATAATTATGTAATTTTTAATGATAGTCTTGTTTGTCACATGGTAACTTTACCTCGAAATATGTCGGCAACTTGTCACTTTAGGGCACCATGTTCCTAACAGTTTTTGTTTGTTGAAGTGTTCTCTACCATCGCGGTGGGGATGCAAGCCCCTATAGAAAAAGTTGGAACCCCTTTTCAACAAAATCGGTCCAGTCGTTTTAGAAAAAGTCGGCTGTGACAGACGGACAAACAGACAGATAGACAACCAAGAGATCATATAAGTGTTCCCTCCCCCTTATCTCCGAAACTACTGAGCCTAAAATTTTGAAACAAATACGGATAATAGTTCTTTTCCTACAGATTATCGGAGATTTCTACAAGAAAGCTAAAGTGTTCAAACAATATATTACAAAAATAAAATTGGTTCTGGACCCTTAGCACGCGAGTCCGACACGCTCTTGTAATGTAATGTTATGCCATAATACGATGTCTTGTTCCAGATGCCCAAATCCCGTTTTGTGGCGAGGTCGGAGTGATGCCTCACTGGTGTGCTTGCACCAAGTAGACCAATCCGACTCCAGCCCAATATACAGACAAATGGCAAATATACTAGCCAAGTATATTGACAGCAATTGATGATATAAGAACAGCTCGAAAGTACTGTGTGGCGAGTTGACTTCGGCCTAGATGGGCCAATTACGGGCCAATTTGAAGTGTCTAAAAATGTCTGGTCTGTCCCGTCACTCACTATAGAATGAAACGTTTCTTACAGTAGGTTAATAAAATCGTAAATAAGGCACACAAGGTTTTTTATTATGGAACTGGTAATTAGGTGCATTATTTAATAGTTTTCTACCTCATGACAAAAAACTGATAATTGTGCAATCTGTATAATAAACTGATGCCTTTGTGATAGTTATAAAGAATTTAAAAGAAATGAAAAAGCCTTTTATTTCCCGTGAAAATACATTGAACTTAGGTAGTACACATATTCACTTTCACCAGAACCCCCCAGGTAGACGCTTCCTCCAAGGTTTGCCATCTCTCTCCCTCTCTCTCTCTATCCTGGACTATTTGACGCCATTTTGGGCCGGAAATTTTCTTGATATCGTCATCCCATCATCCCTCTGTAGAGCTTGCCCGGCGGGCCATTCCAAAAAGTAACTGTAAAACCATCTGCAATCCCTGTCTCGCCGTTTCCACTTCAGGGGGGCTACTCTCTAACGACATCCGTAGTTTCGGGCTTAGTTGCGGGCGGGCGTATTCTACTCCGTATCACCTACAGACTTACGATTAGTCCCGAACCCGAACTGAGAATGAATGACAACACGATTTCACAGTAACTGTCAAATCGTGTTATTATTAGTTCTCAGTGGTTATGTGATACGGAGTAGAAAATGCCCGCCCGCAACTAAGCCCGAAACTACGGATTTCGTTAGAGAGTAGCCCCCAGCTTTTGATCATGACTTAGCCCATACTAAAAGCAATACATGCCGTATTGCTTTTAGTATGGGAGGTATCGATGCAAACAAAAAAGTCATAGCAAGCCGGCTGATATTGACAACGATAGTCGATCTTGTATGGCTATTAAGAAAAACTGAAAGTCAGCTGCTAAAGTAGCGGTGGGTTTGGGTGGCTTAACTGAAGGTGACAATTCTTAATATCTATGTGTACCTGTTTACTCAGCAGTCAGAATTCCTCTGATATAAGAGAACACAACATGCTATTCTAACATTTCACAATGAAGAGGATCACATGGTGCATCTTGAAAAAGTCTTTATGCCAAAATTTAAGCTAGTGCCAAACAAAATTTGTGAAAACAAGATATCATCGCAAAACACTGTCCTACTTTGTATAATTGTATTCGTTCAAAATGGGCTCTCAATCCTCACACACGTAAAAGTTTATTACGCATATAAAATGAAATTACTAACTTACGGCTGGTGTTTGAAGTTCTATATGCTACTAAATAAATTGTGAAAATTTGTGAAAGCAAGAACAGGTCACCATTTTTTGTTGTTCGAAAGTTATGACCTTTATAAAATTCGGGTCCTCAATCCTCCATTTCTTTTTGTTTTCGGTTTATTACGATTAACATATGTACAAAAACAAAATGTTCTCTTTTTTGTGAAAAAATGTGCAACAAATTCGATACCAAAAGGAAATTAAAAGACTTTTAATTGTATAAGAAAATCGAGTTTTATTTTTATCCTCTTAATTAGGAAATAGGGTGACCTCACTTTCTTTTAGATTGCAACAAAGATTATTAAATGTAGCATCATAGGTGTTAAAAAACTGTCTTCGATTTTTCGCATATTATCGTCATAGCATTTGAAATTGCTATTAATTAATACATGACACTTGTAATGACCAATACTGTCAGCGAAAGGTGGAGGCACGAATTCAATCGCTTCCGATAAGTTCGTACACCTTTGATTTTATTCTTAGTGTGTACCGTATATCCTGCAGGTAATACTCACCAGTGCCGTTTAAATCAAATGCAATGACAAAATGTAATTCGCAATTGACTGCTACCTTACAACTACAAGTAAGACACTTAAATGATTCCTCAAAACAAGTTGTGTCTTCCAAACACGCGATCCTAAAAACGGATAACATAGGTATCCGAATTTAGTTGTAAGAAAGCAAATTGTCTTTCTATTTGAATGGATGTACAGTACCTGATCATCGTTTTGTAAATAAGGCACTGTAAAAATGGTTCAATAGAACTGTTTCAAGCTACATTACTTTGGCAATCAATGATAATAACGCCATTATTTCATTCTATTTAGTTCTGATCTTTTAATAAAATGCTTAAGGACTACGTTTGCTCTGATTTTGTTCGGAACGTAACATGTTATTGCATCTACCAAACATTTAAGGTACTCTGGGATTAATCCAGATCTAAACAAGTTAATAATATTTTTCATACATTGTTTTGAATATACCCTAAGAAAAAAGAAAAGAAAAAATACAGAATTCAGTCTACTGGTATTTTTAAGTCGCAATTGTCTGTTCTCAATTTCAACAGTAGAAAATAAGTTACCGTTTTGCATGTGTTTTATATGTTTTAGTATTTTAGCTGTATCGTCTTCTTTGCTCTCTCCTTTCTAATTCTCAAGAGAAGGTTTATCTGAAAATACGGAGTCCTCGGAAAAGATTTTAACTTGATACTTGGCCTTTTTTGTGATTTGTTTTTCTGAGTATGTTTCCTTTTTCTTGTATTAAATCTTGTTTTCTTCACAACTTTATTGCTAACTTCATTCGTAAAGTCAACTCTTGATGACTTAAGGTCACCAGTATTCAGATTTTTGCACAATTCTGTATTTCAGTGTTTTTGTTTTAAACTTCAAATGCTTAACGGTTTTGAAAAAGCTTTCCACACTCGCAGACCACGGAGTCATGTTTTCGAATTTGAAATACGATGTATTTGAGCATTGTGGAAGTTTAAATAATATTCTACGCAGTGTGGCCACAATCGTCGGCAAATAGTATGGATTATCTTCTATACCCTGAGTTTCATTACTATTTTTAAGGCTCCGTACCTCAAAAGGAAAAAACGGAACCCTAAAAAATAATGATTATTTTTATTCTTCACTATCTATAAATTTTTCATAAAACTCGCCTTAATGTTTTATCACCTACAACTAGCGGAAGTTGCACTATTATAAATTATTGTTTAGTAACTACACAAAATATTACATCAAGTTGTGCATATATAAATGATAAAATAGCTTGTGAGGGACCTAACTAAAACTTCACTCTGAATCGCCACTAACAAAGTATTAATATAAGGGAAAAAATAAATTATTGTCACTCACATTCACAATTAGAAAATAGTCGATTTCGGTAGGTATCTATTAAGATTTGTAGTTTTATCGTAGTTCTTATTAGTACCAAATAACATCTATTTGTTGCACAATTTTTTCACAAAAAAGTGAACATTTTGTGTTTGTCTTATCTGCCATACGTTCATCGTAATAATCCGAAAACAAAAAGAAATGGAGGATTTAGGGCCCAAATTTTATAAAGGTCATCTTTCAAATAACAAGCAATGGTGACCTGTTCTTGCTTTCACAAATTTTCACAATTTATTTATAGTTTATCAGATAAAGGTGGGCCCTCAATTCTCTATGTGAGGATGGAGGGCCCAAGTTCAGAGCCCATATCTTGCTTATTTGACTTTCACAAATTCTGATTCCAACTTTCACAATTGTTATGGAATGTTCACTAAATCCTAAGCATATTTTCAAAAAGTTTTAACAAAGTGGCCCTCACACCACACGCACAGTGCGACGGCGGTGTGCGCTTCAAGGTGGCACCAAATGGGAGTCCAACGCGGTAAGTCGGATTTTTTACCGTACCGTAGTGACACACGACTGAGCGGTACTGCACTGAATCCGATCCGCATGCGAGGAATTTCGCTCTGAAGTAGGCGTATAACTACGAGAGTAATTTAACTACACTGGACCGCAAAGAAAAAGGGTCGATTAGAAAATCTTCAATATCTTCAAAAGTACCTGACCTAGCTTTATAAAATAAAGACTACATTAAGGAATATTTTAATGTGCCTAAATGAAAATAAAAAAAAATGAATTCAAGCTTTTATTTTTAATAATGTAAAATAAAAAAAAATGCGTAGTTTTTCCAGTATTTTCGTAAATGCAGATTGGTTACGGATGTGCCGTTTCCACGCATTTTAGTATTTTGTGTTGCCTGCGCGAGCTCGCAAAACTGTTGTAATGCGATTTGGCATACTTTCTACTAGGTTTTTGAGACGATGCTGCGGAATACTCTGTCATTCCTCTATTAGAGCTTCTTTCATTCCGAGTACTTAGCGTGATTGGCGGCGAATTCCGCTGACGTACACGTCGTCCCAGTTCGTCCTATGCATGCTCAAAGGGGTTTATATCGGGGCTGCGTGCTGGCCACTCCATGTGTGTGATACCGACTTCTTGAAAATAGGCAAACACTATCTGAGCTGTGTGCGGGCGGGCATTGTTTTGCATAAAAACGTCATTCTCGCCCATGTCCACTAAAAATGGATCAACGTAGTCTATTCAAAATTTTACCACTGGCTCAGTGCAACTTTCAGAAGAAATCCCAGCCCACACGTGAACAGAGCCTCCGCCGTATGATACATTTTCTTCTATACAGGCGTGGTAAAAGTGCTCTCCCAGTCTTCTGTACACTTTTTTCCTCCTGTCGTGCTTGTATAAACAGAATCTAGACTCGTTCTCAGATCCGTACTCAGATTGTTTCCTTCAGCTCGTAAATGATGATTTTTTACTTCAACAGCCGTAAGTAAAATTGCTGGCACCATATAGGATCCACCCGCGCCTGTTGTTCGGCCTGTTCCTGACCTTCGAAGTTTGGATCCAGTTTCATGGAAACGCTGGAGTACTCGCTAAACTGTAGTAAGTGTCACACCAACAGTTCTCGCTGTATTTCGCTGGATCCTGGCAATGCTTGAAGATTGGCACCATCTTCAAGCATTGTCAGGATCATGTTACATACTTCAGGGGTTAACGCCATGATGACTTCAGAATAATAAAATTTATAACGCAGACACCATATTTATAACTGTTTTATTGCAAAACTAAAACAAACGTGAAACAATTTGAATTGTATGGTACTAAATTGAAAAACGACCATTATTTTATATTTTCAGTTTTTTATACAATAATCAAAGTGAAATATAAAGGTTTTTAAATTATTGGTTGGTTTTTATTTGTTTTTTGTTTTTATTATTAGGTTTTTTTTTTTATAAGTATTCTTTCATTTAGTCTTTATTTCATAAAGTTAGGTCAGGCACTTTTGAAGATATTGACGATTTTCTAACCGACCCTTTTTCTTTGCGGTCCAGTGTATTTTCGAGACCTTTACTTTACTATTATCTTTATTATGTTTGCTTGATTCTAAGTTGACGAGAATTACCTATAATAAGGCTTTGATTTCTTTGCCGTATTTTTTATTGTTTCGACAACTCCGAGGGATTGTAAATAGTTTTTGTACCTTTTTTTCTAGAAGTACAAAGAAAGATACTTAAATTAAAATACTAATACGTTGTTGAAATGTAGGTATCGTTTCTTCCAGGCGTTAGGTGGCAGATATAGTCCCATACCTATCTATTTTTAAGTCTTAATTAACCTTTTCAATGACCACAAAGAGATAATGCATGTACTATCGTGAAAAATATTAAAAAAATAACGCTGATTATGATTTGACAAAAGTTTTGATCATAAATCTAATTAGTCTTCGTGCGTACACACGTCAAAAAAAGTTTGCGATCACTTTGAAAAAATCGAAAACTTTTTTGTTACGGTAGATTATATTATGATTTCTTCTTCTTTTTAGATTCTGTGTTTAAAAATATAGAAGTATAGGTTGCTTCTAGGCAAACGTGCTCCATTTTCGACCGCATCATCGCTTACCATCAGGTGAGATTGTTGTCAAACGTATGCCTATATATAGTAAAAAAAATAATAATAGAATATAAAACAGTTCAATTGTTTTTCCATATAAAAAGGCTTTCAGTACTAGCTTACGCTCATTCAGAATTCTGATTTAGTCAATTTTAACGGATTTAAAATACTTTTTCGCGGAAAGTTGTAATTGAAAAAATGCTAAGAGGATTACCAGAAGTTTTACGAGCATGAATAGTTAACTTTGAGGGAAGAAGGATACACCACGAGAGAAATAGCACGCAGAGTTGCTATATCCTAATCCTGTGTCGTGACCACGTTGCAGAGGTACCACGGGATGGGTAATTTAGCTGACCGATCTCGCAGTGGTCGCCCGACTGTTTGGACTGCTGCCTAAAAGCGCTATATTAGATTGCTGGCAGCCCGAGACCCAACAATCAATGCTACCAAAATAAAAGCAGAAGTTCGGGCCGCCTCTCGGCTTGAAGTTAGCACTCAGACCATTCGGAATTGCTTGCATCAGGCTGGATTACGAGCACGGAAATCTTAGCGAGTGCCTCTGAATTCCCGGCAACGTCAACGACCGAGATTGCAGGGGCTGCGGCAAAATGAAGAAGAAAACATTTGGCAAAACTTTCTCTTCGTTGACGTATCGCGAATCAGTACTTATCCAGATAACCGACGTGTCCGTGTCTGGAGGAGACCGTGAATGGCAAAGAACTGCAACTGGAACAGTTCAGCAAGGCGGGAAATCGGTGTCCTTTTGGGTTAGAATTATGATTGGAGCTAGAACGATAGACCCTTGATCCCGTATCGAGGTTTCATGACAGCAGACATGTATAAAGCAGTTGTTATTGATGGAATTGTCAGACCATTCCGAGTAAACCATGGGCACCAATTTGTACTGGTCGATGATAATGCGTCCGCACATCGAGTCAATGCTCCAAGAATACGACATCACAAGGTTAGACTGGCCTGCCGGCTCGCCTGACTTAAACCCAATAGAGCACGCGTGGGATGCTCTTAAGCGAGCTATTTGGAGCCGTCAGCCACGTCCCCAGACAGTGCCAGAGCTAGTTCAAGAATGGGACAGGTTACCCCAAGAAATGCTGAATAACTTGATCCTCAGCATGCGCAGGAGGATCTCCGCATGTGTTCGAGCCAGGGGAGGAGTTATATTATATTGAACATAAACCTTTTATTAATAAATTGTTGATTAAGTTTGGTTAAATAGTCTTTTTCTTTCTATCAAATTCCTGTTACAAATACATTCTGATTAATTACTCAATTTTTGTTAATAATAATTAAAAAAATGTTTTTTTTTTTAATTTCAAACAGGGTTTTACTATTTAAACAAAACACACAACAAACATTTTTTCTTGATAAAGTTAAATTAAAAAATATATATCAGCTTATGCTAGTGATCACAAACTTTTTTTGATGACTGTATGCTGTATAATGTAGATTATGATAACAATATAGTTGGAGAGCCGGCCTCTTCAAAATATAAATCAAATCAAATCGTATATTTCAAATGAACCATTTACAGGCACTTTTGAATTGTCAAGGTCGGTCAGTCCAAAAAGATGAAGCTATTTGCACGTTCCAAAGCGTAGATCTCTATGGAGAAGAACGTGCAAGAAACTCCACGGACACTCTTTTAAAAATAAAAAAAATGTTACAAAGTTTGTTGTTTGTTTGTTTTTTTCAAACATGTGAGAACGATGTAAAAGACGAGCAGGATAAAAGCGTCCGGGAAAAAAGGAACAATTCAAAGAAATATTTAAAATAAACCATGGCAACTGAGAAATGACCAGTCCCAACTGACAGCGCCCGTTCACGAACATGACGCATGCGCTAGCACCATTCGGCTCAACCATTTTGAAAGGAGCCAAATGATCCAACGCATACGCCACCATCAGCCAGACTTTTGTGTGAGCATGACACTCCCAACCGCCAGGGTACATTCAAGTCAAAAACAAACCTAAAACTGATAGCTATAGCTTAAGTTTAATGTACACAGTACTCACACATGTGCCGTTAAAATGGATGAAATTATACATTGCTAAATAAATTGAGTCTATACAATGCAAATATTGTTTTTTTTTTTTTAATTTTAAAATTAATAAGTGGACTGTTTAGTTGGACCTATCATAAGAAATTAGTTTCATTCGGTAACTCGATGACGAAAAATGGGCCTCTCAACTGTGTCCTAAAGGAGATTGCTCTGCGCCCATACATTGTTCGCCCTGGAGCCAGGAGCATCGGAAAATTATGTGTTGTATTGTTGATCATTAGTAAACTCGTATAAGATTTTATTTTCATAGCGGACTAGCTGCAGAAAAGATATATGTCCAAAAAAGTATCAGATTTTGAGGTTATAATCTAACCATAACAATTAATATTAGATATAGTTTTTCATAGCTCTGAGTGATCTTTAAGAAACTGATTAACAAAATCATAACACATTTAGCTATTTTCAGTACCTACCTATATAATTAGGTACCTTTGCAGTTTTTTTTAAAGTCTAAGTGTAAGTAAATAGGTAAGTGCAACGTTTAAATGCATAGAATCTAATTAACATAGGTAGATAGTGGATACCTATATTCTTAGCATTGGTTTTGGAGTGAGATTAAATGTTTGTGTATATTAATGTAAAACATTGCGCGCTGTTCAAACGCGTGACTATGAAACCAGCCTTACCAATTAGGTAGCCGGTAAGTTGTGTTAAACCTACAGTCCTACTTTAACTTACTGATTATGTTTGAATAAGAAATAAAACACAGATTTTAATTTCATGTTTATTGGTCATCTAAATTGGCAATTAAAATATAGTCTAAAAACTGTGCAGGGGTCGATATTATTTTGATGTCTTGCATAGCTTTAATACCAAATAATGGTCACAACATGAGCGCAGCACCGTGCGCAGCAATATTGTACGATTGCTTGTCGACCAATTTGAGCTGAATCAATTACTATGTAAACAAAATATGTTTTATTGCTGATATGGCGGCTGTGAATTTTGCCTCGTAATTTCCATATGGTTTCGGAATTATTTAATTGTAGTTCATTCAAATCCGATGGCTGAATCTACAACAAAAAAATATATTGTTGGTTACACATTGCATTTATAGTACAATAAATAAAACAATTTACACTACAAATGTTTCATGACTATAACTGACCAGAAAAGATCTATTAGCTAAACAAAATAGCACATCAGGCAAGTTTAAGCATACCATGGTCGGCACCAGATAAACATGAAATAAAGTACTTACATAGATTTTTCCATAATATCCCTTCGTGGATACTCAAACAATAAATTATGAACCGTTTTTCATTACTAGAAAACCTAAAGGATCACGATAGAAGTTGATTCAGGACAGCTTTATGTCATTATTTCTGTTTTTGTTATTTGGAAAGTCAATAAATGTATGAGGGTCAATGACCGTTATTGCATGGGTATCTGATGTTTACCATAGCCTAATTTCTTGCAAGAGTTAACCAATCAAAAACGTCTCTAACCTCTCAGGGTTGAACTCAATTTCGCACAGTATCTAAAATGTGGCTGATACTTTCTGCTTATACGGAGTAACATTGGATTCGTGCCAGTGAACAACCACATACCACACGTTGATCATGTTGATGACCAACCATTGATACTTCTTGCAAATCTTGTGATGTTGTGGTAACTCTATTAACAAATAATGTATGACAAGCATCACATATGTAATCATTTGCAGTCTCCTGTAATATAAAAACAAGTTATAAGTATAAAATAAACATTTTTATTTTATATTTTCTCTTCTATACAGAGCCATTATAAATATAAAGTTACAAATGGAAGTTAAAGCTTACTATTTGTGGTGCAACTCATTGCTGTGTTTGCACAAGAATGGCATAATTATGGAGAATATGCCGTCTTTGTCTATTGAAATGAATACCACAATTGGCACAACCCGGATGATTGCTTGTTGTAGGAGTATCCCTTGATGAAGATGGTGCTGAAAAATGCCTGGCAGCACGATCACATATTTGCCAAAAAGGATGGCCAATATAATGTGATGCACGTATCTTAAACAAAAAAAATAGCAAGTGAGATCAATGGCACCCACTGCAAATCCAATGTCAAAAATGGCCCAATAATAATATATATAATAGTACCTCCAATGGCATAAGTCTTTCTATGATGATGTTGCTGATATTCACATTATATTGAGTGTCAGTTCTCAGAGCAATCAGATGATGTGAGCGTGCCCGAGGTGCCAACGTTCTATTGCAGAGTGCACAGTTTCTACCAACATTACTTGTTACTGAAGTGTTAGTCATCTCTTGAGCTCTTGTCCAAAAAGTGGTGCATATGAGATCATGAGCTTGAACCTAAAAAAAAACATACTTAGTTCAATTGTATTTTTACAGAGTATTATAATTAATATAAGTACCAAAATACTTTATAAATCATTTCTTTTTGTTTTTTGTGAAAACGATAATTGCAAACATAATTTGTAAGGTCAAGTATAGAAACTTGTTAGTAAAAAAAATCTGAGAGATCACAAACAGAATAATATAGGTACAACAAAAAATAATATAATTACCAAAAGAGGTGCAGTCCATTGTTGTACTCAATGACGAATCTGTTCATCTTCCAACAACATGGAACCACCAGCAGAGCCGCAATTTACACAAAATACACTTTCCATAGCGTATGCGTTAGTCCATTTATGACTGCCAAGTTATCGTTTGAGCGGTACTCCGAAAATCACAGCCAGGTAAGTAGTTTTTGAAAGCAATCCATTATAATAGCCAAGTCGGAATGTTAGTAGTCCCGAAAGTCACCAAAACACACCGACACAATTACAAAGAGCAAGCGACATTAATGTAAACAGTGAACTGTGAAAGCACAGGTAGGTGACAGAGTCAGTCAAGTGACAATTTAGTGACGTCAAAAATTGGAGTGTGTGTAAAATACGATACAACTTATCGATATTCCCTAAGATTTTGTTACAAGGATGACAATGTCCTACTTTACTTATAAAAACACTCTTCGATACTTTTTATAATATTAATACTAAATAACATTTGTATAACATAACAAAAACATTTATAGTACCTACCTACTTAATGTATTCAGTAACGATAAGTATTTTTATTCGATTGCGGCGAAGCCCAAAAGGAAAGTTATTTTTATATTAATTGTCGTAAATACCTAATCGTTTAGTTAGAAGTAAACCACACACTTTCTTAAACGATCATAAGAAAACCCTGAATAATGATCATGGTGGAATACGAAGGTTTTGATCACTTCAGCATTGTTCTTACTATCTATTTAAAATCGAGTATGACCTCATGCACAAACCTATACTCAGTAGGATTTTTTGAATTAAGTATACATTTAGGGAATAATATATGGAATGGTAATTGAATGCTTTTATTGTATCTTCTGTTTGCTCTTTATTCGAAATAAGTTCAGAATATGATTCATATTATAAATAATTACACTACAGTTCTTTATAAATTAAATCGATTGATTACAATCAATTGGACATCCCTAATCTTTTTTGACATGCATGACGTTTGGTGAAGATGGCGGCGATTCATGTTATTATTCGTGAAAATACTTTTTATGTTCGTTTTGGCTTGCAGCTAGTCCGTGTTACAAAAGTATTTGCAACTGATATAATAAAATAGAACATGAATTATCGTGTATGTCCGATACTTTTGATGCACAGGGCGAATTTGGACATTGTCTTTTGGTCTGCTAGCAAGACCCGCTGACATCGGCCGTGGCCGACCAGCACTTTGATGTCCTGCTAACTTATTGATAAAAAATTGGTAACCTACAAAAAACATACCTGCAAAATAAGCGCTAAGCTGCGCCTCGGCAGTTCAACTTATTTTAGGACCCTAGATGGTTTAGTTCTTCTACAAATGCTTCTATCCGGTAACTCGATTAGGTAGGACTTTGAGCGGCCGGCTTCCAGTCTAATAGACTCACAGATTCGGAGCTGACCACACAAACTTGGATAATAATTATTATATATTATAATGGACCTACTTATGCAAACAGGAACCAACCCACATAATGATAATTTGAGAAAAAGCCGTGTGTATCTATATTGTGCTTCCAATTAACGAACTTGTAATTTTGGAAAAGTTTTCGTAGAGATATTTAGTAATGTAAGTATTTAAAAAAAATATCCTATTTTATCTAATATACAATCAAGAACCAACCTGCATGATTCCACCTATACCTATGATTGACGTAAAAATAAAAAAATCCAGGGACCATGTGTGGTATGGCTCTTTATGAAAAGAAACAATTACTTCGCAGATTTTTTAGATGGTCTAGTTCCTCTGGAGTATGGTTCTTATAGTAACTACTTAGTACGGTTGTTATGTTAGTAATAACAGATGTATGTGGATTGGTAAATTTGTAATGCAAATGTTCTGTTCAGTCAAAATCGTCAGATCATTTTGATCTTTACTAGGTCGTAACGAGGTGCAATTTTAAAGCTTTATGTGTACCTAACTCCATTTTGCCATGTGTTTGGATTGGTTCCTGTTTGCATAAGTAAGTCTATTGACGTATCAGTGGACCTTTCAGGTTATCAACATCCGAGATAAAATGCTGCGTATAAATTCACGTTCGCGTTAAAGTTTTGCATTTCACAAGAAGTAGTCGTGTCATTACAATCTGCAGAAAAAAGTAAGTCAGGTGGAGAAGATGAATACAACTCGTGTGCTGGCGTTGTTACCGGTGTTCGTAGCGTTGGCGCACTCCTTCTCCTGGGGTAAGTAGTTGGAGCCCTGTAATATTGTTGATTGACATTTTTCCCTGTTTACGTTTCTAAATTAATAAAAAGGTATAAAAGTTAATTTAAATGTACGCGATCCGTGGCATGGCATGTGTTTGAATCGGCTCGGGGAGAGAAAATCATCTGTGTTTTTCGTAAAGTATCCTCACTAAAACATCACATTTTATTGGCAATTTAATCATGATTTGGTGGGGGTAAAAATAAATCGTTATCGGTCACTACTGTTAATTCTTGTTTCTGTTTGTTATCTTTTATTATTTTGCGATAAAATCTGAATTTCTAAATACTTATTAAAATGAACAAGCATTAGCAATTTCGGATCTTCCATTTTTTATTTAGATTAATTTAAAGTACTTAAAATGAGTAAGCTTTAGTTTTATGTGGTGGTCATTATTAGGGTTCCCAAAGGGTAACCAACGGAACCTTATTACTAAGCCTCCGCTGTCCGTCCGTCCATCCGCCCGTCGGGCCGTCCCTCTGTCTGTCAGCGGGCTGTATCTCAAAACCACAGGTAGACAATTGAAATTTTCACACATTGTGTACCTATTTGTATTGCTGCTATATCAATAAACTAGTGGACGTCACGCGGTTTCACCCACGTAGTTCCCGTTCTCGTAGGAGTACGGGGATAATATAATTATAGCCTATGTTACTCCCTGATAATGTAGCTATCCAATGCTAAAAGAATTTTTCAAATCTGTTCAGTAGTTTCGGAGCCTATTCAATTCAAACAATCAAACAAATAAATCTTTCTTCTTTATAATATTAGTGTAGCTTATAGAATAGGAAAGCTGTATTAGTTATTTGTACGATTAAGTTCATCTTAATTTTTTGAACGAGGCAACATTTTTTAAAGAGTGTAATGAAAATATTGGTTTGATATATAATATTCAATCGCTCATCATTTTAATAATTTTGTTGAATTAAATACTTTTAATTATTTTCATAGCTTAATTGAAGTGCAGCTACAATATAATATTCGAATGGTACCCATTTCATATGTAGTTTTCTTTTTATTTGGAGTTAAATGTAAAATTTTGGGAAATATCGAAAATTCTTAAAATTCAAATATCTCGAGAACGATTGAATTTCGGCCATATATATTAGGGGGTTCAATTTGTTTTATTTTGACCCACCTATCAGTACCTGACGGATATATATGTCGAGTTACAAGTACCCTTGTAGAATCTCTAAAACCTCAGTCCAGGATAACACTTCGTGCAATGGGGAAGTGCGATCATTCATGATTTGGGCATCTGTTTTTGTTGCACCGTATGGTCTGTAAATATCTTTAATATGGGGTTTTATTAAGTTTTTAGGGTTCCGAACATCCGTAAAAAACGGAATCCTTATAGGATCACTCGGGTGTCTATCCGTCTGTCACAGCCATTTCTCCTTTAAAAAAAAGTTTTTTAAACTGTAATGTGTGACATATCGAAAGAAAGGGCTTACTGTGAGGGTGTAATTCATATATTTTTTTCATAATTTTAAAATAAACAGTTTTGAAGTTATTCAAGAAATTAGACCAAAAATTACCCTTATCTCCGAAAACACGGAGTTAAAAATGGTAAAAAAAAATAAAACGCAGATAATAGTTTTAAACCTAAAGATTACAGGAAAATCTATAAGAAGTCTGTAGTGTTAAAATAACATGTTAAAAAAATTACACGCGAGTTCGACTCGCACTTGATCAGTTTTTTGTACTTATATAGGCTGTAAGTCTTTTTTTTTTTTGGAATAAAGAGTTATTGCTTTTCTGTACGTATATGTAGGGACCATTAGAATAGAATAGAATAGAAACATTTATTCAGCATAGACACAAACTCACAGCAACATAGACAAAATGAACAGTGCAGTGCTGTTTCTAGCCTCCCGAACAAGCCGGATTCCGAAAAGGCTTCAGCACCGTAGACCACATACATACGCTCCGTCAGGTTATACAGAAGACCGAAGAGTATAATCTGCCTCTCTGCTTAGCGTTTGTGTACTACGAGAAAGCCTTTGATTCGATCCGAAGCTTGGGCTGTGCTGCAGTCTCTCCAACGGTGCCAGATCGACTATAGGTACATCGAGGTGTTGAAAGGTTTATACAAAAACGCCACCATGTCAGTCCGACTTCAGGATCAGACCTCGAAATCTATCCTCCTGCAGCGGGGTGTGAGGCAGGGAGACTTCATTTCTCCGAAACTACACTGGAATACACTGTGTGGAGTCACATCTTACCCTATACAATAGCTTACTTAACTAAATCGTATTATAGCGAACTTAAAAACTTTGAAGCTAGTCTCCGAGCTTGGTGTAGACAATGCCTCATGGAATATACACACATCATACTTATTTACTTCTAATTGATTTAATTAAATCTTCTTTCAGACTAAAATCTGCCACATTCAATCAATAAATGCGAATCGTTTGGCGTTGAAGGCTTACTTATCTTTGGGCCGTCGGCGTCGTTGAGATTTGACGTAAAAAGATTGAATTTGGTAATATTGTTATTAGTTCCAAAATCTTGCAAATTTCACACAAGTGATTTTTTACTTCTCTATTTAGGTTTTCTTTTAAATACTTAACTACCTATTATACCAGTCAATGTCAAACTAGTTTGTTCTAAATTGGTTTATCCTTCGCGTGCCAGGAAATCAGGATACACTTTGATAGCCGGAGACAAGTAAACATTAGTAAAGAAGATAAAAGGGAATATCGAGGTATTCAGCAATCATTAATAGAAGTGTAACGTTTGTTTTTCAGACATCGTCGTGGGTGAAGACAAACGGCTTAAATTTTATGAAAACGGTATTATAACGCACACAGAAAAAAATCCGTCGTTCAAGGATATCTACGCAGTAACGTACGATCCAGTTGACTTCAGGGTGCTGTTTGCCGACTACCGCAGCGGCAATTTGTCCATATCCAGCTACGATCTAACAACCAGATATATACAAACTTTAGTAGTAAGAAAAACAAATGTTTATTACAAGAATATTGCCTACGATCCGCTCACAAAATTACTGTTTTGGAATGAAAACAAGGAAATATACTCAATTTCATTAAAACCTGTGTCGTCTGACAAAGCAGTTAAGGGAAATCACATAATTACATCGGATGAGAACTGCGGGGATATAGCTGTAGACAGCTGTGGAGGGTATGTTGCTTATATAACCTATGGTTTTAAACTCATGTTGAACTTTATTGATATTAACAGTTATTTAAAAATTACAGGTACATTTACTGGGTCACAGCTCATAACATAGAGAGGGCTGCGTTTGATGGCTCCAAGAGGGAAGTTTTAATAGCAGGTGATGTTTTTATGCGACGAAGTTTGGAAATTGACCAAGAAACACAGACTATGTATTGGGTGGAAGAAACAAACTTTAATCATCATTGTATTGAAAGTGCAGACTTGAATGGAACAAACAGAAGAAGATTTTATTTTATAGGAACAGAATATTGGGCAAGTTCTTTAGCTGTATCAAAAGATTACATTTATTGGAGAAGCCATGATCAAAGAGTCATTTTGCAATTACCAAAGCATCAGCAAAGCGGCGGTGTTGCACCATTCGTTTATTCAAATTCTACCGAACCTCTTTGGACGTCTCAACTTATAGCAGCCAACTATACAATTAAGGAACAATGGTTGGGATTGAAGAGCTGTGAAGATCTGAAGAGTTTTATACGTAATTCTTCAGTTAAATGTTCTACGGATGGTTCAACCTGTCACAACTATTGTTTCCAAGGAAATTGCACTATCAATGCTGACGGACATCCTAAATGCAGGTAAAACATGTTTATTTCACTTAGAGATTAGTGAAGATAATTAGGGCGGCGCAACTAGGGTATGTACCTGCGCAGAAGATGAATTTTCAAAGTGCGGGAAATACTATTGACCAATCGGCACGCTCCACGCAACGCGCTTCTTTTTCCTGTACCGCTATTGGTCGGTAGCTGCCGCCATGATAGCGCGCGCCGCATGGCATGCACGTGACTTGAGAGTGAGACGGAACTAACAGCTGCAGTGTATTATGAACCTTACAGTGGTGATATAAGGTTGATTGTAATTTTGCATTTTTTCGTTAATCTTCGGGGCCATACTTTCTTTTCTGTGCGAACGAAGATTCACGACGCGCCTTATCAGTTGGTTACCACTGTACCTATGTAATGATCCGGCCCATTTTATTATCCGGATAAATCCGAATACTACGGATATTTTGGATATTACTGTCAAAAGGTAAATCAAACGAATTTAAGTTATGTTCTATCTATACTTTTATTGTAATGAAGCAATTTCCGCATCAAAAATTATCCGCATAAATTCATATCGTTGTCATAATGTTTTATTAACTACTAACACTTCGCCCGCGACTTCGCCGGCGTGGATTTAGTAATTTCTGTTATTAACTTAGACACCCCCTCCAATAGGGTAGGTAGTTTGTGAAAAAAACTTTTTTACAACGAAAAACTACAACCAAGTCGGTGTTTTTGGTTTTATTTGTTCGTCGTTTGACACCGACTTATGAAATGAAAGTTATTTAACATTTTGTAGCATTTTTATTTTGAATTTGGTAGTAAGTATTTTTTGTAAAAATGTTTTTATTTTCATTTTTTTATTTAATTCAATAAAAAAATGATATTTAATTTAATATTAATCTTATCATGTACAATCATATTTTTTAATCATTCCTTTGACATTTAATCTTAATCAGTTATTTAATCACCTATATTTAATAGTTTTATTATAATAATAACTCACCAGGTAGTTATGTACCTAATTCCGAGTAATATGGGGGTAGTCGGTAGACTGGATTGATGAGTCCGTTGCGCCTGTCCGGGATCCACGAGTATTAAACATTCACATTTCTTTTGTTTCTGCGACAGTAACAACAACAGTGCTATTGCAACTTTTACTTCCGGTTTTAATGATAATTGCCATGCCGAAGGAGACAAATTTACCCACGTCTAAAATCCGCCGCCACGTCAACCGGCTCAGTGGCTTGCTATGGGTCGACTGATTGGTTGACATATTTATAACTCACACTACACATATATTTTAAATATCCCTTCTTACTGTAGGCATAGTTTTTATATTACTGTATTCATTTACGATTTAAATATATTTATTTTATCAATATTTAGTTAAGTATTCTGTTTATTGTGTCTACCTTCGTCCGTGTGTCACTGCGGGGTGCCAACTGAAAACCAGCGCTGGGTGTCTAACGCTCAGCAAATGCTGAGATGGCTACCCTTTCGGTATGGGCACGCTCAGCGCAATTATTGTGTACTCGTACCTACTATTATTTCTGTTTATTTTGTCTTTGTTGCTGTGAGTTTGTGTCTATGCTGAATAAATGTTTTCTATTCTATTCTATTCTATTCTATTTTTCGCTTTTAGTAGTGATACCCCACAATTAAATTGTCATTCTTTATGCCAAGTTTTAGCTTTATCGAACCAAGTGTTAAGATTCTTCCATACAAACTTTAGCACCCTCTAAACCCTCAAACAGGGTAGTTTTGGAAAACTAATGATGACGTTATAAATAGATAATAAATTTATTATTTATTTAGTTCAGTATCCGTGCCAAGTTTAAAACCCCATAAATCATCTTTTTATCCCTAAAAGACGATTAATGGGTTGTCAGAGTTTGTGAAAAACGAACAATGACAACCTTTATTATTAATTTAAGCCAGTATTTATATCAAGTTTAAAATATATTGGCCCAAGTAATAAAATTTTGCATACAAACTCCCACCCCCTATTTTAGCTCTTTACGGGGGAAGTTTCCAAAAATTCTTTTTAACTGATTTTTCCTACTCACAATCTACCTCCGTCACAATTGTTGTCTTCATAGGTCAAGCAGTTACTAATGTTTCCACCCTATTTCTCCCGTTAGGGATTGAATTTCCAAAAACGATGAAATACGTGTTCTTTATTTTTGCTGTGAAGCTTTTATATTAAACTAGATGACCCGCGCAACTTCGTGTGCGTCACAATTTTCATTACTGCTCCGCTCCTATTGGTCGCAGCGTGATGATATATAGCCTATAGCCTTCCTCGATAAATGGGCTATCTTATACTGAAAGAATTTTTCAAATCGGACCAGTAGTTCCTGAGATTAGCGCGTTCAAGCAAACAAACAAACTCTTCAGCTTTATATATTAGTATAGATTTCATTCTTCTCACTTTAAAAAGGATGGACTCCCCATATAAACTTTCACTCTCTCAATGGGTAGATTTTCATAAACGCCTTCATACATACCTTCTTATTTATTTTTATCATGCTTCTAACTTTCATACCCCTTTAGTGCGGAATTTCCAAAAATCCTTCCTTAGTGGATGTTTCATCATAAAATGCCTCAAGTACCAAAAAATCAAGTTTTTAGCCCTGGTGGTACAGGCTCTGCGTTGATGAATCAGTCAGGATACGCAATTATAAATATGTAGAAGATAGATAGATGTCATGAAAACATTATACCATTCTTACTATATATTATATATATTATTATACATGCGAAAGTAACTCTGTCTGTCTGTCTGTCGCGCTTTCACGCCAAAACTACTGAACCGATTTAAATGAAATTTGGTACACAGGTAGTCTAGAGCCTGAGAAAGGCATATGCATATTTTTATCCCGGGAGTATGTTTCCTAGGGACCACGCGGTCGAAGCCGCTGGCAGAAGCTAATAAAACATAAATGTGGAAAAACGGAGCCAAGTTCAAAGTAAATAATATCCGTGATTGTCGACTTAGCGAAAAAAGAATTGAGATCTAAATGGGCGCCAAGTTCTGTAGATAATCCTGAAATAAGATAAATTTACTAAGGCTCAAGATTCGACTTGGCTGGTATGTACATACAAGTCATATTATATTTGGCTTTGCATATCATCTTTAAGTTATATTTACACTAGTGACAGTTTTTATATTGAAAGGTCAACATATGTTACACTCCTGAAAATTGTTTTGCTGGTAAAAACTAGCCAAGTCAAATCTTGAACCTTAAGTTTTTTTTTCTTTTTTCTTATTACTTTTTTTTCTTCTTCTATTTATTCCAGACTATAATCTACCTCTGTGCTAAATTCCATGAAGATCCGCTCAGTCGTTCTGACGTGAAAATCTAACAAAATCCATTCATTCATCCATCCTCACAAACTTTCGCAATTATAATATTAACCCTAGAAGCCTTATCTATTTCGGACGTACACAAAGCCTTAATATACGTCTCAGAGGCGTACACGTATAAATTACAATCTGTATTCAAAAATAGCCCTATTTTAGAAATATTATTTAGCGGAAATTTAAATTTGGAATATAAACTAAAAACAAAACAACACTGTTATGAATTTTAACTATAATCAGTTATTTATTACAACGATAACACAATATGCATAAATTGGAACAAAAAAAAATAACTTCTTCAAAATCAACTGAAACATATATATATTTTTTAAGTTTTTTTTTTTTTTTTAAATAGGAGTTTATTAAATTAAGATATGAACAAGGTACAGCATTAAAGTACTAAATATATACACTTAAAATAAAATATCGTAACTAAGATAAGGCGTCAAAAAATTCGTCCGCATCGCTGTCCACCGGAAGTGAGCCCAAAAGACTGGCGGCATTGCCACGTTGTATGGCAATGCTTATCCTCTGTCCGAGGTAAAAGCCAGCCCTTGGGTCACGCGAAGTGTCAACTAAGCGTTTAGAAAGATCTTTAAATAAGGCATGAGCACTCGGACCCCACGGTCCAAGAGTTTCAACCCCAAACGGCTCAAAAATATAATTGCCAACAAGGTTATTATATTTCCGCCGCTTGAGGTTCTCAGCAGCCGCAGCGGCAGTACCAGCACAGCACGACGAGCTAGGAAGATGGGATGGCGCAAGAGTATAGAGTATTATTTTTTAAGAATACCTTTTTTAACGCTAATTAGTTATTCTTAAAGTAAACATTATAACTAATTAGAATTTAAAAGACCAGCTAAACTTTAAGACTTGTCTACACACATATCAACTTAGTGCTCGCCATACGTAGATTTTTTACAATTATAATACACTAATTTTTACATTCTCCTTTTTTATAGGAGCAAAAGACGCAGTATTTACGTTGTTTTGGCTCGGGTTCTTCTTCTCGATTTTCATTATTTGAATCAGTAGGTTTTACGAGTATTTGGCTCATATTTTCTAGTTACCCTCAACTTCAGAATCTGAATCTTCCAAAGAAGGAACTTCCCCCTTTAAGATTGCTAAAATATTGTCGTCGTCTAATCTTTTAGACCGTGACATATTTATACCTGAAACAACGCCGAAAAAAGACATAAAATATACGAAAACCAAACAAAGTTAAAATCACAGAAACCTAGTTAAAAGTTACACAAAGCCTGAACATACGTCTCGCAGCGTGCTATACTTCGATGAATAAAAAATGGCGAGACTTACCATAGCGAAACGGGCACTGTCCACTAGCTTCGGTCGGCCACAGAGTTGGCAAAAGCGCACGACGCGCTAGCTTCAACCGTTAAAAACAGACAAACGATATTCGGTTGCGTGTACGCCTCGCAGACGTAGATTAGGCTGATGGCTGCTGGCTGCTTGTACACTTGTGATGTCAGAACGAGCAGAGCTGGCACTTCCAGGAGCAGTTTGTGTTATTATCGCTTGTCTAAGTTTTATAAATAAGTCGTAAGTCGTACCTATAAAAACGACCTGTCATCATAGAACTTATTGTCCTGCGAAGAAGAAAGCAGTTTTTACTCTTATTGTTTTGAAAGGCGCTAAGTGTTACCTAACAGAATTGAGTGATTGAAAAAAAAATCAAAGCGTAGAAATTTTCAGTTTTCTGATTTTTTCCTTCGCTTACACACAATTATACCTAGCTTGATGCCAAATTTGAACTTTCTAGGACATCTGGACGTTTAAGTTACATTTATGAAATTTTGATTCTAGACTTGCTTAGGGGCTTTAATAAATGTGTCAGTTTTCATGTATGTATGTTAAATAGGATTCGAGTTGTGAAGGGGTCAAAAGTAGTTTGAACTGGTTCGTGTAATATAACACACAGCTGCTGCGTCCCCAGTTCGATTTTCTTTGAACTTTGTCTGGACACTCTGTCACGTGTCTTGATGACAATGATATGAAAAAAAGGGTTTGAACATGATTAATTGTTGATTTGTTGGAATATCTTCATTTCTTAGGTTTTATGTAATAACTTAAGACTTGTATACATGCCAATGACCTTGTGCATATAAACGGAGCTAACTACTCCTCTACGCGCCACTCCGCTATCCGCGTTTTTATTTATTACAAAAAAATAACACATATTTAAAAAAAAATAACAGAACCAAATTATTTTCGTTTGTATTGCAAAGCAGTAGATATTTTTTTTTCAAGACTTTTGTTAAAAACGAAGGAATAAAATGATTTCATCTCAACGATTTGGAGGTGATTTGGTGTTTTTTTTTCTTGTTATGTGATACCGATAAATAAATTCTGGCTAAACCAAATTACGTATCATATCATGTAGATTACCACCTATTTTTCAGGTGAAATGCCGACGAAAAGTTGTTTCATCTGCACGCTTTTAGCTAATCATGGGTAAATCAACATTCGGCATAGCCATTTTTTCAAGCAGACTGCCTACAGTCTGTTGCCCGTAACCATTTGTGTACATGAAGTTCAGTTGATATCTGGCGAATCCATGAACGAAATGATGTCCACCAAATTAAAGCACCATAGACCAGCTGCACTGATCTGATCGTAGCTGTGTGGCCACAACGAAATCTTTCGGGAGAGCTTCCTTGTTTTGCCTAACATTTTATGCAGTTTTAAAGTACTGCTGTCATCTTATTGAGTTTGAATTCGACGTGAGTTTTCCAGAGCATTTTGCTACCGAAGAACTTACTTCGAATTAAGTATCCAAGTAGGATAGTCGTACACATGATCCGGATTATAATTTTGACGGATATCCGGATTGCATGCCTTAGGTGCAACATAACGTGCATCCTGCCACCGTGGTGTAGTATGAGCTGAGCGGGTTCTAGCAAGCCGCGTCTACCGGTGAAGCAACGCTGCGTCGCGCGGCGCCTCGAATCGCCTCGAGCTGCACCGTAACGTTTCGGGGTTTACTATAGCCTTGTACCTTCTCAGCTAACTTTTAATTCATTGCTAACATTTCAGGGAGCGATAAGACTGCCATTGTTTTATATGTGAATTACCTCTTCAGTTCTCATACTTTGTCACCAAATAAATATTTTCATTTAACTTGGCCAATAGCACTTTTTTCAATTAAGGGTTTAAGGTATCATAGTAAAATTATTCATATATTCATGAGAACTTGTTTCCTAGAAAATATTGCCAGTAAATTTAAAAAAAGCGTAGTATTGGACACAGCATCTGAATCGCAGCGTACCGGTCGCGCACTACGATCGCCTGTTACTATTAGTCACAGATATTTGTTGGTTTCCTTGTTCATCGAGTAACGCTGTTCCTTATCTTCATTATTTCAGTTGTGAAGCTGGTTACTCCGGAGAGAGGTGCGAAGTTAACGCGTGCTACAAGCACTGTTTGCATGGCGGCGTCTGCTCCCTGAATGAGGAGGATGAGCCGGTCTGCCAGTGCACAGCAGACTATGATGGTGAAAGATGTGAAGTTTCTGCTAGTCGGGACAATTGTGTTAGTGCTGAGGGACAACCTAATTCAAGGTAAAACATTGACTGACGACACGGATGGCGCAGTGGTTGGGCGATTGACTGCTGCGCTGCATGTCACGGGTTCGATTCCCGCACGGGAAAAGTATTTTGTATGGCGTAGGTATAGATCGTTGTCTGGATGTTCGTGCTTATGAGTTTTATGCTTGTAAACGCATCCACGATACATGAGACATTCCTAGTCTGGGGAGAGATAAGATGTTAAACAAAACGAAACGACTACGAAAAAAAAACTTTTTTACAAAAAATACAACCGACTTCCAAAAACACATTATAGTATAAAATAACTTTAATTTCGGAAGTCAGTGTTTTAGTTATTTTTCGTTTTTAACACCGTCTTCCGAAAATTGAAGTTATTTTTTACTTTGTAGTGTTGTGTTTTTGGAAGTCGGTTGTATTTTTTTGTAAAAAAAGATTTTTATTTTTCATTTTTTAGTGGTACCTGCGTACCCATTCACAGCGTACCGGTGTGATGTTATGTTATGAACTGGTGTAAACAATAAACAGATATGCGATTTCAGCAATCCCGATTCATTTGCTATCGTTTATTGAAGAGTTCCGTTGCCTACCTCCGAAGTTCTTCATCAGATCTTCACCAAATTGAAAAGGGACCAGTACGGGAAAATACTCTTCCTAACAAAAAAATAATCATTCAAATCGGTTTACAATTGGCAAAAATCCGTGAACAAACATTTTTCATGGGATCCCATCATAAGATCCTAACTTATACTTTCCATCATCAGATCAGCAACAAGAGATGATGATTACCAGGCACAAATATCTGAATTGCGTTAGAAAGTTTATGAAAAACATTGTATGTACCTATAAAATTTGAGGGTTTCCCTCGATTTCCATGGAATCCAAACATCAGATTCTGACTTGGTGACAATGGGCCCAACTCAGGAGTACAGGCTTTTGAATATAAAAAGAATTTTTTAAATTGGCTCGCAATTGGCGGGGAAATTGGTGAATATACAAAAAAAAAACATACATACAGTCGAACATAGAACCTCCTCCTTTTTGAAGTCTTTTAAAAATAATATTATTGTACATGGTACGGGGGCCGACCGAAAGCACACCTGGCCTGACAAGATACGTCGTCGAGATTATTATAGGTCGTTACTCGTCACTAAAGTTCGGGAAATTGAAAAAATACCCGAAACCTCTTAATCCAGGGGGATTAAGATTAGTTCTCAGTGATTAGGTGATACGGAGTAGAATACGCCCGCCCGCAACTAAGCCCGAAACTACGGATTTCGTTAGAGAGTAGCCCCCCTGATTTCGAATCATGACCCTGAACAACATTTGTTACTAGGTGACTAGGTGCGCGCGCGCGCGTAGTATTTTACAGATTTCAAATAAATGAAAACAATTTGTTTTTGGCTACATTGTTTAGTTGAGGTTAAAGTCGTAGAACAAATGTTGTTCAGGGTCAGGATTAAGAGGTTTGGGTTTTTTTTTCAGTTCCGCTGTATAACATAACATCACGCCTTTATTTCTATTGCAAGCTATAAAGAAGAACCATTACGAGGAGTGGCTTTGTTTGTAGTCAGACCCAGGTGGCACTTACGTATAGTTAAAATTTTAACTTTAAATTTTTAGGATAAGAGGAAGTGATTCTAATATTTGACCTTAACGAACTAAAAATCATCTTGACAAATTCGAACACAACCATGTAAAGATATTTTTTTTTTTTACTATATATAGGCATACGTTTGACCACAATCTCACCTGATGGTAAGCGATGATACGGTCGAAGATGGAGCACGTTTGCCTAGAAGCAACCTATTCACTCTTGTCTTAAAGACTCCCAGGATGTAGCTATCTGGAAACACAGACTCTGGCAGGGAATTCCACTCCTTAGCTGTACGCACTATGAATGTGTTCCCAAAACATTAAGTGCATGTAGGTGGGATGTCCACCATGTACCGGTGGCGCATCGCCGTTCGTCTTGTGGTCCGATGATGGAACGGGCTTGGCGGAATTAAATCATGCAATTCCGTCGCACACTCCCCAAAATGCAAGCGATAGAAAACCGACAGGCCAGTAACTCGGCGTCGATGCTCAAGACTTTGGAGCTTCGACTCGACGAGCCTGTCATTACCGATGATCCTCTTGGCTCGTTTCTCAATTGACTCAAGGGCATCAAGCTGGTATTTGGCAGATCCGTCCCAAAGATGAGAGCAGTACTCCATACACGATCGAACTTGCGCTTGATAGAGCTTGAGCAGCTGTTCCGGCGTGAAGTACCGTCTCACCTTTGCTAGGACCCCCAACTTTCTGGCAGCCACTTGAGCCTTTATATTTAGTTAAATAAACCTTTAAGGTCATTTAAAATTATTCAAGAACTAGTTGACCCGCCCAACTTCGTCTGCTTCGCTCCAATTGGTCTTAGCGTGATGATATATATCCTTCTTATAGCCTTCCTAACCAAGGCCTTTGTAACCAAGGTTACCGACATAGCCAGAAGGATCACCCAACTAAAGTGGCAGTGGGCAGGGCACATTGCTCGCAGAACAGATTGTCGATGGGGCCGAAAAGTTGTGTGTTGAGAGTGGCGACCGCGTACCGGAAGACGTAACGTTGGAAGGCCTCCCACAAGGTGGACCGATGACCTGGTGAAGGTCGCGGGTAGCCGATGGATGCGAGACGCACAGGACTGGTCGTTGTGGCGACGCTTGGGGGAGGCCTATGTCCAGCAGTGGACGTCTTTCGGCGGATATGATGATGATGATAGCCTTCCTCGATAAATGGGCTATCTAATACTGAAAGAATTTTTCGAATCGGACCAGTAAGTTCCTGAGAATAGCGCGTTCAAGCAAACAAACAAACTCTTCAGCTTTATGTATTAGTATAGAGTATAGATAAAAGAATTCAAGAATACATTCATATCATCTAATCACAAATTGGAATAAATATACGTACGCTGGTACATTCGACTGCATACAATATGCTAGTTTCCACCATCAGTATATGGCAAATCTATTCAGTCCGTCAGTTAGAGTTTCTAAAAAATAATGGACACGTATTTTTTGTTTTTGTAAATCAATGAATATTGACAAAGATAAAACGCATCAAAAGTCGGGAGTGGGGGCTCGTGACGTCAGAACGCACTAAAACTTATACCATAGCGTGACGTACTGACAATTTTAAAAGCGTCGTATCTTCGTCTTTTTTGGTTTACGTGACAACTTATGGACTAATTAAATTTTTTCAGTGGACAAGCCTATTTCAAACCATTTGACATTCCTCATACCGTTACAATGGTTTTCGTTGTGCTGGTATTATGAACTTATGACTGATGTGCGTTTAACTGTACAGTTTCTGATCGATTTCTTAACTTTTTTATTATTATTAAATAGTTTTGGTACTATCGGAGTATAGTTATGTAGTCACATTATTACTGGGTTTTTTTCTTTATTCAGTTGCTTTGTTTCAAGTATTTATTGTTCCAGATGCAGTGCTGGTAACTCGGGCGAAAGGAATGTCAACGCATGCTATCAGTATTGCTTAAACGACGGTGCCTGCTCCCTGAATGAAGACAGTGAGCCAGTCTGCCAATGTACTGGAGATTATGAGGGAGACAGATGCGATGTTCCCTCCTTTTTAGTCAAATTTTTCATATACGCGTACAAAAGTAAGAAAAATAATACATAGTTTTGTTTGTTTAACTTATTTCGTTTCTTTGTATGGTTTAGTCATTATGAATTTTAATAATAAACAATTCGGTCACACGTTGTCATCGCGTAGTAACTAATGACGATGTCGGTGCTGGTGGCAGAGGCGCATATTGCAAGTGCAATTGAAGGACCTCCATTTGACTTGCTCGCATTGACAACGAACAAAACCCTTGATTACTGACCATAAATGACAAGTTATAACTGTCAACTTGATCTGCTTAGTTTCTTCGTGCCTTAGTAATCTCTAGTCTCTAGAGGACGGAGACGACTACTATTAATCTCCAACTAATACTAATTGTGTATTATTACCCTACCCTATCAGATATTCCAGCGGGTACCCTGTGCAAAGGAGTGAAGTCGTGTGCTGCAACTGTTGTCTGATCAGCGGAGCTTGCTCGGCACGAGCGCGAGATGTGAAGCCGTGGAAGAGTTCACTTTTAGGACTACCATCACCAGCACGTATCACTCGGTAGAACAAGATCTGACCACGGTTCATTGTTTGACAAGTTCGCGTCAGTCAGGTTGGTGGGCCGTCAGTTCAGAATTCACGTCCTTTTTGCCATCATTTCCAGTTTCAAAAACCTTTAATGAAACTCTTTTTATTACGGTTTTATATTTACCCTGAGTATATTGAGTGCGGAGAAGTGATTGTACTTCTCACACGGTCAAGTGTCCGTGCGACGATCTCGCTCTTTATGTATTGTCTCCTTGGATGACAGTCTTTAGTAATTCTCTACAAATGTTTTTAATTTGTTTGTTAGATTAAGTTTGACTGTTAAATAAAAATCATAGTTATGTAATACATGCATTTTAATTAATACATGTTGCCATTATAGACTATTAAACAATGCTGAGTAACTGTTTTAAGTGAGACAGTCTGGGAAAATCCTAATCCAGAAGAACAGAAAAACGGTTTTGGAAACATTAGCTGTTTCTTTATGACAACAATTTTAAGAAAACTACTTACCTATATTTGCTTTGGTCAAGTGCGAGTGACAAACCGGTCAAGTGCGAGTCTGACTCGCGTGCTAAGGGTTCCGAAGGAATAATATTTTTTTAGCATTATCTTTAAAATCGTAGACTTCTTATAAGTTTTCTTGTAACCTGTAGGTAAAGAACAACTATCTGTATTTTTTGTTTCAAAATTTTTGGCTCGGTGAATTTGGGGATAAGGGGTAAATGGTAAATTTTATCTATTTTCGATAATATCATCGAAATGGTTTTTTTTAATCATAAAAAAATATTTGGAGGCTCTTGCAATAAGCCCTTTGAATTGGTGCTATCACACGACACAATTAGATTTTTTAACTTTCCCTCCAAAAAAGATCGCTTTTAAATAAAATATTTATTTTTGTTTGGGTCACAGGTTAAATGTGTACTTTGGTACACATATAACTTAATTTTCAACTGAATCAGTCCAGTAAATTCGGAAAAAATCTGCTATGTGCTGTGATAGACGGATAGACAGACAGACAAAATCAATAAGGACGATTGATCCTATAAAGGTTCCGTTTTTCTATACAGAGCATCGGAACCCTAAAAATAGACTGTTCATGATTGATAGGTACTTCAATGAGCGTTTCTTGTTCACAAGGTACCTAAAGAGATTTTCATTTTTGATCTTGACTTGATATTGAGATATTTTGTCACTTTTATGTATATATCGATTCCAAAAGTTGGAAGAGTTGTAATCGTCATAATGTGAACACGTTTCCACGCCACCTTGAACGACCACTCAGATCCCAAAGAGCTGAGAATCTACACTGACGGATCAAAGACAAGCACTGGAACCGGAGTTGGAGTTTACTCCAATGACCTTAACATCAGAATATCCAGACCGCTAGGTAAACTCAGCACCGTCTACCGGGCGGAATGCGTGGGCTTTATCCTGGCGGTCCATGCCATAGGATCCAAGGGAGTCACGGATACCCACATTCGCATACTCTCCGACAGCGCCAAAGTCCTTCAATCCCTAAGGAAGCATCACACCACCTCGAAACTCATACAAGAATGCCACAATGCACTAGAACGCATCACGGTGACAAACCGCAACACTGTGACGCTGCAGTGGATAAAAGAACACAGCGGATCAGTATAGTAATAGGATCTGATGCTGTGGCTGTTAGACCCGAACCCATAGTACCACTCCCCTTCGTCCAGCTGCGCACATGGCTACAAGAACACGCCCACCAGCAAGCGGAACGCCGCTGGTGGGCCTTGGCACCCGGCTACAGGCAGTTCAGGGAGGCTATGCCATCCCTAAACTGGAAACTGATCAGGCGCCTTTTGCGACTGGATAGGGCAGCCTGCGGATGGTGACGCGGACCATCACCGGGCACTGCTCATTGAACAAACACTTACACACGATAGGTATTACGGACAGTCCTTTATGCAGAGCATACATGGAAGTGAAGAAAGCTTGCAGATGTTTTGAACACACCGGGAAAACTAATCTGTTTCTGGGAGGTTGGCTGGTTGGAGTAACGGCCGCCATGGCTCACGCACAATGGTCCAACATCAGGACTAAGTACGGAAACTAAATCCTAATAGATAGATAGGTACCGTTTTGCTGAAAATCGCGAAATACACGTTTTTGTGACCTTTGACACCAAGTAATTTTTTTCCAGGTATCGGATCGATGAGGACTTTTTAGATTTTATTTATGATAGTGTTTTGAACAACCCTTGGTAAGATTTTGAGCTAAGTGCGAATTATTGTAACTTGACTCCTATTTTTTGGTCTAATTTGACCGTACTAATACCTATTGATTGGTTTTGAAAATTAATAATTGAATTCTGTACCGCAATAACATTTTTAATCAAATAATATACATCAAACCATCTAATTAAAGGCGTCAATACTAATAGAATCACTAATTAGTATGTTTTGAGGCTAGAATTATGAGCAGTAGAGACTAAAAACTACAAGTTCAAAATCATGAAGGAGTAAAATTACCGGAACTAACAACTATTCATTTACTCTTCATTTCTTTTTAAGTAGGTTTTGAGGCCACTGACCTCATTTCCCTCTTCATGAGTATGGATTATACATTTTTAAATTATTTTCACTTCTGAAATTCATGCAGATGAAGTCGCGGGCCGAAGCCAGTTTCTAAACTCATTTTTTTTCGTAAGTTGGCAAGTTTAATTACTTGACATATTGATGTTTGACGTATTTCAAAGCATGAAATAAACAAATTTATTTTAACATGTTCCTTGAGATGAAATGTGAGATAAAGCTATAAAAACAGATATCTATAAAAAAAACTGTGTATAAAACATATATGTCGCAGAATCAACGAAGAGGCATAATTATTAGAATCGCTATTGATTAACGTTAATTTAGAACAACGCCATCTATTATCGTTTGTCGGAAACGTCAAGCAGTGTGCTTGGGTGAGGTCGGTACGGGGCGTGGCATGTTTGACAGCTGTCAGCTGTCATTCGTTTTGACATTGGACGCATTGGATTTGAGAGACGTCACGGTCGTCGCAGATTCTCGCCACGGGTGTTTTGGCAAGCAAGTGTGTTCCGAGGTTTTTTTTAGCTTTTTGTGTGATTGTTGTTACGTTTTGAACTTGTTTTTGTTTAAGCGTGTTGTCCTTGTATTTGTTAACAGGTTTGTATTGTGTGTTGTTTTAAGCCGTTCCATCAAAGATGGACATAAACAAGCCCCCCGATCCGGATCCTCCTGACATTCCAGCTTCCTTGACTCACTTCCCTCCGACTCCAAACCCACTGTCACAGTTTGCTGACGTTGTTTGTAGCATCACAGAGATGGACGTATCTCCTCCACTAAATACACGCAAACGCCCCGGGCACGAGGAAACCAATACCCCAACACCAAGCAAACAACCAAAAAGCCAAATAGGCCGAACTAAGTACTCAGCCACCGATAAAGCCCCGTTTATTGTCCACGTTTCTCGCATTGAAACCCAGCAAAATGCAGGCACCACACTACACCCCGTTAACTTCGGAAAATTCCTGTGGATCAACAATGTTGCGAACGTGGTTCGTAATGGTGTCAAAAGAGTAGGAAGGAATCGCGTATCCGTGGAGTTTACATCCCCTCAGGATGCTAACTCATTCCTGGTAAACAGTTTGTTGTCCAAACATAGTTATACAGCATCAATCCCTACATTCAACATTACAAGGATGGGTGTTGTAACCGTTTCACATATTTGTCTGTGCCTTCGGGTTGTGGGCAAATACTCAAAGTTCGTCGGATTAACAGAAAACTGCATAGGGAAGGTATAACAGAGTGGAAACCCACTGAAACCTGCGTCCTTACTTTTGATGGTCAAGTGTTACCCAAGAGGATCTTTTGCTGTTACACATCCCTTCCTGTGGAACAATACATTTTCCCTACAATCCAATGCCGGAAATGTTGCAGATTTGGACATATTGCAAAATGTAGATCTAAACCACGCTGCAGTAGATGTGGCCACGATCACCCCGGTGATGGTTGCAACATCTCTGAGAGCGAGGCGTTCTGTGTGCTTTGTTCGGGGAATCACTTCGCTAATAGCAAGTCCTGTCCTGAGCATGGTAGGCAGAGGGCCATTAAGACTGTCATGGCAGAGAAAAATATGTCATACGCTGATGCCAACAAAACAGTTCCAGTAGTTTCCAGGAATTATGCAAATGTAACTAAAACTACCTCGCACAAGAAATCTGTTATTCTTCCACCCAAGACCCATGCCCCTCTTTCCCCTTCTTATGACAAAGTTGCTCACCAGCAAATAATTAGTACTCCTCAACCCTCACAGTCCAATGGCTGTGCTCTTACCAATAACAATATTCCATCCAACAATATAACTTCTCTTATTGAACTTTTGATTAAACTCTTACCAACTATTTTCTCTTCATCTACTAATATTCCCCAATCACCGTCCAACGTTGCCGACCAACTTAATTCTCTCCTTTTAACAATTAAAAATGGCGTCCCGCCTAGTATTCCTCCAGTGGAATGTGAGGAGCGTGTGGCATAAGAAACACGACCTCATATTTCTTCTGAATAAGTACAAGCCATTGGCTTGCTCTATAGCTGAGACTTGGCTCACCCCAAGTCTTAGTTTTCGTATGCCACATTTTAACATTCTCAGGTGTGTTAGATCCGATGGGTACGGAGGGTCAGCTCTCTTCGTAAACAATCGGGTCCCACTTTCTCCCTTATCTTTTCCCTCACTGGAAGGTAATTTGAGTATTACTGCAGGAAGGGTTGAGCGCATCACAGTCTTTTCCATTTATATTGCACATCCCCACCCTAACTTCTTAAATATTTTGAAAAAAATTTTTGCAACGCTCATGGTCCGATGTTAGTCATGGTCGATTTTAACTGTCATCATTACAGATGGGGGTCTGAACGCTGTGATGCCTTTGGCGCAGCGCTGGTGGAGATCTTGGATGACTTGGATCTTTGTATTTTGAATAATGGCTGCTCAACTTGTAGATCGCTTCCCGGGCAGCAAAAAAGCTGTGTAGATCTTACATTCTGTTCGGTTGAATTAGCAGCATCTGCTCTGTGGGAATGCACAACTTTGTCGCATGGTAGCGACCATTACCCTATTATCACATCTTTAATTAATAAAACCTATCTAGAAAAAACTTCTCCTCCACTTTTGAAATATAATCTGTCTAAACCTGATTGGGCTAAGTTTACTTCATTATTGGAGGATAAAATTGATGTACTTCCAAATTTAAATTCTTGTTTACCAGACCCTTCTGGTCACTGCCATGCCGAAAGTTGCTATAAAGGTTTTGTTACAGCTATAACCTCAAGTGCTGACTCAACCTTCCCACTAAAACACAGTGCCAGAAATAAAATCCCGTCACCTCCGTGGTGGGACCCAGAATGTACTGCAGCAGTTAAATCAAGTCATGAGGCTGAGATGCGCTACAATACAGATATGAGCACTGAAAATCTCTTGGCATACTCACAATGCAATGCCAGAGCCAAACGTCTTCTTCGTAAGAAGAAACGTGCAGGCTGGACTAAATTCTACACCTCCTTATCCCCGTCTACTCCAATCTCAGTTGTTTGGAAGCACATCAATAGGTTCAGGCGTGGGTGTTCTCCTTCAATCACTTCTCCAATAACTAGGGAAACAGCTGAACTCTTTTTTGACAAAATAGCACCACCCTATGTTCCAAGCTTATCTGAAAGTGTAAATGTACCTTTGCTTAATACCACAGAAGATCCCTTTGATGCTCCATTTACTTTGGATGAACTGAATGTGGTACTGCAACATGTCCGGGACTCAGCTCCTGGTATTGATGGTGTGCCATATTCATTTATTTCCCATTGCAACATTAAGGCTAGAACATATTTTCTAAATATCTTAAATTATTGTTACATATTGCCATGGTTGGGTTCCAGACCAGTGGAAGGTACAGATAATTATTCCCTTATTGAAACCTGGCAAACATGCAGATGATCCGAATGGCCTTACGCCGATTGCCTTATCTTCAGTCCTAACCAAATTACTAGAGCATCTCATCAAAAATCGTTTCGAATGGTTAGTTGAATCGAGAGATTTGCTGCCGAATTACCAATTTGGATTTAGGAAAGGGCTTAGTACAATGGATAGCGTCGGTGTCCTAGTTACGGATATACATATAGCCTTTTCCAAAAATCAATCGGTTGTTGCCACTTTCCTCGACGTCTCCTCCGCATACGACAACGTACTTCTTCCCGTAGGTACTCAGGCAAAAACTGCATCAGCTGAGTCTCCCGGCTAAGATGATACAATGCATATGTGGTCTCCTTTCATCTCGGTCTATGGTTCTGAGAGTCCAGGGAGAGGAATTTGATGAGCGGCATACGTGGTACTCCCTCAAGGATTTGTCCTCAGTCCAATTCTATACAACTTATATACGGCTGATATTGGGTCCTGCTTGAACAACAATTGTCAGATTTTACAATACGCCGATGACATTGCTCTTTACTTGACAGATCCCTCCATCGTCGATGCCGCCTCATCTCTATGCCTCTCTTTGGATTATTTGAACCAATAGCATTTAAGCCATGGCCTATCACTTTCTGCACCCAAAAGTTCGGCAGTAATATTTTCTCGAAAAAGACAGCTACCCCCAATCTCAGTGAGCATTTCAGGCCATAATATTCCCCTAGCAAACAAAGCAAAATTTTTAGGCGTTTTTTTAGACACGAAATTAACTGGCAAGCCTCACATTAACCATCTGATCCAAAAATGTGAACGAATTTTTTCTATTTTAAAAGTTCTTGCGGGTGTTTGGTGGGGTGCTCACCCTTACACCATGAAATTGGTGTACAACGCCTTAGTCCGTAGCGTTCTGGATTATGGAACATACCATCTGATTCCTTGCAACAAAGGCGCTTTGGCAGGACTGGATAGGGTACAGTCCAGATGCCTTCGGATCATCTGTGGTTGCATGAAGTCTTCTCCCATCAACGCGTTGCAGGTCGAATGCGCTGAACCTCCCCTGGCGGTTCCGCTCCTGAGGCGGCAATTCCTCGCCTCCCGTTTTATGTCAAGGTTAGTTTCCAGGTCTTCCCATCCCCTTATAGCTAGACTAAATGAGTTAGATGCCTTAACCAGGAATTCAAATTACTGGAAAAATAAAGAAAATCCTCTATTACTTAAAGCCTTTAGAAAAGTTAAAAATGTAGCATGTCCCATTTTTCAGTATCCACGTTTACCGCTATATAACTTCTCTTACGAAGTCTTATGTTTTACCCCCAAAATCTTCTATAATATTAATATTTCCAAAAAATCCCCATCAGCTAATTCGGCCTTCAATGCGGCAGTGGGCGAACGTTGGAATGATTTTCAATTATTTTTTACTGACGCTTCTAAATTAACTACGGATAATAACACCGGAGCCGCGATGTATTACCAAAGCTCCAGTATCATATTGCAATTCAAATGCCCTAAAGAGTCTTCCGTATACACTGGTGAGTGTGTGGCTATACTAGAAGCTTGTCTTTTTATAGAGTCACACACTAACATTGAAAAAGCAGTTATTTTTACGGATTCTCTTAGCTGTCTGCAAGCTTTAAGTCAAAGTCCTTTTAAAAGCAAACTACACAACCCCCTCATTCTAAAAATCAAAAACTCCTTGCTTTCCTGCACTAAGAGTCAAAAAGATGTTCAGCTAGTTTGGATTCCTAGTCATTGTGGCATCAAGGGCAACGAATATGTTGATGCTTTAGCTAAAGATGCATGTTCATCTGAAACAGCAGACCTCTCATACAACATCCATCTGAACTATGATTTGTTGTCCATCCCAAAATTCGATCTCCAGAGCAAGAGCTCTGTGTATTCCACTGTTCCTGCCAAGAGGCAGGAACAGTGGAATACATCCAGCAAAAAGAAAGGCAGGTTTTTTTATGCGGTCCAACCGATAATAAAACCAAAACCATGGTTCTTTGGTTTCAGAAAGGTTTCCAAAACTGTTATATCTGTCCTTTGTAGAATCCGATTAGGTTTTTGTTGCACCCCTGTTTTTCTGCAAAAAATACGCATACGCGATTCCTCTCTCTGCGAGTGCGGAATGGAAGAGGGTACTTTGGACCACATATTCTTCGAATGTACCAATAACATACCCTCACTCGATCTATATGGCCGACTCCCCAAATTTAAGATCCCTCTTCCGATTAACATTCCCTCTCTTTTAACATATCCCTCTCCAGAACTGCTTGTGGCGCTTATGATTTTCATCAGTCGCAATAATATTAAACTATAAGTCATACAGTTCTCCAAATTACCGTATATGTGGATGTGGCATTTGTACACAATTTTAATGTTCGAACAATTTAATTATAATATTTATGTATTTCTATTTTCTGTTTGTTTCAGTCCCTCACTAACACAGCAAGTTTCCAACTGTACAGACCAATCAAAAATTTAAGTCCTTGTCTACCGTTCATCAATCATACACACTTGCTTCTCCAATCTACTTTGGACATTGGCAGAATAGTCGACATCGGCTTTGCTTGCCATATTTAAATATAGAATAGAATAGAGAGACGTCACTTTGGATTGGAACACGATGGCGAGAGGTCGTTCTGCCAGCTTGTACCGAACTTACCGCGTTTCCGTAGTTTAATCTATTTCCATCGCCTTGATCATTTGAGATTTTGTTGATTTGTTATTGGGAGTGAATTAATAGACGATTGTAATTAGTGTTGAGACTATTATTTCTTACCTACACCATGTCGAACTTGGATTCTGATGACGAGGTACCCCAACTGGGTGAATTACCTTCGTTATCTTACACCACGTGGGGCGTTTGAGTTGCTTCCCAAGCAACTCAAACGCCCCACGTGGTGTAAGTGACAGTACTAACCAAGAAAAATGTAATGACAATGCGCACATGTTTGGAGGTGACACAGAGACGGAAAAATGGCGTTTTCTGTTAGAGCAGTAAAACAAAAACTTTATGGCTATTGTGCAAGCAATGAAAACCAGTGTGGAACGAAAGCATGCAACTTCACAACAGCTGCCAGGTCAAGGAAGTTGAAGGAGAAGTGTGCGAGGATCATCCCGACAATCTGGTGAGCTAGTTTCATTTTGTAATTGCTATGGAGCTGAGGCGCTCAGTAGTTAACATTTTCTATTTTGTTTACGAGGAAACGTTTTTGCTGTGGATACCGACTCACAAAGAGCTAAGGTTTCATGATTGGCAATTATCGATGTTTGATAATTGACTTGTCACTTTATGGCTCTATGCTAAAATGAGGCTGTTATTCTCATGTTGACTATCGCCTTAGTGTAGTAGTAGTTTAGGCGCTATAGCTTTGGTGTTATTGGTTAAGGCGTTTCAAATAATGCTGATGAAGGATATTATTCTGCCATCGCTGGTAGAGAAATAGATCGAAGAGCTTAGTGCTATTGTTGTTGGGATATTAGAGAGATATGGTCACAATATCAACATCATCACAATACCCTACCTTACACTTAATTCCGGAAATTGTGATAATTGCTAAAGGTATGTTCTGATTTATCACCTCACTGCCCGCTGCTGAGCGTAGGCCGCTTTCTTGTGCTAATGATCTGATTAGATTTAGATCTTTATTAACTTTAATACTGTTAAAAGAAAAAAGAAAGAAAAATTGTTTATTCCGCCCAAACAGACGCACATTAATAGTACACAAATAATAACCTGAAACCTTTAGTCCCACCACAGCTTTTATTGGACTTGTACTCTCGTAGTGTTTTTCAGTTTCAGATATCGTATCATGGTTTATGAAGCGAGCAGGAGGCTAGCGGTTGGCATGCTGCCGTAACTGCTGAGCAGTTGCAACAACTGCTGAGCAGCTGCAACAACTGCTGAGCAGCTGCAACTTCTGAGCGGTTCTGAGCGTGACAGATCGAAGGCAATCAGTTGGCAGGCTGCAGTAGCCGAGTATCATGTCAACATCTGTGGGGTTAAGATCGTTCAAGGTTCCCTTGGATACTTGGTGAGTCGCTCAAGTTTTATTTGAATAGTAAACAGCTTTAAAGGGGTTGATACCAATTCGGTGGCTGGATTGATAGTGCTAGGTAATTTTGACATACTTAGTACAAAGCGAGTACTTAAAGAGTTTCCCATTAGCGGTAACAGTTTCAACATTTTATTCAGTGCAAACTTTAGAATGAAGATTACCTGGCAAGGTTGCCACAAGGTCATGTTCCAACTTAGACGTTTTTAATGAAAACTTGGACCTAAGCTTTTGTATTACCGTGACGGTAACAAATTTCCTTACATAATGACAGTTAGGATTAAAGCTTTAAAGCTACAGAGAATTCAGAGCTATCACAATCTTTTCCTAAATAGTTTTTCCATTTTTCACGACCGTGTTGCCTTTTAAGTATGCGAGTTAATACGGGTGAGATTAAAATAAGATTAATTATTTCAAACTGTACACTGTAGCGACGACCGTTATGTTCGTAGGTTAACGTAGAGTAATTCAAAACGTAGCTCCTTTACACGAACGATAGACGGGAAAATTGTGAGTACTAGTTGTTTTGCTTTTTGTAAGCTCCGATGATCATAACTGATGTTTTAAAATCTCCGTGTCGAGAAGATGCCAGAGGCCAAGTACCAATTGACGTTTAAAAGTTATGAAGTAGATGATGAGTTATCATCAATTTTGTTTGTGTGAACAGGTTCTAAGTTCTGTGCGTTGGTGTCTGTACCAGAGTATCGAACGGTAGCCCTGGATGGCATAGACGAGAGAGTCTGGACCAGGGTATCGTTGCCGTAGCTCTAGGTAGTGTAGTCAAGAGAGTTGACTCTGCATTACCGTGGGGAAGTGCGAGTGTAGCAATTGTGTTTAACTGAGCTATGAGATAGCTGTTGACTGTGAATAAGATACCTGTTGTTTTGATTGTTCGATTTCATGTTTATTTGATGACGGTCAGTGGTACTTGGACTTGATAACCCCGAAAAATAGTGAATCGCGGATCAAATTCAAAGCATTTGTTTCAATCGAACTATTTTTCATCAGGTCGATTAGTCAAAAATGAGTAATAGCTGTGTATTAAAAGAAAAATGGTGGACAATCCTTAATCTCTACTTTCGCATAACAAGTAAGTAAAATACGGCTTACAATAAAATGCGTTAAAAAGGCTTTACCCATCTGTAGAGTTTTTAATAAGCTAAGTTGCAACACCGTTGTCATGAGCTGACAGTAGATGAGTAGTGATGTCGATACCAGTCTTCATTTATGAGGTCCAAAAAAAATAGCACTATAGAACGATGTGCGGAATAGGATAAAGGTCTAGTTGATAGTAGAATGGCAGCTAAAACAAAGTTTTTAACGATTTCGTGATTTAAGAAAATAAAGAGCGAAATCAGATTAAGTTAGGCGGAAGTTAAAAGGTTCATTAATGATAGCAGAGGTTTTGGATGATAATTGCTACTCATTGAAAAACATGCTTACTGTAATAGAAACTAGTAGTCGCTCGTGGCAGGATGCTTTGCCTGACGTCCAGCTGGCTCTCAACTGCACGATGAATCGAGTCACGCAAGCTAGCCCATAAGAACTTCTCATCGGGAAGGTTGCTAGGCCTTTAGATATCTTATCGGTAGCTGATGACGACCCCGAAATCGACATTGAGCAAGTAAGGTTACAGGCTGTGGAGAATATGGAGAAGGGCTCAGCTTACGATAAAGTACGTTGTGACTCTACCAAAGCTAAATTAAAACGATTTACTATTGGAGACTTTGTACTGCTGCAGAACGAAGAACGAAATCAAACAAAGCTCGATCCTAAATACAAAGGGCCTTTCAAAGTCGTAGAGGTAGAAGGAGACCGGTATGTACTTAAAGCTCTCAATTCGAATCGGACATACAAGTATGCGCACGACCGTCTTCGAAAAATGCCTGACAGCGACAATTTTGACGACAATGATTTTGATACCGACTCTGACCATGACTCTAGCAAAACAGATGAGACGAGACCGGCTGACGATGAAAGTGTTAGACCTTAGGTGACGGAATAAAAGATTCAAATGTAGTATGCAAGTGACTCAGATGGCGTACATTCCAATATTGTTCGTGGCTGCGAGCCTAAGTGTTTACTTAAGGTTAGTGACCAACGTCAGCATGGCAATGCAGGTAATCGCTATAGGTGCTAAATAAAGGCGATGTGTTGCCTTGAGGTCGGGTACCGGATGGAGGTCCCGTTGGATTCCCGGATGGAGGCAATGTGATGTGTTGAGGTCGGGTACCGGATGGAGGTCCCGTTGCATTGCCGGATGGAGGCAATGTGATGTGTTGAGGTCGGGTACCGGATGGAGGTCCCGTTGGATTGCCGGATGGAGGCAATGTGATATGTTGAGGTCGGGTACCGGATGGAGGTCCCGTTGGATTGCCGGATGGAGGCAATGTGATGTGTTGAGGTCGGGTACCCGATGGAGGTCCCGTTGGATTGCCGGATGGAGGCAATGTGATGTGTTGAGGTCGGGTACCCGATGGAGGTCCCGTTGGATTGCCGGATGGAGGCAATGTGATGTGTTGAGGTCGGGTACCGGTATTTCCTTTATAAGATTTGGTGAGAATATGTGAATCAGAATAAAATTGTGTTGTGTGAATCATGTGACTTGTATCTCCCGACATCTTGTTTCAGACGCTTCACACGAGGACGTGTGAATTGTCAAGATGGCCGTGTCGCAGAATCAACGAAGAGGCATAATTATTAGAATCGCTATTGATTAACGTTAATTTAGAACAACGCCATCTATTATCGTTTGTCGGAAACGTCAAGCAGTGTGCTTGGGTGAGGTTGGTACGGGGCGTGGCATGTTTGACAGCTGTCAGCTGTCATTCGTTTGACATTGGACGCATTGGATTTGAGAGACGTCACTTTGGATTGGAACACGAGGGCGAGAGGTCGTTCTGCCAGCCTGTACCGAACTTACCGCGTTTCCGTAGTTTAATCTATTTCCATCGCCTTGATCATTTGAGATTTTGTTGATTTGTTATTGGGAGTGAATTAATAGATGATTGTAATTAGTGTTGAGACTATTATTTCTTACCTACACCATGTCGAACTTGGATTCTGATGACGAGGTACCCCTTCGTTATATATACAACGTGTTGATTTGCATCCTAGTCAAATTCAAGGACGTAATTATGCTAATGATTCTCGACCCAAATCGACAGTAAAATGGGTAGGTATTTTTTTTTATTTACGGAAATCTGTAAGTGTAAACCAGCCGCGGCCCGTCTGTTACTAGCCTTATAATCGCGCTTTCACACACAAACAAACGCAAACAATACATACACAACGCATACGCAACGATTATTCGATAAATTCGTAGGTAATCAATCGCACCCCAATCACGGTACGGGGATTCTCCCGCGCAAGCTCCTAGCCACGCCCCCGGCCCCCGCGGCCCCGGAACTAACAGTGTGTTTGATGTCGCCGAAGCGTGCGTACGTTTTGTTTTGCGAATTCCGCTTCTCCGTACATCGTTGAGACGTACCTACGAAGTGCAAGATGACGGACAATTATTATTCAAATGTCGAGATGGTGGAGATGGTCCGCCTGTATGCCATCAGTGGAGACAGCCTACGTGGAGCCAACCGGATATTCACGGAAATGTTTCCCGATCGGGAACCCCCATCACAGAGCGTCATGCTGGCTGCTACGCAGGGACTGTGGGATCATCGGCAGTTTGACGTTCCCCGGCATGCTCATGCTCGCGGCAGCGTAGGCCTGCCTGTCGCCTTGCAGGAAGACATCCTCGAATACTTCCAGCGAGACCCACGGGCAAGCACGCGGGAGGCTGGTCAACACTTAGGAGTGCACCACACCACAGTGTGGCGCCTACTGAAACGTGAACTTCAACACCCGTTCCACTACCGCAAGGCACAACCTCTACTTCCAGCAGGATGGCGCTCCCTCTCACTATGGTCGGCAAGTACGCGAGTACTTGACCGAAAAGTTGGTGACCACTCGATCGGTCGCGGAGGACCTGTGGCCTGGCCTCCGCGTTCTCCAGACCTGACGCCTGTAGACTTTTATTTGTGGGGAGACGTTAAAAGGTTAGTTTACACGGAGGAAATGACAAGTGTAACAGAATTTCATGCAAGGATCGTTAGTGCTTTCGACACTTTAAAAACGAATGTGTTAGTGTTACGTAAGCTGAAGAAAAACCAGCTAAGTTGTGCTCGATTGTGCGAAGAGTGTGATGGTGGCAACTTTGAACAATACCTCCGGGTAACTTAAGTAGGTAATTTATTTATTTGTACATTTTGTAAATACGTTGTAAGCTTAATCAATTTTATTAGTGTAAATAAGTTGATATCAAATTTTATTTTTAACTACGCCAATAATACCTAAGAGTCGAAAATATCACCACGTACTTTCACTTAACTAGCACGTCTTTCCATTTCCATCAAACGTAGAAAACATTTTTAGACTTAGTAGATCGCTACACTAACTAAGGCATTCTTGCCGGTCCTAAGCCCGTTAAGTAGGAAGGAAATCCACGAATAAAAACAAAATCACTACGAAAAGCAAAACTAACATTTTAGAATAGAATAGAATAGAATAGAATAGAATACTCTTTATTATGTACACCATATAAGTTACAGAAAAAAATAGATGAAGAAAACATTACATAGACAACACAACACACAACAGGTCACATAACAGGTCAGTGAACTTTTCTTTGGCGCACTAGTATTATTGTCATTAGTAAGATTTCCGTATTCCAATGATGCTCAAAGATGAGTTAATTATCAAGCGAAATTTATGACAATAATGTAAGTGATTTTCGAAATAAAATTAGGTAAAATTATTGCTACCGGTCATTGATCGGTCGCGCTCGCGCGCGCTTGCATTTCGTAGGTAAGACGTCGACACTCACGCACACAGCTGCATTGTCGCTGTGTGCGTAGTCGGGTGATTCTGTTTTATTTGTATTGAATTAAGGGCTTAATTCTGAAATACTGTTAAATTTCAACAACAAAAAAAAGCAGCGCTTATTAGTTATTGCCCGCTACCGTACTTTCGATTGATTATTTATGTCTTTTATGACAACCTCCTGAAATTTGACGAGGATGCAAAACAACACGTTGTATATATATTGTTCAATATTACTTTACGTGAGGGAAAAATAATGTTTGTGGATGTTCTACACACAAAGTGAAAGTGATGATTTTATCATAATTTGCCGGTGTTATTAGCCACTATTAATTTCCTGTGATATGAATCCTTTGTTGCGTTCAGGTGTTCCCAGATGTTGTGTTTTAGACACTTTTAGTCTTTTATTTCATAACATTTTTAGTAATAATTTCAATGTTCGTACGAATAGAAAATGACTACGATTATATACTCTCTAAGGTCACAAAAATACACACTCACACGGTGGAAATAATTTTATATCACAAATTTTAACAAATAAAAACTTTAAGCTGCTGATCTATGTAAAATATTGTTAAAAAATAATTTAATTACGAAAATCTGACAGTTCTGATCTGCAAAAAAAGTGACATAGGTATTACCTCGACAAGGTCCACGGACCATCTGAATTGATCTGAATCGACAGTGATGCAAATACTTTTAAAAGGCAAAAGAAGAGATGGCGATAGAATGAATAATGGTTCGGAATAAATAACGTAAGTGCCAAAAGTAAAGGATATGTCTGATGGAGCAATAGGCGACGGTGTAGGTAGTTTTTAGCGGCATCAATTCCGTCACAAGAAAAACCAACGGAGCAAATCTACATCGCAACAAAAAGAACCGCGATGTCATCTATCCAACTAGCAGCGAACTACTAGGTTGAAATCCTGCATCGCGCAGGTAGAGTTTACCGTGCGATTTGAACATATATATCAGCCCGAATATCAACTAACGGGCAGTAGCCAGCCAGGTACAACAGCCACCTGGTTGGAGGAACCTCCCTTTTCAATTGAGGTGTGCGGACTTTACTCTCTGTTCCGCATTCCTCTAAAAGTTAAAAAAAATGTTCAGTAATGATTGTTATATTATTACAATAGTAATATTTTTATCAATAAACTAGCTGTTGCCCGCGACTTTGTTTCCGTGGAAATTTTTAATGTGTAATGTGTAAGAACGGACCGCCTGCTCAAAATGTGATCAATGTGGTAATGACTATAAAAGGTGTTCTTTTGGGCGCTGTTATTTGGGCGGTAGAATTCCTAAACAAAATTAAACGGCGTTAAGGCCACCCACTCGTTCTTTGGCAACACGTCGTCGTCGAAGTGCTGCAAAAGGACTCCCCGGCCGCTGTTTTTGATAATATTGCATGTTGTAGTATCTTTGCTTGCAAGACTAAGCGGCAACTTAAAAACGGAATGTGCAGTCCGTCCACCGCCAAGCAAAGTTACAGCAATGCCCGAGGAAGCCACAGCCAGAGCTGTATTGCAGCCCTTGCGGAGTTGGACCAGCAGAAGATTCAGCACAAACTTACCCGTACCTCCTGGTACGACAAATCACATCAAATCAAATCAAATCGTATATTTCAAATAAACCATTTACAGGCACTTTTGAATTGCCAAAGTCGGTCAATCAAAAACATGAAGCTATTTGCACGTTCCAAAGCGTAGATCTCAATGGAGAAGAACGTGTAAGAAATTCCACGGACACTCCTTTAAATCATGTGATGTATTACAAAAATCTTGTTAACATTATCTTTGATTGCTTCTATATGTGAGGACAATGCAAAGAACAAGAAAATATATAAACAATTCAAAATGTAGGTATAGATTAAAATAAGCCAGTGACAGGTAAGAGATGACCAGTCTCAACTGACGGCGCCTGTTCACGAACATGACGCGTGCATCAGCACCATCTAACTCAACTATTTTGAAGGGAACCAAAAGATCACCAAGGTTGACCACCATGACCGATCCAATTCGAGAAATTTTAAGACACAAACTCTCTAAACACGCCAACAAAGCTGAATATTGGAAAGATAAACAATCTGCTGCGTTTGCGGAGTTAAAAGAAAGTTTAAGTGCCTTTCGCACCTTAGGTTTTTATGATCCACACGATAGGACATAAGTCATGGCAGATGCTAGTCCTTTAGGGTTAGGGGCAGTCCTCGTTCAGATTGATATACAAGGACCTCAGATTATTGCTTTTCGTCATAAAAGTTTATCAGACGTTGAAAACCAATATTGCCAGACCGAAAAGGAGGCACTTGCCTTCGTCTGGGCCGTCGAACATTTTAATATCTATTTATATTGGTTAAAAGAATTTGAGCTGATCACTGATCATAAACCCCTCGAGGTAATATTTGGGCCGCGATCAAAACCTTGTGCACGAATTGAACGATGGGTGTTACGGTTACAGGCTTATAATTACAAGGTTGTTTACTGTCCTGGGAAAAACAATATAGCTGATTCCCTGTCCCGATTATGCCCAAATCATAATTCACAGCCACATGATAACGAGCATCACATTAATAAAATCGTGGAGTTTGCTAGACCAATGGCTGGACCTAAGGAGGATATCACTGATAAATCTAAAAGTGATGAAGACATTCAATTAGTAAAAATTAGCTCTCTCTGGAAATAATTGGGACCCCAAAGTCAATAACTATAAACTCATTGAGCATGAACTTTGAATGGACGACGACATTTTACTACGTGGGAACAAAATCATCATTCCCACGGAGTTACATAAGAAAGTGCTCGCATCGGCATACAAAGGACATCCAGGTATCGTTGCTATGAAAAGTAGATTGCGTACTAAAGTTTGGTGGCCTAAATAGATAAAGACGCGGAAAACATGGTTAAAAGTTGTAAAAGTTGCACTCTAGTATCAGGACCAAGCCTCCCTGTGCCAATGAAGAGACGCAAGTTACCTATGCTACCATAGCCTGATATAGCTATAGATTTTCTAGGCCCACTGCCAAGTGGACACAACTTATTAGTAGTCATTGATTATTATAGCCGCTACAAAGAAATTAAGGTTATGAAATCTATAATATCTAATGAAACCATTAATGTTTAAAAGAAATATTTTCCAGGCTAGGTATTCCAGTCAATATAACATCGGATAATGGGCGTCAATTTATTAGCGAGGAGTTCAAATCCTTTTGTTCAGAATTAGGCATCAGGCTTTACAATTCTGTACCATATTGGCCACAACAAAACGGAGAGGTCGAAAGACAAAAGCGCTTGAAAATTAGCCAATGCCAAAAATCAGATTGGAAAGATGATCTCCTTCGCTATCTCATTATGTACAATAGCACTCCCCATAGTACAACTGGAAAGTCACCCTCAGAATTATTTTTTAATAGACAATTCAGAGACAAAATCCCTTCCGTTGTAGATGTCGAAAACCAACGCATGGACCTAGAAGTATATGATAGAGATAAAATCATAAAAAAGGAAAAGTTGATTAAAGATAGAAAAAGGAAAGCTGTAAACAATGAAATTAATATAGACACACACTAATAGAATTATAACTGTGTTTCATTAAACCACCCAAGAGTTAACGTGAGATATTACAGTATCCATCCAAGGGGAGCTGGAACAGTAACAAATATCATTGTAGGTATTTTTCCAATTATAACACAACTGCCCAATGCACTGCTTTTACTGAATGGTTTACGCGACTGACTGTCGTAGTAAAGAGGCGTACCTGATTTGCTAACCATCGAGCAAGTCTCACTTGCAGGGGTAAAGCCAGCCTTGAAACGATGTATCCGCGAATCCGCAGCACAGCGATGCCACAATTGATGCACCTCATCATCATATCCAAATCGAAAGGAAAAGTAGAATCCTATGAATAGCAATAGTAATCGTGTCTAGATGATGTCAGACCGTGTAGAATAGCAATGGACGTTAAAAGAAAATATCAATAACACAAAATAATCGCACAGTAAGCAAGGAACACCTACACACAACTTGGAACTGCAATGCAAGCAAAGCAAGCAAAAAATAACTGGTAACGTCAATGTCATGTCAAAAAAACACTAGAAAGTAAGTATAAAAAAAACCTTAATTTCGTGAGTCGGTGTTTTTGGTTTTGTATCTTCGTTTTTTTAACACCGACTTCCGAAATTAAGGTTATTTTATACTTTCTTGTGTTTTTTTTTTGGAAGTTGGTTATATTTTTTGTAAAAAGTTTTTTATATTTCACTTTTAAGTGGTGATACTTGGACGATCGTGTGAATGTGCCTCAATCCTAGTAGTAGTAGATCATAATATGAATAACATGTGTGACGAAGATTCAGCTAAGTCCAGGTATCCAATAGTCCACTCGGTGTAAGCAGTCCACTTTTGGAAATAGGCCTCTCCCAAGTCACGCCACCATACCCGCCGCCTGATTGTATCACGTTTTTCAGCAAAGGCCCTGATATTCCTTTTCCTTTCGGATTGTTTATTGCAACAATTCCCGAATGTGTCAAACAAACTGTGAAAGTGATTATTTGACCCATTGTTTGAATTACGCAGTTCGAAAGTCTTGATTATATACGAATCGTAGGCATAGAAATCGCAGTGCCTGCCAAAATTATAGCAGGCTGGAGTCAGAATGATTTGCCTTTGAGTGTTGAACTAAGTTAACGTAAACTAAAATACAAATGCTATAAGGTAGTAAGGTATATATTATGTAGGTTGCTAAATCTCACTTCCATGAAGACTTACAATTATGAACATTTAAAAATATTAAAAAAAAACTTAAATGCAGCCTTTGGTTAAAACGACTAAATGGAAAATTTAAACACACTCACAGTTTTCATTACGAAGGACTAGGTATAAACTTTGAACTTAAAAACTATCTACTGTAAAAATTGTAACCATTTTATTTTTATACTGATGAGTTTAAAAAAGGTTGACGTTATGCTAGTGATAAATCGGATTAGGCTGATTCATCCTGATGTTCGCTTACTCGTGTGTTGCAGCACACGAGGACTCCACTGTTCTGCCCAGAGTAACGGTAACTTTAGGTTGTCCATCAGCACTGACGCTACAAGCTGCTTGGAAACTAAGGTCTTTACAGATGGACACGTCGCATCTTGCACCTTCATAACCCGCTGTGCATCGACAGACTGGCTGATGCTCATCATTTAGGGAACAGGCGCCGTCGTTTAGGCAATACTCTGCGCACGGATTAACTTCGCATCGCTCCCCAGAGTACCCGGAGTCACAGCTGAAATAACGAAGTTATAGAAACGTTACTCATTTAGGAAATCTTATAATTATTTGTAACAGGCTAATAAGGTACGCGCTCACTGTACTGCGATTAGAATGATCTACAGGATTATCTTAGACAAATTAAAACATAAGTTTGAAATTGAAACTCACTTCCAGCAAGTCAGCTGATGAGCAGAGGCTTTTTTCATCCAGTGGGACAATTATGAGCAAATATTAATAAAAGGGTTAACATTATCTTTGTAACTCATTTCAATCATAACATGCTTTACCTGCACTTAGGTCGTCCCTCAGAATCGACACTACAGTTTCCATGGAAACAATAGTCCTTGCAAATGGAAACGTCGCATCTTTCACCTTCATAAGCTGCTGTGCAGTGGCAGACCGGCTTGTCTTTTTTATTAAAGTAGCAGACACCGTTGTTTAAGCAGTACATATAGCACGCGTTAACTTCGCACCTTTCCCCGGAGTAACCAGTTTTGCATCTGAAATAATGGATATAAGAAACAGCATTACTTCATGAACAAAGAAACCAATTTTGCTGTTGACTCTACCAAAGCTGTTTTGGAGTTTGAAGTGGAATTGAAGCATAAAAATATTTAATGGTTTAAGGTGGAATTAATGTATGACGAGCTGATGGGTCGCAGATCTGGTGACTATGGTTGAACGCTTGAACGTGTCCTTACAGGCTGTCTCTGAATGGGTTGTTGTCAGTCAAGTTCAATGCTGCTAAGACCCAAGCGTGCCTTTTCCGCCAAAAGGACCCAATACCACCCAGCTCCATCATTCCGAGGTGCAACCGTGCCGATAATTTTTTTTTTCTAAATGATTAGCGTTGATGTGGTTGAAGATGGAGCACACTTGCCTAGAAGTAATCTATTTACTCTTGACTTAAAAATTCCCAGGTTTTAGCTATCAGAAAACATAGACTCCGGCAGGGAATTCCACTCCTTAGCTGTACGCATTATGAATGTGTTCCCAAAACATTATGTGCGTGAGAGTGGGATGTCCACCATGTACCGGTGGCGCATCGCCGTCCGTCTTGTGGTCCGATGGTGTAACGGGCTTGGCGGAATTAAATTATGCAATTCCGACGCATCATCCCCAAAATACAACCGGTAGAAAACCGACAGGCTAGTAACTCGTTGTCGATGCTCAAGATTTTGGAGCTTCGTCACGACGAACCTATCATTATCGATGATCTTCTTGGCTCGTTTCTCAATTGACTCATGGGCATCAAGCTGGTATCTGGCAGATCCATCCCAAAGATGAGAGCAGTACTTCATACACGATCAAACTTGCGCTTGATAGAGTTTCAGCAGCTGTTCCGGCGTGAAGTACCGACCAACCAACCAATAATCAACCGATAATCGACCAATTTAAGCTTCTTGGGGTTACATTTACATCTACCCTCAATTTTGGCCCTTTTTAGAGGCATACGCTCAAGTGGTTGCAAAAAAGCAACCACTCTGCAGTCTGCAGTCTGTGCACTCTGCAGTTACAGATAGTAGCATTTGCGGGATGGACATACAAAGAATGAAATTTCATGGAAAGACCAAAGGATTTAATTGGATTTCATGAATAAAAAGGTTGTGGTAAAAACATGTGGAGTTTAGGGTAAAAACATTTTGTTTACGAGGTCGTTAAGATGCACTAAGAAGAGTGGAGATCCTTTTTTTTTAAACATGGGAAATTATCAAATGACTCCTCCCGCTCTGGGTGAAGCAGAAGGGAGTGTCAGACTCTTACTGACTAAAACCCATCCATGTTCCTCTTAGTGCCCTTTGTGTTTCAGGGCCGCGGTGACTCTTTCGAATAAATTCCGCATCCCCGGCAGGCACTGGCCCTAGGGAGCCCCATCTTTTATGCTGACAGCTCTTTGAGGCGCGCGTGGAACACAGCACGCCTCGGCACACACGTCGACCCGGGCCTGGGGGGCTACTCTCTAACGAAATCCGTAGTTTCGGGCTTAGTTACGGGCGGGCATTTTCTACTCCGTGTCACCTAACCACTGAGAACTAATGATAACACGATTTGACAGTTACTGTGAAATCGTGTTGTCATTCATTCTCAGTTCGGGTTCGGGACTAATCGTAAGTCTGTAGGTGATACGGAGTAGAATACTAAGCCCGAAACTACGGATTTCGTTAGAGAGTAGCCCCCCTGGTTCTGATTGGACGGCGAGCCACCCATTGCTCGCCGTCCGCAGGCCCGCGCCTACAGTGGCCGGGAATCGCCCTATGACTCCCGACGTCCGGACCATGGATTGAACCAGGGCCGGACGCGAGAGGTCGCCGCCGCCGATCGCCTCGACGAGGACACGGCGGTGTTCCGCCCAAGCAGGGCAGACCTCCGCCGTATGCTCCACCGTGTCCTCCGGGGAGAGTGTAGATCCTAGCACTGAGCCCTGTGGCACACCAAAAGGGACAGGTAGATCGGTGCTAATATAGGAATCCCCCAATGCCTGAAGCATTGTTTACTACCGCTCATATAGTCTTTAAACAATTTAAAATGCACGCCTCTTATACTCAGTCGTTCCAATTTAGCCAAAAGGAGCGGGACAGACACCGTATCAAATGCCTTGGCAAGGTCAAGGAAGATGGCAAGAGCTTTGCCACCATCATCCAGTTTTTTTATAATATGTTTCGTATGTTTATGCACCGCATCCTCGGTTGACTTTCCAGAACGAAAACCAAATTGACAAGAGGAAATTGAACTATTGCTTTCAAGATACTTAACTAGTCTACTACTAATTATTCTTTCCAGAATCTTAGAGTTAGCTGGTAGCAACGCAATTGGTCTATAGTTATAGACCCAGTGCTTATCCTCCGTCTTGAAGATAGGGACAATTATAGCTTTTTTAAGAACATCTGGGAAGACATCTTGATTTAGACAAACATTAAATAAATGAGTAAGGGGTGCGATAATAATATCTTTAATGGCTTTAATTAGACTGTTAGATATTTTATCGTGTCCGACTGCGCTAGTACATTTTAAGTCATCCATAAGTGACAGAATCTCGCTCTGACAGTGTCCAGTAAAACGAATGAGTTGTTAGTAGGGTGGTTTGGTTCAGGGAGATCCACAGAACTTTGAGCTATTGTGGGGCAGTTTAGAAGTTTATTTGCCAGAGAACTTCCAACATTAGCAAAATAATCATTAGCCAGGTTCACATATGCTTGCGAGGAATCGCAAAGTAGGGCTGTAGAAGCTGATTTTGTTTTATTTGTATTTTTTATATCCCAAAGTTTAATAACTTCCCAAAGTTTTTTATTATTCTTACTATGTATGTCTAAATATTAAGTCTAAATACTATTTTTGTCGTGTTGTTTTTTGAGTCTTTTTAATAAAACACTAGTGGACGTCACGCGGTTTCACCCGCTTTGTTCCTGTTACCGTGGGAGTACGAGGATAAAATATAGCCCATGTTACTCCCTGATAATGTAGCTATCCATTATTGAAAGAATTTTTCAAATCGGTCCAGAAGTTTCGGAGCCTTATTCATTTCAAACAAACAAATCTTTCCTCTTTATAATATTAGTGTAGAAGTGTATATTACAGTGATTTCTATATCGCTTGTATGTTAATTTTAGAGTTTCAGGTGACATGAGTGAATCTTTATGGAGGCGATCCCTGTTTTGAATACACCTAAGCAACCCCGGAGTTATCCATGGTCTTATAGTGTGTTTTTTACGAGGGATTTTAACTATCGTGATGTTTTCAGTTATCACATCTTGCAACTTACAAACTTGTTCATGGCCTCACTAGAATGCTCTATTTCTTTAATGAGACTAGAGTCCAAATTGCTCTGCTGTTCACGAATAGCAGCTACGATAAGTTTTGATACGGAGGATTGCGGATGATTTTCTTTGTGAGATTAGACCATTACAGACAACAGTCTGTAATGGTGGAATTTAAAACAAAAGTTTGTGATTTTAATTTAGTTTAAAGAAGAACGTGATTCTGTCACGTTTTACCTTGCCTGATGGGAAAAGTATGGGCTGGTAAGAAACCATGAAAGGCAATTATATTAAGTTTTTGAACGTTCTGGGTTCATGTGATTGCATTGAAATATCTATGTTTATATTGTACAAAGTGTTAAAATAAAAAAAACCCAACTTATATTAGAACTGAATGAGACCAAATTTTAAATTTGTATAAATCGCACACTATGCAGACAAGCATATTGTAAACTCCGGGAATACATTGATGATAAAAATGCTTGGCTCAATGCTGGTCCACTCCACAATGACTAAAGGGCCCAAATTTTGATTAAAATGTGAAAACATTGTTGGACCTGCTGAAGATTGTAAGATTATATTTGCATTGTATAGACGCAATCTCTTTTGTATTGTATAATTGCAATCATTAATTATTTCATAACGATTGTAATCATGATTTTGTAAATACTGATTTAAAATAGTATCCATGGAGTCTCTTGCACGTTCTTCTCCATAGGATCTACTCTTAGGAACGTGCAAATAGGATTAAGGCACAGATAGGATCGGTGAGTGCGTTTTGCTGCAGAGCAACTTGCTGCTCTTGTCTCTAGCGCGGCAGAATTAGCTTCATCTATTTGACCGACAGACATTGACTTTTCAAAAGTGCCTGTAATTGGTCTATTTGAAATAAAGGATTTTGTATTTTGGTTCAAATTGCACGTTGAACTCTGATTCCGCGATGCAGGATTTCGACGTAGTAGTTCGCTGCTAGTTGGATAGATGGCGTTGCGGTTCTTTTTGTTGCGATGTAGATTTGCTCCGTTGGTTTTTCTTGTGGCGGCATTGATGCCGATACAAGATACTATAAGTCTACCCACTTTTTTTTTTTTAAGGATGAGAAATCATCAAATGACTCCTCCCGCTCTGGGTGGAGCAGAAGGGAGTGTCAGACTCTTACTGACTAAAACCCATCCGTGTTCCTCCTAATGCCCTTTGTGTTCCAGGGCCGCGGCGACTCTCTCGAACAAATCCCGCAACCCAGGCAGGAAGTCTACCCACTGGATACAAGATTTTCATTGTTGTGTTCTGGCAGACATTGAATTTCCACATTTGTAGATCGTACTTGTTGTTCAATCTGAGTTAGCCTCACACCTAGGTCATTGACAGTAGTTTTGAGCTGTTCGTTTTCCTTTGTCATCATAAACGACTTTGGTGTTTAAGGAAAACTCAGTCTTAATTTCCTCAAACTTTACGTTTTGATATACTAAGCCCTTTCAATTTATCCGTAATTGCCATCAACTCCGTGTTAACATTATTGGACAAAGTTTGGTTGAGGTGCCGCATAAGATAGAATATCTAGATATCAGAATGTTTGATTTTTTGTGAGAAGAATGCATGACTGGGTTAAATAAATTAGATGTTAAATAGTGTAATTGGCTTCGGCCGTTCTATTTAAATAAATAAATAAAAATAAATAAGATCGTCTATCTGTTTTTTCATAATACGAGAAACTTTGCCAGACGTAACAGGAGCTTCATCGCTAAGGATAGTTACCAAAATTTCTTTCTTTCTATGCGTTACATTAGGATCACTTGCCTGATTATTGCGCACTGGGGTATTGTCTGCGTTTCGGTTCTTCGACTTGCAGGTCGGACATATCCAATTATGTAATTCAGTAATTTGCATGTCACAATCCAGCTGCGTGAGGCAGGAATGGAGGTAGAATTTCTGGCACGATGAGCACTTAACTACAGCACTTCCTTCAGCTATGGCTTCTGAGCAACAATTACAATTCATAATGATACCTACGACTTTGCTTAAGAGTCACACAAAGTTAAATCATCAATAATCCTACGCTCACTAATAAAAAGCACGCTTATAAAGGCCTACGCCTGCAAACAAACTTTTGATGCGTATTCCGGCGAGAAGAACGTCGTAAGCGCCGTGGATGGCGCGTCACTTACGCGTTGCGCTCATTAAGTTTGGTTCTCACAGTTTATTTAAATTTATGTCGGTGTAATAAAATCACTGGTTGATTGTTTTTAGTCACTGCTTTGTTATTATGAGTATTTATCACGAAATAAATAAATTTTCACATGTTATATACAGTTGATGCTATTAAACTTTACAAAAATCAGGACACGGCACGTATTTAGACGGAATAAATTAATGCAGGCATTACTCGCGCACCGCATTACTCACCGAACCTACGCACCGATCTACTTACCTGCATTTAGGATGTCCCTCAGCACTGACAATGCAATTTCCTTGGAAGCAGTAGTTGTGACATATTGAACTGTGGCGTTCCTCCACATCCAGTAGTGGACTCTTCAGAGCTTCACAGGACTTGTTTCCCAAGGTTTGTTCCTCAATTGTATAGTTGGCTGCTGTAACTTGACACAGCCAACAGTCTCTACTAGTCACTGAATAAACAACTGGTGCCACACCCTGTTGATGATGCTTTGGTAATTGCAAAATGGCTCTTTGATTGTAGCTCCTCCAGAAAATGAAATCTTTTGATACGGTTAAAGCATCAGCCAAATAATTTGTTCCTATAAAATAAATTGTTCTTCTATTTTTTCCATTCAAGTCGGCACTTTCAATAGAATGTTGATCACGTTCAGTTTCCTCAATCCAGTACATTTTCTCCGTTTGTTGATCAATAGCCAAACTCCGTCGCCAAAAAACATGAGCGTCTAATAAAACTTTTCTCTCGGAGCCATCAAACGCAGCTCTCTCTATGTTATGAGTTGTGACCCAGTAAATATACCTGTAATTTTTAAATAACTGTAAATATTGACAAAGTTCAACATAAGGCTTAAAACTACAGTTAATTGTTATATTAGCGACGTACCCTCCACAGCTGTCTATAGCTATAGCCCCGCAGTATTCATCCAACGTAACAAAAAGATTTCCGTCAAGTGATTTGTTAGACGATGTAGGTATCAATGATAACGAGTGTATTTCATAGTCTTCAGTCCAAAAGAGTAATTGTGTAACCGGGTCGTAGGAGAGATAATCGTATGAAGTTCTTGTTCGTTTCATTCCTAACGTTTGTATTTTCCTCGTTGTTAGGTCAAAGCTGGATATGGACAACTGCAGGTCCTGGTAGTCGATAAACAGCACCCTGAAGTGAACTGGATCGTACGTTACTGCATGAGCCGACGGAATGTCTTCTGTGTGCGTAAGTGTTCCGTTGTGAAAGAATTTTAATTGTTTCTCTCCGCCCACGACGATATCTGAAACATGAAAATAACATCTTTTAACATTTACAAATTTTCAAGTTTTCTATTGTATAAAGCCTTCGCACGCCACTGATGAATTCTGTTGACAAATGATTAACGTGGTAGATATCTAAATAGAGATACTGTTAGCGCCATCTTGTGGTAAACTTGTGAACAAAACATTGTCTGGGTTTTTTCCTTGGAAAGAAAATATCGGTTGACACACGTTGTTTTAGTATCGGCTTAATAATAGCCGATCTTATTATATGTCTTGGTTATTGACAACTTACTTCCTCGAAAGTGATTAAACTTTCGATCGCGAATCGTTTTATTTGACTGGCGTTTAACTTGTGACGCGTCGGAAATGCTTTCTCCGTAAACCGAAGGTAAGTTAGTCGTCGCATGTTATATATTTTAAAACTTTAATAATAAAATTATACCTCCCTTTCTGGGGGGCTACTCTCTAACGAAATCCGTAGTTTCGGGCTTAGTTGCGGGCGGGCATTTTCTACTCCGTATCACCTAACCACTGAGAACTAATGATAACACGATTTGACAGTTACTGTGAAATCGTGTTGTCATTCATTCTCAGTTCGGGTTTGGGACTCATCGTAAGTCTGTAGGTGATACGGAGTAGAATACGCCCGCCCGCAACAAAGCCCGAAACTACGGATTTCGTTAGAGAGTAGCCCCCCTGATTCAGAGACGAGCCATCGACGCGCGAGATATAGCCCACAAGCGTGTGGAAAACACAAGTCGTGTGTGCACTGCACTCTGAGGCGGACGTTGCGACATGGTTCATAATCTATACATATAATAATCAATACATATAATAAAATATTAAATGTTAAGGTGTATTTTTCCAATTGGCGCGAAAACTACTGAACAGATTTTGTTCTAACTTTGCATATAATTCTTATAGGTACGGTCAGCATATCTACACTAATAATATAAAGAGGAAAGATTTGTTTGTTTGTTTGAATTGAATAGGCTCCGAAACTACTAGACCGATTTGAAAAATTCTTTTAGCATTGGATAGCTACATTATCAGGGAGTAACATAGGCTATAAATTATCCCCGTACTCCCACGGGAACGGGAACTACGCAGGTGAAACCGCGTGACGTCCACTAGTAGTCTATACATATAATAATCCATACATATAATAAAATATTAAATCTTAAGGTGTATTTTTCCAATTGGCGCGATAACTACTGAACAGATTTTGTTCAAACTTTGCATATATAATTCTTATAGGTACGGTCAGCATATAGTTTATATATTATCACGCTATGTGCTATGGAGAATGAGCAATACTAAAAAATGGCTGTTTTGAACGAGAATGACTGATATTATTTTTGTATTTTTTTTCTCTTTTGAAATGTACAATACAATATTCATCATCATCATCATATCAGCTGAAAGACGTCCACTGCTGGACATAGGCCTCCCCCAAGAATAGGGGTTTCGCCATTATCGCCACGCTTGGCAGGCGGGTTAGCGATCGGATCGCAGTGTATGGTGTTGAGTTTTGCAGAGGACGCTGCTGGCCATTCTCTTTCGAGTCCCTTCGTCACCTCTTACGACACCCACAGGAAGTGATGGGATGGTATTAAACTTAACACTACCATATTCTCAAAATAAAAATAAAATATGTTTTCGCGTACTTAAAATAACATTTAAATATTTATTCGACATTTTTCCCTACAGTTTAGCGAGGAATTGTTATAAGAATCCAGAGTATATTATAATATTGCAGATACTTATGGGTCTAACTTTAGCAATAATTATCTTCACGCTCGGGGGGCTAAACATCGAAAAACCATGTCATAAATAAGATCGGCTATTTTAATCAATTATCAGCAGTAGTCATAGACAGTCGGCTTAGAGCTTGCCAATCAAAAGGCTTGGTGTAGGTTCGAATCCCAACAACTGTAATAAATATTTCTGAATTTATTTAGCTTATTCATTTCCTTATTTTTTTGATTCCAACTATACCTAATATTTTCAAATATTAACAAAATGTTGTTGTTGAATTTTTTATACTCTTTATTTAGCTTTTATATGTCAAAATAGCCAGGGTGTTAAGTGATAACTTACAGAACATAGTGTCTGTTAATCTGTATTTTATGTTGCATCACGTTAAAAATACAAAACTAATGTAGATAACTTTCACACATAAACCTGATAGGAACTGTGGCAAGTTTCTAGAAGAAATCAACTTATTAATTCCTAATGAAAATACGTTGTATATGTTGTACTATCAACAACATCATGAGAATTACACCAAAACTAAGTCATTAGTGGTAGTTTTAAAGCTTCTTATGAAAAAGTGATTCTTTTAATATCTTACAAAGATATAGTTCTGAATGAATGTAATGCTCCTGTTAATAAATATAAAAATTAACTCCGAACTTATACCTATCTTGACAGTAGTTTGATCTCATTTTTTAATCGCGGTGGTACGATTAGAAAATTCTTCAACCTTAGCAAATGGCTAAGCTAAATAAGCGTTGCCCAACAATTATGGACATTAATTACGGCAGGTGGCGAAGTTCCATGATAGAGAATTCGCGACTTCTAAGACAAAAAGAATTGTTATCTTGGTTAATCGGGTGTCTATTTATTCATTTACATGCATTTTTTTTTCACCAAATTTGAAAATACGTACTTCGTCTATCTGTGTTCTAAAAACTTAAAATTGTTATGATCAACTTGATTTATAGTAGTTTTAAGAACAGCACCATTCATTCGTAACTACTAACGTGCTCTCCGAGGCAAGAGTTTATTTACACAAAAATTAATGGACACATATATAACAAACGGACAAGAAGAAAGAACAGGAATATAGGTATGTTGGTTTGTGCGTCGTAAACTTCCAAACTTCGAAGTGTGGGAAAAGAGAAATTGGTGATAAACTCCAATAACACATAGCCCGACCTAGGAATCGAACCCGGGACGCGATGCTCAGCAGTCACAACGGCGAAACTAACGGGGCAGTATATTGGTCACGGCATACTATAACGGCACCGCCCCAACTTAGCAGTAGTATTTTGGGACCACAAATAAAATAAACAAAGACATATCTTGGGAAAGTACGGTCAACCAAAAATTTAGAAGTTATAAAAATAAAACTATTTATAACTACAAAATTGAACATAAAAATCATCTCTATATGAAACTTAAACTATCTTAATTAGCACACATAGCAGTGGTCATAATCATTACAATGATTAGATATCATTACTATTATTATTTAAATGTACAATTTAAAAGTAGTTTCAGGATGACTTTTATCTTTCTTTCCCTGTACTCTTCAATTAATATTACCCTTTCAACACTTGGAAACGGTACTGGTCTCTAAAATAAATAGTTAAAAATGAAACAATTCCCATGGCAATGAAGAGCAAATTGTATAACACATGTATTCTACCATGTCTTACTTATGGATGTCAAACTTGGCCTGCAACGAACAAAAACAGCCAAAAACTAGTAGTATGTCAACGCAGCATAGAAAGAAGCATGCTTAACATAAGACTACGGGATCGATGGACAACTTCAAAAATAAGGAAAAGAACAAAGGTCAGTGACGTGTTACAAAAAATAAGAAAACTTAAATAGAACTGGATTGGACATATAATGAGGACTAACAAAGAAAAATGGACTAAGGATGTAATAGAGTGGTACCCAAGGACTGGAAAAAGACAACGAGGAGGTCAAATTAAAAGATGGGAGGACGATTTACCAAAAGGATGGAGAAGGTCTGCCAAGGATAGAGAGACGTGGAAACAATTGGGGGAGGCCTATGTCGACAGACAACCTGACCAAAGTGGTTGCTAATGAATTTATTATTTTTGCTATGTAAATTAGATTTAATAATACTACTGTTTTATAAGAATAGCATTTAAGTTAAAAAGGTCAGCGAATAAAGGCTTTTATTATTATTATTATTTTACCCTTTATTTTTTACCAGCACTGATTCAAGCAATTGTTGATCCAAACATTGTATCAACTTTTTTGCTAACTGTACTTTAACCTCTTTTTTCTCGTGGTTCCAAAGTACTACTCAAAAATTACGTAGGTGTAGTCCGGGACCACAGTCCCGGTCCCGAACGCACTTCAACCCGTTACAGGTGCGCCGTCATTTTGAAAAAAAAAATGGCGACGGGGTTTATGCCACAAAAATTAATTATTACCCCTTAACTACCCTACTACGGCGAAGCAAAAGGAGGGTTGGACCTGTATATATGTACATACGTTAACCTGTTCCATCATAATTTCTACACTGCTCATTATAATTGGACAATCTGTATTATTTTAAAGAAATCGTTGAAAGTAAATGTTAATACAGTCATTTAAAAAAATTATAATCGTAACTTAATCATCTTTGTTAGTTGACACTTCGCGTGACCCAAGGGCTGGCTTTTACCTCGGACAGAGGATAAGTATTGCCATAAAACGTGGCAATGCCGCCAGTCTTTTGGGCTCACTTCCAGTGGACAGCGATGCGGACGAATTATTTGACGCCTTATTTTTGTTAGCATTTTTTTTATTTTAAGTGTATATATTTAGTATAGTTTAATTGAATAAAGAGAATTCTATCATCTTTGTTAGTTAAATTTTATATCACGCTGTAATTGGCTAGCTGTATAGAAAGTTGGTACATGGTTCAATAGAAATGTGAAAATAAAACAAGTGTTTTTTTTTATAATTTGACGGCTATCAGTTGAAAACGATTCTCCCTAGGGTTAAAAAGTAGTACTATATGCTGAGACAGGGACCTTTTTGGCCTCGCACAGATTAATTTAAGGATGCCGCTTAACTGTGTGAACATTATTTTATAACTGTTAGTGTTACTTATTTACTTCTATGTGTCTTGTGCGAGTCCTAAATAAACATTTCTCTTTCTTTCTTTCTTTCTTTACTTTTAACCCACTCCTCAGGCAACTTCAGACCTACTTTCCGAGTATGTGTAATGAAAAAGATTTTTTTTTAATCAGTCCATAATTGGCCGAGAAATTGGTAACAATCGTAAAAATACATACAGTCGAACATGGAACCTCCTCCTGTTTTGAAGTTGATTAAAAATCGTAGACTTCTTATGGTTTTCCTGTAATCTATAGGTAAAGACCTATTATCGGTATCTTTGATAAATTTTATGCATTGTAGTTTCGGAGATACCTTATGTCCTCGGGAGAATGGTCAATTTTCATTTATTTTCTTTCAAAACTACGAAATGGAATACTTCAAAAGTAATAAATATACTTTTGAGACCCTTGCGATGAACTCTTTGATTTGATTTGTGTGAGACCATTTTCAAAAAGTATTTATTTTCGTTACGCGTTCGTGTTTGGGTCACTAAAAAATATATGTGTACTAAAAAACTAAATAGGTCAAGTAGACTTGTAGAAAATCGAATGTGACAGACGGACAAACAGACAACCGAGTGATGTTATACGGGGTTCCGTTTTTCTATATATAGAGGTTCGCAATCTTAAAAAACTCTAAAAACAAACAAAAATTTAGTTAAATTTGGTAACTTTTCCAATTTCTACCTAACTAGAGACCCGTGCTGATCCGTAGCATTGACTTGATGATATAATTGATTCATTGAAAGTCAAGTTGAATGTTTAAACCTAGCTATACGGCATATATAGCTACGCCACGCTACGTACCTCAATAATTAGAACCATCATTATAGAGAAAAGCTATGAAAACATAAGAACACATAACAGACACACGAGTGATCCTATAAATAAGCGTTCTGTTTTATGGACGTGGGGAAACCTTATAGTTATCAAATCCGTTGGTTCTGTCGAATGCGACCTCTTTGTTTGCATGCCACTAGCAAATAAGTTAGTCGATGGAACTTAAGAAGGATCCAGCAGAAATAAATACGTATTTCATATAAAGATTACTCGAAAAAAGAAAAAACTCCCATTTAAGCCAGTGGAGAAGGCAGTGTAGTATTATTTGACAAGAATAAGTGTTGTATTTGGATCGAGCAGCATCGTGCGTGGTATTCCCCGGTGCTACAGTTCTACACAAGCAATCTGGCCGGACGGACTCCTAATAGATTTCATAACTTTCCTTTATTTATTTAAGGATTACCAACGAGTTCTTCAGTAGAGAAGGCAGTGTAGTATTATTTGACAAGAATAAGTGTTGTATTTGGATCGAGCAGCATCGTGCGTGGTATTCCCCGGTGCTACAGTTCTACACAAGCGATCTGGCCGGACGGACTCCTAATAGATTTCATAACATTCCTTTATTTATTTATTTAAGGATTACCCCCGACTGAATATTAAAACAACATAACTTTAAAATAAAATGAAATAAAAAAAAAAACTTGAGAGGTGTCAAGGGACACCCGGATGGAACGAAGTCCGAATTCGATCCCGTCAACTGGCTACCCTACCCTACCTACCTACCCTACCTCTACTTTACCTACCTACCCTACCCTACTGACCTGCCCTACCTGCCTACTCTACCTACCCTACCCTACTTACCCTACCTACCCTACCCACCCTACCCACCCTACCTACCCTACCCACCATACCTACCTCACCTACCCTACCCACCCTAAATACCCACTCTACCCAACCTAAATAAGCACCCTACCCACCCTGCCTACACTGCCTACCCTGCCTACCCTGCCTTAATTGTGGTCAAAGATGGAAACCATATAGTACTATTCATAGGAAAAAATATAATATAATATATCGATACTCTTGCGCCATCCCATCTTCCTAGCTCGTCGTGCTGTGCTGGTACTGCCGCTGCTGCTGCTGAGAACCTCAAGCGGCGAAAATATAATAACCTTGTTGGCAATTATATTTTGGGGTTGAAACTCTTGGACCGTGGGGTCCGAGTGATCATGCCTTATTTAAAGATCTTTCTAAACGCTTAGTTGACACTTCGCGTGACTCAAGGGCTGGCTTTTACCTCGGACAGAGGATAAGCATTGCCATACAGCGTGGCAATGCAGCCAGTCTTTTGGGCTCACTTCCAGTGGACAGCGATGCGGACGAATTTTTAGACGCCTTATTTAAGTTAGGATTTTTTTTTATTTTAAGTGTATATATTTTGTTTTATTTTAAGTTTCTTTCTTGTTGTATTAGGGGTTTTATAGGAAAAAATGACAATCAGCAATATTACAGGGCTCTAGTAGGTACTTACCCCAGGAGAAGGAGTGCGCCAGCACTACGAACAGCGGTAACAACGCGAGCACACGAGTTGTATTCATCTTGTTCACTTGATTTTGCTTTTTCTGCAGATTGAAATGACACGACTATTTCTTGAGAAATACAAAACTTTGTCGCGAACGTGTATTTATATGCAGCATTTTATCAGTCATGTTAATAACCTCGAGCGGTCCGCTGATACGACAATGGACCGACTTATGCAAACAGAAACCAATCCACACACATGCCAAAATGGAGATGATTTTGAATAATCGAAACAGTTTCATTACTAATTTACTGATCCACATAACATCAGTTATTCAATAAACTAAAAAGAACCATTCCCAGATTAAACAGACAATCTAAAACATCTACGAAATTGTTTCTTTTCATAGAGAGCCATACCACATGGTCACTTGATTTTTTTTTATTTTCACTTCAATCATATAAGTAGAACCATGCGGGATAGTTCTTGTTTGCATATTAAATAAAATGGGCTAATCTTATTTTTTTAAAACACATTACTTAATATCGCTACTCTTAAGTAATCCCAATTGTCTATCCAACGATGTGAACCTGGAGAGGGAACGCAGAGCATCGGCAGTTCGATGTAACATGCTGGCCCATAGGTTTGCACGTTGTACAAAAAAGGTTAGAGTCGCGCTCTTTAGGGCGTACTGACAATCTATGTATACGTGCGCCCTATGGGTCGGCTATGCAAAAAGCTCGTACAATGCTCTGCATGTCCAATATAATAACGCCTTCAGAATAACGTTGGGGCTGCTTCGATTTTGCAGTGCATCCAGGATGTTCACGGAGTATGGCGTGTCCGATTTTTATTTTATTGCGGGCATGAATAGCATCCCTGATGCGGCGAGAGCGCGATAGCTCCAAAAGCTTGATGGCGATTTTGACCGGCAGAATAGATAGCTCAATGATGTGGCACTGGATGACGACACATCGTGGGTCATTTAATTATGTGAAATAACTGATTCTGTACGTGTGTATAATTTAATTTCTTGTGTTACTTAATTTTGGTTATGGACTCCGGACTGAATTTTTTGTAAATCAAATAAAAATAATATATCCTTGTTCTACTCCAGATGACAAGAAAACTACGATAGTTCTTTATTCTGTCGGATTAAAGGTGACACATTACCATTCTTCATTGAATTAGGTAATTTTAGGTAGCTATTCCAATTAACACTTTTGCCTATTTTATTTTTCACTAAAATTATGAAAGAAATACGTCTTTTTTATTTTCAGTTTGAAATTTACCAAGGTAATAAATTAACAAGAGACCAACCCAACAAATAGTTTTGCAAAAAGGAACAATTTAATTCTTATTTTAATAACTAAAATTATAATGATTTTCATCAATATTATATGTATTTGTAAACAAAGAATAAATATTTCATACTATACTGCCTTTTGCCCTTTACTTCGTACGTGTATTTCCCGTTTTTTCTCGGTCCCGTAGGAATTTCGGGATATCCTGTTAGTGCTCTCCTGCACTCCCCAAGGAACTTACATGCCAAATTACAGCTTTCTACGACCAGTAGATTTGGCCGTGCGTTGTCTGTCGGTCACTCTGTAACAGAAGAATTTTCATACTACTAACTGACCCGTGCCCACTTCGTTAGGCGGTATTTTTCGGGTTAATATATAGCCTATGACATTCACAAATAACGTGGCCTTCTATAGGTAAAAGAATGTTCAAAATCGGTTCAATAGATTCAGATATTACCCCTACAACCTCACAAACTTTACCTTTATAATATTAGTATAGAAGCATAGATAATATTGATTTTTATAAAAACTTTTCCAAAATACAAGTTCATTAATCGTATGCATAATTTAGACAAACACGGCTTTTTCTCAAAAAACTATTATTATTTGGGTTGGTTCCTGTTTGCATAAGTACGTCCACATGATGAGTATTTTTCAAGTGTGTGTGGCCAGCTCTGAAACTGCGAGTCTATTAGACCGGGAGTCCACCGTCCAAAGTCCTACCTAATCGAGTTACCGGAAAGAAGCAATTTGTAGAAGAACTAGACTATGGGATGCCTGTCCATTGCGAGCGGAGCGGAAATATTAACCAATATTACCCTATTAATAATACCCTTAGGGGTCCTAAAATAAGTTGCTCTGCCGAGGCGCAGCCTGGCACTTGTTTTGTAAGGATGTTTTTGTAATTAAAGTTTGGCCACAAACATCTCATGAAGTAACCGAACGAAACTAATGTGCCACGGCCGATGTTGTGTATGAGGTGTCATAAAGAGTAGGTTTCATTCGGTGATTCGATAAGGTAAAGTGGGCCTCTCAACTGTCTCCGTACTTTGGTCTATCGGCGGGATGGGGCTTTGGTCTGGCTCCCGGACTATATTGTTATCATATCTACAACAATACACGCACGAAGACTAATTAGGTTTATTTATTAAACTTTTTGTTTCGCAATTAAAATCAGCATTGTTAAGGTTCCGTACCCAAACGGGACCCTCTCACTAAGCATCCGCTGTCCGTTTGTTCGTCTGACTGTCAGCGAGTTGTATCTCATGAACTATAATAGGCAGATAGTTGAAATTTTCACAGAGTGTATTCATTTCTGTTGCCGCTATAATAACAAATAACAAAAATACGATGGTACGGAACCTCTCATGCGCGATTCCGACTTTAGTTGACCGGTTTTTCGGGCTCCGTACCTCAAAAGGAAAAAACGGAACTCAAATATTTATGCTCACTTTGTTGTTCGTCCGTTCGTCCGTCCGTCCGTCCGTCTGTCTGTCAAGATCCTTTATCTCGGGAACTAGTAGAGGTATCGAGTTGAAATTAAAACCACATACTCAAGTTTGCAGTCCCTTGAAGCTGACAAAAAATCAAACTTCTAAGTTAACTTAAAAAAAGATACGGCTGTTTGTGCTGCAAAAAAAAAGGTTTATTTTGACACTCACAAGATCAAGAATCAAAATATAGGTATAAGGTATTTTCCGTTGACCTAGAACTATGAAATGTGACAAATAATACCATCATATACTACAACTATAGGGAAAAATCTGAAAACTGTACATTTGTAATTAAATAAAAAAAAATATAATATTCATTTAAAAAAAATATGGACCTACTTTGTACGAAACCCTCGGTGGGCGAGTCCGTCTCGCACTTGTCCGGTTTTTTTATATGTTTCACGATAGCGCATGCATTATCTGTTTGTGGTCATTGAAAAGGTTAAATTATGACTTAAAAATAGATAGGTATGGGACTATCTGCCATCTAACGTCTCGGAGATATATCACGAAAATGATACCTACCTACATATTATGTTTTGGACAACGTAGAAGTATTTATATTTACCTCTAGAGGAACAAAAAGAAACAAAAATGATCTACGATCTCTTGACGTTGTCAAAGCAATAAAATGCGACAGACAAAAAAATTCAAAAATATTCTCGTTGACTTAGACTCATGAAGAGATAAGCAATATCGCACAGCACTAGTAGAATTAAAGGCTAGAAAATAGTTAAATTACTTTCATTGTACTAGAATAGAATAGAATACTCTTTATTATTTACACCATATAAGTTACAGAAAAGATACATGAGGAAAATATAACAACAACAAATACCACTTCAGAGCGGCATTCCTCGCATGCGGATCGGAGGCAGTACGGAACTGTTTTGCGTGTGTCGCTACGGTAGAAAATCCACCATGGGAACGATTCCCAGTGCGAAACTTAACTAACTTTTTTAAGGATGAAAGATTTTATGCAATCCCATTTATTAATTTTAGCACAGCTCCGGTCCTCTCCTATCGGCTCCAGTGGATAGTCTGCAGCTTAAGGCTCGGACAGACGCTGTCCAAACTAAACTTTAATGAATTTGTAACTTGCTTTTGCCAGTGGCTTTGCCTATGGAAGGTCACTTGAAAGTGATAGGATCTAGAACTAGCTGCTGATTAGGTGTTGCGGAGCTCGTCTACCACATTTTGAAGCAATGTGCTCGTAAGGAAGCTTTCAGATATAATTTGACGATGTGATCCTCTTCAATGTGAAATGGTAGAATGGCATGTTGTTTTCGCCTACCTCAGAGGAAGCCGGGCTGAGCTGTAAGCTGGTACACAAAATTATTACCTTTAAATAATCCACTATATGATTTGTAATACATGTAATGTACATAGGTGCTTATGTTTTCTAGTGGGCGTGACATGTTCAAATATTAGCATACCTAGGTACCTTCCTTAAGGCTGCTCTCTGAAGAAATGCTTAAAAATAGCGTGCAGATGAAGCAACTTTTCGTCGGCACTAACAGAAAAAGAAATTACATCTGAAAAAAATAGTTATCTAATCTATCGTAATTTGGTTTAGTCACAATTTATCTATCGGTAACACATAATAAGAAAAGAAAAAAACACCAAATCACCTCCAAATCGTTGAGATGAAACCATTTTATCCTTCACTTTTTATCAAACGAGTATAAAAAATATATTTAATGCTTTGCAATACAAATGAGAATGATTTGGTTTTGGTAATTTTTAGGGTTCCGAAAAAAAAAGGAACCCTTATAGGATCACTCGGGTGTCTGTCTGTCCGTCCGTCACAGCCATTTTTCTCCGGATCCACTGGACCGATTCTGTTGAAATTTGGCACACATATGGACTTCTATGACCCAAACACGCACGCGTTACGTAAATCATTAAAATTTTAGTATGGGGGTCACTTTTGGGGGTCCAACCAGAAAATTAAAAAAAAGTTTTTTGAAAATATCAAAATGAAAGGGCTTACTGTAAGAGTTTTAATTATATTTTTTTCATAATTTTAAAATAAATGGTTTTGAAGTTATTCAAGAAATTAGACGAAAAATGACCATTCCCCCCCCCCCCCCCCCCCTTATCTCCAAAACTACTAAGCCAAAAATTTTGAAAAAATGGAAATAATAGATCTTTACCTAAAGATTACAGGAAAACCTATAAGAAGTCTGTAGTCTTTAAAAAACATGTTAAAAAATTAAATTCGTTCGGAACCCTTTGCACGCGAGTCCGACTCGCACTTGGCCAGTTTTTTAACAAAATGTATTATTTTTATTATAAAAAAATAAAATGCGGGTAGCGGAGTGGCGCGTAGAGGGGTAGTTATTCTAGCTCCGTTTACTCGTATATGCACAAGGCCATTGGTATGTATACAAGCCTTAATATTAAAGATTAAAATAAAAACATCACCCCGTCTATGCGTGTTAATAAAAAAATATATATTATGTAACAAACGAACGATAACATTGCTTGTTTTCAAAATATTGTTATCATGTAAAACTAGTTGGTAGTTGTGTTTTTGTAATTTACATTACTGTATTCTGTTTTGTTCGCATCACGTTAAAAGAAGTACAAAACCAATGTAGATAAGTTTTACACATAGACCAGGTAGGAATTATAGCAATTTTCAAGAAGAAATCAACGTTTTATTCTACGTAATGCAGATACACGCAGTGCCATCTATTGACCGACATAATTACTATCGATAGCTTGAGTATTAGCTTGAGCTAGCACTGCTTGAGCATTAGCGGCCCAGCAACGCAATGGCGTTGCTGGGCCGCGATGGCTCTTTCGAACCAATTCCGCAACGTGTTAACAACTCTAGCAACTTTCTTTAATATCATGCATAGATAAGCGTTGTCATTTAAACGTTTCTCATTACGAAAAATTACTAGGGCTGGTGCCGGCATTTGGAACGGAAGAGGTGAAACAGCCAGTGCCTTGCATAATACTCTTCCACTTCCTAAATCTAAGAGGAGTCAAGCAATGCTAGATATTGATTGTTCGTATATATCTTATCTTAGAGATCTTATCTAGCGATAACATTTTACTTTCCGACTTGCTCGCGAACAAAGTCGCGGGCAACAGCTAGTAACATAATTTCGTTATAATTATGGTACACTAGTTTCTGCCCGCGACGTCGTCCACGCCTACATTTGACGTGCAACAAAAGTTAAATTCCAGTTTTCATTACCATTTCTTTTTGTATGGGAAATTATATAATGACATGCGGAAGGGAGTGTCAGACTCTTACTGACTCAAACCCACCCGTGTTCCTTCTAATGCTCTTTGCACAAAAGGTACGATAAGACACCTCGCTCGCCGTCCGCAGGCCCGCGTCTACAGTGGCGCACTGCGACCGCATACGGCCGAACAATGATGGCTCATTTACATTAGGTCGTTTTAACCGATTCCGTTGCAGCCCGGATTCGGTCACCGACTAGTGTAAACGGGTTACCAGTTAGCCGTATTCGACCACAGACCATATTCGGTCACCGACTAGTGTAAACGGGTGTTCAGTTAGCCGTATTCGACCACAGACCGTATTCGGTCACCGACCAGTGTAAACAGGTTTTTGGTGAGCCGTTTTCAGGCGCACCGTTTTCGGTGACTGAACACGGCTGATTTGTTGATACCGGCAGCAAGTTCATAATGCTCCCCTAGAATTCCCTGCGTGCGGTAGCGTCGGGGGTCTGGTTACCTCCTTCCCTCAAACATGGCGAGGGGTTAATGGCTGATCCTTGCGTTATGCTCATGAACGGGTGCTGCTTGTGGTGACAGGTCGTCTTGCTGGTCATGGTTTTTTTTTGGGGAACAATCTCTTAATGTAAAACTTTGGCGTTCAAAAAGTGCTAGCACTCTAATAAATGGTTTTTAGGGTTCCGAAAAAAAAGGAACCCTTATAGGATCACTCGGGTGTCTGTCTGTCTGTCTGTCCGTCTGCCACAGCGTCTCCGGATCCACTGGACCGATTCTGTTGAAATTTGGTACACATATGGACTTTTATGACCCAAACACGGACGCGTTACGCAAATTATTAAATTTTTAGTATGGGGGTCACTTTTAGGGGTCAAACTAGAAATAAAAAAAAAAAAAGTTTTTTGAACAATATTGTGCGACATATGAAATGAAAGGGCTTGCTGTGTGGGTTTTAATTATATTTTTTCATAATTTTAAAATAAATGGTTTTGAAGTTACCCTTATCTCCGAAACTACTGAGCCTAAAATTAAAAAAAAAAATGGAGATAATAGATCTTTACCTAAAGATTACAGGAAAACCTATTAGAAGTCTGTAGTGTTAAAATAACATGTAAAAAAAAAATTCTTTCGGAACCCTTTGCACGCGAGTCCGACTCGCACTTGGCCAGTTTTTGAATTTGACTTTGACCTAGGTTTTCTAGTTGCGATGTTGACACAAACCGCACTGCTTATTACACATTTTCTTCTTCATTCCTTTCTATCTAGTTATTTCCATATCCGTGACGCAATCACTGACTCCCTAGTCTTCCAAAATATCATTCCGCTCACAATCCATCCATCTTTTCTTTGGCCCTCTCTATCCATCCGTCACAGTGATGTTCATAGCACTTAAAGTCATAACATGACTATTTTTTTAGAGTTGTGCGCGCCACTGTTACCTCATTCCACCGTCTGCACAATAGTCTGTTGCCATCTCTTTACCGTCTTATTTATTATATTTTACCCTTAAGTATTTATTTTTCTGTTTATTTGTCCCGTTTAATTACTTTTTATGCTGCTCCGATCGGCGTCATACTCAACGCCGGCTGTCGCTGAAAACCAGCGCTGTGGCTCTGTCTCGCACATGAGTCCTAGCATTATGCTGAGCGATGGCCGTTTTGCGCGAATGTGACGCATATCTTCCCAATTGTTATAAAAATGTAATTTTGTTTTGTTTAATTTTAATTTTTTTGGTATGCGTCATGCTCGGCGCAACTAAACGCTTTATCTTTCTTTCTTTCTTTCTTTCTATGTGTTCCTTCTATCCTCTTTACATGCACAAACCGAGACAAACGCATCTGTTTAATAATATGAAACATACTAGCTTCTGCGAGCGGCTCTGCCCGCGTGAAATTCGTTTATAACAATTTCCATTGTTACAAATATTCGAAACAACAAAAAAGGAGCACATGTCCTTTTCCAAGTTAAGTACAAAATTTCATCAAAATCATTTTTGTAGTTTAGACGTGAAGTTTAGATGTAACAGAGAGACAGAGTTACTTTAATATTTATAATATTAAAGTAGAGATAACTTCATTAGGTACCGATTTAAATAGCACAATATATTACTGAATAATCTTTACGGTTATCAAAGGTCACTGACCATTCAAAAAAATTGCAGAAATTAAAAAAAGGCTAAAGGTGCCTGTGCATTTGCGTGGAGCGAGGCAGCGGAGCGTATCAACGGAGAAATATTAATCAATCATGTCAATTCCATTGGTTACAATTTCTCCGTTTTTCCGCTCCATTGCCTTGCTCCGCTGAAATGAACAGGCATCCGACATTTTGTGCAATTCTATTGGTTAAAATTTATCCGTTTCTTCGCTCCGCTGTATCGCTCCGCTGAAATAGACAGGCACCCTTGATGGTCATATAACGTCCACGTGCATAAATATGTGACAACAAGCGGGAACGTAAAATCAAAGAATATTCGTAGGTATGTGACTATAACTCGGTTTTCTCGTAAGGATAAATGGAATATTTGCCAATATTTCGTCATGGGTGTCATTTTCATAGTTTCCGGGGTCACTAAGGGCGTCTTAGCTTAGTAGGGGAATTTTACCAATTTAATATTTAGGGTTCCGTACCCAAAAGATAACTAACGGAACCCTATTACTAAGCTTCCGCTGTTCGTCCGTCCGTCTGTCTGTCAGCAGGCTGTATCTCAAGAACCATAACAGGTAGACAGTTAAAACTTTCACAGATTGTGTATTTCTATTGCCCTTCGAACAAAAAAAAATACATATTAAGATTTAGGGTTCGGAACCCTTGTGTACGAGTCAGACTCGCACTTGGCCGGTTTTTATTAAATTTTATTTTTATTGGCTCACAGGGTGGCCAAATGTAATTTCCATTATTGGGTGTTGTGTGGGAGGCCTAAGTCGGGATTTGTTTAAGAAGAAATGTGTGACAGCAGAAGAGTGTTCAAGTCTCGGCTGAAATGGTGCCAAGATCATAAAGATCAAATAGTGATGGATGCTCTAGCTGTCAAGCATTCCAAAGAAGATTTTCGTGGCTTCTGGCAGGGTACTAAGAGAGTGAATGTGCAGCCGGGCCTTCCTGTGAGCTTCAATGGTGTGAGCGGCCCAAAGGACATTGCGAACCTTTTTAGGAACCATTTTTCTGTGAACTCTCCAATGGGTGTGACAGGAGAGGTGCTCAATGCTGACATCAGCAACCAAGAGTTAGGGACTACCTTTCTGGCGAAGGATGTATCTAAAGCTATAAGGCTAATCTCCAGAGGGAAGTCGCCGGGCCATGACGGACTCAGCATTGAGCACTTACAGTACGCTCGACCACACATCGCTAGGGTTTTGGCTTTGTTTTACTCGCTATGCGTGAGCCATTCCTACTAGCCAGCCGATTTCATGAAGACAGTGGTTGTGCCTATGGTGAAGAACAAAACTGGTGACCTTACTGGTAAAAGTAACTACAGGCCTATTTTTCTTGCCACCGTAATTGCTAAAGTGTTTGACGGTTTGCTTAACGCACAGTTAAATAATTACGCAACACTGCATGATAACCAGTTCGGGTTCCGTCCTCGGTTGTCCTCTGAAAGTGCAATACTGTGCCTCAAGCATACCGTCAAATACTATACAAATCGTGAAAACGCCCGTGTATGCGTGTTTTCTGGACTTGTCCAGGGCCTTTGACCTTGTGGTATATTCTCAGCTATGGGACAAGCTTAGGAGCATTGGTTTACCGCAAGAGCTTATCAGCGTGTTCCAGTACTGGTATGGGCACCAGTCGAATTGCGTTAGGTGGGCGGGAGCAATGTCGGATCCTTATCAGCTTGAATGCGGAGTCAGGCAGGGTGGCTTGACGTCTCCAACGCTATTTAATTTATATTTAAACGGGCTGATTGTTGCGCTCAGCGGTCAGCATGTCGGTTGCCACATTGACGGTGTATGGGTCAATAATTTAAGTTACGCTGACGACATGGTGCTGCTGAGCGCGTCGATCTGTGGTTTGGAGAAGCTTTTGAAGACGTGCGAGGAATATGTATGTGGCCACGGCTTGCAATATAATGTGAAAAAGAGCCAGTGGATGGTCTTTGAGTCCGCCAGTGCAAAATGTCCTGGGAAGATCCCTCCGGTTTACCTGAATGATGTTCCTCTGGAAAGGGTTGTACAATTTAAGTATCTCGGGCATGTTTTGACTGGCGACCTCAAAGATCATGCAGACATGGAACGTGAGCGAAGGGCGTTATCCGTGAGAGCGAATATGATCGCCCGCAGATTCGCCCGATGCTCTACTCAAGTAAAGCTGACGCTCTTTAGAGCGTATTGTACATCGCTCTACACGTGCAGTCTGTGGGCTCACTACGCGGATAGAATTTATAGTGCCATCCGAGTCCAGTATAACAACGCGTTCAGGGCGGTGATGGGGCTGCCCCGGTACTGTAGTGCCTCGGGTATGTTGAATGAAGCGCGCACGGATTGCTTTCACGCGGTTATGCGCAAGCGCGCTGCGTCCATTGTGAGCAGAGTGCGGGGCAGCTCCAACGCCGTGCTGGCCATGATTGCGGGAAGGCTGGATTGTCCTTTCATTCGGCGTTGTGCTAACAGGCATGCACAGTAGAGATAACAATTATTGTGTTATTAAATTGTCATTTTTAGGGTTCCGAAAAAAAAGGAACCCTTATAGGATCACTCGGGTGTCTGTCTGTCCGTCTGTCACAGCCAGTTTTCTCCGGATCCACTGGACCGATTCTGTTGAAATTTGGTACACATATGGACTTCTGTAACCCAAACACGGACGCGTTACGAAAATCATTAAATTTTGAGTATGGGGGTCACTTTTGGGGGTATTACTAGAAAATAAAAAAAAAAGATTTTTAAAAAAATGAAAGGGCTTACTGTGAGAGTTTTAATTATATTTTTTTCATTACTTTAAAATAAATAGTTTTGAAGTTATTCAAGAAATTAGACGATAAATGACCATTCCCCCCCCCCTTATCTCCGAAACTACTGAGCCTAAAACTTTGAAAAAATGGAGATAATAGATCTTTACCTAAATATTACCGGAAAACCTATTAGAAGTCTGTAGTGCTAAAATACCATCGTTCGGAACCCTTTGCACGCGAGTCCGACTCGCACTTGGCCAGTTTTTTAATTTATTTGATTTATTGACCTTTTAAAGTTTAATTAATTGACATTTTACAAATAAATTTATTCATTTTTAACTTATTGACATCTTTAAATTAAATTTACTGACATTTTGAATTTTAATTTATTGGCATTGTTAAATTTAACTTATTAACTTATTGATAGGATTTTAGTTTATTGTTCTTATTTTTATTTGTGATTTTATGATTTTTGTGTTGTAATGGGTTGTAATTGCCTGAATAAATTAATATATTATTATATATTACTTGCTGTTATAGAGGCAACAGAATACTGTGTACTTATTACTGTTCATGAGATTCAGCTCGCTGACAGATAGACAAACGCACGGTTAGACAGATAGCGGAGGCTTAGTAATAGGTATATTGTTATTTACCCCGTTGGTTACCCTGTAGCGGCATCAATGCCGCCACAAGAAAAATCAACGGAGCAAATCAACATCAAATCAACTACTACTTCGAAATCCTGCATTTTGAAGCACCATGGTGGTACTTCAACTTAATTCAGCAAATAATTCTACCTCTTATTTTGGAGATGGTTGTCATAATTTACCTATCAAATGGGACGGACGTCGGTACCTACGTATAATTCTGAGAAATAAATTTATATTTAGGGTTCCGTACAAAAAACGAAACCCTTACAGGATCACTCAGGTGTCTGTCTGTCTGTCCGTCCGTCTGTCACAGCCAGTTATCTCCGGATCCACTGCACCGATTCTGTTAAAATTTGGTACATTTTTAGTAAGGGTGTCACTTCTGAGGGTCAAATAAAAAAAAAAGTTTTTTGAACAATATCGTGTGACATATCAAATGAAAGGGCTTACTGTAAGGTTTTCAATTATGTTTTTTTTTCATAATTTTAAAATAAACAGTTATTAATGACCATTCCCCCCTTATCTCCAAAAGTACTAAGTCTAAAATTTTGAAAAAAAAAATATAGATCTTTACACATAGATTACAGGAAAACCTATAAGAAGTCTATAATGTTAAAATAACATGTTAAAAAAGTTAAATTCGTACGGAACCCTTTGCACGCGAGTCCGACTCTTGACCGGTTTTTTGTTAAATATTGAATTGAATAGAAGTGTTCGTCCATAAGTTAGTCAAAATTAAAGTAAATGTTTAACATCAAAATTCTCTTGTTTTGTTGAGCAGTGTCCAATGTCACAACAATAGACAGTACTTCTCTTATTATACTTCGTATCGCACCCGAAGATGATCATACATCCTAGTACTTAGAACTCGCGTTGCTGAACTGACATCGGGATTTTTCAATTTGATTAAAATATGTATTTAAAATTCAGGCTATTGATGCTTATTTTGCCAGCCACACATACAAACTCGTGTGTTTACAAGATTCTATACATCACAGGAGATGTAGACTTATGAATAAACAATAGCACGCTCCACCTCCTTTATAAGTCCTTTTTTTAAGGATGGGAAATCATCAAATGACCCCTCCCGCTCTGGGTGAAGCAGAAGGCAGTGTCAGACTGTTACTGACTAAAACCCATCCGTGTTCCTTCTAATGCCCTTTGCGTTCCAGGGCCGCGGTGACTGTTTCGAATAAATCCCGCAACCCCGGCAGGCATTGGCCCTGGCGGGCCCCATCTTTTATGCTGACAGCTCTTGTCAGCTCTCGTCGACCCGGGCCTGGTTCTGATCAGACGGCGAGCCACCCAATGCTCGCCGTCTGCAGGCCCGCGCCTACGGTGGCCGAGAATCGCCACCATATAAGTCCTAAATTCAGACTGAAGAAAACTGTCTGGCCTCTGCACAGCAGTGGGTTACCAAATGCTAATTTTGTATTATAGGCTAAGTTACTACCATTACCAAAAACACATTTATTTAAGGAATGTTAATTTGTATAATTACTACTTAACACGATGTAAGCAGTTTTACTTGTCGGGAGCGTTGCGGAGGACGCTGGAAGTAAAACAAGGAGTCTTACTCAGATGGTGGTTTATTGTAAAATAATTCTTAAAACATACTTCTTACATAATATTTTTTCACATGCCTAATATACCATACATACACATACACAATTACTTACATAATATAACATATAAATAAATAAAAACAGATGTAAAAGAATAAATTCAATACTGTTAATTTGCTGTATTCATTTAAGAATCAATTGGACGAACACTGTCTCTTAAAATACCTGTTTATCCTAGTTCTCCGGGTTATAAAATTGTTTTGTACAGATTTAGCAACAGCTGTTTTATATAATAAGTACTTACTATCTGTAATTTTTGTGAATAAACATTTATTATTATTATTATTATTTCGTTTATTTATTTTTCTGTACATAAAGATTAAATTTTTAAATATATCTTAAAATAAGATATAGTAAATACATTAAAAAATATAAAAAATAGTAGTCCGCCGGTGTCGGGAGCAGAGTCCAAGCTACCGGTGGTTAGGGCTCCAGAGAAAGGAACCTCCTCACAATACGAGCCGTATCGAGGAGTACTGCCTTCTGTATCAGGCCCTTTATCCAACCGCGTAACGCCAGCTTCGACAGATGGTCGTTATTATTATTTGACATAGTTTACATCGCTATCAATTATTAACCTACCGTGTCTGTAAACCCTTGTTAGCTGACGTCAAACCACATGAAATGCTATGAGAACGTGAAACTCTTACAGCTATGGCGACGACGACGGCGCCTGAATGTTGAGCGCGGCCTTTTATCGCTAACTAACATGAAATATTCCTAAAATAAGGATACAATGCATAACTACTACTACTCAAGTTCGAAACGGTCGGGCGAACGACTGTCATTGACGTGATTAATATCGTCGATTCGACTAATTCCATAGAGACTCCTTACTTACAAAACATGTTATTGCTATACTCTAGTGTTAATAAAAATGAACTCAAAAAGTACAAAATGTACGACTATAACTAGGTGCACACGGTGGCATACGTTCACTGATTCCATCGAGTTATTGTCATGATGTCCTAGTTTATTGACAGCTCCAGGGCTTATCCGCTTGCCCAGTTATTCCGAATTGTAGTGTTGTTTATTTATTTTATTTTTGGGAAAATAAAGAGTTATACATAAAAACCTTATACTAAGTTAAAAATAACAAATGTATAATCTACGTTTTCCACAACACAATTATTAAAAGTTATATCAAACAGTGTGCTATTCTGCGTTGTTAAAACAGAGTTAGTACTAAACTTAAACATAGACAGGCATGAAAACAACAGAGAAAGAGAGAGGGAGAGAGAATGAGTATATTATCATCATCATATCAGCCGAAAGAAGTCCACTGCTGGACATAGGTCTCCCCCAAGCGTCGCCACAACGACTGGTACTGCGCGTCCGTTGAGTATATTATAATCTAAAATAATTTTTTAAACAATTTCTCTAAATTTTTGAGCAGAGACAGAAAACATAGTCTTCAAAGATTCTGTTGTATTGATTGGTAAGGTGGCGTAGGGGTGCTCGTAAACCTGCGTTTGTACGACAAGAGCTTACAGCAAATAAAGGTCTTGCGCGCACCCCACGGCATATCGTTGTTCTGGGTCCTACACAACTAATTTTGTTGCTAATATCGATACAATCATAAGTAATGCACAGATTAAAAAGAACATCGTTTACAACTTTATTCGTCTAGACTTTAAACTTTGCAGATTATACTTCTCGTTGCTTGTCTGAAGCGAACTGTATATAAATTCGTTTTAACTCAAAAATTTCGGTATCAAAACAACCTATTCGCAGATCTTTCTATTAGCAAAATGCCTTACTGTAAAAATAAAGTCATAATCACTTACCATCACGTGAGATAGTGGTATTTGACCACTATCTCACCTGATGATATGCCTATCAAACGTAAAAAAAAGTTGTGCTGCTAAATTACCATCAGTTTTTCGCCATGGCTTATTATTACCTTAATTTATTTTAAAACTAGAATTCAAACGAAACGAAGATATTATGTATGCAATGTTATGTTCCAAGTCTGTATGCATTTGCCTAAGCCTCTATATGCTTACGGAGACTTTGGTAGAAGCAAAAGTTAGTTTGGTAGAATAATTCGATTTGCTTATACAACGTTTTGATACGGAAGCTTTCAAAATTGTAAACAGTACGTTATTATTTAACATAAAATATCTCCAAGAATATGACTTCAAACGGGTCATCGCACTTGATAGATTATTTTAAAATTAAGTACCGTTTTAGTGATTATTTTGCTCCATTTAAGTCTGAAAATTATATTCTTAATTTATACTTGTAATCTATGTACTAACAGAAACTTTAAGTAACCGTTTAAATACAAATATGATTCTTTGTTATAGTAATTTTTAAGAAAAATAATGAATATGTTGTATTTATTTATTCTATAGTAACCTAATTGGGTACAATTCTTTTAAATTGTATAATTTTATTTATCTTGTTACACTGTTTTTAAAAATAGAGTATTTGGATGTTTATTTGACATCATTGTTGAGTCATGTCGTCACGAGACCACCCCACCTTGTTTACAAGAACCGATGTTATAAAAGAGAGAACGGACGGTGGGAGGTCAGTTGCTATTTGGCTTTCGAGCTGTGCGGACCTCGACTAAAGACAAGTTGTGGTGGATCAAGTGATCAAATAGTGAGCTGAAAGGAGTCTTTGTTGGAAAACAAATAAAGTTAAGTAAACACCTTATTAATTACTAACTGTATTTATTGTAATATTATTACTTTGAATTTGAGTAAACTATTTTCATAATTATGTTGGTATTATTTAGACCATTGTCCTTTTGTTCCTATGGACCAATATAGCTTAAAATTTACCCTCATTATGCTTTTATTTTTTTAATGGCTACCCTTCTCGGGGAAATAACTACCTACCTACCTTAGTTTTTAATGTCAAATGAATTAAATTACATAATTGCAAATATATAATAATCCTAGACTAGTATTATATTGATATAAATACTTATATCACATAATCCATAAATATAACTATAGTAAAATATAACCCAGAATATTAGTTTAAAAAAAAATATAATAACGAAATTATTACAAGATTTATATTAAGAGACACTTACACCTACTAAAATATCTAAAGTTATTATCAGAAGTGGGATTTGAACTGACATACCACGTACTAATTATTCCTTTCGTTTTGTTTTTTTTTTAGAGTGAGCGTGGCTTGCAATGGATCCATCAATCGTAGAGGGTTTGCTGAAGGCCATACGCGACGCAGTGTCAGTGAAACAACGAGGGGAAGATGTCGTGCTGCCACCATTTGATCCCGCAAAGAACGATAACGGTGCGGATAACTGGTGTACTACTATCGAGTCAATTGCAAAAGACCTCGAATGGAGCAGCATTACTACAGTGGCTAAAGCAGGTAAGGCCTTAAAAGGCTCTGCTTTGTTATGGTATGAAACCTGGGATCCTGAGGAGGGAAGATCGTGGGAAAATTTCAAAACTACCATTAAAGACTTATATCCGGAAAAACGAAATTTGACTGAAAAACTAACCAAGGCCGTACTACTTAATTCGGAATCATTTGATTCATATTGTGAATATGCCAGAGAAAAACTTAGGTTATTAAAAAATAGTAAGGTTTCTTTTACTGAACAGCAGTTAGTAGAGCTTATTTGTGGGGGGATCCATGACGTCAATGTTAAAATGGCATCTCACAACAGTCGTGTTAAAACTACTGCTGAACTGATCTCTCTCTTCACAACATATGTCAAAATTTCTAGAAAGCGTCCATTAGATACCGACAGTAAATCAACTGACAAGCGTGACGGTGAATTGCCTAGCAAACAATTAAAATCCAACGAACCTCCGGAAAAACGCTGTCATTATTGTAAACAATCGGGTCACGTTAAAACTAATTGTTATAAATTAAAAAATCAAGAAGCCCGTTTTAATTCCAAGACTGCGGTTTCAACTGATGGTCCTGGAACCTCTATAAACCCAATTCAATGTACGTACTGTAAAAAAATTGGCCATGCTGAGTCGGTTTGCTTCTTTAAAAAACGGGCTGACAGTAAATCTACTACAAAAGATAAAGATCTTAACATTAATTGTCTCGCAAAAGTAAATCTTAAGTTAACCGAAGTCAATATTAAGGGCAAGATAATTAAGGCACTTATAGATACCGGAGCAAGCTGTAGTGTTATAAAAGATTCCATTGCTAGACAATTAGGTTGTAACTTTGTACCGTATTCTTCTGTGCTTGAAGGTATAGGTAATGGTAAATTATATATATTTGCTCAGGTAACAGCTCCTGTAAAATTTGATGATATTTGTCTCGAAATTGAATTTCATGTAGCAAGAGATGGAGACTTTTATTATGATTGTTTAATTGGTAGAAATGCTATCCAATATCCGGATATTGCCGTTATTCTAGACTCCTCTGGTTGTAGACTGACCCGTACTTGCTTACCCCTATCTAAATGTGTCATTAATCATGTTTCAAATAGTCTTGATGATGAAATGGTGCAGTTGAATGAATCAATAAGTCATTTGGATTACAATTTACAAATGAAAATAAAAAACATATTTGAAAAGTTTCCGTCAGTATTACCATTACAAAACCATATTGGTACAGTGAGGACTGGTGAAATGCATTTACGATTAAAGAAAGACGAAATAATATATTACCGACCATATAGGTTGGCCCCCGTAGAGAGAGAGAAGGTAAAAGAAATGATTGATGACTTGTTGAAAAAAAATATTATTAGGGAAAGTGATTCACCTTATGCTAGTCCCGTGTTACTCGTTAAAAAAAAAGACGGAAGTGACAGGATGTGCATAGACTTTAGAGCTTTAAACAAAATTATAGAAAAAGAAAGATACCCTCTCCCTCTCATCGAGGACCAGATAGATAAATTAGGAAACGCAAAATACTACATATCTATAGATATGAAAAATGGCTTCCACCAAATACCAGTGGCTCAAAATTCGATTAAATATACCGCTTTTATCACACCGGACGGCCACTATGAATTTCTAAAAATGCCCTTCGGAATTTGTAATGGTCCATCCGTCTTTCAAAGAGCCATAAGTAAAGCTGTACAAGATTTAAAATTTCTCTTAGTCTATATTGATGATTTATTGATTCCATTCAAAACTGAAGAGGTAGGGTTACAATATTTGGAACAAACTCTCCAGGCCCTTAGTTCCGCGGGATTCACAATAAATTTAAAAAAATGTAAATTCTTTGTTAAAGAAATAGAGTATTTAGGTAGGCAAATATCGGAAGAAGGGGTTCGGCCTAGCAACAATAAAGTGTCGGCTCTCACTAACTCGCCCATTCCTACTACCGTTAGAGAAGTTCGTCAGTTCATGGGTCTGGCAAGCTACTTTAGGAGGTTTATCCCAGAGTTCGCTTCACGTACCTCAGCTATAACAAAATTAACTAAGAATAATCAAAAATGGGAGTGGGGCCAAGAACAGGATGAGGCTAGGAATTACGTAATAAAGCATTTAATAACTAAACCTCTGTTAACTATATTCGATCCGAATTTAATAACTGAATTGCACACTGATGCGAGTTCTTTGGGATACGGTGCCATCTTGATGCAAAAAGTGGACGGTCAAAGTAAGGTTGTAGCATATTTTAGCAAACGCACCTCCTCTACAGAATCAAGATATTGTTCCTATGATTTGGAAACTTTAGCGATTTATAACGCTCTTCAGCATTTTAGAGTGTATTTATTGGGTATCCATTTCACCATTGTAACGGATTGCAATGCCATTAAGCCAACTATGAACAAAAGGGATTTGTCACCTCGTGTCGCTAGATGGTGGACTTTTATGCAGGATTTTCAATTTGAAATAGTTTATAAAAAAGGAAAGTTTGTGGGTCATGTAGATTACCTCAGCCGCAATCCTAACAAACTTATGGTAATAGCTCCTTTAGTAGTTAACATTATTAATGATGAAAATAATCCACCATCCTGGTTAGAGGTTGCGCAACGAAATGATAACGAAACTCAATCTCTAATACATAAGGTACAGATTGGTGAAGTGGATTCCAATCAATACATTATAATCAACAATTTGTTGCATTATAAAACTTGTCCCGATGCTACGCCAAAATTATATATCCCCAGAGGTTACAGACTAAGTTTATTGCGTCTTTATCACGATGATAACTGTCATGTGGGATATGAAAAGACTCTAAATAAAATACGAGAAAATTTTTGGTTCCCTAGTATGGCAGCATTCACAAAGAAATACATTACACATTGTTTAATATGTACATCACGAAAAAGTCACTCCGGACCAAAACAAGGCCTATTACACCCAATCCAAAAATCAATTCCTTTCCACACATTGCATCTGGATTGTACCGGACCTTTTAGACAGTCAATTGAAGGGTTTAAATACATTTTGTTAATTATAGATGGTTTTACTAAATTTTGTATTCTAAGACCACTTAAGAGTTTAAATGGCCAGGAATTAGTCTTTAGTTTAAGAGAAAATCTTACGCTTTTTGGCACCCCGAGTCTTGTAATCACAGATAGAGGTACGAATTTTACCTCTAATCAAGTACAGTCTTTATTTCAAGAAATGCGAGTCGAACATCATATGATAGCCACCGGTACCCCACGTAGTAATGGGCAAGTAGAGAGATATGTAGCCACGGTAACAAATATGTTGTCTACAACCGTTAGTGATTTGCCAGAATGGCCAAACGTACTTTGGAAGGTACAACAGTCCCTTAACACAACTTTTCAAAAAAGCACTGGGTTTTCCCCAATTAGATTGTTAATAGGCAGAGAAGGGAATCTCCCTTCTATACAGGCACAACTAGCTGATGTTGTAGATGCGTCAACACAACCAATTATTAATATGCAAGCTGATCGTGAATTAGCTCAACAACGTCTCGCGGCCGTTGCAAATAAATATAAAGAGCGTTTTGATACTACCCGACGAACCAACAAAACTTATAATCTTGGAGACATGGTTTACATTAGTCAAGAACATAGACGCCATGAAAAGTTAGGTCCTAAATTCAAAGGCCCATACGAAATAATTGAAATACTACCAAATGATAGATTCTCTTTAAGAGGTCACGGTAACCTAAGAAATATTACTGTCGCTAAGGAAAAAATACGGTTTTGGCCTGGTGAATGGATTGAGCAAAATGCCTCTTTTGAAGAATCTTTGTAAATAAAATATGTCTATTTATCAGTGGTAGACCGTGATAGATTAGGTTCTTACCTTAGTTAGTTCATAATTATTATTACTGTACCTATTAATATTTTCTTTTTGTCATGGACTATGTTACATTTAGGTAAATCTTAATTACTTTATTTCTTAATATTTTCTGTATGTGATTTTCAAAGCAAATATTTTTGATTGTTGTTTATACAAAATGTTTAAATCAAAGAATATTATTTGTCATATAAGTTATCGTTTATATATATAAATGTTTATCTTAATGTGTTTATTGCATTACAATCTGGCAAAATAGATGATTGGTAAATACAAAAGTGTTGATTGAATCATTTGTTTCTTTATTTATTCTTTCTTTTTTTACCAACCTGTTAAGTTAAAAATAAACCAATTTGAAAAATGGTTAGTTACAATTAAAGTTCGCTTCTATTGTGAAATAAATCTTTGATTTTGCTGCTGGTCGGTCACTGGCCTAGTGTTAGTTTGGATCTCATGTACAGCAGCTGGGAGCCCTAACATGTCCGAGGTCAGGGGCTTTTGATAATTTACTGCTGGTTGGTCACTGACCTATTGTTAGTCTGGATCTCATGTACAGCAGGTGGGAGCCCTAACATGTCTAAGGTCAGGAGGCTTTTGATAATTTACTGCTGGTTGGTCAATGACCTATTGTTAGTCTGGATCTCATGTACAGCAGGTGGGAGCCCTAACATGTTAAAGGTCAAGGGCTATTGTTACAATAGAAATGTTCCGCTTGTTTCTCTTGATACTTGTACTTCGAGAGCGAAGCACAGTTCAGTATGGCCGTGATAGATTATTTTAAAATTAAGTACCGTTTTAGTGATTATTTTGCTCCATTTAAGTCTGAAAATTATATTCTTAATTTATACTTGTAATCTATGTACTAACAGAAACTTTAAGTAACCGTTTAAATACAAATATGATTCTTTGTTATAGTAATTTTTAAGAAAAATAATGAATATGTTGTATTTATTTATTCTATAGTAACCTAATTGGGTACAATTCTTTTAAATTGTATAATTTTATTTATCTTGTTACACTGTTTTTAAAAATAGAGTATTTGGATGTTTATTTGACATCATTGTTGAGTCATGTCGTCACGAGACCACCCCACCTTGTTTACAAGAACCGATGTTATAAAAGAGAGAACGGACGGTGGGAGGTCAGTTGCTATTTGGCTTTCGAGCTGTGCGGACCTCGACTAAAGACAAGTTGTGGTGGATCAAGTGATCAAATAGTGAGCTGAAAGGAGTCTTTGTTGGAAAACAAATAAAGTTAAGTAAACACCTTATTAATTACTAACTGTATTTATTGTAATATTATTACTTTGAATTTGAGTAAACTATTTTCATAATTATGTTGGTATTATTTAGACCATTGTCCTTTTGTTCCTATGGACCAATATAGCTTAAAATTTACCCTCATTATGCTTTTATTTTTTTAATGGCTACCCTTCTCGGGGAAATAACTACCTACCTACCTTAGTTTTTAATGTCAAATGAATTAAATTACATAATTGCAAATATATAATAATCCTAGACTAGTATTATATTGATATAAATACTTATATCACATAATCCATAAATATAACTATAGTAAAATATAACCCAGAATATTAGTTTAAAAAAAAATATAATAACGAAATTATTACAAGATTTATATTAAGAGACACTTACACCTACTAAAATATCTAAAGTTATTACACTCATATGCGTTCGTCGGTGTCGGACATTCCCGAAGGTACACTTTACCAGCGCCGCCGCGTCGTCTTGTGTCATGCTAGCCGCAGACATCGTCGTGTTACTGACAATTGCTTCACCGTAGATTTTAGTTCCCTCTCATTGTATCAGATCGGGGTTCGGTCTTCGTCGCCATACTAGAAGTCTCGCTGGATTTTGTGTGGATAGTCACGACGTCATCCGAGTGCATATTATCAAGGATTTTTTTTTTCAAATTGGTTAATGTTAGTTATATCAAGTTGTTTGCACAACTGTGCTTGCTGTATCTGATACTATTCGTCTCTCAGATTTTCGTCCTTTATGTTTGCGTTTTTGACGTGGTTTCATCGTGGTTTTGTAAATCTAACTTCATTGACTCCTCGCATTTTCGGATCTTGGCCGCATTCTCATCAAGTTTATCCGAGTAGAGTTGCAGGGTACATTGTAGCTCTTCTCTTATAACTTGCTTCACTTCGTTGCGCAGGTCCCGTAATATTTGTTGTGCTATGTCGTCAGCATCAACACCAGTGTGTGTGGTAGCAACATCGCATCTTTCACCTTCATAATCTGCTGGACACTGGCAGACCGGCTTGTCATCCTCATTCAGGGAACAGTCACCGTTGTTTAGACAGTGCTCATGGCATACATTAACTTCGCACCGTTCCCCAGAGAAGCCGGCATTACATCTGAAGTAATGAAGATAAATTATTAAAACAACTACATTTGAGACTATTTGTTACACGTAAATGAGGTGTGTCCACTGCGCAATGTTTTGAACGCTCTAAAAATTTAACTTAGACAACATTGTCATCGGTGAAGGAAAGAGTGTGAGCGAACTTGGACTTCAAATTAAGAATACGCTTTGAGCTTGCTCCAGCCGGTAGATATTAAGTAAAATATTCATTTTCTATGCAGCGAATACGGTAGGATGGCCAACAAAATACCTGCAAGTACGTTGTCCCTCAGTACTGATACTACAGTTCCCTTCCAAACAATATCCCTTGCAAATGGAAACGTCGCATCTTTCACCCTCATAATCCGCAGTGCAATTGCAAACTGACTTTCCCGCCTCATTCACGGAACAGACTCCGTTGTTTAAGCAGTACATATAGCACGCGTTAACTTCGCATCTTTCTCCGGAGTAACCAGCTTCACAACTGAAATAATGAAGATAAGAAACAGCGTTACTCGATGAACAAGGAAACCAACAAATATTTGTGACTGTAGTAACAGGCGAACGAGGTGCGCGACCGGTACGCTGCGATTGTATAATATGATAAAGATATAATTTCTGTGCAACACTGACTTAGTATAATGGGTAACTTTTATTTACAGCTAATATTTCAGGGGAAGCAAGTTCTCATGAAAAGGAATAATTTATTTCCTAGTGTTAACTGCACTAGTCCACATTGAGATGAACATGTTTTATTTATTTAGGCTTCTCAACAATGAGTACACTAATACTTCTTTATTTGTCTATTGCTAACTTAAGTCTAAGCGCCTCATCACTTACAGAGAAGCACAGCATACACTGCATCATGCTCAGATAATAAATAACATAATTAATTTATTAATTAAAAGTAGTTGTATATAGTTTGAAAAAATACATAAAGCTAAATTTACAACGAATTAAAATTAGCTAACACAGGTAAATTAAATTACAATTATTAATTTTGAATTGACTAAATTAAATTTGAATTGAATAAATTAAATTGGAATTGAATAAATTAAATTTTAATTGTATAAATTACAGTTGAATTCAATTAACTAAGTAATTTCGTTTTTTTTTTTAATATAAAGTTAGGTAAATATTTACCAAGTCATAATAACAAGTAGTAGCCAAGTAAATCCAATGCAGTAATGTCCAAGGATTATTGTATTTTTAACTCGAAGTCTTAGGCGGTTCTTTGCGTTTAATCTTTTGATGAGCTGTCTAGAGAACCAGTACGGATATTTAGTATATTTTATTGGTACTTGTGGAACGTAGCTACTAATTAACCCATACAATCTATACTTCTATACTAATAATATAAAGAGGTAAAGTTTGTGAGGTGGTAGGGGCTAATCTCTGGATCTACTGAACCGATTTTGAAAATTCTTTTACCTATAGTAAGCTACGTTATTTCTGAGTGTCATAGGCTGTATATTAACTCGCGAAATTAAAAGATTTTTTGTGGTAGTAGGATTTGCAAAGTAAGTCGGAGAAAAAACGGTCGGACGAAAACGTTTCTTACGAACGTTGCCTTAACGATGAGAGATATGTGATTGAGTTCTAGAGAAAAGTTGTAGAACTTAATAAAGCGTACAAAAAAGTCAGCGACAGCATATGTATGTTACTTACTTTTATATTTAAGTCACAAAAAGTAGTTTTTATGTCAAAAAAAAAATTAAATCGTTAGGTCATGTTTATTGGACATATTATCAACAATTATGAATTCATATCAAAATATGTAAATTTATCGTCTCAAGTATTAAAAACAAAATACTTTTTTCTTTTACTGCATATAATTTGGACTAATGGTTAAGGAGATAATACAATATATAGGTTTGAACCGCGACCGTGTCGTTATCTATTTATTGAGTGATGTTTTTATTAGACGGATTTTTTCGTATACAACACGTCAGTCTATATACACTTCAATACTAATAATAGTATTGTAAATAGGTTAAGTTTGTGACTCTGTGGTTTTGTGAGGTTGTAGGGGTTAATCTCTGGATCTACTGAACCAATTTCGAAAATTCTTTTACCAATAGAAAGCCTCGTTATCTGTGAGTGTCATAGGCCATATATTAACCTGAAAAATATCGCCCGACGAAGTGCGCACAGGTCAGCTAGTCTACACTAATATTATAAAGAGGAAAGATTTGTTTGTTTGTTTGAAATGAATAGGCTCCGAAACTACTGGACCGATTTGAAAAATTCTTTAAGCAATGGATAGCTACATTATCAGGGATTAACATAGGCTATATTTTATACCCGTGCTCCTACGTGAACGGGAACTACGCGGGTAAAACCGCGTGACGTCCACTAGTATATTATAAAAACATCTACCATCTGATCTAGAGTCATGCAGGGATCAAGCTCTGATGGCCAATTGACCTGCTCCAGTGCTGCATTACCTGCCACGTAATCTGCCTTAAAATAGTTTAACTTAGTAATTCTATTATTACAATTTATTGGCTTTATTAAACGGGTATATGAGAGCTTACACAGTATAGATTGATAGTGCACATCTATTTTAGAAAGTACATCTACTGGTGCACTTACTATAACAAGATCTAAGTTGGTTAGGACTAAATCAAGAATTCTGTTATTTTGATTACAAAAATAATTACATTTTCTTAAGTTATTAAGCAAGACAAAATCCCAGAGAGTCTGTTCTAAGCCTGTGCAAGTATTTTGAGGAGCTCTTAACATATCGCCTCCCGTCCCAAGCCAGTTAATAGTTTTTATGCTCCAAGACATTGTTTGTGTTACCAATAAAGTGTTCCAATACTGTGCTGCTAGCTGTATCGGCGACGGCAAGTAAGCAGTACAAATATAAATTACCTACTTTAGATTTCTTAGCCCTTTTAATGTTAACTTAACACAGAGATCATCGCAAAAAGTTTCAAATTTGATCAATCTCTGAGATTCAAGTTTTGTAGATACAGCGATAAGAACGCTAGCACCATCGGTTTTATTATCCAAAATGTTATTGGAACTATCTCGCTTATAGATAACGTAACGCCCATCCATGATATCTGAGTCAAAGATGCCATCCAGTAGCCAGGTTTCGGTAAACATTATAACATAGTATGAACAGCATGCAACTTGTTGGTAAATGTCCTTCGCTTTGTCCTAATCCTCCTTACATTCTGGTAATACATTTTTAACTGATCTATTTTAAATCCTTAACAATCTTACACCTTATCCTACACATTTAATTGCTTATTGTAATCTGTCCAACGAGCCGGTATCCCTGATATATTTATAGTCTGCCCCATTATGTTTTCTAACAAAAATCTTACCGCCACGGACCCACACATGCTTGTTGCTCTAACTCTTTGCTTTTATCCTGGTCGTGGCATGCAGCGCCTTGTTTGCTGGTAATAAATGTTCTACTATATAGACATTTTCCTTTTTACCGCCAATCCCAAGAAGAGTGGTATTGAGCTTCTCTTTAGAAGTTTTATTTTTGTTAAACTTGATAGAAGCCACCAGAAAGTGGTCACGAAACCGTGAACTGCTGAATTGAATAACGATAGACTTCAGGCGGTTACTAGTTGGGTTTGCTTTGCAATTCTTGTAACATGATGTATGTTATTCACAGTTCAGTCGCGAGATATCACCTTACTAATATTCAAAACAGTCGATACAAGATTTTCATTGTTGTACTCTGACAGACATTGAATTTCCACATTCGTACAGCGCACTTGTTGTTCCATCTGAGTCAGCCTCACACCTAGGTCATTGACAATAGTTTTGAGCTGTTCGTTTTCCTTAGATCACTAACGACTTTGGTGAATAAGGAAAACTCAGTCTTCATTTCCATTGATGTACTAAGCCCTTCCAATATATCCGTGATCGCCGTCAACTGCGCGTTAACATAGTTTGCCAATGTTTGGTTGAGGTGTCGCATAAAATTGTTTATCTGTTTTTTTATAACACGAGAAACGTTGCCAGACGTAACAGGAGCTTCATCGCTGAGGATAGGTTACCGAAGACTCTTTCTATCTATGCGTTACATTAGGATCACTTGCCTGACTATTGCGCACTGGGGTATTATCTGCGTTTCGGTTCTTAGGCTTGCAAATTGAACATATCCAATTATACACTACTCATCAGAAAAACCAAAACACCTTGCAAGTTTATGTTTAGTAAGGATTATCAGAAAAAGATGTAAATTTAGGAATACATGTCAAATGTGTTTAAAAGTGAATAATATGAGGTTTTCAAATCCTAATGTTAATGTTCTAAATTTAAATTAAATTTTCATAGGTTTCTTATTTTGTTTAACAAGTCATTTTTACCCTGTATGGAGTATGAAGGAAATTGATAAAACAACACACGTAAATGAAAAAAAAAAGCTAAGAAACGTTTATTTAAAAACTTGTATTCCCTCCGCGAGCTCTTATTACTGCTTCCATACGGTTCTTCATCATCGGATGAGAGTCACGATCAAATGTTGTGGCATTCCATTCCATTCCTGGCTAAGTGTTTCTGGGGCAGGATCTCTTGCACGAATTCGTCTCTTTGATTCATCCCATAGATGTTCAATCGATATCATGTCCGAGCTTCTTGCTGGCCATTCCATAATGGAGATACCGACTTCGGTAACATAACCTGGTGCGACGCTTGCGGTGTAAGCCCTAGCATTGTCGTGCATGAATATGAAACCGTTGCCAATAAAATGTGCATAGGGCATCACGTGAGGCTCGAGACACTGTTCGATGTACCGATGACTGTTTAGTGCAGGCAGACGTGGCCCAGACACAAAGACAAGCTCTGTCTTGCCGTCAGCGCTGATTTCTCCCCAAACCGTCCACGAACTGCCACCATAGCTGACCTTTTCTTCAATGCAGCATTGTGCAAAGCGTTCTCCATCTCTTCTGAAGATCTTGTTCCTTCCGTCGTTACCATACAGCATAATTTTACACTCACCAGAAAAGAGGACTTTGTTCCACTGGAGGTATGACCAATTTAGGTGCTCACGTGCATAGTTAAGGCGCGCTCTTCGATGGTTTGCAGTTAATTTCGGCCCATTTGCTGGCTTTTGCGGAACCAGTCCACGTTCCTTCAACCTTCTTCTAATTGTAGAGTCACTTACAGCCACCCTACGTACAACATGAAGCTGCTGCTGCAGTTGATTGCTGTTACAATAAATTGATCATCTCGCTCAGAAATGACCCGATTCCTGCCAGATCCTGAACGGCGCGTGAACAAACCAGTCTCCCGATAGCGTTTGTAGACTCTATGAACAGACGACAGGCTTAGATGCAATCTTTCAGCCACAACACGCTGATTAAGTCCAGAATCCAGCAATGCCACCACTTGGGCGACTTCTGCAGGCGAAGTATCCATATTTTTTAGAAAAAAAAAAACTTTTTCAGACGTCCCAAAGTCACAGTAAATAAATAAAGAACAAAAAGTTTGAAGATAAGCGCTAATTTTTTAGTTTTCAAAGGTGAAATGTACTCCAACTTAAACACACATTTGTCACAAAACAGTGAATCATTTCATTTATAGAATCAACAAATGAAATTCTAATTTTGAATTTAAAATTTTCGCTTGTCACTGTAATGGCCAAACTGGCCAGCTATACAATCATGTGATTTTTTTCATGAAATGAAAACTCTTTTGTGTTAAATTAGGACAGAAATCATAAAAACGGAAGTGTTTAGATTTTTCTGATGACAAGTGTATAATTCTTTTTTTTTTTTACTATTTATAGGCTCGCGTTTGACCACTATCTCACCTGATGGTAAGCGATGATGTGGTCGAAGATGGAGCACGCTTGCCTAGAAGTAACCTATTCACTCTTTACTTAAATACTCCCAGGTTATAGCTATCAGGAAACACAGACTCCGGCAGGGAATTCCACTCCTTAGCTGCACGCACTATGAATGTGTTCCCAAAACGTTTTGTGCGCGTGGGTGGGATGTCCACCAAGCAGTTATTTGCAAGTCACAACCCAGCTGCATGAGGCAGGAATAGTGGTAGGATTTCTGGCATGATCAGTACTTAATTACAGCACCTCCCTCAGCTATGACTTCTGAGCAACAGTTACAATTCATAATGCTACTAATTGTTTTAGAGTCACACAAAGTTAAATTATCAATAATTCTTGGCACACTAATAAAATAATAAAGGCCCACACTTGCCAACGCACTTTCGATACGTAAGTCGGCGAGAAGAACGTCCTAAGCGCTGTAGATGGCGTGTCACTTGTGCGTTGCGCTCATTAAGTTGGTTCTCACAGATTATTTAAATGAATGTCGGTATAATAAAATCACTGGTTGATTGATTTTAGTCACTGCTTTTTTACTATGAGTATTTATCACGAAATAAATAAAGTTGCACATATATTATAGTTGATGCTATTAAACTTTACAAGAATCAGAACACGGCACTACTAGTTTTATTAAGGCGGAACAAATTAATGCAGGTATAACTCGCGCACCGTATGATCTACTTACCTGCATTTAGGATGTCCCTCAGCACTGACACTGCAATTTCCTTGGAAGCAGTAGTTGTGACATATTGAACCGTCGCGTTCCTCCACATCCAGTATTAGACTCTTAAGAGCTTCACAGGACTTGTTTCCCAAGGTTTGTTCCTCAATTGTATAGTTGGCTGCTGTAAGTTGACACCACTCACAGTGTGTGCTAGACTGTGAATAAACAACTGGTGCTACACCGTTTTGTTGATTTTTTGGTAAATGCAAAATGACGTTATAATCGCTGCTCCTCCAGTAAATTAAATCTTTAGATACGGCTAAAGCACTTGCATAAGATTCTCTTCCTATTAAATAAAATGTTTTTCTGTTTTTTCCATTCAAGTCGGCACTTTCAATAGAATGATTATAAACTTGAATTTCCTCAATCCAGTACATTTTCTTCGTTTGTTGGTCAATGACCAAACCCCGTCGCCCGTAATAATGACCGTACATTACACTTTTTCTCTCGGAGCCATCAAACGCAGCCCGCTCTATCTTACCTACTGTGATCCAGTAAATATACCTGTAATTTTATAATAACTGTAAATATTAACAAAGTTTAATATGAATTCGACTGAGTTGGAAATCTATAGGGAATTTTTATATCAGTAACGTACCCTTTACAGCTGTCTACAGCTATAGCTTTGCAGAAGTAATCCAACGTAACTATAAGATTTCCGTCAGCTGCTTCGTTAGATGATGGAGGTTTTAATGACAACGAGTATATTTTCTTGTCTTCAGTCCAAAAGAGTATTTGTCTGACAGGGTCGTAGGCGAGACTTGTGTAATAACGAAGACTTGTTTGTCTCTTTACTAAAGTTTGCATTGTCCTCGTTGTTAGGTCAAAGCTGTATATGGAAAGCTCTACGTCGTCATAATTGACAAACAGCACCCTGAAGTGAACTGGATCGTACGTGACAGAAGTGATATAATTAGCCGACGGAATATGTTCTGTGTGCGTAACTGTTCCGTTGTAAAAGAATTCTAATCGTTTCTCATTGCCCACGACGATATCTGAAACATTAAAATAACATCTTCTAATCCAATTGCAAACACAAATTATTACTTATAAGAGTAACATAGTGTTACAATTGGCGATTATATCGTGACTAAGGGCGAATGTATGGATACGTAGTTTACAAATGGTGTAAAATGATGGACACTGTTGGGGACCTATATAAGGACTAACTCAAAAGCAGTGGACTAATTTACAAAGAATGTAATCGAGAATAGGTAATCCTTGAACAATTATACACGAAATTGGTAACTTATGGAAATGTGCGGGCGTGTCGTCATCCGAGATCGGAAGCGAAGTGGCCTGCCCGACGGCCCGTGCCGCGCACGCCGCACCTCTTGCCCCCGCGCCACCCGCCACCTTCCGTCTCACGACGGCAACCGAGTGATCGGAGACGCCCGAATATCCTTCCACGGTTGAAGTCTTCAAGTGAGTGGAAGTGGGCAGACATTGTTGTAAGCCCGCACCACCGTTCCTCTCTTCGTCTTCAGCTTCACTACCCGTGTGCGTGCGTGTTTGCTAGACTTTACTCACTGTACCGCCTACCTCTATACTGGTGACCCTCGATTCCTATACAAGGAATGTCAGCGCAGCCTTCGTGCAACTACTTCAGCGTGACGTCATCACCACTTCCACATCGTGACCTCAAGCTCTCGAGCAGCGAATCATACAGCCAGCCAGTACCCACGGCTTCTACGGGTATCCTGACTACTAGCATGCAACGTTTGCGCATTCCTGGTCAGTATCCTCAGCCTCTATCATTCTCCTCAGCGACCTTGGCAAGCACACTGCACCTTCGGCCAGTCACATGAAGAGCCATGAAGTACCGCTCCTGGTCTGACCCAAGCAGTCATGTCACTACGTCGTACAGCACCGCTTCGACTCACTGGAGCCAGCAGCAGCACCACTCCGACCAACCTTCCACTGGCCTGGCAAGCATCTCAAGATGCATGGACGACTCATTTACTATCGACCTCCGGTCCCCGGGGTGAAAGCATCTTGTCCGATAATGGTACAAACTTTATAGGTACTTGCAATGAACTACGTCAGTTTTTACAACACTCGAATCTCGTGCCTGAAGTTGCTCAGCAAGACATCAAATCTTTTGCGCCTCCATACTTCCCCCACTTCAACGGCATTGCTGAAGCCACCGTGAAATCCACAAAACATCACCTTCAGAGACTTTTAGCCTTAACGCACTACACATTTGAGGAGATGACCAAGGTCTTGACTCAAATAGAGGCCGTCTTAAATTCCCGTCCTCTTACCGAGAGGGGTTCACTAATCCTCTAGATTCTCCCGTCCTTACTCCAGGACACTTCATATTGGGCAACCTCTGATATCTGTTCCGCATCCACAGGTTACTGATCTCAACATTGGACGACTAGAGTGCTACCAAAGAGTGCACTACATAAGGCAACATTTTTGGAACCGAATTCAATTAGAATATGTTTCTCAGCTCCAGCAATAGACTAAATGGACGGCGTCAACAGGCCAACTTTCCGAGGGAGCACTGGTTCTCATTAAGGAGAAGGGCCAACCGCCCTTGGTGTGGCCACTGGGGCGTGTCATCAAGGTCTTCCCTGGCTGCGACGGGACCACACGGGTAGTGGAGCACAAGACGAAGAGAGGAACGGTGGTGCGGGCTTACAACAACCCGGGGAGGATGTTCGGGCGCCACCGAATACTCGGCAATCTTCGGCTGCCGTCGTGAGACCTCGGAAGGAAGCGGGCGGCAGCGAGAGGTGCGACGTGCGCGACACGGGCCGTCGAACCGCTTTGGCTTTGCTGACGATCTCTGACGACGACACGCGCGCACGCTTCCATACGTTTACCAATTTTGTGTATCATTGTACTTACCCATTTTGGATTACGTTCTTTGTAAATTACAGTCCACTGCTTTTGAGTTTAGTCCTTAGATAGGTCCCTAGCAAATGGTAATGGCAAACTTCGGCTGCCGTCGTGAAACATCAGAAGGCGGCGAGCGGCGGCCGAAGATTGACGAGTGGTCGGAGGCGCCCGAACAGGCACCAAAATTTCGTAATTGTGCATTTTCAGGATTCCGTACCTAATAGGTCACCTACCGAAACTTATTCCTAAATCTCCGCTATCCGTCCGTCCGTCTGTCTGTCAACGAGCTGTATCTCAAGAACCGTAATAGGTAAACAGTGGAAATTTCCACTGAGTGTGTACACCGGCCAAGTACGAGTCAGACTATCACATGACGGATTCCGTACTATAAATCGAAAAAAACACATTTCATGTAGGTATGCAGCTCGCATTTAATTTTTAATTTATTATTTTTTGTTATAGCGGCAATAGAAAAATACACGCACTGAAATTTTCAACTGTTTACCTATTACGGTTCTTGAGATACAGCCCGCTGACAGACAGACGGACGGAGAGATGGACTGACGGACGGATACCGAAGGCTAAGTAATAGGATTGCATTGGTTACCTTTTGGGTAAGGAACCCTAAAAATGCTGGAAATGGAATTTGAAAAATGATCAAATTACTGAAACGATTTATTACTTATACATATTTAGATTAGTTGAATGTTAAAAATAGCAATGTTGTCAAAAGTAGGCAAATTAAAAATTTTACGCAGAGTAGGAATACAAGAGTTAGTAAAAATTATAAAAAAGTTGCGAAAGTTGAGGATCGAAGCTACACCGAATCTTTCGAAAGGCAGACATTGTGCCGCCAATCTATAAATTCCAGCGACGATTCTACGGTACACGCTGTAACGTCATACTTTATAAAATCATACGTAATTACGTTTATCCATATAGCACACTTCCAGAAGTAAAATAAACGTAAAGCTCAACCTCAATCTTTTCATACTTCGCGCGCAATTCGCTGCAAGGTTAATGATCTCGAAATAATGTTAAAAAATAAAATGGCGCGTATTTTTCTTGTAGATACCGATATTGCGAAACATGGCATCTTGTGGCAACTTGTGAACAAAACATTGTCCGTGTTGTTTTCTTTGAATAAAATAGTCGCTAAAATTTCGGTTGACACACGTTGTTTTATAATTGGTTATGGGCCCAAAAATAGCCGATCTTAAAATGTTTAGGTTATTGACAACTTAATTCCTCGAAAGTGATTAAACTTCCGATCGCAAATCGTATCATTTGATTGTGACGAGTCGGCAGTGCTTTCTCCATAAACCGAAGGTATGTAAGTTAGTCATTGCATATTATATTTGCTTGAATAATAAAATGACGCTTCCCTGCCTGATTTAGAGACTAGCCATCGACGCGGGAGATATACCTAGCCCATGAGCGTGTGCAAAATACAGGTTGACCCTAAGGAATCATCATACTACCTCGAAACTCATACTAGAATGCCATAATGCTAGAACGCATCACGGTGACCAACCGCAACACTGAGACGCTGCAGTGGATAAAAGGACACAGCGGATCACTAGGAAATGACGCGGCTGAGATGAGCTGGCCAGGAGGGGATCTGATGCTGTGGCTGTTGGACCCGAACCCATAGTACCACTCCCCTTCGTCCAGCTGCGCATATGGCTACAAGAACACACCCACAAACAAGCGGAACGCTGGTGAGCCTTGGCACCAGGCTACAGGCAGTCCAGGGAGGCTATGCCATTCCTAAACAGGAAACTGACCAGACGCCTTTTGCGACTGGATAGGGGTAGCCTGCGAATGGTGGCGGGGACTATCACCGGGCACTGCTCATTGAACAAACACTTACACACGATAAGTATTACGGACAGTCCTTTATGCAGAGCATGCATGGGTGAGGAGGAAACGGTATCGCACGTACTTCTTGAGTGCACCGAAATACGGAGTCAAACAATAGGGACACAGAACTCGCTTACAGATGTTCTGAACACACCAGGAAAGCTGATCTGTTTCTGGAAGGAGTAACGGCCGCCATGGCTCATGCACAATGGTCCAAGATCAGGACTAAGTGCGGAAACCAAATCCTAATAGATAGATAGACACAGGTTGTTCCATCATTGTCATAGTGCGACGACCACTCGTCAAGACCGGAGAGAGATCAGCAGCGACGGCCTAACGTGCTCTCCGAGGCATTGGTTTATTCTAGTAGAGTATTATAGAGAGTAGTAGAGAAATTGGTGGAAAACCCCAATAACCACATTGCCCGACCTGGGAATCAAACCCGAAACGCGATGCTCAGCATTCACAACGGCGCAACCAACGGGGCAGTATAATGGTCATAGCACACTATAACAGCACCGCTCCAACCCAGCAATAGTATTTTGGGACCACAAATAAATTAAACGAAGATATGTCTTGAGAAAGTACGGTCAACCAAAATTTTTGAAGTAATAAAAATATAACTACATATTTGTAACCACAAAATTGCACATCAAACAAATCAACTTTTTATGAAACTTCAACAACAAACTTAAAAAATTGCCTGTCTTAATTAGCAGTGGTAATAATCATTACAATTATTAAATTACATAACTATTATTATTTAAAAGTAGTTTCAGGGCGACTTTGATCGTTCTTTCCCTGTACTCTTCAAATAATATTACCCTTTATTTTTACCGGCACTGATTCATGCAATTGTTGATCAAAATATTATAATTATTAAACGTATGCCTATATTATAGTAAAAAAAAACATCTTTATTATTTACTGTACTTTAACCTCATTTTCTTGTGGTCCCAAAGTACTACTCTTAAATAACATAGGTGTAGTCCGGGACCGCGGTACCGGTCCCGAACGTCGTCCCGATTTTGAAAAAAATAAAAAAGCGACAGGGGACTACGCCACAAAGGTTATATCCCCTTTACTATCCTACTACGGCGAAGCAAAAGGAGGGTTGCACCTGTGTATGAAAGTATAAGTAAACCTGTTCCATCATAACTTCTGCACTGCTAATTATAATTGGACATATGATATACGTTATGGCTGGAAGCGTCTAGCTCATCCGCTGGCTATGTGACGTCACATTAAATTCAATATGGCGCCTTCCAGAGGACATAAACCCTTTTACGTAAGAAAACTGGCCAAGTGCGAGTCGGACTCGCGTGCGAAGGGTTCCAAACGAATTTAATTTTTTTAACATGTTATTTTAACATAGGACTTCTTATAGTTAGTTTTCCTGTAATTTTTAGGTATAGAACTATTATCTGCATTTTTTTTTCAAAATTTCAAGCTCAGTAGTTTCGGAAATAAGGGGGGATGGTCATTTTTGATCTAATTTCTTGAATAACTTCTAAAATGTTGACTTTAAAATTATGAAAAAAGTTAATTAACTCTCTCACAGTAAGCCTTTTCATTCGATATGTCACACGACACAGTTTGAAAAACTTTTTTTTTAATTTCCTAGTTTGACCCCCAAAAGGGACCCCATACTAAAAATTTATTTGTTTAAGTAACGCGTCCGTATTTGGGTCACAGAAGTCAAATCAAATCAAATCAAATCAAATCGTATATTTCAAATAAACCATTTACAGGCACTTTTGAATTGTCAAGGTCGGTCAGTCCAAAAAGATGAAGCTATTTGCACGTTCCAAAGCGTAGATCTCTATGGAGAAGAACGTGCAAGAAACTCCACGGACACTCTTTTAAAAATAATAAATTGTTACAAAGTTTTGTTTACATCAAGTTAAAATTATACAAACATGTGAGAACGATGTAAAAGACGAACAGGATAAAAGCGTCCGGGAAAAAAGGAACAATTCAAAGAAATATTTAAAATAAACCATGGCAAATGAGAAATGACCAGTCCCAACTGACAGCGTCCGTTCACGAACATGACGCATGCGCTAGCACCATTCGGCTCAACCATTTTGAAGGGAGCCAAATGATCCAACGCATACGCCACCATCAGCAAGACTTTTGAGTGAGCATGACACTCCCAACCGCCAGGGTACATTCAAGTCAAAAACAAACCTAAAACTGATAGCTATAGCTTAAGTTTAAGGTACACAGAACTCACACATGTGCCGTTAAAATGATTGAAATTATACATTGCTAAATAAATTGAGTCTATGCAATGCAAATATTGTTTTTTACAATCTTCAGCCGGTCCAACAATGTTTCCAAATGCTAACAGATTATTTTGTGCGCCCTAGTGGCTGTGGAGCAGGAACAGCATTCAGCCAAGCATTTTTATCTTCAATATAATCCCCCAACTTATAATATGCTTGCCTGCATAGTGTGCGTTTAATACAAGATTTAAATTTTGTCTCATTTAGTTCTAATATATGGGGAGGTATCTTATTATAACATTTTAAACAGTACCCCATAAAAGATGAGGCAACTTTAGCCAGTCTGAAACCTGGTTGAACTAATTGATCCCTATTTCTAGTACCATAATTATGTCTGTCGCCTCTTTTACTAAAAAGATGTAAATTCTTTCTGACATACATGATATTTTCGTAAATGTATTGACAAGGTACCGTCATGATGTTAATATTCTTAAACAGTTCCCTTAGAGAATCGCGCCGGCGGAGATTGTATATCGCTTTGATGGCTCTTTTCTGCAGAATAAAAATAGACTCAATGTCTGCAGCCCTTCCCCATAGTAAAATACCGTAAGACATGATACTGTGAAAGTAACTAAAATAGACCAGTCTTGCGGTATCGACATCCGTTAATTGGCGGATTTTCCTAACAGCATAAGCTGCTGAACTTAGCCGTCCAGAAAGAGATGTTATATTAGGGCCCCATTGTAGCCTTGGGTCAAGCGTAATTCCCAGGACCCCAGAAACCGTTTTATCGACAAATTCTAGTTTTTCCCTGTTCAATACTATGTCACAATCACTGCTTTAGATTTCTATATGTCTGTATATATGAGAAAGTCTATATGTATACCAAATTTCAACAGAATTGGTCCAGTAGATCCGGAGAAAACTGACAGACGGACAGACAGACACCCGAGTGATCCTATAAGGATTCCGTTTTTTATTCGGAACCCTAAAAAAGATTCAGAATTTAATAAAGAACTACTCTGGTTTTATGTAGCTTCAGCACAGCAGATATACGTGTGTTCAGAGCACATCCTGACACTATGCGCACATTTTCTAACTGAGAAATTAAGTAAGGTCTGACGGATGTGGGATCTTTAGAATGTATTGTTTTGTTACGGTAGGTGGCATACGACCACGGCTATCCTCTGAATATCGTTATAAATATTATAACTATACAGATATTATAGTTGTTTAAACATTACAGGAAAATTTATATTTATTTTATTTTATTTTATTAATTTTAGGAAAACTTACAGCTAATACAAAACAATATAAAGTAACAATATGTAAAAAAAATGGCCATTTACAAGTTTTCACATATATGTTGACTTAATAATAAAAACAATTTCACGAAAACAGCTAGCACGCTAGTAAATTCGTTCAACGCTCAAAAAAGAAAAACAAGGAATAACTCAAAAGGGTGATCAAGCACCAAAGAAACGATCAGTCAAACTTTTTTTAACTTTTTTAACACTGCTGGTAAACAAATCAAGCTCGACATCCTGACACACCATATTAAACGTACGACAAGCTTTTATCAAGTACGAGTTCTTTCTGTAGTTTGTTTTAACTTGAGGAACATGAAGGAGACGCGATCTACGAAGAAATGCACACGGTACACGAAGTCCGATCCTGCTCACCAGCTCAGGGACATCAGTAGATCCGTTCATAATATTAAATAAAAATGCAAGATCTGCAATTCTCCTTCGCTCATGTAAAGGCAGAAAATGGAATTTTTTACATCGACTCATGTAATTAGGAAGAAAGGTCTTTGAGCGATATTGGGTGTACTTTAAAAATCTCTTTTGTATGCTTTCGATGCGATTTATGTAAAAATTATAGTTAGGATTCCAAATTTGCCATCAATAAGCCAAGTTTCTGTCATACACATGACATCAAACGAACTAATACAAACATTCCTATATAAAACAGATGTTTTTGTCCGTAGCCCCCGAACGTTTTGATAAAATATACTAAGAGGTGCCATGATAATTCATGGATTCATATATGAAGTTTATATTAATAACATGATGGATAAGGAACCCCTTGCGCGCCCGTCCAACTCGCACTTGGCCGGTTTTCTTCATTAAAATTTCCTAATGTTTTTGGTTAAGTATGTATTCGTTTGTATTAATAATTCAGACATGAAAATCAAAATAAAATTACAAACAATGATTCACAGCTCTTCAACTCACCTCACTCTCTACGTCGGTTAAAAAGCATATTAATATTTGTAAATCGCTAGTACATACGAACCTACATGTTATCTCTTAATCATCTTTGGTTGATATATATAGCGGTATGCCACGCCGCGTGCCTCAATGATCGCGTTTGAATTCACCACTAGAGGCGCTAGTATTGCTTGAGGTCGCCGTAATGGCAAATTTCACTGTTAGTTTATTCACTTATTTGTTTCGATTTTTGTGATTATTTTACAAAAACAGCCTGACTATAGCAGAAGTTACGTTTCTACCGACCACACCATTGAATTTATTTTTTAGTTGGAAATATGTAAATTATCTCCTTCTTTTTTCCATTGTAATAAGACCTCGTAACACTGCGACACTATTTATGTTGAATTAAATAGCACGTTTATGGCATCATACATATTTTTTCTTCTAAATTTGTTCACATGCGCGTTATAACAACTACAATACCATGATTAAGGACCATACACGACAGTGGCGCCAACTGGTGGGTACAAAAACGGTAGCCCCATTACAGTGATGGTTCTAATTGAGGCACGCGGCGTGGCATACTGAAAAGTGATAGAGAAAAGCTATGAAAACATAACAGACACACAAGTGGTCCTACAAGCGCTCCGTTTTCATGGACAAACCCGAAAGTAATCAAATCGGTTGGTTCTGTCGAGTGCGTTGTTTGCATGTCACTAGCAGATAAGTAAGTCGATGGAACTTTAGAAGGTTCCAGCAGAAATAAATACGTATTTCATATAAAGATTACTCGAACGAAAACAGAAAAAAACTCCCATTGAAGCCAGTAGAAAACGCAGTGTAGTATTAATTATTTCACAAGTATAAGTGTTTTATTTGGACTCTGAAGAGTAGCATCGTGCGTGGTATCCCTCGGTGCTACAGTTCTATACAAGCGATCTGGCCGGACAAACACGTAATAGGTTATAATATTCTTTTATGAAGAAGTTTTATTGTGGTCGTATGATGGAAACCGTTAAGTGCAATTAATTTAGAAACGAAAACAGGAAAAAATGACAGTTAACAATATTACAAGGCTCCAGTACTTACCCCAGGGAAAGGAGTGCGCCAACATTACGAACAGCGGTAACAACGCCAGCACACGAGTTATATTCATCTTGTTCACTAGACTTTGCTTTTTCTGCAGATAGAAATGGCACGACTACTTCTTGTGTTATGCAAAACTCTTTTGCGATCGTGAATTTATTCACAGCATTTAATCAGTCATGTTGATAACCTGAGAGGTCCGCTGATACGACAGTGGACCGACTTATGCAAACAGGAACCAATCTACACACATACCAGAATGGAGACGCTTTTGCCTGAACGAAATATTTTCATCATTACAAATTTACCAACCCACATAACATCAGTTATTCAATAAACTAATACGAACGATGCTCCAGAGTAACCAGACAATCTAAAACATCTACGAAATTGAATCTTTTCATAAAGAGCCACAAAGTCCCTTGAGTTTTTTTGTCAATTGTATAGGTAGAACCATACGGGATATTTCTTGATTGTTTTAGGTGTAAGTCTTCCGTAAAGTTTAAATAAATACAAATGAGATCAAATGGGATAATCTTTTTTTTTACTATTGATAGGCATACGTTTGATGGTAAGCGATGATGTGGTCGAAGATGGAACCGTCTTGCGTAGGAGTAACCTATTCACTCTTGACTTAAAGACTAAAAGGTTGTAGCTATCAGAAAACACAGACTCTGGCAGAGAATTCCACTCCTTAGCCGCATGCAAAATGATAATCTTTTTTTAATACTTATTTTTCTTAACATTTAAATTTTTTGGCATCTACTTTGAATCTGTGGTGGTAATAAACTCCTTGATTAAATTATTTATCCAAATCGGTGATTAGGTACTGTTTTTAACATTATTTTTTTCTAGCTTTACTTTTTCATTAAATTTTGAAAAAGAAACATTTTGTGAAACTATTTTGCGATGGTATAAGAATATGGCAATTTTTATCTAAACTAAATCGTAAGTAAGAAGAATGCCCCTTATACCTATACTTAATTGACCTTATCCGGACAAAATCCGACTTACCTATCCTAATTCCATTGACCCTTGAAGTATAGAAAAGTATTTCTGTACTTAATGGGTATTATTCATTGCAGTTGGTAGCAAATGGTCTGGTGACAGAGATCCCATAAAGCTAAATAGTGGATCTCTTAATCGGCTACTCTTAAGTAAGAGTGGATGAAAAAAAGTTTATCTATACTTCGTCTGAAGAAACAATAATTAAGGTATTAGCCAATGACATCAAATAAAATAATATTTTCGTGTTCTACTTCAGGTGACAAAAAAATTACGATAGGTCTTAATTTTGTCGGATTATAGGTGAGACGTATTTTTCAGTAAAATAATGAAAGAAATACGTCGTTTTTTTTTTCATTTTAAAATTAAGCCAAGGTAATAAACAAGGAATCAACTCACACACATACATAGTTTTGCATAAAGGATCCATTGATTTTTTGTTTTAATTATTACCATTTAATGTTAAATTTATAATGTTAGTATCAGTATTTATTAAAATAACAAACTATATGTACACTAAAAATAGAAACTAAAACTCTTAACGTCGACTAGAAGTGAGCCCAAAAGACTGGCGGTGTTGCCACGTTGTATTGCAATGCTTATCCTCTGTCCGAGGTAAAAGCCAGCCCTTGGGTCACGCGAAGTGTCAACTATACTATGAATTTTAATTCGATTCCAGATTTGACATTAGCTACTGTCATTTTGTGAAATAATGATACCACATATAATAGTGTAGTGATGAACACAAAAATCGATAAACAATCAGTGTGTGTGCCATCAGTGTGCTAATTAAAGACTAAATTATTGATTTTTATTTAAATAAATACATAATTATTCATAATAATTATTTATTAATTAGTAATCGCTGCTCTATTTTATAAAAAGTTAATATTTTTGTTTTTATATTAAAAACAAAACTTATAATAAAAGAGCCTAGATAGTTTTCAGTATTGGCAACCCGTGCGCGCTCGTGCAGCTATCGCCATTTTGTTTATCGTGTCATTCGGCTTCATTCTCCCAGTCTGACTGCACGAATATCTTATTTCATTGCGAATCGATATTTTGTTGGGTTTTTGTTAAAGTGTTGTTACGTTGTGTTTGTTGTTACGTTTATAGTTTTTTGTGAACTTTTTTTTCCATCAAAATGGATCCTCAGCCAAGTACATCACAAAAAGACGTGGATGTTTTCTTGTCCCCAAGAAAAAAACGTCCACGAAAAGCTTTCACTGTTACTGAAAAAGTAATGATCCGCAACGCCTACAAATACGTGAAAAATGAAATTTCTGCGCAATTGGAGGCCTTTGAAGTTTTGGAAGAAAATGAATATATGAGCAAAGTTGCTGACATATTGGGAATAACCTCACGCTCTGTATGTAACGTTTTGAAGGAACTAAATAAAGGTGCGCCGCCAACTCCTCCTAAAAATACTGGACCAAAGCGAAGTTTCAAAGATAAAATTGATGAATTTACATTCTCTGCAATACGAAGAATTGTTCATCAGTTCTTTTACCAAAATGAACCTCCAACCATTGCAAAGGTTAGTCAATCAGTCAGACAGTATTATTTTATACCTACATCTTTTATATATAAGTAATGATTCCAAGCTATTATAAAACTTACTATTTTAGATTTTACAAGTGATGAAAGATGATTCAGAAATGCCCAAGATTTCCAAAGACACCCTCAGAAAAATTTTGAAGCATCTTAATTTTAAATTTGTTGCACGGTCACGCAAGAGCACACTTATTGATCGAAATGATATAATAACATGGCGCCAGCGTTACTTGCGATCTACATGTCAGTTTCGACGAGAAGGGAGACATATATATTATCAAGATGAAACTTGGGTTAACGCAGGTAATTAGCCTTACCTGCGTTAACCCAAGTTTCATCTTGATAATATATATGTCTCCCTTCTCGTCGAAACTGACATGTCATTTATACACAAAATGAATTTATATACATTTTACATTAAATTTAATAGTAATATTGAATGTTCATGTACTATATTTATTTTAAGGTCATACTGTAAAAAAAACTTGGGTGGACAAGAAAGTCACATCATCTCGACAAGCGTTTTTGGAGGGACTGACCAGTGGATTAAAAAATCCATCTGGAAAAGGCAAACGTCTCATAATTAGCCATATAGGTAGTGAAGAAGGCTTCCTGGAAGAGGGGCTCATGATTTTTGAAGCAAAGAAAAATTGTGAAGATTACCATGATGAGATGAATGCAGTTTGTTTTGAGGAGTGGTTCGCTGGAGTCTTACCAAAATTAAGACCAAACTCAATTGTGGTGATGGATAATGCACCTTACCACTCCCGAAAATTGGAAACGGCACCAAAAATGAGCTGGAAAAAAGCTGCCATTCAAGATTGGCTTTAAATAAAAATATTCATTACGAACCAGATATGGTTAAAGCTACGCTTTTAGAACTGATTCCACATAACGAGTCTTTTAATAAGTACGCTGTAGACGAAATGGCAGCACAACATGGGATAACGGTTTTAAGACTGCCCCCTTACCATTGCGAGCTAAACCCTATCGAATTGATATGGGCGCAGGTAAAGGGGCATGTAGCTCAAAATAATAAAACTTTCAAATTGACAGACGTGAGAAATTTATTTCAGGAAGGCATTCAAAAAATTACGGCTACCGAATGGTCTAAATGCGTATCCCATGTTGTCAAAGAAGAGGAAAAAATGAGTAGGCTAGATATGTTAATTGACAATATCACAGACACATTTATAATAAATGTTACAGAAAGTGACAGCGATAGCGATAGCGATGACGGCGACAATATATAAAATAAATTATTACCATAATACATCTATCTGTTTTATTTGTCATGTTCCTTCATGATCACATTTTTTTATTTATTTCACACACAATTATAAAAGAAAAGTCTCAGATCGTTAATTAATCGTCAAAACTAAATTATCGGTTCAGAAATATTTAATTTCCTGATATACTTGGTTTACGAGAGTAAAATTATAAACGAGAAGAATCGATCCGGAAATATTTCATTTCCATATCGAATAATTTCGCAACGTCACTATTTAGTACTTGTCATAACGTTGCAACACTGAAATTGTCAAATCTGGAATCGAATTAAAATTCCGAGTATAAACGTTTAGCTAGTTCGATGTTAAATTACTTTCATCAATATTATATTTGTAAACATGGAACAAAGTATTTTAAACAATACTAGCATTTGCTCGCGACTTTGTACATACATATCCTGCTGTTTCCCGTTCCCGTAGGAATTTCGGGAAATCCTCACTTAGTCTCCCTACGAAGTGTGGGGAAGCTACATGCCAAATTTTTCTTTCTGCGCTTTCTGCGACCAGTAGTTTCGTCTGTGCGTTGTCTGTCCGTCACTCAATCAGTCAGTAACGGAAGAATTTAATATTTTAATAAAAAAAAAACAAAATTAATTATTTGCAAAGTTTAAACAAACACGGCTTTTTCTCAAAAATCTATCATTATGTGGGTCGGTTCCTGTTTTCATAAGTAGGTCCATTGTACATGATGAGTATTAGGATGCCTGTCCATTACAGCGGAGCGGAGAAACGGAGAAATTATAACAAATGGAATTGCATAAAATCTCTCGATCAATCAATCCGCCAAACTAAAGTGGCAGTGGGCAGGGCACATTGCACGCAGAACAGATGGTCGATGGGGCCGAAAAGTTCTGGAGTGGCGTCCGCGTACCGGAAGGCGTAACGTTGGAAGGCCTCCCACAAGGTGAACCGATGACCTGGTGAAGGTCGCGGATAGCCGATGGATGCGAGACGCACAGGACCGGTCGTTGTGGCGACGCTTGGGGGAGGCCTATGTCCAGCAGTGGACGTCTTTCGACTGACATGACGATGATGAATCAATCTGCAATTGTACTATATATTATTTAAAATAAGCTGACCGTACAAACGTGGTTTTGCTATATAGAATAAAATAAAATAACTTAAAAAAAAAAGTTATAATCAAAAACCTATTCTCAGACCTCCCAAATAAATATACACAAAACATTTAATGATAATCGGTCAAGCCGTTTTGGAGGAGTTCGATAGCAATCACTGTGAAACGAGATTTTTATATCTATCTATACTATTATAAAGAGGTAAAGTTTGTGAGGTTGTAGGGGGTAATCTCTGGATCTACTGAACCGAGTTTGAAAATTCTTTTACTAATAGAAAGTCACATTATTTGTGAGTGTCATAGGGTATATATATTAAAAAATATCACCCAGCGAAGTGGAAACGGATTAGCTAGTATTAGATAATAAAGTACGCAAAAAACGATATTTTTTAAACTTCTTAAATTCTGAGGAGTCTTTTTAATAAAATCGCATTCCAGGTCGAAATCCCTCGCACACATCTTTCGCACGCATCCCTCGTACATATATCTCGCACACATCTCTTGCACCCATTCCTCGCTTGTTTTGTACGTACAGAAAACTTGCGCCACTGAGCCGTTTCCACAGGAGCTGGGATGAGCGAGGCTAGTAAAAAAAAAGATTCTATTGGTTCTTTACAAACACATTCCTCGCTACGCCTCCACGCACATTTCTGGTGGAAACGCACCCTTACTTCGGTGGTATGGTGCTATGATCTGGCTCCCGGACTTTATAGGTATCTTATCTACAATAATATACGCACGAAGACTAATTAGGATTGTTTATGTATGCTGTATCTCATGAACCATTGAACCGTAAGGCCGCGGGCACGAAATCCGCGGGCAATTTAATAAGCGGTGGTGGTGGCACAGGCGGTGCGGGCAGCAGCGCGGCGTCGTTCGCAAACCTGGGTGCAAAAGCGAGACAGTGTTGTATTATGAGAAATTAGAGTCTTGTTTGCGAATAAAATGTCTAAACAGCGACGAAAACATCTTTTTGATACACATTTTGAAACGTCAGTCGTTAAAAGCAAAAACTAAAACGCATAACACTACGTCTCTCGGGCACCGCTCGACTGGCGCGCACAACTCCCCGTTCCGCTGCTTTCGTGGCCAGTTTGATATAAATCTATGCATTTCAACGCGCCGCTACCCGCGCCGCCGCCGCCACCGCCACCGCCCTGCGTCCGCTCACTTCGTGACCGGTTGCGGTCAGCGTTGAAAATTGAAATTCAGGTGGTTGAAATTTTCACAGAGTGTGTCCATATTTCTGTTGCTGCTATAACAATACGGTGGTACGGAACCTTTCATGCGCGAGTCCGACTTAGTTGACCGGTGTTTTTATGTTTCACGATAGTGCATGCATTATCTGCTTGTGGTCATTGAAAAGGTTAATTAAGATACGAAAACTATACCTACATGTTTTGACCAATTATTAGTATCTTAATTTGTATTTCATTGTACCTCAAGAAGGAAAAAAGGGAACAAAAACGATCTACGATCCCTCGGAGTTGTCGAAGCAATTATAACAAAACTAGCTTCTGCCCGCGACTTCGTCTGCGTAGACTTTAGAGCTGGCGCGCCACTTTTTTGTCTCATATTCTGATCCTCGGAAAAACGCCTTCATAATTCTGGTATCCTGATAGCTTGTGAGTCTTTGCTGTTCTTACTTTCAGGCCAGGAATCACTTCTACATGTTTGTGGTCTCCTGGTACTTGTGAATCTTTAGAGCTCACGATTCTTGCCGAAACAATACTTTGGCATGTTTCTGGTCTCTTGCTTTTTACTTGTGAATCTGTAGCGCTCGTAATTCCAGCCCCGCAATACTTTGACATGTTTTTGTTCTGCCGGTAATTTTGAATCCTAACCGCTCATAATTCCAGCACCGGAAATTCTTTGATATATTTCTGGTCTCCTGGTTCTTTTGAATTTTTAGCGCTCATAATTCCAGCCCGGAAAAACCTTCTACATGTTTCTGTTCTTCTGGTACTTTAGAATCCTAATTGTTCACAATTCCAGCGTCAGAAATATAATTCGACATCTTTCTGGTCCCCTGGTACTTTTGTATCCTAATCGCTTACAATTAAAGCCCCGGAAATACTTCTACATGTTTCTAGTCTCCTGATACTTGTGAATCTTTAGCGCTCACAATTCCAGCCCCGAAAATACTTCGACATGTTTCTGCTCTCTTGGTACTTGTGAACCCATAGCGTTCACAATTCCAGCCCGGAAAAAAACTTCGACATGTTTGTGTACTCCTGGTACTTTTGAATCTGATGTACTAAGGTAGCAGCGGCTCTGGAGTTCCACTTCCTCCTCTGTCTCCATTAAGCCATATAAGTGACCGGGATAAAATGTAGCCATATGTTATTCCAGGATATGAACTACATGTGTGCCAAATTTCATCCAAATCCCTTCAGCCGTTTTTGCGTGTTTGACGGACAAAAATACAAACATACAAACTTTCACGTTTATAATATTAGTATGATACGGGAAACAAATCAACGCCTATAATTCTCGTTGACTTAGAATCATGAATGCATAAGCAAGATCGCACAGCACTGGTAAAGTAAAAGGCTAATAAATAGTTAAATTACTCTCGTAGTAGGTACTACGCCTACTTCAGAGCGACATTTCTCGCATGCGTGAACCGCTCAGTCGTGTGTCGCTACAGTACGTCAGAATATCCACTTTGAAAACGATTCCCAGTGTAAAACTTCACCAGGTACCTAACAGCATGGAACAATAAAATTCAATGTAATTTAGTTGCAGCTGTATGCTAACGACTTTCTCGCCGCACGTAACATACTGTCAGTAATAACAACTCTTTTCCCACAAATTCAGCTCGAATCCAGCAGAATGTCAGCGCCAGGTACCACACTTACCGCGCTGGACTTTCATTTGGTGCCACCCACCTTGAAGCGCACACCGCCGTCGCACTTAGTTGTTCTTCTCTGTATTTTTACGCGCCTAAAATAATTGTGTCCGCAACGTCATATACAGACAGATACTTCTGCGACAGATTGCTTAACTCATTTCAATTATCATCTGATTAATCTATGCATTGGTTCACTTACATTCAAATATAATACCTACTTATCATAGAAAACATTTTATTTTTATACCTCGGAATTACTTTTACCACAGTGTTACCGGATTTCAACATTAATAATTATTTCTTCTACCCGACTGCCAAGGAAGGGTTATTAAAATTGGTTTGATCGTATACAATATGGTCGGACTTTTCGAGGGACTCTTCAATCAAACTCGTATTGGTTCGATTCCAAACACAGATGGAAGAAGCAAAGTGTCATGCAACATAGACCTGACAAACCTCTTACCACTACTTGTGACACTTTTTTTTTATTTATTTTTTTTATTTGTGATGGGTTTGCTCTTGACTCTAGTCTAGGTCAGAGATGACAGAGACAAAGTCTACGATGGAGCGAGCTTACCCAGAAGGAGCCTGTTCACTCTAACTTTGAAGAGATTAGGGTTGTATGCGTTTGGAAACACAGACGCAGGCAGAGAGTTCCACTTACGGCGATGAGCCAAGCTATGTAGCTTGGTATCCACCAGTTTTACGTCACCGATGAGCCTCTTAGCTCTGCGTTCCACCGAGTCAAGCGCGGTAAGCTGATACTTAGCTGAGCCATCCCAAAGGTGGCTACAATACTCCATGCAGGATCGGACTTGCGCTTTATATAGAGTTAAAAGCTGTCCAGGCTTGAAGTATCGCTTCACCCTATTTAGGATGCCCAGCTTTTTGGCAGCGGTTTGGGCTTTGTACTCGATGGTGGCGCCGAAGTTGAGACTGGATGTCAACTCCATGCCTAGGAGCTCGAGCCGATCAGTCATCACACGCTCTGTTGATTTGCTCGCTATAACCGAACAGGCGTTAGGCTGACTGTCCACTGGAGCGCAGAGGAGAGAAGAGGAGTGGAGTGGAGCTGTGCTTGACGCGGAGCGAAAGAGCATAGCAGAGCGACGTAATTTGGCTGCATTTCTACCAGAGATTTGCGAGGATGCGTAGCGAAGAACCAATAGAATCGCTTTATTTATCAAGTCGACATACATATCCCTCGGTATGCATACTCCCACATCGCTGGTGGAAATGCAACCCGATTCGGAGCGGACTGAATGAGTTCACGCGAAGAGTAGGTACCGAACAGGCGGCTCGCTCCGCGTCTCGGAATTGAATGTATCTTTAAACTAGTTCAAAAGTCCCTGTCGACTGAAGCGTAATGGAGATTTTATGCAATTTCATTTTTTTATATTGGCACAGCTCCGCTCCGCTTCTCTCCTGTTTGCTCGAGTGGATAGTCAGCCTTAGGCTCGGACTGATGCTGTTTAAACTAAACTTTAATTAATTTGTAACCAGCTTTTGCCAGTGGCTTTACCCGTGGAAGGTCAGTCGAAAGTGATAGGATCTAGGGCTAGCTGTTGATAAGGTGTTGCGGAGCTCGTCTACCACATTTTGAAGCAATGTGCTCGTAAGGAAGCTTTCAGATATTTGACGATGTGATCCTCTTCAATGTGAGATGGAGTGGCCTATCTCAGTGGAAGCCTGACTGGTGTGTAAACTGGTACACATAGATATTAAGAATTGTCACTCTAAGTTAATCCACTGTGTTTTTTGTCATTCATAAAACGTACATGGGTGTTTATGTTTTCTAGTAAGCGTGACATGTTCAAATATAAGTATACCTAGATACCTGCCTTAATAAATTATATAGATTTAAAAAACATCACCCCGTCTACGCGTGATTTGATAAAAAATATATTATGTCAGAGACGCATAAGCAAACGATAACATGGGCTGTTTTCAAAATATTGTTATCATGTAATACTAGTTGGCAGCCCCTGCTTAACTCACTGTTTTTGTAATTAGCATTAAAATATAATTAATAGGTTAGTATTTATACGATTATTAGTAGGCAGGTATGTAAGGGGCCGTTCAAGTATTACGTAAGCACCAATGGGAGTGGAGGGGGAGTCTTTACTATGCTTATTTTTGACTAGCTGACCCGCGCGGCTTCGCTCCCGTCATCTGGCTACTCTACCTACCGACCCTAACCTACCTACCCTACCTACCTACTTACCTACCCTACCTACCTACCATAGCTACCCTACCTTACCTACCTGCCTACCTACATACTCATTCTTTTTTTTTGTATTTTAATTCTTATTATGCTATTCCGGACGAAGAAATTAGTCTTCGTCCGGAATAAAACACAAAAACTATGAAAATCGGTCGAGCCGTTCTCGAGTAAATTAGAAAAGTGTTCGAACAAACTCGACTTTGAGAATTTTGCTATATTGTGAAAGATTCCACCTTTTTCTAGAAGTCATTTTTATATTAGCGAGACAGAAATAAAACGAATAAACTGAAGGAAGACGGACAGCGGTGGCTTATTAATAAATAGGGTTCCGTTAGCAACCTTGGTACGGAACCCTAAAAATAGACTTGGTTCGCACGAATCAAAATCGTACGCGAAGGCTTAAATAATAGGGTCCCATTAGCAACTTTGGCACGGAACCCTATAATTTGCCTTGGCTCGCAAATCGAACTGTCTGATACTTAGCACGAATTAAAAACTTAGTTGCGGGCAACCTGGGAGTCTTTAAGACAAAAGTGAACAGGTTGCTTCTAGGCGAACGTGCTCCATCTTCGACCGCATCATCGCTTACCATCAGGTGAGATAGTGGTCAAACGTAGGTATGCCTATCTATAATAAAAAAAAAATCTACTCCGTATCACCTAACCACTGAGAACTAATGATAATATGATTTGACAGTTACTGTGTGTTGTCATTCATTCTTAGTTCGGGTTCGGGATTAATCGTAAGTCTGTAGGTGATACGGAGTAGAATACGTCCGCAACTAAGCCCGAAACTACGGACTTCGGACTTAGAGAGTAGCCCCCCCAAAATCGATCGCTCCCGTCACCGTGACCACCTTTGGTACGGTACCTTAAATTATTATTAGCCTTGTTTCGCAAATCGAACCGTTCGTTGCTTCGCTCTAAACGGAATCAATCGCGGAGGCTTAGCAGTAGGGTCCCGTCAGCACCTTTGGTACGGAACCCTACAGGCCTGGGGGGCTACTCTCTAACGACATCCGTAGTTTCGGGCTTAGTTGCGGGCGGGTGTATTCTACTCCGTATCACCTACAGACTTACGATTAGTCCCGAACCCGAACTGAGAATGAATGACAACACGACTTCACAGTAACTGTCAAATCGTGTTATCATTAGTTCTCAGTGGTTAGGTGATACGGAGTAAAAAATGCCCGCCCGCAACTAAGCCCGAAACTACGGATTTCGTTAAAGAGTAGCCCCCCAGATCCGCAAGTCGAACCGTCCAGTACTTCGCAAAACTACGATAAATGCACTTTAAACGAAAGTCGAAACCAGCACAACTCGGATATTTAAGCAATTTTGGTCCCTAACAGTTTAAGACCTTTCAGAGATCAAACCGAAATTTCTACGAACACGACTGTGTTTAAAAATCGTGTGAGTCATTCTCCAGCGGAAAATCTTAACACCGCAGTTCAGAAAAACGTGTCATCAGTGCAACGCCATCTATCGACCAAATATTAAAGATTAAATATTTAATATTTATTTTGGATTTTATATTAAATATTTTGCTGTCATGCATTTTTTGGTTCCTCAATATATGACGCTCTGATTGATCAGAATACATTAGGAAGTTTATTACTAAACTAAAAATTCAATATATTTTGATTTCCAGGATCGATTGTAACGATAAATAACGAAAAGGTATAAGACCGATCACTTTTATTTTGCCACGTATATAGTTTCACAAATAACTCAACAATTTTGAATGCTTTCATGCATTTTATTTTTTCTCAATAGATGGCGCTCTGACTCATCAGAAAACATTAGGAAGTTTCTTCCTAAACTTAAAAATTCAATATCTTTTGATTTTGTGGGTCGATTTTGATGAAATAAACGCTAAATGTTACTCGGGTTATCGCATAATATTTTTAGTTACTTAGATTTGCAATCCAATCTGTGGTTTATGCGTGATGCTCCCACAAACGCACAGACAAACAGACAAACAGACAAAAATTTCAATAATTGCATTTTTGTGTTTTATACATTTTTCTGAGTTTTCTGTGTAATTTTCATGCAAAAATATTCAATGTACAGACACGGTTAGTCTACGATTTTATTATATGTATAGATGACATGGGGGAAGGGGGGTCTGAATGTTGATTACGTCAGCAATATATTTGCTGGTGCCCTTAATACAAGTTATCCCGTTAACTTAGCAAGGGTACTAGTTACGACAACTAAAGTCTATCTGTACTATATTTAAGTCTAACAAGTATGTATTGTTAATAGCTGTACTGTTGATGCGAATAAATACTTATTCTATTCTATTCTATTTACTCACTTTTTGTTTGCCAATCTTAGTAGATTTTGATTTGACATAATTATGCCTAAAACTATATCAAAACTTACGTTAGTAAGTATAGGAGAGACGGGTAAGAGATTTGTGTAAAATAAGTATCGCTGACAAGGGGGGGGGGGGGGAGATGACATCATTTCAGAGTTGTAAGGTGATAATAAATAATATCGTTACAATTATGGCATAATAGTTTTTACCCGCGACGTCGTCCGCACCAACATTTTTCGTGCAACAAAAGTTGAATTTCTTTCATGATCATTTTACGCCTACGGCGTGCGGCGGCCAGGAATTGCCCTGCGACGCTCTACGCGGCGACGCCTGGGGTGACTTCTTCTGTTGCGGTGGCTGTGGCGTTAGGAGGCGTGTCCCTCAAGAGTCCTCCTTCGGAGATGACTGCTTCCCATGCCCCCTCGTTTCTTACCCTGGTTTGATCCAGGGCAGAGGGTCTACTCTCTAAGCCCGAAGTCCGTTGTTTCGGCCTTAGTTACGGGCGTTTTCTACTCCGTATCACCTATATACTAAGGATTACAATCGTGTTTTTAATCGTGGTGCCGTGCTGATGGCCGGTGATCGTGGGAACTTATGCGACTTCCGTAATCCCCGGCAACACCACGAGCCGTCACCTCGGCCCGGATGAATGGGGGACGACGGACATCCCCAAGTCCGCCGCCGCCGGACCTATTTAGGGGGGCTGGGAGAGGGCAGCGTATCCTCCGATGCCCGGTGTGCCTGCTGCGGGAGAGAGGTCGAGATCTCCTTTTCCCTTTCCGTAGCCTCCTTCTGTGCGATAACTGTTTTGCAGAAGGAGACCACCGCGTCCCAGGACTCCTCGCCGTCGACCATAGCATGGACTACGGCCGGCAGCGAGAAGTCACTGCCTACCACAGAGATGAGGGCACGGCGCGGCTCCTCCCAAGCGGCACACTCTGCCAGCGTATTTCGCGCCGTGTCTTCCCGACAGTCGACGCAGCGGTGACACTGAGCGTCCGGCTCCCTGCCTATGCGACACAGGAACCTCCCGAAGCAGCCATACCCCGACCTGCGTCACACGAAATGATAAGGAGCCGTGCCTTCTTCCAAGCCACAGGTCGAGCACTGGCCGGATGGCCTCGATAGTGACGAGGTCGGCGGAAGGGCGTGAGAGCCTGTCCCGCCATTCCGCCACCAGAGCTTCGCGCAGCTGCGACCAACGCAGCTCAATGTGCCGCTGCATCATGACAGGCTATGGTCTCCGACTTGTTGAGGGCCACCTCCAGGCCAAGGCGCCGTATGCGGCTCACCACCTGTGACCGGCCGTCGCCAGCAACGCTGCCTCCCTATACGAGCCCCCCCGAGCAGTGACCAGCGTGTCGTCAGCGTAACATGTCAGGTCCACTCCCGGTGGGAGCTCGCCCCTCAACACCCAGTCGTACCGATGTTCCACAGGACTGGACCCACGACCGAACCCAGTGGAATACCACACGACATGGGGTGCTGGTGTGTGTCATCACGTCCCAGATAGGTGACACACCTCTCCGCCAAATAAGCCCCAATGACGCGGCGGAGGTAGGGAGGCACTCGATGATGGTGCAGTGCCTCCCGAATACAACTCCAGGGTAGGGTGTTGAAGGCGTTGGAGATGTCCAAGGACACCGCCAACATCACCTCGCCCCGGGACACCGCTTCCTCCGCCAGGACTCTCACTCGCGATATCGCCGTGATAGTGGAGCGCCCATGCCGAAACCCGAACTGGCATTCGGGCAGGTCCGGCCCCTCTACGCACAAGTGGCCGACGAGGCGGGCTGCGACTATTCGCTCGAACAGCTTTCCCACCTCGTCCAGCAGCACTATGGACCGGTACGCGGAAGGCTAGTCCGCAGGGCGCCCCGCCTTCCTGAGCAGGACCAAACGACCAGATTTCCACTGTACGGGAAACTGGCTCCAGGCACGCTGCATAGAGTCTTCTCAGTTGGGACTCCAGCTTATACAGAGCGAGGGCCAACACGCGGCCGCCCTCAACTCTCGTCCAGTGAGTAACTGCGTCCGGCGGAAGAGGAAGACGTCGTGGCGCCTCTCTGGCCACTCCTCAAAGAGGGTACTTATCGCCGCAAGTGGCATGCCCTTCTTTCATGACTCTGCAGCGCGATTCTATAAATATCTCACCGTGTCAGCTTAGCTGAAGTGACCATAAGGTGCATAGAAACATGATGGAATGAAAGTTCACTTCACCTTCACTCCACCTCAGTTTATATGGTGAGTCGTTGACAGAATAGACAGGCTGACTCTAACAGAAGCCGCACCCAGTCATGCGCTAAGATTGGTTAACTTATTCATACTTTAACCATAATAATATCTATTTACTAGCTTTTGCCAGCGGCTTCGCCCGCGTGGTCCCTAGGGAACATACTCCCGGGATAAAAATTAGCTTCAGGCTCAAACTCTAGACTATCTCTGTACCAAATTTCATTTAAATCGGTTCAGTAGTTTTGGCGTGAAAGCGCGACAGATAGACAGACAGAGTTACTTTCGCATTAGTTGTTTAAGTATGGAAGTATGGATGTTACTCAGGAATAATGTAGCTCTCAAGCGGCAACAGAATTTTTGCAATCGGTCCAGTATTTTTATGTTTATTCGTTACTAATATCATTGGATTCGCGAAATCTTTACATTTCGCTTGGACCTAGTTCGAGTCAAATGTTGTGTGAGTAGGTGTTTGTGATATTTTTAGGGACTTGGACATCAAGCGATAATTTTTGTCTTTTAAATATCATATTGGGTATTAATGTTAATACCGACTCGATACAGCTCGGCGTGGCGGGGTGCGGATACTGGTGCTATCAGTGCGTGCGGTGCGGGGCGCGGGATAGGACCTCAGAGTAGTACTCCTACCAGTCCACTGATTGTAGTAGGAGACTTTAATGCTGATTTTAATTAGCATCCTAATAACCAAATATCATGCTACTTACACAGTAAAGGTCTTCTCCCTAAAATTTTTGAGCCCACAACGGTTGACATGACTACTATTGACAACATTTTTACTAATATAAACAGTTTGCAATGTGGAGTGGCTGAAACGTTTTTTATTAACCATAAGCGTTTGTGGCTAAGATTTCTAAAAGCATAATGGTAAAGTACTGTCCGCCTGTCCGCTCTTCCACCTGTCCGTCTGTCCGCTCATTCACCTGTCCGCCTGTTCATCTATCTGTACGTAAAGTAAGTAAAATAGTTATATATGATGGCACGGAACCCTCAGTGCGCGAGTCCGACTCGCTCTTGACCGGTTTTTTTTTAAATCATTATAGTCTGTGTCACTCAGTGTGTCATGTTGAGTCTCATGATTACTCATTTGTAAAATCCATCAAGGCGTTTAGGCGGCAGGGATTGGCAAAGAAACTACCTACATACTTCTATTATAATAATAAAGCCCTTTTATTCCGAACTACATGCAATACTTTTTTGATTCTATGAATTTTATTTGTTATAGGATATCTCGCAATTCGGCGTGCCCTCTGGCATAGGCCTCCTCCAGCTCTCTCCATTGAGCTCGGTCTTCTGCAACTCTGGTCCAGTATGGTCCTAGGGTCAGGCGGATATCGTCACTCCATCTTATTTTCGGACGCCCCTGTCTTTTGATGTCTCCTCATGGATACCATATGGTCACTTGTTTGCTCCATTTATTTATTTTGCAACGTAGCATATGTCCCGTCCAACTCCATTTTAGATGGTCTATACGAGTAGTTATGTCCATTACTTTTGTCTTCCTTCTTATTTCCAAATTTCGGATTCTGTCACTAAGCCTGATTCCCAACATGCTTCTTTCCATTGCTCTTTCTGTTTTAGCAAGTTTTTCTCTATGTTTGTCTGTTAATGTCCATGTCTCGCAGCCGTATGTCATGCAGGGGAGAATACAAGTGTTGAAAGTTTTTCTCTTGATATGTATGCCTAGATCTTTGTTCTTCACATACTTCTATTACCACAAAAAAAAAAACATGTTAGTCACCAGGTGTATCGTGGCATATTATTTTTCTCCTCTTTTTAATCTATAATGATACTAGCTTTTGCCCGCGACTTCGTACGCGCACATCCCGTTTTTTCCCGTTCCAAAAAACTATCCTATCTTTTAAGTTGGATCAAATAACAGATGGTTTCAAAGTTTCATCAAAATCGGTTCAGTAGTTTAGGAGTCCATCGCGGACAAACAACGTGGCACGTGATTTATATATATTAAGATAATGCTAGCTGACCCGGCAAACGTTTTGCCATATAAATACACAAAAAAAAAACATAAAAATCGGTCAAGCCATTTCGGAGGAGTTCGACAACAAACACTGTGATCTGAGATTCTTATACATTAGAAGATTAGAAAAAAATAGATAGCTGTTGCCCGCGACTTCGTTCGCGTGTTTGTCGTATAGTAAAATGATGTCGCTAGGTTAGATCGCTAAGATAAGATATATGAACAGTCAACTTCTAGCATTGCTTGACCTCCTTAGAATGCAAGGCATTGGCTGTATCTTCAACGCCGACCAGCCCTAGCAATTTTTTGTAATGAGAAACGTTTTTATGATAACACTTTTCTATACACGATGTCAAAGGAAGTTGCTAGGGTTGTTAACACGCGATAGAGCTACATAAAGTTGAAATGGGAAACACTACCAGTTCACATTAAAGAGGTCCGAAGAGTATTGTGCAGTCTAGATGTGAATAAGGCCAGCGGGCCTGACGGCATTCCAGCGAGTGTTGAGGCAATGTGCACCTGAGCTGTCCTGTGTTGGCACGCCTGTACCGCCTCTCTCTTGAAAAAAGAACGGTGCCGAAATCATGGAAGCTTGCGAATGTGCAAGCGGTGCTCAAAAAGGGAGACCGTGCTGACCCTGCACATTACCGTCCGATCGCCATTACCTCCATCCTTTGCAAGGTTATGGAAAGGGTTCTTAACAGTAAGCTGCTGATCTACCTTGAAGACAATGATCTCTTCAGTGACCGTCAATATGGCTTTCGCCGGGGACGGTCAACTGGCGATCTTCTTGTGTATGTCACGCACTGCTGGGGCGAGGCCATCGAGAGACACGGCGAGGCACTTGCCGTGTCGCTCGACATCTCGAAGACCTTTGACAGGGTTTGGCACGCAGGTCTACTGAGCAAGCTTCCTGCTTATGGCATCCCAGCTGGTATTTGTAGCTGGATATCAGACTTCCTGAGTGAACGGTCGATCCGAGTAGTCGTTGACGGCTACTCCTCTGAACTAATGGCTATTGATGCCGGAGTTCCTCAGGGGTCTGTTCTCTCTGCAACTCTTTTCCTGCTGCACATCAATGACCTACTTCAGCTTGGTCTTGTTGGGTACGCAGATGACAGTACGGTTTCAGCGGGGATGAAGTTCGTTCCTTGAGAGAGGCCATGGTAGTGCGGACAAATTTGACCTTAAGCCTTGTCTCCCAGTGGGGTGATGACAATGTGGTCACTTTTAACGCCACCAAAACACAGGCGTGTCTTTTTACCGCAAAAAGGAGTCGTTTTACCAAACTCCTACTTTTCGGGGTGCATCTGTTCCTGTGACTGATCGGCTCGAGCTCCTAGGCATGGAGTTGACATCCAGTCTCAACTTCGGCGCCACCCTCGAGTACAAAGCCCAAACCGTGGCCAAAAAACTGGGCATCCTAAATAGGGTGAAGCGATACTTCAGGCCTGGACAGCTTTTAACCCTATACAAAGCACAAATCCGATCCTGCATGGAGTATTGTAGCCACCTTTGGGATGGCTCAGCTAAGTATCAGCTTGCCGCGCTTGACTCGGTGGAACGCAGAGCTAAGACGCTCATCGGTGACGTAAAACTGGTGGATGCCAAGCTACATAGCTTGGCTCATCGCCGTAAGGTTGCCTGCTTGTCGGTCTTCTACAGATTGTACTTCGGTGAGTGTGCCCAAGAACTCCACGACCTCATCCCACCGGCCCCCTTCTACCATCGGACATCCAGATGCACTGCATCTTACCATCCCTACCTTGTTGCTATTCCACCAACTCGCACTAAGCGTTTCCAAACGTCTTTTATAATGCGCACAGCAAAGGAGTGGAACTCTCTGCCTGCGTCTGTGTTTCCAAACGTTTACAACCCTAATCTCTTCAAAGTTAGAGTGAACAGGCTCCTTCTGGATAAGCTCGCTCCATCGTAGACTTTGTCTCTGTCATCTCTGGCCTAGACTAGAGTCAAGAGCAAACCCATCACAAATATAAAAAAAAAACACTATCCAGAAGAAAAGACTACGGAGAGAGTAGAGTTGAGATTCCGTTATCCACACTTAGACTCCCATTCGCTCCGTTATGCTTAGAAACTCCTGGCTCGGTTAGCCAGCGTAGCTCCGCACATAGGTTTTGCGGAGCGACATTCCGAGGATTTTTTCACATCTGGTAGCAAGGGCCTCATTTCCAGAATGAAACCGGCGACTGATTTCTTGGTATCGAAGCAACCTCTGCACATTGGGCTATCTATGACACCTATCATGATGATCATCATCATTATTGCCGTCCACTGCTGAACGTAAGACTCCCCAAAGAGCGCCCACCATCCCGATCTTGTGCAGTCCACATGCATCCGCTGCCAGCCACCTTCTTTAAATCATCGATTCATTGTGCCGCAGTGTCTATGTTGAAAATATATTTTTAGGGGACAATGACCCTTAATTATACCTATTAATATTCGGAGGGTATTTCTACTTTATTTTGAAGTCGTTTAGTTAGTCGCGTGTATAGGCTTGACATTGCCATTTTTGACAGCCTGTAATTTGTTGCCCGTGACCATTTGTTGTCCTGAAGTTCAGTTAATCTCTGGCAAATTCATGTACGAATCAGTGAGGAAGGTAGGAGGAGAAGTGGGTACGGGTCCAGCAGTACCATCTCAGAAACTCTCTTCGCGACTTCGTCTCTGGCGTCATTACCTGTGATCTACAGTTCCCTATGACAGCTACTATGAAATTTTGTTGGATATGCGTGACTTTCAACCGAGTACCTTTGCAAAGATTTTTAGAAATTAAACATGTAAATAGAAATCATAAAACTTAATCGGATGGCATTTATCATTTTCTTCCATGGGCGTTTTCATTGAAATATGGAAAAATTTGTCAACTGTGACTTTAATTTGCTGATATTATTTTGCGCTATTTGTGTGGTGCTATTCTTCAAACTATAAAGTTAAGAAACTACTTGATGAATCAAGTTTATTCTCAATTATTTCGAATCAGGAATGCAAATCGAAACGATTTGAAGTTTTTAGAAAACAGTTAGACATCTCTTTCTTCTTTTTACTTCAATTTAACTCTTTTCACGACTCCTCTATCTTGGAACTTTGGCAGCAGCTCGCGGGTGGCATGACGTGACCCCTGGCCTTAGGCCCGTAAAGATTCATTATTGAGCAACTCAAGTTAAGCTTAGCTATGATGCAAGCGCACGCCTTTTGACGAATATTCTAATCATAACACCGCGATTAATCTAAGCATAACGCCATCCATGGAATCGGAAGTAGAACTGTCAAAATATTAGTTCGGAGTTCGTTTTATTTTTATCAATAGGAATATTATGTTCATTCAGAGCGATATTTTTATGGTATTAAAATAATCACTTTTTTAAGTTTTAATAGTACCACTAATAACTAAAAACTATGTTTTGATGTAATTCTCAGGCCATGCCGTCGTTAATACTATTTCGGTCAATAGATGGCATTACGGGTATCTGCATTACGTAATAACTTGATTTCATGTTCTCAATTCCTATCCGGTTTATGTCTAAAAGTTATCTACGTTGGTTTTTTACTTTTAAACGTGATGCGAACAAAATAATACAGAAGAAAATAAGTTCTGTTAACTATCCTTTAACACTTTGGCCATAGTATTTTGGCACCGATGAATGCAAAAAATATACAACAATAAAATATTATTAATGGATGAAAATATTAGTAAGAATCAAAAAAGAAAGGAAATGAATAATTAAAAAAGAATCGTGACTGTTTGGATTCGAACCCACGTCGACTCTTTCGAAAGGCAGTCTTTAAACCGATGATCTATGTCTATTTATGACAGTGGATTGAAATAGCCGATCTTATTTTATTTCATGGTTTTTGCTGCGCAGCTCCTTGAAAGTATAGCGTGATGATAAACGTTGCTCAGATTAGACGCATAAGTTTCTGCAATATTGTAATATTTTGTGTCTTTTTGTAACAATTTCTCAATTAACTGTTTGAAAAAATGTGATATATTTTTATGTTATTTTAAGTACTGTAACGGACTACCAACGCCATCTAGTGTTGCATGCGTATAATACTACCCATAGTCGGCGATAACGAGCACAGCAGTGTGGATCGGCGCCGCTCGTGAATTGGAGGTAGCATTACAGAGCGATCCACACTGCACAAGACCAAATGGCTTGGAGACGCGATTTATAATAATAATAAACATTTATTACGAGTAACAAGACTCATAGTGTTAGTAACAATGTACTTAAAAACTATGTTAGTAGAACACAAAACAGCACAAAAACCAAAACAGCTTGCGAATCACTGCCGCAAGGTGACAGGCCCAGCTGAAACCCTGCGGCAGTGGTTCACAAACGCACAATCTCTCCTACTTGCTAACATGGACAGAATGCTGTTGGCGCTGCCCCGCACCCTTCTGACCAGGGATGCGCACCGCTTCCGCATCACAGTATGAAAGCAGTCAACGCGAGCTTCAGCAAACATCCCTGATGCACTGCAGTATCGGGGCAACCCCATCAGCACCCTGAAAGCGTCATTGTACTGGACTCGAAGGGCGCTGTATGATTTCTGAGTATAATGAGCCCACAGACTGCGTATTTATGTGGTCGCGATCCTCAGCAGTGAGGAAACGACGACGAAGAAGGCCACTCAAATGCGCAAAATTTTTCGATTACATCTTGCAAAGGCACTCGGCTGAAAGTCACACTTATCCAAAAAACTGTTATAGAAGCTGAAATAAGATTTCGGCTGATTGCTCCAGAGACGATGTGATCATTCCCAAAATCCCCCTTATTCCCAATTATTTTCCACTTACTTTCTAAACTGTTAAATTCCCAGTGAGCCTATGATTAGGTACGTCATGACCAGCTCAGGGCCAGAAATTATCCGTTGCGGCCACCCTCCAGTGGATCATGGGGAACTGTAGATCTCTTGGCAATGACGCTACAAACGAACTCGCGAAGAGGTTCCAAGGTGGTAGTAATGGACCCATACCTCCAATCGCAAACTTCCTGTCAAGCCTATACACGCGACTAATTTAACTACTTCTCAGCCTAAGTAGAAATACCTTCCGAGTAAACCTTCCGAATAATAAAAGGTATAATCATGGGTCATTGCCCTCTAAAATAACATTTCTACAACAAAGGCGCAATAGACAGCCCAATTTGCAGAGGTTGCTTCGATGCCGAGAAATCATTCGCCCACTTCATCCTGAAAATGAGGCCGCTGCTTCCCGACGTGAACAAATCCTCGGAACGGTGAGGTCGCTCCGTGAAACCTGTGGAGCACCCAGGAGGCTTCTGTGCATTTGGGTGGAGCTAGGCTAGCTAAAATTAGTCAGAACACATACGCGTAATGGACCAAATGGGAGTCTAAATGCGGATTACGGAGTCTCTACTCCATTCGTTGCGGGGGTAGACTTCTTTTCTGGTTGGTATACACATGGCCAACTTTATGTAGCTCTATCGCGTGTTAACAATCCTAACAACTTTCATCAACATCTTGTACAGAAGTTTCTCATTACGAATATTACGAAAAAAATCTAGGGCTGGACGGCATTTTCAACAGAAGAGAGAATACAGTCACTGCCTTGTATAAGGCCTTTATCACACGGCATGGATTTCGTAGCGGTGCTCCGCGCAGTAAGGCGGTTTACGTGTGTTAGGCATCAACGGATTTATTAGAGGCCAATGCGACATGAGATTATGCGTTATTCGCCTAACCGTCTTCCAAATTCCTTATTCTAAGAGGGGTCTAGCAACTTTCATCAACATCGTGTACAGAAGTTTTTCATTACGAATATTACGAAAAATTACTAGGGCTGGATGGCATTTTCAACGGAAGAGAGTATACAGTCACTGCCTTGCATAAGGCCTTTATCACACGGCATGGAATTCGTAGCGGTGCCCCGCGCAGTAAGGCGGTTTATGTGTGTTAGGCATCAACGGATTTATTAGAGGCTAATGCAACAAGAGATCCGTTTCACCACAGATCGCGGCGGTGCGCGGTGCCGTGTGTTAATCGCCTAATAGTCTTCCAAAATCCTTATTCTAAGAGGGCAGCAATGATATTGACTGTTTGTATATGTTATCTTAGCGATCTTACATAGCGACATAATTTTATTTTTCAACATACACGCGAACGAAGTCGCGGGGAATAGAGTTGGGGTCATCACACTTAACAACAGCTAGTTATAAATATTTGGAGCAATACCATAGAAACTCTGTTTCAATAAAGCAGTTTTACAGTTGTGCTGACATAATAAATTCGCATATTGGGCACGAATTGAGGTTCTCCTAACCGCTGAAAATTTTTGAAATAATTGTTGATTCGCTTTTACAAATAACGCAGTTTCTAATATATACAAAGATGGAAAAGTTAATATTTTTAATTTTCTAAAGTAAGGAACGCAACTATCCGTTGTTCTTAGACCAGACATTGATCGTATATTTCGTTTTTGCATCCTGAATACAAGTTCTCTATTAGTTGACTGTCCCCAAATAACAACACCATATCTCAAAAAATAGAAGCGACCAATCCGTGATAGGCTGTCGATAGTGTATCAGTATCTACTTTCTTGGATATTTGGAATAATAGATATGCAGATCTACTTAGACGTTTGCAGATTTCCTCTAAGTGAGGTTTCCAGGTTAGTTTATTATCAATAGTTAGTAGTACACCTAATAATTTTGCATTTGTAACTACTTCTACGATACAGTAATTGTAAGCAATGTTAACTGGTGAATACTTACGGCGCTGGTGGAAATGGATAACTTTAGTTTTAATTAAATTAGTAACAATATTATTTTTATTAAGCCAATGTCACTCAGAGAATTATTTATATCATTTTCATAATCATTAGAATTAGTATAATCCACTATAGCCGTGCTGTCATCTGCAAACAGAACCATTTTACTAACCGACTTCTAAAAAAGAAGAAGGTTCTCAATTCGACCGCGTATACAATAGATATATATATATATATATATTTGTTTATTTAATACTTCATGCACACAAATGCACAGAGACAGACTTAATGTCTTAGGCATTTTCTACCAGTCAACCTTTGGGTGATGCAGAGACAATTAGTGGTAGATGTAATTTTGAGCAAGAAACGCGATTAATAGATATTTAATATATACAAAGATATATATATAAATATGAACTATAATATATATACTCAATGAACAAACTAATACACGAATATACCTTAACAGTTCATGCAAACAAACAATGACTAAAAATTTTGCGCTGTGACGATACTACTCCCTCCTCTCCTCAACCCAACCTCTTGCGAATGTGCTCGCGAACTCTGACCTTGAAGGTGAACCGGTTGGTTGACATCCTGATTTCCTGGGGTAGCGCATTCCACAGAGAAATTGATTGAATGAAGAAAGAACAGTAAATGAAGTCAGTACGATGAGAGGGACAATGAAGAATACTGAGGAGATTTGCATTCAGGTCATACTAGCACACGTCATATATTATGTGTATTCGCGGATAACTTCGTCGTTTATAAACCGATTTCGATGAATCTTTTTTTATATAAAAGGGTATGCTACCGAGGTAGTTCCATTGCCACCACGTCAGGATCGAATGGTGGAAACCCTGAAAAATTGAGGGCAACTCTCGAAAATTGTAAGCACGCATCTGGTAAAAACTTGATATCCGTATGTATATCGAGTGATACTACAAAACAATAAAGGTTTGGATCAGACTTGATGACGGAGATGAAAGAGAGTCAAGGGAACTCCACATCGGTATGTAGGAACTACCAAGTGTTTGGGCTTATTTCATTCGTATTGACGAGACCTTTACACCGAAACCATTTAGTAAGATTTATTTTCATAACATAACATCACGCCGGTACGCTGTGAATGGGTACGCAGGTACCACTAAAAAGTGAAAAATAAAAATCTTTTTTACAAAAAAACAAAACACTACGAAGTATAAAATAACTTTAATTTCGGAAGTCTGTGTTTTTGGTTATTTCGTTTTTTGACACCGACTTCCGAAATAAAGGTTATTTTATACCTTTTAGTGTTTTGTTTTTGGAAGTTGGTTATATTTTTTGTAAAAAAGTGTTGATCTATAGTTTTCGGGAGATCATTAATGTAAATTAAAAAAGGGGTGCCCCAGTACGCTACCTTGAGGCACACCATACTTTACATACTTTGGTTTAAAAACATATTTTATCTCCAATTTAGTAATAGGATTCTACTGATTTCTGTACATTGAGCTCGGTTACTCAAATATGATTCTAAGAGTTTCAAGACGTTTCCTCTTATATCATACCCATGTAATTTTTGAAGCAAAATCTTATGATCCACGAAGTCAAACGCTTTTGTCATATGGTATGGCACAGACAGGATTATTTTTATCTACAGATGTCATTACACTAGATAACAGGTCAAATAGAGCCATATTAACATTTGTACCTTTTCTGAGGCCTTTTTGTTCATTGCAAAAAAGTTTGAATTTTTCAAGAATATATAGAATTAATTATAAATTAATTTCTCAATTATTTTTGAGAATGCTGATATTTTCAAACTTAGTTTATTATTATTAAATTTAATTTGTACAGGAGCACAGCTGATTGCAACGGCTAAGCTATGACGGCAGCACAGGGCGATCTTCAAAGTTAAACTACGCTTGCTGAGGTCGAACTGTGACATTTGAACCGTGGTGTTCCTCCACATCCAGTGTAAGACTCTTCAGAGCTTCACAGGATTTGTTTCCCAAGGTTTGTTCCTCAATTGTATAGTTGGCTACTGTAAGTTGACACCAGATACAGTCTGGGCTAGACTGTAAATAAACAACTGGTGCCACACCCTGTTGTTGATGCTTAGGTAACTGCAAAATGGCTCTTTTAGTGTAGCTTCTCCAATAAATGAAATCTTTTGATATGACTAAACCACTTGCATAAGCTTCTGTTCCGATTAAATAAAATGTTCTTCTGTTTTTTCCATTCAAGTCGGCACTTTCCATACAAAACTGATTATATGTAGTTTCATCAATCCAGTACATTGTCTCTGTTTGTTGATCAATAGCCAAACTCCGTCGCCAGTTAACATGAGCATCTATTATAACTTCTCTCTTGGAGCCATCAAACGCAGCCCTCTCTATCTTTTCTCTTGTGGCCCAGTAAATATACCTGTAATTTGTAAACAACTATAAATATAATATCAACAAAGTTTAATATGAATTCGGCTGAGATTAAAAACCTATGGGTAATTAGAATAGAATAGAACAAAATACTCTTTATTATTCATACCATAAAAGTTACAGAAAAGATAGATGAGAAACATTACATAGGGTGACATAATGGGCTTTATCGCTAAAAGCGATCTTTTCAAGACAACCTTTGGATGGATTCTAAAGAGAAAAAGGAGAGACAGTACTGTAGGTAGTCTTAAATGTACTATTTATACAAACATCAAAACATACTAAATAGGTAAATTTATACAATGCGAATTATGAAACAATAGCAGAAAACTAGTTAAAACGCTTTAAAGACAGAGATAGTGGTTTTTGACCAAAGTTTTAAAAATGGACAAAGATTCAGAGAAGCTGGTGGAATGCATCAGCATTTCTAGTCTCAAGTATCCCGATGACCTCAGATATCTATTATGTGTGTCATGAAGGAACTTGAATCGTTCTGTAAGGTAAGACGGGGTTTTAAAATTGAAGAGCAGAAATAAAAAATGAGAAACCCGGCAAAGAAGAAATGTGATCATATTTGCGCAAACCAAATATAAATCTTATGCAAAGGTTTTGAATACGCTTAAGTTTATCTAGTTGTGCCTGAGTAAGATCGAGATAATTGACATCAGCATAGTCAAGGATGGGAAGCAGAGGGAATGTACAAGCGTAGTTTTAGTGGCAGTGTGAAGAAAGTCCTGCAATCGTCCTGCTTACGTCCTGAAGCTGTGGACTCCAAGACAGATGTTTATTAATCCAAACCCCGAGACTCTTAACTTTCTCACTTATAGGAATTGTAATTATTATATTAACAACGTACCCTCCACAGCTGTCTACAGCTATATCTATGGAGTAGTTATCCAACGTAACTAAAAGATTTCCGTTAACTGCTTCGTTAGACGATGCAGGTTTTAATGACATCGAGTACATTTTACTGTCTTCAGTCCAAAAGAGTAATTGTGTGAGCGGGTCGTAGGCGAGATTCTTGTAATAAGCTCTTGATGGTCTCATTAGTAAAGTTTGCATTTTCCTCGTTGTTAGGTCAAAGCTGTATATCGACAACGTCGCGTTGTGATAGTCGATAAACAGCACCTTGAAGTGAACTGGATCGTACGTGACAGCAGAGATAGACTGAGCCGACGGAATGTCTTCTATATTCGTTACTGTTCCGTTATAATAGAATTCTAATCGTTTCTCTCCACCCACGACGATGTCTGAAACATGAAAATAATTTTTTTCTAATCCGATTGCTAAACAGAGCTGCAGAGGTTCCCATTGCCACGGTAAAGTTATGTACAGTATTCTATCTTCATACAAATGGTCAAAACGCGAATCGTGCCTACGCGCCTTGAGTTCAGCGGGCTCTCTGCGAACAAGTAGTCCCGAATGCGCCGCAGTGACGAACGAACGGTGTGATTGTTTTGTAAGCAGCAAGTGGGTGATTTGTGAATATTTGTTTTTGTAATAAGTACAAATCCATACTCAAAATGGACAAGAAATATTTTTTTGGTTGCTTGGATTCTCATCAATAACGCACCGAATGATATCATTTTGTAGTTTAGCTGGTACATAATTTGACTATTTTATGAATAGGTAGGTATTTCGATTTTTCTACCGATGAAAATCCCTACCTGTTCATAAATAAATAAGTGAGTTAGCTATTACTCTCGCGTTAAAAAAATGAAGGTCGACTCACATATGTACTTAGCTACTAACATTTATATGAAAGCATGTGAGTAGATGGTAACATTATCTACACCAATATTATAAAGAAGAAAGATTGTTTTGTTTGAATTGAATAGGCTCAGAAACTACTGGACCGATTTGAAAAATTCTTTTAGCAATGGATAGATACATTATCAGGGAGTAACATAAGCTATATATTATCCCTGTACTTCCACGGGAACGGGAACTACGCGGGTGAAACCGCGTGACGTCCACTAGTAATGTATAAATCTATGGCAGCGACAGTTAGTCGCTCACAGACCGTAGCCCGGGACGCACGTGTTCAGTGTCTCGAATAACGCATATTTATCGGAGTGTATAAAGTTAGTTTATTGGCTCCCGAGTTATTACAAGTGGCGACGAGAACAAATGTGGGTATAAATTGTTCCTACTAAAAAAAGGAAGGACAAAATAAGAAATTATTAATTTTGTCTACCGGGTGTTTACGTCTAGCTCCGTTCCAAATACCCTAATGTTTTTGGTTGAGTATGATTCGTGTTAATAGTTAAATGGGAACGATTCTGGTATATGTTAATAATTCAGCCATGAAAATCAAAATAAGATTACAAACAATGATAGTCGTTTACGGCTCTTCTACTCACCTCACTCTCTATATCGGTTAAAAAGCATATTAATATTTGTAAAACGCTAGTACATACAAACCTACATGCCTCAATTAAAATGAAGGTTTTAACTGAGGCACGTGGCGTGGCATACCGAAAAGCGATAGAGAAAAGTTTATGAAAACATATTAAGAATACATAACAGACACACGAGTCATCCTATAAGCGTTCCGTTTTCATGGACGTGGGGAAACCTAAAAGTAATCAAATCTTTGGTTCTGTCGAGTACTACCTCTTTGTTTGCATGTCACTGGCAGATAAGTTAGTCCATGGAACTTTAGAAGGGTCCGGCAGAAATAAATACGTAGGTATTTCATATAAAAATTACTCGAAAACAGAAAATGCTCCCATTGAAGCCAGTAGAAAAGGCAGAGTAGTATTATCTGACAAGTATAAGTGTTTTATTTGAAGAGTAGCACCGTGCGTGATATCCCCCAGTGCTACAGTTCTATACAAGCGATCTGGCCGAATAAACGCGTTATAGATTTCATAATATTCCTTTATGAAGAAGTTTTATTGTGGTCGTAAGATGGAAACCGTTAAGTGCTATTAATTCAGAAGCGAAAACAGGAAAAAATGACAATCAGCCATATTACAGGGCTCCAGTACTTACCCCAGGAGAAGGAGTGCGCCAACATAACGAACAGCGGTAACAACGCCAGCACACGAGTTGCATTCATCTTGTTCACTAGCCTTTGCTTTTTCTGCAGATAGAATGACAGAACTACTTCTTGTGAAATGCAAAACTCTTTTGCGAACGTGAATTTATTTACAGCATTTTATCTATTATGCTGATAACCTGAGAGGTCCGCTGATACGACAATGGACCGACTTATGCAAACAGGAACCAAGCCACACACATGCCAAAATGGAGACGCTTTTGACTGAACGAAACATTTTCATCATTACTTTACTAATCCAAATAACATTAGTTATTCAATAAACTAATAATAACGATGCTCCAGAGTAACCAGGTAACCTACGAAATTGAATCTTTTCATAAAGAGCCACATACTCCCTTAATTTTTTTGTCAACCATATAGGTAGAACCAGGCGGGATATTTCTTGTTTGTTATAGCTGTACCTAAGTCTTCCATAATGCTTCATATGAGATAAAATGGAATAATCTTTTTTTACTATTGATAGGCATACGTTTGATGGTAAGCGATGATGTGGTCGAAGATAGAGCACGCTTGTCTAGAAGTAACCTATTCACTCTTGACTTAAAGACTCCCAAGTTGTAGCTATCAGGAAACACAGACTCTGTCAGGGAATACCACTCATTAGCCGTACATACAATGATAATCTTTTTTTTAATACTTAAGATCTATATCACTGGTCAACACTAGTTTTGGTGGCAAGAAACTGTATTTATTTTTTTAAGTTAGGACCGCATACTGATTATATTCATACCAAAAATGTTGACTTCGTACGTGTAGTTTTGTATTCACACACACAGTCATCTTGATCAATTCTCAGAGAATCTTGGATCCCATAGCAAAGAACAAGGGGCAATGTGATTGTGGAAGTAGTGCACTTTGATGGACATACTACATACAAGTACTTAAAGTTCTCTAGCACGTAATTTACAATGTTAGAGTGGTTATTTGAATTATGATTTCCGAGTAAGTTTTTAGTGACCTCAAAAAACAAAATCCGCGCAGGTAATTCCAAATTGTTCATTGAACTTAAGAATTTAGTATGTTAGACAGATATTAAAATTAATGTATTTATAGAAATGTACCTGTGTAATGTGTAATGTATAATGAATGTGTAATATATAATGTATAATGAATAAGAAATGTATAATGTATTTGTATAAGTGAGCAAACCAAACACATGAAAGTAATGATTACTGCCAAAATTCACACTGAGGATAAATCTGAATTACTGAAACTGAGGGTAAACCCAAAACTACACGTAGGCAAAAAAATAAAATTAATTTTAGAGTTACCAATGGACACTTAATAAAAAACCATGAACTCTATCTCAGCACCTTTTTTTCCTTATTTTTGTTGACCTGTGTATTTTTTTGTATCTACTTTGAAATTGTGTTGTATACTCAACTCTTTGATTAAATTATTTATCCAAGTCGGTGATTAGGTAGTGTAATTAACATTTTTTTCTAAATTTGGTTAAATTTTTCATAATATTTTACCAGAAATATTTTAACAGAAATATTTTCTGAAACTATTTTGTGATTATATGAATAAAAACAGTGCAATTTTTATCTAAACACTTTACTTACGATTCACGTAAGTGAGAAGAATGATCCTTACATGATTGACCTAATCCGGACAAAAATTACGACTTACCTATCCTAGTTCTTTTGACCCTTCAAGCGAAGTATAGAAAAGTATTTTTTCACTTAGCGGGTATTATTCATTGTAGTTGGTAGCAAAAGGTCTGGTGACAGAGATGCTACAAAGTTGAATAGTGGATCTCTTAGTTGGCTACTTTTAAATAAAAGTAGATGAAAAAAAGCTTATCTATGCTTCGTCTGAAGAAACAATAATTAAGATCATATATTTTTGTGTTAGCAAATGAAATCAAATAAAAGGAATATTTTCGTGTTTTACCTCAGATAACAAGAAAACTACGATAGGTTTTAATTCTGTCGGATTATAGGTGAGACATTACCATTCCTCTATAAATTAGGTAATTTTTGGCAGGTTATGCACACTTGTCTTTTTATTTTTCAGTAAAATCATGTAAGAAATACGTCGATTTTTTTTTCAGTTTAAAATTATGCCAATGTATTAACAAAGGACTAACCCACACACAAATACTTCTGCATAAAGGAACCATTCATTTTTTGTTTTAATTACTATTTATTGTTAAATGTATGTCATCAACATGTAACAAACTATTTTATACAATATTTTAATAAAATTAAACCCAAAATTAATCGTATGCATAGTTTAGACAAACAGCTTTTTCTCAAAAAACTATCGTTATGAGGGGGTTGGTTCTTGTTTGCATAAGTAAGTCCATTTTACATGATAAGTATAAGGGTGCCTGTACATAACAGCAGGGCGAGGCAGTGAAGCGGAGAAACTGAGAAATTTTAACCACGTGCTCATATCAGTCAAAATGTCAGTCGGTCCAGTAGTTTCGGAGCCTATTCATTTCAAACAAACAAACAAATAAATAAATCTTTCCTTTCTATAATATTATATATATATATATATTATATATATAGTGTAGATGTACTTATAACAGACTGTGTAACTATATAAATAGTTTAAGTTAATAAAATTAGAAAAATACATAGATAATGTAGTACGATAAATAAATAGGTTAGATTAATAAACAATTACCAAAATAGCTCCGCTAACTTAATACTGAATAGACCTTCATTCAAAATTTAAAAGGGTGTTAAACAGGGCAATTGGCTCACTCCCAAATTTATTATGAGCACACTTGAGGAGATTTTTAAAACACTGGCAGCCTCTTGGAAGACCCTTTGGTCTTTCATGAGGCTGCCAGTGTTTTTAGTATTGACGCTGGCAAAAGGAGGCTGAGAATCCGACGACATTGTCCTTTTCGCTCCCACCTGCTCTAGAACTCCATCACATGCTCTAAGAGTTGAGCACAGCTAGCTTCAAGGTAGAACTTGCGATGAATCGGTCTAAACCCTAATGACTAACAGCACGAAGCGTAAGGTCGAGGTAGATGAGCAAGAAAAACATTATGTCGATGAGTACATCTACTTGGGCCAGTTAGCTTCTTTCGTAAACAGGTAAAAAATGGATATCGATCGCCGCAACGAAACATCTGGAGAAGCTACCTACTGGTCTATGAAGACGCTAGTGAAGGGTGATCTGCCGATCTCCCTGAAGCGCAAACTCATTGAAATGTGTATTTTATCCATCCTAACCTACGGTGCTCAGACCAATACTGGACGTTTGTAAGATAAGAATGCCGCCAGGCTCAAATCGAATTGGGCGGATCACGTAAGCCACATGCATTGTGACCATTTGGGCAAAAGTCTCCTCGTAATGGTTGCCCGAAGACAGCCGGTGCCGCCGAGGCCGGTCCAAATGAAGTGGCGAGACGACCTGGATGCGTACCGTGAGGGCTGGTACGAAGTGGGCCTAGAGAAGAATTCCTGAAAGGGCTTGGGGGAGGCCTTTAACCAGCAGTGAGACAATGCGGGCGTGTTAAGAAAAAAAAGGTTTAATCTATTTCTATATACTAATATATAAAGCTGAAGAGTTTGTTTGCTTGAACGCGCTAATCTCAGGAACTACTGGTCCGATTTGAAAAATTTATAACAATAATAATATTTATTAGCAAAATACGACTGACCCATACATTTCACTTTAAATTATTTCAGTGTTAGATGGCCCATTTATTGAGGAAGGCTATAGGCTATATATCATCACGCTAAGACCAATAGTAAAATATATACTGAACCATTCTGTTTCATTTAATTTTTTAAGAAGGACATCCTTCTTAAAAAATTAAATGATGAATGATTGGTCGATCGCACAGGGTTTCGGCAGTAAAAAGTAAGATCTTTAGTCTAATCAAGTTGGCCACCCCTGTTGTAGGGGGTAATCTCTGGATCTACTGAACTGATTTTGAAAATTCTTATACTAATAGAAAGCCACGTTGTTTGCGAGTGTCATAGGCTATATACTATACTAGTGGACGCAACGCGGTTTCACCCGCGTCGTTCCCGTTCCCGTGGGAGTACGGGGATAAAATATAGCCTATGTTACTCCCTGATAATGTAGCTATCATTTGCTGAAAGATTTTTTCAAATCGGTCCAGTAGTTTCGGAGCCTATTCATTTCAAACAAACAAATCTTTCCTCTTTATAATATTAGTGTAGATGTAGATTAACCCGAAAAATACCACCCAACGAAGTGGGCATCGGTAAGCTAATACTAGATAGCAAAGTACGCAAAGTACAATATTTGAAACACTTCTTAATTTCTGAGGAACCTTTTTAATAAAATCCCATTCAAGGCCGAAATCCCTCGCACACATCTCTTGCACCCATCTCTCGCTTGTTTTGTACGAGCTGTGATGAGCGAGGCTAGTTAAAGAAAAGATTCTATAAGTCCCAAACAAACACATTCCTCGATACGCCTCCTCGCACATCTTTGGTGGAAACGTACCCTTTCTTAGGTGGTATGACGCTATGATCTGACTCCCGGACTATATTGTTATCTTATCTACAACAATATACGCACAAAGACTAATTAGAATTGTTTATAAAACTTTTGCTTTCGCAATCAAAATTAACATTGTTAGGGTTCCGTACCCAATGGCTAACCCTATTACTAAGCATCCGCTGTCCGTCCGTCCGACAATCTGTCAGCGAGCTGTATCTCATGAACCGTAAGGCCGCGGACACGAAGTAAGCGGGTAAGAAGCGGCGGTGGTGGCACAGGCGGCACAGTGGAGCAGACCCGGGCACTAGAGCGGCATAGTTTTGTATTATGAGAAATTAGTGTCTTGTTTGCGGAAAAAAACCGGAACAGCGACAAAAACATCTTTTTGATACAAATTTTGAAACGTCAGTCGTTAAAAAGCAAAAACTAAAATGCATAACACTACGTCACTGGGGCACCGCTCAACTGGCGTGCACCGCTCGTACGCCGCCGCGGCGCCGCTTCCCGCGCCTTTGCCTTCGTAGCCAGTTCCATATTTAATAAATCTATGCATTTGAACGCGCCGCTGCCCGCACCGCACCACCACCGCCGCCCCGCACTTCGTCTGACTTCGTGCCCGGTTGCGGTCAACGTTAACGGTTAAAATTGAGGTAGCCGGTTGAAATTTTTACAGAGTGTATATTTCTGTTGCCGCTATAACAATACGATAGTACGGAACCTTTCATGCGCGAGTCCGACTTAGTGGACCGGTGTTTTATGTTTCACGATAGTGCACGCGTTATCTGTTTTTGGTCATTGAAAAGGTTAATTAAGACTTCAAAATAGATAAGTATGGGACTGTATCTACCACCTAACGTCTCGGAGAAATATTACCAAAACGATTCCTACATGTTTTGAACAACGTAGTAGTAATTTAATTGTACCTTAAGAGGAACAAAAACGATCTACGATCCCTCAGAGTTGTCGAAGCAATAAAAACTACAGCAAATAAATTAGCCCCTATTAAACGTAATTCTCGTTGGCTTATGTCTACATAATTCTGTTATATGCAAGATCGCACAGCACTAATTAAGTAAAAGGCTAGATACTAGTTAAATTACTCTCGTAGTACGACGCCACGCGCGTCTCAAAGAGCTGTCAGCATTAAAAGCGGGGCCCGCGGGGCCAGTGCCTGCTGGGGCTGCGGACTTTGTTCGAAAGAGTCACCGCGACCCTGGAACGCAAAGGGCACTAGGAGGAACACTGGAGGATGGGTTTTAGTCAGTAAGAGTCTGATACTCCCTCCTGCTTCACCCAGAGCGGGAGAGGCCATTTGATGATTTCCCATCCTTAAAAAAAAAGTACGACGCCTACTTCAGAGCGATATTCCTCTTGCTTGTTGGTCTAGTGGTTAGTGACCCTGACTGCTATGCCGGAGGTCGTGGGTTCGATTCCCACCCAGGACAAATGTTTGTGTGATGAGCACGATCATTTGTTCTGTGTCTGGGTGTAATTTATCTATAATATTTATGTATTTAGAAATATATAAGTATGTTTATCAGTTGTCTAGTACCCATAACACAAGCTCTGCTTAGCTTGGGACTAGATGGCGTTGTGTGATAGTTGTGAAATATTATTATTATTATTATTCCTCGCATGCGGGTCGGAGGCAGTGCGGAACCGCTCCGTCGTGTGTCGCTACGGTACGGTAGAAAATCCACTATGAGAACGATTCACAGTGCGAAACTTCACTACCTTTTTTTTAAGGATGGAAGATTTTATGCAATTCCATTTGTTAATGTTGGCACAGCTCCGCTTTGCTCCTCTCCTGTCCGCTTCAGTGGATAGTCAGCCTTAGGCTCAGACATAATTTTGCTGTTCAAACTAAACTTTAATTAACTTGTTAGGTACCAGCTTTTGCCAGTGGCTTTGCCCGTAGAAGGTCACTCGAAAGTGATAGGATCTAAGGCTAGCAGTTGATAAGGTGTTGTAGAGCTCGTTTACCACATTTTGCAGCAATGTACTCATAAAGAAGCTTACAGATATCATTTGACGATGTGATCCTCTTCAATGTGAAATGGTAGAATGGCATATTGTCTTCGCCTATCTCAGAGGAAGCCTAACTGAGGTGTAAGCTGGTAATTGTCGCCTTTAAATAATCACTGTATGATTTGTAATTCATGAAACGTACATAGGTGCTTATGTTTTCTAGTGAGCGTCACATGTTGAAATATTAGCATACCAAGGCACGTTCCTTATTATTAAAGATTAAAAAACCTCACCCCGCGTATGCGTGATTTTATAAAAAAATATAATAATATGTCACAAACAAACGATAACATTGCCGTTTTTTAAATATTTTTATCATGTAAAACTTGTTGGCAGCCTCTGCTTCACTCGCTGTGTTTATAGTAGTTGGTAGTCATAAAACTGTTACCTATTGTAACAATAAACTCATACTTGAGACACTGGTATGTGAGACGAGAAGATACCACGCAACTTCTCGAACACCACCCAGTCAAATTAGATTCGATGGTTGACCTCTTTTTCGAAGTTAACCCTACCTAACAGGACCGTTTGTCCCAGGTAGACCTACTCGCCTACAACTTGATAGGAGTTGGTGCTACATTGATACGAGAATTTATCATGATCTTGGTTTTGTCCATGTCCATGTTCATTTTAAAACCCACTCTTTCTGAAGCTCTACAGGAGACTGTAGAACTAGACTGTACTGTGTATGAGTGTGTACTGTGTGCGGACTGTAGACTGTGTGACTATATCGTTGGCAAATCAAATGTGAGTGATGGACTCGCCATTGACATTATTGCCTAGCCTTTTGCACTCGACGGTAGATGCCATAATGCGCGTGAGCGCTCTCGACGGGGGATGCGGTATCTCGGGTCAGGGTCGTCTCATGACATCGTCAATGCCTTCAACACTCTGCCCTGGAGTTGCATCAGGGAGGCACTTCGGTATCACCGGATGTCGACCTACCTCCGTCGCGTAGTTGAGGCTTACAACATCTACCCTAGTCACCTGGGAGAGTGGAACCTGCGAGAGATGTCTCGGTTCTGGAGCTGCTCCTGTGGGACATCGGCTACAATTGGGTGCTGCGTGCTGATCTCTCTAGTGGCGTCAGCGTGGTCTGCTACGACACGCTGGTCCTGGCGCATGGAGGGTTACATCAGGTGGCGGCCGACGCTATGACACGCTGGGATATGACGGTGCTTGGGCGGCAGTTGGGTCTCCAGGTGGCCCTACTCAAGTCCGAAGCCATGTGCTTCTATGGTTCTCGGAACAGGCTACTTTCGGGATCCGATAATAAAGGCGGGAGGGGTTCACATTGGCGTAGGGTCGACGATGACGTACCTAGGTCTCGTCTTCGATAGCCGGTGGAACTTTGTAGAGCCAGAGCCAACGTCTAGTTCTCAGACTGGGGCAGGCCGGGGCTGTCCTCAAGCGGGTTCTGCCCAATCAAGGGGGTCCAAATGCAATGCGTCCCAGAGGGTTATGGCCATCCGGCTGACCCGTGGATACCGCACGGTCTCCAGTGAGGCAGCGAGTCTCCTTGCAAGACAGCCGCCATGGGATCTGATGATGAGAGCCCTCGTTCTTGTTTACGGAAGGCGCTACGCCGGGGCGAGACTCCTCTGTCGCGGCAAGTTGCAGCACGGCGGTCGGAGCTCCGGCAGGATCTCATGGCAGTATGGAAACAGCGACTGCCGCCACCCAGCCCTGGGCACACTACAATTGCAGTGATAATTCCGCTCTTTGAAGAGTGGCTAGAGCGGCACCACAGCGTCCTCACCTTCCGCCTGACACAGGTTCTCACACACTGGTTACGAATGTTTCAGGAGATACCTGTTCCGGATTAGGCCGGTCGTCAACACTGCGAGGATCGCCTGGAGGAACCATCCATCCGTATACACCTCCATCCGTATACACGATGGAGTATACGGTGGAAGTCTGGCCTGCTTGGACGGAGCACCGCCGTGTCCTCGTCGAGGCGATCGGCGGCGGCGACCACTCGCGACCAGCCCTGGTTCAATTCATGGTCCGGAGCGAGGAGCTATAATGTAAGCGGGGAACTATATTCAGTAATGCTAGACAATGAGGAGGCCGACCGAGTGAGAGAGCGGGTAACCTCACGCCCCAGCGGCCGCAACAGAAGAAGATGCCCCGGGCAGGGCGGATTGCGGCCACCGTAGGCGCGGGTCTGTGGATGGCAAGTGTTGGGTGGCTCACCGTCCGATCAGAACCAGGCGCGTTGTGTTTCACAGACGCATTAAAAAAGATGTCAGCATAGAAGACGGTGCCCGCAAGGGCCAGTGCCTGCCAGAGTTGCGGAATTAGTTCCAAAGAGTCACCGCGGCCTTGGAACGTAAAGGGCATCACGAGGAACACGGATGGGTTCAGTAAGAGTCTGACGCTCCCTTCTGCTCCGCCCAGAGCGGGAGGAGTCATTTGATGATTTCTCATCTTTAAACAAAAAGGGTTCTATATCCAATTTAATCCACCGGCAGGTCATCTAAACGATATTGTTATTGATGTTGATTGAAATGTTAATAAAAATATTTTTAACCGATAACAGCAGTTTTATTTTTTTATGTATTTTTTTCACCTGTAATTTAAAACTAGCATAAGATGTCAAACAACAAAAACTTTAATGCTATATCAGCATTACTTTGCAGGATTATAGTTCAGTTATGATAGGAGAAAAATAATTATAGCAGAATAACCCCATGGATTCTTCACAAAAATTAGTTTAAATCTTTATAATTATTGAAGTACGTAAGTGTATTCAAAGTGATGTCATCTCTGTTGGTGGGTGAGACCAGGCTTCATATATTTTTGCCCATTGTTCTTTAATTTAAGGTTTATTATTTTGTTGTTATAGCAGCAATAGAAATACAAACTATGAAAATTTTAACTATCTACCTATTACGGTACTTGAGATACAGCCCGCTGACAGACAGACGGTTTAGTAATAGTTTCGTTGGTTAGCCTTTGGGTACGGAACCATAAACAAGACATGTATGGGACTACTGCCATAAAAAGTCTCGTAGAAACATCACAAAAACGATACAGACATGTTTTCAACAACGTAGTATTATTTTTTAAATTTACTATTTCGAATATTTCCTGTTATCAAAAGTCAGTGACCTTTACAACCCAAAACATTTGCAGAAAATAGATAACTTGTTTTTTGTTATATAATGGTACAGACACGTGCATAATTATGTGACAGCTTTGTGTGCCCGTGGTTTCGCTCACGAGGACTTTTTAAAGTTAATGAAAATGTTACGTCAAAGTAAGGGAAGGTATGGTGGAACCGCGCCTGCTAATTTGGAACACCTTCACATTTTTATTTTGGAAAATTCGTTACAAGCAACAATAAGCAATATGCAGGTAAAATGTACACGCACGCATGTGTTACTGCAAAGATATGAGTCACTGTAAAGATATTTATACTGTGCTGGAGTAACTCGTATATTTGTATGTGACAAATCATTGTTAAATTCAGTCTGGTTGTTCATACCTATCTGAAAAAGTGATAAAATAAATTGTATATTTGTTTTTTTTTTATATGTTTTTATGGTAGCGATGTAGTAAGAGAGCACAGCATGCGATTCAGCCGGTCGATTCTGTGAACATGTCGAAGTGAAGGCTTGGGTTGTGGTGAAGGCACCGTGATAACTCAGGTGAAGTGATCACGAAGTGAGCTGTCAATCTATGTTATTAAACAATCAATTTAATGACAGTTTTACAGAATCAACCGGCTGGTGTACCTATATCTTCACGCAAAGTTATTGTAGTTATATCGTTATCTATTTGGCGTAGGTATAAGATATTTATGCTGGTGACTGTCCTAACCAAGAGCTGGCTATCAAACGGCCAAGATAAGCTTCCACTATTGCCGCTCGGATACTAGTTATTACAATATACAAACAATAATAATTATCGAATGATGTAGAGCTAACTATGAAGTATTTTAAAGTGCACTGGATCCCACCCTCTGTTATGATCTCTCTCTATCACTCAAAGGTTTGCTGGGAGGAAACACAACTTTGAGTAAAGTTTGCTGTTGTACGTGAACTTTTTCTTCACTGACACTTTTAGTGCCAAGAACTCAGCGTATGGGTCGAGTGGTGTTCGTTCGTGTGCCCACAACCCGCATCTGAGTCGTGGTTTTAAGTAGCTATATGTGACTTGTGTTCATGCACGGGTTGTGGGTACACGAACGAATTGTTTTTCGGCCCATGTGTTGAGTGCTTAGCACTAAAAATGAAAAAACACTTTTGCACTTGGCACTGAAAGTGTTGATTAATATAAATTGCTGTGGTGGACATTAAAGAATGAAGGTTACATCCAGGAACCTGTTCAGACTAGCACAACGAGACTGTGCGAGCAATTGTTTAATTATCAAAACTGGAACAACCACAGCGATCATCCTCACGTATACCCTTCCGCTAGAAATTTGGATGCTCTTCACACTTCCTTACACCACATTCAAGAACTGACTGTTATAGTAACCGGTCACAATTTCAACATTTTCTGCTTGACTTAACCAACCTAGTTCCGTCCAAATTTCAGCACTTCAAGTAGTTTTTTCGTGTCTGAGCAATTTAGTTTCGCTTAATACTTCATGTCTGAGCAATGTTTATATCTGCCAAGGTTGCGGAATTGTTCTAAAGAGTTACAGCGGCCCTGGAGCGCAAGGTATTCAATGACACCTAGCCGCGGGTTAAAGGGTAGACTTATGAATAAACAATAGCACGCCTGAATCAAGGCGGCTCAAGGATTTTTTTTTTTGTCGGAGACCACTCGCAGTTACGATGAAGGTTGCTACTACTTAACCGAAGGGTGGCTCAAGGAAACAGTAACTGGTAAGATATATGGGAGGCCAGCAGTGGGACACCATAGACTAATTTTATATTATTGGCTAATTACCTACCAACAATACTGTTAATAACAGAACGCAACTTAGCACGATGTAAGTAGTTAAATGTCGGGAGCGTTGCGGAGGATTTTGGAAGTAAAACGAGGAGTCTTATTAAGATGGTGGTTTATTGTAGAATCATTCATAACCCTTAAACCCTACCCATTCCTGGAGAAACACTATTACTACCCAGGGGTTTTAAGGACCCCAATACATAAAAATTTATGCTCACAAAATAAAACTACAATTCAATTACAATTACTGTTTAATATTATGAACGCTTATTTAACAATACAAAAAAAGAATTAATTGTTTTTGGTAACACATTCTTGGCACATAGCCTCAGTATGTTCACCGCAAAGAGGTTTTCGGCACATGCCACAGGTGATCTTGGTTTTCCGGTCCTTACCCCTTGGGCACATGGCACATCTTTTCTTAGCAGTGGGAGCAGAACTTGGTTCTTGCAATGGCCGCTTCTTTTGCATGATTCCACCTAAGAGAACTTGAAGATTCATGGGCAAAGAGGGCCATGTAAAGCGTTCTTCCATTTGAGGGGTGATCAGATCTAAGGCAAGTTTTTTCAAGAAATGACGTCTTTTTGTAGCTCTTTTCGTGGTCATTTTTAGCAAGACATATGAATTAACACCTACTATATTCAGAAGGCCATAAAAAATTGTCATTGGCCACCTTTTTGATCTCCTAGACACGCTGTACTTGTGGCATAGCTGATCCATCAAGTTAACTCCGCCTTTAGTCTTATTATAATACTCTATCATCTCTGGTAATTGAATCGTTGCATCAGGATCTGCTGTTGGATGCATAGTTGACAACATGGTGACAATTTTTTTCTTTTTGGATTTTGGTGGACAGTAAGACAAAAGCGTAAGTTCTTCTGAAAAGGCAAACTTTGCTGTGTTGCGATCGCGATCTTTTAGCTTTAGCTCAACAAAAGAAGGTGGAATATCTCTTTTGTTTCTACGTAGCGTACCTACAAGGGTCACCTGCTTTTGCAACAATTCTTTTGCCACTGGTATTGATGTGAACCAATTATCACAAGTGAGGTTGCGGTTTGTGCCATGAATTTTCTCAGTCAGTTTCATAGTAAAAAAGTGAGCAGCTGGTACACTAGTAGGGCACGAGCCTTTGCCCAAATATACAAAAGCATCTATCATATAAGCAGTTTTAGAGTCACAAGTCATTAAAATTTTTATACCATATTTGTCTGGTTTACTCGGTATGTACATTTTGAAGATACATCTACCTCTAAAGCCCAACAACATTTTGTCTAATGTACAGCAATCTGAAGGGCTATATACTTCATTTGAAACTTTGACAATGTGATCAAAAATGTTCCTAATTGGTGCTAATCTATCATTTTGCTATCGTTCTTCTCTGGTAGACCGGTCGTCAAAACGCAGACAGTTTGTCAGAAACTCAACTCTAGCTTGGCTCATGGTTGCACGAAAATAGCCAACACCTGAGTTCTTGTCAAATAATTCCTTGGTGGTGACATGATTCATGTTGAGAACCCCCGCTAAGTAGTAAAGCCCAAATAAAGCCTTGATTTCCAACACACTTGCATCCTTAGCAAAAGAAGGACGTATTTTTGTGGAACTCGATGCATCCGCGTTTTCATCTTCCGTATTCTGTATAGGTCTGTCTCGTTTATATTTTTCTCTCTGTCTACCAATTTCAGCATTTGTATTCCTAACAATTTCTTCAAGTATTTCATCAGAAAAAAAAATACTCCATGCTTCTTGCTCTGTTGTTATTTCACGAGCTGCAGCTTTAGGTCCAGGAGGATGAAACAAAATATTTCTCCGTGGGATTCTAGACCTTGTTGGTTTTTCACCTGTCCACCTAAACCCGTTTTTCCCCTTCAGATTATTAGGGACAGGTAAGACACGAAGAAAATTACCTTAACTGTAATTACACAGAGGAATTTCATCATCCGATGAAGAATCTTCTGTATTATCATCCAGTATTTCTGCTCGAAAATCTTCAATAGTTCCATCTTCTTCAACATCATTTTCAAGGTCAGGAACAGCGACTTCACATGCCTCTTCATCTTCTGATTCGTCTTCATACAACCACTGAGTAATCTGTTGGTCCATTTTATGCAATATTGATGATTAAAACTGAAACAATAACATAAAACACAATATTGAATGAACTGTAAAAACGAAACAACAAAATTGCTTGATTTGTCTATATAATTGTTTCTAAAGAATGAAATACCACTGTTATTGTAATAACTACATCAAAATATGAAACTTACCCTTTATAATATTATATAAAAAATAACAGCATTCACCAATATATCGACGAAATGAAATGACAATATATTGCGTTATTACTACCCTGGGGTCTGACAAACCCATAAATTGCAATAAATCCGTTAAAACAGTGAAAGCACTGACGCTCGACTAATTACAAGATGGCCGCCGACGTCACTAGAGATTAGACTCGAGTGACATAAAAGTGCGTTCAATTATTGCGAAAATATTTAGAAATATTCATCCTCTGGGGTTTGCTGGACCCCCGGGTAGGGTTTAAGGGTTAAAACATATTTTTACATAAGTACTACAATTAACCTACCATGTCTGCCAACCCTTGTTAGCTGACGTCAAACCACATGAAATGCCATGAGAACGAGAGCTAACTTACAAAAATAAATATAAATAAAAAATAAAATAAAAATAATAAAATAATTCCTTGTTTAAATATTCCTTAAACAAGGAAGTACAAGAATGTACAAGTTAAATAGAGTGGGAGAAGTCAACCCCCCCTGCCTCACGCCACAATCTAGCCCATACTGAACTGATTGAGCATCTGACCATCTAACACAGGTTGTCTGACTCTCATACCAACATTTAAATATACTTATGATCTCAGGTGGAAGGTCTGTATCATCCGACATTTCCTGCCACAGAATGTCATAATTCACCAGGTCAAAAGCCTTCGAAAGGTCCAGAAAACAACCATATACAGGTGTCTTCCTGTCTGTGTAGTACTGCACAGTCTGCTTGAGACACAGAATTGCACTTTCCGTCGACAAACCGGTTCTAAAACCAAACTGCGCGTCGTTGAGCTTGATATGCAACTTCAATTGCCTCTCAAGCAGGCTGTCCAGCACTTTGCCAATGACTGAATGCACAGGTGGATACCTTAATTATATGCAGCACTAATGCTATAAATATTTACAATAGTTGTACGAAGGAGAATCCATGTGTCACTATTGACAATTCTTTTAATGTGGAGTCCACAAGTAGCAGGATCTTGGTGCCTAGTGATGGCTTGGGAGTTGTGGGGCTCGCTCCAAATGTTCCTTTACACTAATTTGTAGGACAACAGAGAATACCAATAACAGTATAGTTACATCTACCAATTCTACCATGAACCAGGTATTTTCTTGCTCTCACATAGCTAATTTTAATAAAGGGCCTAATCAGAAATCCTTGAAATTATTCCATCAGAATATTCAAGGATTTCTTCAAAACAGCTGGAAATAGAGTTATTTTTAGAAACTATCTAAATAATCTAATCTAATCTCTTCAAAGTTAGAGTGCACAGGCTCCTTCTGGGTAAGCTCGCTCCATCGTAGACTTTGTCTCTGTCATCTCTGACCTAGACTAGAGTCAAGAGCAAATCCATAACAAATGAAAAAAAAACAATGTTTGACATAATTTGTTTCACTGAGCATTGGTTAAAGGATTTTGAAATGTAGATTAATTACGAGAATTATAGTGTGGAAAGTTCTTTTAACCGAAAGACAATGCTACGTGGGGGTGCACTAATTTTAATCAAAAAAATTATTACATTTAAAACTCGTAAAAATATAGTTAACTTGTCTGTTGAACATAGCATTGAACTGTCCTGTGTTGAGCTAGATAAGCATGTCATGTGTGTGTGCGTTTACTGACCCCCTAATTATCTGAACTACACTTATATTTGAGTCAGTGATGGAAGAAGTATTGGCAAAACTTGCAACTGGCAATAAACTAGTAATTATCTGTGGAGACTTTAATATTAATATCTTAGAAAACAATTCAGATAGCTGTAGATTATTAACTCTCTTTAAATCATTCAATTTGTCTAATGTGTTCATAGAACCAACCCGTACAACTACAACTACTGCTACATGTATTGATAATGTTATTTTGTTGTGGTAACTGCTCAGAGAAAGCTATTGTAAATTACCTTCCTTCTGATCACAGCGGGCTACTGGTATCTTTTGAGTCCAACATACCAATTGCAGTGGCGGTACCTTCATATAAGCCCAAATGCCTTACTAAAATGCTCGATAGAGAATCAATATCAAACCCGAACTATTTAAAAGTTCGCGCGCTTAATTCTTATCAAAATAACACAAAGTATCTACCTATGCCACATTACTACATTACTACACATCGCGATTGTTCGCGCGCAGAGTTTCGCATTTGCAGCATCTACATATAGCTATCTCGCTTACACGTACCGGCTTTTACCGGGCTTTCAAATACTATCTCCGTCACTTTCGCACTTATAGCGATGTGCCGTATAACGAATTCTAAAGCTTGTGCATCTACAAATCGATCAGTATGGAAGATTAAAGCCGTGCATGCGTATGAAGTTGCACGCGTATGCGTGACCTTGTCACCTTGCCAACTCTGCAGTGTTGCCGTTTTAGCGACGTTGTGAAATCTTGGAGATTTTTAACGAGTTTGGTGACTTTTTTTAAGATTTAGCAACAATAAATACTAGCGACTTTTTAAAATAACGAAATTAAATATTCAAGCAATATCTTAAAAATAAAATATTTGCGACATCTAGCTAGATTTTTCATATACCCGGCGCTTTTTTTTGCCTAAATGACAACACTGCAACTCTGCGTAAGTAGTTCTTGACACCGGAGTGCAACTCACTTCAGTTTTATTTGCTTGAGAGTTGAAAAGTTATGTTGTTAAAGTTTTTTGTGTGTTTTCTTAGATTTTCTCAGTGATACAATTGTTTTGGTGACTTACCTACAACAATGGAGGTAATTGTACCTTGTGAGGATTTAAAATGCGTTCAAGTTTTGATTGGCGAAGATAAGGTAAAATCTTTAAACTTTGCTCAGAAAAAACTGTTAATTTCTTCATTAAAACCGACGCCTAATCTGTGTTTTTCTAGACTAGTAAATCGCATAAACGAAATTTAATAGATCAGTGTATAAAACTATTTGGATTGTTGGCTGTTCGCACACTAATAAGTTGTGTTCGTGGCCTATTTTTTTCGAATGAAGATTCCGTTTGGAATACATCTGGTTATAATGATTTAAATAACATATCTGGCGCCATTAAAAGGCACGCAAATTCCCATAAACACCTGTGTGCAATGGTTTCTTTCGGTAATTTTGGTAAACAACGAATTGAGACATCTATATCACTTTATGAGAAAATTGCGATGATACATACGAAGGTACCTACATACTCAGTCGAAAACTGAACTTTCTTTTTTTGAAATCGGTTAAAATTTTATTGGGCTTGCCTTATTTAGAAACCCTAGGCACGCCACTGACCAATTGTAAGAAACCAATATTTGCATTGTATAGACTCAATTAATTTAGCATTGTATAATTTCATTCATTTTAACTGCACATGTTGAGTACTGTGTAGGTATCTTAAACTTAAGCTATAGCCGTCAGTTTTAGGTTTGTTTTTGACTTGAATGTACCCTGGCGGTTGGGAGTTACATGGTCACTCAAAAGTCTAGCTGATGGTGGCGTATGCGTTGGATCATTTGGCGCCCTTCAAAATGGTTGAGCCGAATGGCGCTAACGCATGCGTCATGTTCGTGAACGGGCGCCGTCAGTTGGGACTGGTAATTTCTCAGCTGCCATTGTTTACTTAATTTATTTCTTTGAATTGTTCCTTTTTTTCCGGACGTTTATATCCTGCTCGTCTTTACGCCTTCCGGTACGCGGTCGCTTCTCCAGAACTTTCGGCCCCATCGACCATCTGTTCTGCGAGCAATGTGCCCTGCCCACTGCCACTTTAGTTTTTTTTAGGTAGTTGACGATTTGTTGCATCGCCAACTACCAAATTCCATACAGCCAGTTGAGAAATTAGAGAAAAACCCCAATAAAAAATTGCCCGACTGCATAACTCAAACGTATAGATCGTCTTTGTATAGTTATTTTAATTAAGTTGTGCATTACTATCGTTTAAGTAAATTAAGAAAACTTTGCACTTTAAGGGTTCGTCTCATATGGTACCGCGGCTTCAATGAAGCGACACGCTCTATAAAGTTCTGGTTCCGGATTAAGGAACAAACTTAGCGGTTGAAAAAATTCAGTGTTCCCGGTACGGTCAGCGACCAAAATCATCTAAATTCAACATGATTTTATGTTCGCTTTTTAAAGAATACTAAAACAAATAACCTACGCCTACAGATGGAAAGAAACCTCATAACGATTTTAACTTACGGATAGCTATTTTAAACGTCAACATTTTTATAGTACCTACTAAAATACTATCTTCACTAGGTAGCCTAACCAATTGTAAAGTTGAGAATTTCATAATTTTTGTAGTAGAATTGTTAGGACTAATTATGGTTCGCGCTAAATAATACTATCTACTCACCCCAGGAGACTCTTCTACGACTTCTACTCACCCCAGGAGAACGAGTGCGCAAAACCCACAAGCGCTGCTGAAACCAACACACACGCGCTACACATCTTGTCCTTCACACAAGGTTGGTTCAGCAGACTTTTAATGAGTTGTCAGCGCTCGGTGACTGCTCGTTGGATACAAAGCAGAGCTCTGGCTTCCCGTGAACACGAATCTATAAATATATTATGTAGGTCGCTATCAAAAACTGTTTCCTTTTGGGAGGAGTTCCTGTGATAAGCGGGCTTCCTGTGGGTGTGATAACGATATTAATAAAAATTGTGTCTTATGTATTTCAGCACATTCATAGTGTTATCGGTGGTTTCCTTTTGACATGAAACTGTGTTACTGTAAAAACTCAAACTACGGTCAATCTAAAATTACTAGTAAATTTTCTAAAATTTAACTTTTGTGGGTTCCGAACCTCTATATGGAAAACGGAAGCCTTATAGTATCACTCGCTTGTATGTCTGTCTGTCCGTCTGTCACAACCGATTTTCTCCGAATCTACCTGGCCGATACAGTTGAAATTTGGTACACATATAAACTTTTGTGACACCAACACGGTCGCGTAGCGAAAATAAATAAATTTTGAAAACGGGGTCACGTTTTGGGCGAAAAATTAAAAAAAAAAGTTTTTCCGACTCTACCGCGTTACTAATCAAATCAAAGAGCTCATTGTAGGGATCCTAAAACATTTTTTACTAGCTTCTGCCAGCGGCTTCGCCCGCGTGGTCCCTAGAGAACATACTCCCGAGATAAAAAGTATATAGTAGAAAGGATATAGTAGCCTATGTCCTTTCTCAGGCTCTAGACTATCTGTCTACCAAATTTCATTTAAATCGGTTCAGTAGCTTTGGCGTGAAAGCGCGACATACAGACAGAGTTACTTTCGCATTTATAATACTAGTAAGGATATTATAATATAATAAAGTTATAAATTATATTTATAATATATTATAAGTACGGATTATTTTAAAATATTCCATTTCGAAATTATTAAATAAAAGATGAAAGTCGACCATTCCTCCTTTTTCTACGAAACTACTTAGCCTGAAATTTTGAAAAAATACAGATAATTGGTCTTTACCTAAAGATTACAATAAAAACTTATAAGAAGTCTATAATTTTACGTTATTTCCAAAAAAGGAGAAGGATTCATGTTCGGCTGAATGTTTTTTTTTATGTATGTTCACCGATATCTCCACCAAATGTGGAACGATCTTCAAAATTATTTTTTAATTCGAAAGCCTGTACTCCTGAAGTGGTCTCACTGTTACCAAGTTACAATCTGATTATGGGATCTCAGGGAAATCAAGGGCAACCCTCAAATTTTACAGGCACATACAATGTTTTTCATATAGGTACATTCAGTCAAAAAAGTTTTGGGAATGTATGATTTGTTATGTATAATGGTTCGAAATTAAACAGTTTTTTTTTTTGTTGTTAGATTGCAAATGGGGAAATAAAAATTGTATTATTATCGTATGGTTCTGGACAAGTGTGTGCTAATATTGTGTAGGGCACTGAGGAGTTTGGGACGTTACCATTTGCTCTAAGAGAGAAGGTCATATAATTGGTTTTCTCTGCGTTCAGTGTTAACCAATTTGACACAGTATTAAAGCCCGATTGCGCATATAAAAAGACTTCGTCCCATGTATCAGCGCTAAAGAGGAGTGCCGTGTCATCTGCAAATGTTATGATCTTACCCTTGGGGAGTGTAAGCATACACAGGTCATTAATATAGATTAGGAACAAACTGGGACCTAACACTCAGAGGGGCACCATATCAGACTGTGCGTTCGTCACTAATGTGTTTGTCTATTAAGTTCAAGTTGAACCCCTCTTTTTCCCAAATTCTCCATTTTTCAGGAGAGAATCGACACAGAAACCGTATCAAATGCCTTAGCAAGGTCTCAAAATTTGCCCAACACTTTTCCTTCTTATCCAGGTTGGTGACAACATAATTTTTCAAATCATGTACTGCGTAAGACGCAGATTTACCAAACCGAAAGCCGTATTGTATTGGAGATAAAAGATTATGTTTTTCGAGCTAATCAACAAGCTTGTTGTTCATTATCCTCTCTAGAACTTTTGACAGGGCAGGTAAAACAGCTACAGGCGTATAATTGCTGACACAGCTTCTGTCCCCACTCTTGTAGATCAAGTGTAGGATCGATCTTTTAAAAACTTTAGGGAATTTACCTGTTGAAAAAGCCAGGTTACAAATGTTTGTAAGTGGGGGCACAATAGAGGCTTTATGTTTCTTAAATAGACTACTCGATATTCCTTCCCATCCCAGTGCACAATTACTTCGAAGGGACAATAATAATTTTTCAATCTCATCTTCGTCCATTGGTAGCAAAACCATTGAATTCAGGTTGTTGTTATCGATTAATTTGAAAGGTATTGGGGGGTTTATTATGTTTTGCTCGTGCTGTCTGCCAATTTGAGCTTATGAAATTCTTTCTAAAATACAAAACCTATCTAAAAGAGATATAGATCTGAAGTTGCAATGAGTTCCCTCACATATATAATTATCCAGGGTAATGAGGAGGCTGACCGTTTAGAAAAGTTGGGTATTTTTGGGGGCAGGGAAAAAAACATTGGAACTAATTATATAGAAATATTGCCTACGTATGTACAAAAATAAATGTCATGATGTTTGGAATGAATATTTTAATCAAAGATCAAAAGAAAAAGGAATTTGGTATAGATTTATAGTTGCGGAGCCCCCTCATGTAACGTGGTTTTATTATACTAGGCTTAGCAGAAAAAATATTGTCACAGCTCACAGACTGAGATATGGATCTGGATTTTTTATGAAAAAAAGAAATAATTCACTTATTTGTGATGTGTGTGGCACACTGGAGGGTGTGATACATTTACTGACGGAGTGTGTCAGTTTTCAGTCTGCAAGGGAGGGTCTACTTAGAGAGCTTGAGATAAATATGTACGATGTTCGCATGTTCCATCATATGCTGTCGTCACCAAACTCTAGAGCTGCTCATCGTCTAATTAAGTTTGTTTTGTTACGTTTTACATAATTATAAGGTCTGATGGGACTGGCATGTACGCCTGTATATAAGTCCTTATAATAAATAAAGAGGAAAAAAATGTTTTAGCAGCATTACGTGTTCTCGTATGCCGCCCGTGTAATTAAATGCTTGTAAATGTGAGGTATGTATAATGTACAGTGTGTTATTGGTAACTAGCTGACCCGCGCAACTTCGTTTGCATCACAATTTTCATCTATAATATAACCTCCTACCCTACTCCTACCCTACTCCTACCCTACTCCTACCCTACTCCTACCCTACTCCTACCCTACTCCTACCCTACTCCTACCCTACTCCTACCCTACTCCTACCCTACTCCTACCCTACTCCTACCCTACTCCTACCCTACTCTTACCCTACTCCTACCCTACTCCTACCCTACTCCTACCCTACTCCTACCCTACTCCTACCCTACTCCTACCCTACTCCTACCCTACTCCTACCCTACTCCTACCCTGCTCCTACCCTACTCCTACCCTAATCTTACCCTACCTACCTACCTACCTACCTACCTACCCTATCTACCTACCCATTTTTTTTTGCTTTTAAACCTTCCCTGTATTTTGGCGAATCCAACAAAAAAAGAATTATTAAAATCGGTCCAGCCGTTCTCGAGTTTTAGCGAGACTAACGAACAGCAATTCATTTTTATATATATAGATTGATAATGAAGAACTTTTCGTATATTTATGTGACTGATGTGACCTCAAAATTATATTAAAAATAACCCATGAATTATTTTTAATATAATTTTGAGGTAGTAGTGTAGATATGTGTAAATTAGTTGTGGGTTAGTACTATTTTGATTAACTTTGAAAATTTTAAACAAAACAATTTTTAATTTAGGAAATAAGTAAATTAGAAAAGAAGGAACTTAGTCACTTTTGTTTACGCAACTTTTTCAGATTGTCTTCCGATTTGATTAATCGACTGGGCATACCCTGGTTTTCGCGCACGTATACCTTGCCATTTGCTGTCCAACATTGTTCGTAGTCACTGTTCTTTATAAATTCTCGTGCTAGGTAATGAAGACGTGTCGTCATGGCGGTGAGGACTTCAGAAATGTACAACAGATGTTTAGGGTCTTTTTCGTGCAGATACGTAGTGTTGAGGCGATTTTCTTTTTGAAACCTTTAGTGGGCGTAATTTTTTTTTTTTTCATCACAGGGTACGAAAATTTGAGATAACTCTGTCTTGCTCTTCAGAATGTCATTCTTCTGTACAGACTGGCTGAGGGTGAGGTTGCAGTAGTTTCAGGCTCAGACGTAGGAAGGTTTTTTATTTCGTCGAACTCGCTTTCAGAATTTTTTCCAAATAATCAATTTTCTGCTCCAAGGCGTTTATAACTTTTTGGTTTTTGTTGCTCTCTGACTGTAGATTAGTTATATACGCAACAGCATCATCATATTTACTAGACAAAAATGCCATCGACCTCTGAATGCCCTCATTTTGCAATCTAATTTCTGAATGTTGTATACTATGGCCAAGTTTTGAGACCTAATATCGTCTAAAGCGGACTGCAAGGTATCCATATTTTACTTCGATGTGTTTGATTTGAAACTAAAACTAAACTTAGTAATCATCATGTTTTTCGTACGCTCCAATTCATCGTTTTCCCTTTTTCATTTGCTCAGAGTTATATTATAATTATCGTGCGTAGACTTGAATAATGTTGATAGATTCAGTTCAGAGGTGTAATGGGGCGATTTTCTACTTTTAGAAGTTGAGTGTCGCATCATCATTTTGATTATTAGGTAGATTTTGTCAAAAATTCTAGTAAATAATAATCAGGTGGCATGCATTTACTGGATAAATAAGTCGCTCTTACTCACTCAGTTATCATCAACTTTCTCGCGGTGCGCAGGAGCAGGTGAGCTCCAGTATGGCTATCTTTATTCTACGAACGAAGTACAGCCGAGTGTATGCAATAGTAAAATAATATGTAATAAGTACGATCGACGATGCGCAGCGAATGTGTGAAAGGCATTCAATGACCTCGGTTCGTCGTTTTATCGGGCCGCTGGCATGATGACTCATGCGCCTCACAGGTGGGTTTTATAATTTTTGCAATCGATATTGTTTAAAATAGTGTTATTCCTTATCCACTAAACCTGAACACTGTTTAGTCTGTACACCGATCCAAACAACGGTGTGCTTTTTTAAGCTAGTAATTGACTGTAAACACTAGTGAAGTATTTAATTATCCGAGCACTAAAAATTACGTGCTGCCGCGCGTACGGTATGCGAGTGAAGTGAATGGAGAGAGCAATGCTCGAGGTTTCTCTGGTGGATAGAATTCGCAACGAAGTCATTCGTCAGAGAAGTAAAGTCACTGACTATTAGGGACCTACCTAAGGACTTAACTCAAAAGCAGTGGACTGTAATTTAAAATAGAATGTAATCCAAAATATATACAATGTAGATAATACAATGATAGTAAATGTAAGAAATTAACGCGCGCGCCGTCGTCGGAGAGCGATAGCGAAGTGTTCGGGCGCCTCCGAACACTCGGCAATCTTCGGCAGCTGTACGCGCAGTGTCAGTACATTGCGCGTAGAATCAGCATGCTGAAGTGGAAGTGGGCCGGCCATGTCTGTAAACGGACAGACGGTCGATGGAGCAGGCATGTGTTAGAGTGAAGACCGCGTATGGGCAAACGCCTGTGGGACACGCTGCGGCACGATTGATCGATGATTTAAAGAAGGTGACTGGCAGCGGATGGATGCGGACTGCTCAAAACCGGGATGGTTGGCGCTCTTTGGGGGAGGCTTACGTTCAGCAGTGGACGGATATTGGCTGATATGATGATGATGATAATGCCATCATTGTAAAGGAATTTTTGATCAAAAACTCAACAAATACCATCGAGCAACCACCTTATTCAACAAATATAGCTCCAGCCGACTTCTTTTTCTTTTTCCTAATCTCTAATTATCACTTCGTGGCACTCATTTCCATTCGGTAGGAAACATTAAAGATAATTCGCGGCGATAACTGAACTCAATTCCGGAAAAAGCGTTGAAAAAATGATTGGATTCTTAACAGAGTAGTATTTTCTAGCGCAATTCAGATATTTGTGTCCGGTTATCATCATCTCATGTTACTGAGCTGATGATGGAAGGTAAAAGTCAGGATCTGATCATGGGATCAGATCCTGACAGCATTCTCTACCAGTCAACCAAGGGTTATTAAGAGGTTACATGTTCGTATACGTAAAGTCGACTTGATTTGAAAAATCACAATTTATTTCTTTAATCTTTTCCTTTCTCACGTCCAGTACAAACTGACAAAAAAGTGTCGGACTTGTTCACGGTTCCTTGAGTGATAAATGACAATCAACATCGTCATTACAACTAAAATACGTTCACAGCTGGACTCGTCCAAGCGGCCACGTCCATCGGTCCTGTGCTTCGAACAACACCCAACCACACAAATTAAAACAAACGATAATTAGGTATTATTTGATTATTGGTTGATCTCATCTTTCATTGGGTATTGTTCATCATCTGCCTAGCATTTTTCCTACTGTATTGGCATCGGCTTTCAGTCAAACCAGACTCAGCCGTAAACGAGTGACAGGGTAAAAGGGCAACAGGGTAACACGGTACTTCTTAGCAAGACTGGTGTCAGATGTATTGGTTTCTGACAATCTGTAACGACTGCCAAAAATGGGTTAATAGCAGCCGCGACTAAGGATGCCTGTCTATTACAATTGCACGAGGTAGCGGAGCGGAGAAATGGAGAAATTTTAACCAATGGAATTGCATAAAATCTCTGCACCACGTGACTCACTGATATTCTCTATTCTCCGCTCCGCTGCCTCGTTCCGCTGTAATGGACAGGCACCCTAAGGACATTTGACCACAATCTCACCTGATGGTAAGCGATGATGCGGTCGAAGATGGAGCACGTTTGCCTAAAAGCAACCTATTCACTCTTGTCTTAAAGACTCCCAGGTTGTAGCTATCTGGAAACACAGACTCTGGCAGGGAATTCCACTCCTTAGCTGTACGCACTATGAATGTGTTCCCAAAACGTTTAGTGCGTGTCGGTGGGATGTCCACCATGTAGCGGTGGCGCATCGCCGTTCGTCTTGTGGTCCGATGATGGAACGGGCTTAAGCACATAACGTGCTTACTGAGGTACACAGGGAACTCGTTATTTATTTATTTAGTTATTAGGTTAGCCAACAATCATTTACACCTTAAAAAATACATTACAATTGATAGAGATATATTTACAAGTGTAACAATCACTTATAGGCTAACACCGCATGTACAGTAAACGGCTAAGTTACAAAATGAATAATTTGAACAACGATTTATGTTAGTATTGATCTTAATATAAGGTAAGTTAGTTATATCTTAAGATGGTCACCCATCCACGGAGCAACCTTGGCAAGCGTAACATAACCTCGAAGTTCGCCTCGTATGGGTGTGTGTTATATTATTATTTAACAAAACGCTCCATAATTCTCGTTTTATTAAATGCTATTTATAAATCAGTGAAATATTTACATGATTTTAAGATATTTTCGCGTATAACGCTTTTTCTCCCGGATTTGGACTCTCAAGAGGCTTACTGACAAATTCTAGGATTGATGACAGTTCGGGCTTTGATGGTAACACAGACATAATCACTCGGATGTGTATTATTACATACTAGTGGACGTCACGCGGTTTCACCCGCGTAGTTCCCGTTCCCGTGGGAGTACGGGGATAAAATATAGCCTATGTTACTCCCTGATAATGTAGCTATCCATTGCTGAAAGAATTTTTCAAGTCGGTCCAGTAGTTTCGGAGCCTACTCATTTCAAACAAACAAACAAACAAATCTTTCCTCTTTATAATATTAGTGTAGACTAGTTTTCGCCCACGACTTCGACCGCGTATATCCCGTATTTTCCCGTGTTCCCGTATATTCTATACTACAGCCTTCCTCATGATTGTGGCTATCATATACAGAGAAGAATTCTTCGAAGCCGACTGGTAGTTCCAGAGATTAGAACGTTCAATCAAACAGATAACCAAACACTTCAGCTATAATATTATAATTTAATTATGAAGTATACATCATCATTGTATGTATTTACAGAATACCTAAATCAAATAATTTATTCCTTTATAATAAAACAACTAAAAACTATTTACACTTACAAAACAAAATAAAACTCCTAACTATAATATGGCGTCAAAAAATTCGTCCGCATCGCTGTCGACTGGAAGTGAGCCCAAAAGTATATATCTACACTAATATTATAAAGAGGAAAGATTTGTTTGTTTGTTTGTTTGAAATGAATAGGCTCCGAAACTACTGGACCGATTTAAAAAATTCTTTCAGCAATGGATAACTACATTATCAGGGAGTAACATAGGCTTATTTTATCCCTGTGCTCCCACGGGAACGGGAACTACGCGGGTGAAACCGCGTGACGTCCACTAGTTTGGATTAAGTTGAATTAGTCTTTATACAATTGCTACACTGTTAGTCCATAAACCACGTGCGCAATATTAAACGATAGACGCAGCAAGCAAGGACACAGAAGTATAACTAAATTAAAATTACAGTAATAATGTGTCTATGATACTCGACTGTAAAAATGGAACCCTCAAAATAACGTCCTGTCCCGTTTCCTTATTTATTTTTACACTAGCTGACCCGCTCAACTTCATTTGTGCCACATTTTTCCTGAATGCTCCGCTCCTATTAGTCGTAGCGTGATGATATATAGCCTGTAGCGTTCTTCGATAAAATGTATCTAACTCTAAAGTAATTTTTCAATTCGAACCAGTAGTTCCTGAAATTAGGACGTTCAAGCAAACAAACAAACTATTTAGCTGTATAATCTAATCTTCTTCTAATATCTATTCTTCTTAAATCTCGTGTCACAGCGGTTCTTATCAAACTCCTCCGAAACGGCGTGACCGATTTTGATGATTATTTTTTTTGTGTATATTTGGTAGGACTGAGAATAGGTCGTAGGCTAGTTTTTAGGGTTCCGTACCCAAAGGGTAACCAACGAAACCCTATTACTAAGCCTCCACTGTCCGTCCGTCCGTCCGTCTGTCTGTCTGTCAGCGCACTGTATCTCAAGAACCGTAATAGGTAGACAGTTAAAATTTTCACAGGTTGTGTATTTATATAGCCGCTATAACAACAAATAATAAAAATTAAGGTTTATGGTACGGAACCCTTCGTGTGCGAGTCCGACTCGCACTTGAACGGTTTTTTATTTATATGGCAAAACAACGTTTGTCAGGTCAGCTAGTAATAGTACAGATTCCAAGAAAAGCCAATTTTTATCTTTTAAAATAGCATAAACTTTATTTCTCACGTTAATTATTTTACATAAGTCAGATTCCATACATAATTCAGGAAAGTATATACATGTGGAAGACTGGTGCCTATGCCAGGCACAAGGGATGCGTTTCAGGACACCAGGATCCCACCCCTTTACAACTTCATTTTATAAATTAATATCTGTTGCCCGCGACTTCGTTCGCGTGTATGTCGGATAGAAAAACGATGTCGCTAAGATGAGATATACGAACAGTCAACATCTAGCATTGCTTGACTGCTCTTAGAATTAAGAATTCGGAAGACTGTTAAGCAAAGGCATTGGCTGTATCACCGCTTCTATTCAAAACGCCGACCAGCCTAGTAATTTTTCGTAATGAGAAATGTTTTAACGATTGCTTTTCAATACACGATGTTAAAGGAAGTTACTAGGGTCGTTAACACGCGATAGAGCTACATCAAGTTGGAGATGGGAAAACTAACCAGAAGAGAAGTCTACCCCCGCAACGGATACGGTGCTGAAAACGGAGTCTCAACTCTACTTTACTCTGTAGAGTTGAGACTCCGTTTTCAGCACTTAGACTCTCATCCGTTCCGTTGTACGTAGGAGTCCTAGCTTAGCCGGCCTTGCTCCGCCCAAATGCACAGAACCCTTCTGGGTGCGTTGTAAGTTTCGCGGAGTGACCTCACCGTTCCGAGGATTTGTTCACGTCAGGAAGCAAAGGCTTCATTTCCAGGATGAATTCGGCGACTGATTTCTCGGCGACGAAGCAACCTCTGCACATTGGGCTGTCTATAGCGCCTATTGTTGAAAAGAGGTTTAATAGGGGGCAATCACCCGTAATTATACCTATTATTATTCGGAGGGTATTTCTACTTGGGCTGAGAAGTCGTTTAGTTAATCGCATGTATAGGCTTGACCATGCTATTTGTGACTACCTGCAATTTGTAGCCCGTGACCATTTGTTATTATGAAGTTCAGTAAGTTAATCTCTGACAAATTCATCTATGAAACTGTGAGGAGGAGAAGTGGGTACGGGTCCAGCACTACCATCTCGGAAACTTTCTTCGCGAGTCCGTCTCTGGCGTCATTAGCTGGGAATCTACAGTTTTCCATGATCCACTGGAGGGTGACCCCTCCACTGTAGATGCTTTGCCCGTAACGGATAATTTCTGGCCCTGAAATGGTCATGACGTATCATGGGCTCACTGGGAATTCGGTTGGTTATGTGTGACTTTCAGCCGAGTGCCTTAGCAACATTTTATAGGAAATAAATATGTTAATAGAAATCATAAAACTTAATCGGATGATATTTATCATTGTTTTCCATGGACGTTTTCATGGACATACATATTTTCTTGATATCTCCCAAAAACATTTGTCAATATTATCCGTATTGATGGTCTACTGGGTCGATGGGTTCCGCGAACCCAGAAGAAATAAATTAATGCTGAAGTAATAGAACAACACAGGCTATCCTCTAAAATAACGTAACCATCTTGACTGAGGTGTGTGCCGTCAGGAATTTTTATCACTATTCGTAAAATTTTGGGCATTTGAGTGGCCTTTTTCGTGTATCCATGCGGTCTTCTTTTACATGCACGCTCTGTGCGTGATGCCACTAACAGCCTTCTTTATGGCATCGGGCCATAAAGAAGACCATACTATGTTTGCATATTTTGAGTCTTAATGTGTTGATATTATATTGCACTATATGAATGGTTCTATTCTTCAAACTACAAAGTTTAGAAACTACTTTTAAGTTTTTAGAACACAGTTAGATATCCGATCAACCAATCAAATTCAACTCTTTTCGCGACTCCTCTATCATGGGACTTCGCCAGCTACTCGAGGGTGGTATGACGTGACCACTGACCCTGGCCCGCAAAGATACAATATTAAGCAACTCAAGTTAAGCTTAGCAAATTTAACACCGCAGTACAAAAATTGAGGTCAAATGCATAACGCCATCTGTGGAATCTGAAGTTGAACTGTCAAAATATTTCAAGACTTAAAATATGTTTCGATGTAATTCTCATGCTGTCGTTGGTACTGTTTGGATCAATAGATGGCATTACGGGTATCTGCATTACGGAATAAATTGATTTCAAACAACAAACCAAACATCTACATCAAATTGCCACAATTCCTATCCGGTAAACCTAGTATCAGTTATCTACTTTTGTTTTTTTAACATGATACGAACAAAAAAAAAATGCAGAAGAAAATAGGTTCTGATAATTATTATATTGTTGGTTATTTTGGGTTGTTAATTATTGGTTTGGTTCTACTTAATTGTTTTTTATTTTGGCATAGATGAATGCTAAAAAATATACAAAATACAACAATTACATGTTATTATGAAAGTCTTAGTAAGAATAAAAAAGAAAGCAAATGAACATTTTTAAAAATTAATCAAAAATAATCATGACTATTTGGATTCCAACCCACATCAAGCCTCTCGAAAGGCAGTCTTCAAACTGATGGTCTATGACTACTGCTGACGATTGATTGAAACAGCCGATCTTATATATGTTATGGTTTTTCGCTGCTCAGCTCCTTGAAAGTATAGCGTGATGATAAACATCGCTAACGTTAAGTATTTGCAATATTGTAAAATGTTTTGGCTTCTTATAACCATTTCTCACTAAGCTGTTTGGAAAAATGTGGAATAAAAATTTAAATGTTACTTTAAGTACGCAAAAATCCTTTTTATTATTTTTTGACAATACTATGTTGTAAAAATACAGTTCAAAAGATAAAATAAATACAAAAATAATAACTGTCGGTGGGGATCGAAACATGTGCATGCAAAACACTGATTTTTGAATATTACTCATCCTCCAAAGCACGTAGCGTGACAACATATAGCCTAAAACCTTCTCCTGACAATAACAAACACAATGAAAAAGAATTAGCGAAATCGGCCCAGCCGTTCACGCGTGATGCGATAACAAAGGGAAATATGGATTCATTTTTATATATATAGATAGATACTGATTCTGACTGGATCGACGGAATAATCTGTAATCATTGAGTGAGACTAATCATCAATTTGACAATTTTTGGGAAATCATCAGATGAGTCCGCCCGCTCAGCCAGTGCCTTGCATTATACTCTTCCAAATTCATAAATCAAAGTTGAGTCAAGCAATGCTAGATATTGACGGTTCGTATACGTCTTATCTTAAAGATCTTATCTAGAGACAACATTTTGATTTCCCGCTTACTCGCAAACGAAGTCGCGGGCAACAGCTAGTTAGTAATAGATTTCGTTATTAAATTAGTTTGACATGAACGAGCGTGGCAGTTGAGAGCTTGTCATGCTCACACAAAGGTTTTGCTGATGGTGGCGTGACTTGACGTAACGATGATACAAAATCAATGTTTTTTCCTCACCCAAAAAGTGCTCAACGCGCCTAAAGAAGTTTTACGCTCAACGCGCCTAAATAAGTTTTACGCTCAACGCGCCTAAAGAAGTTTTCACTTCAAAAATGTTCATTTCGAAGCTAAGTCGCGGGGTAAAACAACATCTCAATAAATTTCTATGATATGGAGCAACTCACATACCACCAAGATTCGTGACGGGAGGGGTATAAGCAGCGATCTGGGTGACAGTCGTGCGCCTACGATTTATAGTCGCACGAAGACCGTTCACTTGAATGACAGAAATTAACAAAATTGCTAGAATTGAGAGTTTAGTCACCGATAGGGCTTGCTCTTTGATAACTTGTTTTACTGTAAAAGTCTACGTTGGTCGGTAAAATTTGACAAACCATATACTAGTCTCCGCAATCCGTCCGTCCGCGTATCTGTCAGCAGGCTGTATATAAAGAACCGTAATAGGTAGTCAGTAGAAAATTTTACAGGGTGTGTATTTCTATTGCCGCTATAACAACTAATAATAAAAATTAAAGGGAGTTCCCATCCCAAGAAACGCGATTTTTCCGGTTTATGGTACGGAACTCTTGAGTGAGAGTCCGACTCGCACTTGGCCGTTTATTATCCGACTGCATGAACATCGGTATTTATACCAACTCTTTATTTTACTCGTTTAACAATATAAGACGAATAAAATAAAGAAAACAGTATTCTCTCTCTATAATTAATCTCTCAATGTATTGCTTTAAAATGTGTTTCGTTGGGAGCCCTTTGCGGGCAAGCCCGACTGCCACTTAGTACCGATAAGATAAGATAAGATAAGATAAGAATCCTTTATTTATTTGTTTAAACATGGTATACATACAAGAGCATGCAAGATATTACATCGTTTTAGTCCAGTCATGTTTAGCCTTAGCGATAGTGCTTACACAGTTTTTAAATGCGTTTATATGAGAGAGACAAAGGACATAGGGACACAGAGTATATCATTCTTATTCAGTTCGTGAAATATCTCGTAAATCGATCCAGTATTGGAGGAGAAAACAGTCGAGAGCCAAACCTCGAATTATGACTTTTTACATACAAAGTCTCGTCGCCAGCTTTTCCTCTTAATAATAATAACAGCTGAAGGAATGGTCGCAGAGATTTGGCGCCATAGTAAAAAATGATAAGGAAGATGTCCCCAACCAGAATAACATTTTTTTTCCCGGCCGGCTTGGGTTTTGGGCCCAATATGGCTGATCTCCTTTCATACTCATCCGCGTAATTTTCATAAAAAGAGGCACAAAGTTTTTGCTTCACCTATTAATAAATACATGTACTTAGATAATCCGTCATTACTGAATAATATTCAATCTATCAATATTACAACACGTGTGTCAGCATTATTGGCTGTAATGATAGTTGCTATACGAGAAAACTCTTCCGTGTTTACAACATTATGACTATGAACCTATGTTTTTACTTTGAATAAAATTGTACTGATTTAAGAGGATACCTTTAGAATAAGGCCGTTTTTCGTTTTAACGTATCTTGTTAGGTACCTCGAACAGGGATGTGAGATTACGGTATATGCTTATTGACTTTATGATCTAGTATCCAACTGAAGGAATACACGATACGAAGAAATTTTCTCGATAGAAAAAAATCACAAAGTTCGAAATAATTTTTTACTTTTTTTAGCTACAAGACGCAACGCTTTAGAACGATCCTATGAAAATAACTTTAAAGCATATAAAATAACTTTATCGAGGTTTCAACTGAACAGATTTCGATATAATAATACTTTTATGTTATCAAATCCGAAAATTTGTTTTGGCACTTACGTTTTTTTATTCCGAGCTACACTCTTATTATCTTCATCTCATCTTTTGCCTTGCAAAAGTATTTGCATCTCTCTCATTTGTTCAGTTCTTCAGATGCTCTGTGGAGCTTTTGCAGGTAGGACCTGTATCACTTTTCTGCAAATCGGAGCTGTCAGATCTTCGTAATTTCAATATATTTTTTTACAGTAAATGCTAATAGTTTAGCCGTTTATAGATAAATTTAGTGTTAAAAAATGTCTGCACCATGTGAATGTGTATTTTTATGACCTTGAACAATATAAAACGCAATATTTTTCTATCCACACTAATTTTTGAATTATATATAAAATTGGTATGAAATAAAAGAGCAAAACTAAATAAAGTACAACGTCGTTGGGACTTCCTACCTAAAGGCGACAATGGACTCGTTTACCAGGAAATGAATAGCAACGGCTTGAAGAAAATAACGTCTCCAAGTCATCACCTTTACTTGTACATACGTACTGTATCCTCCAATGTTCTCATCTCACAAAGCAATATTGGGTAAACATTATGTTTTCTATATTGGAGTGTCTGTTTATACAGCGTTATTCTTACATTTTAACTCAAGACACACGCTAAAATAAATGTTTTCATTTTAGGATTGTAATACGTCAAACATCAATGTGTCAAGAATGTATTAAATGTCAAAGGCAACAAGCCTAGGGAAAATTATGGAGTCGCGTTTGAATTGTGAAAAATGTGTTAAGTGAACTATTATAATACTAGCTTTTTACCCCGACTTTTCTGCGTGGGTTTTAGAAGTACCTACCAGAAATAAATGAAAAATATTTAATCCTACTAATGTTATAAATCTAAATCAATATGATGTCGTAATAGTTGTTAGGCCAATTTTATTTTTATCATATTTCTGGGCTCTTGATATTTTATGACCCTTTACCCCTCATCATTTCAGCCTTACTTTATCTCGTACCACAGAAATATTTTTGTAAAAATAAAATATTAGCAAGTTCAATTTATTTGACAATTACATAATTTCAAAGCCTTAAGTTAGTTATGACGCATTTTCAACGTCTCATTAGATATATCACCAATAAAACATTATGTAAATCAAGCCTTCTTATAAAGTCGGCGAAAAAATGACACATTATTTTTTAATTTTTACCGTCCAAATTTGTTTAAAACGCTTACTTTCTTTCGCTTTTACGACAATAAACATTACAAACATCAGAATAAGGTTAACATTTTTCCGCCATTCCAGCCTATCAAAAGTCTTGGTACCTAGGTATATTTTACGAAGACAAAAACAGTACAATACAATATCAGCGTTTTACCTGAAATAAAACGCATATTAAAATACTTACCTCACTGGAAGCTTTCTTATGAGATCTGTATGTTATCGCCTGGTTCTATACTGTAGGCCAATGTGATAAAGCAAGAAAGAAGAGAGATAGAAGAGAATTTAAACAAAGTTGTAATTAATAATTTATGCATTTATTTAAATACATGTATAAAGCAATTCAATGAAAGTACATAGATAAGTGTACTTTCTAGAAACTTTATCTGTAAGTACTATGTGTAACTTAGAAATATAATTAACACTTTTTTTTTAATAAGAAATCATAAACTGTAATCATAAACAACCAATTTCAGAATATCTGTTCTAGGTAAACAACATTTTTATTTAGCAATGTTAATCAATTGGATTGAACAATTGTGTGACGTTTTGTGAATCAGTACTTCTCATTATTTCTCGTCTATAAAACTGCTGGAATGTATTAGCTGAACGCCAATTTCCACGTGCCAAGATGATAATTCGTCGAGAGGATAATTTTGAAACCAGCTTTTGGAGGCTACAGCAGACCGGGTGCTACCTGGTGAGGCTGCAATGCCAGCTTCCCGAAACAGGGTCTTTACCCATCCTGCAATGGCTGTACGTGAAGCAGGTTTAGCCACACCTCTAATCGTAATAAATAAATTAGTTGATTTTGCCGCTTTACGTCTGTCGTTTAATAATGCTATAGTTTTTTCTGTCCAGTATATAGGATTAAGGTTAGAGCTATCGGTATTTAAAAGCAATTTCCAGCCGGATTGCCTATAATTACTGCTGTCAGTTTTGGAGCCAAACCGAGGCCAAAATATTATACTGCTATCAGATCTTATGCAATGATTAGGATCAATATTAAGTAGAGTTAGATCGTGTATTCGCCTACCAGAGCAAAGCAACAACAAAATTCCAGTATGACGTGATGTTTGAAATAGATTATTTGGATCAATTATGTAATTATTCAAAAATGAAATTAATTTATCAATATCCCAAACTGGAGGCTTTGTGACCTTTGGATTTTTAAGGGCAATAGGTATTAAAACATGTTTTACTAGAACGTGTGAACTTAACTGACTTGAAGTTTCAGCGTTACATAGTGTAGAAAGTACCGATTTATGTAAAAGTATTGAATTATATGACAACTTATCAATTAAATATAAATCACATAAAAACTGCGCTAATTGTGAACCAGTGGGATTCATTACGTCAAGGTTTTTATTACGGCACCACGACGTCCAGCGCTTCCAGGCTACCTCGTCGGTTTTTAGTGTAGATTTTCGCCAAGAATTCTTAAGCAGTGATAATTGTTGAGTATTCCATGTCTTTATCGCGTCGTACCACCCCCACACTTCCAAACATCGAGGACAATGTTCTCGACCTGCGGTGGTAGGAGTCCCGTCGACGTGTCTATTAGGTATCTCTGTAGGTTTCTCAGAGTTAAAGGAGCTGCGAGCGCTCGAGCTTTGAGATCGGCACGCCATAATACCCTCTCCCATCGAGGTACTACTAATAGGAATATTCCTATCGACTGTTTTAAGTGAGACAGGACTTTGGGGACTACGAAGGTGGTGGGAACATCCATGCGAGCTCGTAATTCCATGGGGCACTGAAGGCATCGTGGAACAGAGCTTGAGGATCTCTCAGATCTAGGGACACGTAATTGTACACTACGTGAGCAGTCGCCGAGGCAAATAGATCTACTATTGGGGTTCCCCATTTTGCCAACACTGTTTCAACACAAGTCGGCAGTAAGTGCCATTCTGGAGGTTGGCGAAGGCGCGATAAATGGTCCGCATGATGTATTTGCCCGGAATGAAGTGTATGTTGGAATTGTATCTGATGTTGGTCTAACAAATTTAGAATTCGATAGGTTATTTCCACCAGGGATAATGTCCTCGTACGTCCTTCCTCTCGTAAGTAGGTGACCGCGGTTCTGTTGTCGCTTTGAATGAGGAGCGAACTTTGATGAAGCCAATGAACTTGGTTCTGAAGAGCATATAAAATTGCTGGCATTTCTTTTTCATTGCAATGCAGCGTTTTCTCTTCTTGCGCCCAAGTTCCTGACAGAGCTAAATTGTTCGCTTGATCTGACGCATCTGTCGTCAGAAAATTTATTGGAGGAGGGTACTGAAGGGGTGTTGACAATTTTGGGCCCACCAGTTTAGTTCCTCTAAGACACCCTGTGGTAGTGGGTAGGTCTTTGATGGCAGGACTGCCAGCGAATTTACGAACATTAGTAACTGTCGATGATTGAGCCGACCCCGAGGGACAACAAAACTGGCAAAATTTATAAGTCCCACTATTTTCTGCAACTCCTTCAAAGTTAACCGCTCTTGTTCGCCTGATTTATCCTGATAGCTTGATTTATCTTTGTAATGATGTCCTGAATCTTTTATTTTGGAAGGATTTTTTTATTTTCCCATGTTTTCTATAGTATCCCTAAATAAATTATCTTTTGAGGAGAAACAACAGATTTTTCGAAATTTCTTTTCCACCCCAGTTTTTGTAATATTTGTAGTTATTTTGACATGCTCGCGAAGAGTATGAACAAAACAGGCATGCCACTTTTTTACGAAAACTAAAAACTACCCGCAACCACCAGGTGGTGCCACTGAGCCGGAAGTATAGAGGGGATAAAAGTACGAAAACTAGTAAGAAATCGATAGGAAACGGAAATGCCATCTCATATGAAAGCTTCCAGTGACGGTCAAGTAGTTTAGTACAAGTATTTTTCCATGATTTGGTATAAGTCTTGAAGATGTTCCGTGGATGAAACAACAATCAGGATGAAACTATTTACTACTTAGCAATATGGGCCTGAGGATGGAACCAGGGTTATCCTACAGCCCCGGATTTGGTATGCCGCATATAATAGCAGCGGTGCTCATGTATACTTCCGATGGAACTTTACTGAAAGGGTTATTGCATCACATTTAGGGTCTCATATCAACCGAAAGACGTCCACTGATGGACATAGTCCTCCCCCAAAAGGGGGGGGGGGTTGTCATAATCGCTACGCTTGGCAGGCGGGTTGGCGATCGCAGTGTATGGTTGAGTTTTACAGAGAACGCTGCTGCCCATTCTCTGGCGAGTCCCTTAGTCGCCTCTTACGACACCCATGGGAAGTGATGGGATGGTATTATTCTTTTACGGCACCATACGGCACCAGCCGACACCATACGGCATTTAGGGTCTAATACTGATTAAGTATGTCCAGAAGTGGACGTCTTTCGGCTGATATGATGATGATGATGATAACTGGTTAACTAGGTATTGAACTCAACTAATATGATAAACAGTTAAAAATACTTATATGTTTCTTTTTATTTGTGATGTGTTTGCTCTTGACTCTAGTCTAGGTCAGAGATGACCGAGACAAAGTCTACGATGGAGCGAGCTTACCCAGAAGGAGCCTGTTCACTCTAACTTTGAAGAGATTAGGGTTGTAAGCGTTTGTAAACACGGACGCAGGCAGAGAGTTCCACTCCTTTGCTGTGCACATTATAAAAGACGTTTGGAAACGCTTAGTGTGAGTTGGTGGAACAGCAACAAGGTAGGGATGGTAAGATGCAGTGCGTCTGGAGGTCTGATGGTAGAAGGGGGCCGGTGGGATAAGGTCGTGGAGTTCTTGGGCACACTCACCGAAGTACAATCTGTAGAAGACCGACAAGCAGGCAACCTTACGGCGATGAGCCAAGCTATGCAGCTTGGCATCCACCAGTTTTACGTCACCGATGAGCCTCTTAGCTCTGCGTTCCACCGAATCAAGCGCGGCAAGCTGATACTTAGCTGAGCCATTCCAAAGGTGGCTACAACACTCCATGCAGGATCGGACTTGCGCTTTATATAGGGTTAAAAGCTGTCCAGACCTGAAGTATCGCTTCACCCTATTTAGGATGCCTAGCTTTTTGGCAGTGGTTTGGGCGTTGTACTCGATGGTGGCGCCGATGTTGAGACTGGATGTCAACTCCATGCCTAAGAGCTCGATGTTTACAGGTTCGATTTATTTTTCACTGATACAAAACAATCTCCGGAAAATGCACGGTTTCTGTGGAAAAGGCTACGTGAGTAAAGACACGCAAAAAACAAAACAAATTGACTACTTATCTTTTCATTCGTTTTCATAACTTGTGTACATATTTCAATTACGTTTAAAATATAACTTTTATACAACTGGTCTACTCCATACCTTCCGTATGCTTAAAAGTCTCTAGTACTATCTCTATCGCACAATTATGGCCATGTGCTTAAATAGTCAACTGAATTAGTAGTTTTCACAATAATTTGGGGCCATACAAAACATGATATAATTTACCAACGATTGTAAAAATGAGTATTAAAACAAATCAATATTTTTCGTCGCTCGATATTTTATTAAATTGTATTTTATCTACGTCTTAAATCACTGTTTATAAGAGTGCTGATTTGTGTTAATATTTTGACAGAAGAATTTTATGAAGTTTGCGTGCGGGCAACACTGAATCAGTTGGCGGTTTGAATTAATTTCATTTTGTGGCGCTAGGTTCGATATTTCGGACTTTGCACATGGAAGCATGCGGGGACTGCGCGGTGCCAGGAGATGAAATCGGTGCTTTCGAGCTATCATTTATTTCAAAGATACGGCCTTAAGCCTCATCTAAATCATAATACTCCTGCTGCACAGACGCAGGCCTCCTCTATGTCAGAGGCAGTGGGCTGTAATCCACGACGCGGGCTCAGTGCGGGTTGGAAGATGTCACATTCATATGTCATCAATTTTTTGGCTGCCATGCCATGAGGAACTCTCCCGATGCAGCGAAGATTTCTTTGACTTGCTAGGCCTTACCTCCGCTGTCCTTGTTTTCCATTGTGCCTTTTTGAAAACTAGTGGACGTCACGCGGTTTTACCCGCGTAGTTCTCGTTCCCGCCTATGTTATCTCCCTGATAATGTAGCTATCCAATGCTAAAAGAATTTTTCAAATCGGTCCAGTAGTTTCGGAGCCTATTCAATTCAAACAAACAAACAAATCTTTCTTCTTTATAATATTAGTGTAGATGTAGACAAGGTTGGCGTGTTAGTTTAAATCTTTTAGGTTAGAATGCCTGCCTCTGTGGTCGAGTGGTTTAGGCGTCTGCCTTGTGACCCGGTGGTCGTGGGTTCGATTCCCACGGGAAGAAACATACTTTGTAAAGTTGTTTTCCAGTTTGGCTAGGACATTGCCGGCTTGAATCACCTGATTGTCTGATAAAAAGATGATTCCGTGCTTCGGAAGGCACGTATAAGCCGGTGGTCCCGGCCGCCAAATAGCGGTCGTCAAATAAACCATGCCAGAGGCCCTTGAGGCGGTTTAGAAACTCTGACACTAGGGTGTGTGGGGTCGTTAGACCTTACTGCCCACACGATAAGAAGAAGAAGAAGAAGGTTAGAATGAACTGATGATGATGAAATAAAGGTGCAGTTAAAAACCAGCGTCAGGCAGCTCCTAGTTGTCTGGCATTTTGCTGAACTGGACCTATTTGGCGCAGCCGCGGGGTACAAAATGTTATTGTTTTATTTATTTATGTACACACAATAAACTTTAAGTTTTCTTTTATTGTACATTGTGTGTATTCGTGCGTGCCAAATAAATTAGTTTCTTTCTTTTAAGGGTTCCGAAAAAAATCGGAACCCTTATAGGATCACTCAGGTGTCTATCTGTCTGTCCGTCTGTCACAGCTAGTTTTCTCCGGATCGACTGGACCGATTCTGTTGATATTTGGTACACATATGGACTTCTGTGACCCAAACACGGACGTGATACGCAAATTATTAAATTTTTAGTATTTAATAATTTGCGTATCACTTTTGGGGGTCAAACTAGAAAATTTAAGAAAAAAGTTTTTTGAACAATATCGTGTAACATATCAAATGAAAGGGCTTACTGTGAGGTTTTAATTATATTTTATTAATAATTTTAAAATAAATGGTTTTGAAGTTATTAAAGAAATTAGACGAAAAATGACCATTCCCCCCCTTATCTCCGAAAGTAATGAGCCTAAAATTTTGAAAAAAATGGAGATAATAGATTTTTACCATTCTTTTCATCTTTAGATGATAAGAAGTCTGTTGTATGAAAATAAAACAGTTTAAAAAAAATTAATTCGTTCAGAACCCTTTGCACGCGAGTCCGACTCGCTCTTGACCGGTTTTTTTCTTTGGTGAATGGTAGGTTGTTTTCATCCAGGGTTTAAAAGAGTCACCGCGGCCTTGAAACTCAAAAGGCATTTGGAGGAACACGGGTGGATTTTTGTCAGTAAGACTCTGACACTCCCTTGCGCTCCACCCAGAGCAGAAGCAGTAATTTGACGATTTCCACTCATTGATATATTAAAAACCCAAGATACACACTCAGCATCTCAAAAACGTCCGCAAAAAACAAGCGCACAATGTATAATTGTGCACTAGTTTCAAACAGTCTCGCATCGCTCGCCATACTGCACTGCTTTGTAAAAACGACTTTAAGCGATCCGTGTAAGGTTGAATTTGCAAAAAAAATTGCGCATCACTCGCCATACTGCACTGCTTTGTAAAAACAACTTTAAGCGATGCGTTTACACGCATCGCTTCAAGTTGTTTTTACAAAGCTGTTGAATTTGCAAAAAAAAATTGTTTATAGTATAACTACACACAACTCACACATGACATTTGATACATGTCAGTTTTTGACGACAGTTTCGAGTGTTGCATTTATTTATTTAATACTTTACGCACATAGATTTACAGAGGCGGACTTAATGCCTTAGGCATTTTCTACCAGTCAACCTTTGGGTGATGAAGAGAATAATAGTGGTAGGTGCAATGTGGATAAAAAAAAACCAGAAACGCGATTAAATGAATACAAAGATAAATATATATAAACTATACATACAATATAACATATACTCAAATTAATTAACTAATACAGAAATATACTTAAACAGTTTATGCAAACAAATAATGAGAGAAAAAAAAATTAAAAAGAAAATTAGCGCTGTGACGATACTACTGCCAACTTCTTACGAATGTGCTCTCGAACCTTAACTTTGAAAGTTAATCGGTTGGTTGCCATCCTGATTTCCTGGGGAAGCGCATTCCACAGAGAAATGGATTGTATAAAAAAAGAATTGTGAATGAAATCAGTACGGTGAGATGGACAGTGAAGAAGATTATGGGATGAGCGTAGATTTCTATTGTGGTTGGCGCAAATGTATTCGAAATGAGGGGCTAGATAACTTGGGGAATTAGGAGAGTGAAGAAATGAGAACTAGGTAGTTAGAGCCCTCTGCTCTCTGCGCTGACGTATGGGCAACCACTTTAGAAGCGAGCGGTGCGCAGAGACATGATCATATTTGCGTAGATTGAAAACAAATCGAATGCAGTAATTTATAAGGCGGTCAAGTTTGTTGAGGAGATCTGCATTCAGGTCATAATAACACACGTCACCATAATCAATGATGGGGAAAATTAAGGTCTGCACAAGCATTGTTTTTGTGGTCGACGGCAATAAATTTTTCAAGCGATACAGAGCCCGCAGCGTTCCCGTAACCCTCTGACTGACGCTAGCGACTTGCGCACGCCAGTTTAGGGTGCTATCAATACGCAAGCCTTAGTCCTTTACGTCAGTGCTGAATGGAACGATCTAACTATCAAACAAAACCGGTGGCGAAGTTGCAAAATTCAGTTTAGCGATGCTTCGCGGACTCCCAACAATGATCGCCTGACACTTGTTAGGGTTAACTGCAACACTGAATTTTCCGGACCAGGTTTCAATGGCCATTAAGTCCCTATTAATTTTGTCAACAATGTCTGGTATTTCATAAATTTTCCCTTGACAGTACAACTGCAGGTCATCTGCATACAGATGATACGCACACTGAAGTTCAGAAATAATGAGATTAATAAAGATAGAAAACAAAAGAGGAGAAAGAATGCCGCCTTGAGGAACGCCAGTTTCTAAATCACACCAGTTAGAGGCTGAATCCCCAACGTGAACCGACTGCTGACGTTCCTGAAGGTAGGAAGCGAACCACTCCAGTGCAGCCGGAGAGACCATCACAGAGGACAAAATGGCTAATAGGATGTCATGACTGACGATATTGAAGGCATTCGAGAAATCGACCAACACTAGCACAGTGACATTGGTGTCTTCCAGTCCTGCCCTCATATCGCCAGTCACTTTAAGGAGGGCGGAAACAGTGCTGTGCCCAGGCCTGAACCCAGATTGTAAGGGGCTTATCAGTGAATTGCACTGCACAAACTTTGAGAATTGTTTGTGGACACAGGCCTCAAGCACTTTGGAAAGGAAGGGAAGGATAGAAATAGGGCGAAAGTGGGTTGGAAGAGTGGGATTGGGGACTTTGCATTTGTTCGAGACTGTGCATCTTGGGTTTTTTTTATATCAATGTTTCCACTATAATATGTCCTGCGCCGATGGTTAGTCTCCGTTGAGTATCTATAGCCACCATGGGCGATATCGGCCAGGAGAATTATATAGCTTAATCCAAATATCGGCTACTACAGAATGCTGCTGCGGTGGTTATCTATACTTACTAACATATAAAGCTGAAGAGTATGTTTGTTTGTTTGCTTGAACAAGCTAATCTCAGGGACTACTGGTCCGATTTGAAAAAATCTTTCAGTGTTAGATAGTCTATTTATCGAGGAAGGCTATAGGCTATATATCATCAAGCTAAGACCAATAAGAGCGGAGCAGTTATGAAAATTGTGAAGCAGACGAAGTTGCGCGGGTCAGCTAGTCCTTACTAATCCTTACTTAATAAATGCGAAAGTAACTCTGTCTGTCTGTCTGTCGCGCTTTCACGCCAAAACTACGGAACTGATTTAAATAAAATTTGGTACATAGACAGTCTAGATCCTGAGAAAGGACATAGGCTACTTTTTATCCCGGGAGTATGTTCCCTAGGGACCACGCGGGCGAAGCCGCTGGCAGAAGTTAGTATTATTATATGTGTGCAAACTAAGTCCCAACGAAATGCTTTCACGCGACCAATTAGTAAAAGTTACAAGCTAGTTTGCAAATATGAGTATTATAAATAAGCAAGCTATGATGATAGTACTTGTGTCGTGACGGAAGAAAATTACAAGTATTTGTTTTGAGTGGTCCAAGTTATGGTAGTTGGGCTACAAAGTGGGTTCGGGCTCCGCTCGCTCCTTGGATCTTGCCCCTATTGATTAAAATTTTCCACTCACCCCTCATTTTTAGTTTAACCAAAAAAAGTACAGTTAGATATAAAAACGCACACATTATGAATAACGCCATGTTTGATTACTTTAATTACTCTACATATCTGTAATCTCACCAACTCGTGACACCTGTGATAGTTTTTGCTACCTGGCTTACCTATTACAACAAAAGGAACATTGTTATGGGGAAATACTTTGATATTGTGTTTCTGGTTTCCTGGTACTTGTAAATCTTTAGTGTTCACAATTCCAGCGCCGGAAATACTTCGACATGTTTCTGGTCTTCTGGTACTTATGAATCTTTAGCGCGCACAATTCTTTGCGAAAACAATACTTCAGGAACATTGAAGAAAAAGTATTGAATTTTTTAAATATTATTCAAATATTTAAAAACTTAGAGTGCTGACAGTACCTACTTTTAACTTACTAACAATCGGGAGCGATTTGGGGTATCTAATATTCAAGGGGGCGAATAGATACACTTGGGCAATTAGGGGCAAGATCCAAAAGGCGAGCATAGCCTAAACCACAAAATGCTCTTTTAATTATTATTTTTACCCTATTATTATTTTAACCTACATTACGCAACCATATTATAAAAACTACAATTTGTATAATATAGTTGCATAATGTACATAGTTTCTTCAGTATTTTAAGCACCTGCCATGTTATCTCTTCACCACCCTTGGTTGGCTGGTAGTACATAAAGTTTTAGGTAATACGTAAATCTAAAATAAACTATTCGCCACTTGTAAGCTAGCTATATATTATATAATACAAGCCCAGTTCCCGCTTCCACTTGTAACGTGTGTCGCGCCGCACCTAACTGATCGATATTCAAACTGGCGCGGCGGCGCACGATCGAACTTACGCAAGCCACGCTTGATGCTAAATATACTGAACATGCCAATTATAGTGAAGGAAGCATCGACCAAACGTCTGACGTCACTGCCTGGCTTACTGACATACTTTAGCAAGCAGCCTCACTACCGTGAAATCGCTCCCGTCATCCCATGACATCGCACCCGTCACCCCGTGATACACTCCACGTGAACCGTTTATTTTTCATTACTTTTTATGTCAAAGTTAATTAATATCGCACACGTACGGTTTCCTGCTAATGAATTCATATTGGGAAACTTGAATGCTTGACTTACACAAAAAATGTTCAAAGAGGAGCAAACGTTTGTTTATTTGCCGAATAGGAAAAAACTACCGCAGAACATTGATATATTATGTAAAACCCAAGATACACACTCAGCATCTCAAAAGCGTCCGCAAATACATCTTATTGCAAATACCTACATTCTGAGCAAATAAATAAATATTCTATTCTATTCTATTCTATTCTATTCTATTCTATTCTATAACAAGCGCATAATGTATAATTGTGCGCTAGTTTCAAACAGTCTCGCATCGCTCGCCATACAGTACTGCTTTGTAAAAAAAAACTTTAAGCGATCCGTGTAAGGTTGAATTTGCAAAAAAAATGCGCATCACTGGCCATACTGCACTGCTTTGTAAAAACAACTTTAAGCGATCCGTGTAAGGTTGAATTTGCAAAAAAAAATGTTTATAGTATAACTACACACAAGTTCACACAACTCACACATGATTCTTGATACATGTCAGTTTTTGACGACAGTTTCGAGTGTTGCATTTGTTCGAGCCTGTGCATCTTGGGTTTTTTATATATCAATGCCGCAGAAACATATCGTTGAAATTAAAAGTTTTAGTTGGTGCGTGGATGGGTGACCATCTTAACATAACGAGACTCCTCCGTGCCTCGGAAAGCACGTGACGTTGTCCCGGCTGTCATTTGTTGATCTTTGGCAGTCGTTACGGATAGTCAGCAGCCAGAATATCTAACACCAGTCTAGCTAAGGAGTATAGTGTTATCCAATTAATGGGTTGTGGAGGTCTGGTAGGCAACTGCTCCACGTAAAATACTGGCATTCAGCTCTGAATCCGGTTTGACTGAAAGCTAACTCCAATGTTGTTGGAAAAAGGCTAGGCATATGATGAGTAAAGAAATATGTTGTATTTAGGGTTCCGAAAATTCGTAAAAAACGGAATCCTTATAGGATCTCGGGTGTCCATCTGTCTGTTTGTCTGTCTGTCCGTAGGTGACAGCCAGTTTTCTCCGAATCTACTGGACCGATTCTGTTGAAATGTGGTACACATATGGACTTTTGTGACCCAAACACGGTCCCATTAAGTACATAAATAAATGATGAGTATGGGGTCACTTTTGAGGTCAACTAGAAAATTTAAAAAAAAAAACAAGTTATTCAAACTGTTTCGTGTGATATATCAATTGAAAGGGCTTACTGTGAGGGTTATAATTATGTTTTATTCATAATTTTAAAATAAATAGTTTTGAAGTTATTCAATAAATTAGACAAAAAATGTATCATTCCCCACGCCCCGGATCTCCGAAACTACAGAGCCTAAAATTTTGAAAAAAAATGCAGATAATAGTTCTATACCTAAAGATTACAGGAAAATCTCAGTCTGTAAAGTTAAAATAGCATGTTAAAAAAAAAATTGGTTCGGAACCCTTTGCACGCGAGTTCGACTCGAACATTTGTAAATGTGTGAGTATCATGTACTTACTTTTTTTTAGCCGAGGTACTGTTGTAACTGCTTATCGGGTTCGTTCTGGACACATGCTATTAAGAGCCTTTGCGTATCTTATGCAAAAAATAAGTTCACCCGATAGGGAATATGCACGAAAAAAATATTTATTATCTATACAGTTTATCTAAAAATATATACAAATATAATACTAACAGTGAAAATAGAATCAAAATTGCTCGAAAAACAAACGAGATATAATTATTTTAAACAAATGTATCTGCCCCTCTCGCGAAAACGCTGTTTTCTATGGCAGCTGTATAGGCGCTAAGAACTTTGACGTCACAATTCATATCGGACTTCTCTTTCTAATTGTAAACTTTGAAGCTTTATAACTTCATCGCTGATGAAGGTATTTAAAAAATCATTTCATAATTGTTTATTAGAGTTAATAAGTATTTCATTTTGCAATTTAAAAAATTGCATGCATATTCCCTATTGCGAGGTTTGCGGTAAAAGAGAAGATGTCATCTTTTGATGGAATGCGTCAGGAACGAATCTGAGAGAAACCAATTTATTAGGTAGTTATAAATAGGTTAGACTTAGGTATGTTTTATAATTTTTTATCTCGACTTCTGTCCCGTGAGGCTAAAATGATTTATTCATTAGTTAATATTTAAGGTTTTTGTTTAGCTTAGTTTTTGTTGCTTTTTGTTAGTAATTCAAGATAAGTTTATGATGGGGCTGACATGAACTGAGTTCAAAATCCCTTAAAATAAAGATTTAAAAAAAGTACTTATTTAGAAAATTAATAAGTTTACCTCTGCATACCCTAGGTGCATGGTCCTCACATTTAATAACTAAATTTTTGTATACCAAATATTGTAAAAAAATATTTGACACCAATACTATGGAGTTTCTTGTCCGTTCTTCTCCATAAGAATTTACCTTTCCGAATGGTCAGTAGAGTTACTTTAGTATTTTTGCATTGTTTGAAATGTGAATGACGTTCAAAAGTGACCTAAGCCTAATAGGGAATATGCACGAAAAAAATATTTATTATCTATACAGTTTATCTAAAAATATACACAAATATAATACTAACAGTGAAAATAGAATCAAAATTGCTCGAAAAACAAACGAGATATAATTATTTTAAACAAATATATCTGTCCCTCTCGCGAAAACGCTGTTTTCTATGGCAGCTGTATAGGCGCCAAGAACTTTGACGTCACAATTCATGTCGGACTTCTCTTTCTAATTGTAAACTTTGAAGCTTTATAACTTCATCGCTGATGAAGGTATTTAAAAGATAATTTCATAATTGTTTATTGGAGCTAATGAGTATTTCATTTTGCAAATAAAAAAATCGCATGCATATTCCCTATTGGAATAAACGTTTTGACTTTGACTTGTTTTTTAATTAACTTAACACTAAAAATCTAAGTCTACGCTAGTCTCACGGTATTCCTAATCAAAAAACCGTACGTATGCGACCAGCCTTAAAGGCACTTTTGAACATCAACATTAACAGTAAAAAAACGGTCAAAAGCGAGTCGGACTCGCGCACCGAAGGTTCCGTCCGTACCATCATATTAAACGTGAAATGTTTCTAAATTTTCATCGGCGAGGCCTATATTTGTCAGAGAATTTTAACACTGCGGTGTATATTGCAGTTTTATATCACCGCCATCTCTTGACCGATAGTGATACTAATGTAATTTTTGTTGATGATTTTTTTAAAAGCGTGCGTGTTTTTGGAGACACCGTTTTATTTTTCCTGTAATCTTTACATAAACTTGTATCACATAGAATAATTTCAGATTTTCTCTATGCAAACTTCGGGTTGGGGGATGGTCAATTTTTTTTTTTAATTTTTCTTAAACATCGTGTTCGGGTCAATCACCGAACAATTATAAACATGTCAGCGTAATTGCGACACCGCGCTCTATGCCTTGATTATTTTATGTATTACCTAAGTAAAACAGTCAGTACGCTTTCGGATAGCATATCGGGCGCGACTCAATCCCATCTCATTTACCTCATTAGTTTTAATCGTTATATATCCCATTTGTATTATTCGTATTACTGAAATATAGTTATCTTTATAATCGTTAATCCTAGTTTACCTTAAACTCACCCAACCCCAACCCCGAACACATCGAAAACCGCATTGCACAAAAAAAATGTTGCACATTCTCAAATACTTGTAAAAAATGTGCAAATAGCGCTCTTTTTGATACCTCACATGCCCTAGTAGCTCCACTTCGAATTTTTAAGAACCCCTTTCAGGCGCTGTTGCAAGAAAAAAATATACATTTTTATTTATTTCTTATTTGAATAAACGTCATCTAAAACTATTCCAAATTTCAAGTTGATAGCTTGAGTAGTTCTTAAAATATCCAGCTGTGACAAACGGACAGACTAAGTCACACGTTCCTTTTTACCATTTTGGTACGGAACCCTAAAAAAGTGACTCTACTTGTCCGTTCGCTATGGTAGATTCTTATGGAAAAGAAAATTAATACCTATATATTTAATTAAATAAATGACTATGCTACAATAAATTAAACTGCCTAATTTATACATAAAGCGATGCGTTGGCACTTTTGTGAGCGAGAACGCAAAGCGATGCAGCGGAGCGGAGTGAGGGAATAACGCGAATCGGAGTTGCGGACTGTGTTCAGACACAGTGTTAGTAACACTAATACACAAACACACACAGATAGAACATTAATTACATAAATTAAATAGTACATGTCAGCTAGCACACCATAATATCCCAACAACTAAATATTATGAAACAACGATAAAAACTACGAGCCCCCAGGGATAAATTGCGTGCCCGCTTACATGTGCAATAATGGAATTTAACCATAAGCTGTAACTCAAAGTCTGTTACCTCGCTCCGCATTAATGGTCAGCCATTGATGCGGAGCGAGGATTTAGCTATAGAAATTCAGACACGATGTAAAAGTCGTTATTGAATAAATGAATTGAATTGAATAAAGGGTCTTGCTGGACAGACAGACGGATGGACGGAAAACAAAGTGATCCTAAAGGTTATCTTTTTTTCTTTTTGAGGTACAGAACCCTAAAAATTACTTGTAGATGGGAAAAGGAAGAAGGAGGCAGATTGACATTACATCTGTGTTTTCCTCTTCGGGTGATACGAGTATGATGTTACATGTTGTTGTATTATTTATTTACTAGCGTTTACTGATTTAGTTACTCTGTGCTTAAAAACAATGACAGTAAACCATAGATCATAGAAAGATAACTGTCAGGTGTCACAATATTGTCACTTCAGTCACTTTCGTCTCATTGTCGTTAAATAAACATGTCAGAAATAAATGTCAAGCGTCATTAATCAATCAAAGTGACAGCTTAACGCCACGACGGGAATTTGTTGTGTTGCAATTTCAAGTGTAATTTCTTGTGTTTTACCAGCAAACAAAACCATTTTAAAGAAATTGGACAGTTGAAAACTGTTTTAAATGTATTTCCCTATTTGTTAATCTATACTCTATACTAATATATAAAGCTGAAGAGTTTGTTTGTTTGTTTGCTTGAACGCGCTAATCTCAGGAACTACTGGCCCGATTTGAAAAATTCTTTCAGTGTTAGATAGCCCATTTATCGAGGAAGGCTATAGGCTACATATCATCACGCTAAGACTAATAGGAGAGGAGCAGCGATGAAAATTGTGACGCAGACGAAGTTGCGCGGGTCAGCTAGTTTTAAGTATAAATGGCGATGATGCAAAGGGTTTGTTCCAATTCATGGCTCACATCTTGTGATAGTTAAATAATGTTTAGGATACGATGGGACTGGCATACGCTATGCGTAAAAGCCCCTTTAAACGAATAAAGAAAAAAAAATTAAGTATACTGTAATAGGACTTTTTTTTTTTTTTTGCCGGGGTGGAAAATCCTCGTGGATGTCCTTCACCTGCAGGCAGGTGAAGGGGTCTGTCAGACTCTTACTGACTAAAAACCACCCCGGTGTTCTTTCTCACACTAGGACCGGGGATCGTGAGAACTAGTGCGCCTTCCACGATTCCCGGCACTGTAATAGGACCTGGCCCAGGCTCCATACATTTTGCAACATCTCCTTTGGCAAGTAGGTGTAGTACGTACCTTGGGGTACGTACGGGCTAGTAAGTACCTTGGGGAGTGTAGGGAGCACTGACAAAGGATTTCCCGAAATTCCTACGGGAACGGGAAAAACGGGATATGCGCGTAAGAAGTTGCGGACAAAAGCTAGTTTAAATTTATAAAATACTATGTTCACTACGAGTACCGACTGCTTGAAAAGTGATTCGTGCTTTAGTACTTTTTGCAGTCGGGTTTTTTGGACCAATTATTTCTTTTTTAATATATAACGTTACCCCACACTAGGAATTCCCCCTGTATCGTGGGTGCGTTCACAAACATACAAAACTCACATACACATCCAGCCAGACCCGGAGCAACTATCTATAGGCCATACAAATATTTGTTCCGTGCGGGAATCGAAGCCGCGACACGCAACGCAGCAGCCGATCGCTAAATCACTGCGCCAACCGTGTCGTCACATCATTTTTGTTTTTGTTTGTTTCTGTACTGTGTACCTATCAGATACTGAACATGACTCGTGAACTACGTACTTTTTCAACAGCCTGTATACCATTTATACTAGCAAGAAGAAAGGAAGAAAGAGTTCATCTAACTATCTATCAAACTATCTATCAACTAGTGGACGTCACGCGGTTTCACCCGCGTAGTTCCCGTTCCCGTGCGAGTATGGGGATAAAATATAGCCTATGTCACTCCTTGATAATGTAGCTATCCATTGCTGAAAGAATTTTTCAAATCGGTCCAGTAGTTTCGGAGCCTATTAATTCATTTGGGGTGAAAGAACTAAGTCAGAAACGCAAAGCTATTATAATTTATGTACCAGCAAATTGCAGCGTTGGATCATGCGGTTTGGATGAACATAGAGTTGTTCTGGACAATTTGTACGAACAGATTGTGGAAATCCTATGTGCGGCGGCTAGGCAATCGAGAGGGACATCTGGGGGGGGACCGAGGCGAGGTAAGCGAGTGTGTGGGTGGAATGAGTATGTGAGAGACGCCCACCGTGAGGCCAGGTCTAGCTTTCAGAACTGGATACAGAACAATCGTCCCTCGTCGGGCCCAGTTTATGATGAAATGCATGAGAAGCGAAAAGTTTTTAAAAGTCGACTGAAATTTTGTCAAAACCATGCTGAGCAAATTGTAATGGATAGGCTAGCAGAACAACGAGCTAGTAAAAATTTTGGTAAATTTTGGAAGTCCACTGGTAATCTGGATGCGAAACCTGACCTCTCTGCGTGTGTGGAAGGAATAAGTGATAAGAGGGGAATTGCGAATGTTTTCATGGACCACTTCAAAGTTCAGTCCCCTCTCGGTCCCTCAACCATGGTGAATGATGGTGAGCCCATCCGTCCTGGCGCGAATCCTCTGATACGTTTCTCAGCCAAGCAAGTCCGTGCGATCATAAACAATATGAAACGAGGCAAATCTCCGGGACATGATGGGCTCAGCATTGAGCACCTGAGGCACGCAGGTGTCCATCTGCCGCGAGTCTTGTCTATGTTTTTCACAGTGTGTATTAGTCACGCGTACCTACCTGCTAACCTAATGAAGACCATAGTAGTTCTTATTGTGAAGAACAGGACCGGTGACATCTCGGACAAAGGTAACTATCGTCCCATTTCTCTTGCGACTATAATAGCCAAGGTTTTGGACGGTATGCTTGATTCTTGCTTAAGTAATTTCATACATCTTCATGATGCACAGTTCGGATTTCGCTCCGGACTATCGACTGAAAGTGCAATTTTAAGTCTCAAGCATACTGTCCAATATTACAAAGATCGCGATACGCCGGTGTACGCCTGTTTCCTTGATCTCTCCAAGGCTTTCGATCTTGTCTCATACGATGTGCTCTGGAGAAAGATGGGAGACAGGGGTATACCCGCGGAAATATGTGGGCTATTCCAGTATTGGTATGGTAACCAAGTCAATCGGGTGAAATGGGATGATACAGTTTCTGAGCCGTATAGGTTGGAGTGCGGGGTGAGACAGGGTGGTCTGACGTCTCCCAGGCTCTTCAACCTGTACATGGATGACCTCATAGTCGCACTCAGCAGCATGAGTGTCGGATGCAGTGTTGATGGGGTTAGAATTAACAACATCAGCTATGCAGATGACATGGTGCTGCTGGGTCCGTCGGCGGGAGCAATCAGAGAGATGCTTAAAACGTGTGAGGCCTACGCTGCCGCACATGGATTAAAATATAATGCCAAAAAATGTGAATACATGGTCTTTGAGGTCAGCGGTAAACGCCGCGGAGAAGGACCTAAGTTGCTGGTGAACGGGTCACCAATTAACAGGGTGTCAACTGTAAATACCTAGGGCACTGTCTTGCCGCTGACCTCAGGGACGATGTAGACATTGAGAGGGAGCGCAGGGCTCTAGCGGTCCGTAGCAATATGTTGTCCCGTAGATTTGCACGGTGTACAGACCAAGTAAAAGTAACACTTTTCAAGGCTTATTGCCAAAGTTTGTACACGGGCAGTCTATGGGTAAATTATGCTAAGAGATCGCTGGACGTCCTGCGCGTCCAATATAACAATGCTTACAGGATGTTGTTGAGGATACCTCGTTACTGTAGCGCGTCAGAAATATTTGCGCAAGCCCGTACTGACGGCTTCTTTGCCATTATACGCAAAAAAACGGCGTCGCTACTGAGGAGAGTGAGGGATAGTCGGAACAGCATCTTGAAAACTGTAGCCGAGAGCTTCGGCTCTTCAATTGTACAGAAGTTTGTGCGGAGATTGATTATTACTAATACTAGGAAATAAGATATTTTTTGTATGTTTTTACTAACACAATATGGATTTTTATCCGAAATAAAGATTATTATTATTATTATTTCAAACAAACAAATCTTTCCTCTTATAATATTAGTGTAGATGATTCGTTCTCATCGCTCTCAATAAAAAAAGCGCCCAAAGGCTTGCTGTACCAAAAAAAACCGACCAAGTGCGAATCGCCCACCGAGGGTTCCGTACAAATTTGTAGCTACAAATTACTTTAAATAAAGACAATAATTTTTATGAGTTTATTACAAATGTATAGTTCAGACTTTTCCCTGTACTTGTAGTATAAGACGGTATTACTTGCTAAATTTCATAGTTCTAGGTCAATGCGAAATACCCTATACATTTTGATTCCCTTGAGAGTGTCGAAATATACGTTTTTTGCGGCATAAACGAACGTATCTCTTTTTACGTTAACTTAGAAGTTTGATTTTTGCAGTTGCAAGGGGCTATAGACTTGACTTTATGGTTTTAATTTCAACTTAATACCTCCACACGTTCCCGAGATAAACGGTTTTGACAGACAGACGGACGGACAACAAAGTGTTTCTATAAGGGTTCCGTTTTTTCCTTTTGAGGTACGGAACCCTAAAAATATGTTTTTATTTAGTCCTTTATTGAGATTATCGTAAAATATTGGAAACGTATTTTATGTTTTATCAAATCAATAAAAATTGACGAAGATAAAACACATCAAATATGAGTGAAACACCAATGAAACATGAAAAAGAAATACATGTCCATTGATATATTAAAAACCCAAGATGCACAGTCTCGAACAAATACAACACTCGAAACTGTCGTCAAAAACTGACATGTATCAACTGTCATGTGTGAGTTGTGTGTAGTTATACTATAAACAATTTTTTTTGCAAATTCAACCTTACACGGATCGCTTAAAGTTGTTTTTACAAAGCAGTGCAGTATGGCGAGCGATGCGAGACTGTTTGAAACAAGCGCACAGTTTTAGATTGTGCGCTTGTTTTATGCGGACGTTTTTGAGATGCTGAGTGTGTATCTTGGGTTTTTATATATCAATGTACGTGTCCAATATTTTTTTGGAAATCTATCTAATGGTTTCATTAGATTGTTTTAGTCAACATCCCTATTGCTTCATTCAATGGCATTGCTGATTACACTGGCCAACAAGGATTTTGCCACAAGGAATGTGCTTACTAATTTTGAATTACCTGCCTACCCTTATCACAAAACCATGTTTATTTTTCTTTGTTTAGGTCTAGTTTTTGTGTTACAGTTTCTACCAGTGACATCATTTTCCCTTTAGCTTGTAAATTTCGATTTTTTTGTTATTTCAGTAAAGTAGCTATTTTTTCAGTTTACGGAGTTATTTTATTCGTTCAAAATGTGAAAGAAGTGTCCAAAAGGTTTTGACAAGTTCCTTTACATTTATGATGAAATTATTTATAAAACTCGATAAAAGAAATACTGCACGATCAGTAAAAAAAATGTGAGCTTTATTTTGAGTTTTTTTTAATATAAAGGGATAGTTGAGTATTCTGACGTACCATCTGCTGCACAATCAATCCTTTTACTTGATAATGTGCCTGTATAAGAACCGCCTGAAAACTTCAGTTTTAACCTCAAAGCTCCACTTCAAAATCATATTACAAGAAAGCTGCATGTGTCAATAATTCTAATTTCAGTTCTATGATATTAAAACATGTTCTTAACATAATTAGTTAAAAACATTCTTGTGGCACATAAAAAGTGTTTTTTTGTTGACCAGTGTTATTTAATCGTAAAAAGCCATCTATATCTAATGTTTGTAAATCAATAACGCCTCACGGGCTGAACGGATTTGAAAGACCGGCCTGGGTACCTACCTATTATGACAACTTAAAACCATCATGACAACGGTGTGGGAGGGAGACGGAGTTAAACAACACGCATAACACTATCCCTTTTTCTCCGCTTAATCATTATGGAATTAGCACGTCATAATAGGGCCTAGACTAAACTTTAACCATCCTCTGTGCGCGTAATGTACTTAGGTCTTAAAGGTATCACTTAACTTGGCGTATTAGTCAAAATATGCTGCGTTACTTGGATAATAGAAAACATATCCTAAAGTCATGAGTATTAAGTTCATTTTTAACCGACTTCCAAAAAAAGGAAGAGCTTCTCAATTCGGTGGGTATTGTTTTTAAAATTTGATTCAGTTTGGTTCAGTAGTTTTTATTTTATTAGCATTTTTGCTTATTTCAATTTCTACGCAGACGAAGACGTTGTCCAAGTAGCACCACTTAAAAGTGAAAAATAAAAGACTTAAAAAAGAAAATACCTTCCAAACAAAACACTACAAAGTATAAAAAACCTTAATTTCGGAAGTCGATATTAAAAAACAAAGAAACAAAACCAAAAACACCGACTTCCGAAATTAAGGTTATAAGGTTGGGTATATAAATATAATATTTGCGGAAATATGCGAAGTGAGTTGCCAAAAGGCGTAGATAAAAAGTTTCACGCATAAAATCATAAATTACATCGACACACACAACACTATGCCTCTATCAGATTGCACAAGCAGCGCACGAGTCGCTATTATGACAATCGAGTCGATACCGAGCCGTAATCGATACATCGGTATGGACGAATCGAGAGCAAGGTCTACATTCAATGATTTAATTCATTGAATTGCACATCTCCTTTGCCGGTCCATGTTTTATTGCAGTAGTTAATTTTAAATTGGTTTAAAATTTATAGCTTAAAGTTTGTCTAGGGACGGTCGAAAGGTGAATCCCATCAAAAACATAAATTTAAAAAAGGGAGTCAAAGTTCAATGTTAATAATATCCGTGATTGTCGACTTCAGCGAAAAAAGAATTGAGATCTAATAAATAGACGCCAAGTTCTGTAGATAATCCTGAAAAAAGGTAAATGAAAGTTCAAGATTCGACTTGGCTAGTTTTTACATAGGTACATGTAACCTTATATTTGGCTTTACTAATAATCTTTATGTTATACTTACGCCAGGTACAGTTTTTATATCTTAATCTTCTCAAAATTTGATTTGCTGGTGACTACTAGCTGACCTGCGCCCACTTCGTTGGACAGTAGTTTTTGGGTTGATATAGCGTATGACACTCACAAATAATGTGGCTTTCTATTGGTTAAAGAATTTAAATCGGTTCAGTAGATCCAGAGATTTACCCCCTACAACCTCACAAACTTTACCTCTTTATAATATACTAGTGGACGTCATGCGGTTTCACCCGCGTAGTTCCCGTTCCCGTGGGAGTACGGGAATAAAATATAGCCTATGTTACTCCCTGATAATGTAGCTATCCATTGCTGAAAGATTTTTTCAAATCGGTCCAGTAGTTTCGGAGCCTATTCATTTCAAACAAACAAATCTTTCCTCTTTATAATATTAGTGTAGAAGTATAGATTAATTAATTTATAGTTATTGTTTTATGTATTTTATTTTATGCGCCCTAGATGCCTGAAATAAAGAATTAAGGCTTGTATACATGCCAATGACCTTGTGCATATAAACGGAGCTCACTACTCCTCTACGCGCCACTCCGCTACACGCATTTTTAATTTATTATACAAAAAAATAACACATATGTTAAAAAAGTAACACAACCAAATTATTTTTGTTTGTATTGCAAAGCAGTAGATATTTTTTTTTAGACTCTTGTTTAAAAATCTAGAAGTAAAATGGTTTCATCTCAACGATTTGGAGCTGATTTGGTGATTTTTTTTCTTATTATTTGATACCGATACATACAATTCTGGCGAAACCAAATTACGTATCACATCATGTAGATTACTACCTATTTTCTTCAGATGAAATTTTTCAGTAAATGCCGACGAAAAGTTGCTTCATCTGCACGCTGTTTTTAAGCATTTCTCGAGAGAGCAGCTTTAAATTAGAAACTAGTTGTTCATAATTATGATTGCCTTCTCAGGTGTCGTGTTATTTCTGTAACACCTTGTAATGTTTTTTTTGGGGTAGGCCATGAGAGTGAAGCCACAATAAATAGTTAGTAATTATTTGATATTTCTGATTACTTGATTGACTGTGATAGTCAAAGTCCTTGAGTAAAATAAAATTACATTTACTTCGCAAACCGTGCTTGATACAGTTACACATTCACACCGATCGCTCTGTCCATACTCTAATGGCTGAAGCGTGATAATCTGCCTCCATACGCAAAAAGAGCACATCTGACCAAAACGCAAAAGGAAAAGTGTACTTAAAGTCACCAAAATGAAATAAGTCCGATTTGACAGCTGAGTAGAGAGGGATAGAAGATTGTTTTACCACTAAGTGCGAAAGAGATTTATTTTATGTCTCTTTCATACTTATTAGTAAAGCAATGTTGTATCCTGCTGTCAAAAAGGGCCTTTTATTTTTTGACAACTATAATTAAAAAACGGCTAAGTGCGAGTCTTACTTTCACACGAAGGGTTCCGTACCATACACCGAAAAAAAAAACACGTTTCTTGTATGGGAGCCCCGGAGCCCCTTTTAATTTTTTATTTAATTTTCATAATTTACTAGCTGACCCGCGCAACTTCGTATGCGTCACAATTTTCATTACTGCTCCGCTACTATTTGTCTTATTATTTGTTTTATATAGCCTATAGCCTGGATAAATGAGCTATCTAACACTGAAAGATTTTTTCAAATCGGACCAGTAGTTCCTGAGATTAGCGCGTTCAAGCAAACAAACAAACAAACTCTTCAGCTTTATATATTAGTACTAGCTTTTGCCCGCGGCTTCGCTCGCGTTAAGAAGTTTAAAATTGACAAAGTTTCATACAAACTTTCATCCCCTATTTTATCCCTTTGGGGTAGAATTGATCAAAATCCTTTCTTAGCGGATGCCTACGTCATAACATCTACCTGCATGCCAAATTTCAGCCCGATCCGTCCAGTGGTTTGGGCTATGCGTTGATAGATCACTATGTCAGTCAGTCAGTCAGTCACCTTTGAGTTATATATATTTAGATAGATTGGTATAGCGGCAATAGAAATATACACGCTGTGACAACTCTCTACCTATTACGGTTGAGTTATATATAGCCCGCTGGCAGATGGGCGGATGGCGCTTAGTAATAGGGGTCCGTTGGATTCCCTTCAGGTACGGAACCCTAAAAAGATAGTCATCATTAACATTTCAGCCGAAACACGTCTTGGGTCTTGTCAAGGTTACCGACATAGCCCGAAGGATCGCCAAACTAAAGTGGCAGTGGGCAGGGCACATTGCTCGCAGAACAGATGGTCGATGGGGACGAAAAGTTCTGGAGTGGCGACCGCGTACCGGAAGACGTTGGAAGGCCTCCCACAAGGTGGACCGATGACCTGGTGAAGATCGCGGGTAGCCGATGGATGTGAGACGCACAGGACCGGTCGTTGTGGCGACACTTGGGGGAGGATGTCCAGCAGTGGACGTCGTTCGGCTGATATGATGATGATGATGATGATGACGTCTTGGACATAGGCCCCCGAGAGTCTTCAAAACGACCAGCCCTGTGCGTCTTGCAACCAACAGAATCCTGCGTCCCTCACCTGGTCGAGTTAGGAATTTATATTTTTCAGGCAAGTACATTTTGGAGCCGATGGATGCGAGACGCACCGGACAGGTGGTTGTGGCGACACTTGGGGGAGGCCTACATATGTCCAGTATTAGACATCTTTAGGCTGATATGATGATTATGATGTTTTGAGTATTTGTCGAAGACATTGAGTGTTCCAAGCAGGGTGGGAAGCTTCGACATAGTTACCGATTTCCTACCGACCGAAATTCGATGAAACCACCCGTACACAGTCCCGCCCCTAAGATGACCCATTGACTCAATTTTGAACGCGATCTACGATCAAAATCAATAGGGAACATGCAATATTTCCATTTTTGTTTTAATTTTAAAGAACTCCCTCTAGAATAGATCACCACATAAATAAGAAATGAAAACGTTAAAATGTATTGCCAAAATTGCGTTTTTAAACCGACAGTTTAAATTTTCGCGCGAAAACGGACGATGACGTCACTCCTGTCTGCCACTGGTCAAGAACTGTAGTGCTATTCTGTAACAACATTTTCGTATCTCGACAGTGGAATCCGAGGTGAGTTTCAAATTAAGACTTTTATGATGTGTGCAATAAAGCTCAGTTTGTGAGTTTTGTCACTCAGGTGAAGCTCGATATCGAAATAGTTTCTTACAGAATAGACTAGCTGTTCTAACTCAAAGACATAAGGTTGCGTTTTCGTTGTCATAACAGCAGTGACGTCACTATACGCTGATTGTTGTTTTTACTTACGTCCCGTTTCACGTTACTTTAATTCCTTATTTTTGTTAAAAATCGATATTAACTAAAATAAAAACGTTACAATGGCCTATATTTTATCCTTTTTTATCATTTTATTAACCACATTCTCATAAATTCATGATCCGTGGATCGCGTTCAAGATTGACTCGCGATCGGTAACTATATCGATACTTTCCACCCTAGGTCATTAAATTAAACATTTATTTAGTTCGCGTAACTATATTCTTTGTTTTTAAAGCACGTAATTGTTTGTCTTTGTGCTTCAATTATTGCAAAGTTGGCTTCATTTTTAGCCTGATTTCCCTGGAATACACCTTACCTGGGGGGCTACTCTCTAACGAAATTCGTAGTTTCGGGCTTAGTTGCGGGCGGGCGTATTCTACTCCGTATCACCTACAGACTTACGATTAGTCCCGAACCCGAACTGAGAATTAATGACAACACGATTTCACAGTAACTGTCAAATCATGTTATCATTAGTTCTCAGTGGTTAGGTGATACGGAGTAGAAAATGCCCGCCCGCAACTAAGCCCGAAACTACGGATTTCGTTAGAGAGTAGCCCCCCTGATTCCGAATACTCGAAAACTCAATTTTAATTTTTCTAATACGGCAGTTGCGCCTCTTTTCCCTTGGACGTCAGTAATACGCAGCGATGCAGGTAGGTAATAGCCGTCACGAAGATCGGCGCATCTCCTACATTATGCGAAATTATTCGATTAACGCAATCGAATCGCAATCGCTATACGTTCAATCGATTCATTAATTTTATACGGATTTGTGTTTAACTAGTTTCTGTCTATGGCTTTGCCCTCGTTGAAAGTATTTATGTTAGAGCGCTTACCAAGTCCTTATTCTTACAAGGAAGGTACCCAAGTATCCGGCTCCGATTTGATTTATTTTGATATAGGTTTTTTTATCATGGAAACTGTAAAGTCTATCATCTCTAAAATAGGCATAACCAAGCCAGTAATTAACTTAGGTACATAATTTACCAGAAATTAGCTTGAACAAAACTCTCTACAGAAGTAAGGTAAATCACTTTTTAACAGGCGAAAAAACGGAGGAGGTCTCAAATCGACGTGTATATAAATATTATGTATGGACATGCATATCATTTTACAGAGTAGTCCGATTTTGATAATTCCTTTTTTTCAGCACTTTGGAGGACAATTTCTCCCTATAGGTTGAAATTAGGCAGCTAAAAAAATACGTATCTGTATTTATAGACTAATCTCTAACATTTATCAAAACAAGAGAAATCGGAGTCGGACAGTTTGTTCCCTTGTTAGTTAAAAACTGGCCAAGTGCGAGTCGAACTCGCGTGCAAAGGGTTCCGAACGAATTTAATTTTTTTAACATGTTATTTTAACACTACAGACTTCTTTAAAATGACCATTCGCCCCCTTATCTCCGAAACTACTGAACCTAAAATTTTGAAAAAGATGGAGATAATAGATTACAAGAAAAACTATAAGAAGTCTATAGTGTTAAAATAACACAAAAAATGAACTTCGTTCGTAACCCTTTGCACGCAGTTCAACTCGCACTTGACCGTTTTTTTTAGGATAGAAAATCATTAAATATCCTCCCGCTCTGGGTGAAGCAGAAGGGAGTGTCAGACTCTTACTGACTAAAACCCATGCGTGTTTCTCCTAATGCCCTTTGCGTTCCAGGGCCGCGGTGACTCTTTCAAACAGATTCCGCAACCCCGGCAGGAACTGGCCCTAGCGGTCCCCGTCTTCTATGCTGACAGCTCTTTGAGGCGCGCGTGGAACACAGCGCGCCGTTGACCCGGGCCTGGTTCTGATTGGTCGGCGAGCCACCCAAAGCTCGCCGTCCACAGAACCGCGCCTACGGTGGCCGAGAATCGCCCTGCGACTCCCGACGCCCGGGGCGTCTTCTTCTGTTGCGGCGGCTGGGGCATGAAGTTTAGGCCTAAAAACGCTGGCGTGACGATTTGGACTCATTTCTGACGGATTGGCCGGAGAAGGCACCAGATAAAGTTGGCAGGAAAAATATGGGGGAGGCCTTTGCCCAGCTGTGGGAGAACATGGCTAACCAAAAAAAAAAATCTAACATATAAAAATCTCGTGTCACGGTGTTTGTTACCGAACTCCTCCGAAACGGCTCGACCGATTTTCATGACATTATGTGTATATTCGGTAGGTATGAGAATAGGTGGCAAGCTATTTTTTTTTGCAAAACTACTTTTGCCGAGTCAATTCGGATTGAGTGACTGACAGACAACACAGCCGAAACTACTGGTCGTCGCAAGCTGATATTTGGCATGTATCTAGGTTCGAATCCCCGATATTCACCCAGAGCGGGAGGAGTCACTTGATGATTTCCCATCCTTAAAAAAAAAACACAAAAAAAAACGTTTTTAGGCCTGCCTCGGTTGCGACGTCCGTCTTCAGGCAACCACTGCGCGACGATCTTGGCCCATCTGTCCTCGTGCATCCTGTAAATGTGGCCCGCCCAATTCCACTTCAGCCTCGCTGTTTTGTCTCCAACATCAGCGATAACTGTCTTGGAACGTATAAATGTGTTGCGGATTCTGTCGGTCCGTTTGATCGCTCCGCAGAATACGCTCCATTGCTCATATTAGATTAGATATTAATAATTCAATATACCACATACACATTTTAGATCTAACCTAAGTCTTAACTGACACTTAATTTAAAAAAAAAACAACTAAATAAAGCTAAAAATAATCTAAAATATTATGTCGAAAAATTCCTCCGAAACTTTTACAGCAGTTATAAATTGCCTTGAAAAATAAAAGTAGCCTTGAAGGAAAGAAGTTTTCTTCTAAACACACGACCCATGTCTGAGTATCGCAATCTAACCTTATGCTAGGTCAACTGGTCTAAATAAAACAAGTAAAAAATTCAATTAATCCGCTATACATCGCGGTAGCAGTCACGATTTAGATCAGCACGATGCGTTGCGCACGCGCAAGTCGCCGATAAATCATACGATGCGAAGATCTAAGTTGAGCAATAGCAGTCGAGAATTTGAGAGGTCCTATCACTCCCGGGTTTAGGCAGTGGCTTATCTGTACTAACATTACATAGTATAAAACAGAGTCGCTTTTTCTGTTTGTACGCTTATATCTTTAAACTGCGCAACAGATTTTAATGCGGTTTCATCAATAGACAGAGTGATTCAAGAGAAAGATTTGTATGTATAATTCGTCCCGAAATTCCTACGGGAACGGGTAAAATGAGATATGCACGTACGAAATCGCGAGCAATAGCTAGTATCTATGCTAATATATAAAGCTGAAGAGTTTGTTTGTTTGTTTGAATGCGCTAATCTCAGGAAATACTGGTTCGATTTGAAAAATTCTTTCAGTGTTGGATAGCCCATTTATCGAGGAAGGCTATAGGCTAGGCTAACCCGCGCAACTTCGTCTGCGTCACATTTTTCATTAATGCTCCGCTCGTACTGCTCGTAGCGTGATTTTATATAGCCCATAGCCTTCCTTAACAAATGGACTATCCAACACCAAAAGGATTTTTCAATTCGAACCAGAGGGGCTACTCTTTAAGCCCGAAGTCCGTAGTTTCGGGCTTAGTTGCGGGCGTATTCTATTTCGTATCACCTAACCACTAAGAATTTATGACAACAGGATTTGTCAGTTACTGTCAAATCGTGTTGTCATTCATTCCTAGTTCGGGTTCGGGACTAATCGTAAGTCCGTAGGTGATACGGAGTAGAAAACGCCCGCAACTAAACCCGAAACTACGGACTTCGGGCTTAGAGAGTAGCCCCCCCGTATTTCCTGAGATTAGCATGTTTAACCAAACAATCAAACTCTTCAGCTTTGTTATATTACTAGCTTCTGCCACGGCTTCGCCCGCATGAATGTCTGAAATTAACCCAAAGGAACAAACTCCCATTACGAATTAGTCTGGAAGAGGCTGTTTGCCTGTGTGATATTCTAGACTAATATTATCTATTTCTGTGCCACATTTTATTCAGATTCGTTTAGCCGTTCTATGATATATACATATATGATTGAGTAACAAACATCCATCCATTTAAACATCTAAACATCCAAACTTTTGTATTTAAATAGTAGTAAGATCTTCTACTTCTTCTTAAACTCTGTCACTACGGTGTGTGGGGTCATTACACCTTTCTGCCCACACGATTTATTTATTTACTAGCTGACCCGCGCGGCTTCGCTCCCGTCAACTGGCTATTCTACCTACCGACCCTAACCTACCTACCTACCTACCCTACCTACCCTACTTACCCTACCTACCTATCCTACCCTACCTACCTACTCTTTTTTTTTGTATTTTAATTCTTATTATGCTATTCCCTACGAAGACTAATCCAAAAACACAAAAACTATGAAAATCGGTCGAGCCGTTCTCGAGTTAGAAAAGTGTTCGAACAAACCCGACTTTGTTTTAAATATATTAAGAAGATTAAGAATTTTGCTATATTGTGAAAGATTCGACCTTTTTCTAGAAGACATTTTTTATATTAGCGAGACAGAAATAAAACGCATAAACTGAAGGAAGACGGACAGTGGTGGCTTATTAAAAAAAAGGGTTCCGTTAGCAAACTTGGTACGGAACCCTAAAAATCGACTGGGTTCGCACGAATCAAAATCGTACGCGAAGGCTTAAATAATAGGGTCCCATTAGCAACTTTGGCACGGAACCCTATAATTTGCCTTAACTCGCAAATCGAACCGTTTGATACTTAGCACGAATTAAAAACTTAGTTTCGGGCAACCTGGGAGTCTTTAAGACAAAAGTGAATACGTTGCTTCTAAGCAAACGTGCTCCATCTTCGACCGCATCATCGCTTACCATCAGGTGAGATAGTGGTCAAACGTATGCCTAACTATTGTAAAAAAAAAAATATTCCACTCCGTATCACCTAACCAATGAGAACTAATGATAACACGATTTGACAGTTACTGTGAAATCGTGTTGTCATTCATTCTTTGTTCGGGTTCGGGACTAATCGTAAGTCTGTAGGTGATACGGAGTAGAATACGTCCGCAAGTAAGCCCGAAACTACGGACTTCGGACTTAGAGAGTAGCCTCCCAAAATCGATGGCTCCCGTCACCGTGACCGCCTTTGGTACGATACCTTATTATAAAAAACCAAACTACTAACCTAAACTAAACCTAAACCTAACTACTAACCAAAAAATGGACTCTGTCTGAAATATAAGATTTTTATTTATTATTATTAGCCTTGTTTCGCAAATCGAACCGTTCGTTGCTTCGCTCTAAACGGAATCAATCGCGGAGGCTTAGCAGTAGGGTCCCGTCAGCACAGCACCTTTGGTACGGAACCCTACAGGCCTGGGGGGCTACTCTCTAACGAAATCCGTAGTTTCGGGCGGGCATTTTCTACTTCGTATCACCTAACCACTGAGAACTAATGATAACACGATTTGACAGTTACTGTGAAATCGTGTTGTCATTCATTCTCAGTTCGGGTTCGGGACTAATCGTAAGTCTGTAGGTGATACGGAGTAGAATACGCCCGCCCGCAACTAAGCCCGAAACTACAGATTTCGTTAGACAGTAGCCCCCCTGATCCGCAAGTCGAACCGTCCAGAACTTCGCAAAACTAAATCAGTTTAAGACTCTACGATAAATGCGCTTTAAACGAAACCAGCACCAGAGACTTAACCAATTATGGTCCCTAACAGTTTAAGACCTTTCAGAGACCAAACCGAAATTCTTTCGAAACACGACTGTGATTAGAAATTGTGTGAGGTCATTCTCCAGCGGAAAATCTTAACACCGCAATTCAGAAAAACGCGTCATCAGTGCAACGCCATCTATCGACCATGTAAACTGACAAAATATTTGGCAGCGGAAGACGTTAAATAAGAAGCCCGTATGTAACGGTAAATAACGATAAGGTATTAAAATGTTTACTTTTATTTTGCTACGTCTACGTATTAAAAGTTTCACAAATAACTCAATCAATGTGTTTTGGTGTAACATTCATGCTTTCATGCATTTTTTGGTTCCTCAATAGATGGCGCTCTGACTGATCAGAATACATTAGACAGTTTCTTACTAAACTAAAAATTCAATACATTTTGATTTCCAGGATCGATTGTAACGATAAATAACGAAAAGGTATAAAAATGGTCACTTTTATTTTATAATAATAATAATAATAATAATAATAATCTTTATTAGACTAGAAAGGTATACATGTTATGTTCACACAATTTGTTAATTTTGCCACGTATTAAAAGTTTCACAAATAACTCAACAATTTTGAATGCTTTCGTGCATTTTATTTTTTCTCAATAGATGGCGCTCTGACTCATCATAATACATTAGGAAGTTTCTTCCTAAACTTAAAAATTCAATATCTTTTGATTTCGTGGGTCGATTTTGATGAAATAAACGCTAAATGTTACTCGGGCTATCACTTAATATTTTTAAGTACTTAGATTTGCAATCCAATCTGTGGTTTATGCGTGATGCTCCCACAAACGCACAGACAAACAGATAAACAGACAAACAGACAAAAATTTCAAAAATTGCATTTTTGTGTTTTATACCTTTTTCCTGAGTTTTTTGTGTAATTTTCATGCAAAAATATTCAAAGTACAGACACGGTTAGTCTACGATTTTATTATATGTATAGATTAAGTAAGGCACACCAACGACATATTTACAATTAAGTATAACAATAACTGGCAATCACAAATCTTCAATTCTGTGTAAATATATCACTTATAGGTATGCACAGCATTCTCAATGAAAGATTTACAATTTATAATTAATTTAAAGAATTTGCATGAATAATTAAATTAAATCATTCCATTATAAAATAATTAGTAAAAATATAGGTACATATCTACATGATTATTATAAAAATTACAAAAAAATAAATAAAAAAGGAAATAGAATAATCAATGCATTTGGATTGTATACTTAATAATATTCGATTAATAAAAGATAAAAAGATGTCACAAAATATAGATGTCAAAGATACGAAAGTCAAAAACAAAACGGCAAAAATTAAACAAATTAAACAGGAAATACAAAAAAAAAGTGAAACGAGGACTTAATAACTAATTATATGAATTTTTATTAAATTACATTATTAACACGATAAGTAGTAGTAAGATTAAATCAATTATTTTAATAGTCCCACATGTCCGTGAGACCACATTTTACAGCAGGAGCAAAAATACATTCTAGTGTAAAAAAACTGGTCAAGTGCGTAATGTATAAATGTAAAGAAATAGTCCCTGTCTTCCCGTAGTTTTTTTTTCGAAATTTTGCACTTTCGGAGATAAAAGGGTATGGGAAGAGTCAAGTCAGTATTTTAAAATTATGTAAAAAAAAATCAGCCAAATGCTAGTGGGACTTGCGTGGAAAGGGTCTGGAACGACTTATTTTAAAACCATAAGCTTCTTCATTCAGGAAAACCTATTGTTTTCCTGTCAATTAATAATCAAGTAAAGAACTACTACTATTACCACATTTTTTTTTTCATATTAACCTGAAAAAAAGTAACTTCAAAATTCAGAATAATAGGCTAATCAAAATAATTTAAAAAATATATATTTTAGACCCACGTTAAATATCGTTTTGATATTATCAATGAAATGTTATTTATTCTGTAACAAACTTTTTAGCTGATTAAATTACTTAGTTAAAAATTAATTTAAACTTTGTTTTTTTAATGTTGAGTTACTTATCGTGAATTTTGGTATGCCTTAAAGGTAGAATGTACAAGAACCCTAATATTTGTAACATCTTATGTATAATGTGCCTACATTCTTTGCAAATAAAAATCATTCCATTCTATTTATGAATTTTCTCCATTAGTACCTACTGGTAGGAGTCATCATCTGCCTAGCCTTTTCCCAACTATATTGGGGTCGACTTCCAGTCAAACCGGATTCAGCTGAATACCAGTGTTTTACGTGGAGCGGCTGCCTATCAGACCTCCACAACCCAGTAGCTGGGTAACACGGTACTCATTGGCAAGACTAGAGTCAGATTTACTGGCTTCTGACTATCCATAACGACTGCCAAAGATCTACAAATGACAGCCGGGACCAACGGCTTAACGTGCTTTCCGAGGCGCGGAGGAGTCTCGGTATGTTAAGATGGTCACCCATCCACAGACCAACCTCGGCAAGCGTTGCTTTACCTTGAAATCGACCCGTGCGGCTGTTATTATTTAGCCACGAGCTCCTCCCCTACCCTACCTACTGGTAGGAGTAAGGTTGGAGAATAAGATATTTTGAATGTATGACGTCGACGTCATAATCATTGTTATACACGTCGACGTCATAATCATTGTTATACACGTCGACGTCACTCACAATCACAAATCGCGTTTATGTTCAAATCAGTGAACTTCACAAGATCAAGTTGAAACACTAAAATCAAGAATGAATTACCCATTATCTGAGTGGTTAACGGCCTATTCACGCAACGGATAATTGGTAGAATAAACCCATAGCATGGTCATTTATGTTACCATTAAAAAGTTGCACAGAAATTGATGTAGGCTAGTGTTTTTTTGCAACCAGTCTCATTTTAGTCTTGTATTCATGCCAATGACCTTGCGCAAATGGTTTTTATTCTTATCTCAGGAACTCCAGGTTCGAATTTTATTGAAAAAATATTTTACTGTTGGATAGCCCATTTACGACCAATAGGAGGACGCTACGACCAATAGGACCGGAGTCTTAATTAAAATAGTGACGCAGGCGAAGTTGCGCGGTTTAGCTAGTGTGGTTATAAGGCTACAGCTGTCTAACCGTTTATGTACCTATTTAAACAGACGATGCTATGGCTATGTTATTCCACAAAATATCTAGCTAAGTATAGAGCACTGAACTACTTTCAAGAATTTTGAAATTAATTGTTCACAGTTTCGCACCACGAATCAATCCACTCCGACACAGACATCAGTCACCTTAGGTTCACACTGTCCGGGATAATGAATCTTAACTTGTAACCATAGAGTTACTTCTTCCTTGCATCCAAAAATCTTTTACGACCCATTCAAGAGATAGTGTTATTCTGAAATCAACTTAAGTAAGATGGAATTAGAGTTGAGATTTGTGTCTTTATTTGAGTTTACTACGTCTCCGTGTAACCCATTGCTGTCGTGACAAACGCAACCTGTCTCAGAATTTATTATAAACTAGCTGATGCCCGCGGCTGCGTCCGCTTAGATGTCTGTTAACGCGACCAAAAGTAATCATAAAATTTTGATCCCGCTCCCAAAAATATCATTATATTTTAGCCAATGTATACAAATACTTCACAAATTATATACTAAATCTGCCTCGAGAACCATTCTATTCATTGGTGAAAACAGCATGAAAATCGGTGCAGGAGTTTTTGAGTTTAACGCGAAAGACAAACAGACAAACGCGGCGGAGGACTTTTTTTATAATATGTAGTGATAGTGATACTAGCTTTTGCCCACGGTTTCGCTCACGTAAATATACCTAGGTACTCGTAAAAGTAACCAATGACCGTCTCTATAGAGTCATCAAAATCGGTTTAGCAATTTAGGTGTGGAAGCGTAACAAACAATCCCATTTTCTCATCCTTACTTTATTAATTATTTTATATTTTTTTATATAATTTATATTTTAATATATATCCTTAATATTATAAATGCGAAAGTAACTCTGTTTGTCTGTCTGTCTGTCTGTCGCGCTTTCACGCCAAAACTACTGAACCGATTTAAATGAAATTTGGTACACAGATAGTCTAGAGCCTGAGAAAGGACATAGGCTACTTTTTATCCCGGGAGTATCTTCCCTAGGGACCACGCGGGCGAAGCCGCTGGCAGAAGCTAATTAGGAATATTAGTTTAATTTTTGAGGGTTCTAGTGCGTATACGTTTAATATATGTATATGTAATGTAATTGAATTTTTAATTTTCAATGTTATTTTTTTTTTATTATTATTTTCTATAATTTATTAATTAATTTAATTGTACAATTGTTATTGAATGTGTTAGTTTTAGTTTAACGTGACTTTTGTAGTTTTATAGAGTACTAGCTTCTGCCAGCGGCTTCGCCCGCGTGTATAGTAAAGTAATATAGTAAGGATAAGGATAACGATGATTTCAAACACAATGTGAATTTTTCCTGAAATAAATAAATAAATATATCATCAAAAAGAAAAACATAGGGACACAGTAGGTATACATCTTTCTTATTCAGTTTCTGAAAAATCCTTCGGAAAAATCTTTTTATTCGGTCCAATATTAGAGGAGGAAATAGGCGAGAGCCAAACCTCGAATAATGACAGTCTACCTGCCCGGATTTCCTCTTAAGCTGGTCTGGTCCCGGCTATCATTTGTAAATTTTTGACAGTCGTAAGAGGTACCTAGTCAGAAGTCAAGAAATCTGACTTGCCAAGGGGCATCATGCTACCCAGTTACATTCATAGGTAAAGATCTATTATCTCCATTTTTTTTCAAAATTTTAGGCTCAATAGTTTCGGAGATAAAAGGGAATGGTCATTTTTCGTTTTATTTCTTGAATAACTTCAAAACCATTTATTTTTATCTGCGTTTATAATCTGTTATCAATCGGCACGTTGAGCCGTTGGTCCCGGCTGTCATTTGTAGATCTTTGGCAGTCGTTACTGACTGTCAGAAACCAGTAAATCTGACTCCAGTCTTGCCAAGGCGTACCATGTTACCCAGTACCCATTAACTGGGTAACATGGTACGCCTTGGCAAGTGTGGACAAGTATGGAGGTCTGGTAGGTAGCCGCTCTACGTAAAACACTGGTATTCAGCTGAATCCGGTTTGACTGGAAGCCGACCCCAATATAGGTGGGAAAAGGCTAGGCAGATAATGATAATCTGTTATCAATGTTTATTTAACCATTGCCTAGAGACCTTGCAAGACCTTTGGCCTGAAGTGGAGCAGTTACCGACTGATAATATTTATTGATTGATAACATTGATGTATAAAAAACCCAAGATGCACAGTCTCGAACAAATGCAACACTCGAAACTATCGTCAAAAACTGACATGTATCAAGAATCATGTGTGAGTTGTGTGTAGTTATACTATAAACAATTTTTTTGCAAATTCAACCTTACACGGATCGCTTAAAGTTGTTTTTACAAAGCAGTGCAGTATGGCGATCGATGCGAGACTGTTTGAAACTAGCGCACAATTATACATATTGCGCTTGTTTTTTGCGGGCGTTTTTGAGATGCTAAGTGTGTATCTTGGGTTTTTTATATTTCAATGATTGATAAGTAGGTACTTGTCAATCAATAAACATTAGGACGCACACCATACGAGGGCTGGTTCCAGGCGGCGCAGGAGAAGAGTGTCTGGAAGGATATGGGAGAGGTCTTTGCCCAGCAGTGACACTTTAGGCAAATAAAAAGAAAAAAAAACTGGCCAAGTGCGAGTCGGACTCGCGTGCAAAGGGTTCCAAACGCTTTTTATTTTTTTTAACATATTATTTTAAGACTATAGACTTCTTATAGGTTTTCCTGTAATCTGTAGGTAAAGATCTATTATCTCCATAGTTTTATTTTCAAAATTTTAGGCTCAGTAGTTTCGGAGATAAGGGGGGAATGGTCATTTTTCGTCTTATTTCTTGAATAACTTCAAAACCATTTTTTTTTAAATTATGGAACAAATATATTTGAAACCCTTACAGTAAGCCCTTTCATTTGTTGTGTTACACAATATTGTTCAGAAAACTTTTTTTTCAAATTTTCTAGTTTGACCCCCAAAAGTGAACCCCATACTAAAAATTTAATGATTTAAGTAACGCATCCGTGTTTGGGTCACAGAAGTACATATGTGTGCCAAATTTCAACAGAATCGGTCTAGTGGATCCGGAGAAAACAGGCTGTGACAGACAAACAGACACCCGAGTGATCCTATAAGGGTTCCGTTTTTTATTCGGAACCCTAAAAAGTAGGTACTTTGTTGTAAAACCCTTAGGTTCTTCGGTCAGCACACAATTCAGAGTGTTCACCGATTTTGTTCTTTGTAATTCCGTACCCCAAGGGTGTTACTGCAAATGCCACTACAAGTTATTGAGCCTAGTCTGTACGTCTGTCAGAATCTGTCAGCTCCGCCCAAAATTACCACGGGAACATACTACCGGGATAAAAAGTATCCAATGTGTTTTTCCAAAGTGATAAAGGAACAGAGGTTGTCTCGTGCGTTCTTTGCTGATCTCCGTTGAAATGGGCCACGCACCGTAACCGAAATTCAGTCAAGACTATTGTTGTTATCTATACTAATTCTAATGAACAAATTCTCGGAACGGTGAGGTCGTTTCGCTAAACCTGTGAAGCACCCAGGAAACATCTGTGTATTTGGGCGGAGCTAGGCTGGCTAACTTAGCCAGGACTGACTGAGAATGGGAGTCTAACATGGTGCGGATAGCGGACTCTCTACTCTACTCTAATCTCTCCGTTGCAGGGGTAGACTTCTCTTCTGGTTGGTTTGTCATGGCCAACTTTATGTAGCTCAATCGAATGTTAACAACCCTTTTTAGTATTTTTTTAAGGATGGGAAATCATCAAATGAGTCCTCCCGCTCAGCCAGTGCCTTGCATTATACTCTTCCAAATTCCTAAATCTAAGATGAGTCAAGCAATGCTAGATATTGACTGTTCGTATACGTCTTATCTTAGAGATCTTATCTAGCGACATCATTTTGATTTCCGGCTTACTCGCGAACGAAGTCGCGGGCAACAGCTAGTCTATACTAATTCTAATCTATTAATACTTGTATTATAACCGGCACGTAAAACTTTTTTTAAACATTTTCGTAGTGGGGGAAGTTCGCGCATGTAAAAATGTATGAAATTGTGCGTGAACGCATTATAAATGCCAAAATGTGGATGGATGTTTATAACTCAATCACGTCAGAACGGCTGAACGGATCTTGATGAAATTTGGCACACAGGTGTAGATTATAATCTGGAATAATACATAGGATACTTCTTATCCCGGGAGTCCCCTTCTGATAATTTTCGACATTCACGCGGACGGAGCCGCGGGCGGCAGCTAGTGACAATAAGAAGTATTACATTGTCTATTCTATAGTGAAATAGTTAAGGTCTAAGTTTGATTTATAGAGCTTGTAAAATATGACTGATTTAGTTCTTGCTGAGATTGAAGTGGAGCGCACCTTAATTTAAGTGTTTTTGGCGAACGTAGCTATAACGGTGGGTATGGTGCTCTACCTATCTTAAACTATAGACAATAAATTATACTAAAAATTACGGTGTCGTTTTATAATGTAAACACTAGCTTTTGAAGGAACACACGTCACACGAGTTTTAAGTTTTGAAATAAAAAAATATTCAAGACTCTCACAATAACCCCTTTCGTTGTTTATACCACACGACAATTTTAAAACTATTCTTTTTATTTTCAATTTTTTCCTCCAAAAATGACCCTAAACCTACTCAAAATGAATTTATTTATATAACGCGACCATGTTCGGGTCTCAGACGAACAACTACGTTGGTACGTAGGTACATGTACTTCTGGGACCCAAACAAGCCTCGAACCTTCTGGTTGTAGTTTGTTAATTACAACTAAATCGGTCCAGAAGTTTCGAGGCACATTGGCTGTGACAGCCAAACAATCAAAAACAGATGACTACATAATTATAAGGGTTCCGTTTGATGTCCCGTGTTAAAACAATGTTTTTTTTTTTTATCAACACGCACACTTCCATCTCCAATTTATTTTAGAAATTGGCATAGTCTCTGCTTGCCATAAATAAAAAAAAATAGGGTTCCGTTATTCATACAGACCTTCAGAACCCTAAAAAGTAAACAAAACCGACTCAGTGTTTAGGCGTGCCTTATTATCATTACCATCTTGACATTGACCCTAACCTGATTCATATTAAAAGCAGAGCTACATTCTAACCATTTCTTAGCAGATGCGCCAATCTCTACGCACACATACACACACATCTATGTAAGTAGTAAAGATGTACATACATTACATGTAATAAGTAATCACTTACATTATGGTATATAAGCGGATGGGAACCAATGCGGATCATCATTCGAGCTACATCAACCAGTCCTGTGAGGTGTTCCAAAATTTTATATTTTCGAAAATAACCGTTGAGTGAAGTGTTTTGTGGAGGTTTGTTTTTATTATATTTAACATTGAAAAGTACAACATTTTACACGGCTTCGTTCATGATAAAGACTGTTATACACATGCAAGTAGCTTGCGTGCAATATCCACCAATCACTACTTTTTATAAAGACTGGCATGCAAAATACTCGCATTCTTTTGAGCAAATTACAGGCATGTGTATTAAGCAAAAAAGTAGCCTATATCCGTCTCCAGGGTCTCATCTATTTCTGTGCTAAAATTTAACGAAATCGGTCCAGCAATTTAGGCGTGAGAGCGTAACAAACAGACATACCAACTCAATTTCGCATTTATAATAACATTACTGGGTTGAGGTATCATCAGCCGTATTTCAGAACTGAAGTTATGGTCACTCGTTTTATTCAAATTGGGAATTATACTTGGTTTGATGATACAGGGGGGGCGAATATAAATACAGATGGTGGGCTAGTGATAAAAAATACAACCGACTTCCAAATAAAACACTACAAAGTACAAAATATTTTAAATTTGGAAGTCGATTTTTCTACTTTGGTTTCATTTTTTAACCGACTTCTAATAAAGGAGGAGGTTCTCAATTTTTTTTTTAAGTTTGCTACCTCATAACTTCGTCATTTAAAGTTCTTGTTTTATGTGAAAGGCTATACTTCTCAATTGCTCCCATTTAAATTTCATCTAAATCGGTTTAGTGATTTGGCTTTTAAATCAAAATAGCTGGAATTCGTTTACTGAGATGACGTATTTGGTTTGTCATCCAAGTAAATAAAATTGCGTATTTTGCGTTCCTGCGACTTTCCAGTGGTCTTGTTAGGTGTGGGATAACACTAAAAATTAAAAAAAATTAATACAACCGACTTCCAAAAAAAAACACTAAAAATTAAAAAATAACTTTAATTTCGGAAGTCGGTGTTTTTGGTTGTTTCTTCGTATTTTAACACAGACTTCTGAAATTAAAGTTTTTTTGACACAGACTTCGTTTTTTTGTTTAAGAAACTTTATAACACTTCAACCAGAAAATCGTCCGCAAGACACTTTGTCCAGCAGTCGCGCTTACCACCACTAAGCCTTTGAGGCAGTTTATATTTGGGTCATCTAAGTTTGGATTGGTCGGCTCGAACTAGCAGATATAGCGTACCTTCAATACTAACTCTATCCCATACATTTTGTTCCTAAGTAAATACGTAATATTTTGTTTTATTTTTGTTTCAGGACATATTTTTCGTGTAAGGAAAATCAGAAATACCTCAAGCCATGAAGGTAAAAGAACATTTTATTTTAATGGATACTTTTTATATTTTGTAAAGCATAACCTTTCATCTGTTTCACTGTCCTTAAGGACAAACTGTCAAATTATCGCATCTGTCACTTCACACTTGAAGGGCCACTGGTCGCTGACATTGTTTGTCGTAAAGATGCAAGAAATTTGACAGTTCGTCCTTAAGGACACAAACAGATGAAGGGCACTGAAAGTAAAGCTCGAAAGTTTATATATAAAACTTAGGCATTATATGATCACTCGGATGTCTGTCTGTCCGTCTGTCACAGCCAGTTTTCTCCGGATCCAATGGACCGATTCTGTTGAAATTTGGTACACATATGGACTTCTGTGACCCAAACACGGAGGCGTTACGTAAATCATTAAATTTTTAGTGTGGGGGTCACTTTTGGGGGTCGAACTAGAAAATTCAAAAAGAAAGTTTTTTAACAATATCGTGTGACATATCAAATTAAAGGGCTTACTGTAAGGGTTTTAAATATATTTTTTTTATAATTTTAAAATAAATGGTTTTGAAGTTACTCAAGAAATTAGACGAAAAATGACCATTCCCCCCCTTATCTACGAAACTACTGAGCCTAAAATTTTGAAAAAAAAATGGAGATAATAGATCTTTACCTATAGATTACAGGAAAACCTATAAGAAGTCTATGGTGTTAAAATAACACGTTAAGAAAATGAAATTCGTTCGGAACCCTTTGCACGCGAGTCCGACTCGCACTTGGCCAGTTTTTTTACTATTGATAGGCACACGTTAGACCACTATCTCACCTGATCGTAAGCGATGATGCGGTCGAAGATTTAAAAAATTAAATCGGTACCTCCTATTTGAACGGATTCGAATTTTTTTCAGCCTACATTTTTATCATTCATTTTATTATAATTCTTGTAAGGGTTCGAAATTTCGAAACCGGCTAGGCTCATTATTTTATGAAATTTATTTCATCACTACGGCCCTCAAAGCGGTGAAGAAAAAATCGCGAGGATACGGCCATGTCCAAGAACATAATTCGAAGACATGCGACATCTCCCAATCCGCAGGGGACCCCGTGGTCGATTACAGCCCTCTCCCTCACACAAAGAGGAGGCCTTTGTCCCAGCAGAGTGATTATTATGGGCTGCTTTTCATTTTCAGATCCTCCTACTCAGCGCCCTAGCAGTGGTTTGCCTGGCCGAGCCTCCTGTGGACAACAGATACCTTCCTCCCGGGTCGGGGGGAGGAGCGCCCTCGCAGTTGTACGGTACCCCTGGCGCACCAGGGCTTCAGAGGCAGACTGATGCTTTGTTCAGGTATGGACTTTTAAATAGCTTTTTATTTGTATAAACGCCTAAGGGACAGTTGATAAGAAAAATGCTCGTTATATTTATGCAGATACATGTGCCTACTAGCAGCACTAGAACAAAATAGATGGGCACAGGCTAATTTTCTACCCACTCAAAGGTTGTATGTTAAAGATCGCTATCGATCCGCACTGTGCCGCCGATACCGCCCATTTCCTCTCACAGAGACTACGCCTGAGTTCTAACAGTTCAACATTATGTATGGGCTGATCATGCTAATTTGTGGCTTAGCAAATCCGTCAGTTTCCCACTTCCTTCAGCCATATGAAAATAAATATTTAATCCAGAAGCCGTGGACCATCCAGAGGAGCTGCCCGTCGTCCCTCATCACAATACGGAGCTCCCCAAGGACAGTTCAACACTCCATCTACCCAATACGGGGCCCCTGGTCAAGGTGGCCAACCCTCATCGCAGTACGGTGCCCCGGGACAAGGCAGCCAGCATTCTTCGCAATTTGGAGCTCCCTCTTCCCAGTATGGGGCCCCTTCATCCCAATACGGTGCGCCTTCCGCTCAATTTGGTGGTCCCTCGTCTCAGTTTGGTGCCCCCTCGTCTCAGTACGGAGCACCATCAGCTAATGCTCCTTCTCAACAATATGGAGCTCCTGGATTCGGAGGGGCTGGTGGTGAGTGTTTTAAATTAAACGAAATCATTCTACTTTTAAGGAGATTGCCCCTTTTTGCTACGGAAAAGGGAGTCACAACATTTAGATTTTTCTGCCCGTTAATTTGATACATATCGGTAGAAGACGCTCAGATAAGAAACAAAATATGGCCTGAGACTCTAGACATGTGACATTGTGTCAGCGGAAGCGTGATAAAGGCAATTGGAAAAACGCCGGCATTCTTACGCATCCTCGCACATCTTTGGTTGAAACACATCCTAAGAGTCCTCTACTGAAAGGTACCTAAATGGTAGTATCATTGTGCATCGCAATAGGAGTCAGTGATAGCGTCACGGTTGACCTGACGGTTATTCTTAACTTTACAGGTCACTCCCAGGGTTCGTTTGGAGGTCAGTCTTCAAGAAGCCAGGAACAAAGCCGTCAGTACCTACCCCCTGGATCAGGAGGTTATGGAAGTGATGACGGCAGCAACGGGGTGAGTTAACAACCCACGCATTTCTACTACTCATGCTCTATTACTTATTTTTGCCATTGGTGAAAATTTGAAATAGTCTAAGGGGAGATATTCCCGGGATAAAAATTATCCCATGTCCCATTCCAGGACATGGTTTAAATCTGTTCCCGTGTACCAAGTTCACATTTACAATATTAATTAGGAATAGGCCTTAGGATTCCTCGCTTATGATACTGCAGAGAAAAAGGCAAGAGTTGGTAGTAGTAATACTAATATCCTACAGCTCATTATGTCGGAGCTCGTCTGTATAGTAGCACAGCCATCGTATAGTAATAGAACCACCGTATGGTAGTCCTTCTATCCCAACGTCAGTCAGCGTTGAATGGTTATTATATCATCAGTAGGAGTTATCACAGGCATGGCAAGGACCAGTTATCAACCAGAGACAGAGCTACCTTTGGCTGCAGGTTTTGGTGAACAGAAAGCATAAAAATAGATGGGAAGTAAACTTTACAGAGTTCCACATCCGCTCCCTTCAGGCGTTGCATCAAGATATCCCCACTTCACCAAATTGGTGCTACATCTACCCACTTGCTAAAAATGGTCCTGTGTTCTTACCAGGAGCCCGCTAACTACAACTTCGAATACATGGTGAAAGACGACCAGTCCGGAAACGACTTCGGTCACCGCGAGTCCAGGCAGGGAGACAGAGCCGAGGGCCTGTACTATGTGCTGCTTCCCGATGGCAGGAAACAGGTGAGGACTAAATGTACTACACGCTTTTATTTACTGGCAATCTTTCAAGGTTCAAGTATGCTAGAGTTGTGGGATTGATCGAAGTGGTTATCGCGGTCCTAAAACGCAAAAGGGTTATTTCAAAGGAACACGGATGGGTTTTAGTCAGAGTCTGGCAGTCCTTCCCACTCCGCCCAGAGCAGGAGTCATTTGATAATATCCCATCCAAAAATAGGCGGTTCAAGTACTGATGAATGAACAACTTGTAGGTACTGGGAGCAACGTGTACTATAGGAACCAAATATCCAACTGTTAGAGGGCGGGCGTTTTGGCGGAGTTGTAGATACGACCAATATTTCTAACGCCAAGTGACTTCACTGTTAATCTCTGTAAGCAACATTAATCATTTATTATTTTCTAACATTCACAGACCGTACAATACGAAGCCGACCAAGACGGTTACAAGCCCAAGATCTCATATGAAGACACTGGTCTTGGCCAGGGAGGTTATGACAGAAACAGCCAACAGTCTGGTTACAACAACGGCTACCAAAGTCAGGGATACTAAAACCAACGGATATCTTCGGAACGAGGTCCGGGTCTAAAAAGTATCAAAGACTGATAAAAAGTTATTGGTATTTTTTAATCTGGCATCGTTTTTATCAGTTGTTTCTGAGAAATTTAAAGAATAAGTAAATCAGAAAATGAATTGATAATTTGATGCCATGGACCTGATAAAATATGTAAATTGTCACATGTACTCAAATATTTGACAGTTGATATATTTTATGTTTACATTTTGGCGGGAATCGTTTTGAGGTTAGGTGAAAAACGAAAATTTTATTTCTGTGATGTGCCGTATTTTTTTAGGAAAAATTAATATAAGTAAAGGAATCTATGCTATTGTTTTAAGTAGTATGAAAATGGATAAGTAATATTTTCGTTTTTGACAAAGTATTTGCTTATATTATAGACGACGACTAACGCTGTATTTAAAGGAAACGAGTCAATAAAAGACTATTTTACAAAACGCTTATTTAGTAGTAGTTATTAGAAAAACAAAGTGGCGAAATATGTAAATACACAATTTTTTTACTTCTTTTTTCAACTTTATTTTAAGTTTAATATTCTTGTCTATTGTTTTAATAGGCAAACTGGTCAGAAAAATATATAATATACCTACCTTATATTCATTTTTACTGTTATAAAGTTTACGGATTTCATTATTTTTCTGGTTAGATTTGTATGTAAGACAAAAAAGGCCAGTTATTCCTTGATGAAATTGTTTATGCATTTTTAAAATGCTAGACCTACAATGCTATGATCCTCCTTTAAATAATCTAGAAATAGTAAAGGACGAATACTAGAAAACGACATTACTTAGATAATATTTTTTTGTAAATCCCTTGATATGTATATTTATATGTATGTATTGATTTTATTATTTACCTACTAGTACACTTAGATCGCATAACTCATTATTTTGTAAATAAACGACTTGATAAAAGTTACATGTTTTAATTACTACGAAAATCCTCATTACATTTAATTAAAACCTTTAGCTTTAGATGGATGTTTTGTGTGTTGAGTGATATGAAAGACAAGGGAGACAGTGATAGTACGACGGAAAAATATACCCACCGAGTTGAGAACCTCCTACTTTTTGGAAGTCGGTTATAAAACGTGTTGTGTCTCCCCCAAGTAACAAAGGAAAAGGGCGGAAAGATTATGACATCTCTATTGTTAGGGTTCCGTACCCAAAGTAAGCTCACTAAGGGAGTACTCACACTTTTTTAGCTCTATTCAGCTTATACCCATAGAAAACAACGATTTTGTATGGAGATGCGTCCGCATCCATTCCGCTTTCCGCGTCTTTTCAGCTTTCGCGGCAAAGAAGTATAAAATGAGGACAAATGTGTTTTTATCATGCGAGTGCTATGTATGGAGTTCAGCGCTGTTCCGCCGCATTCAGCGTCGTACGCGGCCTTACGCGGCGGAACAGCGCGGTACACGGATGGTTCTCGACTCCTTGTGTGACTGACACTGACATGGTCACCAACAGGGATTTTAATTTTGATAATAAAAAAAATGTCGCTAATTAGTCGCCAAATACCAGAATTAGTCGATCACTGGTTCAAAAGTTGTAAGGGTTTATAGGTGGCCGATCTGGGGTGCGCCTACCCCAGCTTGGTTTATTTGAATCTCAAAAGCTAGGGCACCTAGCGAAGATCTGTTTTCTCTCTCAATAGTCTCTAATTAGTCGCAAGTTTTCGCCAAGTCACAGGTTTAATCGGGTCTTAGTTTAGAAGATACAATGAGTTTTATCGGTCTAAAGTCCGTAGAATTGTCAGACAGAGATAAACTCTCAATCCTTCGATCTAGTTTTTGGATTGTACCTGTACTGGGTCGGTGCGCTGTATACGCGGCGAAGACGGTAAGATGTCCGTGACTACCGCAGGACCACCTCTGCCAATCGCTTCCATATTTGGTAAATAATTAGTACTCAATTGGTACTAATTATTAGTACTCGAACAAAAAAGTTGGTACCTTCGTAGTTTTCGAGAAAATCGACTTTGAATGTGGTCTGGCGGTAGTCACGCTCTTTACTCTTTTAGTATTGTGCTCTGAAAATGGACATTTCTATGTGCGATATTTTTATCGGTTGGCTTCTTGCAGAAGAAATAGAAAAAAATAAACGTAAAAAATTAAAACGCAAACGACAGCGGATCGACCCAGTACAGGTATCAAATCAAATCAAATAAAATAAAATCGTATATTTCAAATAAACCATTTACAGGCACTTTCGAATTGTCAAGGTCGGTCAGTCCAAAAAGATGAAGCTATTTGCACGTTCCAAAGCGTAGATCTCTATGGAGAAGAACGTGCAAGAAACTCCACGGACACTCTTTTAAAAAATAATAAATTGTTACAAATTTTTATTTACCTCAAGTTGAAATTATACAAACATGTGAGACGATGTAAAAGACGAGCAGGATAAAAGCGTCCGGGAAAAAAGGAACAATTCAAAGAAATATTTAAAATAAACCATGGCAACTGAGAAATGACCAGTCCCAACTGACAGCGCCCGTTCACGAACAAGACGCATGCGCTAGCACCATTCGGCTCAACCATTTTAAAGGGAGCCAAATGATCCAACGCATACGCCACCATCAGCCAGACTTTTGTGTGAGCATGACACTCCCAAACGCCAGGGTACATTCAAGTCAAAAACAAACCTAAAACTGATAGCTATAGCTTAAGTTTAAGGTACACAGTACTCACACATGTGCCGTTAAAATGGATGAAATTATACATTACTAAATAAATTGAGTCTATACAATGCAAACATTGTTTTTTTACAATCTTCAGCCGGTCCAACAATGTTTCCAAATGCTAACAGATTATTTTGTGCGTCCTAGTGGCTGTGGAGCCGGACCAGCATTCAGCCAAGCATTTTTATCTTCAATATAATCCCCCAACTTATAATATGCTTGCCTGCATAGTTGCTGCATACAAGATTTAAATTTTGTCTCATTTAGTTCTGATATATGGGGAGGTATCTTATTATAACATTTTAAACAGTACCCCATAAAAGATGAGGCAACTTTCTGGTCTGAAACCTGGTTGAACTAATTGATCACTATTTCTAGTACCATAATTATGTCTGTCGCCTCTTTTACTAAAAAGATGTAAATTATTTCTGACATACATGATGTTTTCGTAAATGTATTGACAAGGTACCGTCATGATGTTAATATTCTTAAACAGTTCCCTTAGAGAATCGCGCCGGCGGAGATTGTATATCGCTTTGATGGCTCTTTTCTGCAGAATAAAAATAGACTCAATGTCTGCAGCCCGTACCCATAGTAAAATACCGTAAGACATGATACTGTGAAAGTAACTAAAATAGACCAGTCTCGCGGTATCGACATCCGTTAATTGGCGGATTTTCCTAACAGCATAAGCTGCTGAACTTAGCCGTCCAGAAAGAGATGTTATATGAGGGCCCCATTGTAGCTTTGGGTCAAGCGTAATTCCCAGGAAAACCGTTTTATCGACAAATTCTACTTTTTCCCTGTTCAATACTATGTCACAATCACTGCTTTTGACATTGGGTAAAGCAAATCTTATACATTTCGTTTTCTTTTCATTCAAATCCAAATTATTCGCCGTGAACCAATTTTAGACTTGCATTAGGGCATTATTTATGATATCAACGTTGTCTGTCTGTCTATTTATCTTTAAAAATTAAGGAGGTATCGTCGGCAAACAGCACCATATCAAGTTTTTGTTGCAATAAATAGGGTAAATCATTGATATATACCAAAAACAAGAAAGGAACTAACTAATTGCCGCTTGAGCGCTTGAACGCTTGAACTAATTGCCGTCTATCATTCAAATAAGATTTGACCAAGTTTAACGCTGTTTTGACCAGTCCGTAATGCCCGAGCTTCAGGAGTAATGTATCGTGATCAACGCAATCAAACCCCTTCGAGAGATCACAATAGACACCTATGGCATCGTCAGTTGTACAACGTCCACGTCACCAGCGTCAGTTGTACAACGACCACGTCACCAGCGTCAGTAGTACAACGTCCCGTGGTGAAACCATACTGTTTATCATGAAAGATGTTATTCGTGTTAAAATGATTAAGCATTTGATTTAGCATCACTTTTTCAAATACCTTACTAAACACTGGCAACACAGATACTGGTCTATAATTATTTGTGTCTTTACTATCCCCAGATTTAAAATAGTAGTATAGTCTAGTAATAGTATAGTCCAAGAACTAGATCGATACATTGAGAATTTATCTCTCTCTGACAATTCTACGGACTTTAGACCGATAAAACTAGAAGTAAAATTCACATATTAAGAGAAATATTTTTCCTTGGCAATTTCTTCGATCTAGCTCTTGGACTATACCTACCTTAAAAATTGAACTCATTGTATCTTCTAAACTAAGACCCGATTAAACCTGCGACTTGGCGAAAACTTGCGACTAATTAGCGTCTATAGAGAGAGAAAACAGATCTTCGCTAGGTGCCCTAGCTTTTGAGATTCAAATAGACCAAGCTGAGGTAGGTTTATAGGTATAAACCCTTATAGCTTTTGAACCAGTGACCGACTAATTCTGGTATTTGGCGACTTATTAGCGAAATTTTTTTATTATCAAAATTTGAATCCCTGATGGTGGCCATGCCAGTGTCAGTCACACAAGGAGTCGAGAACCATCCGTGTACCGCGCTGTTCCGCTGCGTAAGACCGCGTACGACGCTGAAAGCGGTGGAACAGCGCTGAACTCCATACATAGCACTCGCATGATAAAAACACATTTGTCCTCATTTTATACTTCTTTGCCGCGAAAGCTGAAAAGACGCGGAAAGCTGAATGGATGCGGACGCATCTCCATACAGAATCGTTGTTGTCTATGGGCATAAGCTGAATAGAGCTGAAAAAGTGTGAGTACTCCCTTAGCCTTCGCTGTCCGTCCGTTCATCCGTCTGTCTGTCAGCGGGCTGTATCTCAAGAACCGTAATAGGTAGACAGTTGAAAATTTCACAGAGTGTGTATTTCTATATCCGCTATAACAAAAAAAAAATATTATGGTATAGGACCCTTCTTGTGCGAGTCCGACTCGCACTTGGCCGGTTTTATTCTATGCTTGTGTTCAGAATGATCATAACAACGAACTCTATGTCATACCGAACAAAGTTAAAATTTCATTGTATATGACACCGGAAAATGGCAAACGCCGTAAGATTGTAAAATATCGCGTGAAATTGTAAACTATTTTTTCTAAATAAGACACGGATGTTTTGGAAACTATTGAATTTGGATGGGATATATTATACACAAAACGATTTTTTCATAATATATCGAGAAATTATAATCTAATCAAGATTTATTACCTACAATTTTACGGAGTCTGCCATTATCCGTTGACATTTACTTGCTATTTTTTCCTTAATGTATATCGGCTACCTAACATCTGCCTTAACCATGACCACGCACTCATGGAACACCCTGTATAGTGATTTCACCCCTTAAAATAAAAATCTTTACTAATATTATAAAGAAGAAAGATTTGTTTGTTTGATTTAAATAGGCTCCGAAACTAACGGACCGATTTGAAAAATTCTTTTAGCATTGGATAGCTACATTATCAGGGAGTAACATGATGAAACATTCAGCAGCGAGCGCAGTCCGAACCTTGTCTTCCAAGGACGGCGCGGAATGAAACGGCGACATTGTTTTGATACGTCATCATCATCATCATATCAGCCGAAAGACGTCCACTGCTGGACATAGGCCTCCCCCAAGCGTCGCCACAACGACCGGTCCTGTGCGTCTCGCATCCATCGGCTACCCGCGACCTTCACCAGGTCATCGGTCCACCTTGTGGGAGGCCTTCCAACGTTACGTCTTCCGGTACGCGGTCGCCACTCCAGAACTTTTCGGCCCCATCGACCATCTGTTCTGCGAGCAATGTGCCCTGCCCACTGCCACTTTAGTTCGGCGATCCTTCGGGCTATGTCGGTAACCTTGGTTCTCTTGCGGATATCATCATTCCTGATTCGATCACGCAAGGAAACTCCAAGCATTGCCCTCTCCATTGCCCTTTGTGTGACTTTGAGCCTTCTGATGAGGCCCATTGTAAGCGACTACGTTTCAGTTCCGTATGTCATCACTGGCAACACGCACTGATCATAGACTTTCGTCTTGAGACACTGTGGTATGTGGGACGAGAAGATACCGTGCAACTTCCCGAACGCTGCCCAGCTGAGTCGGATTCGACGGTTGACCTCTTTCTCGAAGTTGGCCCTACCTAACTGGACCGTTTATCCTAGGTAGACGTACTCTTCTACAACTTCGAGTGTAGAGTTTCCGATCTTGATGGGAGTGGGTGCTACATGGGTATTTACCATGATCTTGGTTTGGTCCATGTTCATTTTGAGACCCACTCTTTCGGAAGCTCTACTGAGGTCATCGAGCATTGTACTGAGGTCCTACGTAGTCTCAGCCATGACGACTATATCGTCGGCAAATCGAAGGTGACTGATGTACTCGCCATTGACATTAATGCCTAGCCTTCTCCAGTCCAAAACCTTGAAGACATCCTCCATTGCGGCTGTAAACAGTTTCGGAGAAATGACGTCTCCCTGCCTCACACCCCGCTGCAGGAGGATAGCTTTCGAGGTCTAATCCTGAAGTCGGACTAACATGGTGGCGTTTTTGTACAAACCTTTCGACACCTCGATGTACCGATAGTCGATCTGGCACCGTTGGAGAGACTGCAGCAAAGCCCAAGTCTCGATCGAATCAAAGGCTTTCTCGTAGTCCACAAACGCTAAGCAGAGGGGCAGATTATACTCTTCGGTCTTCTGTATAACCTGACGGAGCGTATGTATGTGGTCTACGGTGCTGAAGCCTTTTCGGAATCCGGCTTGTTCGGGAGGCTGGAAGTCGTCAAACCTGCGTGCGAGACGGTTCGTGATGACTCTAGAAAACAGCTCTTCTTAAAGAAGAGTACCCACCTCTACTCCATGCCTGTGGCGTTTTCCCTTCAAGTATGACGGAATTGAACAGTTCCTGAAGGGCCTTAAGGGCCAGTCTTCCACCCGCCTTCAGGAGTTCGGCCGTAATTCCGTCCTCACCCGACGCCCTGTTGTTTTTACGCTGCTTCAGAGCCATCCTAATACAGGCTGACGTCCGGGATTTCCTCGGTATAGTGTCGGGTCAATCTAGCTCTTGGCCAAATTGCCCCACTCGCAGCTCATCACCGTCTCGTTTGCCCAGTTTCGGGTTATATCCCCCATGACCACGCTGAAGTGAGTTTTATGACCATGTATGGCTCTGGATATATGAGGATATATCCAGAGCCATACATGGTCATAAACTACATGGTCTCTATTTCGTCGTCGGGGTGTTTCGAGGTTGGGGCGTAAACCTGTACGACCTTCAACGAATATCTTGACGATATTCTAAGTATCAGGTACGCCACCCTGGTCGACACTCTCTCGATGCTCACCACATTGGACATAAGGGACCTGTGAACGATGAACCCGACACCACCCTGGGACTTCTGGTCACCCTCCCGTAAATAGAGCAGATTGCCGGATTTGAGAATTATCGTGTCGTAGCACCGTGTATATCTTATTAATCTGTAGCAGTGGTACAGTGGTACCCAACTGATATGGCTTACCAATGTACCGGCGCAGAAGATGAATTTTCAATTGCTATTGACCAATCGGCACGCTCTACGCAAGGCGCTTCTTTTTCCTGTACCGCTATTGATCGGCAGCTGCCGCCATGTTAGCACGCGCCGCGTGGCATGCACGTGACTTGCGAGTGAGACGGAACTAGCAGTGTATTATGAACCTTATAGTAGTGATCGAAGGTTATTGTAAGTCTGCTTTCTTTCGTTAATCTTCGGGACCATACTATCTTTTCTGCGCGAACGAAGATTCACGACGCACCTTATCAGTTGGGTACCACTGTAAGTCATTTCGTATGTTTTAGGTACCGTAGACGATGGAAAAATCAAACTCAATATTCGAATGAAAACAGATTTATTTAAATAAAATTCAACAAGTAATATATTAAGATTGATTTATGAAAAATTGTATAGAAGCTGTGGTGAGGTGTGTCAAAATATTGAAATACATTTGATTTATAAAGAAACAACAAAAAATGAGTTCAATCCACATCTGAAAAAGAAAAAGATATTATTAATTTCTTGAGTGGTGATGTCACTATCTTTATTTTATCAGCTATGGCAGGCATTGAATTCGTATACGTACGACCCAGTATTCAGTGTTTACGTAGGATATAAATTCGTATCCAAAGTGCGGCCGGCCTAAGGGTACATTGACTCTCACCTGGTCATCACATATCGAAGTGTTCGGGACAGATGACGCCGAAGCATGTGGTGCAGTAGTCGATGCACGGACGATCCGATACTTTGAGCGCCTCAGCCTTCGGGCACCACTGTATCACGCTGCAAGTTAAATAGAAACATGTTAGAAACCATATTTTTTAATACTTAAACTTGTGCTTATGCCTGCAAGCTTCATAAGGTAGTGAAGGTGATCCAATTTAGCTGTACCGAAATAAATAATTAACTAACATTAATAATATTAATTTAGTCTGTGCGAGGCCAAAAAAACGAATTAGTCCGTCAGATAGATATCCAAAAAATATTGGACACGTATTTTGTCTTTTTTCACGTAAAATAAAAAATGACGAAGACACAGTACGTTAAAAACTCGCGTGACGTCACTACGATAGTACAATTTTTACTAGCGACGTGACGTCACCAGCCCCCTCTCCCGAGTTTTGATGCGTTTTATTCATTGATTTACAAAAACAAAAAATACGTGTCCATTATTTATCAATACCCTGATGGACTAAATAGATTTGCAATTCATTGATGGTGGAAACTAGCCTAGTACATTCTACTCATAAAATTCGAATATGCTGCACTAGATGGCATAGTCAACGCCGTGTTAGTTCCGTCTCACTCGCAAATCACGTGCATGCCACGCGGCGCGCGCTAACATGGCGGCAGCTGCCGACCAATAGCGGTACAGGAAAAAGAAGTGCGTTGCGTGGAGCGTGCCGATTGGTCAATAGCATTTCCCGCGCTTTGAAAATTCATCTTCTGCGCAGGCACATCGGTAAGCCATATCAGTTAGGTACTACTGTAATAGGGCTCTGACGTTCACTTTACGGGTCTCTGGAATCATCAAATGACTCCTCCGCTGAGGGCGGAGCAAAAGGGAGTGTCAGACTCTTACTGACTAAAACCCATACGTGTTCCTCCTAATAACTTTTGCGTTCCAGGGCCGCGGTGAATCTTTCGAACAAATTCCGTAACCCCGGCAGTTGGTACCCTGAAACACGTGTGTAACATACCCGTATTCGCCGGACTGCATCCACTTGGGGTCGAGTTGGTTGAGCGCTTCCCACTTGCCTATCCCTGTCTTGCCCTTGCCCTTGGGCAGGCCGCAGATCGTCTCTGCCTTCACCGTGCGCACCGCTATGATGGGAGCCGGGAGGAAACCTGCAGCACACACATTCACTTGTACTTTCAGGATATTTCAGCAATGCGATTCTGTGCGCTGTATCAAAAAAAAAACTCAAAAAAAATATACCGTTTTTTGTTCGGAACCCTAAAAAAACGTACTTCTTCCAGTCTATTCTGTCAATAGTGGTGGTAGTGGTGTTCTGTGTATAATTGACTTCGTTTTTGTCACACCAATGACAGCCCCATCTCATGTCCTGACAAATACTGTCCAGCCCAGGTTGGAAGAGATCGCGGAATGCGATAAGGCCGCCCATTGTATGTGTCTTGGTTTTAAGTTTACTTTCTAGGGTTCCGTACCTCAAAAGGAAAAATCGGAACCCTTATAGGATCACTTTGTTGTCCGTCCGTCTGTCTATCAAGACCGTTTATCTCGGGAACGCGTGAAGGTATTGAGTTGAAATTAAATCCATATACTCAGGTCTATGGCCCCTTGTAGCTGTGAAAAAATCAAACTTCTAAGTTAACGTTAAAAAGATACGGTCGTTTCTGCCTCAAAAAAAACGTATATTTCGACACTCTCAAGGGAATCAAAATGTATAGGGTTTTTTCCGTTGACCTTGAACTATGAAATTAGGCAAGTAATACCGTTTTATACTACAAGTAAAGGAAAAATCTGAAAACTATACATTTGTAATTAAATCATAAAAAATATAGTCTTTATTCAAAGTAATGTGTAGCTACTTGTACAGAACCCTCGGTGGGCAAGTCCGACTCGCACTTGGCCAGTTTTTTGTTTACACTTTTGGTGTGTGGGGTCGTGAGACCTTACTGTCGAAACGATAAGAAGATACTTTTGGGGTACAATAAAGTGTACAATGCTTAAGATATCTTGGACCCAGCATAGAACCAACATGTCCATTTTACAAGATCTGGGTATCAAGCAGCGCCTATTTTCTATCGTACAACCTCGAATTCTCACTATCTTCGGGCACGTATCAAAACGTGGAGATGTCTCCATAGAGCGCTTTGCGGTACAGGAAATGTCGAGGGCAAACGAGCACGTGGTAGATCGCCTATGCACTGGACCGATCAAATTAAGGTAGCATTAGACAATGGTCCTTTGTACGAGTGCACCAGAAAGACAAAGGTGCGTGAAGAGTGGCGACGGATTGTCAGGCATGCTACACAATCTTAAAGACGACCACGACCACTCTGTCAAGAGTGAAACGATGAAGAAGAGTGTACAATAAATAAATAAACATCTCACCGTGTATACTTAGGTGTAGTGAATATGAAGTGAGCTGTCATTTAGACTCTTTTTAACCGACTTCCAAAAAAGAAGTTCTCAATTCGGTGGGTATTTTGTTTCTGATCCGATTTCTGTGATTCTTTTCTAGTTCGATGCAGTATACTTGCCATTTGGTCCCGTAAAAATTTGATTCAGTTTGGTTCAGTAGTTTTAATTTTATGAGCACATATGCTTATTTCAATTTCTGCGTAGACGAAGACGTCGTCCAAGTATCACCACTTAAAAGTGAGAAAATAAAAAACTTTTTACAAACAAATATAACCGACTTCCAAACCAAACTTTTTAACGTTAACTTAGAAGTTTGATTTTTTCACAGCTACAAGGGGCCATAGACCTGAGTATATGGATTTAATTTTAACTTGATACCTTCACGCGTTCCCGAGATAAACGGTCTTAACAGACAGACGGACGGACAACAAAGTGATCCTATAAGGATCCTGTTTTTTCCTTTTGAGGAACCCTAAAAAGTAAACTTAACACATACAATGGGCGGCCTTATCGCATTCCGCGATCTCTTCCAACCTGGGCTGGACAGTATTTGTCAAGACATGAGATGGGGCTGTCATTGGTGTGACAAAAACGAAGTCAATTATACGCAGAACACCACTACCACCACTATTGCCAGAATAGACTGGAAGAAGTACGTTTTTTTAGGGTTCCGAACAAAAAACGGAACCCTTATAGGATCACTCAGGTGTCTGTCTGTTCGTCTGTCACAGCCGGACAGACACAGTTTTGCCATGATTTTTTTAGTATGGGAGTCACTTTTGGGGGTCAAACTAGAAAATAAAAAAAAAGTTGTTTGAACAAGTACCTTGTGACATATCAAATGAAAGGGCTTACTGTTAGGGTTTTAATTATTTTTTTTTCACAATTTTAAAACAAATGGTTTTGAAGTTATTCAAGAAATTAGACGTAAAATGACCATTCCAAAATAACATTATCTCCGAAACACTGAGCCAAAAATTTTGAAAAAAATGGATATAATAGATTTTAACCTACAGATTACAAGAAAACCTATAAGAAGTCTGTAGTATTAAAATAACATGTTAAAAAAATGAAATTCGTCAGGAACCCTTTGCACGCGAGTCCGACTCACACTTGGCCAGTTTTTTTTTTTGTACTATTGATAGGCTCGCGTTTGACCACTATCTCACCTGATGGTAAGCGATGATGTGGTCGAAGATGGACGTGGTCATAATTGAGGGTGATGGCGCAAAACGTTGTTTTCCTCCATTCTGTCCAGTCAACTATCACGCTATCACTGACTCCCTTTTCTATACTAATAATATATTGAAAAAAGATTTGTTTGTTTGTTCGAATTGAATAGGCTCCGAAACTACTGGACCGATTTGAAAAATTCTTTTAGCATTGGATAGCTACATTATCAGGGAGTAACATAGGCTATATATTATCCCCGTACTCCCACGGGAACGGGAACTACGCGGGTGAAACGGCGTGACGTCCACTAGTCTATCATATTATCACTACTCACACAATCCATACATTTTTTCCGAACCCTTGACTATACGAAGCCAAGCGATTAACTTTCAACTTTCTATCACTGGCGCCTGCTTTAAATATCCCCTCTAATATACTAATTTCTCACTTTTTCGACACCCCTCATCTCCGCTACATGCAATATATCGGACAACAGGCAACTGTTGCTCTTCCAGGTGACCTGGAAGAGATCGCGAAATGCGATAAGGTCGCCAATAGGGAATATGCATGCGATTTTTTTATTTGCAAAATGAAATACTTATTAACTCTAATAAACAATTATGAAATAATTTTTTAAATACATTCATCAGCGATGAAGTTATAAAGCTCCAAAGTTTACAATTAGAAAGACAAGTCCGATATGAATCGTGACGTCAAAGTTCTTGGCGCCTATACAGCTGCCATAGAAAACAGCGTTTTCGCGAGAGGGACAGATACATTTGTTTAAAATAATTATATCTCGTTTGTTTTTCGAGCAATTTTGATTCTATTTTCACTGTTAGTATTATATTTGTGTATATTTTTAAATAACTGTATAGATAATAAATATTTTTTTCGTGCATATTCCCTATTGTATGTTTTTTAGTTAAGGTTTCCTTTATGTATTTTTAATTTGGTGTACAATAAAGTGTAACAGATTAACGCAATACCTCTTCAGGGCAACGTTATGAACAACTTTCACTATGGGACCAACACTGAAATCGCGAAAAAAAAAACGACTCCCCCATATATATGTGCGCATAACTCGACAAAATGTACTGAACAGCTGATTTTTTTTTCGCGATTTCGGTATTGCTCCCATAGTAAAAGTTGTTCATAATGGTGAGTACAATGACCCCTTATGAGGTTTTGCGATTTTTCTGTTACACGTTGTATAAATAAATAAATGTTTCTCATACGTCTTCTTCACAGTCCGACATTGTGATGTATATCATACGACATAAGGTCTTATCAGCTTGATATTTAATGATAGTTTTTAAGAGACGTACCTTGAAGAGAAGGTTGCAACCCAAGATAAGGATTACAATTGATATCTCCCATGAGCTTGCGATAGTTCAGGTCCCCCTTGAACATGATCGCGACCGCCAGCTGCAGCTTCCTGTACAAGTTAGGGTCTACCTTCTTCATGTCTTTGTAACATATAGGATATGTCCAGAAGTCTTCATCCTGTTATAAAAGGGAAAAAAAATAATTAATACACACCCGACGACAGATGAAAGGAACTCAATCATTTTGCCAAGCCTTTTTAACCGACTTCTAAAAACGAAGTTGGTTCTCAATTCGACCGCGTATATATGTATTTTTAGGGTTCCGAAAAAAAAAAACGGAACCCTTATAGGATCACTCGGGTGTCTGTCTGTCTGTCCGTCTGTCATAGCCAGTTTTCTCCGGATCCACTGGACCGATTCTGTTGAAATTTGGTACACATATGCATTTCTATGACCCAAACACGGACGCGTTATGTAAATCATTAAATTTTTAGTACGGGTTTCACTTTTGGGGGTCAATATAGAAAATTTCAAACAAAAAGTTTTTGAACTATATCGTGTGACATATCAAATGAAAGGGCTTACTGTGGGGGTTTTAATTATTTTTTTTTTTTCATAATTTTAAAATAAATGGTTTTGAAGTTATTAAAAAATTAGACGAAAAATTACCATTCCCCCCCCCCATCTCCGAAACCACTGAGCCATAAATTTTGAAAAAAAAATGGAGATAACAGATCTTTACCTAAAGATTACAGGAAAACCTATTAGAAGTCTGTTGTATTAATAACACACGTTTAAAAAATTAAATTCGTTCGGAACCCTTTGCACGCGAGTCCGACTCGCACTTGTTTTTTTTTTATGTGTGTTCGCGGATAACTTCGACGTTTATGAACCGATTTCGATGAATCTCTTTTTTCCTTATTATGTTCTTTCTCATCCAACCGGCCCCCTTCTACCATCGGACATCCAGACGCACTGCATCTTACCATCCCTACCTTGTTGCTATTCCACCAATTCGCACTAAGCGTTTCCAAATGTCTTGTATAATGCGCACAGCAAAGGAGTGGAACTCTCTGCCTGCGTCTGTGTTTCAGAATACATTCAACTCTAATCTCTTCAAAGTTAGAATGAACAGGCTACTTCAGGGTAAGCTCACTCCATTGTCGACTTTGTCTCTGTCACTTCTGACTTAGACTGGAGTCAAGAGAGCAAACTCATCTCAAATAAAATAAAAAAAACCGGTGAAGAACGAGTCGGACTCGCGCACCGAGGGTTCCGTAGCATCATACAAAACGTGAAATGTTTTAAATTTTCATCGGCAGGGCTTTTATTCGTCAGAGAATTTTAACACTGCGGTGTATATTGCAGTTTTAGATTAGATCACCGCCATCTCTTGGTCGATATTGGAACTAATGTAAATTTTGTTGACGATTTCAGAAAAAGTATGCTATTTAGAGACATCGTTTTATTTTTCCTATAATCTTTACATACACTTCTATCATATAGAATAATTTCAGATTTTTCTCTATGCAAACTTCGGAGATAAGGGGGGGGGGAATGGTATTTTTTTACATTTTTCACCAAAAGTCGAAAACCATGCCGCCTAAAAAAAAGAAAAATGTTTGAGAATGTGTACTTACACATTCTCAAACATTTTTCTTTTTTTAGCGCTATTTAGCGCTCTTTCATATGATACCCCACATGCTCTAGTATCCCTACTTCTGATTTTTGAGAACCCCTTTCAGTCGCTGTTGCAACAAAAATGTATTTATTTTTATTTCTTTGCAAAATAGTTGAACAAACGTCATCAGAGTAGTTCTTGAGATATCCAGCTGTGACAGACGGTCAGACTTAGTCACACCATAAGGGTTCCTTTTTTACCATTTTGGTACGGAATCCTAAAAAGAAATAAAAAAAATGTTGGGATCGATTTTCAGTGTAACCGAATGCAGGTAAGTACATTACAGTATATTACGAGCGAACATTTGACATCCACAACCCAGTAACTGGGAAATGCGATTCCACTTGGCAGGAGTAAAATATGTATGTAATACTAGCAACCCGCGCAACTTCGTCTGCGTCGCATTTTTCATGAATACTCCGCTCCTATTGGTCATGGCGTGATTTGTTCTAGGACTTTTCAATATTCGAAACATTTTTTTTTTCATACAAAAAATAAGTCTAAATTTTGTATATTCGCCTCCCGGCCGGCGGTGCGGGACTGGGTGTGCGCGCGCGTAGCATACGCGAATTTTACAGACTTCAAATAAATGAAAACAAATTGTTTTTGGCTACATTGTTTAGTTGAGGTCAAAGTCGTAGAACAAATGTTTTTCAGGGTCATGATACGAAGTCAGGATTAAGAGGTTTTGTGTATTTTATCAATTTCCCTGTATAGCCTATAGCCTTCCTCGATTAATTGGCTCTCATACACTAAAAGAATTTATCAATTCCAAGCCAGTAATTCCAGAGATTAGCGCGTTCAACCAAACAAACAATAAAACTCTTCAGCTTTAAAATATTAGTAGGTATAGAAGTTTAGTATACCTAGATTACAAACATTTTATATCAAAAGCCTCAAGTGATGCTCTGCTTCCAATGAAAAGTAAACATAAATGAGATCAAATCCACCTGATTTTACGGGTGAGGGGCGGGCATTTTGGGGGCACTGTCATTATGATGCTGATTTTCAGCCTAGTTTGAATAAATGACTTTGGATTTGATTCTGGGAGGCGCGTTCCGGAAGCCGTAACGTTGGAAGGCCTCCCACAAGGTGGACCGATGACCTGGTGAAGGTCGCGGGTAGCCGATGGATGCGAGACGCCCAGGACCGGTTCTAGTGGCGTCACTTGGGGGATGCCTATGTATAGTGAACATCTTACAGCTGAAATTATGATGATTTGAAATAAATAAGAATAAACTACATACCAAAACAATAAAAATGCCTTCATCGACGAGCCTCTTCCATTCTGCCCCGATCACTCTCAAGTTTTCCGCCGTGATAACCTTAGGTGGACCGCCTTCCCCCTCCGTCGCTCCTGTTGGGGATACAACACAAGCCATGTATTCACTGAGTAGCAGTATTTCGGATACACAGTTTCTGAAACATCACGTAGATCAGATGTTTCCAGGAACAATGTTTCGGAAACTTTGCCGTCCACACAGTCAGTTACTTAGGTCATGTCGCTGAGGAAGTAGTTTTGTTGTGTGGTGCCTACATTCATTCTATTAATTTAAAACAGTTTCATCGTCCCACCCTAAAGCCATGTTTATAAACAAATGTTCAGACGCGTCCACACTCGCATGCGCCTGTTGCGCAACTGATTTGTTTCTGTGTTCCCCGCCGTAAGGGGGGAGCACCAAAACATACCGATTAACACAGTGTTTACAGAAACAAAATTTATTTTATTTTAATTTAATTTCAGACAACCAATGATCCATTACATTTATATTGTTAGTATGAACTTTAAAACTATGTTAGTACCTTACAACTAAGAGGGACTTAGTCCTCTGGGTGGGCTCCACACCAGAGGGCTGTCTGACTTATTGCCTATTACCTTCAGGATGCTGTTACTGCTCCCACGCAATCTGCTTAGCAGTGAGGCTGTCTTTTTGCGCCAGATGGCATCAAAGCCGTCTGTGCGCGACTCAGCGAACATTGTTGATGCACTGCAGAAGCGCGGCAGACGTAAAAGCGCCCTGTAGGCATTGTTAAACTGGATGCGCAGAGAATTGTAAACCCTTTGGGTGTATCTGAACCACAAGCTCGCTGAGTACAGAGATGTGCAATACGCTTTGAATAAAGTAACTTTCACTGCGTTTGTACATCGAGCGAACCTGCGGGCCAGCATGTTCCTCCGAATTGACAATGCCCTGCGCTCCCTTTCCATGTCTACACCATCTCCAAGATTTACGGTCACCACATGCCCAAGATACTTGAACTGGTATACTCGATTAAGAGGAATACCATTGAGTAACACTGGTGGAACAAAAGTTGGGCTCTTTGTACCCGCCTTGAAGATCATGCACTCTCATTTTTTTACATTATAACTCAGAGCGTGTGTGTGTCAGAGTTACTTTCGCAATGCACACATCGAGGGAGCCAGCAGCCCCATATCATCGGCATAGCTAACGTTGTTTACACTGACACCATCTACGTAGCACCCTACGGGCATTCGACTGAGTTCCTCGATCAGCGCATTGATGTACAGGTTGAAAAGCAAGGACGCTCAACCCCCCTGCAGCTGCCTCACTCCGCATTTCAATTTGTATTCACTCGAAAATTCACCCGCCCACTTTTCATTATTTTTTCGATTAAGGTACCAATACCTAAATAGTGATGTCAACTCCGGCGGTAGGCCCGTCTCCTTTACCTTCTGCCATAGCATATCATAAGACACTAGGTCAAATGCTTTCGAGAGGTCTAGAAAGCAAGCATAAACCGGGGTCTGTCAGTGTAATATTTGACAGTGTGCTTAAGGCTAAGAATAGCAGTCTCTGTCGACAAGCCAGGACGAAAGCCGAACTGAGCTTCATGTAGGGAGTGAGTGATTTATGCACAAATTAAATAACATTGCAACTACTCTAGGAAAGTGGAAACCAGCATGCTTGAGGTGTTCCACGCTGAGAGCGTCATACTCCGGAGATTTTCCTCCCTTCATACCCCTAATAGCACGATCAATATCCTTAGGAAGTATTAAAATTGAAATATTCATCCCCTCTGTCTCAGCATCGAACCGTCCGCATGCTGGTCCTAAGGGTGACTTAACTACAAATTGTTCCTTAAGCACATTACAATCTCTTCAGGGCTAGAAACACCGCCGACACTCACTGGGATGCCAGGTCTAGTATTTAATTTATTTGTATACTTCTTTTCTTGTAGTGTGTTGCCATCAAATCCATTTTTATCTGTTCTTGATGGTTTTGGCACCACTTAAAGTGTAAAAAGTCATAATTCGAGGTTTGGCTCTCGACTGTTTTCTCCTCCAATATTGGACCGATTTAAGAGATATTTCTATTTTGATGATTTATTAACCGTATAAGCAATAGAGCTCTCACAAAATGCTCAAAATTGTCCGATAAATCGCTGTCAACAGAGCCCTAGTATACAAATTTGGCAACTATTAATCAAAAAAGGGAAACATAGAGACACAGTATACATCCTTCTTATTCAGTTTGTGAAGTATCTCTTATATTGGTCCAATATTGGAGGAGAAAACAGTCGAGAGCCAAACTTCGAATTATGACTTTTTACATACAAAGTCTCGCCGCCAGCATTTCCTCTTAAGCTTACATTTAAGAACTTTACGCGCCTCAACCATATCTCTGAACAAGGGCCCGCCAGCTGGCTTACCGTAGCTTACCCACGTATTAAATGTCCGCCTGGCACCCCAGTAAGACTCGCTTGCGTGCTTATTCCACCCCGCTAACTTTCCATGTTTGCCATTCTTCCTCATACAGGTAATAGTGGCAGCCTTCCGTAACACATTAATCGTATATCATATAACTTATTGATAATATTCTTATGGGAATCATTGTTACAGATTTTTCCACAACAATTCTGAAATTCACATTCAATTATCTATAAATCTATAGAAGTAAAATGACGTGTTTCTGAAATTTATAAACAATTGTTGCTCAGTGAATACACGGCTTTAAGGCTGCTCTTTCGAGAAATGCTCAAAAACAGCGTGCAGATGAAGCAACTTTTGGTCGGCATTTACTGAGAAATTACATCTGAAAATATAGGTAGTAATCTACATAGTATGATACGTAATTTGTTTTAGCCAGAATTTATGTATCGGTATCACATAATAAGAAAAAAATAATCACCTCAAAATCGTTGAGATGAAACCATTTTACTCCTTCATTTTTTAACAAACGTAAAAAGAAAATATCTACAGCTTTACAATACAAACGAAAATAATTTGGTTTTGTTACTTTTTTAAAATATGTGTTATTTTTTTATAATAAATTAAAAATGCGGGTAGCGGAGTGGCGTGTGAAGTAGTATTCATGATATATAATCCTGTGTTCTATTATAATAAACTCAGTATTGTAACAGCATTCGTTGTATCATTTACTCACCTTTAATCCGCCCTCCGTACATGGCGACCGTGACAGTAAAATAAATGTTTACATTCCATTGACCAAAACGGCACAAGTGGTATCATAATGTATAGCATCGGAACCAATCTTCTGTCCGAACTCGGCACAATAACTGTTTTATTTTGTGAAAATTTTACAAGTTCTTTTCAAAATGGGAACTACTAATACAAAGGAAGAGGTTATAGTTCCACAAAACGCAGCAGGTGGAAGTAACGTAGCAGACATCAGGCAGCTGGCAGTGCACGCTAGCACAACCAATATCAACCAGATCGTGGTGCTCTTATTAGTATCGTTGGCGTTTTTGTACGGTGTCTTCAGAATATACTAAAATTGTCACAACCAATGGATTGAAAACGGAATCAGAAGGGATAGACTACGATATTCTATTTGGAAACGAAGAGCGGATGCGGACAACGAATTACGAACCAATGCGAGGAGCAACAGAAAGGACGGCGGAGACATCGTTTAAACCTTTAGTGTGTGGTAACGTATCAGTGCGCGGTTATTTAACGTGTATTAAGTACGTATATCGTCTATTCGCTGTGTTCGTGTAAACACCTATTAACATAAGAAAATATAAGTGACATTATTAAAATATGGACTTAGTTAAGTGATTAATATGAGTAAAACGAATACTGGAATTATTGCAGAACAAAATGGTATGTAACTCAATATTTAAAAAAAATGAAAATATAATTAATGGCAGAAAAATTAAAAGCACTGTACGATAATCTATTTGAAATTAGAAAATATTTAATAAAGATTGTTCCAGATAGGAGAAAAGGTAACATAGTTGTTGTAAAGTAAGGAGAAGCAGATAATTTAGTGAAAGAGTATAAAATATTTTTAGAATACTTTTCTAATACTAAATCCACTTTAAGCAAAAGTGAGTGTTCAATTATCAACGAACTTTGTATTAATTTTGATCAGTTATATGAACAAATATTAGATTTGTGCTCTCACAAACCCATTGGATCAATCAAAATGGCAAGTACATGTACATTTGATTTAAAAACTGCTTTAAGTTTATTACCAGTTTGTTCAAACGATAAGGTTAGTGTAAAGCAACTAATAGACGGCATAGAATATTATAAATCAGAGTTAGACGAAACTTCTCAACTTAAATTTTGTGTTAAAAACCAGACTCACTCAGGCCGCAAAATTAAAACTATCCCCCACTTATGCTAATATTAACGAATTGATAGCCGAAATGAAGGCCCAATTATTGCCAAAAAAATCTGCTACCGCAATTCAACAAAAACTGCAAAATTTTAAGCAGAATGATTTAACGATAGATGATTTCGGCAGACAAATAACAGAATTATTTGTTGATTTAACAATTTCCCAATCAGATGGCAACGATGCTAATTTTAAAGTTTTGAAACCAATAAACGAAAAACAGGCTATCAAATGTTTTGCAGATGGTTTGAGAAGTCGACGTCTAGGCACAATAATTGCAGCCCGAACTTATACATCGTTAAAAGACGCAGTGCAGGCGGCTATCGATGAAGATATCTCTGGTCCATCGACTTCTAATATTCTATCCATGAATTATAGGGGTAGGCCTTCCTATAACTGGCCGCAGAGGAGAGGCCGCTTCCCGCATACAGGTCGAGGACGCGGACGTGGTTATCAGCAGCCTCCCCAGAACCAGGGTGAACAACAGGATCGCGTTGAGCGAGGATCCCATGCAGGTCGGCGCAGGTCGACCCGATCATTTTATGGAAACGGAGGTAGGTACAATTTTAATAATAGCGGTACATCGGGGAACCAGCATGTAAATACTTTGGAAAACTCGGACTCGCAGGAAAACTCAATAAGCGAAGAACAAAATGAAAATCAGTTTTTTCGTGACTAATAATATTATTTTGTCATGTAATAGCGTAGGTTACGTAAATATAAGATCACTTAATAATTACTCATATCATTTATTAGTTGACACCGGCGCATCCATATCTGTCGTTATGTGTAAACATATTCTCAAACAAAACATTCCAATCCATAACGAGACGACTACTGTAAATGGAATTGGGGGCAACGTCCATAGCATAGGATATGTTTATTTAAATTTAGTTATTGGAAAACAGACACTGCGCCATAAGTTCTGTGTTTTTAAATCATTACCTTGTAAGGGTAGTGGCATATTGGGACATGATTTCTTGAGCAAGTATAAATCGGTGCTAAATTACGGAAATCAAACTCTTATGCTATGGAATAATAACTTAAAGGTATCTTTACCATTGATAATGGCAAACAATGATATTAATATACCAGCGAGATCAGAGTCTATTCATTTCATTAGGACATGTGAGACGGAGGAATGCTTAATTAATGCGACAGAAGTACAAAAAGGAATTTTTGTAGCGAGTACTTTAGTTAAACCCACAAATGGGAAAATACCCATTAGAATCTTAAATACCACTGACTCAGATTTAGTCTTAAAAACAATAAATCTCACTCTTCAAAAAGCAAGCGAGTATGATGTATGTGCGTTTCAAGAAACAAATAATAATGCCGATCGAGTAAAAAAATTATTCACTTCTTTGTCGTTTAACCATTTAAATAAAGAGGAGCAATTGTCCATAGAATCAATATGTGCAAAATATTCAGACATTTTCTTCCTTCCGGGAGATAAATTAGGCACAACCAAATTATACGAACATACGATAACATTGAAACCAAACGTGGCACCAGTATACGTTAAGCCTTACAGAATGCCACATTCCCAGAAAGATGAAATAAAGAAACAAGTGGATAATTTATTAGAGCAAAATATTATTGAACCTTGTTCCAGTGAATGGTCTAGCCCAATACTCCTAGTCCCTAAAAAATCAGACACCGGGGAAAAGAAATGGCGGTTAGTAGTAGATTATCGTAAGCTTAACAATTGTATACAGAATGATAAATTCCCCCTGCCCAATATTACGGACATATTAGATTCTTTGACTGGCTGCATTTACTTTACACATTTAGACTTAAATCAGGGATTTTTTAATATATCACTGCAAGAAAACAGTAGGAAATATACTTCATTTTGTGTAGATAGTGGTCAGTACCAAATGACAAGAATGCCAATGGGGCTTAAGACTAGTCCAAGCTCATTCTCGCGAATGATGACCATGGCAATGACTGGGTTATCCTATGACAAATGTTTAGTTTATTTAGATGATCTCATATGTATGGGACGAAGTCTCTCCGATCATAACAAAAATTTAATACAAGTATTCCAAAAACTGCGCAGTGCGAATTTAAAATTAAATCCTTCTAAATGCGACTTCCTAAAAAAGGAGATCCTCTATTTAGGCCATGTCGTATCAGGCAACGGTATATTGCCCGACCCAGACAAAATTAAAATAATGAAAAATTATCCAGTTCCCACAAATACGGACGAAGTTAGACGTTTCGTTGCATTTGCGAACTATTACAGAAAGTTCATAGATCATTTTGCAGACAAAGCATATCATTTGAATCTACTATGCAAAAAAGACTATAAATTCATATGGGATGATAATTGTCAAACGTCTTTTGAAACCCTAAAAAATTGTTTGATGTCGCCGCCAATTCTCCAGTACCCAGATTTCTCAGAACAAAATCAATTTATACTTCAGACGGATGCATCCGGGTACGCGATAGGGGCAGTTTTATGTAACTCGAATGGTTGCCCCGTAGCATTCGCCAGTAGGAGCCTCAACAAAGCGGAAAAGAATTACCCCACTATAGAGAAAGAGCTCCTAGCTGTGGTCTGGGGGGTCAAATATTTTAGACCGTATTTATATGGTCGTACATTTAAAATACTAACTGACCACAAACCCCTTGTATACTTATTTAATTTGAAAGACCCCTCCAGTAGACTTTTTAAATTTAGATTAGTTCTCGAAGACTATGATTATGAAATAGAATATGTAAAAGGGAGCGAGAATATCGTTGCCGATGCATTATCGAGAATAAAAATTTCTTCAAACGAACTGAAAGAAATGAATGAACGTTTGTGTTCAGTAATGACGCGCGCTCAAAAACAAAAATTAGATGCTGCTGTCACAGTTGATAAACTGACCGCCGAGACCGACGATTGTGCAGAACAACCAAATGTCGTGGAAACTCATATCAAACCGCGAGACGCAGTAGAGTTAAGATTTTCAGACAATAATAGTTACAAAAATCACAAAAATAAAGATATACTAACATTAGAAACTGAAATATTGTTTTATGTAGCCCAAATGAAAACAATATTTATAAAACCAGCGTTTCAATCACAGATTACGCGAGCCGAATTTGTGAGAGACCTGAGTGATTGTTGTGAAAAACTTAATATAGTTGAAGTATATTTCATTAAAAATTCTAAAAATAAGATTTTTGTAGAAAAGCTAACCAGCGAAATAAGGGCAGAAAGCAACTGGAAAGGTCCCAGATTGTGTATATTAAAAGATGTAGAGAGAATAGAAGATAAAGACGATAGGAAGGTGATACTCAATGATTTTCATCTTTTACCCACTAGTGGTCACGCGGGCGTGAGAAGAATGTTGACCAATATAAAGAAATATCATTTTTGGCCAGGTATGGAAAGTGATGTCAAAAATTACGTTAAAAAATGTACTCAATGTCAGAAACATAAGTACACAGTGCAGGTAAGAGAGCCCGTGGTTATTACGACGACAGCTCAATCCGCTTTTGATAAAATTTACTTAGACTTGGTAGGACCATTAGATAAAGACAGTAACGATTTTTCCTATATACTTACACTGCAATGCGAGCTAACAAAGTATGTGTGTGCTTACCCCCTTGTCACCAAAACCTCTACAGAAGTGGCGCGCACCTTCGTAAATAACTTTATACTTCAACATGGTGTACCGAGGGAGATTGCTACTGACCGAGGCACGGAGTTCATGTCCGAGACCGTCAAACAGGTTTGTGAATTACTACATATTAAGAAATTAAATTCAACTGCGTATCATCACCAAAGCATTGGAGCGTTAGAAAACTCTCACAAAAATTTAGGTGCGTTTTTACGAATTCAAACTGAAGAAAAACCCGAATTGTGGAGTGCTTGGTTACCGTTCTGGTGCTTTGCGTATAATACAACAGTTCATACGTCAACAAAATTTTCACCTTTTGAACTTGTATATGGTAGAAAGTGTAACCTACCCAATAATTTGGCAAAATGCGTAGAGCCACTTTATAACTACGACAACTATCCCCTTGAACTTAAGTACCGTCTTCAAGTTTCTCAAACGGAAGCGAGAAAAAATTTGATAGCCAGCAAGATAGATAGGAAAAGTAGATACGATCAATATGTCAATCCAATACATTATAAGCCTAACGATCAAGTCTTAATAAAAAATGAAACTGGTAAAAAACTTAAACATTTATATTCTGGACCATACAAAGTAATTAGGGATTTGTCACCTAATGTGGAGATCGAATACAATGGAAAAAATAATATTATACATAAAAACAGAACGAAACCATACTATGGATAAAAAAAAATGTAACATAGGTGATCACTAGAATTTAAATTGCATATTAATATAATGTAAGCATGTACAAACACTTATGAAAGTTATGATGACGAATGTAACCAGAGACTACTATATTAAGATCTCTAACCGTATAATTATGTTGTCAATGAAATCATATTCTATAATATTGTATACTTACAGCGCATTTCATATCAATGCGTCATAATATTAATTTTTGTATTGATTATAAACAAAATGTGTGTGTATCTTAATATTATATTAACAATAAAATAAAATTAAAAGCTTTATTTTATTGAATTTTAGGGGAAAGATGTGAAGTAGTATTCATGATATATAATCCTGTGTTCTATTATAATAAACTCAGTATTGTAACAGCATTCGTTGTATCATTTACTCACCTTTAATCCGCCCTCCGTACAGGCGCGTAGAGGAGTAGTTAGCTCCGTTTATATGCACAAGGTCATTGGCATGTATACAAGCCTTAAGAGGGGTAAGCAGAGCTTGCCAAGGTCAATCTTTAGACGGGTGACTGTCCACTACATACTGAGACTTCCGGATTTGAGGAATAGAATGAAGAAAGACAGGCAAATGCCCCGCTGTGACTTACCGGTCGACGATGGCTGACTGAACTGACTTTTACAGCAAGCGTCTATCAAGTATCTGGAAGAAAAAAGCCGCATTATTAAGTGGGCATAGAGCTTTTGATTTAGGTATTATGTACAGTCCGTGTGTGTGTGCGTAAACGCAAGCAAAAGCCGAACGTAACCGCAAGACACAGAGTTCATTGTCCGACGGCCGAAGTAGGACTAAAGCCTAAGTGCCCGTTTACAAAGACGCGGGGCGTTGAGCGTCGCGTGCGGCGTGGCGTCGAGCGGGGCGTCTCAAGTTGGTTGGGGGATTTATTGGGGATTGGCAAGATTTGGAGATTTTGAATATCGATAGTCCAGACTAAGTCAGAACACTTTTAAAAAATCGTGCTCTATCTTCGACCACATCATCGCTTACCAGCAGGTGAGATAATGGTCAAACGCGTGCCGACCAATATTTAAAAAAAACTAATTGTCCTATGACGCAAAAGCTGATTTAAAACCAGAATCACGTCTAAACGGCATGTCGTATTTATTTTGAGTATATATGTTACATTAGAATATTTTCTTAATAATTTGAAAAATGAAAAACATTTGAGTTTTAGTCGTTCAACATAGTGTAATTATTTGTTAAGTTACACGGACATAACAACGTTCAACGTTTTCGAACGAATAGATCGAGCGAAAATGTAGTGACTTTAAAATTTTTAAACAGAGAAACGCAACTTATTTAAGTACAGGTACTGTAGTACAGTGGTACCCAACTGATAAGGCGCGTCGTGAATCTTCGTTCGCACAGAAAAGAAAGTATGGCCCCGAAGATTAACGAAATAAAGCAAACTTACAATCAACCTCATATCACTTAAATAAGGTTCATAATACACTGCAGCTGTTAGTTCCGTCTCACTCGCAAGTCACGTGCTTGCTACGGCGCGCGCTAACATGGCGGCAGCTGCCGACCAATAGCGGTTCAGGGAAAAGAAGCGCGTTGCGTGGAGCGTCTCGATTGGTCAATAGTTCGTTCCTTGAGAGAGGCCATGGTAGAGCAGACAAATTTGACCTTAAGCCTTGTCTCCCAGTGGGGTGATGACAATGTGGTCACTTTTAACGCCACCAAAACACAGGCATGTCTTTTTACCGCAAAAAGGAGTCGTTTTGACCAAACCTCTACTTTTCGGGGTGCATCTGTTCCTGTGACTGATCGGCTCGAGCTCCTAGGCATGGAGTTGACATCCAGTCTCAACTTCGGCGCCACCATCGAGTACAAAGCCCAAACGGCGGCCAAAAAGCTGGGCATCCTAAATAGGGTGAAGCGATACTTCAGGCCTGGACAGCTTTTAACCCTATATAAAGCGCAAGTCCGATCCTGCATAGAGTATTGTAGCCACCTTTGGGATGGCTCAGCTAAGTATCAGCTTGCCGCGCTTGACTCGGTGGAACGCAGAGCTAAGAGGCTCATCGGTGACGTAAAACTGGTGGATGCCAAGCTGCATAGCTTGGCTCATCGCCGTAAGGTTGCCTGCTTGTCGGTCTTCTACAGATTGTACTTCGGTGATTGTACGTGGTGTGCCCAAGAACTCCACGACCTCATCCCACCGGCCCCCTTCTACCATCGGACATCCAGACGCACTGCATCTTACCATCCCTACCTTGTTGCTATACCACCAACTCGCACTAAGCGTTTCCAAACGTCTTTTATAATGCGCACAGCAAAGGAGTGGAACTCTCTGCCTGCGTCCGTGTTTCCAAACGCTTACAACCCTAATCTCTTCAAAGTTAGAGTGAACAGGCTCCTTCTGGGTAAGCTCGCTCCATCGTAGACTTTGTCTCGGTCATCTCTGACCTAGACTGGAGTCAAGAGCAAGCCCATCACAAATAAAAAAAAAAAAAAGCATTTCCCGCGCTTTGAAAATTCATCTTCTGCGCAGGTACATCGGTAAGCCATATGAGTTGGGTACTACTATACTTTTAATGGTAACAAGGGAAGGGAATTAAAATCTAGTTGTCAGTGTCAAGTTTACTCCATCGAGCAAAACTCTTGGAACGCAAAATTGTGAAAAAGAAAACTTATAAAATCAGTTGAAACTTGTTTTTTTTTTTAAATCGGTGAAATTAGCGGGGATTCATTAGAATTTTGTTTTTTGTTCCCCAAATTGGGGAATGTGACTATGTGCGCGTATGTTTGTATTGCCGCGTGCGCCGCCTGCATTTCAAACAAACGCCTGCAAAATCACTTCTCCGTAAACGTTCTCATACAACGCCAAGTTTGAATTAAGGGCGGGCTGCCACGCCGTGTGACGTCACATGTCATTTGATTTCAGTACACTTTTAACCACAAGTAACATCACACGAGTTTTCAACACACAAAATTAAGACGATATACGTCTTAATTTTTTGTTTACGTGAAAAAAGAAAAAATACATGTAGGATATTTTTTGGAAATCTATCTGACACACTATAGTTGTCAAAAAAAGGCCCGTTTTGACAGCAGGATACAACATTGCTTTACTAGTAAGTATGAAAGAGGCATAATAATAAAAATTTATTTCTCACCACAATATAAAGTAGGTACATTTAACATCGTATCAAGAACAATACATAACAGCTACAGTTTAACAATTATAGTGTGGGAGATAGGTGCCTAAACTAGACGTAAAACCCGTATTTCAGGACACCAGGACTCCCCCCATTCGGAGATAGTTACATTTTGTAGGTTATGTATTCACACATTATCAAATGCGATAAGGTTTTATAACAAGTTTTTTATACAATTATTCATTGCAGTGTTAGTATTTTAGTGAATAGTGTTATGTCATGCTGTATGTGAATGTGTGTGTGTGTGTTTGTATGACACATAAAAATAAATCTCTTTCGCACTTAGTGGTAAAGCAATCCTCTATCCGTCTCTACTCAGCTGTCAAATCGGACTTCTTAGATTTTGGTAACTTTAAGAAAAAAAAATAGTCCACTCTCCTAATCAAATATACATATAATCTCACATACAAACACCCAGACCCGGAACAACTATCTGTAGACGATACAAAAATTTTGTTCCGTGTGGGAATCGAACCCGCGACACGCAGCGCAGCAGCCTATCGCTCAACCACTGCGCCAACTATTCCGTCAGAAACGGTGAGAAAGAGAAATGGTGACTTACTTGAAATCTTTAGGAGTGACATCCGACACAAACCATGGCATATTTTTTACGTGGAATCTGACCTGAGAACAAAAAATACCATTATATTGTACAAGCTGTTTTTGAACAAAGTAAAAAACTGGCCAAGTGCGAGTCGGACTCTCACACGAAGGGTTCCGTACCATAAACCGTTAAAAAATACGTTTCTAGTATGGGAGCTCCTGTAATTTTTTATTCAATTTATATTTGTTGTTATAGCGGCAATAGAAATACGCACTACACACACACACACACACACTTACACACACTACACACACACACACTTTACATCTGTCTGCTTTGTGCGAGCCCCTAATAAACATTTTTCTTTCTTTCATTAAGACAATTTCAACTAAGTATTTACCTATTACGGTTCTTGAGATACAGCCCGCTGACAGACAGACCGACTGATAGCGGTGGCTTAGTATTAGGGTTCCATTGGTTACCCTTCGGGTACGGAACCGTAAGACTGACATTATATTCACCATTTTTTTATTTTTTTTATATCAGTCTGTCCCACCGCACCATTACGAGGAAATGCTGGCGGCGAGACTATGTATGTAAAAAGTCATAATTCGAGGTTTGGCTCTCGACTGTTTTCTTCTCCAATATTGGACCGATATCTTATACTAATATATAAAAATGAAGAGTTTGTTTGTTTGTTTGAACGCGCTAATCTCAGGAACTACTGGCCCGATTTGAAAAATGCTTTCAGTGTTAGATAGCCCATTTATCGAGGAAGGCTATATAATATATAGCCTTCCTCGATAGAATTAGATAGAAAAAAATTAATAGTTGCCAAAAATGTACACTAGGCCTTTGTTGACAGCGGTTTATCGGAAGATTTTGAGCATTTTGTGAGGGTTCTAGTGCTTATACGGTTAATAAATCAACAAAAACGAAAACATAGAGACACAGTATACATCCTTCTTATTCAGTTTGTGAAATATCTCTTACCAGCTGACCCACGCAACTTCGTCTGCGTCACAATTTTCATTACTGCTCTGCTCCTATTGGTTTTAGCGTGATGATATATAGCCTTCCTCGATAAATGGGCTATCTAACACTGAAAGAATTTTTCAAATCGGGCCAGTAGTTCCTGAGATTAGCGCGTTCAAACAAACAAACAAACTCTTCATTTTTATATATTAGTATAAGATATCGGTCCAATATTGGAGAAGAAAACAGTCGAGAGCCAAACCTCGAATTATGACTTTTTACATACAAAGTCTCGCCGCCAGCATTTCCTCTTAAGGATAGGGAAACATCAAATGACTCCTCCCGCTCTAGGCGGAGCGGAAGGCAGTGTCAGACTCTTATTGACTGAAACCAATCCGTGTTCCTCCTAATACCCTTTGCGTTCCAGGACCGCGGTGACTCTTTCGAACAAATGCCGCAACCCTGGCAATGCAGCGACACCTACAGTGTCTAATTACAAATCTAAGCCAGTGAGTGCCAATACTAAAAAAAACTGGTCACGTGCGAGTCGGACTCGCGTGCAAAGGGTTCCGAGCGAATTTCATTTTTTTTAACGTGTTAGTAACACTATAGACTTCCTATAGGTTTTTATGTAATCTATAGGTAAAGATCTATTATCTCTATTTTTTTCAAAATTTTAGGATCAGTAATTTCGGAGATAAGGGGGGAATGGTCATTTTTCGTCGAATTTCTTGAATAACTTCAAAACCATTTATTTAAAAACTATGAAAAAAAAAAACCCTTACAGTAAGCCCTTTCATCTGATATGTCACACGATTGTTCAAAAAACTTTTTTTTTTAATTTTCTAGTTTGATCCCCAAAAGTCCCTTTACTAACAATTTAATAATTTACGTAACACGTCCTTGTTTGGGTTACAGAAGTCCATACATGTACCAAATTTCAACAGAATCGGTCCAGTGGATCCGGAGAAAACTGGCTGTGACAGACGGACAGACAGACAGACATCCGAGTGATCCTATAAGGGTTCCAGTTTTTGTTCGGAACCCTAAAAATCAAGTTGGTTACTACAATTGGCAATCAGGACAAAATCCAGGCACAGAGTTGCTGAATGTATGAAGATAATTGGTATTGACAATGTTTTCAGCTTCTGTCAGCGGCTTCGTCTGCATAAATAGTAGATTATGCACCGAGGGGATAAAGCAGTGTCTTATGTCACGGGCGTCATATTGAATACCGAACCTAATGAAGAATTCGAAAGTTAACTCCCGAGCAAAGCAAGGGAGTTTAGAGTTTAACTCACGAACGAAGCGAAGGAGTTAATACAAGAATTCTGAATGCAGCGAAGGATTCAAGCTAGTCCAAGGCAAAGACACCTTTGTCCTTGAGGAGCATACTCTACTTTTCACACCGACTGCGAGAAAACTGTTCACAAGTCGTGAAAAAAGATGACTGGCCGCGGGCGGTTCCCGTCGTACTACAAGTTGAATTCCAAATTCATTATTCACCTCAATCACATTATTGACCTCCGGGCAATAATATTGTACTGAATTTCATTATGACTTACTTAAGGTTGAATTTGCATGACATAATCTGACGTTTTCGTGCAGGTGGTGTGAAAAAGTATTTTATTATCTCAAGCACCGGCGTGGGAAGTATCCTATGTCCTAACCTAGGTAATGGTCGATCCTTGTGCCAAGTTTCATCAAAATCTGTTCAGCAGTTTAGACGTGAAGACGTACGAAACAGACAGACAAATTTTCACATCCTAATTAATATTATGAATGCGAAAGTGAGTTTGTTTACGCTTTCACACCTAAATTGCCGAACCGATTTTTATGAGTTTTGGTAGAGATACAATGATCCTGGAGATGGTCAATAGCTACTTTAACACGAGCTAAGTCACGGGCAAAAGCTAGTTTATATTAGTATACAGGGCGTCCCACTCACGTCAGACTTTCCTACATAAAAAAATTAAAAAACCCCTAACGCGAAAAAAAAATAACGAACATTTAAAATAAAATAAAAAACTTTTTTAAAAAAAGCTTTTATTTAAACGCTCTAAAAAGAAGATATGACTTATAACCTCATTATATTATACAATTTATATGATCATGAAAGCTTGTCGAATTTTTTTAAACAATACGAACTACATTCAAAGAACTTTAAATAAACGCTAGTCTGAAGTCTTACCTTTTGCACAATTTTCTGCGCTATCAAAAAGTGTGCGAGACACAAATCCGCAAACAGTTCATATCCAGCATTGTCGCAAACGATATCTGTGAACAAAGACAAGAATGCTGCTGAATCCTAGTACTCAGCATGCAGCGACTCCCTATATTATTGACTAGTGGACGTCACGCGGTTTCACCCGCGTAGTTCCCGTTCCCGTGGGAGTACGGGGATAATATATAGCTTATGTTACTCCCTGATAATGTGACTATCCATTGCTGAAAGAATTTTTCAAATCGGTCCAGAAGTTTCGGCGCCTATTCAATTCAAACAAAGAAACAAACAAATCTTTCCTCTTTATAATATTGTTATAATTATAATATTATAATAATAATAATAAATAATAATAAGTGTAAGATTAAGTAATACACTACTTTTAGTTTTTAATTAATTTTACATCTGTCTGTTTTGTGCGAGTCTCAAATAAACATTTTTCTTTCTTTCTTTCTTTATATGACCTGTAAAACCCAGTAACTGAGTAACACGTTACCCTGAGGTAGCAGATAGCCTAGCTTCAAATAAAAAAAAAACCGGTCAAGTGCGAGTCGGGTTCGCCACACCGAGGGTTCCATATAAATTTGTAGGTCTGTACATATTACTTTAAATAAAGACTAAGTATATTTTTTTCATGATTTGATTACAAATATATAGTTTTCAGACTTTTTCCTACACTTGTTGTATAAGACGATATTAACTGCTTTTACATTGCAAATGGTATTAATAGGGCATATGCATGCGATTTTTTTATTTGCAAAATTAAATACTTATTAACTCTAATAAACAATTATGAAATTATTTTTTAAATACCTTCATTAGCGATGAAGTTATAAAGCTTCAAAGTTTACAATTAGAAAGAGAAGTCCGATATGAATTGTGACGTCAAAGTTCTTGGCGCCTATACAGCTGCTATAGAAAACAGCGTTTTCGCGAGAGGGACAGATACATTTGTTTAAAATAATTATATCTCGTTTGTTTTTCGAGCAATTTTGATTCTATTTTCACTGTTAGTATTATATTTGTGTATATTTTTAGATAAGCTGTATAGATAATAAATATTTTTTTCGTGCATATTCCCTATTACGTTAACTTAGAACTTTGATTTTTTTAGTTTCAAGGGACAGTAGACCTGAGTATATGCTTATAACTTCAACTCGATACCTCTACGCGTTCCCGAGATAAAGTGTACTGACAGACATACGGACGAACAACAAAGTGATCTTATAACGGTTCCGCTTTTTTCCTTTTGAGGTACGGCACCCTTAAAACCGGCCAAGTGAGTGTCAGGCCACGCGCAGTGTAGGGGCCGTCTCCACGAGCGAGAGAATCGCGGCGATACCATCGTTGTGACACGTAACAACTCTATTAACGTATCTCCATACGGCGATATTATCTCGGCGATTCGTCGAGTGATATTGACGAGGAAAACGTCAACTCGCGGCGATACACCCGCTCGTGGAAGAGGCGCCGTAGGGTTTCGTAGTTGCACGACACAATTGCCGACTTAGAATGGTTTTTTTTTTGTTTGATTCTATGAATATATTAATGGAGTTATCTAACTAATTGTCATTGGAATTTACATGAAATTTTCCTCTTCCAAGTACATTTTATAGGATGGTCGATTATTACTAATTAACTTGTAAAGCCTACATAGCTGTGTTGGTTTTACTTCTTAATTAATTATATATGCGACTACCATGATTTCTTTCACGTCTTCAAAAATAACCTTTTAGCTAGCAGAGGGGAGGAAAACTTGACTGTAAGAAAAATTTGCACTTGTAAAGCTTAATATTTCGCAAACGAATCCTTGGATGAAAAAATGGTTTTCGCTCACCTTCAATATTTTTAAACGACCTATCCAAAGACACCACACATCATGGGATAGACGATAAAAAAAATGCATCGCCACTTTACGTGTAAGGGATGGACAGCACCCCAAAAAAAAACATTTCTTTTTTCAAGATTTTATTTTACCACTTTTCGGCGCGATTAATATATATACTCATACCAAATTCCTACTTTCGTTCTAAGTTAGTTCTAAGCGTCTCTGAGCTAAACCGCGAACAGAAAGACGAACATGGCAAAACTAAAGGGTTCTTTGTTGACTACGGAACCCTAAAAATCAGATGTTCAGAACATTTTGCCAAATCATGCACACATACGTGTATATGGCTGCCGTTTTTTTTTCGCGGTTCAGGGTTTTGTGCAGAAGTGATGACCCCTCTTCAGGTCAAACCATAATTTCGTTACATATTACAAACATTTAAATTGTACAAACATGCAGCCAAAGACCGTAGTCTGGTTAATTTGGCCCTGGAGTATATTTTTGGCCCTAATTCTTTAACCAATAGGGACACGTCACAGGGGCTTTACTGTGTTCCTATTGGTTAAAATTTTTGGGTCAAAGTTCATACCCCAAGTCTAAGGTATCCTAACATCTCTTAACTCTGTTTGATTTTCAAGAATTGCGGGTCAAAAAGGCCACTTTAGTCAAATCAGCCAGCACATCAAGCTACCCGGAACTGACAAATTTTCTCAATCAACTTTGAACCTAATGCTTTAGAGATAAAGATGAAAATGAAAGGAGATGTTGCAAAATGTATGGAGCCTGGGCCAGGTCCTTGTACACTATACTTAAAAATAGAGAAATACATTTTAAACAGTTCCCAACTGTCTAATTTCTTTAAAATGGTTTTGTTTGCTGGTAAAACACAAGAAATTACACTTGAAATTGCAACACACAACAAAAACCCATCATGGCGGCAAGCTGTCATTTTGATTGTGTAATGACGTTTGACATTTATTTCTGACATTTTTATTTACCGGCAACGAGACGAAAGTGATTGAAGTGATATTGTTATGACAGCTGACAGTTATCTTTCTATGATCTATGGTTTAGTGTCATTGATTTTAAGCACAGAGTAACTAAATCGGTGCGACGCCATGCTGAAAATCGATAAAAGTAATTTATAAACATTAATTAACTACGACAACAGTAAACATTTAAATGAATTAACTGTATTTTTCTCTAATTCTACGAATTTTTCTCTTTTTAATGAGGTAGTGTACATAGACCTGGCCTGACCTGGCTGACCTTTATTTGACAGATTGTTGTATGATTAATATTATGGTCCTAATATGATTCCCATCACTTCCCGTGGGTGTCGTAATACGCGACTAAGGGTCTTGCCAGAGAATGGGCAGCAGCGTTCTCTGTAAAACTCAACACTATACACTGCGATCGCCAACCCGCCTGCCAAGCGTGGCGATTATGGCAAACTCACCCTTTTGGGGGTTGCCTATGGACGTCTTTCGGCTGATATGATGATGATGATGATAAATATGATTCTGCTAAAGTTGCCATTTTAGGCCGTCTGGACTTACCAAACATTACTGACTGAGGAATAGTCATCCTAGCAGGGCAGGGTGGTGCATTAGCAGCGTCTGGCGCAGGCTGGTCGCCTGCGGGTTTCTCGCCTTCAGCACCTTCCTGCGGCGCTTCGGGGGGCGGTGGGGGTGGATTCTGAAGTACGTTTAGACAGTTAAATCATCACGATGTTTCATACAACCTTACAAGTCCTTTTTCTTGGGAATTAACTCAATCGATTTTAATGAGACTTGGTACACATGCGCAAGATTTCTTGATCTAATAAGTTAGGTAAAAACTGGCCAAGTGACAGTCGGACTCGCGTGCAAAGGGTTCCGTGCGAATTTCTTTTTTTTTTAATATGTTATTTTAACACTATAAAGTTCTTATAGATTTTCGTGTAATCTATAGTTAAAGATGTATTATCTCCATTTTTGGGGGGGGGGTGGTCATTTTTCGTCTAATTTCTTGAATAACTTCAAAACCATTTATTTCAAAATTATGAAAATAATATAATTTAATAATAAAATATCGTCCTTAGTAACACGGTTGCGGGACAGTGACAACAGTATTCTGAGAACAGTGGCGGAGAACATCTACTCTCCCATTCTGAAACGTTTTGTGGAGGTGATGAACGCTTTTAAATAAGTAATAATAGTCACCAAGTTGTTTAAATTCATTTACTAACATTAGTTATAAGAGGTTTTACTAACACAGCGGATCTCATGTTATCCAAAATAAAAAAATGTATTATTATTATTAAAACCCTCACATTAAGCCCTTTCATTTGATATGTCACACACACGACACACGGACAGACAGACAGACACCCGAGTGATCCTTAAATTCCGTTTTTTGTTCGGAACCCTAAAAATCGAAAAATAGTCAAAACTTTTTTTCGAAAATTTTCGAGAAAGGAGACAGCAAATAGGGTAGTAGATAGTTCCGTTGTTTACCCTTTGGGTTCGGAACTCTAAAAATACGAGCCGGACATTTTTTGAAAATCTATCTGACGAAGTTCTTAGATTTTTTAGTCCACTACCCTATTTAAAATTCTCTCTTTAACTCTGAGCTATTTTTTACAAACGCCGTTACTAACTTTTTATACTTATTTTGAGTGTGTAATTGTAATAACACCGGATAATTGCAAGTTCCGTAAGATTATAAAATACCTTGAGAGATTGTAAACTCTCGATAAACTGTCAACTGTACCTACATTTCTTCTACAATGTTACGATTCAAAATGCTGTATTCTACAATCTCTCCGTATCATCATGGGCGCCGGGAGGGGGCTGCAAGGGGGTGCATCTTCCACCCCCTGGCTTTCAATGATTGAATACAAAAACTTGAAGAAATCCTTACTATCCTTACTAATATTATAAATGCGAAAGTAACTCTGTCTGTCTGTCTGTCGCGTTTTCACGCCAAAACTACAGAACCGATTTAAATGATATTTGGTACACAGATAGTCTAGAGCCTGAGAAAGGACATAGACTTTTTACTACTATTTTTTATACCGGGAGCATGTTCCCTAGGGACCACGCGGGCGAAGCTGCTGACAGAAGCTGGTAAAAAATACATTTTTGACAAGCGGAATGTAGAAAAGAGAATCTAGCAAATCCGAGGCGAGGTAGGTACAGTGGTACCCAACTGATAAGGCGCGTCGTGAATCTTCGTTCGCACAAAAAAGAAAGTATGGCCCCGAAGATTAACGAAAGAAAGCAAATTTACAATCAACCTTAGTTCACTACTATAAGGTTCATAATACACTGCAGCTGTCAGTTTCGTCTCACTCGCAAGTCACGTGCATGCCACGCGGCGCGCGCTAACATGGCGGCAGCTGCCGACCAATAGCGGTACAGGAAAAAGAAGCGCGTTGCGTGGAGCGTGCCGATTGGTCAATCGATCAATCGAAATCATTTCCCGCGCTTTGAAAATTTATCTTCTGCGCAGGTACATCGGTAAGCCATATCAGTTGGGTATTACTGTACTTCGAGCTCCCTTTGCTCGGCCTCGCACCCGTCTTCTTTAGTTCTATCTATGAGTAACTGGGTTTTTACCCGGTTTTCTTTTGAAAACCTATCTTATTCAATGCGGAGTTTGAAGATGCACCCCTGAAAATAGTCCAGCCGGCGCCCATGCGCCATCATTCCGATAAATTGTGAACTGACATCTGGTGAGCAATTAGCACGCAGGTCTGCAATGTATGATATTTAGAATGGTGTGAAGTTGGAAACACTTGGAAAAAATGATTATTATAAACACTTACTTTATCCTCACATATAGGTAGGCCGGCGGCTTTTGCTGTTTTATTACAACAGCACTGAGTTTTAACGTTCAACGTTCCTTGTGCCTGTAATAAATTTAGAAAAAATATACAAACAGTTATATATATAAAAACATAACTACATTTAAAATGTCATGTATATTCTTTGTATTAAATTAATAATAACAATACAAAGATACAGTTATTTACAGAAATAAATCGTTTCAATTGTCACCAGTGATCGGCATAGATATTGCTATTCCCGGGATTGAGTGACCGTTATCTTAACATGGACAATTATGGCCTTCTGAATCCCGTGACCAGTAAGAAATATGACAAACAACACCGTGAGTGACCAGCTTATACCGGAAATGAGTCATTTGATATGTCATTGTGTGTACTCATGATATCTCTAAACAGTATACAGTTCGCATCAGCGTTGTTTACCCCTCCGAAGTTAGGTTTTAGTGACGACCGCACAGGTGCAATGGCGTAAAAAAGTGTTACGTTCCTAGAATATTTTTTTGTTTACACGTATTATATTATAAACAAGTAACAAAGACTACCAGTAATAATAACAATACCAAAAAGTAACACCCCAAGCACATACACCACAAAAAAAAAAAAACAAATTAAATAGTGTAACTTTTCGCATCAACAGTCGTATTGCATTGAGCAAGCGCATCACACGTATGCATCGAACGTATACGAGCGAGTGAGATGCCATTACACTTGCCATCTTGCGCAAAAACGCGCATGCGCTGTCCTATGTTTTTTGTCAAATTGACATACTGCGCAACCGATTGCGACATACTTCGGGGAGGTAAACTTGCGTGACGGGAACTGTAACTTCATTTAATACAGAAAAATATTCCCGGGAACCCCGGGGCATGTCCATATTAACATTATCATTCAGGTTCATTGACCCAAAATAGCTCAATCTACGCCGATAACAGATTATCACCCATGTCCTAACAGCTAGTGGAAAAAAATATATAGTTGCCGGCACGAGTCGTGAGCACAGATACATGCAGCAGGGTGATCTCGACAATGTCCGGTGGGCGAACGAAACTTGCAAGCGAATAGTCGATAAGCATTGACTGACGAACCAATAACGTGAAGCGTCAGAGCTGTCGTTGTCAAACCGACCAACGGAGTGTGCTCGTGACTCGTGCCGGTTATCTATATATAAAAAGCAATGCCACTTTTCGTTGTAATTTTATAACTCAAGAACGGGCTCACCTATCCAAACCAAATGTTTAGGCTTTGTTCGGATTATTTAGTAGATGGTTTCTGTGGGTAGGTAGGTAGCGGGTCAGCTAGTTATCCATAATAAATACATACCGCGGTTATTTTGTCCATCAAGGCCTGTGCTTTTGCCACCACTTGGTCAGCTATTTTATTAGAGTCATCGGCGATCGTCTGGAAATATTAACAATATCATATTTTTGACGTGATAACGTCTTATATTGATTAACGCCGGCTGCACGCACAAAAAGTGTCAAGTTCCTCCTGAGCTGAACGTGCAAGCGAGACCGCAGAACAAGCGATAGAGAGGCACGATCGGTCTAACCTAAGCATTCGGATGTTTTCTTATAATGTTATCACGTAAAATAAATTATCGTTCGTAAACCGACTTTATAAACAACCTTTGCCAACAAAACTTTGCATACTATTGTATAAATGCGAGTTCTTCTAACTCAACAGACAGATGTGTTGCTGGGGAGTTTGTTGTCCACTTCTTCTCCACAGCTAAAAACACTAGGAAGTGGTGAAGGGCGGGCGTTTTGGGGGACTGTCTTTTGTAAACATTGACGTTCAAAAAGTGCTGGCATTTAGCCTAATTTGAATAAATGACTTTTGACTTTTGATCCAATTTTTAGGGTTCCGAAAAAAAAACGGAACCCTTATAGGATCACTCGGGTGTTTGTCTGTCTGTCCGTCTGTCACAGTCAGATTTCTCCGTATCCACTGAACCGATTCTGTTGAAATTTGGTACACATATGGACTTCTATAACTCAAACACGGATGTGTTACGTAAATCATTAAATTTTTAGTATGGGAGTCACTTTTGGGGGTCTAACTAGAAAATTAAAAAAAAAAGTATTTTGTACAACATCGTGTGACATATCAAATGAGAGAGAGAGAGAGAGAGTTTTAATTATATTTTTTTCATAATTTTAAAATAAATGGTTTAGAAGTTTTTCAAGAAATTAGACGAAAAATGACCATTCCCCCCCTTATCTCCGAAACTACTGAGCCTAAAATTTTGAAAAAAATGGAGATAATAGATCTTTACTTAAAGATTACAGGAAAACTATTAGAAGTCTGTAGTGTTAAAATAATATGTTAAAAAAATTAAATTCGTTCGGAACCCTTTGCACGCGAGTCCGACGCGTTTTTTTATGATATTCGACTAAACGGATGCTTTAGTCGCCGTCTTATTCAGCTCGGCTCAATCTGTCTTTCCCCGGTCATGTTAGGATCGGCGAACAGTCTAACCTGATGCAACACAAGTTACCCAGTAACTTTACTGGGTTGTACAGTTCAAAAAGACAGTTGTTCCATGTAACATACCGAGGCTCTATTGTCACATTATCATCTGCCTTTTCTTAACTATATTGGGGTCGGCTTCCAGTCAAACCGGATTCAGCTGTTATATACGTGGAGCGACTGCCTACCTGATCTCCACAACCCAGTAACTGGGTAGTACTTGGCAAGACTGCTGTCAGATTTCGTTGCTTTTGAAAAACTGTAACAACTACCAATGATCTACAAATGTCAGCCGGGACCAACGGCTTAACGTGCTTTTCGAGGTACGAAGGAGTCTGGGTATGTTAAGATAATCATTCACGGACCGACCTCGGCATGCGTTGCTTAACCTTGAAGATCGATCTCTTTTTTTAAGCGATGGGAAATCATGTCTACCAAAGATCTACAAATGTCAGCCGGGACCAACGGCTTAACGTGCTTTTCGAGGCGCGAAGGAGTCTCGGTATGTTAAGATAATCATTCACAGACCGAACTCGGCAAGCGTTGCTTTACCTTGAAGATCGATCTCTTTTTTTAAGCGATGAGAAATCATGTCTACCAAAGATCTACAAATGTCAGCCGGGAGCAACGGCTTAACATGCTTTTCGAGGCACGGAGGAGTCTCGGTATGTTAAGATTATCATTCACTGACCGACCTCGGCAAGCGTTGCTTTACCTTGAAGATCGATCTCTTTTTTTAAGCGATGGGAAATCATGTCTACCAAAGATCTACAAATGTCAGCCGGGACCAACGGCTTAACGTGCTTTCCGAGGCACAAAGGAGTCTCGATATGTTAAGATAATCATTCACAGACCGAACTCGGCAAGCGTTGCTAAACCTTGAAGATCGATCACTTTTTTTAAGCGATGGGAAATCATCAAATTAATCCTTCCGCTGTGGGCGGAGCAGAAGGGAGTGTCAGACTCTTACTGAGTAAAACCCATCCGTGTTTCTCCTAATGCCCTTTGCGTTCAAGGATTGATAACTGCGCCTGTGTTATTTAGCCACGAACTCCTCAGATGTGAACCACAACATTTTTGAAAAAAGCCTAGGCCAATCGATAGACTTAGCAAATTTCAAACTCAAACCGTATATTTCAAATAAACCAAATACAGGCACTTTTGAATTATCAAAGTCGGTCAGTCAAAAACATGAAGCTATTTGCACGTTCCAAAGCGTAGATCTCTACGGAGAAGAACGTGCAAGAAACTCCACGGACTCCTCTTCTTTTAAACCATGTGATGAATTACAAAATCTTGTTAACATTATCTTTGATTGCTTCTAAATGTGCGGGCAATGCAAAGAACAAGAAAATATATAAACAATTCAAAATTTAGTGGCAGGTAAGAGATGACCAGTCTCAACTGACGGCGCCCGTTCACGAACATGACGCGTGCATCAGCATCATCTAACTCAACCATTTTGAAGGGAACCAAATCACCCAAAACACGCGCCACCATCAGCAAAACCTTTGTGTGAGTATGACAAGCTCTCAACTGCCACACTCGTTCATGTCAAACTAATTTAATAACAAAATCTATTAATAATTACATATGTAAAGGCTCCATAGTGCTCACATTTTCAATTTTTTAGGGTTCCGAAAAAAAAGGAACCCTTATAGGATCACTCGGGTGTCTGTCTGTCCGTCGGTCACAGCCAATTATCTCCGGATCCACTAGACCCATTGTGTTGAAATTTGGTACACATATGGAATTCTATGACCCAAACACGGACGCGTTACGTAAATTATTAAATTTTTAGTATGGGGGTCACTTTTGGGGGTCAAACTAGAAAATTTTAAAAAAAAGTTTTTTGAACAATATTGTGTGACATTTCAAATGAAAGGGCTTATTGTGAGGGTTTTAATTATATTTTTTTCATAATTTTAAAATAAATGGTTTTGAAGTTATTCAAGAAATTATCTCCGAAACTACTGAGCCAAAAATTTTGAAAAAAAATGGAAATAATAGATCTTTACCTAAAGATAACAGGAAAACCTATTAGAAGTCTGTAGTGTTAAAATAACATGAATAAAAAATTAAATTCGTTAGGAACCCTTTGCACGCGAGTCCGACTCGCACTTTGCCAGTTTTTTTTTTTAATTAATCTAATTTGGCGAGTCAGACTTTATACCTTATCCTTCAAATCCAGTATCATCTGGAAGGGGTCAGCACTGATGATGATAGGTCCGGCGGGCGCGGCGGCTTTCTTCTTGCCTTTCTTAGCGGGTGGAGCGGGGGGCGGGTTCAGACGGAGCTTCTCCGTAGCGTCCTTAGCTGCCTTTATGAGGTCCACTTGAGAGCCTAGAGATAACGACATGTCGCATTTGTTGGCCCATAGACAGATCTGAAATCGAAAAAGTCCTTAGCTGAGGTTTAAACCATGGAGAATATAGACTAAAAGGACTATCTCTGTATATGAAGTGCCCGTCGAAATGCGTTAATTTAGCGTGGCGCTACAATCGCATCAGGGTAAATTTTAAAAAGAGCTTCAAAAGTTATTAAAGTAGGATAGAAAAATAAACAAGTAAAGAACAACTTCCACTTCGTTATTATTTCGTTATGGCGCAAGTAAGAAACAATGATACATGATTACATTTTTTTGTATTCATTTTCAGTATATATAAAAAAATACATTGATAAGATGAGAAAATGGTATGTGATGTGTGTGGTATAAAGAGAACCAAAGTCCATCAAACTTGGCACATTTCAATCCGTCTACCTGCAGCGACGCTAGCGCCGTTCTGGAAGGTTTTTGTACTGTTACTGCCTTACAGCTGGACACTTTTTCAACTTGTCAGCCATATAAGATCGTACCTACTTCTCGTCTCTATACTCCATGGGCTTAACTAAGTTTTTAGGGTTTCATAGTTACAGTGACAACAAGGAACCCTTAGAGCCTGTGCACACGGCGTATTTTTAACGCGCCGACGACGCACGTTTTACGAACGCGCGCTCACGGCGCCGTAGATATGACCAAAACGTAGAACCTACTGTCTGCGTCTGAATTGCATGTATTGCGCGTTTACGCGCGTCATCTGCGCGTCGTCGGCGCGTTAAATAAACACCATGTGCAAAAGCCTTTATAGTTTCAACAAGTCCGACCCCGATGGAACTCAAAGATTCTTGGCCCTAGAAAGCCATCATTTGGAATGGATACTTACAGACATTAATCACGCCTACAGATTTGTAAAATATGCCATTTTTTGTCATGATTTATTGGACCCCGATAAGGAACCCTACACTGTGCGTGGACCGACACGCACTTGGCTGGGATTTTATATTATGTATTTAAACATTTTTATTTATGTATTTATTTGCTTTCATGGACACAACACATTTTAAAATTTCATTTACTGTCTCGTTTTGCGCATGAACCCTGTTAGGGCACCGCAAACAAACGAACGATGGCTCGCTAAAAAAAAAAACTACTAACGATAAGTATGATGACCTATCATACCTATCGTGTCAAATTTTGCTAAGTGTCAAGAGAATATTATAAATGCGAAAGTAACTCTGTCTGTCTGTCTGTCTCGCTTTCACGCCAAAACTACTGAACCGATTTGGTACAGAGATAGTCTAGAGCCTGAAAAAGGACATAGGCTACTTTTTTATCCCGGGGGTATGTTCCCTAGGGACCACGCGGGCGAAGCTGCTGGCAGAAGCTAGTAATAATATAAAATCGTTGTTTAAGTAACAAGAACCGTAAACACAAAAATAAAACACAACAAAACAGCACAAAAGAAGTATCATCATCATTTTAAACGCTTGAAGAACAAGAATTTGTTTGACGGCTCATTTTTAAATTGTTGGAACCAGCCAAGTGTGAGTCGGACTCGCGCGCTTCTGAACACATCATATTTTTTGACATGCCGTTTTAGTACTGTACTTCGACTTCACCATCTTCCCCATTATCTTAAGAAATGTAATGTAAAAAAACAATTTCATGTATTTGTATCAAAATTTTATGGCGAGCAATCTAGTTGTACTAGCACTTCGCCCGCGACTTCGTCTGCGCTGATTAACCGACTTCCACAAAAGAAGGAGGTACTCAATTCGGCGGGTGTTTTTTTTATGTATGTACACCGATTACTCCGAGGTTTCTGATCCGATTTCTGTGATTCTTTTTTAGTTCCATGCAGTATACTTGCCATTTGGTCCCATATGATTCGGTTTGGTTCAGTAGTTTTTATTTTGAGCATTTTTGCTTATTTCAATTTTTGAGTTGACGAAGACGTCGTCCAAGTATCACCACTTAAAAGTGAAAAATAAAAACTTTTTACAAAAAAAATATAACCGACTACCAAACAAAACACTACAACGAATAAAATAACCTTAATTTCGGAAGTCGGTGTTAAAAAACAAAGAAACAAACCAAAAACACCGACTTCCGAAATTAAGGTTATTTTATTCTTTGTAGTCTTTTGTTTGGAAGTCGGTTATATTTTTTTGTAAAAAGTTTTTTAATACAAACAATTTCCTCCCCCTACTTTACCCCTTTACGGTGGGGTGTTTCATCCTATAAAATCCTTTCTTAGCCGACATCTCCTATTCATACCTCCGTGCCAAATACAACTTCATAGATCTAGTAGTTTTTAAGATTTCGTGATTAATCTGTGCGTTAATGAATGAATGAGTGACCTTTCGATTTTATATAAACAGCTGACGCGCGCAACTTCATCTGCGTCATATTTTTCATAAATGCTCCGCTCCTGTTGATCGTAGCGTGATGTTATATGGCCTCGATCAATGGGCTATCCAACATTAAAAGAATTTTTCAATTCGAACCAGCAGTTTAGATTAGTGCGTTCAACCAAACTTCAGCTTTATAACATTAGTCATAAGTTATTTATTTCTTAACAATATAAACTGTGTAGAACAATAATAATAGTTCTAACAGAAACAAATTCAATAAAAAAAACCTCCAAAAAAAATAATGTCAAAAATAATATTAAAAAATTCAATAATTTCACATATAGGAACAATGAAGATAATAATACAAATTCCACTTACCTAAGTTAAAAAAAAAACAATGGTAATTTAGAAGCAAATCAATAATGTCGCATTATCACAATAATCCAAATTTTATCTTATAATCATTCTAGTCACACAAAAAGAAAAACAAAACACTACAAAGTATTTAAAAATAACTTTAAAAAACGAAATAACCAAAAACACCGACTTCCGAAAGTCGGTGTTTTTGGTTATTTCGTTTTTTGACACCGACTTCCGAAATTAAAGTTATTTTATACTTTGTAGTGTTTTGTTTTTGGAAGTCGGTTATATTTTTTGTAAAAATGTTTTTTACTTTTCGCTTTTTAGTGGTACCTGCGTACCCATTCACAGCGTACCGGCGTGATGTTATGTTATGAAAATAAAGCTTTCGGTGTAAAGGTATTTTCAATACGAATGAAATAAGCCCAAACACTTGGTAGTTCCTACATAACGATGTGGAGTTCCCTTGACTTTCTGTCGTCTCCATCATCAGGTCTGATCCAAACCTTCATTCTTTTGTAGTAACACCCGATATTCACACGAATATCAGGTTTTTAACAGATGCGTGCCTACAATTTTCGAGAGTTGCCCTCGATTTCTCAGGGTATCCATCATCAAATCCTGACGTGGTGGCAATGGGACCACCTCGGAATAATACCCTTTCGTGTAAAAAAAAGATTCATCGAAATTGGTTCATAAACGACGAAGTTATCGGCGAACACACATAATATATATATACTTATATATACACGCGGTCGAATTGAGAACCACCTTCTTTTTTGGAAGTCGGTTAAAAATGATATAATTATGTCAAAAATAAATTTCAATAATATAAAATGTCACATGTGCACAAAATCACAAAATAATTGCTGTAGTTTTCCAAATAATTCCAGTCAAAATAAGAAAAAAAAAGAAAACAATAGGAATTTTGAAGCAAATCATAATGTCATACAATAATAATCCAAATTCTATTTTATAATCATTCTAGTCACACAAAAAATGATATAATTATGTCAAAAATAAATTTCAATTATAAAACGTCACATGTGCACAAAATCACAAATAATTGCTGTAGTATTCCAAATCATTCAAGTCAAAATAAGAAAAGAAAAAAAAAGTATATATAGATAACTAGATTTTTCGCTAACTACTACTCTATACTTTACCTTCAGAAGAGTAACAAAATCAGCTTTTCTCTTGTCCTTTTCAGACATATTAAGCATAGTCACCAGTTTATCTGCGACTAAACACATTATTTCTACATTATTATCGAAAGCCTTGTTCTTTTGTTCCTCGAAATAATCAAAGTTCTTTAAAGATTTCCTGAAATAAAACATGTGAAAAATTATTTCAACAATCTTCTTCTTATCGTGTGGGCAGTAAGATCTAACGACCCCACACACCCCCTAGTGTCAGAGTTTCTAAACCGCCTCAAGGGCCTCTGACATGGTTTATTTCAACAACGCCATCCGGTGATGAAGTTTATGACACTTTTTTGGTAAAATTACTTCATATTTTAGTAATAACCCTGGATTAAAACACATCTTATTTACAGTAATATTTTTATAACCTTAAATAATAGGTAATCCTATTTTTTTACGAACATAATATTAACTGAATATCTTTCGATTGTCCGTTTAATTTGGCGCCACCTATTCTCAGCAATTGTAAAATCAACGTCAGTTTCAACAAACGATACTAGATGGCGCTGTCACAAATATTTCCGATTAGGACAATTTAGTTTTACAATCTTCTAGTTTCAGCTTATCAAAAACATTATACATACTTACGTTAATTCACAACCTTCTCGAAGCCTTCGGTAAACATAACACTCTGTGAACATCCAAGAGTTCAAAAAATACTTCTTATTATCTTGACTTTCGATTAAACGGTTCCATAATTCGGCATCTGGGGATTGCATTCTCAATTTGTCATATTCCTTGTTGGTGACTAGATCATTTTTTAATTTGGCTACCTCTTGTATAAATTTCGCTATATCTTCTTGTTTCTGTAAAGAAAAAGAGCCATCTTTGATTTTGTGATACTTTTTAATTATTTTTTCAGGTTTCAGCTGTTTTATTTATTTTTTTGTGAAGTTACGACAGTTAAAATATTTACACAGATTTTTTTTGTTAATTATTAGAAGTTGATTTTTGCGCTAATTGTGCCTCTGATAATACGTACCTGAAAAGTATTTATAGTGATTAAAAAAGAATAATTTTAAGAGCATTGTAGGTATGTAACCATAATGCTCTTAATTTTTTTTTTTTGGTGATAAGATAGATACATGGATGTACTTACTATAAACTCATTTGCATTATCGTCAGTTTTATAAAACAATACTTACCGCTTCAGGGTTGGCCTTTAAAATTTTAGATTTTTCTCTCGACAGGTAATCAATGATTTTAGTTAAAATCACAGGCAGCCGCTCTTTCAGTGAATAATATGCGAAACTCCTGAAAAAAGAAAGAAAATATTTTAAACAAAAATAAATTGATCAATAAAATAATATTTCTCGAATAATTTTCAAAAGAAAGTCGAAATTTAATTTAAACAATAGAAAAATAAATCGTAAACTTGAACAAAAACAAAAAAAAACACAAAAAGATATCGCCCGAACAGGGACTTGAACCCTGGACCCTTGGATTAAAAGTCCAATGCTCTACCGACTGAGCTATCCGGGCTCTGCATAACAAGCCGAAATTGTTGAATACATTCCACAAACAAGAATGAATGTATTACATACTACTTTTATTTAAGTTGAAAATCAACCTTATGTTATGGACTGTAAAGTTCATAATCCTTGACAATCTCAGCAAAAAAATGCTTTGGCGACAGCTGATTCGAGTAAACCGCGCGATTTCAAATCGTATTCTATCGAGCTTAAGTTGAAAATTGTTTAATACTTTTGGACTAAGAATAAATTATATCAGCACAGCTTTGTGTAATATTTCTAAAAATAGTATTAAGAGATTAGTTGACAGTTCGTGATTTCATGGAAATAAATAGAGATCTTTCAATATGTTAAAGTAGGTTAACTTAAAATAGGAAGGCTAGTCCAAAATCACTCCCCTGGTGATTGGCGCCATATACATGCAATGCAAGGTTGAAATAAGTTTGGCAGTGCTGCCGTGGTATATCTAAAATGCCGTTATCCAACATCTGATTGATTTTGAACATTTGATGATATATCAATGATTGATCGAGTGTTTGTGAATTTCCAAAGCTATTCAAGATTTCAAGGTATTGAAAATTCGCAAACACTGATCGATGGATATTTTTTCTCATTAATGTATCATGAAAAATTCAAAATCAACTAGATGTCGGATTACGGCATTTTAGATATACCACGGCAGAGTGGATGCTGTTACAGAATTCATTTGTGAACATTTTTTAGTTTAGCCCTATTCGTAAACATGATGATGGTTTGTTGGTGTTGTTTTGCTGGGAAAAGGTCTCTCTCAGGCCTTCCACTCTATTCATTGTTTTCTCTAAGAACTCCGTCATTCATGCCCGTAACTTGTCATGCCAGTGTTGTATGTATATATGTGTACTGCAATATAACTAAAGATAGCCATATACTGTGATATTTATATAAATCTCACTATAATTAATCATTTTATATTCATAGCAAATATTTTTCAAACCTTGTCTTAATTACTGCAATTTAATGAGTCATTAAATTGCAGTAATTAAGACAGTCATTATATGATTATGACTGTCTTTTAAACATAACAAATGTTTATAGTCTGTTTAGACTTGTGAACTTGTTCTTCAAAACATCACAGAGATATGCTCCAATACTGTCAAAGAGATATGATAAATATCCATGGAAAGAAATATGATAAATATCAGAAAGCAACACAGAGTAATGAACACAAATAAGATCTAATACCAGTTTAACAGATGTGCTCATAAAAATAGATCCAACTAAAACGGAGATGGACCCCGGCATACACTGAGAAGCAACTAAGAAAATAGAAGTAAAATTGTCACAGATTGGTGCCCTAGAGTTGACAAAAGTTGAAGAGGAAGACAACATAAAAGATGGGAAGACGAACTAAAATAACAGCGGGTCCCAACTAGAAAGAAAGAAAATTAGTTTATTTGGCACACACAAACACACACAATAAAAAAGGAATTTGATTCTTAAACAATTACAATGTGTGCCCTGCGGCTGCACCAAATAGGTCTAGTTCAGCAAAATGCCAGACAACTAGGAGTTGTCTGAACTGGAGAAGGATCGCTGGGGATGAAATCAAGGTTGGAAGGCCAACAGGCACACTGAGCTTGAAAAAAGACGGGTCTTTATTGCCATGCAGTGGGTCAATACAGGTTAACAATGAAAAAAAAAAACTGTCGATCAATGTCATTATTTCGCGCGAAAATGATCAGCTGACAGGCATTGTCGGAATTCGAACAGGCAATACATACTGTCGAAACGTTCCCTGCAGCGGGAGATTCCTCGGAGTATCAGTATCCAAAAATGGGGAAGGTAATTTCATTGGTATAAACGGGCCCCCGTAAATAAAATCAGGTCGCGTGTAGAAATCTTCATCGACCCTGTCGTGAGGGACACTACCAGTCGACTTTTTCAGTTCCTTTGGTGGTACCGATGTTCCAGACGGACTTCCAGGCGACGTTTTCCCACTTGCCGTTTTAGGCGATGTCGGTTTTGGTGGACTAGAACTCATTTTTTCTTGATTTTGTTTTTACTTCATGCCATAACCGAATGGATGTTATTAAAATTTATTTTGAGAAAACATTCGAATGTTGTGATTGTAATTTGTGATAGATAGATAACATGACATTGCTGTGACATTGACAGTGAAGCGTTTGCGAAGCACGCCAAGGACAAATATATTTCAAACTTGAAAAAAGTTTGTTCAATATATTTTTTTTATAAGTAAAGTAGATACTTCCATGCACCGCGATTTCGTGATCGGAGCTGCATGGAGTTTGATTTACTTTTTCCTTTTAAATTTTGAAAAGTTAAACATTTCACTGACCTGCCATACATTCCACATGCCACCGTGTTAAATGGAGTCAATAGTCGCATCACCGGTAAATTCTCCGTGTCAATATAAATGCCATTGTTATAGTTATCGTCGTCGTACTCGTCGTACTCCTCATCACTATCCATTTTAACTTTATTAATTTCTCAAAAATGTTATCCAAAAATCTAAAACACCAGCTAGGCTGAATAAACACTAGATGTGATGAACACACTGAACTATAAATAGTTTTGGCACTTTTAGCTGATTTTCCACTCGTGTCCGATAATTTTCACAGTCTGATATTATCTGATTGAAGATCTTACTTGCGTGTAGCAGCAGTGAATGAAAGTTGAAACTAATGTTTTTGTATTGATATGATACCGTAGCCAGTGCATAACCTTGCATGCCAATCAACGTTTATTTTGTTCTCCACTTGGATACTAGATGGCGTTGAAAGAAAGTTTAGAGAAAACTTATAATAGCTCAAAATTATGAAACTGGGAAAGCTACCACATTTAGGACGCCTATTAATATATTTGTCCCGCCGATTTTGTCACCATCGGCACAGTATAAATCTTTACCGTGCTATCGGTGACAAAAGAAAAAAAAGTCGATTTCGGTGACAAAAGGAAAAAAAAGACGCTGCCTGTCCATTGGCGCAGAGCGAGGCAGCGGAGCAGAGAAAAAAGCAATACGGAGCAGAGTTGCAGGCTGTCACTGTGTTGATGCGTATTGAGGCAGTGGAGCGAGGTAGTGGAGCGGAGCGGAGTTGCGGACTGTGCGGTACTAGCCCGAGTTCAAGCGAAGAATAATTGGAGTGGGCGGCTGGCGGTTTTCCACTCTTCGCTCTGCTTCCCGGTTTTGCTTGCTCTTGACCACAATCACGCCGGATGGAAATCGATGGATGAGGTCTATGATGGGGCGAGTTTGCCCAGAAGATGCCTGTTGCTTTAGGGTCTTAATTTTTACCAGCTGCCTTGCTACTTCTGTAAGGTAGTTGGCAATTTCAAGATATATTTACACAATACCAGTCGGTCTTGTACCAAATTAAAGGAAATACTTTTATTCGCCATTTCACACCACAAAGCAGTGGTGGATAGAGGAGCGCAACAGCATTAAAGGGCCGTCCACACACATCCGGGTCAAATCTGTCCGAGTTTCGAGTTTTTCGTTTAGTGTTCACACATTTTCTTTTTTGTAAGTATTTAAATAATGTGGATAAGTTATATCGTAAATAATTTTAAAAAGTTCTATTATTTTCTCTGTGTTCATTTTGCACAAGTGCTCTTGGATCCTTGACGGGACACGGCGGGCCTGAGATAAAAATCGGATACCACTGTCAGGGCGTCTGTACGTCCGTGTGCTCCGGGACACTTGACGATCCGGAACCTCCTGACGCGGATATGTGTGAGCAAGTTCGTACAAATCGTGTGTAATCGATTTTTTTCCGTCCCGTCCGTGTCCCGGCCTTACTGCCCACACGATAAGAAGAAGGGCCCTAAGTCTAGATTTAGGGTGGTGTAATAAGAGTTAGGGAGTTAGTTAGGGACCCTTATCAGGGTGACCGAAGCGGCCCGGTCTAGTTAGCTCTCTAACTCCCTTACTACCGGGCAGTGTAATAGCGTTTAGGGAGCTAGGCAGCAGTGTTGCCAACACCAAATTAATATATTCCCCGAAAACGTAAGTCAATTTCCCCAATTTAGGGACAAAAGATCTACTGATTCCCCACAAATTCGATATTTAGAATAATATCAGAAGAATAAAACCGATATTTGGAATCCCCGCATTTTCACCACATCTTGCCCGTCCCCAATAAACCCCCAATCAACTTGAGATTCCCCGCAGTTTGGGGAATTCCTCACACGTAGGCTACGTTGGTCACTTAACAACTGTTAGGGCCAAATCGACCGGCTAGTGTAATAAGCGGTAGTTAGGAACAACGCCCACCCTTGCCACCGTCCCTGAATTCCGTGTAGTGTAATAAGCGCCGTGTCGATCTCCAGTGGATGGGTGACCATCTTTTACCATGCATCGTTGACATTTGAAGATCTTTGGCAATCGTTACCGCTTGTCAGAAGCCAGAAAATCTGACAAGAGTCCAAGAGCGCCGGGGTGTCCAAGGTGCCCTTGCACCCCCTGGCTTTCAATAAAACATAGAATAGAATACTCTTTATTATGTACACCACATAAGTTACAGAAAAAAAAATAGATGAAGAAAACATTACATAGGGTGACACAATGGGCGGCCTTATCGCTAAAAGCGATCTTTTAAAGACAACCTTTGGATGGATTTTAAAGAGAGGAGTGACAGTACTGCAGGTAGTCTTAGGTGTACTATTTATATATACAATAATTACATAGATAAATACATATAAACAATATAGCAAAGAACCCAAGTAAAGACGATTAAGGAGAGAGATAATGAAAATATTAAAAAAAAAGAGACAAGCGGAATGTAGCAGATCCGAGGCGAGGTACTTCGCGTTCGGTTGTGTCCGTCTGCTTTAGTTCTGGGTTCTGGGCAAAATAAAACCTTTCCTATTCGAGGAGGGATGTTGAAGTTGCACCCCCACGAGAAAATAGTCCAATATCCATACGAAACCTTTGTCGTTCCGGTAAAACTGTCGGTCCGACCTGATGTGAACCAGGCCTTACAGGGTTTTGCAGGGTCCCAAGACTGGTATTACAATAGTGTCAGAATGGTCTCATAATGATTTCATAATGGTCGATTTTGACAAGTTTGGTAATCTACTAATATAAAAGCATCATTGACTTTCCAATGGTCAACCACTGACACTCCATTGAAAGAAATTGCACAGAATGGTAATCTCGTACATAATAACAAATTAATTAATAATATTTAAAAACATATAAAAGAAATCTGGCATAACTTGTCAAAATCGACCATTATGAAGTCATTATGAGACCATTCTGAAACTTTGTAATAGCAGACTTGAGGCCCAGGTCAGACACGCTGCTGCCCCACGTAAATGACTGATATTCAGCGTAATCCAGTTTGACTGGAAGACGACCCCAATGTTGGGAATAGGCTAGGCAGATGATGGTAGGATAGTAAACAAAAAAAAAATAGTTTAAAACAGTTTTATTAAATTAGAAAACATGCGGGTAAGTTTGTACTTTTGTAGTAACAACACTTACAAATACATAAAATCAGTACTTAGTGTACATATGAATAGTTAATTATTTAAAAAAATCTTATTACATGAATTTCGAACCGCTTTCAAGAGAGTACTAGAAAAGTATATTTGAAAGCATACTTAGGATAGAAACAATCTAAAGATCAATGCTATTATAAAAAAAAAACATCGAAATTATTGTTCGAAACATTGCAGAATCATATTCATAACACACAATTTATATTTTTGCAAATAACATTAACATATCCATGGACTAAGTACATTGGACAAAAAATATTAAAAAAAAAAAACATTCTAATTTTTAGATACTTGTACCATAATCAGCCTTAAAAACTAGGAACGTTAAAATTGGTTCAAAACCATTATTAAAAAAATTAATGCTATGTGAAAATCAAACTTAGTACAAAAGGCATAAGGTTTACACGAGACTATAGGTAATTCAACAGTTCATAACCAAAATCAATATATTTCTTAAATTTCATAAAGTTGTAGTCACAGAATCAAAATCTTATAAGCTAAGGAATTGTTAGCATTGCCTTGATCCACCACATTCAAAAATGTTGCATGAATAAGCAGATAAAATGGTATCTTAAATCTAAACATAAAAGGGGGGGATTCACTAGACGAACTTGTTTGCAAGTCATATTGTACCAAGAGTATTACCTAGCAGAGTTGCAAGGTCATGGCACACAGAGTCTAGATGGGCTTGTCTGTGACACAGACAAGTCCATCTAGACTCTGTGTGCCATCTAGTGAGTTCCGACTTGACTAAAAGCTGTAGGTATGACTGACACTGACTAAATTTGGTAGAAAACAGATCTTCGCTAGGTGCCCTAGCTTTTGAGATTAAAATGGAACAAGCTGGGGTAGGCGCTCTCCACCCTCACCCTTATAACTTTTGAACCAGTGACCGGCTAATTCTGATATTTGGCGAATAATTAAGAGTAATTAGCGACAAATTTTTCAAAGTTATCAAAATTTAATTTTGCTTTATCTTGAAATTAATAAATTGAATAACATAAGTAGGTAATGTTTCTAAAATTTAAATGTAAATTCATAATAATTAATGCGGGCTATTTTTATTTGATTTCAATTATTGTATTGATTGGCTTCATGGCCTGAAATAAATGAATTTTAATTTAATTAAAATCCCTGATAGTGGCCATGCCAGTGTCAGTCACACAAGGCTGTACTGTACACGCACGCCTATAACTGGTACAAAAGTAAGCAAGCAGCTTGCATGACACAGTGATGTACCAAATTCTGATTGGTGTATGTAAAGGTGGGTCTACGCTAGACGAAATCCGTGTAGTGTGGACCGACTTAAGAGCCTCGAACGAGCGCGCTTCGAGCGTTTGGCTCGTGCTCGACTGTGCTCCGTCTATTGTCGGTTTTTAGACGAACACAAAGGGATTTGCATGCGTTCGAAGAGTGATTGTTGTAGGCTCGTTGTAAGTCCACATTTGACACTGCGAGTAGAGCGGCTCGGCTTGCGCTCAGCTCGTGTTCGGCTCGTCTAGCATAGACCCACCTTAATGCAAGCTACTCGCATAATTTTGTGCAAGTTACAGATATGCGTATTACGACCTATAGTTAAGTCGGTACTACATTCAATTCGAGTAAAAAAACATACAAAATAATCGTTTTATTTAATGCCTAGTAAAATCCTGGACACAGTCGTAATGGATTACTAATTAGTCGTATCATAATTCTACCATAACAGTAAAAAATTAAGCATAATTTTAAAACCGTGGACACATCATAAAAGAAGAATTAGCTATTCAGCAGTCTTAACTGAAAGTCATACCTAATAAAATAATCAGTAAAAAAAATATACATAATATGGGTACTGTTCATATCGTCACACAATTAGGTCGAGTTTTTGATCCATTGTTAACCAATATCTAGTTAAAAATTGTGTTTAAATGCGTTTTTCGATCAATGATTAGCTTCACTAACGGTCAAATAAATAACTAATAGTTCATAGCTAACAAATTTAATCGAAAAACGCATTTTAATGGAGACATTTTTCCACAATTTTGACCACTGGTTGCATTACCTTTGGATAAAAAATCGCTTAAAAACCGAGATAGAATTGAATGGATAGTTCACACCAAAAAGCCATCAAGCTGCCGAATATAAGTTACGTATTTTTGAAGTGAAACTCTTTACGCACGCTTGACTTTGGGAGTAAGCTGGCGAACGCGTAACGTAAGCGTTACGAAAAGTATGATCGGGCGAGGCGAACGGGAGTTGAGTGGGGGATATAAGCAAGAGACAGCAGTGCGCGCGCACATTTTCTTCCCTTCTTCCTCTCATAGCCAAATACGTTCCGTATATCTAAGCACACTGCAGGCAAGATATTGCTTCTTGAAAATTAATACATGTATATGTAAATACATGTATATATTGTACACACACACATATATATATATATACATACAGATGTAGCGAAAGAAGTTTCACTTCAGTCGTGTGGTCATAAGCACTCTTTTCTTTTTTGTTTATGATTTTCAGTCATACAGAACCGGGGGGCTACTCTCTAAGCCCGAAGTCCGTAGTTTCGGCTTTAGCTGCGGGCGTTTTCTACTCCGTATCACCTACGGACTTACGATTAGTCCCGAACCCGAACTGAGAATGAATGACAACACGATTTCACAGTAACTGACATCGTGTTGTCATCCATTCTTAGTGGTTAGGTGATACGGAGTAGAATACGCCCGCAACTAAGCCCGAAACTACGGACTTTGGGCTAAGAGAGTAGCCCCACTGACGACTCGACATTAGTATAGGCCTACAGTAGTACGATTCTGTGAACATCTTACCATGTAAGCTTAGGTGAAGAAGTGAAGTGAGCTGTCAATACATATAAACAAGATGGAATGACGGTTCACTTCATGCCCACTCCTGCTACTCTTACACGGTGAGATGTTGACAGAATGGACCGGCAGATGGTGATCCTCAAATTGTGTTTATTTCACCACCACTATTTCAAAAGACATGCGGTCTGCATGTCTTTAAAATAGTGGTAGTCTACCCAAAATTGACAAATTTTGCCAATCAAACTTGAACCTAATGCTTCAGTGATAAAGATGAAATTTGACAGATTGTTGTATGATTAATTAATGATTCTACTAGTGGCCTTTTTAGACCCTCTGTGTCTCACTTGTGAGAACATTATAGACTGATTATGCTGTATGCCTGTCAATCTGGCAAGTACACCCAAGGGTGTATTTGTCAAAATATTGGCGTCATTTGTGCAATACAAAATAAACCTTATGCTTTTCGAAATAAGCTTCATTTTGTGTTACACACAAGTTTCGCGAAAAATTTGTCAATTAATATTTACCCCAAATGAAGTGCCAGTATAATATCCAGCCGGTCGATTCTATAAATATATCAAAGTGAAGTGAACACGAAGTGAGCCGTCAATCCATCTTGATTACATGGATTGACTGCTAACTTTGTGATCAATTCACCGGAACCTTCACTTTGACAGACATGTTTACAGAATCGTTGCAACTAAATTACAAATATTTGGTGTGAGCCATCCAGGTAATCAAAAATGTAAAATAATAAATTTTATAGTCCAATTAGTAAACATGATTATTCCTATAGATTATTGTTTATCAGTCAAAATCTTAAAATTATGATGTACATTTGTATTACTACTTTTCTTTAAATTTATATCAGTCAGTCATTTACTCAGGCTACTTGTAAATCAATTTCGTCCACATTCACGATAACCAAGATCCACGCGGCTGAAGTTGCGGGAAAAATCTAGCAATTAAAGAATTTATGAAAAAATACGAACCAGCTAGTAACTTTAAGTTTATATTTCCAGCTTAGATACTGAAATAGTTGAAGTACCTACTTTAATCATTAAACACTTTGTGTGTTCAATTATTAAAAAAGTGTCATTAGATTGATATCATTAATGTCATTCGATTGATACCCACGACAACTGCCGAGTTTCGTTAAAATCATACCTTAGGCCAGCCGTACACCTTAAGGTAGATGCCAATTCTTAGGAAATCTGGAAGACAGAATCCCATACAAAATGTTCGTGTTCAATTATTAAAAAAGTGTCATTAGATTGATATCATTAATGTCATTCGATTGATACCCACGACAACTGCCGAGTTTCGTTAAAATCATACCTTAGGCCAGCCGTACACCTTAAGGTACATGCCAATTCTTAGGAAATCTGGAAGACAGAATCCCATACAAAATGTTCGTGTTCAATTATTAAAAAAGTGTCATTAGATTGATATCATTAATGTCATTCGATTGATACCCACGACAACTGCCGAGTTTCGTTAAAATCATACCTTAGGCCAGCCGTACACCTTAAGGTACATGCCAATTCTTAGGAAATCTGGAAGACAGAATCCCATACAAAATGTTCCAATCGCACACATGACAGCTAGCTATGACTGGACTATCCTTTACAATATTATAAATGCGAAAGTAACTCCGTCTGTCTGTCTGTCGCGCTTTCACGCCAAAACTACAGAACCGATTTAAATGAAATTTGGTACAGAGATAGTCTAGAGCCTGAGAAAGGACATAGGCTATTTTTATCCCGGGAGTATGTTCCCTAGAGACTACGCGCGCGAAGCCGCTGGCAGAAGCTAGTAGAAAATAAGAATGGGACCCCTTACATGTGTGAGGCGGTAGATGCAATTTCAATTTGGACCTGCTAAGAATAGAATTGGAGCAGACGGTACCATAAGTTGTGTGTGGCAGGCCTAAAGATAAACCATGATGTTAAATGTGATTAAAAATAGCATTTAGTCAAAATAATAAATTGTTCAAGAATCATGATTGTTGAGCACAAAATTAGTCATGTCATGATGTATTATGCTTATGTAAAAATAAATCTTATAAAAATAATTGTGATATGTAGAAAATATTGTCATAAAACCATTGAAATATAAAAAACCCAAGATACACACTCAGGATCTCAAAAACGTCCGCAAAAAACAAGCGCACTATGCATAATTGTGCGCTAGTTTCAAAGTCTCGCATCGCTCGCCATACTGCACTGCTTTGTAAAAACAACTTTAAGCGATCCGCGTAAGGTTGAATTTGCAAAATAAAAATGCGCATCACTCGCCATAATGCACTGCTTTGTAAAAACAACTTTAAGCGATCCGCGTAAGGTTGAATTTGCAAAATAAAAATGCGCATCACTCGCCATAATGCACTGCTTTGTAAAAACAACTTTAAACGATCCGCGTAAGGTAGTTTGCGAAAAAAAATGTTTATAGTATAATTACACACAACTCACACATGACAGTTGATACATGTCAGTTTTTGACGACAGTTTCGAGTGTAGCATTTGTTCCAGACTGTGTATCTTGGGTTCTTTATATATCAATGCATAAAACATTAGAAAAACAGTAGAAATGAAGATCAGTTTTATAAGTAGTCAGGAAGATGATTCGACTTTTCATATAAATTTGCAGTAATTTAAAACTTCAAAACTATTTCAATTTGCCATAAAGATGGTTGAAACTATCTAAATAACTTAACACAAAACCTTGCCGTTTTACAACATGCCAAACGAAATTCACCCTTAAGCTGATAATAGCAGTTAAATTTCCCAAACTGCAATTGTAGACAAAATTAATTGCTGTAAGAAAATTAATGCAGATAAAATTGTTACATAATTTTCGCATAATTTGTGATTGTTTCAAAAGAAATAGAAAGGCATTATTTAGCTTGAGCATCAACTCAATCACTTAAAAAATGACTTGCCAGTAGTACCTACAAATCATACACGATGGTTTTAATTTACATTCGTCAAAAAAAAAATTGTCAAGTAAAAATCTTAGCCTATTTTTTGTCTTCATTAAAATGTAAAAAATCAGTTTAAAATAATAAGAGATTATTTTAAAGTAAGATGTAGTGAAATAGTTATTATGTAGGTAGACTGTAAAAATTTTATGATAATATTGTGTTATACATCTTATAAAAACCATATCAGTTATCATTAGTTCTTAAATATTAACAAATAAATTGTCTTTCATGAGATCATCAGTTACAAAATTGGTTAAACATGATAAGTTTCAAGTTCAGAAATTGTAGATGGTATTTACAAAATATATTTCGGCCATCTAGATAACAGGCAGTTAAAAATAATTAAGTAATATTCTGCAAATCGAGGAGGTCATGCATTTTTGTCAACTATAAATCATATTGGAGTCACACAATCAGCCATTGGTCAGTAATTCCATGTTGAGTTTTCTCTTGGCGTATTTTCGCATATATTCGCCTTACTTGCTTGTTAAAATGTACTTTATTTCAATGATTTTAATGTATATTTTCTATTATTCAATTACCGCAAATATACGCCAAGTGAAATACCACCTTTATGGCTGTAATACACATGCTTGTAACTTTCACAGTATGCTAGTAGCTTGCATGTAACATCAACCAATCAAAAGTTGTTAGTTATGGTACAATGGCATGCAAGGTACTTGCACATGTTTGTGCGAGTTACAGGCATGTGTATTTAGGGCTTTAGAGCAGTAAAATTCGTTCCAATACAATACGGTATGAGATGACATAACAAGCCTAGAAGCCATTAGAAATTACGAGTCTATAAGGTGAGAGAGAGAAAATATGAACAGGCATGCTCTCTCGCTCTCTTTGTCAAATTACCGCCATCATCTCGACTCATTTGTGTTACCTGACCCCTTACACACACAATTACATACTATAAGGCAAACTAACACAAAAAATGCTGTCAAACTTCAAGTCAATGTTTGCTGTTGTTATTTCAATCAGTCTAAGCTAAGCAATAGCAATTAGTCAGGAACTGTTTGTGTTCATTAGATTTTTTTTTTAGAAATCAGTTTTAGAGGACTTATGGAGGAGGTTAAATTGGTTTGGTAAACTTGGAATATGACAACTATCTATCATTATGGCATAGGACACTGCCTTTTATAAGGGTCAAACTAAATTAGCTTGCAATACTTTGCAGTGATGTGTAACGATAAAACATGAGTTACTATATTAAAAGAATTTTAACTAACATATTTTATTTATTTAATTAAGAAGCACTTATAGATTTTAAAATTACACATTACCTACATTTCAAGCAAATTCAAGCAAAAATGTAACCAGCTTGAAAGTTGTTTAATAATGGGAAATGAATAACACAATTTTCGTAAATGAATGATGCATAAATAATAATTAATTGTGACAAAAGTGGCTACAGTATCAGCAGTCATTGAGCCTGTCTGCTTTAGTTATTTAAAATTAAGTTTGAATTTATTTTCTATATCCTAATAGGATCACATCTGCAAAGTTTTACTGGATAATGTAGTTTGACCCTGTACATCAATTTCAAATATATTTAAAAATGAATTTGTAATTAAAATCGTCTCCTACCGTTGCTCTTAATCCTTGTGTTTTTCAGTGTGATGGTTGTGGACTGCAGCGGACGGCCATTATTGCTGCTCCGAAGTACCGGGCAGTATGTGCTGGAAAAAGAAATACTTTGTTTAAATTTCAGCATTTTTAGGACAGTTCAATTCATTTTACAGAGTCCTGTGTATGGTAGCAGCTTCAATGTAAGTTATCTCATCTCTAAATAGTATGCTCCTGACTGACTACTACTTATGCTATACACATTGAATTGAACAAGAATCTATGAGAGTATATAAAATACTTACATTGTATGAGCATTATCCCCAGAAGCCCCACACGTTGAGCAGACATGAGACCTCAATATGGGACATGTCACAATATTCTGGCTGCCAACATTCTCCCTCACAGAATGATTCATGTACACCAATGGAGTCTCCCCATTTTTACGGCAGAAAGTGCACATCTTTGCTGCCCTTGTTTCTTGATGTTTGGACGAACTAGGCCCATAGTTTGGCCGACTAGGGACCCTGAACGGCGATGTTGGCATACGGGGAGGAGGAACTGTCACAGAATTCGGCGAAGCAGGCAGTGTCGTTGAAAATTTCGGCGAAACCGGCTTATAGCTTGAAACAGGAGATGATGGAACCGGTGTCTTTAATTCAAATCCTCGTTTGTCAGTCGGGAACAGTTCATAAAAAATATTCTGCGTGTAATTCTTCTGTTCAACGCGGATTCTGGGCGGAGTTGGTGGGAATAAATGGTGTTCAGTATCTGGTTGCCATATTGTGTTTGGGAATTCAATGTCTTGGTCAAAAGGTTTGGAAGTTGGCTCCAATACTGGTGCAACACAATCTGGATTGTCAAATATTTTCCGTCCAATGATTGGACGTTGGCGTCTGACAATGAAAGGAGTATCATCCACATGTCTGTGGGTGTCTGACCGCTGTGACATGTCTGGGAATGAGTCTGGAGACATGGAGTCGGCTGAGCTTGATGACCGGTTGACTGATGTAGACTGCCTGAACGGGGAGCATAGGTTCGGGTTGGGCAACGTGTTTGGAGTCCGGAAGACATCTGGAATTCAAACATTTTGGACATTAGTAGTGGACAATAACATCATTACCTACTTGAGCCTATGATGACTCTAGAGCGATCTACTACACCTATTTATTCCATAACAGATTACCTAGTGAGTATATTTTAGTGACACTAGAGATTTACAATCACATCTGATATCAACCAGAACATCTTTGCTAACTCATAGTTAGCTCTTGCGGTAATGCAAGCAATTCATTTGTTTGTATTTATTATCAATTTTTTTTTGCATGTTTGTTTTGGTTTCCTGATAACACAGATCTTCGTATACAGAAGAAAAGCAAAAGTCGATCTATGGTTATAGTGAAATGATATCGAACCATGCTTACAAAGCTTTTTACACTATTTTGACAAATAATCATAAATGTTACTACTGACAAAAGTTTTATGCTTACCATTTTCAGTATTACGTGGGAACAACCGGTTTATTTCATTCATGTAATCATACGTTCCTTTCGTAGGATACATTTTTGGATCTGAAATCACCAAAACAATATTAAACGAATAAAAAACACTATTTACATTATTGCGTAAAGAAAAAAAATCTAATCATCCATTTTGAAAGTTTGACGGAAGTGACATAAAAGTTAGAAAAAGTTCGATCTAGGTTCTTTTTAATTTCTGTACTAGAAACCCATTAAAATCTGCTTAAAATTAAGACTAAAATTTCTACACAATTAAACAAGTAATCGGTATTTAGTAACATCTTCGTATTGAAGATAGAAACAACAGTTACTACATATGTACACGTAATTTACGCAAACAAAAGAAACTTCCTGTAGGTACATATTTTAGACATAGGTCTGGTTTTTATTTCCCTACTAATAAAGAGTTTACCTATAAAATAAGGGTAATAATAAATAATGAAAACACAATAATACATTGCATTTAGGTATAATGATTAGTTTTTAGTTTTCTAAAATAAACACTTGACTGTCACGCCTTGTTCAAAATCTATCAAGATTCATATTGGAAACTTTAAAAACTACGGTGCTCAGTTCAATTTCAACAATAACTGCATAAAACTCAATGAAACATGGGCTGAAACTAGAAGATTTTACCACCTCGTGTACTGCGTTAAAAAGGAAGATAACAAAGTTCAGAATCTCAACCTGCATAAATTTTAGATCACGCAGACAAACTACTCGGTAATATGAATGAAAAACGAAACTTACCGATGATAGAGCACATCAGATAAACAGACACGTCTTCACTTCACAAGGTTCGTCAGCGAAATGAAAGAAAATCAAAACAAAATTTTTGGCCTTTCGGCATTGCACAAAGCATGCCGACAACCACGCATGTTCAGTGGTTAGATGTAATATTTGTAGCGGGTTTGATTTCTGGTCATACATGAGGGGTATCGTTTATGTTTTAAAAATGAGAGTATTTTTAGCATTCCATTAGTTATGAAATGTATATAAAACTACAATTTAAACTAAAAATCAAGAATTACTTTAGCGTATCTTAAACGTTGAAAAAGTAAACAAAACCCTTTCAATCTTCTCAAGTTGTAATTTTACCCCCAAGTTATGAATATTCCAGCTATATTGAGTTCACAAATCAACGAAAACACGATGGTCAAAGGCAATCTTAAAAAAAAAGATTCCGACGAAATGAGAACGTCCTCCTTTTTGAAGTCGGTTTAAAAGTGAAGCTACATTTTGTCAAAAGAAAAGCCGCGCCTGTGTGCGGCGTGTGCGGCTTTAGATCAAAGACGTGCCGCCGAGTAGCTCAGTTGACTCTGTTCGATACTAGATGGTATTGTTTTAAATAAAACGTTTTGAAGTACCTACCTACTTGAATATATAATTCAATATTTGGATTAGTGTTTTGTGTGTTATTTAATAAAATACCTAATGCATATTCTAAAGGATTAATGTCATAAAATATATATAATAGGTCACCGGAAAATTACAAACTTCGTATGATTGTAAAATATCGCGTGAAAATGTAAAATATTTTTGCGTACTACGACTACGACGCAGATATATTGAATTTCTATAGAATTTGGATAGGATTTATTTAGTACAAAACGCGCACAAGTGCAGTTGTATCTACTCGATAGTAGATGGCGTTGTTTTAAATCAACTGATCTTTGATCGATATTTTTTTTGGTTTATAAAAATGTTTTACGCTTAATATAATCTAGGTTTTTGTGGAAAGTATTGTCTAGTTTTCATTTAAATATAAATAGTATATATTTATTTATTTGGCTCACCAACAATTGAATAAACTCATACAATTATGGGTTACATACAATCAAATTCGGGTCTAGTGTATCAATCTCTTACAGGTAAGCACATTATGCATTAATACTGGTTAAATTGAAGTTGTATATATGCTACTTACAATTAGAGGGTAATTAAATACACAAATTGCAATCATTGCTTATAAACAGCAGTACAGATTAAAAACTGTAGTTTCACATGTACGCAACAGAGGGCGTTAACTGTGGTATTGAGCAAGTAGGTAGCTACATAATATTATGCGACCATGATTAGTACGGGTAGAACTTGGAATTTTGGCTACGGTAACTTAGCATTTTTTGGGCAAGAAATTCCCCTTCTAACCGTGAGAAAATAGTGATCTTTCCCAACTTATAATATTACAGCTTGACTCTAGCAAAAATATTATACTAGAGTCTAGCATAACACTATAGTGTAAATGACTCACACTTACAACTATATGTATCCTTACATAGTGTAGCGGCATCAATGCCGCCACAAAAAAAAACCAACGAAGCAAATCTACATCGCAACAAAAACAACCGCGACGCCATCTATCCAACTAGCAGCGAACTACTACGTTAAAATCCTGCATCGCGCAAGCATAAAACAAAGTCGCTTTTTCCGATTTTACGCTTATATCTTACTAGCTTCTGCCAGTGGCTTCGCTCGCGTGGTCCCTAGGGAACATACTCCCGGGACAAAAAGTAGCCTATGTCCTTTCTCAGGCTCTAGACTATTTGTGTACCAAATTTCATTTAAATCGGTTCAGTAGTTTTGGCGTGAAAGCGCGACAGACAGACAGACAGAGTTACTTTCGCATTTATAATACTAGCTTCTGCCAGCGGCTTCGCCCGCGTGATCCCCAGGGAACATATTCCCGGGATGAAAAGTAGTCTTTGCTGCTTGACCGAAAACTACTCAACCGATTTAAATGAAATTTGGTCTACAGTTAGTCTAGAGCCTGAGAAAGGACATGGGCTACTTTTTGTCCCGGGAGTATGTTCCCTAGGGACCACGCGGGCGAAGCCGCTGGCAGAAGTTAGTAATATAATACGTTTAAATAAAAAAATATTTTAGGAACGTAACACTTTTTTACGCTCTAAAACCTAACTTCGGAGGGGCAAACTACGCTGACGCGAACTGTACAGTGCTGTTTTAGGCTGCGGTTCCACCAGAGATGTGCCAGGATGCGTAGCGAGGAATGTGTTTGTTAGAACCAATAGAACTACTTGCGATGAGCGAGGCTAGGAAAATGAATGTACAGTTCCTGGAAGTTCCCGAAATCTATGTCTTTTCATTCAGTCCTTCCAAAGGTTCATCATCATCATATCAGCCGAAAGATGTCCACTGCTGGGCATAGGCCTCCCCGCGCGCGTCGCCACAACGACCGGTCCTGTGCGTCTTGCATCCATCGGCTACCCGCGACCTTGACCAGGTCGTCGGTCCACCTTCCAAAGGTTGTTTGTAAGAAATAGGCCTGTGCTGGAGCGCTCATTGTTTGACACCGTTTTTCGCGTGTTTCTTGTATGTATGTTTGTTTGTAAATTTCTTTAATACCTCGTATCTTTCAAACGGCTGGATGGATTTCGACTATTAAGGTGTCGTTAGATTTGACTCCAAAACCCAAGTGTTCATAGACAGGTGTTTAAAAAAAGAACAAAATGGCGCATTTTTGGCGCTAAATTGTAAGTCGTTTATTTATTTTTTAACCAAATCTAACAAGCAGGGTATCAAAATGAAGGAAATTAATAGGAGATTACAAATTATTGTTTCGGTTATTTTAGTACCTAGGTACCTACATCCTTATCCTTCATCCGCAAAAGTAGCTCTGTCTGTCTGTCTTTCTATCTGTCTTTGTCTGTCGCGATTTCACGCCAAAACTACTGAACCAATTTGAATGAAATTTGGTACAGATAGTCTAGAGCCTGAGAAAGGACATAGGCTACGTTTTATCCCGGGAGTATGTTCCCTAGGGTACACGCGGGCGAAGCCGCTGGCAAAAGCTAGTTGTTTATAAGTTGAATTTTTGCAGTCGCGATTATTGATTTTTTTAATCTTTGCCCTTGTAAATGTCTTTCTGAGCGTAATATCTATATTGACTACAACTACTGCAGCTAAATAATAATAATAATGCGGCTGCTGAGAACCTCAAGCGGCGGAAATATAATAACCTTATTGGCAATTATATTTTTGAGCCGTTTGGGGTTGAAACTCTTGGACTGTGGGGTCCGAGTGCTCATGCCTTATTTAAAGATCTTTCTAAACGCTTAGTTGACACTTCGCGTGACCCAAGGGCTGGCTTTTACCTCGGACAGAGGATAAGCATTACCATACAACGTGGCAATGCCGCCAGTCTTTTGGGCTCACTTCCGGTGGACAGCGATGCGGACGAATTTTTTGACGCCTTATCTTAGTTAGGATATTTTATTTTAGGTGTATATATTTAGTACTTTAATGCTGTACCTAGTTAATAATAACTGCCGCATCGTCGATCTTCGAGGTTAAGCGACGATTGACGAGGTCAGTCCTATGATAGGTGACCATCCATTGCCTCGGAAAGCACGTTAAGCTTTTGGTCCAGGTTTTCAATTGAAGATCTTTGACAGTCGTTAGGTACGGGCAGTCAGAAGCCAGAAAAACTGACAGCAGTCTTGTCAAGGGTTATCGTCTTACTCTACGTCTGTCTGTCTGTCGCGCTTTTACGCCAGAACTACTTAACCGATTTAAATGAAATTTGGTACAGAGATAGTTTAGACCCTGAGAAAGGACATAGGCTTTATAACCCGGGAGTATGTTCCCTAGGAACAACGCGGGCGAAGCCGCTGACAGAAGCTAGTTTCAAATAAACCATTTACATGCACTTTTGAATTGTCAAAGAAATCGACATGTTTACAGCCGGTCTATTGTGTCGACGTCTCACCGCATACACTTACGCGAAGTGAACGACAAGTGAGCTGTCGATTCGCCTAAGTTTTCACTTCGACATGTTTACAGAATCGCACTGCTGTCATTCCATATTGATTACTTGGACTGACAGCTCACTTCGTGATCACTTCACCCAAGCCTTCATTTCAACAGGTTTTAAGAGAAAATGCTGGCGGCGAGACTTTGTATGTAAGAAGTCATAATTCGAGGTTTGGCTCTCGACTGTTTTCTCCTCCAATAGTGGACCGATATAAGAGATATTTCACAAACTGATTACACGCCGCTAAAAATTATGTCACGCTGTGGTATAATTTTTAGTACGTTCTGACGTCACGTGCCCCCACTCCCGAGTTTTGATGCGTTTTATCTTTGTCAATATTCATTGATTTACAAAAACAATAAATACGTGTCCGTTATTTCTCAATACTCTAACTGACGGACTAAATATCTAGATTTGCAATTAATTGATGGTGGAAACTAGCCTATTCTACTAATTTTTAAACAATGTTCGCATTTAAATGTCAATCTTTTATATATCAATGTGTCAATCGCAAACTGTCAAAACAGCCATAACTTTCACACATTTTCCCACATCCTTTTCCAGGGAAAACCGGTGTGATCTCATTTGTAACATATGTAGCGGCATCAATGCCGCCAAGAAAAACTGGCCAAGTGCGAGTCGGACTCACGTGCAAAGGGTTCCGAACGAATTTAGTTTGTTTAACATGTTATTTTAACACTACAGACTTCTAATAGGTTTTGCTGTAATCTTTAGGTAAAGATCTATTATTTCCATTTTTTTCAAAACTTTAGGCTCAGTAGTTTCGGAGATAAGGGGGGGAATGGTCATTTTTTGTCTAATTTCTTGAATAATTTCAAAACCATTTATTTTAAAATTATGAAAAAAATGTAATTAAAACCCTCACAGTAAGCCCTTTTATTTGATATATCACACGATATTGTTCAAATTTTTTTTTTTTTTCTAGTTTGACCCCCCAAAAGTGACACCCATGCTAAAAATTTTGTGATTTACGTAACGCGTCCGTGTTTGGGTCATAGAAGTCCATATGTGTACCAAATTTCAACAGAATCGGTCTCGTGTATCCAGAGAAAACTGGCTGTGACAGACATACTGACAGACAGACACCCGAGTGATCCTATAAGGCCATCTATCCAACTAGCAGCGAACTACTACGTCGAAAACCTGCATCGCGCAAGCAGAGTTTACCGTGCGATATGAACATTTACATCAGCCCGAATATTAATTATCGAGCAGTAGCCCACACCAGACACAACAACGGTCTAGTCGGAGGATCCTCCCTTTTCAATGGAGGTGTGACTTTACTCTCTGTTCCACATACCTCCAAACATATGTTCGTTGTGTTCTTGTATTATTATTGATCGCCGAATCACCTATTAATATATAACGTGTAAGTAAATAAATGCATTATAACATCCTATCCAGGAGTCATTGTACCCAACATTAGGGACAACTTTTACTACGGGACCAACCCCGAAATTACGAAAAAAAAGTCAGCTGTTCAGTAAATTTTGTCGAGTTATGTGCACACATATGAGAACGGGGCAGTCGATTTTTTTTTCGCGATTTCAGTGTCGGCCCCGTAGTAAAAGAGATATTGCGTTTATTCTGCTACCTACACGTTGTATAGACTGAAGTACTGATGAAGCAATTATGCTTTGAAAACTTCGGCCTTCTCAAGTTCAAGATGGCGGCTATTAAAACAGAGTAAGAACAATATGGCTACGTCTCAATTGCAACATGGCGTCGTAATTACAAAAGCTCGACCACCCACAAACGAAGTGATCCAGATCGGAAAACACCATGCGTTTTATTATTGCTGTTTGTTTTAGGACAAAGATCGTCTGTGCGCAGATGGGTGAAAGGTTTTTACCTATTTTGTTGTATGTAAAAAGTTTTGAAGTGAAACTTCTTTACGCACGCTTGACTTGGGGAGTAAGCTGGCGAACGCGTGACGTAAGCGTTACGAAAAGTGTGATTGGCGAGGGAGTTGAGTGGGGATATAAGCAAGAGACAGCAGTGCGCGCGCACATTTTATTTCTCTCTTCCTCTCATAGCCAGATGGAGCGAAAGAAGTTTCACTTCAGTCGTGTGGTTATAAGCACACTCGTTTTTTTATTGTTAGGTTGTTGATTGATATGATTCCATTGGTTGGTACTACTGGTGGCTATAAATTCCTGTGCTGTGATAACCCATAAAATAATTTTAGTTACCAGTAGCTAACTAAAATGATTTTTACGTAAATTAATTTAGGCTCTTGGCATAGTTAGTATACAGTGCCAAGAACCTAAATTAATTTACGTAGGAAGCCTTTTCTTAACCATGTAAGAAATATGAAATTTAGCCGGTTTCACACGGGTATATAGCAACTACCAAACAGCATTATTTTTACCGATATATTCGAATCCGAATCATTGTCATATTTCAGCGAATTTCCAAGAAACCATAATGAATCACTCCGTCTATTGGTGAAAACCGGTCTATAGTTTTTGGGTTTATCACGTAAGACAGATGGATAGACGCAGAAAGGGAACTTTTTTATAATATTATGTAGAGATAAAAGGAGTGTACCTATCTAAACTATAATATAATATTATAAAGAGGAAATATTTGTTTTTTGCTTGTTACGATTTAACTCAAAAACTGCTGGACCGCAATTTCTAAAATTCTCTACATTATCTGTAAGTAACATACTCTATAATTATCACAAGAAAAAATTTGGAATACTTAAGAAAATTACAGCGCGGAAGAAGTCGCGTGCGAAGTGCTAGTTGTTTCATATTTTAAAAGATTCTTGCCTACTGCCACCTCCGCAAAGACCGTTTAATCTATCAAAGTAACAAATACGTTACGAGATTCAGAGCAAGGTCAGTGGATCACAATTATGGTCTGATTGTGTCCGGTGCCTTCTATAGGCGATGCAAGTTACAGGCGGTGGCGATAGCGGACACTATATAGAATGACCATAATTATTCGTTTATACTTTTATAGTTCCACTACCTGACCCGCGCAACTTCGTCTCCGTCACAATTTTCATTACTGCTCCGCTCCTATTCGTCTTAGCGTGATGAATAGGCTATCTAACACTGAAAGAATTTTTCAAATCGGACCAGTAGTTCCTGAGATTAGCGCGTTCAAGCAAACAAACAAACAAACAAACTCTTCAGCTTTATATATTATTATAGACTAGCTGACCCGCGCAACTACGTTTGCGTCACATTTTTAATTACTGCCCCGCTCCTATTGGTCTTAGCGTGATGATATATAGCCTATAGCCTTCCTCGATAAATGGGCTATCTAACACTGAAAGAATTTTTCAAATCGGACCAGTAGTTCCTGAGATTAGCGCGTTCAAGCAAACAAACAAACTCTTCAGCTTTATATATTAGTACTAGCTTTTGCCCGCGACTTCGTACGCGTATATCCCGTTTTTTTCCCGTTCCCGTAGGAATTTCCGATTCCCGTATAGCCTATAGCCTTCCTCGATAAATGGGCTATCGAACAGTAAAAGAATTTTTCAAATCGGACCAGTAGTTCCTGAGATTAGCGCGTTCAAGCAAACAAACAAACAAATAAACAAACTCTTCAGCTTTATATATTAGTATAGATAGATAATGTAACTGAATGATGGCAACTTAAAAATAGATTGACGAAGGTAAACTAACGCCATACGAAACGAAAAGACTGCGTTTTGACTTTAAATATTAAAAAAGAATATAATGGAAAAAATAATAATCATTATCTGTAAGAAGTACTTGTGAAAGTGTATGGGAATTGATTTTTACGCCGCCGTCACGCATCTTGATTTCGGTGATTTTGAAAACAGTTATAAATTGCCTGTTAGGGCCAGTTGTACTTCATTTAACTCCGAGTTAGTTGCTAACTCGGAGTCATTATGTATGAATTTAACCTCGTGTTACCAATCAACTTTGAGCTAAAAGATAACTGGTTAATTATCTATACTAATATTTTAAGAAGAAAGATTTGTTTGAATTGAATAGGCTCCGAAACTACTGGACCGATTTGAAAAATTCTTTTATCATTGGATAGCTACATTATCAGGAAGTAAAATACAACTATATATTATCTCATTACTCCCACGGGAACGGGAATTACGCGGGTGAAACCGAGTGACGTCCACTAGTTAGAGATAGAGACGGTGCCATTTTATTCGTCTTACAAAGACGTCCTACTTAATATACCCTACATAAACTACCTCTAAGCGTGATAATTTTTATAAAATAATTAATAAGATGGAAGGTACAATAAAAATAAATAATGAATTAGAATTATGAAACAACTTGTTAATAATGTTTACGTATCAAAACAATGTCGCCGTTACATTCCGTGCCGTCCTTGGAACACAAGGCTCCGATTGCTCTTGCTCCTGGATGTTTTAAACTACGTCATGCGTCATAATGAATAATATATATTTTTTTAATAATTCAATGGTTCATAAATATAATTTTCTATTTAATGAATGTGTAGTAGTCATCGGCTAGATGAAGTGGGCTACCGTTGTAAGTCGATTTAAATAGTTTAATTGAAGTAAATGCTTTCGAAAGCGTGACGGCTGATAGGACAGAATGGAAGAAAAAAACGTGTTGCGCCGACCCCAAGTAACATGGGATAAGGGCAGGAAAATGATGAATTGAAGTAATGCTTTGATTTAGTTTTAGTACCAACGAAACTAGGCTGGGCCAAAGTTCAAAAAAAAATTAAGAGTTTTAAACGCTGTACGCTTATAACTTGCGCCACATCGATAATACAATGATCGTTTTGTTTATTGTTTTTATATACATTTGACGAGATTGACGTAAGAAGATGTAGGTATCTGCTTATTATCGAGAAGAAAGCAAGGTCGTGTCTGTTAGGATTTGGTGGTTCTATGGTCCTCTGTTCTATTATGAGACTCTATGGTTTGTTATGTAATATGTAGTAGCCTACTATTATTTCATTGTTTATGAATGTGTGGGCCGATATGAGGAGATGCAAATGGAATACTTCGGTATTCTTTAAAAGCAGTTAGTTTTCGGTATGGAAAACGGAACCCTTATCACTCGGTTGTCCGACTGTCTGTCTGTCTGTCCGTCTGTCACAGCCGATATTTTCCAAATTTACTGGACCAATTCAGTTGAAATTTGGTAAACATATAATCTGTGACCCAAACACGGACGTGTTACGAAAATAAATACATTTTGAACACTTTTTCGGAGGCAAATAAGAAAATTAAAAAAATAAGTATTTCCAGCTGTGTGTGTGCGTGTGACATATTAAATGAAAGGACTTATCGTAAGGATCTTAAGACTTCAAAAAACGTTTCCTCTCTCTAGGAATTTCTGCTGAGTTCACAAACATACAAACTCACATACACAAAGAGCCAGGGTCCGGGTTCTACGAATACGCCCGCAACTAAGCTCGAAACTACGGACTACGGGCTTAGAGAGTAGCCCCCCAGACCCGGAACAACTATCTGCAGGCCATACAAATATTTGTTCCGTGCGGGAATCGAACCCGCGCCACGCAGTGCAGCAGTCTATCGCTCAACCACTCCGCCAACCGTGTCGGTAAACTATTTTTTTCATAATTTACTACTACTACTACTACTATTTACAATTTTTTTTTAATTCTGTATGTCATTGGTTTGTTAGTCTGTAAGCTTTCTTTAAAACAAAATCTATACATATAATAAAATCGTAGACTAACCGTGTCTGTACATTGAATATTTTTGCATGAAAATTACACAGAAAACTCAGGAAAAAGCTATAAAATACAAAAATGCAATTTTTGTTTTTGTCTGTTTGTCTGTTTGTATGTGCGTTTGTGGGAGCATCACGCTTAAACCACAGATTCGATTGCAAATATTACCAAAATTTGCATGAAAGCATGATTGTTACACCAAAACACATTGATTGAGTTATTTGTGAAACTTTTAATACGTAGACGTAGCAAAATAAAAGTAAACATTTTAATACCTTATCGTTATTTAGCGTTACATGCGGGCTTCTTATTTAACGTCTTCCACTGCCAAATATTTTGTCAGTTTACATGGTCGATAGATGGCGTTGCACTGATGACGCGTTTTTCTGAATTGCGGTGTTAAGATTTTCCGCTGGAGAATGACCTCACACAATTTCTAATCACAGTCGTGTTTCGAAGAAATTTCGGTTTGGTCTCTGAAAGGTCTTAAACTGTTATGGACCATAATTGGTTAAATCTCTGGTGCTGGTTTCGTTTAAAGTGCATTTATCGTAGAATCTTAAACTGATTTAGTTTTGCGAAGTTCTGGACGGTTCGACTTGCGGATCAGGCCTGTAGGGTCCCGTACCAAAGGTGCTGTGCTGACGGGACCCTACTGCTAGGCTTCCGCGATTGATTCCGTTTAGAGCGAAGTAACGAACGGTTCGATTTGCGAAACAAGGCTAATAATAATATAAATAAAAATCTTATATTTCAGACAGAGTCCATTTTTTGGTTAGTAGTTAGGTTTAGGTTTAGTATAGGTTAGTAGTTTGGTTTTTTATAATAAGGTATCGTACCAAAGGTGGTCACGGTGACGGGAGCGATCGATTTTGGGTGGCTACTCTCTAAGTCCGAAGTCCGTAGTTTCGGGCTTAGTTGCGGACGTATTCTACTCCGTATCACCTACAGACTTACGATTAGTCCCGAACCCGAACTAAGAATGAATGACAACACGATTTCACAGTAACTGTCAAATCGTGTTATCATTAGTTCTCATTGGTTAGATGGTAGGGAGTGGTTTTTTTTTTTTTACAATAGATAGGCATACGTTTGACCACTATCTCACCTGATGGTAAGCGATGATACGGTCGAAGATGGAGCAAGTTTGCCTAGAAGCAACCTATTCACTTTTGTCTTAAAGACTCCCAGGTTGCCCGCAACTAAGTTTTTAATTCGTGCTAAGTATCAAACGGTTCGATTTGCGAGCCAAGGCAAATTATAGGGTTCCGTGCCAAAGTTGCTAAAGGGACCCTATTATTTAAGCCTTCGCGTATGATTTTGATTTGTGCGAACCCAGTCGATTTTTAGGGTTCCGTACCAAGTTTGCTAACGGAACCCTTTTTTTTTAATAAGCCACCACTGTCCGTCTTCCTTCAGTTAATGCGTTTTATTTCTGTCTCACTAATATAAAAAATGTCTTCTAGAAAAAGGTCGAATCTTCCACAATATAGCAAAATTCTTAATCTTCTTAATATATTTAAAACAAAGTCGGTTTTGTTCGAACACTTTTCTAACTCGAGAACGGCTCGACCGATTTTCATAGTTTTTGTGTTTTTGAATTAGTCTTCGTCCGGAATAGCATAATAAGAATTAAAATACAAAAAAAAGAGTAGGTAGGTAGGGTAGGTAGGTAGGATAGGTAGGTAGGGTAGGTAGGGTAAGTAGGGTAAGTAGGGTAGGTAGGGTAGGTAGGTAGGGTAGGTAGGTAGGGTAGGTAAGGTAGGGTAGCTATGGTAGGTAGGATAGGTAAGTAGGTAGAGTAGGTAGGTAGGTTAGGGTCGGTAGGTAGAATAGCCAGTTGACGGGAGCGAAGCCGCGCGGGTCAGCTAGTAAATAATAATAATAATTTTAAAGTACTCCGTTCTGAAGTCATTACATAAAACAGGGGGTCTAAAAACGCCACTGTGGCATTCATTAATAAGTGTTCCGCACAACAGGCAGTTACGCCCGACACTCTGGTCCTATAACACAAGCAGCGTGCGGACGTATCTATTGGTTGTGAGCGAACTTACTGAATATTTGGTTGTTTGGTTTGACTGCATGATAAAGAATATAATATACTGGACATAATATAATTTAGTGTGGATTGTTATAATATCTTGACATTTATTTCTTGTGTCAATTCAAAATGACTATATTGTTATACCTACAAAATTTGTACGTCACTATTGGCAAAATATGGACGCGCACAATACCTATACTGTTAATACCTTGCAGTTCTGATTCGACCATTCATGTAAACGCATATTAGTCAAATAAATTATCTTTCTTTCTTTCTTTAAATTATTATTACCCAAAGCCCTAATCATGTGATTCTAGTGAACACTACAGCCACTTTAGCAGAATCAGGGGGACTAAAAAGGCCACTTTAGCAGAATCAGGGGGACTAAAAAGGCCACTTTAGCAGAATCAGGGGGACTAAAAAGGCCACTTTAGCAGAATCAGGGGGACTAAAAAGGACACTTTAGCAGAATCAACGGGTCTAAAAAGGCCACTTTAGCAGAATCAGCGGGTCTAAAAAGGCCACTTTAGCAGAATCAGAAAGCACATCACGCTACCTGTCACTGTCAAATTTTGCCAATCAACCTTGAACCTAATGCGTTAGCGATAAAGATAAAAATGAAATTTAACAGATTGTTGTACGGTTAATATTATGATTCTAATGTGATTCTGCTAAAGTAGCCTTTTTATACCTACAGATGAATATTGACACTCCCCTCCCCCCTTATCTGCGAAACTACTGAGCGTAACACTTTGATAAAATACATATAGTAAGTATTTATATAGATTACAGGAAAACCCATTTGAAGTATACTTTCAAGGAACATGTTTAAAGAATATTATTCACTCGGAACGCAACTATGCACGTGAGTTCGACTCGCACTTGACCGGTTTTTTTTAAATCTTTATTCATGAGGATACAGAGCTTTTCAGTAGCAGGCTTAAGTTTTTTTAAGCACTTTGTTTTGGACCTGAATGTGAATCTAACACATTGTAATGTTTTTTGGTGATTTTGGTAGCAAATTTGTATATTATACTAGCTGACCTCTACCCACTTCGTTAGGCGAATTTTTTCGGGTTAATGTATAGCCTATGACACTCACAAATAACGTGGCTTTCTATTGGTAAAAGAATTTTTAAAATCGGTTCAGTAGATCTAGAGATTACCACCTGCAACCTCACAAACTCACAATCTTTACCTCTTTATAATATTAGTCTTCTTCTTCTTATCGTGTAGGCAGTAAGGTCTAACGACCCCACACACCCTACTGTCAGAGTTTCTAGCCGTCTCAAGGGCCTCTGACATGGTTTGTTTGACGGCCGGGACCACCGGCTTATACGTGCCTTCTGAAGCACGGAATCATCTTTTTATCAGACAATCAGGTGATCCAAGCCTACAATGTCCTAGCCAAACTGGAAACAACTTTACAATGTATGCTTCCCATGGGAATCAAACCCACGACCACCGGGTCACAAGGTAAACGCCTAAACCACTCGAACACGGAGGCAGTTATAATATTAGTATCTATACTAATATATAAAGCAAACCTCAATTGAAAAGGGAGGATCCCCCGACCAGACAGTTGTTGTATCTGGCGGGCTACTGCCCGATAGTTGATATTCGGGCTGATGTATATGTCCAAATCGCACGGTAAACTCTGCTTGCGCGATGCAGGATTTCAACCTAATAGTTCACTGCTAGTTGGATAGAGGGCGTCGCGGTTCTTTTTGTTGCGATGTAGATTTGCTCCGTTGGTTTTTTCTTGTAGCGGCATCAATGCCGCTACATGAAAAAACCAACGGAGCAAGTAATGCAAGCGAAGGCCTCACGCCCTAGTCGCCGCTTCAGAAGAAGACGCCCTGGACACTTCTATTTTTAATTTTTTTACCTTAGATTTAGGATGTTGTTGTTATATGTAATTGAAAAGTTAAATAATAATTCTCAGGTTAAAAATAAAATATGGAAACTTCACCATTGTGATATTCTGTTGAAACACATTGCGATTTTATATTCTTTGTTAGCCACACAAATAAGGACCAAATAGTTGAGTAATTTAGTGTTCCTATAAACACTATTTATGGGAATGGTCATGGCGGCCTCAAAAACCTGTAGTACAATATAAAACTAGCTGACCCGCGCAACTTCGTCTGCGTCACATTTTCAGGGTTCCGAACAAAAAACGCAACCTTATAGGATCACTCGGGTGTTTGTCTGTCCGTCTGTCACAGCCAGTTTTCTCCGGACCCACTGGACCGATTCTGTTGAAATTTGGTACACATATGAACTTCTGTGACCTAAATACGAACGTGTTACGGAAATTATTAAATTTTTAGTACTAGGGTCACTTTTGGCGGTCAAACTAGAAAATTAAAAAAAATGTTTTTTGAACAATATCGTGTGATATATCAAATGAAAGGGCTTACTGTGAGAGTTTAAAATGTATTTTTTTCATAATTTTAAAACAAATGGTTATGAAGTTATTTCAGTAATTAGACGAAAAATGACCATTCCCCCGCATATCTCCGAAACTACTGAGATTAAAATTTTGAAAAAAAAAACGGAGATAATAGATCTTTACCTATAGATTACAGGAAAACCTATAGGTAAAGATCAGAGATATAAGAAGTCTATAGTATTAAAATAACACGTTACAAAACTAAATTCGTTCGGAACACTTTGCACGCGAGTCCGACTCGCACTTGGCCAGTTTTTTTTTAGTGGTCATTGGAAAGATGAAGTGGACTGCCGTTGTAAGACGACTAAAATGGTACCGTGTATAGCATCTAAAATACCATGAGAAGACCATGAAATTTCTCATTTAAACTATATTTTTGTTCATATTAATAACGGAAAAGGCTAGGCAGATTGATAATGTCGGTAACCATGTTCCCGTCAGTCCCCGGCCGTCCCACATGTGGGGCGAGGCTATTGTCTTACTATTCTCTTTTAATTTGCGGGGCCTAACGTCGCTCGGGCAGATTCGTTATACATAATATTGTAGAACACAATCAAAGACAATGAATTCTAATATCATTAAACCAACGAAATCAGAATACCTACATTGTTTTTATATTTATAAGGATTAGCTTAGGATTACCTTTGACCGCGACTTCGTACGCGCGTAACCCCTTTTTTCCCGTACCCGTGGGAATTTTGGGAAATCCTCTTAGTGCTCCCCTGCACTCCCCAAGGAACCTACATGCTTAATTTCAGCTTTCTACGACCAGTAGTTTCGGTTGTGCGTTGTCTGTTAGTCACTCAATCACTCAGTAACGGAAGAATTTTATATATTAGAATTGAATCATTATAAAGACCGGAAAACTATTTGTTTGTAATAATAGACAACGAAATTGATATCAATTATGACTATTTTTATTTAATTAAAATAATTGAATGGTACTTCTTTATGTAGCATTGTATTGTATATTCATTGTAACTAGATTAGTTAAAATCACTAAGTATACAGTTTTGTAATTCTGCAGATTTTATTGCAAAAACTAGCTTTTGCCCGCAGCTTCGCTTTCGTTAAGGCTGCTCTCTCGAGAAATGCTTGAAAACAGCGTGCAGATGAAGCAACTTTTTGACGGCATTTACTGAGAAATTACATCTGAAAAAATAGGTGGTAATCTACATGATATGCGTAATTTGGTTTAGCCAGAATTTATGTATCGGTATCACATAATAAGAAAAAAAAATCACCAAATCACCTCCAAATCTTTGAGATGAAACCATTTTACTCCTTAATTTTTTAACGAAAGTCTAAAAAAAAATATCTACTGCTTTGCAATACAAACGAAAATAATTTGGTTTTGTTACTTTTTTTAAATACGTGATATTTTTTTATAAAAAATTAAAGATGCGGGTAACGGAGTGGCGCGTAGAGTAGTAGTTAGCTCCGTTTGTATGCACAAGGTCATTGGCATGTATACAAGCCTTAAAGTACCTAGCCTGTAACAAAATTCATCAAAACATGAAAACACACTTCGCACTTATAATATTAGTTATGATTCTCATTTGAGTACTAAAATATTTCAGAGTCATTACAAAATGGTTATTTATGGGCTCCATAAATACTTATCTGGCATCTTAAAAAAAAAAACATAATTCACGATGACGAAATTTACTTAGTGCGCTTTGTTTGAAATTCGAACGTGCTCTATAAGTCCTTGGAGAAGAGATGTCCGCCATGATTGTGTTCCATTATCGAGCTATAGACAACCGCTTTAAATGTGGATCTTCTGTTTATATTTTTTAGCGTTCCGTACCTACATCAGTCGGCAAAAACGGAACCCTTATAGGATCACTAGGTTGTCCGTCTGTCAAGACCCATTTCCTCAAGAACGTGTAGCGGAATCGAGCTGAAATTAATATCAAATACTCAAGTCTGCTACCTCTTAGAGCAGTGAAAAAAATTAATTTCTAAGTTAACGCAATCTAAAAATAAGGCCGTTTATGCTCCGTTTATGGCGCATGTTTTGATGTTCGCATGGGAATCAAAACCTATAGGGTAGGTACTTCCCGTTGACCGAGAGTCATGTTTGGCAAGAAGATACATCTAAACAGTGGGTCTAAAATAGCCACTTTAGCAGAATCAGAAAGCAAATCACGCTACCCGTCACTGTCTTTTCCCAATCAACCTTGAACCTAATGCGTTAGCGATAAAGATGAAAATAAAATTTTACAGATTGTTGTGTGATTAATATTATGATTCTCCTAAAGGGGCCTTTTTATCCCCCTTGTACAAGTACATGAAAAAGTCTGAAAATAGGGAATTTGTAGTTTTATCATATACTAGTGGACCTCACGCGGTTTCTCCCGCGTAGTTCCCATTCCCGTGGGAGCATGGGGATAATATATAGCCTATGTAACTCCCTGATAATGTAGCTATCCAATGGTAAAAGAATTTTTCAAATCGGTCCAGTAGTTTCGGAGCCTATTCAATTCAAACAAACAAATCTTTCCTCTTTATAATATTAGTGTAGATAAATCGATATGCGATGCGATTACAAACTTATATTTTCGGTTGGAGAATTGACTGTGAACATTACATTTTTTCAACAACAAAGTTAAGTTTGTCCTTCAATCTTACCTGCTATATTTTTATCTTTAATGACAGTGCATCTATACTAATATATAAAGCTTAAGAGTTTGTTTGTTTGCTTGAACGTGCTGATCTCAGGAACTACTGGTCCGATTTGAAAAATTCTTTCAGTGTTAGATAGCCCATTTATCGAGGAAGGCTATATCATCACGCCGCAAGACCAATAGGAGCGGAGCAGACGCAGTTGCGCGGGTCAACTAGTAGATTATAAAGTTCCGTAGGATTAGTATGCTCGGAAAAATTCAAGACTCGATCGGAACCCTCGATGCGCGAGTTTGACTCGCACTTGTCCGGTTTTTTTTTTAAATCGTTTGACGAATTTAAGGTTTCTCCAGAAATAATTTTCCTGTATGTAGCATGCCGCAGCCTATTTGCATTATATAAAAATGAATGTCCCTAATCGTGCGCATATATAGGTGCACAATTTGACATTTTACCCAATGATTTATTTTGTTTTTATATATAATTTCGTGTTAGTGAGTGTATATAGTTAATATGGATGATTTCCGAAATAAATTATTTATTTGACATTGCCACTGTATTCATTGCGTTGTTTCAACGTTGTCGAGAAGACGATTTTTAAACAGAATAATATGAAGCAATATATATCTGGAATTACATTCGATGTTATTAGTTACCTATGCAATAGGATACCCTATTGCATAGGTTTTATGAAAAATCTTATTAGTCCGTCAGATAGATTTTCAAAAAATATTAGACACAAAAAGACCGACTGGACCGATCTTGACGGGACTTGCGCTCTAGTTTCTCATACCAGTCAAAATGTACATTTCTGTATGGGTAAACGTCATGTTCCAAACAACATATAATATACTAGAATTACTCATCATCAGCCTAGCCTTCCCCCAAATACATTGGGGTCGGCTTCCGAAACAAGATTCAGCTAAATACCAGCATTTTACATGGAGTAGCTGCTGAGGGGACTCTAGTCGGTAACACTTGGGCCTTTCTCCATACAAACGTATTCCGCTGTTTTCTTCGTGGATAATGCTGCTAGAGCAATGATTTTTTTTTTCAAAAAATCTATATCAAAATAATACGTGCCTCTATCATTTTCTTTTTCCAAAACATAATTACTTAAAGAATTATGACACTCCAAAAACCTGAAAACTTTTACTACCATGTTCAGACGACTATCAGACAAATTTGATAAGTTTTTAACAAAATAGAAGCATAGATATAGTCTTCCTCTAAATTTTGATATATAATTTTTAAAGATCAGTCCAGTTTTGAAGAAGAAAACAGCGGAATACAAAATGTTTTTTTTTTTTAACGGGACGGGACCACACGTAGTTCACCTCTAGAAGGTTGGTTACTACTCAACCGGGCTAGCCTGTGGTGGCCTCAGATATGGCTCTAAAGCCCCCAGCAAGGGACAGGCTGGGTCATGACATTATTATTTGGGGAGTTTAAAGCTAATGGCTAAGCGGCGCGGGCTGGCTCGTTAGGCAAAAGACGGGGAGCAATAACATTGCTATTATTATTACTGGGACGTCGCGCAGGGCTTCGATGGCGAGGCCGGAAGACGGCGGGTCGCGGTTTGTGTGCTTGTTTCAAGGTGCTGGTTTCCCTACAGCTGTCTTCGACAAGGGTAATGGGATCATCGGGTTCGAGTAGGGTGTGCCGCAGACGGCGGATCCTACTGATCTGGGAGGGAGCGTATCGGGCAGCCGATGCGATTACTTTTGGTCAAGGTTTTTATAGTTAAAATCAGCGTCTGCTATAGTCGCTTTCGCACTTTACTTGATAGGGCGCAGCGCGACGGCATCGGCAATAGTTTCTTCAAATACCTATTTTTCAAATTCCTCGGGACTAGAGTCCCCTCTTAACTGGATAACACGGTACTTCTTGGCAAGACTGAAGACAGATTTTCTAGCTTCTGACATTCTTCATCTACAAAATAAACTGTTATTACTATTGCAGGAAAATAAATAGTAGTAATTGTGAGTGCGTAAGTGCATTATTAGCCGTTGAAATAAGATGAATTCATATTGCAGTTACGAAATACAATTGCGTAGCGATCATCAAGTGAACTGATTTAGGTAATTAGGTACCTATTCGCAATGATAGATAGAAAATTATATGTTAGAGTCGTTTCTACATGTGGTTCATAGCGAAACAAATATTTATTTACTCAGTTGCTACATTGTCAGTAGCTGACCCATGGCCACTTCGTTGGGCAGTATTTTTCGGGTTAATATACAGGGTTATTTGTAAAATACCAACAACCTCTTAGGCAGTGAAAGTACACATGATTATAAACAACTATTACTTTGAGACCAACCCTGAAAACTCGAAAAAAATATCAGCTTTTTCATACGTTTTCATTGGCTCAATATTGCATTTTGTATGAAACAGCTGATATGACACTCAAAAATAACGTGGCTTTCTTTTGGTAATATAATTTTCAAAATCGGTTCAGTAGATCCAGAGATTATCCCCTACTACCTCACAAACCCACAAACTTTACCTCTTTATAACATACTAGCGGACGTCACGCGGTTTCACCCGCGTAGTTCCCGTTCCCGTGGGAGTACGGGGATAATACATAGCCTATGTTACTCCCTGGTAATGTAGCTATTCAAAGCTACAAGAATTTTCCAAATCGGTCCATTAGTTTCGGAGCCTATTCAATTCAAACAAACAAACAAATCTTTCTTCTTTATAATATTAGTGTAGAAGTACATACCACAGTCTCAAGATGAAAGTCTATGACCAGTGCGTGTTGCCAGTGATGAGTTATGGAACTGAAACGTGGTCCCTCATAATGGGCCTCATCAGAAGGCTTAAAGTCACTCAAAGGGCAATGGAGAGGGCAATGCTTGGAGTTTCCTTGCGTGATCGAATCAGGAATGATGATATCCGCAAGAGAACCAAGGTTACCGACATAGCCCGAAGGATCGCCAAACTAAAGTGGCTCGCAGAACAGATGGTCGATGGGGCCGAAAAGTTCTGGAGTGACGACCGCGTACCGGAAGTCGCAACGTTGGAAGGCTTCCCAAAAGGTGGACCGATGACCGGTGAAGGTCGCGGGTAGCCGATGGATGCGAGACGCACAGGACTGGTCGTTGTGGCGACGCTTGGGGGAGGCCTATGTCCAGCAGTGGACGTCTTTCGGCTGATATGATGATGATGATGATGAATATTAATATAAATAGAGTATAGATAAGATGATTTTTTTTGTAGATTCTCCAAAAGAGTGAACCATCGTAACATAATGTCATCTGAGGGTAATTCTTGTAAATTATAAGCAACGTTCACATTCGAATCTCAGTTGCAATCTGACAAAATGTGGGTGTTTTCAATTCGACCCGTATGTATGTAATATTCTGATCATCATTATCATCATCGTATCAGCCGAAAGACGTCCACTGCTGGACATAGGCCTTCCCCAAGCGTCGCCACAACGATCGGTCCTGTGCTTCTCGCATCCATCGATCGGCTACCCGCGACCTTCACATTGTAATATTGTCAGAATAGGGATTTTACTAAAAAAATCTAATTAGTCCGTCAGATAGATTCCCTAAAAATATTGGACGTACTTTTTCCTTTTTCACGTAAACAAAAGATGAAGACGATATAGTGCGTTGAAGCACGCGTGACGTCATGTCGCTGGTAAAAATTGTACAATGATAGTGACGTCACGCGTGTCTATCTTATCTTGTCTAAAAATGTCTCCATTTTTTTTAGGATGGGAAAACATCCAATAACTCCGCTCTGGGTGGAGCGGAAGGTAGTGCTAGACTCTTACTGACTAAAACCCATCCGTGTTCTTCCTAGTGCCTGCCGCGTTCCACGGCTGCGGTGACTCTTTCGAACAACTCCGCAACCCTGGCAGGGACTCCATGGAGTCGCCATTTTAACATCTACCGGGAATTGATCAAAGCCCCAATTGTATAATTTACCTGCAACCGTTATTGTACACCATAATAAATTACAATAAGGGCTTCAAAAATAATAGGGTGTTACAGTGGGCGGTCCTAGGTATTGCTAAAAGCGATTTTTTACAGGTAAACCATGGATGGATTTGACAGTGAAGGAGAAAAAATACGCAGGAAAAGATCCGTGGTGTACTATTTGCATAAAGGCAAGTCTTAATGGATCTGCAGACATCATCATCATATCAGTGTCACCACAACAACCGGTCCTGTGCTTCTCGCATCCATCTATTTCCCTCGACCATCACCAGGAGGCCTTCCAGCGCTGCGTCTTCCGGTACGCGGTCGCATCTCCAGAACTTTTCGGCCCCATCGATCATCAGTTGTGCTCTGCCCACTGCCACTTCAGTTTGGCGCTCCTTCGGGCTATGTCGGTAAACTTCGGATCTGTAGTACGATTTTGTAAACATTTCACCGTGTACCTAAACTTAGGTGAAGTGAAGATGAAGTAGTGATGTGTAGTAGTGTGAAGTAGTGTTGAAATATAATGAACTAAATGATAATTCTGGATTTATGCTTGACAATTCAAAAACTTGACATATTAATTGTATTCTAAATGTTTATTATAAAACAGATTGTATTCTAATTATTTAAATGTATGTTAATTTGTATGTTATGTCGATTTTATATTCTTAAATTGCTAAATAGTGTATGCCCTAATGGGTTGTTTTTTGAGTTACCATAACCAAATTATAAGACCTATTGTATCACCAAAAAACATTAATAAATACTTTGATTTTGAGTGAGCTGTCAACCCACACAAACAAGATTGAATGACAGTTCACTTCAGGCTCACTGTACTTAAATTTAGATACACGACGAGATGTTGATGGACTAGATTGGCTGGGTACAGGATCTGGGTATTTCTATATGTGAGATAAGTATCTGAATGTACAGTCAAAGCAATTTTCTTATCGTGTGGGTAGTAAGGTCTAACGACCCCACACACCTTAGTGTCAGAGTTTCTAAACCGCCTCAAGGGCCTCTGACATAGCATATTTGACGACCGCCATTTGGCGGCCGGGACCACCGCTTATACGTACCTTCTGAAGCACGGAATCATCTTTTTTATCAGACAATCAGGTGATTCAAGCCTGCAATGTCCTAACCAAACAACATTACACACTATGCTTTCCCGTGGGAATCGAAACCACGACCACAGGGTCACAAGGCAAACGCCACCAGTTTTTTCCATCCGTTCGTGAGCGGCTGGATAGGACATGGCTGAAGGTGGATCATTGTGTTGCCCAATTACTCACAGGTCATGGAACTTTAAGAGTAAATTATTTTCCTTTAGGCTTGTTTGTGGCCTCGCCTTTATGTCAATGTTCTACAGCCGACTGTGAATACGAACAATCCGCACACCACATCTTATGGGAGTGTATTCTTTGGCAAACTGAACGCAATATTATGTTAGATAGTATTCAGGTTACATCTGGAGTAGTTTACTACACGGACCTTGTAGAAACCAGAACAAATTTCCGTGCTTTCAGGCGATTTTGCCATACCTATTACTGGAATCAAAAGTAGCTCACAATTTAGGACCCATTAGTTTTTAATTAATATATAATCCGTGGTGTTTGACAACTGGGCTTAACCCAGTTGTATATGTCCCTTGGTGCCTGTTGGCCTAGCTCTATTCTGTCTCCTGCTTGATAAGGAGGGAAGTACTCCTCCGCTGTAATTTTCTGATTAAATTCGTTGCAGGATCCAAGACAGTTAAATCGTTTCTCCGGGACTCGTCGGGCTTCATTGGCTCGGCGTTTTTCTGGTGGTCACCACTGTTGATTCTGGCTTTCAGGAGTTGCAGTGGTTGGGAATGTGCGGCAGGCTTGTCCCAAAAAAAAAGGCAAACGCCTAAACCACTCGACCACCGAGGCAGTTAAAGCAATTAGTCAAAGCAATTACTTAAGTACTTACAACGTAATGAAAGAAACGCTTAACACAGTGTCTGATAGAATCTTTTCCTTTTTCCTAACATTAAGTAATATCTTCGCATCTTGCTTAACTAAACGTTTACCCCACGAGTACTTCCATTCCATTACATGTAAAAGACACCGATTTTCACAAAGCACAATGGTGTATAAAGAATTAGAGCAAACACAAAAGAGTTGTTACAATTAGAATAAAATTATTATGCAATTGAGGGTCAGGAGTATATGCGAGTTCCATCGATTTCTCTCTCACGGGTGTTAGAAAATGTCCGAACGATACAGGTAGGTATTTCTTTTGTGTGTTTGATTTCGAAGGGTTCTTGGTCAAGCACCACTGCGAATTTTTAAGATTCCTTACCTGAAGGGTAACCAACGGTACCATATTTCTAAGCCTGCGCCGTCCGTCAGTCCGTCCGTCTGTCTGTCAGTGGACTGTATCTCAAGAAGTAGACAGTAGAAATTCTCAAAGTCAAAAGTCATTTATTCAAATGTGGGCTGTATCTCAAGATCCTTAATAGGTAGACAGTAGAAATTCTCAAAGTCAAAGTCAAAAGTCATTTATTCAAATTAGGCTGAGTACCAGCACTTTTTGAACGTCAACGTTTACAAATAGACAGTCCTCCAAAACGCTTGCCCGTCATAGATTGTGTATTTCTATTACATTATTTGTGTATAACAAAAATGAATAAAAAATTAAAGGGGGCTCCCATACAAGAAACGTGTTTTTTTCTGTTTATGGTACGGAACCTTTCGTGTGAGAGACCGACTCGCACTTGGCTGGTTTTTATATGATCCATGACGTGATCTTCGAAAGTTGTGGTACCGTCTACCGAGATCAAATAGTTCGAATGCACGCTGTCGAGCCCCGCGGGGCTCCTATTTCCGGGTGGTTTAAAAAAAAAATCGGTCGAGTCGGGGTACTCTGAGTCGGGGTGTTGTCGATCTTCAGTGTGTCGCACAAGCGTGCATTCGAACTGTGGTGAGTCGCAGTACAGTTTTGTCGCATAAGCGTAAATCGCACATCCATTTGTCGAGCTCACGTAGTACACTTAAGTATTTTATGTAGGAAAAATCGATTTAAAAATGATTTTTTGAGTATTGGTTGAGTTACTGCTGTTCAGTACATTTTGTCGAGTTATGCGCACATAAATGTATGGGGGAGTCGATTTTTTTTTGCGATTTCATTGTTGGTGTTATAGTGAAAGTTGTTCATAATGATGAGTTCAATGACCCCTTAAGAGGTATTTCGTTTATTCTGCTACAGGTTGTATAGCCTTCCTCGATAAATGGGCTATCTAACACTGAAATAATTTTTCAAATCGGACCAGTAGTTCCTGAGATTAGCGCGTTCAAGCAAACAAACAAACCCTTCAGCTTTATATATTAGTATAGAAGTATAGATTAGTGTAGATTCGGCGTGCTTTACCTAAGCGTAGGTACACCGTACCGCATTTTCTGTGAGAGCACTACAAGTTGATAAGTTAATAACACATTAAGTACCAATTTGGGCAAACATAGTAGTCGCATATTCGGCGGGCTTTGCCTAAGGTACACCATAAGTTAATAACACATTAAGTACCAATTTGGGCAAAGATAGTAGTCGCTATCAGCCATCGAGAGCAATTACTGACGACCTTGGATTATTAAGAACACGGGCCAGGTGAGCGCAACAGTTGGATGGGTACCATAGAATAATATAGAGTTACTTGCTTCACTCGGGTTAATATAGGTTTTTCGCAAAAAAATACTGTCTCCGGGGTTCATCATCATATCAGCCGAAAGACGTCCACTGCTGGATATAATCGTCACGCTTGGCAGGCGGGTTGTCGATCGCAGTGTATGGTATTGAGTTTTACAGAGAACGCTGCTGCCCATTCTCTGGCGAGTCCCTTAGTCGCCTCTTACGACACCCACGGGAAGTGATGGGATGGTGTCATTCTTTTACGGCACCATACGGCACCGGCCGACACCATACAGTCTCCGGGGTTGCATTCATGAAAATCGGTTCAGCGGTTTTGGTATGAAAGTGTAACAAAAAAAAACCAGCCGAGTGTGAATCTGACCTCACACGAGGTTCCGTAACATGAACAGAAAAAAAAAACACATTTCTTGTATGTGAGCCCCCTTAATTATTAATTTAATTAGAATTTTACTATTTTTTATTATAGCGGCAATAAGAGTACACATTCTGTCTAGTCTATTACGGTTTTGAGATAAAGCCCGATGACAGACAGACGGATGGACGGACAGTAATAGGGTTTCCCGTTGGTTATTCTTCGGGTACGGAATCCTAAAAAACAGACTTACTTCTGCATTTTAGGTATAATATTAAGTTAGGGTTAGAGGACACTCCTAATTTATAATATCTCCACAAGGCTGGAGCTACCTCTTGCCGTACTTCCTTCGTGTATCTTTTGGCAGAATAAACGGGTTCTCTTTCTTTTCTTATTTCTTCGGACGAACAGTTGAGAACCCCTGCAAGTGCCCGCAATAAATCAAACTTTGATAGCTGTACAACATTGCGCTTGCGCAAGCGTCCGTACCTTTGTGGAGTTACCGATCGCCGATCATTGCCTTAGTTTTCTATTGTAATACAGTAATTAGGAGTCATGCTTAACATTTGAAGATACATTTTAGTGCAGCGTTGGATGTAATTGCGTCAGAGATCCATCCAACTCGTAAAAGTTGCTCAATTTTCAAAAAATCTGTAAATCGAGTGGTATTTAAGCACAAAAATGCACATGTATGAGTAGAACTCTTAATTGAAAGATGTAATGGATTTGTAAGATGTATCAACTGCGAGTCGGACTCTCACATGATGGGATCTGTGTTACATGTAAAACGAAAGTCAAACAACCCCTTCATAACCAGCGTTGTGTTATTTATTTTTAAATTTCGCAGCCTATTCTGAGATAGGGACCTTTTTGGCCTCGCACAGACTAATTTACTAGTGATTAAGTAATAGACTACTTTTAGTTTTAGGTAATTTTACATCTGTCTGTTTTGTGCGAGCCCCAAATAAACATTTTTCTTTCTTTCATAACATATTAGGTTGTGTCTGGGGGGTAGTGTCTGGGGGCTACTCTCTAAGTCCGATGTCCGTAGTTTCGGGCTTAGTTACGGGCGTATTCTACTCCGTTACACCTACAGACTTACGATTAGTCCGTAACCCGAACTAAAAATGAATGATAACACGATTTGACAGTACAGTTACTGGCAAATCTTGTTGTTATTAATTCTTAATGGTTAGGTGACACGGAGTAGAATACGCCCGTAACTAAGCCCGAAACTACGGATTCGAGCTTAGAGAGTAGCCCCCCTGATTTGGATTTGAAACTTATGGTTCATTTACATTAGGTCGATTTTGCCCGATTCGGTTGCAGCCCGTAATCGATCACCGACTAGTGTAAACAGGTTTTCGGGTAGCCGTAAATCGACCGATGTCCGAATCCGGTAAACCGATAACTAAATAAATTATATCATTTATTTAAGTTGTCAAATGAGTACGGTCGCCGTATTCGATGACCGACATAATGTAAGCCGCCCAATTCGATGAATCAATTCGGTTAAACGCTTTTGAAGACTTATTGCAAACGCGCCATTAGAAACCGGAAATGAATCAGCCACCATTGCTATTATTATCAATTGATATCAGAGAGCTACAAAAGCAAGCGTTGCCTCCGCAGGAAACTAACAATTATAACTCAAAACTTCGACAAAGCCATGATTCATTGTTAGAACTGATGCCAATCAGAAACCTTCCAGAATCTGACCTTGCAACTTTATCTTATGGACGTGGCCGTTTGAATGTCATCTCCGAAAAGGAAGCACGTACCAACCTAAACATGTCTGTGAACTGAGTGGGTTCCTAGATCAGACATCTCTAAAATCTTGCCAGGTATAAAAAAACCGGCCATGTGCGAGTTGGATTCTCACACGAAGGGTTTCTTACCATTAACAATTCCTGCCTCCTGTAATTTTTCTTTCAATTTCATTTTTATTATTTTTTGTATTTAAAAAACAAACTATTTACACTTAAAATACAAAATAAAACTCCTAACTATAATATGGCGTCAAAAAATTCGTCCGCATCGCTGTCGACTGGAAGTGAGCCCAAAAGACTGGCGGCATTGCCACGTTGTATGGCAATGCTTATCCTCTGTCCGAGGTAAAAGCCAGCCCTTGGGTCACGCGAAACGTTTAGCTAGTTCTTTAAATAAAACGTGAGCATTCGGACCCCACGATCCAAGAGTTTCGATCCCAAACGGCTCAAAAATATAATTGCCAACAAGGCTACTATATTTCCGCCGTTTGAGGTTCTCAGCAGCCGCAGCGGCAGAACCAGCACAGCACGACGAGCTAGGAAGATGGGATGGCGCAAGAGTATCGACACAAGTAGCGACCCACACTAAAGGCCTACCCATCTTCCAAGGAAATAAAGACATACCGTCCGGTCGCTTGCCATCGTCGCGTACTAGAACCCATTTGCCCGGCGCCAATGGGTTCTAGTACGGCTGGAACGCCGACGGCGACAAGAGCGCGTCATACCTTTTTTGTTACAACTGCAATAGATATACACGTGTTCTGTGTGAAAATTTCACATGACACCTAATTACTGTTCTTGAGGTACAGTCCGCTGACGGACGGTTGGACGGACAGCAGTGAGGCTTCGGAACCCTAAAAAGGGAATATGTTGGTAAAAGAAGCATCATAAGTTTACTAGCTTTAGTTTTTGCCCCCGTTTTCGCTTGCGTTAATATAGATTTTCGTAGAAAAGCGTCTATTTCGACGTTGATACAGATTTTCTAAAAAAACTGACCAAGTGCGAGTCCGACTCACGTGTAAAGGGTTCCGATCGAATTTTTTTTTAACATGTTATTTTAATACTATAGACTTCTTATAGGTTTTCTTGTAATCTAAAGGTAAAGATCTATTATCTCCATTTTTTTCAAAATTTTAGGCTCAGTAGTTTCGGAGATAAGGGGGGGGAATGGTCATTTTTCGTCTAATTTCTTGAATAACCAGTCCTTAGGGTCCTATTTATCTCTGTACTACAATAAACTTAGTCAAAATCTGTTCAGCGATGTAGGCATGAACGCATAACAAAGAATCAAACAAATACACTAGCGCCTCGAAGATACATTTATGGTTAAAACGTGGAAAAAAGGCTGTAAGATATTATGTAGATAGTAAACTATTTTTACACCTAAATGTGGCCGTATTTAGCATAGATTCAGCTACACACGCCATTCCACTATGTGTATGCACAATTTTGGCAGGAAAAACTGAAAAAGTTCCGACTGGCACAAGCATAATCAGAGGGGCAAGTTTACAAATTTTTAAGATATTCTCTGTTTTTAAGCAACATTCTCATTCGCATATCAGTCGCAATTTGTTAATTATTTTCCTTAATTTTCATACATTTTTGACAGATTGCGAATTGCAATCAGAACTGTCAAGAAGTCCTTGACATGAGGCTATAGACAAGTGTCATTCTGTGAACAGTAGCGTGACCAAAACGATTGTCAAAACGTCATAAATTTATTGGAATGACAAACGCTGTTGGTACGTGATCTATCTCTTATACATATTTCGTCCGTTCCGTATAGGTCCGTCCATCCGTTTGTCAGCGGGCTGTATCTCAAGATCCGTTACAAGTAGACAGTTGAAATTGTCACAGAGTCTGTATTTCTATTACCGCTATAACAAGAAATAATAAAAATTAAGGGGACGTGTTTTTTTTTCGGTTTTTGGTACGTAGCCTTCGTCTGAGAGTCCGACTTACACTTAGCTCCTTTTTCAGTTACATATTCATGTGACTGGTGATGAATCAATATAAAAGAAGACGACTCCAAAAAGTTAACTCACTAAAGTGTAGGAATTTACAAAAATATTTATTTATTCATGACTAGCTAGGGAGCATACTCCCGGGATAAAAAGTAGCCTATGTCCTTTCACAGGCTCTAGACTATCTGTGTACCAAATTTCATTTAACTCGGTTCAGTATTAGCAGACAGACATAGTTACTTTCGCATTTATAATATTAGTAAGGCTTCAAGATTATGCATTCTAGGTACAAAAGTGGACATAATGCCATGGCATTCTCTACCAGTCTGATGCAGTTGATGGCATCAAATCTCCGATTGAACTAACATAAAAAATGCCACCAACTGCATAGATTTGCTTGAAAAGTTTCTTGTTTTTATAACTTTTTATTAATTCATTTTCATTCAACAACATTCAACAGGACAGTTTTTTTTCAATTTAAGTCAATTCTTTTTCAGTACTTACGTATGGCAGGCTTTATATTTAATGTATAAGTCAAGATGCCAGGGCCCCAAGTCTGCTATCACAATAGTGTCAGAATGGTCTATCATTGATTTCATAATGGTTGATTTTGACAAGATTCTATGCCATTTCTTTCAATGGAGTGTCAGTGGTTGACCACTGGATATAAAAGCGTCATTATGTCTTTCCAGTGGTCAACCACTGACACTCCATTGAAAGAAATGGCATAGAATCTTGTCAAAATCAACCATTATGAGCCATTACTAGCCTAGATGCTTATTTTGCTATATAAATGTTTATTTAACTGTAATAAACATATTTTTTCCAGTAGTTAAAGTAAAACAGAAAACATAATTCCCAAATCTTTAAGTCCATTGTCTAATAAGTCCATTAATTGGAGCATAAATAAAATCAATCTAAGAATCGATACAAAAAAAATACACAAGGTCGTTATTTTTTTTTTAACAATAGGTTGTATGAAGATGCGCTCTCGACATGGCACGGTATAAAAACAATATGGCGCATAAACTGTATCAGTGCGTACACAGAACTGGGCCAGTGCGTTCCATTCTAATTTCAAATTCGCCCGCCATTTCTATTGCGAACCTAGTAAAAAAGTGACTTTTATTTTTGTTTTTGAGCTTTGTTGTTGCATTTGGATTAAAGGTAAATAATTAATTATTTGTGTATTATTATTTTATGTTTTTGCTTATTTGAAAGGGAATTAGAAGTCGTTTTTAAAAATAAGTAGATTTACATTACACATTTATATGAAGCCGGTTGGTTATTGTGTACGTAAGTTATAACTTAACAATTAAAAAAACCTTTTACATAAAAACACAGCCGACTTAAAAAAACACTTCAGAAGTCGGGCGTTTCTGGTTTTGTGTCTTCGTTATTTTGAACATTTTTTTGATTTTATTTAATAATGTTCTACTGTCTAATAATGTCAATGTAATGCACTATTGTCCACAATGTGACACATTCAATAATGTGTCACATTGTGGACAATAGTGTTTTTTTGTCATCGTTTTCTTGACTGTAATATTATAACTATTTTTTTTTGTAAATGCTGTAACGTATAACTGTTTTTGTCGCAAATAAATAAAAAAATAAAATACATTTTAGCCAGTGTGCATCTCATGTCAAACCCAATTAACCCAACCACGTGTATCAATCAACAGAGCCATTTATTTTTATTTTTTTATCACAGAAGGTTTTACGGTTCGTGGGTTATTTTTTGCCAAGACTGATTTCGCTGGTTAAAGTGGGTACTTACATTTCAAAGAAGATCTCTGTAAGATTAATTGAAGAATACAAAACAAGAGATGCAAAACAAAAGATTTCATTCACAAAAGACAGTTTTTGTGTAATTTAGGTACATTTTAATTTAGGTACATTTTAATTTAGGTACATTTTAATTTAGGTACATTTTAATTTAGGTACATTTTAATTTAGGTACATTTTAATTTAGGTATATTTTAATTTAGGTACATTTTAATTTTTCAAAGCGTACCCAAAGGGTAATCAAAGGAACCCTATGACTAAGTCTTCACTGTCCGTCCGTCTGTCTGTCAGCGAGTTGTATCTCAATAACCGTAATAGGTAGTAGGTAGACAGTTGAAATTTTCACAGATTGTGTTGTTCTATTGCCGCTATAACAAATAATAAAAATCAAGCTAAATTAGTAACAATTTTTTTTCGGTTTGTCGTACGGAACCCGTCATGTGCGAGTCCAGCTCGCACTTGACCGATATTTTTCTTTACTGTATAGCAGATACAAAACAACACCCTTAATATAAATGACCTCGCATTTCTCGAACAGCCTGTATATCCGTGTCATTTGGAAGATAGGGATAACAATCTCGCGATTATATATTTACGGTGATTGCTATGGAGTGAAATATGTAACGTATGTGTTGACAGCTAACTTCAAGCTCACTGCACGTAACTTGTCACATAGACAAACTGAAAATACAGAGAGTTAACGATGTTTGCCATCATTAATTATGCGTAATTGCCACGTAATTAACAGTTTTCATACCCGACACCCGAGTGATCTATTAGGGTTCCGTTTCTTACGGATGTTCGGAAACCTAAAAATAACCACGAAGGGGATGGCGGGGTTTTTCAGACCACGTCCCCTTCTAACCTAACCTGTCCGAGTCGGGTGCCCCTTAAGTCCGAGCGAAGCGAGCTCGCTCTTGCATTCTAAGTTCTCTCTACCTTTATTAGTATAATCGACTAAGGGCTGATTTTTCAATAGTCGGATAACTTGTAACTGTGGAATAAAAATGGCCGTTTGACAGATTTTATAAAGAACTAGTGGACGTCACGCGGTTTCACCCGCGTAGTTCCCGTTCCCGTGGGAGTACGGGGATAATATATAGCCTATGTTACTCCCTGATAATGTAGCTATCCTATTCAATTCAAACAAACAAAAAAATCTTTCCTCTTTATAATATTAGTGTAGAAATAAGTCCAACCGCCATTTTTATTCCTCAGTCAAAGGTTGTCTGACGATTGAAAAATCGGCCCTTAGTAGTCGAGATGTGTCAGGTCAGTACTTCGGACCTTCGGTTTTTGTAAAAAGTCAATATCCTTTTGTGTATAAGCTTGCAGTGATTGCTATGAAGTGAAATGTGTTATACATCGTGTAACAGAATAAAAGCAATACCTCTTAAGGGGCCATTGTACTCATCATTATGAACAAATTTTACTATGGGACCAATCCCGAAATCACGAAAGAAAGAAAGAAAGATAATTTATTTGTCAAATATGCGTTTACATGAACTGTCGAATCAGACATGCAAGGTATTAACAGCGTATTGTGCGCGTCCATATTTTGCCAATAGTGGCGTACAAATTTTGTAGGTATAACAATATAGTCATTTTGAATTTATATAAGAAACAAATGTCAAGATATAACAGTTCACACTAAATTATATTATGTCCAGTAAACATTCTTTATCATGCAGTCAAATAAAATTAAGAAAAAAAATAAAAAAACACATAATTAAATTGTTATTATCAATTTTATTTAATAAAAGTCGGAATAGGAAAGTCCTTTTCGTTTAAAAAATCTAAAACATTATAATACGCTTTATTACATTCGCTGTTCAGTACATTTTGTCGAGTCATGCGCACATAAATGTATGGGGCAGTCGATTTGTCTATTGATTTTTTCGCGATTTCAGTGTTGGTCCCATAGTGAAAGTTGTTCATAATGATGAGTACAATGACCCCTTAAGAGGTATTGCGTTTAATCTGTTACAGGTTATATATGTGTTGGCAGCTAACTTCAAGCTCACTGTTTTCACAGAGACATTTAAACTGAAAATACAGGGAGTTTTAACGATATTTGCCATCATAAATAACGCGTAATTGCCACGTAATTAACAGTTTTCGTTAAAGCCGTAAAAACTATGGGAAAACTATAATCTGATCTCTATAAATCTTCTCCTAAACTTTTATGTAATTGTTTTAATTGTGGACGCATTTTCTAAGACGTTTCTTATGTAAGAGATAAGACGCCATCTTGCGTGGGAGTGGGCCATTGTGTACATGGCTGATGGCCGAGGATTAGATCGTTGATTTGATTTAAAAGGTGTGGAGATAGTTTTAGTGTCTGGTTCTCAGTTACGAATGTAATCAGGACAAAAAAGATGAATCAGGACATAAAAGATGACGCACCTAGCGTCATCTTTTAAGGTCTGTTTTTAGAGTTCCGTACGTCCGAACTTAAGGTTGGCTGTCCCCTGGAGCGGAGAGGAGAGAAGCGGAGAAATATCAACCAATGGAATTGCAGAAAATCTCAGTGACTGACGCGGAGCGAAGATTTTATGCAATGCTTTTCTATAGCGGATAAATATATTAATATTTATAAATATACTAGCATCCCGATTTTTCCCGTTCCATAAACTATCCTTTCTTTTAAGTTAGATCAAATTACAGATAGTTACGAAGTTTAATCAAAATCGGTTCAGTAGTTTAGGAGTCCATCGCGGACAAACAACGTGACACGTGATTTATATTAATATATTTATACATTTATTCTCTCCTCCGTTCCAATGGACAGTCAGCCTAAAACGGAACCCGTATAGGATTACTCGTGTATCTGTCAGTTTATCCTTGCCAATTTGTTCCGAATCTACTGGAAAATCGGTACATGTGTCATTGCATGCGGTACTGAATTTTCAATTTTATGTGGAGATAAAAAGTAACTGACTGTACGTATATTAAAAAGTTTTCAGTTTGATGTCAATCAGACATTTCTAAGGTTTCGGCTTTTTCAAAATTAATTTCTAGTAACCGACCGAAGCAGGATTTTCAGGCGAAACCGAACCTTCGTTCCTTAGGTATCTAAGTTTCGGCCGAAACCAAAATCGGAACCGAAACATATAGAAACATTTAATATGAATTATAATGTCTATATGTATATAAGCATTTTTAATTTTACTTAAAACTAGATGACCCGCGCAACTTCGTTTGCGTCACATTTTTCATTACTGCTTTGCTCCTATTGGTCTTAGCGTGATGATATATAAATGGACTATCTATCACTGAAAGAATTTTTAAAATCGGACCAGTAGTTCCTGAGGTTAGCGCGTTCAAGCAAACAAACAAACTCTTCAGCTTTATATATTAGTATAGATGTTGTATGTAGATGTTTATCTAGTTGTGTTTTTTTAGATATAATCACAGTTAACTTTTTTAAATAAAATAAAAATTTCAAATAAAATTGGTAACAAAAATTAAGATTTATTTATGTAATTTTAACAATTTAACATGAATAAAAAAAATTGAACGTGTTAAATCTTACTCTTGTAAGTAAAAATTGTCAAAAATTAATGTTCGATAGTTAAAATCTCTTAGTCTTAGTATTTTAAGTATGGTGTTCACAATATTCTTATGATTATTGTTCTGTTTGTCAATAGTTCCTCAACTGGTCAACAAAGACACTAATCGACAAAGTAGATCAGTCTCAAAAAGATTACAATATAGTACAAATAAAAAACTGGCCAAGTGCGAGTCGGACTCACGTGCAAAGGGTTCCGAACTAATTTCATTTTTGTAACATGTTATTTTAACACCAGATTTTCTGCAATTTGTAGGTAAAGAACTATTATCTGCATTTTTTTTCAAAATTGTAGACTTAGTGGTTTCGGAGATAACAAAATCATTTATTATAAGGGAGGGAGGCGAATGGTCAGATTGGTCTAATTTCTTGTATAACTTCAAAACTATTTATTTTAAAATTATGAAAAAATATAATTCAAACCTTCACAGTAAGCCCTTTCATTTGATATACGATATAGTTCTTTTATTATATTTTCTAGTCACTTTTGGGGGTCAATATAAAAAATATCAAAACCGAACCGTTACAAATTCTGCCACAAAGACTTACTATACAGGTTTGATGGGTAACATTGTGATTACTGGGACATTTGGATTATTGGGGCAGTCAGTAGCCTCAGCTGGACTTATAGGCAATATGAGGATATTTTTCTGATATATTAATGTTCGTAGTTCGTTCTCTGTGGTTAGGCCGCTTTCATAACTATTTTGGATTATTTTACACTGGATTTTCCCCGCAACTTCTTACGCGCATATCTCGTTTTTTCCCGTTCCCGTAGGGATTTCGAGAAATCCTCTCTTAGTGCTCCCCTACACTCCCCAAGGAATCTAGATGCCTAATTTCAGCTTTCTATGACCAGAAGCTTCGGCTTGCGTTGCCCGTTAGTCAATCACTCAATAAATAAATAATAGATTTATTAATTTGTAAATTTGTATATCTTTGCAGGTGTCGCAAAATCACTCTACAATGGTGCATTATAAGGTAAGATTTAGGAATAGATTTTCAATTCTCTTATTGATCTAGAATCATCAACATCATCTAGTGTTTGATTGAAATTGAAAAAATGTTTTAGAGTTGGTTAGCCCATTTATCAAGGAAGGCTAGAGGATCGTAAAATCACACCCTAAGATTAATAGGTAGTAGTCATATACATACAACAATACGTAGTTTATTAATATACATCATTGATATATAAAAAACCCAAGATGCACAGTCTCGAACAAATGCAACACTCGAAACTGTCGTCAAAAACTGACATGTATCAAGTGTCATATGTGAGTTGTGTGTAGTTATACTATAAACAATTTTTTTTTGCAAATTCAACCTTACACGGATCGCTTAAAGTTGTTTTTACAAAGCAGTTCAGTATGGCGAGTGATGCGCATTTTTTTTTTGCAAATTCAACCTTACACGGATCGCTTAAAGTTGTTTTTACAAAGCAGTGCAGTATAGCGAGCGATGCGAGACTGTTTGAAACTTGCGCATAATTATACATATTGCGCTTATTTTTGCGGACTTTTTTGAGATGCTGTGTGTATCTTGGGTTTTTTATATATCAATGATATACATAGAAACCAACTGTCCACCATTTGAACTAGTATTCGCAGAGTGAGTTTCAAATCGTTGGTAATCTGTAAAAAGAGGCAAATGCTAATCATGATTGTGAACAACTTTTACTGTGGGATCAATACTAATATATGAAAAAAAAAAGCTTGTACTAAGTGTATATATATGTAAGTATTTACGATACTTTTATATAACATTAGCACTTCGCCCGCGACTTCTGCCACGCTGCAATTTTCTTAAGGATCCCTAACTTTTTTCTAGATAAATTATATACTAAAACCTTCCTCGAGAACCACTCTATCCATTGGTGAATAGTTTATCATTGATTCAGTAGTTTCTGAGTTTATCGCGAACAGACAGACAGACGCGACGGAGGACTTTGTTTTATAATATTATGTAGTGATAAAAAAAAAACAATTTATATTAATTTTGTCTGTCTGTTCCTGCTAATCTCCGAAAAGGCTAAACCGATTTGGTGGAGACTATGGCAGATGCAGCTGAAGTTATAGGGAGTAGCTAAGGTTTTTTTTAAGGATGGGAAATTATCAAATGACTTCTTCCGCTCTGGACGGAACGGAAGGGCGTGTCAGACTTTTACTGACTGAAACCCATCCTACCCAATGCCTTTTGCGTTCCAGGTGGCTACACTCTAAGCCCAAAGTCCGTAGTTTCGGGCTTAGTTGCGGGCGTATTCTACTCCGTAAAACTGGTTGCTTATTAGAAAATCAAAACTTTTCTGAGCAAATTTCAAAAGAACAACGTACAAATCAACAAAGTTTAAAATAACGATGGTCATTTGATCAAAAGTTCAGCTGACCAAAGTCTGGAATATCAATGTTTATATTATTTATTACACTATTGACCAAATCAGACTACCCCGACTCGGATAGGTTAGGTTAGAAGGCTAAGGCGGGAGCGAAGCGGAGCGGAGCTCCCGCCTTAGCCTTCGTGGTTATTTTTTTATGTACTTCAAATATAAGTACCTATACCTACATTTAAATTAATAATTCTTAATAAGAAATCATTTGTGATTATAAAATTTGATTAGTTATGATTTGATATTTTAAAATTACATCTAGCAACTTTTGATCAGTCGTTCATTTGATGTCACATACATTGGGATTCCAAATTTTTTCTAAATAAAACATTTGGTCATTTAAATTTTGTTATTTCGTTTATTGTTCTTTTGAAATTTGCTCGAGAAAGTTTTGATTTTTTAATATGCAACCGTATCATTTACGGACTTACGATTAGTTCCGAACCCGAACTAAGAATGAATGATAACACGATTTGACAGTAACTATCATATCGAGTTGTCATTAATTCTTAGGGTGCCTTCAAATTTGCTGCAAAGCGCTGCCGCCGCGCGTCAAAGCAGTGCGGCGGCGGCGCCAGCGTTGCAGCCGCGCTGCCGGCCCGCCACGCGTCATTTAATCGATCGACTAGTGATGATGCGCACGTAGTTTTTGTTCAAGTCTAAACATGAACGAAAATCAGGTTCAAGAATTTATCGATGAAGTTGAGACTCGTTCAGCGATATGGGATTCGAAGTCAGCGAGTGTTTTAAAGTGTTTTTCTTCAGCACAAATAGTATTTTGCAGGATGTATTTTGTTTTCCAATATAAGGCTCCAAACGGGAAAGTAATTCGTAGAATTGTTTTCTTGATAATCGCAAAAAGTTATGACATTTTTGGTCACAGTTAGCTTTTTACTTTATGAAATTCAGTTCGTTGACTTATACAAAATAACAGCAACAGCACAAAATATTTTTTCGTTTGAATAGTAATAGCAGTGATTCGTCGTTAGAGTCCATCGTGAAAGTTCACGTAAATGTACTTACAATACTATGAGTTATGACGCTTGATCCTAGCGGTTGCAACGTGGCGGCAGCGCTGCCACCGCGAGGCGCTTTGCAGCCGTGTTACCTAACCACTAAGGGCGCCTTCAAATTAGCCAATTTAAAGGCGCCCTTAGTGGTTAGGTGACGCGGAGTAGAATACGCCCGCAACTAAGACCGAAACTACGGACTTCGGGCTTAGAGAGTAGCCCAGGGCCGCGGAGACTCTCGATAAAATTCCGAAAGTATGATAAAAAGAATGAGGGTTCCGCATAACTTGGGGTAGACCCATAAAATCATTACTACTACTTATATAAGTGGCCATAATTTTATCATCAACCATAATAAGTTGTTGGTAACCAGTGAAATGCGTCATGGTCGGCAGGCCCCATGACAATAATGACATGATAACCCGCGGAAGTATGAGGAAATTACACATTGATAGATCTTATGCAAAAATGATAAAAATTTCATGATATGTGACGTAATAGCTTATTCGAGAGATTTTTCAATCTTCTTCTCGGCACGTGACTTACAATTTAATACCTACGAGACGCTCTAGCTAGACCAAGTGTCATTTTATCAGCGAATGGGACTGCCGAAATTTTACTTATATACATATAGGGTCTTTCAAATAGGGCGGGTCGATGTTGACAGTTTGTGGCGGCCATGTTGTTTTGGCGGCATCTGTCAAATGCGTTGTTATTTCTTCAGTTATTTGTTAGATTGAGCAGCACGTCCAAATGATAAAACTTTATTATTAAACACAATGGACATTCTGCATGAACGGTTCGAGGGTAGGGTTATCTCTCGCAGAGGTGACGTGAGTTAGCCACCAAGATCGTGCGATTTGACCCTGCTAGACTTTTTCTTGTGGGGTTTTCTCAAGTCGCAGGTTTATGCCAATAATCCGCAATAAACCGATGCCCTGAAAGTCAACATAACGCAGGCCATTTTCTGTGCAGTAGAGTAATTGAAAATTGGACCTCTCGGATCCGTGCCACCGTTCGAAGCCGCGGTGGACATTTAAATGATGTCATATTTCATAAATAATGGCATAAATGGGCCTTTCAAATAAAAAAAAAATCCTTAATATTTCACATATAGCTTGTTTTATTTAATTTCAACATCGACCCGCCCTTGTTGAAAGACCCTTTATATTGACCCCATCTTTTGCCCAAACTTCGTTCGCGTATTTTTCCCGTTCCCGAAGTAATTTCGGGAAATCCTCTCTTAGTGCACCCCTACACTCCCCAAGACACTACTGGTCGTAAAGAGCTGACATTTGGCATGTAGGTTACATGCCAAATGTCAGCTCTTTACGACCAGTAGTGTCGGCTGTATGTTGTTTGTCAGTCATTTAATCAGTCAGTAGCGGAAGAATTTAATATATATAAAAAAGGACTAGCTTTTTTGGACCTCGTACGCGCTTATCCCGTTTTTTCCCGTTCACGTAGGAATTTCGGGAAATCCTCTCTTAGTGCTTTATAGAGTGCAGGGAAGCTACATGCCAAATTTCTTTGTACGGCTAGTGGCTTCGGATGTGCGTAGTCTATCAGTCACTAAATTAGTCAGTAAACGGAAACGGAAGAATTTTATATAATTGATGGTTAGGAAGGATGTCGCAGTTCGAGTAAAAGATGACACGCTTGTTTTATATAGAATGTGTTAACAATGCCACCGAGGAACTTCCGAACTCTGTGAGGGGCACACACGAATCACCAAAGACCAAACGACAGTTCTCACTTCATCATCATCATATCAGCCGAAAGACCACTGCTGGACACACCCCATGTGTCGCCACTTCGACCGGTCCTGTGGCTTTTACATTCACCAGGTCATCGGTCCACCTTGTGGCCTTCCAAAGGTTCGTCTTCCGTTTGCGATCGCCTCTTCAAAACCCTTCGATTCCATTCACTATTTGTTCTGCAAGCAATGTGTCGTGCCCATTGCCACTTAAGTTTGGTGATTCTTCGGGCTATGACGGTAACCATGGTTCTCCTGCTGTACTCACTTGATCAAAAGTAATTAGTACCTGACAGTAGAAAGAAAGAAAGAAAGAAAGAAAGAAAGAAAGAAAGAAAGAAAGAAAGAAAGAAAGAAAGAAAGAAAGAAAGAAAGAAAGAAAGAAAGAAAAATATTTATTTGGGACTCGCACAAGACATACATATCAATCAATACATAAAATCATAACTCATCTACCTAGCCTTTTCCCAAATATATTGGGGTCGGCTTCCAGTCAAAGCGGATTTAGCTGAATACCAGTATTTTACGTGGAGCGGCTGCCTGCTAGACCTCCACAACCCGTTAACAGGGTAACACGATACTTTTTTGTAAGACTGGAGTCAGATCCGACTGGATCTGGAGATTATCCGTAACGACTGCCAAAGATCTACAAATGACAGCCGGGACCAACGGCTTAACGTGCTTTCCGAGGCACAAGGGAAACTCGGTATGTTTAGTGGGTAATCACAATGTTACAAAATAATATTACCAGTTGGATTTGGATCACATTTTGTTCATCAGACTGTGCGACAAATAATAAAATTGAGCATGTTACACAATGTGGAGCAGTCTACATCAGTATTTCCCAAACTGTGGCTCGTGGTCCTCTTGTAAGTCCCGAGAAAATATTGAATGGGCCGTGAAAAATTGGACGATACGTTGATCCACCAAAATCTAGAAAAATAAAACTTTCTCTGTAGACACATGGCACTCTTTTTAATCGAATTAAGTTTATTTTTTACTAGCTTCTGCCAGGGGCTTCGCCCGCGTGGTCCCTAGGGAATATAATCCCGGGATAAAAAGTAGCCTATGTCCTTTCTCAGGCTCTAGACTATCTGTGTACCAAATTTCATTTAAATCGGTTCAGTAGTTTTGGCGTGAAAGCGCGACAGACAGACAGACAGACGGACAAACAGAGTTACTTTCGCATTTATAATATTAGTAAGGTGTAAGGATTGTAACTGAGTGTTTTGTACTAACTACCAATTATTTACGAATTTGAAAGTTTTTGTAGTTGGGTCGCGGTCCGTCATCGTTGGGAACCACTGGTCTAATATTAGTGTCGTGTTACTCGTAATTGTATATTGCTATAATTGACGTATATAATGGCATTATAATTTATATGGCAGTATAGAAACTCGTGTTTTAGAAGCATTGAGAGTGATTTGGCAAATATTTTAGTTAAAATGACGTTGATGTTTTAGCAACTTCCTCTAATAGTCGAAAATCCTCAGAAAAAATGTGTCGGATAGAGAATTTTTAGAACATAATGTACTTTAAACGTACACATACCTGATAGCTTGGGCCAACGGCCTCTCTTACTTCAAAATTGGTCCAACTGTTTCGGAAATTAGCCTAAACAAATAGACAGACTGACAGACAGCAAATTTAAACATATTTATAGGGTTCCGTACCAAAATGGTAAAAAGGAACCCTTATGGTGTGTTTAAGTCTGTCCGTCTGTCACAGCTGGATATCTCAAGAACTACTAATGCTATCAACTTGAAAATTAGAATAGTTTTTCATGACTTTTTTTTAACTATTTTGCATATAGAAAAGAAGTAAAAATGTAAATATATGTTTTGCAACAGCGCCTGAAAGGGGTTCTTAAAAAATCGAAGTATATGTGAAATAATCATATGAAAGAACGCAATTTGCATATTCTCAAACCTTTATTCTTTTATTTAGGCTGTATAGTTTTCGACTTTTGATGGAAAATGTAAAAAAAATTGACCTCCCCCCCCTTACCTCCGAAGTTTACATAGAGAAAAATCTGAAATTATTCTATATGATAGAAGTTTATGTAAAGATTACAGAAAAAATAAAACGATGTCTCTAAATTACACACTTTTTCAGAAATCATCATAAACATTACATTAGTTGTAGTTGTAAACAGTACAAAAGATGGCGCTGATCTAAAACTGCAATATGCAGTGTTAAAATTTTCTGACGAATATATGCCTCGCCGATTGAAAATTAAGAAACAATTCACGTTTTATATGAAGGTACGGATTATATGAAGCCTCGGTGGGCGTGTCCGACTCGCTCTTGACCGGTTTTATTACCTCATAAGTATCGAATATAATTTCATATGAATTTAGTAAAACGCTGTTAATTTGATATTCTAAACAGGAACATTAATTGTATTTCATTGCATGTACATTAGTGATGGGTCGTTGAAGGTTTTTCCGTCAGCGAAACGTTAACATTGAATTTATTGCGTTTGTCAACTAGTTGATCAACTAGTTAATTTCGTCAACGAGTTAACGTGTTACGAACGTCAACTTGCATGAACGATAAACGCCTAAACGCTTTTATTAACGTATGCTGTTGTAATGTTAATTTACGAACAATTTGATGCAGTTTGCGGTAGTTTTATTGTTAAAGAAGTACAATTTACGTACGTTGAAAATAACAAAACGTTGGGTTCATTTTCTCGTTTCGTCAAACGAGTTGAATTCATAAACGTCGTTGTCTCGTAACTAGTTGACGAATTCAACGAGTTGATTTGTACACGGACAACGTTAATCCCGTTGAAGAGACATCAACGTTGATTCAACGCCCATCACTAATGTACATACAAATACATATATAATTTAAGGTACAAATAAATAATCGGTTCATATTTTCTATACTTATAATAAAGCTAAAGAGTTTTTTTGTACGTTTGAACGTGTTTACCTCTGGAACTACCAGTCGGATTTGAAAAAAATTTATTGCATTTGATAGCCCAATTCTCGAGAAAGGCTACAGGCTATTCAACATCACGCCAGGACCGATAGGAGCCGAGCAAAAAGAAATATAACCGATTGTGTATTTCTATTGCCGCTATAACAACAAATAATAAAAATTAAGGTTTATGGTACGGAATTCTTCATGTGCCAGTTCGACTCGCACTTGGCCATTTTTTTTTGATCAGCCTAGTATGTATGTAATGTGTCTGTTTGTATTGTATGTATGTATAGATGTACCTCCATCTGCGTAGCATAGCCGTGTGCAGCTGTGGAGTGGCATCTTTGCAACACTTGTACACTTAAAATGATTCCTGTTGCAATTGCTTTATGAAACCCATCATTTTCGCAGTGGCTTTACATGGAGGCCAAATATAGTTAACGACGTTGGAAACACTTGAATTTAATTTTCCTTTAATTCTTTTAGGGTTCCGTACGCAAAGGGAAGGGTACTTGTCCATAAGGGTGCCTCTCCATTACAGCGGAGAGAGGCAGCTGAGCGGAGACACGGATAAATTTTAACCCATTGGTAAAAAATGCAATACCATTGAATTGCATAAAATCGCCGCACAACGTGAATCACTAACATTTCTCGCGTTTCTCCGCTCCGCTGCCTCGCTCCGCGCAAATAGACAGGCACCCTTACAGCGGAGCGGAGGAACGGAGAAATTTTAACCAATGGAATTGCATAAAATCTTCGTACCACGTGAGTCACTGACATTTTGACTGACATGATTGGTTAATATTTATCCGTTTCTCTGCTCCGCTGCCTCGCTCTGCTGTAATGGACAAGCATCGGATTTAGATGTATCTCACTATCAAACATCGGATTTAGATGTATCTCACTATCTTCTTAAGAAATGCATTAGTTAACAGTTGAATTAATATTTACAGTGTGTATTTCTATATTCCCGCTATAAAAATAAAGAGATGTCCTTAATTATAAATTTTATTTTATTTTGTTTACGCTTATGGATATTTTTTTTAAATAAACATTTTTCACCCACTAAAATATTGACTATGACCTAAAAGCCAGGTTGTTAACTGTGCTACTTATTAAGGCTGCTCTCTCGAGAAATGCTTTAAAACAGCGGGCAGATGAAACAACATTTCGTCGGCATTTACTGAGAAATTACATCTGAAAAAAATATGTAGTAATCTACATGATATGATACGTAATTTGGTTTAGCCAGAATTTATGTATCGCTATCACATAATAAGAAAAAAAAAAATCACCAAATCACCTCCAAATCATTGAGATAAAACCATTTTACTCCTTTATTTTTTAACAAAAGTGTAAAAAAAATATCTACTGCTTTGCAATACAATCGAAAATAATTAGGGATTGTTACTTTTTTAAATGTGTTATTTTTTATAATAAATTAAAAATGCGGGTAGCGGAGTGGCGCGTAGAGGAGTATTTAGGTCCGTTTTTATGCACAAGGTCATTGGCATGTATACAAGCCTTAAGCAACTTTTAAGAGGGAATGCTGGCGGCGAAACTTTGTTTGGAAAAAGTCATAATTCGAGGTTTGGCTCTCGACTGTTTTCTCTTCCAATATTGGACCGATATAAAGGATGTATACTTTGTCTCTATGTTTTCCTTTTTTGATTAATAGTTGCCAAATTTGTACACTAGGGCTCTGTCGACAGCGATTAATCGGACAATTTTAAACATTTTGTGTGAATTCTAGTGCTTATACGGTTAATAAATCATCAAAAAGGAAAACATAGGGACACAGTATATATTTTTCTTATTCAGTTTGTGAAATATCTCTAAAATCGGTCCAATATTGGAGGAGAAAACAGTCCAGAGCCAAACCTCGAATTATGACTTTTTACATACAAAGTCTCGCCGCCAGCAACTTTTAATAATAATATGGTAAAGCACTGTCCATGTAAACCTATATTTAAGCCTGAACAATAATGAGAAGGTACCGCAGTCGTATGAGAAACTATTGTCTTGTTAGTTGACTAGTTTACACTGTGGCGTCGCTCCGTCTTTGTTTATTATAGCTTTTCCCCTTCCCCGCGTCTTTGTACGCGCATATTCCGTTTTTAACCGACTTCTAAAAAAACTTTTTTACAAAAAATGTAACCGGCTTCCAAAACTTTTTTACAAAAAATATAACCGACTTCCAAAACAAGACACTACAAAGTAAAAAATAACTTTAATTTCGGAAGTCGGTGACAAAAAACGAAATAACCAAAAACACCGACTTCCGAAATTAGAGTTATTTTATACTTTATAGTGTTTTGTTTTGGAAGTCGGTTATATTTATTGTAAAAAAGTTTTTTATTTTTTCCCGTTCCTATAGTTATTTCGGGAAATCCTCTTTTAGTGCTCTCCCAAGGAACCTATACATGCCGAATTACAGCTTTTTACGACCAGTTTTTCTTATCGTGTGGGCAGTAAGGTCTAACGACCCCACTCACCCTAGTGTCAGAGTTTCTAAACCGCCTCAAGGGCCTCTGGCATGGTTTATTTGACGACCGCCATTTGGCGGCCGGGACCACCGGCTTGTACGTGCCTTCCGAAGCACCGAATCATCTTTTTATCAGACAATCAGGTGATTCAAGCCTGCAATGTCCTAGCTAAACTGGAAACAACTTTAAAAAGTATGCTTCCCGTGGGAATCGAACCCATGATCACCAGGTTAGAAGGCAAACGCCTAAACCACTCGACCACGGAGGCAGTTTACGACCGGTAGTTTCGGCTGTGCGTTGTCTGTCACTCTCATTCACTCGGAAACGGAAGAATTTTGTATTAGGACTAGCTTTGCCCGCGGCTTCGCTCGCGTTAAGAAGTTTAAAATTGACAAAGTTTCATACAAACTTTCATCCCCTATTTTATCCCTTTGGGGTAGAATTGATAAAAATCCTTTCTTAGCGGATGCCTACGTCATAAGATCTACCTGCATGCTAAATTTCAGCCCGATCCGTCAAGTAGTTTGGGCTGTGCGCTGATAGATCACTATGTCAGTCAGTCAGTCAGTCACCTTTGAATTATATATATTTAGATATATATATTTAGACTAGCCTTTGCCAGCGACTTCGTACGCGCTTATTTCCCGTTCCCGTAGGAATTTCGGGAAATCCTCTCTTAGTGCTCCCCTACACTCCCCAAGGAACCTACATGCCATATTTCAGTTTTCTACGACCCATTAGTTTCGGCTGAGTGTTGTCTGTGAGTCACTCAGTCATTCAGTAACGGAAGAATTTTATATAATTAGGATTCATTCATTGACGTTGGAAGGCCTACTACAAAGTGGACCGATGACCTGGTGGAGGTCGCGGGTAGCCGATGGATGCGAGACACACAGGACCGGTCGTTGTGGCGACGCTTGGGGGAGGCCTATATCCAGCAGCGGACGTCTTTCAGCTGATATGATGATTGATAGAATTTTTGTAATCGGATTTTTTATTCCAGAGTTTACCTTTATGAACATACACGGTAATATTTAATTCTTTCAATGATGATTTTCAGATTTTGTCAATGTTTCAAACAACATTTTTACGATTTAACCAAACTGGAAATCGCGAAATAAAGTTATTTCCTTTAAACCAGCGCTGTGTTATTTATTTTTAAATTTCGCAGCCTATGCTGAGATAGGGACCTTTTTGGCCTCGCACAGACTAAATTATTGTTGATTAAGTTATACACTACTTTTAGTTTTGAATTAATTTTACATCTGTCTGATTTGTGCGAGTCTCAAATAAACAATTTACTTTCTTTCTTTCTTTCTTAATTTGTAGAGTACGGAATGTGCGTGTCTAAATTCGTGGGCAAAATTTGATTATGCGGAATAGAATAAACGATTCCGTACAAGTCATATTTTTTTGCACGTTGTAAAGAACTATGTCTATTCTTTTCCTTGCAATTTGATTAAAAGATACATACGTTAATATTGCATAATCCTGAGATCGTTGGCCAACCATATATGCATGGGAGAATGGGAGTGACTCCTTATCCGTTACGTGGGAATTAGCTAGAAGAATACATAACTAATTATGCATGTCGGTCGGTGAAAGGGCTCGTCGGTCACTCAGTACTTGCATACTTAGGGCACAGGACTGCGGTAAAGTCTGGACGAGCCCTTACGGAGCACGTCTGTGTAGGGTTCATTGCCAAACCGAAAGCCGAAGAGACAGTTTACCAGCATATTTGAGTACTAGTGAACGTCACCAAATTTCTAGTCGTAAGTTATTAGCTCACTGATGTTTCGGCAAAAGAGTCTTTATCTTAAAGTTCGACAATGTGTCTCTATTTCTTTTTACACATTGTACGATAGGTTGAATTTTCTGCCACTGATAAAAATCTATGTGAAAATCAAAAGTTTTGCAGTCAGAAGTTGGGGTTGTTTTATTCACTGTATTATTTTCAGATATGGATTTATTACATACTAGTGGACGTCACGCGGTTTCACCCGCGTAGTTCCCGTTCCCGTGGGAGTACGGGGATAATATATAGCCTATGTTACTCCCTGATAATGTAGCTATCCAATGCTAAAAGAATTTTTCAAATCGGTCCAGTAGTTTCGGAGCCTATTCAATTCAAACAAACCAAGCTTTCTTCTTTATAATATTACTAGCTTTTTCCCGCGACTTCGTGCACGCATATCCCGTTCCCGTTTTTTCCCGTTCCCGTAGGAATTTCCCATTCCCGTATAGCCTATAGCCTCCCTCGATAAATGGGCTATCTAACACTGAAAGAATTTTTCAAATCGGACCAGTAGTTCCTGAGATTAGCGCGTTCAAGCAAACAAACAAACAAACTCTTCAGCTTTATATATATATATATTTATAAAGCTATTATATTTGGTGGGGGGCCTCTGAAATTATACTATACTAGTGGACGTCACGCGGTTTCACCCGCGTAGTTCCCGTGCCCGTGGGGGTACGGGGATAATATATAGCCTATGTTACTCCCTGATAATGTAGCTATCCAATGCTAAAAGAATTTTTCAAATCGGTCCAGTAGTTTCGGAGCCTATTCAATTCAAACAAACAAATCTTTCCTCTTTATAATATTAGTATAGATATTAGTATATATTTGTACTCAATTATGCAGGTAAACTGTCTCTTCTCTTCCCTCAAGTCCTACTTGTTGTCATATTTTTCAAATGACAATCATTTTTAGGGTTCCGTACTCAAATGATAACCAACGGAACCCTATTACTAAGCCTCGCTAGGGTAGCTAACATAAGATCTTAAGATCGATGGGTTTCACTGTTTCACTACAGATATTTTTGTCTGTGTTGTTTTGTTTTCATATTGTTGTGATCTAGTGATTTAAAGTGTGTGTTTTGTAATATAGACATTAGTCTGAAATAAATGCTTATTATTATTATTATTATCGCCTTTATCCATTTTAAAAACATATATTTAATCTTTTCCAAATATTTCATTAAAAATATACAAAAAAAAACAAAAGTAGCTAGCCCAACGGTATCGGGAACAGGGTCCAAGCTACCGGTGGTCAGGGCTCCTGAGAGAGGAACCTCCTAACAATGCGCGCCGTGTTGTTACTATTATTATATTCAGTATTCCCGCCGTACAAATATTTAGATTTTACATCTTGGTTATACATATAGCATGCAGTACACATTTGGTTATTAGCAATAACATAAAAATAATAATAATCCTTACTAATATTACAAATACGAAAGTAACTCTGTCTGTCTGTCGCGCTTTCACGCCAAAACTACTGAACCGATTTAAATGAAATTTGGTACAGAGATAGTCTAGAGCCTGAAAAAGGACATAGGCTACTTTTTATCCTGAGAGTATGTTCCCTAGGGAACACGCGGGCGAAGCCGCTGGCAGAAGCTAGTAATTTCATAATTTAAGTTTAGATTTCAATGCAATAAAATTAAAATCATATACAATTCTATTCATTTAAAATAATAGATAGACAAATGAAATTTTCCCAAAGTGTGTGCTATAAGTGCTATAACAAATAATAAAAATACGATGGTACGGAACCCTTCATGCGCGATTCCGACTCTCACTTGGCCGGTTTTTGTATGTAGACTGTGAAACCGTCAACAACGAAAACCGGCTTCGTCTAGTTTAAATCATCATCATCATGACAACCGAAAGACGTCCACTGCTGGACATAGACCTCCCTCAAAGGGGGGGGGGGGTTGCCATAATCGCCACGCTTGGCAGGCGGGTTGGCGATCGCAGTGTATGGTGTTGCGTTTTACTGAGAACGCTGCTGCCCATTCTCTGGTGAGTCCCTTAGTCGCCTCCTCTTACGACACCCACGGGAAGTGATGGGATGGTATTATTCTTTTAAGGCACCCAACGGCACCGGCCGATACCACTAGTTTAAATAAACGACAAAAATAACAAATTTTTAAATTATCATTTATTTATTTCCAGGTTTTCATGGTGACTCTTCTGGCAGCAGTAGCAACCAGTGAGCCTCCGGTTTCCGGCTACAACTACCAGCAACCTGCCAACCACAATAGTTACAACTCGCCAACAAACAGTTATATTCCCCCAACCACAGGTCAGTATTTCCAGAATACTTAAAATAGATTCTCTTTCTTCTGAGCTTGAGGCTAAATAACAACAGCCGCACGGGTTGATCTTCTAGGTTAAGCAAAGCCTGCCGCGGTCGGTCTGTGGATGGGTGAACATTTTATCATACCGAGTATAAGTACTCCTTCGTGCTTCGGACAGCACGTTAAGCCGTTGGTCCCATCCCGTGGTCCCAGCTATCGTTTGTAGATCTTTGGCGGTCGTTACGGATTATCAGGAAACAGAAAATCTGACACCAGTCTTGCCTTGCAGTACCGTGTTACCCAGTTACTGGGTTGTGGATCAAATAGGCAGGCGTTCCACTTTAAATACTGGTATTCAGCTGAATCCGGTTAAGCTGGAAGCCAACCCCAACATAATTTTATTGGGAAAAAGCTAGGCAGGTGATGATTACAGGTAGCTTCTAATGTGTGGAACAGGTGGCGCTGAACAAGTTACACTTTGTAGAGCTACAGAGGAATGCGGAACAGGGTGTATAGCTCCGCAAACCTCCATTGAAAAGGGAGGATCCTCCAACCAGACGGGTCATGTGTCTGGTGGGTAACTGCCTGACGTTGGTTGATATTGGGTAGTGGGTGGGTACGTTGATTAATGAGAAATAAAAACAGTCAATACTTAGCCTAGACTTTGTCCAACTATTTTTGAGTCGGCTTCCAGTATAACTGCATATAGTCAGCTATTATTTAAACACGAGTCCCTCGATAATTAAGAAATTCTTAAGGCGACAATACTCGCCAACATTCTTGAGGGAATAAAACGGGCACTTGCTTCACAACCGCGCGACCCAAAATTCAATAGTTTTTTGTACTTTCCCTATTATTCTATGACTAAAAATAGCCGTATATCAAAATGTAGATAATTAAATTGTCTTTAAGATAGCAAATTTCATTAAAACACGCCCTCCGGTTTTGGTCCGATTTTCATTTTTATGTCCGTGTTTTTTTTTTAAATTAAATACACTATGTTGAACGAATAATACTCAAAATTTTCATATATCAAATGATTAAGAAAATAGTCTAATGTAACATATATTTTTTTCCAAAAAATGAAGACTAGCCATTTAGACCTCCCGGATCCCAGATCAGTAGGATCAGCCGTCCACGGCACACTCTACTCGAACCCGATGATCCCATTACCCTTGTCCAAGAGGAAAGGAGGTAGGGAAACCAGCACTCTAAAACAAGCACACAAGCCGCGACCCGCCGCCTTCCGGCCTCGCCGTCGAGGCCCTGCCCGATGTCCTAGTAATATTATTACTCCCCGTCTTTTGCCTAACGAGCCAGCCTGCGCCGCTGAGCCATTAGCTTTAAACCCCATAAATAATGTCATGACCCAGCCTGTCCCTTGCTTTCTTCCCCAAAACGACGCTGCTGAGCCGAGGTCCGTACCCCACAGGGGGTGCCCCCAGCGAGCGGAGTTGTAGTTTTAAGTATCTTTGTTGCCTTGGCTGGGGGCTTTAGAGTCACATCTGAGGCCACCACAGGCTAGCCCGGTTGAGCAGTAATCACCCTTAGAGAGGTGAACAGCGAGTGGTCCAGTTCGAAAAAAAAAAAAAGCCGTTTAGACGTGATTCTTATTTTAAAATCAGCTACTGAGGGGTATCGGCGCCTTAACGTCAATTAAGCAACTATATACGGGTCAGCGGGCAAAGTTGAAAAAAAAAAATGCTTTATCTTCATAAGATATCTCTTATCACATCTGCGCAGTGTTTTTAACCTTGTAAATGTTTATGTCATTGGTTTAATGCAACTGTTCCCTTGGTTTGGTTGGTTGGTTGAATGAGCGTGCAGTCCTGGGTTTGATACCGGTTGTTGGTCGGGCAAAAGTTGTCATTGGGTTTTTAGGGTTCCGAACAAAAAACGGAACCCTAGTAGGATCACTCGGGTGTCTGTCTGTCCGTCTGTCACAGCCAGTTTTTCACGGATCCACTGGACCGATTGTGTTGAAATTTGGTACACATATGAACTTTTATGACTCAAATATGGATGCGTTACGTAAATCACATTGATATAAAAAAACCCAAGGTGCACAGTCTCGAACAAATGCAACACTCGAAACTGTCGTCAAAAACTGACATGTATCAAGTGTCATGTGTGAGTTGTGTGTAGTTATACTATAATTTTTTTTTTTTGCAAATTCAACCTTACACGGATCGCTTAAAGTTGTTTTTATAAAACAGTTCAGTATGGCGAGTGATGCGCCATTTTTTTTTGGAAATTCAACCTTACTCGGATCGCTGAAAGTTGTTTTTACAAAGCAGTGTAGTATGGCGAGCGATGCGAGATTGTTTGAAACTTGCGCACAATTATACATATTGCGCTTGTTTTTTGCGGACGTTTTTGAGATGCTGAGTGTGTATCTTGGGTTTTTTATATATCAGTGGTATATCATTACATTTTTAGTATGGGGGTCACTTTTGGGGTTAAAACTAGAAAATTAAAACAAAAGTTTTTTGAACAGTATCGTATGGCATATCAAATGGAAGGGCTTACTATAATAGTTTTAAATATATATTTTTTCATAATTTTAAAATAAACGATTTTGAGGTTATTCAAGAAATTAGACGAAAAATGACCATTCCCCGCCCCTTATCTCCGAAACTACTGAGCCTAAATTTTTTAATAAGATGGAGATAATAGATCTGTACCAATACATTACTAGAAAACCTACAAGAAGTCTATAGGGTTAAAATAACACGTTAAAAAGAATAAAATTCGTTCGAAACTCTTTGCACGCGAGTCCGACTCGCACTTGGCCAGTTTTTTCATTAGGAATTTCTCTGTGACAGCCCGGAGTTAGGAAGTGGGTGGCGTGATACCCTCGTGCCTCGGGAGTAGTAACCACCCTTCTAGAGGTGAACTACGAGTGGTCCCGTTCAAAAAACCCTCGTGCCTCGGACAACGCGTTAAGGCTGCTCTCTCGAAAAAAGTTTAAAATAGCGTGCAGATGAAGCAGCTTTTCGTCGGCACTAACAGATAAATTACATCTGAAAAATAGTAATCTACATGATTATGATTCGTAATTTGGTTTAGCCAGAATTTGTCTATCGGTATCACATAATAAGAAAAAAAAACTGCCCAAGGGCGAGTCGGACTCGCGTGCAAAGGGTTTCGAACGAATTTTATTTTCTGACATGTTATTTTTACACTATAGACTTCTTATAAGTTTTTCTGTAATGGATAGGTAAAGATTTATTATCTCCATTTTTTTTCCAAATTTTAGACTATGTAGTTTCGGAGATAAGGGGTGTATGGTCATTTTTCGTCTAATTTCTTGAATAACTTCAAAACCCTTTATTTTAAAATTAAGAAAAAAATATAATTAAAACTCTCACAGTAAGCCTTTTCATTTGATATGTCACATGATATTGTTCAACATTTTTTTTTTAATTTTCTAGTTTTTCTCCCAAAAGTGAAACCCATACTAAAAATTTAATCATTTACGTAACATGTCCGTATTTAGGTCAAAGAAGTCCATATGTGTACCAAATTTCAATAGAATCGGTCCAGTGGATCCGGAGAAAACTGGCTGTGACAGACGGACTGACAGACAGACAGACAGACACCCGAGTTATCCTATAAGGGTTCCGTTTTTCGTTCGGAACCCTTAAAACATCAAAATACCTCCAAATCGTTGAGATGAAACCAATTTACTCCTTCATTTTTTATCAAAAGATTATAAAAAAAATATTTACTGCTTTGCAATACAAACGAATATGATTCGGTTTTGTTACTCTGTAAAAACATGTGTTATTGTTATTATAAAAAAATAAAAATGCGGGTAGCGGAGTGGTGCGTAGAGGGGTAGTTAGCTCCGTTTATATGCACAAGGTCATTGGCATGAATACAAGCCTTTAGAGTGATGGAATAGGGGTTGTATCTGCGCTTGCGCACACAATTGTGCACTATAATGTCTGGCGCGCCGATGGCTATATATTCACCATTGAAATGACCTGCTATGACCAAAATCGATCAGGAGCACTGATCATATTGCTAACCGTAAGATTATAATAAATCGCCTAAGATAATGAGGCCTTTCTTATCGATATATTATAAAATATCTTTGAATCTGAATTATTCAAATCAAAATCAAATCAAAAAGTCGTTTGTTCAATTAGGCTGAGAGCCAGCACTTTTTGAACGTCAAGTTTTACAAAAGACAGTCCCCCAAAACGCCCGCCCGTCACCACTTCCTAGTGTTTTAGCTGTGGAGATGAAGTGGACAACAAACTCCCCAGCAACACATCTGTCTGTTACGTTTTAAGAACTTGAACCTATATAAAAGTATGTTAAGTAATTAATATGTATTCGCAATGATCTGATTGCCAATTCTACTATATTTAAGCAAGAAAATAAGTAGAATTGTCCCTCTGTTCGCAATATATCGGTTTCATAATGTAATATAGATATATTACAATTTTACGGTGTTTGGAATATTCCGGTGACATTTATAAAGCTTAAGGCCAGGTAGACCGAGCGAAGTAGGTATCTAACGTTTCCATACTTTACACGAAGCGAGCCGTGCGCTAACGTCGACAGCGTGAAGGCATAATAATTTATTATTAAAAGAATTAAAGTATTATGCATAATTTAACCAGAAATTAATCTTCTATATGGTATTAACCATTCTTAGATATGGTTTTTGGAAGTATAATTTTCATAAGCTTCAAAAACAATAAGAAAAACATCAAAAATAGTTGAATTTTGCCTCCTCTTCGGATTTTTTTTTGATCGAGCTAAGTTTTCGATATTATGTTTTGAACCAGAAATTATCAAAGTATATACAGTAAACTTCAATACGTATTTTTTTTGGCTTTTAGCAATCACTATTTATTTGTTAATTATTGATTCAAAGTGATGGAATATTGGGAAAATTGGGAATACCTGGCCTTAAAGTATATGTTCTTTCAGGTTTCACTTCACCAAGTAACAATTACTTACCTCCCACCTTCGGGGCGGGGTCGCAGCACCAAAATCTTGGGCACGAACACGGGAATGGACACCACGGCGGCCACGACCATGAAGTTGTGAGTATTTACATGACAGAGATATATGTCAGCACTAGCTTTTGCCAGCAGCTTCGCCCGCGTGATCCCTAAGGAACATGCTCCTGGGATATATAGGCTATGTGTTCCAGACTATAATCTACCTCTGTGCCGAAATTTCATGAAGATCCTTTCAGGCGCTACAAACTTTCGCATTTATCCTTCCTAATTTATAAAATTCTTCTATTAATGACTGATTGAATGACTGACAGACAATGCACAGCCGAAACTCCTGGTCGTAGAAAGCTGAATTTTGGCATGTAGGTTCCTTGGGGAGTGAAGGGGAGCACTAAGAGAGGACTTCCCGAAATTCCTACGGGAACGGGAAAAAAACGGGAAATGCGCGTACAAAATCGCGGGTGAAAGCTAGTAATATTATATAGTAGCATGTAGACTTAGCTGCTGCTTGCGACTTCGACCACGCGCGTTCACAATTTCATGGTTTCTTTTTTACGCGGAACTCTAATTATTTTTTAAAATAGATGTAGAGATGTTGTCTAAGTTACTCCTTACAACATCAGCGATCTGTGAGTGAATGACTCGTCAAAATCGGTCCAGTCGTTTCGGAGATTAGCCAGAACAAACAATTAGACTAATAATGTCAAAATTGAGTCTTTGTCTTTAGGGTGCAGTACCCAAAAGGTAACCAACGGAACCATATTACTCCGTCCATCTGTCTGTCAGCGGGCTATATCTCAAGAACCGTAATAGGTGGACAGTTGAAATGTTCAGAGTATGTATTTCTATTGCCGCTATAACAAAAAAAATAATAATAATCAAATTAAATTAAAAATTACAATAAACGTGTTTTTTTTTTCGATTTATGGTACGTAACCCTTAGTATGAGAGTCCGACTCGCACTTGGCTGGTTTTTTGTGATTGTATACGATGCTTGTATATGACAAGCCTCGTATGTATGTACTTTCATATTCATTTAGTAAAACATCTACACTAATATTATAAAGAGGAAAGATTTGTTTGTTTGTTTGAATTGAATAGGCTCCGAAACTACTGGACCGATTTGAAAAATTCTTTTAGCATTGGATAGCTACATTATCACAGAGTAATATATGCTATATATTATCCCCGTACTTCCACGGGAACGGGAACTACGCGGGTGAAACCGCGTGACGTCCACTAGTTGTAAGTTTTAAGTTGTAAGTGTCTGTTTGTAACTAAAAAAAAATTATTATGATATTACAAACAGAGTTACAGAACAGATGGTCGATGGGGCCGAAAAGTTCTGGAGTGGCGACCGCGTACCGGAAGACGCAACGTTGGCGCAGCCTCCCACAAGGTGGACCGTGCACCTGGTGAAGGTCGCGGGTAGCCGATGGATGCGAGACGCACAAGACTGCTCGCTGTGGCGACGCTTGGGGGAGGCCTATGTCCAGCAGTGGACGTCTTTCGGCTGATATGATGATGATGATGAAACAGAGTACTAGCTGACCCGCACAACTTCGCCTGCGTCACAATTTTTATTACTGCTCCTATCCAACACTGAAAGAATTTTTCAAATCGGACCAGTAGTTCCTGAGACTAGCGCGTTCAAGCGAACAAAAAAAACTCTTCAGCTTTATATATTATTAGTATAGATTTGATATTGTATAGATAAGATAATCGTGACCACTCAGTGGTTAACTACGGCTCGGAGTTCATGGTTCCAGTCCAGGGAATACGAATAAAAGACCTTTTAATTTTATACGTACTTATTTTCAACCGATTTCAAAAAAGGAGGAGGTTTTTATTGGAGGTCGCATATATGTTAGTACTGGCCTGTGTAAATAATCCTAGTTACACATGTCTGTCAAAATTTTAAAAAAGCATATTTATGTACGTCTTGTTTATGTTTTATATACTTGTCACTTGCATGTAAAGTATAGACCACGAATATAGCTTGAAACTATCAGACTGTTCTCTTTATTACCACCTATCAAGTAAAAAAATGATATTTTTTTTTACCTATTTTTTATGTTTTTCCTTATAACTCCGTCATTTATGAACCGATTTGAAAAATTCTTGTGAAAGGGTATTTTATTTGTTTATTTATATATACTTTATTGTACACCAAAATTAAAATACATTAAGGAAACAGTAATAAATATGTCAATGAAGGAAACCTTAAACAAAAAATATACAATTGGCGGCCTTATCGCATTCCGCGATCTCTTCCAGGCTACCTGGAATGGATAGGGATAGCCTGGACACGAAATGGGGTTGCACTTGTTGCAAATATAACGTTAACAATTTTTTAGAAAAAAAGCAATACAATATACTAAAATAGATGCACAAATACATACATATTAAATATACATATTAAAAAGAAAATAAATGACAACATTTTTAAAATCAACATCGTAAAAGTAATCACAGCTAGAAGTAGTAACCTAACCACCAACCACCAACCTTGTTGCTAGTCCACCAATTCGCACTAAGCGTTTCCAAACGTCTTGTATAATGCGCACAGCAAAGGAGTGGAACTCTCTGCTTGCGTCTGTGTTTCCGAACGCATACAACCCTAATCTCTTCAAAGTTAGAGTGAATAGGCTCCTTCTGGGTAAGCTCGCTCCATCGTAGACGTTGTCTAGGTCATCTCTGACCTAGACTAGCGTCAAGAGCAAACCCATCACAAATAAAAAAAAACCAACTTTCTTAAAAACAGTATATTTTCCAAGTAAACGAAAGTGCGTGTTTTGCTTTCCTGTGATTTTCCAGTGGTGTTGTTAGGTGTGGGGTACCACTAAAAGTCGGTGTATAAATACGCAGAAACAACCAAAAACACCGATTTAAGTAATTAAAGTAATTTTATACTTTGCAGTGTTTTTTTATTTGGAAGTCGGTTGTATATTTTTGTAAAAAAGGTTTTTTCATCGACGGCGCTGGCCTTAGCTCGTTATTCCATTCAGCCTACTTCACTCCAGAAGTAGATAAGGCCACCAGTTTATTCAGGATGTGTGTAAGAGAATTCGGTGATCATATGGTTTGTTTTCGTGTTTCGGCGACGCCTGTGATCTCAAAGACCAGGGTCTGCAGTCTCGACATAGATAACGATCGCGTAGCGACCGAATTTGGTCGTTAAGAGGAAATGCTGGCGTCGAGACTTTGTATGTAAAAAGTCATAATTCGAGGTTTGGCTCTCGACTGTTTTCTCCTCCAATATTAGACCGATATAAGAGATATTTCACAAACTGAATAAGAAAGATGTATACTGTGTCTCTATGTTTTCTTTTTTTTATTAGTACTTGCCCAATTTGTACACTAGGGCTCTGTTGACAGCGATTTATCGGACAATTTTGAGCATTTTGTGAGAGTTCTGTTGCTTATACAGTTAATAAATCACCAAAAAGGAAAACATAGGGACACAGTATTCAGTTTTTAAAATATCTCTTAAATCGGTCCAATATTGGAGGAGAAAACAGTCGAGAGCCAAACCTCGAATTATGAATTTTAACATACAAGGTCTCGATGCCAGTATTTCCTCTTAAGCACCTTCTCGCTGAATCCACACTGATTGTGAATGGATCCAAATCATATTCCTTGCAAATGTCATTGAAATGCTTGCGCGCAGAATATGACTGTTCCGCCTATAAATTGAAGATGTTTGAGGTACACGAACAACATAGTTCGTATTATGGTATACGCCAGATAAACTTGCAATAAAGTACATCGACCTTTACCTAATATCTATCCCCGTAGATGGGGTTACAATAATGTATGAATCGTTTTTCCGTTACTAGAGAACGTTAAGGATCACGATAGAAGTCATTCAGGATATCTTTATTTCTGTCATTGATATTAAGAAAGTCAATAAATGTATGTGGGTCAGTGACCATTTATCTTAGGAAAACATAGAGACACAGTATACATCTTTCATATTCAGTTTGTAAAATATCTCTTACTAGTGGACGTCACGCGGTTTCACCTGCGTAGTTCCCGTTCCCGTGGGAGTACGGGGATAAAATATAGCCTATGTTACTCCCTGATAATGTAGCTATCCATTGCTGAAAGAATTTTCCAAATCGCTCCAGTAGTTTCGGAGGCTATTCATTTCAAACAAAACAAACAAACAAATCTTTACTCTGTATAATATTAGTGTAGATGTAGATATCGGTCCAATATTGTGGGAGAAAACAGTCGAGAGCCAAACCTCGAATATGACTTTTTACATACAAAGTCTCGTCGCCAAAATTTTCTCTTAAAACAGTTGTAAATATCTATGTAAACAACTAAATAAGTTAATTGTAAAGTTACATACTAGTTCCTCTTAGTCCACAATAGATGACGACGATGACGAACATCTGAGAGTTTAGCATTCCTCAGTTAATGTCGCTAAACAGAAAGTTACAATTAACAACTTGACTTACAGAATACAGGACTTGTTAAGTCGGATTGCAAGACACATGAAGAAAAAAAAAGTAAAAGAAGAAGTAAAGAAATTATTATTCTTATTCCATTTATTCACTTTAATACATACATTTTATTTTTTGTAAATATTTGTATAAAAATAAAAACATTTAATAATATATAAAAATAGTAGCCCACCGGTATCGGGAACAGGGTCCAAGCTACCGGTGGTCAGAGTTCCCGAGAGAGGAACCTCCTAACTATACGAGGCTTATCCAGGAGTACTGCTTTTTGGATCAAGCCCTTGATCCAGCTGCCCAACGAGAGCCTCCTTAGATGTTGGTCGAGTCTCTTGGCAATTATGCCATTGGCCGTCACAAGTATCGGCATAATGACTGTTGTGTTCACATTCCACATGAGTGACTTGCTCGAATATGGCGCTCACATAGCTCAACGCTGTCAACGCCATGCACGCTGTGCATGCGGTACACACTATACAGACACGAATATCAACCCACGACTATTACGCAGCACAGTGCGCCGCGGTGGGCCACGCGCTACATTTGTACATAGTTGTGCGTGTGTAGTGTGTACTGGAAACGTAGACCCACGTTGTCACACAAATGAATCCACAGAGCTAAAATGCACCGCGTGCCTGTGCACACCATGCGCCGTAGTGGGTTTGCGCTTTTAGGCCTACAATTTTTGACTCAAAGAAAAAAATCGAAAGACTTCGATAGGATGAAATAAAAAAATACAAGGTCATGATATCGTGTTTGCAGAATATTTTTGGAGATCTCAACTGTGATAGTTACATTTATAAGGCACTTCACACACATAGCAACTTTAGTTGACGAAACAATCAACTTTTTAAAAGTTTACATTAACGGCCAAACCAGTCGCAGCAACAAATAGGAACAATTTACAGTTGCCACAATTGACGTTGAGTTTGACGGGTGCAAAGCGTAGCGAATTCACAAAAGTCCGTATAAAATCTAGAACGAGTCCGTCCGACCGTTCTAACCAAACGATTTGATTAATCTTCTAGGGTTCCGTACCCGTACCCGAATGGTAACCAACGCAACTCTATTACTAAGCCTCCGCTACCCGTCCGTCCGTCTGTCTGTCAGCGGGCTGTATCTTTAGAAACGTAATAGAAAGACAGTTCAAATTTTAACAGAGTGTGTATTTCTATTGCCGCTATAACAACAAATGATAAAAATAAAATTAAAAATTCAAGTGTGCTCCCATACAAGAAACGTGTGGAAGCCTTCGTGTGAGATTGGCCAGTTTTTAGGGTTCCGAACATAAAACAGAACCCTTATAGGATCACTCGGGTGTCTGTCTGTCTGTCCGTCTGTCACAGCCAGTTTTCTCCGGATCCACTAGACCGATTCTGTTGAAATTTGGTACACATATGGACTTCTGTGACCCAATCACGTACATGTTACGTACATGATTAAATTTTTAGTATGGGGGTCACTTTTGGGGGTCAAACTAGTGAATTAAAAAAAGTTTTTTAACTATCCTGTGACATATAAAATGAAAGGGCTTACTGTGAGGGTTTTAATTATGTTTTTCATAATTTTAAAATAAATTGTATAGTAGTTATTCAAGAAATTAGACGAAAAATGACTATTCCCTCCTTATCTCCGAAACTACAGAGCCTAAAATTTTGGAAAAAGTGGAGATAATCGATCTTTACCTATAGATTACAGGGAAACTACAAGAAGTCTATCGTCTTAAAATTACATGTTAAATAAAAATTAAATTCGTTTGGTACCCTTTGCACGCGAGTCTGACTCGTTAATGGAAGATATTGATGTCGCCATGTTGATTGGCCATCACTCATCAAACATTGGAAGTCACCTTTCTCAATTTATACAAAAAGATTGTCCTCCTGCACAAACTTTATGTTTCCGAGCTTTCTTTCTATAAATCTCCGGTTCTAATTGAGGTAGGTCATGGACTTGGTCTAAAAACACTCGCTGCCACATGTTCTTTCTTTTGAATTTATGCCCTCTTTCATTGGTTGAATTAAAGGACAGCTAGGTATGAACATTCAATGTTGTTGAGCAGCACGAGTTCTCTATTTATATAAAAAAATCATTATGTGGAATCCCAGTTGCCGAAACACGGAGATCTCAGTTGCTCCGTCTGCGATGCGACAACTTTATTGTTAAGAATCGAACCTTCTTAAATGACCGTTATAAAACAAAGTTAATTAAAAAAATTGTTTGTGAAAAGATAATGCATTTATTATCTTCAAAACTATAAAACAACACTGATTTGCAAATTTTAAATAAGCAATTAATTAGTCTTCTTGCGTATATTGTAAATATGATATGAATTGATTGGCCTTAACCTATAGATATCATTCTCTATACTGTAAAATATATCTCCATAATCGCCAAAGATCATACTACTGGGAAAGAATTCTAAGTTAGCGATCTTTCTAGCTGTCCCGTTATAACAAGCAATTTCATATATCCCGTCATCTGATAATCCATAAGTCTTCTCACCTTCAACGAAAAAATGATACACAACGCGCAAATCCTTATTTTGAACTACTTCTTGACTATTATGAGCACAAAAAACACCACACATAGTCACAATATGCACATTTTTTTCGTTATCCACGTCAAATTCCATTACAGTCTTCATATTGCCAACTTTAACAGCAGTCTGTCCTTCATTGAATATCTTGTATATCATATGATCGTTCGCATCTATTAAGTACATTTCGTTGTTCCTAATAACTATTTTAAAAATGTTCATGTTGTACAAGCCAATATTGGTAGCAATGTTATCCAGAGCATCATATCTGTATAACCCATCATTTGATCCAAAATACACTTCACTCGTATCGGGATCGACAGCCGTAGCTTTGTTTCTTTGTATGCCTTTGATTTTCATTGCTTGTTTCGTTACAACATTTACGTATGCTCGTCTAGAGTTCTGTGCTTCATCGTCCATGTACATGAAAAATAGGTTTCTACTGGAAGAGTCGTAGGCTAGTTCTTTAGGGCTTTGAAAAGCGTTCGTCAGGAGTTCCTTTCTGTACATTCTCGTTCCTATTCTCTCAATTGGCGTGTCAGTTAAGTAAATCTTCAATGTCGCGTCCACACACACGATTATGGCGAAAAATAATACTTTACTGGTCATTTCTGCGTGCGACAGTAACTGAATCAGCTTTACCACTGGTTTTGTTAATGTTTTGATTACTTGTCTTAGTTTCACCAACTTTGTTTTTGCTGTTAACTGCTGTGTGTTTGTTCAAATCTAGTTCTTGTGCGTAAGTATTAAATGCTTTATGTTATTTCATTGCTGTTTCCTGTGTATTTGTTTGTCTGCACGCTCAGCTGACTTCTCTGTAAATGAGCAAATTGTTGTAAACAAGTTTCGAGGTCGTCTGTATTTCATGTGTAGGGATTTACTCAGCGCATCGTGTGTGCTCACTAATTGAGCTTGTTAAGCTGTGTTATGAGTTGGTGGAATATCATGACTGATTTAGTGTTCTGGAACTTTAATTTGTTGAGTTCTCTGCTCGGTTTTATTATGGCATTAATTCTCGTAATCATCATTCATCTTCCCATGATGAGTCTCATTGCTTTTGTTGTTGGTGTACCGGTCAAAATTTTTTATCTAACGTGATTGTACCAATATTAATAAAAATAAAAAATAATGTAGGGTAGATTCATTTGATATTATTTTAAAATAAATCAAAGAAAAATAAAAAAAGAAAAGTGATAAACAAATATTTTTTTTAAAACAATAATTAAGGATAAAATTACAATACCCAAATAGTACCTATTAATTTGTTTTTGAAAAAAAAAAAACACTATAGCAAGCTTGGTGAGCAATGCTGAAGTCTTCTCATTATGGGAAGGGATAATTTAGTGCCATTCTGTAAACATCTCACCGTGTAATCAATTGAAGTAATTAGCTTATGACAGGTTATATGTATTCATATAATATTGTTTTTTTTTTATTTATCTGACTATGTAGGTCAATTCGTTGTTGTTTTGTTTTTTTTTATATAATTATATACTTCTCTATCATTATCAGTATTATAGTGTGCTAGCTAACAAGTTATAAATATCGTGTCATGTATTAATTACTTTGCATACTTTTATATAGATTCAAGTTCTTAAAACGTAACAGACAGATGTGTTGCTGGGGAGTTTGTTGGCCACTTCTTCTCCACAGCTAAAACACTAGGAAGTGGTGACGGGCGGGCGTTTTGGGGGACTGTCTTTTGTAAAACTTGACGTTCAAAAAGTGCTGGCTCTCAGCCTAATTAGAATAAACGACTTTTGATTTTGATTTCTTACATAAGTGAAGTGAACTGTAATTCCATTTAGTTTGTATGGATTGACAGCTCCACTTCACGTTTACTTCACTGTAAATATCGTGTCATGTATTAATTACTTAGCATACTTTTATATAGATTCAAGTTCTTAAAACGTAACAGACAGATGTGTTGCTGGGGAGTTTGTTGGCCACTTCTTCTCCACAGCTAAAACACTAGGAAGTGGTGACGGGCGGGCGTTTTGGGGGACTGTCTATTTATAAACGTTGACGTTCAAAAAGTGCTGGCTCTCAGCCTAATTTGAATAAACGACTTTTGATTTTGATTTCTTACATAAGTGAAGTGAACTGTAATTCCATCTAGTAATTCCATTTAGTTTGTATTGATTGACTTCACTGTTTTAACAAAGATATTATCTCTTTTCAGCCCAAGTCATATGAGTTCGGGTACTCAGTGAAGGACGCCCAATCAGGCAATGATTACGATCGCAAGGAGAGTTCCGATGGCAATGTTGTGCGCGGAGAATATAGAGTGCAGCTTCCCGACGGCCGTACGCAGATTGGTAAGTGTTGAAGAAGAAGAGTGAAAGTACACTGTCTCTCCATTCCGTCATAGTTGCTTCTGGCTCCGCCTAGCCTTTTCCCAGATATTGGGGTCGACTTTCAGTCAAACTGGGTTCAGCTGATTACAAGTATTTTACGTGGAGCAGAATTGGGTACACGGTCCTAGTTGCCGGAATCAAAATATTAAAATTAAATGGATCCGGCAACTGGGACCGCCGTTCCAGTTGATTGCGGTCCCAGTTGCCGGAAACCTCGTACATTCATTGATATATAAAGAAAATAAATAAACGACATGCCAACACGCTTGGTCGGCAAAGGTGTATTCAGGGTGACTTTTAATTATCTGTCTAAGCAACTAGTGAGCGGCTTGCTACAGTTATGTTTGGGTAGACCAATCCTTACTTTTATATTTATAATTTATGATATTTAATATTTCATGCCTAACTTTTTAATTTTATGATTAGATATTAAATAACTATTAAAAATAATAAAAGTAAAATAATATAATTAAATAATATACAATATAAAAAATATATATTAAAATATAATTTATATTATCTATACTAATATATAAAGCTGAAGAGTTTGTTTGTTTGTTTGTTTGCTTGAACGCGCTAATCTCAGGAACTACGGGTCCGATTTGAAAAATTCTTTCAGTGTTAGATAGCCCATTTATCGAGGAAGGCTATAGGCTGTATATCATCACGCTAAGACCAAAAGGAGCGGAGCAGTAATGAAAATTGTGACGCAGACGAAGTTGCGCGGGACAGCTAGTTATAATATATAATCCTTACTAATATTATAAATGCGAAAGTAACTCTGTCTGTCTATCTGTCTGTCTGTCGCGCTTTCACGCCAAAACTACTGATCCGATTTAAATTAAATTTGGTACAGAGATAATCTAGAGCCTGAGAAAGGACATGACTACTTTTTGTCTCGGGAGTATGTTCCCTAGGGACCACGCGGGCGAAGCCGTTGGCAGAAGCTAGTGTATTATTCATCATATACCATTATATGTGTAAGGTCCTATTAAAATATATGGACACACTTTTATAAATCATTCAGATCACCAAAACAAGGACAATGGTAAAAAAATATTAAGAAAAACGCGTTAGATACGCGTAACAAGAAAAAAAAACAGCTAACGAAAATACACTTAAAATATTGGTTACCCAATACATAAATGCATCCACGTCGTTGTTATCTCATAACTCTGATACTATAGAGACCGTGCACGGCGTTGACTATGCCATCTAGTGTCGCATATTCGAAGTTTTAAGGGTCAAAATACTTGAAATTGACGCTTCTGTGCTGCCATCTGTGGTTCCTGCACGCTCCGTTTAGGGGAACGTGCGCGAAGTAGACTGTGCCATCTAGCGTAGCTATTTCGAATTTTAAACTTGAAACATACTTGACAGTGACCTTTCTGTGCTGCCACCTGCAAAATTGCTCATAAAATAAAAACTCCTGACCCAAACTGTTTCAAATTTTTACGGGACCAAATGCCAAGTATAACGTATCGAACTAAAAAAGAATCACAAAAATCGGATCAGAAACCTCGGAGTAATCGGTGTACATACATAAAAAAAATACCCACCGAATTGAGAACCTCCTCCTTTTTTGGAAGTCGGTTAAAAATGACGTACGGATTCGTGTGCGAGTCCGACTCGCTCCACAGTTTTTTATTACTTAAATGATTTTCTGAGGCAAAACCTACCAAAGAATGAATGTAACAAAATTCAAATGTGCAAGTGGATATACTGCTGTGATTGACTGAATTAAATTCCAACAGCTAATGTCACATCGATACTTTCAAACCACAGACAGGGAGCCAATTTTATTCTAAAAATCTATGTAAATTTAGGCGGTTTTACCAGATTGTGATTGCGCAAGTTGCCTAAGCATGTTCCACACGGATGTAATCCAGCGTCTCATCCAAGGTGGTGGGAGCTTGGTTTCCAACTGCGAATTGTGTTTAAATTTGGATTGCATCTGCCGTCTACACGGATGGCAACAAGCAAGGTCATCTTGGATAGGACGCAGGATTACATCCGTGTGGAACATGCTTAGCAAAATAGTAGAATTGGCACCCTGTAATAGTGTAATGTTCGTGTTACAGTGACATACCACGCTGACTGGAGGACCGGATTTCACGCAGATGTCAGATACGAGGGACAGGCCAAGTACCCCGAGCCTACTTACAACAACAGACAAGGTAATATACAATTAGCGCATTGTGTATACAACCTGTAACAGAATAGACGTAATACCTCTTAAGGAGTCATTGAACTCATCATTATGAAATACTTTATTATGAACAACTTTTGATTAAAATCGCGATGCCTATATAAATACCTAAAATCGATTTTGTGCGGTAAATAACATATTATTTTGCTAAATCTTCACCTTTCTGTTGCCTAAAAAACCTTTTTGTCGTGTCAAGTTGTCAGAGGTGTCGTTAGATTCGTCTTCGTAAGATTAAAATGGCCGATCTTTGGCGCCATAATAAAAACTGTTTCCTCAAAACCTATCAAGTGGGGTTTCAAGATAAAAGGCTCGAGGAGACGATTCCAAAAAATGCAACACAATAAAATGTAGGATACAAAAAAAAAACACTTTTTTTAACGTGTTCTTTCTTTTTCAGGAGGATACAATTATAACGCACCCACTCCCAGTGACTTCAGCGGTTCGTTAACGGGTTTCCATGGCAACCAAGGTTACAAACAAATGTCAACCGCTTACGGACCCCCCGGTTACCATTGAGTTAACTAAATCTTAACCAAATGGTTACCGCAACCAACGACTGTTGTTTTGCTCTATGTTACCAGTGTACAGTACAAACATAAGTCTAGATTAATTTAAATGTAATTTGTATCGAGACCAATAAATATAATTGACATTTTGAACTCTAATTTCTAAGAATAAAGTTGTTATTCAAATAAACTGTTTTTTTTTCTCACATATACAGCGTGTAACAAAATAAACGCAATACCTCCTAAGGGGTCATTGTACTCATAATTATGAACAACTTTTACTATGGGACCAAGCCTGATATCGCGAAAAAAAAAACCACCTGTTCAGTACATTTTGTCGAGTTATGCGCACATAAATGTATGGGGGAGTCGATTTTGAGTTGGTCCCATAGTGAAAGTTGTTCATAATGATGAGTTCAATGACCCCTTGAGAGGTATTGCGTTTATCTATATCTATACTAATATATAAAGCTGAAGAGTTTGTTTGTTTGTTTGTTTGCTTGAACGCGCTAATCTCAGGAACTTCTGGTCCGATTTGAAAAATTCTTTCAGTGTTAGATAGCCCATTTATCGAGGAAGGCTATAGGCTATATATCATCACGCTAAGACCAATAGGAGCGGAGCAGCAATGAAAATTGTGACGCAGACGAAGTTGCGCGGGTCAACTAGTTCTGTTATAAGTTGTATATGTAGAATACAACGTGAAACAGAAAGTACACAATACCTGAAAAAGAATCATTGTAGACTACTTTATTACATAGGTCTCGTTAGTGGTGAACATTTGGAACAAGCTCCATACATTCTCCTCTGGCATGTAGGTTCATTGGGGAGTGTACGACACTAAGAGGATTTCCCAAAATTCCTACGGGATCGGAAAAAAACAGGATATACGCGTACGAAGTCACGGGCAAAAGCTAGTGAAAGATCAAATAAAATACTACCTACTACGTTGTGGAAAATGTGTATCGTATCGGTGAAATTTCTCCGAGACTTTAGGTGGCAAATACAGTCCAATTCCTATCTATTTTTAAAGCCTTAGGTAACATATTCAATGACAATAAACAGATATAATTTATGTACAATCGCGAAAAATATAAAAACAACGTGAATTTTTATTGCACAAGCTAAAGTTTATATAAACAAAGTTAATTAGTCTTCGTGCGCATGTTGCAGCGGTAGATATGATATAAATAGAACACTTAGTTCACACTCATAGTGATACGAGTTGGCCACACACACACTAGGTAACTTTATCCTGTAGTAGCACTTCACCCACGAACTTTCGCGCGGGTTTAGTAGGTACTCCACGAAATTCATCTCCTATACCTCCCTCTATTAAAGGGTAACGTGCAAATTACTTATTAATAGACTAAACGTAGGGCAGTTCGCTCAAATCGCAACACATTTCTTACTTAGAGTATTTTTATAACCGTCGTAACTTTTAAACAAAAGGTCCGATTTGAATAATTTAAAGTGTAATTTACGTGTAAGTAACCAACCTAAATTACCAAACCATTTAAATAGATGAGGACCCACTCCACCACCACCACTGCTCCATTCCACCCGGGTTTTGATTTAATAATTTGAACAAAACGCGGTCATTGTGACTTAACCATAATAGTTAGACATATACCTTCCCGGACTTATTTATGGATATTAATGTCTTCTATGAAACTGTAGTACATCACTTTGCTCTATTGTCAATAGTTTCTGCAGCGTACACAATATTATAAGGTTTTTTTTTGGTATTTTCACACCTTGGATTATATTATCAAAGTTTTCATACGGATCCATAACTATTTTGAAAATATTCTATAGCCTATGTTCATCAGGGATAAAGTGAGATTCTAATGGTGAAAGAATTTTTAAAATCGATCCAGTAGTTTCGGAGCCTGTTCAATTCAAAGAAACAAACAAACAAATCTTTCCTCTTTATAATATTATATATAACAGCGTAGAGCTGTTATCAGAGGACCTGTCAGGTTATCAACATGCTGGGTATTAGGTATATAAATTGATGTTTAGGAAATAAAACTTTTTATTTTTGCGTGACACAAGAAGAAGACGCATCATTTCGATCTACCGAAAAAGCAAAGTTTGGTGAATAATATGAATAAAACTCGTGTGCTGCAGTTGTTATCACTGTTCGTGGGATTGGCACACTCCTTCCCCTGGGGTAAGTAACCATAAAATGCGTGAGCAACAACATTGTAGTTTGTTAATTTATTTTTAGGGTTTCGAGCCTCTGTTTGTAATCACGGAACCCTTAGGAGCACTCGATTATCTGTCTGTCTTTGTCTGTCCGTATGTTGCAGCTGATTTGTTCCGAAACTAATGGACCGATCTGTTGAAACTCGGTACACAATTAACTCACTCAACAAGGACGCAAAACGAAAATAAAATGAATGAAGTTCTTCCAATTATACTGTGTGACATATAAAATCAAAGGGCTTATAGTAAGGGTCTCAAAAGATTTTTTACTATTAAAAAAAAATCCGTTTCGAAGTTATTAAAGAAAATAGACGAAAATGAACCATTTCCCAGCCCTATCTCCGAAACTACTGAGCCGAATTTTGAGAAAAATCATTACAACTGGCCAAGTGCAAGTCGGACTCGCGTGCAAAGGGTTCCGAACGATTTTTTTGTAACCTGTTATTTTTATATTATAGACTTCTTATAGATTTTCCTGTAATGTTTAGGAAAGATCTATTATCTTAAATTTTCGTCTCAATAGTTTCGGAGAAAAGGGAGGGGGGTCATTTTCGCCTAATTTCTTGAATAACTTCAAAACCATTTATTTTTAAATTATGAAAAAATATAATTAAAACCCTCACAGAAAGCCATTTAATATGTCACACGATATTTTTCAAAAAACTTTTTTGTATGCTGTGGCAGACGGACAGACACCCGAGTGATCCTATAAGGGTTCCGTTTTTTGATAAGAAGCCTGTAGTATTAAAATAATATGTTAAAAAAAAATTGGTGGTTCGGAACCCTTTGCACGCGAGTCCGACTCGCACTTGGCCGGTTTTTTTTCTAATTAATTTACATTCTCTACGAAAGTTCTTTTAGGGAAAATGAGACAAAATGGAATTTAGAATTTACAGCTTGGCGAAAAAGTCTAGAAACGGTAAATCTTGAGGTGTATGTTTCGAATTGGCGCGAAAACTACTGAACAGATTTTGTTAAAATTTCGCATAAATCATCTTTATAGGTACGGTCAGAATATAGGCTATATATTATCACGGTATGTGCTATGGAGGATGAGCAATATTCAAAAATGTCTGTTTTGAACGAGAATTAGTCCATGGTTCCAACCTCTCCAACAGATATTATTTTTGTATTTTTTTTAAACTGTATTTTAACACCATAATATTGTCAAAATAATAATAAAATGGGTTTTTGCGTACTTAAAATAACATTTAAATTTTTATTCCACATTTTTCCAAACTGTTAAGTGAGGAATTGTTATAAGAAGCCACAACAGATTGCAATATTGCAGATGCTTATAGGTCTAACCTTAGCAATATTTATCATCACGGTATACTTTCAAGGAGCTGTGCAGAGAAAAACCATGACATAAATAAAATGGGCTGTTTCAATAAATTGTCAACAGTAGTCATAGACCATCGGTTTTAATACTGTCTGCCGAAGGAGTTGGTGTGGGTTCGAATCCGATCGATCAGAGGGCATAGCATAGTCGGCCTTATAATGTTCCCACTGTTGGGACTCAGGCCTCCTCTCTAGGAGAGGGAATGGGCCGTAATCCACCACGCGGGCCCATTGCGGGTTGGTGAATGTCACATGTCTTCGAATTTTTGGTTCTAGGACATGCCGGTTTCCTCACGATGTTATCCTTCACCATTTTGAGAGATCAGCTAGTCTATTCTGTAAATAAATATTTCGTTATCGAGCTTCACCTGAGTGATAAAACTCACAAAGTGAGCTATATTGCTAACAACATAAAGGTCTTAATTTAAAACTCACTTCGGATTCCGCTGAAGAGATATGAAAATGTTGTTGCAGAATAGCACTACAGAGGGCAAATTTTAATAAAGTTTCGACGACTTTTTCGAAAAATTCCACAACGTGTTAACAACCTTAGCCGTTTTCAATGTATGGAGAAGCGTTATCATTACGAAAAATTATTAGGGCTGGTCGGCATTTGGAACAGAAGAGGTGAAATAGCCAGTGCCTTGCAATAATACTCTTCCAAATTTCTAAATCTAAGAGGAGTCATGCAATGCTAGATATTGACTGTTCGTATCTTATCTTAGAGATATTATTTAGCGAAAACATTTTACTTTCCGACTTACTCGCGAACGAAGTCGCGGGCAACAGTAAGTATTTTATAAAAAGAAGAAGACCGATTAAAAAAAATAATTTCACGTTTCAGATTTCGTCATGGGCGGAGAGAAACGACTAGAATTTTATTATAATGGAACTCTTAAGCACGCAGAAGACATTCCAGTGGCTCATGATATAACTTCAGTCACTTACGATCCAGTTCACGACAGGGTGCTGTTTGCCGACGTCAACAAAAGAAACATGACAATATTCAGCTTTAACCTATCAACCAAGAAAATACAATGTTTAGTAACTGGAAAATCATACAGCCACGGCATAACAGTCGCCTACGACCCGGTTACAGAAATACTCTTTTGGAAGCTAAGTTTTAAGGATAGTGTTTACTCGTTGTCAATAAAACCTGCATCGTCTAACAATGCATCTGACGGAAATCTGTTAGTTTCGTTGGATACATTCTGCCGTGATATAGCAGTGGACAGCTGTGGAGGGTACGTCACTAGTGATATAGTCATACACATCAGCAAAATTAGCGGAACATAATTAAAAACCGAAATATTTTTGCGCTATTTTTGCTGTTGTGGGTAAGTTTATGAATCAGCAAAATTCGTTTTGAATTTTGTGAATACTTATATTTAGTTCAAATTACAGGTATATTTACTGGATTACAGACGACGCGATAGAGAGGGCTCGATTTGATGGCTCCGAGAGAGAAATTGTCATTAACAGTACTGTTCATTTTCGACCAAGCTTGGCCATTGACCAACAGATACAAAAAATGTTCTGGATCGAGCGAATATTCAAAAATGATGGTTTTAGTCAGATAACTATTGAAAGTGCCGATTTCAATGGAAAGAACAGGAGAACCTTGTATGTTATCAAAGACAAAACGTATGCAGATGCATTGGCCGTATCAAAAGATTTTATATACTACTCAGGCATCTACAAGGAAGATCATAAAAAAACAATTTGGCAATTATCAAAGGATCCACAAGACGACGAGGAAGCAACACTAGTTACAATTTCTAACCGCAACTGTTGGGCTTGTCAACTTATAGCACCCAACTATACAATAATGGAACAAACTCAAGGAATTGAAAAGTGTAAAGCTCTGAAGAGTCTGATACAGCATAACTCGGAGCCTGAATGTACAAAAGAGAGCCTGCTGTGTGTGCACGGTACGGAAGTTAGTGGGGAGTCTCGTTGTGAATGTGCGCAGGGATACACCGGTGAGAGGTGCGATGTGTCACTCTGTCACAACTATTGTTTGCATGGAGATTGTAGTGTCAGTGCTGAGGAACAACCTAAATGCAGGTAAAGCATGTTCATCCTATTAAGGACTAGTGAGTGTAATAAAAGTGAGCTCACACCGAGACGCGGCGATCCTTGTTGATTGTTTAGCGCCGTACAGCTATGCTATTCTCTAAAGATTCAGCCTTGTGTACAGCGCTGCTGCAGCGGTGAAACTCAGTTTCGTATTCTCTAAGCTACGTAAAGCTACACTAGCGCTCAAGGCTGTGACGGCCGTGAGTTAAAACTACCCAACGGCGAACAAATTGACACTATTGACAGTTCTTCGTACATTTTGGTATTCCCTACGAAAAAACAGCGACGAAAACGCTTACAGCCTCGCACACAGCCTCGCTTCGAACTGTCAAATCCAAAAGCTACAATAATCGCGCGTTCGACTCTTACATTTATATTTCTTATAAGTATATAAAAATGGCAGATCGGTTGATTATAAAGCTTAATTTATTAGCAGAAGCTAAGAAAAGTGACGATTTGTCGCTCCAACGTCCCTCTTCCAAACTCTACTAACCTAACATCTCTACTTGCACACGCGATGGAACGCACTGGCATGCTTAAATTACACAATGTTCCTTTACAACAATATAGTTATAGGTAGGTACATTAATAGTATAAAATAATACCTAGTAACATAATTTACATAATTTTATTTATATCTCGTGGCACTTTACTATAATAACCATGTTTGATAACAGTGAAAATACTTATCGTAATACTCGTTTCAGTAGGTTTATTAATTTATCCTCTTGGTCACACAACTATCTATAAAATTCAATGCAATAGCTGCTAATGCCGACACAAATAAAAGTTTCCAAACTAAAAACTCTGGTGGTTTTGTTAGCGTTGCGTCTATTGTATTTTTGTTTACACGTTCGTTTTCATCGTCGCGTTGCGTTGCTCGAAATAGGCAAAGGAATCGTCATTCAGCATTAAAATGTAACAAATATAAGCAATAAATTCTTATAATTTTGGAATTTGTGCATAGTTTTACTCTATTCGTTAAAATACTTAAAGATGGAGAATATTTCAAATTTTAAACCCCTAAAATTCTCAGTCGAGATTGCTCGATTATGATTAAAATAATTTGTTTCAAGGCCCTAATTCGTCTACGAAACAGCGACGAGAGGCTACAGCTTAAAGTTCGTCGACGACCACAACCACGCTAGTGAATACAGTTTGAATCAGCGCCACACGCTCGGGCGATCTCTAGGCTGTCTCGTCGACGAGCTCGTCGCAGCTTACAGCCACGAAATTGTCTTTTAGTAGAGTTGTGCAAAACAGTGCGTATTAAAGTCATGTAATATGACATTACTTTTCGTACCGAGGAATGCTGCATTACACCATGACTCCAAACATGACGCGAAATGACGCGCCACACGGTGATATTGTTATGAAATGCTCGCGTTGTAGAAGATATACATCATGCGCGTTATATTATGGTGTGATATGACAATCGCCAAACGCAATACGCCCGGTATTACCTACAGTGCTCGTAGTGCGACAGTCATGATTTAAAACATCACGTAACAATACCTCGGCAGTCCGCGGTGTTAATAAACGTAAACCTTATAACTTGAATCATACGGTTCTAAATAATAGTTCACTTATTTAGCAGCCAGCCGATCGGCGCATGCTCCTTCTCACTTGCACACATAGCCAAAATTACCGAGATAATACGAACACCGAAGCTAACAGCGCGCCGCGATAGTGTTGTGTTGCGCCGCGCGTCATGTTTGAGAGTCATGCGCAATGCTTAATTTGGTCGAGTCATAGGTAATGGAACAGTACGCGGTCGGGTTATATGACGCGCAATGCAACAATCTCATTACTTACACTTACTAACGTTACATTAAACAAAGCCCGCCGATGCCCGGTCTATTCTGTCGATATCTCACCGTGTAGGTCATTGATATATAAAAAACCCAAAATGCACAGTCTCGAAAAAATGCAACACTCGAAACTGTCGTCAAAAACTGACATATATCAAGTGTCATGTGTGAGTTGAGTGTAGTTATACTATAAACATTGTTTTTTTGCAAATTCAACCTTACACTGATCGCTTAAAGTTGTTTTACAAAGCAGTGCAGTATGGCGAGTGATGCGCAATTTTTTTTTGCAAATTCAACATTACACGGATCGCTTAAAGTTGTTTTTACAAAGCAATGCAGTATAGCGAGCGATGCGACTCTGTTTGAAATTAGCGCACAATTATACATTGTGCGCTTGTTTTTTGCGGACGTTTTTGAGATGCTGAGTGTGTATCTTGGGTTTTTATATATCAATGGTGTAGGTACACTTAGATGGTGTGAACGATTAGTGAGCTGTCATTCCATCTTGTTTGTTTGGTTTGACAACTCACTTGTCGTTCACTTCGCCTAAGTTTTCACTTCGACATGTTTCCAGAATTTCACTGCTGGATGATAATGTTATCAGATTTGAGTTGCAAAGATATCACATACTTGTGCAGAGCATCTGAAACGCAGCGTACCGGTCACGCACATTGCTCGCCTGTCACTACTAGTCACAAATTCGTATCTTCACTGTTTCAGTTGCAATCGTGGATACTCTGGGGAAAAATGCGAAGTAAACGCGTGCTACAAGCACTGTTTGAATGATGGAGTCTGTTCCCTGAATGAGGCCGGTGAGCCGGTCTGTCGATGCTCAGCAGACTATGGAGGTGACAGATGCGAATATCCCGCCGTTCTAATCAAGTGTATCCAAACTGTTTCAATGTTGAGGGACGTACTAAGTGCAGGTAAAAAAAATCTTTTGAAATCTTTGTAAAAACTTACCACATACTTACCAAACGATGGTTAGGTTTTATTTACATCCGTCTGATCAGAGGACCAATTGTCCTCAATGTCGATCATCCACGACCGACGAGGCCACAGCGACGGGCAGAAAACACTACTCCAATCCGTGACCGTCAGGATGACTGGACCAAACGAGATATGTATATGAGACTATGTGCACTATTTATTACCTATTTGCTACTATTTACTACCTATGATGAGATATTTGCTACCTTTGCGTTTAAAAAAATATCAAAGAAATAACGTGGTCAGCCATTCTGACGTCAGGTTGACTGACCACTTCCAAGTTATCATAGTTTTAGCGTTGTATTAACCGCGTTGTTAATGTAAATATTTAGTCCCTTTTTGCTACCTTAACATATATTTTTTTCACAATTTTAAGAAGCTCCTATAAAAAGTTATTGATAAATCCATTAAAACCCATCACAAATAAAAAAAAAACGCCTGTACAAAAATTATTTACGTATTTCCTTCTTCTCAGAATAATTGCTGACAATGTTTTAGCAGGCGCTTAGTGACTTTTGAACAACTTGTTAGAAGATATCCATGGTTTTTTATCTATATTAATATTACTAGCTGACCCGCGCGGCTTCGCTCCCGTCAACTGGCTATTCTACCTACCGACCCTAACCTACCTACCCTACCTACCTACTTACCTATCCTACCTACCATAGCTACCCTACCTTACCTACGCTACCTACCTACCCTACCTACCTACCTACCTACCCTACCTACCCTACCTACCTACTCTTCTTTTTTGTATTTTAATTCTTATTATGCTATTCCGGACGAAGACTAATACAAAAACACAAAAACTATGAAAATCGGTCGAGCCGTTCTCGAGTTAGAAAAGTGTTTAAACAAACCCGACTTTGTTTTAAATATATTAAGAAGATTAAGAATTTTGCTATATTGTGAAAGATTCGACCTTTTTCTAGAAGACCGTTTTTATATTAGCGAGACAAAAATAAAACGCATAAACTGAAGGAAGACGGACAGTGGTGGCTTATTAAAAAAAAGGGTTCCGTTAGCAAACTTGGTACGGAACCCTAAAAATCGACTGGGTTCGCACAAATCAATCGTACGCGAAGGCTTAAATAATAGGGTCCCATTAGCAACTTTGGCACGGAACCCTATAGCCTTGGCTCGCAAATCGAACCGTTTGATACTTAGCACGAATTAAAAACTTAGTTGCGGGCAACCTGGGAGTCTTTAAGACAAAAGTGAATAGGTTGCTTCTAGGCAAACGTGCTCCATCTTCGACCGCATCATCGCTTACCATCAGGTGAGATAGTGGTCAAACGTATGCCAATCTATTGTAAAAAAAATATTCCACTCCGTATCACCTAACCAATGAGAACTAATGATAACACGATTTGACAGTTACTGTGAAATCGTGTTGTCATTCATTCTTAGTTCGGGTTCGGGACTAATCGTAAGTCTGTAGGTGATACGGAGTAGAATACGTCCGCAACTAAGCCCGAAACTACGGACTTCGGACTTAGAGAGTAGCCTCCCAAAATCGATCGCTTCTGTCACCGTGACCACCTTTGGTACGATACCTTATTATAAAAAACCAAACTACTAACCTAACCTAAACTAAACCTAAACCTAACTACTAACCAAAAAATGGACTCTGTCTGAAATATAAGATTTTTATTTATTATTATTAGCCTTGTTTCGCAAATCGAACCGTTCGTTGCTTTGCTCTAAACGGAATCAATCGCGGAGGCCTAGCAGTAGGGTCCCGTCAGCACAGCACCTTTGGTACGGAACCCTACAGGCCTTATCCGCAAGTCGAACCGTCCAGAACTTCGCAAAACTAAATCAGTTTAAGACTCTACGATAAATGCACTTTAAACGAAACCAGCACCAGAGATTTCACCAATTATGGTCCCTAACAGTTTAAGACCTTTCAGAGTCCAAACCGAAATTCCTTCGAAACAAGACTGTGTTTAGAAATTGTGTGAGGTCATTCTCCAGCGGAAAATCTTAACACCGCAATTCAGAAAAACGCGTCATCAGTGCAACGCCATCTATCGACCATGTAAACTGACAAAATATTTGGCAGCGGAAGACGTTAAATAAGAAGCCCGTATGTAACGGTAAATAACGATAAGGTATTAAAATGTTTACTTTTATTTTGCTACGTCTACGTAATAAAAGTTTCACAAATAACTCAATCAATGTGTTTTGGTGTAACATTCATGCTTTCATGCATTTTTTGGTTCCTCAATAGATGGCGCTCTGTCTAATCAGAATATATAAGGAAGTTTCTTACTAAACTAAAATTCAATATATTTTGATTTTGTGGATCGATTGTATCGATCAATAACGAAAAGGTATAAAATGATCACTCTTATTTTGCCACGTATTAAAAGTTTCACAAATAACTCAACAATTTTGAATGCTTTCGTGCATTTTTTTTTCTCAATAGATGGCGCTCTGACTCATCAGAACACATTAGGAAGTTTCTTCCTAAACTTAAAAATTCAATATCTTTTGATTTTGTGGGTCGATTTTGATGAAATAAACGCTTAATGTTATTCGGGTTATCACTTAATATTTTTAAGTACTTAGATTTGCAATCTAATCTGTGGTTTAAGCGTGATGCTCCCACAAACGCACAGACAAACAGACAAACAGACAAAAATTTCAAAAATTGCATTTTTGTGTTTTATACCTTTTTCCTGAGTTTTCTGTGTAATTTTCATGCAAAAATATTCAATGTACAGACACGGTTAGTCTACGATTTTATTATATGTACTTATAGATTTATTATATGTATAGATAAAGCTGAAGAGTTTGTTTTTTGTTTGTTTGTTGGAACGCGCTTTTTCAGGAACTATTGGTTTGAATTGAACAAATCTTATAGTGTTGGGTAGCACATTTATCGAAAAAGATAAGCTATCACACTACGACCAATAGGAGTGGAGCATTAATGAAAAATGGAAAAATGTCACATTTTTAGCAGATTAAGTTGCGCGGGTCACTTAGTCCATTTATAGAATTTTATAATATATTGTCGCATTTATTCTTGGTAAGTACGTATATGAACTTGGGGATTCAATAAATTGATCGTTATCTAATAACGATACAATATTTCATAATCTATCATTGACATCTTAGAATTATTTTTGTTTAAAACTACCCACAATATTCCCAACTGTGGTGATGGATTATTGTGTTCAACTGTACCTTTGTTGTTTGTGAAGTGCACATGTTCACAATAATTAATTAAGAATCTTTTTAATTATAAGAGTGGTTTCACGATGAAACGAGGTAGACAGTTAACAATATCGTTAGAAGATCAAAAAACAGTTTTTTCAAAGTTCGAAAACTATTTTTCTGAAAAAATTGATCTGCCGTCACCGTGTGATCCAGTGTTCGATAACCTTAGTGAACTTTTTCTAAACAAAATGTCAAGATAGGCTATTTATCAATAAATAAAAAAAAAATGATTTTTTTTCGCCCACTGTAGACCTGTCTACACTAATATCGATGCTTCCGGCAACAACTGTCGTAAACGCCATTTTGGCGAAAATGAGTTAAGAATGCAGCCCTACTTAATTTTTGGCGCTGCGTCGATCTAAAAATGTGAAAAAAATATTCGCCTAAAAAATACTTTTACACCCAAAATTTTTACTAGTATAATCAAGATTTTTTAGAAAAGAGGGTATGTATAACTCATATTGCTTAGAACCGAATAACCGTGCAGGTCGTATAATACAACGTACAAACAGCTGTCGGTCGTAAAAACATGAATACATAATTAATTGTAATTACACCCCACAATCATTTTTAAAACGTAAGCTCTGCTGAGATCTGCAACGATTGTGTGATCAGGGGACAATACACAAACGGTTTCATGCCGAATACAAACAGCTTCCTTGTCAGTCTCATAATGTCATTGATACTCTTCCTAAGACTGACGAGGAAGATGAAATTTCTGATTAATTATCTTCTATCAGAAAATCAGGTCTTCAAATTTCTGGTTAATAATCTTGGTTCTATCCAATGACAAGATTATTAGTCAGAAATTTGAAGACCTGATTTTCTATAACTCGTCGTCGTATTATGTTTTGCATCTACTTTTTTATTATCTTGTCGATAACACTTTCCCATTTTCACCAACGACACTAAAAGTTAGGTAGACCATAGTACAGAAGCTTTCCGAACAAACAAGATCTAGAAAGATGAACTACCTAAATTTTTAAGGGCGTTGGTGAAAATGGGCATTGTTTATTAAAATTATTAGAGCAGTAAGCTTGGTAGAATGTTTACTTATATTATTTTGTAATTCATTATCAATACGTTTTAAAAAAATGTCGTGATTATAAAATCTTCTTGAAATCAATGAAACAAAATGATTACTTAACATTTTGAATTGTGTCTGGCTGGTTAGGTACGCCGTTGGAGGTAGAACACTATAGACATCTTGTAACAAACGCTTGATTAAATTATACGGGACGATGCCTATAATATACTTACTTAAGTGTATTTTTATACAATTAGGACCTGCCAGGTCCTAAAGGTATAAAAATTTCGAGCCGCGACATAAACAATGATGATGAATGATGAACAATGTACAAGATCCTCTAATGGAAATTTAAGTGATTGGTTTAGACATTTTTTTACTTTGAATTTGTATTAGTGCCTTGCTTAACCATTATTTTGATTAAACGATGACGGTCAATGAATAAAAAACCTTTTTTAATTATGTCAATTTGTGTTTTATTTTATTGTTTTTATTACAAGTAATAAAAACTCAACTTACAGTCTTAAATTCATTGATTTGCTTCAGACATTTCCATGTTTGTTACATACCATCGCATCAGATCGTGGTGTTTACACTCATTTTTATTTCAGTATATGGTTTTTAAAACCAAACCCAGAACTATTGTATTTAAAAACTGTTGCATACTTCTAACTTCCGTTAGACAAATCATTCTTCATTGATTTGTTAGTGGTCGTAACTCGTAACCAACTTCTTGAATTTTCTGGGGTGTATGTCCAAGCTAACTTTTAAAATAAGGCTTTGACATAAATAGCAATAATATATTATGAAACACCATTGTATTTTACGTATTTCTTGTAAAGAACACAATTTTACAACTTTTAAAGTTAAAAAGATATAAGCCAAAAACGAAATTATTTTTTGTTTTTCGTTGATTACCAAAAGTGCTATTTTGGTGTTTACGACCTTTGTTGTCGGAAGCATCGATATTATAAAGAAGAAAGATTTGTTTGTTTGTTTGAATTGAATAGGCTCCGAAACTACTGGACCGATTTGAAAAATTCTTTTAGCATTGGATAGCTACATTATCAGGGAGTAACATAAGCTATACCTATATTATCCCCTACTCCCACGGGAACGGGAACCACGCGGGTGAAACCGCGTGACGTCCACTAGTATGTAATAAATCCATATCAGAAAATAATACAGTAATTAAAACAACCCCAACTTCTGACTGCAAAACTTTTGATTTTCACATAGATTTTTATCAGTGGCAGAAAATTCAACCTATCGTACAATGTGTAAAAAGAAATAGGGACACATTGTCGAACTTTAGGACAAAGACTCTTTTGCCGAAACATCAGTGGGTTAATATCTTATGACTAGAAATTTGGAAGACAATTCGAAGTCCGTTTACCTGGATTTTCAAAAATTATTCTATTATGGATGACGATTGCGTTATATGCGCTGGAGCTTGCAAGCAGTGTCGAGCGGAAATTAAAGTAATTATCAACTGGCCAACAGATAAAATAGCTAAAAGTATTTGTACGATACGCAATTATAATAGTGAATGTTCACATAATTTAAGGAAAAAGATAAAACTTTCTCCTGTTCAACGACGAGAATTTGCTAATGAGTTTAAATACGAGTCTGCTATTATAGTCAAGAATAAAATAGCAAATACTGTGATGAATACAGCAGACAGGGAACCGAACCATTTACCCACTGTGGGTTGCCTACGACAAATAAAGTACGAAAAGAGAATAAGCTCTTATCATGATTCGAATGCGATGCTGGCTTTGTGGATTATGAGTACACTGGAACCCTATAAAGAAATATTGGAACTCGTTTCGCTTTTACCTCTCAACATGTATTTTTGGTCACCTACGCAAGATGAATATTATAAATTAAATTAAATTAAATTAAATTTGTTTATTTCGAGTAACAAGACACATAAAAGTAGGTACAATCATACAACACAAAAGATACATAAAACACACAAAACATACAACACAGAAAACATAAAACACATATACATAAAACACAGGTACAGACAGGATTGATTACCAAACAAAAACGAACACGAACATTCACACGGTAACAATATGCCTGCTACAGCATTGCCGGATGTAGGGGCAATCCAGTCTGTTAGCGAGTCTGTTAGTCTGAAAGCGAGGACTGTTTTAAGCATAGATTACTAGCTACTGGTAGCATTTTCGAACCAGTTGGAGCGGGAAATTTAAGTTTATCAAAGCAGATATTCTTCTATTCATGTGTGATGCAGTCTTGTAACAACGAAAGCAGTGTTCCAGTAGCTCAACTTATTTCTGACAGTCACACGCTACACACAATTTTCAAATGGTTGGATTCTTGTGCTAAAAATAAAACATTACCAAATGAAGTAGTTACAGACGACTCGGCTGCTGTAAAAGCATTTACAAAATTCAGCACTACAAAAGAATACATTAATGATTGATTTATTAAATTAGAAAAACAAAAATCTACCCCAGAAAAATGCTACATTCGAATCGATACGAGCCATTTTGTAAAGATTTTATTTAATCTTCCTTGTTTTAAACATATTGATCAAGGCGTGAAGTTTTTTTATATAAAATGTCTGCGAGAACTAAAGCAATGCGACAATATGACAAATTAAAACAAACTGTCATAGATATGATCACATTGTCTATAAGTAAATATGATGGTGTAGAAGAAGCAAAAATTAGGCTGAAAAAATTAGGATCTTTGTCACGGACTGTTGATTCTGAAATCGAAATCGAAGATAGTAACAAAATAATAAGCTTCGAATCATTTACTCTTCTTTCCAAGGTCTGGAAGCTTCGTTAGAAAGCGTTCGGGAAGAAGGATCTGCTTTCAAAAGTTCTAAATGGTTCTATAATGCAATAGAATCCGAACAGTTGATTATTACCTTAACGAAAGGAGACGTTAACTATGGTCATCATGATAACTTGTATTATTTCCCAGACTTTTTGAACACTTTAAAGCGACTTTGTAGGTCAACTTCCGTTGTGGTCCAATATAATGAAAAATGTAAATAATTCAAGCATATCTAATTCAACATAGTCGAACATTGAAAGCTATTTCAAAAATGTGAAAAGGCATTTGTGTAGAAACATCAGTAAGAGTGACAGATACCGTATAGATAAGTTTTTCATGAAGCATTTAGAATTCTTATCTGGTGAATTAAAAGTTGCTATCAGTAACCTAAACGAAGGCAAAACAACAAAAACAAAGAAATCAAAGACAAAACGGAGACAAAGAATGTAAAAGTGGATAAGTACATAGAACATGCAGAAGAATCTATTTTTATGGAAAATGCAAGATTAATAGAAAACTGGCGAGGACTAGCAACAAAAAGAGAAAAAAGAAATAATAATAATAAAGAAAACGTTATTTTTTATTAAAGCATGGATTTAGAACAAAATTTTTCGGTGGGAAAAATGTAATCGTAAAAAATACTTGCGCTTTTGATTCTGTGTCACAAGCAATCGCTGTTGCCGTTGTAGATGGATTTTGTATTGGCCGAATTGTCAATACTAGTAATCAAGTTTACTGTAAATTTATCAAAATGCTTATTGATAATAATTTATCAAAATGCTTCACTGCAAAATATTTATCAGAGTCGAACTAAAATTTTGAAGCAGTATTTTAATACAGAAAATACATCTGACGACAGGATTATTATTAGTTGTGAATGTAATGTGGCGGTACTTATCGATGTAATATATAGTGCAGATAGAATCGAATCTTGCACTAATACAGAGCGTTCAGTAAATCTGGTTAAGCGTAAATGTGCCTTTTTGCCTTTGAACTTGAACATAAAATCATTATAAGAATCTGCCAATTGCATGATAGACCCTGAAAATAACATGTCTAGTTGTCGTCATACTGGATGCACAGGTATCAAGACGTTTGAATATGAACTTAAAGATTTGATTACTTTTGAACTCAATTCGGAAGATGAAACATGTTTATACGATATACCAACTATGATTACAATAAAAGATATTGAATTTAATTTAGCATCAGTCATAAAGTTAGTTCCTTCATCGGCTCCGGGCGAAGGAATTGGTAACTATAAATCTCATTGTTTTAGAGGTACTTCTTTTCAATGTTACGATGACATGTCAAATAGAGTTACCAAAAGTCATAAAAAAAAATTTGGCCCATTGCACCATTTATGGCAGAAAATATATAATTATTATAAATATAATATATAATTTAAATCTGACAGCAATTAAAATTAAAATTAAAATCGTACAGAAATTTATTTTAATCAATATTATTTTAATGAGTGTAATTAAATAATTTCGAATATCTTGTTTTGTTTTTATTTTTGACATCTGTTCTAATACACAGGAGAGTTAATAAAATTTTTAGTCTCAGCTGTTTCAACCTTATCTTCTTCATAGAGATCTACGCTTTAGAACGTGCAAATAGCTTCATCTTTTGGACTGATCGACCTTGACAATTCAAAAGTGCCCGTTAAAGGTTTATGAAATATATATGCTTTGATTTATATATTTTACGTTTCCATGTACATACGTGCACGGAAAGTTATTAATTAAAGATATTAAATCGCCTGCACATTCGTATGGTAAGTCATTTGTTAATAACGGTTTTGCACGCACTTTCTAATTTTTAACTTTTTATAGGGCTTCTTAAAGTTATGTAAAGAATATGAGATTTCAGTGTTGGATTATGAAATATTGCATCGTAATTAGATCATGATCAATTTATTAAATCTCCAAGTTCATATATGTACTTACATTCCCAAGAATAAATGCGACAATATGTTATAAAATTCTATAAATGGACTAGGTGACCCGCGCAACTTCACCTGCGTCACATTTTTCATCAATGCTTTAAATGTTAATATAGATAAAACTTTACCATGGATATCCTCTAACAAGTTTTTCAAAAGTCACTAAGCGCCTGCTAAAACATTGTCAGCAATTATTCTGAGAAGAAGTCGATACGTAAATAATTTTTGTACAGGCGTTTTAATAGCTTTTATCAATAACTTTTTATAGGAGCCTCTTAAAATTGTGAAAAAAATATGTGTTAAGGTAGCAAAAAGGTACTAAATATTTACTTTAACAACGCGGTTAATACAACGCTAAAACTATGACAACTTGGAAGTGGTCAGCCAACCTGACGTCAGAATGGCTGACCACTTTATTTCTTTGATATTTTTTAAACGCTAGGGTAGCAAATATCTCATTATAGGTAGAAAATAGTAGCAAATAGGTATTAAATAGTGCACATAGTCTCCTGTACATATCTCGTTTGGTCCAGTCATTCTGACGGTCACCTCCAACCCGTGTAGTTACTTACATACATACAGACAGGGCCCCAAGTCTGGACTGGACTGGATATAAAAGCGTCATTATGACTTTCCAGTGGTCAACCACTGACACTCCATTGAAAGAAATGGCATAGAATCTTGTCAAAATCAACCATTATGAAATCAATGATAGACCATTCTGACACTATTGTAATAGCAGACTTGGGGCCCTGGCCTATGGTACAGATTATTTGGTTCCGATTAATAGTGTCTTCTATGATTATGTTAAAACTAGCTGACCCGTGCCCACTTCGTTGGGCGGTGTCTTTCGGGTCAATATAATATAGCCTACTAGCTTTTGCCGTTTTTTCCCATTCCCGTAAGAATTTCGAGAAATCCTCTCTAAGGGCTGCCCTATGGCGTGCCAAATTTCAGCTTTCTACGACCGCAGTTTCGGCTGTGCGTTGTATGTCAGTCACTCAATCAGTCAGTCAGTAACGGAAAATTTATATATATATATATATATATATATATTGATTGATTGATGATACTCACAAATAACGTGGCTTTCTATGAGTAAAAATAATCAAAATTGGTTCAATAGAACCAGATATTACCCCCTACAAACTTACAAACTTTACCGCTTAGTAATATTAGTATAGAAGTATAGATAGTCTCCTAGTTACACAAAAAGTTCATTGCCATTCAGCTGATAGCGTCGAGGACGAATTTTTTGCTCCTATGTTTCAGTTTGTTGTAAATTGAATGTATTTAATTTTAGTTATTGTTGTTGATTTGTGAATAACGTTCATTTAATGTTTTCTTTACAGATACATCATCGGCGGTGACTCTGAGTAAAGGAGTAAAGTCGACGTGTGCTTCAATTGTTGTCTGATCAGCGGAACTTGTTCGGCACGAGCTCTTTCACGGCTACCATCACCCCCACGTACTACACGGCAAAACAAGGTCTGACCTCGGTTGATTTTTTGGTGTGTCTTACTTACTGGTGTCTTACATGTATCATGTTTGGTTGGCTGTCAGTTCAGAATTCACATCCTTGTTTACCATCATTTCATGTTTTAGTTCTCAATCAAACTCTTTTAATTCCTTTGTAATATTTACCCTGAGTACATCGTGTGCGGAGAAGTGTTCGTACTTCTCATACGGTCAAGGTGTCCGTGCGAATATCGATACATACTAATGTTTTTATTTTTGTTTGTTAGATAAAGTTTGAATTTTTAATAAAAATCATAGTAAGTTATGTAATAAATGCATTTTATTTTATACTTACGTCATAGTTTATTAATAAATGCTAAGTAACTTTTTTAAATGAGACGACATGGGGAAATTCTGATTCAGAAGAGAAGAAGGGGTGAAAAATGCTATTAGAAACCTGTAGCCATTTTTTAATGACAACAATTTTAGTCTATACTAATATTATAAAGAAGAAAGATTTGCTTGTTTGTTTGTTTGAATTGAATAGGCTCCGAAAGTACTGGTCGAATTGAAAAATTCTTTCAGTGTGAGATAGCCCATTTACCGAGGAAGGCTATAGGCTATATATCATCACGTAAGACCAATAGGAGCGGAGCAGTAATGAAAATTGTGACGCAAACGAGGTTGCGCGGGTCAACTAGTGATTGATAAATATGAGAAAGAGTTTTTATAATTTGGTCACTCTGTAGGAAAGAAGCTGCAAGACGCACAGAAAATACCCAAAAGAGGGCGATGATGATGATAGGTGATGCATGGAAGAATACAAGCATTAAATACTTTACTGAACACTCGTTCAGAACGATCAAAGTCAAATCTGCCTCTAGACTTACGCGATAGAGTAATCGCGTAAGTCTAGAGGCAGATTTGACTTTGCTTTGACTTTGACGGCTGCGAAACATGATCCCTTACCATGATACTATAGAGACAAAATAGGAAAGTGCCAGAGAGGTATGGAACGAAGTATGACAGGAACAAAAAGGCAAGATAGAATTAGCATTGTGCAGTTAAGATCAAAAACCAAATTAACCAACACTCCAAAAATGGAGATGGACCGGCCATATTTTGAGATCTATACAAGAAAAGTGGAGCCACATTACAACAAATTGGTATCCAAGAGATGTCGAGGACGACAACAAATGCGCTGGGAAGATGAGCTGAAACTTATTGCTGGACCCAAATGGAGGATAGTTGCTCAAGACAGGAAGCAATGGAAACTACTGGAGTAGGCCTTTGCCAAAAGGCACACTGAGTTGAGAGACATCCTATAGCCAAACGTATCCAACAACACAGTCATAAAGATTAGTCTCACCCAGTTTAACGGGATAAATAAATAAATAATAAAACAAACAAAGCCTAAAACAAAACCCAATAGCCTGAAATAAATGAATTTTATTTTAGATTCCTTGGGGAGTGTGGAGGAGTAGAGAGGATTTCCCGTTGTTCCTACGGGAACTGGAAAAACAGGATATGCCCGTACGAAGTCACGGGCAAAAGAAGTCAACGAACCCATAAGTATTGGAGGAAGAATTATGACTTTTTACAAACAAAGACTATCTGCCCACATTTCCTCTTAAATGTCATTTCGCGTCCGTCAGATCCGTTCCAAAGAGTACAGTAGTATCTGTTCGTAATCAAAGCAAAACAAGCACAAAAAAAGACTTCCTTCACTTTCGTTCACGTATTTTATAAAATAACTAGCTGTTGCTCGCGACTTCGTTCGCGAGTAAGCCGGAAATCAAAATGTTGTCGCTAGATAAGATCTCTAAGATAAGACGTATACGAACAGTCAATATCTAGCATTGCTTGACTCATCTTAGATTTAGGAATTTGGAAGAGTATAATGCAAGGCACTGGCTGAGCGGGAGAACTCATTTGATGATTTCTCATCCTTAAAAAAATAATAAAAGGGTTGTTAACTTGCGATTGAGCTTTTTTTTTTTTTGGGACAAGCCCGCCACACATTTCCAACCACTGCAACTCCTGAAAGCCAGAATCAACAGTGTCGAACACCAGAAAAAACGCCGAGCCAATGAAGCCCGACGAGTCCCGGAGAAACAATTTAACTGTCTTGGATCCTGCAACGAATTTAATCAGAAAAGTACCTACAGCGGAGGAGTAGGAAAATAAATATATATGTCGCATCATGGGTGGCCGAGATGCGAAGTATCGGGTCTTCATCACGATCCGCCATAATTTTGTGAGAATGTGGGCACTGTCTGGGCACTCGAACGAAAGATGATTTAAATCAAAATAACTTTATTTAAAATAACGATTTTACAACACAAGAAACAAACACGTGCGTTGCTACTGAGCGTCTGCCAAGACTGTAGGAGCTCGACTGTCGCAGCACTCGGTCCCTTCTGCAGTCTCTGCTGCATCCCCTCTACCGACGATCGTGTCCAAGCGGTAGGACACGCTTGCGTTTCCGATCACGTCACTGTTAGGTTTCGAAACCATCTGCTAGATGGCGATGTTCGTTGTTCGAGGTGTTGAAAGGTTTGTACAAAAACGCCACCATGCCAGTCCGACTTTAGGATCAGACCTCGAAACCTATCCTCCTGCAGCGGGGTGTGAGGCAGGGAGACGTCATTTCTCCGAAACTGTTTACAGCCGCAATGGAGGATGTCTTCAAGGTTTTGGACTGGAGAAGGCTAGGCATTGATTGTGGCTTGTTTGATTTTTTATTTTTTATTATTTGTTGTTTTTATTGAATTGACATGTTTTCATATGTAATAATTATATTTCTAATCATCAATTCAAATACTTAGGTTGTTGACTCTCTGTACGTGTTGGTAGATTTACTGTAAGTGCAGAGAGTAATTGAATTTAAATAAATAAATAAATTAATGTCAATGGCGAGTACATCAGTCACCTTCGAATTACCGACGATATAGTCGTAATGGCTGAGACTACAGAGGACCTCAGTACAATGCTCGATTACCTCAGTAGAGCTTCCAAAAGGGTGGGTCTCAAAATGAACATGGACAAAACCAAGATCATACCCATGCAGCTCCCACTCCCATCAAGATCAGAAACTACTCTCGAAGTTGTAGACGAGTACGTCTACCTAGTACCTACAAACGGTCCAGTTAGGTAGGGCCAACTTCGAGAAAGAGTTCAACCGTCGAATCCGACTCGGCTGGGCAGCGTTGGGGAAGTTGCGCGGTATCTTCTCGTCCCACATACCACAGTGTCTCAAGACGAAAGTCTATGATCAGTGCGTGTTGCCGGTGATGACATACGGAACTGAAACGTGGTCGCTTACAATGGGCCTCATCAGAAGGCTCAAAGTCACTCAAAGGGCAATGGAGAGGGCAATGCTTGGAGTTTCCTTGCGTGATCGAAACAGGAATGATGATGTCCGCAAGAGAACCAAGGTTACCGACATAGCCCGAAGGATCACCAAACTAAAGTGGCAGTGGGCAGGGCACATTGCTTGCAGAACAGATGGTCGATGGGGTCGAAAAGTTCTGGAGTGGCGACCGCGTACCGGAAGGCGTAACGTTGGAAGGCCTCCCACAAGTTGGACCGATGACCTGGTGAAGGTCGCGGGTAGCCGATGGATGCGAGACGCACAGGACCGGTCGTTGTGGCGACGCTTGGGGGAGGCCTATGTCCAGCAGTGGACGTCTTTCGCCTGATATATGACGATGATGATGAAACAGAGTTATAACAGTACCAGCTGACCCGCACATATGATGCTGATATGATGATGATGGTGATGATACCAATAAATAAACAGAATCCTAATTTATAAAATTATTCCGTTACTGGTAACTGACGGAGTGACCGAGTAATTGACAGACAACGCACAGCTGAAACTTGGCATGTTTTCCTTGGGGAGTGGAGGGGAGCACTAAGAGAGGATTTTCCGAAATTCTTACGGGAACGGGGAAATACGGGATACGCGCGTACGAAGTCGCGCACAAAAGCTAGTCTAAATATGTAATAATAATATCCATGTAAAGTTTTAACATAAGTGATCCTCTTATCAGAGAGCGACCCTGACTGATGTGCCTACATTCCAGTGATTTTATGTATGTTACCGTCAAAACTCAAACTATGGCAATTCCTAATATTTTCTAGTAATCCTCATGAGAGTCTAAAATCCAGGAGAAAAACGTTAAGTGCGAAAATATTTTAATTGCAATGAATTTTACTTTTTATAACAGCATTTAGCGATACGAAAATGAAGGAGCTCGTTGTTAAATAATAACAGACGCACGTGGCGAACTTCGAGGATATGTTACGCTTGCCAAGGTTGCTCCGTGGATGGGTGACTGTATATGACATATCGAGTTTCCTTTTTGCCTCGGAATTCGGAAAGCACGTTAAGCCCTTAGTCGCGGCTGCTATTAACACACTTTTGGAAGTCATTACAGACTGTCAGAAGACAAAAAATCGGGCACCAGTCTTGCTAAGAAGTACCATGTTACCCTGTTACTGACTTGTGCAGGTCTGATAGTCCGTCGCTTCTCATCAAATACTCGTATACAGCTGAGTCCGGTTTGACTGAAAGCCGATCCCAATACAGTTGGAAAAAGGCCAGGCAGATGATAAACAATACAAAATGAAAGATGAGATCAACCTATAATCAAATAATACCTAATTATCGTTTGTTTTCATCTGTGATTGGGTATTGCTCGAGGCACAGGACCGATCGATGTGGCCGCATGGCCGAGTCCAGCTGTAGACGTCTTTCAGTGGTAATGACGATGATGATTGTCATTTATCAGTCAAAAAACCGTGAACCAATTTGACACATTTTTGTCAGTTTGAATTATGATTTTCAAATGAAGTCGAACTCAAGTAAAATATCGTATATCAATCATACAAGTGGTATCTAAGGTAACGTTAATCAATCAGTCAGTGTGTCATAAATATCACTATTTTTCAACATTTAGGTACATGTCTGAAATTATCGTTTGACGCTGATCATTCTGACTTTTATGACAATGATCGCTAACAGACTGGATTGCCCCTACATCCGGCAATGCTGTAGCAGGCATATTGTTACCGTGTGAATGTTCGTGTTCGTTTTTGTTTGGTAATCAATCCTGTCTGTACCTGTGTTTTATGTATATGTGTTTTATGTTTTCTGTGTTGTATGTTTTGTGTGTTTTATGTATCTTTTGTGTTGTATGTTTGTACCTACTTTTATGAGTCTTGTTACTCGAAATAAACAAATTTAATTTAATTTTAATTTATTAGTGAACTTTGAAAAGTCTTTGATTTTACCAGAACATGTTAGGATTCACCGTAGTTTGAGCTTTGACAGTAACACAGTTTCATATCAAAAGGAAACTACCGATAACACTATGAATGTGCTGCAATACATTTTATTACACAATTTTTGTTTTTTACCGACGTAATAACGGAGGAGGTTCTCAAGTGGACGCGTATTTATATATTTTTTTTTATGTATGAACACGCACAACTTTTTATAGCGTAATCCGACTTTGATAATTCTTTTTTTATTGAAAAGGGTATTATTATACCTCGAGGATGGCCCCATATAAGTATTTGGATAAAATTTTACCGTAAAGTGGGGAAATGGGGGTGATTTATTGTTCATTCACAAATTTTAGTGCAGAGTTGTGTAGCATGTTTTTGTAGGCCTAGCCATGTGGGTATATAAAGCCTGTTTTTTTTTAAGTATTTATATTATACAACAAGTAATAGTTATAGTAGGATTATATAACAGTTAATAGCTAAAGTAAGATAAGTAGCTATAGCTAAACGGAAACCTTATAATTTAATTTATTTATATACTAATTTATTATATCTTAAATACTTAATTAACTATGTACACTCATTAACACAAAATTATGTACAAATGCGTATAAAAACAAAATAAATCATGGCATGGCACCAAAAAAATAATCCACATCGCTGTCAATGGAAATAGTGCCCAGAACACTGGCAGCATTGCCGCGTTGAATGGCAATGCTGATTCTTTGGCCGAAAAAAAGCCCAGCCCTCTGGTCACAAGAACAGTCGACAAGTTGTTTGCTAATGTCCCGAAAGACTCGATGCGCACTCGAACCCCATGGGCCTAGTGTTTCAACGCCAAACGGCTCAAATATGTAACTCCCAATTAAGTTGTTATATTTGCGCCGTTTGAGGTTTTCTGCACCTGCAGCAGCGGCCCCAGCACAGCCCGCCGAGCTAAGAGGATGGCGCAAGGGTATCGACACATGTTGCATCCCACACTAAAGGCCTACCCACCTTCCAAGGCATTATGGTCATCCCATATGGCCTTTTCCCATCGTCGAGTGCCGAGCCGTTGGGTTCTAAAACAGCTGGCACCCCGGCGGTGACAAAAGCCCGACGGATAATGTCATTAATGCTGGCGTGCCGTGCTAACCGTCCAGCGCTCCTACTGCAGGACAGGCCATGGTGTCCGAGGCGGTCGGCTTCACCGCTTTGACAGCGATGTGGAGCACCCAAATGCAGACACGTAGCGATCCGGAAAGTACTGTCACTCAGCATAGTACCTACGTTGGGTGACGGTAGTGCCTGCAGCCAAAGACCCGACTCCCACTCACCCACAGCCAGCAGGCTCCGCAGTATTGGTGGTCGTATTTAAGAGGTTATTCCGTACCAATCTGCAGAGCGGCTCGTCCCATTGTCTTTGGGAGAATGGGTTATCGGGCAACGCCGTATTCGGGCAAGCCACTTTCCAGACGTTCACTGCATCGGTCAAGCAAGGCACTTCACAGTAAACCAATGATGGAGTTAATATCCTTTTGGTTTACTTTTCAATGCTATTGACCGAAGACAGGAACGCCGGTAGGTTTACACTAGAAATTTTGCGGATGCCGAGCCCACCAAAGCGAATGGGTAGTGTGGCTTGCAGCCACGCTCGGTCATCCAGAGCCACATTTAAGATAGAAGTTAGTGTGTCTTGAATGATTTGACCGATTTTGTCCAAAAGATGTGGATGCTTCCATATCGGTGAAGAGCGGAGAAAATACATAAAATTTGGCCCAAAACAACAATATCTAATGAGGGTGAAAGCCAAATGTAAATTAATTTTGCTAAGTCTTTCCGAAATATCGTTAAAACGATGAATTTTGTCGTCAATGAATGCAGAAAAACTGTCTTCCAATATTGGTGAACCTAGAAGGTGAAGTGAACTTTTGTCTAAAATTTTGATATCTGGAGCTATTGAGTTGAATTTCTGTAGAGTCGAAGTCATTTGTCTGTCGGTATTGTCACAAAGAAAAAATTCACATTTGGAGTGGTTGAGGTCAAGGCCGATGGATTGGAACTGTTTCTTCAGGAATTCGAAATCTTTCAAAACTGAGTTCACGTCACCTCCTAAAGTTCCATCATCAAATTTTGAATTTAGTTTTTGAATGATGGGATGGATAGCCAAACTGAAAATGACTGGCCCGAGAGGGTCACCTTGTTGGCAGCCAACTGCAGATTCTAAAACTTTGTCCTTGTATAATAATTTTGAAGGGAATCTGTAGCATTGCCACAAAAAGCCGTAAATTTCTGGTAATTCTTTTTTTACTTCCGCCAACAATGTGTCCCTGTTAACGGAATTAAAGGAGTTTTTAACGTCACCCTTGAGGATAACCTCACTCTTGTCAGAATTTAAAAACGTTGAAAAAGCATGTACGGCAGCCTCGCAGCCCCCTCTGGATCCAAAGCCAAGCTGTAGGGGCTGAAATTTCTGAGTTAGCGATTCGCTATATAATTTACAGCAAATTTTGGCTGCCATACGCCTGTAGGTGAACCCGACGGCAATGGGACGAATGCCGCCGTCCTCCTTGCGCCGGGCACATAGGTTAGCCCCGTACAAGGTATTGACGACAGCATCGTTCACACCGCCGGACAGCATTAAAGTGACGAGAGCCGACAGCTCCTTCAAAAGCGACTCACCAGCTTCCCCGGCGCCTGGACTTAAGAGGTCCTTTAAATGCTGAGGAGTCAGGCCGTCGAGGCCGCCGGCGGAACCACTTCTGAAGGAGCTGATGGCTGCCATCAATTGGGGGACTGAAATTTGGAAAAAAGATGAATCCGGATTGGGGTTGTCGGGGGGATCAGGGAAGGTCATCCGCAGGCGCTGGTCCAAAGCTGAAATAGTATCTGGAGAGTAAGGCGCCACCACATCACTACTAAATAACAACCTGGCCGCTCCCCTAATGTCACCTTCACTTAATTTTGATTCCACAAGTGAACACACGCCTTTCTGAGGAACGTTATTGAAAACTGGTAATTTTGTATCTAAAACGAAGGTCGTATTGTTACAATTGTCTTTAATTTGGGTTGTTAATTGTTTTTTGAAGCCAAATGTTTTTGGACATGCAGAATCCTGTAAGGGAAGGTGAGTAAAACCTCCCAGGTACTTAGTGTGTTCTCTTGTTCTCATAGACAGTTTATTTCCGTATCTACTGACTATTGACCGTTTCTATTGAAATTTGGTACACATATGGACTTCTGTGACCCAAATTCGGACGCGTAACATAAATAAGAAATGTTGACTTTTGGGATGCAACTAGAAAATTTCGAAAAAAAGTTTTTCAACTGTATTGTGTGACATATAAAATGAAAGGGCTTACTGTAAACGTTCTAATAAATTATGGCATAATTTTAAAATAAACAGTTTTGAAGTTATTCAAGAAATTGAACCAAAAATGACCATGATCCGGGATCTCCGAAATTACTGAGCCTAAAATTTTGAAAAAAGATGCAAATTATAATTAAACTATAATTTGCATTTTTTTGCCTACAGATTACAGGAAAACATAATTATAAGAAGTTTATAGTTTTTAAATAATATGTTACTACAGTGAAAATGGTTCGGAACCCTTTGCACGCGAGTCCGATTCGCACTTGACCAGTTTTTACTAATTTCGTTATCATACGGTTACTCGCAAGTCCGCTTATCACAGGAACTCCTTCCAAAAGGAAATAGTATTTGATAGCGATGTGGCTATTTAATTATAGATTTGTGTTCACGGGAAGCCAGAGCTTTGTTTCATATCCAGCGAGCGGTCACCGAGAGCTGACGTCTCATTAAAAGTCTGCTGAACCATCCTTGTGTGAAGAACAAGATGTATAGCATTCGTGTGTTGGCGTTTGTAGCAGTGCTCGTGGGTTGTGCGCACTCGTTCTCCTGGGGTGAGTAGAAGAGTCATGAACGATAGTATTATCTCTTGTTTCTGTATTTTGGATTTAATGAAAAATGATAACAGCGGGAACCAGAATGAGTCCCAACCATTTTACTACCAAAATGATGAACATCTCAACTTTGGAATTGGTTAAGCTACCTAGTACCTGGTCATTTTGGTTTGTTTACCCTCCGTGTACGGAACCCTAAAAATGTTAACGTTTAAAATAGCTATCCGTTAGTTAGAGCTGAAACGCACTAGCGGCTGGCCGTGACGAGGCGTGCCGTTGCGTTTGGCCGCAGTTTAAACGGTCTGCCGCAACGGCACGCCGTATTCCGGCTAACTGTATCGTCTCGGTTCTGTAGCGGTCCGCTGCATTTCGTTGACAGTGCTTCTAGAAATGTTGGTCATGATGGACGTAGAAGAAGTTGCTGTAGTTATTTATTTAAATTATCGTGGAAAACGTCGTCGTAAAAATAAACATCGATTTTGGAAACACCCTCTACTGGAGACGCGACATGACTGGCCGGTAGCGGGGAGCGCGGTAAGCGCTTGCGGCACACCGCGCCGAATGCGTGGAGGGGGTGCGGTGCACCGCTACATTGAACCGGTGCGGCCCACCGCAGCTCCAAGACAACCGGAGCGGTTGACGGCTGGCCGCAAGTCAGTGCGTTGGTATCAAGCGGTTTCATATAAAAATTGAAGTGAACGGCACGCCGCGTCACGGCCTGCCGCTAATGCGTTTCAGCTCTTAGAATCGTTAATAGTTTTCTTTCCATTTGTAGTTATGTAGGTTATTTGGTATAGTCGGTTTTCTTTAAAAAAACTTTTTTAAAGTCAAAAAATGTAAGTTCGGTGTCAAAAAATGTAATAACCAAAAACACTGACTTCCGAAATTAAAGTTATTTTGTACTTTGTAATGTTTTGTTTTTGGAAGGAGGTTATATTTTTTTTGTAAAAAAGTTTTTATTTTTCACTTTTTTAGTACCTGCGTACCAATTCACAGCGTACCGGCGTGATGTTATGTTATGAAAATAAAACTTACTAAGTGCTTTCGGTGTAAAGGTCTCGTCAATATGAATGAAATAAGCCCAAACACTTGGTTGTTCATACATACCGATGTGGAGTTCTCTTGACTCTCTGTCGTCTCCATCATCAGGTCTGATCCAAACCTTCATTATTTTGTCGTATCACCCGATATACACATGAATATCAAGTTTTTTCCAGATGCGTGCCTACAATTTTCGAGAGTTGCCCTCGATTTCTCAGGGTTGCCATCATCAGATCCTGACGTGGTGGTAATGGGACTACCTCGGTAGCATACCCTTTCATATAAAATAGATTCATCGAAATCGGTTCATAAACGACGAAGTCATCCGCGAACACACATAAAAAAAAAATACGCGGTCGAATTGAGAATCTTCTTCTTTTTTAGAAGTCGGTTAAAAAGCGAATAAAAAAAAACCACATCCAAATCGGTTGACCCGTTTAAGAGCTACGGTGCCACAGACATACACACACAGACACACATAGGTCGGTCAAACTTATAACACCCCTCTTTTTTGGTCGGGGGTTAATAAAATCATGTTGAATTTAGATGATATGCAACAGCAGCAGGTACCGATGTGTCAAGGAACACTGAATTTTTTCAACCGCTGAGTTTGTCCCTTAATCCAAAATCAGAACTTCATAGCGTGTGTCGCTTCAGTGAAGCCGTGAACAGTACGTCTTCCATGAGTTCTATCAATCTATACTCGCTAGCGACTGTAGTTAAAAAAATGTGTGAGAACATTTAAAAACAAATTTCATTTTTTTTTTTAAGTTGTTAGCTAACAAGAAGGCAAGTTGTCAGAATTAGAAACTTGTTTTTTAAAATTTTTAGACATGTTTTTTTTAGAGTCAAATCTGCGGCCACCACAGGCTAGCCCGGTTAAGCAGTGACCACAAAAATATAGGTAGTAACGTAACGTATTAACGCCAACACCACTGAATTAAAATCATATTTTATTTGAAAATTTCATACGAGAAGCTGTTTTTAGGGTTCCGTACCCAAGAGGTAACCAATGGAACCCTATTACTAAGCCTCCGCTGTCCGTCGTCAGACCGTCCGTCCGTCTGTCTGTTAGCGGGCTGTATCTCAAGAAACGTAATAGGTAGACAGTTGAAATTGTCACAGATTGTGTATTTCTATTGCCGCTATAACAACAAATAATCAAAATTAAGATTTATGGTACGGAACCGTTCGTGTGCGAGTCCAACTCGCACTTGGCCGGTTTTGTTAAAATGCAAAAACAGATCGCTTCGGAGGGACACGGTTTTCTAAGTTGAGGGTTCTAATCTGTCTTTGACTATAGTAAACGTGGCGAGAATTTTGTAAACAGATAGATTGGATTTGACAATTTAACACTGGTAGATGATCGGGTCAATATTTTGGTAGATTATTGAGAACAGCCGTAAGTAAAGCCGTTGCTGTTCAGATGGGACCGACCTTAACACTTGCTAATTCTAGGTTAATTCTAGGAAAACGAAAATTTTATCGGCTTTGGGTTGAACGGTTGTTTCGGGAGGTACCTGTTTCGGATTCGGCGGGAGGACACGCCCGGTTGTCAACACTGCGAGGATCGTTCGGAGGACAGAGTGGAGCATAAGGTAGAGGTTTGCCCTGCTTGGGTGGAGCACCGCAGTGTCCTCGTCGAGGCAATCGACGGCGGCAACCTCTCGCGTCCGGCTCTGGTTCAATCTATGGTCCGGAGTGAAGAGGCATGGGAAGCGGTCACCTCTTTCTGCGAAGCAGTAATGCTAGCAAAGGAGGAGGCCGAACGCGTGAGAGAGAGGGAAGCCTCACGCCCCAACCTCCGCAACAGGAGAAGACGCCCCGGGCGTCGGGAGTTACAGGGCGATTCTCGGCCACCGTAGGCACGGGCCTGCGGTCGGCGAGCATTGGGTGGCTCCTCGTCCGATCAGAACCAGGCCCGGGTCGACGGCGCGCTGTGTTCCACGGGCGCCTTAAAGAGCTGTCAGCGTAGAAGACGTGGCCTGCTAGGGCCAGTGCCTGCCGGTGTTGCGGAATCTGTTCGAAAGGGTCACCGCGGCCCTGGAACACAAATGGCATTAGGAGGAACACGGTTGGGTTTTAGTCAGTAAGAGTCTGACACTCCCTTCTGCTTCACCCAGAGCGGGGGGAGTCATTGGATGATTTCCTATCTATATAAAAAAAAGGGTGATTTAGTAACACTCACGATCTCTCTCCGGTCTTAACGAGTTGTCGTCGGACTATGACAGTGATGGAGCAACTGGTGTTTTGCACACACTTGTGGGCTATAAGTAATCTCCCGCGTCGATGGCTAGTCTCCAAATCAGGCAGGGAGGCGTAATTTTATTATTCAAGTAAATAATACGACATTCATTACGAATAATGACTGACTTGCCTTCAGTTTATGAAGAAAGCATTTCCGACGCGCCACAAATTAAACGCCGGTTAACTGATACGATTGGCGATCGAAAGTTTAATTACTTTCGAGGAACTAAGTTGTTAATAACCAAAACATATAAGACCGGCTATTATTAGGTCTATAACCGATACTAAAACAACGTGTGTCTACCGAGAGTTTAAACGTCTGACAAGACAAGACAGCGACAAGATAGCGCTAACAGTGGCGCATTTGAATATCGAAAATTAAAATACCTACGCTTAAAATGTCAGTGTTCAAAACATCGAAAATTTAAATATTGAACAACCATAAAAACGAAAATTAAAATAACGAAAGTTTATACCATCGAATGGTTAAATAACCAACGTCCAATATATCTAAAATCGAAATATCTACAAAAGTTACATCGAATTTCCTAAATATTGAAGTACAGAGTATTGAACGTCCTAAATATCGATGGGTACATATTTGAACATCGAAGATTAAAATACCTACGTATAAAAAAGGGTTAATTTTCAACATTTTGTACGTTCATTATTTATATTCACGTTAAAAATACCTATAAGTTAAAATATCGGACAATTTTTAACATATAGCAGTAGTATGAGTGGAAAAAAGTTGCTTCTGCAACATTTCCGGCGCTACGGGAAGTGCAACCCCTTCGACCTTGCGTAACAAAGGATAGGCACACATGCGAGCCGTAGCGGCTGAGGCTGGTGGCCAGAGGCGACCAGAAAGCCGAAGCTGTGGGGTGCGTCTCATAACGTATAAACTCATTTGGTCTAATTTCATTTTATTATCGTTCATAAGATATAATCAACGTGAAATATACCAACTGTTGATATAATTTCTTTACATATAACATTTATTTATTCTAAAACTTAATTAGTATAACGTTGTTTGATATAACGTTTAAGTAATCGAAAATCATTAGGTCTACCGTTTAATATGTATATTGTTTATATGAAAGAAGAGTAATGGGAAGCTGTGCAGCTTTGTTTAGCAATCGGATATAAAAATGTTATTTTCATGTTTCAGACATCGTCGTGGGGACAGGGAAACAATTAGAATTCCTTTACAACGGAACAGTAACGCACATAGAAGACAATCCGTCGGCTCATTATATCACCGGTGTCACGTACGATCCAGTTCACTTCAGGGTGCTGTTTGTCGACTATGACAACAAGAAGTGGTCCATACACAGCTTTGACCTAACAACAAGAAAAATGAAAACTTTAGTAATGAGACAACTAAATCTTTATGATTACATGTATCTTGCTTACGACCCGCTCACACAATTACTATTTTGGACTGAAGACTATAAAATATACTCGTTGGCATTAAAACCTGCATCGTCTAACGAAGTGGTTGAAGGAAATCTTTTAGTTACGTTGGATAACTACTGCACAGCTATAACTGTAGACAGCTGTGGAGGGTACGTTGCTAATATAACAATTAGCTGTAGTTTTAAGACTCATGTTCAACTTTGTTTATATTTACAGTTATTCAAAAATTACAGGTATATTTACTGGGCCACAGGTGATAAGATAGAGAGGGCTGCGTTTGATGGCTCCAAGAGAGAAGTTTTAATAGACAGCTATGTTTACCGGCGACGGAGTTTGGCTATTGACCGACAAACGGACAAAATGTACTGGATTGATGCACCTAAAAATGATCAGTATTCTGTTGAAAGTGCCGACTTGAATGGGAAAAACAGAAGAACATTTTATTTTAAACGAACAGAAGATTTTGCAAGTGCTTTAACCGTATCAAAAGATTTCATTTATTGGAGAAGCTACGATCAAAAAGCCATCTTGCAACTACCAAAAAATCCAAAGCACGGTGTGGCACCAGTTGTTTACTCACAGTCTAGCAGAAGCTGGTACTGGTGTCAACTAACAGCAGCCAACTATACAATTGAAGAACAAACTTTGGGAAACAAATCCTGTGAAGCTCTGAAGAGTCTAACACTGGATGTGGAGGAAAGCCACGGTTCAATTTGTCACAACTACTGCTTCCAAGGAAATTGTAGTGTCAGTGCTGAAGGACATCCTAAATGCAGGTAAGTAGATCTTCGATACGGTGCGCGAGTAATACCTGCATTAATTTGTTCCGTCTAAAAAACCCGCAAACTAGTAAGTGACGTGTTCCGATTCTTTTAAAATTTATTAGCGTCATCTATAATACATGTGAAACTTTATTTATTTCGTGATAAATACTTATAATAACAAAGCAGTGACTGAAACAATCAACTAGTGACTTTATTATACCGACATTAATTTAAATAAACTGTGAGAACCAACTTAATGAGCGCAACGCGTAAGTGATGCGCCATCCATGGCACTTATAATAAATAATAATAATAATAATAATCATTTTATTATCAGGTAACTGAGGCCCATAGATAAAATACACAAAATTAAAATATACAAAATTATCTCAAGCAATTATACGACGTTCTTCTCGCCAACTTACGCATCGAAAGTTCGTTGGCAGGCGTGGGCCTTTATTAGCGTGCGTTTTATTAGTGTGCGCAATTGCGCATTGTTCAGGAAAAACTAAGGAAATCAGAGCAAATAAAGAAATTTGAAAATTGGTACAGTTCTTTTAGGAGTCCAGATGAACATACTAAAGTCTCCGAGGGTAGGAGACGAGCGAGGTGGGGGAGGGGGTAAAGGTATTTTTTTTTTAGTTTTTTTGCTAGTATCTCTAAAACCATTAAAATACATATCTCTATACTCGCTTCTACCTTAACTATCGACATTAAATTTTCTATATTATGACATTTATATTTTTTTGTAAAATCAATAATTTAGGAGATAGAGGGTATCTAAATTGAAAAAATAAAAATTTTCATATTTCATCCCCACTCACTTCTGACCCAGAGTCCGACAGAATTGTAACCTATAATAATTTTTTTTGTCATCTAAAGTAAAGCAAGAACATGTATTTTATTTTCGATTTAGATGGCTAAGGGAGTACTCACACATTTTCAGCTCTATTCAGCTTATGCCCATAGAAAACAACGATTTTGAATGGAGATGCATCCATTCAGCTTTCCGCGTCTATTTGGCTTTCGCGCAAACAAGTATAAAATGAGGACAAATGTTTTATTATCATGCGGGTGCTATAGATAGAGTTCAGCGCTGTTCCGCCGCGTTCAGCGCTGTTCCGCCGCATTCAGCGTCGTACGCGGCGGAACAGCGCTGTGCACGGATGGTTCTCGACTCCTTGTGTGACTGACACTGGCATGGCCAACATCAGGGATTTTAATTTTGATAACATAAAAAATGTCGCTAATTAGTCGCCAAATATCAGAATTAGTCGGTCCCTGGTTCAAAAGTTAAAAGGGTTTATTGGTAGCCGATCTGGGGTGCGCCTACCCCAGGTTGGTTCATTTGAATCTCAAAAGCTAGGGCACCTTGCGAAGATCGGTTTACTCTCCCAAAGAAGAATGGTCATTTCAGACCCAGAGTCCGACAGACTATATGAGCTTGAGTATTTCTTTGGAGGAAGTATAGAGAGGTAATTCTTTCACAACTCTTACAAGTAGGTATGTATGCCTGTGATGTTTGCAATCGTTCCAATTATACTGTTGGGTACCATTCACTGTAGTTGGTAACAAGGGTCTGATGATGGAAACCATAATGGTGAGTAGTGGCTCTGTTAGTTGACTACTCCTATACCCATCATGTTTGCAAGGGTTCGTTTGAATCCTTCTGATCAGCACTAGCCAATGCAGCTAGTAACAACGATCTGATGTTGGAAACCATAAAGGTGAGTAGTGGCTCACTTAGTTGACTACTCTTATACCCATCGTGTTTGGGCTCATTTGAATTTTCCTAACAAGTACTATTTATGTTAGCTGTAACTTATAGTATCATTACGACGACTCAAATGAGCATCAACACGATGGCTATACTGGTAGCTAATTAAGAGATCCACTATCCACCTTTCTGGTTTCCATCATCAGACCCTTGTTCCCAAAGACATTGAATAGCGATCATCAGAAGGATTTAAACGAACTCAAATACGATAGCTAAACTAGTAGCCAATTAAGAGATCCACTATCCAATTTTCTGGTCTCCATCATCAGATCCTTGTTTCCAACAAAAATTAATAGCTTTTATCAAACGGATTCAAATGAGCCCAAACAATGGTTATACTAATATCAACTAAGATATCCACTTTCCATCTTTCTGCTCTTCATCATCAGATCCTTGTTTCAAACAACAATGAATCGTGCTCATCAGAAGGATTCAAATAAGCCCAAACACGATGGCTAAACTAGTAGCCAATTAAGAGATTCACATTTTTCTGGTCTTTGGTTGTTTCCAACAACAATGAATAGTGTCCATCAGACGGATTCAAATTAGCCCAAACACGATGATTATGATAGCGAGAAAGTGTATGAAAAACAGCTTTTCTATACTTCGTTTGAAAGAACACTTTCCACCATATATTAATGGATTAGCCAACGAATTCGAAACAAAAAAAAACGTATTTCTGTCATATTTCAGACGACAAACAAACTAGGATATGTGTGATTTCTGTCGGAGGTGGGTTAATTTTGTATGGGCCGTGACCATTCTTCTTTAGTCGTTAATTAGTCGCAAGTTTTCTCAAGTCACAGATTTAGTCGGGTTTAGAAGGTAAAATGAGTTAAATTTTTAAGGTAGGTATAGTCCAAGAGCTAGATCGATTTGTTAGAAGAGTAATCTCTTCGAACAAATGGGCAAGAAAAAATAAATCTATTAATATGTGAATTATACTTCTAGTTTTATCGATCTAAAGTCCGTAGAATTATCAGAGAGAGATAAATTTTCAATCCTTCAATCTAGCTCTTGGACTGTACCTGTACTGGGTTGACCCACTGTCGGTTGCGTTTAAATTTTGTACGTTTAATTTTATCTATTTCTTCTGCAAGAAGCCAAACGATAAAAAATTATTGCACATAGAAATGTCCATTTTAAGAGCACAATACTAAATGAGTAAAGCGCGTGACTACCGCCAGACCACCTTCAGAGTCGATTTTCTTGAAAACTACGAAATACCATTAAGTAATAATTATTTACCAAATATGGAAGCGATTGGCGTCGGTGGTCCTGCGGTAATCACGGACATCTTACCGTCTTCGCGGCGTATTCAGCGCCTTTCTCCTGCTTACGACGCTGTACACGGCTGATAGAAGCAGAACTGTATAAGGGTGTCCAGAATCGTTCAGCGAAACACGAATGGAGCTGAATAAATGTGAGTAGACCCTTATGCTACGGCAACATTACCGTAATATGGCAATAATTGGTGTTGTTTCAAGTCTTTTATTCAGCTCCATTCGCGTTTTGCTGAACGATTCTGGTCACACTTATACAGTTCTGCTTCGTAGTAGTGTAGCCAAAGCATAAGACATAATTAAATGAACTTGAATATGTCTTCAGACGAAAAATTATTTTACATCTATTCTTGCAAGTATGCCGGTCGTGTTTGGGCTCATATGAATTGTACAGATGGGTTCTATCCATTGCAGCTAGTAACAAAAATCTGATAATGAAAACCATAACGGTGAGTAGTGGCTCTCTTAGTTATCTGTTCTTACACCCATCGTGTTTGGGCTCAAATAAATTGTACATCGTGAGCCACTCGACACACTTTTATGATTTCCATCATCAGACCCTATTTCAAAACACTAGGACAGAGGTTCGTAGCCGGAGGAGACCGGAATGCAAAAAATGTTCATTGGGGGTCTCGCCTGACCGTCACTAGAGGTAGAGAACTAAAATTAAGCTTAGATAAAAACAAGTTGCAAATACTAAGCACAGGACAACCAATATATTTAAGGGCCCAATAGACCCAAAAAAATTGCCAGACCTCTTAGATTTCTTTATATTTAAGGGCCTTTCGCACTTATACCTAAACGTAGAAACCTGTGTCGATAGTAGTTCTGACCACACACTTGTAGTAGGAACGATTAGCACAACAATAATAACGAAACCAAAAAGGGAAACTCTATATAATAAACAGACAGAATACAGTAGGCAGCATGGCAGTGTACACCGGAGGCGAATCCTAAAACCAGATGTAAAGATATACCTACCTAAAGAAATCAACGAAAAAGTACTGGAAAACTCAAACTCAAACTCAAGCATTTTTATTTGTGGAACATAGGTAAACAAACGATGTCAAAATTAATAAAATAAGCGCTGTGATATGGCACAGCAGTCGGCATCCCTTGGACAAAAAGGCACTCAACGCAATGGCCGCAGAATTAAAACACTTCTTAAAGAATATCGAAGCTGAAACTCTGAAAAATAAGTTAGAAAACTTGTCAGCCTCTGCCAAGAATGAATATTCCCATTAGAGCGCGGTCAAAACAAGCATAACTGCACCATTGCCAGCACAGCACCCCTCAAAGTTAAATGACAACACCTGGGCCAAAACAGATGAGGAAAGAGCTCGAGCCTTCGGAATATTTCTTAGCAAAGTTTTTACACCTGACGACGGTACTGTAGACTCTGAAAATGAAATTAATAATTTTCTAAAATCAGATCTTCAGCTAGCCCGCCCCTAAAGAGTTGCTCTCCTAAAAAAATATACCACGAGATAAGGCAACTAGACCAAAAAAAGGGTCCAGGATTTTGCTTGATAACTACTCAAATACTACAACAATTACCTCGGAAGGCCATAGTTTTCCTTACACAGTTGTTTAACAGTATCTTGAGGCTGTCATACTACCCCAAATTATGGAAAGTGTCAGAAATAATAATGATTCTGAAACCCGGAAAACCACTGCACCTTGTGTCATCTTATAGACCCATAAGTCTCCTCCCGGTAATTTCGAAACTATTTGAAAAAAATCTATCTCGTAGATTAAATCTTATATTGGACGAAAACAAAATTATCCCTGAACACCAGTTCGGGTTCAGGATGAAACACTCGACAACAGAACAAGTGCATAGAGTAGTTACCAAAATAATAAACGCACTGGAAAACAGGTAATATTGCTCAGCAGTCTTTTTGGATGTCTAACAAGCTTTTGACAAAGTTTAGCACCCAGGACTATTACAATTAGGTACTGATACAATTAGGTACCTGGGAGTTATAATAGACAGCGCGCTTAGTTTCCATCCACACATTAATCTTCTTGTCTCAAGAACTCGCAAATTGATATTTATATTTAAAAACCTTCGCCATGTTGCAATCCCTAAAATCATAAAAATGGTATATTTCGCTTTGTGCCAGTCATTAATTACCTATTGTATAACCATTTGGGGTAGAGCTAACAAAACATCCATGCTGAAACTCGAGCGTGCCCAGAGGGCAGTCTTGAAGGTGGGTCACTTTTTGCCATACCTACATCCAACTAAAGACTTGTATGAACTTGCTGGCGTCCTAACGGTACGGCAGTTATTCATACTAAATGCAACTCTACGTAGACATTCCCAGCTTTATTACGATCCCTCGTTTTTAGAACATAAACGACGTAAAAATGCAGTATGCCCGTCAATGCGATTAGACTAGAAGTCAATTTAATACAAGTTTATTATTTAAATTCAATTCAATTCAATTCAAAAGTAAAACGTATATGGTTGTGTGACTGGAGACAATGTGTGTGCAGTGAAATTTATTTCATTCAAATCGGACAACAAACACCTGAGAAATAAGCAAAATCTTTTTAAACAATTTCAACATCGACGGTGTCCCTGACCTAGGGTAACTCGCAAATCGCTCGATTAGTGCGCGCTGTGACAAGTGACTCACTTAACATTGTTACTTTAAACACATCTACCTACACGGGGCGTTTTATTTACGAATCTATTTCTAAATAATCAGCTGATTGGAATGATGCAGTGTGTTGCGTGCAACAAAATCATAGATCGTGGAGAGTTGCTAGTCTGCACTTCGTGCAAAGGTTTTTATGATTATAAATGCCTGAATATGTCCAAAGATTACTACACAAGTCATGCAGGTGAACTTAGACGTAGCTGGAGCTGCCCTGTCTGTAGCAACATAACACGTCGTAAACATGACAACACACCGGTGCGGAATCAATTTGATATTCTTCGCGAGGATGCAAATATGTCTTGTGACTATTTATTGGACGTTCCTGACAGCGATTCTAAAACTTCTTCGTCGCAGTCTTCACTTCAAAATGCTACTGGATCGCTTATTAATCCGTCGGGTACCTCTGCTTCTATTTCGTACGAGCAATTCAGCCTGCTTCTGGATTCTAAGCTTGAAAGCATTAGAGCTGCCCTAACTGCTGACATAAAGAAGGAGATAGCATCTGCGATCGACGGCTTGAGGCATGATTTCACGCGAACTACTGACTTTTTGGCAGCTGAGCAAAGAGACCTCAATGTAAGTCTAGCTTCGGTCAAGAACACCATCCAGTCGCTTGAGTCTGAAAATATAAAACTTCGCTTGGAAATGACCGATCTCACACGACGTATGCAAACGCTTGAAAAAATATCACGAAGCCGCAATATTGAAATTCACTGTGTGCCAGAGAGAAGGAATGAAAACCTAGTCGCGATTTTCAAGAACCTGTGCAACGAAATTAAAGTGGCAATACCTGACACAGATTTACAAGCAATTCGCCGGGTTGCAAAGATGAACAACGAATCTGACCGTCCCAGAAATATACTGGCTACATTACCATCTGAAAGTCAGCGTGATCTGCTTCTCTCAGCCATTGCTCGTTATAATAAGAGCAATAAAAGCAGCGTCTTGAACTCGTCGCACCTGGGCGTTTCTGGAGATAAACGCATTGTTTACTTAGCGGAACATCTTTCACCGGAATGCAAGAAACTTCATGCCGCAACTAAATTGGCAGCTAGGGAACGCTCTTATAGATTTGTATGGATTAAATATGGTCGCATTTATGTTAGAAAAACTGAGCAGGACCAGGCTATACAAATAAAAGATACCAGTTGCTTAGCTAAACTCACATAGTTTAAACGCACACGTGCATTGTTTGTTATTTGGATCTGTTTTCTGTAATTACTTATGTTAGTTTATTATCAAAATGTAAACAGAATAAGATCAAAAATACAAGATCTATATGTTAACTCACTTAACTGTAATTATGATATAGTTTGCTTAACTGAGACAAATTTAAACTCGGGTATTTTTGATAGTGAACTTTTTGACCAACGGTATAACGTGTTTCGAAGAGACCGCGAAAGTACGTGTGTAAATAAGGTTGATGGAGGGGGAATCTTAATAGCTGTTAAAAAACATTACAAAGTGATAAGGCACTCCTCATGGGACAGCAGAGTGGAAGATATTTGGGTAAGTATTTTGCCTAGTAACTCGCGTGAGTGTCAGTACAACCTTTGTGTATGTTACCTTCCCCCAGATTTACCTATTAGTGATCTCGAAGCTTTTTATACGAATACATAAAAGATTATTACGGATTCTCCAGACGATTGCTTAAATCTTATTATTGGAGATTTTAATGTACCGGGCTTGCTATGGACTCCCGTGCCATCGAGCAGCAAATTAGCAAATGCTACCATACCTAATGACAGAAAGTCTTCTCTCTTACTGGACTTATTGGCCTTGTGTCAATTGTCACAATTTAACCACGTACCTAACAAAAACAATAGATATTTAGACCTTGTCCTCTGTGGTTCTGAAAGTGTCAAAGTTTTGCTAAACGATGATCCACTCAGTCGAGTTGACGATCATCATCCACCTTTGAGTATAGTTATTAAGAGCAGTGCTCCTACCGAACAAATGAAACCGAATAACATCAAACGTTTTAATTTCCGCAAGTGCGACTATGCGAAGCTAAGGGTGGACCTCGCAGAGGCTGATTGGTCTTGGTTAATTTTGTCGACTGATATCAATCAGGCACTGGAAGAATTTTACAAGGCCCTCAACTCTATAATTGGCAAGCATACTCCTACGACTAAGTTGAGTGAATCTGCACAGCCCCGATGGTACTCGCTTTCGCTTAAAAAATGTCTCAATGAGAAAAATAAATATCACAGGCGCTTCAAAAAGTATAGAAACCCTCGTGATTATGACACATTCTCAATGTTGCGTAGCAGGTGCAAAACTCTTACAAAAGAATGCTATAGTTCCTTTATAGATTCCACTGAGGACAGCTTGTCTGACAATATTAAGTCGTTTTGGAAGTTTGTCAATAGCAGGAAAAGTACGAATGGTTTACCTCAAACGATGCAGTTTCGCGGAGTGGTTTCATCAGATAGTCAGGACATCAGCGAATTATTCTCGAATTTCTTTAGTTCGGTCTATGATGACACCTCTGGATCTCCCCCTAGTACTGAAGTATGCGCCGGTATCGAATGTAACTCTTCATTATCGGAGATTTATATCAAGCACGACTGTGTTTTGCGTTCATTAAAACATTTGGATCGCAATAAAGGGGCTGGGCCAGACGGAATCCCTTCTCTTTTTCTGGTGAATTGTGCTAAAGAACTGTCATTGCCATTGTATTACTTGTTTAATCGATCGCTTCAACTGGGTGTGTTTCCTAATTTGTGGAAAAAGGCGCACGTTGTACCCATTTATAAGGACGGTGACAAGTCAGATTGCGCAAACTACAGACCCATAAGTATACTATCTGGCATGGCAAAACTTTTTGAGGCGTCCTTATATGAGCATTTTTATTCACACATTAAACCGTATCTTTCCCAATCCCAACATGGATTTGTTCGAGGTAAATCAACCCTTACAAACTTACTTGAATACAAAAACTATCTGTGTACTGCTTTCGCGAGAGGCGGTCAGGTTGACTCAGTCTATACTGACTTCCGTAAGGCATTTGATAAGGTTAACCACGAAGTATTGCTATTGAAGCTCAAATCCTACGGAATACATGGTTCTCTGTTTCGCTGGATACAGTCTTATTTAAAAAATAGAAGCCAACTCGTTTCTGTCAGAGGATACTTGTCATTGCCAGTTAACGTTACATCGGGCATTCCACAAGGATCGCATTTAGGGCCCTTACTTTTCATTATTTTTATTAACGACCTCGTGTCAAAATTAGAATGTCCCTGCCTGATGTATGCGGACGATCTAAAGTTATTCACATCCATAAATAGTATTTCCGACTGTGAGATCCTTCAGAACAATCTGAATATCATTTCCAATTGGTGCATCCATAATCGAATGAATTTAAACATAAATAAATGCTTTGTTATAACTTTTACAAATAAAAGGATTAAGAACATATATGACTACAAACTCGAAGGTCAAACATTGGAGCGAAAGCATGTGGCCAGAGATCTTGGGGTGCTGTTTGATGAGAAACTTTCTTTCAGAGATCATTACGACAACATCACGAATAGAGCATTTAAGCTTCTCGGTTTTATATTTAGGACTACCAAAGGATTCAAAAACCCTCAAAGCTTCCTATTACTTTACAAAAGCCTAGTAAGAAGCATATTGGAGTATTGTTCAGTAGTTTGGTCACCGTACTACGCAGTACACTCAGACAGAATCGAGAGTGTACAAAAGAAGTGTTTAAAATGGGTTTCGTACCGCTATGGCTTCGCAAGAACACTACAAACTTATTCGGATCGCCTTATTAAGTTTAATTTGGCACCTTTGCATGTTCGTCGAAAGCAGCGGGATTTAATAAACCTACATCAGATCCTACACTCCACGCTAGACTCATCTGCTCTGCTGTCCTCAATTAATATCAATACTAGATATAACTCCAGAAAGCCAAGGACTTTTTCACTTCTAGTCTATACAAATAACACCTCATATTTCAATCCTATCGTTAGAATGTGTCGCCTTTACAATGAAATATCAAAAGACGTCAATAATAATATAGACATCTTCGACGCTCGTGCCGTTACTTTTAAGAGACTTGTTAGTGCTCTTTCTCTCAGTTGGCGTTAAAAATTGATTCTGTTACTAACGTTTTTGCTGCTTACATTAATTATGTCGTGTGTGGTCCCCTGCACATCCCCTATAAGCTGGGACTGTGTCGGGGGCCAGACGCGCTGCGTTCTGGTTAATGGTAACTATTGTACTTGTAAACTTGCCATTTCTTGTACTTATTATTATTATTTTGTTGTTGTTTGCCATGTTGTGCGATTACGCTTTGGGTCATAATCAGGTCAAGACCTATGATGTGAATTTGTTATTATTTTATTATGATTGTAACCTGTTGTAATTGCCTTGTGAATAAATAAATAAATAAATAAATAATTAATAATGTGTTTGTCAATTTAATAATAATTTTAATTTTTGAATGACTTTTAATTTAATTTTGTATGTCATAAAGGCCGAACATGACTGATCTTTTTTGTTTATGAACAACTTGCATTTCTTTTATGTATACTCATGTTTCTACAAATAAATGTCTTGTCTTGTCTTGTCTTGTCTTATACAAAATTTTCACGCCGTCACTTCATATTTCTAGGTAGTTACCTACACAATAAGTTAAACGAAATCTTGTCAATTTACCCCCTTTCTAAACAGTCCTGTAAAAAAAAGATATTTAACTTTCTGAAAACACTGGATTACGTTGCCACCGAGCAACTATTTGTCATACCATCCTAATCGTTCAAATTGCCAATGGATCCAGTGCACGTACACTTACACACAACTCACAACATACACACCTTTCCTCGCACATTAACGTTTACCCAAACATAAGACATGCTCACATCACGCAGTACAGAGGTGTACTGATTCGTGATGAGTGGGTCTGAGGACACCCACTCATCACGAATCACACATTCATGTAAAACCAAAACCCATAACCTTTTTTGTATTTTTATTATTTTTGTTTTTTGATATTTATTTTAACAATTATTTTTTCCTTTGTTAATCTTTCATATAAATCATAGTGAACGTGATTGTACTGTAAATTTCTGCAATGTACCTACCATAAGATGACCTAATCACTGGGAGCCTGGAGATTCGTAACACAGGGTTTCCCTAGTGCGAACTCCAGTCTCTCGCAAAGGAGCTTTTTGTCTACATTTATTGTTTAGTCCTAAGATGTTAATTCTAAGCCAACCTTTGTGGAGTGAGAAATAAAAAAATGTTTATTATTATTATTACTATTGTTCAAGCTTAAAAGTAATCTTCCACATAATCAGCTTTTGGAATCATATTTAATAACAGAGTATTCAGAGTAAAGATTAATGAAACGTACTCCTCCGGTTACGACATAAAAGCAGGGGTGCCGCAAGGCTCTGTATTGGGCCCGGTACTGTATTTGTTATACACAGCAGACCTACCAAATACAGACAGTGTTCTCTCAGCGACCTTCGCTGACGACACCGCAGTCCTTAGTAGCGATCAAGATCCAAATAAAGCGTCGCAAAGAATTCAGATACAGCTTGACAAAATTTATACTTGGATGGAGAAATGGCGTATCAAAGCGAGTGCTAGTAAATCAGTGCATGTAACGTTCACTCTTCGAATGAGAAATTGTGCACCAGTAAAACTCAGAAACGATGTTTTGTCCCAACATGACACAGCTAAATACCTTGGTATGCATCTGGACAGAAAACAGACCTAGAAACAACACATACAGAAAAAACGAGATGAGTTAAACCAACGCCTACAAACACTGAAGTGGCTTCTAGGAAGAAATTCACAAGTATCACTTGATAAAAAGTTGCTCATTTATAAAACTGTACTGAAGCCCATATGGACTTACGGAATCGAACTCTGGGGGACAGCCAATAACTCCAATGTGGAGATCCTACAAAGATTTCAAAACAAAGTGCTGAAAACCATATCAAATGCTCCATGGATCACTAAAATGTCTGAACTGCATGACTACCTTAAAATTAATACTGTAAAAGAAGAGATTGAGCACAGAACAAAACTTTATAGGATGCGCATTGAAAAGCACTTCAACAGACTGGCTTCTGAACTGATCAATCTACTAGAACACCGTCAATTGAAAAGACATTACACATGGGACATAGCTGGATTTGATCGAGCAACAAGTAGAGGGCCGGCTCTCACTGGAGGGCTGTACTCGCAACGCCAACAAACACAGAACGCATCTGCTAATGGCTTGAGAAGCCGATCGCAAGATAAATGAAAAAAAAAGACCCTTGTTACCATCTCCAGTGAATGGTACCCAACAGTATGATTTACAGGCATACTTGTAAGAGTGAATAAAGAAATACTTTTTCGACACATTTGCTCAAAAAATGCATTTACGAAGCCAGTACACATTGTTCGAAAGTTAAAAATTACGCACCCTACAATGGAGCGAGCGGTAAAATAGGTACTCTCACCTAAGTATCTACTTTACCACATGCTCCGATACAAAGCGCCGTGCGTAACCTTTACGGTTTTTTTTTTAATTTCCATAAACAATATAATAAGAAATCCACTAAGCAGTTTCACGCAGACGCAGACGGAAGCGCTTTTGCTTCAGTCTGCGTCTGCGTGAAAGAAAAACTGAGACGATAGATGATGATAGATAGTTCTAATTACCCGACTGCGCCAGGAGGAGGGTTATTTTATATTGTGGTTATATGTCGATTGTATGTATGTATGTATGTATATTTCTTTGGAACGCTCTATAACCGCCGTTTAGGTTTGATGGATTTTAGCTTGAGAGATGTCGTTAGATTTGTGTTATTTAGGCTACAGAGCATGCTAAAGAAATATACATACTTACATATATGTACTCGATAAAAACGAACTACAAAATAAATGAGACGATAGCCAGTTTTTTTTTTGTAAAACAAACGTACTGAGCAAAAACGCATCCGTCTGCGTCTGCGTCTGCGTCTGCGTCTGCGTGAGTAACACAATACGAGAATAAGAAAAGTTCAGATGCTAGGAGGTGAAATAAAGCGCATCTTTATATTTTTTATTAATACGAGTACTCAATTAATTATTACCTACCTCAATTAAGTATCAGTCGGAAAGTCGCAACCATCTTTGCAAAATAAAAATGGCTCGAAATTGCAAATTTAAAATTAGAACTACATCTTTCGTCTCGACTCAAACGCATAAGAGCGCTTCCAAGGAGGTTCGATCATTTGGCTTATTAAATGTTATCTTTTATTATTTTGCTGATATTCTATTTTAAAAACTGACCTTCAAAATACTTTAAATGAATAAGCATTAGTAATTTCGGATGTTCCATTTTTAATTTTAAATAACTTACCTACTTAAATGAATGAGATTTATGTAGAACATCCACAAACATTATGTTTCCCTCACGTAAAGTAATATAGCAATAGATTTTTTTTTCTAGACTGGAGTGTCTGTTTTTTATAGTTTTTATCTCACATTTTATCTCAAGAAACAGGCTAAAACAAATTTATTTATTTCATGCTTTGAAATACGTCAAACATCAATATGTCAAGTAATTAAACTTGCCAGTTTACGAAAAAAACAACCATAGAGTTTACGTCTTGGTGTACGGTATACACTTCCGCAAGTGATTGCGTTCTAAAGGCTAATAATACTACTATTTTTAAAGCAACTTTCGCATTTGCATGTCACAAACTGAAAAATATATGGAAATGAAGGCTGTTTTCACAGATTACGGTTGAGAAACGAATGTGAACGTTGTTTCATATTTAGAATAGAATAGAATAGAAAACATTTATTCAGCATAGACACAAACTCACAGCAACATAGACAAAATAAACAGAAATAATAGTAGGTACGAGTACACAATAATTGCGCTGAGCGTGCCCATACCGAAAAGACAAAGACTAAAGTTTGGATTGTACATAGTTGGCTGGTTACAGGTCAACAAAAATAAGGAAAAAAATTACCAGAGAAAGAGTTAATGGTTTTTTATTATGTGTCCATTGCTAACTCTAAAATTATTAATTTCTAGGGCACTGGGTCACTGCTACACAGACCGATAACATGGACATGGAGAGGGAACGTAGGGCTCTGTCAGTCAGGAGCAATATGTTGATCCGTAGGTTTGCAAAGTGTTCTAATGATGTAAAGGGTACTCTGTTTAGGGCATACTGCCAGTATTGTTATACTTGCAGCCTATGGGTCGACTACACGCAGAGGGCTTATGACGCCTTGCGAGTCCAATACAATAACGCATACACGGCACTGTTGAGGCAGCCGCGACACTGCAGCGCGTCGGGGATGTTCGCTGAGGCACGTATAGATGACTTCTATGCTATTATTCGAAAGCGTATCGCATCCCTGATGGGGCGGGTGCGTGGCAGCGCCAACAGTCTCTTGATGACCATATCAAATAGAATGGAAGGTGTTGATGACTGTTTGTCAGGATGTTACTGTTGACTTGTTGACGTGATAGGGTTCGCTGGCGGGAGTACTTGAGCGGCGTTTTAGGCACAAAAGAAAGCCTTGGTTGGATTGATTATTTCTCTTTGTTTATTTTCTTAAAATGTACTACACTGTTGAAGCTGCTGATTCGGAATGCCCGACCACAGATGTGAACCCTCTATAAAAACAAACGCGTCCCCACGCTTATGCGGGGCAGCGTTGTCCCTGCGGTCTTGACCAACCACAACTCTACAATCCGCGCGGGCTTTTGACCTTGCGACTCTTGGCCAATCAGCGCGCTCTTAATTATTGGCGCGAAGCCCGTGCAGTGTGGTATGGTTAACTTTCTCGGGCTCTTTTCTGTGGTAAAACATCCCTTACAATGTTGAACTTATGACTAATACATGTTGAAACACTTATTCTATCTATTTGCAATACATTTCAACGATAGTCCTTTAAACACTAATAAAAACGCCGATATACTATATAAAAACTCTGGTGGCATCTTAAGTAACTAAAATCTAAAGGCCGCGTATTTTTCGAGGCTCTCGTTCCGGCACGCGATTGGCCAGTGCCGCGTCGAATTTTTGCTACCTGAAACTGTACGTCGGGGGCGGGCCACATTCCAATCTTATATTGAAACGAATATATTATTATTTCTATGCTAATATGGCTCGCTGAATACAGCGATTCATTATTCCTAGCCTACACTTAGATGTCTACTTGATCATTATACAATAACAATTTAAAGATAAGAACCTACACTTAAATGACATCTACACTTAAAATTACTCTTTATTTTTATACAAATTATTTATCTAAACTTAATCATATGACTTCTTAAGCTAATCGTGTCTCGTCGCTAACATTCTCCCCCACGGTGCGTTGCACTGCATCTTCTTGAAGCGACGAGGTGGCGGGTACCAGCACGACGATCCGTCGCGTTGGCCGTCGAAGCACTCCTCCCGTCGTCCGCACGTCCAGCACTCGAACTTTTCCATCTGGCCCGGGGTACGTTTTGATAACTTCCCCGCGGGGCCATGAGTTTCGTGGTAGGGTAGCGTCCACTATCAACACGATGTCTCCTTCTTTCGGGTCGTTAGTTTCTTTTCCTTTTACTTTCCTTGGCATTAGGAGAGGTAGGTATTCTTTGATCCACCTTCTCCAGAAGTGGTCTGCCAGTCGTTGGGTGGTTCTCCAGTTTGCCTTCCCGATGAGCTCCTTGTCGTCAAATTCTCCCGGCGCCATTGCTCCGCACGATCGCCCCAATAGGAAGTGGTTTGGCGTCAAACTTTCTTCGTCTTCAGCGTCCATACTGACTGAAGTGAGCGGTCTAGAGTTGACTATATGCTCAACTTCGGCCAAGAGTGTATGAAGCACTTCTTCGGGTGGACTCCTTTCGTTGAGAACCACTGTCAACGCTGTCTTGACTGTGCGAACGAGTCTCTCCCAGGCGCCTCCCATGTTCGGACAGCCTGGTGGAATGAACTTCCAGCTGATGCCCCTCTCTTGAGCGGCTTCTTCTAGCTCCTTCTTGGCTCCGACAAAATTGGTTCCGTTGTCGCTGTATATCGTTCTTGGTGTTCCTCTTCTAGCCGCCATCCGTCGAAGCGCCATGATCATCGAGTTGGTACTTAGAGAAGGTGCCAACTCTAGATGCACAGCTCTGGTGGTGAGGCATGTAAATAGTGCCCCCCAGCGCTTCTCAACTCTCCTTCCGATGGTTACTTGCATCGGACCGAAATAATCAACGGCCGTGCAAGAGAACGGGAACTGATGGTGTTGCAGCCTCTCGCTCGGTAAATCTCCTGTCGGCGGTATCTCCGGCATACTTTTCCGAGTCTTGCACCATTGACAGCGGTACGCGACTTCCTTCAGAGCTGCTCTTAAGCCCACGATCCAATACTTCTGTCGAATCTCGTTCATTACTGTTGCGGTGTTTCCGTGAAGAAACTTGTTATGATAGAATCTTATTAGGAGGCGAGTGATTGTCTGCTTCCCAATTAGAATTACGGGATTCATTTTTCTTATTCCTTCGTCGCGGAACTTCATTGTTCTGCTCCTTAACTTGACGATCCCGTCGTCTCCCACGTAGACGTCTATTTTCTTGAGCCGACTAGCGCTTTCTAAGGGCTTTTCTGCTCTTAAGTTCGCTATATCTGTTGCGAAACTGTCGTTCTGGCTCATCCTTAGCAATATTTCTTCGGCCTTTCTAAGGTGTTCTTCTTCCAGAGGTAAGTACGACCGTTTCTTATCCTCCTTGTTAGCGGCTCGACTGGTGATTGGATGTTTCTTATCTTTCTGGCGTTTTCCTTGAGGTCTCCATAGTTCGTCTGCCCGACGCGCGGCGGTGGAGGTCGCCTTGCGGGTCTTTTCTAATAAGAGCTGCGTGAACGCAACGACTCTAGCCATTGTGCGCAGCAGTCGCTCCCAGCTCGAAAACCTCCCCAGATCGATAAAGTTTTCTTCTACAGCCTTCATCGTCATCACCTTCAGCTTGCCTCTTTCTTCTGACGTGGTATCATCAGGCTTGAAGTCCCGAAATGGCCACTCTTCTTCTGGTTGACGGAGAAATGCCGGACCTTTGAACCATCGGGCGTTATGGTTAAATTCAATTGGAATTCCCCTTGTGGCGTCGTCCGCTGGATTGTCCTTTGTAGGCACCCATCTCCAGCTGTCTGGCTTGGACTTTTCCTCGATCTCAGCTAGCCGATTGGCCACGAAGGTTTTAAACTTTCTTGGTTTCGCCTTGATCCACTGCAGTACGGTACTAGAATCCGTCCAATAGGTCTTGTTGGAAATCTCTAATTCCATCTCGTCTTGGATCGCGGCTGATAACCTGCTGCCAAGCAAGGCAGCTTGTAATTCTAGCCTTGGAATTGACACAGGCTTCGTTGGCGTCACTCTTGCCTTGCCAGCGATCAGTGAAATGTGTACGCTTCCATCTGGTTCAACTGTCCTCCAATATACCGCCGCGGCGTATGCTTCTTCGCTCGCGTCAGTGAATGTGTGCAATTGTCCCTTCCTTGTGTGGGGCGAGATGCACCTTGGTATTTTCAACTTGGTTAATGTTGAAACTTCACCCAAGTATTTCATCCAGGATTCTTGCTGACTTTCGTTAATTGAGTCGTCCCAGCCTATCTTAGTTCGCCAAATGTCCTGTATTAACTTCTTCCCTTGGATTAAGACAGGTGTTGCAAATCCCATAGGGTCAAAGGTCGACATTACGGCGCTCGTGACCTCTCTTTTTGTTGGTGCTCTTTCACCATTCAATAATTCTTTGGACGTATTCCTTAGTCCTACGTTGAAGGCTAGCATGTCTTCTTTAACTAGCCATCTAAGACCTAGAGTCTTTTCTTCCTTATTAAGTTGCAGAGAATCTTCAATTTTAATGTCATCTAATTCTAATAAGACTTTTTCTTCATTGCTAGCCCAACCTTTCAACTGAAAGCTTGCCACTTCATGGATTTCCTTCACTTTCTTTGAGATGTTTCTCGCTTCGTTGATAGACGAGAAACTCTGTAGGTAATCGTCCATGTAGTGGTTCCTTCTTATCGCTTTAACTACCTCTGGGTGGGTTTCCTTGAAGTTTTCCGCATTCTTATTCATGACGTATATCGCTGTCGCAGGCGACGATGCCGCCCCGAAGATGATCGATGACATTCTGTACTCTTTCGGTTTCCCTGATCTTTGGTCGCCACGCCACAGGAACCTTAGACTGTCCCGGTCATCTTCTCTGACCTTGACCCGCAGGAACATTTTTTGTATGTCAGCCATGACCGCCACAGGCCCTTCCCTGAAGCGCAACAGCACGCCAAACAGCGATTGTAGTAGGTCAGGACCCGATAACAAGGCGTCATTCAGGCTCTTCCCTTCGTACTTAGCTGCTGCGTCGAACACTATTCTGGGCTTCTTTTTAATTGGATGAACGACGGCAAAGTGAGGCAAGTAGAAAAGCCTCCCTTCCCTCGCGGTCGCCGGAGCCAACTCTGCGTAACCCTTTCCAATTAGATTCTCAATCTGGGTCTTGTATGAATCTTGCATCTCTTTGTCTTGGTCTAACTTCTTCTCGAGGTTGAATAGGCGTCGGAGGGCGTGCTTATAATTATTAGGCAGGCTCTCGTCTTCCGTTCTCCATAGAAGTCCGGTCTCGAATTGACCGCTTGACAGTCTCTTTGTAGTCTTCTCGAGGATTTCCAAGGCTCTTCTATCGCTGTCGTTTGACGGTGAACGATTTTGAATCCCGAGAGACTCTAATTGGAAATGTTCACGTACAATTTCCTCTACACTTTCTTCGCTTTCTGTAGCTCTGCCATAGTGAGTGAAATTCACTAAGGCGTTAGCTCCTGATTCGCATCCGTGTAGCACCCACCCTAGGTTGGTAAGGGAGGCCACAGGTTCGGATGGCTTGCCTTTTCTCAATTTTCTCGTCACAATGAGCCCCCAGTTGTCTTGACCTATTAACAGCTTGGGCCTCTCTGTGACGTAGAGTATTTGATGCTCGATCGTCTTTAGGTGCTGACAGTTCCTTACTGTATCCTTATTTAATGTCTGTTCAGACAGCTTCAGATCGTCGATGGTTCTTGCTGTGATAGTTCGCTTGTCACTTCTATGAGCCCCCTTAATTCTCAGCTCAATCTTTTGCGAACTATCTTTTCTAATTAGTTTCCCACCGACAGTTTCGATCGTTAATCTTTCAAGATTCCCTTTAGCCCCAATCTGTTCGGCTATCGATGCGTCTAAGAGCGTTATTGTTGATCCTTCGTCTAACAACGCGAGCACACGAACATGACCCTTCGGTCCATAGAGGTCCACAGGGATGATTTTCAAGTATGCTTTCTCTTCACCTTTAGCGTTGTTAATCGAAGCAACCGTTTCTTCTGACGCACCGCCTTCTTTGTTGACTTGCTTCCCTATCGATACAGGTGGCATGTCGGAGTGTAGAATAGTGTGATGCCATCTCCCACACTGCTTGCAGACTGGAGCTTTGCAGTTGAGTCTTGAATGTTTATATCGTAGGCACTTGAAACAAATCCTCGCTTTCTTGATTATGTTCCATTTTTCGTCAATGTTAGCGTCTCTAAACCTTTTGCATTCGATTGCGAAATGCTCTTCTTTACAGGTAGGACACGACTTCTTATAAGTATCCTTTGAAACTTCTTGGACTGTATGTACGGGTTTTCTATGCACTTTCTTATGCTCCGAAGACACTTCAGGTGGAGCAAAGTCCCCGCACATATCGGCCTCTATCTCCAAGAACGCTTCAATTAACAGCAATTCTTGGAGTTTTTCGTCTCTTCTGCTTCTATGGTAAGCGAACCATCTGAATTTCATGGAGGTTGGCATCTTGTCTACTACGGCCTTTAAGGTGTCGGGGGAACTGAGGTATTGCGGTTTCTTCAATGCCTTAATCGTTTCGACTGCATTTTTCACTTTGCTAGCGAAAACGCATATGTCACTTGGGTTTTCACCTACCTTTGACAAGTTTTTCATTTTGTCGAGTTCCGCTAATGCTAATGCCCCAGGTCTTCCAAATCTTGACGCTAAGCACTTGATGACTTCATGAGGCTCCTCGGCTGTGAACAGCAAGCTCTGTACTGCTTCTTTAGCTGTCCCTTGTATTGCTCTTCTGAGACGCGCTAGGTTTTGCGCATTGCTATAAGAAGCAGCACTGTCCTCGTATGACCTTTTGAAAGCTAACCATTCGTCACATAAACCGTTGAAGTAAGGGAGCTCAACATGCCGCGGTGTAATAATGTCGCGTGGCTTTTCTGACAGCTTCATTATCACTTGGGCTAACTCTTGTATGTCGCTCTTCTTTTCTTCTATTTCAGCCGGCCTTTGATCCTTAGTGGGGCCGACTCCGGTTTCCTTGAACCAATTCTCGACCTCTTGAGTTCGTTCATATAGCTCGGCACCATCCTCTTCGTCTGAATCAGCCGCTGCGAGTTCTAATTCAGCTTGAGCCACTCTTGTTCGCGCCTCCGCCAATTCCATTTCTCTTATTGCCACCGCTAACTTCGCTTGCGCCTCAGCTTTCCTTCTATGTGACGAGCGGACAGATTGTGTATCTGTGTCGCGGGTCGGCTTCTTAGCGTGAGGCGGTCGCTGCAGGCTCCCTTCTATTGACGTCGGTGTACTTCCTTCTACTCGACGCAATTTCACGGCAACACTTCTTTCCAGGTTCTGCCGCGTAGGGTGGCTCTCTTCTTGGCGTGCGTGACTTGATACCTCAATTGTTTCAATGGTGCGAGTTGTGTGGGGTGCGGTGGAGGTAGCTTTCCCCGATGATTCCTTCACAGCAGCATCCTCTGCTAGGCGAGCGTTCGCGTCGGGCGGCGGCGACAGTTTATGTGTAGATCGACACGCCTCAGACGCGCTTGTAGTTGACTCACTTGCATTTTCGCTTGGCGTGTGTATGCTCCAATCCGACGACGATGTGCTTTCTTCTGTCGTTTTCGAACGTCCTGCTCCGGCTCTTGTTGAAGGCATCTTCTTTCTTGAACCCGATCCGGCTTCTCGAAGGACCACTGTTGATGACTGTTTGTCAGGATGTTACTGTTGACTTGTTGACGTGATAGGGTTCGCTGGCGGGAGTACTTGAGCGGCGTTTTAGGCACAAAAGAAAGCCTTGGTTGGATTGATTATTTCTCTTTGTTTATTTTCTTAAAATGTACTACACTGTTGAAGCTGCTGATTCGGAATGCCCGACCACAGATGTGAACCCTCTATAAAAACAAACGCGTCCCCACGCTTATGCGGGGCAGCGTTGTCCTTGCGGTCTTGACCAACCACAACTCTACAATCCGCGCGGGCTTTTGACCTTGCGACTCTTGGCCAATCAGCGCGCTCTTAATTATTGGCGCGAAGCCCGTGCAGTGTGGTATGGTTAACTTTCTCGGACTCTTTTCTGTGGTAAAACATCCCTTACAATGTTGAACTTATGACTAATACATGTTGAAACACTTATTCTATCTATTTGCAATACATTTCAACGATAGTCCTTTAAACACTAATAAAAACGCCGATATACTATATAAAAACTCTGGTGGCATCTTAAGTAACTAAAATCTAAAGGCCGCGTATTTTTCGAGGCTCTCGTTCCGGCACGCGATTGGCCAGTGCCGCGTCGAATTTTTGCTACCTGAAACTGTACGTCGGGGGCGGGCCACATTCCAATCTTATATTGAAACGAATATATTATTATTTCTATGCTAATATGGCTCGCTGAATACAGCGATTCATTATTCCTAGCCTACACTTAGATGTCTACTTGATCATTATACAATAACAATTTAAAGATAAGAACCTACACTTAAATGACATCTACACTTAAAATTACTCTTTATTTTTATACAAATTATTTATCTAAACTTAATCATATGACTTCTTAAGCTAATCGTGTCTCGTCGCTAACAGAAGGCCTTATATGGAAGCATTGGATGAGGACGATTGTGTTGCCGTCAAACCGCGCCCAGAAGTAGTGTGTGTAAAATATTATTTGAGGTATAGAAATAATTATTACATATTATTGTTTGTGACATGTTTTTGAATTTATTTATTGTCTGACAAAATTAAATGCACTAACACTAGTTTGTAAGTTGTGTATGTCCTTACTAACAATATTGGATTGTACTGATCTGACAAATAAAGGAATTATTATTATTATTATTATCCTTTTGCGGGGCAACAAAACGTGCATTGACACTGCGGGGTGAAGTACCAGCTGAGCGGGCTCCAGCAAGCCGCGTCTACCGGCGAAGTATCGCTGCGTCGCGCTGCGCCTCGAAGTGCCTCGAGCTGTATCGCAACGTCTCGGGTTTATTAGATTTCTCTCACTGAATTTTATCCAAAGATTCGGTTGATATTACAAGGTCTTTAATGCAATTTTACAATGGCTGTCTCGCGGGGTGCCCGAGTCGAGGTTGTTCGGGGTGACCGACTCCAGACTGAAGCCCAGGTTTATTAAGGCGGGTGATTCCAGCCTCATGCGTATCCATGTGAAGTTTTAGTTTCCTAACGAAGTTTCCTTCACTGATATCAGAATAGTCTTATAAAAAAATATATATATATATTTCGGGCTATCAAACCCATATAAACCAATACAATAATTTAAATCAAATGACAATAGCAACTATGTATTTCACATTAATTATGAATTTAAAATAAGATACATTACTACAATTTTATTAGATACATCAAATTTCATTTATTTTATTAATTTCAATAGATGTCAAGATTAGATTGGATTAGATTAAAATAATATGTCAACATTAGTGCGTACGTGAAACATGCAACAGTGGTTCACGTACTGACAGTCAAAATGTTCAGCTAAAGCGCTCAGGACACTGTTGCGGCGCCCCGCACCCTACGCACCAGGGATGTGCACCGCTTGCGCATGATTGTGTGGAAACAATCCACACGCGCCTCGGCAAACATCCCCGACGCGCTACAGAAGCGAGGCAGCCCCATGAACATCCTGAACGCGTTGTTGTATTGGACACGTAGAGCGCTGTACTGTTTCTGCGTGTTATCCACTCACAGACTGCCAGTATAAAAGGACGTACAAAATGCCCTAAATGGGGCTATTATGATGGCCTTCGAACACCGAGCAAATCTGCAGGCTATCATATTAGCACGAACAGACAGCGCCCTACGTTCCTTTTCAATGTCTGCATCGTCTTTCAGGTCAGCGGTTAATAAATGCCCTAGATACTTAAACGTGTCAACTCTCTTGAGTGGGCATCCGTTGAGCTTAATTACCGGTAAGTAATCTGGACACCCCTGCCTGGCCCGAAAGACCATGCACTCGCTCTTGTTCGTGTTATACAACAAACCATGTTCTTCAGCATACTTTTCACAAATGCCAATCAGCCTTGACACACCACAGACAGGCGCTCAATAGCACCATGTCGTCAGCGTAACTGATATTGTTTAGGCACACACCTTCAATATGGCAACCGACATGCATGCTGCTGAGCCTCTCTATCAGCGCATTAACATACAAGTCCTTATAAAGCGTCCGTTATGTCTATGTATCCTAGCGCGCGTACTTCATTCACTGTTTACAACTAGTCAGACATGTTTGTCGGCTGCTTTGCTTATCAAGTTAACCCGACTCAAATGTTCGTTATTTCAGATGTAATGCCGGCTACTCTGGGGACAGATGCGAAGTGAACCCGTGTCCTGGGTACTGCTTAAACAACGGTGTCTGTTCCCTAAATGAAGGGGATGAGCCGGTCTGTCAATGCTCAGCAGACTATGGAGGGGACAGATGCGAATTTCCCGCCGTTCTAATTAAGTGTATTCAAACTGTTTCAATGTTGAGGGAGATGCTAAGTGCAGGTAAATATTTTGAACATCTGTGTAAAGGCTTAACGCATAGTGATTAGTTTTGCCGTTAAATCTCTCTGATCTGATAACAATCCGGCTTTATGGCCTCACTGTCGATCGGCGCTACCGATGCGAATGGCCTGAACAAACACTACTAGAATTAAAACATCGAATCAAAGTCAACGCTTCGTGTCTAGCGTTGCCAGGCGTCCAGATAAAGCCGGACACAATCAGGCTTTTTGACTATGAGTCCGGCCAAATTAGACGGTGTCCGACCATACCGACTTTTGTCAGGCTTTTTGCATTTGAGCATTTTTTAACATTTATCTTTGTGTTGATTTCCGTTCCACTTACCTCAACTTGTATTGCTACTACAAAACCCACCTATGTAATACTACTACTATTGCAATTTATAGAAATGAACATAGTAATGAATATTGAATTATTAACATAAGAAGTCGGTTAAATAGGACCGACACATTCAATTTTATTTTTGTTTCATTATAGTTTAGGGACCTGGTGAAGGTCGCGGGTAGCCGATGGATGCGAGACGCACAGGACCGGTCGTTGTAGCGACGCTTGGGGGAGGCCTATGTCCAGCAGTGGACGTCTTTCGGCTGATATGATGATGATGATGATGATAGTTTAGGGTAAATTTTATGGTAAATGTTATGGTTAATAATAAAAAGGCCTTGTTTCACTTTCAAAAAATATCATGTTATAAAGACTAAAAAATTAGGGGCGGTCGGCCTGTTTACCCAAATGTTCGGCTAAACTGGCTGGTCTATCCGGCTTTTCGGTTTGAAGACCTGGCAATCCTATTCGTGTCAGAGGGGCTACTCTCTAACGAAATCCGTAGTTTCGGGCTTAGTTGCGGGCGGGCATTTTCTACTCCGTATCACCTAACCACTGAGAACTAATGATAACACGATTTGACAGTTACTGTGAAATCGTGTTGTCATTCATTCTCAGTTCGGGTTCGGGACTAATCGTAAGTCTGTAAGTGATACGGAATAGAATACGCCCGCCCGCAACTAAGCCCGAAACTACGGATCCATGGTGCAGATTCATTGTTCAGATTAATAGTGTCTAGTATGTATGCCTAAATAATCTTCTTATTACATTAAAAGTACATACATTTAACATTTTCTTTTCAGATGTAACATCGGTCACTCTGAACAAAGGAGTGAATCCCACGTGTGCTGCAACTGTTGTCTGATCAGCGGAACTTGTTGCCACGGGCGCGAGATGTGAAGCCGTGGAAGAGTTCACTTTCACGACTACTGTCACCTCCACGTACTACTTAGTAGAACAAGATCTCACCTCGGTAGATTTTTAATAAGTTCGCGTTAGTCTACTGTAAAACAATTTAAAACTCATCATCATCATCTGACATCATAATTATACCTATGGTTGATTGGCCGTCAGTTCAGAATTCACGTCCTTATTTGCCATCATTTCATGTTTCGAAAACATTTCATGAAACTCTTTTTATTACCTTTTCATATTTACCCTGAGTTCATTGTTCGTACACTTCACACGGTCTAGTGTCCGTGCGTCTCTCTCGCTCTTTATTTCTGTCTTCTTCGGGTATCAGTCTTTAGTAATTTTCTACTTATGTTTTTATTTTTTAGATTTTAGTTTGACTTTTTAATAAAAATCATAATAATGTTATACATGCATTTTATTTAATATAATTTTGTTTTTTATTAAACAATGCTGAGAGACTGTTTTTTAGTGAGACAGTCTGGGGAAATTCTAATCTAGAAGAACAACAGGAAAATGGTTTTGGAAATCTTTAGCTGTTTCTTTACAACAAAAATTCCAGTATTCTCATATTATGTTTTTTGGTCTTACAACATGACACTGTCGCAGGCAAAACAACACTTTTTGTACGATTGGTAAATACGTAAAGTGTGTTTCAAACTTGCTCACTGATCAGGCAAGACCAGGCAATGAAGCTGCAAGGTGTACCAGGAATTCTTGTATGAGCTATTTAGGCCGTGCAGTCCGTCAAGAACGTCAAATATTCACGGATTCGTTCTTTCGATCCTCACTCATAGTTCTTAGACATGGTCTTTGACGACTTGTAAGATCCACGTTTGAGGTTTGCGTATATTTTTTGTGACTTGGTCACATAAGGTTTTAAAATAAAACGCTTGAGGAGACGATTTCAAAAGTGTGACTCACTGAATTGCTGAAATAAAAAAAAAGTACTGGAATGAAAAAGTGATCCTTATTCCTAATTTTTGGATTTTTTATTTTATTTTATTATACTTAACGCAACTTTAAACTGAAAATACCCACCGAATTGAGAACCTCCTCCTTTTTTGAAAGTCGGTTTTAAAATTAAATTGGTTCGGAACCCTTTGCACGCGTGTCCGACTCCCACTTGGCCAGTTTTTTAGGGTTCCGACCGAAAGTATGAAAATACGTAATCCCTATAGAGGTAGGACTACTCCTGTGTCTGTCTGTCCGTCACAGACAATTTGCTCCGAATCTGATGGAGTGATTCAGTAGGTAGGTATTAAGGTATGAACTGCTGGTCGCAAACACAGACGCGTAACGTGAAGTAATAAACTTACTAATTGGGTAACTATTGGGGGAAAAGTAAGAAATAAAAAAAAAACAATCCATGTGAGGGTCCTGAATATAATTTTGTCATAATTTTAAAATAAATATTTTTGAATTAGATGATAACTGACCACCTCAATCCTTATCGGAAAGTTTACTAAGCTTAATATATTAGATAAATATTTCTTTGCTTATTGATTACAGGAAAACCTATAACTAGTCAATGGTTTGAAAGTAACATGCTAACGAATGGTTCGTTCAGAACCGTCCAGTTTTTCCAGTTTAACTCGAATAGACAGCCACCCAATGACCAACCTCGGCAAATTGACTACGCCGTATGTTAAGGACGAATTATGCAAAGTGCCTGCGACATAGGCACCGTGTTTAAGAAGAGTAGGGAAAAATAAATACAAAAACAATTCAATATAATTGTATTCTATAATACAATAGGCAAGTTGAGCGTTATAAATGTAATTCAGTCTATGTTTAACAATTTTAATCCAGTATAGCGATTCCCCGATCAGGTCAGGTCCAGTCGAACCGTTGTCGTCACATCGTAATTTATACATCTCTGTAGTCAGAATATGTATCGGAGAAACTGAAAAATTAAAACGCATTGATTGGAGTTTAGCTCGAGATCTATGATATTATTAGGCATTATAATTTTCAAATTACATTTCATTAGCATGTTCAGATTCACAAATACATTTAATTTATGTTTGGCCCCGCTTGGGAGAAGTATGTAAGTTTTCCGCTTATCTAGTACTAGTGGACGTCACGCGGTTTCACCCGCGTAGTTCCCGTTCCCGTGGGAGTACGGGGATAATATATAGCCTATGTTACTCCCTGATAATGTAGCTATCCAATGCTAAAAGAATTTTTCAAATCGTTCCAGTAGTTTCGGAGCCTATTCAATTCAAACAAACAAACAAATCTTTCCTCTTTATAATATTTTATTATTATTATTATCTAGTATAACCTTATCTAACATATCCCAAGCGAGGCCAATACAGAAAAAGGAGTAATTATTGAAGATTTTATGAAATTAACGAGCGAAGCGAACTCAAATGCAGCAATCACAAGAGTGAGCGTAAAGTGAGCTCGGAAAATTCATGCGGACATAGAAATAGGAGTAACTTTGTCAAGTTTTGCTAAAAAGTTAAAGAAAGTAGGGATGATGGTGAGAGTGAGCAAAGTGAGCAAGGAAATTTAATCAACCCTCTTGGCTTTGTTAGTTGTATATTCATATAAATATATATATTCATGTTCAATAATTATTTATATTCATGAATATTTTATTTAAATCCAGGGGTGTGCAATCTCTTTCAACTGCGATCGATGGCTGTTTGGGCTGCCATTGAGAATCGCTATGGAAAATCCTAAGAATAAATAAATACAAGTAGATCGTCAATTTAACTGACTAGGGCGGCTACTCTCTAACGAAATCCGTAGTTTCGGGCTTAGTTGCGGGCGGGCGTATTCTACTCCGTATCACCTACAGACTTACGATTAGTCCCGAACCCGAACTGAGAATGAATGACAACACGATTTCACAGTAACTGTCAAATCGTGTTATCATTAGTTCTCAGTGGTTAGGTGATACGAAGTAGAAAATGCCCGCCCGAAACTAAGCCCGAAACTACGGATTTCGTTAGAGAGTAGCCCCCCAGATTCCATTTCCGTAGATACAAATGTTAGCGTTTCTTTGACCCGCGCGCGACCCAGTGCATGAAGTGCCGTGATTCTGTAAACCTCTCATCGCGTAGTTACATTCGCGTATCTAGGACTATTTTCCAGGGGAAAATGAAATTTTAGGCCCGTCGCCCGTCGCAGTTGCAGCTGGGGTCATGTTAAGAGTTAATAGTAGGGTTCAAATTATAAAATAAATTGAGAAAATCGGACTGCGGACTAGCTCACTATCGATGGGTAGTTATGAAAACCTACCATTGCATTCATACAATGGAGACCTTTACTAAAGTAACGCCCAGGCCATCCAGGTGAATTTTGCTGAAAGGTGTTAGCCTGAAAAATATTTGGAAATCGAGCGACCTAAGCGAGCTCGACTTTTTAGAACCTCAAACAAACAAAATTAAATGTCCATAGCCGAGCTGAAAATGCTCAAAAATTTTTAGCATCCCGCCACAGGTTAGGTTAGTTTTTTTAACCAACTACAGACGTTACTTTGTTAACATATAACGAAAGTTCGAGTACTAAAAATGTATAAAAGAACTTTCTCTACAATGTTATTGGATAGGATGTGCCATGGACAGGTAAGATACTCTTTTAACTATTCTTACAGCCATAAAAGTAATAATCTCGACTTATACTATATCAAATTTTGACATTGAAGAATACAAGAGCGCGAGCGAAGCGAGCTCGAAAATATTTTAACCCAGCCCTGGATGGCAGCTCCGGATCTACGATTTTTTCGAATCGGGGATGAAACATGATAGTGGTGCTCCCCTTCTTCCAGGTTTTGTGATTAGTTTAATATAAATAAGGTGGAAAAATACCCTTAACGATAACGACAAAGAACTATTGTACCAATCATTGGCATCAATTTTTTTATTCTAGACCATTCATGGGAAACCATTGTTTCTGGTGATATGGAAGAAAACCTTACCATGGTTTACTTAGGAGTTACTTTTATGCTTAAATGAAAAAATAGAGCTCCAAGAGAGTGTAAAATTCAAGGGCGAGCCAAGCGAGCCCGAAAATTTTAGCACCCCACAGCCACATCGAATAAGTTCTCACACGACTGCGGCAAAGCCAAAAAGAAGTGTTATTTATATGTATAAACATTTGAGTATGGCGCCCCTTGAACTTGCTCCCCCCCAGATCTGGGGAAAATGATCTTCTTTTTGCTATCCATACAGATATAAAAATAATTTCGTCGACTGACTAGGGATGTAAGAGCGAGCAAAGCGAGCTTGTAAAATTTTTGTACCTAGCCCAGGAAGAGTAAGAGCCGCTTTTTACAAGCCTTTTTCTTCACCCTGCTCACGTTCTTGAATATTTGGGTTGATTAGAAAAAAATAAATACACCTAAGAATATTTATATAAAAGACAAAAATAATAAGCATAAGATAAGATTTTATTATTTTCTCCCACAAAGTACAAAATTACAATTTACAATATTTTAGTTTAGAAAATATATTGGAGGTACAAAGGTTTGTGACAGACAGGAATCCAAACTAGGATACCCTGTGCTATGGATTCCTGGCCCCCCTTGCTGAGAATGGGATTATAACAATAATTGTAGAACATAGGACTGTTGTGTCTATGGAGGAATGCATTTTTAATACAGTTATTAACACATAAAGCTGCCTGATTGTCAATACATTCGCTTCGTAATAGGGTAGGTTAGTTGTAGCGTATAAACGTGGTTTGAATAGAGCGACTTTAACGTTTAAGATATTCGTTTTATACGCCCCAGGTGGACATACCATACGAAAGGATTGATTGGCAAAGGGATTCGTACACAGTTTTAACAAGTTTCCATCCTGCTACATGCCTAAGATTTTAAAATATATGAACGAGTTTTCTTGTTTTCTGTACCAGATGTGAGATGTGCTGTTTGAAAGATAAGTTTTTGTCGATTATTATTCCTAAGTACTTTATTGAATCTGTTTTTGCTATCATTGAGCACAAAGCAAAGAGTCGTTTCGTGGCTCTGAATGCAAGAGATAATTTCACTCAAATTTTTAGAAGGTGTCAATTTGACGTGTACGATTTGCGGTTTTTACGCGTGTGCGTACTGAGCGTGTACGCGCGTGCGTACAGAGCGTTCCCAAACGTCTTTTATAACGCGCACAGCAAGAGTGTGGAACTCTCTGCCGACGTCTATGTTTCCGAACGCTTACAACCATCTTACAAACCTCATCTCTTTAAAGTTAGAGTGAACAGGTTCCTTCTGGGTAAGCTCACTCCATCGTAGACTGTCTCTGTCATCTCTGACCTAAACTAGAGTAAAGAGCAAACCCATCTCAAATAAAAACAAGCGAGGCGAACAAGAAGAAAGACATTAATAGATAGGTACTTCCTTCTCTGTGTCAGTAATACATCTTTTATAACAATTACTGTACACATCGGAGCCTGAGCCAAGGAGCAGTCCTAGGTATGACACTGGACCAAGGGTGATAGGCAGTGATGATGCCTGCGAAGGACACCCCTATTGGGCAGCACAACACTAGTAGCTTCGCCAGCATTTTATGATCGGATCAGTGTACTCCACTCCTCAGTGATCAGTGGGTTTGAAATTAGTTCAATTTATATATAGTTGTAGATGACGCATGAAATAGATACAAAAGACATCAGGAAGTTTTATTATTCTGATGGATGTTAATCACCAATTAAAATATGATTAGTCATTTCCAGTACTTTGCTGTATTAAATTAACCTCATGACCTTCTGACCTTTAATACAGAAAAATTTGGTCGACTTATATTACTAGCTTTTGCCAACGTCAAATAATAAAATCCAAGGGAACATACTCCGAGGGCCAAGTTTCATCCAAATTCATTCAACCGTTCTGACGTTCAGAAGTAACAAATGGATAGACAGACTGACGGACTGATGTCGTTTCAAATTTATAATATTAGAATGGTTAAATAAAAAAATATGGCAATGTAAACGGATGTACAATAGCACGCGCTTCTGCGCCGCGGCCGCGACAGCTCGAACGGGATCCTGAGTGTGTTATCCGAGCGGTGGGATTCGCCTTTCTTGCGGAGGTGGCTGCAACTGCATGCCAGCGCCTGCGCTTATTATATACTTTATTATTATTCCATTTATTTATTTATTTACATATTATTTATATTTTTAAATATTTCTAAAAAACATAAAAAATAACGTTTAAAAATACAAAAAATAGTAGCCCACCGGTATCGGGAACAGGGTCCAAGCTACCGGCAGTCAGGGCTCCAGAGAGAGGAACCTCCTGATAATGCGAGCCGTGTCCAGGAGTACTGCTTTCTGGATCAAGCCCTTGATCCAGCTGCCCAACGAGAGCCTCCTCAGATGTTGGTCGAGGCTCTTGGCAATTACGCCATTGGCCGTCACGACTATCGGCACAATGACTGCTGTGTTCACATCCCACATGTCGACAACCTCGCGAGCCAAGTCAAGATACTTAGTTTTTTTATCTTTCTCAGCCTTCACGAGGTTCTCGTCATGAGGGACTGTTATATCAACAATCATTGCGCGACGCTCTAGTCGGTCTATCACCACTATGTCAGGCTTATTGGCAACAATAGTCCTGTCAGTGATGATAGACCGATCCCAATACAACGTGCAATTGCCATTTTCGAGAACTGGGTCGGCTACATACCTATAGTACGGTACTTCCGATTCCACAAGATTGTATTTAAGAGCAAGTTGCTGGTGGATAATCCTGGCTACAAGGTTGTGCCTGTGCAAATAGTGTCCGTTAGCAAGATTAGAACAACCGGAAATAATGTGGCGGATGGACATGCCCGACATATGTCAACCGTACCGTCCTTCACAATGTATTTCCGGTAGTTGTTCGTCATCATAACTTCGTCCATAATCGCACAGACAAAACCTTCGGTTTCCCCAAAGAGTTCACCAAAACGCAGCCAGGCTGCGGACGCTAAGAGGTCTACATCGGGCCCATGTAGGACCCGATAAAAGCGTCCGTGAAGCTCCTTGCTCTGCGGTTGTGCAGGGTCTTCGCATTTAAGAAGCCACGACCCCCACACTTTCGCGGGATATACAGTTTCATCACCGATGACCGTGGGTCTATCCAGGGCGTCAAGTTCCGTCTGAGTCCATTTGAGTATGCCGAAATGCCGAAAAACTCGTTTTGTTGTGTAAGTCATTTATTTTGTTGTAGAGTTTAGCTGAAAGTTTATTGAATTGTCTGGTACGGGAACTCTTCGATTAAATAAGTTTACGTTTGAAAGGTCTTACTAACCACACGATCAACATTTTTGCACGTCACGTCTCCACTTGACAACTTTTGACGCTCAACTGCATGTTTCACAGAAATAAACAACAAGCTGCACGTCAGCTGGAACGGTAGAACGTCATCTGGTTGTGCAACGTCGCCCAACATTTTGGGCGTCCTGTGTTGCGCGACAAAAGTTGCCTAATAGTGGAGAGATAAGCAAGAAAAAAATATTTAATATCTATATAGTTGATCTAAATAATATTATATCTTAGTAATATTAAATTCTTAGTAATATTAAATTGACAAAAATTAACCCCAATTCAACTGTTATTTTATTATGTGGGGATAGTTTAGCTGTAAGAAAAAAAGATATAATTGATTGTGTCCATTTGATGTCTCATCTTAATGAGAAAAATAACTGTAAATTTATTTTCTGTACCTTGCCTTATTCACATTACTTGTCAGATGAGCAAAATAGGCACATTTATGATTTAAATATGTTAATTTATAATAGAACCAGTCGTCACAGTGACGCTATATTATTTTTTGATTGTAATCAATTTATTTCTGATTACAAACTGACTGATTATAAAATGTATTTACCACCTAGTAGTAGAAGACAAATTGCTAATCTTTTAGCATACAATATACAGTGCGACACCGGTACATGCAGTGTACCAACAATTCCTGTTAGTAATATTACTAATATTCCTATTGTTACCCTTAGTAGTTTAAACTCTTAGGAGCGACAACGGAAAAGCCTCATATGTTGAATGTTGTACATCAAAATATGCAAGGTCTGTCCGGCAAAGAATTAGAGTTAAGTTTATTTATAGAGAATTATGATGTTCAGGTGTTATGTTTAACTGAACATTGGTTGAAAGAACATGAAGTAGTATTAATGAATGATAATTTCTTTACTGTTCAAAGTGCGTTTGTAAGAAGAAGTGCTATTCGTGGTGGTTCGTTAGTCATTGTTTCAAACAAGTTAAAATGTAAACAACGTTTAGATATAGTTAGCCTTTCTATCGAGCGCACTGTTGAGTTGTCTTGTGTTGAACTTGAGCGTTACGTTATAATTTGCGTTTACCGACCGCCCTCTGGAGATTTTGGTCTTTTCGAATCGGTAATAGAAGATTCACTTAATAAGTTAAAATCAAATAATAAAAATATTATTTTATGTGGGGATTTTAATGTTAATATTCTAGAAATTAATCCATTAAGCATTAGACTTCTCAATCTGTTTAAGTCCTTTAATTTAGTTAATCTATTTTTTGAACCTACTAGAATCACGGCATCTTCATCAACTTGTTTAGATAACATCTATAGTAATTGTGATGCTGATAATAAATTGGTGTTAAGTGACTTAACGTCTGACCACTGTGGACTATTAGTTAGCTTTCCTATGCCACAAAATAAAAAGCCGCATAAAATAGTATGCAGGCCTTATACAGTTAGTCGTTGCAATAAGTTTAAACATAATATAGCTAAAAAAATTGCGCCTTCCATAGTAGAACATGAAAATCCTAATGAAATCTATGGAGCCCTTTTTGATGTTGTGCAAAAAGAGTACCAATCTACATTTAAGTCCAAAACTATAAGCGCTACCAATACTTCCGTTGGCTTCAACCAATGGGCTACTGCGGGTATTTATAAAAGTAAAGCGAGACTATACGAGTTATATGGTTTAAAAAGATATAAATTTGATACTCCTTTTCTAGAGTATGTCAGAAATTATTCTAAATTATTTAAAAAGATTTGTGCTATTGCTAAATCTAAATTCTTAAGCGAAACGATAAAAAAATCGAATAATAAAGTAAAAGCTACTTGGAAAATCATTAACAATGAAACAGGCAAATGTGTTAAACAAGATAACCAAGTAGAGATAATTGTTGATAATAAATTAGTTAGTACAGCTGCTGACGTAGCCAAGGCATTTAATGAATTTTTTGCCAACATACCTATAACTACTACTCGCTCCTTAAATTCGTCCCCGTCTAATGCTGAAAAGCTCTTACATTGTAGTGTGCCTAAATGTAGTCAATTATTTAGTTTCGAGCATGTAACGCCAAGTGACGTAGTTAATGTTTTTAATACACTTAAGTCTAAAAACACTGGCGATTACTGGGGCATTTCTATTAAACTTTTGAGTAACATAATTGACATCGTAGCCCCGTATCTTGCCGTTACTTTTAATAAATGTGTTGATTTAGGAACTTTTCCTGACCTCATGAAGAGTAGTAAAGTCATTCCTTTGTTTAAATCAGGTAATAAGAATGACATAGGTAACTTTAGGCCTATATCCATCTTACCTGCTTTTAGTAAAATATTTGAAAAATTGATACTCAAGCAATTACTAAGTTTTTTTAACATAAATAGCCTCCTTCATAAAAATCAATATGGCTTTACAAAAGGTCGTTCGACTACAGATGCGGGTGTTGCTCTCCTTAAACACATATTTAACGCATGGGAGAACTCGCAAAATGCGATTGGAGTTTTCTGTGACCTCTCCAAAGCTTTTGATTGTGTACACCATGACACGCTATTGCGAAAGCTACGTCACTACGGTCTCCAAAATGAAGCTCTTAACGTAATAGATTCTTATTTGCATAATAGGTTCCAATGTGTAGATGTTAATGGTGCGAAGTCTTCCGGGCTGCCAGTTCAGTTAGGTGTACCCCAAGGGTCAATACTGGGTCCATTCTTGTTTCTTGTATACATAAATGACTTACCATTCTATCTAAAGGATATATGTGATGTTGTTCTCTTTGCTGATGATACTTCCCTTATTTTTAAAGTTGATAGGAATAGACACGATTTTGACGACGTAAATAGTGCACTCACCATGGTTACGAATTGGTTTACAACAAACAATCTAGTTCTAAACCCTAAGAAAACAAAATGTATAAAATTTGCCTTACCAAATGTTAAAAATCTAGGACCCAATATCTTTTTAAGTGACGAGGTGCTCGAAACTGTAGACTCAGCTGTTTTCTTGGGCATAACAGTTGATGCCAAACTTCAATGGGGCCCTCATATATCAACACTATCGGGAAAGCTTAGCTCTGCCGCCTACGCCGTCAGGAAAGTTAGACAATTTACTGACGTCGACGTGTGTTGAACACGAGACAATGCTAAATATTCTTTCGTAGATTCTTTACTTGCTCAAGATGACATTGTTTATTATTCTGACCGTATAGGTCATTTTTGTTTTTTTTTTTATTTTTATTTATTGACATAATCTTCTCATTATCTTGTTTTTTTATGAGTTGTATTGCAGTATGTGGTTAACTAGCGACCTCGACAAAGTAGACTAGATAAGTATGATTTTGTCTGAGAAACCGGCAGCAGGTTCGTCATGCTCCCTTAGACGTCGCTGCTTGCGGTAGCGTCGGGGATCGGGTTACCTCCTTCCCTCTAATATGGCGAGGGAGGTAATGGCTGATCTTTGCGTTATGCTCGTGAACGGGTGCTGCTTGTGGTGACTGGTCGTCTTGCTGTCCGTGGTTTATTATTGTTAAAATTTTAGTGTTATAATTTAACTGCGATGGTCCTAGTTTATCACTTGTGACTTTGGGTCACAGATTATGGTTAAATTGCATTGTTGAACATGTAAGCGGGCACGCTATTTATTCCTGGAGGCTCATTTTGATTAGTATTGTATGCTTGAGTTTACTTATTTAATTACCTTTATATGTAATTAGTTTTATCATTGTTTCATATGTAATTTTTGGGATAAAATGGTATGCTAGCGGACATGTGCCATCCATTTATTTATTTTATGATCGACATCTATCATTAACTGTTGGATAATGTTATATAAATTCAAGTTGTTTAAACTTAACAGACAGTTGTGTTGCTGGGGAGTTTGTTGGCCACTTCTTCTTCCCAGCTAAAACACTAGGAAGTGGTGACGGGCTGGGCGATTTGGGGGACTGTCTTCATGTAAATTTTGACGTTCAAAAAGTGCTGATTTTCAGCCTAGTTTGAATAAATGCCTTTTGATTTTGATTTGATTTTGATTTAAAAACATACAAAAATATAATACTAACAGTGAAAATAGAATCAAAATTACTCGAAAAACAAACGAGATATAATTATTTTAAACAAATATGTCTATCCCTGTCGCAAAAACGACGTTTGCTATGTATGGCAGCTGTATCTTAGGCGTCATGGACTTTGACGTCAAAGTTCATATCGGACTTCTTTTTCTAATTGTAATCTTTGAAGCTTTATAACATCGCCGATGAAGGTATTTAAAAATTAATTTCACGATTTTTTACTTGCATGCATAGTCCCTATTCTGTTGCAAGTTGACGTTCGAAAACATTGCTGCAGGACTTTGGAAGTAAAAAACAAGTCGTAATGATTGTGGTTTATTGAAGACTTATTGAAACAATTCCTACACACTAGTTTACATTGCTATCGATCATTAGCCTATGTCTTATAAATCCTACACAATGTCATGACAACATGACATTCTGCCGGTCAATGCTGTAAGCATGTCGAAGTGAAGGCTTTGGTGAAAAGATCACGAAGTGAGCTGTCAATACAAGTATGTAATCAAGATGGAATGACAGCTCACTTCGTGATCACTTCACTTAAGCCTTCACTTCGACATCATGTTTACAGAATCGATCGGCTGACAGCTATGGCGACACTTGAGTGATCAAATACGTTCATTTGAAATTAACGATTGCATTAATTATTTTTATTTTGATGTAAGTGGACACACTTTGTCATTGCAGCCGAGTCGGAGCAGACGCCCGAGCCGAAGGTCGATGTCGAAGTGAAGGTTGGGTGAGGTAATCACGAAGTAAGCTGTCAAATTGCATGTGTTAAAAATGAAATGACATTTCACTTCGCGCCCACTCCACCTGAGTTTTTACGGTGAGAGATTTACAGAATCGACCGGCTAATGTGGAGCCGAGAGACTGCCATGACAAATGCTCACTTGTATCAAACAACATTTTTCAACACAAATTCTCTAAAAAATATGAATTCTCATACTAAAATAATTAACAAAGTGCCTGCTCGATTTCCGTGGGGCTGCCCGGCGACCAGCCTGACATAATAAATACAATACATTGTAGATGAGGGCTGGCCGACGCATTTTCCGCAGTTGTGAGAAAAGCACTTCACTTCGACACCAAAAGCGGTAAGGGTTAAGCGAGTTTTGAGCAATTGCGTTGAAAAATTAAATAACATTCTGTTAAATAAATTCTGTTAAAATTTCACCGTGTCAACTTAGGTGAAGTGAGCACGAAGTGAGCTGTCAATCCATACAAACAAGATGGATTGACAGTTCACTTCACGCTTACGCCACCTGAGTTGACATGGTGAGAGATTTACAGAATCGACCGGCTGGTCACCGTTACTGCGATTATTTCAATAAAGACTACTTAAGATACGTTCTTATTGCTACAATATACTTTTATGTTAAAATAATATGTAATTCTTCGAAAAAAAAAACATACTAATATAACATGTACCTACATGGTTGCACAAGTGTTACATTGATGCTTCACTATACTCTCACTAACTACATCGGAATGTTTACGTGAACTTTCCGTCATCCGCTTCTCCGAATTGCCCGTATTCAGACGATTTTAATCTAAAACGAACGATATTTGACTTTGTTTTAGAATGAGCTTTTATAAACAATTTCAAAGATATACGCTATGCGCGAGTTTTTTATTCCGTAGTTTGTTTGCACCCATTGGTTAAAATTTCGAGCAAGAAAGTTTTTCGACCAGTTTTTAGTTATAAAATTATATTTATGTTATTGACACGAAAAACGCATACCATCGAAATTCAGTAGCCCATAATTGTTACCGGTTGCATATAAGAAAATCAAAACATTTCTGAGCAAATTTCAAAAGAACAACGTACAAATGAACAAAGTTTAAAATAACGATGGTCATTTGATCAAAAGTTCAGCTGACCAAAGTCTGGAATATCAATGTTTATATTATTTATTACACTATTAACCAAATCGTTTAAAGGTCAAAATGTATTACTGGCGACTCACCATAGTTCTGGGTGGTTTAAATAAAAATAACCACGAAGGCTAAGGCGGGAGCTCCGCTCCGCTTCGCTCCCGCCTTACCTCTAGCCTAACCTTTCCGAGTCGTGGTAGTCTGAGTCGGGGATATTTTAAAATTACATCTAGCAACTTTTGATCAGTCGTTCATTTGATGTCACATACATTAGGATTCTAAATTTTTTCTAAATAAAACATTTGGTCATTTAAATTTTGTTATTTCGTTTATTGTTCCTTTAAAATTAGCTCGGAAAAGTTTTGATTTTCTAATATGCAACCTTGTTACCCATGGGGAACTACGAATCAAAACACTCGCCTTCAGACAAATCTAAAACATAAAACTATCCTAGTCGTTTTCCTAGATTCTCGAAGTATCTATGTTTCACCGTTGCGCTTATCTTTTACTTTTACTCTATTCTCTCTATTGTTTTACAATATTAAATCTTTTCCTATATTCTACAGAGGTCTCACACTAGGAACTGTTCAACTGTGTTGAACATAAATGTTTCTATTATAATTATGTATTTTCTGTTTCAGATGCCCGTTACAATTGTGTTTACATGACTTTTGTTGCATCCAACATTGGAATCTATTACATACATGCATTATAACAAAGAATGCATGTTTGAAATAAAACTTATGAGTAATGGTAATGGTTGATACACTTATAACTTGCTAGCGTGATCCCCGCGGCCGGGTGCTTATGACTTCAAATAGTTTATTGCATTCATACAAATACGTCAAATTCAAAGTCAAAACGTTTATTTCGAACAAAGTATTCAATGGTGTTATGTTTTATTAGTACTTATGACTTAACAGCCTTTTACAAGCATTGCAATACTATTGGCGTGCCCTTTCCATCCTAAATTAGCAGTATTCCCTTCTCAATACGTCATCGGTGTCAGACACTCCCGAAGGTACACTTTACCAGCGCTGTCTTGTTTCATGCTGGCCGCAGACATCGTCGTATTATTGATAGCTGCTTGTCCATAGTCTCCACAGATTTCGGTTTCCACTCGTTGTATCAATGATCGGGGTCGAGTCTTTCTTCCTCGCTACACTTGCAGACTTGCTAGATATTGTGTGGACATTTGCGACGTCATCCGGGTCTGGAGTTATGGTTGTGGCAGCTTAGTAGGCATATCCTTCGGGATGGTCTTTTTTCAGATGGGTTTGTGATACAAATTATTTCTCGTTGGTTGCATAACAAGCTTGATTCATGTGCTTTAGTTTTGTTTCTCAGAATTTCATATTTGGTGTTTTCGGTTTTGACGTGGTTTCATCGTGGTTATGTAAGTAATCCTTCATTGACTCCTCGCATATTTGGATCTTGGCCGCATTTCCATCAAGTGTGTTCGAGTAGAGCTGCAGAGTACATTGTAGCTCTTCTCTATATTGCTTCACTTCGCTGCGCAGGTCTAACATTTGTTGCGTCATGTTGTCACAGACAACAGTGTGTGAGGTAGCGACGTCACATCGTTCTCCCTCGTAATCCACTGTGCACTGACAAACGGGTTCCTCCTCCTCATTCAGGGAGCAGACGCCGCCATGCAAACAGTGCTTGTAACACGTGTTAATTTCGCACCTTGCCCCGGAGTAACCAGCATCACAACTGAAATAATAAAGATAAGGAACACCGTTACTCAATAAATAAGGAAACCAACAAATATTTGTGACTAGTAGTAACAGGCGAACAAGGTGCGCGACCGGTACACTGCGACTGTATAATGTGACAGTGATATAATTTCTGTGCAACACCGGCTAAGTATACTGTGTAACTTTTAATTTACTGCCAATATTTCAAGGGACGCAAGTTCTCATGAATAGGAATAATTTTACATTGATATCTATCAACCTGGAATATGTGAATTTGTGCATAAACTTGTCACTTATGTCATTGATTTACCGGCCGCGGTTGATGAGTTTCTACAAGTAGATGCAATATACACTGATTTTTCGAGGGCATTCGACAAGGTAAATCATGAACTATTGTTGATTAAACTTCAGTCCCGGGCTATCACTGGTGCCACATTAGATTGGTGTAGGTCATACCTTAACAATAGGCCATCTTTGGCTGTCACAGGGGCCCAATTTGGGGTCATTGTTCTTCATTACATTTGTGAATGATATTCAAAGCATATCTACACCATACCTATTTGCAGATGATCTGAAGTTGACGCGTAATTCTGTCTGAATCCGATATTCAGTTGCTACAAACGGATTTAAATAACTTATCCCAGTGGTGTACGAAGAACAAAATGTATCTAAACTGTGCCAAATGTTACCACATAAAATTTATTAGAAAACGGAATAAAATTCAGTCGAGCTACAATATTCAGGGAATCACATTAAATGAAGTGACAGTTATCCGAGATTTGGGAGTGTATTTGAATAGTAGATTGAGATTTAACGAACAAATTGACAAAATGCTCAACTCAGCTTATCGGGCTCTTGGATTTATTCTGCGATCTTCAAAAGAATTCAAAAAACCTTCTACTACACTTCTGTTGTACAATAGCTATATAAGAAGTCAGTTGGAATACTGTAGCATGGTCTGGAACCCAACATACCAGGTTCACTCATATGGAATAGAAAGAGCCCAAAAGAAACTTGCTCGTCACCTAGCTTTTCGGTTTAGAGTCAGGAATTTGAAATCATATGCGGACAGGCTGAATTATTTTAACATCATTCCTCTCAAGTCTCGCCGTACAATCTCTGATTCAACATTCCTGTTCAAGTTGTTTAATAATAGTGTTGACTGTCCAGATCTTCTTAGCAGAATAAATCTTAATGTTCCTGGCAGAATCCCACGTCATCCCCGCCCATTACTCAAAGCCCCACGATACCGAACAAATCTGGGTAAACATTTACCGGTTTCCAGGATGACTCCGCAGTACCATGCCTTAGTATGTACATCAGAAGACATAGACGTCTTTTCTAATACACTGGGTAAATATAAGTCACTGATCGCTACACAGTTGAATGTTATGTAAGTGTTGAACTGCCTGGTAGTGTTTTGTTTGCTTTGCTTTATTTGTTTGTCTGTAAGTATTTTTTTTTCATTTTTGATTTCTATGCTATTTGATCTTTGTTTTTATTAAATTTAAATTCAAATTTCCAGCTTCAATAGTAATTATTCTAGAGATACTACAGAACGATTATTATTATTAATGTTATATACCTTTGGAGTAATTGCTACTAAAGTTGACACTAATCACTAATTATATTTAAAAAATCTTTTAACGATATTATATAGTTAAATTTTCTATGTTAGGTATTACATACTGATTGTTCTCTATTGCATGATGTGATCTCCTATAGTTAAGGAAGCACATAGATTTTTGTTCTTGTCCTTTATAATAAAGCATGTAAGGTGTATTCTTTGTTGGAGATCCTAATAAAATAAAATAAACTACATTTTCTGTTGTCTTTTGAGTTTTCTTTTCGCCCGGATTTGCATGGGTGTAATTTAGAGTTATAAATCTATCGTAGAACCGCTGTAGATGTATTTTTTATAAAAGGTTTTAAATATTAAACGTTACAAATATAAGTACGAATTTATTAAATTAATCCTAGTTATTCTATGAAACAGATAACGTGATGGACGACAAAATACCTGCAAGAAGGTTGTCCCTCAGTACTGACACTACAGTTTCCTTGCAGACAGTAGTCCTGGCAAATGGAAATGTCGCATCTTTCACCCTGATAATCTGCTGTGCACTGGCAAACTGGCTTCTCCGCGTCATTCAGGGAACAGACTCCGTCGTTAAAACAGTGCTTGTGGCACGCGCCTACTTCGCATCTTTCCCCAGAATATCCGCGATTGCAACTGAAACAGTGAGAATACAAATATTTGATGACTAGTAGTTACAGAAGGTTACTTTTTGTGTACATATCTGCATGTTTTTTTTTTCAAAATTGCAGAGTTTATGACATATTAAAAGTAGTTCCAGTGTATCTACTAAGATACATAGAATACACTTTTAGTACTAAAAATAGTTGTTCAACTCTTTAACACAAAATACTTCTATGGGTACTGTCTATATAAGTTAAAAGTTACCTGTACAGGTACAAGGTGATGGCAAATCAATTTTGGCAAAAAAAATCAGTGAATAAATTCGAATAAACCCGAGACGTTACGATACAGCTCGAGGCGTTTCGAGGCGCAGCGTCGCGTCTACTGGCGAAGCATCGCTGCGATGCTTCGCTGGTAGATGCGGCTTGTAAGAGCCCACTCAGCTCGTGCTCCGCCCTGCGGTTCAGGATGCACGTTTTGTTGCGGTGCACTAATTACACTAGGCAACACTTAAAATTTCCCGGGAAAAGTAATCGTTTACTTTCATCACGTATCTATAGAAAACATCACAGATCCACTGAACAGATTTCTGCAAAGCCAGCGTTTGGCTTTGATATTCTTATGCAAGGCGTATAGGACGGTTAGTACTGAAGCCTTACCGGTGCTGGCGGGTGTTCTCCCAGTCGATCTAGAGGTGCAGCGGCGTGCTGCAATGTACTACTACGCTAGAAAGATCACGGACCCAGAGTTTTTACCGCAACGCGACCGTGCTAAGATCTGTAGATTACTAAAACCCCAGGCTGACGTCTGGGAGGAACTTTTATCCGAATGGCAATGTAGGTGGGAAAATTCCATTAAAGGCCGACACCTCCACCAGTTTTTTCCATCCGTTCGTGAGCGGCTGGATAGGACATGGCTGGAGGTGGATCATTGTGTTGCTCAATTTCTCACAGGTCATGGCAACTTTAAGAGTAAATTATTTTCCTTTAGGCTTGTGGCCTCGCCTTTATGTCAATGTTCTACAGCCGACTATGAATACGAACAATCCGCACACCACATCTTATGGGAGTGTATTCTTTGGCAAACTGAACGCAATATTATGTTAGATAGTATTCAGGTTACATCTGGAGTAGTTTACTACACGGACCTTGTAGAAACCAGAACAAATTTCCGTGCTTTCAGGCGATTTTGCCATACCTATTACTGGAATCAAAAGTAGCTCACAATTTAGGACCCATTAGTTTTTAATTAATATATAATCCGTGGTGCTTGACAACTGGGCTTAACCCAGTTGTATATGTCCCTTGGTGCCTATTGGCCTAGCTCTATTCTGTCTCCTGCTTGAAAAGGAGGGAAGTGGAAATTATACATATATTTATTTTCCTACTCCTCCGCTGTACTTTTCTGATTAAATTCGTTGCAGGATCCAAGACAGTTAAATCGTTTCTCCGGGACTCGTCGGGCTTCATTGGCTCGGCGTTTTTCTGGTGGTCGCCACTGTTGATTCTGGCTTTCAGGAGTTGCAGTGGTTGGGAATGTGTGGCGGGCTTGTCCCATAAAAAAAAAAAGATCCACTGAACCGACTCTGTTAAAATTTGGTATACATATGGACTTCTGTGACCAAAATACGGACGTGTTACGTGAATCATTGAATTTTTAGTATGGGGGTCACTTTTGGGGGTAAAAAAAATGTTTTTTGAACAATATCAAGTGAAATATCAAATGAAAGGGCTTACTGTGACGGTTTTAATTATATTATTTTATTATATTTAAAATTAATGGTTTTGAAGTTATTCAAGAACTTAGACGAAACATGACCATTCTCTCTTCATCAATCACTTCTTATCTCCGAAACTACTGAGCCTAAAAAAAATGGAGATAATAAATCTTTACCTACAGATTAGAGACAAACCTATAAGAAGTGTATAGTGTTAAAGTTACATGCTAAAAAAAAATTCGCTCGGAACCCTTAGCACGCGAGTCCGACTCGCACTCGGCCAGTTTTTAATTTTTATTTTTGGTACTTTAAAGGGGAGCAGTATTTTTTTTGGGGTAACCATCCCAATATTACCAGGTATGTTTAAGTTAGTCACAGATTTGCGTTAATTCCCAAGTTTTTTTTCGATTAATTTTAGTTTTTAAAGCAAAATCTGACTGCTTTGAGATGATAGCCTTGTAAATTAATTGTTATTATTATAACTACTAGCCCATACTTTCCCACTCCTGGGCAAAGAACTCCCTTCATTCCTTCCAATGCTCACGGTGTTGTGCCTCTTCCTCCCAATTCGTAAGAAAGATCCAGGTCATCCCGCCATCTCCTATTCCAATTCTGTATTTTACGGGCCCACAGCAGACATGTCGTGCCCAAATGCCCAAGTTGGGCCACATCGACGATTTGCATTTTGGATAGTGTTTCGAACGTGGTCCATTAACATCAACGCAAGATGGGGAAAATACACATGTGCATCAGTTTACGCTTCGGTGACAGGGGCAAAGTACCCTTAAATAGCTCCTTCATGGATCAGTAGCCTTTCGGGGCATTTTTCGTACGTCTTGCAATTTCCTTATCTTGTCTTGCCTGAAAAGAGACTACTTGGCCCAAAGAGATATATTCTTAGACGTATAAAAATATGCGATTTAACATATCATTAAAAATGCACTTTCTGCACATATACCTAGACATTCTTGCAAGAAACGTAGGTACAATGAGTGTGATCGTTTCCACTATGATTTTGCTTAATTGACAAATTCATATCTAGGAAAATGGACTCGTGCAGCGCTGACACAGTAATGCTGGTTTTATCAGGAGATAATAACGCCTGCTAAAAAAACGCGAGCAAACTTGATAAAAGTGCCGCAAAAACGGTCGAGATAAAAAATGAAAATCTCTTAAAATATTTACGTGACTGAAAAGTTTCATTAACTGTTTTGAGTGCCCTGTAGCAAGACAAATCACATAATCAAATCTCTGAAATTTCTTATTTGATGCCTTGTGTTATAAGTAAAACATGTTCATCTCAATATGAACTAGTGAAGCTAGTTAATATTGAGATGCATTTAGATTGTCCCTCAGTACTGATACTTTCTTTTTACCGCCAATCCTAAGAAGAGCAGTATTGAGCTTCTCTTCAGAAGTTTTATTTTTGAAGTGAAAACTTCTTAAGCGGCGTTGAGCACTTTTTCTGTAAAGGGTATAAAATCTTAAACTCGCGTCAGGACACGTGACCTGATCGAAAAAGCGTAAGACGGACTCGCGTCAGGGTCACGTGATGCGAAAAAGCGTAAGATTGAGGGGAAGGGAGAGGAACTAGTATCTCCCACTCTTTCTACCGTGCCTGAGTGTGCTGCTCCGCTTAGGCGGCACAGGGCGCTTGCGCGAATGTCCGTCTGTGTTTATGTACAGCGTGCCACGCGTATCCAAGGATACGAAATTACGGAATTACGAAATTATGGATGAAAGTTGATTTTTCTAAGAGATAAAAATTAATGTAATATATAAATAAATAACGATATAATATTATGAATAATAACATGTAAATTGTCATATTTGTGTACGATAGCGCAATAAATAAACATTGTATTCTACCTCATAAATGATAGTATTTTTGTACTTATAATTAAACACAACGTTATTTTTTGTTGTTTTTATGGTTCGTTTTGTTTATGTCAGGAACTGTGTCAAGATTGACATCTGTCACTGACAGTCGCTGTCGCGGCCACACGTCAGTGTCTTTTTGTTTATTTTGTTGTCGGTGGTTTGTCTATGATGTGACCGCGACAGTAAGGATGTATTATTTACATGTTTTCACTTCTGCCGGCACTCCCGGAGTGCTACCGGTGTTTTTTGTTAAACTTGATAGAAGCCGCCAGAAAGTGATCGCGAACCCGTGGACTGCTGAATTGAACAATGATAAACTTCGAGTGGTTACTAGTTGTGCTTTGCAATTCTTGTAACGTGATGTATGTTATTCTCAGTTAAGTCGCCAGGTATCACCTTACTAATATTCAAGACAGTCGATACAAGGTTTTCGTTGTTGTGCTCTGACAGACATTGAATTTCCACATTCGTAGAGAGTACTTCTTGTTCCATCTGAGTTAGCCTCAAACCTAGGTTATTGACAGTAGTTTTGTGCTTTTCATTTTCTTTTCTTAGATCATTAACGACATTGGTGTTTATAGAAAACTCAGTCTTTATTTCCTCAAACTGCACGTTCATAAATTCCATTGATGTACTAAGCCCTTCCAATTTGTTCGTAATCACCGTCAACTGCGTGTTGACGCAGTACGCCAAAGTTTGGATGAGGTGCCGCATAAGATTGTTTACCTGTTTTTTCATAATACGAGAAACTTCAGACGTAACAGGAATTTTCTGAGGATAGTTACCGAAGACTCTTTCTTTCTATGCATTACAATAGGATCGGCTTGCAGGTCGGACATATCCAATTATTTTATTTCGGTTATTTGCAAATCACAACCCAGCTGCGTGAGGCAGGAATGGTGGTAGGATTTCTGGCACGATAAGCACTTAACTACAGCATTTCCCTCAGCTATGACTTCTGAGCAACAGTAACAATTCATAATGGTACGACTTTGTTTCAGAGTCACACAAAGTTAAATAATCAATAATCCTGTGCACGCTAATAAGGGTCCACGCTTGCCAACGAACTTTTGAAGCGTAAGTCGGCAAGAAGAACGTCGTAAGCGCCGTGGATGAGCGCACAGTTTATTTAAAATAATGTCAATATAATAAAATCACTGGTTGCTTGTGTTTTAGTCACTGCTTTGTTATTATGAGTATTTATCACAAAATAAATAAAATTTTGCATGTATTATGGTTGATGTATTATGAAATTAAACATTACAAGAATCAGAACACGGCACTTACTAGTTTAATGCAAGTATCACTCACACACCGTATCGAAGATCTACTTACCTGCATTTAGGATGTCCTTCAGCACTGACACTACAATTTCCTTGGAAGCAGTAGTTGTGACATATTGAACCGTGGCGTTCCTCCACATCCAGTATTAGACTCTTCACAGCTTCACAGGACTTGTTTCCCAAGGTTTGTTCCTCAATTGTATAGTTGGCTGCTGTAAGTTGACACCACCCACAGTATCTGGTAGACTGTGAATAAATTTCCGGTGCCACACCGTGCTTTAGACTTTTTGGTATTTGCAAAATGGCTTTTTGATCGTAACTTCTCCAATAAATGAAATCTTTTGATACGGTTAAAGCAGCTGCAATATATTCTTTTCCTATAGAATACAATGTTTTTCTGTTTTTTCCATTTAAGTCAGCACTTTCAATACAATGATGATCAGCTGTAGTTTCGTCAATCCAGTACATTTTCTCCGTTTGTTGATCAATAACGAAACTCCGTCGGGAGAAAACATGAGCGTCTATTAAAACTTCTTTCTCGGATCCATCAAACGCAGCCCTCTCTATCTTATGATCTGTGGTCCAGTAAATATACCTGTAATTTGTAAACAGCTATAAATATCAACAAAGTTTAATATGAATTTGAAATCAGTAGGTAATTAGTATATAAGTAACGTACCCTCCGCAGCTGTCTACAGCTATATGCTGGTAGTCGTAATCTGACGTCAGTAAAAGATTTCCGTCAACTGCTTCGTTAGACGATGCAGGTAATGAAATCGAGTATATTTTCTTGTCTTCAGTCCAAAAGAGTAATTCTGTAACCGGGTCGTACGCGAGATCGTTCTTATAAGCAACGTTTGTTTGTCTTATTACTAAGGTTTGCATTTTTCTTGTTGTCAGGTCAAAGCTGTATATAGACAACTTTTCGTTTTGATAGTCGACAAACATCACCCTGAAGTGAACTGGATCGTACGTGACAGTAATGATAGAATGAGCCGAAGGAATGTCTTCTATGTGCGTTACCGTTCCGTTGTAAAAGAATTCTAATCCTTTCTCTCCGCCCACGACGATGTCTGAAACATGAAAATAACATTTTTTTATCCAATTGCTGAACAGAGCTGCAAAGCTTCCTGTTACTCTTCTTTCATATAATACGCTGCTTATACGAATAGTTTCAAAATTACTGACAGTCTCGAGAGCTAAGTATAAATTATTTCTACCTCTATAAATTACTTCTTACAATGAAATACAATAAAGTACACCATCATAACAACTAACAAAAATATAAATTAATAAAAAGAGTAACATAGAGTGTTACAATGGGCGGTTATATCGTGACCAAGGGCAAGCGACTAAGACCAAACGTCTTTTATAATGAGCACAGCAAAGGAGTGGAACTCTCTGCCTGCGTCTGTGTTTCCAAACGCTTACAACCCTAATCTCTTCAAAGTTAGGGTGCACAGGCTCCTTCTGGGTAAGGTCGCTCCATCGTAGACTTTACCTCTGTCTTCTCTGACCTAGACTAGAGTCAAGAGCAAACCCATCACAAATTAAAATAAAATTGATACGTAGTTTACCAATGGTTTAAAATTATGGGCACTTAGATTTCGTAACTGTGCGTTTTATTTCAATGTTCCGTACCCAAAAGGGTCACAAATTGAAACTTATTAGTAAGCTTCCGCTGTCCCTCCATCTGTCCGTCCGTCCGCAAAATAGAGATACTGTTTGCGCCATCTTGTGGCAAGCTTGTGAACAAAACATTGTGTGTGTCCTTTCCTTTGAATAAAACAGTCGTTTAAAATCGAGATTTTAAACTACTTTAGTATCGGTTATGGGCCAGATAATAGCCCATCTTATAATATGTTTTGCTTATTGACAACTTAGTTCCTCGAAAGTGACTAAACTTTCGAACACCAATCGTATCACTTGACTGGCGTTTAATTTGTAACGCGTCGGAAATGCTTTCGTCATAAAGCGAAGGTAAGTTAGTCATCGCGTATTATATTTAACACATGAATAATAAAATGATGCCTCCCTGCCTGATTTAGAGACCAGCCATCGACGCGGGAGATATAGCCCACAAGCGTGTGCCAAACACAGGTTGTTCCATCACTGTCATAGTCCACAACTCGTCAAGACCGGAGAGAGATCAGCAGCAACTGCCTAACGTGCTCTTCGAGGCACGGGTTTTAAGAAAAAGAAACAGGAATATAAGTTAGTTGGTTTGTGTGTCGTTAACTACAAAACTCCAAACTGTCAGTAGAGAAATTGGGGAAAAACCCCAATAACACATCGCCCGACCTGGGAATCGAACCCGGGACCCAATGCTCAACAGTCTCAACGGCGAAACCAACGGGGCAGTATAAAGGTCATGGCACCATAGTGGCACCGCAACGGCATCGCTTCAACCAAGCAGCAGTATTTTGGGACCACAAATACAATAAAATAAACAAGAGAATTATGTCTTGGGAAATTTCGGTCAACCAAAAAATTTAGAAGTCCCAAAAATAAAACTATTTTTATAAAATGATAAAATATTTCTTTCATTTCAAAATAGCCGCATTCTATTAAAATTATACTTTATTGTTATAAAATACTCATTACGGAATATGATTATTATAATCTTAAGTATTTAAAAATTAAATCTTCAAAACTGCACATAAAAATCAAATCTATGTGACACGTTAACATCATCTTCTTAACTAGCACACATGGCAGTTGTCATAATCATTACAATGATTGAATATCATTCCTATTACACTAGTCAACAAAGATTTTCCCACAAGGAATGTGCTTACTAATTTTGAATTACCTACCTACCCTTATCACAAAACCATATTTATTTTTCTTTGTTTAGGTCTAGTTTTTGTGTTACAGTTTCTACCAGTGACATTATTTTCCCTTTAGCTTGTAAATTCCGATTCTTTTTATATTTTTTTCAGTAAAGTAGCTATTTTTTCAGTTTACGGGGTTATTTTATTCGTTTAAAATGTGGAAGAAGTGTCCAAAAAATTCTGACAAGTTCCTTTACATTTATGATGAAATTATTTTTTAAACTCAAAACAGAATTAATGCATGATCAGTAAAACAAATGTGAGCTTTATTTTGGGTTCTTTTAATATAAAGGGATAGTTAAGTATTCTGACATACCATCTGCTGCACAATCAATCCTTTAACTTGATAATGTGCCTGTATAAGAACCGCCTGAAAACTTCAGTTTTTACCTCAAAGCTCCACTTCAAAATCATATTACAAGAAAGCTGCATGTGTATCAACAATTCTAATTTCAGTTCTATGATATTAAAACATGTTCTTAACATGAATAGTTAAAAACATTCTTGTGGCACATAAAAAGTGTTTTTTTGTTGACCAGTGTTATTATTCAACTCAAAACTAGTTTCAGGACGACTTTGATCGTTCTGTCCTGTAGGGCCTGTAACTTCAAATACTATTCCCCTTTATTTTTTTCTGGCACTGATTCATGCAATTGTTGATCAAAATATTATATCAGCGTTTTTGTTTACTCTACTTTAACCTCTTTTTCTTGTGGTTTCAAAGTACTACTCAAATATAACATAGGTGTAGTCCGGGACCGCGGTCTCGGTCCCGAACGCCGCTCGACCCGTTTCATGGCGCGGGGATCTACGCCAAAAAGGTTACATCCCCTTTACTACCCTACTACGGCGCAGCAAAATGTGGGTTAGACCTGTATATGTACATGTTAACCTGTTCCATCATAACTTCTACTCTACTAACTATAATTGGACAAATGAGTTATGGCTGGAAGCGTCAAGCTCGTCCGCAGGCTATGTGACATCAAGCCATTTACGTAAAACAAAAGAATCTGACTTTAATAAAGGGGAGTTAATGGTTTTATGTAGCTTTAGCGCAGCAGATATACGTGTGTTCAGAACACATCCTGACACTTTTCCAGTTGAAGTGGCATTGGGCGGGTCACATATCTAGGATGCATCAAGACAGATGGGACAGAGTCGTTACGCAGTGGGAGCCAGAGGACGGGCGTCGTCGCCGAAGAAGGCCTAGGAAACGCTGGCGTGACAACGGCTTTGGGGACCTGGGACCTTTGTCCAGCAGTTGGACGGTATAGGTTAAAAAATATGTATTGATAGGTAAATGAGAACGATTCTGGTACGGGTTAAAATTCTGCCATGAAAACCAAATAAAATGACAAACAATGATAGTCGTTCACGGCTCTTGTACTTACCCCAGGAGAAGGAGTGCGCCAATCCCACGTACAGCGCTAGCAACGCCAACACACGCGTGCACATTTTGTAGTACTTTATTGTATTAAACTCTCGACGAACACAAAAGCAATGTGCTAGTTTCTATCCACACGAAACTTTATATAGGCAGCTACATAGGTGGTGCCATGTAACTCTTTCCTGTTAAAATTGGTGATAAGGAACTTCGGCTGGGTTAATCCCAATTAGGAAAAAACTATTAATAGTTACCAGCTTCAAAATTGTTTAAACAACATACAAAGGAGTTTGAACATTTTTTCTATGGAAGCTGGCATAGCCTCAGCCGCAATTTTGTTTTTTTTTTTTCAAAATCGTGGCGTATGATGTTATACATTTACAAAAGGGTTTATAAATACACAAAGAATGTTAGGAATATGGTGCCCTAAGTCACGCTGCTCAGATATTTAGAGTTAATGTCGCCTTGACGTGAGAACAATGAAAATCATTAAAAACCGGTCAAGAGCGAGTCGGACTCGCGCACCGAGGGTACCGTACAATCTATATACATATAATAAAATAGTAAATCTTGAGGTGTATGTTCCCAACTGGCGAGAAAACTACTGAACCGATTTTGTTCAAATCCTTACTTCCTTACTAATATTATAAATGCGAAAGAAACTCTGTCTGTTTGTCTGTCGCGTTTTCACGCCAAAACTATGGAACCAATTTAAAATTTGGTACACAGATAGTCTAGAGCCTGAGAAAGGACATAGGCTACTTTTTATCCCGGGAGTATGTTCCCTAGGCACCACGCGGGCGAAGCCGCTGGCAGAAGCTAGTGTTGAATAAATAATCCTTATAGGTACGGTCAGGTTATAGGCTATATATTATCACGCTATATGCTATGGAGGATGAGCAATATTCGAAAACGTTTGTTTTGAACGTGAAGTAGCCCATGGTTCGATCCCGAGCAACAGACATTATTTTCGTTTTTCTTTTCTCTTTTGAACTCTATTTTTCATCAAAACATTGTCAAAATAAAAATAAAATGGGTTTTTGCATACTTAAAATAACTTTTAAATGTTTATTTCACATTTTTCCAAACTGTTCAGTGAGGAATTGTTATAAGAAGCCACAACAGATTACAGTATTGCAGATACTTATGGGTCTAACCTTAGCAATGTTTATCATCACGCTATGTTTTCAAGGAGCTGAGCAGCGAAAACACATGATATAAATAAGATCGGCTATTCCAAGTTATTTTTTTAGCAGTAGTCATAGACCATTGGTTTAAAGACGGCCTGCTGAAAGAGTTGATGTGAGCTCGAATCTCAGCAGTTGTATTTTTTTTTTGATTTCATTTTACAATTCATATCCTTACTTTTATGATTCCTATTTTACCTAATATTTTCAAATATTCATAACATGTTATTGTTGTATTTCGGATATGTTTTAGCATTTATCCAAGTATGTCAAATATAATTGCCAGACTGTTTAAGTATAATTAACAGAACATATTTTACCTTTATCTGTATTCTGTTTTGTTTGCATCACGTTTAAATATAGTACAAAACGAACGTACATAAGTTTTACACATAAACCTGATAGGAATTGTAGCAACTTTTTAGAAGAAATCAACGTATTATTCTACGTAATGCAGATACACGCAGTGCTATCTATTGACCGACATATTACTATTGACAGCTTGAGAATCACACTACAAAATATTTTTTAATTTATTACTTTTACAAGGTCTTAAAAAAGTAATCTGATAAAAAAAATCGGTCTGAATGCACGTAATATTCCTAGGTATTAAAAAAAAACAAACTCCAAACTTATGTTTTAACAGTTCAACTACATATTCCATAGATGACATTATGCATTTGATCTCATGTTTTGAATCGCAGTATTAAGATTAGAAAATTGGTCAACAGCCGCGCGCTTACATATGCTAAGCTTTGCTAAAGTTGCCCAATACTGGGCCTAGACGGCCTTGGAGCCAAGGGGCACGTAATATCACCCATGTGCAGGTGGCGAAGTCCCATGATAGAGGAGTCGAAAGAATTGCATTAGCTCCACTGAAATTGGATTTCTGTGTTTTAAAAACATAAAACTATTTTGATTTGCGCTAAAAAAATAAAAAATAAACTTGATTCATCAAGTAGTTTCAAGAAGATTGTTCGGTTACTTTAGAAGATAGCCTGTGCTATCCCGTTGCTTCACAGCATGAATTCATTTCTTCTGCCATGTGTACGGGGAACTCACCGATCAAGCATCAACCATCAAAACGTATAATATAGACAAATGTTTCTGGAGAATATAAGGAATATATTTTCATGAAAACGGCAATGGAAAAAAATAATACACATCATCTGATTAAAATTTATCATTTCTATTTTCCAGTTATTTCTCCAGTTGATCAAGGGGAACTGTAGGGAGATTCCTAGGCAGTGACGTCACAGAAAAACTCGCGAAGAGAGGTTCCCAGATGGTAGTGCTGGACCTGTATCCACTCCCCGTCCTACCTTTTCCATAGTTTCGTACATTAATTTGCCAGTGATCAACTGATATTCGTGACAGCAAATGGTCACAGGCTACATTATTGCAGGCAGTCAATACTGGCACTGTTAAGCCTATACACGCGACTAACTAAACGACTTCTCAGCTCAAATAGAAATACCCTCCGAATAATAATAGGTATAATTACGGGTCATTGGCCCCTAAAAACATCTTTTCAACATAGGCGCTAAAAATAGCCCAATTTGCAGAGGTTGTTTCGAACCAAGGAATCAGTTGCTCACGTCATCCAAAAAGTAATGCCGAGGCTGCCCGACGTGAACAAATTCTCGGAAAGGTGAGGTCGTTCCGCCAAACCTTTGAAGCACCCAGGAGGTATTTGGGCGGAGCTAGGCTGGCTAACTTAGCCAGGACTGACTGAGAATGGGAGTCTAAAATGGTGCGGATAGTGGAGTCTCTACTCTACTCTAATCTCTCCGTTGCAGGGGTAGACTTCTCTTCTGGTTGGTTTTCGATTTAGGAATTAGGAATTTGGAAGAGTATAATGCAAGGCACTGGCTGAGCGGGAGGACTCATTTGATGATTTCTTATCCTTAAAAAAATAATAAAAATAATTGTTAACGTGCGATTGAGCTATATAAAGTTGGCCATGACTTTATTCAGCTGATCTTGACTTTTATAGTGAGCTTTAGAATTCGTTTCCAAATACCCTGAAAATGACAATTGATCTATTATATATTTATCAGACAATGACAATGTCAATGTCAATAGGTTAGAAACCGGTCTAGGTCACTCTTTTTAAAAAAGGAGACACTTTTAGCTGTAAGGAACTAATACACTTTATTTAACTTTTACAATAATTATCGCGAGTGCATCACACGAGTGCACGGAACGAAGGCTAGAAGACGACTGAATGGATGAGTAGGATGGGTGTATGAGGAATTGAGAAGTGATGTGTCAGCACTGTGACAGGAATGCAGCGTAAGCTGTCGGGTAAGCCAGAAAGGGTTCATTGGATGGGTATAACAGCCCCCCGATTAAGAGGAAACTTACGGGTGGAAAGGTAAGTTGACGATGGAAAGAAGGAAGCTCCAGGAAGGAAGGAAGGTTTTCTAGGTTTTCAGGTCATTCGGAGTCGAGGAACAGGTATGTCTTCGGGATCAGGAGATGACATTTCTATGGAATTATCTGGTTTGTGTTTACATCTAGAAGTTTTAAATGTTTTAAAGTAACAATATCATTTATACGATATAGCTATAACTAAACTTATTATAATAGTAACATAAGAATAGAAATTACCGTAAAGGACAATATGAGGTTTCTCAATAACTTCATCGAGATTTGTTTTAATTTGGTCAGTTATTTTATTATAATTTGACAAAAGTGAATCCAGATTATTAACGTTTTTTAAGTTAACATAGGGGATTTTAATATTGTCTTTTAGGTAAGTAGTAGGACTACAACAAGTATCATTGATTATTTCAAAGTGTAATATTATTGGTTTTGTTTTAATTACAATACTATGTTGAGGTATTAACTTATTGTCTCTACAATAAGCAATGCAATGTTCTGGTATAGTTAATATTCCAGTACCATGGATGGAAAGCTCAGATAAGTCATGATTATTACATTCTATTGTGAGTTTAGAATTTTGACTTATTACGTATATCCATTGGTTTCTATGTAATTTATGAAAAGTTTCAAAATTACCGTTTACGAATTTAGTTTTACAAATATGTGGAACAGAAGTCAGAGCTTTAGAAATAATTTCACTTTCACATATGGGAGCGGCAGATGTAGAATATACACTAGGTGTTTCACAAATATAGTATTGCATGTTTATAACTTTACAGGAGTTAAGTGAATCTAATTTACAATAAGATGACTTATCTTTAGTTATGCCTATATATTTCGTGGATGGTATTATCGTTGAATATAGTGTACTATTTAAGTCATTAAGTTCAATAGGGTAAGGTATAGTGTTATATAAATCAAATTCCTTTGTGTTTACTAAAGGTATTTATAACACAAATATTATTTTCTTGTTTGCATAATAGCTAGATACATCAAATATGTTTTCTAAAATGTGGATATTATCTAATATTAGAGGTACAGGTAATTGCTTAGAACTAGGTAGAAATTTATAATTATCAACAAGGTCTGCAAAAAGTTGCTTAGGAGTAATAATAGATGGATATAATATATTGGACTTACTAAACATAATAGCATTAATAATATCTCCTAACTTAAATGATAATGTTAACAAAGTACTTTCTAAGATATCTGACAATCCTAATATTTTAGATCTCATAAGTAGCTTATCTGTCACTAATGTGAAGTTAATCACATCTTGGTTCAGGGTATCGATAGCATGGTTTAAACTAGCTTCATTTGCGTTAATTTGGTCAATTATTTCTTTTAGAGATGATAACGTGGATTTTGTAACCAACATGCTATCTTTCATCAAAGTTGCTAACTTAGTTTGATCATCTTCTAAGGTTTGGATGGCATCGCTGTATTTTATAGCGTCATCTTCATCCATATTACCAAACAGTTGTTTAATAACGGAACCGATTCCAGCAAACCAAGCTGATCTTTTATTAGATTTAGACATAAGATGAGATATAGAGTCGAAGTCTCTTGCTATATCATAGTAACGGGATGACAATGGTTGAAACAGATAATGACATTTGCTTTCATAATATGCATTACTTTGTTTACATAAATATTTCGAAGCTCCCAGAATGTCTCTTATGTTATCTAGATGTGGTTGGATAAAAGATATGTCTATAAGAATAATAATATCTAATGTATCGTCAGTAGTTTTTAGAGAAGCAATAGGGTCGAAATAAATGCCTGCGTTGTCAGAAGCTGGCTGGATATATCCTTGACTGTTTGATGCCAGGGATGGATAAATGTAACCAATTCTGGAATGGAAAGCGATTGTAAATTACTAGACTATATATAGTATATTATACGATGTTGCTAGTATGTAGTTTCATCTCGTCAAAATGGTGTTTGACGTGACGTCTATTTATTAGGAGTGATGCGGTGTTATTTCCGTGTATTTTTACTATTTTGTACGGGCCTTTCCATATTGGTGAAAGAGCCTTCCAAAGTCGTGGATGATTTTTCAGATAGACAAGGTCGCCGACCTTGTATTTAATTGGCCTTGTACGAGTGTCGTAATAGCTTTTTGAACTTTCTTTAGATTTTTGTATGTGTTCTATAGCTTTAGTTCGGCTATATTTAGGTCTGTTTTGGAGTACACGAACATAATCGGGATAAGTTACGCCTGCAGTCTCTTCGTAGATAGAATCTGGTATGTATGGTTTATTTCCAAATAGGAGTTCGTAAGGGGAGAAATGAGTGGTTGAATGGATGGCGGAGTTATAGGCAAGCATAGCTGTATATACAAAGCGGTGCCAATTATTTTGCTCTTCATTTACATAGGATTTTAAATATTCTTTTAAGGTGGAATGACGCCTTGAGTCTGAGGATGATAAAGGGTACTCCACAATTGTTTGATTTTTAACAGCTTGCAGGTTTGTTTAAATAGCTCAGCTGTGAAGTTGGTCCCTTGGTCTGTTAAAATTGTTTTAGGTATTCCAAATAACGTGATAAAATGAACTAGATATTCGCATGATTCTTCCGCTGTAGTGTTGGTGATTGGATAGGCAGTTGAAAATTTGGTAAGGTCATCTTGGAGGGTCAAGATATACTTAAACTTATCGTTACCGGCTTCCGGTAGTGGACCTACGATGTCTAATGCTACGCGTTCAAAAGGACGAGTGGAAAGAGATGTAATCTGCATGGGAGCGTGATTAACTTTCCTAAGGGCTTTATTAGTTTGACATTGCGGACACTTTTTCACATAATTTTCTATGTCTGATCGCATATTTTTCCAGTTACACTTTTCCTGGATACGGTCATTTAGGTTCCGCTAGAATGCTAAAACATTCTAGTGGAACCTAAATGACCGGGTATGTCGTGATTTTCTTTCATGACTTTAGTGATTTCGCTTAATGATGGATAAATAATAGCATTTTTGTAAATATGTACATCTATTTCAGAATTGTGGAACAAATATAATATAATATTGTAAACTTTTAGGTATTGGTGATTATCAAAAGGGTTACTAAAGTCTGAGATGGCTATCTCGGGATTGTTTTGATCTGCAAGGCTAACTACTAGCTCATTTCTTAATGATTTGAGACTTTTATAGATATCTTCATAAGTGCAGGTGTCAAAATAATTGACTTTAGTAAAGAGGAAATAATACGTTTTATTTTCAGTTTCGTATTTGAGGGACGTGTATAAGGTTCTTTCTAGTAAGGAAAATTCACTCAAATTAGGAATATTAGATATAACCTCTTGAACATATGGGACGGATTCATCCATATCTATGGATATAGGGATGATAATATATTTTTTATCTGTTTTAGATAAACTTTCATTATGTTCTATAATAGTTACATTAGGATTAAAATCCTTAGAGGTAGTTTAAGGAAATCGGAGTAACTACCATCTAGGTTACTAGGACTACTTGGACTTGAGTTATCGATTGGTATTGTTGGATTTAAGTGATCAGCAGGTGATGGTGTATTTTGGTTAGTTACGTTATCTAGGTCGTCAAGGTTACCAAACTCTGGTAAGTTTGTGGGTGGAGCAAGTGGATCTAGCAGATCTTCGAGTTGGACTAAATCGTCTGAATCTATCGTCTTATCGGAATCAGGTGAGTTTACATTTTGCCTTGAAGTGCTAGGCATAGGATCTATGGCATTAACAGGTATAGTTGGAGGATAACGCGATAATGCATCAGCTTTATTCAATTTTCCTTTCTGGTAAACTATTTCATACTCATATTCCTCTAGTCTCAATCTCCATCTTTGGAGTTTACTACTGGGGTCAGAGTGGTTAAAGAGCCAACGCAAGGGGCGATGGTCGGTGACAATAAGAAATTTCCTACCATATAGATATGGGCGGAATGTCTTACAACCGAAAAGAATCGCAAGTAGTTCCTTTTCCGTTGTACTATAATTACACTCACTTTTATTCAGTGTACGGGATGCATAGGCGATAGGTTTATCTTCCCTATTTCGCCTTGAGAAAGGATGGAGCTGATTGCATAATTTGATGCATCACAAGTTAAAAGGAATGGTTTGGAAAAGTCAGGATATATCAATAGTGGTGCTGTCATAAGTTTGTTCTTTAGGATTTCAAAGGCTAATTGATGTTCATTCAACCATACGAATTCTACATTCTTTTTTAGTAGGTTTGTTAAGGGTTTTGTGATACTAGATAAGTCGAGAATAAACCTGCGATAATAGGAAACAAATCCAAGGAATGACTTAACGTCCTTGGGAGTTTTGGGAACAAGGAAATCTAGTATTGCACTTTTCCAGCATTTGGTTTTACACCTTTGTCAGTAATGACATGGCCTAGGTATGTAACTTCCTTTCTTAGGAATTCACACTTGTCGGGTTGTAATTTAAGTTTAAATTGACGGAGTCTACCAAACACATTGGTTAGGTTATTAATGTGAGAGGCAAGGTCATAAAAATATATAACAATAACGTCGAGATACACAAAGCATTGGATGCCTTGGAGCCCAGATAAGGCTGAGTTCATTAACCTCTGAAAGGTTGACGGAGCGTTTTTAAGTCCAAATGGCATACGTGTGAACTCGTAATGTCCTGTTGGGACAGAAAATGCTGTTTTTGGAGAGTCTTCAGCAGACATGTTAATCTGATGAAATCCGGATGCTGGATCTAACGTGCTGAAATATTTACTCTGGCCTAGCTGGTATAGTATTTCTGCTATATTTAGAATAGGATAGGAATTACCAATGGTTACATCGTTAAACTTGCGGTAGTCGATTACCACACGCCATTTCTTTTGACCGGACGCGTCGAGTTTTTTAGGCACCACCCAAATTGGTGAAGAACATGGAGACATAGAAGGTTTTATGATACCTTGCCGTAACATTTTATCGATTTGGGAGTCAACCTCTTTCTTATGACATTCAGGAAATCGGTATGTTTTTACATGGATTGGCTCATCCGAGGTTGTTTTAATTTTATGTTCTATCGCATCGGTAGAGGTCAGCTGATCGTCAGGTAAGTGGAAGACGTCAGAGAATTGGGAACAGACTGAGTATTGTGCTTCAGTTTCTTCCGAATTAAGGTGGGACACGCGAAGTTCTTTTAGAACTTCCTCTGTGCATTCAAAAGTATGCGCTTCAGCCATAGTACCTATAAATACTGAAGCTTGCAGTTGGAAAGGTTCTAAACGCAATTGGAGGTCAGAATTGATCTTTACGGGTGCTTCTAAGGTATTTAAAATGGAAATATTAACACGGTTATTTTTTTTTACTTTAACCATACAGTTGCCTATTAGTAGGTTCCTAGATATGTGTTGATCGATTACTAATCCTTCTCCGATCTCTGGATTTGCGACTGTGCATTCAATGATGGCTTCGCTACGCGCTGCTATTGTGTAGACGGGTTCATTAAAGTACATTTGAAAGTTGATGTCTTTTAAGTATAAGATACTTTCTTCATAATTAATTCGGCCGTTCATGGAATTAAATAAATCGTTGCCGACAATGCCATCATAGGGTATGGTTAAGCCATCTATTAAGTTGAATACATGAGTTAAGTGCTTACAGTCACTGTGGGTTTCATTATGGGTACTTATAGTTATAGGAATTTGTCCTAACGTGCTTAGGGGACTATCGGTGGTTGAGTCGATACCTTTGATCTTGAACTTGACCGATTCATTAATTATAGGCATTTAGTCGATGACTGATATTTTTATAATGCTTATGGATGCACCAGTATCAACGAGGAGTAAAAGATCTTTAAAAGACACAGGAGATTTTACTTGTATGTAAGGTAAGTATTTGTTTGATATATTTTGTGTGAATTCGTATATGGTTTTATTAATATTTTCTTTATTTTCAGGATTTGAGATGCAGTCTACAGTTTGGGGCTGGCTACCCTGTTGCTTGACAACATGCGATTTTACGGAAACATTAGAATCTACGATTTGGGGCTGGTTACCCTGTTGCTTGATACTAATTTGGATGCAGTCTACAGTTTGGGGCTGGCTACCCTGTTGCTTGACAACATGCGATTTTACGGAAACATTAGAATCTACGATTTGGGGCTGGTTACCCTGTTGCTTGATTCTAATTGAATGACCTCGAGTTTTGGGCTTATAATTACCATGTCCATGGGTCATTGTGTCGATATTGGTGTCGTCTATTATGGTTACCGTTTGTCCCGTGTGACACCTATTCGGGACATTATTCAGTTTAAATCATGGTTATCGACAGTATCATAACCTTCAATTTCGGTTAAGGTGTTAATTTGTGGTTTGAAAGACGTGTCTGGTTGGGCATTAAAATTAGAGGGTTTATTTGCATTGAATTTTTTATTATTATACTCGCGAATTGGCAATTCTTTAGCTCACTTTTTGCTTGTCATGCCAAAAACTTCACTCGCGATGGACTGTCAGCTGAGGAAAGTGCTGAGATAATGTCAGACACCTTCACTTACTGTGCTGACATTGCTATTGGTCGCGCATCTATGACCAATATTCGTAGATGTGATTGGTGGAATGACTACCTTGTTGAACAACGTAAAAGCTATCGCAGAGCACGCAGACAACTTAATAAGCTTAAAAAACGTAAGGTTATCGGGGACCCCCTTAATCTTGCTTTAAGTACTTTTAGAGTTGCCAAGTCGCGCTACAGAGCATCGGTTGAAAAATCTAAGGATAATTTACTCCGGAAAATTGTTGATAAAATTGATAAGGAGGGTCCGTGGTCTCCTTTGTACCACGAGTTCAAGGCTAATAGATCTGTCGACCTTGCGTACGTTCAGAACATTAAAGTAAATAATAAACATACCACCGGCATTGAAGAAACAACTGATGTTTTGCTTAATTCTCTAATACCAGACGATTCATCAGTAAATGATAATGAATACCACCAACAGATTAGAGCGTGGGCCGCGGTGCCACCTGAATCACCGGAGTCAGACCTTCAATCCACTGACGAATTCATAAACGTTGTCAAGAGACTACCTCTCAAAAAATCATCCGGTGAAGATAAATTATCTAATAGAATGATTATAGAAGCGTGTAAAACAGCGGGCGACGCGATCTTATCCGTATATAACCGATGCATTGCAGAAGGTATTTTTCCTCGAATATGGCGACAAGGCTTTATACGCATTATTCCGAAGAGTGGCGATAAGCCCCCGGATGACCCTAACCGGCCCATAACACTACTTCCATCTTTGGGGAAACTCTTAGAGCGACTAATCGTTCCGCGCTTGCTACCGAATGGACCTAAATTTCATATTAATCAATTTGGTTTCACTATTGGTAAATCCACAGTCGACGCGGCTCTCTTTGTCCGTAAAATTGTTAACTTATTGGAACATAAATACGTGGTTGGAATCTTTCTCGACATATCTGGCGCTTTTGATAACGCATGGTGGCCGATGCTACTACTTAAAATGAAAACCCGTGGTTGCTACAAAAATATCTATAATCTGATTCTTTCGTATTTTCTAAACGGCTCCGCGAAACTCAAACTTGGACATCATTCCATTTCTAAGTCTCTAACCATGGGATGTCCTCAGGGCTCAGTTATCGGTCCATATATATGGAATTTTGGCTACGATGATTTCCTCGCGCTTCCGCTCCCATGCGGCTGTTCATTAACCGGTTACGCGGACGATGGCTTACTGCTCATTGAGGCAAGCACTCGGGCTGGACTCGAGAACTTGGCTGACACATGTCTACGTTTAATATCACAGTGGGGCGATCGAAACCGTCTGACCTTTGCACCGCATAAAACCTATCAACTTATTTTAAAAGGAAACCTAAAATCCTGGCCTAGTATTAAATTTAATAACGTACCCGTTAAAAGAAAAGAATCCGTGTGCTACCTCGGTATGCTACTAGAAAGGAACTTTTCATTTATTGATCATATAAAAACAGTAGGTGAAAAAGCAAAAAAGAACTTCTACGCCTTGACGAGAATATCCAAAGCTACTTGGGGTCTCTCATTTCAAACCTTAAATACTATCTATGGGGCTACTTACTTGGGTTGTATGTGCTACGGGGCACCTGTCTGGGCTGACAGGGCCACCATAGGGGCGGTACGCCGTAAATTGCTGCAAAGCCAGCGTTTGGCTTTGATATTCTTATGCAAGGCGTATAGGACGGTTAGTACTGAAGCCTTACCGGTGCTGGCGGGTGTTCTCCCAGTCGATCTAGAGGTGCAGCGGCGTGCTGCACCTCTAGATCGACTACTACGCTAGAAAGATCACAGACCCAGAGTCTTTACCGCAACGCGACCGTGCTAAGATCTGTAGATTACTAAAACCCCAGACTGACGTCTGGGAGGAACTTTTATCCGAATGTCAATGTAGGTGGGAAAATTCCATTAAAGGCCGTCACCTCCACCAGTTTTTTCTTTCCGTTCGTGAGCGGCTGGATAGGACATGGCTGGAGGTGCATCATTGTGTTGCCCAATTTCTCACAGGTCATGGCAACTTTAAGAGTAAATTATTTTCCTTTAGGCTTGTGGCCTCGCCTTTATGTCAATGTTCTACAGCCGACTATGAATACGAACAATCCGCACACCACATCTTATGGGAGTGTATTCTTTGGCAAACTGAACGCAATATTATGTTAGATAGTATTCAGGTTACATCTGGAGTAGTTTACTACACGGACCTTGTAGAAACTAGAACAAATTTCCGTGCTTTCAGGCGATTTTGCCATACCTATTACTGGAATCAAAAGTAGCTCACAATTTAGGACCCATTAGTTTTTAATTAATATATAATCCGTGGTGCTTGACAACTGGGCTTAACCCAGTTGTATATGTCCCTTGGTGCCTATTGGCCTAGCTCTATTCTGTCTCCTGCTTGAAAAGGAGGGAAGTGGAAATTATATATATATATATATTTATTTTCCTACTCCTCCGCTGTACTTTTCTGATTAAATTCGTTGCAGGATCCAAGACAGTTAAATCGTTTCTCCGGGACTCGTCGGGCTTCATTGGCTCGGCGTTTTTCTGGTGGTCGCCACTGTTGATTCTGGCTTTCAGGAGTTGCAGTGGTTGGGAATGTGTGGCGGGCTTGTCCCAAAAAAAAAAAATACTCGCGGAGTTTGCACTTTTCCAAAAGATGTCCTGCTTTTTTGCAATATCGGCAGAACGGCTCTTTTGAAGCTGGTTGACTGGTAGAAGGCTTTTGAGTTTGGTTATTATTAAGGTTGCCGGTTCTATTTGTTCTAGTGTTACCGTCATTACCACGCAACGTTTTCGCGACCAAATTCTGTTTATATGAGTATTGTTGCAACTTCTCTTCTGATAGAGCACAATTGATAGCATCATTAAGGTTTTTAGGGACATCTGACTATATTAGCGATACGAGGAGTGAGGCCCATTGTAAAAGTGTGGAGAGCTAGGTCCTCCATAGCGGCTACCCTACCAGAAATTTCGCTCTTCTTATGGTTAGTAATGGCGATTTCTGTGAGGAGCTAGAATAGGCAGGTTTCAACCCTGAGTGAAAATTGGCTTACATTTTCCTGGGCACCTTGTCTACAATCTTGTAGTTCTATTAGAAGATGAGCGTAGTGTTTTCGCTCTCTGAATTGGTTTTGTAGGAAATCCCTGAGTGAGGGCCATGTATCAAATTCTTTTATCGAGCATGCTATTTCGGCTTTGCCGTCTAGCTGGCTGATGATATATTTAAATACGATGTCTTGTTGATTTGAGGAAGTTAAAGAAATTGCGTTGTCGCAATTATTAATGAAAGCGTTAAGTTTTTCGCGGCTACCATCGAAAGGTTTTATAAATTTTAGGATAACGTTTAAGGTTAAGCCTTCTCTAGACTCTTCCTTGACGTTCTTGGAACTTTGACTCATTTTAATATATTATAAAATAACTCAACAATTTTGAATGCTTTCGTGCATTTTATTTTTCTCAATAGATGGCGCTCTGACTCATCAGAATACATTAGGAAGTTTCTTCCTAAACTTAAAATTCAATATCTTTTGATTTTGTGGGTCGATTTTGATGAAATAAACGCTAAATGTTACTCGGGTTATCACTTAATATTTTTAAGTATTTAGATTTGCAATCTAATCTGTGGTTTAAGCATGATGCTCCCACAAACGCACAGACAAACAGACAGACAAAAATTTCAAAAATTGCGTTTTTGTGTTTTATACCTTTTTCCTGAGTTTTCTGTGTAATTTTCATGCAAAAATATTCAATGTACGGACACGGTTAGTCTACGATTTTATTATATGTATAGAAGACTACGTCTACGAATTAAAAGTTTCACAAATAACTCAATCAATGTGTTTTGGTGTAACATTCATGCTTTCATGCATTTTTTGGTTCCTCAATAGATGGCGGTCTGACTAATCAGAATATATAAGAAGTTTCTTACTAGACTAAAAATTCAATATATTTTGATTTTGTGGATCGATTGTATCGATCAATAACGAAAAGGTATAAAATGATCACTCTTATTTTGCCACGTATTAAAAGTTTCACAAATAACTCGACAATTTTGAATGCTTTCGTGTATTTTATTTTTCTCAATAGATGGCGCTCTGACTTATCAGAATACATTAGGAAGTTTCTTCCTAAACTTAAAAATTCAATATCTTTTGATTTTGTGGGTCGATTTTGATGAAATAAACGCTAAATGTTACTCGGGTTATCACTTAATATTTTTAAGTATTTAGATTTGCAATCTAATCTGTGGTTTAAGCGTGATGCTCCCACAAACGCACAGACAAACAGACAAACAGACAAAAATTTCAAAAATTGCATTTTTGTGTTTTATACCTTTTTCCTGAGTTTTCTGTGTAATTTTCATGCAAAAATATTCAATGTACAGACACGGTTAGTCTACGATTTTATTATATGTATAGATAATACAATTGTAACAAGCAAACCCTGGAAATAAAATTAGTATAGCTTATAAGTCTACACGGCAAATCTCGTCGAACTGCTCTTATCGCTGTCCAACGGAACTGCGTCGGGTCACTGTCTAGACAGGACAATTTGTAGTCTCGTTACAATGTTGCGGCTATGAGATAAGCCGTCGAAGGTAAATTTGATGGAACTTTTTGTTTAATCACTTGGAAATTATAAAAATGATCACAAAACTCACAGTAGCACAAAACATGCGTTCTTCATGCATATGCTGAACTGGAACTGGAGCTGGAATTCTGGATACTGGAACCGGGGTTGACCTTGAGCCAGGTCGGTGCTGGGTTTGGAGACGGGAGACGCTACCTGCGTTACTGCTCCTTGCCACTTACTGCACAGTGGTTCGGCTATGAGGTTCACCGGTGTGGTGTACGGGATACACCTGGATGATGCGAGTCGCTTCGTGGAACTTATGCACTCACTGCACTACACTGGTACTTTTTACAGATTTACGGAGGAAACCAGGAACTTTTCAATCCCACCGCTGCCACCAATGTTAGAAACCGGTCTAGGTCACTCTTTTTAAAAAGGAGACACTTTCAGCTGTAAGGAACTAATACACTTTATTTAACTTTTACAATAATTATCGCGAGTGCATCACACGAGTGCACGGGATGAAGGATGGAAGACGACTGAATGGATGAGTAGGATGGTTGTAAGAGGAATTGAGAAGTGATGTGTCAGCACTGTGACAGGAATGCAGCGTAAGCTGTCGGGTAAGCCAGAAAGGGTTGAGTTAAAAGTTGAGTTTTAAAATTATAGTTTATAACATGTAACAACAACTAACAATGAACAAAGCCTGAAAAAAGTTTTTGCTACAAAATATAACTGGCTGGTATTAAAAAGTCTTTTTTAAATATACTTGTTTTAAATTATTTAAAGGCGGATCATGTGGCCATAAATGCAGCATTAAGGCAGGTTGATTAGACGGAGGAATTAGAGTCTTCCCAGACTATAGACCAGATGGTAGATAAGTTCTATAACATATTGTACGAGTTAATACAGAAATACGTGCCACAAGTTGCAATTAGAGTGAGCAAGTATCCATACTGGTTCTCTAAAGAGCTCATTAAAAGATTGAATGAAAAGAACCGCTTACGACTTAGAATAAAAAGTACAAAGATCCGCTAGACATTATTGCTTTGGAGTCACTTAGAAAAAGATGCAACCGTATGGCTACTTCTTGCTATAACTCATACATTGCTGACATAGAGGCTAAAATTACATTGAATCCTAAGTATTTCTGGAGTTATTTAAAAATAAAGAGAGGTGGTCAGTAACTATCCTAATTCTATGACTGATGGTGTGAGCAGTTCTGAGAATATAAATGAGATTTGTAATTATTTTGCAACTCACTATTTTCTAAAGTGTATCGTACTGACCAAAGTGATGTGAGAGTGAACTCAAATGGCTGTTTGAGGAATAATATGTTGAGCCAAATAACAATATCTCAAGATCAGATCCTCCGAGAATTAAAAAAAATAGACGTTAACAAGGGCGCTGGCCCAGATAATGTTCCTCCCTTGCTTTTACATAAGTTATCGGATAGTCTGTCGTTGCCGTTAACTATAATATTCAATGAATCTTTGCTTCAGGGTATTTTTCCAAGCATATGGAAGGAAACTAGGATCGTGCCCATTTTCAAGAGCGGTGATCAGTCGGATGTGACCAATTATAGGCCCATAGCTATTCTCTCTGTACTGGCACAATTTTTTAAAATACTTATAGGTCCTATATTGTACAAACATATGTCGCAGTTGATAGTGGACAGCCAATATGGATTTATGAAGAGTAAATCAACGGCTACAAATTTGGTGACTTATGCTGATAATTGCTGATAATATAATTGAAGCAGTTGATGCGCGTATTCAGATTGATGCAGTCTACACTGACTTTAGTAAGGCATTCGACACAGCCGATCACATGGTGTGTCGGATCCCTTGCTGAGTTGGTTTAAGTCATTTCTGGCGGAACGAACGCTTAGCGTTGTCGTGAATGGTTGCAACTCCGATCCATACATAGCCACTTCGGGAATTCTCCAGGGATCTCATTTAGGACCACCTTTATTCATTCTCTTCGTCAACGATATACACAAAGGCTTTTTGAATTCTAAAATATATCTATTCGCTGACGATGTTAAAGCCGTAAAAGAGCAAAGAACGGCTAACGATTCGGTTTCAATGCGATTTAGATAGACTGAGAAAGTGGTGTCAGCACATTAGAATGTCTTTAAATGTAAGCACATCAAATTTACTAAAAAAATAATGTTATACCCATAGTATATTATGATATAAATGGTCAACAGCTGGAAGAAGTGGAATCTATACGAAACTTGAGCGTTCAATTTGACAAAAAGCTAAAATTTGTCGAGCATAATGATAATGTTACACTTAAAGCATCAAAAATACTTGGTTTCGTTTGAGAGAGTGCAAAAACTTCAAAAAATTCAGCACAAAAAAAAATTATGTACAACTCGCTAGTCAGAAGTCACCTAGAGTATTTAGTGTTGTCTGGTCCCCGAAATATAATGTGCACATCAAGCGTATCGAACGATTGCAAAAAAGGTTCCACTACAAGTGTTAGGGAAACTGCCTTTGTAATTATTTAATAAAATAATAAGACTCAGATCGTGTAACTTCGTGTAATTGTTCTCTTGTGCAGTACTGACATTTTTGACATTGACAGAACTATAAGACATAATATTTTGGGGATAGCCTCTGGGCTTTTGTGCCATAAAAATAAGTTGAACTAAATGTTGTGTTGCCAACATATTGGCGGGGCAACAGACAGATTAAACTTATTAAAATAAGTATACAAAAATTGAAACATTAATAGACAAGTTAGATTGATATTGACATTATAGGTAAGTAACAACGATACTAGTATGTAGTAACAAAAAGGATACAAGACTAAAATTGTAATCTTATAGCGGATAGGTGCAACTTTTGTTGTACAAAGACAAAACGATTTTTTTTCAGCAGCTTTCCTTGAATTGGAAAAGCATAATATACCAAAAACACCTTTAGCCCCTATAAAAATTACATCTGCTGCTGTTTTGTATCTATCTTGCATTAGCAGACGGTGGCGATGACTCAACGAGCATCTGAGCATCGTCCTCCATAGTTTCATGTGTTTATTCCATATTTATCATGCATACGACTTCGCAAAATGTGTGGGACAATTTCAATCTTGCTCGGAACTACTCACCGTCGTAAAACTTGATTGGGTTCGGAGCATCCTGTAAACGATATCACGAAATGTGTGGTACATAATTATGCGGCCTATCGTCGTAGACATAGTTGATAAATTTATCAAAATCAATAATTTATATAATATATTTATGTTTAACAAAAATTTTTTTTTTTTTTTTTGAAGTGAAAACTTCTTTAGCGGCGTTGAGCACTTTTTCTGTAATGGGTATAAAATCTTAAACTCGCGTCAGGACACGTGACCTGATCGAAAAAGCGTAAGACGGACTCGCGTCAGGGTCACGAGATGCTGATCGAAAAAGCGTAAGACGGACTCGCGTCAGGGTCACGTGATGCTGATCGAAAAAGCGTAAGATCGAGGGGAAGGGAGAGGAACTAGTATCTCCCACTCTTTCTACCGTGCCTGAGTGTGCTGCTCCGCTTAGGCGGCACAGGGCGCTTGCGCGAATGTCCGTCTGTGTTTATGTACAGCGTGCCACGCGTATCCAAGGATACGAAATTACGGAATTACGAAATTATGGATGAAAGTTGATTTTTCTAAGAGATAAAAATTAATGTAATATATAAATAAATAACGATATAATATTATAAATAATAACATGTAAATTGTCATATTTGTGTACGATAGCGCAATAAATAAACATTGTATTCTACCTCATAAATGATAGTATTTTTGTACTTATAATTAAACACAACGTTAATACTAAAGTTTTCACTTCTGCCGGTACTCCCGGAGTGCTACCGGTGTTATTTTTATTTGTGATGGGTTTGCTCTTGACTATAGTCTAGGTCAGAGATGATAGAGACAAAGATAAATTTATGACACGCCAATGACAGCTTTGACGTTCAATTCAAATCAATTTTTAAGGTTATGGCTCCATCGACGAACATTCGATGATTTCGCCAATGTCAAGGTACGAGATGGTAATAGTGGTCGATACTTTCTCTCAATTACTGTTTAATGACTATTGATCAGTTTTTGTAGCGATGTCATCCATTATTCGCCATGCTAAAAAGGACAAAACATTTGGTTAATAATATAAGACGGCACATAATATGAGTGTAGCTTTGACGTTGGTTTTGAGTGAAAATGAGTTTGACATTTGCTTGCTCAAGAAAAACTCATCTGTTGAGAACGAAAACGTCAAATTTGACAAGCCTTGCCTGCGGGTCTAAAAAGACCACGTTAGCAGAATCATATTTTAGAATCATAATATTAATCACACAACAATCTGTCAAATTTCATTTTCATCTTTATCGCTAACGCATTAGGTTCAAGGTTGATTGGGAAAATTTGACAGTGACGGGTAGCGTGATGTGCTTTCTGATTCTGCTAAAGTGCCCATTTTAGACCCCTGATGTTCTCAATCAATGTGGAATTTGAGTTCGGGGTAACGTTTTGGAATACGGGCCTTCTCATTATCAATTTTATCTGTATCAATTACAGTTTATATTTTTAGAGGATTTGCGAAAATAAACACAAGAAGGAATGTTTTGTAATATTGTGGGCTAACCCACAGATATGAACGAGGTAACTGAGGGTCGGGGACGTGTTAATTAGATAAATAAACATTACTTTGTTTTTGAGGCAGTTCATTAGTTAAATGGATAACGAATATAAAATAATAATGTAGAGGTACAAATGTAGTTTTTTACAATAATTAGCGGTTTGCTAGTGCTTATCGCGAATACTGACTGCCTTCCTTGTAACGTGAGCATGACAACAGCGAAGGACTATGCTGTGCACATTGCGCTATTAATATCATCATCATCATCATATCAGCCGAAAGACGTCCACTGCTGGACATAGGCCTCCCCCAAGCATCGCCACAACGACCGGTCCTGTGCGTCTCGCATCCATCGGCTACCCGCGACCTTCACCAGGTCATCGGTCCACCTTGTGGGAGGCCTTCCAACGTTACGTCTTCCGGTACGCGGTCGCCACTCCAGAACTTTCGGCCCCATGGACCACCTGTTCTGCGAGCAATGTGCCCTGCCCACATTAATTTCAAATTCATAACTAAAGTTTGAATGCTGCACGACGGTTAGCGTATCAGTTGAGAATGGGTACACTGATTTGTTTTTCTATATCTTTGCGTAGCATAACCTCACGCCTACATCCCCGAAGGGTTAGGCAGAAGAGCAGTCGTAGACTCAACACTAGAGATCGGATATTCAGATACATATTTGACTAAAGTTAAGATGTTGGCTATTATAGAAAGCAATTTTTGTATCGAAAAATATCCCACAATTTCGGGATCAACCATTTTAATTGTAAACCCGATTGGACACAAATGACTTGCTTATTATAACGTAGTATGGTTAGAGATGTAAATTGAAAAAAAAAGCTAATTTTGTTTTTTCACAATCTTACAGGAAAAAAACTTGGCAAATACGTTTTTTACTACATTTGTTTTTTTTTTTCAGAAATAGCGTAACACAATTTAACTAAAATGGAATAAATCAATAAATTTGATTGTTTTGTTTTTAATGAAATTCAAATTATGTTTAAATCAATGGGTACCTATTATTATTAAATTAGAAAATACTTAATGCGTTACAATCAGAATCATCTGAATCAGTGTCAGTAGCTATAGCTACGCAGACTGTTTTATCGGCATTGGAATCATTGACATGTTCTGTGTCTGTATTTGTTTCATCTGATTCTGAATCAACGACTATACTATCAAGGACTACTAACTGCTGCTAATTGTTGATGATTGTACAGATTGCAATCTCAAATTGCGCGCAATTTCATATCTACTCATATACGATAACCGCCTTACTATATTTTTATATTCGTACTTTTGAAAAAAAAAACCTACTCCGGAAAAGAACTGCTTTTTTCATGTTTTTTAAACGTTTTTTTTTTTCATCTCAGAAAAAAACCGTTTTTTTACAACTCGTAAGTATGGTTGCTTTTCTCTAATCTTATTACCAAAAAACCCTGGCCCGTACAAAAGGGTTCCGAACGAATTTAATTTTTTTTAACATGTTATTTTAACACTATAGACTTCTTATAGGTTTTCCCATAATTTATAGGTAAATATCTATTATCTCCATTTTTTTCAAGGTGGGTGGTGGTCATTTTTCGTCTAATTTCTTGAACAACTTCAAAACCATTTATTTTAAAATAATGAAAAACATAAATAAAACCCTCACAGTAAGTAAGCCTTTGATATGTCACGCGATATTGATCAAAAATCTATTTATCGATTTTTTTTAGTTTGACCCCCAGAAGTGACCCCCATACTTAAAGTTTAATAATTTACGTAAAGCTTCTGTGTTTGGGTCACAAAAATCTACCCATGAAAAACATAAAACCAAGTCTCGCAACTCAGTTCATCTGCTGTAAAAAGTTGTGAGATCCATGTGATACCAAGTCAGTTAATTTATTCAGTCCTTACTTACGGTCCTTCTGTCTTAAGTTATTAAGTAATTAGCTAACTTAACATCATCCTATAGTGAAAACATCGTGAAAACAGTTGTGGAGAGTCCTTACTCACCTTTTCTGAGGCGCTATGTGGGGAGAATGGTCAGGTAGCTATTCCTCACTCTATCGTTCTCTGCACATCCTGCCTTAGACACCTACTTTGTGGTTTGTTTTTTTGTCCTTGTTTGTTTACTACTAACACTAGTTATAAGATACATATATTTTACAAAAAAAATGGGCTTTATTGTTGTCCGAATTTCGTAAATTAATTAATATCAATATTAAAAATCTTTTATGTTTTAAATAAATTGTCTGACTTGGCCATGGCATGAAAAAGCATTTACTTACACACATATCAATATGCACGTACGTAGCTGGCATGGCAACATTCATCAAACGAGACGAGAGCAGCCGTGTCGTGTTCTTTATTTTAAAATATATATATATTTTTTTACATTACTTAGTAATATTTAGGGCCACACTCGTCAAACGCCAGTTAAAGCTAATTCTCATGTAAAATAGTTAACTCACATTCACGATAAATACTGAAAATAAATTACAACATTATACGGCACTCACTGCCGCACTCAAAGTTTTTTTTTAATTAATAAATTACAAAAATTTTACAGAAAAAAAACATTTACAAAAGTTAACAGAAATTTTGCAACACACTGTAATGTCGACACTTAGTCTACTCGTTAGTAATACCTACTTATGTACATTTTCTGTAATTATTTTGGTAAATAAACTTTATTATGATGTTTTTTTAATTTATTTTTCTCAAGTACTTGGTATTTGCTAGAATTTCATGGGTGTGAACCAAGGTGAGATCCCAATTATTATTGGCTAAGTGATGGTAAATTACTCTGTACTGCAGTAAAATTATTATCCAGATCCAGTTGTAAAAATTTTCTAACTGTCCGGCAAGTATTTAAGATGGCAGCTTTTTTGTTTGTTTGTTGTTTTTGTGTATTATTATTATTACATCAGTGTCTTGTCGAGCCACATCTGATTTACATTGTTGAAATATGTCCACATTTGTACACTAGCGTAGATATATTCGATTATTTTTTATCTCCATACATCAATGTATGGAGATAAAAAATAATCGAATCGATTCAGAATAGATGTGAAATGTTGCATTTGGTTGTAAGTAAAAAATAATAATAAAAATATTGGAACGTACTTGTAGCCCTCCGCCGCAGGTCAAACATTTTAAAAATATACAGAAGTAGCGCTTATAAGACCAAAAGCAAATCCGATCAATTTGATCTATTTGCCAAAAGTAAATCTGTGAAATACAGTTTAACTGCGATGGTTGACTTCAACTGATAGTATTCAGATGGAGTATGTTTACAACTAACCCTACAACAATTTAATAAACTTTACTGAACCTAAAGTTTCAGTGTTTTGTTGACTAAGATCACTAAAGTTTATGCTCTGTTGTGGTTCAGTACACAAAATTACCGAAGCCGGGCTCTCACAAGAAGGGTTTCGTACCATAAATAAACGAAACGTGTTTTTCAAAGGCCTCCCACCCTTTTAATTTTTATTATTTGTTGTTATAGCGGCAATAGAAATACACACTCAGTGAAAATTTCAACTGTCTACCTATTATAGTTCTTGAGACAGCCCGCTGACAGACAGGGTTCCGTAAGTTCCGTTGATTACCCGTTGGGTACAGAACCCTAAAAACCAATTGAAACAAGGTAAATTTCTCGTTTTCAAATTAATTTAATTTCCACATGTCTAGTGTTATTTATTTTATTTATTTAAAATAATGTAAATAACACCATAACAGCTGTTACGCCAATCCGGTGTTACTACCACAATTGCGATTTAAATACAATAGAGAATGCAATTTAAAAAGAATAAAACATAAAACAATTGTAATGAAATTAAAAATACACTTAAACATTCAATAAAAATACAATTAGAATTAAAAAAAATACAATTAGAATTAAAAAAAATACAATTAAAAAAAAACAATTACAAATTCAACACCAAACAAAATTCCAATTGAAAACAATAAGAATAAAATTAAAACTATATGCAATTAAAATTATAGGTAAAATACAATTAAAATACAATTAGAAATTAAATAAAAAAACAGTTAAAATCAATTAAAGTAGAATAAAATTAAAAATATAAATTCCATAAAATTACAAACTTATCTAAACATTTTCAATGCACTTTTGTGCCACTCCTGTGAACTGGCTGCAGTGAAACTTCTGAGTTTCATGGATTTCTTTTAAAGAACAAAGCTTGTAGCCCGACAGATTTGATACAAATAAGCATTTCTTTTTGTAAATCACGAATATTATCTGTCTTTTTAATGAAATGCAATCAAAATAGCTCAGATAATTGCGATATCTGAACCTCGTACTACAGGCTTGTCCTCAGAGTTGAGTTCTACGTCCTATGATATTTTCCCCCGGAATGATCTGACTAAATAAAAAGATAATACGAAGGCACTTCTTAAATGTTTTCATCAAACTCACCATTTCGAGTTACGCTATAATTTGTTCAACAGAAGCTGTTTTAGCTCATTTGTTATATATTTTTCCGAAGCACGGGATATTATCCAGATCTCTCTTCGGTCGTGTCGGGTTCCCGTCTCATAAGAATAATTATGAGAGTGATGGAAGAGGGAGGGCACCAGTGTTTGCGCACACAAATGTCGCGTGCCGATGGCTAGCCTCCGTCGAGATTGACCGCCATGGCCGAAATCGGTCTGGAGGACTATATAATATGCATTGTTTTATGATTTAGGCAATGTTTTAACAGCAAAATACTATTTTATATGATGTTTATTATATTTTAAGTAAGTTTAAATATTTATGAAAAAAAAAATGATTTCATATAATTATGATTTTCTGGAATCTGCGCAACTTTTGTCCATTTCTAACTGACTTGAAAAAAAGGAGGAGCAGTGGAAGGAGGAGGTTATTTAAAATCTTTAACTTCGTTAGAGGGCTAAAAGTAGGTTCCAATTTTTTCTTTTCAAATTTCATAACCGAAAAAAAATTGACGCTTCTCCCTAATCAGTGAAGTGTTTCACTGAAGACAAGTGGTGAACCAAGTGGAAACGGCGCGATGAGACGCGCTAGAGCACACTCCAAGCACTGATCGGCGAGCAACGCAGCACAGCTGATAGATCTTAGGTTCGAATCGATACACTTACACTTATGTTATTAACTCGTGCAGGTGATAGTCGCAAGAACAAACTTAAATTTATTTTTTACTTAGGATCTCCAACAAAAGATATTCTAATAGAAGACACACGGAATTGGTATGTAGTAGATTATCTTGCAAGTTGACGTACGGGAATATTATTAGGACGATTTTTCTCGAATGGATTGAGGAAGATTTTTATTGAAATTGTTTTTAGGAGTATGTGTTTCCCGATAGCTAACACCTGGGAGTATTTAAGTCAAGAATGAATAGGTTACTTCTAGGCAAGCGTGCTCCATCTTCCACCACATCATCGCTTACCAACAGGTGAGATAGTAATCAAACGCGTGCCTATCACAAGTAAAAAAATAAAAATTCAAGGTTTCAGTAATACAAATAAATTTCAGTAACTTAAATATTTCGCGATGTCAATGACACCTACATTATACTCGAGCGTGCAGAATGATGTGAAGGAAACAAATTATTTATAATATTTATCCTCCATCAGCTTCGTAATAAGTACTACTATTTTGCACAAAAATATAATGCCGCTTTCTTAACTAACTTAAGGTTCCGGCGACGCATGAATTGTCCATACAAACGTAATACCAAAATCATTTGCAGTTTGAACATATTTCCACCATTTTATGCTGATATTCGGATTTAGACAGTATTTATCTAGGTTCCAACGTATTTTTTTTTTAAAACCCATCGTATAATTAAGTTAAAGCGAATTTAACTTCGCACAATTTTACAGCTACAGCTTAAATGGCATGTTTTAATTGTGTTTTTTCTGTATCATAACCAACAATATTTCCAATATTGTTTCCGCAGAAACATATTTTATATTAACGAGTTACAAATTACGGAAAAAAAGAGAAACATTAAGTGTTCATTCATAATTTTGGGTATTACGGAACACATCCAAATTTATCACAAATTTCCAATCGTTGGTAGTTCTGTCTCGGCAAGGAAATGTCAATGTGTGTGTAATCGCACTGCTCATGGTCGTGGTAGCTGCTGTGTGTATAACTCCGACAGACACTCACACCAGCGAGTGTTAGACGATTGAATAGGTACTTTACTGTGGTGCCTCGACAGCGGAATCCGAGGTGAGTATCAAATTCGTATAAACATAAGACCTTTATGTAGTATGTTATAAAGCTCACTTTGTGAGCTTTGTCGCTCAGGTAAAACTCGATATCGAAATGGTTATTTACAGAATAGACTAGCTGTGCAGTGCGCGCGTAATTATTATTGTTTTCTAACTTGTATTGTAATTTTTCTGACACTTGACCTAAGCTATGAACTTTGATTTAGATAATTTGCCTTTTGATTTGGTATCGAGTTACGTACATTTTTACGACCTTTGTTAGTTTTAGTTGCCATACGCCTTCAAATTGGTCGCAAGGTGCCGCGCTGCTTTCTTAATCCATACAAATAATAAGCACGCGGCTGCAGCGCGGCTGTAGCGCGGCTGCAGCGCTGCCGCTGCGCGGCACTTCTCGTTTATTATTTCATGGATTAACAAAACAGCGCGGCAGCAGCCCTGCAACCGCATTTGAAGGCCTAACCGAGCCGACATGGACGCCGTGCCGACTCCAAACGTTGGGTTGGGATGTATCTCACCGAAAGTACAACCTATAGGTACTAATTATTAACATATTTTTAAATTTAAAGTGAGCCCAAGAAAATAAAGATGTTTTTAACTGACTTCAAAAAAGGAGGTTCTCAATTCGACCACGTATATATATATATATTTGTTTGTTCGCGGATAACTTCGTCTGTAATGAACCGATTTCGATTAATCTTTTTTTATATGAAAGGGTATTCTGCCGAGGTGTTCTCATTGTCACCACGTCAGGATCTGATGGTGAAACCCTTGAGAAATCTAAGGCAACTCTTGAAAATCGTAGCGCATCTGGTAAAAACTTAATATTCGTGTGTATATCGGGTGATACTACAATACAATGAAGGTTTGGATCAGATCTGATGATGGAAACGACAGAGAGTCAAGGAAACTCCACGTCGGTATGTAGGAACTACCAAGTGTTTGGGCTTATTTCATTTGTATTGACGAGACCTTTACACCGAAAGCACTATGTTTTAGTAATATAAAATAGCTGCGAATGGGTGCGCAGATACCACTAAAAACGAAATAACCAAAAACACCGACTTCCAAAATTAAACTCAAAAAAATTCACTAATATTAATCGGTAGGTAGGTACCTATCACAAGGCAGTTATATTATCTACTTACTATAAGCTTTGCGTAGGCGCTTAGTCATGTCACTGTTCTGTTTCTTTACTCGAGCGAATATAGGTGATTGTCTCCAAGACACTGCTCGCTTCTCTTTACCCAGACCAGACCAGAATTACGGTGACAATTGCGGCTTTATGGCCTCGGTCCGGTTTTAGCTCGGATTTTTTTTAAATTTCTAACACATAAGTCAAAATATTGATAAAAATGAAAAGTTCAAAGTCGTTCTATTTTATTTTATAATTGTTGAGTTGAGCTTCACCATTACTGCTAATGCGTGCACTGCCTGGATAAATCCATTCAATCTGTGTGGTTCTTCAGAAGACCATTTCAGACACCAATATACATCGTCTTCACATATACCAGCCCGGTTAGTGTGAATCTTTGACACTGTGTAATCTGATTACCATGTTTTTAACTCGTTTAGTCGATTATGGTCACCCTAAACGACTATCACGTTGCTATTCATATATTTTTTTTAACGATGAATAGATTTATCAATATCTATGAAACATAATTACATAAATATTAATAATTGTAATGTTTATTGAAAATCCTTGTTATTTTTTTAAATTTTATTATTCTTAGTTCAGAACGATTTACAGACATCGCGTAAATGTAAATTACCTATTGGAATATTTGTCTTTTACCTACATATAATACTTTGCATGACACTTTTACTATTTGTCTTGTTTTCATTATCAATAATCCTTACTAATGTTATTATATTATTATTAAATTAAAATATAAATGCGAAAGTAACTCTGTCTGTCGGTCCGTCTGTCTGTTGCGCTATCACGCCAAAACTACTGAACCGATTGAAATGAAATTTGGTACACAGATAGTCTAGAGCCTGAGAAAGGACATAGGCTACTTTTTATCCCGGGTGTATGTTCCCTAGGAATCACGCGGGTGAAGCCGCTGGCAGAAGCTAGTCAATCAATGTATATGTTATGGACCAAGTGATAAATTGGGCATTATACATAATGCCCGGTCATTATGAAAAATGTCTAATTCAATTAATCAAATTGACCTGGCATTACACATATTGTCCATCACCTTTTGGGCAGAGTAATACAAATATATTTAATTACTATTTTTTATTGTTAATGTCATTGAACTTAAAATAAACGAAATATTAAACCATTTAAATAATCAGACTCATTATTTGGATTAATTATCAACTTCTTCTACATTAAGAATCCACTAGTTTTTGCATTTTAAACTTAAGGAAAGTCATATTAAAAATGTAACATAAAAAATATTTAATAAAAAGAACATAAAATTCACAACATGTCTGATATTGTTTTATAGAAATGACTTATTATTATAAAACATAAAGTAAACTAAAGTTTAAGCAATCAGACTCATTATTTGGCATAGTTAGCATTTTCTCTTAAAAAAGTCAAATGAAAGGTAGGTAAAATAGAACATAAAATTGAAAAAAATAATTATACAATATGTTGCAAGTAACAGATTTATTTATTAGAACAACTGCCACCGTGATGACATTTTGAGGTACACATCTTTTTGGATTTGCGACAGCAACATTTATCAGACTTGCAACCACATCTACTTTAACCTTGCCTTCCGCATTTAGAGGACATTCTACAACACTCTCTCAGCGAAATCTCTGTCTCTGGAACATCTTCAGGCGAAATAAATCTTTCCTTACAGACAGTAAATTGGTTTCCTGAATAAAGTTGATTTAAAACACCTTGTTTTGTTCCCAGTTTATAAAGGTTAGAGGCTGTTACTTCAATAACAGTAGCAAGCATATTTCTTCTATCACTACGAGCGCGATAAATATCGGGAACTCGGACTCTTACAGTGTCACCAATTGCAGCCATAGGATATTTAGCGCTTGATACATCCAACATTTTATTTGCTTGTTTCTGCAAATTACTTAAAGCTAGTTTCCTAACTGCCATAACATTTTCTTTTTTGCGCTCCAGGTTTTCGTTTTAGTTTGTGGGTATTGGTTTGAATCTGTATCTGAAGTTTTTTCAGACTCCTCATCTACGGCAAAAGTTAACAAAAATTGACTTGAGCTAACTGAAAATAAATTCATATCATTTTGAGTAGACTCCACGCGGTCAGTTTCGATGGGCTCTAGTTGATCATATTTGGCGGACTGTTAATTTTCGGTAAAGACCACTAGATTCCTTTCGGTAATAGTGCTCTCAGTAGATAAAAGTTTCTCCAAGTCTTCTTCTGAATTAGTATCAAGCAGAGCCTCATAATAAAAGAAAATAATAAGCATGTCATTGGTCTTATTTCAAATATCCCTCCTAGTTACTAAATTCCCATTGCGTACACACTACCCAATTATTGTCAACTCCTTGTATGTTGTCTTTATTGCCTATTAGCCTACACAATGTAAAAAATAATTTAAGAATCAATAATATTAATTTAACTGTCTATCTTGATTACGATCCTTTATTATAATATGATGACAATCAAGTCATATACGTAGTCATTAACGTATACATAAAGGTGTCGTCGTACAATGGCCATAGCCTTAAATTATATGTTATAATCAAAGTGTAGGACCGTGGATACTGTACACGTGACATTTAATATTTTTAATTCATTTCAGTTTTTAAGGTTATGGCTCCATTGGCGAACAATCGGTGATTTTGCCAATGTCAAGGTACGAGATGGTAATAATGGTTGGTACTCAGTTACAATAACTGTTTACTGACTGTTGGCCAGTTTTTGTAGCGATGTCATCCAATATTCACCATGCTAAAAAGGACAAAACATTTGGTTGATAATAATTTTTTTTGAGGTTTGACATTGGGTTTGACAGATAGAATAGTTTGACAGCCGTCAGCGCTGTCATGAGCGTTTCTTTGAACGCAGTTACGATGTAAGGCAGTGTTTTTCATATTCTTTTATTTCTTAATGTATCGACTATTGAAAGATTTTAAATACTGTTAAAAACTCAATTTAGTTAAAGGTATTTTAATAGTTATTTGTACCTCGGTACACGTTTGGGCCAGAAAAGAAACACCTCCTTTCTTATATTCAATCATTTACATTATCCAATTATTCATTATATATTTTCCTAGTCCAATAATACAGATTACAATAAAATTATACTATGAAGATTTACATCACTTTAATAGGCATTCAATTAAATAACATTTATATTATGGCATATTTGAGTTCTCCACTACAACATGACCATAATTACTATATTATTTATTTATAATAATCACCATGAGTCGTTTAAAAATTCTGCAATACTATAATATGCTTTTTGTGCCAAAAACAATTTCATTGTTTGTTTAAGTTTAAGTATTGTTAGCTCTCTCCAACTTTTGGGCTATTTGTTGTAGACAATTGGTGCCATGCAAAAAATACTCTTGCGCATATGTGAAGTTCTCGATAAATGGACATTCATCGAAAACTGCACTTACGTGGTTTACTATCATCACGTCTATTTCTTGGGTATGTATGCATAATTAATATCAAAATTTGTAATCGGTTATTAATTATAATTATGAATAATGTTTGACATTTGCATTCAGTTTTTAGATATTTGCACACCTGTTGAGGTAAAATATGGCAGAATATTTTTTGTTTGTATAACAATACATGTATATCCCCATATTCCAGCAAATTTAATTATTAGTATTTGTATTCGAAATTTTATGAGAAATTAAACCAAATTTAGAAAAAAATGTTAATTACAGTAGCTAATCACCGATTTGGATAAATAATTTAATTAATTAGTTTACTAAACAACAAAGATTTATTTATTTAAACTTTATGCACAATTGTGGTACATGGGCGGACTTAATGCAACAAGGCATTCTCTACCAGTCAACCTTTTGGGTTAAAAAGATTACGCTGTGGTAGGTTTCAAAGATTCAAAGTAGATGCTAAAAATATAGATATTAATCACTATAAGTATTAAAAAAAGATTATCACTGTGCGTACGGCTAAGGAGTGGAATTCCCTATCAGAGTCTGTGTTTCCTAATAGCTACTACTTGGGAGTCCTTAACTCAAGAGTGAAAAGGTTACTCCTAGGCAAGCGTGCTCCATCTTCGACCACATCATCGCTTACCATCAAACGTATGCATATCAATAGTTAAAAAAGAAGATTATCCCATTTTATCTAATATGTATTTATTTATTTAAGCATCATGGCAGACTTAAAGCTAAAACAAACAAGAAATATCCCACATGGTTCTACCTATATGATTGAAAATAAAGAGAAATAAATATATATGTTAGCGAAGGCACAACTCTCCAGGTTACATCAGCCAGGATATTGAAACTTCAGTGGGCATACTATGGGAAGTGTTGGTTATTGCGCAATAAAAACACAGTTTACTTTTTAATCAAATTATTATTCATACTCGAAAGTTTCAATTACAATATTCTCACACAATAGGTACACTGAACAAGAATTCGGAACACGCGGCGGTTTTTAGACATCTGCACTGCTCGACCGCCACCAGTAGACTGAGCTGAGCCTCTGTCAAGTACCTACGACGTCCTAGACTCCTTCGAACGCCACTAGATGGCGTTGGTGTCCCGAGTGTTCAATTGACTGACTTATTTTCGACTTATATATTATCACACTAGATTTTTTAAATTACGGTTACTCTGGAGCATCGTTCTTATTAGTTTACTAGCTTCTGCTAGCGGCTTCGCCCGCGTGGTCCCTAGGAAACATACTCCCGGGATAAAAAGTAGCCTATGTCGTTTCTCAGGCTCTAGACTATCTGTGTACTAAATTTCATTCAAATCGGTTCAGTAGTTTTGGCGTGAAAGCGCGACAGACAGACAGACAGAGTTACTTTCGCATTTATAATATTAGTAAGGAAGTAAGGATTGAATAACTGATGTTATGTGGTTTGGTAAATAAGGATGGCGAGTTTGGACCCAAGTAAACTAAAAATTAACGGAGCACCGTACACGGTCTAATTTATATCAATTATAATAACAAGTTTATAAGTTTTCTACACAAAAAATATGGAGTTATCAAATGATTGGAATCAAAAGTTAAGAATGATTTTAATTTAATAAAAAAATAATCATCGTGCAATTTCCGAACGCAACTTATATTCATAAAAATAATTTTGTCACTGTCTAGATAGAAACCTAACCAGTCTACTTGAGTTACTTAATTAGTGGAATAATATTATTCTTGCATCGCACTACTGGCTTGATGCACCCATAAGCCTCTTTCATGCACTTAAACCTTAATGTGTCAAATGGCAACGCATAGATAAATAAGTGTAGTGTATCAATTAATGCACGCTTGGGACTCGATGAGGCGATTGACCCTCTCCGTGATTACATGAACTATAGGCCAACCGTTTATCTGAGTCCTCGCCAGCGCGGTACAGGGGCGCGGGGGTATGACGACAAAGGAGACTGAGACAGGTGCGGGCAGCGGGCGAATTTTTGTTAGAGGTGGGTAATCTTTATTCCGGAAAGTGAATTGATTCACTTATTCTGACTCCGGATCCGGTACCGATTCACCTTAGTTATTCCTTTGGTACCGTTTGGCACCGGCACTCACTCGCTCATTTGGTGCTCTGGTTCCCCCAGAACATTTAATTCATTTGGTTCACTGGATCATTTGGCACTTGTATACCGTGTGTAGCGAAATAAAAGATTGGGGTCTTCGCTAAACATACGTATATAATTTTTATATAATAAAACCTAATAGTGAATATAAAAAAAGATATAAAAAACAGACAAATTAAAAAGAACTTTAAAAATGCTATGGGTGAGTCGGTGAATTTTTAGTTGGTTATAAATGATTAAACGCAAAAAAGACTTAGGCACGTTTTCCAAATTTGTTAATGAAGCCTTACCAGAACAAACGTGCTTCTAAACCAGATAGTGATTGCAATCAATAAAACACGGTCTAGGAGCGTCTCCAACAGCTAAATTGCATGAAAGATGCGGCTCTAAGTGGATTTCGAAACTCCTAGACAATATTCAAACAGAAAAATAAGGAAACTAACTACCAGCTCAGAAGGAGCAGCACGTTAAGCTAACAACATTAAACAATTTAAATAGTCTATGATTAAATATTTAGGTCCATGAACAGCACAAATCCTGGGAGTCGGCGGCTACGACGATCACACGATCACACTTTGCGTTCGCACTTAAGTACTCCAAGAGAACTCGAAAGAATAAATAATTATGCTCACGGATACCATCTAGCATTCGCAGATATGGTAGGTGGCCCGTGGACCGATACCTTCGTCAGCTCCGATCGGTATCTACACCAATAAACGAAATATGAGCGACATAATTCTCAAATAGAATTTCTAAGAAAGGAAAGAAAGTGAAAATATTTACGTACCGGTATTTTATAACATTAAGCTAGTTGCCTTTGGATTATATCATTATACTTCACCGTTACATCCTCGAGATTTATATTCACCAGGTAGTACATTTCTCAATGTACTGGGCACCGAGCACAATTTCAGAGCTAAAAAAAACAGAAACATCCTACCAGTAGCGCCACCCCCGGCATACCCGTGCAACACTCGCACCCAACTGTCATTCATTTTTCTTGTGCGGGCATCGCAGCGTCTATTTTTCATAAATAGTGGTTTTAATCGTTATTCAGAGTTTCCAACACGACAAAAGTGTTTATATATTAATATGGGGAAAAGAAAGAGCTCCTATGAACATAAGATTCGGAAGAAAATTCGCCGATTGGAGAAACGCCTACGTAAGCGTTATTCCTGCGATTCAAATTCCGAAGGTCAGTCGTTTTTTGTTTTCATTTTGCGTCGTTTCGCTATGACTTATCTGCAATCAAAATAACATTAAGTACCTAATAGTACCTATTGATAATACGGTAATAGAATCGTTAGTTTCTTTTTATTTTTTATTTTATGAATACCCTCCTTCGTCCTGATTATTGGAGACTATCTCGAACGTTTACATTCGTATTCAAAATATATTTCTTATGTCTTGTCAGCGTTTACGTTCTGTTATATGATAATTAGATATACCTATCCTCTCGATAATTAGCGTGCTTTAGAACTATGGCGAGATCATAGTCGCACCCTTTCTAGTACTTAAATAATTTTAACCAAAGTTTATGCGTACTATAACGAGATTATAGTCTAAACTTTTACACACACTAAATAGTACTGTAACGAGATTGCAGTCACATAAAACGGCCTGTGGCCAAGTGTCATAACCAGATTATGACCTTTGTTTTATCTCATACTCCTACAGAGTTCGCCGAAGATAGTTCACACTGGCCATACCTTAGGTCGGATGGAAGTAGCTCTGAGGCTGAACGGTCTGATACCGCTAATACTTACGAGGTAAGGTCAACGGTGGCAGTCCCAGAAGTTTGCACCCTCGGGAGACCTTCGGAGCAGAATGAGATAATTCATTCCCCTGTTGCTGGGCCGCAACTCTCAGGTGTAAATATACAGTCTGATTTATTACCTACAGCAGCGACAACCGATCAACCGGAGACGTTGCCTGCTGATATATTAGAGGTGTTAGGCCAAGCCAAAGGCAAACTCGAAGTATTCGGACCTAGAATTCAAGAAGAAGTCTCTGAACGTTGGGGGCGTATTATGACAGAAGGTCTGAACAAAGACCAGAAACGGGACCTGTTGGATAAGCTGCTTGTGCCTGAAAACTTTACTCTAGCGAAGGCACCTAAATTAAATCCGGAAATAGGAGCGGTCTTAACAGAATCGACCCGAAACAGAGACAAACGTCTAGAGAGATCCCAACACTAGTTAGGATTAGGTATAGCAGGTTTGACGAACGTCATTTCAATACTTATCGGCGGAGATATTGGCAAGCTAGATATGATTAAAAAGCTTTCCGAAGTGAATCAAGTGCTGCTCGATCTACACTTTGAAAATACTGTTAATCGAAAAAGACTAGTCACCCCTATTTTGGATAAAAAGTTCCTGAATATCATTCAAGACGCGAAAAGGGACTCGTTTCTATTCGGGGAAACCCTAGGTGAGAAGATTAAAGCTTCGAAAACGGCAGAAAAATCTGGCCTGCAGATCAAAAAACCCGAAGCCAAAGGACCTCCTTCCTCGAAGAAGTATACTCAGCCACAGGGAAACTGGAGCGGCCACCCTCGCCGGGCCCAACGAGGTGGCAGGGCGGAAAGGGCCAGGAATCGTCCCTACTACCAGACCACGAGAAGGACGGGTCCAACGACCGATCAAACGTCATCGAAAATTTACCCCAAAACGTCGACGAAGACGCAGTAGAGGTAACTAAACATGCTGGTAGATTGACATATTTTATTCACGCATGGAAGGAGATCACTAATGACCCAATTGTGTTACAGACTGTAAAGGGTTATAAAATTCCTTTAAGCTCACCGGTTTCTCAAGAAACTGAACCTATTAATGCTAAGTTCTCCGCGCAGGAGACATGTAATTTATCCCACGAAATATCCAAATTACAGGAAATTGGCGCCGTCCTCCGTTGCACTGACATTCCAGATCAGTTTGTGTCTAAAATCTTCTTAAGGCCTAAAAGCGATGGCAGTTTTCGGTTTATTCTTAATTTAAAAAGATTAAATAGGTTTATCGACGCGCAACACTTCAAAATGGAGGACAGTCGCACGGCCACAAAGCTAATGTCACAATCATGTTTTATGGCCTCGATCGACCTCAAAGAGGCGTACTTTTTAATATCAATACATAAAGCTTATCGTAAACTGCTTAGATTTAAATTTCAAGGCCTAACGTATGAGTTCCAATGTCTGCCATTCGGTTTGTGTTCGGCTCCATACACATTTACCAAACTCTTAAAACCGGTAGTGTCTCTTCTCAGAAGCAAAGGACTATTTTTGGTCAATTACCTCGACGACATACTTTGTCTAGGATATACGTACGAGGACTGCTATAAATGTGTCCTTGAATGCAATAATTTATTGAGAAAACTGGGGTTCGTCCTGAACTATGCAAAGTGCCAACTAGTACCTAGTCAAAATCGTACTTTTTTAGGTTTCGAATTAGACTCAACTAGCATGACCCTAGGATTACCTTCAAAGAAACGTTCGAACGTTCTAGACATGGTAAAAATAATTTCTAAAAAGAAAATACTACCTATAAGAGAGATCGCAAAATTTCTAGGCGTGTTGACGTCGGTTTGCCCGGCTGTCCCTTACGGTTGGGTTTACACAAAAAAATTTGAAACGTCAAAATATGTTGCCTTACGCAAATCGGGAGACGATTATGACGCTAATATGTTTTTAAGCGAATCACTGAAAGATGATTTTTCTTGGTGGGAAAATCACATCATGACTGCAAAAAATCCGATTAAACGCGGTTCGTACGCGTTAGAGATTTATAGCGATTCATCCTTATCCGGCTGGGGAATTATGTGCAACGGAGAACGTACCAACGGTTTTTGGAACGTACCTGATACTAAACGCCACATCAACTATTTGGAACTGAAAGCAGCCTATATCGGATTAAAGTGTTTCGCTAAAGACCTCAAAAACGTCGAAATACTAATGAGGATCGATAATACAGTCGCAATATCTTATATTAATAGAATGGGTGGCGTTCAGTATAGCTACCTAAATGACATCACGCGCAATTTATGGCAGTGGTGTGAGGAACGTCAGCTCTTTGTGTTCGCATCTTATATTAAATCTAAGGACAACATTGAAGCCGACGAAGAATCACGACGCACCAACGTTGACACGGAATGGAATCTCGCATCACAAGCATTCGGAAATATCGTTAATACATTCGGACAACCAGAGATCGATCTCTTCGCGACTTGTATAAATAATAAGTGTGATAAATACATATCCTGGAAACGAGATCCATCCGCTTTTAACATTGATGCTTTTACAGTTGACTGGGGTCCATATTACTTTTACGCTTTTCCGCCGTTTTCTCTGATCTTAAAATGCTTGCGTAAAATTATCAACGACCAAGCAGAAGGGATCATGTTAGTTCCTCACTGGACCAGTCAACCTTGGTACCCTCTCTTCATGTCTCTGACACGTAGACAACCGCTATATCTTCGACCTAATCGACAATTGTTATCGTCTCCTTCCAGGGACCCTCATCCTCTCTGGAAAACCCTTACCCTGGTGTCATGTCAGTTATCCGGACGGCGTTTTCACGCCAATCAATTAAACCAGATACAATAGAAATCATGATATCTTCACTGTCGCGCAACTCCTTAAAGCAGTACGATGTGGCGCTTAGAAAACTATGGTTTTTTTGCTGTGATAAAAACATATTATTTTACGATTGTAATATTAATATTATACTGGAATTCTTGACAAATCAATATAGCAAAGGCGCCAGCTATTCCAGTCTCAATACATCTCGTTCAGCTTTTTCTCTAATATTTGGCAAAGCAATCGGTGAAAATAATTACGTAGCAAGGTTCCTTAAAGGAGTTTTCAGGACAAGACCAAGCTTTCCCAAGTATCAAACGACTTGGGACCCAAACTTGGTCCTAGATTTTGTTGCCAAATGGTACCCTAATGAAGGTTTATCATTACGTCAGATTACCAAAAAGACGATGACTCTGATCGCATTGTCTACGGGACAACGAGTCCAGACGTTATCTCTCATCAGGTTGCCAAATATTAGGGTAAAGAAGGATAACATAGAAATTATAATTAATGATATTATTAAAACTTCGGCACCTTGTCGACCAATGCCGCGGCTCATTATCCCTTTTTTTCCTCAAAGGGAGCAAATATGCCCAGCGAAAGCACTTTCTTCATACTTGGCCATTACAGAACCATTTAGATCTGCTCCAGATACCAATTTTCTGTTCCTAACTAGTAAGAAACCAATCCACAATGCTAGCGCTTCAACCATGAGTCGGTGGATTAAAGAGGTTATGCACGACAGTGGGGTGGATACGAAAATTTTTTCCGCACATAGTATGCGACATGCATCCACGTCCGCTGCCAATCGCAAAGGAGTTTCGATTGAGCTTATTAAGAGAACCGCTGGTTGGACGGGTAATTCCCTGGTATTCGCAAAATTTTACAATCGTCCTATTAGTCCGAATGGTGATGAGAGTGCATTCGCAGAAGCCGTCCTAGAAAATTAAGGTCTTATTTATAAATGTTCCATTTGCTACATATCTATGTAAATGTTTGATTATAAGTATAATGCCCTCTATACTCATATATGTGTGCATTTTTTCCTGACCAATATACCTACTAATTTCGCAAAGAGCGCTAAACATCTACCTGGTGAATATAAATCTCGAGGATGTAACGGTGAAGTATAATTAATGGTTAAACAAACTTACCTTGTGACGTTTGACCATAATTATATGAAGCGTTACATCCGAAGAGATTTACAGCCCTCCCAATCCCAATAATATTTTATCTCTGAAAAATCACCCCAATTCTATTTGCGAAATGGCTCTGAATTAAATGACAGTTGGGTGCGAGTGTTGCACGGGTATGCCGGGGGTGGCGCTACTGGTAGGATGTTTCTGTTTTTTTTTAGCTCTGAAATTGTGCTCGGTGCCCAGTACATTGAGAAATGTACTACCTGGTGAATATAAATCTCTTCGGATGTAACGCTTCATATAATTATGGTCAAACGTCACAAGGTAAGTTTGTTTAACCATTAATTATACTTCACATTTAACACGCATGCTACTTTCTTCCAATTTATTTATATTTCATGTTTACAATCGTTGTGAAAAATTCACCAGACACTGACCATATTTTCTTGAAATTTGTCTAGTGTCATTTTGAAGGAATCTCAATTTAAAATATATCATAAAAAGAAGAATGTGTGTCTAAACGAATGAGGTTAAATTTGGAAAAAAAAGATTTCATTGCCAAACCTGCAGAACATAATGCTGCACGTGGCACCGTTTGGCACCGGCACTCACTCGCTCATTTGGTGCTCTGGTTCCTCCAGAACATTTTATTCATTTGGTTCACTGGATCATTTGGCACATTTTGTATTGAACTGAACAGTAGGTCATTTTATTGTTTACACATTGTTTACCCGGAACGAAAATACAATTATAATATAAACTTCGTATATTTTGTTTCTTTTAAACCATGGTAATATTTATTTTCAGGTAACTGGAGAAGACTATATTTGTCACTCATGTGGGGGATTGATAAATCATAGCCTATATGAAGGTCCTCAACAAGACACCCAACAACAATTCGGTCATCGTAATATCTGTGCTGGATGTGGCAGATCTATTTAAGAAGCAGGAGTAGACAGGTTCTTCGACCTGCCATGACTGAAAGGGAAACCCAAATAGGAAACGTTATATCTGAATTGTTAAGACCCCGACAGGTTGGTTGTGAAATATATATATGTATATTCTACCAACCTATCCATACTATTATTTTATGTTTGTAATTTTGTCAATTTTTATTGGTATTGTTTCAGTTAACCTTTAACGGCGAAATATGCGTGCCATGCTATTTACAGGCTCAGAGTGGTGGACAGTTCCAACAGAAGCTCTGCTCTTTTTGTACCTACCACAATCAGTAGGCCTATATCTTCTCAACAAATAGAGCAAGTGAGTGAAGTTACAGAAGTAGAGGTAGGTCCGTCAACTTCTGGAAATCCATTGGATGAATGATCTGACCTACAATTATTGCACACAAGAATAATAGCTGACACAGTAGAGTGTGAAAAGGATAGTCCGTCAACCTCAACACGTCCTATACAGGAAATATCTTTGCCTGAACAAATTACATTGCCCACGTTGAGAAGGAAGAGTAGCTGACACAGCTCGACGTTGCATATTTTTGGAGTGCAATGATACTGAAAAACGACGAGTGCCAGAAGGGCTCAGAAAACGTATAATTAAGGATTTTAATTTCAATATTCCTACAAATGCCAGAATTTGTCATTTTCACTTAGGTGGCAATTTATTTCATGAATTGTATGCTGCTGAAAATGCAATTTCAACATTTAGTGCCGCACATATAGAAGAACCCGTGTGTTTAAGAACAACTGTGAAGAACTGTGTTTTTGAACTGGATTTTTATGATACAAAACTTGGTTAGGTTCTTATTGCCACGAACAGTGGGCTGTTGCCCACATGTTATGAGCATTTTGTGGTACTTGGGTTATACCAGACACCAAAGCTATGTCGCTGCACCAGCTAGCTTCTTAGACAACCTCCTGATTAGATAAGTAGATTTGATTAGGTATTTATTATAAAATATTGTCTTGGAATGCAAAAGAAGATTTAAGAAGGTACAATTTTTGTACATCATAACTATTTTAAAAGTAATTACGTAATAAATTAAAGATTGAAAAAATAAGTATGGTGTTTTATTTAAAAAACCTCTAGTTTAATGTAGCAAGATACACATCAAATATGCTTTTATAGAATGATCCAGGAAATCTAAAGCTGACTTTTTTTTCTGTATTACGCATGAATATGCATAATTATGTATCTGGCTAAGAACTGATATAGGATTGGAATAAAAATCTTTATCAATAATACCTATATTGATAGAGATTTTTATTCCGATCCAGCACCATTTTGATAGGCCATGAGAGGACGGGCTAGAAGGACATACGGACAATAACCTTGGATATTGATGATATCCTTAAATAGGTCAATAGTCGTGTTATCATTTATGACGTGAAAGTGACGAGGTAAAATGAGTAGATACCTATGTTAGAACCGTAGCAAATTGCGTTCCGTAATATTTAACTCTCATTCACACCTTTTTCCCGTGAAGCATCAACGGGAGAAAAGGCGTGAGATAATGTACCTACTACTTGTGTATAAATAAATAAGCCATTCTACTACTAAATAATAACCAATAAGTGCGAGCCTTAATGTAGTTTCGATTATTTTAGTTTATAATCTTCCTCCTTTCATATCTTTTTTCTCCAATCTTCTTCAACCTACTTTCCATTTGCTTTTTTGTTAGTCTTAAGTCATTCTTTGACTATACATCAGTTTCAACTAGGCACGCTACCTCTATCAATGGGTCCCCGATTACATGCAATCTCGCCATTTTTCTTTGTAATGATGAAAATGTTTCGTTTTGTCAAAATCATCTCAATTTTGGCGTGTGTGTGGATTGGTTCCTATTTGCATAAGTCGGTCCATTGTCGTATCAGCAGACCTCTCAGGTTATCAATATGACTGATAAAATGCTGTGAATAAATTCACGTTCGCAAAAGAGTTTTTGCATTTCACAAGAAGTAATCGTGTCATTTATATCTGCAGAAAAAGTAAAGTGAACGAGATGAATACAACTCGTGTGCTGGCGTTGTTACCGCTGTTCGTAGTGTTGGCGCACTCCTTCTCCTGGGGTAAGTACTGGGGCTCTATAATATTACTGACTGACATTTTTTCCTGTTTTCTTTTCTAAATTAATAGCACTTAACGGTTTCCATCTTACGACCACAATAAAACTTCAGGATAAAGGAATATTATGAAATCTATAACGCGTTTATTCGGCCAGATCGCTTGTATAGAATTGTAGTACCGGGGGATACCACGCACGGTGCTACTCTTCATACAATACTTGGTGCTTCAAGAAGGGCAACATCGGCCATAGAGTGATGCGCTTTGTGAGGCGGGCGTTTTTGGGGACTGATATTAGCCCTCGGGATTATTTACCCGCGTCACAGAGCGTATCGACTTCCTGAAGCAGAAAGTCTATGCATGGGCAAACCGTGTACGTCGATACAAGTGGCGAGTGGAGCGATACACTCAGAATCGCACATTCCAAAGCAATGAGAGGTGGGTTTATAGGGCTTGGGAGCGACCGGACTAAGGTGCGACTGATACGCGCCTACCGGATGATGACGCCATGTGTTCATTCTGGCGCAGCATCTGGTCGGTGCCTGTCAGTCATACCGAGGGCGATTAGACTCGGGAGGTCGAGCACGTTTGCAATCCGATACCAGAAATGGGGCCAATTAACATCAGCCCTCAAGATGTAGCTCGTGGAATCCATCCGTTGCCTAACTGGAAATCTCCAAAACCAGACGGGCTGCAAAATTTTTGGATTAAATGGTTTAAAAAATCGCACGCTCGCTTGGCATCTCAATTCCAGTCTGCCTTAGAGTCAGGGTCGCTGACCCAGTTCCTAACTACAGAAATAACCCAGAGGCTCCATAAAGCAGGTCCGCAGTACCGCAGAGCCTAAAGATTATAGACCGATCACTTGTTTACCGATGGTATATAAAGTTCTAACATCCATTTTGAGAGCAAAGATTTACCTTCATATTGATAGTAGCTTCTCAGAATAGATGTAGGAAAGGATGCCGTGGTACTAAGGAGCTGCTCCTCATGACATAGTCATTAGCCAAGGTTCGTCATTCCCGAAGGGATCTGTCGACATGCTGGATAAATTATAAGAAGGCCTATGACTCAGTGCCACATACATGGCTCATGAGGGTAGTGGAGCTGTACAAAGTTGATGCAGTTCTACGCACCTTCCTGATGTCGTGTATGGGGCAGTGGAGGACAGTCCTTCACTATCCAGGATGTCGACAGACCCAGGCGAACCAATAAGGATCGGGCGTGGCATATTTCAGGGTGACAGTCTGAGTCCACTGTGGTTTTGTCTGGCTCTCAACCATTTCAGTACATTGCTGGAAGGTTCGGGCCAAGGCTACTGGTTGAGAAGAGGTGGTCAGGTCATATCGCATGACTTGAAACTCTTTGCTCCTAACAACTTGCAACTGATGAAGCTACTCTTTCTATTATATCAATTTGACGAACAACGATTTTGACATTAATACTAATAATTATGACATTGATCTTTTTAATTCTAGTGTGTTTTTAATGTTCACTAAACTTCAACTGCTCATCAGATCGTTCATTCCGTGCTTTTCATCGCTGTATCATCAGACCCCATAGGTTTTCAATGGGGTTGAGGTCAGGAGATCGTGCTGGTCATGTAATAACTTTTATCTCCGGGTGAACCATGAATTGGAAAAATGTCCTGGACAAAAGTTATCTGCTTAAGCTCATCAGCAGAGTAAACGTTGCAAAAAGTAGGTAACATGACATAACTTAATACTTCAATGTAAGTCGAGCTGTTGGCGCGAGGTGGAACATATTTTGTCGGTATAAAACCACTCGTTTGATATTCGCTGACCATGTGTCGTCGTTGCGCTGCTTGTATGAGCTGGGGTCTTCCACTTCGCTTTCAAATGGCAAGGCTAACCTCTTCCTCATTTCTTTTGACCCACCGACTCACAGTATTTCTCTTAAACAACAAAGGAGTACTGTTAGGCTACTAAGCAAAATCGTAATATAATTTACAAAACAGAACAGTTACAGTCACACTCTTAATGATATTTCCATCATTCAATAATCTAGGTAAATAAATTTACTTTGAAGTTAAGGATATTCTTTCTTCTATTTAGTTTAATATCTACTGAAAGTATAAAACGTTTAAAAAAACACCACCATTTCAAAATCATCATCAGAAGTTATACTATAATTAGATAAATGTTTGATATATAATTAAATTATAATAATCACACTCAGTCCGGTTTTATCAGATATTTGTGATTTGCTAAGTCCGCTTTTTCGCTGCGCTATAATATTCGCTTTCATTTCAATATTCAAGTTTACTTGCATTTCGAAATGAACTACTACACCGACATTAGATTAAACACACGCCACACACCCACAATAACAACCAACCAACAACGTTCTGTTTTGTCGCGGTGAATGAGTCCTAAGTTACATGCATCTACCTTAATCATTTATCAATTTAGTTTGCTGTGGGTATAATCATTAAACTTTACGAGTTTAGTGAAGGAGAGAGAGGAGTAACATACCAATGAAGTATTCAATAGCTTGATGATTCGAGCAATTTTCAAAACATTAAAAAACCATCATGCGTGAGATTTTTACCCGCAGCCTAAGGCGCATGATCGTGCTTACTCAACTACTGTAACCTAGCTGTTACAGGCTATCATAGCATATACCCATTCCCATTGGCTGAATTTATGAAATACAATCATTTGCCACATGACACATGAAGACATGCAAGTGTGTGTTGAAGTTACTTATTAAAAGAAGGTCATAAGTTAAACCGAAGTATCAATCTATTGCTTTGTGAGATTGCTACTCCACTTTTGGCCGCCACTGTACACACTCAGTGAAATTTTCAACGACCTGTATCTCAAGAACCACAATAGGTAATAAAATTACGGTTCTTGGGATACAGCTCGTTGCTGGACAGACGGACGGATAGTGGAAGCTCAGTAATAAGGCTCCGTTGATAACTCTTTGGATACGGAACCCTAAAAATGCATAATTTCGAAATTTAGGTGCCCATCATTTTAAACCATTGGTAAACTACGTATTAAAATATTCGCCCTTATCACGATATAACCACCCGTTGTAACACTACGTCAGTAGCGTGCGGTAGGTGCAAGCCAGCAGGACTCCCTAGTCCCTAGTCCCCCACACGGTGCCATTTTAGTGTTTCTAGGCTCTTACATCATTTACGTTATAAAATACTAAGAGGTTCAAAAACTTTTTGATCTTGCTCAGCTGTTTTAGTTATTTTCATTATGTTATATTTCGACGTTATAATGATATAAGGAATGAAACCATAACAATTTAATATCACTATAGCACAGAATTCAGTACAGAAACAGCACGGTGCAGTGGGTCGGCGCGATAGCGATGACTCGTAACCCTTTTAAATAGATAATATTTTTTATTTGTTTATTGTATTCCATTGTTTGAAGTTATTTATAGAGATAGAAAGAATTTAAGTACTTAGTTCTCGAGACTGTCGGGAATGCTATCAATTTCGAAACCATTCGTATGAGCAGCGTGTTATATGAAAGATAAAGATAAAGATGATTTTATTTGTCAAAACAAAAGACGAAAGACGAACAATAGGTAGCTCTGCAGCTCTGTTTAGCAACCGGATTATAAAAATGTTATTTTCATGTTTCAGACATCGTCGTGAGCGGAAAGAAACGATTAGAATTCTATTACAACGGAACAGTAACGCACACGGAAGACATTCCGTCGGCTCAACATATCAACTCTGTCACGTACGATCCAGTTCACTTCAGGGTGCTGTTTATCGACTGTCAAGTCGAAAGTTGGTTAATAGTTCGTCGAAAGTTGTCCATATGCAGCTTTGACCTAACAACAAGAAAAATGGAAACTTTAGTAATGAGACAAACGATTGTTTATGATAACACGAATCTCGCCTACGACCCGCTCACACAATTACTTTTTTGGACTGAAGACACGAGAGTATACTCGATTTCATTAAAACCTGCATCGTCGAACAAAGCAGTCGACGGAAATCTTTTTGTTACGTCAGATTACGGCTACCAGCGTATAGCTTTAGACAGCTGTAGAGGGTATGTTACTAACATAACAATTACCTACCTATAGATTTCAAACTCAGTCGAATTCATATTAAACTTTGTTAATATTTATAGTTATTTTCAAATTACAGCTATATTTACTGGGCCACAGTTGATAAGATAGAGAGGGCTGCGTTTGATGGATCCAAGAGAGAAGTTATAACTGACGATCATGTTATCTGGCGACGGAGTTTGGCTATTGACCAGCAAACGGAGAAAATTTACTGGATTGACGAAACTACAAATAATCAGTTTTATATTGAAAGTGCCGACTTGAATGAAAAAAACAGAAGAACATTTTATTTTATAGGAACTGAAAGTTCGGCAGATGCTTTAACCGTTTCAAAAGATTTCATTTATTGGAGGAGCTACGATCAAAGAGCTATTTTGCAATTACCAAAAACTCAACGACACGGTGTGGCACCAACTGTTTATTCAGTTACTAGCACACACTGTTGGCAGTGTCAACTTATAGCAGCCAACTATGCAATTGAGGAACAAACCTTGGGAAGCAATTCCTGTGAAGCTCTGAAGAGTCTAACACTGGATGTGGAGGAACGCCACGGTTCAATATGTCACAACTACTGCTTCCAAGGAAATTGTAGTATCAGTGCTGAGGGACATCCTAAATGCAGGTAAGTAGATCTTCGATACGGCGGGCGAGTAATACCTGCACACATTTTTTTCGTCCAAATAATTTAAAAACCCGCAAACTAGTAAGTACTATGTTCTGATTCTTGTAAAGTTTAATAGCATCAACTATAATACATGTGAAACTTTATTTATTTCATTAAAAACAATCAACCAGTGATTTTGTTATACCTACATTAAATTAAATAAACTGTGAAAACCAACTTAATGAGCCGAACGCGTAAGTGACGCGCCATCCGCGGCGCTTACGACGTTCTTTTCGCCAACTTACGCATCGCAAGTTTGTTGGCAGGCGTAGGCTTTTATTAGCGTCACTAGGAGGAAGACGAATGGGTTTTAGTCAGTAATAGACACTCCCTCCTGCTTCACCCAGAGCGGGAGGAGTCATTTGATGATTTCCCATCCTAAAAGGCTTTTATTAGCGTGAGTTATCAGCTTATTAGTGTGCGCAGGATTTTTGATAATATTTAACTTTGTATGACTCTAAAACAATGTCGTACCATTATAAATTGTAACTGTTGCTCAGGGGGGCTAAAATGGCCATATTAGGAGAATCATAATATTAATCATGCAACAATCTGTCAAATTTCATTTTCATCTTTATTGCTTACGAATTAAAGTTCAAGGTTGATTGAAAAATTTGACGGTGACGGTTAGCGTGATTTTCTTTCTGATTCTGCTAAAGTGGCGTTTTTAGCCCCACTGAAGTCATAGCTGAGGGAAGGTCTGTAGTCAAGTGCTCATCTTGCCAGAAATCCTACTACCATTCCTGCCTCACGCGGCTGGGTTCTGACTTGCAAATAACAGAATTACATAATTTGACGTTAAGTTTGAGGTGATGAAGACTGAGTTTTCCTTAACCTTATAGTTTGGTAGTAGTACCAATTGGACCGAAGAGTTACGTCATACGACATCTTTATTATTAACGCTGTTATTAATAATGCTACTTGTAGTGTATACGGGTTGATAGTGAATGTAGTGTACGTGGGTAGATGGTAACATTATAATGTATTATCTATGGCAGTGACAGTCACTCACTTACAGGCCCTAGCCCGGGACGCACGCATTCAGTGTCTCGCATACCGTATATTTATCGGAGTGTATAAAGTGAGTATATTGGGTCCCGAGTCATTACAAGTGGCGATGAGGATAAAATTGAGTACAATTTAATCCTACAAAAGAATACGTGTAGCTCCGTTTCAAATAGCCTCTTACAAATTGTTGGTATTACGGCAGCATGTAAACATTTGATTTAAGGAAATGAACATGGTAAAGTGGAACTGAATTAAAATCACTTATGAACCGAGTCAGTACGTAAACAATGGTATCTGGTAAACATAATCCAACTATCCTTCATTGTTAATGACCATGCATCGTATCAGATGGAAAGATTATAAGGCCACGCAAAACAAAACCATGGTTGTATATAGATATTACAAAAATATGTATTGTACACGTATACAACCTAACTACGTAACTGTACCTACCTACAAAAAGATCAATTATTATGATCGAGATAATAAGAAAACAAAATAAATTAGAAAATGATATATTATTGTCTTTTCTGTACACAATTCATAGTTTTATCGTAGTCTTTATAATAACATAATGCCGAGTAGCCAAAAATATTTTGCCTACCCACATTTCAAAGTTTTGTGTCATTATTAGTATTATTTACTACTACTGTATACTTTATTGATTCTACACCTCATAACAAGTAGGTAGTACAGGAAAAACATACGTGACGTAATATGTCCGGTTTTAGGTAATAAATTGAAGATTCAATCAATTTGAATAACAATTAAATTGTGTTAAAAACTTGACTTCCAGAGGTTTGCGCATTCAGGCACAAAGACGCTCCTTAACTTTATTATATGACGAAAGATAGCGACCATTAAGTCACAATATTTAAATTAGGTACTTTTCTAATTGTATACTTGCACAATCTATTGAGAGAATCATGGTTTTCATAAAGGTTCAGTAAAAGGCCACGTAAATTAATTAAGAACTTATCTAAGGGACCGTCCTATGTTTAATCAACATAATTACAAAAATGTAATTAGGTCCACGCAAAGAATACTTGTAGAAGAAAAACAGAGCTGAATGAAGTTGTAACACTGTCACTGGTTTTCAGCAAAAACCACACAAAAATAAGAGTCAATATTTTATTGCAGGCTGCCCCAAAATGATTCATGCGTCATCTATACTTCCAAACTTTGACCATTTGATTGCAAATGTGATCCGACAAAGTATCTTCTCCTACCCATGAACTAGGAGGAAGAGCCATTTGAATAATATTTATTAAGTTTGAGTAATCAAGCCGAAATTTGTCAATTGTTTAATAAAGAGGAGCATATTATCGACCAAATTACTGAAAAGAGTCGAATGTAGAGTCGAATGTAGAGTCGAATGTAGAGTCGAATGTAGAGTCGAATGTAGAGTCGAATGTAGAGTCGAATATAGAGTCGAATGTAGAGTCGAATGTAGAGTCGAATGTAGAGTCGAATGTAGAGTCGAATGTAGATTCGAATGGAGAGTCGAATGTAGAGTCGAATGTAGAGTCGAATGTAGAGTCGAATGTAGAGTCGAATGTAGAGTCGAATGTAGAGTCGAATGTAGAGTCGAATGTAGAGTCGAATGTAGAGTCGAATGTAGAGTCGAATGTAGAGTCGAATGTAGAGTCGAATGTAGAGTCGAATGTAGAGTCGAATGTGGAGTCGAATGTAGAGTCGAAAGTAGAGCCGAAAGTCGCGTCACGAACAATTTTACACATAGTTCTCAGATGTTGCATTTGATAGTATTTACTTGATATTGTGGTTACTACGCTAAGCTTTGATTGGACTTGTAGGTACTATCATAGTGTTTTGGTAAATGAAGCCAGCAGGACACTAGCAGTTCGTAAACTGTTATCACTGCTGAGCAGCTGCAACTTATGAGCAGTTCTAAGTGTGACAGTTCAAAGGTCGGCAAGCTAAACTGCTTTGCTGCTGCAGTGGCCAGTATCATGTAAATATCTGTGGGGTTAAAAGCGTTCAAAGCTGACCGGAACACTCATTGATTAGCTTCCATTATCGTGACTGTGAATTTCTAAGCTTTAAAAAAAAACCAAAGTCGTTTATTCAAATTAGGCTGAGAGCCAGCACTTTTTGAACGTCAAGTTTTACAAAAGACATTCCCCCAAAACGCTCGCCCGTCACCACTTCCTAGTGTTTTAGCTGTGGAGAAGAAGTGGCCAACAAACTCCCCAGCAACACATCTGTCTGTTACGTTTTAAGAACTTGAATCTATATAAAAGTATCATCATCATCATATCAGCCGAAAGCGTCGCCACAACGACCGGTCCTGTGCGTCTCGCATCCATCGGTTACCCGCGACCTTCACCAGGTCATCGGTCCACCTTGTGGGAGACCTTCCAACAAAAAAAAAATCTTATAAAAGTATGCTAAGTAATTAATACATGACACAAAATTTATAACTTGTTAGCTAGCACACTATGATACTGATAATGATAGAAATGTATATACAAAAAAAAACAACGAATTGACCTACATAGTCAGATATATAAAAAAATAATAATAATAAATAAAAAAACAAAAAAAAACAATATTATATGAATACATATAACCTTATATAACATAAAGTTCTTCATATCAATGCAGTGGTTGGATTGATAGTGCAGTGTAATTTTGACATATTTAGTTTAAAGCAAGTACTTAAGTTTCCCACTGGTGGTAATAGTTCCAACATTTTATTCAGTGCGAGAATGAGATATTGCATAGCAAAGCTGCCACGAGGTCATGTTTCGACTTAAACGTTTTAGTGAAAACGGCAACAGTTTTCGTTAGATAACAACAGTTAGTTAATTCGATAGTAAACGATCATTAACAACAAACTGATTTTAATGCCATTGACTAAAGTTTTGAGGGCACAAAGAATTCTGAGCTATTACGGTTTCTAAATACATTTCCATTTTTCAGTACCCGGTTGCTTACTAGGTACGTGAGTTAGTACGAGTGAGATTAAAATGAGATTGATTGATTCAAACTTTACTTGCAGTGCGGCGCTGACCATGATGTTGGTAGATTAACGTGAAATAATTCGTAAATGTAGCTCTTTCATATGAACGTTAGACGCAAACGAGTGTACCTGGGTATAGTAGCAGTATCTCAGAGTGATATAAATGAGGCAGTCTGTATCAGTGTTGTGCGGTAGCTCTTAGGGTACAAATTAGAGTTTACTCGATATTCTTTCCATGTGGAAGTGCCAGTGAAGCAATGGTGTTTTGCTGAGCTATGAGATAGCGGTTGACTGTGAATCTGACACCTGGTCTCTGTTTTTAATTGTTCTAATTAATGTGAATTTGACGAGTGTTAGTAGTGCTTGGACTTGGAAATTACGAGTACTAGCGAATAGCGAATCAAACCTAAAGCAGTTGTTTCAATTAAACCATTTAAAGGACTGCCAAAGGGTAACTGACTGAGTGAAACTAATTAAACTGTACTTTTCCCAATCCCAACATGGATTTGTTCGAGGAAAATCAACCCTTACAAACTTACTTGAATACAAAAACTATCTGTGTACTGCTTTCGCGAGAGGCGGTCAGGTTGACTCAGTCTATACTGACTTCCGTAAGGCATTTGATAAGGTTAACCACGAAGTACTGCTATTGAAGCTCAAATCGTACGGAATACATGGTTCTCTGTTTTGCTGGATACAGTCTTGTTTAAAAAAAAAAAACCAACTCGTTTCTGTCAGAGTATACTTGTCATTGCCAGTTAACGTTACATCGGGCATTCCACAAGGATCGCATTTAGGGCCCTTACTTTTCATCATTTTTATTAACAATCTCGTGTCAAAATTAGAATGTCCCTGCCTGATTTATGCGGACGATCTGAAGTTATTCACATCTGTAAATAGGATCTGAAGTTATTCACATCCATTTCCGACTGTGAGATCCTTCAGAACGATCTGAATATAATATAAGATCAAACGAACTTCGGCAAGTAAAGTTCGATCGATATTATATTAATCGCTTCATTCGAAGATATAACATTCACAACGTAGTTCCTGTACCGTACAAGGCAACTTCGCACTTTTAAAAAAAATACCCCGTTTTTTTATTTTTTTTAGCAGTCCTGTCAAACCTCATTATTTTTAGAGTTAGTGAATCTAGCAAAAACTTCTTTATGGGCAAGTAGAGTGGGTGAGTGTTTATATCTTCGAATGGAGCGATTAATATAATATCGATCGAACTTTACTTGCCGAAGTTCGTTTGATCTTATATTATATTGCATCGCTTCAATCTTCAGATATAACATTCACAACTTAGATGTTAAGAGACGAAGTTTTAGCTGTTTTTCAAAATCAATAATAATAATTCATTTAATCAATTCTTGTTTTTTAAATTGAGGTCATCACATAAAGTAACAATAATCTGATCTGATTAATACATTGACAATATTTTCTACAAATGAAAATATTGTCATCTTAATATTATTGCATAATCTAGGATCAACTGCTTAACTAATTATTCATACAATCTTAATGTCATGATCAGTATGATTAATTGGTCTTATTTAATTTTTGTTTCACGGAAAACAAACAGAACTTGCAAAGGAATTCGATACATCCCTCCGTTCTCCCAAGACGGAGGTATCTATGAGAATTTCCCCAAAAAACAGGTTGGCTGTGTACGAAATCAGACTGGGAATGTTTTTGATAATTCAAAAACATTCCCAGTCTGATTTCGTACACAGCCGCCGCCGCCCGATGTCATAATCCGCAATTCAGAGAACGATGCTGCAAGAGTGGAAATAACTCAGTATACTAAACAGAATCGTTTAGATACATTGAAGATCGCACTTTCAGCTGACCTTCTATTGACATAACCTTGAGCAGGTGAAGGGTATGACGATCGATGTAAGGCCGAAGAAAAACAGTGAATATCTACGCAGTGTAGCAACAAATACATAGTATTCATCGACAAATTACTGGTATGTGTATGCAGCTTGGCGTAACATTTGCCAGGTTAATTCCTGAAGAAAATAATATTGATAAACGTTTTGATAGATGTCATGATTAGATTAAAATAATATGTCAAGATTAGTGCGTACGTGAACTATGCAACAGTGGCAGTCAAAGTGTTCAGCTAAAGCACTCAGGACACAGTTGCGGCTGCCCCGCACCCTGCGCACCTGGGATGTGCTCCGTTTGCGCATGATTGTGAGGAAACTACCACACGCGCCTCGGCAAAAATCCCCGACGCGCTACAGAAGCGAGGCAGCCCCATGAACATCCTGAACGCGTTGTTGTATTGGACACGTAGAGCGCTGTACTGTTTCTGCGTATAATCCACCCACAGACTGCTAGTAAAAAGGACGTACAAAATGCCCTAAATAATATAATAAAATTTTGAAGGCCCTCGAACACTGAGCAAATCTGCGGGCTATCATATTCGCACGAACAGACAGCGCCCTACGTTCCCTTTCAATGTCTGCATCGTCTTTCAGGTCAGCGGTTAATAAATGCCCAAGATACTTAAATGTGTCAACTCTCTTGAGTGGGCATCCGTTGAGCTTAATTGCCGGTAAGTAATCTGGATACCTCTCCCCTGGCCCGAAAGACCATGCACTCGCTCTTGTTCGTGTTATACAACAAACCATGTTCTTCAGCATACTTTTCACAAACGCCAATCAGCCTTGACCCACCACAGACAGAGGCGCTCAACAGCACCATGTCGTCAGCGTAACTGATATTGTTTAGGCACACACCTCCAATATGGCAACCGACATGCATGCTGCTGAGCCTCTCTATCAGCGCATTAACATACAGGTCCTTATAAAGCGTCCGTTATGTCTATGTATTCTAGCGCGCGTACCTCATTCACTGTTTACAACTAGTCAGACATGTTTGTCGGCTGCTTTGCTTATCGAGTTAACCCGAGTCAAATGTTCGTTATTTCAGATGTAATGCCGGCTACTCTGGGGACAGATGCGAAGTGAACCCGTGCCGTGGATACTGCTTAAACAACGGTGTCTGTTCCGTACATGAAGGGGATGAGCCGGTCTGTCGATGCTCAGCAGACTATGGAGGTGACCGATGCGAATTTCCCACCGTTCTAATCAAGTGTATTAAAACTGTTTCAATGTTGAGGGATATGCTAAGTGCAGGTAAATATTTTGAATATATGTGTAAAGGCTTAACACATAGTGATTAGTTTTGCCGTTACATCTGTCTGATCTGATAACAATCCGGCTTTTATGGGCTTACTGTGGCCTGTGTGTTGAATGGCCTGAAAAAACACTACTAGAATTAAATCATTGAATCAAAGTCATCGCTTCGTGTCAGGTACAACGGTACATATACGGATAGATCCATGGTGCAGATTCATTGATTCAGATTAATAGTGTCTTGTGAAGTGCAGTGCGATGCGTGCTCGAACACGGACGCGTTTCCACTGTGCACGGCACGAATTTTATTCGCGTGTTGAGCGGCCATAGCCGTTGCCCGTCAACACTATGAGTTCCTAAAAACTCATAGTCAATGAATTGCTGGCATTCCTAGTCCATGTTATCGACTACATGGACGAGGTGAGCATCCTGCAGATATGCCAATTTCAAGGAGGACGAGATCAGCAGTGGAAAACTGTTACTGTTCCAGTCACTTGGAAAGCTGGACCAGATACCGTCTCGTCGCAGGGATGGAACCGAGAAGAGTATTCAAGATATCGTTGATATGTTGAAGAGCAATGACCCGGACGACGTGCCAGATTTCGTGGCGAAGGAGCTAAGTAAACTGCCCCCCGTCACGTTCGATCACGTTGACGTTACACGGCTGGTAAAGGACATCACTACCTTGAAAGCGGAGATGACCAAGATGCAGTCCAGAATGGAGATTTCAAAAAAAAAACAATACTGAGCTACGTGCAGAAATAACATTATTACGCAACGTTGGTTTGGTAACTGGGTAACCTGAGGCCTCAAACGTGAACACACGTCGAGGGGCGCAAAATGCATCAATCGGCTGTTTGGAATCGGCGAACACAAGCGCGTCACCAGCTGCTGATAATGCTGACCACGCGCCGCTCGCCACCGCCGTCGCCCGCAACTCAACACCGGCTGCGGAAACTTCACACGTAGGTACGTCGACCCCTAAACGTGCCTACGCTGCTATTGACACCACCGGCAAATCGGGTGCGTCGCAGCCTAAGCGACTGACCAAAATAGGGGAAAATAAGGGTACTCAACCTGCCCTGACTGCGACCCGTAGCTCCTTGTCAGGAACGGGCCAAGTTGATGAAGATGGTTTCACTAAAGTAGAAAAGAAGAGGAAAAAGAATCCCTATTCTCGTAATCAGTGCGGTACCGCACCGAGTGGACCCACCTTGCTGCTTCGCCCTGATGTGCCTTCGACGTAGCAGTATATTTCGCGTCTGCATCACTCCACAAGTGTTGAGGAAGTCGTGCAGTACTTATAAGAGAAGGCCAAGTGGACTCTGAGGGTCGAAACGTTGGAATCGCGCCACAACATCAACTTTACGTCGTTCGTGGTTTGAGTTCCAACCCACCATCTACAGATCTTCTTAAAAGAGGACTTTTGGCTGAAAGGTGTCGTATTTCATCGTTTCCGAGGACGTTTACACGACATCACGCAGCGAAATACGACGCCGACAACGTTTTGTGTTTAGTTGTAGTTTTATTAAGGTTTTTGCTATAATATGTATTAGTTTATTATTATTTAAGATAATTTTGTGTATTGTATCTATGGGCCTCAGTTCCCTTCAAATAAAATGATTATTATTATTATTATATCATATCTATGCCTAAATAATGTTCTTATTACATTAAAAGTACATCTAACGTTATCTTTTCAGATGTAACACCGGTCACTCTGAGTAAAGGAGTGAACCCCACGTGTGCTGCAACTGTTGTCTGATCAGCGGAACTTGTTGCCACGAGCGCGAGATGTGAAGCCGTGGAAGAGTTCACTTTCACGACTACTGTCACCTCCACGTACTGCTTAGTAGAACAAGATCTCACCTCGGTAGATTTTTAATAAGTTCGCGTCAGTCTACTGTAAAACAATTTAAAACTCATCATCATCATACTGACATCATAATTATACCTATCCTGGTTGATTGGCCGTCAGTTCAGAATTCACGTCCTTTTTTGCCATCATTTCATGTTTCGAAAACATTTCGTGAAACTCTTTTTATTACCTTTTCATATTTACCCTGAGTTTATTGTTCGTACTCTTCACACGGTCTAGTGTCCGTGCGTCTCTCTCGCTCTTTATATTCCGTCTTCTTCGGGTATTAGTCTTCAGTAATTTTCTACTTATGTTTTTATTTTTTAGATTTTAGTTTGACTTTTTAATAAAAATCGTAATAATGTTATACATGCATTTCATTTAATATAATTTTGTTTTTAATTAAACAATGCTGAGAGACTGTTTTAAGTGAGACAGTCTGGGGAAATTCTAATCTAGAAGAACAACAGGAAAATGGTTTTGGAAATCTTTAGCTGTTTCTTTACAACAAAAATTCCAGTATTCTCATATTATGTTTTTTGGTCTTACAACATGACACTGTCGCAGGCAAAACAACACTTTTTGTACGATTGGTAAATACGTGAAGTGTGTTTCAAACTTGCTCACTCATCAGGCAAGACCAGGCAATGAAACTGCAAGGTGTACCAGGAATTCTTGTATGAGCTATTTGGGCCATGCAGTCCGTCAAGAACGTCAAATATCCACGGATTCATTCTTTCGATACTCACATAGTTCTTAGACATGGTCTCTGACGACTTGTGAGGTCCACGTTTGAGGTTTGCGTATATTTTTTGTGACTTGGTCACGTAAGGTTTTAAAATAAAACGCTTGAGGAGACGATTTCAAAAGTGTGACTCTCTGAATTGCTGAAATTAAAAAAGTACTGGAATGAAAAAGTGATCCTTATTCCTAATTTTTGGACTTTTTATTTTATTTTATTATACTTAACGCAACTTTCAACTGAAAATACCCACCGAATTGAGAATATCCTCTTTTTTTGGAAGTTGGTTAAAAAATTAAATTGGTTCGGAACCCTTTGCGTGCAAAGGGTTCCGAACCAATTTAATTCAATTTAATTTTGTTTACGTGTCCGACTCACACTTGGCCAGTTTTTTAGGGTTCCGACCGAAAGTATGAAAATACGTAATCCCTATAGAGGTAGGACCACTCCTGTGTCTGTCTGTCCGTCACAGACAATTTGCTCCGAATCTGATGGAGTGATTCAGTAGGTAGATATTAAGGTATGAACTGCTGGTCGCAAACACAGACGCGTAACGTGAAGTAATAAACTTACTAATTGGGTAACTATTGGGGGAAAAGTAAGAAATAAAAAAAAACAATCCATGTGAGGGTCCTGAATATAATTTTTCATAATTTTAAAATAAATATTTTTGAATTAGATGATAATTGACCACCTCAATCCTTATCGGAAAGTTTACTAAGCTTAATATATTAGATAAATATTTCTTTGCTTATTGATTACAGGAAAACCTATAACTAGTCAATGGTTTGAAAGTAACATGCTAACGAATGGTTCGTTCAGAACCGTCCGGTTTTGCCAGTTTAACTCGAATAGACAGCCATCCAATGACCAACCTAGGCAAATTGACTACGCCGTATGTTAAGGGCGAATTATGCAAAGTTCCTGCGACATAGGCACCGTGTTTAAGAAGAGTAGGGAAAAATAAATACAAAAACAATTCACTATAATTGTATTCTATAATACAATAGGCAAGTTGAGCGTTATAAATATAATTCAGTCTATGTTGAACAATTTTAATCCAGTAAAGCGATTCCCCGATCAGGTCAGGTCCAGTCGAACCGTTGTCGTCACATCGTAATTTATACATCTCTGTAGTCAGAATATGTATCGGAGAAACTGAAAAATTAAAACGCATTGATTGGAGTTTAGCTCGAGATCTATGATATTATTAGGCACTATAATTTTCAAATTACATTTCATTACCATGTTCAGATTCACAAATAAATTTAATTTATGTTTGGCCCCGCTTGGGAGAAGTATGTAAGTTTTCCGTTTATCTAGTACTAGCTGACCCGCGCAACTTCGTCTGCGCCACATTTTTCCTGAATGCTCCGCTTTTATTAGTCGTATCGTGATGTTATATAGCCTGTGGCGTTCTTCGTTAAAACGTATTGTGGGCGTTCCAATTGGGGCTTCTGGAACGTCCCCGGAATCGATTCAATAAAACAGCCTTTAAGCGATTTAAGAGATCATTATATTGAGCAGGTGCTCTCAAGAAAAACTTTTACAGAACTGTCATCAAAACAAATCAATCATTTTATGTCAATATTTGAACCAGAATAGGTTCAAATATTGACATAAATTCCTAAATCTTCTAAAGCTTTTTTAATTATTAAATTGACGGAGGTTCCCGGAGGGTGAGCCATCTAAGGAGGTTGTATCACATAAGTTACGCCCTCACGAATAGAAGATACTAGGAAAGTCTTCCTGTAATCTTTTATTCCAAGCTTTGGAATTGGAAGAGTTAAGCACCTACCTATCCCTAACCAGGAGTCCCTACCTCTGGAAGGAATCTTTGCTGACAGGGGGGCATATGCTTCTGGAGAAGCAGCTTCAGTCATGTGCAGCGATAAGCATTATTTTTAAAATTCTTACGCGCCATTTGCGCTGGATAATAACGCAGCCATGCTGAAGCCCTGCTGCAGCAAAACCTTCCTAAAAGCCGCAACACATTGCCGAACGTTAACAAAATGATGTGAAAATTCACATCTATCCAGAAGGGATTGACTTCACGAAAGTACCCTAACTAGTCTACGCGGCAGCCAGACGGTTAAGAAGCGAAGGTCTATTCTGTCAAAGAATTAACTCCTAACATCGAACTCACTCCAGTAATCAAAATCTGTTAGAAAAAATATGAACTGAAATTATTTGCCTCCATCGAACAGCTCAACCAATGGTGACAACTTGCCACCCCTTGCGAAGGCTATGCCCCGTATGCAAAGTTGGTATCACCGCCCATGGAGTCCTTCAATTGCGTTACAGTGGACGCTGAAACCTTAATATAAATATAAAACTGGAATAACTTCAGCCTAGCTAAATACCGATATTAATCGCGACCTTCTCTTCTCCACCCGGCAGCATCATCGAAGTAGTCTATCATCATCCGTATTCCAACATCACATGAAAAAGAAAAACCGATTAATAAACTATTCAACATACCAAACTAAAATAATGTTTTGTTTACATAAAAGTGACTATAGAATTGACATTTGATTTGATATCCTACTTTTTCCTACCATAGATCAGTTTTTTTTATACTCTAATGTAAAATGGTTTCTACCTATTTACATGAACAATCTATAAAGCTCTATATACATTTTACATAATCGGTCTGTCACCTATGAGTACCAAATAAACTTCCTACTACCATACCTAGCAGTCTGTTGCATGGAAGTACGAAGTACCACTTCCATACACCAAATTCTATTTATCCTGTGTCCTTTTAAGTTAGTTTGGCACATAGACAAATTGTTTTTAACGTTGTCATGCCAACCTATGACTGAACTAATACTAGCCAATACTTCGGGTTTCGTTGCTATTAAAACTTAATAAAACTATATGTTATAAGATCAGCAAAGAACTTGAAAATAGCTAACATATACCTAACTAGAAAGTAAAAAGTGGAAACTCAAATAACTAGACTCCTCAAAATAAAACGTTTCCTGACTTTATAATTGTGTAAAATAATCTCATATTTCTTCCTAAAATATTTCCATATAAAAATTAAAGTCTGCTGAACTATCAAATCATTTATGGAATATCTTGTATGATTTAATGTATCTGATTTCTCTTTCAGTTCTGTAAAAGTTTTTCTTGAGAGCACCTGCTCAATATAATGATCTCTTAAATCGCTTAAAGGCTGTTTTATTGAATCGATTCCGGGGACGTTCCAGAAGCCCTAATTGGAACGCCCACATGTGGTGGAGGCCATGCTGATGAGCAGGTGCTCTCAAGAAAAACTTTTACAGAACTGTCATCAAAACAAATCAATCATTTTATGTCAATATTTGAACCTATTCTAAATTCCTAAATCTTCTAAAGCTTTTTTAATTATTAAATTGACGGAGGTTCCCGGAGGGTGAGCCATCCAAGGAGGTTGTATCACAGTATCTAACACTTAAGTAATTTTTCAATTCCAACCAGTAGTTCCTGAAATTAGGGCGTTCAAGCAAACAAACAAACTCTTAAGCTATATAATCTAATCTTCTTCTAATATATAAAAATCTCGTGTCACGGTGTTTCTTATCCCACCTCTTCATCATCATCGTCATCTTAACCACTGTGCGTTAAAACGAGATAGATTTACACACACTTTAGGCTTAAAAACAAACAAACACAACTACACACACCATCTCACACACACACATTTTGTTTCTTATTTTATTTTTTATCTTATCCTGTAGTATAACATAATTTAAGTACTTTGTTCGCCCACTGCACGTACCAATATATTTTGAAACCGCAATAAGACTCGTGATAAATGGATACTCTTTCCTAAGATACATACAGGTTTCCTGCCCAGTTTAGGAAAGGGAGTCCTATGACTTATTTTATATTCGGGTTTTCTTTATAAAACTTACATATTTAAGACAACTCTGTATGCCATGTACAAACTACTTATTGCATAAATTATTATTAAATTAAAATTACAAATTATCGAACTCCTCCGAAATGGCTTGACCGATGTTGATGAATTTTTTTGTGTATAATTGGTAGGACTGAGAATAGGTCGTATGCTAGTTCTTTATTTATATGGCAAAACAACGTTTGTCAGATCAGCTAGAAATAGTATAAGCCACATTTTTTCTTTTGTGTAAAATAATGTGTGTAAATTGTGGTGAGAAATAAAGTATAAGATATAGCTTATACTTTAGAATTATTTTACATAGGTCAGATTCCATACATAATTCAAGTAAGTATATACATGTGGGAGACTGGAACCTAAGCCAGGCTCGAGGGATGTGTTTTCAGGACACCAGGATCCCACTGCTTTGCAATTTCATTTCATAAATTACTATCTGTTACCCGCGACTTCGTTCGCGTGTTTGTTGGATAATAAAATGATGCGCTAAGATAGTACGCTAAGATACGAACAGTCAACTTCTAGCATTGCTTGACTGTTCTTAGAATTAGGAATGCGGAAGACTGTTATGCAAGGCATTGGCTGTATCTCCGCTTGTATTGAAAACGCCGACCAGCCCTAGTAATTTTTCATAATAAGAAACGTTTTAACGAAAACGCTTTTCTATACATGATGTTGAAGAAAGTTGCTAGGGTTGTTACCACGCGATAGAGCTACATAAAGTTGGAGATGGGAAAACCAACCAGAAGAGAAGTCTACCCCCGCAATGGATACAGTAAAGTTGTGCAGGATAGCCGCATACATAGTCTAGGGTTTAGAGTTAATAGTTAGGCATGTGTTTTAAGTAATACCGTTAGTTAGCAGCATATTTTTAGAAAGTAGACAGATGCAAATGATAGTTCGAAGCTTTAAAAATTGTCATTTGTTAAGTTATTACCGACCCCTATAGTTAAAGATCCCTTGTTTTGTGAAAGTTTTATGTCTGCCCATTAACAGAATGGTGCATTTCTCTAATATTTATTAACGTCCGGCAATAGTTAAAATCCCTTGTTTGCTTTATTTTGTGAAAGTTTCCTATTAACTAATGATGTATTTGTCTGTTTATAACCCTCGCCGAAAATAGTTTCTAATTTTATTAATAAACAACCGTAGCGAGTACCGTCCTACCCCCACTAGCCAGGGTGAAACTGACGCCAGAGACCCTTATAAAAGAGACTCGCGGGCCAAAACAGGTCAGTTCCTCGTCACAGGCAGTTCCTTCAGTGCCTTTATAGAGTCCTTTCTATCTGCTACGAGACAGAGGGCTTGGCTCAGCAGGGCCGTACTCGCTACCATCTACAGTTGAAAAAGTATTTTCATTTAAGTACTCCCAACGTAGTAGCGCCTTCTTCACAGTAACAGTGTCTTGTCGCCTTTCAACCCTTTGTGTCTTGAGCATCGACGACGAGTTGCTAGCCTGTCGGTTTTCTACCGGTTGCATTTTGGGGAATGTGCGACGGAATTGCATAATTTTATTCCGCCAAGCCCGTTCCATCATCGGACCACAAGACGAACAGCGATGCGCCACCGGTACATGGTGGACATCCCACCCACGTGCACAAAACGTTATGGGAACACATTCATAGTGCGTGCAGCTAAGGAGTGGAATTCCCTGCCGGAGTCTGTGTTTCCTGATAGCTATAACCTGGGAGTATTTAAGTCAAGAGTGAATAGGTTCCTTTTAGGCAAGCGTGCTCCATCTTCGACCACATCATCGCTTACCATCAGGTGAGATAGTGGTCAAACGCGAGCCTATAAATAGTAAAAAAGCAACTTGTACGACCCATCGTGCAAAAAAGTAGAGTTGAGACTCCGTTATCCGCACTTAGACTCTCATTCGTTCCGTTGTGCGTAGAAGTCCTGGCTTAGTCGGCCTTGCTCCGCCCAAATGCACAGAAGCCTCCTGGGTGCGTCATAGGTTTCGCTGAGTGACCTCACCGTTCCGAAGTCTTGTTCACGTCGAGAAGTAAAGGCTTCATTTCCAGTATGAAGTCGGCAACTGATTTCTCGGCGACGATGCAACCTCTGCACGCATGCAGTTTATGACACTTATTGTAGAAAAGAGGTTTTTAGGGGGAAATGAGCTGTAACTATACCTATTATTATTCGGAGGGCATTTCTTCTTGGGCTGAGAAGTCGTTTAGTTAGTCGCATGTGTAGGCTTGACATTGCCATTTTTGACAACCTGCAATTTGTAGCCCGTGACCATTTTTTATCATGAAGTTCAGTTGATCTTTGGCAAATTCATCAACGAAACTGTAAGAAAGGCAGGAGGAGAAGTGGTTACGGGTCCAGCACTACCATCTTGAAAATTGTCGTCGCGAGTCCGTCTCTGGCGTCATTGCCTGGGGATCTACAGTTCTCCATGATCCACTGGAGGGTGAACCCTCCACTGTAGATCCTGTGCTCGTAACGGATTATTTCTGGCCCTAAATGGTCATGATGTATCATGGGCTCACTGGGAATTTGGTTGTTTATGTGTGACTTTCAGCCGAGTGCCTTTGCAACATGTTATAGAAATTAAATATGTTAATATAAATCATAAAACTTAATCAGATGATATTTATAATTTTTTTCCATGGACGGTTTCATGGACATATTTTCCTTGTTTTTCCCAAAAATCAGTTGTCAATATTATTCATATTGATGATCTGCTTGGTCGATAATAATAATCGAAATAAATTAATGCTGAAGCAACGGAACAACACAGGCTACCTTCTAAAATAACCTTACCATTTTTTTGATTACGGCCGTCAGAAATTTTAACACTATTCGTAAAATTATGTGCATTTGAGTGGCCTTCTTATATCATGATCGCATTTTTCTTCTTCTGTGTCTTTCCTTCACTGCTGAGGATCGCGACCGCATACGATGTGTATCCATGCGGTCTTCTGCTACGTGTACGCTCTGTGCGTACTGCCTCTAACAGCTTTCTTTATGGCATCGGGCTATAAGGAAGACAATATATGTTTAAATATTTTAACTTTTGTGGTATGACGTGACCCCTGGCGCTAAGCCCGTAAAGATTCATTATATAACTCAAGTTAAGCTTAGCAAATGTAAGCGCACGCCTGTTGACGAATATTCTAATATTAATAACACTGCGATACAAAAAATGAGGACAAATGCATAACGCCATCTATGGAATCTGAAGTCGAACTGTCAAAATAATTTAAGACTTAAATTATGTTCTGATGTAATTCTCATGCTGTCGTTAGTACCGTTTGGGTTAATAGATGGTATTACGGGTATCTGCAAATCGCATAAATATTTCCTATTCTGTTGCAAGTTGACGTTCGAAAACATTGCTGGAGGATTTTGGAAGTAAAAAACAAGTCGTAATGATTGTGGTTTATTGAAGACTTTTTGAAACAATTCCTACACACTAGTTTACATTGCTATCGATCATTAGCCTATGTCTTATAAATCCTACACAATGCCATGACAACATGAAATTCTGCCGGTCAATGCTGTAAGCATGTCGAAATGAAGGCTTTGGTGAAAAGATCACGAAGTGAGCTGTCAATGCTAGTATGTAATCAAGATGGATTGACAGCTCACTTCGTGATCACTTCACTTAAGCCGCCATGTTTACAGAATCGATCGGCTGACAGCTATGGCGACACTTGAGTGATCAAACACGTTCATTTAAAATTAACGATTGCATTAATTATTTTTATTTTGATGTAACTGGACACACTTTGTCACTGCAGCCGAGTCGGAGCAGACGCCCGAGCCGAAGGTCGATGTCGAAGTGAAGGTTGGGTGAGGTAATCACGAAGTAAGCTGTCAAATTCCGTGTGATAAAAATGAAATGACAGTTCACTTCGCGCCCACTCCACCTGAGTTTTTACGGTGAGAGATTTACAGAATCGACCGGCTAATGTGGAGCCGAGAAACTGCCGTGACAAATGCTCACTTGTATCAAACAAAATGTTGTTTGATACAAATTCTCTAAACAATATGAATTCTCATACTAAAATAATTAACAAAGTGCCTGCTCGATTTCCGTGGGGCTGCCCGGCGACCAGCCTGACATAATAAATACAATACATTATAGATGAGGGCTGGCTGACGCATTTTCCGCAGTTGTGAGAAAAGCACTTCACTTCGACACCAAAAGCGGTAAGGGTTAAGCGAGTTTTGAGCAATTGCGTTGAAAAATTAAATAACATTCTGTTAAATAAATTCTTTTAAAATTTCACCGTGTTAACTTAGGTGAAGTGAGCACGAAGTGAGCTGTCAATCCATACAAACAAGATGGATTGACAGTTCACTTCACGCTTACGCCACCTGAGTTGACATGGTGAGAGATTTACTGAATCGACCGGCTGGTCACCGTTACTGCGATTATTTCAATAAAGACTACTTGTGATACATTCTTATTGCTACAATATACTTTTATGTTAAAATAATATGTAATTCTTCGAAAAAAAAACATTCTAATATAACATGTACCTACATGGTTGCACAAGTGTTACATTGATGCTTCACTACACTTTCACTAACTACATCGTAATATTTACGTGAACTGTCCAATTCATCCGCTTCTCCGAATTGCCCGTATTCAGACGGTATTAATCTAAAACGAACGATATTTGACTTTGTTTTAGAATGAGCTTTTATAAACAATTTCAAAGTTATACGCTACGGGCGAGTTTTTTATTCCGTAGTTTGTTTGCACCCATTAGTTAAAAATGTCGGGCAAGAAAGTTTTTCGACCAGTTTTTAGTTATAAAATTATATTTTTTTTTAATTTGAGATTGGTTTGCTCTTGACTCTAGTCTAGGTCAGAAATGACCTAGACAAAGTCGACGATGGAGCGAGCTTACCCAGAAGGAGCCTGTTCACTCTAACTTTGAAGAATTAGGGTTGTAAGCGTTTGGAAACACGGACGCAGGCAGAGAGTTCCACTCCTTTGCTGTGCGCATTATAAAAGACGTTTATTGTCAAGCTAAATATTTATCGAAAAACGCATACCATCGAATTTCAGTAGCCCATAATTGTTACCCATGGGTAACTACGAATCAAAACACTCGCCCTAGACAGTTAAATCTAAAACATAAAACTATGCTAGTTGTTTTCCTAGATTCTCGAAGTATCTATGTTTCACCATTGCGCTTATCTTTTTCTTTTACTCTAATCTCTCTATTGTTTTACAATATTAAATCTTTTCCTATATTCTACAGAGGTCTCACAGTAGGAACTGTTCAACTGTGTTGACCATAAATGTTCCTATTATAATTATGTATTTTCTGTTTCAGATGCCCGTTACAATTGTGTTTACATGACTTTTATTGCATCCAGCATTGGAATCTATTACATAAATGCATTATAACGAAGAATGTATGTTCGACATAAAACTTATGAGTAATGGTAATGGTTGATACACTTATAACTTGCTAGCGTGATCCCCGCGACCGGGTGCTTATGACTTCAAATGGTTCATTGTATTCATACGAATACGTCAATTTCAAATTCAAAGTAAAAGTCAAAACGTTTATTGCGAACTAAGTATACAATGGAGTTAGTTTTATTAGTACTTATGACTTAGCAGCCTTTTACAAGCATTGCAATACTATTTGCCTGCCCTTTCCATCCTAAATTAGCAGTATTCCTTGTCAATACGTCATCGGTGTCAGACACCCCCGAAGGTACACTTTACCAGCGCTGTCTTGTTTCATGCTAGCCGCAGACATCGTCGTATTATTGATAGCTGCTTGTCCGTAGTCTCCACAGATTTCGGTTTCCACTCGTATCAGTGATCGGGGTCGAGTCTTTCTTCCTCACTACACTTGCAGACTTGCTAGATATTGTGTGGACATTTGCGACGTCATCCGGGTCTGGAGTTATGGTTGTGGCAGCTTAGTTGGCATATCCTTCGGGATGGTCTTTTTTCAGATGGGTCTGTGATACAAATTATTTCTCGTTGGTTGCATAAAAAGCTTGCTGCATGTGCTTTAGTTTTGCTTCTCAGAATGTCATATTTGGTGTTTTCGTTTTTGACGTGGTTTCATCGTGGTTATGTAAATCATTCTTCATTGACTTCTCGCATATTTGGATCTTGGCCGCAATCTCATCAAGTGTGTTCGAGTAGAGTTGCAGGGTACATTGTAGCTCATCTCTATATTGCTTCACTTCGCTGCGTAGGTCTAACATTTGTTGCGTCATGTTGTTACAGACAACAGTGTGTGAAGTAGCGACATCACATCGTTCTCCCTCGTAATCCGCTGTGCACTGACAAACGGGTTCCTCCTCCTCATTCAGAGAGCAGACGCCGCCATGCAAACAGTGCTTGTAACACGTGTTAATTTCGCACCTTGCCCCGGAGTAACCAGCATCACAACTGAAATAATAAAGATAGGGAACATCGTTACTCAATAAATAAGGAAACAAACAAATATTTGTGACTAGTAGTAACAAGCGAACGAGGTGCGCGACCGGTACGCTGCGACTGTATAATGTGACGGTGATATAATTTCTGTGTAACACCGGCTAAGTATACTGGGTAACTTTCAAGGGAAGCAAGTTCTCATGAATAGGAATGTCTTTTACTTTGATACCTATTAACCTGGAATATGCGAATTTGTGCATAAACTACATTGTCTGTTGTCTTTTTAATTTTTTTTTCGCTCCGGGTGCAATTTAGAGTTATAAATCTATCGAAGAACCACTGCGACTATATTTTTTATGAAGGGTTTTAAATATCAAACGTTACAAATATAATTACCAATTCATTAAATTAATCCGTTATTCTATGAAACAGATAACATGGTGGGATAGACAACAAAATACCTGCAAGTAGGTTGTCCCCTAGTACTGACACTACAGTTTTCTTGCAGACAATAGTCCTTGCAAATAGAAACGTCGCATCTTTAACCCTGATAATCTGCTGTGCACTGGCAAACTGGCTTCTCCGCCTCATTCAAGGAACAGACGCCGTCGTTAAAACAGTGCTTATGGCACGCGCCTACTTCGCATCTTTCCCCAGAGTATCCGCGATTGCAATTGAAACAGTGAAAATACAAATATTTGATGACTAGTAGTTACAGGAGGGAAAATGTAGCAAATACGTAAACTTAGTGTACATTTTTTTTTTTCAATTTGCAGATTCATCACATATTAAAAGTAGTTCCCATGTGTCTACTAAGATACGTAGAATGCACTTTTAATACGAAAAATAGTTGCTTAACTTTTTAACACAAAATATTTCTATGGGTACGATCGATAAAAGTTCAAAGTAACCTGTACAGGTACAAGGTGATGGCAAATCAATTTTGCCAAAAAAATTCAGTGAGACAATTCGAATAAACCCGAGACGTTACGATGCAGCTCGAGGCGCTTCGAGACGTAGACGTAGTGCGACGCAGCGATGCTTCGCCGGTAGACGCGGCTTGGTAGAGCCCACTCAGCTCGTACTCCGCCCCGCGGTTCAGGATGCACGTTTTGTTGCGCTGCACTAATTACACTAGGCAATACTCAAAATTTCCCATGATAAATTCATGGTGTATTTGGCACATAAGTATGTCGCTGATACCAGAAAAATATTCGTTTACTTTCGTCACGTATCTATAGAAAACAAGTTTTTTTTATTTGGGGTAACCTCCCCAAAATTATCTAGTATTGTTATTATACGTGTCGATCATTCGCGGTTTTGCGTTAATTCTGTTGTTATTTAAATTTATTTTTGTTTTAAAAGCAAAATCTTACTGCTTTGAGATGATAGCTTTGTAAATTAATTGTTATTATTTATATAACTAGCCTCTACTGTCCCACTGCTGGGCAAAGGCCTCCCTCCATTCCTTCCAATGCTCGTAGTGTTGTGCCTCTTCCTTCCAATTCGTAAGGAAGACATCCAGGTCATCCCGCTATCTCCTTTTCAATTCTGTATTTGCGGCACACATGTCCTGCCCAAACCCATTTAAGTTGGGCACCCTTTTGAGCCACATCGACGATTTGCGTTTTGGAGTGCAGTGTAGTGTTTCAAACGTGTTCTGTTAATTTAACACCTAGTATACTGCGCTCCATAGCACGTTGGCAAACTTTGAGTTTGGACTTTTGAATGTTAGTCAAAGACCAAGTCTGTTCGACATAGGTCAAAATACGGAGAATACACATGATCATCAGCTTACGCTTCAGTGACATAGGCAACTTCAGGGACCAGTAGCTCTTTCAGGCATTTTCCATACGTCTTGCAATTTTCTTATCTTGTCTTGCCTAGAAAGAGACTAATTGGCCCATATAGATGCATTTTTGGACGTATAAAAATATGCGGTTTAACATATAATTAAAAATGCACTTTCTACACATATGCTTAGAAATTCTTGCGAGAAATCTAGGTACAGTGAGTGTGATCGTTTCCACGATAATTTTGCTTAATTGATATCAAGGAAAATGGACTCATGTTAGGCTTACACAGTAATGCTGGTTGATACCAACCCCTGCTAAAAAACGCAGGCCAACAAGATAAAAATTGAAAATCTCTTAAAATCTTTGCGTGACTTAAAAGTTTCATTTACTGTTCTGAGTGCCCTGTATCATGATAATTACAAATCACATAGTCAAATTTCTGAAACTTATTTCTTGTTGCCTTGTGTTACCTTCACTAGTCCATATTGAGATGAACATGTTTTACCTACACTTATGTGGTCCCTCAGTATTGACATTTTCATTTTTACTGCCAATCCCAGAGCGGTATTGAGCTGCTCTTTAGAAGTTTTGTTTCGCTAAACTTGATAGAAGCCGCCAGAAAGTGGTTGCGAACCAGTAGACTGCTGAATTGAACAACGATAGACTTCGGGTGGTTACTAGTTGGGGTGTGCTTTGTTTTTATAACATGATGTATGTTATTATCAGTTAAGTCGCCAGATATCATCTTACTAATATTCAAGACGGTCGATACAAGATTTTCATTGTTGTGCTCTGGCAGACATTGAATTTCCACATTCGTAGAGCGTACTTGTTCCATCTGAGTTAGCCTCACACCTAGGTCATTGACCGTTCTTTTGAGCTGTTCGTTTTCCTGTCTTAGATCATTAACGATTTTGGTGTCTAAGGAAAAGTCAGTCTCCATTTTTTTGTTTTACTAATATAGGCATACGTTTGACCACTATCTCACCTGATGGTAAGCGATGATGTGGTCGAAGATGGAGCACGTTTGCCTAGAAGCAACCTATTCACTCTTGTCTTAAAGACTCCCATGTGGTAGCTATCTGGAAACATAGACACTGACAGGGAATTCCACTCCTTAGCTGAACGCTCTATGAATGTGTTCCCAAATCGTTAAGTGCGTGTGGGATGTCCACCATTTCCTCAAACTTAACGTTCATAAATTCCATTGCTGTACTAAGCCCTTCCAATTTATCCGTAATCGCCGTCAACTGCGTGTTAACATAGTTCGCCAAAATTTGGTTGAGGTGCCGCATAAGATCGTCTATCTGTTTTTTCGTAATACGAGAAACGTCGCTAGACGTAACAGGAGCTTCATCGCCGAGGACAGTTACCTAGTTAGTGTTTTCTTTCTAATCGTTACATTCGGGTCATTTGCCTGACTATTGCGCACTGGGGTATTGTCTGTGTTATGGTTCTTCGGCTTGCAGGTCGGACATATCCAAATATTTAATTCGGTAATTTTCCAAGTCACAACCCAGCCGTGTGAGGCAGGAATGGTGGTCGGATTTCTGGCACGATGAGCACTTAACTACAGCGCAACCCTCAGCTATGACTTCTGAGCAACAGATATAATTCATAATGGTACGACTTTGTTTTAGAGTCACACAAAGTTAAATTATCAATAATCCTGCGCACACTCATAAAATGCACGCTAATAAAGGCCCACGTCTGCCAAAGTGCCAACGAACTTTCGATGCGTCGGCGAGAAGAACGTTGTAAACGCCGTGGATGGCGCGTCACTTACGCCTTGCGCTCATTAAGTTGGTTCTTACAGTGTATTTAAATTATTTCGGTATAATAAAATCACTGGTTGATTGTTTTTAGTCACTGCTTTATTATTATGAGTATTTATCATGAAATAAATAATGTTTCACATGTATTATAGTTGATGCTATTAAACTTTACAAGAATCAAAACACGGCACTTACTATTTTGCAGGTTTTTAAATTATTTAGACGAAACAAATGAATGCAGGTATTACTCGCGCACCGTATCGAAGATCTACTTACCTGCATTTAGGATGCCCCTCAGCACTCACACTACAATTTCCTTGGAAGCAGTAGTTGTGACATATTAATGAACCGTGACTTTCCTCCACCTCTGGTATTAGACTCTTCAGAGCTTCACAGAACTTGTTTCCCGAGGTTTGTTCCTCAATTGTATAGTTGGCTGCTGTAAGTTGACACCACCCACAGCCTCTGCTAGACTTTGAATAAACATCTGGTGTCACACCGTCTAGATGAAGCTTCGGAGATTGCAAAATGGCTGTCTGATCGTGGCTCCTCCAGTAAATAAAATCTTTAGATACGGCTAAACCACCAGCATAAACTTCGTTTCCTATAAAATAAAATGTTCTTCTGTTTTTTCCGTTCAAGTCGGCACTTTCAATAGAATGCTCAGAAAATGTGGTTTCGTCAATCCAGTACATAGTCTCTGTTCGTTGATCAATAGCCAAACTCCATCGCCAGTAAACACGACTGTCTATTAAAACTTCTCTCTTGGAGCCATCAAACGCAGCCCTCTCTATCTTATACTCTGTGGCCCAGTAAACATACCTGTAATTTTTAAATAACTGTAAATATTGACAAAGTTCAACATGAGTCTTAAAACAGTTAATTGGTATAATAGCAACGTACCCTCCACAGCTGTCTACAGTTATAGCTGTGCAGAAGTAATCCAACGTAACTAAAAGAACTCCGTTGACTGCTTCGTTAGACGATGCAGGTTTTAATGACAACGAGTGTATATTCTTGTCTTCAGTCCAGAAGAGTAATTTTGTAACCGGGTCGTAGGCAAGATTCATGTAATAAGCACTTGTTTGTTTCATTACTAAAGTTTGCATTTTTCTCGTTGTCAGGTCGAAGCTGTATATGGACAACTTCTTGTTGTCATAGTCGACAAACAGCACCCTGTAGTGAACTGGATCGTACGTGACAGCAGTAATAGAATGAGCCGACGGAATGTGTTCTATATGCGTTACTGTTTTGTTGTAACAGAATTCTAATCGTTTCTCTCTGCCCACGACGATGTCTGAAACAATAAAATAACAGTTTTCATATCCGAATGCTAAACAGAGCTGCAAAGCTTCCCATTACTCTGTTTTTATATAATACAGCTCTTACGAATGGTTTCCAAATTTCCGACAGTCTCGAGAACTAAGTACTTAAATTCTTTCTACCTCTATAAAATTACTTCTTGGAATGAAATACAATAAACAAATAAGCATATTACTTAAAAGAATTACATACAGTGTTACTATTGGCGGTTATATCGTGACTAAGGGCAAGTATTTTGATACGTAGTTTACCAATAGTTTAAGATGATGGACACCTAAATTTCGTAAGTGTGCGTTTTTAGGGTTCCGTACCCAAACGGACAGCGGTAACTTAGTAATATAAGTTACCGCTGTCCGTCCGTCCATCTGTCTCTCAACGAACTGTATCTCAAGAACTGTAATAGGTAAACAGTTGACAATTTCACTGAGTGTGTACACCGTCCAAGTGGTAGTCAGACTCACACATGACGGGTTTCGTACCATACACCGAAGAAAACACGTTTCTTGTATGCGAGCCCCCTTTGATTTTTAACTAAAATTTTTATTATTTGTTGTTAAGGCGCGTTTCCATTATGCAAGTGTTTGCATACATGTATGACGTCAGACTTGTGTGCAAGTGATTTGAATTGGAAACACGATTTTGTTCAACTTGCAGCTTGCATACAAGATTTTAGTGGTATACAAGTTAGTTCTAGTTGTACAGTGTTTATCATGGGTAGAAGACGTGCTGTACTTGTCGCTGCATGCAGAGTTGTATACGCAATAATTATACACGTATTAAATAACAAAAAAAAGCATCGACGTCGACCAGTTCAGTGGGTTAGAAAATGGATTCACAGAAGAGATGCTTACGGTACGTCGAATAATCTGTTAACAGAATTGGCTACAGAAGATCCTAAACGTTACCATACTCATCTCAGAATGAACGAAGAACTATTTTTAAATTTATTGGATAAGATTTCGTCCAGAATATCTAAGCAAGACACTATTTTTAGACCCGCTCTGCCTGCAAAATTGAAATTGCAAGTGACGCTTAAATATCTGGCATCGGGTACTAGTCTTGGAACATTGGAAGAATTGTATCGTGTGCCTAAATGTAGTATTTCTAAATTCCTGCCCCATGTCTGCGACGCAATTTATGAGTCACTTCAAGAATATATAAAGGTAAGTAAAACAATGTATAAGATCAATGTTCAACATATTTTTATTATAATTAATCTTAACATTAAAGAGGACTGATCGGCGGCTATTTTCAATCTGTGAAACAACTTTAAACTCACGAATCACGAAATCACGAAAGTTAGTGGGTCGAAAACTCAAATCCTAATCATTGTCATCAGATTCCAATGAACCCATAGCGCGAACAGCACGACCTAATAAATCTTCTTTGCTACTGTCCGATGGTCCTGGTTCATCACGTTTACTCTCGGTGTCAATGTAATCTACTAAATCAAGATTTATATCATCAGGTATAGAAATTACAAGTGCTTCTTGTTGTGCCTTTTCTTTTAAGGATTTTATTCGCTGCTCTTTTAAAACTTTCATAATAAGTTCTTGCGTTTCTAGAGCGTTCTCTAACGGCAGTTTTTGAAGTTGAAGACTAACGTTTTGACCAAAAACATCAAATTCATTTTCCGATTCTACGCTCTTATTTATTTTTCTCAATTCTTGAAGTGCAGTATCTATGGGATCATATCTTGCATTTCGAATCGATTGTCGAAAATTGGATGAGGATTGACTCTGTGTTTGAGATGAGCTTCGACAACCACTGGCTCTGGCTGGCGTATTTTCTCTGCTATCTGTTGAAGTATTTTCTGATTCAGCCTAAAACATAATTCATTCAATAAATTTAAAAAAAAAAATAGAAAAAAAATTTCTTTAATGTTTTTTATTTCTTTCAGTTTCCGAATACTAGTGAAGAGTGGAATGAAATTTGTAAAGGATTCGAAGAACGTTGCAATTTTCCACGATGCATTGGAGCAATTGATGGAAAGCATGTCATCTTGAGATGCCCAAATGGGAGTGGTTCTTTATATTATGACTATAAAGGACATTTTAGCATAGTCTTGTTTGCATTATGCGATAGTTACTTAAACTTTCGATACATTAATGTTGGACATTATGGGAAAACATCAGACGGAACGATATTCTCTCATTCAACTCTTCAGTCAATATTAGAAAATGATAGCTCAAATATACCGCCTAATTCAGTGGTATTAGGAGATGAAGCATTTCCACTTAAAAAATATTTAATGAAGCCATATCTTCGAACTCAAGGATTAACTAAAGAAAAGAAAATATTTAACTACCGACTGTCGAGAGCAAGACGAGTGGTTGAAAATGCGTTTGGTTTATTGAAGTGGAGAATTTTTGAGCGACCTATTGCTGTTGAGGTGAATACAGTTTATAAAATAATAAAAGCATGCTGTGCACTGCACAATTGGTTGAGACATACTTCTAGTACATATATTACACCTAATTTTGTTAATCGAGAAAATTCAATAACAGGAAATAGTGAAGGCATGTTCAATGACGTGAATATGAGAGCATTTCAGCAATTACGCCCGGCACAACCGTCAAGCAGTCCCAAAACAGCGGTCGAAATAAGAGATGACTTTGCTAACTACTTTGCTACAGATGGTGCTGTAACATGGCAAGAAATAATGATTTTTAAAAAAAATAAAAGAATGATACTTACAGTGGTGCTTTCTTCATTCCTTCTTAATTCGGTTGACGTCAGCAAAAAATTCACTGTGTTAAACCAGCTTAATTTTGGTGTGTATATGTTACTTGTTCCACTATCGGTTGTTTTGGATTTTTCGATTTTTGCTAATTCAGCAAAAAATGTGGTACGCAGTGATCGTATTTTATTTTTTACTTCTTTTACGGTCATAACAATACCATTAAGGTTCATCACTTCGATTAGTTTTCTATATGCTGATTCGCGTGCGTCTCGATTTTTGTAAAGATTGTTTTTTGGTTCCCAAAGACAATCATGTCTATGATATTCCTTAATAAACATTATTGTTTTCGCCGTATCCCATTTAGCAGTCATTTTTACAAAGTAATAAAGTCATAAACAAAGTAATCCTCTATGCACGACCGCATGCGCTTGCAACTTGCGTGCAAATGTGCCGACTTGATTATTGTGCGTACAAGTTTAAACCTTATTGCATACAAGTTGCAACTTGTTTGCAAGTTGTTGTTTCCACTATACAATTTGCATGCAACTTGCAACTAGTATGCAAATCACTTGCATAATGGAAACGCGCCTTTACAGCGGCAATAGAAAACACACGCAGTGAAATATTCAACTGTTTACCTATTACAGTTCTGGAGATAAAGCCCGCTAATAGACAGACAGACGGATGGATGGACTGACAGACGGACGGACAGCGGAGGCTTAATAATAGGGTTGCGTCGGTTACCCTTTGGATAAGTAACCCTAAAAGTGCTGGAAATGGTTTATGTTAGTTACCTTTGAACACCCAGGCTAATTTTGATTAAAAATGATGAAATTACTGAAACGATTTACTACCTACTTATACATGTTTAGATTAGTTGTACGTTTTTTTTTTGGTAGGGACCAGTCGTAGTTCACCTCTAGGTTACTACTCAACCGGGCTAGGGGTGTATGTTAAAAGTTTTTTTTTTTTGGTTGTACGTTAAAAAAACTGGCCAAGTGCGAGTCGGACTCGCGTGCAAAGGGTTCCAAATGAATTTTATTTTTTAACATGTTATTTTAAGACTATAGACTTCTTATGATTTTTCCTGTAATCTGTAGGTCTGTAATCTGTAGGTATCTATTATCTCCGTTTATTTTTTTAATTTTAGGCTCAGTAGTTTCGGAGATAAGTGTGGGGATGGTCATTTTTCGTCAATTTTTTTTAATAACTTCAAAACCATTCGTTTTTAAATTATGAAAAATATATAATTAAAAACCTCACAGTAACCCCTTTCCTTTGATATGTCAAGATATTGATCAAAATACTTTTTTTTTTTTTTTTAGTTTGGTCCCCAAAAGTGACCCCCATGCTAAAAACATATAATTTACGTAACGCGTCGGTGTTTGGGTCACAGAAGTCCATATGTGTACCAAATTTCAATAGAATCAGTCCAGTGGATCCGGAGAAAACTGGCTGTGACAGACGGACAGACAGACAGACACCCCGAGTGATCCAATAAGGGTTCCGTTTTTTGTTCGGAACCCTTAAAATAGTAGTAAAAAGTATGCAAATTGAAGATATTAGGCGGAGCAGGAATACAAAAACTACTAATAATAAAATCTGGCCAAGTGCGAGTCGGTATCGCGTGCAAAGGGTTCCGAACGTATTTCTTTCTTTTTTTTCAATATATTTTTAACATTATAGACTTCTTAAAGGTTTTCCTGAAATCTATAAGTAAATGGTAATACAGTACAAATTGGTGCTTATGGTTTACTCGGAACAGTCTGAAAATTCCATCAATAGCATCTGCTTTATACATGTCTGCTGTCATGAAGCCTCGATACGGGATCAAAGGCGTTCTAGCTCCAATCATAATACCACACGAAAAAGGACACCGGTTTCCCGCCTTGCTGAACTGTTGCAGTGGCACTTCTTTGCATTTCACGGTCTCCTGGTCTTCTCCCGACACGGACACGTCGGTTATCTGGATGAGTACTGATTCGCGATTCGTCAACGAAGAAAAAGTCTTACCAAATGTTTTCTTCTTCATTTTGTCGAAGCCTAGCCCACTGCAATTTCCGTCGTTGACGTTGCCGGGAATTCAGAGGCGCTCGCCAAGACCTCCGTGCTCGTAATATAAATCGAATGGTCTGAGTGCTAACTTCAAGCCCAGCCTAGAGGCGGCCCGAACTTCTGCTTTTATTTTAGTAGCGTTGATAATTGGGTCACGGGCTGCCAGCAATCTAATATAGCGCTTTTAGGCAGCAGTCCAAACAGATGGGCGACCACTGCAGGATTGGTTAGCTAAATTACCCATCCCGTGGTAACTCTGCAACGTGGTCACGACACAGGATTGGGATATAGCAACTCTGCGTGCTATTTCTCTCGTGGTGCATCCTTCTTCCCTCAAAGTTACTATTCTTGCTCGTAAAACTTTTGATAATCCTCTTGGCATTTTTGCAATTACAACTTTTCGCGAAAAAGTATTTTAAATCCATTAAAATTGACTAAATCAGAATTCGAATGAGCGTAAGCTAGGACTGAAAGCCTTTTTATACGGAAAAACAATTGAACTGTATTATTGTTTTATGTTCTAATCATTGTTCTAATTCTATATTTTTATATAAAGAATCTTAAAAGAAGAAGAAATCATAATATAATCTACCTAAAGTTTTCGATTTTTCAAAGTGATCCAAACTTTTTTTTATGTGTGTATGTACTTACTACGTACTAGAGAAGCTATCCTAAGCAGGGTTAGAATTATGAGTGCTGTACGTAGATTCACAAGTACCAGGATAGCAAAAACATGTCAACGTATTTTCAGGGCTGGAATGGTGAGCGCTAAAGATTTAGAAGTACCAGGAGACTAGAAACATGTCTAAAGTATTTTTGAGCAAGATTTTTTTTTACCATGTGTACAGGATACATGTCGAAGATTTTTCAAGGCTGGAATTCTGAAAACTATAGATTCGCAAGTACCAGAAGAGCATAAACATGCCGCAGTATTTTTTTGGCGGGAATTGTGGGCGCTAAACATTCACAAGTACTAAGAAACCTGAAACCTGTCGAACTATTTCCGGCGCTGTAATTATGAGTGGTTAAGATTAAAAAGTACCAAGAGAACAGAAACATGTCGAAGTTTCTTCCGGGCTAGAATTATAAGCGCTAAATATTCACAAACTGTCAGGTTACCAGAATCATGGAGATGTATTTCTATGGATGAGAATATGAGACAAAGTAGTTGCGCGCCAGGTTTTAAGTCTACGCAGACGAAGTCGCGGACAGAAGCTAGTTGGGCTTAAAGATTCTTTATTTACTCTAAAAGAACATACATTGTTCACTTAGCGAATAAATACATTACTAAGGTTAGTGTAGTCCAGTAGCTAACAGTTTTGTTTTCTTAATGTAGGTAGGTACGATGTCGACATTGATATTATTAACTTGAAGTTTTATGTTGTTACTGACGTACTGCTTGAGTTTAGCTTTGAATACATTAAAAGAGGATGTGTTCCTAATATCTGCTGGTAGATTATTATACAGCTGGACGCCTTCGTACTTTATGTTTTTCCTGCCATATTGCAGTTTCCAGTTATTTATTATATCAAAATGCCGTATGAACTGAGATACAAGTGAAAACGATAAAGTGTCCTGTTAATGTACTTGATTTTAAAGGATATTTAGTAACAAAAAAATGTCATAGAAATGCACATATCAGATTTAGCAAGCGCACCGACGACACTATGCAATAATTATTTTTAATCTTAATTTTTTTTTATCTTTTTAGGGTTCCGAAAAAAAGGAACCCTTATAGGATCACTCGGGTGTCTGTCTGTCCGTCTAGAAAATTATAAATAAATGATTGAAATGAATGAAACAAAATAAAAAATAAATGATTTTGAAATTATTCAAGAAATTAGACGAAAAATGACCATTCCCCCCCCCCCGTATCTCCGAAACTACTGAGCCTAAAATTTTGAAAAAAATGGAGATAATAGATCTTTACCTAAAGATTACAGGAAAACTATTATATATTTTTTATATATATATTATATATATCTAAACTATTAGAAGTCTGTAGTGTTAAAATAACATGTTAAAAAAATTAAATTCGTTCGGAACCCTTTGCACGCGAGTCCGACTCGCACTTGGCCAGTTTTTTCATTAAATAACCACGGTCAGTTCTTTCCAAAATATATGTTAGATTATTATTTTTCGCTATAAAAAATAACGTCAGCTAATTCTACGTAGGTAGAATTATTATTTGTGACACAAGTTGTCACATCTTAATTTTTAATCTTTGACAAATGATGCGTCCATCAAATATTTTGATGGAATTGAATTTTAAATGATTGTCTAGTTTCTCACCGATGGAATGTTATTCCTTTGCACTTCGACGTATTACTTGAATGATTAATGCAATATCGTAAAACACAGTATATGAAATGTGTTTGAACGTTTTTTCGTTTAAAAACAAACAATGACATAGGCGCTCAAGATCTGTCAAGCAATTAAGTGAAGTGCGGTCATTGGTATATAAAAAATAGTGCGGTGATTTAACCGCACTTCAACGGAACTCAGCAGTGTTGTGTGTCGACTTCTCTAGTATGTAGTACATATTACATTAATGGTGACGCGTCGAAAATGCTTTCTCCATAAACCGAAAATAAGTTAGTCATCGCTTAAAATATTTAACACGTGAATTATAAAATGATGCCTCCGTGCCTGATTTAGAGACTAGCCATCGACCCAGGAGATATAGCCCACAAGCGTGTGTAAAACACAGGTTGTTCCATCACTTCACACTCCACATCATCAAAACGAGCGACATCAACTTTAACACCAGAAACAAGCACAAGCTACATGCTCCTTCCCACCGACTTCGTAAGGTCCACGACTCATTTGTGGGGCTCGGTATCCGTTTATACAATAAACTTCCACTTTCTTTTCTTGATCTGCTTTTAACTCATTTAAAGCTAAAGTTAAATCTAACCTTTGTTCGAAGGCATACTATTCTATTAATGATTATTTAGACGATAAGAATAGTTGGTCGCTGTGAGTAATTAGCTTATGACAGGTTATAATATGTATTCATATGATATTGTTTTTTTTTTTGTTTTTTTTTTTATTTATCGGACTATGTAGATCAATTCGTTGCTTTTTTATATACATTCCTATCATTATCAGTATCACAGTGTGCTAGTTAACAAGTTATAAATTTCGTGTCATGTATTAATTACTTAGCATACTTTTATATAGATTCAAGTTCTTAAAACGTAACAGACAGATGTGTTGCTGGGGAGTTTGTTGGCCACTTCTTCTCCACAGCTAAAACACTAGGAAGTGGTGACGGGCGGGCGTTTTGGGGGACTGTCTTTTGTAAAACTTGACGTTAAAAAAGTGCTGGCTCTCTGCCTAATTTGAATAAACGACATTTTGTTTTTTTTTTTTACTGTCATAGTCCGACGACAACTCATCAAGACCGGAAAGGAATCAGGAGCAACGGTTTTACGTGCTTTCCAAGACACGGGTTTATTTACTTAACAATTAATGCACACACATATAACAAACGGACAAGAAGAAAGAAATGGAATATAGGTTTGTTGGTTTATGTGTTGCAAACTTCCAAACTCCGTAGTGCCAGTAGAGAAATTGGTGAAAAACCCCAATAACATATCGCCCGACCTGGGAATCGAACCCGGGACCCAATGCTCAGCAGTCTCAACGGAGAAACCAACGGGGCAGTATAAAGGTCATGGCATACTATAACAGCACCGTTTCAACCAAGGAGTAGTATTTTGGGACCACAATTAAAATAAACAAAGGTATATCTTGGGAAACTACGGTAAACCAAAAAAATTAGAAGTTATAAAAATAAAACTATTTTTATTAAATGATAAAATATTTCTTTAATTTCAAAAATAGTCGCCTTCTATTAAAATTATACTTAAAAAAGACTGGCCAAGTGCGAGTCGAACTTGCGTGCCTTTGCATGCAAAACGAATTTCTTTTTTTTTTACATATTATTTTTACACTATAGAATTCTTATAGATTTTCCTGTAATCTAAAGATAAAGATCAATTATCTCCATTTTTATTTTAATTTTTGACAGTATTTTCGGAGATAAGCGGGGGGAATGATCATTTTTCGTCTAATTTCTTAAATAACTTCAAAACCCTTTATTTTAAAATTATGAAAAAATATATAATTAAAACCCTCAAAGTAACCCCTTTTATTTGATATGTCACACAATATTGTTCGAAAAACTTCTTTTTTAAATTTTCTAGTTTGACCCCCAAAAGTGACCCCCATACTAACAATATGTTTGGATTAGAGAAGTCCATATGTGTACCAAATTTTAACAGAATCGGTCCAGTGAATCCGGAGAAAATTGGCTGTGACAGACGGATAGACAGACAGACCGACACACAGACAGACACCCGAGTGATTCAATAAGGGTTCCGTTTTTTGTTCGGCACCCTAAAAAAGAAAAATACTCATTACGGAATATGAATACTATAATCTTGAGTATTTAAAAGTTAAATTACAAAATTTTAATTATGTAAAATTTCTGCTTAACATCCCTTAAACATACAAAATTGCACGTTAAAATCACCTTCATATGAAACGACAACATAAACTTAAAAAAAAAACACTGGTCTAATTAGCACAACATGGCAATGGTGACAATCATTACAATGATTGAAAATCATAACTACTATTATTTATATGTAAATCCAATATATTATTATTTAAATGTACAACTATATAGTAGTTTCAGGATGTCTTTGAACGTTATTTGCCTGTGCTCTTCAAATAATGTTTTCCTTTATTTTTACCGGTACTGATAATTAATTCATGCAATTGTTTATCAAAATATTATATAAGCTATTTTGTTAACTGTGCTATAATATTAACTTCTTTTTCTTGTGGTCCCAAAATACTACTCAAAAATAATAAAGGTGTAGTCTGGGACCACGGTCCCGGTCCCGAACACTCTTCGACCCGTTCCATGGCGCCCTGTGGTGTTGAAAAAAAACTAGCTAGTGCGAGTCGGACTTGCGTGCAAAGGGTTCCGAACGAATATTTTTGTAACATGTTATTTTAACAGTATCTACTTCTTGTAATTATGACCAGTGATGTATTTAATTTTATTTTGTTTTAATTATTATTATTTTGAAACATTGTACACCCCATGGGTTATAGAGGTACCTATTATAACAAATAATTATAAGAACTGACCTGTAACAAGCAATAAATGAATTTGATTTGATTTGATTTGAATGTTCAAACCTAGCTATACGGCGTATATAGCGGTACGCCACGCCGTACCTCAATTAGAACCATCATTATAAAGAAAACTATGTAAATATAAGAACACATAACAGACACACAAGTGATCCTTACAGGATTTCTCGTACCGTTTTCATGGACGTGAGGAAACCTTAAAGTAATCACATCGGTTGGTTATGTCAAGTGCAACCTCTTTGCTTGTATGTCACTGGCAGATAAGTTAGTCCATGGAACATTAGAATGGCCCGCCAGAAATAAATACGTATTTCACATAAAGATTACTCGAAAAAAGATTGTTTTGAACGTCAATTATGTAAAAGCTCCCATTGAAGCCAGTAGAGAATGCAGTGTAGCATTACATGACAAGAATAAGTATTTTATTTGGAAAGAGTTGCTACTCTTTAGGATCCCCCAGTGCTACAGTTCTATACAAACGATCAGGCTGGACGGACTCCTAATAGATTTTATAATATTACTTTATGAAGAAGTTAATTGTGGTCGTAAGAATGAAACCGTTAAGTTGATTTAGAAACGAAAACAGGGAAAATGACAATCAGCAATATTACAGGGCTCCAGTAGGTTACAGTACTTACCCCAGGAGAAAGAATGCGCCAACACTACGAACAGCGGTAGCAACGCCAGCACACGAGTTGTATTCATCTTGTTCACTAGACTTTGCTTTTTCTGCAGATTGAAAGGACGACTACTTCTTGACAAATGCAAAACTCTTTTGCGAACGTGAATTTATATGCAACATTTTATCTATCATGTTGATAACCTGAGAGGTCCGCTGATACGACAATGGACCGACTTATGCAAACAGGCCAATCTACACACATGCCAAAATAAAGATGGTTTTGAATAAACGAAACATTTTCATTACCTACTAATTTACCAATCCACGTAATATCCGTTAAGTATTCAATAAACTAATAGGAACCATTCCCAGAGTAAACAGACAATCTATAAAATCTACGACATTGTTTCTTTTCATAGAAAGCCATACCACATGGTCACTAGATTTTTTTTTATCATATAGGTAGAACCATGCGGGATAGTTTTTGTTTGCATATTAGATAAAATCGGATAGTCTTATTTTTTTAAAACGCTTACTTTACATATCGCTACTAATAACATCTACTTGCCACTTATAAACTCCTTGATATAATTATTTATTCAACTCGGTGATACTAACATATAATTATTATCTACTGTAATTAACATTGTTTTCTAAATTCGATTAGATTTTGTAACAGAAGCATTTTATGATTTTTTATATGAATAATAATATGGAAATTATTGTCTGAACTGAATCTTAATTAAGGAGAATGGTCATGACCCTTACATAATTGACCTAATCCTGACAAAAATCCGACGTAGGTACCTAAACTAGTTCCTTTGACTCTTCAAAAAAGAAAGAAAAAAAGAAGAAGTAAAAAAAGAAGAAAGAAGTCGAAGAAGAAGAAGTAGTATAGAAAGTATTTTTTCACTACTTGGGTGTTATTCATTGTATTTGGTAGCAAATGGTCTGATGGCAGAGACTCCACAAAGGTGAATAGTGGATCTCTTAGTCGGCTACTTTTAAGTAAGAGTGGATGAAAAAAAGCTTATCTATGCTTCGTCTGTACGAAATCCAATAAAAGTAATATTTTCTTGTTCAAATGACAAGAAAACTACGATAGGTCTTAATTCTGTCGGATTAAAGATGAGACATTATCGTTCTTCTTTAAATTAGGCAATTTTTGGTAGCTATTCCAATTAGGTAAAACTTTTGCGAAAGAAATGCGTTTTTTTCCAGTTTAAGATTTACAAAGGTAATAAATTAACAAGGGACCAACACACACAAATAATTTTGCAAAAAGGAACAATTGAATTCTTGGTAACAAAAATTGGCAACGAAAAGGAAATGAAATTCAAATAGCATTTGATAGATTTTTCACTTTAATTGCACTAAGCGGCAACATAGTCCACATTAAGACCCTTTCATATTGCATAGCTCAATTAAGGCTGCTCTCTCGAGAAATGCTTAAAAACAGCGTGCAGATGAAGCAACTTTTCGCCGGCATTTACTCAGAAATTACATCTGAAAAAAAAAATAGGTAATAATACTACATGATATGATACGTTTTTTTTTTTTTACTATATATAGGCATACGTTTGACCACAATCTCACCTGATGGTAAGCTGAATTTACCGTAATTTGGTTTGGCCAAAATTTATGTATCGGTATCACATAGTAAGAAAAAAAATCACCAAATCACCTCCAAATAGTTGAGATGAAACCATTTTACTCCTTCATCTTCAACAAAAAAAAATTCTACTGCTTTGCAATACAAACAAAAATAATTTGATTTTGTTACTTTTTTTGAATATGTGTTATTTTTCTTATAATAAATTAAAAATTTGGGTAGCGAAGTGGCACGTAGAGGAGTAGTTAGCTCCGTTTGTATGCACAAGGTCATTGGCATGTATACAAGCCTTAAATGAAATAAAAAATATATTTGTAACAAAGCCTTTTTAAGTAATACTTCCTTTGTTAGATTTGATTTGTTAAAGCTATAGAAGCGTTTGCTCAAGTTTATGGATAACGTGAAGAACACGATGTAAGCATACTGATTTCAATGAAAACTTTTCCAAAATTACAAGCTCATTAATCGTATGCACAATTTAGACAAACACGGCTTTTTCTCAAAAAACTATTATTATGTAGGTTGGTTCCTGTTTGCATAAGTACGTCCACATTATGAGTATTTTCCAAGTGTGTGTGGCCAGTACGTCTACCATGAGTTTTATCAATCTATACTCGCTAGGGACTGTAGTTAAAAACATGTATGAAAACTTTAAAGAAACAAGTTTCTAATTTATTTGTTTAATTGTTAACTAAAGTTTTACTTGCAACTTGCTTGATTCTTAGTAAACAACTAAAAAAATCAATTAGAATCTTGTTTTTTTCTAAGTTTTCATACATTTTTTTAACTACAGTCGCTAGCGAGTGTAGATTGATAAAACTCATGGTAGACGTACAGCTTTGAAACTTTGAAACTATTAGACTGGGAGCCAGCCGCTCGATGTCCTACCTAATTGAGTTACCGGAAAGAAGCAATTAGTAGAAGAACTAGACTATCAGAGGTTCTAAAATAAGTTGATCTGCCGAGGTGCAAAATATCTCATGAAGGAACCCAACGAAACGAATGTGCCACGGCCGATGTTGTATGTGAGGTATCATAAAGAGTAGGTTTCATTCGGTGATTCGATGAGATAAAATGGGCCTCTCAACTGTCTCCCTCCTTCGGTCTACCTTCGGGATGGGGCTTTGGTCTGGCTCCCGAACTATATTATTATCATATCTACAACAATATACGCAAGAAGACTAATTAGGTTTCTTTACAAAACTGTTGCTTTTGCAATCAAAATCAGCATGGTTAAGGTTCCGTACCCAAAGCCAACGGAACCCCATCACTAAGCATCTGCTGTACGTTCGGCCGTCTGTCTGTTACCGAGCTGTATCTCATAAACCGCAATAGGTGGTAGACAGTTGAAATTTTGAGTGTATATTTGTGTTGCCGCTATAACAACAAATAATAATCAAATCTTTTTTACAAAAAAATACAACCGACTTCCAAAAAACAAAACACTACAAAGTATAAAATAACTTTAATTTCGGAAGTCGGTGCTAAAAAACAAAAAAAAAGAACACCGACTTCCGATATTAAAGTTATTTTATACTTTGTAGTGTTTTGTGTGATTCACATGTGCTTACCCCTCAAAGCGTAGCGGCGTGATGTTATGTTATGAACTGGTGTAAACAATAGACAGACATGAGATTTCAGCAATCCCGGTTCATTTTCTATCATTTATTGAGGAGTTTCGTTGCCTATCTCCGGAATCCTTCACCAGATCTTCACCAAATCGAAATAGGGCCACTCTGAGAAAGTATTCTTCCAACAACTAACCAAATCGTTTCTAGTGTGCCTATAAAATTTGAAGAGTTCCCTCTATTTCTCCAGGATCCCATCATTAGATCCTAACTTGATGATCATGGGATCACCTGAGAAGAATACCCTTTAAAAAAATCCAAATCGGTCCAGCCATCTACGAGTAATTGGGGAACATACATAAAAAAGGTTCCGACGAATTGAGAACCTCCTTCTTTTTGAAGTCGGTTAAAATACGATGGTATGGAACATTTCAAACGCGAGTCCGACTCAGACTGGGCATGCGTTATCTGTTTGTTATCATTGAAAAGGTTAATAAATTAAGACTTAAAAATAGATAGGTATGGGGCAATCTGCCACCTAACGGCTCGGAAAAATATCACCAAAACGATATTTACAAATTTTGTACAACGTAGTAGTATTTTAATTTATCTGTCATTGTACCTCAAGAAAAAAAAGGGAACAATACACCATCTATGTTCCCTCGGAGTCAACAAAGCAAACAAAATTTTAATTTTGGAAGTCGGTGTTTTTGGTTATTTCTTTTTTTACACCGACTTCCGAAATTAAAATTATTTTATACTTTGTAGTGTTTTGTTTTGGAATTCGGTTACATTTTTTGTAAAAAAGTTTTTAATTTTTCACTTTTTAGTGGTACCTGCGTACCCATTCACAGCGTACCGGCGTGATGTTATGTTATGAAAATAAAACTAAGTGTTTTCGGTGTAAAGGTCTCGTCAATACGAATGAAATAAGCCCAAACACTTGGTAGTTCCTACATACCGATGTGGAGTTCCCTTGACTCTCTGTCGTCTCCATCATCAGGTCTGATCCAAACTTTCATTCTTTTGTAGTATCACCCGATATACACACGAATATCAAGTTTTTACCAAATACGTGCCAACAATTTTCGAGAGTTGCACTCGATTTCTCAGTCCGACATAACAATCCGTCTCCCCAGATGGAGTATATCCATGAGGATTTCCCCACAGAAAAAAAAAAAAAAAAAAAAAGGGTTTCCATCATCAGATCCTGACGTGGTGGCAATGGGACCACACGGGAAGCAGCAGCTTTCAAATAAAAAAAGAATCATGAAAATCGGTTCATACTCCTCCTTTTTTGAAGTCGGTTAAAAAGGCTAGAAACTAGTTAAATTACTCTCATAGTACTACGACAACTTCAGAGTGACATTTCCTCGCATGCGGATCGGAGGCAGTGCGGAACCGCTTCGTCGTGTGTTGCTACGGTACGGTACAACATCCAACTCGAGAACGATTCCCATTACGAAACTTCACTACCATGTTTTTGGGGTAGAAGATTTTATGCAATTCCATTTGTTAACATTGGCACAGCTCCGCTCCGTTCCGGTGGATAGTCAGCTTTAGGCTCAGGTAGATGATGTACAAACTGAACTTTAAATAATTAGGGTTCCGAAAAAAAAAGGAACCCTTATAGGATCACTCGGGTGTCTGTCTGTCTGTCTGTCTGTCTGTCTGTCTGTCTGTCTGTCCGTCTGTCACAGCCAGTTTTCTCCGGATCCACTGAACCGATTCTGTTGAAATTTGGTACGCATATGGACTTTTGTGACCCAAACACGAACGCGTTACGTAAATTATTATTTTTTTAGTATGGGGGTCACTTTTGGGGGTCAAACTAGAAAATTTAAAAAAAAAGTATTTTGAACAATATTGTGTGACATATCAAATGAAAGGGCTTACTGTGAGAATTTTAATAATATTTTTTTCATAATTTTAAAATAAATGGTTTTGAAGTTATTCAAGAAATTTGACGAAAAATGACCATTCCCCCCCCCTTATCTCCGAAACTACTGAGCCTAAAATTTTGAAAAAAATGGAGATAATAGATCATTACCTAAAGTTTACAGGAAAACCTATTAGAAGTCTGCAGTGTTAAAATAACATGTCAAAAAAATTAAATTCGTTCGGAACCCTTTGCACGCGAGTCCGACTCGCACTTGGCCAGTTTTTTTAACTAGCTTTTGCCAGTGTCTTTGCCCGTGGAAGGTCACTCGAAAGTGATAGGATCTAGGGCTAGCTGTTGATAAGGTGTTGTGGAGCTTGTGTACCACATTTTGAAGCAATGTCGAGCACATTGCTTCAAAATGTGGTACACAAGCTAAGGTAAGGAAGCTTTCAGATTTAATTTGACGATGTGATCCTCTTCAATGTGAAATGGTAGTGGCATGTTGTCTTCGCCTATCTCAGTGGAAGCCTGACTAAACTGGTACACATGGATATTAAGAATTGTCACCTTTAGTTAAACCACTGTATGATTTGACATTTGTGAAATGAACATGGGTGTTCATGTTTTCTAATGGGCGTGATATGATCAAAATTAGCATAGGAGACTTCCTTAACAAATAAAGATTAAGAAAACATTACCCCGTCTATGCGTGATTTAATAAAATAATATATTATGTCACAAAGACGCATAAACGAACCATAACATTGCCTGTTTTCAAAATATTGTTATCATGTAAAACTAGTTTATAGGGGCTGCAAACTAGTTTTACATGATTTACTCGTGTTTTAGTAATTAGCATTAAAATATAATGAATAGGTAAGTAGTTTTACGAGTTTTAGTAGGCAGGTGTGTGAGACATCCGTATTGTTTCATCATCATCCGTCTAGTCTTCACCCAACTATGGTGGGCTCACATCGGTTGCATATTGGAAAATCAAAACTTTTCTGAGCAAATTTCAAAAGAACAATAAACGAAATAACAAAATTTAAATGACCAAATGTTTTATTTAGAAAAAAATTAGAATCCCAATGTATGTGACATCAAATGAACGACTGATCAAAAGTTGCTAGATGTAATTTTAAAATATCCCCGACTCAGACTACCCCGACTCGGATAGATTAGGTTAGAAGGCTAAGGCGGGAGCCGGAAGCGGAACTCCCTCCCGCCTTAGCCTTCGTGGTTATTTTTTTTTAAACCACCCAGAACTATGGTGAGTCGCCAGTAATCCATTTTGACCTTTAAACGATTTGGTCAATAGTGTAATAAATAATATAATAAACATTAATATTCCAGACTTTGGTCAGCTGAACTTTGATCAAATGACCATAGTTATTTTAAACTTTGTGCCCCCTCGCTTCGGACTATGGATTGAAGCAGAGCATTATACTTGAACCATAATAATATCTATTTCCCTCCCTTCCACAAAAATAATAGCCTATGCAGATGACACAGTAATTCTATCGTATGACCGTGATTGGACCTCAACAAAAGAGATTGCCGAAAGGGGACTCAGGGAAGTGATGCTATGGTTGGGCAAAAACAATCTCGCCCTAAACATAACAAAAACTAACTTCATTACCTTCGGCTTAAGACCCTCAACCCTTCCGCCAGACGGTTCTTTATCAATAAAAGCCCACAAATGTACCAACCCTTCCCCTTTTTGTTCATGCTCTACTGTTACTAGAGCATCACTAATACGATATCTCGGTATCCAACTAGACTCCTGTTTATCCTGGAAACCACACTTACATGCAGTGTCCGCACGAGTTCGAAAACTAATTTTCTTGTTTAAAAAACTTAGAGTATCCGCCAATAGCAATATCCTTAAAATCGTTTACTCGGCACTGTGCGAATCAATAATAATAATTATTATTATTATTATTATTATTATTTCGTTTATTTATTTTTTTACATATAAATTATATTTTTAAATATTTCAATAAAAACATTAAAAAACATTTAAAAATATAAAAATAGTAGCCCACCGGTATCGGGAACAGGCTCCAAGCTACCGGCGGTCAGGGCTCCAGAGAGAGGAACCTCCTAACAATACGAGCCGTGTCCAGAAGTACCGCTTTCTGAATCAAGCCCTTGATCCAGCTGCCTAACGAGAGCCTCCTGAGGTGTTGGTCGAGGCTCGTAGCTATTAAGCCATTGGCTGATATGACTATCGGTACAATGATTGCGGAATCCACATCCCACATGTCGACAACCTCGCGAGCCAAGTCAATATACTTGATTTGTTTATCTTTCTCGGCTTTCACAAGGTTCTCGTCATGCGGGACGGTTATGTCTACAATCATTGCACGCCTCACTATTCGGTCCACCACCACTATATCAGGCTTATTGGCAACAATAGTCCTGTCAGTGATGATGGACCGATCCCAATACAATGTGATATTGCCATTATCGAGAACTGGGTCGGGCGCATACCTGTAGTACGGCACCTCCGACTCCACAAGAGAGTATTTCAGAGCAAGTTGCTGATGGATAATCCTGGCTACAAGGTTGTGCCTATGCAAGTATTCTCCGTTAGCTAGACGAGAACAACCAGAGATAATGTGGCGTTATTATTATTATTATTATTCAGGTAGAGCGAGCACAAAGGGCAGTAATAAAAGTGACATTAAAAAAAACCTTTTAGATTCCCTACACGGCAACTATACGCAGAGTTTGAAACATTAACGGTCCGACAACTCTACATCTTCCGCACAGTCATGAGGAAACATGCAACCCTTCCATATACGATAAATAATACCCCAACAGCCCGAAGGAGATCTAAACCGCCATGCCCCACAACACATACAAACACCACATTTGCTAGGCGTCATCTCACTTACCTAAGTGCACGCATCTACGACAAAATACACCAAAAGATAGACATCCACTCCCAAAATACATTCAAATGTAAAAAAAATACTCAAAACTTTTCTACTTAACCTAGATTATGACGAGACAGAAGCACTGGTAAAACCCTCATCCACATAAAACACCTAACATAATCACCATACAAACTTACACACGACCAGACACTATTACACAGACACCATCACTCACACACCATATCACACTCTCGCTCCCTCACACACACACTCACTCTCCCTCATACATACACACCACTCACGCACGCGCGCTCCTCGCACGTACATAAATTATTACTAAAGTTACACGTTTGGTTCATCGTATTCTTGTGTATTGTAACAACGGACGAAGAGATGTCCCCTATAATACAGGACTTTCCTAGCATAGGGGACATTATTCATAAAAAATAAGTGTAAAAAAAGAAAAAGAATTCATGGAATGTAACACGTCATGTATTTTCCTTTGGCAATAAATTATTATTATTATTTATTCAACCAAAGTTTAAAACATTGATACAATTTAGATTAGAAATTAACAAAATAAGAAGACCGTATTTAAGGGTCTAGCTAATTTATAAACTAGGGACTCCAGGATTTATCATCACATACAAGTTACAGCAGTTCTTGCATCAATGGCACTAAATTAGGTTTATAAACGTACTAGCTGTTGCCCGCAACTTCATTTGCGTGGACATTTTTAATGTGTAATGTGTAAGAACGGACCGCCTGATCAAAATCTGATCAATGTGGTGATGTCTAATAAATCAAACGCTTGAGTCACAGACAAGAACTAACTGTTTTAGTCAAAAGGTTTGTGTTACATACTTTTGGGTAGGGGGCGCTACTAGTTTCTTAATCTATGATATTGACGATACAAAACAACACCCCCACTTATCGCAATATGCATTAAACTATTATAAACTAAATCATTCAAAACAAACTATGACTAGGCGCCACATAAATTTATAATGTTTCACTGAACATAAACTTTTAGTTAAAATGTCAGCTGGCATATCAGCTGTTGGTAAATACAGAACTTCAACAATTTTGTCTTTTACTAGGTCACGATAAAAATGATATTTAACATCAATGTGCTTTGTGCGTTTGTGAAAGACTGGGTTTGCCACTAGCTTCTGTGCACCTTGGTTATCGTTGAATGGACTTAATGTGTACATCTTATTGGTTACTTCATATTGCAGATTTCTCAGATATAATGCTTCCCTACATGCCTCAGATAGACCCATATACTTTGATTCTGTGCTTGAGAGAGCTACACATTTCTGTTTCCTACATTCCCATGAAATAACACCATCAGATAGTATAAAACACGTACCAGTATATGATTTACTATCCACAGAGTTAGAGGCCCAATCAGCATCTACATAACCTGTTATTTCTGAATTACCTTCTTTACAATATTTTATTCCATAACTTTTAGTTCGTTTTAGATATTTTATACTCTCTTTGCATGTTCCCAATGTTCCTAAAAAGCTTATACAGTAACTAATATCTGACCTAGTTAACATTGAGAGGTACATTAAAACTCCCAATCAGCTGTTGATAGGGCACATGAATATTTACACCAACATGACCTTTATTTACATCTAATCTGACCTCCATAGGAGTATCAACAGGTTTACAATCACTTAAATGAAATTTGATCAAAAGTTGATCAATATATAAGTTTCCTGACTCAAAGTTACATATCCTTTTTCTTAATTCAATGTTACATTCATTCCAAGACATTATTTAACTTCACCTAAGTCCTTAATGCTAAACTTATTAGATAAAAGCTATTTTAAGTTCTCAGTCTCAATTTTATCATTGAAAAATATAAAGAAATCATCGACATAGACTGTTACAATGGTCCTACATTTATTGTCATTCTTTAAATACATACATGGCTCTATTTTTACCTTTTATAACCATTACTAACTAATAAATTATCAACCTTTACCTCAGGCTCTAGAGGCCTGTTTAAGTCCTAACTGGCTTTCTTAAGTTCCAATACTTTACAATTTGAACTACTAGTATTATAACAATCTGGCATTTTCATATAAATAGTTTCCTCTAAATCACCATTTAACCTAACTTTACAGACAATGCAAATAATAATCTAAGAGTTGTGTGGTTCACTACAGGCGAAAATGTTTCTGTATAGTCAATACCATGTTTTTGGGTGAAGCCCTTTGCAACTAAACGAGCTCGGAAACGCACATTGTTTTCACAGTCGTATTTTTTCCGCAAAACTCACTTGCATTGCACAATAGTACCATCTTTTGGTACATCTACGAGTTCCCACGCACTATTCTTCTCAAACGACTGTAATTCATCCTGCACTGCTTCTAACCACTGTGTTTTCTCGGGACCTTCCAAGGCTTCTTGCAAGGAAATATCACCCGTGAAAATGTTGTCATCTTCTGCACAAGCACTTGCAAAGCCGTATCTGTCTGGTTGCTGCCTGCGCCGAGGACCACTTGTCATGTTGACATTGTTCATTATAATAGAGTCATCACTATCAGTTGTACCAGACTCAAAGCTGTCTAATGTATCACTTTCACAAGGTACATACAGTTCACCGCTGTCATCTGGGTTCAGGTTTACTGATTGTTCAAGTGAATCTTCCTGAAAAATCACATCTTCGTCCCCCACTGGAACCGTATTCACCTCACCTGAACAACTTTCCTGTACCTCTACAACATTTTCTGTCTCTATCTTCTCCAATACTGTAACATCTCGACTAGTGGTGATGACATCAGACTTCGGGTTGTAAATCCTGTATCCTTTGACATCAATGGAATAGCCAACAAGAATACACTTTTCAGAGTTTCTGTCCCACTTTAGTCGCTTTTGTTTCGGCACATGTACCATGACTGTACTACCGAAAACACGTAAATGACTTACATCAGGCTTTCTGCCCATCCAAATCTCAAAAGGAGTTTGTTGAGTAATTTAATTATCTGGTCACAGTCCTGTTCAGTAAGTACACTGCAGCGTGTGCCGCCTCTGCCCAAAATCTTTTCTAGAGTCCTGCATCAAATAGAAGACACTTAGCTTTCTCCACGACAGTCCGGTTAAATCTTTTTGAAATACCATTCTGTTCAGATGTGTACGGGTTTATTTTCTGATGTACTATCCCATGTGTCATCAAAAAATCATCAAATTTACTGTTGCAGATTTCTGTCCCATTGTCACTTCTCAAGATTTATATGCTGCGATTAAGTTGATTCTCAACCTCTGCTTTATACTGTTGAAAACATTTCAGTGCCTCATCTTTCGTTTTCAAAAAATAAATATATGTGCATACGATTGAAATCGTCTATGAACAGCATATAGTATCTAGAACCACCTATCGACCGGTTTTCCATCGGTCCGCAGAGATCGGTATGCACAATGTGTAGTAATTCTGTACTTCTGCTACCTTCTTTGGGAAAAGGTAAGCGGCTCTGCTTGCCCTCACAGCATGCCACACATGATGACTTGGATATATCAGTCTTACCATCAAGTGTCAATCCCTGTACGGCATCTTGTTCAAATACTGGCTGTTGATATGACCCAGTAGCGTAGCTAGCATGGGTGACACCCGGGGCGGATAATCTCGTGTCACCCCACAAATGAAACCCCCCCCCCCCAAATAATTATAAGTTGCACCTTTGGCCTTTCGTTCTGGTGACGGCAATCGCAAGCCATTTTTCAGAAGGGAGGGTGGAAGATGTGCCATTTGCGCTGCAGGTTTTTATTTTTAGGAATGTTCTTACATCATACTTACAAACAAAATCTTGAAAACTAGATTATTTAGATTTTGTTTTCATCATTATCTAAACCCAACTTTGTTGAGTAACGCAAGTAAACTCGAGAAGTAAAAGAGGACAGAACACAAGAGCGAGCGAAGCGTGCTCGAAAATTTTCGCATCCCATCTCGGATAGGTTTTATATTCTTTTGATCATTCATACTTAAATAGAAATAACTTTATGGAGTAATGCAAGAAAGCTCATTAACTGAGAGAGGGCAGAACACAAGAGCGAGCGAAGCGAGCTCGAAAATTCATGCACCAAAACTCGGAAAGGTTTTGTTTTCTTTTGATCATTTCATACACAAACAGTGATTTTATTGAGACATACAGAAACGCTCTAGAAAAAAGAGAGGGTAGAAAGTAGGAGCGAGCGAAGCAAGCTCGAAATTTTTTACACCCCATCACGGACGGGTATCGTTATGTCGTCGCTCGTTAAGGGGGAACCCGACCGTGACTAAAAGCCAACAAACGAGTGTCACGCCCAAATGCAGAATACCTAAAGGACAAAATAAATTTTTGCACCCCATCTCGGAAGGATTTTATCGTATTTTAAACATTCATATTGAAATTTAAGTTTTTTGTTGATTTATATAGAAAAACTCTGGAAGTCAGAGAGTGCAAAATGCAAGAGCGAGCGAAGCGAGCTCAAAAATTTTTGCATCCTACTCCCGACAGGTTCCATTGCGTCAAACGTTTAGGGGTGCTACCGGATAGTGACAAAAAACCAGTCAACGAGCGGTCGGGTGTCACCCCTAAGCGGGTGTCACCCGGTGCGCGCCGCACCCCCGCTCCCCCCTCGCTACGCTACTGTTATGACCTAGATGTCTGTGCCAAACTTTACTAGACACCATCACTGCAGCTGATGATCATCATATTGACAGGTGCGCGTCTTTGTCGTAATCTGCACATCTCCAGTACATAATACAGGTACTTTATTTTTCTTTGCCACGACAATTTCCTTGATCTTAAGATCCCGCGACATATTTGACAACCATTCTTCATTCGCAGTAAGATAAACACTCGCCCCGGAGTCAATATACCTATCAATCAGTCAGTTAGTCAGTTATAACAGCCAAAGACGTCCCCTGCTGGACATAGGCCTCACCCAAAGGGGGGAGTTTGCCATAATCGCCACGCTTGGCAGGCGGGTTGGAGATCGCAGTATATGGTGTTGCGTTTTACAGACAACGCTGCTGCCCATTCTCTGGTGAGTCCCTTAGTCGCCTCTTACGACACCTACGGGAAGTGATGGGATGGTATTATTCTTTTACGGCACCATACGGCACCGGCCGACACCATGCGGCGGCCAATAACTTTTGCAAAATTCACCAGTCAGGAACACAGCACTAAACGCATTACTGCTTGTACTTTCATTTCTATTTATATTCGACGTATTTTTGTTTGAAAATGTACACTGGTTGCGGTAATTTCCTGTTTGTTTGCATTTGTAACATTTTATGGTTTATGGTTTCGACTTTGACATGATAATTTAATCTATGATATTGACGATACAAAACAACAAGATGACTATAAAAGGTGTTCTTTTGGGCGCTGTAATTTTGGCGGTAGAATTCCTAAACAAAATTAAACGGCGTTAAAGCCTACTCGTTCTTTGGCGACACGTCGACGTCGTCGTTTTACACTACGGACTCCCCGGCCGCTGTTTTTGATAACATTATATTACATGTTGGGGTATTTTTGCTTGCAAGATTAAGCGGCAACTTAAAAACGGAATGTGCAGTCCGACCACCGCTAAGCAAAGTTGCAGCAATGCCCGAGGAAGCCACAGCCAGAGCTATATTGCAGCCCTTGCGGAGTTGGACCAGCAGAAGATTCAGCACAAACTTACCCGGACCTCCTGGTACGTCAAGAAGGAACACGGAACGTTTCGTAGACTTGACGCTGCTCGAGAAGTAATCGTGATGCCATTTCATTGACATGCACTTCTAAAACCGCGGTATTAGTTTAACTCCATTACAACATCGCTTGACAATTCCTCTCTTCGCTGCCATTTTCCACATATGGAAATCATTTTATCCTCAATCAATACCAAAGCATTGTTAATCTGATCTGGTTATTGTGAGCGCCATCGTGCCTTATACAATATCTTAAAGCTGGAGGTATGCGTCGTTATGCGTCGTTATGCATCGTTATGCGTTTTGCGTCGTTATGAGTCGTTATGCATCGTTATGCGCCGTTATGCGTCGTTATGCGTTTTGTTTGGTTTTGCCTTGCCTTGCCTTGCCTTGCCTTGCTTTGCCTTGCCTTGCCTTGCCTTGCCTTGCCTTGCCTAGCCTTGCCTTGCCTTGCCTTGCCTTGCCTTGCTTTGCCTTGCCTTGCCTTGCCTAGCCTAGCCTTGCCTTGCCTTGCCTTGCCTTGCCTTGCCTAGCCTAGCCTTGCCTTGCCTTGCCTTGCCTTGCCTTGCTTTGCCTTGCCTTGCCTTGCCTAGCCTAGCCTAGCCTTGCCTTGCCTTGCCTTACCTTGCCTTGCCTTGCCTTGCCTTGCCTTGCCTTGCCTTGTATTGCCTTGCCTTGCCTTGCTTTGCTTTGCTTTGCTTCGCTTCGCTTCGCTTCGCTTCGCTTCGCTTCGCTTCGCTTCGCTTTGCTTTGCTTTGCTTTGCTTTGCTTTGCTTTGCTTTGCTTTGCTTTGCTTTGCTTTGCTTTGCTTTGCTTTGCTTTGCTTGGCTTTGTTTTGTTTTGTTTTGTGAAAAAGATTTTTTATAAGTACATGGTACTTCTTCTTTCATTCCTTCCTACCAACCGTGACGGTATCACTGACTCCCTTTTCATCCATATCATTCCGCACACAATCCATCAATCTTTGGCCCTCTCTATCCGTCCGTCACAGTGATGTTCATAGTACTTTAAGTCACATGTGTTTCATCTATCCTCTTTACATGCACAAATCAAGACAGACGAATCTGTTTAATAATATGAAATACTAGCTTCTGCGAGTGGTTTTGCCCACGTGAAATGCGTTTATAACAATTTCTATTGTTACAAAGATTCGAAAATAATAAATAGGCGCATAATAATGTGTCCTTCTCCAAGCTAAGTACAAAATTTCATCAAAATCATTATAGTACTTTAGACGTGAGAGTGTAACAGACAGACAGAGTTACTTTCGTATTTATAGTATTACAGTCGAGATAACTTTATTAGGTACCGATTTTAAATAGCACAATATTTTACTGAATAATCTTTACGGTTATCAAAGGTCACTCAAAACAATTGCAAAAAATTAGGAAAGACATAGCTTTAATATTTCCATTTAGGTATGTAGACTTAACCTTGATGGAGACAGAATTGTGCGGTCACGTGCAAAAATATGTGATAATAAGCGGGAACATAAAATCAAAGAAACTTCGTAGGTATGTGACAGTAAAAGTTAAATATAACTTTTTTCCAATATTTCATCATGGGTGTCATTTTCATAGTTTTCGGGGTCGCTAAGGGCGTCTTAGTAGGGGAGCCACTTTAACTTTTTTAATTTATTTTTGTAATTTGCTATTATAGCGGCAACAGAAATACACACACTGTGAAAATTCCAACTGTCTACCTATTACTGTTCATAAGATTCCGCTGACAAACAGACAAACGGACGGAAGCACAGCGGAGGCCCGGCTTAGTAATAGGGTCCCGTTGTTTACCCACCGGGTACGAATCAAATCAAATCAAATCAAATCGTTTATTTGTGATATTTGTACGGAACCCTAACATTGAATCGTATCTTTGTTTATTTGTTTTTCTGCATTGCGATTCTGTAAACTCAGCGAGCATGCGCTGTAATGAGTCTACGAGGATAATGTTCACGAGAAAATAGCTTTTGATTTTGGTTAGTGTTAGGTATTTATGCTGGTAAGTGTACTAAACGAATGCTGTCTATTTAATCGTCAAGGTTACCTTCCAGTATTGCCGGGACAGTCGCAGCTTTATCGTAGAATTTGCCATTTCATGATGTGGCCGAGGTAAGGTTAGGTTGAAACTTCGAAACCGAGGTGGCGGCACGTGGTGTTCCCGTGCGCCCCTCTTTGTTCCCGCTAACCCCGGCGTAAGTAAGAGATGGAACACCGGAGTGCTTTTAGTCAGTAAGAGTCTGACAGACCCCTCCGCCCGCCTCAGGGCGGAGGACGTCCATGAGGATTTCCCCCCTTAAAAACAAAGGTTGAAAGTGACCACTTTTGTCTATTTGTTAGAAATACGCGAAGGCCCATGGGTTACAATATAACTGAGTGAAGTTTTAGTATTTAAATCAGGCAAACAATAGCCTACCCATGTACCTTCTGTATTTCTCAAAGGAATAACAAAGCAGGTTCAAGCTTTTAAATATCTGGGTCACATTGTGACTAGTGACTTCAAGGACGACATATTGAGCGATAACACAACGGGTCTAAAAAGACCATTTTAGCAGAATCAGAAAGCACATCACACTACCCGTCGCTTTAAAATTTTCCCAATCAATCTTGAACCTAATGCGTTAGCGATTAAGATGAAAATTAAATTTGACAGTTTGTTGTGTGATTAATATAATGATTCTAATACGATTCTCCCAAAGTGGCCTTTTTAGCCCCCCAGGGCTCTGGCGGTGAAAGCTAATACGCTCGCCCGCAGGTTTGCACCCTAGCTATATATACTGTTGTGTTGTATATGCACGAGCTTATTGCCAGTCCTTTTATTCAAGCGGCCTGTGGGTGAGATATAAAAAAAGGCCTTTATCTTAAGAGGGACAACATAGGCTGGCGGAGGCCTTTGGCTTAATTGGGACACCAGAAGCTGGCGGAGGCTTTTACCTTAAGTGCGACACCATAGGCTGGCGGAGGCCTTTGCCTTAAGTGGGACACCATAGGCTGGTGGAGGTCTTTACCTTAAGTGGAACACCATAGGCTGGCGGAGGCCTTTGCCTTAAGTGGGACACCATAGGCTGGTGGAGGCTTTTGCCTTAAGTGAGACACCATAGGCTGGCGGAAGCCTGTGCCTTAAGTGGGACACCATAGGCTGGTGGAGGTCTTTACTTTAAGTGGGACACCATAGGCTAGTGGAGGCCTTTACCTTAAGTGAGACACCATAGGCTGGCGGAAGCCTGTGCATTAAGTGGGACACCATAGGCTGGTGGAGGCATTTACCTTAAGTGGGACACCATAGGCTGGTGGAGGCCTTTACCTTAAGTGAGACACCATAAACTGGCGGAGGCCTTTGCCTTAAGTGGGTATCGTACATTTATTTTATATTTTAGGTTAAAAACCTACTACAGTTAATGACAGAATGTTATTTGTGTATTTACTACTTGACACGATGTAGGTAGTTAACGTACGATCATCTCGTACAACCACATCTTAGCGTACAGCTAAGGAGTAGGATTCCCTGTAGGAAAACCCTCAGGAGCGTTGCTGAGGATCTTGGAAGGAAAACAAGGAGTCTTATTCTGATGGTGGTTTATTGTAAAATAAATCTTAAAACATAATCCTTACATACTATATAACATAGTTTACATCGCTATCGATCATTAACCTACTGTGTCTGTCAACTTTCGGACGCTAAAATAACTTTAATTTCAGAACTTACTGTTATCATACTAATATGGATGATTTTAAAAGTAAACTATTATTATGTACACTTGTATACAATGTGTAACAGAATGAACCCAATATCTTAAAAGGGGTCAATATACTCATAATTATGAAACCGATTGTCCCATACATTTCAGTGCGCGTTATATAACTTGACGAAAATGTACTGAACAGCTGATTTGTTTTTTCTCGATTTCGGTTGGTCCCATTGTAGAAGTTTTGCATAATGATGAGTACAATGACCCCTTTTTAAGTTTGTGTTACCTCATGCTATCCATAGATTTCAGTTTCAGGAAGGGGGGGGGGAGTATTGGGTCAGGTAACAGGAAGAAAAACTTTCCACGCCACAGTTGAAGGCGACGTCATCCGGGTCTTGAGTTAAGGTTGCTTTCGGAAGATTGCTTAGCATATCCTTCAGAATTGTCTTTTCCAGATAGGTTGAGTCGGTTGCAATACTGAGCTTGCTCTTTCTGATTTATTTTCATTTATTAGAACTATAATCTTGATGTTTGCGGTTTTGAAATGGTTTCATCGTAGTTTTGTTGATCGTCATTCGTCGAGTCCTCACAGATTTGGATCTTGGCCGCATTTTCGTCAAGTTTGTCCGTGTACAGTTGGAGGGTACATTGCAGATCTTCTCTAACTTGCTTCACTTCGCTGCGCAGGTCTAGTAACATTTGTTGCGTCATCGTGTCAGCACGGACACAGGCACCAGTGTGTGTAGTAGCGACGTCGCATCGTTCACCCTCGTACTCCGCTGTGCACTGGCAGACCGGCTCCTGTTTCTCATTCAGGGAACAGACGCCGCCATGCAAACAGTGCTTGTAGCACGCGTTAACTTCGCACCTCTTTCCGGAGTAACCAGCTTCACAACTGAAATAATGTAGATAAGATACAGCGTTACTTGATGAACAAGTAAACCAACATTTGTGACTAGTGCGCGACCAGTACAATAACAGTGATATAATTTCTGTGCAACACCTGCTATACTGGGTTACTTTTAATTTACTGCCAATATTACAGGGGAAGCAAGTTCTCATGAATAGGAATATCTTTTACTTTGATACCTGTTAACCTGGAATATGCAAAAACAATGTGCATTTACTACATTGTGTCGAATAAGTAACCCGCTCCGGTTGCAATTTCGAGTTATAAATCTAACATGGAACCGCTGCGACTGTATGTTTTAAAAAGGGTTTCAATTATACGTTACAATTATAATGAATTAAATTAGTCCTATTTATTCTATGAAACGAAAAACATGGTGGGATGGACAACAAAATACCTGCAAGTAGGTTGTCCCTCAGTACTGACTGTACAGTTTCCTTGCAGACAATAGTCCTTGCAAATGGAAATGTCGCATCTTTCACCCCGATAATCCGCTGTGCACTGGCAAACTGGCTTCTCCGCCTCATTCAGGGAACAGACTCCGTCGTTAAAACAGTACTTATGGCACGCGTCTACTTCGCATCTTTCCCCAGAGTATCCACGATTGCAACTGAAATAGTGAGAATACAAATATTTGATGACTAGTAGTTACAGGAGGCAAAATGTAGCAAATACCTAAACTTTGTGTACATATTTGCAATTTTTTTACAAATTGCAGTGTTTATCATATATTAAAAGTAGTTCCCATGTGTCTGACACCGGATAATTGCAAAATACGTAATTCTATAAAATAACTTGAGCGATTGTAAACTCTCGATAAATTGTCAACTGAACATTTGGAATACTTTTTTACGCATAAAAATTTGATAGTTTATAAACTCTCGAAGTCATTCCGAGAAATTGTGAATTGAGATAAAATGGCGACCAATCATAGCACAAGTTTACAATTTATATATTTTGGTGTGATTATTAAATTGAAAACTTGATCTCTCATTGGTCTTTATTGGTGTGAGCTCACGTGTACGCCATAGAGTTACAAATTAAATGGAGTCATTTTCGATTTCGTGAAATCCCAATTTTTCCAGGATGTGAACTATATGTGTGTCAAATTTCATCCAAATCCCTTTAGCCATTTTTGCCTGATTGAGGCACAAACATACAAACTTTCACATTTATAATATTAGTAGGACTAACTTTTGCCCGCGACTTCATCTGCGTAGACTTCAGAGCAGGCGCACAACTTCTTTGTCTCATATTCTCATCCTCGGAAATACATCTTCATGATTCTGATATCCTGACAGTTATGACTCATAGCTGTTTGTACTTTCAGCCTAAGAATTATTTCGACATGTTTTCTGGTCTCCTGGTACTTGCGAATTTTTAAAGCTCACAATTCCATTCTGAAAAATCTTAGACGTGTGCTCTGATCTCCTGTTACATGAGTGTCTTAACCAATCACAACTTCAGCTCAGGTAATACTTCGACATGTTTCTGGTCTCCTGGTACTTGTGAATTTTTAGCGCACACAAATCTTACCAAAAAATACTATGACGTATTTCTGTTCTCTTGGTACTTGTGAATCTAAAGGACTAAAGCAGCAGCAATTCTGGATTTGCACTACTTCCTTAGTCTTCATTAAGCCTTATGAGTTACCGGGATAAAAACTAGCCTATGTGTTATGAGCGCTCATAATTCCAGGCCGGAAAAATCTTCGATATGTTTCTGTTCTCCTGGTTCTTTTGAATTCTAACTGCTCAGAATTCTAGTGCTGGAAATATTTCGACATATTTCTGGTCTCCTGGTACTTGTGGATCTGTAGCGCTCACGATTCCTGCCGAAAATATACTTTGACATGTTTCAGCCGGTCGATTCTGTCGACATCTCACTGTGACCACATAAGTGGAGTGACCGACAAGTCAGTTGTCATGCCATCTTGTTTGTATGGTTTGACAGCTCACCTGTCGTTCACTTCGCCCAAGTGTTCACTTCGATATCTTTACAGAATCGCACTGCTGGTCTCCGGTTACTTGTGAATCTATAGCGTTCGTTTTCCAGCCTGGAAAAATCTTAAAAATACATATTTCTGTTAGACTATAAAAAAAAAATTGTAGCCCATTAATACTTTTTCATCGTTCTGTTCTCCTGGTACTTGTGAATCTTTAGCGCTCACTAACTACTTACGTACTTTTGAATATGAAGTACTAAAGCAGCAACAACTCTAGATTTCCACTTCTTCCTCTGTCTCTATTAAACCCCGTAAGTTACCGGGATAAAACGTGGCCTTTATGTTATTCCAGGATATTACCTACATGTGTGCCAAATTGCATCCAAATCCCTTCAGCCGTTTTTGCATGATTGGTCGCCATTTTATGTCAGTTCACAATTTCTCGGAATGACTTCGAGAAATTATAGACTATCAAATGATGCGTAAAAAAGTATTCCAAATGTTCAGTTGACAATTTATTGAAAGTGCAGTCTCTCAAATTATTTTATAACCTTACGGGGTTCGCCATTTTCCGGAGACAGAATCACCTGGGCCATACACAAAAAAGTTGCGAGGGTTGTTTTTGTTAACCCGCGATATAGATACATAAAGGTGGCCATGGGAAATGCAAACAGAAGAGAAGTCTACCCCAGCAAGGGTTAATGCCTAGCCGTGAGCTGGTCATGATGTGTTATAACGCTTACTGGGAAATTAACTTGTTTGAAACTATACAAAAACAACATCGCGGACAAACATACATACAATTCGGACCGAAAACGGTACCTCCTTTTTTGAAGCTGTTTAATTTTTGGGGATGAGATGGATCCTGCTAAAGAAAACAATATCGCCGGAGCAACATGTTAGTACCTATTTCGGCTTCGATAACAGTTTGTTAGATATTTATGACTTTCACCGCGTGCCTTTGCAAATATTTAGAGGGATATTCTGAGTAGAAATCATAAAACCTTACCAGGTAATGTGTATCATTTTCTTTCATGGCCGTGCTCATAGAATTATATTCCCTATTTTCTCCAGGAACATTAGTACTTTTGATAGTTGCCGCTAGTTCGTTTCGAGGGGTCAAAGTAGTTCATTGAAGAAATAGTTTATACTGAAGCAACTGGACAAAAATGCTAAAAATCTTCTTGATAAATAATGTTTGCCGTCACAAAATTTTTTAACAGCAAATTTTAAAATTTCTGCGTGTTTCATTGGCTTCCTAAATATGTTCAAATATCTGAGCTTTAATGTATATTTTATGTATCTTGATATCTACAGTAATATTATAAAGAGGAAAGATTTGTTTGTTTGTTTGAATTGAATAGGCTCCGAAACTACTGGACCGATTTGAAAAATTCTTTTAGCATTGGTTAGCTACATTATCAAGGAGTAGCATAGGCTATATATTATCCCCGTATTCCCACGGGAACGGGACAAACGCGGGTGAAACCGCGTGACGTCCACTAGTCAATAATAAAAATAATAAAAAACTAACAATATTGGTTGAGATATTTCAATGTTTCATTTGTGACTAATAACATCTTACACTCAAAGCATTTATAACAATTAAACAACTTACAGGCGCCTTTGGATTTTCAAGCAAATCGGTCAGCTAGTTATGTATATTGCGACACAGAATAGAGCTCTTAGAGCGCCTGACACCTATTGCATTGGCTATCACTCCTCGGGGTATTGGGTAAAACCAGGATAGTTGCCCCAGAGGTATAGTAGCCTCGATTTTAATTACTCTAGTTTTGCGAATGAATTACATGTAATTTTATTTATCAAACGAGAGACCCTACAACTACCATTAAGTTTACCACGTTGCATGTGTCTGTGCGATTGCAGGGGAAGGCAATGTGTGATCAAAGTTTTTGTGGGATAAAAGCCCTTTTTCTCGGCGGGGCATCAATCCTATATGTAATTTATACGGATAAAGCAACTATCCCATATACGTGATAGTTGTCACAAAATTAAGAGGTCCGCAAAAAGCGCCTTTAATCTGGAATTATCAAAGAGAATGTTTATTACTTTCACAAATTTGAAGATTATATACCAAAGTACCTACCCATTTTAAAAATTAAGTATTTTGCTTTTTGTACTGAGAGATATAAAGCAATTTCAAAAAGTGTGGCAACTATCCGGCTTTTACCCTTATTGAGTGTCTGCCTGCAATTATTAAAGAAAAACACCGTAACGCCTGACGTCAGCCGGTCATTTTGCTTTATAACCCGCAAAGTCCTGACTATTGCTTCCACAGCTTTGTGCACCCGTTCCAAATCGCTTAAGAAACCATTCTGATATTTGAAACCTAATTATAATCATCATTTTCGTATTTCGAATCAAAAAAAAAAAAAAAAAAAACAAACAATAGAAGAAATTGTGCTACTCTTGAAATTACTATGTGAAGAAACTAACGTGAAAACGTGATGAATCAAGTTGATTCTTTTTGTTTTCGTGTGATTTTCATGCTTTCGTTAGTACTAAGTAGTATTTTAGTCAATAGATGTCGTGTATACCTATGCATAACCTAATGATTTGATTTATCATTCATATATGTATTTTAGATGAGTCAACCAATTGCGATGTAACAAAACCAAAGTAGTATAAAGTTACGCAAAATGTCATGTAAAAAGTAATCTACATTGGTTTTGTAATGTTTACGTGATAACAACACAACTAAACAGAACGCACTATATGTTCTTCGAACAGAAAATAAAATAATGCTGGAAATAGTTTCTGTTAATTACCTTTTAGATTTATTACTTTACAAAATGTACGTTTAGAGGTATTTGTTAAAAAATATCAATGTTGTAAAACTATGCAAAAAATCATAAGATAGGTATAGCATGAAAAAAACTGTCAAAGTGCGAGTTGGACACGCGTACTGCAGTGTTCCGAAGGAATCTCATTTTTATAAAATGTTATGTTATTTGAACAAAATCAAAATCAATCAAAATCAAAAGTCGTTTATTCAAATTAGGCTGAGAGCCAGCACTTTTTGAACGTCAAGTTTTACAAAAGACAGTCCCCCAAAACGCCCGCCCGTCACCACTTCCTAGTGTTTTAGCTGTGGAGAAGAAGTGGCCAACAAACTCCCCAGAACACTTTAGACTTTTAGGTTATACTGTAATCTAAAAAAACTGTTATCAATTTTTTTTCTAAATATTATTATAAGCCTAGGAATGGTGATTTTTCAACTAATTAAATAAATATAATTCTCACAATAAGCCCTTTTGCTATTTCGCACGGTACAGGTTGAAAAATCTTTTTTGGAATGTTCTAGTTTGTCCCCCAAGTGATCCCCATATTCAAAATTCATTTATTTACGTAACGCGTCTGTTTTTAGGTCAATAGAATAGGTACAGTATATTCAAAAAAATTGGCTGTGACAGACGGTTCTGTTTTTTAAGAATATTCGAAATCCTAAATACACAAAATTAAGTTGAAAAAAATAAAATAAAAAGAGATACCCTAAAAATACTAATTAAAAAAAGATTTCTCAGCTGGGGTTCGAACCTGTGCCAAATGTTTCGGGAGGCAGTCAATGTACCGCTGGTCTATGAAACTTGTTGACGCTTGGTTAAAATACCTGATCTTATATGTTTAGGAATTTGTCTGCACCTGTCAAAACATACTCTGTACAAAACATGATGAAAATCGACATTGATACGTAATTTTTAAAATCTTTAAATTACCATAACGTTTTTTTCCGACCACCAATGCCTAAATGTTGCTCAGAACTAACCCAAACGTAACTTCATAAACTATAAAATGATCTGTTCAGTACTTTCGGAAATTAGCGTTAACAGGCAGACAGACAAGATCAATAAAAAAATCCTTTTTTTGAGTTCTGTAACTCCTTTGCATCGCTCTCACTCCTTTTTTGGTAAATTTGTTTAATGTACAGACACAACGGTTCCTACTGTTTTATTATATGCATAGATAATGCGCTTTTGATCTAATTATCATCTTGTAAAATTGACATTTGATCTCACCGCTGAGCAAAGAGCGACCGCGCCAGGTCGGGACCTTAGAGCACCCCGACAATGATAGGTTAGGTTCGAATGGGATTGCGGGAGCTAAAGTGAGCGAGCGAAGCAACAACAACAAGCAGCAACAAGGTAGGGATGTCATATTATTTCTATTTGTTATGTTTATGCCCCCGGCAAAATTACACTTTAATGTTCCGTGGCACCTTGGTTCATCTTAAAAAATAACTACTTAGTGTTCCTTGGCATCATGGAAAAATAATAACTTTGTGCTCCTTGGCACCTCAATTTACCTTGGAAATATAACTAGTTGTGCTCTTTGGCAACTTGATTCAACTTGGAATAATTTGTGCAGCTTGGCACCTTAGAATAATTTGTGCACTTTGTCACCTTGATTCACCTTGGAATAATTTGTACATCTTGGCACTTTGATTCACCTTGGAATTATTTGTGCACCTTGGCCCCCCTACATACGGCGCACATTCATTTACCGCTTGCTCTTTATTAATACATCACAAGGATAGTAAGGTAGTCTATGATCAGTGCGTGTTGCCAGTGATGACATACGGAACTGAAACGTGGTCGCTTACAATGAACCTCATCAGAAGGCTCAAAGTCACTCAAAGGGCAATGGAGAGGGCAATGCTTGGAGTTTCCTTGCGTGATCGAATCAGGAATGATGATATCCGCAAGAGAACCAAGGTTACCGACACAGCCCGAAAGATCCCCAAACTAAAGTGGCAGTGGGCAGGGCACATTGCTCGCAGAACAGATGGTCGATGGGGCCGAAAAATTCTGGAGTGGCGACCGCGTACCGGAAGACGTAACGTTGAAAGGCCTCCCACAAGATGGACCGATGACCTGGTGAAGGTCGCGGGTAGCCGATGGATGCGAGACGCACAGGACCGGTCGTTGTGGCGACGCTTGGGGGAGGCCTATGTCCAGCAGTGGACGTCTTTCGGCTGATATGATGATGATGATGATGATGAAGGATAGTTACCGAAGGCTCTTCCTTTCTATGCTTTACATTAGGATCACTCAACTGACTATTGCGCACTGGGTCTGCGTTTCGGTTCTTCGGCTTGCAGGTTGGACATATCCAATTATGTAATTTTTAAAAATTAAATAATTAAGTTATTTGCAAGTGACCCAGCTGCATGAGTCAGGAATGGTGGTAGGATTTCTGGCACGATGAGCACTTAACTTCAGCACTTCCCTCGGTTATGATTTCTGAGCTACAGTTACAATTCATAATAGTACGACTTTGTTTTAGAGTCATACAAATTAAATTATCAATAATCCTAAGCACACTAAAAAAACGCACTCTAATAAAGGCCCACGCCTTCCAACGAACATTCCATGCGTAAGTCGGCGAGAAGAACGTCATAAGCGCTGTCGATGGCGCGTTACTAACGCCTTGCGCTCATTAAGTTGGTTCTCACAGTTTATTTAAATTAATCTCGGTATGATAAAATCACTGGTTGATTGGTTTTAGTCACTGCTTTGTTATTATGAGTATTTATCACGAAATAAATAAATTTTCACATGTATTATAGTTGATGCTATTCAACTTTACAAGAATCAGAACACGGCACTACTAGTTACGTGCAGGTTTGTAAATTATGTAGACGTAACAAATTAATGCAGGAATTACTCGTTGCACCGTATCGAAGATCTACTTACTTGCATTTAGGATGTCCCTCAGCACTGATACTACAATTTCCTTGGAAGCAGTAGTTGTGACATATTGAACCGTGGCGTTCCTCCACATCCAGTATTAGACTCTTCAGAGCTGTACAGGACTTGTATCCCGAAATCAGTTCCTCAATTGTATAGTTGGCTGCTGTAAGGTGACACCCCCCACATTTTGTGCTAACAACTGAATAAACAACTGGTGCCGCACCGTGTTGTTGATTTTTTGGTAAATGCAAAATGGCTCTTTGATTGTAGGTCCACCAATATATGAAATCTTTTGATACAGTTAAAGAACTTGCCCAATATTCTGATCCTATAAAATAAAATATTCTTCTGTTTTTTCCATTCAAGTCGGCACTTTCAATACAATACTTATTAATTTCAGTTTCGTCAATCCAGTACATCGTCTGCGTTTGGTGGTCAACAGCCAAACTCCGTCGCCCCCAAACACGAGCGTCTATTAAAACTTCTCTCTCGGATCCATCAAACGCAGCCCTTTCTATCTTATTATTTGTGGCCCAGTAAATATACCTGTAATTTGTAAATAACTATAAATATTAACAAAAATATAGCTGAGTTTGAAATACATGGGTAATTGTTATATCAGCAACGTACCTTCCACAGCTGTCTACAGCTATAGCTGTGCAGTAGATATCTGACGTAACTAAAAGATTTCCGTCAACTGCTTCGTTAGACGATGCAGTTTTTAATGACAGCGAGTATATTTTGTTGTCTTCATTCCAAAATAGTAATTGTGTGAGCGGGTCGTAGGCGAGTCGCTTGTAATAATCAACATTTGTTTGTCTTATTACTAAAGTTTCCTTTTTCCTGTTTGTTAGGTCGAAGCTGTTTATGGACAACTCCGCTTTGTGATAGTCGACAAACAGAACCCTGAAGTGAACTGGATCGTACGTGACAGCAGTCATATAATGAGTCGACAGAATGTCTTCTATGTGCGTTACTGTTCCTCTGTAATAGAATTCTAATCCTTTTTTTCCGCTCACGACGATGTCTGAAACATGAAAATAAGATTTTTCTTATCCGAGTGCTAAACAGAGCTGCAGAGCTTCCCAGTTCTTTCATAATTATAATACGCGGCTCATATAAATAGTTTCGAAATTAGGTACCAACAGTCTCGAGAAATAAATACTTAAATTCTTTCTACCTCTATAAATTAGTTCTTACAATGAAATATAATAAAGTACACCATTATATCACCTAACAAAAACATTACTTAAAAGAGTTACAGAGAGTGTTACAATGGGCGGTTGTATCGTAACTAAGGGTAAGTATTTTGATACGTAGTTTATCAATGGTTTAGAATTATGAGCACCTAAATTTCATAATTGTGCGTTTTTATGATTCCGTACCCAAAAGTATCACCAACTGAAACTTATTAAGAAGCTTCCGCTGTCCGTCCGTCCGTCTGTCATTGAGCTGTATCTCAAGACCGTAATAGTCAAACAGTTGAAAATTTCACTGAGTGTCTACACCGGCCAAGTGCGAGTCAGACTCTCAAATAACGGGTACCGTACAATTACCCGAAAAAAAAAACACGTTTCCTGTATCCTTTTGATTTTTAATTAAATTTGTTTTTATTATTTGTTGTTATAGCGGCAATAGAAAAACACGCAGTGAAATTTTCAACTGTTTACCCATTATGGTTCTTAAGATACAGCCCGCTGACAGACAGACGGTCAGAAGATGGACTGACGCATGGACGCACGGATGAACTGACGGACGGCGGATGGATGGACAGACGGACGGACGGGATGATAGACGTACATACGGATGGACGGACGGACAGCGGAGGCTTAGTAATACTGGGGTGCGTGCAGAAAACCTCCACGTGTGCCTGACGGCTGCTGGTTCCTTACGAATACGTTTGGGGGAAAGATCATTTGTCGGGCCGGTGCACCCTGGGCACGGTCAATAGTCTCTCCATGTGGGGGGGGGGGGCTACTGTCTGTGGCGAATTTCTGCGGAAAAGTCAAAGTCAAATGATTTATTTCAACTAGACCAATAAAGGCACTTTTGAACGTCAAAAGAAAATAAAATATAGTGACTCTAGTCGTCCGTTCGCAAAAGGTAGATTCTTATGGAGAAGAACGGACAAAAAACTCCATAGTTACTCTTTTCAAAAATAAGCTTTACAATATTTGCAAACATTAATCAATTGATTATATGTAAGGACGATGCTCCCAAAAAAAGCACTTATATACTACTAATAGTTACAATAAAGAAATGCCAGCAGAGTTAAAATTAATAAGTTTGCTAGTAAGGGGACATAGTACTCACATACGTACAAATTTTGCAACTATTGATTTATATGATCAGTGTGTGAGTTAAATTAAATATAAAAATCAGTAAATACAGCTGTATACATAGTAAATATTAATACAATAAACACAAACATATCAACCAGTTTCACTATGTCTACTACACCCTAGATTGTCCTATGGAGCAGGACTAGCATGTTTCCAAGCATTCTTATCTTGAATATAATCATCTAATTTGTAATATGCTTGTTCACAAAGTGTCTTTTTTACACACGTTTTAAATTTTCTTTCATTTAATTCTAATATGTTAGAAGAAATTTTGTTGTAACATTTAATACAGTACCCCATGAAAGATGTTCGTACTTTGGATAATCTAAAAAATTATGTCTATCACTAATTTTGCTAAAGAGATGTCGATTTTTCCTTACATGCATAATATTTTCATAAATGAATTGACAAGGGACTGTCATAATGTTAATCCTTTTAAAGAGTTCCCTAAGAGAATCGCGGCGACGAAGATTATAAATGGCTCTGACAGCACGCTTTTGTAGAATAAATATGGATTCAGTGTCAGCAGCCCGACCCCACAGCAAAATACCATACGACATAATGCTGTGAAAGTAACTAAAATAGACCAAACGCGCGGTTTCTATATCTGTTAGCTGCCTTATTTTTCTAACAGCATAAGCGGCTGAGCTTAGCCGCGCCGCAAGAGATGTTATGTGAGGTCCCCATTGCAATTTCTCGTCTAGAGTGATTCCCAGGAAAACCGTCTGATCAATAAACTCCAGTTTTTGTCCATACAATATGATGTCACATTCGTTACTATTAACATAAGGTAAAGTAAATTTAATAAATTTAGTTTTTTTTTTCATTTAGTACTAAGTTGTTTGCCGTAAACCAATCTTGAACCTGATGAATAGAAGTAATTGACATCATCAAGGTTTTGTGATCGTCGGTCTATCTTAAATATCAATGATACGCATCAGCAAATAACACCATCTTTGGTTCATTTTGAAGCAATTGGGGCAAATCGTTTATGTATCCTAAAAAGAGGAATGGAATATTCAACCAACAATATTGAACCTTGCGGAACGCCCATTATCATTTCAGACCCTAGTGAGTTTACACCGTTTACCTGTACTTTAACCTGTCTGTCTTTTAAGTATGATCTAATCAAATCAAGGGATGTATTCCTAATCCCATAACGCTCGAGTTTCAACAAGTGTCTCATGGTTAACGCAGTCGAACGCTTTCGAGAGGTCACAAAAGATTCCAATGGTGTCTTGTGAATCCTCCCAGGCGTTAAAGATGTTCTTTATTAGGGTGACACCGGCGTCAGTTGTACAACGCCCTTTGGTGAAACCGTACTGTTGTTCATGAAAGATGGAATTTTTATTAAAATGTAGTAACATCTGATTAAGCATTAACTTTTCAAACACCTTACTGAGAACCGGCAGGATTGACACCGGCCTGTAATTGTTGGGATCTTGACTATCATCGGATTTAAACAGTGGAACGACTTTACTGTGCTTCATGAGATCAGGAAATACTCCCTGGTCTACACTAGAGTTAAATATGAGAGCTAAGTAGGGAGCAATCGTTTCAATAATAGATCTACAGACTTTTACAGACATTCCCCAAAAGATCTTCTGTTGATTTAATTTTAAGATATTTAAAAGCCTTTGTAATGGCTAGGGGGTTCGTATGTTGAAACTTGAACTCTGATGGGCATACCTTGACATTCTTCCTTAAAAAGGCAGCAGAGAGCGCGGGTGACGAGTTAAGAGCTTGTGTAGTTTTACGAGGAATATCAGCAAAGAAGTTTTCAAATTCCTGAGCTACCTCTGCATCTGAGTTTATGGGACCATCTACGGTATTTAAATTAAATTTAGTTTCACGCTTTTTCTTCCTACCTGTTTAATTATTTATTATTTTCCAGGTGGTTTTTATTTTGTCATCTGCTGATTTTATTTTATTGCTAATAAATAGTACTTTAGCTATTTTGCATATGGAGAGGAAGCATCTTGCTCCGCGACGGTTCCTCCTCGTGTCCCTCTAACTTCTTCACACAGAGGGCACTGTGAAGGAACGACGGAGATGGGATCGCTTCTGTCCGATCGACAGCTGTCGATTGGTAAAGGATGCGACCAATGCCGCTGCGGTGCAGGCGCACTAACGCGGCAGTCGCTCTCTCCTCACGGAGCAATCCTGACGAGAGAGCTTCCGGCGGGTCCGCTGAGTCGGGTTGACTGGACAGCAGACGGAGGCATGTATATATAAAAAACCACCACACCACATATGTAAGATAAAAAACCACCTAATCCTAAGCTTTGAAACGCGGCGAGACGATGAATGGCTGGAGGGAGTCCAGTCGCGAGCGCTTCCCCTGCAGAGCACCTGCCGCACCTGCAGTATATAGGCTTACTGGGTACCTAGGCTCTGCCCGGTGGACATTTAATACTTATATCTACTCGTGGAAACTTTATGGATAAGTCAAACCAACACCACCAAAAAAAAGACGATGGGTCAGTTTTTGCAGAGAGGACGAAGAAAGGAGAGCCGTCTGCCGGAAGCGGCAACGAGAGCCGAGGAAGCTCACGCGTCCCCTCTAAGTTTTGGGGCAAGCGTTCGCGCGGTGAGGGCGTAAATCCCTCAACAAGCGAGGAGGATCTATCGGCTGCAAAGATGTCGACAGCTCGGAGAGGTGGTCGCGCAGCTATGCCGCAGCGCGACCAAAGGGGTCGATTCCTGCGGCCTGCTACGCCGATCCCAGCGGTCCGCCTGAATCGGCCACCCGAGGTAGAGAGCGAAGAGACCACGCTCGCTGACCTGAGCGGAGATTCCGCTGCGTCCCCGTCTCCGCTATTGCTGGAAAGCAATAAAGCGGAGGCAAACGCTGCAAAACGATCGCAGCGGAAAACGGTCGCAGCTGACGAGGTCGTCGAGATGGCTCGTCAGGCTCGAGAGCGGCGGGCCGCCCAGGCGGCTTCCGGGGAGGACCTAACGGCGGTGGCACTCGGTCGCCAAGTTCTGGACGGCTTTATAATATTAGTATAGATAAAGTGTGAAATTCGCCAAGTTCTTTCCTTTTCTGGTTAACTGGGTGCGTTCTTATTCTTGACTGAATGATATCTTGAGCAAAGAACGCACTTGTTTCAAGGCAATACCGTGTAACTTTTGATAGGGCCATTTTAATAGGTTCTCTAAATACGTCCACCGCTGACGCCGCCGCGGTCGCAACTAGTCGAGCTGTGGTATACCACCACAAATCGCGCCGCCCGCCGCGCCTCACGCCGCACTACACACCCGCGCCGCCAGAGACTGTGGCCAGGCCCTTAGTCGCTTATTAGTCGCAATTTTTCGGCAAGTCACTGATTTATTCGAGTCTTAGTTTAGAAGACATATTAAGTTTAATTTTTAAAATATAGTCCAAGAGTACGAAGTAGTAAGTTACTTGCCGTATGTGAAAAGTATGCGGCCATACACGGTCTGAGTTATAGATAATGTAAAAACATCAGAGTGCATGATCTTCAAGGCGGGTACAAAGAGCCCAACTTTTGTTCCACCAGTGTTACTCAATGGTATTCCTGGAATCTTAATCGAGTATACCAGTTCAAGTATCTTAGGCATGTGGTGACTGAAAATCTTGGAGATGAAGTAGACATGGAGAGGGAGCGCAGGGCATTGTCAGTCCGCTGGAACATGCTGGCCCGCAGGTTCGCTCGATGTACAGACGCAGTGAAAGTTACTTTATTCAAAGCGTATTGCACATCGCTGTACTCAGCGAGCCTGTGGTTCATATATACCCAAAGGGCTTACAATTCTCTGCGGATCCAGTTTAACAATGCCTACAGGTCGCTGTTACGTCTGCCGCGCTTCTGCAGTGCGTCAAAAATGTGCGTTGAGTCGCGCACAGACGGCTTTGATGCCATCTGGCGCAAAAAGACAGCCTCACTGCTAAGCAGGTTGCGTCGGAGCAGTAACAACATCCTGAAGGTAATAGGCAATAAGTCAGGCAGCCCTCTCCCAGAGCCCAGAGTCCAAGTCCCAGGACTAAGTCTCTTTTAATTATAAGGTACTAACATAGTTTTTAAATTCATTGGTTGTCTGAAATTAAATTAAATTAAATAGGTATTCTTAAATATTATTCTTAAATATATTGAAGAGTTCACGAAAAACTGCTAAGAAATATTTATTTCAACTGCATTTCTTAACTTTAAACAAGGTATTAGCCATCGAGATTCACGGTTGACGGTACAGCTGAGCGCTGCACGCTCTCGCATGAAAAAATTATTCAGAAATTGTTGCCAATTCTACGCTCTACAATTTTGTTCATAGGTCTTAACATCATTGCAGCAATATAAACCGAGATAATCGCAGAAAAAAGGATTTTTTGTACATTTGAGCTTCAACAACTAAAGACGCAGATACGAGATTTTATGAGACTTTTGACACAACATTTAGAAGGCCCAAATGAAAGTGTATACGAGTTTCCAGCTTATATATACCTTTCTGGTCTCCATCATCAGATCCACAACAACAATGTCCATCTGTCTGTCTGTCAGTAGGCTGTACCTCATGAACCGTAAAAGTTAGACAGTTGAAATTTTCAGTCTGTTGCCGCTATAACAACAAATAATAAAAATAAACGAAAAATATTATTGGGGGCTCCCATACAAGAAATAGAAACGTGTTTTTTGTTGGCGTTTTATGCTCGATCTTAATAATGGCAACAGATAGACATTTGAAATTCTCACAGAGTTTGTATTACGATAATATTCGCAAAAAAAAATAAAAATTATATTTAACTAGCTTTTGCCCGCGGCTTCGCTCGCGTTTAGAAGTTTAAAATTGACAAAGATTCATACAAACTTTCATCCCCTGTTTTATCCCTTTGGGGGTAGAATTGATCATAATCCTTTCTTAGCGGATGCTTACGTCATAACATCTACCTGCATGCCAAATTTCAGCCCGATCCGTCCAGTGGTTTGGGCTGTGCGTTGATAGATCACTATGTCAGTCAGTCAGTCAGTCACCTTTCAGTTATATATATTTAGACAATGGTCATATTTTTTAAATGGTATAGTAGTGGATTATAATAATGGCAAGGGTACGGAACCCTTCGTGCGAGTGCGAGTCCGACTCGCACTTGGCCGGTTTTTCAAAATCGCGGCGCACGATGTAATATGCATGTACGGGTAGAAGACATTTAAACCAACAAAAATGTTAGGAACCCTAAATTGCCCTAAATTGCCCTAAATTGCCCTAAATTGCCCTAAATTGCCCTAAATTGCCCTTAATTGCCCTAAATTGTCACGTTGCCGAGATATTTGAAGGTAAAGTCACCATATGAGCATAATGAAAATCATTAAAAATGAACTTATCACGCGCTTATTTGCAGAATTCTTGTAATATCTCTAGGCTTGATTTAACCATTTAAATAAATTAAACACTATTCTATTGCGATGGTCTTAAAAATAGTTTTCACGTGTTTTTATTTTTACATTATTCCAAACTAGTGGACTTCACGCGGTTTCACCCGCGTAGGTCCCATTCCCGTGGGAGTAAAGGGATAATATATAGCCTATGTTACTCCCTGATAATGTAGCTACCCAATGCTAAAAGAATTTTTCAAATCGGTCCAGTAGTTTCGGAGCCTATTCAATTCAAACAAACAAACAAACAAATCTTTCCTGTTTATAATATTAGTGTAGAAAAATTATAAAATTAAGCTGGGAACTATTAATTAAATTTAATCTAATGCAAATAAGCACATAAATGAGTAATTTTTAATGATAGTCATGATGTTACATAGTGACTTTACCTCGAAATATCTCGGCAACGTGACACTTTAGGCAACCACGTTCCTAACATTTTTTGTTTGTTGAAGTGTCCTCTACCTATCTAATTTTGAGAAAAAAAATGGCGGCTGGGGGCTATAATTTAAATAAACTCGCCTCAATTATAGCCAAACAGTGAAATTTAACATTTAAAACCACAGACAAACAGACAGAGAGACAGACAGACAGACACCCAAGTGATCCAATAAGGGTACCGTTTTTTGCCGATGTTCGGAACCCTAAAAACTGGCCAAGTACGAGTCAGACTCACGTGCGAAGGGTTCCGAACGAATTTTTTTTTGTTACATTTTATTTTGACACTATAAACTTCTTACAGGTTTTCCTGTAATATTTTGATAAAGAACACCTTCATTTCTTTTAAATTGTAGGCTCGGTAGATTCCTTGCCTTTCCACCAGGGATGTGCTATGCAGCGATGCTGCAAAAATGTAAAAGCTAAGCTAAGAAACTATGTGATCGTGTCCACTGATTTTAAGTTATGTAGAATCGGGCAAGTTAAGTTATGCGGAATCGGAAATCGGGCGAGTTAGATGTGCTATGAAAATGCGCCGTTACAATGTAGCTGCGAAGAAGATGCGTACAAATACAAATAATTTATTTGTTGGAATATGGGTACATACATGTGTTGTTACAAACAAAAAGTTCTGCCATATTCTACCTCAACAGGTGTGAAAATATCTAATGAATGAATGCGAATGTCAAATATTATTCATAATTATAATTATTAATCGATTACAAATTTAATATTAATTGTTCATACATACTTATTACATTTTTTCATTAAAATAGTCATTTTCATTATAATAGGCTTTATTAATTAGATAAGTCTTTAATTTATTTTTAAATGACATAAAATTTTCAGCATCCTTTATATTATTAGGTAATTTATTATAGATTCTAGGGCCCATACAAAATGCACTCTTGTCAAACATAGCCGTTCTATGGCTGGCGTAGCTCGAGCTTTGCTACGTATCAAATTGGGAAGGCATCTACACATAGCTACACCACTCGCGACCACCCACAGCTCGCATCCATAGCACGCATCGACAGCATGCATTCTTCCATATAAAAAATTGCAAGTCGAACTATAGGTAGAAATGTACTATTTTGTTTTTTCAACATTTTAGCCTCGTTAGTTTCAGAGTTAGTTAAAGTTTGAAAACATTTTTTAAAATTTTCAAGTTTGTCCCCTAAAAGTGACCCCCCCATACTCAAAATTTATTAATCAACGTTACGCGTACGTGTTTGGGTCACAAAACTCCATATGTGTAGCAAATTTTAACAGAATCGGTTTTGTAGATCTGAAGAAAATTGGTTGTGATAGGCGGACAGACAGACAGACACCCGAATGATTCTAGAACGGTTTCGTTTTACGGATATTCGGAACCCTAAAGACCGAGCTTAGTTGAATCAGTTTCCACCAATGCTGTGCTATGTGGACCACCAAATACGATTGGTGGATCTCTGGTGGAAAAGCAGTCTAAAACAATAGAACATTACAAAAGCGTCTCGCAAAAAGTCGTTTGTTATCACTGACTTGAGTCCATTTTTGGAGATAGGTGGGAGTTTTTTTTTTTATTGGGACCAGCCCGCCACACATTCTCAACCACTGCAACTCCTGAAAGCCAGAATCAACAGTGGCGACCACCAGAAACACGCCGAGCCAATGAAGTTCGACGAGTCCTGGAGAAATGATTCAACTGTCTTGGATCCTGCAACGAAATTAATCAGAAAAGTACAGCGGAGGAGTAGGAAAAAAAATATAATTTCCACTTCCCCAAGCACCACGGATTATATTTTAACACTAAACCCTAAAGGGTCCTAAATTGTGAGCTTCTTTTGATTCCAATAATAGGTATGGCAAAATCGCTAGAACGCACGGAAATTTGTTCTGGTTTCTACAAGGTCCGTGTAGTAAACTACTCCAGATGTAACCTGAATATTATCTAACATAATATTGCGTTCAGTTTGCCACAGAATACACTCCCATAAGATGTGATGTGCGGATTGTTCGTATTCATGGTCAGCTGTATAACACTGACATATTGGCGTGGCCACAAGCCTAAAGGAATATAATTTACTCTTAAAGTTGCCGTGACCAGTGAGAAATTGGGCAACACAATGATACACCTCCAGCCATATCCTCTCCAGCCGTTCACGAACGGATGGAAAAAACTGGTGGAGGTGACGGACTTTGATGGGATTTTCCCACCTACATTACCATTCGAATAAAAGTTCCTCAGTTAATAATCTAGAGATATTGGCACGGTCGCGTTGCGGTAAATATTCTGGGTCCGTGATCTTTCTAGCGTGATAGTACATTGCAGCACGCCGCTGCACCTCTAGATCGACTGGGAGAGCACCCGCCAGCACCGGTAAGGCTTCAGTACCTACTAACCGTCCTATACGCTTTGCATAAGAATATCAAAGCCAAACGCTGGCTTTGCAGCAATTTACGCCGTACTGCCCCTATAGTGGCCACTATAGGGGTAGTACGGCGTAAATTGCTGCAAAGGCGTAAATTGCTGCAAAGCCGGCTCACAGTCCAGAGAGGTGTCCCATAGCACATTTAACCCAGGTAAGTAGCCCCCAAAAATAGTTTTTAAGGTTTGAAATGATAGACCTCAAGTAGCCTTGGATATTCTCGTCAAGGCATAGAAGTTTTTTTTTTGCATTTTCACCTACTGTTTTTATATGATCAATAAATAAAAAGTTCCTTTCTAGTAGCATACCGAGGTAGCACACGGATTTTTTTCTTTTAACGGATACGTTATTAAATTTAATACTAGGCCAGCATTTTCCTTTTAAAATAAGTTGATGGTTTTTATGCAGTGCAAAGTTCAGACGGTTTCGATCGCCCCAATGAGATATTAAACGTAGACACGTGTCAGCTATGTTCTCGAGTCCAGCCCGAGTGCTTGCCTCAATGAGCAGTAAGCAGTCGTCCGCGTAATCGGTTAATGAACAGCCGCATGGGAGCGGAAGCGCGAAGAAATCATCGTAGCCAAAATTACATACATATGGACCGATAGCTGAACCCTGAGGACATCCCATGGTTAGAGACTTAGAAATGGAATGATGTCCAAGTTTGAGTTTCGCGGAGCCGATTAGAAAGTATGAAAGAATCAGATTATAGATATTTTTGTAGCAACTACGGGTTTTCATTTTAAGAGCCATTTCACAAAATTCGAACGCTCGAGTTTAGGTAACAGACGGGAGCAATGTTTATGTGTGCGTAGCTATTCACACATAGACACCGCAACCAGTGTAGCGCTAGTGTTGAGACGGACTAAACAATCTTGAGCCGATATAATCATAATTCACTTTGGTTACATTTCTGAAAAAGTTTTTTTTTATTCAGCCCATTATACTGTTAAATGGTATAAAACGGAAAGCATCTCGCGCGCTGATTGGTTGAACGTCATGTGTCCGGCGCACCATAATTATTTGTTTGATAATTCGTTTGATGTCGAATGTAAACAAACTGTTCTGGTGATTTTAATTTAATTTCGTGTTAAAAATAACCTGTGAGTTAAAGTTATTTATATTTCAATGTTGTGGAAGTAAAACTAAATCTGCGATTAACCTAAGAAGTGAAGTTTGAACAATAAATAAGTTTTAGTCTGCGAATATAACCTAAATTACATACATTTTCCGTGTTTTCATATTTTTTATGAATGTGGACCTTAAAGATCTTATTTGATAATGATATTAAGTCTATAGACACAGAACGAGCTACTGTAAGACCGACCAATCAGGGACAGCTTTCGGATAATTTAAAATTTAACGCGCGATAGATTGTAATGTATCTGTTTAGCTTCGAGATATTACAATCTCCCGAAAATAATGCATTAAAATCGTGAGCTGTTTGTTAGGGTTCACAATCTTTCGATATGTAAAATCTAGAAGGTTTTATTTATTCTAAACATTGTGAAACAACATTTGTAAAACAATATAAATAGATTTCCTCCCTTTTTAACCGACTTCAAAAAGGAGGAGGTTATCAATTCGACGGTATGTTTTTTTTTTTTGTTTTTTTTTTTTTTGTATATTTGTTACGCGATTACTCCGCCAATTGTGGACCGATTTTTAAAATTCTTGTTTTGTTCGAAAGGAGGTACTTCTGAGGTGGTCCCATAGTCACCAAGTTGGGATCTGATGATTGGATCCTGGAGAAATCGAGGGCAACCCTCGAATTTTATAGGCCGACACACCGTTTTTCGCAAATTTTATGAAGAAATTTAAGTACTTGCGTATGGTAATCATAATTTCATGTAGCTGAGCTGATGATGGAAGGTAGAACTCCTTAATAGTAAGAAGTAGGCATCGACTGATTTAGTTTGAGTTCGCATATCTCTGGAACTACAAGTCCGATTTAAGTAATTCTTTTTTTGTTGTACTAGGTATCATTTAACTTAGGGAATATTGCAAGTTTCATCAAAATCGGTTCAGTAGTTTTTGAGATAGGGAATTTTATTAGCTTATTGTGTACATGAGCGATGTTATTACCGGTGTTATGGATTACAAAATTCTAGTGCACATGTTGTATTTGACAAGAATTCGGGTTGAATATTTAAACTAAAAAGAGTAAAATAAAAACTTTTTCAAAAAAAATGTATCCGCCTTCAAAAACAAGTTTTGAAAAAGTTTTTTTGGGATACAGCAACATCTAATGACCGTTCGTGAATTTTTATAAATAAAACAACAAAATAGTTGCCAATGCTCCGATTGAATTTGTCCATTTTTAGTTACCAATGCGTTGTTTTCACACAATTATGTTACTTGTTTGTTTTAAAAAGTGGCTTTGGCAATTATTTTGCTAATACTCGCGAAAGATTTAAACTAAATGAACACTATTAAAACAAATTGATTATTATATTCACTATTATAGACTAATAAAAAAGTAAAAATATGTGTGAAGTATGTAAATATAAAACAGAAAAGGACAGGGAAACAACTGAAAGATTCAAAGTATTTTATTTTAAATAAACCATTTACAGACGATTTTGAAAAGTTAAGACGTCAATCAGAAAAAAATATGCTAACTGATCATTCCAAAGGGTAGATCTCTATGGAGAAGACTGCAAAAAACAATATGGACATTTTTTTCAGTCATGTTATGTATCACAAATACAGCTTGGCAAAAAAGAGTGTGGAAAAAATGAGGTCGCTACTAGTCGTTTTATTCATTATGAATAAACAATTATGCACTGATCATCATCTGCCTAGCCTTTTCCCAACTATATTGGGGTCGGCTTCCAGTCGAACCAAATTATGCACTGATCGTTGCGAAATAATGTAGAAAATAGTGAAATAACGCAATGTAATTGTTTTTTAACACAGAAGCTACTCGTAGAAGACTTTTTTATTAGTGTTTTCACAAAAAACGTTTCGTAGTTTCAACTGTCACCGCATCAGACTCTTTCTTGCCAAGCTGTACATATCTCGGTTACATGCTTCTTGTTGGTACTATTATGTGGGAACAATGTAAATAGCTAGACCATTTTATCGATGGATCCTAGTTTCTCATTGATCAATACGAGGTCACGATCACCACTTTTATCATTCGGTAAGGAAAATTGAATGTATTTTTTTTTTTCAATTTAGAACTAGTTTATTAGCAGTGACCAAATTATTCTCAAGTTATAATAACTATCGTATGTTATATAAATACTTGTCGTAAAGGCATTGATCTTGCTTTTCTAGGGTCTATGATTTCTGGTAATATGCAGTCTTGGTAAAACCGAGTCAATTTTGGAAGCATCTTTTCCTGCCAAAAAACGTCGTCTTTGACTACCCTTACTACTTTTAGTGGAAAATCAGTACCAGTCCACACAGCAAATATGCACACGTTTCTTTTTGCAACGTGTAACTGGCCCTGTACCTGGTAAAACCATTCGTGGTTTTGGTTCATTTCTATTTGACCCTGACTGGTCATTTTAAAACATTTAAGTTTTTTAGCGTGTACAGCGGTATCAGGATCGGTTCCGAAAACTGAGCTAGGACATTTGACTTCTACTAACCCTTCATTGCACAATCCATCCGGTGTCGCACCTAAATAAAAATGTTCTTCATCTATAAAAAGACCACATTTTTCGATGGTTATATTTTCTTGCACACTAAGTTGAGCTAAAGCCTTTGGTTCGCTATCCTTACCATGTTTTATTGATGTTATATGGTCTTTCACATTCCTTTCCGTAATGAGCATCTACATGATTAAAGTCAATTTTTTTACGAGCCGTACCTCTTCGAACCATTACTTCTCGAGTATTTTTAATGTACCTTTTGGCCTCTAACGATTTCAAAGATTTACCTGGACTAACGTGACATATCGTTTTATAAAAATTGTACTGAGGCCTGCCGGTATTGAACGATACCACTGCTGCATAGCATCGTGTAGTGTAGGAGTCCTTCAATGAAAAATTGACTCGTTTTCCTCCTACCATCTTAGCCACGATGCTATTAAACTGTTCGGCGCGATTATTAGTGTAGGAATGTAACAGGCTCCGGGAATTGTAGGCAAGTTGAGATGCGTTTTTTTTTAGTTTTAAAAGTAACGTAGGTATTTGTAAAACTAGATTGGGCTCTTTTTTTCTCTCCTCTGTACAATAACAACTGTCACATTCGGTATGATCCCCAAAGATGTGTCGTGGGCTGTTAATAATGTCTTTTTGAAGACTTTCTATTTTATTTGACTCTGAACCACCGTTCTGCTGTCTATATTTAATAGCAGCGCGAACAGCAGTACGCAGCCTTTTTAGTCTGTCCATGTTCAAAAGTTTACGCTCGCTCAGTGGTATAGCTGTATCTTTTTGTAGTAGTAAGTTTTTACCATTGTAATTTCTCAACAAATGGTTTGTGCACTCAATTTTTTGGATGGATATATCTGGGTAAGGTCGACTCTCTAGTATACTTTTATAAGTACTAGAGTCGCCATCTGCAATTAATGTTTTATAAATTAAATTTCTATCTCTAATGGAACTTTTGAAACCTTCAACTAATATGGCTTGCTCCATGCTGGTAGACGATCCCGTGTGATTTTTGGTGCATTTGTGCTCTTTTGCTGGCTGGCCTTTTTTTCAAGCTCGAGTGCAAATGACACAATATTTGTTGCTAACGCCAATGTGTAGCACTTTACCACTATGTTCGCCAATTATGGCTGCAACACCAGAGAGTGCAGAATAATTATTTTTATAAGAGCGTTTGCCCCAACAAGCATCCGCTTCAACCGGTATCATTGTTATTCCCGAATCGGAAACATCACCACGTAATTTTGCCGCTTCTATTTCTTCTTTAGCCGCATTTAACATAGTAACTTCAGCAGCAGTCTTCCACATTTCGGAAATAGCATCATGTGTTTTGCTATATAATCGAAAAGAAATTGTTGGTAAATCCATCGATGCGGAGATCTCGTTTAAGTTAGAAAGGCCAATTCCTGTAATAATTGTACCTGATACCGCTCCAGTATTAAGGTCGAGTCTTGATTCAGTTGTGTTAGTCTCCGAAGTGTTTAGAACAAAGCTAGATCCACACATCGTACACTTCAAGTCAAATTTAGATATAAAACCGATCTGTTTCTCTTTTTCTATTTTCAAATAGTGTAATTTGCAACCAAACTTCTCACTGTGTTCGCTTATATTCATTAATTGACTCCAAAAGTATTGAAAATCAATTATGCGCCTGCCATCAACAATGTAATTCTAAAAACAAAAGAAATATATACAATCTAATTGAAAATGAAATTCAAAGATATAATATAATGAATAATAAACATATTTACAATTGGGTCTGAAAGTTCCATTGATTTATCAAGTCCGGACTCTATTGCAACAGGTTCTTTTTCCTATAAAATTAAAGAAATATTATTATACTACCTAGAACTGAATGCGCAACAAAAGCAATATTAAAACATGTAATTGATTTTAAAAAGAAATATGTATAATGAATATTAATCATATTTACAATTGGTTCTGAAAGTTCCTTTGATTCATCAAGACCAGGCTCTATTGCAACAGGATCTTTTTCCTACAAAAATAAAGAAATATTATTGTTCTACGTATTACTGAATGCAACGACCCTCTTGGTGGTGTCACCGTGGTCTGTTATGCCCACAAGTAAGCGTGGGATTGCGGAAAATGGGTAACTCGCCATGCGGCCCTCCGGTAAGCCTGGCTGAGCCCGAGTTGTCGACGGCGCGTATAAATGTTCCATGCACACCTCAAGGAGATGTCTGCAAACGTGTAGGGCCCAGCAAAGTAGTTGTCATGATCATGAGTTGAGCGGGTTTTAGTCAGTAAAAGTCTGACAAGCCCTCTCGCTCCGCCCAAGAATTGGAGAATTCATTGGATGATTTCTCACCTAAAAATAAAATACAAACCTACAACTCAATAAATTTCAATTTTCTATATATAATTTTTACTAAAACATACCTTTTCTGTCATTAAATCTGGCTCTTCACTTGTACCGGGCAGTAGTTCTCGGTTAAAAGCACTATTTTCCATTACCCGACTCATGCGATTTCTCATTCTAGAATAAAAACAATAGTAAAGTTTCCACATCTACAAAGGAAACATATTTTTACACAGTAATAATAAATTGATTTATTTTAGTATTCTAATAAGTAAGTGGATACAAATTCTTAATAAATAGTAATTACAGTTTTAGAATTCATGTCGATATGAAGATAGGTGATCAATAACTACGTAAGTATATGAATTGCAAATAAAAAGAATGTCTACCTCGCTTCTAATGCTTTCTTTAAAGATGCAACATTCTATTTTTCCTTTTTTTAACACAATGGTAAACAGAACTCTTGCGCCCCATTGTAAAAACTAATAAAACAAAAACAGATGGTTAATTAATGCACAAATTCTACAAACTACTATAATAATACTTTGTTTGTAACGAAAGTAACGAAAATCTTACCTTATGAAAAAAAAAATATGAAGAGAATAAAATGTGGTAGTCGCAGTATAATATTCCGTTCACGATACGTACGCTCTATAATCGGGACGCGGGAAAAACTGACACAGGTCCTACGTCGACGGGCGCTGGAGCCGTACTGATCGCAGCCCGCTTATGCTTCGTAATTTATTCTATTTTAGAGTGATTTTAAAAACGATATTATGTTTAATTATATGAAGGGATTTTAATGAAATTTAGGAATTAGTTTAGTCTATAAACATAGTTTATATTTACATAGTTTTTTTTAATGTAATTACGCATTGTTCGAACCAAAAAGTGCGATAAAACAGCGACATAAAACGTAAAAATTGACCTCCTACTTTATTTTTTTACTAATTAATGTTATTAAAAATATAAATTTTAGTAAGTAGTTTGACGACAAAAACGTATGTCTGATGATTTGTGTATTTTTTTTGGTTAAAATTATGAATATTAATGGTAGATATAGGAGTCGCAAATCGACTCTGCGTTGATTTTTCAGTAAACTACTTGTGGGAGATTAATTACTACAAACTTACTAAAAGAGTTCTTTGAAATGTGTTACGTGAAATAACAACACGAAAGACTGGTCTTTCTTTTACAGGTATTCAAAAATGTTGGAGTATTACTTAATATGGTAAATTAGACAACCAAAATTTTATTTCTACGCGCAAAAACGTGAAATTGCTCTTAAGTAGTAGCATCGGCCACCATGCGTTATCAAAATCACCAGATATGTCGAGAAAGATTTCAACCACGTATTTATGTTTCGATAAGTTAACAATTTTATGGACAGATAGAGCCGCGTCGACTCTGGATTTACCAATAGTGAAACCAAATTGATTAATATGAAATTTAGGTCCGTTCGGTAGCAAGCGTGGAATGATTAGTCGCTCTAAGAGTTTTCCCAAAGATAGAAGTACCTAGTGTTATGGGCCGGAGGACTTAGGATCATCGGGGGCTTATCGCCACTCTTCGGAATAATGCGTATAAAGCCTTGTCGCCATATTCGAGGAAAAATACCTTCTGCAAAACATCGGTTATATACGGATAAGATCGCATCGTCCGCTGTTTTACACGCTTCTATAATCATTCTATTAGATATTTTATCTTCACCGGATGATTTTTTGAGAGGTAGTCACTTGACAAAGTTTATGAATTCGTCAGTGAATGGAAGGTTTGACTCCGGTGATTCAGGTGGCACAGCGGCCCACGCTCTGATCTGTTGGTGGTATTCATTATCATTTACTGAGAAATCGTCTGGTATAAGAGAATCAAGCAAAACATCAGCTGTTTCATCAATGACGGTGGTATGTTTATAATTTACTTGAATGTTCTGAACGTACGCAAGGTCGACAGATCTGTTACCTTGACCTCATGGTACAAAGGAGACCACGGACCCTCCTTATCAAGTTTATCAACAATTTTCGCGATAATGCGAGAGCCCTGATCATTGACTAAGTCGTTAATTTTTGACATGTATGCTGACGCCTCGGAAACTTAATCGCAGTAATTGGTATTGCTCACATTACTGATATGGTTTCGAAAGTTTGATGAAGCCGTTTTGACCTAACATCGGATGAAATGTATGATGGAGACATTTCGCTGAACAAGCGTTTCGAATTAGTGTAGGGCGCCACGGGCGACCTTTGGGTTTTTGTATTTCGACGAAATATATCTCCGCCACGATCTAGGGGGTCATCATTTGGTGACATCATGAATTAAAGTTATAACAACACGTATTAATTAAATCAAAAGAAGTAAACAAACAGATAACGATCGATTAAGTTATTTCGCGTTACCCACATACAAAGAAAATAAATGCACTTACCGAAGGCTCGAGAAATTGACTTACTTTCAATAAATAAATAAACAGATAAAATACTTTAAACTTGAAAAACTTACAAAACACGCACTTACTACACTATAGCACAGCTAGGAACAATTCACAAGCCTTAAAATAAACACGCAACGCGAATTCCGAATTTACAAACGGAGCGATATAATAATCACCGCAGTGCGCGCGAGTGAGGAGGTAAGTGTCTGAGGTGGGAGTCTGATGAGAGTTGAGAAGCTGGTGGAAGCGTATTTTCACCATTGTCGCGCTTAGGGTGCGTTCGAATATGGGCTTGATAAATACACGCTACAGAAGTTCATGAACATGGGTGCTCATTTAGAATATAAAAAGCGGCCAAGTGTGAGTCGGACTCGCCCATGAAGGGTTCCGTAGCAGCAAGTAACATAAAATAAAAGTTCTTGTAGTTCGTTGTAACTTTAGAATTATTATTTACTTAGGCACCTATTACAGATTTTTTATTAAAAAATAATGGTTCACGGTTTACACACAAGTCAAATCAAATCAAATCAAATCGTATATTTCAAATAAACCATTTACAGGCACTTTTGAATTGTCAAGGTCGGTCAGTCCAAAAAGATGAAGCTATTTGCACGTTCCAAAGCGTAGATCTCTATGGAGAAGAACGTGCAAGAAACTCCACGGACACTCTTTTAAAAATAATAAATTGTTACAAAGTTTTGTTTACATCAAGTTAAAATTATACAAACATGTGAGAACGATGTAAAAGACGAACAGGATAAAAGCGTCCGGGAAAAAAGGAACAATTCAAAGAAATATTTAAAATAAACCATGGCAACTGAGAAATGACCAGTCCCAACTGACAGCGTCCGTTCACGAACATGACGCATGCGCTAGCACCATTCGGCTCAACCATTTTGAAGGGAGCCAAATGATCCAACGCATACGCCACCATCAGCAAGACTTTTGAGTGAGCATGACACTCCCAACCGCCAGGGTACATTCAAGTCAAAAACAAACCTAAAACTGATAGCTATAGCTTAAGTTTAAGGTACACAGAACTCACACATGTGCCGTTAAAATGGTTGAAATTATACATTGCTAAATAAATTGAGTCTATACAATGCAAATATTGTTTTTTACAATCTTCAGCCGGTCCAACAATGTTTCCAAATGCTAACAGATTATTTTGTGCGCCCTAGTGGCTGTGGAGCAGGACCAGCATTCAGCCAAGCATTTTTATCTTCAATATAATCCCCCAACTTATAATATGCTTGCCTGCATAGTGTGCGTTTAATACAAGATTTAAATTTTGTCTCATTTAGTTCTAATATATGGGGAGGTATCTTATTATAACATTTTAAACAGTACCCCATAAAAGATGAGGCAACTTTAGCCAGTCTGAAACCTGGTTGAACTAATTGTTCCCTATTTCTAGTACCATAATTATGTCTGTCGCCTCTTTTACTAAAAATATGTAAATTCTTTCTGACATACATGATATTTTCGTAAATGTATTGACAAGGTACCGTCATGATGTTAATATTCTTAAACAGTTCCCTTAGAGAATCGCGCCGGCGAAGATTGTATATCGCTTTGATGGCTCTTTTCTGCAGAATAAAAATAGACTCAATGTCTGCAGCCCTTCCCCATAGTAAAATACCGTAAGACATGATACTGTGAAAGTAACTAAAATAGACCAGTCTTGCGGTATCGACATCCGTTAATTGGCGGATTTTCCTAACAGCATAAGCTGCTGAACTTAGCCGTCCAGAAAGAGATGATATATGAGGGCCCCATTGTAGCCTTGGGTCAAGCGTAATTCCCAGGAAAACCGTTTTATCGACAAATTCTAGTTTTTCCCTGTTCAATACTATGTCACAATCACTGCTTTTGACATTGGGTAAAGCAAATCTTATACATTTCGTTTTCTTTTCATTCAAAACCAAATTATTCGCCGTGAACCAACTTTGGACTTGCATTAGGGCATTATTTATAATATCAACACTGTCCGTCCGTCTATTTATCTTAAAAATTAAGGAGGAATCGTCGGCAAACAGCACCATATCAAGTTTTTGTTGCAATAAATAGGGTAAATCATTGATATATACCAAAAACAAGAAAGGACCCAAAATCGAGCCCTGGGGAACGCCCATTTTCACGTTTAATCCCGACGAATTGACACCGTTTATTTGAACTAATTGCCGTCTACCATTCAAGTAAGATTTGACCAAGTTTAACGCTGTTTTGACCAGTCCGTAATGCCCGAGCTTCAGGAGTAATGTATCGTGATCAACACAATCAAACGCCTTCGAGAGATCACAAAAGACACCTATGGCATCCTGTGCGTCCTCCCACGCATTAAAGATGTGCTTTAGTAAGGTAACACCAGCGTCAGTTGTACAACGTCCTTTGGTGAAACCATACTGTTTATCATGAAAGATGTTATTCGTGTTAAAATGATTAAGCATTTGATTTAGCATCACTTTTTCAAATACCTTACTAAACACTGGCAACACAGATACTGGTCTATAATTATTTGTGTCTTTACTATCCCCAGATTTAAAAAGTATCACCTTACTGAATTTCATTAGGTCCGGAAAGACTCCTTGATCCACACACAAATTAAATATTACAGCTAAGTACGGCGCTACAGTCTCGATGATTGAGGTACAAACTTTGATAGACAATCCCCATAGATCTTCGGTCAATTTAATTTTGATTTGTTTAAAAGCTTTTGTTACTACTATGGGGTTTATATGTTTAAAATTAAATTCAGTCGGGCTGGCTGAAACGTTCGCCTGTAATAAATCAAAAGCAAGTGAAGGCGAGGAATTTAAGGCTTCAGTAGTTTTAATAGGGATACTCGTAAAGAAATTTACAAATTCTTGAGCAACTTGTTTGTTATCGCTAATAAGTCCATGAGAAGTCTCCAATCCGTAATCAGTGTTATGTCTTTTGTTCCTATTTGTTTCATTGTTTATAATTTTCCAAACCGTCTTTATTTTACTGTCTGCTGTTTTTACCTTATTACTTATATATAAAGCTTTAGCTACCTTACAAGTGTTTTTATAAATTTTTGAGTAGGTAGCTACATACTTATTAAAAGTCTCAGTGTTAATAAAAGGCTTAAGGCCATACAGCTCATAAAGTCTTTCCCTACTTTTTCTGAGTCCTTTAGTTGCCCAGTCACTAAATAAAAACTTAGGGCAGATAGTTTTAGTTTTCTTTTTAAAAGTATTATTGAATTCGGTTTAGACTAAAGAAAAAAAATCTGTATACAAAATATTAGCATTGTTCATTGTAAGGTTCCAATCACTTAACTTCCCGATTAAAGTGCGGTTAAATTTATTTAAATTACCGGATGTTATTGGTCTAGTTTGTATTTGCACTCGTTGAATTGGAATGTTGGACTCAAAAGATACCAGTAGCCCACTGTGATCAGAAGGAAGGCAATTCACAATGGCTTTCTCTAAGTAGTTGCCACAACAAAAAACATTATCAATACATGTAGCAGTAGTTGTAGTTGTACGGGTTGGTTCTATGAACACATTGGACAAATTGAATGATTTAAAGAGATTTAATAATCTACAGCTATCTGAATTGTTTTCTAAGATATTAATATTAAAATCTCCACAAATAATTACTAGTTTATTACCAGTTGCAAGTTTTGCCAATACATCTTCCATCACTGACTCAAATATAGCGTAGTTCAGATAATTAGGGGGTCTGTAAACGCACACTATGACATGCTTATCTAGCTCAACACAGGACAGTTCAATGCTATGTTCAACACACAAGTTAACTATGTCTTTCCGGGTTTTAAATTTAATACATTTTTTTACTAAAATTAGTGAACCCCCACGTAGCATTGTCTTTCGGTTAAAAGAACTTCCCACACTATAATTCTCGTAATTAACCAACATTTCAAAATCCTTTAACCAATGCTCAGTGAAACAAATAATGTCAAACATTGTTTTTTCTAAAAATAACTCTATTTCCAGCTGTTTTGAAGAGAAGCCTTGAATATTCTGATAGAATAATTTCAAGGATTTCTGCCTAGCCCCTTTATTAAAATTAGCTATGTGAGAGCAGGAAGATACCTGGTTCATGGTAGAATTGGTAGATGTAACTATACTGTTATTGGTATCCTCTGTTGTCGTACAAATTAGTTTAAAGGAACATCCGGAGCGAGCCCCACGACTCCCATGCCATCACTAGGCACCAAGATCCCGCTACTTGTGGCCCCCACATTAAAAGAATTGTCCAAAGTGACACATGGATTCTCCTTCGTACAGTTATTGTAAATATTTATAGCATTAGTGCTACAGTTAATTAAGGTATCCACCTGTGCATTAGTATTATTACTAATAATTGCAGTGCTAATTATAGTACAAGACTTCGACATACTACTTATGTCTGAGTTTATATAATATGCTAATAGCCTAGCTATTTGGTGTCTAAACCTAATAGGCAGATACACTGTATCCCTAGTCGACTTTAATTTATCAACAAATAAGTTGATGTCCAGAAAAACAAGTTTGTCACTGTGATGACTAACTAAGAAATGTATATGCTTATTAAGCATGTGAATATAATTATTTTGTCTATTTGACAATTTTTCAAAATATGGGAAAGCACACAGTATTATTTTATTGCAATTTATCTTTAGCATTTCAGTTACAAAGTCAGTTATTTGTTCTTTTTTTAAATTAGAACTACTACCTATAAACACAGTAATATTGGTTTCTGGTTTATAAACATTTCTTGTTACCAAATCCATTATATGTTTGTAGTTTGACCCAGGTATACAATAATTATGACTACAATAACTAAGGTTGTTATTTAATAATTTACCTAAACCTCTCCCTATACTATCTGAGAACATAACCGAATGAAAACTATCATTACTATTATAAAATGGAATGCTAGTTGTCTCAGGCTGGCCCACTTGACATAAACCTTGTGTAATATCAGTTATCACACAGTCCTGAGTCAACCTTTCAGCTTGGGACGGGTCCTCCGTAGCCTCAAGCTGGTCAGAATTTATTTTTGATACCGTCTGACAGGTACACTGACACATCACCAGCTTATTTGCAGCTAGGATGTGTTCTTTAATTTGAAATTTAGAACTCACATATTTATTATAAAGAGAACTAAGTCTGTCCTCAAGTACCTGTATATCAGTTTGAAGGCGCTGCGTATCAATTTCATAGATTTTTTTACTATCCTCTAGTTTAATCTAATCTGGTAATTATTTAATTTATTAATAAGGTTAACACGTTCTTTCCTCAGAGGAATATTTTTGGAAAGGTTTATGTTTATGAAATTAAATGTTTCTTTTTTATATTTGAGTTGATTGAATGAAAGGTAAATTGCGGTTTACGATTTATGACATTACGAAAAAACTACTACTAGATCTCGTTCAAACCAATTTTCGGTGGAAGTTTGCATGGTTATGTACATCATATATTTTTTTTTAGTTTTATCATTCTCTTATTTTAGAAGTTACAGGGGGGGGGGGGGGGCACACATTTTACCACTTTGGAAGTATCTCTCGCGCAAACTATTCAGTTTAGAAAAAAATGATATTAGAAACCTCAATATCAAATTTTTGAGTTTCAGTTCTAAGTATGGGGAACCCCCAAAGTTTATTATTTTTTTTCTATTTTTATGTGAAAATCTGAATGCGGTTCACAGAATACACCTACTTACCAAGTTTCAACAGTATAGTTCTTATAGTTTCGGAAAAAAGTGGCTGTAACGTACGGACGGACAGACAGACATATAGACATACAGATATGACGAATCCATAAGGGTTCCGTTTTTTGCCATTTGGCTACGGAACCCTAAAAATAAAAACAATCTGTAATATTGAAGGACTCCAGTACTTACCCCAGGAAAAAGAGTGCGCTAACACTACGAACAGCGGTAACAACGCCAGCACACGAGTTGTATTCATCTTGAATATTATTTGTTTGATTGAAGTGACGCGAAAACTTGCAAAACTTTTTCACGATCGTATATTTATATACAGACGGCTGTGCAATTTCAAAACCTAGCAACTGACATTTAAAAAAAAACGAGTGGTTTTTGCAATTTTCGACCTTATAGGCCACTCTTCACATACTAAGCTAACAAAAACTCCCAGAAATAAGTCAAAAACGAAGTTACTCGAAGTTAGAAACCCAGCATCTACAGCAAAAGTTTTCAAAATGCAAAAATGACATGATTAAAACATAGTATCTAACATTAACGGTTTACTAGGTTATGAAATGGTTCGTGTAGATACTAGATCAATGAAATGGTTGAAATAAACGTCGAATTCCCGCGCAACTTTAGTGAGTGAGAAGAAGTTCCATGTTTTTGTTGATAAAATGTGTAAAAATCAGTTTTATAGGTCAAAATTGATTATGAGTCAAATTTGATTATTAAAACATCAATTTGGTGAAATATAAAACGCTTCAGTGTATAATACTGTCGAGGTTTTTTGGTTTCCAAGGTTTATTTATGAATAAAAGACCTGGAAATAAACATAAAAATTTCAAAACAATTTTTTTTTAACAAATAAGGTTAGTAACTGGATAGATTTTGTTGTATTTTATTGTTATTTAGGAATGGGCTTGCTCTTGATCACAATCGCGCCTGATGAAAAGCGACAGATGAGGTCTATGATCAGACTTCGTTTTTGAAACGGGTTTTGCGGAATTGTACTATGCAATTCCGTCACACACTCCCCTAAATCCAACCGATAGAAAACCGGCAGGCTAGCAACTATGCGTCAATACTCAAGACTTTGAAGATTCGACTCGACTGGCCTTTCATTTCCGATGATCCTCTTGGCAGAACCGTCCCAAATATGAGAGATCCCTTAGGAAATTGGTAATCCAATCACACAATTGGCTGAATGCTGGTCCGGCTCCACAGCCACTAGGGCGCACAAAATAATCTGTTAGCATTTGGAAACATTGTTGGACCGGCTGAAGATTGTAAAAAAAAAAACAATATTTGCATTGTATAGACTCAATTTTATTTAGCAATGTATAATTTCATCCATTTTAACGGCACATGTGTGAGTACTGTGTACCTTAAACTTAAGCTATAGCTATCAGTTTTAGGTTTGTTTTTGACTTGAATGTACCCTGGCGGTTGGGAGTGTCATGCTCACACAAAAGTCTGGCTGATAGTGGCGTATGCGTTGGATCATTTGGCTCCCTTCAAAATGGTTGAGCCGAATGGTGCTAGCGCATGCGTCATGTTCGTGAACGGGCGCTGTCAGTTGGGACCGGTCATTTCTTAGTTGCCATGGTTTATTTTAAATTTATCTTTGAATTGTTCCTTTTTTCCCGGACGCTTTTATCCTGCTCATCTTTTACATCGTTCTCACATGTTTGTATAATTTCAATTTGATGTAAACAAAACTTTGTAACAATTTATTATTTTTTAAAAGAGTGTCCGTGGAGTTTCTTGCACGTTCTTCTCCATAGAGATCTACGCTTTGGAACGTGCAAATAGCTTCATCTTGTTGGACTGACCGACCTTGACAATTCAAAAGTGCCTGTAAATGGTTTATTTGAAATATACGATTTGATTTGATTTGATTTGACACAATCTCACCAATAAGGCTATCGTGCCAGACCCTGGCGAAAGCCTTCGAGATGTCACGGGAGACCATAAGTGCCTCCCCGTGCACAGTCAAAAAGTTAGGTCTGAAAATACAAGTTTTTAATACACCTGTACCATTGAGGACCTGATGAATGCCACTGATGCTGCTGTGAACGTGGCCACCTACTGGGCAAAAAATATTTAAGGGTCACCATCGACTCGAAAAGAAGAAGAAGACAATTTGTAACTGCTTCTCTACGTAAATCTTTTGTGACAACTACTTTTTTATAAAGCCTGTTATGTACCTCAAATTTTGCAATCACTCCTAAGTACGGTAGGTACGATAATATTATTGAAACGTCACACTGTCAAGGATCTCGATTCGTTTTTCGGCCCTCCTGTAAAATATAGTTTAATGCAGATGCTAGGTTTTGAAATTGTACAGCCGAGTATTTTGTGTAGCATGTTGATATTTTTAGAGGTCCGCAATCTTGTTGTTTTATTTAAAATGGAAATTCCAGATGACATCATTTTAGAGTTGAAAGGTGATAATAATATATTATCATTATAATAAAGTCTTACTAACTTATGCCCACGACGTCGTTCGCGTTTAGTTTAACTATACCTATATTTTTCTTAACATAAGTCGAATTTATTTCATGAGCAGATTCTAACAGAAGCTGCACCTGGTCATGCGCTAAGACTGGCTAACTTATTTATACTTTAAATAAACAAAAAATATATATATATTTAACCATGTTATAAATTCATGACCCTGAAGAATAGATAAAGGTACACTCTAACGTAGGGTTCAGTTGAAAACCTGCGTCAGGTTTCTATGCTCCTAGTTGTATGGCATTTTGCTGAAGTGGACCTATTCGACGCAGTCGCGGGGCACACAATGTTACTGCTTTAAAATTAAGTGTCCTTTTATTTGTAACTAGTAGTTTTCCCGCGACTTCGTTCGCGATGTTTAGTTGGTACTCCACGAACTTCAACTTCCCTCTACCCTCTTAATTGATAAAGGTAATGGGTACCAAATTACATATTAATGGACTTAACGAAAACTTTGCCGTTAACCGTTTGAGCGAACTGTAGGGCAGTTCGCTCAAACCACAACATTTTTCTTAATTAAGTTTTCGTTTTATACCCGTCTATCTTTTTTTACCATTCCATTCCACCCGGGTTTTGATAAAATAATTGGCCGCCCATTGTGTGTGTTTTAGTTTTAAGTTTCCTTTTGTATTTATTTTTTGGTGTACAATAAAGTATATAATAAATAATAATAATTTGAACAAAAAGCGGTCATTGTGACTTAACCATATTAGTTAGATATATACCCTTCTGGACTTTTTTGTAGATATTGATGTCCTCTATAAAATTGTTTCTTATTACTTTGCTCTATTGCCAATAGTTTCCGCAGCGTACGCGATATAAGGATTTTTTTGGTATTTTTTTCACACCTTGGGTTAAATTGTCGCAGTTTCCATGCGGATTCCTAACTTTTTTGAAAATATTCTATAGCTTTTGTTTATCAAGGATAATGTAGAATTCTAACAGTGAAAGAATTTTTGAAATCAGCTCAGTAGTTTTGGAGCCTATTCAATTCAAACAAACAAGCAAATAAATCTTTCCTCGTTATAATATTAGTGTAGACTAAATGTGTGTATCTATGTGTGCCTGGTATACTCGTTGTCTTGCTTTGTTTCTAAAGGTAATTGATAAAACATAGATTTTAAAAAAAAACAGTTTTCGGACAAACCACCGATTATGTTCAGAGATATATATTTGCCCTCGATAAAACAAAGCCTCAAATCTGGCAGGAATGGTGCTAAGTTGCAACTAGAAATTGAACATCATGGAAGTTCCAGCCATTATTCGTCAGGCTTCCATCATACTCGATAGCCGGTCTACTTTGTAAACATATCACCGCGAATATTTAGCTGCAGTGAGCTTGAAGTGAACTGTTATTCAATCTTGATTGCATATGAATCCAACTGACAGCCCACTTCTTCCAGGTTTTCTAGTTGAGAAGTTTACAGAATTGCACTGCTGATTACACGTTTTCTACTTTTATTTCTTCTTATCAAACGTGACGCTATCACTGACTCCCTTTTTTTTCCATATCATTCCGCACAAAATCCATCCATTTTGTCTTTAGCTCTCTCTATCCATCCATCATAGTGATGGTCATAGTACTGTGTGTTTCATTTATCCTCTTTAAATTCACAAAGCAAGACAAACGATTATTTTTGATACTATGAAATGTAACTTAATTAGGAACCAACCGATTTTGATAGCATATATCTTACAAAACAATCTTTACGGTTATCAAAAGTCACTCATTCAGAACAATTGCAGAAAATAAGGAAAAAATTGACATTTATATTTAGGTATGTAGACTATGGTAGGCGCTATAAATTTGCAATAAGGGACATTGTCATTTCCCTAATATCCCTTCATAGATACCCAAACAATACATTATGAACCGTTTTTCATAACAACAGAACGTAAAGGATCACAACAGAAGCCAATGCAGAACAGCTGTATGTCTTTATTTCTGTTTTCCATAATAAGAAAGTTTATAAATGTTTGTAGCATGTAGGATGCTACATACATTTATTGATTTTACCACCTGGTAATAACCATTATTGCACATTGATAAATGATAAATGATGATAAATGATATTTATTTTGCAAATAGGTTACAAGTAACTCTTTTACACGTCAATTTTTTTTTTGACATATTTATCTAGATGAGGCCGGATGTTTCCTAGCTGACTACCCTGAGAAGAAACACCGAAACAAACTCAGAGGTCACAGTCTCTTTTGAAGTCCATACAATTGCCAATAACATATGAAAAATATGTAGGTTAAGGTCTGAGGTGGCCTTTTGAGGAAAGCACCACGCAGGTTTGAGTGGGCTTGTCCAGACAGTGCAAGCCTTTGTCAGTAATCGTGCAGCTCAACTCAAAACTTTGAGGAGCTCAACGAACCGACGAACAATACCAAAGTAAGGACATTTGGGTAAGCCGCATAATATACTCAAACTGCCAGACAGTCATGAAATCAATCCTTAAAATAACGACCTACATAGTCCTCACACTTACAATACATCATATTTTAAGAACCATGCAGATTAGTGTCTGAGATGGTCTTTAGAAGAAAGAACCACACAGATTTGAGTGAACCTGTCCAGTCAGTGCAAGCCTTTGTCAGTAGTCGTGTAGCTCAACTCAGATCCACATAGGAGCTCAACAACTCGACGAACAATACCAAAGAAAGGACATTTGTGTAGGCCGTACAAAGCACTCAAACTGCCAGACAAACATTACAGTTACTCAATGAAATAAAAAATAATCCACATAGTCCCCATTCATAATAAAAACAATGATAAATTTAATGTCAAATTGTATATGAAAAATTAAATTAAAATGTCAAATTGTATATAATAAAAAGAAAAATGTCAAATTGTATATAAAAAAAAATTGTACAAAAGTCAAATTGTGTATAATAAAAGAAAATGTCAAAAGTAAAACTAAAAAATTTATAAAAAAAAAATGTCAATGTATAAACCAAGCAAATAAATATACATTGACAATAATAATAAAAACAGAGACTGTGCAAGTGTATTTCATTGGAACAGCTCAATCCCAAGCCTTTTTGTCTTCAAGATAATCTTTTATGGTGTAAAAAGCCTTCTGGCAAAGTTTACGCTTTACAAATGCTTTGAATTTATTTATGCTTAGATCTTGAATATGACTTGGAAGTTTATTATAAAAGCGTATACATTGGCATCTAAATGAGCCCCCTATTTTTTTAAGCCTGGTTACAGGAACAACAAATTTATGTTTATTCCTAGTATTAACATTATGTATATCACTGTATTTTTTAAACATTTTAATATTTTTATGGGCATACAAAATATTTTCATAAATAAACTGAGAAGGGACAGTCATTATATTTATATCTTTAAATTTATCTCTGAGGGAGTATCTAGGACTTAATTTATAAATTGAACGAATAGCTCTTTTCTGCAAAACAAAAATTGTCTGGATATCGGCAGCATTCCCCCATAATAGAATACCATACGACATGACACTGTGGAAATAACTAAAGTAAACTAAACGGGCTGTTTCTAAATCAGTTAAATTTCTAATTTTTCTGACAGCGTATGCAGCAGAGCTAAGTTTTTTCGATAATTTATCTATATGTGGTCCCCACTGAAGCTTAGCATCTAAAGTTATGCCTAAGAACACAGTAGTATCTTCAGGAGTCAACTACATTTGTCTGGTATCTACCAACGGTACAGTCATATAACGTAAAATCAAAACATATTCGTAGGTATGTGACAATCACGCGGTTTTCTTGAATAGACAATAGAACATTTTCAAATATTTCGTCATGGCTTTCATTTTTATAGTTTTAGGGGTCGCTTAGAACGATAATGGCCCCAATTTAAATTGCATGATGGCACCAAAGAAAATCTAGTTTCATCATTTCTCGGAATGACACGAGTTAACTTATCGTAGTATCGTAAAGTACGAGTATCGTCGTTTACGCTGAGTATGCAGTGACCGCCAGTATGCCTCGTATTGCAACTATGCATTTACTGGAAATTAGAGTCCCTTATTTTTTTTGCATTATAGTCAGTCTTGGCTCAGCCATTACCTAAATATCCTGTATTTTTTATAATTAAATTATTTGTAAGAAATATATATATTTTTTTTTGACTAAATTCTCGACCGTCGAAACAGAACTGGCACAGTCGGTGGCATCGCGACGTTTTAAGATCGAATCGATTTTAAGAGCGACTGTTCTCAAACCGTTCCTTCGCGGTCTACAAGGAATCCATCGCACGGTCGGACACCTCTACGGTCATCGAGATAAATCTCCGGAAAATTGGAGGAAGCTTCGTTGGACGAGACTCGACTGACAGGAGATGCAGTGGCTGTATTTTGTAAGTTCTTATTTTACAAAGTGTCCTTGCTCGATTTCCTGCCTTATTTTAATTTATGTATTTTAGGTTAGTGTATGTATGTCTGTCTGTAAGCTAGAATCGCAGTAGGCAACCACCAAATTATAATAAGTAGCGTTAAGTATCTCACGAGTAAATTCCAAGTTTTTAATTTGACACCTCTATTGTTTTTGCGTCAAGCGCCACTATGCAGCCAAGCTACAGAAAAACAATGTCACTCAGGGATTGTGATGCTAACTATAAACATTAGAAATTAATCGCAGATTTAATGCCAAGATAATTATGATGGCAGTCCTAAGTTACTCAACTATTATATTAGGGTAGTAGGTACCATCATTCAGTTAACTTCCGAGTCAGATCGTGCGCATCCAGCTTTTATCTGCTTAATTAAAAGTAGGCTCAGTGGTTCAGCCATAGACGCAAAATCGTACGACAGCTACTAAGACTCATGGCTATCGATTAAGAACGCGTTAATTAGGCGCCTTGGCGAACCACGAAACGAAATACAAGTAATGCAGGAGTTACCACGAGTGCGTAAGTCTAAGACAGAAGACGCCGAAAGCTTCGGCAAAAGATTCCGCGAGCTGTTAGATACGTTGTACTCCGCAGGTGAGTATGGTAACAAATCGTATTACGACAAGATAGTTATTGAACAGTATATAAACCTGTTAGACTTCCATGTCTCGTTGGGCGTTCGAATCACAAACCGGTCACCTTCAAAGTAGCTATTATAGCGGCTACACAAGAGGAAGCTAGGCTGTCATATAATGGAGCTAATTACACAAATATAATCCTGCAAGGTCACAAGCAAAGTCAAAAAAGCTATCCAAACAACCAGGCAATAATAATCTTATCGGTAATGCAGTAAACCCATTTGTTCTTGGCGTCATTATTCACTCGCAAAACTTTGTACTTCAACAAAATAACATGACTCCCCGAACGACGTCAACAATGGATACAATCCGTATTGCCCTGGAATGTCAACACAGCACTATTTGGTCTAGAGTTACCTGATGTAACTCTAGACCAAATAGTTCAAGTAACTTTAGGAATCAACATAACATTCCAAAACCATCATCTTCCACGCCAGTACCATCAGACTTCACGATGCGTACAGTAGGTTAGCCAGAAAACCACAGTTCGCACAGTCAGATGGCCACTCAAGACGAATCAGGATCCAGTGATATGGAGCTCTATAACAGTATCGCAGAAAGTAACGGCATCGCGCTCGAGCCGAATGTAACCACGGAAGACAAGAGGTAGGTGGTAACCAGGATTTTACTTTGGATACCAACCGAGACAGCCAGACCTAGTTTCAATAAACTTCCAGACCAAGAAATATTTACTCTACATAATACTACCAGAGTTTGACGGTAAGTTTCTATTAGACACAGAGGCCAGTCATTCAACTATAGCAAATGACGTAGTCGCAGGCACCATGTTAGAGTAGTGTGTAGAAACAGAACCCTTTCAAATTAATACGCACACAGTTCATGACAAGGTAGTGAACCTTCCCTTATCTCCCGCGTTTAATAGCGATATAACACATAATTTTCTTATATTCAACTTTAACCCTAAATAGGTCTTATTGGAATTGACCTTCAGCAAAAATTGAAGAGTAACATTCCTAGGTTTAGCCGGATACAACCGAAAGTTTATTAGACAAGCACTTCGCCCGCGACTTTGTCTGCGTAGGCTTAAGAGGTGGCGCGCAACTTCTTTGTCTCATATTTTCATTCTAGGAAATTCATCTTCATGATTCTTTATTCTGATAGTTTGTGAGTCGCTATTGTCCGTACTTTCAGCCCCGGAACTGCTTCGACATATTTCTGGTACCTGTGAATCTTCGCCGTCATTCGCAAAAAAACCGCGTCGCTGTTGTCAAGGTTGCGGGCGAGTGGCAACAGCATACTTAAAAACTGTGGCGGAGAGTATCGACTCTCCGATTATTAAAAGTTTTGTGAGAAGGACAATCACTAACCATTAGATTGGGGTTGTCCTTTTCACAATAATATTTATTCTATTCTGTCTTCTTCTCTGTTGTATTTTAGCCACTAACACTAGTAATCCTACTAATATTATAAACTAGCACTTCGCCCGCGACTTCGTCCGCGTAGACTTTAGAGTTGGCGCGCGACTTCTTTGTCCCTATCGTTCTCGGAAATTCATCTTCATGATACTTCATTCTAACTGTTTGTTAGTAAAGACTAACGGGCAGTAAAGACTGCCCGTACTTTCACCCACGGAACTACTTTGACATTTTTCTGGTATTCTGGAACTTGTGAATGTTTAGCGCTCACAATTCCAGCCTAGAAAAAACTTTGATATAATTCTGTACTCCTGGTATTTTTTAATCCTAACCACTCACAATTCCAGCGCCGGAAATACTCCGACATGTTTCTGGTGTTCTAGTTGGTACTTGTGAATCTATAGCGATTAATTTCCTGCCGAAAATATAATTTGACATATTTCTGGTCTCCTGGTATCTACTTGTGAATCTGTATTGGTCATAATTCCAGCCCTGACAATACTTCGACATGTTTTTGATCTCTTGGTACTTTTAAATCCTAACCGCTCAAATTCCAACCCTGGAAATACTTCGACATGTTTTTGGTCTCCTGGTACATAATAAATCTTTAGCGCTCATAATTCCAGTCTGTAAAATACTTCGACATTTTTCTGTTCTCCTGGTACTTTTGAATATTTAGCGCTCACAATTCCAGCCAAAAAAATACTTTGACATGTTCTCGTCTGCTGCAACTTGTGTCTATAGCATTTACAATTCCAGCCCGGAAAAAACAGCGACATACATATTTCTATTTAACCGTTAAAAAAAAATCAAAAAATATTCTAACCCAAAAATATTTTTAAATTGTTCTGTTCTAGGTACTTGTGAATCCGTAGCGCTCATAATTCCAACCCCGAAAATACTTCTACATGTTTCTGATCTCCTGGTGCTTTTGAATCCTAACCGTTCACAATTCCAACCCTGAAAATACTTCGACATGTTCTGGTCTCCTGGTACATAATGAATCTTTAACGCTCATAATTCCTGCCCGGAAATATTTCGACATGTTTCTGGTCTCTTGGTACTTGTGAATCTTTAGCGCTCACAATTCCAGCCCGGAAAAAACTGTGACATACATATTTCTGTTTGACTGTTAAAAAAAACCGGCCAATTGCGAGTCGGACTCGCACACGAAGGGTTCCGTACCATAAATCTCCGCTGTAATAAATAATTTGTTGTTATAGCGGCAATACAAACACACAATTTGTGAATATTTCAACAATCTACCTGTAATGGTTCTTGAGATACAGCCCGCTGACAGACAGACGCACGGACGGACGGACGGACAGCGGAGGCTTAGTAATAATAGGGTTCCGTTGTTTACCCTTTGGGTACGGAAACCTAAAAAAACAAAAAACATTCTAGCCCAAAAATACTTTAACATCGTTCTGTTCTCCTGGTACTTGTGAATCTTTAGCGCTCATAATTCCAGCCCCGAAAATACTTCTACATGTTTCTGGTCTCCTGGTACATAATGAATCTTTAGAGCTCATAATTCCTGCTCGGGAAAAACTTCCAAATTTTTCTGTTGTCCTAGTACTTTTGCCATACCCCTCATAATTCTAGTTCCGTAAATATGTTGACACGTTTCAAGCCTCCTGGTACTTATAAATCTTTAGCGCTCAAAATTTCAGCCAAAGAAAAACTTCAACATGTTTCTGGTCTCCTGTTACATATGAATCTATAGCGTTTACAATTCTTCTAGCCCGGAAAAAACTTCAACATACATGTTTCTGTTCAACGGTTAAAAAAAAAAACCAAAAAACCCAAAAATACTTTAACATCGTTCAGTTGTCCTGGTACTTGTGAATCTATAGCGATTAATTTCCTGCCGAAAATATAATTTGACATATTTCTGGTCTCCTGGTATCTACTTGTGAATCTGTATTGGTCATAATTCCAGCCCTGACAATACTTCGACATGTTTTTGATCTCTTGGTACTTTTAAATCCTAACCGCTCAAATTCCAACCCTGGAAATACTTCGACATGTTTTTGGTCTCCTGGTACATAATAAATCTTTAGCGCTCATAATTCCAGTCTGTAAAATACTTCGACATTTTTCTGTTCTCCTGGTACTTTTGAATATTTAGCGCTCACAATTCCAGCCAAAAAAATACTTTGACATGTTCTCGTCTGCTGCAACTTGTGTCTATAGCATTTACAATTCCAGCCCGGAAAAAACAGCGACATACATATTTCTATTTAACCGTTAAAAAAAAATCAAAAAATATTCTAACCCAAAAATATTTTTAAATTGTTCTGTTCTAGGTACTTGTGAATCCGTAGCGCTCATAATTCCAACCCCGAAAATACTTCTACATGTTTCTGATCTCCTGGTGCTTTTGAATCCTAACCGTTCACAATTCCAACCCTGAAAATACTTCGACATGTTCTGGTCTCCTGGTACATAATGAATCTTTAACGCTCATAATTCCTGCCCGGAAATATTTCGACATGTTTCTGGTCTCTTGGTACTTGTGAATCTTTAGCGCTCACAATTCCAGCCCGGAAAAAACTGTGACATACATATTTCTGTTTGACTGTTAAAAAAAACCGGCCAATTGCGAGTCGGACTCGCACACGAAGGGTTCCGTACCATAAATCTCCGCTGTAATAAATAATTTGTTGTTATAGCGGCAATACAAACACACAATTTGTGAATATTTCAACAATCTACCTGTAATGGTTCTTGAGATACAGCCCGCTGACAGACAGACGCACGGACGGACGGACGGACAGCGGAGGCTTAGTAATAATAGGGTTCCGTTGTTTACCCTTTGGGTACGGAAACCTAAAAAAACAAAAAACATTCTAGCCCAAAAATACTTTAACATCGTTCTGTTCTCCTGGTATTTGTGAATCTTTAGCGCTCATAATTCCAGCCCCGAAAATACTTCTACATGTTTCTGGTCTCCTGGTACATAATGAATCTTTAGAGCTCATAATTCCTGCTCGGGAAAAACTTCCAAATTTTTCTGTTGTCCTAGTACTTTTGCCATACCCCTCATAATTCTAGTTCCGTAAATATGTTGACACGTTTCAAGCCTCCTGGTACTTATAAATCTTTAGCGCTCAAAATTTCAGCCAAAGAAAAACTTCAACATGTTTCTGGTCTCCTGTTACATATGAATCTATAGCGTTTACAATTCTTCTAGCCCGGAAAAAACTTCAACATACATGTTTCTGTTCAACGGTTAAAAAAAAAAACCAAAAAACCCAAAAATACTTTAACATCGTTCAGTTGTCCTGGTACTTGTGAATCTTTAGCGCTCTCAATTTCAAACAATTTGTGTGGAGTGACATCAAAGTGAGCTGCCATTCCATCTTGATTACATGAATCGACAGGTCACTTCACGATCACTTCACCCGAGCCTTTCACTTCGACATGTTTACAGAATTGCACTGCTGTACTCCTCGTGAAAAAAAAAATATTTTGCTCAAAAATACTTTGACATATATTTGGACTCTTGAAACTGAGCGCTAACAATTTAAGGCCAGAAACACATCGAAATGTTGTTGGTCTCCTGGTACTTGTGAATCTTTAGCGCTCACAGTCCCAGCCCCAAAAATTCATCGACATGTTTCTGTTCTCCTGGTACTTTTGAATCTGAAGTACTAAGGCAGCAGAAACTCTAGATTTCCACTTCCTCCTCTGTCTCTATTAAGCCATGTAAGTTACCGGGATAAAAAGTAGCCTATGTTTGATTCCAGGTTGTGAACTATATGTGTGCCAAATTTCATTCAAATCCCTTCAGCCATTTTTGCCTGATTGAGGCACAAACATACAAACATACAAACATACAAACATACAAACATACAAACATACAAACTTTCACATTTATAATATTAGTAGGATGTGAAAGTTTGTATGTTTGTATGTTTGTATGTTTGTATGTTTGTATGTTTGTATGTTTGTGCCTCAATCAGGCCAAAACCGCTGAAGGGATTTGGATGAAATTTGGCACACATATAGTTCACATACTGGAATCAAACATAGGCTACTTTTTATGCCGGTAAAAGGCATGGCTTAATGGAGACTGAGGAGGAAGTGGAAACCCAGCGCTCCTGCTGCCTTAGTACTTCAGATTCACAAGTACCAGGAGAACAGAAACATGTCGTAGTATTTCCGGGGCTGAAATTGGGAGCGCTAAAGATTCACAAGTACCAGGAGAACAGAACGATGTTAAAGTATTTTTGGGCTAGAATAGTTTTTGTTTTTTTTTTTTTTTTTTTAACCATCAAACAGAAGCATGCCTGTTGAAGTTTTTTCCGGGCTGGAATTGTAAACGCTATAGATTTACATGTGACAGGAGACAAGAAACATGTCGAAGTATTTTTGTGGCTGAAACTATGAGCGCTAAAGATTCCCAAGTACCAGGAGACCATAAACATGTCGAAAGATTTCCGGAGCTTGAATTGTGACCGGTTAGAATTCAAAAGTAGCAGGAGACCAGAAATATGTCGAAGTATTTTCGGGGCTAGGTTTGTGAATGCTAAAGATTCATTATACCTGAAACATGTCTAAGAATTTCCAGGGTTGGAATTGTGAGCAGTTAGGATTAAAAAGCACCACCAGGAGATTAGACACGTGTAGAAATATTTTCTGGGCTGGAATAATGAGCGCTACAGATTCACAAGTACCAGGAGAACAGAACGATGTTAAAGTATTTTTGGGCTAGAATATAAATTTGTTTTGTTTTTTAACTGTCAAACAGAAATATGTATGTCGATGTTTTTTTCCGGGCTGTAATTGAAAATGATATAGATTCACAAGTAACAGGGACTAGAAACATGTCAAAGTATTTTTTTGGCCGAAATTGTGAGCGCTAAAGATTCACAAGTACCAAGAGACCAGAATGTCGAAATATTTCCGGCGCTGGAATCGTGAGCGGCTGGGATTCAAAGTAATCAGGAGAACAGAAAAATGTCGAAGTATTTTCTGGGCTGGAATTATGAGCGGTAAAGATTCATTATGTACCAGGAGACCAAAAACAAGTCGAAGTATTTTCGTGGCTAAGATTGTGAATGCTAAAGATTCACAAGTACCAGGAGACCAGAAACATGTCGAAATATTTCCGGAGCAAGAATTATGAGCGGCAAGGATTCAAAAGTACCAGAACAACAGAAAAATGTGGAAGTTTTTTCCGGGCAGGAATTATGAGCGCTAAATATTCATTATGTATCAGGAGACCAGAAACATGTTTTAATATTTCCAGCGCTGGAATTTTGAGTGGTTAGGATTTAAACTCACCAGGAGAACAGAAACATATCGAAGTTTTTTCTGGGCTGGAATTATGAGCGCTAAAGATTCACAAGTATCAGAATACCAGAAAAATGTCGAAGTAGTTCTGTAGCTGAAAGTACGGACAGCAAAGACTCGCAAACTAGCAGATAAAAATCATGAAGGTGAATATCCGAGAATGAGAATATGGGACAAAGAAGTTGGGCGCCACCTCTAAAGTCTACGCAGACGAAGTCGCGGGCGAAGTGCTAGTAAGTTATAATATTGTTTACTAACACGCTGGATCATTGTTGTCCGAAAATAAAGAATATTATTATTATTTCGTCTATTTATTTTTAAATACATATTCTACTAATATTATAAATGTGAATGTTTGTATGTTTGTATGTTTGTATGTTTGTATGTTTGTATGTTTGTATGTTTGTATGTTTGTGCCTCAATCAGGCAAAAATGGCTGAAGGGATTTGGATGAAATTTTGCACACATATAGTTCACATACTGGAATCAAACATAGGCTACTTTTTATGCCGGTAAAAGGCATGGCCTAATAGAGATTGAGGAGGAAGTGGAAACCTAGCGCTTCTGCTGCCTTAGTACTTCAAATTCACAAGTACCAGGAGAACAGAAACATGTCGTAGTATTTTCGGGGCAGAAATTGAGAGCGCTTAAGATTCACAAGTACCAGGAGAACATAAAGATGATAATTTGTTTTTGGGCCCGAATATTTTTTGTTTTTTTTTTAATCGTCGCACATGAATATCTATGTTAAATTTTTTTCCGGGTTGGAATTGTAAACACTATAGATTCACATGTGACAGAAAACCAGAACCATGTCGAAGTATTTCTTTGGCTAAAATAGTGAGCGCTAAAGATTCACAAGTACCAGGAGACCATAAACATTTCGAAATATTTCCGGCGCTGGAATTGTGACCGGTTCGAATTCAAAAGTACCAGGAAACCAGAAACATGTCGAAGTATTTTCGGGGCTAGGATTATGAGTACTAAACATTTATAAGTATCAGGTGGTCAGAAACATGTAGATATATTTACGGTGCTAGAATTATGAGCGGTATGGATTAAAATGTACCAGGAAATCCGAAATATGTGGACGTTTTTCCCGGGCAGGAAGTGGAAACCCAGCGCTTCTGCTGCCTTAGTACTTCAGATTCAAAAGTACCAGGAGAACAGAAACATGTTGAAGTATTTCTGGGGCTGGAATTGGGAGCGCTAAAGATTCACAAGTACCAGGAGAACAGAATATTGTTAAAGTAATTTTGGGCTAGATTTTTTTTTTTTACCGTCGATCAGAAATATATTTGTTGAAATTTTTTCCGGGCTGGAATTGTAAACGTTCTAGATTCCCATGTGACAGGAGACCAGAAACATGTCGAAGTATTTCTTTGGCTGAAATTATGAGCGCTAAAGATTCACAATATCGAAGTTTTTTTCTGGGCTGGAGTTATGAGCGCTAAAGATTCACAAGTACCAGAAACATGTCGAAGTAGTTCTGGAGCTGAAAGTACGGACAGTAAAGACTCGCAAACTAGCAGAAAAGAATCATGAAGGTTATTATCCGAGAATGAGAATATGGGACAAAGAAGTTACGTGCCATCTCTAAAGTCTACGCAGACGAAGTCGCGGGCGAAGTGCTAGTATTTTATATTTTTAAACATATCTTAAAAAAAAACTTAAAAAAATACATTTAAAAATATAAAAAATAGTAGTCCGCCGGTGTCGGGAGCAGGGTCCAAGCTACCGGTGGTTAGGGCTCCAGAGAAAGGAACCTCCTCACAATACGAGCCGTATCGAGGAGTACTGCCTTCTGTATCAGGCCCTTTACCCAACCGCGTAACTTCAACTTTGACAGGTGGTCGTCGAAGCTATTGGCCATCAGGCCATTGGCCGTAACGACAGTCCACATTCCACATGTCGACAACCTCGTGTGCTAAGTCGAGATACTTAATTTGTTTCTCTTTCTCAGCTTTCACGAGATTCTCGTCATGTGGAATGGTAACATCGATTTTCATTGTGCGGCGCGCTAATCGGTCTATAACCACTATGCTAAATTAGCTGGCCGGGAAATGTTGTTTTGCAATCCTACTAATATTATAAATGTGAATGTTTGTATGTTTGTGCCTCAATCAGGCAAAAATGGCTGAAGGGATTTGGATGAAATTTGGCACACATATAGTTCACATCCTGGAATCAAACATAGGCTACTTTTTATCCCGGTAAAAGGCAACGCTTAACGAAGACTGAGGAGGAAGTGGAAACCCAGCGCTTCTGCTGCCTTAGTACTTCAGATTCAAAAGTACCAGGAGAACAGAAACATGTCTTAGTATTTCCGGGGCTGAAATTGGAAGCGCTTAAGATTCACAAGTACCAGGAGAACAGAACGATGTTAAAGTATTTTTGGGCAAGAATATTTTTTTTTTTACCGTCGAACTGAAATATGTATGTTGAAGTTTTTTCCGGGCTGGAATTGTAAATGCTATAGATTCACATGTGACAGGTGAACAGAAACATATTTGAAGTATTTCTTTGGCTGAAATTATGAGCGCTAAAGATTCACAAGTACCAGGAGACCATAAATTCCAGTATACAATCGACCGTTAACTTTCTGTCGCAAAACTACGAAGATCTTAAAATTAAATTACAAAAAATGGAATCACAACTTGAAACTGAACGGCAAAATAACTTAGCGTATTTGAAAACCCTTGAAGATAAACTGGAGAACCTGGAACGTGGTGCGAGATCGTCTTGCGTGGAAATTAGGAATCCTACTAATATTATAAATGTGAATGTTTGTATGTTTGTATGTTTGTATGTTTGTATGTTTGTATGTTTGTATGTTTGTGCCTCAATCAGGCAAAAATGGCTGAAGGGATTTGGATGAAATTTTGCACACATATAGTTCACATACTGGAATCAAACATAGGCTACTTTTTATGCCGGTAAAAGGCATGGCCTAATAGAGATTGAGGAGGAAGTGGAAACCTAGCGCTTCTGCTGCCTTAGTACTTCAAATTCACAAGTACCAGGAGAACAGAAACATGTCGTAGTATTTTCGGGGCAGAAATTGAGAGCGCTTAAGATTCACAAGTACCAGGAGAACATAAAGATGATAATTTGTTTTTGGGCCCGAATATTTTTTGTTTTTTTTTTAATCGTCGCACATGAATATCTATGTTAAATTTTTTTCCGGGTTGGAATTGTAAACACTATAGATTCACATGTGACAGAAAACCAGAACCATGTCGAAGTATTTCTTTGGCTAAAATAGTGAGCGCTAAAGATTCACAAGTACCAGGAGACCATAAACATTTCGAAATATTTCCGGCGCTGGAATTGTGACCGGTTCGAATTCAAAAGTACCAGGAAACCAGAAACATGTCGAAGTATTTTCGGGGCTAGGATTATGAGTACTAAACATTTATAAGTATCAGGTGGTCAGAAACATGTAGATATATTTACGGTGCTAGAATTATGAGCGGTATGGATTAAAATGTACCAGGAAATCCGAAATATGTGGACGTTTTTCCCGGGCAGGAAGTGGAAACCCAGCGCTTCTGCTGCCTTAGTACTTCAGATTCAAAAGTACCAGGAGAACAGAAACATGTTGAAGTATTTCTGGGGCTGGAATTGGGAGCGCTAAAGATTCACAAGTACCAGGAGAACAGAATATTGTTAAAGTAATTTTGGGCTAGATTTTTTTTTTTTACCGTCGATCAGAAATATATTTGTTGAAATTTTTTCCGGGCTGGAATTGTAAACGTTCTAGATTCCCATGTGACAGGAGACCAGAAACATGTCGAAGTATTTCTTTGGCTGAAATTATGAGCGCTAAAGATTCACAATATCGAAGTTTTTTTCTGGGCTGGAGTTATGAGCGCTAAAGATTCACAAGTACCAGAAACATGTCGAAGTAGTTCTGGAGCTGAAAGTACGGACAGTAAAGACTCGCAAACTAGCAGAAAAGAATCATGAAGGTTATTATCCGAGAATGAGAATATGGGACAAAGAAGTTACGTGCCATCTCTAAAGTCTACGCAGACGAAGTCGCGGGCGAAGTGCTAGTATACCTATAAGTAAATCGGAATCCAAGGAAGGCTTATTAAATACCATGGTTAAAATAGGGTCAATCCTTAATGTCCCTATTCAGCCTTTTGAGATAAAGGATATTTTCCGTATAGGACCCAAAGACTCCGACACCAGGACTGTCGTCGTGGACTTTACGAGCAATTTACGGAAGGAAAGGTTTCTTCAAATGTATAGGAAGTACAACAAGGAAAACAATAAATTGTCTACCGAGCACCTGAAATTCAGCGGCCCTGCTAAACCTATTTTTGTGTCCGAAAATCTTTCACCAAAGATGAAACGCTTGTTTTTCCTTGCCCGTGACTTTGCGAGTACTAATAAGTACCGGTACTGCTGGATTAAGAATGGAAAAATTTTCCTCCGAGAAAAGGATGGAGCCCAACATATAATGATCAGGGATGAGTCTGACTTTCCGAAAAAATGACTAGGTATCCATCAATTAATTATTGTATTTCGTAGTAAGATCGTTTTGCTTAACTCTTATATTGTTGTCGTAACTTACTACGTGGAATTATTTTTTCAAAGATTTAAAAACATAAAAAATATATTATTTATTTGCATGCATGCTCTAAAATGAGTAAATACGTCACTTATGTTATATTATTGTAATATTAATATACATACACATAACTACTTACATTCGCTATACACACAACGAAAGATTTATTCTGTTCAAATTCTACTACAATGGAATATTTAGGTATCTCCAGTACAAATTCCAGTCATTTCGGATTATACTATGTCACGCACAATAAATCAATTCATGTGTTTGTTCTCAGTCTTGATTATGAATGACAATGTTAAAGTAATAGATGATATAGAAAACCTTTCAGCTTCAGCATCATATCAATGCTCCCCGGAACAAGTTGACTCATACCTACAAAACGTTAATCACGCGTTGAAAATTTTTCACGTTAACATTAGAAGCATCGGCAGCAGCGCAAATTTTAACAACCTCCTGATATTACTGCATCGAATAAAGACGCAATTTGACGTCGTGGTCTTATCGGAATGCTGGTTACGTAAATGCCCTCATCTTCCCTCCATACCGGGTTTTGTATCTAATTACTCTGATCACTCAAACCAAAATGATGGAGTTGTGGTTTATACTAAAGTAGAGTTACAGTTCCTTTTAGAAAAGCCTATACTCGTCGATGCAAATTGTCTTGTATTCAAATTTAAAAATGAGGTCGCGCTTATCGCTATATATAGGTCACCTTCAAATAGAAATATCCAGAACTTTATTACTAGTCTAGATGTAATCCTCAGTTCACTAAATACTTTCAGAACCATTATTTTGGTTGGAGATATCAACATTAACATAGCCCCAAATTGGGTTGATTCGAACTCAGACATGTACCTTAATGCTGTTGCGTCTCATGCCATGTTGCCTGCTCATGTTTTACCGACACGTAACGATAGTTGCATTGACCACGTTATGCTAAAATCAAATAAACCAGCTATTACCTTAGTTCTTGACTCTCTAATTACTGACCATGCTCCTATTGTAGTTTTTTGTAACCTGAAATTAGATATCCCTAAATCACTATCCCGTCAGCATCGTGTAGATATTAATGCTTGCGTAGTAGCTCTTGAGAATGTTGATTTTACTCCCGTTATGAACTGTCAAGATGCAGAAACTGCTGCTTCCATCTTGGTCAAACTTATTTCCTCAGTTGTTGTTAAACACAGTCGTGATTCTGTTGTCTCGAACCGAAAACGCATTATTAAGCCGTGGATCTCACCTGGGCTTCTTAAGTGTATTCGAAACCGTGACAACATGTATCGTAAAATGAAGAGGGATGCTGAAAATAACACTCTGAAAATCACCTATAATCGGTATAAAAATTATTGCAACAATTTATTAAAGAAGTTAAAACGAGAATATGAACGAAATGAATTTGAAAAGCACCGTAGGAGTCCGAAAGCTACCTGGAATCTCATTCGAACTATCTCCAATCTTCAAAAGAGTAGGGACTTTGCCAGTGAGTTGTTATCTATAACTCCAGATCCAATTCAATCACTTGTTACGGTTAACGACTTTTTCGCAAACGTGGGTACAAAACTAGCATCTAAGATCCTTAACTCTCCAAACTATAACTCTACCAACATTACTGACTCTGGCACTTCGGATGTCCACCCTAACTCGACGGCTATTTTTGGTACGGACAGCGAAGAGATAGACTGTCTTATTCGGGGCTTACGACTAAATAGTGCTGCGGGTTGGGATGGTATCCCCGCAACTGTATTCTATAGTGCTAGAAGCACTCTTGTCCCGGTTATCTGCCACGTCTTCAACCTTGCCCTTACATCTGGATTATTTCCAACGGTGTTCAAAAAGGCGGTTGTGCACCCTATTCACAAGAGTGGAGACAGAGACAGTGTCAACAACTACAGACCTATATCGGTACTATCAATTCTGTCTAAGCTCCTCGAAAAAGTAATGAAAAAACGTCTGCTGGATTACCTTAGCTCACAAAATATACTCGCAAATAACCAATATGGATTCAGATCAGGCAAAAACACAGAGGATGCCATATTAGAATTAATAGGTTCAGTAGCTCAAAATCTAAACAACAATGATAAATCTATAGCTATCTTTCTTGATCTTTCTAAAGCTTTTGACACTGTCTCTGTCCCCCTTCTCCTCAGTAAACTAGAAAGGATTGGTATAAGAGGCCTACCGCTTAGTCTGTTCAAGAGTTACCTTAGTGGTCGCTCGCAAATCATCAGGATAAACAACCACACCAGTAACGAAGCATTCCTCACCTATGGAGTACCGCAAGGTAGTGTCTTGGGACCTTCTCTTTTCCTGGTTTACATAAACGAGCTCTGTTAACTTGATTTAAGAAACTCCAAAGTAATTACCTACGCTGATGACACTGTTATCTTGGTTCGTGGTAGTGACTGGAATGAGGTTCAGCTTCAGGCAGAGTCAGCCTTGCAAGTTGTTATGAGATGGCTGACACAGAACTTGCTCACCCTCAACTTGGATAAAACCAAGTTTATCACTTTTAGTCCAAGGAAAGCGTCACAGCCAGCCCTTTCCTTTCGTCTGACAGCTCATGCGTGCCATACAATGAGGACTGCCACCTGTGGCTGTCCTGAAGTAATGCGCATGGACTCAATCAAATATCTTTGAGTTTGGGTCGACGGCAGTTTAACATGGAATGAGCAAATCAATTCACTGGTCTCTAGGGTTAGAAAATTGATATTTGTTTTTAAAAATCTCAGGACCTCCGCCAATTCTTCTACCCTGAGAACTGTGTACTTTGCTCTTGCCCATTCCATTTTAACGTACTGTATTTCGGCCTGGGGCGGTGCTGGTAAATGTCATTTACTGCGCTTGGAAAGGGAGCAGAGGGCTGTCCTTAAGGTAATGAATGGCCTTCCTTTGGTCTCCTGGTACATAATGAATCTTTAGCGCTCATAATTCCAGCCCGGAAAATACTTCAACATTTTTCTGTTCTATTCTTCAATAATTTTCGTGATACCTTTGAATCCTAGCCGCTCACGATTCCAGTGCCGGAAGTATTTCGACATGTTTCTGGTCTCCTGGTACTTGTGAATCTTTAGTGCTCACAATTTCCGGTCCGGAAAAAAACATCGACATACATTGTTCTGTTTGACTGTTAAAAAAAAAAACAAAAAATATTCTAGCTCAAAAATACTTTTACATCGTTCTGTTCTCCTGGTACTTGTGAATCTGTAGCGCTCATTATTCCAGCCCCGAAAATACTTTTACATGTATCTGATCTCCTGATGCTTCTGAATCCTAACTGCTCACAATTCCAACCCTGGAAATACTTTGACATATTTCTGGTCTCCTAGTACATAAAGAATCTTTAGCGCTCATAATTCCTGCCCGGAAAAACTTCCACATTTTTATGTTGTTTTGGTACTTTTAAATCCTTACCGCTCATATTTCTAGTGCGGAAATATTTCGACAAATTTCTGGGCTCCTGGGAATCTTTAGCATACACAATCCTAGCTGCGAAAATACTTCGACATGTTTCTTATCTCCTGGTACTTCTAACCGGTCACAATTCCAGCGCCAGGAAAATTTCGACATGTTTATGGTCTCCTGGTACTTGTGAATCTTTAGCGCTCATAATTTCAGCCAAAGAAATACTTCAAACATGTTTCTGTTCACCTGTCACATGTGAATCTATAGCATTTACAATTCCAGCCCGGAAAAAACTTCAACATACATATTTCAGTTCGACGGTAAAAAAAAAAAAATATTCTTGCCCAAAAATACTTTAACATCGTTCTGTTCTCCTGGTACTTGTGAATCTTAAGCGCTCCCAATTTCAGCCCCGGAAATACTAAGACATGTTTCTGTTCTCCTGGTACTTTTGAATCTGAAGTACTAAGGCAGCAGAAGCGCTGGGTTTCCACTTCCTCCTCAGTCTTCGTTAAGCGTTGCCTTTTACCGGGATAAAAAGTAGCCTATGTTTGATTCCAGGATGTGAACTATATGTGTGCCAAATTTCATCCAAATCCCTTCAGCCATTTTGGCCTGATTGAGGCACAAACATACAAACATTCACATTTATAATATTAGTAGGATTGCAAAACAACATTTCCCGGCCAGCTAATTTTCTATAAAATATAGTACAACTAGCACTTTGCCCGCGACTTCGTCTGCGTAGACTTTAGAGATGGCGCGCAACTTCTTTGTCGCATATTCTCATTCTCGGAAATTCATCTTCATGATTCTTTATCTGATAGTTTGTAAGTCTTTACTGTCCCTACTTTCAGCTCCGGAACTACTTCGACATGTTTCTGGTATTCTGGTACTTGTGAATCTTTAGCGCTCATAACTCCAGCCCAGAAAACACTTCGTTATGTTTCGGTTCTCCTGGTAATTTTAAATGCTAATGATAATTTTAAATGGAATTGTGAGTGGTATTCACAATTCCAGCTTCAAAAATACTTCGATATTTTTCTATTCTCCTGATACCTATGAATCCTAGCCACTATCGATTCCAGCGCCGGAAATATTTTGACATATTTGTGGTCTCCTGGTACTTGTGAATCTTTAGCGCTCACAATTTCGGCCAAAAAAATACTTGGACATGTTTCTAGTCCCCTGTTACTTTTGAATCTAATAGCATTTAAAATTCCAGCCCGTAAAAAACATCGACATACATATTTCTGTTTGACTGTTAAAAAAAAAAACAAAAATTATTCTAGCCCAAAAATACTTTAACATCGTTCTGTTCTCCTGCTACTTATGAATCTGTAGCGCTCATTATTCCAGCCCCGAAAATACTTCTACATGTATCTGAACTCCTGGTGCTTTGGAATCCTAACTGCCCACAATACCTACCCTGGAAATACTTCCACATATTCTGGTACATAATAAATCTTCAGCGCTCATAATTCCTGCCCCGGAAAAACTTTTAAATTTTTGGTACTTTTAATCCTTACCGCTCATATTTCTAGCGCTGAAATATTTCGACATGTTTCTGGCCTCCTGATTGTTATTAATCTTTAGCATTCACAATCTTAGCCCCGAAAATACTTCGACATGTTTCTGGTCTCCTGGTACTTTTGAATTCTAACCGATCACAATTCCAGCGCCGGAAATATTTTGACATGTTTATGGTCTCCTGGTACTTCTGAATCTTTAGCGCTTATCATTTCAGCCAAAGAAATACTTCTTCAACATGTTTCTGGTCTCTTGTCACATGTGAATCTATTGCGATTACAATTTTAGCCCGGATAAAACTTCAACATACATATTTCTGTTCGATGATTAAAAAAAAAAAAACAAAAAATATTCGAGCCCAAAAATACTTTAACATCGTTCTGTTCTCCCGGTACTTGTGAATCTTTAACGCTCATAATTACAGCCCGGAAATACCGGTATATGTTTCTGTTTTCCTTCTTCTATTTTGAATCCTAACCACTCAAAATTCCAGCGCCCGAAACATTAAAACATTTTTCTGGTCTCCTGGTACTTGTGAATCTGTAGCGCTCATTATTCCAGCAACGAAAATACTTCCACATTTTTGTGTTGTTTTTGTAATTTTGAATCCTTACCGCTCATATATTTAGCGCGGAAATATTTTGACATGTTTTAGGCTTCCTGGTAATTGTGAAACTTTAGCATACACAATCCTAGCCACGCAAATACTTCGACTTGTTTTTGGTCTCCTGGTACCTTTGAATCCTAGCCGCTCACGTTTCCAGCGCCGGAAATATTTCGACATGTTTCTGATCTCCTGGTACTTGTGAATCTATAGCATTTACAATTCCAGCCCGGAAAAAACATCGATATACATATTTCTGTTTGACTGTTAAAAATAAAACATAAAATATTTTAGCCCAAAAATACTTTAACATCGTTCTGTTCTCCTGGTTGTTGTGAATCTGTAGCGCTCATTATTCCAACCCCGAAAATACTTCTAAATGTATCTGATCACCTGGTGCTTTAGAATTTTAACTGCTCACAATTCCAACCCTGGAAATACTTCGTCATGTTTCTTGTCTCCTGGTACATAATGAATCTTTAGCGCTCATTATTCCTGCCCGGGAAAAACTTCCACATTTTTCTGTTGTTTTGGTAATTTTGAATCCTTACCGCTCATATATCTAGCGCGGAAATATTTTGACATGTTGCTCGCCTCCTGGTACTTATGAATCTTTAGCATTCACAATCCTAGCCCCGAAACTACTTCGACATGTTTCTGGTCTCTTGGTACTTTTGAATTCTAACCGGTTACAATTCCAGGGCCGGAAATAATTTGACAGATTTATGGTCTCCTAGTACTTGTGAATCTTTAGCGCTCATCATTTCAGCCAAACAAAACTTCTTCAACATGTTTGTGGTCTCCTGTCACATGTGAATCTATAGCGTTTACAATTCCAGCCGGGAAAAAATCTTCAACATACAAATTTCTGTTCGACGGTAAAAAAAAAAAAATATTCTTGCCCAAAAATACTTTAACATCGTTCTGTTCTCCTGGTACTTGTGAATCTTTAGTGCTCCCAATTTCAGCCCCGTAAATACTACGACATATTTCTGTTCTCCTGGTACTTTTGAATCTGAAGTACTAAGGCAGCAGAAGCACTGGGTTTCCACTTCCTCCTCAGTCTTCGTTAAGCGTTGCCTTTTACCGGATGTTTGATTCCAGGATGTGAACTATATGTGTGCCAAATTTCATCCAAATCCCTTCAGCCATTTTTGCCTGATTGAGGCACAAACATACAAACATTCACATTTATAATATTAGTAGGATTGCAAAACAACATTTCCCGGCCAGCTAATTTTCTATAAAATATAGTACAATTGCAGATTTATTCATTAAGAGATTTTATGCAATTCCATTGGTTAAAATTTGTCCGTTTCTGCACTCCGCTATAATGGACAGGCACCCCCCTCAGGGTGACGCGGAGTGAGGCAGCGGAGCGGAGAAACAGAGAACTTTTAATTACGGTAAAGGGAAGAAATGAAAACACACGTGGCAGACGCTGTCCAACACTCTGCCTTTAGACTAAGATTTTCTTTAACTAGTGTCTTTAAAATCCACATCTAGTAGCTTTTCTTTTGCACAGACTCCTAATCAAAGTAGGCTCGTAATTTTTGTAAAAAATAGACGGGCGATTTGAAAGACTGGCGCATATCTCTAGAGTAACTTTCGGGTCTTGTAATACCTTACTGACTTTTCGGAAGGTTTGCAATGTTAAGTCACACTTTACTAAAATAAGTAGGTACCTGCGACCTCTAATTCTTATAGTTTATCTAGTATGGTTCCCCCCGAGACGTTATGTCCTAACCAATTGCTTAAGGCCGTATCCCTGAAATAAATGATTGCTCGAAAGCACCAATTTCACCTCCCGGCACTGCGCAGTCCCCGCATGCTTCCACGCGGATGGTTCGAAATATCGAACCTAGCGTCACAACATTAAATTAATTCAAACCGGCAACTGATTCAGTGTTGCTCTCACGAGACCTTCCTGAACTACTTCTTTCAAAATAATAACACAAATCAGCACTGTTATAAACAGTGATTTTAGACGTAGATCAAATACAATAAAATAAAATATTGAACGCAGAAAAATAAATATTTGTTTTAAATATTAATCTTTAACAGTCGCTGGTAAATTATATCATGATTTGTATGGCTCCAAATTATTTTAAAAACTACTGATTCAGTTGACTATTTAAGAACATGGCCATAATTGTGCGATAGAGATAGCACTAGAGACTTTTGAGCTTACGGAAGGTATGGAGTAGACCAGTTTGAGTGATAGTTGTATAAAAATCATATTTTAATCATAATTGAAATATATACCTATGTTATAAAAACTAATGAAATGATAAGTAGTCAACTTGTTTTTGTTTTTCGCGTGGCTTTACTCACGTAGCCTTTTTACAGAAACCGTGCATTTTCTGGCGGTGGTTTTGTATCAGTGAAAAATAAATCTTACATACTATAAACATATATTTTTAACTCTTTATAATATTGGTTTAGTTTAATACCTAGTTAACCAATATTAGAATCTAAATGTAATGCAATGACCCTTTCGGTATAAGTTCCATCAAAGGTATATATATGAGCGCCGCTGATATGCGGCATTCAAAATCCGGGGCTGTAGAATAACCACGGTCCCATCCTCAAGCCCATTTTGCTAAGTAATAGTTTCATCCTAGTAGTTGTTTCATCCACGAAACATCTTCAAGAGTTATAGCAAATCATGGAAAAACACTTGCATACGTTGCGTACATAGGACCAGTGTGTCTCTCGCTTTATTTGTTTGTGGGTCAATCCAGTACTGTGTAGGTCCATTGTCGTATCAGCGGACCTCTCAGGTTATCAACATAACTGATAAAATGCTGTGAATAAATTCACGTTCCCAAAAGAGTTTTGCATTTCACAAGAAGTAGTCGTGTCATTTCTATCTGCAGAAAAAGTAAAGTTTGGTGAACAAGATGAATACAACTCGTGTGCTCGCGTTGTTACCGCTGTTCGTAGTGTTGGCGCACTCCTTCTCCTGGGGTAAGTACCTACTAGAGCCCTGTAATATTGCTGAATGACATCTTTAGGGTTCTGAACAAAAAACGGAACCCTTAACCCCTTACTCGGGTGTCTGTCTGTCTGTCCGTCTGTCACAGCCAGTTTTCTCCGGATCCATTGGACCGATTCTGTTGAAATTTGGAACACATATGGATATCTGTGACCCAAACACGGACATGTCACGTAAAAAATTTTAAGTCTGGGAGTCACTTTTGGGGGTCAAACTAGAAAATTAAAAATAAAAGTTTTGCGAACAATATTGTGTGACATAACAAATAAAAGGAGAATCGGTCGGGTCGTAATCTTTGATAGGTGGTATTTGTATAATCGGTCGTTTTAGATTACTTGTCGCTTTCCAAAATCCGTTAATTTGTCATTGGTTAGCTGCAGAAGGTTTTTGCGGAAAATTCTACAATTTGAGGAATAATCTCTATTCATCCTTAAATTGTAGAATTTTCCGCCTTAATCGTTTAGTTAGGTTATTTAGTGATGTTTTGTCTCGTGGGCACCTTGTTTACTGCCACTGCTTCCTTTGTTTCCTTTTCTCAGATAGTAAATCCACAATTTCCTTAGGATAGATAAATCCCTTATATTTACGTTTTAATTGCGGTGTGTTGTTCCACGCACATTGTTGGATATTAACAATATATTTGTTTACTTCTGAGTCAAGCTGATCTCGCTTTTTTATCAGAGTTTTAAGGTTGATTATTATCTAGGATCTAAGGCAAAACTTTCCCAATCTGTGAACTTAGTAACCAGGGTTAAGTGGCTTTCTTTGAGTAGGATTTTTTGACTGAGCATTAGAATAATCGAAGAGTGGTCCGAACTCATTTGAAAACCTTCCTCCTAACTGACGTAATTGACGGATATATTTTTGCAAATAAAGAAATCTATAAGATCAGGTATTTTCTGGTGGTCAGTGGGCCAGTACGTTGGTTTACCTGTGCTCATAACTTCAGAATGTGTATGAACTGCACTGCACTGTGTGTGTGTGTGTGAACTGCACTTAAGAGCTGCCTTCCCTTAGTTGTAATAAGTATTGATCCCCAATGCGTATGCTTAGCATTAAAATCGCCGCCTAGGATAAATCTCTGTCCTAATAGTTCAAAGAGATGTAAATATCGCTCTTTTCTTATCACGTGCCGTGGAGGACAGTATACGGCTGCAATGGACGCGTGACAATATTTGGTTTTAACCGATACTGCCATGGCTTGAATGTCTTGTTCTTCATATTTACACTGCACGTAGTGACTAATGTTGTCTTTGATTATAACCGCACTACCTACTCTGGCAGAGTTATCGGGGTGGAGCGAATTATGTACCATGTATCCTCTAAACTTGACAAAATATTGTTTAGTGAAGTGCGTTTTAGAGACCAAACACACGTCTATATTTTCTGTATCTAGGACCGCCTGCAACTCGTTTTGATGTTTGAGGAGCCCATTAGAGTTCCTTCCACGCCATTATTTTAAGGGTGTTATTCATTTCTGGTTATTTGAAACAGCTGTTCTAGAACCGGATTCTAGTTTCTTTAATCTCTTGTCAAATGATGTAATACACTTTAAGATCTGATTTATTTTATCCCTTAAGCCCCTAATTAGCCATCTGCCTAGCCTTTTCCCAACTATATTAGGATCAGCTTCCAGTTAAACTGGATTCAGCTGAAGACCAGCGTACGTGAAGCGGCTGCCTACCAGACCTCCATAACCCATTTACTGGGTAACACGGTACTTCTTGGCAAGACGAGTCAGATTTTACTGGCTTCTAACAATCCATAACGACTGCCAAAGATCTATAAATGACAGCCGGGACCAACAGCTTAACGTGCTTTCCGAGGCATAGAGAAAACTCGGTATGTTAAGATTGTCACCCATCCACAGGCCAACCTTGGCAAGCGTCGCTTAACCCTGAAGATCGACCCGTGCGGCTGTTATTCTTTAGCCACGAGCTCCTCTTTACTGTTACCTACACAATTAAATATATATAATAACACAGGTATCGGCTCACTAGTTCATGCACGCGTCTTCACTCCCTGACGGCTGTCATACGACTGCCTTCCACGTCTCTGCCCCCCCCGCGCGTGCATAACCGGAGACAACAGAAATGCTTTCATACAGCCAATACGAATAGACTATGTATATTGATAATTAATTATTTATTTGTTCATTGTTTATGTTTGTACGTATACACTATAGAAGTAATTTATAAAGGAAGAAAAAAATTAAGTACTTAGTTCTCGAGAAGAATGCTAGTAATTTCGAAACCATTCGTATGACCAGTGTATAATAATTATGAAAGAAGAGTATTGGGAAGCTCTACAGCTCTGTTAAGGCTGATCTCTCGAAAAAGCTTAAAAACAGCGTGCAGATATGAAGCAGCTCTTCGGCACTAACAGAGAAATTACATCTGAAAAAAATAGTAGTCTACATGACATAACACGTTATTTGGTTTAGCCAGAATTTATCTATCATAGCATAGCATAGCATAGTCGGCCTTCTATAATGTTCCCACTGTTGGGACTCAGGCCTCCTCTCTAGGAGAGGATCTATCGTTATCATATAATAAAAAAAAAACACCAAATCACCTCTAAATCGTTGAGGTGAAACGATTTTATTCCATATTTTTTATCAAAAGAATATAAAAAAATGTTTTGGTTTTGTTGCTTTTTAAAAACATGTATTGTTTTTTTATTTTTCTTTTTGTATTGTTTTTTTTTTCTATTCTATTCTATTATTTTTATTCATCATCATCATAACAGCCGAAAAACGTCCACTGCATATATATATATAGGATATAGGCCTCCCCCAAAGGGGGACCTCCCCCGGTTTGCCGTAATCGCCACGCTTGGCAGGCGGGTTTGCGATCGCAGTGTATGGTGTTGTGTTTTACAGAGAACGCTACTATTTTTATTATAACAAATTAGAAATGACTTAAGCAAACGGATAAGAAAAAAATGTTATTTTAATGTTTCAGACATCGTCATGGCCGGAGAGAAACGATTAGAATTCTTTTACAACGGAACAGTAACGCACACGGAAGACATTCCGTCGGCTCATTTTATCACTGTTGTCATGTACGATCCAGTACACTACAGGCTGCTATTTGTCGACTATGACAGCGCGAGGATAACGATATACAGCTTTGACCTAACAACCACGCATATAAAAACTTTATTTACGAGACAAACAAGTACTGACTATTACACTTTTCTCGCCTACGACCTGGTCACAAAATTACTCTTTTGGACTGAAGACAAGAAAATATACTCGATTTCATTAAAACCTGCATCATCTAACGAAGCAGTTAATCTTTTATTTACGACAGATTACAGTTTTTCAGCTATAGCTGTAGACAGCTGTGCAGGGTACGTTACTTATAATTATAACAACAGGGAATATGCAATATTTTCATCCTGCTTTCATTTTAAAGAATTCTCTGTGAAATATACCATACATAAATTTAAAAAAAAACAAAGCGCTTTAATTGCTTTTCAAAATTGCGTTTTTAAACTGAAAGTTTGACATTTAGCCCGAAAAAGGAAGTTGAGTCACTCCTGTCTGACACTTGTCATGAACTGTCCTACCTCAAAGACATAAGGTTGCCTTTTCGTTGTAATAACAGCAGCGACGTTACTAAACACGGATTGTTGTTTTTATCTATTTTCCCTTTCACGTTACTTTAATTAATTATCTTTGTTAAAAATCGATGTTAACGAAAATAAAAACGTTTCAATGGTCTTAAATTTACACTTTTTTATCATTTTACTAACAACATTCTCATAAATTCTGTATTTGCATCTTCCCTATTACCTATAGATTTCATATTGATACTATAGCTGTTTACAAATTACAGGTACATATACTGGGCCACAAACTATAATATAGAAAGGGCTGCGTTTGATGGCTCCGAGAGAGAAGTTTTAATAGAGGATCATGTTCACTGGCGACGGAGTTTGGCTATTGATCAACAAACAGAGACAATGTACTGGATTGACGAAACTACTGGGAATCAGCATTCTATTGAAAGAGCAGACTTGAATGGAAAAAACAGAAGAACATTTTATCTATTAGTAGCAGAATCTTATACAAGTGGTTTAACCGTATCAAAAGATTTAATTTATTGGAGAAGCTACGAGCAAAGTGCTATTTTGCAACTGCCAAAGAATCAAAAGCACGGTGTGGCCCCAGTTGTTTATTCACAGACTAGCAGAGGCCGTTGGTGGTGTCAAATTACAACAGCCAACTATACAATTGAGGAACAAACCTTGGGAAACAAATCCTGTGAAGCTCTGAAGGGTCTAATACTGGATGTGGAGGAACGCCACGGTTCAATATGTCACAACTACTGCTTCCAAGGAAATTGCAGTATCAGTGCTGAGGGACATCCTAAATGCAGGTAAGTAGATCTTTGATACGGTATGCTAGTAATACCTGCATATTTGTTCTGTCTAAATAATTTAAAAACCATCATCAGCTAACTTTGAAACTTTGTTTATTTCGTGATAAATACTCATAATAACAAAGCAGTGACTAAAAACAATCAACCAGTGATTTTATTAAAAGTATCGACATTAATTTAAATAAACTGTGAGAACCATCATCATGAGAAATGTTCAATACCTGTGTATCTTCTTTACCATTACCTGTTATAACAAATTACCGTTTAGGGGTTTACCAGGAATGTGTAGGGGAGTGTGTAACCCTACCTATCTATTTATTTAAAGAAAATAATTTCCCCAAGAACATCTTATGTGTCTGGGGGAAAACGACAGCAAAATATAAATTTAATTTGATTATGTAGGCACTCATACTATATCTATTATTCTATTACATAAGCTCGTGTTGACGCGAGTTATGTAAAACTATATGACGCTCTGTCGCGTACACAGTGCCAGGTAGTTTGTATTTGTAACATCTTATGTATAATGTACCTACATTCTTTGCAAATAAAAATCATTATATTCTATTCTATTCTATGAACTAAATTCACTTGTTCCATTTTAGAAAAATAGGTTATCACTCTTTGAAAAAACAAAGTCGAATGAAAATAGTAATTAAATGCACACGATTTATATTTAAGGTTCTAAAAACTATGTAGAAAGGGTGGTCAGTAAACGAGATCTAACCATAGAAATATAAAAAAACAGGAGAAGTGGCAAGGGGGCGTGTGGGTGTCCGCGCGACATGCTCACTAAAAACCTAAAAACCGAAGCCTAAACTTTGTAAATCATGGAATCACTTGCCATATGTAAATATAAGTAGTTTACTGTATTTGTCTTTTAAATCATGAAAAACAATTCGTAAAATATGTCTTGCTTGTACTATGTTATTCTTGTGTTAAAATATCACAGCGACTGTACTATTTTTGCATTAAATACATTGCTCCTTCACCACTACCTAATTTAGTCACTAAGTGACTGAACAAGTAATGTAAAAATCACAAAACGATACTTTAGTATGCGGATTCATCGCGTATTACGGCCGCTGCTTCTTGCGACGAGTTAGTGATGTGCTTATGCAGATCCACTTACAAGTGGTACCCAACTGATAAGGCGCGTCGTGAATTTTCGTTCGCGCAGAAAAGAAAGTATGGTCCCGAAGATTAACGAAAGAAAGCAAACTTACAATCAACCTTACATCACTACTATAAAGTTCATAATACACTGCAGCTGTTAGTTCCATCTCACTCGCAAGTCACGTGCATGCAACGCGGCGCGCGCTAACATGGCGGCAGCTGCCGACCAATATCGATACAGGAAAAGGAAGCGCGTTGCGTGGAGCGTACCGATTGGTCAATAGCAATTCCCGCGCTTTGAAAATTCATCATCTGCGCAGGTATATCGGTAAGCCATATCAGTTGGGTACTACCGTACGTAGATTATTGACAACAATGACGATTGACGAATGAAATATTGCTATAATAGTTTTTAGATAAAGTGAGAAATGAGTACATTAGAGGTAGTTTAAAAGTGGCGCCAGTGACAGAAAAAGTTAAAAAAGGGAATCGCTTGTCTTGGTATGGTCATGTGAAGAGGAGGGATAAAACGCATGTAACTAGAAGAGTTATGAACGTGAATGTGGATGGATGGAGAGGGAGAGGAAGGCCAAAAAAAGATGGATGGATTGTGTGAGGAGCGATATGAAAGAAAAGGGACTTAGTGATAGAGTGACGACTGATAGAACAGAATGGAAGAAAAAAACGTGTTGCGGCTACCTCAAGTAACATGGGATGAGGGCAGGGAGATGATGATACACAGTGTTTGAAATTTGCTACATTTTGCCTCCTGTAACTACTAGTCATCAAATATTTGTATTTTCACTGTTTCAGTTGCAATCGAGGATACTCTGGGGAAAGATGCGAAGTAGATGCGTGCCACAAGCACTGTTTTAACGATGGAGTTTGTTCCCTAAATGAGGCGGAGAAGCCAGTTTGCCAGTGCACAGCGGATTATCGGGGTGAAAGATGTGACGTTTCCATTTGTAAGGACTATTGTCTGCAAGGAAACTGTAGCGTTAGTACTGAGGGACAACCTACTTGCAGGTATTTTGTTGTTCATCCTGCCTTGTAATTAATTTAATAGAAAATGATTATTTTACTAAATATCTACTGACTCGTTACTGTCCCACTGCTGGCAGTCTCTGCTCATATAGAAAAGGTGTGAGTATTTATCAGCACGCTTGCTCAAAGCGAGTTGGCAGTAAGTTTCAGAATTGATAAATTTTAAGTCCAAGTTCCCTCATGATGTTTCCTTCACTTATGACTCTGCTGTCTAAGATAAACTTTTAGAACATCTAAAACATAGCACATTGGACGCCCCTCGTTTGCTTGTTACACGTAGTCACAAATTAATAAAGTTTATTTTATTAATTTATGTTTATTATTTCAGATGTGATGCCGTCTACTCTGGGGAACGGTGCGAAATTAATGCGTGCCATGAGCACTGTCTTAACAATGGGGATTGTTCTCTGAATGAGGAGGAGGAGCCGGTCTGCGAGTGCACTGCAGACTACGATGGTGAAAGATGTGAAGTTTCTGCCCGTCGGGTTAATTTTGTTGGTGCTGAGGGACTACCTAATTCCAGGTAAAACATTTTTATCGCATTGAACACTAGCTTGAGATGACGAGCGCTCGAGCGCCTGCATTGAACATTGATCGGACACTTTCCAGATGCGATAAGATGTCTAACAAAACAAAACATCATCAGCGTCATGACTTACCATCAGGTGAGATAGTGGTCAATCAAACGTATGCCTATCTATAGTAAAAAAAAAACGACTACGAAAAACCGGCCACGTGCGAGTGGGACTTGCGCATGAAGGGTTCCGTACCATCGTTATTATTATAATCAACTATCATGCCGTTAAATTCGAGCACAATACTCTAAAAACTTTTGTTTGGGGATCCCTTTAATTCTTAAATAGAAGAATCTTATTTGATTATCTGTTTATTTATTTCATATTCATATTATTTACATTTTTAAATATTTAAAAAAATATATAAAACATTTAAAAATATAATAAATAGTAGCCCACCGGTATCGGGAACAGGGTCCAAGCTACCGGCGGTCAGGGCTCCAGAGAGAGGAACTTCCTGACAATGCGAGCCGTGTCCAAAAGTACCACTTTCTGAATCAAGCCCTTGATCCAGCTCGCCTTGCCCTCGCCTTGCCAAATTGAATCGAGCCTCGACCAACACCTCAGGAGGCTCTCGTACCCAACGAGAGCCTCCTGAGGTGTTGGTCGAGGCTCGTGGCTATAAAGCCATTGGCCGTCACTATTTAATTTGGCATTATTTAATTATTATTATTATTTAGCGAATATTATAGCAATACCAACTCCACGAGCATTTCAAGTGTCTATCTGTTGCCATTATTAAGATCGAGTATGAAACACACGAAAAAACATCGTTTCTATTAAGGGAGCTCCTCATTCATATTTTTAATTTATTTTTATATACACTGTGAAAATTTCAACTGTCTATTACGGTTCATGAGATACAGTCCGCTTACAGGCAGACGGACAGAATGACAGCGGAAGCTTAATTTTAAAGTCCCGTTGGTCACCCTTCGGGTACGGAACCCTAAAAAAGACTAAAAAGTTCCAAAGGAATCACTTTTCAAAGAGTTGGTGGAATAGTGTTTTTGAAGAAAGGCTATTTTTTGTTGCAATTATTTCTTCACTGAACAAAAATAAGAAACAAGAAATCACCCTTAAATAAATCCTTTGTAATAACTTCTAACAGTTTGTGTTTGTGTACCTAAATCATATTAACTATATCAAATAATTATGTTCAAGCAAGGTTTCGCTATCGTCTATCGTTTAGGTTTTAGGTTTTTTGTCCGTCCGCGGTTCGTCGTGGTTCGTCGGCAAATATTTACTTTAAATGGTATTTTTTGATAGAGCCCTCAAACGAGGGATTGCAACAGTCGTTGAGAGGATACGGCGGTTGGATCTCCAGGTGGCCCTACACAACATAAGTCTGAAGCCATGTGCTTTCATGGTTCTCGGAACAGGCCACCATCGGGATCTCTAATAATGGTAGGAGGGATTCACATCGGTGTCGGGTCGACGATGACGTACCTGGGTCTCGTCCTCGACAGCTGATGGAACTTCACCGAGTATTTCCGATGTTTAGCTCCCAGATTGGGTCAAGCCGGGGCTGCCTTCAAGTGGCTTCTACCCAGTCTAGGGGTCCAAACGCCTCCTGTCGGAGGCTTTACGCGGCGGTCGAGCGGTCCTTGGCCCTTTGTGGGGCGCCGGTGTTGGTGCTTAATTTGAATAGGCTTCCAGCCCAATACCTCAACGCGTCTCCGAGGGTCATGGCCACCCGGCTGGACCGGGGAACCGCACGGTCTCCGGCGAGGCAGCGAGCCTCCTTGCCGGACTGCTGCCATGGGATCTGGAGGCGAGAGCCCTCGCACTAATTTACGGGCGGCGCGTGGAGGCGTTGCACCGGGGCGAGACTCCTCTGCCGCGGCAAATCGCAGCACGGTGGACAGAGCTCCGGCAGGTATGGAGACAGCGAATGTCACATTCCAGCGCTGGGCACGCCACAATCCAGGTCATAAGTCTTCTATTTGAGACTCCTCAAAAAGAGGACTTACGCACCGCTCTAGCCACTCGGCTAGAGGATACTTTGAGGATCGCCCGGAGGATACGGTGAAGCATACGGTGGAGGCCTGCCCTGCTTGGGCGGAGTACCGCCGTGTCCTCCTCGATGGTCTCTGATCAGTTTCTTCTATTTTTTTTTTCATTTTAAATAGTTTTGGTGCTGTCGGCGTATAGTTATGTAGTCACAGTATTACAGACTTATTTGTTAATTCAGTTGCCCTGTTTCAAATGTTCGTTGTTTCAGATGCAGTGCTGGTAACTCGGGCGAAAGGAATGTCAACGCGTGCCATCAATATTGCTTAAATGACGGTGTGTGCTCTCTGAATAAAGACAGTGAGCCAGTCTGCCAATGTACTGGAGATTATGAGGGAGACAGATGCGATGTTCCCGCCTTCTTAATCAAATGTTTCTTATACGCGTACAAGAGTAAGGAAATAAGACACTTTTTTATACTTTTAAAGTTTAGATATTATCTATTAAATGACACTAAGGCCCATACTACAAGTCAGTTAGGACTACCTAGACCTCCACTTTACTCACTTGCCATTTTCAACCAATGACGGTGACAACAACGGAAGAAGTCCTCGATGAATGCCAATAAATATATATATATATAAGCGTTGACTGTCAACTTTATGATTGACGCTAGAGGCGAGTCGGAGGACTTGATTGACTTGCAAAAAATAATATGGAGGATATTTTTTCCTTATCGGGTCTGCTTGGTTTTATTGTGGCTAAATTTATTTAAACTATATGTGCAGTTGTGGAACATGGGTGGCTACATAATCTTCTAGTTAATTGTGCATTACTACGCTCTGTTCATAGATTCAGCGCCGGTTACTCTGAGCAAAGGAGTGAAGTCGACGTGTGCTTCAACTGTCGTCTGATCAGCGGAGCTTGTTTGGCACGAGCGCGAGATGTGAAGCTGTGGAAGAGTTCACTTTCACTACTACCATCACCTCCACGTACTACTCAGTAGAAAAACATCTGACATCGGTAGATTTTTTTATACGTTCGCGTCAGTAGTATTGCAAAACAATTTATAACTCATCATCATCATACTGACATCATACACCTATCCTGGTTGATTGGCCGTCAGTTCAGAATTCACGTCCTTATTTCATGTTTCTAAAACATTTCATGAAACTCTTTTTGTTACCTTTTCATATGTACCCTGAGTACATTGTTCGAACTCCTCACACGGTCAAGTGTCCGTGCGCCTCTCTAGCTCTTTATATTCTGTCTTCTTCGGGTATCAGTCTTTAGTAATTTTCTATTTATGTTTTTATTTTTTTAGATTTTAGTTTGCCTTTTTAATAAAAATTATAATAATGTTATACACGCATTTTATTTAATACTTTCCATCATAGTTTATTAAGGCTGCTCTCTTGAGAAATGCTTAAAAACAGCGTGCAGATGAAGCAACTTTTCGTCGGCATTTACGGAGAAATTACATCTAAAAAAAATTGACAGTAATCTACATGATATTATACGTAATTTGGTTTAGCCAGAATTTATGTATCGGTATCACATAATAAGAACAAAAAATAAGTTTGCTTAGATATTGCAAAGAAATAATAAATAAATGATTGTATAGGAGAACAAAAAAAGGGTAAGCATTTTTTCCAATTATCAAAAACCTAACTAGTGGACTCATGCTGCTGAGGCTGTGGAGCAGGACCGGCATTTAGCCAAGCATTGTTATCAAGGACATCTCCTTCTTACGTATACTACTTCAGACGTGAATTTTGTCTCCTTATAAGGTCCGAAGAGCCACCATTATATTTGGATGTTTGTTATTCAATTACGTCAAGCCTCAGGGGTAACAGTTCGAAAACGAATTAAACGAAAACTGTTTCGAAAAGGAACCTGAACTAGAAATGAAAGATTTTCTGTATCCCGTAGTACTAAAAAAAGAGAATAACTTTCAGAAAAACCGTTGCAAATAAATTCAAGTTTAGTTTGAACAGCATTTGATGAAGTCCGACCCCTGCTCGATTGTAATGAGCTAATCAATCAGTAATAAATTAGTGCGTTTAATTATCTCACAAGTAGCTCAAAAGTCTATGAAAGAAAGAAAGAAAAATGTCCACCTAGACAGTCCGGTTAACTACTGTAGGTACTAACAGCGAAATCTTAAGCAATTATACGCACTAAGCGCACGCACGTGCGCGCGTATTATAAGTATTTGAATGTAATTTCGCTTCGTTCATAATTGTCTGTTCGTAATCAAAACGATACAAGCAAAAATCACGTTTCTTGTATGGGAGCCCCCTTTAATTTTTAATTTAATTTAAGTTCTTTTTTTTTCTTTTTTATTTGTGATGGGTTTGCTCTTGACTCTAGTCTAGGTCAGAGATGACGGAGACAAAGTCTACGATGGAGCGAGCTTACCCAGAAGGAGCCTGCTAAGTTTTATTATTTGTTGTTATTGCGGCAATACAAAAACACACTCCATGTAAATTTCATCCATCTGCCGATTACAGTTCTTGAGATTCAGCCCGCTGACAGAAGGACGGACAGATAGATGGACGGATGGACGGACAGCGGAAGCTTTGTAATAGGGTTCCGCAGGATACTCTTTGGGTACGGCAGCCTAACGAAAATGAGTACGTTTTTAAGAGCGAGTTGTTTTAAACTCGCTCTTAATACGTAATCATTTTCGTTCACATATTTTAATATTCTACCAGGTATGATAACCTGACCGTACCGATAAGGATTATTTATGCAAAATTTGAACAAAATCGGTTCAGTAGTTTTCTCGCCAATTGGAAACACACACTATTTACTATTACTACTACTACTATTACTATTTTAAATAAGGCTATCGTGCCAGACCCTGTCGAAGGCCTTCGAGATGTCAAGGGAGACCGCTAGTGCCTCCCCGTGCTTCTCTATGGCCTCACTCCAGATGTGAATGGCATACGCAAGAAGATCCCCAGTAGACCGATTTCGGCGGAATCCGTATTGTCGGTCACTAAGGACATCATTCGCTTCTAGGTTTGCCAGGAGCTTATGATTCAGTACGCGTTCCATACTCTTACAGAGTATGGACGTTACCGAGATAGGTCTATAATTCGACGGGTCAGCTCGACTACCTTTCTTGGGCACGGGCTGCACGTTAGCTTGCTTCCAAGCCTTCGGCACTTTTCCAGTCTCAAACGAAAGGCGAAATAGGCGTGTCAAGATCGGAGACAACTCAGGCGCACAAGTCTTCAGAACAATTGCCGGTATCCCGTCGGGGCCACTAGCCTTGTTCACGTCTAGGTTACGCAGTACCCTACGGACGTCCTTCTGATGAATGCGAATGTTCGACATACTCGACTCGCATCCAGCAGGCGAAGCAGGGGGCCTCGCGCCACCAGGATCCAGACGTGAAGATTCCGCAAACAAAGAAGCAAACAAGTTTGCTTTCTCCTCAGCGGAGTGGGCCAGCGTCCCGTCGGGTCTCAGCAGTGGTGGTAGTGAGGGGCGGCAAAAGTTCGATTCGACCGACTTAGCCAGGGACCAAAAAGCCTTACTACCCGCTGTGTATGAAGAAAGTTTGTTCCCTATTCGGCTAATGTGGTCAAACCGAGCCCTCCGCAACACCTTCTTGCAGGACTTGGCAGCCCTGTTAAAGGCTCTCTTCTTCCGACTCACGTCATTTGCTTTGCGCGAACGAGCATCGACCCATGCTAGGTACGCCGAGTGCTTAAGCGCATCAGCGCGATTGCACTCGGCACCAAACCATGGACGAGCTTCGCCAGACATGGTTACATCGGAGAACGAAATGTAGTACTCCATTTCCCTCCGCAGCACATCCGTCACGGCGTCCGCACACGACGAAGCATCAGTCGAAGAAAAGCAAGTAGGCTGCCAAGGATAACATGCAAAGAAAGATCGCATGCCATCCCAATCTGCTGACCTGTATCGCCATACCCGCCGGGTGCCTCTTGGGCTGGGATCGGGCGGCGAGTAGACGGACACAGACTTCACCAGACAGTGGTCCGAACTACCCAGTGGTGAAGAAATCGTCACCGAGTAGCGGTCTGGATCTGTTGTCAGCAAAAGGTCCAAGCAATTGGCTGTGTGCGAATCATCATCTGGCACCCTCGTTGCCCCCTGGACCAGCTGGGTAAGATTTAACGCTAGCGCTAGCTTTCGCGTCTCTCGTCCAGCATGGTCTGTGCACTGGTATGGGAAGAGCCACTCCTGATAGTGGGCGTTGAAGTCCCCCAGTAACACCAATTGGGCAGAAGGGTACCGCTGCTGAGCCGCATCCGCCGCCTCACTCAGGTGCTGTGTGAGCCCAGTTGTCTCCAAATCACCGCTGTGCGAACGGCAGACACAGGCATAGACAATTTTGTCCAGGCCTGTGTCCACTATAACATACAGTGTTGAGAACCTGGAGTCTTCAAGGTTGCGGATACGCCGCTAGCAGATGTCGTCCCGGGCGTACATACATACGCCCGCGCGTGGTTTGAAATGGTGCTCCAGGGTAAACCCTGGGTATAAAAGGTAAGACACGTCTGACGGACATCCGATCTGCGTCTCCGACAGAAACAAGAGCGCTGGTTTCTCAGTCTCGAGGTGGTAGTGAACTGCGGCGAGATTTGAGTGCAGACCTCGAATGTTAGAGAGGTGCACTTTATGCGAGAGGGCGTGCTGCCGCTGTACAGCTTTTCTCTTTATGTTCCTGGTCATGATTTGAGTGAATAAGGTAGAGGAGAAGGAAGTGAAATGAGGTTCCATGCTGCTAACCTTCAGGCACGCTCTGACAGGACGGCATCATTGGGGGACTAGCCTGGAGACTGCGGAGACGCCCGAGCTCCTCCGGGAATGTCCATCGGGCCCTCTCGTCTGGTCGCGAACCAGCACAATGGTGCAATCCGGGATTTTTCGACAGTTGGCGGGGCAGCCTTTCATGTGTGGCTAACACACTACTTGGGCCCCCATCTACCTGCGGTCGGCCAGCGGCGCACCGTGCCTCAGATCCCGCTACCCTCCGCGACTAGTCTCCCGATACGCCCATGTCAGCGCAAGCCTGGTTGGTCTGCCTGCATTGGAACAACTATTTCGACCCAACTCCTCTGTATTGGCTACACTGAGCATCGTACCGGAACGCAGCTAGGCCGCTTGGCGGTACGTCATTGCCCAGTGGGTGGTCACAAGCCATCGGCCGAAGCCTACCACCAGTTAGTGTCACCTGATTGGCACCACCCGGGGACTACGTGTAGGGTTAACATTGGGTACTCTCCTACGGACGCGGGTGACTCAGTCCCCAAATTCCATGAAATTTCCATGAAAACGGCCATGGAGGAAAATGACACACATCATCCGGTTAAGTTTTATGATTTCCATTTAGGTATTTAATTTCTACAAAACTTTGCAAAGCCACATACATCCAACAAACTGTTTTATGTGTAGTTTCAAAACTGTTCAATTCCCAGTGAACCTATGAAACGTCATGACCAGCACATGGCCAGAAATTATCTGTTTTGTGCGTCACTGTCCAGTGGACAAAGGGGAACTGTAGATCCTTAGGTAATGACGTAGTGGCCCCGACGGGATACCGGCAATTGTTTTGAGGACTTGTGCGCCTGAGTTGTCTCCAATCTTGACACGCCTATTTCGCCTTTCGTTTGAGACTGGAAAAGTACCGAATGCTTGGAAGCAAGCCAACGTGCAGCCCGTGCCCAAGAAGGATAGTCGAGCTGACCCGTCGAATTACAGACCCATCTCGGTAACGTGCATATCTCACTCACATCTGGAGTGAGGCCAAAGAGAAGCACGGGGAGGCACTTGCGGTCTCCCTTGATATCTCGAAGGCCTTCAACAGGGTCTGGCACGATAGCCTTATAAGTAATAGTAAGCTGCTTTCCTTCGGCCTGCCCGCCGGATTTTGTGATTGGATTGCAGTCTTCCTGAGGGATCGGTCTATCCGAGTGGTTATAGATGGCTGCTCATCGGACTGCTGGATATTAATGCCGGGGTTCCTCAGAGGTCGGTGATCTCGGCAACATTGTTCCTGCTGCATATTAATGATCTGCTAAAACCCGGTACCTTTGGGTATGCAGACGACAGCACTGTTGCTGAGAGATACGTGTCCGACGCACGAGCTGGTGGACCGCAGATCCGGTTTCTCCGGGAGGCTATGGTTGAGCGCTTGAACTTGTCCTTACAGGCTGTCTTTGAATGGGGCGATTCCAATCTGGTCAAGTTCAATGCTGCTAAGACCCAAGCGTGTCTTTTTTCCGCTAAAAGGAGCCAATTCCACCCAGCACCATCTTTTCGAGGTGTAACCGTGCCGATAACCGACCGACTTGAGCTTCTTGGTGTTACCTTAACATCTACCCTCAATTTTAGCCCTTTCATAGAGGCAAACGCTCAAGTGGCTGCGAGAAAGTTGGGGGTCCTAGCAAAGGTGAGACGGTACTTCACGCCGGAACAGCTGCTCAAGCTCTATCAAGCGCAAGTTCGATCGTGTATGGAGTACTGCTTACATCTTTGGGACGAATCTGCCAAATACCAGCTTGATGCCCTTGAGTCAATTGAGAAACGAGCCAAGAGGATCATCGGTAATGACAGGCTCGTCGAGTCGAAGCTCCAAAGTCTTGAGCATCGACGCCGAGTTGCTAGACTGTCGGTTTTTTATCGGTTGCATTTTGGGGAGTGTGTGACGGAATTGCATGATTTAATTCCGCCAAGCCCGTTCCATCATCAGATCACAAGACGAACGGCGATGCGCCACCGGTAAATGGTGGAACTGAAAAACTTTTTGGGAACACATTCATAGTGCGTACAGCTAAGTAGTGGAATTCCCTGCCAGAGTCTGTGTTTCCAGATAGCTACAACCTGGGAGTCTTTAAGACAAGAGTGAATAGGTTGCTTTTAAGCAAACGTGCTCCATCTTCGACCGCATCATCGCTTACCATCAGGTGAGATAGATAGTGGTTAAACGTATGCCTATCTATAGTAAAAAAATAGGTCAAAATACGCTGTAAGAAAACTGTAGACAATCAGGTGTTGATATTGAGTTAAGGATAGTATAGACACATTTGTACGTTTGGCTGTCTATGGGATTCGAAGCATCCGCCTCCAGCATCTCATTTCGAATGCGTCTATCTTCTGTCTTTCTCTTGCTCAGATTGTCCACGTCTCAACTCTATATATTAAAATTGGGAAAACTATTTTCAATTCAGTTCTACTACTTTTAAGGTTTGGTCAGAGCACTGGTCTGACCAAACCTTAAAAGTAGTACAAGGAACTGTGTTAAAGTTTTGAATGATTAATGTTTTATTTATTTCGTAAATTTGTTTAAAATAATATGTTTACATGTTGGTTCTATTTACTAAATGAGGTCAGTATTGGTATTCCTTAAGGAAACATGTTAAAATTAGAATTGAGAAATAATATGAGAGTCTAGGTGACACATTGACAGAAAGTAAATGTTTTTTGATACTTGGATATAGATATCAGATATGTCAAAATTGAGGTAACACACAGGCAGGAACACTGAGGATAACTTTTATCGGAGCAATATTACCGAGATGTTCCAAAGTTTTTCGTACACAGATGTGGGCAAAAGCTGTTAGTACCATAACAATATAATCATTTGCCATATTACCTAATATCGTCGCACCTGCTGAACCATTAGGCATCCTATGCCTTACGAAATAACGTTAAATTATGATACAAGAAAAGCAAGTACATTTAAACGTTTTTGTGTTTATGTTTTGGCTAACATGATTATTATATTTCCAGATTGCATAAATTATCGTAATTAAAATAAATACCTATAAAAATACAGTAGGTAGTAGCTAGTACACGCTTAACATGATCACGCTTAATACGATTTCCCGCACAAACCGTCATTTTACGTCAGTCCCTGCAACTTGAGACATGTTTTCATACTTTTTTCCGATAGTAGAATTAGGGAAAAACAACCATACTACGTTGTAATAAGGCAACAGTCATTTGTGTCCCATCAGTTTTCTGCATCTCATGAAGTAAACAATTAAATTGGTCGATCCCGAAATTGTGGGATATTTTTTATACAAAAGTCCTTTCCATAACAGCCAACATCTTAACTTTAGGCAAACATGCATCTGAATATCCGATCTCTAAATTTAAGCTTATGACTCTTCTGCGTAACCCTTCGGGGATGCAGGCGTGAGGTTATGATGTGTGATGTTATGCTATGTAAAGAGATAGAAAAACTGGCCAAGTGCGAGTCGGATTCGCGTGGAAAGGGTTCCGAACGTATTTCTTTTTTATTTTCAATATGTTTTTAACACTATAAACTTCTTATATTTTCCTGTAATCTATAGATAAAGATGTATTATCTCCATTTTATTCAAAATTTTAGGCTCAGTAGTTTCGGAGATAAGGGGTGGGGGGAATTGTCATTTTTCATCTAATTTCTTGAATTACTTCAAAACCATTTACTAAAAAATTATAAAAAAATATAATTAAAACTCTCACAGTATCAAATGAAATGAAATGGCTTCATTTCATTTGATATGTCACACGATATTGTTCAAAAAACTTTTTTTAAGAATTTTAAAAATTAATAATTTACGTAACGCTTTCGTGTTTGGGTCACAGAAGTCCATATGTATACCAAATTTCAACAGAATTGGTTCAGTGGATCCGGAGAAAACTGACTATGACAGACGGACAGACAGACAGACATCCGAGTGATCCTATAAGGGTTCCGTTTTTTGTTCGGAACCCTAAAAACAAATCAGTCAAGCCGTTTCAAGTGATACGCTAACCGTCGTGCAGCATTCAAACTTTAATCATGATATTAATAGCGCAATGTGCACAACATAGTCATCCGCTGTTGTCATGCTCACGTTATAAGGAAAGCAGTTAGTATGCGCGATAAACACCAGCAAACCGCTGATTATTGTAAAAAAACATCATTTTTAGGTACATACATTATATTTATGTTCGTCATAATTTTATTAACGAACTGCCTCCTAAACTAGGCTTACCTATCCATTAGCACGACCCCGACCCCCAGTTTTCCCGGTCTTATCAGTGGAATTAACCCAAAATATTCCAAAACTTTCCTTGCTTTTTTATTTCGCAACAGCTCTAAAAATATAAACTACTATTGTTAGAGGTAAAATTGATCATGATTTAATAGTCCAAGATCCCAGAGCCCTCATATTTTACCTACGTATCTTGTCAGTACAAAAACTGTGTGGGATAGATTAGTGTAGTGTGTACTATGAACTTGAGCAATATTACGCATACCTGCTAGCTTCGGCCGACGGTCAATCTACACTAATATTATAAAGAGGAAAGATTTGTTTGTTTGTTTGAATTGAATAGGCTCCGAAACTACTGGACCGATTTGAAAAATTCTTCCACCATTAGAATCCTAAATTATCCCTGATGAACATAGGCTATATATATAAGACATTTTCAAAAAAGTTAGAGATCCGTATAAAAACTTCGATAATGTAACCCAAGGTAAAAATATCAAAAAAAGTCCTTATATTGCGTACGCTGCGGAAACTATTGACAATAGAGCAAAGTAATGTTTTTTTTTTTTTACAGTATATAGGCATACGTTTGACCACAATCTCACCTGATGGTAAGCGATGATGCGGTCGAAGATGTAGTACAGTTTTATAGATAACTAGTGGATGTCATGCGGTTTCACCCGCGTAGTTCCCGTTCCCGTGGGAGTACGGGGATAATATATAGCCTATGTTACTCCCTGATATTGTAGCTATCCAATGCTAAAAGAATTTTTCAAATCGGTCCAGTAGTTTCGGAGCATATTCAATTATAACAAACAAACAAACAAATCTTTCCTCTTTATAATATTAGTGTAGATTTTCAAAAAAGTTACAGATCCGTATTAAAACTTCGATAATGTAACCCAAGGTAAAAATATTAAAAAAAAGTCCTTATATTGCGTACGCTGCGGAAACTATTGACAATAGAGCAAAGTGATGTAGGACAGTTTTATAGATAACTAGTGGACCGCCGTAGTTCCCGTTCCCGTGGGAGTACGGGGATAATATATAGCCTATGTTACTCCCTGATAATGTAGCTATCCAAAGCTAAATGAATTTTTAAAATCGGTCCAGTAGTTTCGGAGCCTATTCAATTCAAACAAACAAACAAATCTTTCTTCTTTATAATATTAAGTATAGACATCAATATTCACATAAAAGTCCGCGAGTATATATATGTAACTATTATGGTTGTCACAATAAACGCTTTTTGTTTAAATTATTCGATCAAAACCCAAGTGGAATGGAAAAGTGGTGATTTTGGTATCATGATATTAATCCTTATCTCTTAAATGGTCTGGTAATTTAGGTTGGTTATGTATACGTAAATTACACTTTAATTTATGCAAATCATACCTTTCGTTTAAAAGTTACGACGGGTATAAAAATAGTCTAAGTAAGAAAAATGTCGCGGATTGAGCGAACAGCCCTACGTTTAGTCTATTAATAAGTAATTTACACGTTAGCCTTTATAGAGGAAGGACAAGGAGATGAAGTTCGTGGAGTACCTACTAAACCCGCGCGAACAATGTCGCGAGCGAAGTGCTAGTATTATTATATTATGGTATTGCTTTCCGAGTTTCCTCCGTGCCTCGGAAAGCACGTTAAGCCGTTGGTCCCGGCTGTCATTTGTAGATCTTTGGCAGTCGTTACGGATAGTCAGAAGCCAGTTAATCTGACTCCAGTCTTGCCATGAAGTACCGTGTTACCCAGTTAATGGGTTGTGGAGGTCTGGTAGGCAGCCGCTCCACATAAAATACTGGTATTCAGCTAAATCCGGCTTGACTGGAAGCCGACCCAAATATAGTTGGGAAAAGGCTAGGCAGATGATGATTGCATAACACACAGAGGTAGTTTTGCACCCTTCCAAATCCTTGCAGACTTTAATTTTCGTTATTTACATCTAGAAAATAAACTAGCTATATGTCATACGTACGACGACCAGCTTTTAGTCTATTATTTATTAATTAATCTATTTAATTACTAAATTTTAAAAACATTCCAACAAAAATACCATCAAAATCAACACTTCAAGATTTTTTTTTAACTAGCACCGATATCTGTAGATAAATTGGCCGTCGACGGCTCAAGCTAGCAGGTATGCGCACGTTCACGGTACATTCTAACACTATTCTCTCCGACACATTTTGGTACTGAGAAGATAAACATTGTCTGGGATGTTGCTCTATATTATTATGTTTGTAAAAGGTAGGAAGTACTGATCCGAGTTCATTGATAGAAAGCTACATTATCGCTGAGTGCCGCAAAATACTTCTATTCTCGGAAAATACACGGTTCTTGTGCGAAACGCCGCGGGAGATAAGCGGAGTAAAAACGTAATTACTATTAAAACAAATACTTTATTAATACACGCAGAAACATGGACTTAGATTTAAGATTTGTCATCTGCTTTTTTTCTGGTTCATTTTAAAACTATCGGTTGCAATCTGGCCAACCTTACATAAGGAAGGGGTCCTCAAGTAGACTCGAATTTTTAACCGACTTCTTTCATGTAGGTACTGGATACTCATGCGTAACTATTTATATAGATTGTTTCTCGTTGTATATCTTTTCATTGGACATTTACCAGACTTTTAAGAAATGCTGGCGGCGAGACTTTGTGTGTAAAAAGCATGTAAAAAGTCATAATTCGAGGTTTGGCTCTCAACTGTTTTCTCCTCCAATATTGGACAGATTTAATAGATATTTTACAAACTGAATGAGAAGGATATATACTGTGTCCCTATGTTTTCCTTTTTGGTGATTTATTAACCATATAAGCAACAAAACTTTCACAAAATGCTCAAAATTGTCCGATAAATCGCTGTCAACAGAGCCCTAGGGTACAAATTTGACAACTACTAATCAAAAAAGGAAAACATAGAGACACAGTATACATCCTTCTTACTCAGTTTGTGAAATATTTATTATATCGTCCAATATTGGAGGAGAAAACAGTCGAGAGCCAAACCTCGAATTATGACTTTTACATACAAAGTCTCGCCGCCAGCATTTCCTCTAAAGGTGGAAATAATTTCTGGTTTCCCATTTTTGAAATGTCTGCGGTACAGTTACTCACGATACAGGTTATCTTCGTTAAATCGAAAGTATGGAATCGACACTCTCGATACGAGAGACTTGTTTAAACAAAAGAACATTTCCAAGGTTCAATCTTCTCTAAACCAATATTCAGCAAAAGGGGATAGAACCTTTGTGGCATAGTGCACGCGCCACCGTTTTGATTTTTAGGGTTCCGTATCAAAATGGTAAAAAGGAACCCTTATGTTGTGACTAAGTCTGTCCGCGTGTCACAGCTGGATAACTTAAGAACTACTAATGCTATCAACTTGAAATTTGGAATAATTTTAGATGACGTTTGCTAAACTATTTTGAAAATAAGAAAGAAATAGAATAGAATACAAACGTTTGTTACCAAAAATATTAATTTCTTTTGAAAATGTATTTTTTTCCAACAGCGGCTGAAAGGGGTTCTTAAAAATTCAAAGTGGGGCTACTAGGGCATGTGGGGTTTCATATGAAAGAGCGCTATTAGCCTGTTTTCAAACATTTTATTTATCGTTCGAAAATGTCGAAATTAATATGTGATAGAAATTCATGTCAAAATTACAGGAAAAATAAAACGATGTCTCCAAATAGCAAAGTTTTTTTAAAAATGATCAACAAACATTACATTACTTTCACTGGCGGTCAAGAGATGGCGCTGATCGAAACTGCAACCACCGCACCGTAGTGTTGAAATTCTCTGGCGAATATAGGCCTCGCCGAAGAAATTTCAATAATAGTTCACGTTTTATATGATGTTACGGAACCCACGGTGCGCGAGTCCGCCTCGCTCTTGACCGGTTTTTTTTCTCAGAGTTGCAGCGCACGGTATTACATGCATATATATGTAGTTAGAGAACACTTCAAGAAACAAAAAGTTAGGAACGTGGTGCCCTAAAATATCGCGTTGTCGAAATATTTTGACGTAAAATCACCATGTGACATTCATGAATATCATCAATAATGACTTAATTATGTGCTAAACAATATTTATTTTAGATATTCACTAGGTACAGCATTAAAGTACTAAATATATACACTTAAAATAAAATATCCTAACTAAGATAACGCGTCAAAAAATTCGTCCGCATCGCTGTCTACCGGAAGTGAGCCCAAAAGACTGGCGGCATTGCCACGTTGTATGGCAATGCTTATCCTCTGTCCGAGGTAAAAGCCAGCCCTTGGGTCACGCGAAGTGTCAACTAAGCGTTTAGAAAGATCTTTAAATAAGGCATGAGCACTCGGACCCCACGGTCCAAGAGTTTCAACCCCAAACGGCTCAAAAATATAATTGCCAACAAGGTTATTATATTTCCGCCGCTTGAGGTTCTCAGCAGCCGCAGCGGCAGTACCAGCACAGCACGACGAGCTAGGAAGAGGTATTATGTGCTTACATGTATTACATTAAATTCAAAATAATGGTTCCTAGCTTGCTTAAATAATTTATTGGAAGAAAGTGAAAATAAGAACACATCTAAGCTAATATAGATGGCGTCTGTTTCAATGACATCAGCTACGCGGACGATATGGTGCTGCTGAGTGCCTCGGTCTGCGGACTCAGAAAGCTGATGAGTATCTGTGAGGGTTATGCAACGGCTCACGGACTGTTGTATAATGTAAAAAAGAGTCAGTGTATGGTCTTTCAGGGCGGTCAAAGGAAAGTTAATGAAATGCCAGCTATAATGCTGAATGGCACACCCTTAGAAAGGGTATATATTTTTAAGTACTTAGGCCACCTGGTTACTCCCGACTTGAAGGATGATGCAGATATTGAACGGGAGCGAAGGGCGCTGTCGGTCAGGGCGAATATAGTGATCCGTAGGTTCGCACGATGCTCAGCAGAAGTTAAAGTTACTCTCTTTAGAGCTTACTGCACTACATTGTACACATGCAGTCTATGGACTAACTTCACGCAAAGATCACACAGCGCCCTTCGTGTCCAGTTTAACAATGCGTTCAGGATGCTGTTGGGTCACCCCCGTTACTGTAGCGCGTCGACAATGTTTGCGGAGGCGCGCGTGGATTGTTTAAATACAACAATGCGCAAGAGAGGTACCTCGCTGGTTCGGCGAGTGCGGGGGAGCTCCAACAGCATGTTGGCAGCGTTCGCGGAAAGGGTCGATTGCGCCTACATCAATCACTGTTGTAGGTTACACATTGAACGCAGGTAATAAAGCATCACTGCAAGCGTCTTGGTATCTCTTTGTTGTTTTGTTTTGTTTTTTAATTATTTTAACTGCGTATGTATATATAATTGATAATGACAATTTAAAGTGACTGTGTTTATGGTTATGAATATTATTGTAATGAGTCTATGAAACTTGAAAATAAATGATTATTATTATTATAAGCACGTGTTTAGTTCATTTTAATTTATTATCATTGTTCTCACATAGCCTTTAAATATCTCAGCAGCGTGACACTTTAGGGCACCATCTTCATACAATTTTTTGGATGTTTAAGTTTCCTCTACCTATATAAAATGTCACATCACACTCAACGCTTTTGAAAAAAAAATCAAAGTGGCGGCTGGGGGCTATGCCAGCTCCCATAGAAAAAATGTTCGAACAACTTTGTATGTTGCATAAACAATTTTCTTATGGCCGAAACTATTAATATTTTTTAGGGTTCCGTACCTCAAAAGGAAGGAATGGAACCCTTATAAGATCATTTTGTTGTCTGCCCGTCTGTCTGTCAAGACCCTTTATCTTGACAACGCGTGGAGATATCGAGAAAACCATATACTCAGATCTACGGTCCCTTAAAGCTGTCAAAAAATCAAAGTTATAAGTTAACGTAAAAAAAACCGGCCCTTTACGTCGCTAAAAACGTATATTTCGACACTCTCAAGAGAATCAACCGGTTGACCTAGAACTATGCAATTTGGCAATTAATACCGTCTTATACTACAAATATAGGAACAAGTCTGAAAACCATACATTTGTCATTAATTCATAAAAAATATAGTGTTAATTTAAAGTAATTTGTACCTACAAATTTGTACGGAACCCTAGGTGGGCGAATCTGACTCGCACTTGGCCGGTGTTTTTCTTACTCAGGATTAACCCAGCCGAAGTTCTTTATCACCAATTTAAACAGGAAAGAGTTACATGGCACCACTTGTGTAGCTGCCTATATAAAGCTTCGTGTGAACAGAACCTAGCACATTGCTTTTGTGTTCGTCGAGAGTATAATAGTATATAAGTAGTACTACAAGATGTGCACGCGTGTGTTGGCGTTGCTAGCCCTGTACGTGGGTTTGGCGCACTCCTTCTCCTGGGGTAAGTACAAGAGTATTAAACGACTATCATTGTTTGTCATTTAATTTTGGTTTTCATAGCTGAATTATTAACGCATACCAGAATCGTTCTCATTTAACTATCCATTTCTATATATTTTCTGTCCCACTGCTGGGCAAAGATCTCAGGTCCTCCATAGCCTTCCACTGTTCCCGGTGTATTGTTTTCTCCGACTAATCCTTCATAAACGCCTCCAAGTCGTCACGCCAGCGTTTCCTAGGCCTTTTTCGGCGACGACGCCCGTCCTCTGGCTCCCACTGCGTGACGACTCTGTCCCATCTGTCTTAATACATCCTACATATGTGATCCGCCCAATCCCACTTCAACCAGACAGATTCGTTGCCTACATCGGCGATCCCTGTTTTGGACCGAATCGTGGTGTTACGTATTCGACCGTTGAGCCTAACACCTAGAACGCTTCGCTCCATCGCCTTTTGGCAAACCTTGAGTTTGGACTTTTGAGACTCGGTCAGGGACCAAGTTTGCACACCATAGGTTAGGATGGGCAAAATGCACGTGTCGATGAGTTAGCACTTCAGGGATAGAGGTAGGTCACCCCTCATCAGCGGCTTCATGGACCAGTACATTTTCAACCAAAAACATTAAAGAAATTATTATGAAAAAAAAACCGGCCAAGTGCGTGTCGAACGGGCGTGCAAAGGATTCCTTATCCATCATGTTATTACTATAAACTTCATGTAGGTTTTCCTGTTATGTTTAAAGAACTATAATATCTGTTTTCCTTTAAAAAGTAAATACCATAATATTCATAGTGATGTTCAGAGGATAGCTGTGGTCGTATGCCACCTACCCTAATAAAACAATACATCCTAAAGATCCCACATCCCTCAGACCTTACTTAATTTCTTAGTTAGAAAATGTGCGCACAGTGTCAGGATGTGCTCTGAACACACGCATACCCGCTGTGCTAAAGCTACATAAAACCAGTAACTTCCCTTAATTAAATTTCAAGTCTTTATTTTTAGTAAATGGCTTTATGTCCTCTGGAGGGCGCCATATTCAATTTAATGTGACGTCACATAGCCAGCGGCCGAGCTAGACGCTTCCAGCCATCATTTGTCCAATTATAGTTAGCAGTGTGGAAGTTATGATGGAATAGGTTGACATATGTAGATATTGGTCCAACCCTCGAAGTGGCATAGTCCCTCGTCGCCATTTTTTTTCTTCAAAATCATGGCGCGCCACGATACGGGACCAGGGGGACTATTCTTTAACGAAATCCGTAGTTTCGGGCTTAGTTGCGGGCGGGCGTATTCTACTCCGTATCACCTACAGACTTACGATTAGTCCCGAACCCGAACTGAGAATGAATGACAACACGATTTCACAGTAACTGTCAAATCGTGTTATCATTAGTTCTCAGTGGTTAGGTGATACGAAGTAGAAAATGCCCGCCCGAAACTAAGTCCGAAACTACGGATTTCGTTAGAGAGTAGCCCCCCAGGACCGCGGTCCCAGACTACACCTCTATTATTTTTGAGCAGTACTTTGGGACTACAAGAAAAAGAGGTTAAAGTACAGTTAACAAAAACGCTGATCAACAATTGCATGAATCAGTGCAGGTAAAAAATAAAGGGGAATATTTTTTTTTTTAAATAATAATTAATTAATAATTAGTATTTATTTTATCTGGAGAAATTGTTACAATTTATACAGTACTCATCCCTCAGACCTTACTTAATTTCTTAGTTAGAAAATGTGCGCATAGTGTCAGGATGTGCTCTGAACGGGTGCGCCAAAGTTCACCTAAATTTTCAACTCCGATAATTGGAAATCCGAAAATGTTGTCCTAACGTTTTTCATCCTAACAATCACAATTCCTAACTACTCTGTCTCTCATGTTCATAATTCCGAAGCATTCAACTTCATAATGTCAGTAGCAATAAACATCTATTATACTTTTATTTGTTTTCCTACATTTTCTCAACATAGCCATCTTTTACACTATTATTCAGTCATAGATTTTTTGTTTAGATTTCTTTTTATTCTAAGGCTAAAAGTGTCTTGGTGTTTTTGTCTCCGACTAACCGTTTGTCGTAAAAACGATGTGGAAGGGATCCATAGGTTAGGTTAGAACTGTGACATTTCTTTTTCTAACTAGGTCCAGGGGCGGCGGACTTGGGGATGTCCGTCGCCCCCCATTCATCCGGACCCGAGGTGGCGGCGCGTGGTGTTCCCGTGCACTCCTCTTTGACGTCGCGGGGGGAGTTAAACACCTCAATCCCCACGCTGACCCGAGGTGGCCCGCAGAGACGGCACCAGCCGGGGATTACGGAAGTCGCATAAGTTCCCACGATCCCCGGCGTAGGTGAGAGATGGAACACCGGGGTGGTTTTAGCCAGTAGGAGTCTGACAGACCCCTCTGCCCGCCCCAGGGTGGAGGACATCCATGAGGATTTCCCCCCATTAAAAAAAAAAAGCTTAGAACTGTGACCAACTACGCGCGAGCCGAGCGAGCGAAGCGAGCGGTGCCGCGGTAGCGGCTGGCGAGCGCTACCTCGAAATTGGTCCCGAAATTTTTCTAAGTATTTTTTTGTAGTGCCCCCAAGACGACACTCTGACCTGAATTTCATTCATTTAAGACAAAAATCAGTGAAACGACCTTTAATCATTCTAAACAGTAGGAGTTTAAATATATTTACATTAATGATATTATTAATTACAATTTTCGGAAACATGAGTGTTATGAACATCGCCGGTAGCACTACAAATAGTATGAATGAAAACTTTAGGGTGAAAAATCTTAGGAAGAGTGATCATTCGGATTACAAATCATTAGGAAGAACAATTTCGGGTCAAGAACTTTAGGTGACCAATATGGACCCGTTCTGAACACACGTATATCTGCTGTGCTAAAGCTACATAAAACCATTAATCCCTTTTATTAAAGTCCGAGTCTTTTTAAGGGTTCCGTACCTCAAAAGAAAAAAACGGAACCCTTATTGGATCACTTTGTTGTCCGTCTGTCGGTCTGTCAAGACCGTTTATCTCGGGAAAGCGTGGAGGTATCGAGTTGAAATTAAAACCTTATTAAAAACTCAGGTCTATTATAGTTCCTTGCAGCTGTGAAAAAATCAGACTTCTAAGTTAACGTAAAAAAAAGATACGTTCGTTTATGCCGCAAAAAACGTATATTTCGAATTTTCGACACTCTCAAGGGAATTAAAATGTATAGCGTATTTCCCGTTGACCTAGGAACTATGAAATTTGGCAAGTAATACCGTTTTATACTACAAGTATACGGAAAAGTCTGAAAACTAAATTAGTAGTTAAGTCAAAAAAAATTTTTTAATTATTTAAAGAAATTTGTAACTACAAATTAATATGGAACCTTCGGTGGGCCAGTCCGACTCGCACTTGGCCGGTTTTTTAAGTTAATGAATTCATGCCCTCTTTAGGGTACCATATTGAACTTAATGTGACGTCACATAGCCAGCGGACGAGTTAAACGTTTCCAGCCATAACTCGTTTGTCCAATTATAATAAGCAGTGTAAAGTAATAAGCAGTGTAGCAGTGTACAAAAAACCCTTCAGGTTCCCGACTGATCTGCTTTACGACACATTTCCAGTCCTCCGAGTACGGCAACTATTTATCCTTAACGCTATACTGCACGCACACAAATCCTTAAAAAATAGACCTGACTACCAAAGGCTGATCTCAAATCGAATCTTCCACGTCCCTCTTCCTAACGCAAACAGTAATCTGGCCAGACGATGCCCTTTTTACTTACATACACTCATCTACAATAACATAAGCAAGAAATGTGACATTAAATGTCTTAACATCCACTCATGTAGATAATTGACAATAAGGTGGCTTTTTTCCCTATCATACATCGAAACTGAGGAAATCGTTACTCGATAGCTGCAAACTCCACATCCCCCAAACTTCTGACACTCCGATTCATCATTGAAACTGCACTTCATCACTCATACTGTCATATTCATAATTTACTAATATTTGATTTTAAGTTAGTTAGTTTTTGTATTTATAGTCTGCTACCCTCATTTGATTAATGTCCATTTACAAATGTTGTAATAAGAAAAACTGTTTTGAAAAATGTAAGTTCACGCAACCAGAACCCCAAGATAAAGGCGCTGCCTAGTTTGGGGACCACCGCTAAATGACTACGCTAATTATTTATCTTTGTTACTCTAAGCATTTTTTAAGTATTTCTACCATTTGTCATATTATTCTTATGTAACAATGGACCAATAAACTATTATATTCTAAGTTATGATGTAAGCTAACTTCACGCACATGCGGGATTTGAACTTGCACCAACTTCGTTACTTAAGCCTGGCTTTGATGTTCAAAGAAATCGTAGTACTAGAACCTACTTAGCCACATAACAACGAACGACAATATGTAGGCGAAAACTGAGATGTCCGAGAAGCCAAATAGAGAAGCCAGTGAATGTGAGAGAGAGGGAAGCCCTTGGTCTTCGGATTGGCTGCCGCATTTCGAGCTTTTTTTTACTATTTATAGGCAAGCACAAGGCACGCCTTTGACCACTATGTCTAAACGATGATGTGGTCGAAGATGGAGCACGCTTGCCTAGAAGTAACTTATTCAATCTTGACATAAAGACTCCCAGGTTGTAGCTATCAGGAAACATAGACTCCGGCAGGGGATTCCGATCCTTAACTATCGATATCTACGAGAAAAATACGCGCCATTTTATTTTTTAATATTAATTGTTAAGAATATCGAGTTCAATAACCTTGCAGCGAATTGTGCACGAAGATTGAAATGATTTAGGTTAAGCTTAAAGTTTATTTTAGTTCTTGAAGTGTTTTATATTGATAAGCGTATGATTTAATAAAGCATACCGGGCGTTACAGCGTGTAGCGTCGAATCGCCGCTATTCATAGACTGGCGGTACAATATCTGCCTTCCGAAAGATTCGGTGTAGCTTCGATCTCCAACTTTCGCAACTTTGTAACTTTTGTATTCCTGCTCTGCCTAATATTTTCAATTTGCATACTTTTTACAACATTGCTATTTTTAACAAACAATTAATCAAAACATGTATAAGTAGCATTGATATATAAAAAACCCAAGATGCACAGTCTCGAACAAATGCAACACTCGAAACTGTCGTCAAAAACTGACATGTATCAAGTGTCATGTGTGAGTTGTGTGTAGTTATACAATAAACATTTTTTTTTGCAAATACAACCTTACACGGATCGCTTAAAGTTGTTTTTACAAAGCAGTGCAGTATGGCGAGTGATGCGCAATTTTTTTTTCCAAATTCAACCTTACACGGGTCGCTTAAAGTGGTTTTTACAAAGTAGTGCAGTATGGCGAGCAATGCGAGACTGTTTGAAACTAGCGCACAATTTTACATATTGCGCTTTTTTTTTGCGGACGTTTTTGAGATGCTTAGTGTGTATCTTGGGTTTATTATATATCAATGATAAGTAAATCCTTTCAGTAATTTGATAATTTTTCATAAAAAGTAGCCAGGGTTATAAAAGGTAACTAACATAAACCATTTCCAGCATGTTTAGGGTTCTGTACCCAAATGATAACCAACGCAATCCTATTAATAAGCCTCCGCTATCCGTCCGTCCGTCCGTCCGTCCGTCTGTCTGTCTGTCAGCGAGAAGACCGTGAAGACCGTGGTAAGCTGTAAGAGCTAGATATTGATCAGAGGATGACCATTCGTCTGATACCTGGGTGGCCACTCGTAGGTAACAGATGAAAGTCGTTGAGAATAACTCTTTTCTCGTCTTTATGTTGTATCCTTTCAACATCTTTTAGTACGCATAAGCGTGGACCGGTCTAACTAATTATTTTTTTTATAGTTTGCGCTAGTTTATCTATAAAAGTATTATTTATTTTGTCCCTTATAATATAGACTTCATTTATATTTATCTTTTTACAAAACATTTCCAGTTCTCTCGCAAAAGCGTCTGGCGTCAGTTGCGATCGAGTAGCTGGTTGTATGTAAATAATCATTTGTTTTGGCACAAACATAAACGTTTTATTTTCTTTCTCTATCATTTTTTCTTTCTTTAATTTATGTAAAGTCTGATTACTTATAAATCGGAGCTCAATGGACATCTTTGGTTTACTATGAGTTTCCACAACGCTTGGTTGATCAGACCAGTCATCAGTAGAGACTATAGCATCCGAAGTGTCTTGTGTAGGAGCTAACTTATTTTTCTGTGCTCGCGTCATCACATTCATCATGCTTTCATGCATGTCTCGCAAGTCTTTAGATGTTATGAGGACTCGAGACAATGCGTCTGCAGCTGCATTGTCCGAACCTTTGACATATTCCACACAAAAATCATATTCCTCTAATGATAATCTAAATTTTAATAACCTACTGGATGGCTCTTTTATATTAAACAAGTATATTAAAGGTTTGTGGTCGGTCTTAATTTTAAATTTGCGACCATACAGGTATGGTCTGTAATGCTTTACAGCCCAAACAATCGCTAGCAACTCTTTCTCAATTGTCGGGTAAAGTTTTTCCGCTTTGTTTAAAGTTCTACTAGCGTATGCTACAGGTTTTCCATTTTGGTTAGCTAAAATAGCTCCTATCGCTAACCCAGATGCGTCTGTCTGAAGGACAAACTCATTCTCATTTGATAAATCTGGATACTGTAGTACTGGTGGTGATACTAATTTTTGTTTTAGTAGGTCAAATGCTATTTGGCAATTTTCTGACCACTCGAATTGAACATTTTTCTTTGACAAATTGTTTAAAGGTTGTGTAATTGCTGCAAAATTCTTTATGAATTTCCTGTAATAATTAGCAAATGCGACGAATCGCTTGACCTCATCCGCATTACATGGTTTCGGATAATTTTTTACTATTTCTAATTTTTGTGAGTCTGGTAAAACACCCTCTGATGATATTACATGGCCTAAATATAACATCTCCTTCCTCAAAAAATTACATTTGACTGGGTTTAATTTTAGATTTGTTTTACGCAACCTATATGTATGTATTGCTGAATCTAAACTTTTCCCATAAACAATCAAATCGTCTAAATATACAAGACATTTGTCATATGTTAGACCAGCCATGGCTATGTTCATCATTCTTGAAAAGGAATTTGGGCTTGTTTTGAGTCCCATTGGCATTCTGGTCATTTGGTATTGTCCGGAATTAAATGCTGTATATTTGCGGCTTTCTTTATCTAAGTTAACATTAAAAAATCCTTGGTAAAGATCTAGATGGGTAAAGTAAACGCATCCTGAGAGAGAGTCAAGTATGTCGGTAATATTCGGCAGTGGGTACTTGTCATCTTTAATGCAATTGTTCAGTTTTCTGTAGTCTATGACCAAACGCCATTTCTTTTCCCCAGAAGCGTTTTGTTTCTTGGGTACTAATAACACTAGACTAGACCATTCACTCGTGCTGGGCTCTATTATATTTTGGGATAACATGTCATTAATTTGTTTTTGAACCTCAGCCTTTTGAGAATGTGGCAATCTGTAGGGTTTTACGTAAACGGTGTCAGCGTTTTCTTTTAGTTTAATTTTATGATTGTATATAGGTGTAGTGGTCAAGGTGTCACCTGGTAAATAAAAAATATCCGCATATTTAGCACTTATTTTTTTAACGGAAATCTGTTCCTCCGAATTTAAATGTTTCAAGTTTAACTGAGTTAACAAAGACTTCACACGTTCCGCGTTACGTAAACAACTGTCAAATGTACACATATTATATTCACTTAGCCTATGCATAGCAGGTTTAATTTCATTTAATGTAAGTGAATTTTCAGTTGTGTTTAATTTTTAAATTGGAATCTTGCCATATACTGGTGACCCTATGCTACTAGCCATAAAGACACCTTCACATAGCTCTGTCGCACAGACCACGCAATCATCTTTTATATTTGTTTCTATATAATGTATCGATTCCGACCTCGATGGTATATTAAAAGATTGTTTTTCCTGACAACTTAAATTTAAAAGTATCCTAACATTTGATAAAGTATTTAGATATATCTAAACTTGTTTAAAAAGTCATACCCAATTATGCCATCTGCCTTACATGGTAAAGAATTCATAACATAAAACTTGTGACTAAAAAAATGTCCATGTGTCTCTAACTGTAAATAAACGTATCCGATTGCTTCAACTTTGCCCCCAATACCATTTATTGAAGTTCTCCATCGGTGTATTGGAATATTTTGTTTTATAATTCCACTATAGTCAACGGCTGAAATCGATGCTCCAGTGTCAATTAACCATGAATAATATGAACCATTAAAGGATAGCCTAGCAACTAATGAAATATCATAAGAATAAATGTATTTACTTTTAGTCTCGAAAAAATTGTAAAACATTTTCCTCGGCAGCGTCATCATCTTTATTCGTAGTCATCACTTGTTTGTTCTGATTTTTCTGAAAACTTCTATTATTATGGTAACTATTATTAGACTGACCTCGCTGTCCTCGTCCTGAAGAATTCCCTCGGAAGGGTCCTGGCCTGCCTCGTGCCGCTCCGCGCTGGTGATTGTATCCTCCAGCTCCTCGCCGATAGCTGCCATGTTGTTGGCTGCTATTATAATAATACCTACCACTCGTTACTGAATGGTGACCTCTTGTGTTGCCCCTAAAATTACTGGGATTCTGTCCATTTGACCTTCTCATCGACATAATATTTGATGAAATGTAATCTGATGATGAAGTTTCTTCATCTATCGCAGCCTGTATGGCTTCATTTAGCGAGTCATAATTTCTGGCAGCTATAATTGTGCTCAACCTACGGTTTCGCAACCCGTCGGCAAAGCGTTTTATTGTTAGCTTTTCGTTTACGCGTTTCAAGGAGTCATAGCTTTCCTCGTTTCCCTCGGACTGCGAAATCGTGAGGTCAACAAATAAACTCGATAGTTCTTGGCCGTAGTCCGTTATAGTTTTTTCATTTTGCTTAATGGACTGTAATTTATTGGAAATAGCAGTGAATGATTTTTATGGTAATAAATGTAATTTCATATCCTTTAATAATTCGGGAACGTTACTATATTTTTTAGCAAGTCTTAATTTAGCGAACTGCGATAATCGACTTTTTAAAACAAACTCCATTAGCTCGTTCTTTGACGCATCCTCTAAAATGGAATTGTAATATTCTATACCATCTATTAATTGTTTTGTAACTAATTCCGTATCATTCATTACTGGTAATAAGCTAAGCGCTATCTTTAAATCGAACTTAGACATCGTGGCAGAGATTATTGGCTCACTTTTACACAATTTAGTAACTTCTAAGTACAAATTATAAAACTTATCCCCACATTTATCAATGTGTTCTATTTCTGATACACTTTTAAATTTCTGTATCCTATTTATTTCGTCTGTATAATTATTGTATTGTTCACATAAAATATTAGCCTCATCTAGCTTTTTACAACATACATTTCCTTGCCTCCTACTAGGTCCAATTTTAATTAAATATGTTCGTATTTTCAATAAATCACTATGCAATTCCTCAATAAACTCTGCCATAAAATTTATATTGCTATCGACATTAATCTTCAGAGTTTCATCAAGCGACGCTAAATATGGGTCAATGTTGGAGTTTGACGGAGAACGGTAAACCGCCAGCAACGCTGTATCATCCTTACCTATTTTAATCAACAAGCAATTAGTCTTGCATTTTAGGTTCCTCAATATAAAAGCTAAGCTCATCCTTTATATACACGACAACACCATCATTTTGAAGCGTATTTGATGTGGTCGTAAAAGCACAATAACCTGCAATTGTGGGGATTGAAGAAACGCATGACAACTAACACTCAGTTAAAATGAGAACGTCCCCGTCAAAACCGAGTCTGGTTAAAAGAATTTGAAATTCTGAGAAGTTACAATTCAAGCTACGAATATTTTGAGTAATAACTGATAAGGATGAATGGGGTGGAACTTCTCATTCGAAAGACTCTGATACAGCAAAGTCATCGATTTTATTTAAAACATCTTCAAAGTCAGCCATTGGTACGGAAGTAACATAAACGATAACACTGACGGTTTCTAAGTAAATACGAGTTCATTATGATTTCTAGATTTATAATATATACATATTTACGATACAATTGAAAATTTGCTGCACTTGAATAATAATAATAAAATTTATAGGATTTTATCATGCCAAATAGTAATTTTAACAATATAAATGGAGTTTCATGTTTGACGTTATTTCTGAAAGAATGTATAGAAAATGAGTAGAGTATTTTTTTTAATGCTTTCATATTTGTTTGCGGATAATGTAAGCTAATGTGGTCTGTGTTGTTATAGGCGTTATGATATGTGATAGGTGTTTTGTAGGAGTGTATAATGTTTATATGGTACAGATTTAACAAATTATTACAAAAATACAAAAGAACTAATTGACAATAAGAAGATTATTTAGATACATGCAAATTTAAAGATACTATAGTTACGAGACATAGTCACGCAGTTGACAGTTTCAATGACTGAAGTGTGCTAATATTTTTAATGATAATTTGACTATCACCGGCATCCTTGCGTAAATATATGCGCCCTTTTTTTGCCCAGTAAAACTTGTAGCCATTAGAATTAGCAAATTGACGGGCTTCATAAAAGTGTTTCCTTTGGCTAGGTGGCAGATATTCAGCAACATATATTGGTGTTCGAGTCCCGACGAAACCGAGATGGTTTGAGTGCAGCTACTCAGACGGAGTTTTGTTCTTGTTAAAATTTCGCGCAGCTGACAATATCGCGCTTTTTGTTTGGACTCCTGTTAGTTCTGCCACAATGGGCTTAGACGAACCGGGTTTTCCTGGTGCCCTGTAGGATGTCACGAACTTCCAATGGACTTATTTGCGTTTGGAGAACTTCGCCAAACTTTGTAAGAATACGCTTTAAATCTTCAGAGGATTCTTTTTCTTCTCCGGGGATGTTGCGTAGTACAATGGTGGATGAGCGCGGTCCCATCTGGAGGTCGAAAACGCATTGCTTCAGTGCCTTCAGCTGATCTAACTACTTTGCTCTTTCCCTTTCCAGTTCCTGAACCCTCAGCAGCATCTCGTCATATTTACGATCCACAAATATAAATTTTTTTTCAACTTCCGCGCACGCATCTTTAACTTCATTTAGTTTACTTTTCAGGTCCGTCATATCTTTTGCTAACTTAGACAGCGATGCATCGTGTTCGGTTTTCCATGATTTAAGCATCTCCCTTATCTCCTCTTTAAATTCGTTGTAATCTATCTTGGGAGAGCAACAGGCATGTTTCCGTTTATACCAACGCGATACATTGGTGTCCAGTATACACACATAGTGAAATTTTCAACTGTTTATCTATTACGGTTCTTGAAACACAGCTCGTTGACAGACAGACGAACGGACGGACAGCGGAGGCTTAGTATAAGGTTCCGTTGGTGACCTTTTGGGTACGGAACCGTAAAACGCACAATTATGACATTTAAGTACCCATCATTTTAAACTATTGGTAAACTACATAACAAAACATTCACCCTTAGTCACGATAAAACCGCCCATTGTTACACTCTATGTAAATCTTTTAAGTAATAATTTTTGTTAGTTGCTATGATGGTGTACTTTATTATATTCAATTGTAAGAAGCAAGAGATTAGGTTGAGGAGAGGATCAACAGGGTCTGGCGCGAAAGCCTTATTAGTAAGCTTCCTTTCTTCGGTCTGCCTGCCGGATTGTGTGATTGGATCGCGGATTTCCTGAGGGATCGGTCTATCCGAGTGGTCATAGATGGCTGCTCGTATGGACTGCTGGATATTAATGCCGGGGTTCCTCAGGGGTCGGTGCTTTCGGAAACACTGTTCTTGCTGCATATTAATGATCTGCTTAAACCCAGTAACTTTGGGTATGCAGACGACAGCACTGTTGCTGAGAGATACGTGTCCAACGCACGAATTGGTGCGTCGCAGATCCGCTCTCTTCGGGAGGCTATGGTTGAGCGCTTGAACGTTTCCTTACAGGCTGTCTCAGAATGGGGCGATGCTAATCTGGTCAAGTTCAATGCTGCTAAGACACAAGCGTGACTGTTTTCCGCTAAAAGGAGCCAATTCCACCCAGCTCCATCTTTCTGAGGTGCAACCGTGCCGATAACCGACCAACTTGAGATTCTTGGGGTTACATTAACATCTACCCTGAATGTTGGCCCTTTCATAGAAGCAAAAGCTCAAGTGGATGCAAAGAAGTTGGGAATCCTAGCAAAGGTGAGACGGTACTTCACGCCGGAACAGCTGCTCAAACTCTACCAAGCGCAAGTTCGATCATGTATGGAGTACTGCTCTCATCTTTGGGACGGATCTGCCAGATATCAGCTTGATGCCCTTGATTCAATTGAGAAACGAGCCAAAAGGATCATCGGCAATGATATGCTCGTCGCTACGAAGCTCCAAAGTCTTGAGCATCGACGACGAGTTGCTAGCCTGTCGGTTTTCTACCGGTTGCATTTTGGGGAATGTGCGACGGAATTGCATAATTTAATTCCGCCAATCCCGTTCCATCATCGGACCACAAAACGTACGGCGATGCACCGCCGGTACATGGTGGACATCCCACCCACGCGCACAAAACGTTTTGGGAACACATTCATAGTGCGTATAGCTAAGGAGTGGAATTCCCTGCCGGAGTCTGTGTTTCCTTATAGCTACAACCTGGGAGTCTTTAAGTCAAGAGTGAATAGGTTACTTCTAGGCAAGCGTGCTCCATCTTCGACCACATCATCGCTTACCATCGGGTGAGATAGTGGTCAAACGCGTGCCTTTCAATAATAAAAAAAAGAGGCAGTAGTATCGTCACAGCGCTAAATTTTTTAGTCATTGTTCGTTTGTTTGGATGAACTGTTAATGTATATTTGTGTATTAGTTTGTTCATTGAGTATATATATTACAGTAGCTATTGTATAGTTCATATATATATATATATATATCTCTTTGTATTTATTAAATATCTATTAATCGCGTTTCTTGCTCAAAATTGCACCTGCCACTAATTGTCTCTGCATCACCCAAAGGTTGACAGGTAGAAAATGCCTAAGGCATTAAGTCCGCCTCTGTACATTTGTGTGCATGAAGTATTAAATAAATAAATAAGTCATTTACAGAGATAGAAATAATTTAAACTTAGTCCTCGAGTCTGTCGGTAATTTCGAAACTATTCGTATGAACAACGTATTATGTGAAAGAAGAGTAATGGGAAGCTCTGCTGTTCTGTTTAGCAATCGAATAAGAAAAATGTTATTTTCATGTTTTAGACATCGTCGTGGGCGAAGAGAAACGATTAGAATTCTTTTACAACGGTACATTAACGCACACAGAAGACATTCCACCGGCACGTTCGATCGCTGCTGTCACATACGATCCAATTCACTACAGGGTGCTGTTTGCCGACCATCACGTCGCAAAGTTGTACATATGCAGCTTTGACCTAACAACAAGAAAAATGCAAACTTTTGTAATGAGACAAACAATTGTTTATGATAACATAAATCTCGCCTACGACCCGCTCACACAATTACTGTTTTGGACTGAAGACAAGAAAATATACTCGTTGTCATTAAAACCTGCATCGTCTAACGAAGCAGTTGACGGAAATCTTTTAGTTACGTTAGATAACTACTGCGATGATATAGCTGTAGACAGCTGTGGAGGGTACGTTGCTAATATAACAATTAACTGTAGTTTTAAAACTCATGTTGAACTTGGTTATATTTACAGTTATTTAAAAATTACAGGTATTTTTACTGGGCCACAGCTGAAAAGATAGAGAGAGCTGCATTTGATGGCTCCTTGAGAGAAGTTTTAATAGACGATCATGTTCGCTGGCGACGGAGTTTGGCTATTGATCAACAAACCAAGAAAATGTACTGGTTTGAGGATACTACATATGATCAGCATTGTATTAAAAGTGCCGATTTAAATGGAAAAAACAAAAGAACATTTTTAATGGGAACAGATTTCGGAGCAAGTGCTTTAACCGTATCAAAAGATTTCATTTATTGGAGAAGCGTCGGTCAACTTGCCATTTTGCAGTTCCCAAAGCATCAACAACACGGTGTGGCACCAGTTGTTTACTCACAGTCTAGCATACACTGCAGCTGGTGTCAAGTTACAGCAGCCAACTATACAATTGAGGAACGTACCTTCGGAAACAAGTCCTGTAAAGCTCTGGATGTGGAGGAACGCTACAGTTCAATATGTCACAACTACTGCTTCCAAGGAAATTGTAGTGTCAGTGCTGAGGGACAACCTAGATGCACGTAAGACACATTCATCTCAATATGGACTAGTGAAGATAACACTAGGACACTTTTTATTTCCTGAGATCTGATTAGGTATGTGCATTTGTAATTATCACGGTACAGAGAATTTTGGTCAGTAAATTAAACTTTTCAGTGAAGAGTTCAAGGGTTTTATTTAAATTTAGACAGTTTTTTTGTCACATTTATCAAGTTCGCCTGCGTTTCGTAAGCAGGAGTTGGTGTCCCCCTAATACGATCCAGTATTTCTCTGTTCTACAAATACATTACTTGAGTTAATTTTCCTTGATATCAATTTAACAATTAAACAACTTCATAGTGGAGCGATCATCGTGTCCATCACTCACTGAACCTAAATATCATTCGAATCAGTCTGAGTATATATGCAGAAAGTGTATTTTTAAACCCCAAATATTCTTCATAGTCATTTAACAATTAATTTACAAGGCTATCACCACAATAGCAATATTTTATTTAAAAAAAGTTTAAAAACTTAATTAATATTTAATCCAAAGAAGGAAAATGCCCACAAGACTTTTATTGGATGTCTAATTTCGTGTATAATAACGTACTTACCTATATATCTGTAAGTGAAAGCTAAAGGACCTTAAGTCCATTTTTTGTCATTTTTGTATTTTCAATGATTCTAATTAAGTATACCCGTATTGATCAAATGGTAAAAGACATTAAGTCCTACAGCCATTAATTTCGTGGATGTAAAATTATAAATAGCATTAAGTCCCTAAGCATGAAAAAGTGAACGATCGTATGATCACTTAATATTGTTTACTATTTTAAATAATAAATCTAGATAAAATGTTAAACGACAGTATGTGGCACTTACGGTTCTTTACCACTACGCGCGAGTTGCATTTGCGCGGGTGCAATAGTACCTACGACCCCCGATGACCCGCTGCGGGGCGAGGGCGCGGTTGGACACGCACTCTCTCCCGTTTAGTAATTGTAAATTTAAAATAAATTATAAATTAAAATAAAATTGTGGCAAATCACATGTAACACATAAAGGAAAGCTCATATCTGCTAAGACTATGAAGAGTTCATGTTTATGTAAGAAAACTTGCGGTGACAAAATAGATGATACAAAACGAAAAACTATATTTGAAAATTATTGGAATGAATTGAAAACCTGGGACATGAAACGACAATTCATCTTGGCATGTGTTCGACAGAAACCTATTGAAAGACGTAGAGTACGTTATGAAGAAAGTACAAAACAAAGAAACCATATTTTAGAATACAGGGGGGCTACTCTCTAACGAAATCCGTAGTTTCGGGGTTAGTTGCAGGCGGGCATTTTCTACTCCGTATCACCTAACCACTGAGAACTAATGATAACACGATTTGACAGTTACTGTGAAATCGTGTTGTCATTCATTCTCAGTTCGGGTTCGGGACTAATCGTAAGTCTGTAGGTGATACTCGGGTGATACTCGGTCGGTGAGACTCAGCTGTTTTCTTGGGCATAACAGTTGATGCCAAACTTCAATGGGGCCCTCATATATCAACACTATCGGGAAAGCTTAGCTCTGCCGCCTACGCCGTCAGGAAAGTTAGACAATTTACTGACGTCGACACAGCTCGGTTAGTGTATTTTAGTTATTTCCATAGTGTTATGTCCTATGGTATGCTACTGTGGGGAAAAGCTGCTGACATACAAAATATATTTGTCCTACAAAAGCGAGCCGTACGAGCGATATACCAGCTAGGGTCCAGGGTCTCTTTAAGGGAACTTTTTAAAGAAATAGGTATTCTCACGGTTGCTTCGCAGTTCATTTTTGCCAACATAGTGTATATCAGGCAAAATATACATTTATATGCCAAAACTAGTGATATCCACAGCTTTAACACCAGAAATAAGCACAAACTACATGCTCCTTTCCACCGTCTTCGTACATTTTGTGGGGATCGGTATCCGCTTTTATAATAAGTTACCTTTCTTTTCTAGACTTGCCTTTTAATGCTTTTAAAGCGAAAGTGAAATCTAACCTTATTTCGAAGGCATACTATACTATAAACGATTACTTCGACGATAAAAATAGTTGGTCGCTGTGTTGAACACGAGACAATGCTAAATGTTCTTTCGTAGATTCTTTACTTGCTCAAGATGACATTGTTTATTATTCTGACCGTATAGGTCATTTTTGTTTTTTTTTTATTTTTATTTATTGACATAATCTTCTCATTAGCTTGTTTTTTATGAGTTGTATTGCAGTATGTGATTAACTAGCGACCTCCACAAATTGATAGGTATGATTTTGTCTGAGAAACCGGCAGCAGGTTCGTCATGCTCCCTTAGACGTCGCTGCTTGCGGTAGCGTCGGGGATCGGGTTACCTCCTTCCCTCTAATATGGCGAGGCAGGTAATGGCTGATCTTTGCGTTATGCTCGTGAACGGGTGCTGCTTGTGGTGACTGGTCGTCTTGCTGTCCGTGGTTTATTATTGTTAAAATTGTAGTGTTATAATTTAACTGCGATGGTCCTAGTTTATCACTTGTGACTTTGGGTCACAGATTATGGTTAAATTGCATTGTTGAACATGTAAGCGGGCACGCCATTTATTCCTGGAGGCTCATTTTGATTAGTATTGTATGCTTGAGTTTACTTATTTAATTACCTTTATATGTAATTAGTTTTATCATTGTTTCATATGTAATTTTTGGGATTAAATGGTATGCTAGCGGACATGTGCCATCCATTTATTTAATTTAATGATGGACATCTATCGTAAAATGTTGAATAATGTTCAAGTGATTTCTCTTGTCGGCGTGTTGGCAACGTTCTTCTAAAAGCACTTGATTAAACCCGAAGATAATTCGTTTCCTCCTCGCCCTGATATGGATTCGTCCCACATAATGCATGTACTTTTGTTTGTGACATTGTCTAATATTGTATGGTTGAATGTCCCCAACTTGCGTAAATAGAAACTAAGGCTGTTTGTTAGTAGAGGAGTGGGTTAGTTGCGGGCGGGCGTATTCTACTCCGTATCAAAATCAAAAATCAAAATCAAAATCAAAAGGCATTTATTCAAACTAGGCTGAAAATCAGCACTTTTTGAACGTCAAAATTTACATGAAGACAGTCCCCCAAATCGCCCAGCCCGTCACCACTTCCTAGTGTTTTAGCTGGGAAGAAGAAGTGGCCAACAAACTCCCCAGCAACACAACTATTGTGGATAGGCATATGTTGTCGATTCGAAACCTTTATTTAAATACGTTCTTTAATTTGATGGGAGTGTTTTTTTCATATCGATGGGATGAACATTAAATATTTGACAGTTACGAAGCCCATGAACATTTTGTATGGGAAATTGTTTTTTTCTTTTATTTTTTTTTCATCAATTTTCCAATGTTTTTAATAGTTATTCTGCTATTCGGGACGGAGACAAATACAACAAATCAAAAACCATATAAATCGGTCCAGCCGTTCTCGAGTTATAAGTGTTCGAACAAACCTGACTTAGTTTTATATATTAAGATTTTTATAATTTAGTATTATATAATACTAAATTTTTATAATTTTATAATTATAAGATTTTATAATTTAGTATTATATAATACTAAATTATAAAAATCTTAATATATAAAACTAAGTCAGGTTTGTTCGAACACTTATAACTCGAGAACGGCTGGACCGATTTATATGGTTTTTGATTTGTTGTATTTGTCTCCGTCCCGCATAGCAGAATAACTATTAAAAACATTGGAAAATTGATGAAAAAAAAATAAAAGAAAAAAACAATTTCCCATACAAAATGTTCATGGGCTTCGTAACTGTCAAATATTTAATGTTCATCCCATCGATATGAAAAAAACTCTCCCATCAAATTAAAGAACGTATTTAAATAAAGGTTTCGAATCGACAACATATGCCTATCCACAATATTTTTTGTTCGTTTCATGTTAAAAAAAAAAGTAGATAACTTACACATAGGTCAACCTGATAGGAATTGTGGAAATTGATGTAGATAAAATCAACATATTACGTAATGCATATACCAGTAATGCCATCTATTGACCCAAACAGTACTAACGACAGCATGAGAATTACATCAGAACATAATTTAAGTCTTAAATTATTTTGAAACTTCAACTTCAGATTCCATAGATGGCGTTATGCATTTGTCCTCATTTTGTGTATCGCGGTGTTATTAATATTAGAATATTCGTCGACAGGCGTGCGCTTACATTTGCTAAGCTTAACTTGAGTTGCTTAATCATAAATCGCCAGGGTCACGTCATACCTCAAGCAGCTGGCGAATTACCATGATAGAGAAGTAGCGAAAAGAGTTGAATTTGATTGGTTAATCGGATGTTTAACTGTGTTCTAAAACTTAAAAAGTCGTTTTTTAACTTTGTAGTTTGAAGAATAGCACCATTCATATAGTGCAATATAATATCAACAAATTAAAGTTCAAATATGCAAACATATATTGTCTTCCTTAGGGCCCGATGCCATAAAGAAAGCTGTTAGAGGCAGTACGCACAGAGCGTACACGTAGCAGAAGACCGCGTGGATACACGTCGTATGCAGTCGCGATCCTCAGCAGTGAAGGAAAGACACAAAAGAAGAAAAATGCGATCATGATATAAGAAAGCCACTCAAATGCGCATAATTTTACGAATAGTGTTAAAAAAATTTGACGGCACACACGGTAATCAAAAAAATGGTTAGGTTATTCTAGAAGGTAGCCTGTGTTGTTCCGTTGCTTCAGCATTAATTTATTTCGATTATTATTATCGACCAAGCAGACTATCAATACGGATAATATTGACAAATGTTTTGGGCAAAATAAGGAAAATATGTCCATGAAAACGACCATGGAAAAAAATGATGAATATCATCCGATTAAGTTTTATGATTTCTATTAACATATTTAATTTCAATAACATGCTGCAAAAACACTCGGCTGAAAGTCACAAATAAACAACCAAATTCCCAGGGAGCCCATGATACGTCATGACCATTTCAGGGCCAGAAATTATCCGTTACGGGCACAGGATCTACAGTGGAGGGTTCACCCTCCAGTGGATCATGGAGAACTGTAGATCCCCAGGCAATGACGCCACAGTTGGACTCGCGAAGAGAGTTTCCAAGATGGTAATGCTGGACCCGTACCCACTTCTCCTCCTGTGTTTCTCACAGTTTAGTAGATGAATTTGCCAGAGATCAACTGAACTTCATGATAACAAATGGTCACGGGCTACAAATTGCAGGTTGTCAAAAATGGCATTATCAAGCCTAAACATGCGACTAACTAAACGACTTCTCAGCCCAAGTAGAAATGCCCTCCGAATAATTATAATTACGGCTTATTGTCCCCTAAAAACCTCTTTTCAACAATAGGCGTCATAAACAGCCCAATGTGCAGAGGTTGCTTCGTCGCCGAGAAATCAGTTGCCGACTTCATACTGGAAATGAAGCCTTTGCTTCCCGATATGAACAAGAACTCGGAACGGTGAGGTCACTCCGCGAAACGTATGATATGACGTATCCAGGAGGCTTCTGTGCATTTGGGCGGAGCAAGGCCGACTAAACCAGGACTTCTACGCACAATGGAACGGATGAGAGTCTAAGTGCGGATAACGGAGTCTAATCTCTACTTTACTCTATCCATTGCGGGGGTAGACTTCTCTTCTGGTTGGTTTTCCCATCTCCAACTTTATGTAGCTCTATCGCGTGTTAACAACCCCAGCAACTTCCTTCAACATCGTGTTTACAAAAGCGTTATCGTTAAAACGTTTCTTATTACGAAAAATTACTAGGGCTGGTCGGCGTTTTGAATAGAAGCGGTGATACAGCCAATGCCTTGCATAACAGTCATCCGAATTCCTAATTCTAAGAACAGTCAAGCAATGCTAGATGTTGAGTTTTCGTTAAGATACGAATAGTCAACATCTAGCATTGCGTAGTATCTTAGCGACATCATTTTACTATCCGACATACACGCGAACGAAGTTGCGGGCAACAGATAGTAATTTATAAAATGAAATTGTAAAGGGGTGGGATCCTAGTGTCCTGAAACACATCCCTCGAGCCTGGCTTAGGCACCAGTCTCTCACCCACATGTATATAATTAACTTTAATTATGCATGGAATCTGCCCTATGTAAAATAATGTATGTAAATTGTGGTGAGAAATAAAGTATAAGCTATATTAAAAGAAAAAATGTGACTTTTACTATTACTAGCTGACCTGACAAACGTTGTTTTGCCAAATAAAAAAAAAAACTAACCTACGACCTATTCTAGGTCCTACCGGTCCTACGGTCAAGCCATTTCGGAGGAGTTCGATAAGAAACACCGTGACCCGAGTTTTTTAAATATTAGAAGAAGATTAGATTATATAGCTAAAGAATTTGTTTGTTTGTTTGAACGCCTTAATTTCAGAAACTACTGGTTGGAATTGAAAAATTACTTAAGTGTTAGGTATGTTTTAACGAAGAACGCTACAGGCTATAAAACATTACGCTACGACCAATAGGAGCGGAGCATTCACGAAAAATGTGGCGCAGACGAAGTTGCGCGGGTCAGCTAATAACTAAATAAAAGAAAAACTCTTATGAAAACTACCTACTTATACCTATTCAAAAAATTATTCTATATATACCTTTATACAATACCTATTAGTTTCTAAATCAAATAATTTATTTATTTACAAATTAAGATTATTTACTTACACAATGATAATTCTAATTATTTTACCTCTTAATTTAAATAAAATACTATTATATGGACTATATATATATATAGGTACCTAATCATCTGTTTTTTGTTTTGAAGTCGGTTAAACGTATTTTTTAAGTTTTTATTTTTTATTTTTCCGTTTTTAGAGTAATTAGATGATACTCTTATTCTTAAGGGGATACCTTTAGAATAAGGCCGTTTTTCGTTTTAACGTATCTTGTTAGGTACCTCGAACAGGGATGTGAGATTACGGTATATGCTTTTTGACTTTATGATCTAGTATTCAACTGAAGGAATACACGATACGAAGAAATTTTCTCGATAGAAAATAATCACAAAGTTCGAAATATCTTTTTACTTTTTTTAGCTACAAGACGTAACGCTTTAGATTGATCCAATGAAAATAACTTTAAAGCATATAAAATAAACTTATCGAGGTTTCAACTGAACAGATTTTGATATAATAATACTTTTATGTTATCAAATCCGAAAATTTATTTTGGCACTTACGTTTTTTATTCCGATCTACACTCTTATTATCTTCATCTCATCTTTTGCTTTGCAAAAGTATTTGCATCTCTCTCATTTGTTCAGTTCTTCAGATGCTCCGTGGAGCTCTTGCAAGCAGGACCTGTATCACTTTTCTGCAAATCGGAGCTGTCAGATCTTCGTAATTTCAATATATTTTTTTACAGTAAATGCTAATAGTTTAGCCGTTTATAAATAAATTTAGTGTTAAAAAATGTCTGCACCATGTGAATGTGTATTTTTATGACCTTGAACAATATAATACGCAAGATTTTTCTATCCACGCTAACTTTTGAATTATGTATAAAATTGGTATGAAATAAAAGAGCAAAACTAAATAAAGTACAACGTTGTTGGGACTTCCTACCTGAAGACGACAATGGACTCGTTTTCCAGGAAATGAATAGCAACGGCTTGAAGAAAATAACGTCTCCAAGTCATCACCTTTATTTGTACATATGTACTGTATCCTCCAATTTTCTCATCTCACAAAGCAATATTGGGCAAACATTATGTTTTCTATATTGGAGTGTCTGTTTATACAGCGTTAATCTTACATTTTAACTCAAGACACGCTAAAATAAGTGTTTTAATTTTAGGATTGAAATACGTCAAACATCAATGTGTTAAATGTCAAAGGCAACAAGCCTAGGGAAAATTATGGAGTCGCGTTTGAATTGTGAAAAATGTGTTAAGTAAATACTAGCTTTTTACCCCGACTTTTCTGCGTGGGTTTTAGAAGTACCTACCAGAAATAAATGAAAAATATTTAATCCTACTAATGTTATAAATCTAAATCAATATGATGTTGTAATAGTTGTTAGGCCAATTTTAATTTATCATAATTCTGGGCTCCTGATATTTTGTGACTCTTTATCCCTCATCATTTCAGCCTTACTTCATCTCGTACCACAGACATATTTTTGTAAAAATAAAATATTAGTAAGTTTAATTTAATTGACAATGACGTCATTTCAAAGCCTTAAGTTAGTTATGACGCATTTTCAACGTCTCATTAGATATATCTCCAATAAAAATTATGTAAATCAAGTGTTGATAGCCTTTTCATAAAGTCGGCGAAACAATTATACATTTTTTTTTTTATTTTTGCCGTCCAAATTTGTTTAAAATGCTTGCTTTCTTTCGCTTTTACGACAATAAACATTACAAACATCAGAATAAGGTAAACATTTTTCCGCCATTCCAACCTATCAAAAGTCTTGGTAGGTATAGTTTACGAAGTAAAATACAGTACAATACAATAGCAGCGTTTTACCTGAAATTACCTTACCCTTACCTCACTGGAAGCTTTCTTATGAGATGGCATTTCCGTTTCCCGTCGATTTCTTGCCAGTTTTCGTACTTTTAATCCCCTCTATCATTCCGGCTCAGTGGCGCCACCTGGTGGTTGCGGGTACTTTATAGTTTTCGTAAAAAAGTGGCACGCCATTTTTGTTCATTGTCTCATATAACCAGGCAGAAATAAAGCGAAAGCTTCCAGTGAGGTAAGTATTTTAACATGAGTTTTATTTCGGGTAAAACGCTGCTATTAAAATACTTTCGCCGAGAGGATAATTTTGAAATCAGCTTTTGGAGACTACAGCAGACCGGGTGCTACCTGGTGTGGCTGCAATGCCAGCTTCCCGAAACAGGGTCTTTACCCATCCTGCAATGGCTGTACGTGAAGCAGGTTTAGCCACACCTCTAATCGTAATAAATAAATTAGTTGATTTTCCCGCTTTACGTTTTTCATTTAATAATGCTATAGTTTTTTTCTGTCCAGTATATAGGGTTAAGGTTGGAGCTATCGGTATTTAAAAGCAATTTCCAGCCGGATTGCCTATAATTACTGCTGTCAGTTTTAGAGCCAAACGGAGGCCAAAATATTATACTGCTATCAGATCTTATGCAATGATTAGGATCAATATCAAGTAGAGTAAGATCATGTATTCGCCTATCAGAGCAAAGCAACAACAAAATTGCAGTATGACGTGATGTTTGAAATAGATTATTTGAATCAATTGTGTAATTATTCAAAAATGAAATTAATTTATCAATATCCCAAACTGGAGGCTTTGTGACCTTTGGACTTTTAAGGGCAATAGATTTTAAAACATGTCTTACTAGAACGTGTGAACTTAACTGACTTGAAGTTTCAGCGTTACATAGTGTAGAAATTACCGATTTATGTAAAAGTATTGAATTATACGACAACTTATCAATTAAATATAAATCACATAAAAACTGCGCTAATTGTGAACCAGTGGGATTCATTAAGTCAAGGTTTTTATTACGGCACCACGACGTCCAGCGCTTCCAGGCTACCTCGTAGGTTTATAGTGTCGATTTTCGCCAAAAAAATTTAAGCAGGATAGTTGTTGAGCGTTCCATGTCTTTATCGCGTCGGACCACCCCCACACTTCCAAACTTCGAGGACAATGTTCTCGACCTGCGGTGGTGGGAGTCCCGTCGACGTGTCAATAGACATCATTAACTCTGAGAAACCTACAGAGATACCTAATAAGGTATCTCTGTAGGTTTCTCAGAGTTAATGGAGCCGCGAGCGCTCGGGCTTTAAGATCGGCACGCCAGAATACCCTCTCCCATCGAGGTACTACTAATAGGAATATTCCTATCGACTGGTTTAAGTGAGACAGGACTTTGGGGACTAGGAATGGTGGTGGGAATATCCATGCGAGCTGGTAATTCCATGGGGCACTGAAGGCATCGTGGAACAGAGCTTGAGGATCTTTCAGATCTAGGGACACGTAATTGTACACTACGTGAGCAGTCGTCGAGGCAAATAGATCTACTATTGGGGTTCCCCATTTTGCAAACACTGTTTCAACACAAGTCGGTAGTAAGTGCCATTCTGGAGGTTGGCGAAGGCGCGATAAATGGTCCGCATGATTGTTGTATTTGCCCGGAATGAAGTGTACGTTGAAGTGTATCTGATGTTGATCTAACAAATTCAGAATTCGATAGTTTATTTCCAACAGGGATAATGTCCTCGTACCTCCTTCCTTTCGTAAGTAGGTGACCGCAGTTCTGTTGTCGCTTTGAATGAGGAGCGAACTTTGATGAAGCCAATGAACTTGGTTCTATAGAGCATATAATATTGCTAGCATTTCTTTTTCATTGCAATGCAGCGTTTTCTCTTCTTGCGACCAAGTTCCTGACAGAGCTAAATTGTTCAGTTGTCCCCACGCTTGATCCGACGCATCTGTCGTCAGAAAATTTATTGGAGGAGGGTACTGAAGGGGTGTTGACCTTTGACCATTTTGGGCCCACCAGTTTAGTTCCTCTAAGACACCTTGTGGTAGTGGGTAGGTCTTTGATGGCAGGACTTGCAGCGAATTTACGAACATTAGTAACAGTCGATGACTGAGCCGACCCCGAGGGACAACAAAACTGGCAAAATTGATAAGTCCCACTATTTTCTGCAACTCCTTCAAAGTTAACCGCTCTTGTTCGAGAGCCTGATTTATCTTTGTAATGATGCCCTGAATCTTTTCTTTTGGTAGGATTTTTTTGATTTTCCCATGGTTTCCATAGTATCCCTAAATAAATTATACTCTTTTGAGGAGAAAAAACAGATTTTTCGAAATTTCTTTTCCACCCCAGTTTTTGTAATATTTGTACAGTTATTTTGACATGCTCGCGAAGCGTGTGAACAAAAATGGCGTGCCACTTTTTTACGAAAACTAAAAACTACCCGCAACCTGAGCCGGAAGTATAGAGGGGATAAAAGTACAAAAACTGGTAAGAAATCGATGGGAAACGGAAATGCCATCTCATAAGAAAACTTCCAGTGACGGTCAAGTAGTTTAATACAAGTATTTTTCCATGATTTGGTATAAGTCTTGAAGATGTTCCGTGGATGAAACAACAATCAGGATGAAACTATTTACTACTTAGAAATATGGGCCTGAGGATAGAACCAGGGTTATCCTACAGCCCCGGATTTGGAATATAATAGCAGCGGTGCTCATGTATACTTCCGATGGAACTTTACTGAAAGGGTCATTGCATCACATTTAGGTCCTAATATTGGTTAACTAGGTATTGAACTCAACTAATATGATAAAGAGTTAAAAATATATGTTTACAGGACGTTCGATTTATTTTTCACTGATACAAAATAATCTCCGGAAAATGCACGGTTTCTGTGGAAATGGCTACGCGAGTAAAGCCACGCGAAAAAATAAATAAATTGACTACTTATCTTTTCATTCGTTTTCATAAAGGAGTTTGCTCGAGCCGCGATTCTAAGCGGACGTGTTTTGTGTTAATTGTCATGAATTACCTATAAATAATTACAAATATTACCTAATAGAAAAATTTGCGGACTCAGTCTTAATGAGTAAAGTGTGTCGCGCGTGTAAATTGTGTAATTAACAACTTTTTCACAGTGCACGATGAACTAATTACTTTTATACACAAAAATAGTGTTTATCTGTGTTAGTGATGTCTAACCAAGGGTTTAGCCCTTTTGGTCGTAGCCAACTAATGCGGCGAAGCCCACCGCCTACTCCATCAACCTTTGACCAAAACCAACCAGTTGAAACGGAACCCCCAGCATCCACGGAGGATAACTTACTGGCTGATGTTATTGCTACTCCGGAGATCCAGAAATGGTTAGGATCCATAGAGTCCATTTTAAACGAAGTTTGCTCTACTGTTGCCGAAGGGAAAATGAACTCTGACCAGAAGCTCCGCGTCACCAATCTTTGTCTAAAAGTCGCACATGGGACATCTCAAATGGCTGTACTATACCAATCCCTGAAACAAAAATCTATTCAGGCTTACAGCACCATCCAGTTCCTTCAAGAACAGCAGGTCGTTGCAAACACTCTGCACCAGTTCAAAGAGGTCGTCGATAAAAAGATAACGCAACCAGAAGCTACTTTTTATGCCAATATGGTTAAAAAGGGTGCAGATAAGTTTATTCGCCCAGCTAATTTTAGTTCTGTTGCCATCTATCCTACCGATAAGAAACATTCTAGTGACGATACCAAAACACTTGTACAAAAGATTATCTCGCCGGAGGAACTGAAACTTCGGATCCGTAGCCTAAGGAAAATTAGGAATGGAGGCGTTATTATAAGCACTGATAGCAAAGACGACATTGCTAAATTAAAAAGTTCGGAGAAACTAGTCTCGTCGGGTCTTAAAATCGAAGAGCCGTCAAAACGCCGCCCCAGGATAGCAATAATTGGTGTCCCCGTAGCTCTCACTGAGAAAGAGGTTCTGGATTGCATTTATGAGCAAAACCTGTCTGAGAAATTGCCGAAAACTTCTCGAGAGGCCTTTCTAGAAACAATAAAATTGAGCCATAAGTCCGGAAAGAAAGATCGCCCATCGTGTAATTATGTACTTGAAGTCCCTCCCATCATCAGAAAAATACTGGTGAACCAAGGCCGTATTTTTATAAATTGGACATCATGCCCAGTTAGAGATTTTACTTTGGTGACCAGGTGTTTCAATTGCCAGCAGTTCGGTCACGCAGCCAAGTTTTGCCGCGAAACATCGCCAACATGTAACCTCTGTGGAGAGACGGGACACTCCTTCAAAGATTGCAGCAACAGAACTTCTCCTCCTCAGTGTGCAACGTGCAAACGTTTCAAGCGGAAACATGATCACCCAACTGGTGACGTAAATTGTCCAGCACGAAAATTCGCCGAAGACAATTATATTAATTCGATAGACTATGAAGGCGCCTAAGAGCGCCATCGAATAGTTTGTTAATTCGCACATAAAAAGTAGATAAGTTAGTTTTTAGTATCATGACTAATCAGCTAATTAGTGATCTAGATAGTTTTTCAGTGTCTGAAGCAATAATTTGTAATCTTGAGGAGTGCAAAAATCTTCTTCAAACTGGTAAGAAAATGTTAACAGTGCTTACACAAAACATTCGTAGTATAAACCGAAATTTTAACGGCTTTGAAGTGATGTTACAGAATATTGAAATAAGCTGTGACATTATTGTGTTAACAGAATGTTGGCTCTCTGAACAAACAACGAATATACCATCACTAGACGGCTACAACTTACACAAAACCAATAACCACATTAATCAAAATAGTGGATTAGTTGTGTACATTAAAAATAATTTAGTAGCAGTGGTAGAAGAACCCTTATTTCAAGACTGTAATTGCTTGTTAATTAAAACTTCCCCCGATACGGTTTTTATGGCTATTTATAGACCTCCATCTCAAAATATTGACAGATTCCTAGACTCGCTTAGCATAAACCTAGAGAAAATATCATCTTTTAAAAATATAATACTTTTAGGTGACATTAACATCAACATTGCTTCCGGGAAAATTGAAACTCACGCACATAATTATCTGAACATCTGCACATTTCATGGACTTCTACCAGCTCATTATTACCCAACGCACCAGAGCGGCTCATGCCTCGATCATATCATTATAAAGTCAAAAGCGCCGTCCATAACACTGGTTACTAATACGTCACTCACTGACCATCAAGCTGTTTTACTAACATTGCAAATACCTTCACCTAGAAAAAATTGCACGCGCAGCTATTCTAAACTCAACATGACTAATCTTGAAAATGACATACGAGGCATTAATTTCAACCCAGTTTATAATAATTCGAGTGACCCAAATATTTCGTTACAGTGTTTCATTGATCTGTTACAATATGCGATTAAGAAGAACACTTTAACAAAAGTAATACCTAGAAAATACAATAACATTAAACCATGGATTACGCCCGGACTTGTTCGCTGTATCAGACATAGAGACAGACTACACCAAAAATGTAAACTTTCCCCTGACAATGAAATACTATCACTCACTTATAAGCGATATAGAAATTTCTGCAACAATCTATTGAAAAAAGTAAAAAAACAGTATGACAAAGATCAACTACAGAAGGCAGGAAAAAACAATAAGCTTATCTGGAAATATATTAAAAGTAACACATTTAGAACTAAAAACTCAGAACCTCCGCTCGAACTTTTAACAACCGAATTTAACCCATCCGTAGCGACGAATAAAGCAAACAATTTCTTTATTAACGTTGGAAAAAATCTGGCAGAAAAAAACCTATCGCACAGAATGTTTTCTATTCAAAGTCCATCTATACTTCATACTACATTGAACTCTTTTGTACTACTAGACACGGACGTGAGTGAAGTGATAGGTATAATAGACGGGTTAAAGGACGTCTGCGCCGTCGGTTGGGATGACATTCCAAATGCTGTACTTAAAAGACTTAAACACCTAATTGCCCCTCCACTAACTCACATTTTTCAGATATGTTTAACCCAAGGAATATTCCCAAAATTGCTTAAAAAAGCAGTAGTCACCCCTGTTTTCAAATCCGGAGACAAAACCTGTGTTACTAACTATAGACCTATTTCAGTACTAACGGGACTCTCAAAAATTTTGGAAAGAATTATTAACAACAGACTAGTAAAATATCTTGAAAATAACAAACTGCTGTCAGATCAACAATTTGGTTTTAGGTCTAAAAGATCAACGAGCCAAGCAGTACACAAATTGACAAATTTTATAAGTAAAAATCTAGATAATGGCATGCATACCATTGTAATCTTTTTAGACCTCGCCAAGGCTTTTGACACTATTTCTTGTTCTCTTCTATTACTTAAACTGGAAAAAATTGGGATAAGAGGAGCACAGTTAAAATTGTTAACTGATTATCTTAGCGACCGTTACCAGTCGCTTAAAATTGGTCACTACACGAGCTCTGAACTTAAAAATAGTAATTATGGAATTCCACAGGGCAGTATTTTGGGGCCCACATTATTTTCAATGTATATAAATGACCTTTGCCGCTTACAACTTCAAAATGGTTTAATTATGTCATATGCGGATGACACAGCTCTACTGTTCTCAGGTAAATCAAGAGCTGATGTCTATGAACTTGCTCAGAATGGCTTTGATATTGTGTGTAATTGGCTACATAACAATCTATTAACGTTAAATTCAGATAAAACAAAGTTTATTCTATTTTCAATGAGAAATACTAACACGATGCTTACTAACCAAAACATTCGCGCGCACAATTGTAATACAAACGCTGACACAGCATGCACTTGTCCCACTTTAACTAAAGCTGACCACATCAAATACCTCGGCGTCACGATTGACACAAACCTAAATTTCCGTAAACACATCGATTTATTATGCTCTAGAGTGCGTAAACTAATATATATTTTTAAGAATTTACGGGACATAGCCGACTTCAAATTAATTAAACAAGTTTACTTAGCTTTGTGTCAATCAATTCTTACATACTGCATAACTTCTTGGGGTGGTGCCGCAAAATCTACTTTAATACTGCTAGAACGTGCTCAAAGAGCAATTCTAAAAGTCGCCACCCGTCGCCCGTTTAGATTTCCCACACACCAGCTTTATATGGCCTGCAAGGTGTTAACAGTTCGACAACTTTTTGTTTTAAGTATAGTTTTATTGCAACACACTGAACTAGATTTTAAACCTGTACCTACAGACAAGAGAAGAAAGGATCTGGTCTGCACGAATCCTCAGACTAAACATGCTTTCTCAAAAAGATTTTATTTATTTCTAGGCCCTTTCTTATATAATAAATTTAACAAATTGCTTAACATATATAATGTAAGTTATAATAGGTGTTATGTAATGTTATTTGATTATTTAGCAAAACTGAATTACTCGGACACGGAAAAACTACTAGAGGTGCTGAACTAAAGCAGCTGACTTAATTGTAATTACATAAGAACTAAAACCTTTTATTTTATAGTAATTTTAGCTATAGATAATATATAAATGTATCCCATAAGCCTAGTTTATAATAATTTTACGCAAAATATTGTATAGCTTAGATATTGAACACATATGATAACTTAATTCAATGATTGTCCTATTTAACAAGTACTTACGTAGAGAGATGGCCTGAAACACAGGTTCAAATTAACCTAGATCAGGCAACGCACTACATTACCTTTAAGACTTCTATTTTTGACGGTAAATCTCATATTAATTTCGTATACCATAGTTTACATCCAGATTATTACAATCCTATTATAGGCCTAGCTTAATATATACCTACTACTGAACCATATGTATACTTTTTGTGAACTTATTATTATTTCAATAAATTTTATTATTATTTATTATTATTATATTATTATTATAACTTGTGTACATATTTCAATTATGATCAAAATATAAATTTTATACAACTGGTCTGCTCCATACCTTCCGTATGCTTAAAAGTCTCTAGTGCTATCTCTATCGCACAATTATGGTCATGTTCTTAAATAGTCAACTGAATTAGTAGTTTTCACAATAATTTGGGGCCATACAAAACATGATATAATTTACCAACGATTGTAAAAAATGAGTATTAAAACAAATCAATCTTTTTCGTCTCTCGATATTTTATTAAATTGTATTTTATCTACGTCTAAAATCACTGTTTGTAAGAGTGCTGATTTGTGTTAATATTTTGACAGAAGAAGTTTATGAAGTTTGCGTGCGGGCAACACTGAATCAGTTGGCGGTTTGAATTAGTTTGATGTTGTGGCGCTAGGTTCGATATTACGAACATTGCGCGTGGAAGCATGCGGGGACTGCGCGGTGCCAGGAGATGAAATCGGTGCTTTCGAGCTATCATTTATTTCAAAGATACGGCCTTAAGTTAACTAGCACTATGGGCAGACCAAATAAAGTACCGCCCGCATGAGGGCAAAAAAAATTAAGGAAACTATTATTGCAAATAAGGAACGTCTATCCAAGAATCGCAAACGGAATGCTATATCTCGTACCCAAGAATCATCTGAGTCTCGTCATGCTAGAGTATCTCTGATGAGAAGTTACATGCGTGCTCAATTGTCACAGTAGTCGCAAAGCTATAGGGTCCGTCGACTCAATCGTATCTATGAACGTTTGAGTGGCGAGTCGTCTGAACAGCGTCAGCATCGTCTTGATGTTATACGAAACCGAATCGCTAACGAGACTTCCGGACAGCGTGAGCACCGAGTCGATATTATATGAAATCGACTCGCTAACGAGACGTGAGCACAGAGTCGATGTTATAAGAAACGGACTCGCTAAAGAGACTAATTCCTAACAGCGTGAGCACCGAGTCGATGTTATAAGAAACCGACTCGCTAACGAGACTCCCGGACAGCGTGAGCACCGAGTCGATGTTATAAGAAACCGACTCGCTAACGAGACTCCCAAACTTGAGGAATTGAGTTGGTTGCTATGGAGTATTGTAGGATTGTCTGAAATCCGAAGAGAGGGGGAAGACACGATAATTCTCAAATCCGGATATCTGCTCTATTTCCGGGAGGGTGACCAAAAGTTCCAGGGTGGTATCGGGTTCATCGTTTACAGGTCCCTTGTGTGAGTGTGTCGACCAGGGTGGCGTACCTGATACGTTGATCGTTGATGGTCGTACAGGTTTACGCCCCAACCTCGACACACCCCGACAGCAAAAAAGAGACCATGTATGAGGATATACCCAGAGCCATACATGGTCGTAAAACTCACTTCACCGTGGTCATGAGGGATTTCAACGCGAAACTGGGCAAAGGAGACGGTGACGAGCTGCGAGTGGGGAAATTTGGATTTGGAAGTCGGAAGCACCGGGAACACTTACTGGCTAGTTTTATGGAGAAGGAGGGCCTCTATATGATGAACGTCTTCTTCAGAAAGCATGAGCACAGGAAGTGGACCTGGCAGAGCCCAGACAGTGTAACTAAAAATGAGATTGACTTCATCTTGTCGACGAAGAAGCATATATTCAATGATGTCTCTGTGATCAACGCGGTGAAAACCGGAAGTGATTACATTGAATCTAAATATCTAAATGTCTCGACTGATGAGGTCTACGTTCCGTCCAGCACAGATCCAGATCCAAAACTCCGAGAGCTTTCAGCTCGAACTTTAGAACCGTTTCGAGTTCCAATGGAGCTCAGAGGACAATTGCAACGATGGATTCGTGGAAACTGTCCATACGGTCGGGTCTATTAGTTTTTCAAGACTCGCCGTACAGACAGAAACAAGAGGCTTTCTGGTCCTACTTTGAAGCTCATGAAGGAGAGGCGGGAGATGATTCTGCAGTCTTCATAAGTTGTGTGCAGATACCGACAGCTCAATAAATGGATCTCCAAGTCCTTGAAAAGCGACCTCCGCCGCTTTAATACTGAAAAGATTAAAGACGCAATAGAGCGGAATAAGGGCTCCAGGGTCTTTGCTAGAGATCTGTCTATTGGGCAAAGCCAGCTCACGAAACTGAAGACCGCTGATGGCAGAACCATATCCGCCAAATCGGAGCTTCTGTTAGAGATCGAGACATTCTATGGACTATGACTTAACCCGATACGAATCTAGCTAACGACCCAAGAGCTAGATTAACTCGGCACTATACCGAGGACATCCCAGATGTCAGCCTGTATGAGATTAGGATGGCTTTGAAGCAGCTTAAAAACAACAGGGCATTGGGTGAGGACGGAATTACGGCCGAACTCCTGAAGGCGAGTGGAAGACCGGTCCTTAAGGCCCTTCAGTAACTTTTCAACTCCGTCATACTCGATGGAAAAACGCTACAGGCATGGAGAAGAGGTGTGGTGGTACTCTTCTTTAAGAAGGGCGACAATGCCCTGCTTAGGAACTATAGGACCATCTCACTTCTAAACTATGTCTACAAGCTGTTTTCCAAAGTCATCACGAACCGTCTCGCATGCAGGTTTGACGACTTCCAGTCTCCCGAACAAGCTGGATTCCGAAAAAGCTTCAGCACCGTAGACTACAAACATACGCCCCGTCAGGTTATACAGAAGACCGAAGAGTATAATCTGCCCCTCTGCTTAGCGTTTGCAGACTACGTGCAAGCCTTTGATTCGATCGAGACTTGGGCTGTGCTGCAGTCTCTCCAACGGTGCCAGATCGACTTTTTTTTTTTTTTTGGGACAATCCCGCCACACATTCCCAACCACTGCAACTCCTGAAAGCCAGAATCAACAGTGGCGACCACCAGAAAAACGCCGAGCCAATGAAGCCCGACGAGTCCCGGAGAAACGATTTAACTGTCTTGGATCCTGCAACGAATTTAATCAGAAAAGTACAGCGGAGGAGTAGGAAAATAAATATATGTATAATTTCCACTTCCCTCCTTTTCAAGCAGGTGCCAGATCGACTATCGGTACATCGAGGTGTTGAAAGGTTTGTACAAAAACGCCACCATGTCAGTCCGACTGCAGGATCAGACCTCGAAACCTATCCTCCTGCAGCGGGGTGTGAGGCAGAGAGACGTCATTTCTCCGAAACTGTTTATAGCCGCAATGGAGGATGTCTCCAAGGTTTTGGACTGGAGAAGGCTAGGTATTGATGTCAATGGCAAGTACATCAGTCACCTTTGATTTAACGACGATATAGTCGTCATGGCTGAGACTACGGAGGACATCAGTACAATGCCAAAATGAACAGTCTCAAAATGAACATGGACAAAACCAAGATCATGCTAAATACCCATGTAGCACCCACTCCCATCAAGATCGGAAACTCTACACTCGAAGTTGTAGACGAGTACATCTACCTAGGACAAACGGTCCAGTTAGGTAGGGCCAACTTTGAGAAAGAAGTCAACCGTCAAATCCGACTCGGCTGGGCAGCGTTCGGGAAGTTGCGTAGTATCTTCTAGTCCCACATACCACAGTGTCTCAAAACGAAAGTCTATGATCAATGCGTGTTGCCAGTGATGACATACGGAACTGAAACGTGGTCGCTTACAATGGGCCTCATCAGAAGTCTCAAAGTCACTCAAAGGGCAATGGAGAGGGCAATGCTTGGAGTTTCCTTGCGTGATCGAATCAGGAATGATGATATCCGCAAGAGAACCAAGGTTAGCCCGAACGATCGCCAAACTAAAGTGGTAGTAGGCCGGGCACATTGTTTGCAGAACAGATGATCGATGAAACCAAAAAGTTCTGGAGTGGCGACCGCGTACCGGAAGACGCAACGTTGGAAGGCTTCCCATAAGATGGACCGATGACCTGGTGAAGGTCGCGGGTAGCTGATAGATGCAAGACGCACAGGACCGGTCGTTGTGGCGACGCTTGCGGGAGGCCTTTGTCCAGCAGTAGACCTCTTTCGGCTGATATGATGATGATGATGATGATTTAATATAAAGTCTCGCCGCCCATGTTTCCTCTTATGGAGGCCTTAGAGTAATCGATAAGGTCGTGTCATGCTCAGTTACTGTTGCTGGTGATACTGCGAAGCTGGTTAAAAGGTTACAAACCCACAAACACTCCACAACATGCTACAAAGATCGAAATGCTGGTTGCTGTCGTTTTGGATTCCCAAGGGCTATAAGTACCACAACAAAATGTTTAGAACCATATGACGCTCGTCGTAATAATAAACATTTTTGTAAATTACAAAGAAACGCAACGAAGTTATGATTAACAACTATAATTCCGTTCTTCTAAAAATTTGGGAAGCAAATATGGACGTACAACCCTGTGGAATTTTAACAGTTGTTGCATATTATATTACCAAATATGCTAGCAAATGCGAACCTAATGATGGTGGCGATGTTGTGAGGGAAGCGGTACAAAAAGCAAAACGTCAAAGTAATGATGTGTGGAAGCAGTCGTTTGCTGTTTCTATGGCGATTCTTGGTCAACGATTAGTTAGTGCCACAGAAGCAGCTTACCGTCTCTGCCATTTACCTTTAAAGATGTGTACAATAAAAACTGCTTTCGTAAATAGTTGTCGTCCAGAGCAACGCTACAGACTTCTGCGATTTAGTGAAGACGAAACATCGGTTTTCAACAATGTATTCGATGGTTATCAACAAAGACCAGATGATTTGGAAGAGATAAGTCTGGCCAAATTTGCCGTTCACTACAAAACCGTTTAAAGTACATTTTGGAATTATGATGACGGTGACATTGAGTTAAGAGACCAGGAGAATCAGATACATTCGATTGCGTGATAATACAAGAATGCGAATCAGAAATCAGGCAGCAGTTCTACGTACTCGCTACTACACTTTAAACAGTGACCGAGACGGATTTTAATACAGTCTAATTGTATGTTACATTTCTTTTCGACATGAAAATGAGCTTATTGAAGACGGCGAAACAGCTGAAGCTTGTTTCTTACGCCGACATTCAGAGTTAAGACTTTTTTCCATAATTTATCCGTAGAACAGTTCGCCCATGCTGAACAAGTCATTCAACAAGCTCTGGTTCAGGCTGTAGCACTCAATACTGTGAACCAGAATGACAACTCTACAGAACATAATGAGAACATTTACGCCGAAGAACAAATCAATACAAACAATCAAGATGACTATATTGAATTAATTATCCTATCGCTATTCCTGATGAAGTTATCACAAGTGGAATAAGAAGCCTAAGTGTTCAACAAAAGGATTTGTTAAAGTGTCTATTTAAGTAAGTAGTGATGTGGAATTTGTAGATTTATTAAATAATTTACGGTTTGGTGAGCTGACAATCTCACAATTGCAACTTTTGTATGAAAGGCGGCTACATGAACAGATTGGTGAATTTGCAGATAGTGCAGCAGTTAGGATATTTCCAACTCTCAAATTAGTAGATAGCTATAACTCGAAAATGACGGACCAATTGCTTCAGTCAAGTCGCGTCTAGAAGCTATCGATGAGTCACGAGAAGCAGCAAACTACGAAAAACGACCACCATCTAATTTTATTCCTGCTGATGTAAAAAACTATGGTGGATTGATGCACGAGTTAAAACTTGGCATGGGATCTAGAGTAATGGTGAGACGTAACATTTCTGTTACTGCGGGCCAGCTGAACGGGGCAATGGGAATCGTGGCCAAGTTTAATGACCTGCCCTTCGTCGCGATCAATTAGAATCAGGCGAGTTCCCGATTCAGTTTTTATAAAATTTGATGATGATACTATTAGCACAAATTTGAAAGACAATAAGAGGTTTGTTGCCATAGCGCCAGTGTCTACAACATATCAGACAACTAAAGGCTATGGAGATGTAGAACGGAGGATGCTACCGGTGATCCTTAGTTGGGCGGTAACGGTGCATAAACTCTGGGGCACCACTCTAAACAAAGCCGTGATTGACTTAGGTAAGAACAATTTCGCTAAGGGTCAAGTTTATGTTAAGCTGAGTCCAGTAAAGACACTGGATGCTATTGTTCTTTGCGATTTAGAGCCAAATAAACTACTTAAGAAACCGCATGATGAGGAAGCATTGCGTGAAATGCAACGATTGAGGCTTTTGTAAACAACTACACACACAAAAAAAAAAAACATATCCATAGCTCCGGTCTCTTCAAGAGAGGAGGTATAGGCCATTGTCCACCAGGCTAGCCAAGTACGGGTTGGTGCACGTAACATATGTACCTACTACCGAAGCAGAAACCGAGACCGACAGCTTAACTTGCCCTCTGCAGCACTGCATATTTTTTCTAATATCATCCTGCAAAGTCTTAACCATACTGGGATCAACATCAAACTTTCAACCCCCTCCGGGTTAAGAGTTAGACATTTTAGCTATTTTACTACGCGGAGTAACTGTCTAGCGCGGAGTAAACGAACCAATAGTATTTTAAGAACTCTTAACTCTTTTAGAACCGTTAAGGAGTTGTCGCTTTATATGTTTTTACCTTCCATCATCAGCTCAGCAATATGAGATGACGTTTATTATGAACTGGTGTGAACAATAAACAGACATGCGAATTCAGCTATCCCGGGAGACTTGCTACAATGTACTGAAGAGTTCTGTTACCTACCTCTGAAGTTCTACATCAGATCATCACCAAATTGACATGGGACCAGTCCGGGGAAATACTCCTCCAAACAAAAAAGAATCATCCAAAACGATTGCCAATTGGGGAAAATATCGCTGAAGTAACATTTTCCTGGGATTCTATCATCAGATCCTGACTTATACCTTCCATCATCAGCTTAGCAATATGATATGATGATTGCGAGGTACAAACATCTCAATTGTGTGAGAAAGTTTATGAAAAACATTGGATGTGCCTATAAAATTTGAAGTTTGCCCTCGATTTCCCTGGGATTCCATCATCAGATTCTGACTTGGTGACAATGGAACCACCTCAGTGGTATAGGCTTTCGAATAAAAACGAATTTTGAAAATCGACCTACAATTGGCGACATGCAGTCGAACCTAGAACCTCCTCCTTTTTGAAGTCGATTAAAAAACTAAGCATAGTCAAAATAAAACAACTGAGAATTAACGCAAAGTCACGACATTACTAATAATCGACACGTATATTAACAATACCAGATAATGCTAGAGTGGTTACCGCAAAAATAGAAGCTAGGGACCCTCTTAAATTATTAAGAAAAATAATATTTCTTGTTTTAATAAACGATTACTTTTCTGGTATCAGGGACATAATGATGATGGATCAGAGTAGGTACATGTAAACATTATAGTCGCGGTACTTTGATACATAAAGAAAACACCAACTATTGCGTGTTAAACTGTGTTTAATGATGTTTTGACAAGATACAGAGCAGTTGACATTACAAGGAATTTAGTGCAATTTTACAACGGCCGTCTCGCGAGGCGCCGGAAAGTTGGCAGTGTTGGCACACACAAACACACATAATGTAGGTATAAATAAAAGGGAAAATTAATTCTAAAACAATTACATTTTGTGCCAGAATAGAGGTCGTGCACAGTTCGCGGGAAGCGGGTGTGACTGGCTCCAGCGTTGTACATGTAAGCCCAGCTTTTTCAAGGCGAGTGATTTCAACTACATGCGTATTTATTTGAAGTTCTAGTTTCCTGACGATTTTTCCTTCGCTGATGTCAGAATTTTCTTATAGAGCGTCCGCTATGTCTACATATCTGCGCGCGCGCACCTCATTCTCTGTTTACAACTAGTCAGACATGTTTGTTGGCTGCCTTGCTTATCGAGTTGACGCGACTTAAATTATCGTTATTTCAGATGTAATGCCGGCTATTCTGGGGACAGATGCGAAGTGAACCCGTGCCATGGGTACTGCTTAAACAACGGTGTCTGTTCCCTACATGAAGAGGATGAGCCGGTCTGTCGATGCTCAGTGGACTATGGAGGTGACAGATGCGAATTTCCCACCGTTCTAATCAAGTGTATTCAAACTGTTTCAACGTTGAGGGATATGCTAAGTGCAGGTAAATATTTTGAACATCTATATAAAAAAGGCTTAACATAGTGATTAGTTTTGCCTGGTATGGCCTCACTGTCGATCGCCCACAACCGGCGCCGACGGCCAGAACAAACACTACTAGAATTAAATCGTTGAATAAAGAGTCTCATCGCTTTGTGCAGGTACATACATACAGACATACCCATGGAGCAGATTCGTTGGTTCAGATTAATAATGTCTCGTATGTTTATGCCTAAATAAAAGTTTTTTTTTTTTATCAGATGTAACGCCGGTTACTCTGGGCAAAGGAGTGAAGTCGACGTGTGCTGCAACTGTTGTCTGATCGGCGGAGATTGCTCGGCATGAGCTCGGGATGTGAAGTTGTGGAAGAGTTCACTTTCACGACAACCATCACTACCACGTACTACTCAGTGGAACAAGATTTGACCTCGGTTGAGTTTTGATAAGTTCGCGTCAGTCTACTACAAAACAAGTTATAACTCATCATCTTCATACTGCCATCATATATGTACCTACACTGGTTGATTGGCCGTCATTTCAGAATTCACGACCTTATTTGCCACCATTTCATGTTTCGAAAATATTTCATGAAACTCTTTTTATTACCTTACATTGAGTATATTGTTCGTACTTCTCACATGGTCAAGTGTCCGTGCATCTCGCTCTTTATATTCTGTCTTCTTCGGTTTCTTTAGTAATTTTCTACTAATGTTTTTATTTTTTTAGATTAAGTTTGACTTTTTAATAAAAATCAGAGTTATGTATTGTAATACATGCATTTTATTTAATACTTACCATACTGGTTTATTAAATTACATTAGTGGTAGTTTAAAAGTGGCGCCAGTGACGGAAAAGTTAAAAGGGAATCGCTTGTCTTGGTATGGTCATGTGAAGAAGAGGGATGAAACGCATGTAACTAGAAGAGTTATGAACATGAATGTGGATGGATGGAGAGGGAGAGGAAGGCCAAAAAAAAGATGGATGGGTTGTGTGACGAGCGATATGAAAGAAAAGGGACTTAATGATAGAGTGACGACTGATAGAACAGAATGGAAGAAAAAAACGTGTTGCGCCGACCCCAAGTAACATAGGATGAGGGCAGGAAGATGATGATACTGGTTTATTAAATAATGCTGAGTAAAGATCATGGCACATCACATTGGCACCGCAACTGCACAGCTGCAGCACGGCGTCGTCTCCTCGAATTTAGGCTACGGCTAGCCACCAGCGCGCCAGCTACGCGTCGCGATCGTCCGCGAGGTGCTAGCTCGCGGTCCGGAGCTGCGAAGTGAGTTGTATGGTAGCGGCAAGAGCGCTGACTATCCGCCCACCGTTGGCTTTTTCATATCGACATTATGAAGTACATTATACGGCACACGATTTAATGCTTCAATTTGAATGAGAAGTAAATTGCTGGGTTGGAGTGGTGCCGTTGCGGTGCCGGTATAGTGTGCCATGATCTTAACTGTTTGAAGTGAGACAGTATGGGGAAACTCAGATCCAGAAGAAAAACAGGAAAATGATTTTGGAAACTTTTCGACAAAAGTTCTAGTATGCTTATATTTTAGGGTTCCGTACCAAAATGGTAAAAAGGACCCTTATGGTGTGACTAAGTCTGTCCGTCTGTCACAGTTGGATATCTCAAAAAGTACTAATGCTATCAACTTGAATAGTTTTGGATGACGTTTGTTTGACTATATGCAAATAAGAAAGAAATAAAATGTATATATTTTTTTGCATCATTGACTGATTTCATAAAAATGACGAAGTGGGGCATGTGTATCATATTACAGAAGAAAACTGAAAAAAGATCACCATTCCCCCCCCTCCCCCCTTATCTCCGACAGAAATTTATGTAAAGATTACAGGAAAAATAAAAAGATGTCTCTAAATAGCACGCTTTTTCAAAAAGCGTCAACAATACCTATCGGTAGTAGAGATAGCGCTAATCTGAAACTGCAATAGACATACACTAATGCCTCGACGATGAAAATTTAAAATCATTTTGACGGCGAACTGCCAATACACATTTAAGTACGTTGGAAATAAATTCTATTCTATTCTATTCTAATACTAACTATAATATTCTATTCTAAAAATAACTGACATTTTTCGAGAAATTCACTTTTTTATCATTTTGAATTTAAAGGCGTCACTCACATGTTTTAGTAAAATCTCCTAAGTGACGGGTTCCGTTTTTTGTTCGGAGCCCTAAAAACCATGTTAACCACCTGAAAGGGCGGTGGTGATGGTGTATTCTATTACTACTCTTTCTACTCTACAATCTGAGGTTACAAATCATTAGCGCCGCAGCTGAGTTAATTATGAACCAGATCCTTTATGACTTTGTCACTGGGTTACTGTCAACACCGTAAGTATGTAAGATACCTCTAGGGATTATAAACATTTGATCAATTATTGAGAAAAGAATAGAATAGAAAAGGAAATATTTATTCAGCATAGACACAAACTGACAGCAACATAGACAAAATGAACAGAAATAATAGTATGTACGAGCACACAATAATTGCGCTGAGCGTGCCCATACCGAAAGGGTAGCCATCTCAGCATTTGCTGAGCGTTAGACACCCAGCGCTGGTTTTCAGTTGGCACTCCGCAGTGACACACGGACGAAGGTAGACACAATAAACAGAATACATAATTAAATATTGATAAAATAAACATACTTAAATCGTAAATAAATACAGTAATATAAAAACTATGCCTACAGTAAGAAGGGATATTTAAAATATATGTGTAGTGAGTTATAAATATGTCAACCAATCAGTCGACCAATAGCAAGCCACTGAGCCGGTTGACCGGCGGCGGATTTTTGACGTGGGTAAATTCGTCTCCTTCGGCACGGCAATTATCATTAAAACCGACAACCGAGAACAGGACATAATACGTTACTCGACTGAACAGCAGCTCGGACTCGGATATTATCCGAGTAAGCACAGACACAAACATGTACCTAGTAGTTTCTGAACACGCGGGTAAAAGCAGCTAGTGCTACTTCGTACTATCCATCTTCATATTAGGTATATTAAGTAATCTCATACTTCACAATATGTTATACTAACTAATATAATATTAGCTTCTGCCAGCGGCTTTGCCCCTAGGGAACATACTCCCGGAAGAAAAAGTAGCCTATGTCCCTTTTCAGGCTGACTATCTGTGTACCAAATTTCATTTAAATTGGTTCATTAGTTTTGGCGTGAAAGCGCGACAGACAAACAGACAGACAGAGTTACTTTCGCATGTATAATATTATCTATACTCTATACTAATATATAAAGCTGAAGAGTTTGTTTGTTTGTTTGTTTGTTTGCTTGAACGCGCTAATCTCAGGAACTACTGGTCCGATTTGAAAAATTCTTTCAGTGTTGGGTAGCCCATTTATCGAGGAAGGCTATAGGATATATATCATCACGCTAAGACCAATAGGAGCGGAGCAGTAATGAAAATTGTGACGCAAACGAAGTTGCGCGGGTCAGCTAGTTTAATATATAGGTAAGATGTGATAATTCACTCCACTTGGCCAAATATTTGCGTCACTTGTGCAATACAAAATATATCTTATGACTTTCAAAATAAGGTTATTTAGGGTTCCGTACCTTAAAAGACAAACGGAACCCTTATAGGATCACTTTGTTTTCCGTCCGTCTGTCTACAAAGAAGGGTCTTGCCCTTTATTTCAGGAACGCGAGAATGTATCGAGTTGATATTAAAACCATATACTCAGGTCTACAGTCCCTTGATGCTATGCAAAAATCTACCTTCTTAGTTAACGTAAAAAGAAGATACGGCCATTTATGCCGCAACAAATGAATATTCAAAACTCTCAAGGGATCAAAATTTACATGGTATTTACTGTTGTTCTAGAACTAAGAAATTTGGAAAGTAATACCGTCTTATACTACAAGTATTAGGGAAAAGTCTGAAAACTATACATTTATAACTAAATTATAATAATAATAAGCTGGCAACTCTGGCTGTCAGACCAAGCTTTGTTTTTTGTTCTCCCAATTTAATCGTTAAATTAATACTTTTCATCCTCACTCATCCATAATTTTGTAAAATTATCTCTCAAAAACTAGAAAATAAGCAATAGAACCTACAAAAATCCAAAAAGTAAACAGTATGAAGGAAAAAGGACACATGTTATCTGACCGACAAATCATGACGTATGACAATGGAAATGACCACTAAAATAACGGAATGAAAAAAAAAATGCTGACCAGAGCAGCATCACGACGTACACGCCCGCCATTCCCGGACCCGTCGGCCCAACGATTGTCGGATCAGGTGCGGGTCATCCAACGTAATCACAGGTTGGACGATGACGCACTTGATAGGCTGCGCTCAGAGGTACTAGGCAACCTTATCATCTCGACCCCGACTCAGACCGCGGTACAGGCGCCAACTTGTGGCGCAATCACACCGCGGCCCGTTAATGTTAGTAATGAGGTAGATGATAGGGTTGTCACGGTAAGTAGCCAGTGCAATGATAAATTGAGGAGCGCACTGGAGGATGCGCTTCACGAGTATAGGTTAACCCCGATCGAACTTTGGCCCCGATTACCAAGGTTGCCTATGCACAAAAAGAATAGGGCGCTGGTGTGTGCCTTGGACTCGCTGCTGCAAAACATCTTCGAAAGCAGCGAGAGCCTCGTTGATACGCACTCAATCTTGTTTTGCGGGGCTGTTGCGGCATGTCGTATAGCGAACGTCAAGTTCCCTAGTTGTGACGAAGCTATACGACCAAAGCCTGCTGCGCCAGCCTAGCAGTGCAGGATCGAGCGGCGGCGGCTTATCGATGAAGCTAGGGCACTCATTGGCAAACTATACTGCTTCAGGGAGGGCAACACACGACCATGCGTGATGCGCTTTGTGAGGCGGGCCCTCGAGATTACACGTCCCGTGTCGCAGAGCGCATCGACTTCCTGAAGCAGAAAGTTTGTGCATGGGCAAACCGTATTCGGCGGTATAAGCACATGCTCCATTGTATTAAGAAGAGTAATGGGAAGCTCTGCAGCTCTGTTTAGCAATCGGACTAGAAAAATGTTATTTTCTTTTTCAGACATCGTTGTGGGCGAAAGGAAACGATTAGAATTCTTTTGCAACGGAACAGTAACACACACTGAAGACATTCCTTCGGCTCATTCTATAACTACTGTCACGTACGATCCAGTTCACTTCAGGGTGCTGTTTATCGACTGCCACAACGCAGAGGTGTTCCACAACAAGGTGTCCATATACAGCTTTGACCTAACAACAAGCAAAATACAAACTTTAGTAATGAGACAAACAAGTGTTTATGATCACACTCATCTCGCCTACAACCCGCTCACACAATTAATCTTTTGGACTGAAGACAAGCAAATACACTCACTGTCATTAAAACCTGCATCATCAAACAAAGCAGTTGACGGAAATCTTTTAGTTACGTCGGATAACTACTGCGGGGATATAGCTGTAGACAGCTGTGACTAATATAACAATTACGTTGCGTAATTTTTCACTCTCGAACAATGTACACAGGTTTCGTAAATGCATTTTTGAGCATGTGTTGAAAATATTTTATGTTCTATATGATGATACGGAACCCTTGGTGCGCGAGTCCGATTCTTAAAATTCTTTTTTTAAGGATCGGTTACTTTTTTCTGTATGGGATTATTTTTAATTCAATTAGAAAAAATATGCGCTCTCTGTATTTCTATTGCTTCATGGTAATTTTATGTAGGTCTATTCACCTACGCCACTTGTACTGGTTTCTTCTCAATTCCTTTATTTGAAAAGTCTGTGAGTATGCGTAATTCTGAAAGCAGCTTTAGACTCACATTTTCGGAGCTGGTCACACACACTAAGAATTACTTATCCTGTGTTGTCGTATCAGCGGACCTCTAAGGTTATCAACATGCTAGATAAAAACTGTCTTGAAAATTTATTACATTTCTCAAGAAGTAATTGGGTCATTTCAATCTACCGGAAAAGCAAAGTCAGGTGAACAAGATGAATGCAACTCTCGCGTTGTTACCGCTGTTCGTAGTGTTGGCGCACTCTTTCTCCTGGCGTAAGTACTGCAATCCTGTAATTTTGTTGATTATCGTTTTTCTTGTTTTTGTTTCTAAATAAACAGTAAAGCTTACTAATCGTACCCATCTGAAGACCATTAGTTAACATCTTCATAAAGGAATATTATGATATCTATAAGGAATCCGTCCAGCCGGATCGTTTGTATAGAACTGTAGCACTAGGGCATACCAAACACGGTGAATCTTTTCAGGATCCAAATCAAACACTTGTAGTTCAGGCAAATGGCGCTGAAAATTAAGCTAACTAGATTTAATCATCATCATCATATCAGCCGAAATATGTCCACTGCTAGACATAGACCACCCCCAAGCGTCGCCACAATGCACGGTCCTGCGCGTCTCGCATCCATCGACTACTCGCGACCTTCACCACGTCACGTCAGTCCACCCTGTGTGAGGCCTTCCAACGTTGCGTCTTCCGGTACGCGGTCGCCACTCCAGAACTTTTCGGCCCCATCGACCATCTGTTCTGCGAGCAATGAACCCTAACCACTGCCACTTTAGTTTGGCGATCCTTCGGGCTATGTCAGTAACTTTGATTCTCTTGCGGATATCATCATTCCTGAAACTCCAAACATTGCCCTCTCCATTGCTCTTTGAGTGACTTTGAGCCTTTTGATGAGGCCCATTGTGAGCGACCACATTTCAGTTCTATATGTCATCACTGGCAACACGCACTGGTCATAGACTTTCGTCTTGAGATACTGTGGGACGAGAAGATACCACGCAGCTTCCCGAACGCCACCCAGCCGAGTCGGATTCGACGGTTGAATTCTTTCTCGAAGTTGGCCCTACCTAACTGGACCGTTTGTCCTAGGTAGACGTATTCAACCACAACTTAGAGTGTAGAGCTTCCGATATTGATAGGAGCGGGTATGGAAATTTACCATGATCTTGGTTTTTTTCATGTTCATTTTGAGACCCATTCTTTCGGAAACTCTACTGAGGTCATTGAGCATTGTACTGAGGTCCTCCGTAGTCTCAGCCATGACGACTATATCGTCGGCAAATCGGAGTTGGCTGATGTACTCGCCATTGATGTTAATGCCTAGCCTTCTCCAGTCCAAAACCTTGAAACATCCACCATTGCTGCCGTGAACAGTTTCGGAGAAATGACGTCTTTCTGCCTCACACCCCGCTGCAGGAGGATAGGTTTTAGGTGTCTTTTTACCGCAAAAAGGAGTCGTTTTGACCAAACTCCTACTTTTCGGGGTACATCTGTTCCTGTGACTGATCGGCTCGAGCTCCTAGACATGGAGTTGACATCCAGTCTCAACTTCGGCGCCACCATCGAGTACAAAGCCCAAACCGCGGCCAAAAAGCTGGGCATCCTAAATAGGGTGAAGCGATACTTCAGGCCTGGACAGCTTTTAACCCTATATAAAGCGCAAGTCCGATCCTGCATGGAGTATTGTAGCCACCTTTGGGATGGCTCAGCTAAGTATCAGCTTGCCGCGCTTGACTCGGTGGAACGCAGAGCTAAGAGGCTCATCGGTGACGTAAAACTGGTGGATGCCAAGCTGCATAGCTTGGCTCATCGCCGTAAGGTTGCCTGCTTGTCGGTCTTCTACAGATTGTACTTCGGTGAGTGTGCCCAAGAACTCCACGACCTCATCCCACCGGCCCCCTTCTACCATCGGACATCCAGACGCACTGCATCTTACCATCCCTACCTTGTTGCTATTCCACCAACTCGCACTAAGCGTTTCCAAACGTCTTTTATAATGCGCACAGCAAAGGAGTGGAACTCTCTGCCTGCGTCCGTGTTTCCAAACGCTTATAACCCTAATCTCTTCAAAGTTAGAGTGAACAGGCTCCTTCTGGGTAAGCTCGCTCCATCGTAGACTTTGTCTCGGTCATCTCTGACCTAGACTGGAGTCAAGAGCAAACCCATCACAAATAAAAAAAAAAAAAAAAAAAAGGTTTCGAGGTCCACTCCTGAAGTCGGACAGACATGGTGGCGTTTTTGTACAAACCTTTCAGCACCTCGATGTACCGATAATCGATCTGGCACCGTTGGAGAGACTGCAGCACAGACCAAGTCTCGATCTAATCAAAGGCTTTCTCGTAGTCCACAAACGCTAAGCAGAAGGGCAGATGACGGAACGTATGTATGTGGTGTACGGTGCTGAAGCCTTTTCGGTATCCGGCCTGTTTGGGAGACTGGAAGTCGTCAAAACTGCGCGCGAGGCGGTTCGTGATGACTCTGGAAAACAGCTTGCAGACATGGTTTAGAAGTGAGATGGGCCTATAGTTCTTAAGCAGGGCATTGTCGCCCTTCTTAAAGAAGAGTACCACTACACCTCTGCTCCATGCCTGTGGCGTTTTCCCCTCGAGTATGACGGAATTGAACAGTACCTGAAGGGCTTTGAGGACTGGTTTTCCACCCGCCTTCAGGAGTTTGGCCGTAATTCCGCCCTCACCCGACGCCCTGTTGTTTTTAAGCTGCTTCAGATTCATCCTAATCTCATACAGGCTGACGTCCGGGATGTCCTCGGTATATTGCCGGGTCAATCTAGCTCATTGACGTGTATAACTGTCCGTAGAACGTCTCGATCTCTCTCAAAAGCTCCGATTTGGCGGATATGGTTTACCGTCAGCGGTCTCAGTTTTGTGAGCTGGCTCTGCCTAATAGACAGATCTCTAGCAAAGACCCTGGAGTCCTTATTCCGCCCTATCGCGTCTTTGATCTTTTCGGTATTAAAGCGGCGGAGGTAGCTTTTCAAGGACTTGGAGATCCGTGTATTGAGCTGGCGGTATCTGCACTCATCCTTTGAAGACTGCAGAATCATCTACCGCCTCTCTCCTTCATGAGCTTCATAGTAGGATCAGAAAGCCTCTTGTAACTAGACTTACCTAGCAATAATTCTGTACTCTGATTTTTTCCGTTAACGTGTAGAGTATAGGTAGGGAAGTATGTACAGTAAAAATCGATTTCGTAGTCCTAATTCACTTTCTCTACACTAAAAATATTAGTATTAGTAGATTTTGTTAGGGGGTTATAGCTGTAAGGGCGCTTAAAATCCTTAACGTCGATACTCAAAATTAGTCACCTAATTAAGTCATTAACTCTAAACATACTGACAATTACAAAGTCGAGTCACTACCAAAGGTTCTTTTTGGGAAGATCTTTTTTTAGTAGTAGGATCGAAGCAAATTTTTGACATTTTATTTATAATGATGTATTTAACGTCTCTGCCAATTTTCAGTTCTATGCGAATTTTGGCTGAGTCAAATGTCTATTAACAGGTACTTCTGTTGCAGAAGTCAGTTGAGGTCCCGTCATCACGTAACGTAAATCATTTCCCTTATTTTTCCTCCAAATTAGAATAGTACCAAAATATGTGTAATATTTAAGATCGATATATTTACACGATTTTTCATTTTATATGATAAGAAACATTTTTATGCTCTTTAAAACCACTTAAGCTGCATTTGCACTCTAATTGTAGCAAATTTTGTCTACTTTAAAAGTTTACTGATTGACTTTTTACGTAGACTTCACCGTTTAGAAGATATAAGCCAAAGTCTGAAAAATACTGAACATTTTGAAGTTTTCCGAGCACCACACAGTTAGCACAGGTTTTTCGAGGTTAAAAAATTAGAGTTTACTGGCATCTACCCTAATGACAATCACCCAAAAAATCAGGACAGTGCAAAATACTGCGACCTAAAATGAATTGTATGACTGGCCTATTATAAAACATGCCGGGCGTTACAGCATGTACCATACAATCACCGCTGGAATACATAGACTGGCGGTACAATGCCTGCCTTTCGAAAGATTCACAACTCTTTTTATTATTAGTAAATTTTGTATTCCTGCTATGCCTAATATTTTCAATTTGCATACTTTCTACAACGTTGCTATTTTTTACATACAACTAATCTAAACATGTATACGTAATAATTCCTTACAATAATTTGATAATTTTTCCAAAACATTAGCCAGGGAGTTAAAAGGTAACTGACATAAACCATTTCCAGCAATTTTTTAACCCAACGGATAACCAACGCAATCGTATTACTAAGCCTCCGTTGTCCGTCCGTCCGTCCATTCGTCCGTCCGTCCGTCTGTCTGTCAGCAAACTGTATCTCAAGAACCGTAGTTAATAGGTAAACAGTAGAAAATTTCACTGCGTGTGTCTTTCTATTGCCGCTGTAACAACAATTAATAAAAATAAATTTTATTAAAAATCAAAGGGAGCTCGCCTAGAAGAAACGTGATTCTTTCGGTTTATGGTACGGAACCCGTCATGTAAGGGTCTGACTCGTACTTGGCCGGTGTACACACTCATTAATTAATATAGGTAAGTAATTTATAGAGATAGAAAAAAATTAAGTACGTAGGTACTTAATTTAGTTCTCGAGACGGGAATGCTATTTAATTCGAATTCATATGTATGGGCAGCGTATTAAGAAGAGTAATGGGGGGTTCTTGTTTCAGACATCGTCGTGGGCAAAGAAAACGATTAGAATTCTTTTGCAACGGAACAGTAACGCACACTGAAGACATTCCGTCGGCTCATTCTATCACTACTGTCACGTACGATCCAGTTCACTTCAGGGTGCTGTTTGTCGACTGTCACAACGCAGAGGTGTTCCACAGCAAGGTGTCCATATACAGCTTTGACCTGACAACGAGCAAAATACAAACTTTAGTAATGAGAAAAATAAGTGTTTATGATCACACTCATCTCGCCTACGACCCGCCCACACAATTAATCTTTTGGACTGAAGACAAGCAAATACACTCGTTGTCATTAAAACCTGCATCATCAAACGAAGCAGTTGACGGAAATCTTTTAGTTACGTCGGATAACTACTACGGGGATATAGCTGTAGACAGCTGTGGAGGGTACATTGCTAATATATAACAATTACCAATACGTTTTTGATCTCAGTCGAATTCATAAAGAACATTGTGAATATTAATAGTTGTTTACAAATTACAGGTATATTTATTGGACCACGGTTGATAAGATAGAGAGGGCAGCGTTTGATGGCTCCGAGAGAGAAGTTTTAATAGACGCTCATGTTTACTGGCGACGTAGTTTGGCTATTGATCAACAAACGGAGAAAATGTACTGGATTGACGAAACTACAATCAATCAGCATTGTATTAAAAGTGCCGACTTGAATGGAAAAAACAGAAGAACATTTTATTTCATAGGAACAGAATCTTATGCAACTGCTTTAACCGTATCAAAAGATATCATTTATTGGAGCAGCCACGATCAAACAGCTATTTTGCAATTACCAAAAACTCAACAACACGGTGTGGCACCAGTTGTTTACTCACAGTTTAGCACACACTGTCCGTGGTGTAAACTTACAGCAGCCAACTATACAATTGAAGAACAAACCTTGGGAAACAAGTCCTGTGAAGCTCTGAAGAGTCTAATACTGGAGGTGGAGGAAAGCCACGGTTCAATAATTTGTCACAACTACTGCTTCCAAGGAAATTGTAGTGTCAGTGCTGAGGGACATCCTAAATGCAGGTAAGTAGATCTTTGATACGGTGTGCTAGTAATACCTGCATTCATTTGTTCCGTCAAAATAATTTAAAAAGCCACAAACTAGTAAGTGCCGTGTTCCGACTCTTGTAAAGTTTAATAGCGTCAACTATAATACATGTGAACCACAAAGTTATTATTTTTCCAAGATGACAAAGAGCACTAAGTAGTGATTTTTTAAGATGAACCAAGGTGCCCATGAACAATAAGGTGTAATTTTGCCGAGGGCATAAATATTAAAAATAGATATTACATGATATCCCTATGTTGTTGCTGCTTGTTGTTGTTGCTTTCCTCCAAACTTTGCGGTTTCGTTTTGATGATCCGTTTGTAATGGAGCATCGTTTTTGTTATCGTTTTTTACAAAAGGCTTTTGCCGATATAAAAGAACCAGTAGTTAATGTTAATTTGCGACCAGTTTATGATTGTTACTGTAATTGGACCATGGAGGTTTGTATATGGTGGAATAATTATTTAAAGACTGTTGGTTTGAAACGTAAACAGTTGTATTTATATGGTCCTTCGAATGTGGGCAAGTCAACATATGTTGAAAGTTTGATTGGTAGAGTGAATATGAAGTATGTTTTTTATCCAGGTGTGGGTAAGTTTTTTATGCAAGGGTTTCGTGATGGATTTCATAAGGTAATTTTGTTTGAGGAGTTTAATTATAAGTTTTGTGTGCCGAGTAAGTTAAAAAGATTGTTGGAAGGTCGTAAGTATGCATACCCAGTTAAATGTGAAACAGATTTGATGATTATTTTCCATGGTCCAATTATTTTTGTGTTTAATGAATTAGATGAAAGTATGGATGATGCCTTAAAGAATCGTTTGTTGTTTGTCACAAGAAACCGTTTGTATATCGTCGGAAGACGAAGCGTCCCCATCGTCGTCGTGCTAGTAATTGGACTCGGGGTCCTCCTTTATACAGTTCTATGACTATACCTGGTCGTATAATGAAGTATGTTTACCATGGTGCTGCTATTCAGCAGAATTTCTGGCGTTTTGGTTGTGGATTTAATGATGTTAAATATTCTGAAATACCTTTGTTTACTTTTTTTGCTATGGGTAATAAGAATGTTGGTATTTATCTGCAGAATCAGTATGGTATGATGATTGTAAATAAGGTTGAGTATATAATTAATAATATAGAATTAAATAGATATTATGATATGGGTAAAGTTGAGCAGGTTAATAAACATTTTGGTGATTTACGAGTAGATCCGTTGTTTAGTCAAGATTCTTTTGATTTCCCGTATTGTTGTCCCGCAATCCCATTCGAACCTACCCTATCCGTGTCGGGGTGCCCTTAGTTCCCGACCTGGCGCGGTTGCTTTTTGTTCAGCGGTAAGATCAAATGTCAAATTCACAAGGTGATAATTGGATGAAAAGAACATTTTTCTGAATAATAATTATTATTATACTAAACGAACGAAACAATCCCAATTTTTGTCATGGGTATTTAATATTTCACGAAATCGATAATCACTCCATTCAATTTATAACTCTATGGCGTACACAAGAGCTCACGCTCAATGAGAGGCCAAGTTTTCAATTTAACTATCACACCAAAATAGATAAATTGTAAACTTGTGCTCTGATTGGTCGCCATTTTATGTCAGTTCAAAATTTCTCGGAATGACTTCGAGAGATTATAAACTATCAAATTTTGATGTGTAAAAAAGTATTCCCAATGTTCAGTTGACAATTTATCGAGAGTTTACAATCGCTCAAGTTATTTTATAGAATTACGTATTTTGCAATTATCCGGTGTCAGACACATGGGAACTACTTTTAATATATGATAAACACTGCAATTTGAAAAAAAAAATATGCAAGTATGACCGCAAAGTTATCATTCGTCATACTAGTCATGAAATACTTGTATTCTCACTGTTTCAGTTGCAATCGCGGATACTCTGGGGAAAGATGCGAAGTAGACGCGTGCTATAAGCACTGTTTTAACGATGGAGTCTGTTTTCTGAATGAGGCGGAGAACTCAGGTTGCCAGTGCACAGCGGATTATCAGGGTGAAAGATGCGACGTTTCCATTTGTAAGGACTATTGTCTGCAAGGAAACTGTAGTGTCAGTACTGAGCGACAACGTACTTGCAGGTATTTTGTTGCCCATCCCACCATGTTATTCGTTTCATAGAATAACTAGGATTAATGTAATAACTTATAATTGTAATGTATGTTTAAAACCCTTTATAAAACACAGCTATTCCTATTCATGAAAACTTGCTTCCCCTGAAATATTGGCAGTAAATTAAAAGTAACCCAGTATAGTCGGTGTTGCACAGAAATTATATCACTGTTACATTATACAGTCACAAATATTTGTTGGTTTACTTGTTCATCAAGTAACGCCGTTTCTTATCTTCCTTATTTCAGTTGTGAAGCTGGTTACTCCGGAAAGAGGTGCGAAGTTAACGCGTGCTACAAGCACTGTTTGCATGGCGGCGTCTGTTCCCTGAATGAGAAACAGGAGCCGGTCTGCCAGTGCACAGCGGAGTACGAGGGTGAACGATGCGACGTCGCTACTACACACACTGGTGCCTGTGTCCGTGCTGACACGATGACGCAACAAATGTTACTAGACCTGCGCAGCGAAGTGAAGCAAGTTAGAGAAGATCTGCAATGTACCCTCCAACTGTACACGGACAAACTTGACGAGAATGCGGCCAAGATCCAAATCTGCGAGGAGTCGAGGAATGACGATCAACAAAACTACGATGAAACCATGTCAAAACCGCAAACATCCAGTTAAATAGTTCTAATAAATGAAAATAAATCAGAGAGAGCAAGCTCAGTATTGCAACCGACTCCACCTATCTGGAAAAGACAATTCTGAAGGATATGCTAAGCAATCTTCCGAAAGCAACCTTAACTCAAGACCCGGATGACGTCGCCTTCAACTGCGGCGTGAAAAGTTTTTCTTCCTAATACCTGACCCAATACCTATGAAATCTATGGCTAGCAAGAGGTAACACAAACTTGAAAAGGGATCATTGTACTCATCATTATAAACAACTTCTACTATGGGAAAAAACAAATCAGCTATTCAGTACATTTTGTCGAGTTATAGTACGCGCACAGGAATGTGTGGGACAGTCGATTTTCCAGTCCTATAGTAAAAATTGTTCTTAATGATGAGTACATTTACCCATTTAGCACGGGAAGTGATGGGATGGTATTATTCTTTTACGGCACCATACGGCACGGGCCGGACACCATACGGAGGAGAATACAGTCAAGAGCCAAACTTCGAATTATGACTTTTTACATACCAAGTCCCGCCGCGCATATTTCCTCTTACTCAGTTCAGTGGCTGTTGTTCCTCCGACATTTAGAACTTGAGTAGTAGGAGTTTCGCATTGTATCCTTGTTTTAGGAATATTTCATGTAAATTAGCGTTAAAAAGCCGCGCTCAACACTCAGGCGCCGTCGTCGCCACAGCTGTTTGTTTCACGTTCTCATGGAATTTCATGTGGTTTGACGTCAGCTAACAAGGGTTGACAGACACAGTAGGTTAATTGTAGTATGTAACTAGGTATGTAAGAAATATTTTTTCAGAATGATTCTATAATAAACCACCATCTGAGTAAGACTCCTCGTTTTACTTCCAAAATCCTCCGCAACGTTCCGACAAGTAACTACTTACATCGTGCTATGTAGTTAATATACCAAAATTACGTTCTATCATTAACTGTATTGTTGGTGGGTAATTAGCCAATAATATCTAGCTTCTAACTTATTGTATTTCTTGTTGGAGTGGAGCTTCCAAAACCACGCTACTTCCTCTCGAAATAGCACAGCGGGCAATTCTAAAGGTCAGATCCTTCCGACCCATTGACTACCCTACACATCTCCTGTATCGATCCTAGAACCTACCAACCGTTCGCCAGCTGTACATCTTAACTACGGTACTCAAACAGCACTCCCTTACCCCCTTGGACAGGAATACTCTGCTTAAACGTCGCCGCAATGCTGTAGTGCCCCGTTCTCATCTATGTAAGCATTCATTTACACATAGGTTCTTCTGCTTCACCGGTCCCTTTCTCTATAATAAACTAAATACTATAAACAAGAATGCAAAACTAAAGTGTTAGATTTTCTACTAACATGTGATTATAAAACTACAGAAGAGCTTCTGAAAGTTTCGAGTTAAAACTACACACGCAAACACTTTAAACGCAAGCACAAAACACTCACAAAACTCCCTCACAACATTCACACAATACTGCGCTTTTTGCTATTATATGTTATCTGTTGTAAGTTATATTATGTTCTTTTTTGGACTGGTATAATTATTATGTAAACGTAAAACCTATCTACTGTAACTACTAGTAATTTATTTCTGGAAAGTGAACTGCGTCCTGAAATACAGGCTCGGCCTAGCTCAGGCGCAGTTGCTCGTTTTTATTGTTTTGCAAATAACAACATTTCAATTTTAATACTGTACAAATTGTAACATTTTCTTAGATAAATAAATTATTATTAATATAAAGTTAGCCTATTGTGTCCCACTGCTGGGCTAAGGCCTCCCCTATATCTTCCCAGTCACTGTTTCCTTGAGCTACCCTTCAGTTAAGTAGTTGCAACCTTCACAGGTTCGTAACTGCGAGTGGTCTCCGACAAAAAAAAATCCTTGAGCCACCTCGATTCAGGCGTGCTATTGTTTATTCATAAGTCTACCCTTTAGCCCGCGGCTAAGTGTCATTGAATACCTTGCGCTCCAGGGCCGCGGTAACTCTTTAGAACAATTCCGCAACCTTGACAGATATAAAACATTGCTCAGACATAAAGTATTAAGCGAAACTAAGTTACTCAGACACGAAAAAACTACTAGAAGTGCTGAAATTTGGATAGAATTAGGTTGGTTAGATCAGTTAGAAAATGTTGAAATTGTGACCAGTTAGTATTACAGTCAGTGCTTGAATGTGGTGTAAGGAAGTGTGAAGAGCATCCAAATTTCTAGCGGAAGGGGATAAGTGACGATGATCGCTGTGGTTGTACCAGTTTTGATGTCTAAACAATTGCTCGCACAGTCTTGTTGTGCTAGTCTGAACAGGTTCCTGGATGTATCCTTAATTCTTTAATCTCCACCACAGCAACTTATATTAATTATTAACAGTGAAGAAAAAGTTCACATACAAAATCAAACTTTACTCAAAGTTGTGTTTTCTCCCAGCAAACCTTTGAGTGATAGAGAGAGATCATAATAGAGGGTGGGATCCAGTGCACTTTAAAATACTTCATAGTTAGCTCTACGTCATTAGATACTTATTATTGTTTGTATATTGTAATAACTAGTATCGGGGCGGCAATAGTCGAAGCTTATCTGGGCCGTTTGATAGCCAGCTCTTGGTTAGTACAGTCACCAGCACAAATATCTTACACTTACGCCAAATAGATAACGATATAACTACAATAACTTTGCGTAAAGACATAGGTACACCAGCCGGTTGATTCTGTACAACTGCCATTAAATTGATTGCTTAATTACATAGATTGACAGGTCACTTCGCGATCACTTCTCCTGAGTTTTCACGGCGCCTTCACCACAACCCAAGCCTTCACTTCGACATGTTCACAGAATCGACCGGGTGCATCGCACCGCTGTGCTCTTTCACTACACCGCCACCATAAAAACATATAAAAAATCAAATATCCAATTTATTTTATCACTTTTTCAGATAGGTATGAACAACCAGACTGAATTTAACAATGATTTGTCACATACAAATATACGGGCTACTCCAGCACAGTATAAATAAATATCTTTACCGTGACTCCAGCAATATGCAGTATCACATGCATGCGTGTATATTTTACCTGCATATTGCTTATTGTTGCATGTAACGAGTTTTCGAAAAAAAAAAGGTGAAGGTGGTCCAAATTAGCATGCGCGGTTCAATTTACCATATCTTCCCTTACTTTGACTTTACGTTCTCTTAACTTTTTAATGTTCTCGTGAGCGAAGCCACGGGTACACATAGCTGTCACATAATTATGCACTTGTCTGTACCAATATTTAAAAAAAAAAACAAGTTATCTATTTTATGAAAATATTTTGGGTTGCAGGGAAAGGTCAGTGACTTTTGAAAATGGGAAATATTTGTCAGTTTAAAATATATAACATACAGCAACAACGTACCTACCTACGGTTATAGGCATGAAAAGAGAAAGGTCGACACGCATGCGACTAAAGGGGTGATCCTACGGCGAGTAAAACCGTTGGCACGCTAACGAGCCTGAGGTATAGGTCGTCAATGGAGCGCCTACAAAACCGCAATTTTAAAGTATTGCGGTTTGGCACGTTGGCTCTTCGTGAATTTTTGAAATCGTAATAAATACCACGGTATAATAAACCACCGGTTCGCCTATAGATCACCCCTTTAAAGTGCTGTGAACATTAATAATAATAACCGGCCTGCCTTTATTGGCTGGCCGGAGTGAATACTGACGAGAAACAGAGCTCCCACCTCTTTCTTGCCTTAATCGGCCGGTCTGAGTGGAGATTCGCAAGAGCAAACGTGCTCGGGAGAAGGATGTATAATCCAGTAAGATACGGGTAGGGATCTTGACGTACTTCCGGGATTGTCCTGATAGCCGTGGTATACCTCTCCACTCCTCTAGCACCTCAGGATATGTTGCCCCCTTGGCGCTACGTCACTTTGTGCTAGCGACCGTTTTTGGGGGCCCATTTATTGAGTGTGCAAGTCACCCCCTGCCACTTTAAAGCCGTTATAATTGTCAGTGGTCAGGCAGGGGCCAATAGTTCCTCCATAGTAAATGATTATAATTATCAGTCCACTAAACCACCCAAACCCATAGCGTTTATTCTTTTGTTTCCATATTCTGCAATAGTTCTGCTCCAACCGGGGATTATCCTTGGGTATACTTTCACAGTGCGTACAGGGATAACTGTCGGTTGGTGCCCCATTCCATTTGAAATGTCTAACGGGGCCTCTGCGAGTTGGCTTCGGCTCAAAGGTGAAAAATAAAAAAAAGTAATGATATGAAATAACGGAATGAATTAATAAAACTTTGAAATATGCTGACCAGAGCATCATCACGACGTGCACGCCCACCATCCCCGGACCCCGCTACCGGTGGTTGAGTGCAACGCATGAGATGGACGCAGTCCATGAATGTAAACGACATGTGCGCATACTACGGATCTACAGAGGGGGGAACTAACCTCACTGCGTACCGCGTCAGGATGCTGTGTCTGTTTCAGGACCTGGAACCAACCGTGAACGTTTGCGGATCATCCGACGTAATCACAGGTTGGACGATGCCGCACTTGATAGGTTGCGCTCAGAGGTACTCGGCAACCTTATCATCTCGACCCCGACTCAGACCACAGTACAGGCGCCAACTAGTGGCGCAATCACACCGCGGCCCGTTATTGTTAGTGATGAGGTAGATGATAAGGGTGTTACGGTAAGTAGCCAGTGCAATGATAAATTGAGGAGCGCACTGGAGGATGCGCTTCACGAGTATAGGTTAACCCCGATCGAACTTGGGCCCCGATTACCAAGCTTGCCTATGCACAAAGAGAATAGGGCGCTGGTGTGTGCCTTGGACTCGCTGCGGTAGAACATACGCGGTAGAATACTACCCGCAAGCGCGCGAGCGAACGGACGTGTTACGAAGACTGTGTGTTGTTAAATTACAAAAATATTATATTTTTGCTATCATATATTAAATGGGTACGAAATGTAGCGGCTGTGATGCTGCTTTAGATGATTCACTTTATATGAAGTGCTCACAAGAAAGATGCAAGAAGAAATTCCATCTCAAGTGTCTGGCATTAACTAAGGAAAAAGTTGAAGCTTTTACGCAAGAATACAAGGATCAGTGGATTTGCCCTGAGTGTGTTTGCATAATGCCGAAAAGATGTAATACCAATACCCCTGTTCGAGGAAGTACAAGCATCAGCAAGACGTTTTCACCGAGCAGCTTTGTAAACACTGCTGATCGAGGCAGTCGTCGAAATACAGGCGAAATAATAGTGAATACGGAGATTCAACTTCTAGATGAAATACGGGAATTTCGATGGGAAGTTAAGAAGCAGCTGGAAGAGCAACGAAATGAGTATGTTTTGTTGCAAAATAGATTCATAAACACAGAAACGGAGTTAAAAGAATTGAAGCAAATACTGACGGTAGTACAAGAAAAGGCAAATAAAGTTGAGATGTTGGAAACAAGAATAAAAGTTCTTATAGGGAAAAATGAAGAACTGGAAGCTAGTCTGAAGAAAAGTCAGGCGCCAAATCAGGCAGAACAAGGCTCTAAATCTAATCTAGCATTATCTTTTGCAAATGTTGTCAAAGATAAGCAGGTAGTTAGGAATAATGTAGCGAAGGAATGTGTGGCCACAAAATCAGCGGCAATTTTATTGGATAAGGAACAGACACAAGTAATAAATAGTGAAAAGAAATCTAAGAATATGGTAAGCGTGGAAAAGGAACAACCTGAAAAGGAGGGAAAGTGGACTACCGTTACCAGGAAAAGAAGCAGATTTTCGACCAGCGAAGTGAAAAAAGGCGGAAATATGAGTGCTTTTGATATTCAGGGGACGGAAAAGAAAAAATATTTACATGTATGGCGTTTGCAGAAGGAAACGACCGCGGAAAGCATAGAAAAACATGTTAAAAAAAATTATGCAGAAGAAGTACCTGTTAAAGTTGAGCAAATCAAACACAAGACTGAAAGAGATTATGCATCTTTTATTATTGGAGTTCCTGAAAGCAAATACGAAAAGTTGTGTCAACCTGAAAGCTGGGCAATAAATGTTGAATTTGCGGAATGGATGTGGTTTCGTAGAGCAAGCAACCCCAGAAATCCTACATAACTCTGTAGAAATATTGTACCAAAACGTACGAGGGCTGCGAACAAAGTTGGAGGAATGTTACACTAATATTTCAATCGGAAGTGCAGACTTGTTTGCCATAACGGAAACAGGTTGCAATGACTCTGTCCATGACACAGAAATAATCCCACCAGGATACACCATTCTACGATGCGACCGAGCGGACGGGCGTAAACAAGGGGGCGCGTGTCTCGTGGCCACACCACGTTTTGAGTTGCGGCGAGTGTCGGTGCCTAATGACGTGAACGTTGACAATCATGTGTTTGAACTGGTCTGTGCTACTGTGTACCTATGTAAAAGATTTTTGTTTATGATTTGTGTTGTTTACATTCCGCCAAATAGTAATGATAACGAATATATGTTATTATTTCGCATTATTGAACAGTATTGTTGTAAGTACGGTGATATAGTAGTTATAGGGGACTTTAACTTGTATTCATGTTCTTCAACCATAAGTGATTATTACGAGTACTTTAAAACTTTTTGTGGATTCACTCAGAGTAACACGGTGGCAAATTGCAGTGGTCGTTGTTTGGATTTGGTGTTGAGTGCATTGGCGGAGGGAGGGCGTGTGAGCGTACGCGCAGCGGAGGCGCCGCTCGTACCAGTGGATGCGTACCACCCGCCGCTCGAGATCATGGTAAGTACTCGCTCGCGCCAGCGGCAGCGCCGGCCCCCCGGCTCAGCGGGCCCGGCTACACCATGCTCAGCGAGCTCAGCACCCGAAACAAGTTGGAACTTCAACAAAGCCAATTTTATTAGATTGTATTCTTTAATTGCAGCCATAGATTGGAATCCTTTGTATGACTTGGACTTAGAAGCAGGCTTAGATTATTTTTACAGTGTTATTTATTCTATTATAGATGACTGCGTTCCGAAAAAAAAGCGAAGTCGTGTAAACTCAAGGTACATTTACCCTGAGTGGTACACCAGTGAAATAATTCGCGACATAAAACTAAAGGCTTTTCTGCATAAACAGTACAAGGCAAGCAGGTCGAAAGTGGATTACGAAGCATTTGCTAGGTGTAGGACGCGCATTAAAGAGTTGATTGTAGTCGCACAGGAACAATATCGTGATCGTGTTCAGAGTCAAATGCTGAGTGACCCTAAATCCTTTTGGAATTACGCCAAATCCAAGAGGTGTAGGAGGAGTCCGCAGGAGATTTTGAAAGACGGGGAGGTATTGTCTGGTCAGCGGTGTGTTGAAGAGTTTGCGGGGTATTTTTATTCGGTTTATAGGGCAGAGCCTCCAGTGCTGGATGTAGACGCGGCTGTAGCTAAAGCAGGCATTGGAAACGGAGCGGCGCGAGTACACTTGGACCAATTAACGCTGGTCGACGTATTTCGTGCGCTTCAAGACCTGAAGCCGAAGCGATCCGCAGGGCCTGACGGTATTCCCCCTTATATCTTTAAGGATTGTCGGTCAGTGCTAGCGAAGCCACTGCGTCACATTTATAACCAGTGTCTACAAGCTGCCGTGTTCCCGGAAAGGTGGAAAGTGACTCGCGTTGTTCCGGTTCCGAAGGGGGGGTCAGCAGAATCTGTGGATGGGTTTAGGCCAGTTGCAGTGTTGTCGACGCCAGCCAAAGTACTGGAAACTGCTATTTACAAGAGCATTTATCAGCAGGTGAGCGCTCAGCTTTCGGACGCTCAGCATGGGTTTCGACCGGGGAGAAGTACCACCAGTAATCTTCTCTGTCACATGGCTCATCTGACTCCAACGGTGGACAGTGGGGGGCAAACCGATGCTGCTTACTTTGATTTCAGAAAAGCATTTGACTTAGTCGATAATGACATGTTGCTTACGAAGTTAGCTCGTGTTGGTTTCACCCCACATTCGCTACAGTTTTTTGCCAGCTATTTGAGGGATAGGCGACAATATGTGGAATATGCGGGACACGTGTCAGATCCATATTTCGCGAGATCAGGAGTGAGTCAGGGTAGTAATCTTGGACCTTTGGGGTTCCTCCTTGTGGTAAATGACTTGCCAGAAGTAGTCCAGGATGCTAACTGTTTGTTGTTTGCCGACGACCTCAAATTATCCCTCGAAGTAAGAAATAGTGATGACTGTGTCAGGTTACAGAGGGACATTGACAGGGTGGTGAGCTGGTGCAAAGACAATCTCCTGCAGTTCAATAGCTCAAAGTGTGTGACAATCACTTTTTCTCGTGCACACAATCCCATCGTAGGTAGCTACCATATTGACGGGTTGTCTATGGTACGGGTCGCAGAAGTCAAGGACTTGGGGGTAAGTTTTAACACCAGCTTGACTTTTCGTGATCACGTGACGCGTTGCTGCAAAAAGGCCTTTAGAAATTTAGGTTTCATGCTTCGTACGGTCCGAGGGTTTACGAACATGAAAGCTATTATAGCACTATACAACGCACTAGTTAGGAGCCAGCTAGAATGTAACGCAGTCATCTGGTCTCCGCATGAAGCTAAATATAGTCTCATGCTGGAGAGAGTACAAAATAAATTTATAAGATATTTATATATGAGATATTATGGTGTCTATCCATTTTATCCGTTGATGTATCCCACTTTATTTATTTTAGGTATGGTGGGATACAACGAGTTAAGGGTTAGGAGGGATTTGGCAATCACCTCATATATATTTAAGATATTTAGAGGGAAATTGCACAATGCCATTATTTTAGGGCAGGTAAGCCTGTGTGTCCCCGATAGGTACGTGTGGCGACGACGGCGACCGCGCCTGCTGGTGGAGCCGCGCAGTCGGACCAACCTTCTAAGGGAGGCGCCGCTGATGCGTGCACTTCGCACGCTCAACCTTATTGCTAATGAGATGGACCTATTTTGTTGTACTCTGGGTGAATTCACAAGGAATGAATTATTTATAATTAGTTATAGATGTTAGTATAAGTTAGGATTAACGCATTTATCGCATTGGGTTAAACCTGTCATGATAGATGTAAGGGGAAAAAAAATAAATAAATAAAAAAATAAATAAATAAAAACATCTTCGAAAGCAGCGAGAACCCCATTGATACGCACTTAATCCTGTTTTGCGGGGCTGTTGCGGCATGTCGTATAGCGAACGTCAAGTTCCCTAGTTGTGACGAAGCTATATGACCAAAGCCTGCTGCGCCAGCCTGGCAGTGCAGGATCGAGCGGTGTATTGATGAGGCTAGGGGGGCACTCATTGGCAAAATATACTGCTTCAGGGAGGGCAACACACGAGCACGCATGATGCGCTTTGTGAGACGGGCGTTTTTGGAGACTGATATCAGCCCTCGAGATTACACGTCTCGTATCACAAAGCGCACCAACTTCCTGAAGCAGAAAGTTTGTGATGGGCAAACCGTATTCGGTGGTATAAGCGGTGAGTTGATACTCTCAGAATCGCATGTTCCGGAACGATGAGAGGTAAGTATATAGAGCTTGGGAGTGACCTGAACAAAGTGTGATGGACGTGTGCCGCCCGGATGATATCGTCACTAGTACATTCTGGCGAAGCATCTTCATCCAACAATTCGCGACTGAAAGAGCTACTGAAAGTAACTGAAACCTTCAGTAGTGCCATCAGGATGGAATTTGGTGTGGACAAATGTGCAGTCATGCATGTAAAGAATTTGAGGGAATTCAACTCTCGGATTCCATACAGGTTAGATCCCTCAGCTCGACCGAAACCAACAAGTATTTGGGTATGTCGGAAGCGTTGGGCATTAATGTTGCTGACATGAAGCAATCGTTGAGGGAGCGCTTCTATGGCCGCCTGAAAAAGGTTTTGAATAGCCTTTTGTCGAGCGGAAATAAGGTGCGCGCCTTCAACGGTTGGGTCATGCCAGTATTTAATGTACTCTTTCGACATACTCAAATGGACTCAAACCGAACTCGACGCCCTGGATAGGAAAGTCCGCACACTGCTGACCGCAAATCGGATGCATCACCCACGATCGTCGGTGATGAGACTGTACATCCCGCGGAAGTGTGGAGGTCGAGGCTATTTAAACGCCAAGACTCTCCACAACCGCGAGATGTGCAGTCCCAGAGAATATTTTCTCAAATTCAATGTGGATATGCACCGAGATGTGGTCGCAGTGGACTCACCCCGTTGTCCATGGCTAAAGAGAACTGGCCCAAACCTGTGATACTTACTACAGATGACCGCAAGGAGTTATGGAAAGGCAAGGAGATTCACGGACGCTTCTATCGGGCCCGTTATGGGTCTGATGTAGATTTCTTGGCGTCCGTGGCCTGGCTACGTTTCGGTGATCTCTTCGGGGAAACTGAAGGTTTTGTCTGTGCGGTTATGGACGAAGTTATCTTGACGAATTACTGCCCAAGGCATATTATGAAGGACGGGACAGTGGACGTGTGTTGGGATTGCCACCGTCCGGGTGAGTCCATCAGACATATTATCTCTGATTGTTCTCGTCTGGCTAACGGCGAGTAATTGCACAGGCACAAGCAAGTAGCCAGGATTATCCATCAGCAACTTGCTTTGAAATACAAACTTGTGGATTCTGAGGTACCGTATTACAAGTATGTGCCCGACCCAGTTCTCGAAAATGACCATGTTACACTGTACTGGGATCGGTCTATCATCACTGATAGGACTATGATAATTGATGTTACCATCCCGCTTGACGAGAACCTCGTGAAAGCTGAGAAAGAGAAGCAAATCAAGTATCTCGACTTCGCATACGATTTTGTCGACATGCGGACTCAGTTATCATTGTGCCGATAGTCGTTACGGCCAATGGCCTGATGGCCAAAAGCTTCGACGACCATCTGTCGAAGCTGGCGTTACGCGGTTGGATAAAGGGCCTGATACAGAAGGTAGTACTCTTTTAATGTTTTTTTAAAAGATATATTTAAAAATGTAACTTACGTGTATATACAAATAAATAAACGAAATAATAATAAGATTTATTTCAGACTGAGTCCATAATTTTTGTTAGTAACAATATCTTAGCCTAGTGTTAGTAAGTACAAATAGTTAGGCGCTTGCCTTCGCGTGTAGGCCTACCCAGTGCGCCATCAGTACCGAGTCCCATCGGCCGGTGCACGCTACCTGGATGGCGCTGGGGCTACCGCGCACCCGCGCCATCCTCGACGCGCAGCGCTTACGCATAATCGCGTCGAAGCCGTCCACGCGCGCCTCCGCGAACATGGTACTCACGCTACAGTACCACGGCAGCCCCATCAACATCCTGAACGCATTATTATATTGGACACGCAGGGCGTCGTATGTCCTCTGCGTGTACTTAGTCCACAAACTGCACGTGCAGAAGGTCTGGCAAAATGCCCTAAATAGTGTGACCTTCAATTGATTAGTACAACGTGCGAATCTGCGAGCCAACATATTACAGCGAACAAACAACGCTCCGCGCTCCCTCTCTATATCCATGTTATCTTTAAGGTCTTCGGAGACCCAGTAACCCGGGTACTTGAAGTGAGTGACTCGGTTTAATGGTGAACCATAGAGTTAGACGGCAGGTACCTCCGAGTAATCTTATTTAGGTGCTTTGAAAACCTAACTTCACTTTGCTTCACATTGTACCTGAGCTCATGCCTCATGCCAGGCCTCCGCGTACCCTTCAGACAAACGAAGCAGCTTGCGCAACGCACCAATTGAAGGGCTGAGCAGCACCATGTCATCCGCGTAGCTAATATCATTAACGCAAATTCCGTCTATATGAAATCCGATTCCACTGCTGCTCAATTCTTCTATCAGGCAAGTGTACCCCAGCATACCGCAGGTGCTCAATGCTGAGGCTATCATGTCCTTACTGAAGGAGACTTTCATCTTTTCATTGATTTGATAACCAAATCTACATCCATTGTAGTGAACCTAACTTTGGTATGCCCCGGTACAGCTCCATCACCGGACACAGACAGCAGCTCAACCCTAAAATACTGCTGAAATAATTTCGCGATGTCACTTAGCTCGTGTACGCCATCGACACTCACGGGTCGGCTCGGCTTCAAATTCAACTTATTTGTTGATTTCCAAAATTTAAAAAAAATATTATTGCTATGGTGTCGCGCTATAATATCCATCTTAATTTGTTGTTGGTTATTTTGACGCCATTCTAATTTTAACTTAAATAGTCTCCTCACCTCGGTCATTTCATAGTATAACTGACCAGAGCTCGGTCTTCCGTACCTTATCCAAGTCTGATAACATTGCCGAGCCTTACCGTGAACCTCCCTCACGTGTCTGTTCCAGCCTACTATGTGTTTGACCTACATGCACATTAATATGCATTTTCGGAGAGAGAGGGAGGCCAACAAAAAAATGGATGTTTTCGTGCGAAATGTATCTACCCTTAAATAAAGCTGAAACAAAAAACTCTTTGTTTGTTTGTTTGAACGCGCTAACGTTTGGAACTACCAGTCGAATTTTGAAAATTCCTTTTGTAAGCATAATTATAGCCACATTCATGAGGAAGGAACTATGCGGGACCGGAGAAAAACGGGCTTTCACACCCGAAGTCGCGGGCAAAAGCTAGTGATATTATGAAAGAGTAGTCAGACATAGTGAGACGGGTGATAGGACGGAGTGGAAGAAGGAAACGTGTCGCGCCGAGCCCAAGAAACATGGGACCAGAGCAGGAGACGGTCACGGATAATCAGTATCAAATTAACTATCATAAACTAAGTCTTAAATATAAACAGAATAATATTATCTCTATCGTAGGCGTCACCGGCTGTTTTCAGCACCTTATCAGCGGGACACTCTGGGCCTCCCGAGTAGGGGCCGCGACGTCGCACGTCTTGTTCACATGAACGTACTGCTGCCACTTGTGACATCTCGTTACCAGTGTGAAGTCTCGTAGCGAACACTAAACGTAAGTGATAGCTGGCACTTCCATGATGTAGCTGTAACTTAACTTTGCTGCAGACTTGAGGTTTAGTTTTATTCAGGAGGCGGTTTGTCCAATAAGTTTTTTGATAAATACGTTTTTGAACCTCAGTTTAAATCTCAATTTTATCAATTTAACCAGATTTTACCGTTTTTTCCTGTTCCGGGAGGGGTTTCGGGAAATCCTATTAGTGTTTTTTACACTCCCTTAGCTGAAATTTGGCATATAGGTTCTCTACATGTTCTTCTCTCAAATTTCAGCTTTTTAGGACCAGTAGTTTCAACTTTGCATTGATTGTCATTCATTCGGTAACAGAGAGTATATGTTTATCTTATCAAGTCTGAAATGACGCAATCTGAAATTTACGTTGGTATAATATAAACCAGAATCTGAACTTTATTTGCTCTAAATGTTGGTACAATATACAACAAACAACAAAACAAAGATAACAACAAAGATTTAACTAGAAAAAAATACAGGTGTCTGTTATTCAGTTGCTTCGAGTTACAGGTGAGCCCAACGTGTTTGGGGGAAGAGCAGACACAATTCGGATGTCTTACACCCGTACTAACCTACTAACTACTCGTTTCATTATATTTTTATTAGCTTCGAATTGAAAAGTCAAAAGTTAGCTACAGCACTCTGGATACCCAACTGATATTTTTTAAATAGCTCCTGAACGAATGAATCCCCCAAATTACAATTTATGAGAAATGCGATTTCTTTGGAAATGAAGCGTTGTAAATTTCAAGCAATGAAAATTTCTTGAAATGTCTCTTAGTTGTTCAGGCAGTTTACTAGAAATAAATGTATGGTTCTTGTCGTACAAATTACAGGAAAAACTGAACTACCTCTGTCACTGAAAATAATATACCTGAACGACTGTGACAATATTCGACTTCCTTCGCGGGTGGAGGGCCGCGTACTTGTGACTACATCATTTGAAACCGTGCTACTGGGACCTGGGAAACTCACGATTAGGATGAACAATCCTAACCAAATGTGCCGACACGAGCAGATAGATGGTCACGGGGCGAAAAAGCAGTCAAGTGCGAGTCGGACTCGCCCATGAAGGGTTCCGTAGCAGCAAGTAATATAATATAAAAGTTCTTGTAGTTCGTTGTAACTTTATAATAATTATTTACTTAGGCACCTATTACAGATTTATTGTTAGAAAATAATCGTTCACGGTTTATGCAATAGGTTTATGTTTATGAAATTAAATGATTTTTTATTATATTTGAGTTGATTGAGTGAAAGGTAAAGTGCGGTTTACGATTTATGACGTATTAAAAAAAACTACTTACTAGATCTCGTTCAAACCAATTTTCGGTGGAAGTTTGCATGGTAATGTACATCACATATTTTTTTTAGTTTTATCATTCTCTTATTTTAGAAGTTACAGGGGGGACACATTTTACCACTTTGGAAGTGTCTCTCGCGCAAACTATTTAGTTTAGAAAAAAATGATATTAAAAACCTATCCATAGATACCCCACACGTATGGGTTTGACGAAAAAAAAATTTGAGTTTCATTTCTAAACATTTTCATTTCACAACATAAACCCCCTAAATTTATTATTATTACTAGCTGACCCGCGCGGCTTCGCTCCCGTCATCTGGCTACTCTACCTACCGACCCTAACCTACCTACCCTACCTACCTACTTACCTACCCTACCTACCTACCATAGCTACCCTACCTTACCTACCTGCCTACCTACATACTCATTCTTTTTTTTTTGTATTTTAATTCTTATTATGCTATTCCGGACGAAGAAATTAGTCTTCGTCCGGAATAAAACACAAAAACTATGAAAATCGGTCGAGCCGTTCTCGAGTAAGTTAGAAAAGTGTTCGAACAAACCCGACTTTGAGAATTTTGCTATATTGTGAAAGATTCCACCTTTTTCTAGAAGTCATTTTTATATTAGCGAGACAGAAATAAAACGAATAAACTGAAGGAAGACGGACAGCGGTGGCTTATTAATAAATAGGGTTCCGTTAGCAACCTTGGTACGGAACCCTAAAAATAGACTTGGTTCGCACGAATCAAAATCGTACGCGAAGGCTTAAATAATAGGGTCCCATTAGCAACTTTGGCACGGAACCCTATAATTTGCCTTGGCTCGCAAATCGAACTGTCTGATACTTAGCACGAATTAAAAACTTAGTTGCGGGCAACCTGGGAGTCTTTAAGACAAAAGTGAACAGGTTGCTTCTAGGCAAACGTGCTCCATCTTCGACCGCATCATCGCTTACCATGAGGTGAGATAGTGGTCAAACGTAGGTATGCCTATCTATAATAAAAAAAAAATCTACTCCGTATCACCTAAACACTGAGAACTAATGATAATATGATTTGACAGTTACTGTGTGTTGTCATTCATTCTTAGTTCGGGTTCGGGATTAATCGTAAGTCTGTAGGTGATACGGAGTAGAATACGTCCGCAACTAAGCCCGAAACTACGGACTTCGGACTTAGAGAGTAGCCCCCCCAAAATCGATCGCTCCCGTCACCGTGACCACCTTTGGTACGGTACCTTAAATTATTATTAGCCTTGTTTCGCAAATCGAACCGTTCGTTGCTTCGCTCTAAACGGAATCAATCGCGGAGGCTTAGCAGTAGGGTCCCGTCAGCACCTTTGGTACGGAACCCTACAGGCCTGGCGGGCTACTCTCTAACGAAATCCGTAGTTTCGGGCTTAGTTGCGGGCGGGTGTATTCTACTCCGTATCACTTACAGACTTACGATTAGTCCCGAACCCGAACTGAGAATGAATGACAACACGACTTCACAGTAACTGTCAAATCGTGTTATCATTAGTTCTCAGTGGTTAGGTGATACGGAGTAAAAAATGCCCGCCCGCAACTAAGCCCGAAACTACGGATTTCGTTAAAGAGTAGCCCCCCAGATCCGCAAGTCGAACCGTCCAGTACTTCGCAAAACTACGATAAATGCACTTTAAACGAAAGTCGAAACCAGCACAACTCGGATATTTAAGCAATTTTGGTCCCTAACAGTTTAAGACCTTTCAGAGATCAAACCGAAATTTCTACGAACACGACTGTGTTTAAAAATCGTGTGAGTCATTCTCCAGCGGAAAATCTTAACACCGCAGTTCAGAAAAACGTGTCATCAGTGCAACGCCATCTATCGACCAAATATTAAAGATTAAATATTTAATATTTATTTTGGATTTTATATTAAATATTTTGCTGTCATGCATTTTTTGGTTCCTCAATATATGACGCTCTGATTGATCAGAATACATTAGGAAGTTTATTACTAAACTAAAAATTCAATATATTTTGATTTCCAGGATCGATTGTAACGATAAATAACGAAAAGGTATAAGACCGATCACTTTTATTTTGCCACGTATTAAAAGTTTCACAAATAACTCAACAATTTTGAATGCTTTCATGCATTTTATTTTTTCTCAATAGATGGCGCTCTGACTCATCAGAAAACATTAGGAAGTTTCTTCCTAAACTTAAAAATTCAATATCTTTTGATTTTGTGGGTCGATTTTGATGAAATAAACGCTAAGTTTTTCTCGGGGTATCACTTAATATTTTTAAGTACGTAGATATGCAATCCAATCTGTGGTTTATGCGTGATGCTCTCACAAACGCACAGACAAACAGACAAACAGATAAACAGACAAAAATTTCAAAAATTGCATTTTTGTGTTTTATACCTTTTTCCTGAGTTTTCTGTGTAATTTTCATGCAAAAATATTCAATGTACTGACACGGTTAGTCTACGATTTGATTATATGTATAGGAAAAAGGTATAAAACACAAAAATGCAATTTTTGCAATTTTTTGTGTGTTTGTCTGTGCGTTTGTGGGAGCATCACGCATAAACCACAGATTGGATTGCAAATCTTAGTACTTAAAAATATTTGGCAGCGGAAGACGTTAAATAAGAAGCCCGTATGTAACGGTAAATAACGATAAGGTATTAAAATGTTTACTTTTATTTTGCTACGTCTACGTATTAAAAGTTTCACAAATAACTCAATCAATGTGTTTTGGTGTAACATTCGCATCAGTCAGAGCGCCATCTATTGAGGAGCCAAAAAATGCATGAAAGCATTTTCATGCATTTTTTGGCTCCTCAATAGATGGCGCTCTGCCTGATCAGAATATAGTAGGAAGTTTCTTACTAAACTAAAAATTCAATTTATTTTGATTTTGTGGATCGATTGTAACGATAAATAACGAAAAGGTATAAAAATGATCATTTTTATTTTGCCACGTATTAAAAGTTTCACAAATAATTCAACAATTTTGAATGCTTTCGTGCATTTTATTTTTCTCAATAGATGGCGCTCTGACTCATCAGAATACATTAGGAAGTTTCTTCCTAAACTTAAAAATTCAATATCTTTCGATTTTGTGGGTCGATTTTGATGAAATAAACGCTAAATGTTACTCGGGTTATCGCTTAATATTTTTAGTTACTTAGATTTGCAATCCAATCTGTGGTTTATGCGTGATGCTCCCACAAACGCACAGACAAACAGACAAACAGACAAACAGACAAAAATTTCAATAATTGCATTTTTGTGTTTTATACCTTTTTCCTGAGTTTTCTGTGTAATTTTCATGCAAAAATATTCAATGTACAGACACGGTTAGTCTACGATTTTATTATATGTATAGATTATTTATGGTATGTCTTGAACAATCTCGGGACCCTGAGGTCCCGGTCCTTTGGTAGGCGTACGAGGGGCCGAAGCCAACTCGCAGAGGCCCCGTTAGACATTTCTAATGGAATGGGGCACCAACCGACGATTATCCCTATATGCACTATCAAAGTATACCTAAGGACAATCCCCGGTAGGTGCAAAACTATTGCATAATATGGAAACAAAAGGTGACAGGCTATGGGTTTGGGTGGTTTAGTGGATTCATTAACGTATACTATGAAAGAACTATTGGCCCCTGCCTGACCACTGAAAATATACACGGCTTTAAAATGGCAGGGGATGACTTGCACACTCAATAAATGGGCCCCCGAAAACGGTCGCTAGCACAAAGTGACGTAGCTCCAAGGAGGCAACATATCCTGAGGTGCTAGAGGAGTGGAGAGGTATACCACGGCTATCAGGACAATCCCGGAAGTACGGTCAAGATCCCTACCAGCATCTTACTGGATTATACATCCTTCTCCCGAGCAGGTTTGCTCTTGCGAATCTCCACTCAGACCGGCCGATTAAGGCAAGAAAGAGGTGGGAGCTCTGTTCCTCGTCAGTGTTTACTCCAGCCAGCCAATAAAGGCAAGCCTGAGATGAAGAACAAGACTTCTCCCGGGAGATCAGGTCCGTGGGGTCGCTACTGCCCAACAGTTCGCCACAAAACTGCCTTGCGGATTGTATCTCTCTTTGTCTGGCCCCTCACCCTAAGTATGAGTACCTAAGGTTCATTGGGGCACGCAAGCCCCACCACGACGTCAACGTAGAGATACGGCGGTGGGGTTATTATTATTATTATTATCTATTTTTGTGTGAAAATCTTAATGCGGTTCACAGAATACATCTATCTACTTAACAAGTATAGTTTTTATAGTTTCGGAAAAAAGTGGCTGTGACGTAGACGGACAGACAGACAGACAGACATGACGAATCCACAAGGGTTCCGTTTTTTGCCATTTGACTACGGAACCCTAAAAATCATCCTTTATAAGTCTAAGTATAAGCCATCCGTATTAAGAGCTGGTATCAGCTGACCTCTCAGGTTATCAACATGCCAGATGCCTAAAATGTTGTTTATAAAGTCACGTTCGCAAAAGAGTCATTTGACATTGAGTATCACAAGAATCGCATAGGCGTCATTTAGATCATTTAAAACAGCAAAGTCTTAAGTACAAAATGAATAGGATTTGTTTGTTGGTGTTGTTACCACTCTTCGTGGGATTGGTACACTCCTTCTCCTGGGGTAAGTGGTAGAGCCCTGTAATGTTGCTGAATGTATTTTTTTTTTTAATTTTGTTATGAACATAAATGCTTACCGATCCAATCCATGTTATGGTCATATTTAATTAGGATTGGTTAATTGGCTAGATTAATATCTAAAAGCCTAGCTGTGCTCAAAGCCCTAGAACACAAATAAACTAACAGCAAATTAATCTTTGAGTGTCACCTCGCCCTGGAGAGTACTTCACTGTCTAGTAGAATCAGTCATCAGTGGATCAAGGGGCGCAGCAGTGGATCTCTAAGCAATGACGCCGTAGGCTAACTCGCTAAGAAAAGTTCCGAGAAGGTAGCCACTCCTTCCCCTACCTTTCTCACAATTTTGTACTTCTTCATAACAACAAATGGTCTCGACTGCGGGCAGTCAAAAATGGCAATGCCAAGTCTACATCCTTGATTAACAAAACGACTGCTCAGTCTAAGTAGAAATAACCTTAGAACAATAATAGGAACAATTACGGGCTATTGCTCTCTAAACCAACATCTATTTAACATAGGCGCCACGAATGCCCGACGTGATTAAAACCTCGGAACGGTGAGGTTGCTCTGCGAAGACTGTGAAGCTCCCAGGAAACTTTTGTGCTTCTGAATGTAGCTAGGCTGGAACATGTAGTACTGATATGGAACAAACCAGTACTACAAAACATTATGATAACATATGACCCGACCAAGTGAAATAGCTCGTTAGTTTATAATACACGTTGCTACTTTGAGTTGATGGAATTTGGGATTATTTGTTGTCGTATTTAGTAGAAGTTTTTTGTTAAATTGATAGCTCCTCGTGACGGGGCTATAGTATAATATTTCAATAGTAGCTAGTAATAATAGCCAGGGTGTTAAAGGTTAACTAACAGAACTTATTTTCTGTTTATCTGCATTCGATTTATTCGTATCTGTTCACGAAAAAGTAAAAAACAATGTATGTAACTTTACACATAAACATGTTAAGCATTGTGCTTAAATAATAACAGCCGCACGGGTCGATCTTCAAAGGAAAGCAACGTTTGCCAAGGTCGGTCTATGGATGGGTAATCATCGTAAAATACCGAGACTCCCCCGTGCCTCGGAAAGTACGTTAAGCCGGTAGCCCTGGCTGTCATTTGTAGATATTTGGCAGTCGTTACGGATTGTTAGACGCTTAAAACTCGCTCTGACACCAGTCTTGCCAAGAAGTACCGTGTTACTCAGTTACCGGATTGTGGAGGTCAGATAAGCAGTCGCTCCACGTAATACTTTGACAGGAAGCCGATCTCAATCATCATCAAAATCATAATCATATTAGCTGAAAGACGTCCACTGTTGGACATAAGCTACCCCCAAGCGTCGCCACAACGACCAGTGCTGCGCGTCTCGCATCCATCGGCTAACCGCGACCTTCACCAGGTCATCGGTCCACCTTGTAACAGGCCTTCCAACGTTGCGTCTTCCGATACGCGGTCGCCACTCCGGAACTTTTCGGTCCCATCGACCATCTGTTCTGCGAGCAATGTGCCCTGCCCACTGCCACTTTAGTTTGGCGATCCATCGGGCTATGTCGATAATATTGGTTCTCTTGCGGATATCCTCACTTCTGATTCGATCACGCAAGGAAACTCCAAGCATTGCCCTCTCCATTGCTCTTTGAGTAACTTTACCCCTTCTGATGAGGCCCATTGTTAGCGACGTTTCAGTTCCATAAGTCATCACTGGCAACACGCAATGGTCATAGAATTTCGTCTTGAGATACTGTGGTATGTGGGACGAGAAGATACCACCCCAATATAGTTGAGAATATGGCAAGGCAGATGTTTATGATAGGCACTGTGGCAATATTCAAGATGAATTCAAATGATTTCGTAATAGAGATACCCGCAACGCAATCTAATGAACAAAATAGTACTAGTAAAATAGTAGTAATTAAAGGTTTAAAAAATTACATCAAAACATTTTTTAGTGATAAGTGGAACTTTAATCCGCCTAAAAAATTCGTAAAACGAACTCAAAACTGATATTTTGACAGTTCAACTTCTATGCACTTTCTCCAGCGTTGCGTCCCGGAAAAATGCTTTTAAACCGACTTCCAAAAAAGGAGGAGGTTCTCAATTCGGTGGCTATTTTTTTATGTATGTACACCTATTACTCCGTGGTTTCTGATCCGACTTCCGTGGTTCTTTTTAGTTCGATGCAGTATAGTTGCCATTTGGTCCAATAAAAATTTGATTCAGTTTGGTTCAGTAGTTTATATTTTATGAGCATTTTTGCTTACTTCAACTTCTGCGTTGACGAAGACGTCGTCCAAGTATCACCACTTAAAAGTGGAAAATAAAAAACTTTTTACAAACAAATATAACCGACTTGCAAACAAGTATGTTACAAAGAATAAAAAAACCTTTATTTCGGAAGTCGGTGTTAAAAACAAAGAAACAAATCCAAAAACACCGACTTCCGAAATTAAGGTTATTTTATTCTTTGGAGTGTTTTTTTTGGAAGTTGGTTATATTTTTTTGTAAAAAGTTTTTTTCGCCTAAATGTTTATCAATTTTAATCATCATCTTAATAAGCTAAGGTTCCTCAAAGATAGGCCTGTTGTTGGTCACGGCATAACACCCACGGGCTGGTGGCGAAGCCCTGTGATAGAGATGTCACGACTTCTAAAACAAAAAGAGTTGAGTTAACTCAGGTGTTCAGGTATCTATAAGGATTTTTTTAATGTTTTAAATGCTTATACATATTCCCAAATGTTCTCATTGTCACCAGTTCAGGAACTGATGATAGTATCCTGGAGAATGTAGCAATAAATGTGAATTCTAAAGTACAAAATACAAAAAAAAAACTTGAAACCAATAGTGTAATCTGCAACCCACAGGAATAAAACCTGTACATTAGTCATTGAAAAAGTCCAAAAAACTTTTGTACGCTACCTCTACTTAAAATTGTATGGTTATTATCCGTACTTATATCCTGCACCATTTGTGTTAGTTTGCCTACCAAAGTTACTACGGTTACCTAAATATTTCATCCCACTTCAACTCCTCGCTTTTACAGCACTTTTCTTTTAATATACCTCTTCCTATTTGTCATACACTTCGCCCTAGGCAACGTCCTCTATTTTCAGTGCCTCAAATCGGTTCAAAATCCCTTAAGACCAGTCCATTGTATGTAGCTCTCACCCTTATAAACAACATTTTATTATTTGACGTTATCTTTGCGACTGCTGAGCTGAGATTCCTGAGCATGGCTACTCGTTACCTAGAGTCCATTGCTGCATCTAGTACAATCTCTGTGACTAATTTAATATTGGTTCTTATTTTGTTTGACTTTTTAATAATTGTTTACTTTGTTTTTATTTTTTATTTAATATTATTGTATATTTATTATCGTAAATTGATAATTTCATTATAATTTTTGAGATTGATAATTTCCATTTTATTTTTGATTAATTTAATTTTTTTAAATTTTATTCTCATTCAGTTTGCTTTCTAATAATTGTTTACTTTTGACTTTTGATTTAATATTATTGTTTATTTTTGATTGTTTATTGATAATTTTATTACGATTCCATGACAGTTATAATTTCTATTTTTCTATTATAAATATTTGTTTGTTTTGTACTGACCAATAACTTGTTTGTGTGGTGTTAAACTGTTAATTCAAGTTGGTTATAATAATAAATAAATACAATTTTCCTTAAAACTGACGGGTTAGATTTTGATGCCCCTTTGCATCTAAGATCAGATAAGTACTACTTCGGTACAAAACCATTAACGATCTACTCAAAAGCCAGTGTGGCTGTTGAGTGTGGAAGAAAACCCATCGTACCCCACCGCACTTCATTACTCCAACAGAACATCTGCGTCTGGAACATGAACTCCGGTGGCCAATTTGGAAAACTGTTTGCGGACCTAGGTTAGCCGCTATAGATCTTTGGATCTAGTTGAGGCATCCCCACAGAAATACCATTTCAGTATCGCTATTGGTTCATAGACCACTACTCATATAAAAAACAGTCTTCATTGGATTTTAAGTAAATTCAGTGGGAATGCTAGTAATTCAAAAATCATTTGTATGATGAATAGGAAGATGTATTTAGCAATCAGACTAAAAATATATTTTCATGTTTCAGAGATCGTTGTGGGCCAACATAAACAACTAAAATTTTACAACAATGGAACACTAACCGACACAGAAGACATTCCGGCGGCCAATGATATCACTTCAGTCACTTACGATCCAGTTCATGACAGGGTTCTGTTTGCCGACTACAGCTACTCGATCATGTCAATATCCAGTTTTGGCCTATCAACCAGGAAAATAAAACGTTTGGTAACGAAAAAAATAATATACGATTGTGTTAGGAGCCTCGCATACGACCCTGTCACAGAATCGCTCTTTTGGACGGAAGGATATCATAGTATATACTCGTTAACACTAAAACCTGCATCGTATAACAAAGCAGTTGACGGAAATCTTTTAGTTATGGTTGACAATAACTGCAAGGATATAGCTGTAGACAGCTGTGGAGGGTACGTTAATAACACTCATCGTTAAACTTAGCTAAGTTCATATGAAATTTTGTGAATACATAGTTGTTTACAAATTACAGGTATATTTACTGGATCACAAACCATGAGATTGAGAGGGCTGCGTTTGATGGCTACAAAAGAGAAGTTTTAATAAACGATGAGGTTTATGCGCGACGAGCTTTGGCCATTGACCAACAAACAAAGAAAATTTACTGGATTGAGGAAACTAAATATGATCACTATTCTATTGAAAGTGCTGACTTGAATGGAAAAAATAGAAGAACATTTTATTTTATAGGCAATGAATTTGGGGCAAGTGGTTTGGCTGTATCAAAAGATTACATTTACTGGAGGAGCGACGATCAAACAGCCATTTTGCAACTACCAAAGAATGAACGGTACGGTGTGGGATCTACTGTTTATTCAGTTTCTAGCACACCCTTTTGGTCGTATCGACTAACAGCAGCCAATTATACAATAAAGGATCAAAATTGGAAAATTGAGAGCTGCGAAGCTTTGTATAGTCTACTACTGGGTGTGGAGGAACGTTACGGCACAACATGTCAGAACTACTGCTTCCAAGGAGATTATAGCATCAGTGTTGAAGGACAACCTAAATGCAGGTAAAACATTTTCGATTAGTGCAGAAAAAGACATTTTGGAACATATTAGTGTCATATGTCGCAACAATTGGGAATTTATTTCCATTCGTCACCAGCGGTGATAAACTCGGCGGGAGTCGGGATACATAAGCATTAACTGAAACATTGTGTCGCGCTGCGCCTCACGCTTTGAAAAGCGTGAGGCGCTGCACCGCAACACTTCAAGCTTATGAGATATCTCTCATTCAAATGTGTCCAAAATTGATTTACCATCACTTTGTACATGTACAAGGAACTTTTAATACATTGCTATAATTTGTGTTAAGGCAAGTTATGTAGCTAGGATTTTTGGTGAAAATGAAGTAAGTTTACAAAGTGTAGCAGAATAAATGACATACCTGAAAAGGTAGCATTGTACTTGGGGATGCAGCACCTGAAACTCATACACGGACGTAGTTCATGCGTCCTGTTTCCTTATGGCGATGTTGCCGTCCCGAATAAGATGGGACCTTTGCAAAAAACACAGATCTAATGATCAAGTAGAAGTGGAAGAAATGTATGGGCTCTAGTCCAAAAAGCTATTGAGATACAGACACACTCAATCCTATTGTCGTATACGGTGCTTTTCAAATACCAAAGCTCATGGAAATCACCTGAAAGTATTGCTTTTGTAAAAAGAATTCTTGCTCTTATTTGTAAGCAAAACAAGAAAGGCAATACATATATTAAAGAATATGAAACCGATATTTACGATAATGCCTTAATCAGAATCAACGTAATCGTTACTTTCACGAAAAACCACAATGGGGTATACAGACATGTACTGTTGTATGCTAATGTAGGTACACATTTGGTTGCATTAGTCCGTATAAGACGAAAGTGTAGTTACATTCTGCCAGCAACACAACAAATAGCTTCTGTTACTACTAGTCATAAATATTTTTATTTTCACTGTTTCAGTTGCAATCGCGGGTACTCTGGGGAGAGGTGCGAAGTAAACGTGTGCCACAAGCACTGTTTAAACGATGGAGTCTGTTTCCTGGATATGGCGGACCAGCCAGTTTGCCAGTGCACAGCAGATTATCAGGGTGAAAGATGTGAAGTTTCTATTTGCAAGGATTATTGTATGCAAGGGAACTGTAGTGTCAGTTCTGAGGGACAGCCTACTTGCAGGTATTTTGTTATTCATACCATATTATTTGTCACTTTTCAAAATATTTACCGGCTGGTTACGTTCGTTCCACTGCTGGCAAAACCTCTGCTTATACAGAAAAGGGCCGAGCATTTATCTTTGCTGTCTAAGATAAACTTTTAGAGTAAATAAAAGGTCCCACAGTGGACGCAACGAGGTGCGTCCTGGTTATGCCACAAAAAAAGTTGCTTATATTGGTTTATCTTCATTATTTTAGATGTAATGCCAGCTACTCTGGGGAACGGTGTGAAGTTAGCGCATGCCACGGGTATTGCCAAAACGACGGTGACTGTTTCTTAGATGAGGCGGACAAGCCAGTTTGCCAGTGCACATCAGATTACGAGGGTGAACGATGCGAAGTTGCTACTACACACACTAGTGCCTATTTCTGTGCTGACAAGATGACGCAACAAATGTTACTAGACCTGCGCAGCGAAATGAAGCAAGTTAGAGAAGATCTGCAATGTACCTTCCAACTGTACACGGACAAACTTGACGAGGATGCGGCCAAGATCCAAATTTGCGAAGAATCTATGAAGGGTGATCAACAAAACCCCGATAAAACAACGTGAAAGACGCAAACATCAAGTTAAATAAAAAAAAAACAACTCAAAGAGAGCAAGCTCAGTTATACAATCAATTTGAAATATTATGTGACATCAACAAATCTGAAAAAGAGAATCCTGAAGAATTTGCTAAGTAAGCTGCCACAACCATAACTCAAAACCCAGATGACGTCATGAATCATACAATATCCAGCAAACCTGCAAGTGCGGAGAAGAAGACCAGACCCCGATCACTGATACGACCAGAAGAAACCGAAATCTATGGAGACTATGGACAAGCAGCTATCATTATTACGACGATGTCTGCGGCTAGTATGAGACAAGACGGCGCTGGTAAAGTATACCTTCGGGAGTGTCCGACACCGACAAAGATAAATGTGGGTGATAAATTCAAATGATTACTCATATGCATATGAGTAATCATTTGAATTTATCAAATTGTCCGTTGAACATACATTATTTGTATTTATAATTCACACGTAATAGATGTCGATTGATTGAAAATGTTGAATGCAACAATGGACTTAAAGGCACATGTATGTATAACTGAAACAGGCTACAGAAATACATATTTAGTTTACATGCAGTCCCTACTGCAAGACCTTTGTATAATATCCTGTAGAAAAATATGAAATCATACAAATAATAGACAGTAAGACAGTAAAAATAAAAGAAAAATGCAACGGTGCAACATCCACATATGTGTCTAGGAAAAAGACCAGGGCTGTAATAAGGAATTTAGATTTAAATGACTCTTCGGTTCAAAGAATTTATTCTCATAAGAACAATACATCGGTTTACTTACAATGAGATACAAAGTAATTGTTTAAGTCTAAATAAATACATTTTGCCTCCGATGCATGCTGTTATACAAAACAAATAAATAGGAAGTATGTAAATAGCTAACATTTAAAATGCGGTATGACTACATTTCGTAAACGTTATTTCTCAGTTTTCGTTTAAATCTGTTAATATTATCACAATCTTTTACTTCATTTGGTAGGTCGTTAAATAGCTGACGATGACGTACCTGGGTCTCGTCCTTGACAGCCGATGGAACTTCGTCGAGCATTTCCGACGTTTGGCTCCCAGACTGGGGCGAGCCGGGGCTGCCTTCAAGCGGCTTCTGCCCAATCTAGGGGGTCCAAACGCCTCCTGCCGGAGGCTTTACGCGGGGGTCGTGCGCGCCATTCGTAAATGAGGCGAGAGCCCTCGCGCTCATTTACGAATGGCGCGTGGAGGCGCTACGTCGGGGCGAGAGAAGGCGATCTCTCGCGTCCGGCCCTGGTCCAATCCATGGTCCGGAGCGAGAAGGCATGGGAAGCGGTCACCTCCTTCTGCGAAGCAGTAATGCTAGCAAAGGAGGAGGCCGAACGCGTGAGAGAGAGGGAAACCTCACGCCCCAGCCGCCGCAACAGAAGAAGACGCCCCGGGCGTCGGGAGTCGCAGGGCGATTCTCGGCCACCGTAGGCGCGGGCCTGCGGACGGCGAGCATTGGGTGGCTCGCCGTCTGATCAGAACCAGGCCCGGGTCGACGGCGCGCTGTGTTCCACGCGCGCCTCAAGGAGCTGTCAGCATAAAGGACGGGGCCCGCTAGGGCCAGTGCCTGCCGGGGTTGCGGGATTTGTTCGAGAGAGTCGCCGCGGCCCAGGAACGCAAAGGGCATTGGGAGGAACACGGATGGGTTTTAGTCAGTAAGAGTCTGACACTCCCTTCTGCTCCACCCAGAGCGGGAGGAGTCATTTGATGATTTCCCATCCTTAAAAAAAAAAAAAAAAAAAAGGTCGTTAAATAGCTGTGCTCTTTCGAACAATATGGTTTTTTTACCGTCGTTTGTGCGAGCTTGTCTTCATTGTAATTTATTTTTATTTCTTAGGTTGTGTGATATTGTTTTTTTATGTAGTTGTAGCTTTGATTGTACGCTGTTTGTGGTAATTTTTTATTAGAATGCAGGTACCGTGTGTGTATAGTTGTTTGAGATTTAATAATTTGGTATTTTCAAATAGTGTTTTAGTTGGAGTAAGGTAGTGATAATTGTTTAATGTTTTTATAATTTTGTTCTGGGTTCGTTGTAAAGGCATTAGGATAGTTTTTGCGGCAGATCCCCATATTTCAACAAGGTACTCGAGATGTGATTTTACTAATAAGTTATAAATAATAGTACGTATTTTCCTTGGAATACAATTTGATATTTTGCGTAATGATGCTAGTAATGACATTAATTTTGATTTTACATGTTCGATGTGCAGTTTCCATGTGAGTTTATCGTCTACCCTCAGACCGAGATATTTTTCGTGGCTCGATCTTTTTATTATGTCATTGTTTATAGTAAGAGGCGGGAAGTATGGTAATGGTTTGTTTTTTGCGGTGAAAATCATGTATGTTGTTTTGGACATATTTATTGTAAGTAAATTGTATTTAAGCCACTCACTGAGTAAAATATTTATTTAGATATGAACTAGGTACAGCATTAAAGTACTAAATATATATACTTAAAATAAAATATCCTAACTAAGATAAGGCGTCAAAAAATTCGTCCGCATTGCTGTCCACTGGAAGTGAGCCCAAAAGAATGCAATGCTTATCCTCTGTCCGAGGTAAAAGCCAGCCCTTGGGTCACGCGAAATGTCAACTAAGTACATCAAGATCCTTTTGAGCATTTGTTATATTAGTATGGATAGATTTATCGAAATAGAAGAGGCATGTATCGTCCGCTTATAAAGTTAGGTGACCCGTTAATCCTATCTTGTTTATGTTATTTATATAGATTAAGAAAAGTAACGGACTTAAAATTGATCCTTGAGGACAGCCGTATAGTGAATTTATCTATTTTAACCACTTGTTGTTATTATGTAAATAAGATGTAAACATTTCTAGGGCTTTATCTCTGACTCCTATGTTGTTTAATTTCTGGAGAAGTTTGTGGTGGCATACGGTGTCGAATGCTTTTTTTAAATCAATAAATACTCGCAATACAACATCCTTTTGATCTATGTGCGTTTTGATTTTTGTTAATGTTACTCTTTATATTTTTTCTCTCTTTCTTTTGATCAAATTTCAATTCAGTCATCTTACAAAGGCGGCCCACTGCACCCGACATAAACTACATATGGGCGCGATATTTTGTTTAATAATCTGTACATATAATAAAATAGTAAATCTTAAAGCGTATGTTTCCAATTGATGAGAAAACTACTGAACCGATTTTGTTCATATTTTGCATAAATAATCCTTATGGGTACGGTCAGGTTAAAGGCTATATATTATCACGCTATGTGCTATGGAGGATGAGCAATACTCAAAAAATTCTGTTTTGAACGAGAAAATGTACATGATTCGAGCCTCGCCAACAGATATTATTTTTGAATTTATTTTCTCTTTTGAAATGTATTTTTCAACCATAACAATATCAAAATAAAAATTAAATGGGTTTTCGGGTACTTAAAATAACATTTAAATTAATATTCGACATTTTTAGCGAGAAACAGTTCAGCGAGATTTTTTATAAGAAGCCACTACATATTACAAAATTGCAGATACTTATGGGTCTAACCTTAGCAAAGTTTATCATCACGCTATACCTTCAAGGAGCAGGGCAGCGAAAACCCAGGACATAAATAAGAACAGCAATTTTAATTAATTGTCAGCAGTAGTCATAGACCATCGGTTAAAATACTACCTGCCGAAAAAGATGATGGCGTGGATTCGAATCTCAGCAGTCGTAATTTCTTTTTTTGGATTTTCTTAACTTATGAATTTCCTTACATTAATGATTCCTATTTTACCTAATACTTTCAAATATTCATAAGATGTTATTGTTGTATTTCGGATATTTTTTTTAGCATTTCTCCAAGTATGCCAAATACAATAGCCAAAGTACAATTAACAGAACCTATTTTCTCTTTATCTGTTTGCTGTTTTGTTCGCATCACGTCAAAAAAAGTACAAAACCAATGTAGTTAACTTTTACACATAAACCTGATAGGAATTGTAGCAATTTTCTAAAAGAAATGAACGTATTATGCTGTATATAATACGTTGATTTCTTCATTATGTATAATGCAGATACACGCAGTGGCATCTATTGACCGACATATTACTATCGACAGCTTGAGAATCCCACTAGCACTTTTTTTTGCATGTTTACTACGTCTTAAAAAGTTATTTTTTTAATACATAATAAGGCCAGATGGGATGACGGTAATGCCTTGGAAGGTGAGTAGGCCTTTGGTGTGGGATGCAACATGTGTTGACACCCTTGCGCCATCCCATCTTTTTAGCACGGCGAGCTGCGCTGGGGCGGCTGCTGCAGGTGCGGAAACCTCAAACGGCGCAAATATAACAACTTAATTGGGAGTTACATATTTGAGCCGTTTGGCGTTGAAACATTAGGCCCATGGGGTCCGAGTGCGCATCGAGTCTTTCAGGACATCAGTAAACAACTTGTCGACTGTTCACATGACCAGAGGGCTGGACTATTCTTCGGCCAAAGAATCAGCATTGCCATTCAACGCAGCAATGCTGATTCTTTGGCCGCTGGGCACTTTTGCCATTGACAGCGATGTGGATTATTTTTTTGATGCCCAATGATTAATTTTGTTTTTATACGCGTTTGTACATAATTTCTTGATAATTAGTGTAGTTGTTTAAGTCTTTTTGTATATATTAAATATTTAAGTTGATTATTTCAGTCGATTAAATATACATGTCATCATCATCTTAATGCCCTCATCCCATGTTACTTGGGGTCGGCGCAACACGCTTTTTTCTTCCATTCTGTTCTATCAGTCGTCACTCTATCACTAACTCCCTTTTCTTTCATATCGCTCCTCACACAATCCATCCATCTTTTTTTTGGCCTTCCTTTCCCTCTCCATCCATCCACATTTATGTTCATAGCTCTTCTAGTTACATTTGTTCATCCCTCCTCTTCACATGACCATACCAAGACAAGCGATTCCCTTTTAACTTTTGCGTCACTGGCGCCACTTTTAAACTACCTCTAATGTACTCATTTCTCACTTTATCCATTCTCGTTACTCCACACATCCATCTCAACATTCTCATCTCCGCTACATGCAATCTATTTTCTTCCGTCTTTTTGGCAGCCCAACATTCTGATCCATACATTACAACAGATCTTATCACAGACTTATAGATTTTCCCTTTCAACTTGAGGGGCATTCGAGGGTCACAAGTTGTTCCAGCGACCTGCCGCCATTTCATCCATCCTGAGTTGATCCGTTGAGTTACGTCTCGGTCTATATCGCCATCTCCCTGTACAAGCGACCCGAGGTACCGAAAGTCGGAGCAAATCGGTATAGGCGTTCCGGTGAGAGTTATAGGCAGCGGACTGGAGAGACCGCCGAAATCGCAGGTTCTGCTCAATTTCAGGCCAACACTCTCCAATCTTTGCCACCACGTCTCCAATTTGCTCTGGACCTCTTGGCCACTCCCGGCAACCAGCACAATGTCATAAGCAAACAGCATGCACCAGGGTGTCTCTTTCTGGATATCCGACGTCAGAGCGTCCATTATCATCAGGAAAAGATAAGGGCTGAGGGCCGATCCCTGGTGCAAACCGACCGCCACACTGAAACTGTCAGTGGTACCCACTGCAGACCGGACTTGAGTACTGCATCGACTGTACATCGCTCGGACCAACTGCACATACTTCCCAGGCAAACCTTTCTCCTTAAGGGCACACCACAAAACCTCACGAGGCACCCGGTCATATGCCTTTTCGAGGTCAACGAATACCATGTGCAGGTTTTTATGCACAGCTCTATTTTTCTCGCACAGCTGGCGGATAGCAAAAACCGAACTGGTTGTGTGAGATTTCACTCTCTTCTCTCAACCGCCTTCCAATAACTTTCTCCCAGACTTTCATACTATGTGACATTAGCTTTATTCCTCTATAGTTGATGCACTCCAGCACATCGCCTTTGTTCTTAAAGATGGGCACCAACGAACTGTTGCACCATTCATCAGGTATGGTTTCTTCCAGCAACAACTTATTGAAGAATAAGGCTAACCACGTCCATCCATCTACTCGTAGTGACTGCCACACTTCAATTGGAATTCCATCTGGGCCAATTGCCTTACCATTCTTCATTCCATTTACTGCTGAGGCAATCGGAGCAGCTAACAAAGTCAGGCCTAACAGTCGATCTGTCACCCATCAAAAACACGATTGTAATTGGAGATATTAATATCAACATTCTTCCAGGAAGTACTGATGCATCTTCTCAGGACTACCTAAACCTATGCGGTTTTCATGGCCTTCTCCCCGCACATAGCTTTCCTACACATCATAGTGGCTCCTGCTTGGATCATGTCAATTTACCCCTCACTTGCCCTTGTTGTTAACTCGACAATAACCGATCACAATGCCGCCCTACTAACTCTCGATTGTAACATACCTAAGCAAAACACTCGCACAATTTCGAAATTGAATATAAATAAACTTGAAGAAGATTTCCGCGTCATCAACTTTGATCCAGTCTATAATTCCGCTGACCCGCAGTTTTGCATGTTGTATGTAATAGAAAATGTACGACATGCAATTCACAAAAATACGGTTATATCGAATTTGAAAAAAAAAATGGAACATAAAACCCTGGATCACGACAGGTCTTATCCGCTGTATGAAGCATAGAGATAAACTGCACATGAAAGCTAAATCTCACCCAGATAATGCTATGTTGCAACTGTCATACAAAAGATATCGCAATTTTTGTAATGATCTACTCAAAAAAGTTAAAAGCAACTACGATAAAACTGCATTAGAAAAGGCTGGAACAAGTAGTAAAAAGATCTGGAAATGTATTAAAAATATAACATATTCGTCAAAACAAAATGACTCATCTTCAGGTTGGCAAATAATTTCTTTATTAATGTTGGAAAGTGTTTGGCAGAGAAAAATCGGGGTCAAACGCCTTATCTAACGAGTAATTCTTTTACGGGCAGGTCGACTTTTTTTTTACTATTGATAGGCACGCGTTTGACCACTATCTCACCTGATGGTAAGCGATGATGTGGTCGAAGATGGAGCACGCTTGCCTAGAAGTAACCTATTCACTCTTCACTTAAAGACTCCCAGGTTGTAGCTATCAGGAAACACAGACTCCGGCAGGGAATTCCACTCCTTAGCTGTACGCACAATGAAAGTGTTCCCAAAACGTTTTGTGCGCGTGGGTGGGATGTATGGCGCATCGCCGTTCGTCTTGTGGTCCTATGATGGAACGGGCTTGGTGGAATTAAATTATGCAATTCCGTCGCACATTCCCCAAAATGCAACCGGTAGAAAACCGCAGGCTAGCAACTCGTCGTCGATGCTCAAGACTTTAACATCCTTCGCACTGCAAGATACTGACGAGACTGAGGTAGAAAGTATGATCATGACTTTGAACTGTGCAGTTGGTTGGGATAACATATCAAATCAAATTATTAAACAGTTCAGGAATATTTTAGTACCACCACTGGTTTATATTTTTCGCATGTGCTTAACTCTGGGTATTTTTCCGGAGTGCCTTAAAAAAGCAGTTGTTGTCCCTGTATATGAATCAGGCAGTAAAGATCAAGTAACAAATTACAGACCTATTTCTCTACTGCCTTCCTTCTCTAAAATATTGGAAAAAAATATAAACAAAAAGTTGTTCAAATATCTAGAGGACAAATGTATTTTATCAGAACGGCAATTTGGATTTAGACCTAAACTATCAACTGCCGATGCCGTTCATCATCTGACTGACTATCTAGCTCAAGAACTTGACAAGGGTAACCATACAGTTGGAATTTTCCTGGACCTCGCTAAGGCTTTTGACACTGTTTCCATTCCTATTCTTTTGCGCAAGCTTGAAACAGTGGGCATAAGAGGTATTCAGCTAAAACTGTTCAAAAGCTACTTAGAAGACCGTACCCAGTGCGTGAAGATTGGCAGTGTTCTCAGCGCAGACCAAAAAACCACGACTTTTGGTGTTCCCCAAGGAACACCCCACTTTATTTCTGATATACATAAATGACCTTTGTAATCTGAAACTAAAGCATGGCACAATAATATCTTACGCAGATGACACTGCTCTTCTTTTTTCGGCTGAATCGGAATATGCCGTCTACAAGCTCGCGTAAGACGGCTTCAGTGTGGTAAATAAATGGCTTCAGCACAATTCACTAACTCTAAATGCACTTAAGACACATTACATAAAGTTTTCGATGCGCAAACAAACTTTTAAAAAAGCTAAGATATCTTGCATATAAAATACTAATAAGGCAAGTTTACTTTGCTCTATGTCAGTCAGTTTTGACGTAGTGCATTACCTCGTGGGGTGGAGCAGGTAAAACTTTATTACTGCCCATCGAAAGAGCTCAAAGAGCAATTCTAAAGGTGTCTACTTGCCGCCCTTTCCTCTTTCCCACTAACCTGCTCTATAAATCTTGTGAAGTACTAACAGTTCGGCAATTATTCATAATGAGCATTGTACTAAAACAACACGCAGCTCTTTGCTACAGCACTGAATATACTAAAAAGAGACGAAAAGACATTGTTTGCCCCACAAAAAGTACAAAACATGCTTTTACAGCCAAATTTTATGTTTTTCTTGGACCACTACTCTATAATAGACTAAATGCAAAAGCAAACATCTATTCCCTAAATTTTAGAAATTGTAAGAAAACTCTTAAAGAAACCCTTCAAAGTATGTCTTATGAAGATACAGAAAAGTTGCTAGCGGTATTGAAATAAGATTGTTTGTGTCCTATTAATTTTAATTTAGTAAACTAAGGTTTAAGGACGTATGACAAAACAGGTCTAAATAGTCAACTATTTTGTTTTTTGTATAATTACCGTGATTAATTCATATCATTTACCTCCATTTCGCCTGAAACACAGGATGTCCTAGTTCAGGCACACTACAAAGATTTAAGCAAAAATGTATTTACTGTTTATACTCACATAATAATGAATAAATTTGATTTGATTTGACTGCTATTTTCACTTCATCCACACTGACCATTCTCACTAACCCCTCATTCACTGGTTTATTCTCTAAAACACCACTCCAGATATTTTCCTCATTCATCAGTCTTTCAAAATAGCTCTAGCTCTAGCAAGCCGGTCTTTTTGGCCAGCTGGACTGTCCAGTGTGTCACACAATTTGTCCTGAGCTTTTGCTAGTGCTATTGCCACGGCTTTTTTAGCTTTTTTCTTTATAGCATCATACTCCATCTTTTTTTCAGCTTTCAAACTAACGCTTTCACATCTCACACTTTGCCATTCCTTGAATTACTTATTTTTTTCTTTCAAAACTTTCTGTATTTCTATCGACCACCACCATGTATCCCTTTCTATTGTGCCTTTTCCTTTTGTCTCTCCCAAAATATCCTTCGCTGCTTGCCTTATACATACAGCTATCTCATTCCAGCATTAATTCACACTTCGATCATTCATGTCTGCCATTTCTATCATTTTGTCCCCACTTGCTCTCTAAATTACTTCGCGCAATCGTTCTTCTCTAGCATGTTCCATTTTATTTTAGGGGGAGGACGCTCTTTGCTTTTTTTAAACTGTGTTTTTATCGCCAAAACCATAACCAGGAGTCTGTGTTGTGAGACCAAGTCTTCTCTTGGCAGCACTTTGCAGTCTTTGACTTGCTTTATCTTATTGCGCCCAATAAGAAAATAGTCTATTTGGGTCTTGTGGTTACCACTTTTGTATGTGACCAGGTGTTCGTCTCTTTTCTGGAACCATATGTTGGCTACTGCCAAGTCAAATGCAGTAGTGGATTGCAGCAGCGTCTCTCCCTCGTTATTGGAACTTCCATAACCCCATCCCCCATGTACTCTTCCATAACAATTTTCCGTTCTTCCTACATGCCCACTAAAATCACCTCCAACTATCAATTCCTCATGCAAGGGGATGGTCATTATGATTGTATCAAAATCCGGCCAAATTTATGCACATATGATAAATTTTGCGTTAAGAATCGTTCCCGAAATATCAATAAGTCTGGGTTGTCTTTTTCCAAATAAATTTAGGTCGGCTTCCAGTGTTACCGGATGCAGCTGAATACCAGTATTTTAAATGGAGTGAATTCCTATCTGACCTTCACATCCCAGTACCTATCTGGGTGACACCCATTGGCAAGACTGCTGTCCAATTTCCGGCTTCTGACTACCCGTAACGACAGACACACATACCTCGACATATAAGTACCTAAATATTTACGAAAATACTAATTGAATATTGGAAGTAATTTTTGTGTATAAAATGAAACCAATGGAAGAGTTTTTAATGACTAAAGTGAGACGGCTACAAACTCTTTCATTAGGTTTGAAGCTGGCCGCATGGCGCTCGACGGTTTTCCGGACAGACACGTCGTGTCACACTCGATGCCCTGTATGTCGCCCGGTACCGAAATTACTAAACGTAAAATTAAATTTTATGAGAATATATTCTGTTGCTTGGCTGTCGATAGTTCTGCTCAATAGTAAATAGGTTGTGTGTTTATAGTTTTGGTCGTTTTGGTTTCTGATTGCTCTACAAAATTCTTATCTCATCTACATTTTCTTCGTTGGCTGGCTTAATTTCGTTTTAATTTGGTTGGAAAATATTCTGTTCGTAACCTGAAACTAAAAAAATATTTTATTGCTCTTTTCGTCATTAAAAAAATTAAAAACAGGTGTTAGTATTTATTCTGCACAAGAATTTATAGTCGTTCCATCGGTTTCATTATTAACAGCGGAATCGAAAATCAAAACTATTTGGTTTGTATTGTAAACAATCTGGTTGGGTCTCGATTGTTCTCAAAGTTTTCAGATTTTTTTGTGTCTTGGTTTGTTGCCTCTAAAGCATATATTATTTTATCTATATAGTATACTGTATTATATTATTTTAATGTTCATCTCTTGAATATATATTTTTTTTGCTTGGTTAAAAATAGTGACCGTTTAAATTCTAAAAATGCCGTTTTGAAAAAGGAGTAACCTATATCGAAATTATGTAAGGTCGAAAAGGGGCAAGTCTCTCGAAACTGCTCCAGAACGCGAAGCTCGGTTATCTGCCAATAGCGAGCGTCTGGCGCACACTCGCGGTGAAGCGCGGCTACAGGTTGCGGATAATCAGTATGCGATCTTACGGTCTCTCGAAAGCAGTGAAGCACGTGCGGCACGGCTTTTAGTGGATAGGGAGCACCATGCTGAGTCTCGCGCCACAGAGCCGCATTCCCTACAAGATTTGAGAGCGAGTTCGCAATTTATTCGTTCTACTACTTCACGGGTGCTCGAAAGCTCTGAAGAACGTGAGGCGAGTCCTAGCGCAGATCACTCTCAGCGAGCTTTGTCGCGTTCATTGTCGATGGATGACCAGCGAGAGGAACGTACCAACGGCGCTGCTGATCTGTCGCAAAAGCGAGTCAGAATTCAGGACGTTCAGGCGACTCAGTCAGACGAACAGCGTGAGGTGCAATTAGCTCAAGACCTCTTGCGTCGTTCGCATCCTCGATCCTCGACGTCTGACGATGAATCCGTAGTATATGATCATGAGGAGCATCCGTGGCTAAAGAAAAAGAGAAGTGGGGTTTTTACAATGTAATGATCAACTATGCCGATTATGGCAATATTGGGGCCATGGCAGAGGTGTGTGCACATTGCCAAGCGCGCAAATGGAGAGGAGAGCCAAAGGGAATGTATTGTGCGTCAGAAAAGGTTCGCTTAGACCCTATTTTGACCTCACCGGAGCTTCTAAGGGTTCTTTTAAATGGCGAGCATCCTAAGTCCAATCATTTTTTAAAAAACATTCGGTCCTAAAATAGTGCCTTTCAGATGACTTTGTTCGGGGCTCATTAAATGACTGAAACTGGGTTCATGCCTAATTTTAAAGTACAGGGGCAGGTGTACCATCTGATACACCTTCTACCAACGGTGCCAACATTTTTACAGGGCTATTTTATCTCTGATTTTGACGAACAAGCCAATATTCGAACCCACACATTCCTAACTTGGACTCTGGCCTTATAAAGGGATTGCAGAGTATGTTGCATAATTTGAACCCGCACATTAGCAACTTTGAAGCCGCCTAACAATCAGTGCCTGACCGCGAGCGTGGTAATTTCAAATTTGTTATCAGCGCAGACAGAAGGCCAACCGCAGCCCATCCAGGGCGAAACAATGCTCCAACCACGAACGAGGTAGCTGTCCTCTTAGTTGATCCTGCGCCATACACGTCATACACTCTTAGCGATCCAAAAACTATGGAAATGACACCCATCAAGAAATATAGGAAAATTTACTATTAATGTTTACGAGAAAACCGCGTTATTGTCACATACCTACGAATATTCTTTGATTGGTTTTACGTTCCCGCTTATTGTCATATATTTATGCACGTGACCGTACAGTTATCACCATCAAGGTTAACTTTACATGCCTAAATAAAAATGACAAAGCTTTTTGCATGGTCAGTGACCTTAGATAACCGTAAAGATTTTTTAGTAAAACATGTGATATCAAAATCGGTACTTAATTAAGTTATTCCTACTTGTTATATTATAAATGCGAAAGTAACTCTGTCTGTCACACTTTCACGTTTAAACTACTAAACTGATTTTGAAGAAATTTGGTACAGAGGTTGGTGGAATTTCGATTGTTTGTAACAATGGAAATTGTTATAAACGAATTTCACGCGGGCGAAACCGCTCGTAGAAGCTAGTATTTCATATTATTAAACAGATTCTGTGATTTGTGATGGATATAAAGAGAGAAGATGGATGGATTGTGTGCGCAATGATATGGAAGAGTAGGGAGTCAGTGATAGCGTCACGGTTGATAGGAAGGAATGGAAGAAGAAAACGTGTAATAAGCAGTGCAATTCTGTCAACATCGCAACTAGAAAATCTTGTTCAAAGTCATTCGTTCAAATTAGGCTGTGTGGTAATACTTTTTGAACGTAAAAGTTTTACTTTAAGTCATTACCCCAAAACGCCGGCCCGTCACCACTCCATAGTGCTTTAGCTGGGAAGAAGAAGGGGCAACTAATCTGGCTGCTAAGTTTTAAAAACTAGAATTTATACAGTAGTACACAGAAAAAATAATATATCCAATAAGTTAAGTCAAATTAAATGAAATCAAATGACACTTGTTAGCTAGCAGTCCCCGCTAAGCTATCAAACTCAAGCATTAAAAAGTAAACCAAACTAATCAAGCCTCCAGGCATAAATGGTGTGCCCGCTTTCACGTGCAATGGTATAATCTAACAATAGGATTATGACTGGAACTACAAGCAAGGAACTAGAGCTAACATCAATATGTTAATAATATGAACAGTTAGTTTATAGTTACAACGATAATAATAATATAATAATAAAAAATCTATGACCAGAAAGACGACCTGTCACCACAAGCAGCACCCGTTCCCGAGCATAACGCACAGATCAGCCATTACCTCCTCGCCATGTTTGAGGGAAGGAGGTAACCCGACCCCCCATGCTAACGCAAGCAGTGACTTCTAGGGGAACATGATGAACTTGCTGCCGATTGTTGTGGCGCATTTCAACATATCAGCCGTCTGCGGTTACCGAAAACGGTCTGTGCCTGAAAACGGATCACCGAAAACCTGTTCACACTAGTCGGAGACCGAATACAGGCTGCAACCTAATCAGTTAAAACGACCTGATGTAAATGAACCATCATTGTTCGGCCGAATGCGGTCGCCGGGCGTCGGGAGCATAGATAATAGTAACTAAAATGACGCGGGCATATTTCTAGAAATAACAACTTTCTTTTTATTTCTAGAATTAAACCAACTTCGTAAACGAATAAAACAACTCCGTAAATTGGAAAAATAGCTACTTTACTGACTAAACAAAAAATCGGAATTTACAAGCTAAAGGGAAAATGATGTCACTGGTAGAAACTGTAACACAAAAACTAGACCTAAACAAAGAAAAATAAATATGGTTTTGTGATAAGGGTAGGTAGGTAATTCAACATTAGTAAGCACATTCCTTGTGGCCAGTGTAATTAAACATCATCATCATCATCATATCAGCTGACTGTCGGCTACCCGCGACCTTCACCAGGTCATCGGTCCACCTTGTGGGAGGCCTTCCAACGTTACGTCTTCCGGTACGCGGTCGCCACTCCAGAACTTTTCGGCCCCATCGACCATCTGTTCTGCGAGCAATATGCCCTGCCCACTGCCACTTTAGTTTGGCAATCCTTCGGGCTATGTCGGTAACCTCGGTTCTTGCGGATATCATCATTCCTGATTCGATCACGCAAGGAAACTCCAAGCATTGCCCTCTCCATTGCCCTTTGAGTGACTTTGAGACTTCCGATGAGGCCCATTGTAAGCGACCACGTTTCAGTTCCGTATGCCATCACTGGCAACACGCACTGATCATAGACTTTCGTCTTGAGACACTGGTATGTGGGACGAGAAGATACCGCGCAACTTCCCGAACGCTGCCCAGCCGAGTCGGATTCGACGGTTGACCTCTTTCTCGAAGTTGGCCCTGCTTAGCTGGACCGTTTGTCCTAGGTAGACGTACTCATCTACAACTTCGAGTGTAGAGTTTCCGATCTTGATGGGAGTGGGTGCTACATGGGTATTTACCATGATCTTGGTTTTGTCCATGTTCATTTTGAGACCCACCCTTTCGGAAGCTCTACTGAGGTCATCGAGCGTTGTACTGAGGTCTTCCATAGTCTCAGCTATGACGACTATATCGTCGGCAAATCGAAGGTGACTGATGTACTCGCCATTTACATTAATGCCTAGCCCTCTCCAGTCCAAAACCTTGAAGACATCCTCCATTGCAGCCGTGAACAGTTTCGGAGAAATGACGTCTCCCTGCCTTACACCCCGCTGCAGGTGGATAGGTTTCGAGGTCTGCTCCTAAAGTCGGACAGACATGGTGGCGTTTTTGTACAAACATTTCAGCACCTCGATGTACCGATAGTCGATCTGGCGCCGTTGGAGAGACTGCAGCATAGCCCAAGTCTCGATCGAATCAAAGGCTTTCTCGTAGTTCAAAAACGCTAAGCAGAGGGCAGATTATACTCTTCGGTCTTCTGTATAACCTGACGGAGCGTATTTATGTGGTCTACGGTGCTGAAGCCTTTTCGGAATCCGGCTTGTTCGGGAGGCTGGAAGTCGTCAAACCTGCGCGCGAGACGGTTCGTGATGACTCTGGAAAACAGCTTGTAGACATGACTCAAAAGTGAGATGGGCCTATAGTTCTTAAGCAGGGCATTGTCGCCTTTCTTAAAGAAGAGTACCACCACACCTCTGCTCCATGCCTGTGGCGTTCTCCCTTCAAGTATGACGGAATTTGACGGCACGGTTGGCGCAATGGTAGAGCGATCGACTGCTGCGCGGCATATCGCGGGTTCAATTCCCGCACGGAACAAATATTTGTATGGCCTACAGATACGTTGTTCCGGGTCTGGCTGTTTGTGTATGTGTATTTATATGTTTGTGAACGCACCTATCATACAGGAGAAATTTCTAGTGTGGGGCAGCCTTCAGGAGTTCGGCCGTAATCTCATCCTCACCCGACGCCCTGCTGTTTTTAGCTGCTTCAGAGCCATCCTAATCACATACAGGCTTACGTCCGGGATGTCCCCGGTATAGTTCCGGGTCAATCTAGCTCTTGGGTCGTTAGCTAGATTCGTATCGGGTTTAGTCATTGACGTGTAGAACTGTCCGTAGAACGTCTCGATCTCCCTCAGAAGCTCCGATTTGGCGGATATGGTTCTGCCATCAGCGGTCTTCAGTTTCGTGAGCTGGCTTTGCCCAATAGACAGATCTCCAGCAAAGACCCTGGAGCCTTTATTCCGCTCTATCGCGTCTATAATCTTTGTAGTATTAAAGCAGCGGAGGTCTCTTTTCAAGGACTTGGAGATCCGTCTATTGATCTACACGCATCTTCTGAAGACTGCAGAATCATATCCCGCCTCTCCTTCACGAGCTTCAAAGTAGGAAACAGAGACCCTCTTGTTCCTATCTGTACGGCGAGTCTTGAAAAACTTAGACCCGTCCGTATGGACAGTTTCCACGAACCCATCGTTGCATTCATCCACTGAGCCCCTAGGCACTCGAAACGGTTCTGAAGTTCGAGCTGAAAGCTCTCGGAGTTTTGGATCTAGATCTGTGCTGGACGGAGCGTAGACCTCATCAGTCGACAACTTTCAAGCTTTATATTTAGATTCAATGTGCCTCTTACCATGCGGTGATCACTTCTGGTTGTCACCGCGTTAATCACAGAAACATCATTGAATATTTGCTTCTTCGTCGACATGATGAAGTCAATCTCATTTTTAGTTATACCGTCTGGGCTCTGCCAGGTCCACTTCCTGTGCTCACACTTTCTGAAGAAGGAGTTCATCATATAGAGGCCCTCCTTCTCCATAAAACTAGCTAGTAAGTGTCCCCGGTGGTACCGACGTCCAAATCCAAATTGCCCCACTCGCAGCTCGTCACCGTCTCGTTTGCTCAGTTTCGCGTTGAAGTCCCCCATGACCACGGTGAAGTGAGTTTTATTACCATGTATGGCTCTGGATATATCCTCATACATGGTCTCTATTTCGTCGTCGGGGTGTGTCGTAAACCTGTACGACCTTCATCAAATATCTTGACGATATTCTAAGTATCAGGTACGCCACTCTGGTTGACACACTCTCGATGCTCACCACATTGGACACAAGGGACCTGTGAACGATAAACCTGACACCATCCTGGGACTTCTGGTCACCCTCCCGGAAATAGAGCAGATTGCCGGATTTGAGAATTATCGTGTGTGTCCCTCTCTTCGGACTTCAGACAATCCTACAATACTCCATCGCCACCTACTCAATTCCTCCTCAAGTTCGGTGATCTTCTCGTCGGTCCGGAGTGTCCTCGTGTTCAGTGTTGCCAGGTCCAGTCGTCGGTGTTTGCTATGGTAGCCGGGTCCACTCCGGAGATTCTTCGCACCCCTTGCCTCGCCGTGACCTTGACCGCTACCGGAGTCAAGGGTAGATGGGCTGCCGGGCACTAGGGGCCATTTTTTGGTTGTGCTTGTCATTGGGGGGGTTTGACATAATCGCCACGCTTGGCAGGCGGGTTAGCGATCGCAGTGTATGGTGTTGAGTTTAACAGAGAACGCTGCTGCCCATTCTCTGGCAAGTCCCTTAGTCGCCTCTTACGACACCCACAGGATGTGATGGGATGGTATTATTCTTTTACGGCACCATACGGCACCGGCCGATACCATACGGTTCACTGCGTCAAAGCTGTCAGTGCGCGCATTGGCAAACATCGCCGACGCACTGCAGAAGCGTGGCAGTCCCAACAACACCCTGAACGCATTGTTGTATTGGATACGCAGAGCATTGTAAGCCCTTTGGGTATATCTGAACCACAGGGCCCCTGAGTACAGTGCAGTGCAATATGCCTTAAAAAGGGTTATTTTAACCGCGTCCGCACAACGAGAGAACCTGCGAGCCAGCATGTTTGCCCGGACTGACAACGCTCTGCGGTCCCTCTCCAAATCTAAATCGTTTTTCAGGGTATCTGTTAATATTCTTTAATCGAATTTAGAAAACATTGCTAATTACAGTAACTAATCTATGTGAGTATCACCGAGTTGATAAATAATTTTATCAAAGAGATTATTAGTAGCAAGTAGATGTTATGGATGCGAGACGCACAGGACCGGTCGTTGTGGCGACGCTTGGGGGAGGCCTATGTCCAGCAGTGGACGTCTTTCGGCTGATATGCTGATGATAATGAGATGGTATAAGTAGAGATATTAAGTAATGTAAGTATTTAAAAAAAAATAGATTATCCCATTTTATTTAATAAGCAAACAAAAACTATCCCGCATGGTTCTACTTACATGATTGACGTGAAATTAAAAAGAAAATCAAGTGACCATGTGGTATGGCTCTCTATGAAAAAAAACTATTTCGTATTTTTTATAGATTGTGTGGTTACTCTGGGCATGGTTCTTATTATTCATATTGAATAACTGATGTTATGTGGATTGGTAAATTATTAATGAAAATGTTTCATTTAGTCAAAATCATCTCCATTTTGGCATGTTTGTGGACGGGTTCCTGTTTGCATAAGTCGGTCCATTGTCGTATCAGCGGACCTCTCAGGTTATCAATATGATAGATAAAATGCTGCATATAAATATATGTTCGCGACAATGTTTTGCATTTCTCAAGAAGTAGAAGAAGTAGTCGTGTTATTTCAATCCGCAAAAAAAGCAAAGTCTGGTAACAAGATGAATATAACTCGTGTGCTGGCGTTGTTACCGCTGTTCGTAGTGTTGGCACACTCTTTTTCCTGGGGTACGTACTGGAGCCCTGTAATATTGCTGATTGTCATTTTTTCCTGTTTTCCTTTCTAGATGAATAGTACTTAACGGTTTTCATCATACGACCACAATTAACTTCTTCATAAAGGAATATTATGAAATTTATTGGGAGTCCGTCCGGCCGGATCGCTTGTATAGAACTGTAGCACCGGAAGATACCACGTACGGTGCTACTCTTCAGGACGCAAATAAAACACTTATACTTGTCAAATCATACTACACTGCCTTTTCGTGTAATCTTTATATGAAATACGTATTTACTTCTGCTGGACCCTTCTAAAGTTCCATGGACTAACTTATCTGGATCCACCCTCTATTGTGATCTCTCTCTATCACTCAAAGGTTTGCTGGTAGAAAACTCAATTTTGAGTTAAGCTCGCCTTTGTACATGAACGTTTTTAATCATGTAAATTATTTTAAGTTGTTATGGTGTACAATAAAGAATTAAGAATTAAGAAAGGGGTCGCACTCGATAGAACCAACCGATGTGATTACTTAAGGGTTTACCCACGTCCATGATACGGATCACTCGTGTGTCTGTTGAGTGTTCTTATATTTTCATAGCTTTTCTCTATAATGATAGTTCTAATTGAGGCACGCGGCGTGGCGTACCGTGGCGTACCGTATATATGCCATATAGCTAGCTTTGAACATTCAATTTGACTTTCAATGAATCAATTATATTATCAACTCAATGCTACGGATGAGCACGAAGTTTGGTAGAAATTGGGTCAGATGCCAAATTTTACCAATTATTTTTTTTAGAGTTAACCCTTATAGCATCACTCGGTTGTCTGTCTGCCCGTCTGTCACAGCCGATTTTCTCCAAATCTACTGGACCTATTCAGTTTTTTAGTGCACATATAATTTTTAGTGACCCAAACACGAACGTGTAATGAAAATAAATATATTTTGAAAATGGTGTCACTTTTTAGGCGAAAATCAAAAAAACTAGTGGACGTCACGCGGTTTCACCCGCTTAGTTCCTGTTCCCGTGGGAGTACGGGGATAATATATAGCCCATGTTAATCCCTGATAATGTAGCTATCCAATGCTAAAATAATTTTTCAAATCGGTCCAGTAGTTTCGGAGCCTATTCAATTCAAACAAAAAAACAAACAAATCTGTCTTCTTTATAATATTAGTGTAGATAAAAAAAAACAGTTTTTCAACGTGTGACATATCAAATCAACGGATTCATCGTAAGGGTCTCAAAAGTATATTATTTAATTTTGAAATATTCCATTCCGTAGTTTCTAAAGCAAAATAGATGATGATATAACTAACCTTCGGTTTATGGAAAAAGCATTTCCGACGCGTCACAAGTTAAACGCCAGTCAACTGATACAATTGGCGATCGAAAGTTTAATCACTTTTGAGGAACTAAGTTGTCAATTACCAAAACATATGATAAGATCGGCTAGTATTGAGCCCATAACTGATACTAAAACAACGTGTGTCAACCGAGATTTTAAACGACTCATTTAGGTTGCCTGTCGATTACAGCGGAGCGATGCTACGGAGCGGAGAAACGGAGTTTTAACCAATGGCATTGCATAAAATCTCCGCACCACGTGAGTCACTGATATTTTGACTGATATGACTGGTTAATATTTCTCCGTTTCTTCGCTACGCTCCGCGCAAATGGACATGCACCCTTATTCAAAGGAACGAACACAGACAATGTTTTGTTCACAAGTGTGCCACAAGATGGCGCTATCAGTATCGCTATTTTGTTATAACAACATTAATCCAACGTCCGCCTTTCAAAAGATTCGGTGTAGTTTCGATCGCCAACTTTCACAACTCTTTTAATTATTAGTAAGTTATTTTTGTATTGCTGATTATATATTTTCAATTTGCATACTTTTTACAATATTGCTATGTTTAACATATGTACAACTATATCTAAACATCTATCTATACTTAATATATAAAGCTGAAGGTCCGATTTGAAAAAATCTTTCGGTGTTAGATAGCCCATTTATCGAGGAAGGCTATAGGTAATATATCATCACGCTAAGATCAATAGGAGCGGAGCAGTAATGAAAATTGTGACGCAGACGAAGTTGCGCGGGTCATCTAGTCTATACTTCTATACTATATATAATAATATTACAAAGAAGAAAGATTTGTTTGTGTGTTTGTTTGTTTGTTTGAAATGAATAGGCTCCGAAACTACTGGACCGATTTGAAAAAATCTTTCAGCAATGGACAGCTACATTATCAGGGAGTAACATAGGCTATATTTTATCCCCGTACTCCCACGGGAACGGGAACTACGCGGGTGAAACCGCGTGACGTCCACTAGTGCTTAATATTTTCAATTTGCATACTTTTTACAACATTGCTACCTATGTTTAACATATGTACAACTAGATCTAAACATGTATAAGTTATAAATCGTTACAGTAATTTGATTAATTTTCATAAAAGTTAGCTAGGGTGTTAAAAGGTAGCTAATCTATACATATAATAAAATCGTAGACTAACCGTGTCTGTACATTGAATATTTTTGCATGAAAATTACACAGAAAACTCAGGAAAAAGGTATAAAACACAAAAATGCAATTTTTGAAATTATTGTCTGTTTGTCTGTTTGTCTGTGCGTTTGTGGGAGCATCACGCATAAACCACAGATTAGATTGCAAATCTAAGTACTTAAAAATATAAAGGGATAACCCGAGTAACATTTAGCGTTTATTTCATCAAAATCGACCCACAAAATCAAAAGATATTGAATTTTTAAGTTTAGGAAGAAACTTCCTAATGTATTCTGATTAGTCAGAGCGCCATCTATTGAGAAAAATAAAATGCACGAAAAAATTGTTGAGTTATTTGTGAAACTTTTAATACGTGGCAAAATAAGAGTGATCATTTTATACCTTTTCGTTATTGATCGATACAATCGATCCACAAAATCAAAATATATTGAATTTTTAATTTAGTAAGAAACTTCCTTATTTATTCTGATTAGTCAGAGCGCCATCTATTGAGGAACCAAAAAATGCATGAAAGCATGAATGTTACACCAAAACACATTGATTGAGTTATTTGTGAAACTTTTAATACGTAGACGTAGCAAAATAAAAGTTACCATTTTAATACCTTATCGTTATTTACCGTTATATACGGGCTTCTTATTTAACGTCTTCCGCTGCCAAATATTTTGTCAGTCAAGGTCGATAGATGGCGTTGCACTGATGACGCGTTTTTCTGAATTGCGGTGTTAAGATTTTCTGCTGGAGAATGACCTCACACAATTTCTAAACAGTCGTGTTTCGAAGGAATTTCGGTTTGGTCTCTGAAAGGTCTTAAACTGTTAGGGACCATAATTGGTTAAATCTCTGAGTTGTGCTGGTTTCGATTAAAGTGCTTTTATCGTAGAGTCTTAAACTGATTTAGTTTTGCGAAGTTGCGGATCAGGGGGGCTACTCTCTAACGAAATCCGTAGTTTCGGGCTTAGTTGCGGGCGGGCGTATTCTACTCCGTATCACCTACAGACTTACGATTAGTCCCGAACCCGAACTGAGAATGAATGACAACACGATTTCACAGTAACTGTCAAATCGTGTTATCATTCGTTCTCAGTGGTTAGGTGATACGAAGTAGAAAATGCCCGCCCGCAACTAAGCCCGAAACTACGGATTTCGTTAGAGAGTAGTCCCCCTGGCCTGTAGAGTTCCGTACCAAAGGTGCTGTGCTGACGGGACCCTACTGCTAAGCCTCCGCGATTGATTCCGTTTAGAGCGAAGCAACGAACGGTTCGATTTGCAAAACAAGGCTAATAATAATAAATAAAAATCTTATATTTCAGACAGAGTCCATTTTTAGGGTTCCGAAAAAAAGGAACCCTTATAGGATCACTCGGGTGTCTGTCTGTCCGTCTGTCCCAGCCAGTTTTCTTCGGATCCACTGAACCGATTCTGTTGAAATTTGGTACACATATGGACTTCTATGACCCACAAACGGACGCGTTACGTAAATTATTAAATTTTTAGTATGGGGTCACTTTTGGGGGTCAAACTAGAAAATTAAAAAAAAAGTTTTTAGAACAATATCGTGTGACATATCAAATGAAAAGGCTTACTGTGAAGGGTTTAATTATATTTTTTTCATAATTTTAAAATAAATGATTTAGAAGTTATTCAAGAAATTAGACGAATAATGACCATTCCCCCCCCCCGTATCTCCGAAACTACGGAGCCTAAAATTTTGAAAAAATGGAGATAATAGATCTTTACCTAAAGATTACAGTAAAACCTATAAGAAGTCTAACGTGTTAAAATAACATGTTAAAATTTTTTAATTCGTTCGGAACCCTTTGCACGCGAGTCCGACTCGCACTTGGCCCGTATTTTGGTTAGTAGTTAGGTTTAGGTTTAGTTTAGGTTAGTAGTTTGGTTTTTTATAATAAGGTACCGTACCAAAGGTCACGGTGACGGGAGCGATCGATTTTGGGAGGCTACTCTCTAAGTCCGAAGTCCGTAGTTTCGGGCTTAGTTGCGGACGTATTCTACTCCGTACCTACAGACTTACAATTAGTCCCGAACCCGAACTAAGAATGAATGACAACACGATTTCACAGTAACTGTCAAATTGTGTTATCATTAGTTCTCATTGGTTAGGGGATACGGAGTGGATAATTTTTTTTTTTACAATAGATAGGCATACGTTTGACCACTATCTCACCTGATGGTAAGCGATGATGCGGTCGAAGATGGAGCACGTTTGCCTAGAAGCAACCTATTCACTTTTGTCTTAAAGACTCCCAGGTTGCCCGCAACTAAGTTTTTAATTTAGTTGCTAATGGGACCCTATTATTTAAGCCTTCGCGTACGATTTTGATTCGTGCGAACCCAGTCGATTTTTAGGGTTCCGTACCAAATTTGCTAACGGAACCCTTTTTATTAATAAGCCACCGCTGTCCGTCTTCCTTCAGTTTATGCGTTTTATTTCTGTCTTGCTAATATAAAAAATGTCTTCTAGAAAAAGGTCGAATCTTTTACAATATAGCAAAATTCTTAATCTTATTAATATATTTAAAACAAAGTCGGGTTTGTTCGAACACTTTTCTAACTCGAGAACGGCTCGACCGATTTTCATAGTTTTTGTGTTTTTGGATTAGTCTTCGTCCGGAATAGCACAATAAGGTAAGCATAAAAAGAGTAAGTAGGTAGGATAGGTAGGCAGGTAGGGTAAGTAGGGTAGGTAGGGTAGGTAGGTAGGGTAGCTATGGTAGGTAAGTAGGTAGAGTAGGTAGGTAGGGTAGGTAGGTTAGGGTCGGTAGGTAGAATAGCCTGTTGGCGGGAGCGAAGCCGCGCGGGTCAGCTAGTATAAACTATTTTCAGAATTTTTAGGCCACGGTCACGAACTCAGCGGGCAAGGAGCGGCGTGGCGGCGGCGCGGGCATTATACATTTGAACGTGCCGCTGCACGACCGGCCTTAGGGTTCCAACCCAATCCTATTGATAAACCTTCGCTGTCCGTCTATCCGTCCGTCCGTGTGTCTGTCCGCGGACTGTATCTCAAGAACCGTAATAATTAAACAGTTAAAAATTTTACCGAGTGTGTTTTTCTATTTCCGCTATAACATCAAATAATTAAAATAAAAATAATTAAAAATCAAAGGAGGCTCGCATGAAGAAACGTGATTTTTTCGGTTTATGGTACGGAACCCGTCATGTGAGAGTCTGACTCGCTTTTATCCGTTCCCAAAGGATGACCTTTAAAACGTAATGTTACGAAATTGAGCTTTATAATTAAATTTTAAACCTATCAAAATCCTTAGTCACGATAAGGGCGGTTTTATCGACTTTGACTTCGTACGCGTATATCCCATTTCTTCCGGTTCCCGTAGGAATTTCTTAGTAGAAATCCTTTCTTAGTGCTCCCCTACACTCCCCAAGAAACCTACATGCCGAATTTCAGCTTCCTACGACCACTGGTTTCAATTGTGCGTTGTCTGTCAGTCACTCAATCAGTCAGTCACGTTAGTTTTATATAAGGATTTATAGAGGTAGAAAGAATTCAAGTACTTAGTTCTCGAGACTGTCGGTAATTTCGAAACCATTTTTATGAGCAGCTCTGTTTAGCAATCGGATAGGAAAAATCTTATTTTCATGTTTCAGACATCGTCGTGGTCGAAGACAAACGATTAGAATTCTACTACCACGGAGCACTAACGCACGCAGAAGATATTCCGTCGGCTCATGACATCTCTTCTGTTACTAACGATCCAGTTCACGACAGAGTGCTGTTTATCGAACATTACAAGACGAACATATCCATATACAGCTTTGACCTTACAACCAAGAAAGTTCAAACTGTATTAACGAAACTAACAAGCACGGATTATTATTATGGCGAAAATCTTGCCTACGACCCGGTCACACAATTACTTTTTTGGGTGGAATTCAATGGAATATACTCGTTGTCATTAAAACCTGCATCGTCTAATGAAGCAGTTGACGCAAATCTTTTAGTAACGACAGATACCTTCTTCGCGGATATAGCTATAGAAAGCTGCGCAGGGTACGTTGCTAATATAACAATTATATATAGTTTTAAGACTCCGCTCAGTTCATATTGAACTTTGTTAATATTAATAGTTGTTTACAAATTACAGGTATATTTACTGGGTCACAAACCATAGGATAGAGAGGGCTGCGTTTGATGGCTCCGAGAGAGAAGTTTTAATAGTCCGTGAGGTTTATGATATAGGAGGTTTGGCCATTGACGAAGAAACACAGACAATTTACTGGATGGAAGAAACTACACATCATAAATATTCTATTGAAAGTGCCGACTTGAATGGAAAAAACAGAAAAACATTTTATGTTATAGGATCAGAAATTATAGCAACTTCTTTAACCGTATCAAAAGATTTCATTTACTGGAAAAGCTACAATCAAAGAGCATTTTTGCAAATACCAAAAAATCAAAAGCAAAGTGTGGCTCCAACTGTTTATTTAAAATCTGGTAGAGACTGTTGGGGGTGTCAAGAAACAGCAGCCAACTATACAATTGAGGAACAAACTATAGGAAGCAAGTCCTGTGAAGCTCGAAAGAGTGAAGCGAAGGAACGCTACAGTTCAATATGTCACAACTACTGCTTCCAAGGAAATTGTAGTATCGGTGCTGAGGAACAACCTAGGTGTAGGTAAGACACGTTCATCTCAATATGGACTACTGACGATAACACTAGGGAACTCTGATCAGGCATGTGAATTTGTAATTATCATGGTACAGAGAACTTTGGTCAGTAAATTAAACTTTTCAGTCACGTAAATATTTCAAGAGTATTGTATTTTTATTTTGACAGTCTTCTTGTCACTTTTATGTAGTTCGCTTGCGTTACGTAAGTAGGGGTGGTGTCTCCCTAATAAGATCCGGTATTTTTCTAAATACATTATATATAATTAAACACTTACATATAGAAATATACATTATATAGAACATATAGAACTATTTTCTGAATATATTCAAAATTTTAGGCATAGGTAGTTTCGGAGATAAGGGGGGAATGGTCATTTTTGGTCAATATAATTAAAACCCTTACAGTAAGTTCTTTCATTTGATATGCCACACAATAAACTTTGAAAAACATTTTTTTTTAATATTTAGGTTTGACCCCCAATAGACCCCCATACTAAAATATATATATATATTTACGTAACGCGTATGTGTTTGGGTCACAACGGTCCATATGGATACCAAATTTCAACAGAATCGGTCCAGTAAATCTGGAGAAAACTGGCTGTGACAGACGGACAGACAGACAAACAGACAGACGGACACCCGAATGCCCGAGTGATCCTATAAGGGTTCCACTTTTTACGGATTTTCGGAACCCTAAAAATGCAAATATGTGCACAAAGTTTAGGTATTTGCTACATTTTTCCGATAACAACATTTAGCAATTAGATACCTCCTGTTTCTATTAATCACAAATATTTGTATTCTCACTGTTTCAGTTGCAATCGCGGGTACTCTGGGGAAAGATGCGAAGTAGACGCGTGCTATATACACTGTTTGAACGATGGAGTCTGTTCCCTGAATGAGGCGGGTGAGCCGGTCTGTCGATGCTCAGCAGACTATGGAGGTGACAGATGCGAATTTCCCGCCGTTCTTATCAAGTGTATCCGAACTGTTTCAATGTTGAGGGAGATGCTAAGTGCAGGTAAATAAATATCTTTTCAAATTTGTGTTACATTATTAGTTTTTTTTTTATTTACGTCTGATCTGATCACAATTTGGAGTATGGTCGACTGTTATGACCTCAATGTTGATCATCCCGGACGGAGGGCGACGGCCAGAAGTAGCACAATTCGAATTTAATCGTTGATTTTTTTTTACAAAACAACATAACCGACTTCCGAAGTTAATTTTATTTTATACTTTGTAGTGTTACGTATCTTAGGAGTCATAGGACCATGGGACCACCTGAAAGGTCTGCATTTAAAAAAAAAAAATATCAAATCGGTCCCCACGTCTTCGAATAAACGAGGAACATACATAAAGAGCGTTCAAGAGCGAGTTGGACTCGCGTGCAAAGGGTTCCGAACGAATTTCATTTTTTTCTATCATGTTATTTTAACACTATAGACTTCTTATAGATTTTCCTGTAATCTATAGGTAAAGATCTATTATCTCCATTTTTTTCAAAATTTTATGCAATTTTTTTTTTTCAAAGTTTCGGAAATAGGCCGGAATGGTCATTTTTCGTCTAATTTCTTAAATAACTTCAAAACCATTTTTTTTAATTATTCAAAAATATTATTTAAACACTATTTGTGTGTGATGACTGAACGTCACACAATATTGTTCAAAAAACTTTCTTTTTCTAGTTTGACCCCCAAAAGTGACCCCCATACTAAAAATGTAATAATTTACGTAAAACTACCATATTTGTACCGAATTCAACAGAATCAGTCCAGTGGATCCGGAGAAAACTGGCTGTGACAGACGGACAGACAGTCAGACAGACACCCGTGTGATCCTATAAGGGTTCCCTTTTTTGTTCGGAACCACAAAAATTATAAAAATGTTTCCGACGAATTGAGATTGATCGTCCATTTTGAAGTCGGTTAAAAATAAAGAATCTCATCGCTTCGTGCAGGTACATAAATACATACGGACAGAACCAGGGTGCAGATTCGTAGGTACCGATTAACAGTGTCGTCTATGTTTATCTATACTAATATTATAAAGAAGAAAGATTTGTTTGTTTGAATTGGCTCCGAAACTACTGGACCGATTTGAAAAAATATTTTAGCATTGGATAGCTACGTTATCAGGGAGTAACATAGGCTATATATTATCCCCGTACTCCCACGGGAACGGGAGCTACGCGGGTGAAACCACGTGACGTCCACTAGTGTTAAAATAATCTCCTAGTGACATACCATTCACCGTGGCAATGCCGCGCCGCGCCGGTCTCTTGGTCTCGCATTACCAGCTGATCGCGATGTGGACAATTTGTTTGATGCTCTGTGTTAGTTTGTGTTAACTGTAGTTATTATTGTACATTTTTAAATATAGTTAATTTAACGTTTTCTTTATAGATACACCGTCAGTTATTCTGGACAAAGGATTGAAGTCGACGTGTGCTGCAACTGTTGTCTGATCAGCGGAGCTTGTTCGGCACGAGCGCGAGGTGTGAAGTCCTGGAGGAGTTCACTTTCACGAAAAGAATTATAACTCATCATCATACCGACATCTTACATATTATCCTAGTTGATTGGCCGTCAGTGCAGAATTCACGTCCTTTTTGCCATCGTTTCATGTTTCGAAAACATTAATTTCATGAAACTCTTTTTATTACCTTTTCATATTTGCCCTGAGTAAATTGAGTGTGGAGAAGTGTTTGTACTCCTCACACGGTCAAGAGTCCGTGCGTCGGAAATCAGTCTTTAGTAATTGCCTGCTTATTTTTTTATTTTAGTTCGATTAAGTATGACTTTTTAATAAAATTCACAGATAAGTAATACATGCATTTTATTTAATACTTCCCATAATGGTTTTTTAAACAATGCTGAGTAAAGATTATGGCACATTACAACGGCACCGCAACTGCACAGCTGGAGCACGGCGTCGTCACCTCGAATTTAGGCTACGGCTAGCTGCCAGCGTGCTAACTATGCGTCGCGGTTGTCCGCAAGGTGCAAGCTCGCGATCCGCGCGCCAGCCACGTGGTGCAAGCTTGCTGTCACCGCGAAGACAATTGTTATTAAATGTGGTATTTGTGATTGAACACGCCTGGAACTTGCAGGGTTTCATAATGTAATAATGCGATGCGATGTTAGGTGTCGGTGCGCAGTAAGCACGCATCGGCGCAATGTAAGCTCGCGGTCCGCTCGATTGCAGCGCGCGGGCTGCGAGTCGAGTTTTTAATGGTAACGGCAAGCATTCTAAAAACATTATACGACACACGATTGCTCCAATTTGAATGACAAGTAAATTGCTAGGTTGGAGTGGTGCCGTTGCGGTGTCGGTATAGTGTGCTATGACCTTAACTGTTTAATGTGAGACAGTATGGGGAAAATCTAATCCAGAAGAAAAACCGGAAAATGGTTTTGGAAACCTTTAGGGCGTATTCAGATGTCACGCGCCGATCACGCACAGCACCCGCGCACGCGTTGTGCCCGCCTTAAATCCGCACACGCGCTGCATCCGCCTCGCACACGCCTCGCACCCACTTATATTTCTAGTGACTGTACTACTTCATTCACTAGGCATAGTGGTTTCCAGGTGTCACAACGTGTGAAAGTTTAAACCAAAATGGATTTGACTAGGTTAAACAAAGTTCTAATTACATTCTATATGTATAAACACTGGAAGAAAATGATTACTGCGGGTAGGGTGCAGAGCGTGGGTAGGGCGAGCGCAGGCTTGACGCGAGGCGGGCGCAGGGCGTGCGCTTGGCGTGCGCGTGTAGACCTCCATAAATACAATTTGAGATCTATTGATGGATTATAAGACTCAAATTCTTGTTTAACAAATTTCAATGCGAGTTGGACGCGGGTGGCGTGCGCTGAGCGTGCGCGTGTCGTGTGAACACGCCCTTAGCTTTTTCTCTAAAACAAAAGTTCCAGTAAGCTCAACAAAAACAAAAAACATCACTCTGTGTACGATTGATAAATACGTGAATGTGTGTTTCTAACTTGCTCACTCATCAGGCAAAACCAAGACCAGTCTTTTCTATAAATAGCTATTTCGATGTCGAGCTTCACCTGAGTGACAAAGCTCACAGAGTGAGCTTTATTACGCACAACATAAAAGTCTTATGTTTTTACGAATTTGATACTCACCTCGGATTCCACTGTCGAGACACGACAATGTTGTTATAGAATAGCACTACAGGCAATGAAGCTGCAAGAGGTACCGGAAATTTCTGTAAGAGCTATTAGGCCATAAAGTACCTTAAGAACGTCAAATATTCACGGACTCATTCTGTCGATCCTCACGTATAGTATTTAGATAAATGATCTTCGACTACTTATAAGGTCGAAAATCACGTAGGGTTTCAAAATATAACCCTTAAAAGTGTGACTCACTGAATTGCGGAAAATAAAAAAGTACTGGAATGAAAAAGTGATCTTAATTCCTTTTTTTGGGAATTATATTTTGTTATTATAACGCAACTTTAAATTGTCTTTCACAGCATGGTTAAGTGATAAGCTTGTTCTGTGCTTCAGTTAAATTAAACAGTTACGAATAGTTGGAACCAAAATGATTTTCTGTGGAGAACGCCAAAGAAACTTCTCTCAGTAAAAACTTTTTTACAACAAATACAACCGACTTCCAAATAAAAAACTGGCCAAGTGCGAGTCGGACTCGTGTGCAAAGGGTTCGAACGAATTTAATTTTTTTAACATGTTATTTTAACACTATAGACTTCTTATAGGTTTTCCTGTAATCTTGGTAAAGATGTATTATCTCCATTTTTTCCAAAATTTTAGGCTCAGTTGTTTCGGAGATAAGGGGGAGAATGGTCATTTTTCGTCTAATTTCTTGAATAATTTCAAAACCATTTATTTTAAAATTATGAAAAAAAAATATAAGTAAGACCCTCACAGTAAGCCCTCTTATTGATATGTCACACAATATTGTTCAAAAAACTTTATTTTTTTAATTTTCCAGTTTGACCCCTAAGGGTGACCCCATACTAAAAATTTACGTAACATGTCCGTGTTTGGGTCACAGAAGTCCATATGTGTACCAAATTTCAACAGAATCGGTCCAATGGATCCGGAGAAAACTGGCTGTGACAGACGGACAGACACACAGACACACGAGTGATCCTATAAGGGTTCCGTTTTTTGTTCGGAACCCTAAAAAAACACTTCAAAGTATAAAATAACTTAGAAATCGGTGTTTTTGGTTGTTTCTTCGTATTTTACCATCGACTCCTGAAATTAAAGTTATTTTATACTTTGTAGTGTTTTTAAAAAAGTTTTTATTTTTCACTCTTTAGTGGCAATACTTCACTACTAAATTGACATTACACACTTATTGAGTTAGTCTACACATTTGTGTTATTTGCCGTTATGGAGTTACTTTGTGCTTTCGCAGTTCAAGTCCAGACCAGCTCATAGTTAAATATCCACTTTTGCTTTGGAAATAACATAAACTTAACCATATCCTACTTAACATTTCTAACTTTATATTGAAAATTTGAGGAGGTCAATGGTGTATCTTCGAAGTTCAACGTCCAATGCAAATGCAATATAGCTATAACTAAACCCAATGAAAAGAATCGCACACAAGTAGATAACCCTAAAAACATGGAAATTGAACATAAGTAAATAATTGGTGAGCTAAGGTTATACCAGAGTGGGAATATACATACTGGGAAGTAAACCCATCCAAATAAAAGAAGAATTTTTCAAATAGGTCGTAACCGGGGAATATGCTTAAAAAAACCGGCCAAGAGCGAGTCGGACTCGTGCACCGAGGTTTCCGTATCATCGTAAAAAACGTGTAATGTTTTTAAATTTTCAACAGCGAGGCCAATAGTCGTCAGAGAATTACGTTGCGGTGTTTATTGCAGTTTTAAATCAGCGACATCTCTTGACCAGTTGTAGAACTAATGACGACCAGTAGTTTTAGCTGTACGTTGATCGATAAGTTTCTGCTTTTATATATAAATGTCGGAGGAGTGAAGTATAAGGCTTGTTTACGTACTAGTAGCGCCATATACGCGCTTTATATTAGCGTTTGTGATACCTTAGTCGATTAACCAAATCGATATCGACAGCTGTCATAGAGTCAGTAGTTCGACTGGGGGTAGTCAATGAACTGTCACGTGGATTCTCGCCACGGGTGTACTGGGTTGCACGTGTGTCTAGAGTTTTTATAGCATTTTCGTGTGATATTTGTTACTTTTGGAACTTGTTTCAAATTATTTGTGTTGTCCTTGTGTCCGTAACCAGGTTCGTAGTGTTTGTCGTACTTGAGCAGAGTTCCATCCAAAATGGATAGGAACAAACCACCCGATCCTGATCCTCCTGACATCCCAGCTTCCCTAACTCCTTTTCCTCCTACCCCGAACCCTTTATCACAGTTTGCAGAAGTGGTATGTAGTGTCTCTGAGATGGATGTGACTCAATCTCAGCAAAATACACGCAAACGTCCCGGCCATGATGAAATTATTTCCCCGTCACCTCCAAGCAAGCAGCCAAAAAGCCAAATAGGCCGTATTAGGTATTCGGTTATGGATAAAGCGCCCTATATAGTTCACGTCTCCCGCATCGAAGCACAGGCAAATGCAGGTACCACACTCCACCCTGTAAACTTTGGTAAATTTTTAATACTAAACAATATAGCAAACATAGTTCGTGATGGAGTAAATAGAGTAGGTAGGAATCGAGTTTCTGTTGAGTTCACATCCCCTCAGGATGCAAACTCCTTCTTAGTTAACAGTCTGCTGACAAAACACAGTTACATAGCATCGATTCCTACTTACAATATCACAAGGATGGGTGTTGTCACCGGTGTTCCCTGTGATATCACAGAAGAAGAGGCTATTACCTATCTGTCGGTACCTTCAGGATGTGGTCAAATTTTAAAAGTGCGTCGTATTAATAGGAAAGTGCAGAGAGAAGGTATAACAGAGTGGAAACCTACTGAGACATGTGTAATAACATTTGACGGTCAAATTTTACCAAAGAGGATTTTCTGCTGCTACACATCTCTCCCAGTTGAACAATACATCTATCCAACTGTTCAATGTCGCAAATGTTGTAGATTTGGTCATATTGCCAACGTATGTAGGTCAAAACCACGCTGCAGTAGATGTGGCCACGATCACCCCGGTGATGGTTGCAACATCTCTGAGAGTGAGGCTTTTTGTGTGCTTTGTTCGGGGAATCACTTCGCTAATAGCAGGTCATGCCCTGAGCATGGCAGACAGAAGGCCATCAAGACTATTATGGCTGAAAAATGCATATCATTGCTGATGCTAGCAAAGTGGTTCCAGTGACTTGTGACGGTGTGCCATATTCATTTATCTGTCGTGCAGGTGAAAAGGCTAAAATTTACTTTTTGGGAATTTTAAATTTTTGTTATAGTCGTGGGTGGGTACCAGATCAGTGGAAGGTACAAATTATCATTCCCTTAGTGAAACCTGGCAAACCACCAGAAGATCCGAATGGCCTTAGGCCAATTGCTCTATCTTCAGTCCTTGCCAAACTACTAGAACATCTTATTAAAAATCGTCTGGAGTGGATAGTCGAATCGAGAAACTTACTGCCGAATTCCCAATTTGGTTTTAGGAAAGGGCTTAGCACAATGGACAGTGTCGGTGTCCTGATGACTGATATTCGTCTGGCCTTTTCTAAAAACCAATCCGTTGTTGCCACTTTCCTTGACATCTCCTCCGCATATGACAACGTACTTCTTCCCGTTCTCAGGCAAAAATTGCAACAGCTGAGTCTTCCGGCTAAGATGATACAATGCATATGTGGTCTCCTTGTGTCCCGGTCATTGGTCCTGAGAGTACAAGGAGAGGAATTTGACGAGCGGCAGACGTGGAAGGGCCTCCCTCAAGGCTCTGTCCTCAGTCCATTGTTATACAATTTGTATACGGCCGATATTGGGTCCTGCCTTAATAATAATTGCCAGATCTTGCAATATGCCGATGACATAGTTTTGTATGTGACAGAGTCCTCCATCGTTAACGCTGCCGCTTCTCTATGCCTCTCTTTGGATTCTTTGAACCAATGGCTTTTAAGCCATGGCCTGTCGCTTTCCGCACCCAAAAGCTCGGCGGTAATTTTCTCTCGGAAAAAACATACTCCACAGATATCAGTGAGCATTTTAGGCCGTAGTATTCCTATAGTTAATAAGGTAAAATTTTTGGGTGTACTTTTGGACTCAAAATTAACAGGTAAACCGCACATAAATCTCTTGGTCCAAAAATGTGAAAGGGTTGTTTCAATTTTAAAAGTCCTTGCGGGTGTTTGGTGGGGAGCTCACCCATACACCATGAAATTGGTGTACAACGCCTTAGTTCGTAGCGTCTTAGATTATGGAACATATCACCTGATTCCATGCAATAAAGGTGCTTTGGCGGGGCTGGATAAGGTTCAGTCCAAGTGTCTTCGGATCATCTCTGGTTGTATGAAGTCCTCTCCCATTAACGCATTGCAGGTCGAGTGCGCTGAACCTCCTCTGGCCCCGAGACGGCAATATCTGGCTTCCCGATTTGTTTACAGGTTAATTTCCAAATCATCCCATCCTCTCATAGCAAGCAAAATTAAATGAGCTAGATGCTTTATGTAGAAACTCAAACTATTGGAGAAATAAAGAAATTCCATTAATCTTAAAAACGTTTCGACAATCCCAAAATTTAGTGTGCCCGATTTTCCAGTGTCCTAAACTTCCCATTTATAACTTCGCTTACGAAGTTATTTGCTTTAACCCAAAAATTTTCTACAACATTGGTATATCCAAAAAATCCTCTGCAGCTAATTCGGCCTTCAATGCGGCGGTGGGCGAGCGATGGAATGATTACCTATTTTAACTATTTTTCACTGATGCTTCGAAAATGAACGACTTTAATTACACTGGGGCCGCGGTTTATTACCAAAGCTCTAGAATTATTCTACAGTTTAAATGTCCTAAAGAGTCTTTCGTATTTACTGGTGAATGCGTGGCTATTTTAGAAGCTTGTCGCTTTATAGAATCGCACACCAACATTGAGAAGGCGGTTATCTTTTCCGATTCCCTCAGCTGTTTGCAGGCTTTAGCTCAAAACCCTTTTAAGAGCAAATTACAAAATCACCTTATCTTAAAAATTAAAGAATCTTTGTTGTCATGTGCCAACTGTCGAAAGGATGTTCAGCTAGTTTGGATACCTAGCCATTGTGGTATTAAGGGTAACGAATGTGTTGATGCCCTGGCTAAAGATGCGTGCACATCTGTAACGGCTGATCTCTCACACAATACCCACCAGAGTTACGACCTGCTGGCCCTGCCAAAATTGAGTCTCCGGTGCGCCTGGCAAGAGCAGTGGAACGAGTCTAGCAGGAAGAGAGGCAGGTTCTTCTATGCTGTTCAACCCACTATAAATCCAAAACCATGGTTCTTTGGTTTCAAAAAGGTTTCCAAAACTGTTGTATCGGTTCTCTGCAGAATCCGTTTAGGTTTTTGCTGTACTCCCGTTTTCCTCCATAAAATCCGCATACGTGACTCGTCCCTTTGTGAGTGCGGATTGGGAGAGGGTACTCTAGATCACATATTTTTTGAATGCCCAAACAACGTCCCTCCCCTTGATTTGTATAGTCGTCTCCCTAAACTTAAGATCCCTCTCCCAATTAATTTCCCCTCTCTTTTAACATTTTCCTCTCCAGACCTGCTTGTGGCGCTGATGACTTTCATCCGCCACAATAACATAAAATTATAAGCCCTTCATATCTCCAATCCATTATATGTATCAAGGTGGCATGCAATATATATTTGATGTTTTAATCAACTATAACAATATTTATGTATGTTTATTTTTTTTGTTTGTTTCAGTCCCGTACTAACACAACAAGTAGTCCACTGTACCGATTGAAGAAACTTTTTACTTGTCTCTGCAGCAAACATTGTTTTCTCAAAAGAAAATAAATTATTGCACACTTGCTTCTCAAATATACTTTGGACATTGGCAGAATAGTCCACATCGGCTTTGTTTGCCATATATAAAAAAAAAAAAAACTGTCACGTGTGGCGTTTGACGTCTGTCATATGCCAAGGTGGGACTATGTCTGTTAGCGACACGAGACAGTTGACAACCAGAGCACGACCGCGCCGGTTGTGCGCACTGATTCTACTCAACCACGTGCAAAATGGCGGACACCGATGAGATTTTGGATTTAAATAACTCTGCATCTCCGATAATATATATATATATATATATATATATATATATATATATATATATATATATATATATATATATATATATAAGGGTACAGATAACTTTAGAGATCTCCATAATTCCAAAACTTATTAAGTGGAAAAGTTTTTCAGGTAAAGCATTTTACAAAGATACTAGCTGACTCGGCACACGTTGTTTTGCCAAATAAAAAAATAGCTTACCACCTATTCTCATACCTACCGAATATACACACAAAATTTCATGAAAATCGGTCGAGCCGTTTTGGAGGAGTTCGATAACAAACACCGTGACACAAGATTTTTATATATTGGACTAAATAAAAATGGCCGAGAACGTTAAAAAAAATTCCCGACAAAAAAAAAAGAAGTTTAAAATAATATTTATTGATCCTTTTAGTTTAGTATAGGTACAATTTTTTGGGTCAAGGGGCCATGTGAGGCCCTGTAGTTCTATTCTGTAAGAACATTTTCGTGTCTCGACAGCGGAATCCGAGGTGAGTATCAAATTCGTATAAACATAAGACTTTTATGTTGTGCGTAATAAAGCTCACTTTGTAAGCCTTGTCACTCAGGTGAAAATCGATATCGTAATGGTTATTTACAGAATAGACTAGCAGGTCAAGTGATGTACCAATGCTCGACGAGACGATTTTCAAAAGTTTAAGTCAAATAATTGGTGAAATAAAAACTGGTATCAAAAAGTGTTCATGTTTTATCTAATTATAATGGAACTTTTCAATAGTTTTTGACTGCTAGGTTAAGTAATAAGCTTGTATGTATTCAGTTAACATAAATAACTATGAATATTTTGGATAAAAATTACATTTTGTGAATAAAATTAACATATAGCTTCAATTTGGTCTTTACATAGAGGCAAAGGCTTGAATGGCTGCCAAATAGTTGAGGATCGTAGCAAAAGTGAGACGGTTCCTACTTCACGCCGGATCAGCTGCTCAAACTCTATCAAGCGCAAGTTCGATTGTGTATGGAGTACTAGCTCTCATCTTTGGGACGGATCTGTCAGATACCAGCTTGATGCCCTTGAATCAATTGAGAAACGAGCCAAGAGGATCATCAGGAATGATAGGCCCGTCGAGTCGAAGCTCCAAAGTCTTGAACATCGACGCCGTGTTGCTAGCATGTTGGTTTTGTACCGATGGCATTCCGGTGGAATTCCTTGCCAGAGTCTGTGTTTCGTGATAGCTACAACATGGGAGTCTTTTAGTCAAGAGTGAATAGGTACTTCTAGGTAAGCGTGTTCCATCTTCGACTGCATCGTCGCTTACCAACAGGTGAGACAGTGGTCAAACGCGTGCCTTTTACGGACAAAAAAGATTATGTTAGCTCCCAGATAGAGAGTTTGTATATTCTATTAAGACTCTTACTACTGTACCTACATACAATCTGAGATATAAATCACTAGCGACCCGTCCTGGCTTCGCACGGATGCTAATATTTATTTACCCCAAACTAACAAAGTGAACATCTAATTACCAGAATCAATAATATTGTGGTTCAGGCTGAAATGATAAGTACAATAGACGACCGTCGACGACGTCTGTTCTCAGGTGTCCACCAGTTCTGGACAACTCTACCTCCGTAATAATTATTTAATTGCGCGACTTCTTTAATTTTGAGATATCTCTTAAGATTTACATCCAAATTAAATGGTGTGAACGGCAGTTTTGCTCTAAATGAAACACTTAAGATCACTAACATATTCATTAAGATAAGGATTTGTACTATATGGGTGAAAACACCTCTGCAAATGAATCAGTAATTTAGATAAAATTTGAATATCATAAAATGGTTATTGTGAGTCAACCATAAAAGATAGACATATGCTATCACTGACTTTTACGTAGATAATTAATGTGTTATCTAAAACTGTAGTACATCGTTTTGTTCTATCATTAATAGTTTTCGCAGCGCACGCGATGTAAAGAATTTTTTTCCGACCTCATTAGTAATAATCTTCACACATCAGCCAATTTAAAAATATCCTTGAAAAATATAAACTAAGACCATCCTCGAGAACCACTTTATCTATTAAACAAGTTTAATATAATTAGAAAAATCAAAAAACCCGACTGCAAAACATAAACGTAGCAATACACTAACGGCCATTTTTAATAACCAATCTATCTTTTCTTCCAGCTACTAAAGATAAACAAAGCTATCATTTTATCCTACTCCGTCGGTAGATCCCTCATTACTGAGGTTCGTGGTCACTGGGATGTCCCTTATAAGCGGACAATCTGTCTCCATCGATTCCGGTCCAAAGCTGCCATCACCACCGGCTGAAATTTGCTTCAGGACGTAGCTTCTTTCACTTCGTCAGACCATCCTACCTACTGACGGATAGCATACGCACTAAGGTACGTCGACCCCTAAACGTGCCTACGCTGCTATTGTCACCACCGGCAAATCGGGTGCGTCGCAGCCTGAGCGACCAGCCAAAATAGGGAAAAAGAAGCCCTGCTGTGCCTTCGACGCAGCTGTATATTTCGCGTTTGCATCACTCCACAAGGGTTGAGGAAGTCGTGCAGTACTTGAAAGAGAAGACCAAGTGGACTCTGAGGGTCGAAAGGTTGGAATCGCGCCATAACATCAACATTACGTCGTTCGTGGTTCGAGTTCCAACCCAACATCTACAGATCTTCTTAAAAGAGGACTTTTGGCCGAATGGTGTCGTTACCTGGTGTCCTGAAATACAGGCCTCAAGCCTAGTTTAGGCACCAGTCTCCCACAATATACTTGCTGTGTACTATTGTTCTACTGTATGGCCTCAGTCGCCTGATAATAAAATGTTTTTTTTTATTATTATCTACCCAAGTTGACTATCTGTCATCGGAAGGACGGATAGCCTACAAAGGGAGCCGGTCCATTACAGCGGAGCGAGGCAGCGGAGCGGAGAAACGGGGAAATTTTAACCAATCATGTCAGTCAAAATGTCAGTGACTCATGTGGTACGGAGATTTTATGCAATTCTATTGGTGGAGATATGAGGAGAAGTTGGAAGCGGAGACGAGAAGAGATATTTTTCAGCTAGGGTGTATCAACCGAAACTGTGCGGAGTAAGTACGCCGCCGCACACATCTTGGTCTCCGCTGCGCGCCATCGTTAGCTTGCGAGGCAAAGCTCACATCTCCGCCTTATATCGCGGCTCAGCCCAATTTCAGCGCGTCATATCTCCGCTTCCATCGCGCCATACAAATATGATACATTTCCGCTCAGTGGTATCAAGCTGAGTGGAGACGATAATTATGGGAGATTAACGAAATTCTAAAATATTGGTTTTTGAAAACACGTGTCCCCTCCGCTCGTCTCTTCTCCACTTTAGTGGAGTCCGAGCCTAAAGATAAGACCGCCCATACAAGTCGATATATCCTTCATTTCAATAAAAAATAAGTTAGGTACTCTCCGACAGACGGAGCTAACTCTAGAAACGTCATTTCATTATCCCTCAACATCGGCCGATAACGCAACTACGTATTTTAATATTCAAACGCATAAGCGTTTGAATATTAAAATAGCAGTAGCAATGTATTTTCTTTTAAGAATGGAATATTGTAGCAGTGATGATTTATTTATTTCAAATGATAATAGATTGTGTCGGCAACGAGACCCTATCCGCGACATGGTATTTATTATAAGGTTTATTTGTGTGTATTAGTTCTCATAAGAATCCAATACCACCGTATTTTGATAGTTTATCAGAAAATTTTCAGGTAAAATTTTGAAGTGTCAATAATTACGTAACTTGAAAATGTGATTTTTTGTTTATGAAGATATTGTTACAAAATTAGTGTTAAATGCAAGTTTTTTTACATAAAAACAATATCACAAAAAGAATCAAGTCGATAGGACATCTAGTTTTATAAACATAAGGAAAAAAGTAATGTGAAAATTTCATCATCATCATCATATCAGCCGAAAGACGTCCACTGCTGGACATAGGCCTCCCCCAAGCGTTGCCACAACGACCGGTCCTGTGCGTCTCGCATCCATCGGCTACCCGCGACCTTCACCAGGTCATCGGTCCACCTTGTGGGAGGCCTTCCAACGTTAAGTCTTCCGGTACGCGGTCGCCACTCCAAAACTTTTCGGCCCCATCGACCATCTGTTCTACGAGCAATGTGCCCTGCCCACTGTCACTTTAGTTTGGCGATCCTTCGGGCTATGTCGGTAACCTTGGTTCTCTTGTGGATATCATCATTCCTGATTCGATCACGCAAGGAAATTCCAAGCATTGCCCTCTCCATTGCCCTTTGAGTGACTTTGAGCCTTCTGATGAGGCCCATTGTAAGCGACCACGTTTCAGTTCCGTATGTCATCACTGGCAACACGCACTGGTCATAGACTTTCGTCTTGAGACACTGTGGTAAGTGGGACGAGAAGATACCGCGCAACTTCCCGAACGCTGCCCAGCCGAGTCGGATGCAACGGTTGACCTCTTTCTCGAAGTTGCCGGACCGTTTGTCCTAGGTAGACGTACTCGTCTACAACTTCGAGTGTAGAGTTTCCGATCTTGATGGGAGTGGGGTGGCTACATGGGTATTTACCATGATCTTGGTTTTGTCCATGTTCATTTTGAGACCCACCCTTTCGGAAGCTCTACTGAGGTCATCGAGCATTGTACCGAGGTCCTCCGTAGTCTCAGCCATGACAACTATATCGTCGGCAAATCGAAGGTGACTGATGTACTCGCCATTGACATTAATGCCTAGCCTTCTCCAGTCCAAAAACCTTGAAGACATCCTCCATTGCGGCTGTAAACAGTTTCGGAGAAATGACGTCTCCCTGTCTCACATCCCGCTGCAGGAGGATAGGTTTCGAGGTCTGACCCTGAAGTCGGACTGACATGGTGGCGTTTTTGTACAACGATTTCAGCACCTCGATGTACCGATAGTCGATCTGGCACCGTTGGAGAGACTGCAGCACAGCCCAAGTCTCGATCGAATCAAAGGCTTTCTCGTAGTCCACAAACGCTAAGCAGAGGGGCAGATTACACTCTTCGGTCTTCTGTATATCCTGCCGGAACGTATGTATGTGGTCTACGGTGCTGAAGTCTTTTCGGAATCCGGCTTATTCGGGAGGCTGGAAGTCGTCAAACCTGCGTGCGAGACGGTTCGTAATGACTCTGGAAAACAGCTTGTAGACATGGCTCAAAAGTGAGATGGGCCTATAGTTCTTAAGCAGGGCATTGTCGCCCTTCTTACAGAAGAGTACCACCATACCTCTGCTCCATGCCTGTGGCGTTTTCCCTTCAAGTATGACGGAATTGAACAGTTCCTGAAGGGCCGGTAATTAACAGTACCTGAAGGAAGGGCCTTAAGGACCGGTCTCCCACCCGCCTTCAGGAGTTAGGCCGTAATTCCGTCCTCACCCGACGCCCTGTTGTTTTTTAGCTGCTTCAGAGCCATCCTGATCTCATACAGGCTGACGTCCGGGATGTCCTCGGTATAGTGCCGGGTCGATCTAGCTCTTGGGTCGTTAGCTAGATTCGTATCGGGTTTAGTCATTGACGTGTAGAACTGTCCGTAGAACGTCTCGATCTCTCTCAGAAGCTCCGATTTGGCGGATATGATTCTGCCATCAGCGGTCTTCAGTTTCGTGAGCTGGCTCTGCCCAATAGACAGATTTCTAGCAAAGACCTTGGAGCCCTTATTCCGCTCTATCGCGTCTTTAATCTTTGCAGAATTAAAGCGGCGGAGGTCTCTTTTCAAGGACTTGGAGATCCGTCTATTGAGCTGCCGGTATCTGCACGCATCTTCCGAAGACTGCAGAATCATATCCTGCCTCTCCTTCATGAGTTTCAAGGTAGGATCAGAGACCTTCCTGTTCCTATCTGTACGGCGAGTCTTGAAAAAGTTAGACTCGACCGTATGGACAGTTTCCACGAACCCATCGTTACATTCGTCCACGGAGCTCCCTAGGCACTCGAAACGGTTCTGAAGTTCGAGCTGAAAGCCTTCTCCATAAAACTAGCCAGTAAGTGTCCCCGGTGGTTCCGACGTCCAAATCCAAATTGCCCCACTCGCAGCTCGTCACCGTCTCGTTTGCCCAGTTTCGCGTTGAAGTCCCCCATGACCACGGTGAAGTGAGTTTTATGACCATGTATGGCTCTGGATATATCCTCATACATGGTCTCTATTTTGTCGTCGGGGTGTGTCGTAAACCTGTACGACCTTCAGCGAATATCTTGACGATATTCTAAGTATCAGGTACGCCACCCTGGTTGACACACACTCGATTCTCACCACATTGGACACAAGGGACCTGTGAACGATGAACCTGACACCACTCCGGGACTTCTGGTCACCCTCCCGGAAATAGAGCAGATTGCCGGATTTGAGAATTATCGTGTCCTCCCCCTCTCTTCGGACTTCAGACAATCCTACAATACTCCATCGCAACCTACTCAATTCCTCCTCAAGTTCGGTGATCTTCTCGTCGGTCCGGAGTGTTCTCGTGTTCAGTGTTGCCAGGTCCAGTCGTCGGTGTTTGTTTTGGTAGCCGGGTCCACTCCGGGGATTCTTCGCATCCCTTGCCTCGCCGTGACCTTGACCGCTACCGGAGTCAAGGGTAGACGGGCTGCCGGGCACTAGGGGTCATTTTTTGGTTTTGCTTGTCGTTTGGGGGGGTTTGCCATAATCGCCACGCTTGGCAGGCGGGTTGGCGATCGCAGTGTATGGTGTTGAGTTTTACAGAGAACGCTGCTGCCCATTCTCTGGCAAGTCCCTTAGTCGCCTCTTACGACACCCACGGGATGTGATGGGATGGTATTATTCTTTCACGGCACCATACGGCACCGGCCGATACCATACGGCAGAAGTGAAAATTTATCACATAGGAATTTTGTAAGTTTAAGTTCGAGGATTTTTGTATTCTTTAGAGTTATGAATTGTATTATTGTTTTATACTATAGAATATGGTCTTGGAAATCTAAATATGTAGGGATGTATAAATTCCAAGGTATTTTGAAAAGTTTGGATCAGAGAGACGGAAAAAGCTATCTTTCGTTGTTCTGACACAGATAGAACAAAACTGCAATTGTGAAACTCAGACCACGAATAGAAAGAATTTATTTTGTTTACAGGGTTAGCCATCCGACAACTTAGATTAGATAGTTATTGAAAACGGTCGTAAAAAAAACCGGAACCGGCACACTTTTATGAACAAAAACTGTTTCCTAATAGGATTTAAACATATGACTTATACATACTTATCTTTGTAATCTCCATTTAATTTCCTTAATTTTAATACCCCATTCGATAGGTTTGGTTAAAAAAAAAATATTAACGACTTGCAATTTAGTGCCCAAAAACCGCCATATTGCTTTTTTTTAAAACACCTATCTTGGGAAACTTGGGTTTTTGAAACGAATCTAACGACACCTTAATAGACGAAATCAAAGCAGCCGTATGGAAGGTACGAGGTAATAAAGAAATTTACAAACTCACAAACATACATACAAGATACGCGCGAAAAACATAACCCTCCCTTGACAGTCGAGTAAAAAGCCACATCAAAATCCGTTTCGTAGTTTTTAAGATCTAAGAATACATAGGGACAACCAGACAGCGGAAAGCAACTTTCTTTTATATTATGTAGTGATTAGCGGGAAAAATGGATTAATTTTGTACCATGCTCTTTCTACGAGAAAACTGCTTTTTTTACTGTCACATAAAAATACTGGTTACTCCTGCGATCATGCGTGCGTGTACATTTTACCTGCATCTCGCTTAGTAGCCTGTAACGAGTTTTTGACGGAAAAAAATAATGTGAAGGTGGTCCTTTGTAGGGGGGTTCAATGTACCATACCATATCTTCCCTAACATTGACCTTACGTTCTCGTTAGCTTTTAAAAGTTCGCGTGAACGAAGTCACGAGCAAATTAGCTGTCACATTATTATGCACGTGTCTGTACCATTAATTATTATCTAAGTTATCTATTTTCTGCAAATGTGTTTAGTTAAAAAGGTCATTGACTTTTGATAACCCAAATGTCACTTAAAAATAATATTATCTACAGCAGGGGTTCCCAATCTTTTATACTGCGACTCCCTTTACATGTAATATATTATGTTTTGCGACTCCCTTGTAAAATAAGTTACTAAGCTTCGTTTAGAGGTAGGGGTCTGTTCTCTCTGCAACTCTATTCTCGCTGCACATCAATGACCTACTTCAGCCTGGTTTTGTTGGGTACGCAGATGACAGTACGGTTTCAGAGAGATACGATAAGTTCGTTCTTTGATAGAGGCCATGGTAGAGTGGACAAATTTGATTTTAAGCCTTGTCTTTCAGTGGGATGATGACAATCTGGTCTCTTTTAACGCCACCAAAACACAGGCGTGTCTTTTTACCGCAAAAAGGAATCGTTTCAACCAAGCTCCAACTTTTCGGAGTACATCTGTTCCTGTGACTGATCGGCTCGAGCTCCTAGGCATGGAGTTGACATCCAGTCTCAACTTTGGCGCCACCATTGAGTCCGAAGCCCAAACTGCAGTCGAAAAGCTGGGTATCCTAAATAGAGTGAAGCGATACTTCAAGCCTGAACAGTTTTTAACCTTATACAAAGCACAAGTCCGATCTTGCATGGAGTATTGCAGCCACCTTTGGGATCGCTCCGACAAAACCAGCTTGCTGCACTCGACTCGGTGGAGAGGTAAGAGGCTCATCGGTGACGTAACACTGGTGGATGCCAAGCTACACAGTTTGGCTCATCGCCGCAAGGTTGCCTGCTTGACGGTCTTCTACAGATTGTACTTCGGTAAGTGTGTCCAAGAACTCCAAGACCTCATCCCACCGGCCCCTTCTGCCATCGGACATCCAGGCGCACTACAACTTACCATCCCTACCTTGTTGCTATGCCACCAATTCGCACTAAGCGTTTCCAAAAGTCTTTTATAATGCGCACAGCAAAGGAGTGGAACTTTCTGCCTGCGTCTGTGTTTCCAAACGTTTACAACCCTAGTTTCTTCAAAGTTAGAGTGAACAGGCTCCTTCTGGGTAAGCTCGCTCCATCGTAGACTTTGTCGTTGTCATCTTTGACCTAGACTAGAGTCAATAGCAAACTCACCACAAATAAAAAAAAGAAGTAGTTATACCTCAAGGTACAATCAATAACACGGATGTACTTGCTTTTCTGATGAAAATTCACTGAAAAATATTAATGAAATGTGTGCTTAAGATTTATAAGTCCCTTTTAAAATAGGCAACCGCAGTATTAGTTTACTCCATTACTATTTTTCTTTTCCAAAATATTAAATTCTTCTGAAATGAATTTCATTCGCGAGTTGCAACAAATTAAGCGGTTCATTTCCGTGACGGTTTGCGACGCCACTGCTGATAGCACCGCGACTCCCGGGGTGTCGTGACCCACAGTTTGGGAAACCCTGATCTACAGTAACAGCGGTATCTACGGTTTTAGGTATGAAAAGAGATGGGGTTGACTCGCATGCAACTTGAAGTGCTATGGACAATAATTTGTATGGAAGGAGAGAGAGGGACGCCAAAGAAAAGATGAATGTTTGTGTGCGGAATGATATTATGAAAGAGTAGGGAGTCAGACGTAGTGAGACGGTTGATAGGACAGAGCGGAAGAAGGAAGAAGAAGGAAAGGAAGAAGAATGTCGTGCCGAGCCCAAGCAACATGGGACCACTTGTCTAGAGCCACTGAGGCTCTAGACAAGTGACATTTTGTTTGCAGTAGCGTGGCGAAAGCGATTGTCAAAACGTCAAAAATGGGATTGACAAACGCTGTCGAAATGTCACGTGATAAATCCCTTATATTTTGGCATTTCGATAATCGCATTTGCTGATAAAATGGCACTTTGTCTAGAGCCTCAGGGCAGGGAAATGGTCACGGATTATCAGGATGATCAGTATCAAATATTCTGGATTGCAATAAACGATTTGAGATCAAGATCAAAAGAAAATTATACTAAACAAGAGTATACTAATAAACTATCATAAATTAAGTACGTAATACAAAAATCAGCCAAGAGCGATTGGGACTCACACATGAAGGGTTCCGTACCATTAACCTTACTTTTGTTATGTTACCAGTTACCAATGTGAAATCTCGTAGCGAACACTAAACGTTAGTGATGGCTGGCACTTCCATGATGTAGCTGCAATATAGCATCTTTTCTTCTAGGTTTCAGGTTGGTTTAGTTTTTTTGAGGCTGTGGTTTGTCCGACAAGTTCTCTTGATAAATAGAAGAATAGAATAGAAAGCATTTATTCGCCACAGACACAACATATCAGCAAAAAACACACTGTAAAAAAAGAGAAACAATTTTTTTTTTAACTTGTTTCATCATATTTTTTTTTAATACGTTGCCCAACACTAGGAATTTCTCCTGCATGGTTTGTGCGCTTACAAACATACAAAGTCACACACAAACAGCTATATCCGGAACAACTATCTGTACCTAGGCCATACAAATATTTGTTCCGTGCGGGAATCGAACCCACGACACGCGCGCAGCAGCCGATCGCTCTACCACTGCGCCAGTCATGTCGATGCAGTAACGGCTGTTAATTTTATGTGATGGTAAGCTCTGGAGTCCCTAGTTTTAAACTATCTTGTCTTGCTGTCTTGTCAAAGGCAAGTTCGTTATTTCGCCGGTCATAAATCACAATTTAATCGCTTAATTTTACAGCTAGATATCTGAAGAACTACTAATGCAATGAACTTGAAATTTAGAATGATTTTAGATGACGTTTGTTTAACTATTTTGCACATAAGAAAGAAATAAAAATGTACATAATCTCCTTCAGTTTTTAAAAGAATAGTGAAAGAACACTACCTTTCTTTACCGTCAGAGTTGCATATAAGTATGTGTTATTATTTATCTTTTAATATTATTTAGTATGTATTAGTGTATATTTATTTTAGTAATATTTATGTATTGTATGTTATATTAAAGTTTATTGTTTTATTTGTAAGTACCTACTTATACCTTTTACACACGGTGTCTACTTATCTTTTATACAACTCTCATTTCGCAGGTGTGCTGGAAGAGATTTCTTTTGAAATAAGTATTACCTTTGTACCTATTTTTCTGTTTCCTTCTTTTTATCTTCCTATGTAATGTGTGTTCATAAATTGTTAAATAAATAAATACATAAGTTTCTTGCAATAGCAACTGTAAGGGATTATTAAAAATTCAAAGGGGCATTATCAGGGCATTTGGGGTATCATATTTTTTTGGGGTGGTTTTGGATCTACCTCCTCGCGGTCCACCCCGGGCAACGGCACCACAGGCTTGCCTGTGGTACGGCAGAACGATCCCACTAAAAGCGGTGGTAGGCTCCGCAAGGAGCCGCCTGGCTCGCTACCACCATCCCGCCGAAGTCCGGCGCCAAGCAGCTTGCTGTGTTCCGTCGGTGTGCGGGAGTGCCAGTGCCTCTGGGGGAGAAGGAGACTGTCAGTTGCTCTGCTCAGAACCGGTCTTGGTCACTGGGCTGGGCTTTCCGGGTAACTCATTTTGGAGGGTAGCGGGATCCGAAGCACGGTGCCAGCCGTTGGCCGACCGCAGTTAGTAGGGGGCCCAAGTAGCACGCCAGCCACGTGTGAAAGGCTGCCCCGCCAACTAGCGAAAAATCCCGGTATGTTCCACCGTGCCAGCCGGCGACTGGATGGGAGGACCCGGTGGCCATATCCGGGGGGGTTCGGGCGTCCCCGCAGTCTCCAAATGAGTTTCCCACAGGTCAGTTTAGCTCTAGTGTTCCACTTGGTTCACTGAGCAGCGCCTCGACAGTTCAACTTTTCTCCCCATCTACTCTCATGATGACCAAAGCAAAGAAGAAAAATATGGTAAAACAACGGCTGCACCTCCTCCCACTAAAAGTGCAACTCACTAATATTAGGGGGTTGCACTCCAATCTCGATCCGGTCCATCACCACCTTGAGACCGAGAAGCCGCACCTGTTTTTCCTAACGGAGACGAAGATAACAACCCCGTCGGACGTGGCGTACCTCAACTACCCGGGCTACTCTCTGGAACACAAGTTCAAGAAGCAGGCTGGGGTCTGTGTGTACGTCCGCGATGACATTTGTTGTCGTCGTCTCCGTTGCTTTGAGAAATCGGGTTTTTCTGCCATATGGCTACTTTTGGACACAGGCGTGGAGAAATTTATTTACATCGGCGTATACCGATCGCACAGCGGAGATCAGGAGACAACAGCGCTGTTCAATTCCCTCGTGGAGTCGGCCGACGTAGCCCAGCAACGGTACCCAACAGCGAAGCTCATTTTTCTGGGGGACTTCAACGCCCACCATAAAGAGTGGTTGTTCCCGTACCAGAAAACTGACCATGCCGGGTTAGAGGCGCGCAAGTTTGCTTTAACGCTAGATCTAACCCAGCTGGTGAATGTGGCAACGCGGGTACCGGATGTTGACGCCCATACACCCAATTGCTTGGACCTTCTGCTGACAACTGATCCGGGCAGTCATTCAGTATCGGTCTCAGCTCCGCTGGGAACGTCTGACCACTGCCTGGTGAAATCCGTATTGACCTGCTCTCCTCCAGATAAGAGTCCTAGAGGCACGAGACGAGTATGGCGATACGAGTCAGCAGATTGGGATGAGATGCGGCACTTTTTTGCATCTTATCCATGGCGGCAAGTGTGCTTCTCCTCGGGTGACCCTTCGTGCTGTGCTGACTTGATTGCGGACGTGATTCGGCAGGGGATGGAGTATTTTATTCCATTCTCCGACATCCCGCTCGGTCACAAATCCCGGCCTTGGTATAATGCAGAATGCGCCCACGCTGAGGCCCGTAAAGAGTCTGCATACCAAGCGTGGATCAAGGCCCGCGACCGAAAGGTTAAAGCACGTAGGGTTCGCGCGAGGAAAAGAGCCTTTAATTCTGCCGCTAAGTTCTGCAAGCGGGTTTTACGTAGGGCACGTTTTGACCATGTCGGGCGTATCGGGGCCAAACTAGCATTGCACCCTCCAGGTAGTAAACAGTTTTGGTCCCTGTCGAAAGCGGTTGAAACGAATTTCTGTCGACCCACTTTGCCTCCAATGTTGAAACCTGATGGCTCGCTGGCTCACTCTGCAAGTGAGAAAGCAAATTTATTTGCAACTCTCTTTGCAAGCAATTCGCGTCTGGACGCTGGCTCCAAGCAACCACCGACTTTACCTCGTTGTGACTCTTCGATGCCGGAGATCACAGTTCACATTAAAGAGGTCCGAAGAGTATTGTGCAGTCTAGACGTGAATAAGGCCAGCGGGCCTGACGGCATTCCAGCGAGAGTGCTGAGGCAATGTGCACCTGAACTGTCTCCTGTGTTGGCACGCCTGTACCGCCTCTCTCTTGAAAAAAGAACGGTGCCGAAATCATGGAAGCTTGCGAATGTGCAACCGGTGCCCAAAAAGGGAGACCGTGCTGACCCTGCCCATTACCGTCCGATCGCCATTACCTCCATCCTTTGCAAGGTTATGGAAAGGGTTCTGAACAGTAAGTTGCTGACCTACCTTGAAGAAAATGATCTCCTCAGTGACCGTCAATATGGCTTTCGCCGGGGACGGTCAACTGGCGATCTTCTTGTGTATGTCACGCACTGCTGGGGCGAGGCCATCGAGAGACACGGCGAAGCACTTGCCGTGTCGCTCGACATCTCGAAGGCCTTTGACAGGGTTTGGCACGCAGGTCTACTGAGCAAGCTTCCTGCTTATGGCATCCCAGCTGGTTTTTGTAGCTGGATATCAGACTTCCTGAGTGAACGGTCGATCCGAGTAGTCGTTGACGGCTGCTCCTCTGACCTCATGGCTATTGATGCTGGAGTTCCTCAGGGATCTGTTCTCTCTGCAACTCTTTTCCTGCTGCACATCAATGACTTACTTCAGCTTGGTCTTGTTGGGTACGCAGATGACAGTACGGTTTCAGAGAGATACTTGTCCAGCGCAACAACCAGCGGGGATGAAGTTCGTTCCTTGAGAGAGGCCATGGTAGAGCGGACAAATTTGACCTTAAGCCTTGTCTCCCAGTGGGGTGATGACAATGTGGTCACTTTTAACGCCACCAAAACACAGGCGTGTCTTTTTACCGCAAAAAGGAGTCGTTTTGACCAAACTCCTACTTTTCGGGGTGCATCTGTTACTGTGACTGATCGGCTCGAGCTCCTAGGCATGGAGTTGACATCCAGTCTCAACTTCGGCGCCACCATCGAGTACAAAGCCCAAACGGCGGCCAAAAAGCTGGGCATCCTAAATAGGGTGAAGCGATACTTCAGGCCTGGACAGCTTTTAACCCTGTATAAAGCGCAAGTCCGATCCTGCATGGAGTATTGTAGCCACCTTTGGGATGGCTCAGCTAAGTATCAGCTTGCCGCGCTTGACTCGGTGGAACGCAGAGCTAAGAGGCTCATCGGTGACGTAAAACTGGTGGATGCCAAGCTGCATAGCTTGGCTCATCGCCGTAAGGTTGCCTGCTTGTCGGTCTTCTACAGATTGTACTTCGGTGAGTGTGCCCAAGAACTCCACGACCTCATCCCACCGGCCCCCTTCTACCATCGGACATCCAGACGCACTGCATCTTACCATCCCTACCTTGTTGCTATTCCACCAACTCGCACTAAGCGTTTCCAAACGTCTTTTATAATGCGCACAGCAAAGGAGTGGAACTCTCTGCCTGCGTCGGTGTTTCCAAACGCTTACAACCCTAATCTCTTCAAAGTTAGAGTGAACAGGCTCCTTCTGGGTAAGCTCGCTCCATCGTAGACTTTGTCTCGGTCGTCTTTGACCTAGACTGGAGTCAAGAGCAAACCCATCACAAATAAAAAAAAAAAAAAAAAAAAAAAAAATATGAAAAAGCGCTGTTTATTTCATTCTCAAACATTTTTTTCTTTTTAGGGTTCCTCAAAAGGAAAAAATGGAACTCTTATAATATCACTTTGTTGTCCGTCCGTCTGTCTGTCAAGATCGTTTATCACGGGATTGCGTGGAGGTATCGAGTTAAAACCATATACTCAGGTCTGTGGCCCCTTGTAGCTGTGAAAAAATCAAACTTCTAAGTTAACGTAAAAAAAGATACGGTCGTTCATGCCGCAAAAAAAAACGTAAGTCTTGTATATTTCGACACTCTCGAGGGAATCAAAATGTATAGGGTATTTGCCGTTGACCTAGAACTATAAAATTTGGCAAGTAAGACCATCTTATACAACAAGTATAGAGAAAAGTCTGAAAACTATACATTTGTAATTAAATCATAAAAAATATAGTCTTTAGCTACTTTGTAGCTACAAATTTGTACGGAACCCTCAGTGGGTGAGTCCGACTCACACTTGGCTGTTTTATTTTTTAGGCAACATGGTTTTGACTTATAAAGGGGGACCCTTATATCCGAAGTTTGCATAGAGAAAAATCTGAAATTATTCTATGTGATAGAAGTTTATGTAAAAATTACGGGAAAAATAAAACGATGTCTCTTTGTAGCACTTTTTCAGAAATCATCAACTAAAATTACTTTACTTCCTTTTTTTTTTACTATTGATAGGCACACGCTTGACCACCATCTCGCCTGATGGTAAGCGATGATGTGGTCGAAGATGGAGCACGCTTGCCTAGAAGTAACCTATTCACTCTTGACTTAAATACTCCCAGGTTGTAGCTATCAGGAAACACAGACTCCGGCAGGGAATTCCACTCCTTAGCTGCACGCACTATGAATGTGTTCCCAAAACGTTTTGTGCGCGTGGGTGGGATGTCCACCATGTACCGGTGGCGCATCGCCGTTCGTCTTGTGGTCCGATGATGTAACGGGCTTGGCGGAATCAAATTATGCAATTCCGTCGCACATTCCCCAAAATGCAATCGGTAGAAAACCAACAGGCTAGCAACTCGTCGTCGATGCTCAAGACTTTGGAGCTTCGTCGCGACGAGACTATCATCGCCGATGATCCTCTGCTGATGAAGCTGGTATCTGGTAGATCCATCCCAAAGATGAGAGCAGTACTCCATACATGATCGAACTTGCGATTGATAGACTTCAAGCAGCTGTTTCGGCGTGAAGTACCGTCTCACCTTTGCTAGGATCCCCAACTTCATTGCAGCCACTTGAGGTTTTGCCTCTATGAAAGGGCCAAAATTGAGGATAGATGTTAATGTAACCCCAAGAAGCTCAAGTTGGTCGGTTATCGGCACGGTTGCACCTCGTAAAAATGGAGCTGGGTGGAATTGGCTCCGATTAGCGGAAAATAGACACGCTTGGGTTTTAGAAGCATTGAACTTGACCAGATTGGCATCGCCCCATTCTGACACAGCCTGTAAGGACAAGTTCAAGCACTCAACCATAGCCTCCCGGAGAGACAGGATCTGCAACCCATCAGCTCGTGCGTCGGATACGTATCTCTCAGCAACAGTGTTGTCGTCTGCATACCCAAAGGTACCGGGTTTAAGTAGATCATTAATATGCAGCAAGAACAGTGTTGCCGAAAGCACCGACCCCTGAGGACCCCGGCATTAATATCCAGCAGTCCAGTTGAGCAGCCATCGCCACTCGGATAGACCGATTCCTCAGGAAATCCGCGATCCAATCACACAATCAGACCGAAGGAAGGAAGCTTACTAATAAGGCTATCGTGCCAGACCCTGTCGAAGGCCTTCGAGATGTCAAGGGAGAACGCTAGTACCTCCCCGTGCTTCTCTATGGCCTCACTCCAGATGTGAATGGCATACGCGATAAGATCCCCAGTAGACCAATTTCAGCGGAACCCGTATTGTCGGTCACTAAGGACATCATTCGCTTCTAGGTATGCCAGGAGCTTAAGATTCAGCACGCGTTCCATACTTTTACAGAGTATAGACGTTACCGAGATAGGTCTTTAATTCGACGGGTCGGATCGACTACCTTTCTTGGGCACGGGCTGAACGTTAGCTTGCTTCCAAGCCTTCGGCACTTTTCCAGTCTCAAACGAAATGCGAAATAGGCGTGTCAAGATCGGAGACGACTCAGGCGCACAAGTCTTCAGCACAACTGCCGGTATCCCGTCGTAGCCACTAGCCTTGTTCACGTCTAGGTTACGCAGTACCCTACGGACGTCCTTTTGATGAATGCGAATGTTGGACATACTCGACTCGCATCCATCAGGAGAAGCAGGCTGCGGCACCCCAAATGGGGATACAATACAGAAGGACGGACTGTGCTAGAGCAATATAAATTTCATTTAGCAGGTTTCTAGGTCGCTTATCACACGTCATCATCTTAGTAGGGGCCACGCGTCTTAGTGTTTTGAAGATCCAAGTAAGCTTTCTAACCCTGGCAGTCACCTGATCAAGGTGTGGGTACCAGATCAGAAACTGGTCAACCATCACGCCCAAGTATTTCGTCTTAGAGACTCTATTTAGGGATGCACAGTTACAACTTATCCAGTTTATATCTGGCAGTCACCTGCTCAAGGTGTGGGTACCAGATCAGAAACTGGTCAACCATCACGCCCAAGTATTTCGTCTTAGAGACTCTATTTAGGGATGCACAGTTACAACTTATCCAGTTTATATCTGGCAGTCACCTGCTCAAGGTGTGGGTACCAGATCAGAAACTGGTCAACCATCACGCCCAAGTATTTCGTCTTAGAGACTCTATTTAGGGATGCACAGTTACAACTTATCCAGTTTATATCTCCGCATGTGTGAACCCTTAAGTTGAGGTCTTCATTTGGCTGTGTCCGGGAACTAACACTAAAACATAAGTAATTAGTCTTGGTGGTGTTTAGTGTTAGTAAGTTTTTTTTCAGCCATTCAGCTATGTGGGCAATCCCTACCTCTGCGCTCAGTTTAACATCTTGCCGGGAATTACCAGAAAATACAACAGCAGTATCGTCGGCGTATGCAAATACTCTGGCATTTGTTAATTTAATATTGCACAAATCATTAATGTATATCAAAAACAGGCCTACCCTGTTTTTGATATACATTACCCAAAACACTACCCTGCGGTACGCCGTATGTTATTTCTGCTTCACCACTCTGGTATTGTCCTATTTTCACTCTTTGCTTTCTGTTTGATAGGTAATCCCTGAGCAAGCTGAGTATTCCGGCTTTTTGTAATTTGTTTACAAGGATAGGGACAGAAAAGGTGTCAAAAGCTTTTTTGAGGTCTAGAAAAATGGATAGGCACTTGTTTCCCTTGTCAAGATGCTCGACAATATGAGAAGTTAGTGCAGTTACAGCATCTTCGGTACTTACAGCCTGTTTGAAACCAAATTGTGAAGGAGATAGTTAGTTGAATTTGTTTAGGAATTTAGTGAGTCTAGAATTAATCATCTTTTCGAGAATTTTTGATATAGCTGGTAAGACCGAGATAGGTCTGTAATTATTGACATCGTCTCTGTCCCCTCCCTTGTGCACTGTAGTTATAATAGATTGCTTTAGGAGAGCCGGGAAGACGCCTTGCTGGAGACAGAGATTTGCAAGGTGAGTTATTACAGGAACGACTTCCTTTCTTACAAACTTTAAGAATTTTGTTGAGATGTTGTCCCAACCCGAGGTACTATCAGATTTTAAATTCATTAATATACTGATCACTTCAGTTTCGTCAGTGTCAATTAGTACGAGGGGTTTAGTGGTGATATATCTGGGTGAACAGGGATATGGACATTATTTAAAGTTGGGTGAATTTGATCGGCTAGTTGTTTTCCGATGTTGGGGAAGTAATCATTAATATAGTTTATCGAGTCATGAGAGGTAGGTTTTATATTTAATAGTTCCAAGTTTTGACTTTTTATTTTATTTGAGTATGTAATATTTTTTATGTTCTTCCATAGCAGTTTATTTTTCTTCGTTACAGATTTTGCAAGTAAGTCTCGTTCATATTTCCTTTTTAATTTTTGTATTAGATTATTGCAGTAATTCCTGTATCTAGTGTAAGTTATTTTTAGTATTTCATTGTAGGGGTCATTGCGAGAGATTGCTGTTTTTGTAGATGATTTCGGTTTTTAATACAGCGTAGGATACCCATAGTGATCCAAGGTTTGATGATCCGTTTACTATTTGGAATTTTATTTGTGATCGTGTTGTCATTTATAATAGAAGTTAAAGTATTTATAAAGCTAGTAATTAATAAATTTAGGTCATCACAAAAAAGTAGATCAGATAATTTCTTCTCCTGAAGATCTTTCAGAGCTTGCTCGTAATTTAGTGTAGTCGTAGTTTTATTTGCCGTAAAAGTATTTTTTAATTTTGCGAGAGCTAGGAATGTGGTGTGATGGTCAGAGATAGTCGAGTGTAAAATAGCAATAGAGGCAGAGAACTTCTTTTTATTTATGTTTAACATGAAGTGGTCAAGGCAGTTTTGTCCCCTGGTGGCAAGTGTATGCCCAGGCAGTATCCCGAAATGAGATAGCATATTTAGGTAACTAACTCTATTTTTGCGATCATGTGATGATTCAGTCTCTTTAGCCTTGATGTTGATGTTTATATCTCCAGCTATAATAGTGTTTTTATTTGATGATATCGAGTTAAGGTGTGTACTAAGAGAGTCAGTGAATCTGTCAGTGTTTGAATTTGAAGGTGAGCGGTATATACAATACACATCACAACCCAGAATATCCAGACGTAGGCAGGACGCTTGGTCGAGCTTTATTTCCTCAACTTTTTGCTTTAATGAACATTTTACATATACAACCACCCCATCGTTCTGATTAAGTTGTCGAGTTGTCATATAAGAAGTTGTCGAGTTGTCATATAAGAATGGTAATTGTTTATTTGCGGAATAGGTTTATTAGAGCTTAATCTGCATTCCGTCAGGATAATGATATCTAGTTCGAGATTAAGTGTCGACAAATTGATAATAAAATCGTCAAAGTTATGGTATATGCTTCTTATGTTTTGGGATATGATTGCAAGGTCATTTGTAGGGTTCCGAAAAAAAAGGAACCCGATTCTGTTGAAATTTGGTACACATATGGACTCTTATGACGCAAACACGGACACGCTACGTAAATCATTAATTTTTTAGTATGCGGGTCACTTTTGGGGGTCAAACCAGAAAATTAAAAAAAAAGTTTTTAACAATATCGTGTGACATATCAAATGAAAGGGCTTACTGTGAGGGTTTTAATTATATTTTTTTTCATAATTTTAAAATAAATGGCTGTGAAGTTATTTAAGAAATTAGACGAAAAATGACCATTATCTCCGAAACTATGAAGCATAAAATTTTGAAGAAAAAGGAGATAATAAATCTTTACCTAAAGATTACAGGAAAACCTATTAGAAGTCTGTAGTGTTAAAATAACATGTTAAAAAAATTAAATTCGTTCGGAACCCGTTGCACGCGAGTCCGACTCGCACTTGGCCAGTTTTTTGTGTATTACAACGTGATCGGCTACACGGACTTCGAATTGTCTTCCAAATTTCTTGTCGTAAGATATTAGCCCACTGATGTTTCGACAAAAGAGTCTTTGTCCTAAAGTTCGACAATGTGTCTCTATTTCTTTTTACACATTGTATGATAGGTTGAATTTTCTGCCACTGATAAAAATCTACGTGAAAATCAAAAGTTTTGCAGTCAGAAGTTGGGGTTGTTTTAATCACTGTATTATTTTCTGATATGGATTTATTACATACAGGTACAAAGGGGGCGAAAAAATTTTTTTTTTTATTTTTTTATTGATTGATAAATAGCTTTTCTTGACATTTTGTTTAGAAAAAGTTCACTAAGGTTATCAAACAAGCCAGTGTTTGATAACCTTAGTGAACACGGTAACGGAAGATCATATTTTTCAGATAAATAATTTTCGAACTTTAAAAAAACTGTTTTTTGATCTTCTAACGACACTGCTAACTGTCTACCTCGTTTCATCGTGAAATCGCTCTTATAAATAAAAAGATTCTTAATAAATTATTGTGTACGTGTGCACTTCACAAACTACAAGGTAGGTACAGTTGAACACAATAATCCATCATCACAGTTGGGAATATTGTGGGTAGTTTTAAATCAAATCAAATCAAATCAAATCGTATATTTCAAATAAACCATTTACAGGCACTTTTGAATTGTCAAGGTCGGTCAGTCCAACAAGATGAAGCTATTTGCACGTTCCAAAGCGTAGATCTCTATGGAGAAGAACGTGCAAGAAACTCCACGGACACTCTTTTAAAAAATAATAAATTGTTACAAATTTTTGTTTAAACAAAAATAATTCTAAGATGTCAATGATGGATTTTGAAATATTGTATCGTAATTAGATCACGATCAATTTATTGAATCCCCAAGTTCATATATGTATTTACCAAGAATAAATGCGACAATATATTATTAAATTCTATAAATGGACTAGGTGACCCGCGCAACTTCACCTGCGTCACATTTTTCATTAATACTCCGCTCCTATTGGTCATAGCGGGATAGCTTATCTTTCTCGATAAGCTATCCCGCTTATCTTTCTGTTTTTTTTTTTTCTTTTTAGATTTGTTCAATTCAAACCAATAGTTCCTGTAAAAAGCGCGTTCCAACAAACAAACAAAAAGCACCTCTTTAGCTTTATAAATATTATAAATAAATATAGATAAAAATTTACCATGGATATCCTCTAACAAGTTGTTCAAAAGTCACTAAGCGCCTGCTAAAACATTGTCAGCAATTATTCTGAGAAGAAGGAAATACGTAAATAATTTTTGTACAGGCATTTTAACGGCTTTTATCAATTTAACTTTTTATAGGAGCTTCTTAAAACTGTGTAAAAAAATATATGTTAAGGTAGCAAAAAGGTACTAAATATTTACATTAACAACGCGGTTAATAAAACGCTAAAACTATGATAACTTGGAAGTGGTCAGCCAACCTGACGTCAGAATGGCTGACCACTTTATTTCTTTGATATTTTTTAAACGCAAAGGTAGCAAATATCTCATTATAGGTAGTAAATAGTAGAAAATAGGTATTAAATAGTGCACATAGTCTCATGTACATATCTCGTTTGGTCCAGTCATCCTGACGGTCACCTCCTTCCTCCTGTTTCATGAGTAGGATAAGATACTTTGTCGGATCACATTCGCAATCAAATGGTCTAAGTTCGGAAGTGCGGATGAGTCATTTTGGGGCAGCCTGTAATAAAATATTGACTCTTATTTTTTCCGTGGCTTTTTACTGAAAATCAGTTACAGTAATACAACATAGCCCAATTTTACTTTTACAAGTATTATTTGCGTGGACTTAATTATATTTTTTTAATTATGTTGGTTAATACGGTCCCTTAGATAGGTTCTTAATTAATTTGCGTAGTCTTTAACTGAACCTTTATGAAAACCATGATTCTCTCAATATAAATTGTGCAAGTGGACGTGACCAAGTCACAAAAGATAAACGCAAACCTCAAACGTAGACCTTATAAGTAGTCAAAAACCATGTCCAAGAACTATACGTAAGGATCGAAAAAATGAATCCGTGAATATTTGACGTTTTTAAGGTATTTCATGGCCTGGTACATCTTGCAACTTCATTGCAAGGGTCTTGCCGTCAGGCACTCGCTCATTATAGTGAGCAAGTTAGAAACACACATTCACGTATTTATCAATCGTACACAGAGTGATGTTTTGTCTGCGACAGTGTCATGTAAGACCAATGAAAATTATATAAGCATACTAGAACTTTTGTCGTTAAGACACTGCTAAAGGTTTCCAAAACCATTTTACTTTTTTTCTTCTAGATTAGAATTTTCCCAGACTGTCTCACTTAAAACAGTGATTCAGCATTATATTATATAATCTGTAATAGTAAGTATTAAATAAAATGCATGTATTAGGTACTTATCTCTGATTTTATTAAAAAGTCAAACTTAATCTAACTAAAATAAAAACATAAACAGAGAATTACTAAAGAATGATGAAAGTAGAGATCCGAAGAATACAGAATATAAAGAGCGAGACACGGACACTTGAATGTGTGAGGAGTGCGAATACTTCTCCGCACTCAATGTACTCAGGGTAAATATGAAAAGGTAACAAAAAAAGTTTCATGAAATTAAGACGATGACACACGCTAGCGACCATGGAAGAACAAAACGTGCACTCGTTTCACACCCGCGCAACCCAAAATTCAGAAGTTTTTAATACTTTCCTTAGTATAAAAAAAACAACCGTATATCAAAATATAGATAGTTAAATAGTGTTTGAGATAGCGCAAATTCCATTAAAATACGCTCGGCGATTTTGGTCCAATAATCGTTTTTATGTCCGTGTTATACATAACTTTACAAATGAATAACACCAGTTTGGACGAATTAAAATTAAAATTTTCATATATCAAATGATTAAGAAAAGGGGAATTATAAACGATCGAATAAAAAAAAACTTTGCGACTGTTGATGAGATATTGTTTTAATAACTTGAGCGGTATGAATTTGAGTAAGCTAAAAATTAACTAAACTAACTACGAATATTGATTAATAATAAAATCCAGAACGAGCTTACAAAAAATGGGTTGTGATTAATCCATTTCAGATATTAAAATTCTAGCCGTGCGACTAAAGTACTAAGTGAGCGACTAGAAATACAGAGAGGACAACTTCAATATTAAGATAGAAACGATTTTTCCAATTGAGGTTTTAGATAACGAACAAATAAAAAGTTCACTTTAAGCAATGTTTTGTAAGCTTCTTTATTAATGATTATTGGTTACTGATATTCTATTTGAGGTCTTATGTTATTTTTTTTTAATACGATTTTTAATGAAATGATGAGATCGTTTTACGTACTCCTGTAAGCCTTACCGGGCCTCCCTTCACTGGCCAAATTGAGCTGCATTGGATGCAAGAGCGAGCGAAGCGAGCTCTGTACTTGGGGCACCCGAACTCGGACAGGTTAGGTTAGAAGGGGATGGCGGCCATCTCCTTTGTGGTTATTTTTTTATATACCATTCAGAAGTAGGAGCCCCGCGGAGCTCCATCTACCAGGCCTCCCTCGGCTGCGCAATGTTGAGCGGCTATAAACGTTTTGAGGTTAGGTTAATATAATTAGTTTTTCTCAAGAACGGTGCGTCGCATTTACATAGGAGTGGTGCCAGGGCACAGGGGGCACCTCCCCCCTCCGTCCTCCTGCCAAACGATACTCAACTGTTACCCCTTTTTCTAACTCAAATGCTCTGCTTATTATAGTATTTTTCAAAGTGATTTTTCTATTCGAAACACTTCATTAAAGATAAAATACCGCTCAGTATAAATAAATCATTTGCCAAATATTGAAAAAATGCAGGACGTAACGTTGACACTCAAACAAATATTAGGTCGCTCAAATATTATGAAGCTTCTCATTTTGTATTTTAAGTAACTCAAATTAATAATTGTAAGTTACTGTAAAACTGACTCCACGTAGTCTTGTCTGCCCTACCCCTAGAGTGTAATTTAAGCCCGCGTAGGCGCGAAGGGGCGAGGCGGCCCGCGAGCTGAGGAGCAGGTGTTATAACGCCCGCCGCCGCTGCGGTGGTGAGCGTTCGGGAGACCGCCGGAGCCCCACAGCGCCGGAGCCGTGACAGAAACCATGCCTGTTGCATACTGCATGCTTGCATGCTTGCTTGCTTGCTGCATGCTGCATGCTTGCTTACATGCTGCATGCTTACTTGCATGCTGCATGCTTGCTTGGATGCTGCATACTTGCTTGCATGCAGCTTGCATCTATCATTAGTTTTTTAATTCTACCTCCTCATACTAAACATAATAATAAACTTTGTTCTGACGAGCAATTGTGTTTATTTATCTTGTCATTCAGTTTTTAAACGACGAAAAAACGGAGGAGTTTCTCAAGTCCAAGCAAATTTTTTTTTATGTATATCTTTTTACAGAGTAGTCCGATTTTGATAAATCTTTTTTTATTGGGATTATTTTATTTATTTAAAAATCCTACCCTAAGGGTAGGAAAACGGGATGATTGATTGTTCAATCACTGATTGTAATGTATGACCACATGCATAACTTTTTATAGAGTAGTCCGAAAAAAAAAATCCTACCTTGAGGGGGGGAAAATAGGGGTGATTTATTGTTCACTCACAGATTTTAGTGCGATTTGTGTAGCATTTTTTGTAGGCCTACTCATGTGGGTATGTAAAGCCTGTTTTTTTTTTAAGTATTTATATTATTAGTATTTGTATTTACTGTTATTTAGTCTGATTAAATAACAGTTAATAGCTAAAGTAAGATAGGTAGCTATTTGAAAAGTTAAAAAAAAATAAGCATGTAGTACTAATTAGTAGATTTTAGCCACAAAAAAAAAGTATAAAATAAAAACTTTTTGACAGAATAACTTTAGGTTATTTCGGAAGTCGGTGTTTTTGATTGTTTTGAATTATCATTAAGTCGGACTTTTTGTTATTCGACCGATTGAAACTCGGTATTTTAAGAATAGTAATTATAAACATTAGGAATATTGATGTCGGAAAAACAGGATTAATGATAAATCGGAGTAGTAATATTAGAAATTTTGAATCATTAGAAATTATGAAAAACGGTATTTTGAAATTCGTATTTGTGACTGTCGGAATAAAGTTTTTCGTATAAATGTAGTGTACCCGTTTTCGAAACATAAAATAATGGCCAAAAGGCAATGATTTCAAAAGGAAGGATGCGCCCAACTGAACATTTCTTATAAACCTTCATAATGCAAGCAAAAATAGCGACATCTGTGATAACTCATTCGAATTACGTGACTGCCGCACTGCATAGGTGTTTGACGTAACCTTGTTCGCGAGTATGCGTTTTTAGTAAAATTTTCAGTTTCAATTAGGTAGGTATCGTTTCTAAGCTTCTTATTTTTTTTAAATATATTTTAGTTTTTTCCTTATTGAATATAAAACACATTGATACTAAAATCAAAATTACAAGCACTAAGTAAAACAATGAAATTAAATTACGTCCGTACAAGTTTACTTCGTGCACTTCGCGCGTACAGTACCGGCCATATAATGGCTGCCACTGTGGAATTCGGTAGTAAAATATTTATCGCTATAAAACGTGTTTAATTAATAACTTAACGGTAACAATACTAATGTAAGGTTACTTTCCGATGATACGATATCCCATGTTCCTTTTTAACCTTTGTATCATAATTTTTACAGCCTTTTACCACATAACTAGGCATTTATATGACAAGCAAATATTTGTTCACTCACTCCCGCACACGGACCACTGTCAACAGTGACGCGTTGGCCCTAAACTGTAATTTTAGGGCCAGCGCGCTAGTGCCATTTAATCGCGCGGTTGGCCTGGTCCTTACGCTAGTAATATATATGTCAATGTCAAAAGGACGTGAATTTTGAACTGGCGGCCAATCAACCAGAATTTTTGTAAGATGTCGGTATGAAGATGATGAGTTAATTTTTTTTTGCAGTAGGCTTAACACACTTATTAAAAAAAACATCTGAGGTCAGATCTAGAAGGGCCAATACTACTCATTTTTAAAAAACTTTCGCTTTCGCATCTCAGTCACAATCTTTCAAAAATGTATGGAAATGAAAGCTTTTTTGACTGATTGCGACTGACATCGAATGCGAACGTTGTTTAGTAATTAGTAGAATTAGCACTTTTGTTCGACCGAATAGTATGTTATGGTGATGGTAGTCGTGAAAAAGAAGTCTTCGACGGTTCACATCTCGCGCTCGAGCCGAACAAGCTCCGCTGATCAGACAGCAGTTGCAGCACACGTCGACTCCACTCCTTTGTACAGAGTACCCGTTGGAATATCTGTTAGGGAAGGGTAATAATGTACATTTAATATTAGTTTGAGATTAATAGTAGTCGTCTCCGTCCTCTAGAGACTAGAGATTACTATGACACAAAGAAACTAAGCCGATCAAGTTGACAGTTTTAGCTTGTTATTTATGGTCAGTAATCGAGGGTTTTGTTCGTTGTCATGGCGAGTTAGTCAAATGGAGGTCTTTCAACTGCAATCGAAACATGCGCCTCTGCCACCGGACTAACGTCGTTATTAAGTACTACACGTTGACAACGTCAGATCGAATTATTTATTACTAGTGGACGTCACGCGGTTTCACCCGCGTAGTTCCCGTTCCCGTGAGAGTACGGGGATCATATATAGCCTATGTTACTCCCTGATAATGTAGCTATCCAATGCCAAAATAATTTTTCAAATCGGTCCAGTAGTTTCGGAGCCTATTTAATTCAAACAAACAAACAAACAAATCTTTCTTCTTTATAATATTATAGTATAGATTAAAATTTATAAAGTTATTATTAATTTAATTTAAACTATTAATAGGTACAAAATAAGTTAAGCAACAAAAACTATGTATTATTTTTCTTACTTTTGAACGCGTATAAGAAAAATTTGACTATAATGGAGGGAACATCGCATCTTTTTCCCTCATAATCTCCAGTACATTGGCAGACTGGCTCGCTGTCTTCATTCAGGGAGCACACACCGTCGTTTAAGCAGTACTGATGGCACGCGTTGACATTCCTTTCGCCCGAGTTACCAGCACTGCATCTGAAACAACGAACATTTGAAACGGGGCAACTGAATAAACAAATAAGTTCGTAATAATGTAACTACATAACTTTACTCCGTTGGCACCAAAACTATTTAATAATTTCAAGTTCATAATACAAGCACAACGACAACCCGTCTTACTGTATGAGAAATATCTTGGAACTGTCTCAGCAATGTATGAACGGTTTCCAAATGTATGTAGTCAACTGTACCTATATTCCAATTTGGAATAGTGATTTGATTATGTAAATCAACTAGCTGTTGCCTGCTACTTGTTGTACTAAAATGTTGTCGCTAGGTAAGATCTCTAAGATAAGAAATATACGAACATTCAATATCTAGATTTGGTCAACTCCTCTTAGAATTAGGAATTCGGAAGAGTGTTATGCAATGCAATGGCCGTTTCGCCTCTTCTGTTAAAACCAGGGTAGGTATAATATTTGTGGCAACATTGTGTTATTATAAACACTACGATAAAACTATAAGTTGTATACAAAAAAGATAATAATATATAATTTCTTTTTTTTTTTTCTTTTCAAGGTATTTCTTATTATCTCGATCATGATAAATGATTTTATTTAAACTCTTTGTAGGAAGGTACTGTAGCGTCCACTTCTCACAGGGGTAAGCACAGATGGTGTTATGACTTGAGAGTCAATAACCGTACTTTATACACTCCGATGAAAATACGGTATACGAGACACTGAACACGTGCGCCCCGGCTACGGCTTGTGAGAAACTGACCAAGACCATGCTATGTACCCTTTAATATATTGTAGTCCGTCTACCCGCATACACTTCATATCTTCTTTATTTTAATTGATTTGAAATGTTTCAAAATTACAGTTAACGTTTTTTTTAATATTCCTACGTAATCTATATGTTACCGGCAATCTGTATAATCCGGTATTCTATAGAATACTTAGGAAATGGACAGAATACCTAAAAAAATTCAGGTAATGTATGAAATATTATTCATTTTATACTTTGCCTAGGTATTCTATACAATACCGAATACGCAGCCGGCAATGTGTGTAAAAGACGATAGCTGGGAAAGGGAAGACGTGTAGGGCGGCAGTAACGCTACGTTCACACGACGACATAAATTTCTTAGCTGGATCTGGGGAGCTAAACAGGCCACTTTAGAAGAATCATATAAGAATCATAACACTAATCACCCAACAATCCGTCTTCATTTTCATCTTTATCGCTAACAAATTAGGTTCAAGGTTAATTGGGAAACTTTGTCAGTGACGGGTAGCGTGATTTGCTTGCTGATTCTGCTAAAGTGGCCTCTTTAGACCTTTTGATTTTTACAGAACACGGTTTAGTCACAATACAATTTATATGAATGAGTTCACACATGCATTCGGTTTTAAGATCCGACAAATAACCGAAACGGGCAAAACTTAAGATCCCATTGTGGTGCGTATTACCTAACTACTGATTAATTCATCATTCATTTATTTTTCATTCATTCTTAGGCCGGGTTTGGGACTGATCATAAGTCCGTAGGTGATATGGAGTAGAATACGCCCGCAAGTAAGCCCGAAACTACGGACTTCGGGCTTAGAGAGTAGCCCCCCAGATTCGATCACACGACAAAAAACTGAATATGATTTAGTGGCTGCAGCATTTCAATATATGCGTTTACACGAGCGGTTTTTTATCGCATGTCGGAAAAAATCAGATACAACATCTAGGGTCGCAGGCGCGGAATTTTAAAATTTTCATAATTGATTATTACCTACATGTTGAGAAATACGCGGCAGGGCGTTCTTAAGCGGGGCAAATTTTTCATTAGCTTTGCGATAGGATACACCGTTTTTAAGATATAAGCAAATAAAAAAAAAACTTTTTTTGCACTTGAAGTCAAGGGTTTAGTAGTATCAGAGCGCTTTCCTGCAAAAAACAAAAAACAAATTTCGTATTCACACGGTGACACGCCATTCGGCTTTTTTTTCAGAATCGCAAAACCGAATGCCGTGTGAACAGAGAATTCGGTTCTGTCGTATACGTATACGGATCAGTCCAAGAAACTTTTCGTAATGAGAAAAGTTTGAACGATAACGCTTCTCTATAAATGATGTTAAAGAAAGTTGCTAGGGTTGTTAACACGCGAGAGTTACATAAAGTTGGCAATGGGAAAACCAACCAGATGAGAAGTCTAACCCTGAAACGGAGAGAGTAGAGAAGACTAGAGACTCTGTTATCCGCACCATGTTAGACTCCCATTCTGTCCGTTGTACATAGGTGTCCTGTCTAAGCTAGCCAGCCTAGCTCCGCCCAAATGCACAGGAGCCTCTTGGGTGCTTCACAGGTTTCGCGGAGAGACCTCACCGTTCCGAGAATTTGTTCACGTCAGGAAGACGTTGCATCATCCCTTCAAGTGTCCCTGGACTCTTTAACCCAATGATTAAGTGTCTACAGGCTGAATCTGTCTGCCCCTAAAAGCATTATTGTTGTGTTTGCTCGCAGAAGATTGATTCCACAAATTTCACAAGGGCATTGTATTCAGATTGTTCCAAAAGTTAAATTTTTAGGCGTTTTCCTAGATCCTAAATTGACTGGATTACCTCATTTAAATTATTTAGTAGATGTGAGAGGATGCCACCAGACGCCAGCAAGCACTTTTATGTGGGAAACCATTTTAAACGTGCTTACTGGTGTCTGGTGGGGTGCCCCTGCCCACACCTACACCATGAAACTAGTATACAATGAAGTATTTTGGATTACGGATCTTTTTTGCTGACTCCCTGCAACAAGGGCGCTTCTTAGGGTACCGTACCCAAAGGGTATCCAACGAAACCCTATATTTAACTAAGCCTCCGCTATCCGTCCGTCCGTCTGTCTGTTAGCGGGCTTTATCTCAAGAACCGTAATAGGTAGACAGTTGAAATTGGCCATGGTTTTTCCCCTATGAAAAGGTATCAGGTTATTTCTTCTTATATTCCCCGAATAGGACATTGTTGTTCACCGGTGTTTTTCCATAGAGTTCGGGTCAGAAATTCTTCGCTTTGCGAATATCGGTTGGATAAGGGTACTTTGGAGCACATTTTCTTTCACTGCTCCGATAATCGATCTCATGATTAATGTAAACATCTTCCTACATTAAATTCCTATCCTTATCAACTTTCCGAATCACTTCTCAGCAAAGCTTCTTAGTGTTTTGATGACTTTTATTCGTGTAAATAACATTAAATTATAGTTGTAGGTATATTAACCGTGTTATTTCTAAAATCTGTTTTATAGACACATATCTGTTTTAATCTGGTATTACTGTTTATTTTTTAAATTTTGTAAACTCATCAACAAGGTTTTACTCTCCAAAATCCAACAAAAAGTCCTTCGTTTGTCTCTGATATTTATCACACGTGTTTCCTTAGCACAACTGACATTGGCAGAATTGTCGACATCGACCTTTGCCATAAATAAAATAAAGAATAGAATAAACTTTCTTTCCTTTAATCCCTTCGGTTTATTTGGTGAATCTCTAATCTATCTATAAGGTAAGTAAATTCAAATGTGGTCGCATAAAACTGAACATTATCTGCTAGAAAATCGACTTATTTTTTATTATAACCTTAAAAGTATTTTTAACAATAATGAAGTATCTTGGCTACTTGATATTATTTTCGCATTGGATAGTGTTTAATATATTAAAACAATCTAATCTCACTATTATTTGTTTCTTCTCAGACGCTCGAGTACTTGTCATCACTAGCTAGTGTTCAATGAAACGATAATATTTTACCTGGAATTAGGGTGTCCTTCAGCACTAACACAATTGTCCCGACAGGCAGAAACTTCACATCTTTCACCATCATAGTCTGCTGAACACTGGCAAACCGGCCAGTCCTCCTCATTCAGGGAGCAGACGCCGCCATGCAAACAGTACATGTGGCACGCGTTAATTTCGCACCTTTCCCCGGAGTAACCAGCTTCACAACTGAAATAATGAAGATAAGAAACAGCGTTACTCGATGAACAAAGAAGCCAACACTACACACTGAAAAACTATAAACTTTATACTCAGTTGTTTAAACGATGTGCACAGAAAGCACATAAAATTATGATGACAAAGCGTATACAAAAACATAAAAATAAATGTAAAGCTACCTGGAACGCTATTTCCTCAACATTAACGAATAATGACTTATTTAAAAATGACATTGACGAAATTAATTTAAATAATGTGACATATAACAATCCATTTGACATTTGCAATATATTTAATAACTATTTTATTAATTTGACATCCAATCAGCCAGTAAATTCTTTTAATATTAAGCTAAATCCAAATAACAAAAATGTAAATACAATTTTTCTGAACCCTGTAGATGCAATGGAAGTTTATAAAATCATAATGTCTCTAAATAATAGTAAAACTAGTGGATATGACGACATTGCCACGCAAGTCTTGAAAGCTTGTGCTACTTGGATATGTCATCCATTAGCACATCTAATAAACTTATCCTTTTTGGAAGGTGTTTTTCCCGAACAACTTAAAATGTCCATCGTGAAACCACTATTTAAAACCGGAAATAAATCAGACCCTAACAACTATCGTCCTATCACCATAGTACCCATTATGTAGAAAATTTTTGAAAAGGCAATGCTAATCAGGTTAAATAATTTTCTCAGTACACATGACATATTGTGCAAAGAGCAATTTGGTTTCCGTAAAGGTAGTTCAACTGCTCTTGCAATCTTTAACTTGGTGAAAAGTGTAACAGAAAGCATAAACGAAGGTAATCCAGCGGTGTGTCTATTTTTAGATATGAGCAAGGCTTTTGATTTTGTGAATCATTCGAAACTGTTAAGCAAACTAGACTTTTACGGCATAAGGGGAAAAGCACATGAATGGTTATCTAGTTATCTAAAAAACAGAAAACAGTGTACCGAGATATCCAAAGTTGTAAAGAAAAACGGAAAAATATACACCAAAGAGAAATTTACATCAATAGCAATAATAAATAAGTGTGGTGTGCCTCAGGGTAGCATTCTCGGCCCTTTACTTTTTTTGCTTTATATAAATGATCTTCCGGAGGCCACTTTGCAAAACTGTATCCTTTTCGCAGATGATACTACAGTTATTATTAAATGTCAGGATAAAAAAGATTACAAATCAGTAATTGAAAAGACCCTATCAGATATAATACATTGGATGGAAGGTAATAATTTGAATATAAATATTAGCAAGACAAAATTAATACAATTTAACTCATATAATACCAAACAGTTGGCTTTAGATGTTATTTGTAAAGACGAAAAGGTAATACAAGTTGATGAATTAAAATTTTTAGGACTTAATGTAGATAAACATCTAAATTGGAAATGCCATGTGGAACAAATATGTCAGAAACTTGATAAGTTTGTTTTTGCATTGAAAAAGTTAAGACAAAATGTGTCCGTAGAAGCTGCTCTTTCGGCTTATCATGGCTATGTGTCATCTGTCCTAAGCTATGGATTAATTATGTGGGGAAACTCAACCGACTCCGACAGAGTTTTCAAGCTCCAAAAACGTTGTATCCGAGTTATAAACAAGGCATGGTTCTTGGATAGTTGTAAACCTTTCTTTAAAAAATGTAATATTCTTCCACTACCCTGTATGTATATAAGAGATATCTGCGTATTTACCAAAAATTATATGCAATACTTTAAGCAGCGTAGTGAGGTTCTACCGAGACAAAAAAGGGCTAAGTTTCTCAACCTATTATATCACCCACCTGGTCGTAAAGATATTTATAAAAAAAATGTGTTTAATATGTGTGTACTCATTTATAATAATATTCCCAATGAATTGAAATTGTTACAGGGTATTTTATTTACGAAAAAATTGACAGAGTGGCTACAAATTAAATGTTTTTATAGTATAAAGGAATTTATGGAATTTAAAAATGAATGTTAATATTGGATAAATGTGAATGTTAGATTTTATAAAAATTGTAATAATAATAATTTAAATTGCATGATAACAATAATAATGACAAAATTGACATAGACATAATTTGCACGCTTGCTTGCAGGCAGAATACAATGACTTTTAGGTTATAAGATCTTTCCTTGTGATTTGTATGTATTTTCTGGCAAATAAATATTTTTTTTTGATTTAACAAATATTTGTTACTAGTATTAACAGGCGAACGAGGTGAGATGGGTTACAAATAGCATCTGAACCGCAGGGTACCGACCCTGCGGTTCAGATGCTATTTGTAACCCATCTCAAGTAAAAAAGAAATAATAGTGTTTATTTGATGTAAATGGTTAATTTAAGCCTTGGCTTGTACTCCGCCTGGCGGTAGCAGGATGCATGTTCTGTTGCGCCTTAGGCATGCAATCCGGATATCCAGATATTAGGCAAAATTAATATCCAGATATCATGTATACGACTACGTCGATGCTGCTACCGCCGCCCGCGCGCCCCTCAGCTACCGCGCGCCCCTCAGCTATCACGCGCCTCCAACCGTTTGTAGGCATACCGTGCGTAGACACAGATCCCAAGTAAGTACTTCGGTAGCAAAATGCTTTGGAAAACTCATATCGACTTCAAACTCTAAGAAAACAGCAGTAGTTTAACAATGCATAAAACGTAAGGCAAACATGGAAGCTCTCCACAAAAATTGCGTTGTGGTCACACAGCTATGATCAGATCAGTGCAGCTGGTGTATGGCGCTTTAATTTAGTACACATCATATCGGTCATGGATTCGCCAGATATCAACTGAACTTCATATGCTCGTGACCATTTATTTCAATGGTCAGGGGCAACAGACCGTAGGCAGTCTTTTTTTTACCATTGATAGGCACGCGTTTGACCACTATCTCACCTGAAGGTAAGCGATAATGTGGTCGAAGATGAAGCACGCTTGCCTAGAAGTAACCTATTCACTCTTGACTTAAATACTCTCAGGTTGTAGCTATCAGGAAACACAGACTCCGGCACGGAATTCCACTCCTTAGCTGCACGCACTATGAATGTGTTCCCTAAACGTTTTGTGCGCATGGGTGGGATGTCCACCATGTACCGGTGGCGCATCACCGTTCGTCTTGTGATCCGATGATGGAACAGGCTTGGCGGAATTAAATTATGCAATTCCGTCGCACATTCCCCAAAATGCAACCGGTAGAAAACCGACAGGCTAGAAACTCGTCGTCGATGCTCAAGACTTTGGAGCTTCGTCGCGACGAGCCTATCATCGCCGATGATCCTCTTGGCTCGTTTCTCAATCAACTCAAGGGCATCAAGCTGGAAGATGGATCTGCCAGATACCAATCTGGCAGATCCATCCCAAAGTTGAGTGCAGTACTCAATACATGATTGAACTTGCACTTGATAGAGTTTGAAAAGCTGTTCCGTCGTAAAGTACCGTCTCACCTTTGCTAGGATCCTCAACTTCTTTGCAGCCACTTGAGCTTTTGCCTCTATGAAAGGGCCAAAATTAAGGGTAGATGTTATTGGAACCCCAAGAAGCTCAAGTTGGTCGGTTATCGGCATGGTTGCACCTCGGAAAGATGGAGCTGGGTGGAATTGGTTCCGTTTAGCGGAAAATAGACACGCTTGGGTCTTAGCAGCATTGAATTCGTCCAGATTGGCATCGCCCCATTCTGAAATGGCCTGTAAGGATACGTTCAAGCGTTCAACCATAGCCTCCCGGAGAGACCGGATCTGCGACCCACCAGCTCGTGCGTCGGACACGTATCTCTCTGCTGTCGTCTGCATACCCAAAGGGACCGGATTTAAGCAGATCATTAATATCCAGCAGTCCAGACGAGCAGCCATCTATGATCACTCGGATAGACCGATCCCTCAGGAAATCCGCGATCCAATCACATAATTCGGCGGGCAGACCGAAGGAAGGAAGCTTACTAATAAGGCTATCGTGCCAGACCCTGTCGAAGGCCTTCGAGATGTCAAGCGAGACCGCTAGTGCCTCCCCGTGCTTCTCTATGGCCTCACTCCAGATGTGAATGGCATACGCAAGAAGATCCCCAGTAGACCGATTTTGGCGGAACCCGTATTGTCGGTCACTAAGGACATCATTCGCTTCTAGGTATGCCAGGAGCTTATGATTCAGCACGCGTTACCGAGATAGGTCTATCATTCGATGGGTCAGCTCGACTGTCTTTCTTGGGCACGGGGTGCACGTTAGCTTGCTTCCAAGCCTTCGGCACTTTTCCAGTCTCAAACGAAAGGCGAAATAGGCATGTCAAGATCGGAGCTAACTCAGGCGCACAAGTCTTCAGAACAATTTCTGGTAACCCGTCGGGGCCACTAGCCTTGTTCACGTCTAGGTTACGCAGTACCCTACGGACGTCCCTCTGATGAATGCGAATTTTTGATACACTCGACTCGCATCAAGCAAACAAGTTCGCTTTCTCCTCAGCGGAGTGGGCTAGCGTCCCGTCGGGTCTCTGCAGTGGTAGTAGTGAGGGGCGGCAGAAGTTCGATTTGACCGACTTAGCCAGGGACCAAAAAGCCTTACTACCTGCTGGCTATGAAGCAAGATTGTTCCCTATTCGGCTAATGTGGTCAAACCGAGCCCTCCGCAACACCTTCTTGCAGGACTTGGCAGCCCTGTTGAAGGTTATCTTCTTCTGACTCACGTCATTTGCTTTGCGCGTACGAGCGTCGACCCATGCTAGGAACGCCGCGTGGTAAGCGCATCAGCGCGATGGCACTCGGCGCCAAACCATGGACGAGCTTCGCCAGACATTGTTACGTCAGAGAACGGAATGTAGTACTCCATACCCCTCCACAACACATCCATCACGGCGTCCGCGCACGACGAAGCATCAGTCGAAGAAAAGCAAGTAGGCTGCCAAGGGCAGAAAGATCGCATGCCATCCCAATCTGCTGACCTGTATCGCCATATCCGCCGGGTGCCTCTTGGGCTAGGATCGGGTGGGGAGTAGACGGATACAGACTTTATCAGACAGTGGTCCGAACTACCCAGTGGTGAAGAAATCGTCACCGAGTAGCGGTCTGCATCTGTTGTCAGCAAAAGGTCCAAACAATTGGCAGTGTGCGAATCAACATCGCCCACCCTCGTTGCGCCCTGGACCAGCTGAGTAAGATTTAACGCGAGCACTAGCTTTCGCGTCTCTCGTCCAGCATGGTTCACTGGTATGGGAAGAGCCACTCCTGGTGGTGGGCATTAAAGTCCCCCAGTAACACCAATTGGGCAGAAGGGTACCGCAGATGAGCCGCATCCGCCGCCTCACTCAGGTGCTGTGTGAGCCCAGTTGTCTCCAAATCACCACTATGCGAACGGTAGACACAGACGTAGATAATTTTGTCCAGGCTTGTGTCCACTATAACCCACTGCGTTGAGAACCTGGAGTCTTCAAAGTTTCGGAGACGCCGGTAGCAGATTTCGTCCCGAGCGTATATACATACACCCGCGCGTGGTCTAAAGTAGTGCTCCAGGGTAAACCCTGGGTAAGATAGGTATGACTCGTCTGTCGGACATCCGATCTACGTCTCCGACAGGAATAAGAGCGCTGGTTTCTCAGTCTCGAGTTAGTGATGGACTGCGGCGAGATTTGAGTGCAGACCTCGAATGTTATACACTTTGTTTTAGAGGGAGTGCTGCCGCTGTGCAGCTTTTCTAAAGTCTGCTTGCAAAAATGGTTATGCTAAATGTTGGTATACCCACGATTACCTAAAATAGATTGAATGAGTTACTAAAACTACTACCTACCCACTAACAGCTAAAATTTTTATGTTTTTGACATCTAAGGAAAAAAAATATTCGAACAAACCAACAATTAATGATATTCATACACTTTTTAGTTAACAGAAACATTATGACAGTGATATGAATTTACGCGTATTATCAAAAATTGCTTCAATAAGAGGGGACCTTAGTCAGTATCTCTTGGGTCTTTCTCCATACAAACGCATTCCACTGTTTTCTTCGCTGCTAGAGCAATGATTTTTTTCCGTAAAATCTAGATCAAATTAATACGTGCCTCTGTCATTTTCTTTTTTCCAAAAAATAATCCCGTTTTTACCGCCATGTTCAGACGACTATGAGACAAATTTGATAAGTTTTTAACAAAATAAAAAATAATAGAAGCATAGATATAGTCTTCCTCTAAATTTTGAAATTTTATTTTTTATATCAATCCAGTTTTGAAGAAGAAAACAGCGGAATGCAAAAAGTCTTTTGGTGAAGGTTTTTATAGGTAAAATCAGCCTAAGCTGCAGTTTTTGCTTTCGCACTTTACTTGGTATGGCGCAGCGCGACGGCATCGGCAATAGTTTCTTAAAGTACAGATAAGAGTCCCCACTTATAATAAAATTATTGATTCACTCTCACCAAAATGCAACCAATAGAAAACCGACAGGCCAGCAACTCGGCACCGATGCTTAAGACTTTGGAGCTTCGACTCGACGAGCCTATCATTACCGATGATCCTCTTGGCTCGTTTCTGAATTGACTCAAGGGCATCAAGCTGGTATTTGGCAGATCCGTCCCAAAGATGACAGCAGTACTTCATACACGATCGAACTTGCGCTTGATAGAGTTTGAGCAGCTATTCCGGCGTGAAGTACCTTCTCACCTTTGCTAGGATCCCCAACATTCTGGCAACCACTTGAACCTTTGCCTCTATGAAAGGGCCAAAATTGAGGCTAAATGTTAACGTAACAGTAAGAAGCTCAAGTCGGTCGGTTATCGGCACGGTTACACCTCAAAAAGATGGAGCTGGGTAGAATTCGCCATTTAGTTGCGCCGCGCTAATTATCTTCAATAGACTCTTAATGAAATGAACATGTTTTACCTGCATTTAGGTTGTCCCTCAGCACTGATAGTACAATTCCCTTGGAAACAATAGTTGTGACAGGTTGAACCACCAAAAAAGATATCTGAAGAGTTGTTAACTGAAGAATGATGTATAAAACTCTTCAGAGCTTCACAGCTCTTCATTCCCGAGGATTGTTCCTTAATTGTATAGTTCACTGCTAGAAGTTGATTTGTCCAAAGAAGTGCGCTAGAATCTGAATAAACAACTGGTGCCACACCGTGATGTTGATGCTTTGGTAATTGCAAAATTGCTTTTTGATCGTAGCTTCTCCAATAAATGAAATCTTTTGAGACGACTAAAGCAGTTGCTCCAAATTCTTTTCCTATATAATAAAATGTTCTTCTGTTTTTTCCATTAAAGTCGGCACTTTCAATAGAAAATTGATTAACTTTAGTTTCCTCTGTCCAGTAAATTTTTTGTGTTTGTTGGTCAATGGCCAAACTTCGTCGCGCATAAACCTCACTGTCTATTAAAACTTCTCTCTCGGAGCCATCAAACGCAGCCCTCTCTATCTTACTAGATGCGATCCAGTAAATATACCTGTAATTTTTAAATCACTGTAAATTTTCATCATCATCATCATCATAACAGCCGAAAGACGTCCACTGCTGGACATAGGCCTCCCCCTAATATAAATATTAACAAAGTTCAATATGAACTTGGCTGAATGTTAAAACTATAGGATAATTGTTTTTATACCAGCAACGTACCCTCCACAGCTGTCCACAGCTATAGCTCCACAGGATTTATGTGCCGTAACTAAAAGATTTTTGTCAACTGCTTTGTAAGACGATGCAGGTTTTAGTGACAATGAGAATATTTTCGTTTCTTCTGTCCAAAAGAGTAATTGTGTGAGCGGGTCGTAGGCGAGAGTCAAGTATAAAACTGTAGTTAGTTTCGTAACTAAAATTTGTATTTTACTCGTTGTTAGGTCAAAGCTGGATAAGAACATGTTCGTGTTGTTATGGTTGACAAACAGCACCCTGAAATGATCTGGATCGTACGTTACTGCATGTATTCCCTTATTCGACGGATTGTCTTCTGTGTGAGTCAGTATTCCGTTTTTATAAAATTTAAGCCGTTTGCCTGTGCCGACGACGATGTCTGAAAAACAAAAATTACATCTTTCTTAATGATGCTTAGTACGTCGCTATTCCCATTAATAATCTTCACTAATGTATATGTTACAATTCAGATCAAGTTTGTCCCGCACTATCAAAGTGTATCTTGATTTCATTTAAATCATCAGATCATTTTATTTAAATCGTGACATGTAAGCTTCTAAGTTTGAACTTATATTTTGACAGTTCAAGTACATTGTCGATAGAGGGCAATAAACTGATGACGCGTTGTTCTGATAATATATCGTTCGTCCCAACGAATCTTAAGAGTAGTAATGAAGTGCTACTTGAAGATGAGTTATGTACTCTTGATGTTTGTCAATATAATGGCGTGACTAACAGACAAGGTAAAATACTTGACTTAGTCCTCTCAAACCAGGCAGTCAACGTGAATGAAAGTTTAAGCCCACTGGTACCAATCGATGATTATCACCCAGCCAGTGGTCTCGAACCTACCGATTTTTCGGTAGGTTCGAGACCACTGGTGGAAATACCGAAATGTGTTTATTCAATAAATAAACGAATTTGTTCGAATATTGTATTTTTTTTGACAAATACCGATTTTGAGTACAAATATCCTAATTTTAGCTAGAATTCTACCGATCTCGCTCTATGACGTTCGAAACCACTGCTGCTTTGTTAATTACAATGGATCTTGTTGAAACACCTCCGCTTGAGTGTGCATCACGTAAACAATTTTATATGATAAGGGTGACTATGAATCCATTCATCGTGATATTTGTAATACTGACTGGGAAAGTGAGTTCGCAGTAAGGTCAGCTGACGATTCAGTAAGTTTTTTCAATAACGTTATCTATAATCTTCAATCGAATAAATCCCTCAGAAACTTTGTCGTAATAAATCATATCCGACCTGGTACAGTTCCTCATTAATAAGAACAATAAAAGAGAAATGTAAATATTTTAAAAACTTAAGACCTATGGCAATAAAGCTGACGAACTGACATTTAAACTTCTTCGTGATAGAGTAAAAGTATTAGAAAGTCAGTGTTTCACAAATTATTTGAAACTTAGCGAAACGTCTATCAAAAATAACCTGAAACAATTAAGGACTTTTTTAAAAAAACGTCATAATATTAATGCAATCCCGAGCACGTTCAATTTTAACAGCGAAACACTGCGTACCGGGAATCCATATGTGAGGCATTTTCAACATATTTTCACTCCACATTTTTAGATCCCAACCTAAGTCATGGTGGTTGTTCTAATTCCTCTTCCTCTACTATTACTGAATCCTCTAACCTGACATCCTATATCAGTCGTATCACGGTGAACATTGAAGACATCGCCAACTTGCTTCGTAAATTAGATACATCAAAAGCGCTAGGCCCGGATGATATCTCATCCAAGCTTCTCGTACGTTGTGCAATAGATGGAAATTGGAAGTGTAATAGATGCATCTAGTGCACTTCCAATTTCAATTCTATTTAAAAAATCTTTGGATGTTTGTGTTGCCCCAAAACTTTGGAAATCGGCATTCATAACGCCTGTACATAAGAAAGGAGTCAAGACAGACATAGCTAATTATAGACCGATATCCAAATTGTGTATCAGTCCCAAGGTTTTCGAAAGGATTATTTATAACCAAGTGTATGCTGCTCTGGAACAATCATGTAGCCCCTTCCAGCACGGCTCTCTTAAGGATAGATCCACTGTCACCAATCTTATTTTACTTAATAACTACATCACTAACGCAATAGACCACGGTAAGCAAGTCGATGTTGTCTACACAGACTATAGCAAGTGTTTCGACCGAATCGACCACGTCATCCTATTGCGAAAGTTAGAAGGTATCGGTACACGCGGGGACTTACTCAGATGGTTTTCCTGGAAAACAACTCGCAAGCTGTGGTACTGAATAATTATATATCTAGCTGGGTTTTAGTCCCCAGCGGAGTCCCCCAAGGTTCGTTGCTCGATCCGTTATTATTTATCATCTATGTAAACGACATCGACTCTTGTCTGACCTCATCCAAATAACTGTGCTTTGCAGAAGATTTGAAAATTTATGCTACCATATCATCGACTGTGGACATGATCGCATTTCAAACTGACTTACAATGTCTTGAAGTATACTGTCAAAAAAGCAAGCTCGATCTAAATCCCAAAAAACGCTCAATTGTAACGTATTCCCGTGGGCGGTCAGTCCTAGCCACAACGTACACTTGATGGTCATATATTATTGTCTTGGTTGTCCTAGATGTAGTACTATTCGTGATATGAAGGTTCATCACGATTCCAAACTTATTTTTGATAAGCATGTTCATTCCATCGTCGCTAAAGCCTCAAAATCTCTTGGTTTTAAAATGCGATTATCCAAGTGCTTCACACAAGCTAAAACGTTGAAAATTCTAAACTGTACTTTTATTAGAAGTCACTTGGAATACACATCTAAAATATGGAAGCCATGCTATCACAAATAGACCGTATTGAGCGCGTACAAAATGCTTTCATCAAAGAGTATCAGTCCAGTAACTATCTCAGTCTCTGTAAAAAATATCATCTCCTACCATTGTCGTGAGATCTCTGACTGTATATTTTTGTTGAAGACGGTTCGAAGTGAGATAAATTGTTCTGATATTTTGTCAACTTTCTACTTCAACGTTCCAAGCAAGTCCAAACGGTTCAATTTACTGGTGCCATTTGCAAATACTAAATAGGTACAGACAAAATTTGTACATTGTGCGTGTAAGTAGATATTATAACAGGGTGTGCAAACAGTTCGACTCTGATCTTTTTGAAACAAGTGTGACCTCGGCAAGAAGGAATCATTCAATGAATTTCTTTAGAACTTATATTCTTTAGACTTTGTTTTATTATTTTTTTTTAATTGAATTTTTACGTTTTGATTCTCATTAGGTTTGGAAAATAACCTATCGCAATCAATTTTTACATATAGGTGACGATCTGCTCATATTTTTTTTTAATATTTTTTATGTTTAGGCATTTGTTAGCAATGTGTATAATTTGTTCCACAGTACATTTATACCAGATAAGCTGTAGACATGAAGACCTGTAATTGGCTGTCAGATTAACATACTGTTATTTATCACCATTGTAATTAGCTGCAAGTCTTCCAAAGTCTTTAAATAAATAAATAAAAAACCATTCTTTCTATGAAAAGGACAGTTGCGCCGATTGAAAATGTTTAATTTGCTGACCTACTTATAAAACTCAATTCATTCTACAAATACTCTAAACAAACACTACAGTTAATATTTATTATTTCTCATCGTGTTATTATTGAAATTAGATGTTTAAATAAAAAATAAAACGAACTTCCAGGGGACAACTTTTCGCGGGATGCATTTTAACATACTTCCCTACCTATATATATTCTACACGTTAAAAACAAAAAATCAGAGAAGAATTAATGCTATACTAGCCTTATTTTTGGCGTATTTTGACTGAACGAATAATGAAAAGTAGAAAAAAGATTGCTTTGAACGTCAGTTATGTAAATGCTCCAATAGAAGTTAGTAAAGAAAGCAGTGTTCTCTCAATACATAAAATTCTTCCATTACTGAGGGACTGTGAGACTGACAGACAACGCACAGTTGCAACTACTTGTAGAAAGCTGAAATGTGGTATGTAGGTTTCTTGGGTATAGGGGAGCACTAAGAAAGGATTTTCCGAAATTCCAACGAGAACAGGATCGGCTTTTAGTAATATTATATAAGAAGTACAAGTGTTTTATTTAGACCCTGAAGAGTAGCACCGTGAATGGTATCTTCCGATGCTACAGTTCTATACAAGCGATCCGACCGGACGGACTCGCTAATAGATTTCATAATATTCCTTATGAAGAAGTTCAGTTATGGTCGTAAGGTGGGTGTGATTTGTAAGCGTCACTGTTAATTTAGTAACAAAAACAAGAAAAAACGAGAATCAACAATATAACATGTTGATATGTTGAAGTTTTTAAAATAATAATGGAGTAAAGAAATACGAATTCAGCAGGATATGATGGTATCACAACTCAAATATTAAAAGAAAATATATCTGCTATACTAAAGCCATTGTCCTATTTAGTAAATTTTGTCTTTAGAAAACAGAACCTTTCCTGATGCTTTAAAATTCTCCGTCGTAAAACCCCTGCATAAAAAGACTTCGAAAACGGAAGCTGGGAATTACAGACCAATTACTTTAGTACCGGTATTTTCTAAGATATTCAAAGTAATGTGTGTTAGGCCAATGACTTTTTTTTTGAAAAAAATAATGTCTTTAGTAAACAGCAAAACGGTTTTATTAAAAAAAATCCACTACATTGACATGTTTTAAACTAATAACAGAAATTCTCAGATCAGAAGACAAAAAAGAAATTCCTATAGCTATATTTTTAGGTATGAACATAGCATTCGATATGGTATGCCATGATAAATTATTAAATAAATTAGAACAGTACGGTATAAGAGGCCCTGCCTACAATTGGTTTGAAAGTTATTTAAAGGGTCTAAAACAATGCACAGAGGTTGTAAAAATGCATCTAGAGACTAACACTCAGGTCTCCATATTATACAAAACACTATGGCGTACCACAAGGGACTGTGCTAGCCCCGATATTGTTTATAGTATAAGTTAACGAATTGCCCGAGTCAACGGATCAGTTCATTATATTATTCGCAGATGATATGTTGCTGATGATATGTGAAGCTACTATTGATGAGGAGATAAACGTCACCAATGAAGCTCTAAAGGGTATACAGGACTGGTTAACTGCAAATAATCTATATGTCGGAAATAAGTCAGTCAATAGAACAAACGGGACACCAACGCCATCTAGTGGCGTTCGACGGAGTCTAAGACGGTGTGCTCGACAGAGGCTGAGCTCAGTCTACTAGTAGCGGTCGAGCAGTGCAGACGTGCCCCTGTCTAGAAACCGCCGCGTGTTCCGAATATTTGTTCAGTGTACCCATGTGTGAGAATATTGTAAGTGAGACTTTCGAGTGTGAATAATAATTTGATTTAAAAGCAACCGGTGTTTCTATTGCGCAATAACCAACACTTCCCAAAGTACGCCCACTGTAGTTCCAATATCCTGAATGATGTAACCTGGAGAGTTCTACCATCGCTGACATATACATAATAATATAATAAAATTGTAGACTTGCCATGTCTGACAATTGAATATTTAAACATAAAAATTACATAGAAACGTTAAAAAAAGATATACTCGTAGAACACCAAAAAGATTTTTTTGAAAATTTTGTCTGTTTGTGCGTTAGTGGGACCATCACGCATAAACCACTGATTGGATTCAAAATTTAGGTACTTCAAAATATTAAGTGATAACCCGAGAACATTTAACTTTTATTTCATCAAAATCGACCCACAAACTCAAAAGATATTGATTTTTTAAGTTTAGGAAGAAACTTCATCGAGCGCTAAAATAGTTACGTTTCATTGATGATCCAGATACTTGCAATGCCATCTATTAAGAATAATAGTAGTAACAAATGTGTGAAAAGAATACCAAAACATATTTTTGAGTTATTTGTTAAACTTTTAATATGTGGAAAAAGAAAAGTGAACATTTTATTATCATATCATTATTTATGGTAACATTTGTGAGATTTCTAATTTTGAACTTATTTTTGACAGTTCAATTACTTTGTCGATAGATGGCGTTATACTCATGACGCGTTTTTCTGAATCGCAGTGTTAAGTTTGTCCGCAAAACTATTACCTCAGCCCTTGTTGTTTGTGCCGGATAGCATTTTATTTAGCTAAGAAGATGAAGATGATTCTAAAGACAATTTTTCTTCAAATTGATTTTCGAATCTACTTAGAGAGTTGTAAACAAAATTGAAACTGTTTAACATTCTCATGTATTCCTTACATTAGTGGTGTACGGATTTGGTATTATTTTGTAATGCTTCATGCCTCTTCATGGCGGCTAAATTATTACAGCCGGACGGCTTAACTATAACAGCAGCACGCGTCGATCTTTAAGGTTAATAATAATAATGTATTTGACGGCGCTACGTCATCGTACGGTTGTACCCGGCACGTGCACCGGACCGATCAGGCGATGTCGCCATCCCCACCTCCCCCACTACTCGACTTGTTTGTGCTCGGACGTAAAAGGAGACCGCGCGGAGCGATCGGGGCATTCTATTCTAGACCTCGGTCCGATACACGTGTTGTCATAGCGCCTAGATTTGCTAATATCGTGTTAAAACCTTTCAGTTAATAATTATGATATGATAATTAATTGAGTTCACAGTTATTATAAATTAAGTGAGTTAATCGAATAAAATTGATTAATAAGTAAACTACCTACTTTTTACTTTAAAATATCCAATCCTGACAATACGCCTATATCAGAATTGGGACGTAACTCAAAGGGCCCACATGGAGATTCGTGACAATGCTAGTGAAATATGTGGCGGTTACGTTTTGAAATGTAATGACAGTGATAGTGAAAATTGCGGTTTGTTTTTAAAACGCATGCGTTTATCCAGAAAAAACTTAAAAACAGCTAAAAACTTGATGTGTGCCGTGAAGTGTCGTGAAGTTAAATCCGATAGGCCGAAGTTCGACACACGATCATAGTGTGTCACCGTGGTGGTATGTTTTGTCGAGGATACAGTGATGTGCAGAGCAGTTTATTGTTTTACCATATGGCGCTGAAGAGCTTTTCGCCGAATTCCTTTTCGACGAGTTTTATGCGGCTACCCTCATCAACCTGAACTAAACCAGTTCCGTCCGGAGGCAAGCAACTTCACAACAGCCGGTCAGGTCAAGGAGAGGAGTGTGAATTTATATGAAGATTTCTACGCCAATCTGGTGAGTCGTTTAAACTTTTTAATTGCTGTAGAGCTGCTTTTTATTTCGTTTACGAGTGTTCATTTTTATGATGTGGAGACTGACTTACAAAAGGCAACGCCTTTATGGATGGCAATTATCGATGTTTGATAATTGGCCTGTCGCTTTATCTTAAAGTGAAGCTATTATTAATAGCATAAGTGTTGCAGATTAAGCGATAGCATTTTCAATAATACTTCTTCTTTTCGATTCAATCGTTAACTTTTTTATTGTTTTGGACCAGTAGGTAGTTACGTTAATTGCAGCAACAGTGGCATTCATTAGATACTCCAAATTACAGGAGAATGGGCACTTGGGGCACTGTAACATATGGCTCGTGCTCTGAAAACGGGCACTGCACTCACGTTGGGTATACAACAGATCATTACATCCTCATTTCGCCAAGTTGTGTTTGCAGCGGCCTACCTGGGTACGCAAATTGCGCTGGCGCGCGATTTAACGCTTTCCAAAGGCCATTGCGATTCACGACCAGGGGCAATTGCTCTTTGGGTTTTATGAAGTCGTGAGGTGGTGGATACTTCTCTTCCCACAGTCTGCTTCTCCCTTTAGATGGCATATCCAGGATCGCCTGTGTAGAAATAAGGAAGCTCTTGCGACTTTTTAGTCTTCCCGAAGTTGGCATGTGGCCATACAGGGATGTCGGGAATCGGTTTTCAGATCCTTCGAACAGCAGGAGGTGCGATGCCTGCAAGCGGATAGTTTGTTTTGTGGAGTCTATTTTAATCAGCCTGATATTATCTGACACGTTTCGTTTAGGGCAATGTCTACTTTACGAGAAAGAGCAGGTCGGTGCCACACTGTGCAAGCAAATACGCTAGCAGAAAAAAAATAGGGACATGCCGGTTGTACGGAGAACATCGGGTGCCGCTCCCCAATTGATGGAAATTAGGTGACTGAGCAAGTTATTCCGGGTTCGACGGAGCTAAGTATTGTAACAGTTTGACTTTTACGCTTAGGCCATATCTAACGTCACACCGAGATATTTTGGATTCGAGCAGTGTTGGACCTTGGCTCTACGCCATGTGATGTTAAGCATTCGATTTGCGGGCCTATAGCAGAGATGGAAGGCGCACGACTGTCTCTTAGATGGGTTCGGCCGTAGAGCGTTGCGGTCACACTAATCTCTCAGTACACTGAGTGCCATTGTACGTTTATGCTCCACGTCCATAAAAGTCGCTGCTTGGTTTGCTAGGGCCAGGTAATCCGCGTACAAGAACCGCTCCGTGTGTTAGGTGGAAGGCGGTTCGTTCGCGTAGATGTTAAAAAAAAGCGTCGGCGCCAACACACTGCCCTAAGGGAGACCATTCTTTTGCTGTCGCTATCTACTCTTGGTGAATTGGAAGCACATACCTGGAAGTGCGGTTGCACAGGAGTTCGCTTGAAATGGGCACAAAGCCTTGGTCATTGGTCAAATAATGCTGATGAAGCGATATTATTCTGCTATCGCTGATCGAGTCATGAAGTGAAATACCAGAGAGCTTTTATTTTTTTGGACGTAAGAGCGATTTAGTTACCTAACACTTTATTTTGAATATTTTGATTTTATATCACCATTCATAGGCATAGGCCGCTTTCTTGTGCCAATGGTCCGATAAAATTTAGATTTTTATTTACTTTCATACTGTGACTACTACACTTACCTGAAACCTTTTGGCCCACCACAGCTTTTATTGGACTTGTACTGTCGTAGCATTTTTCGGTTTCAGACATCGTATCATGGTGTATAAAGCCAGCAGGAGGCTAGCGGTTGGCATGCTGCCATAACTGCTGAGCAGTTGCAACAACTGCTGAGCAGCTGCAACTTCTGAACGGTTCTGAGCGTGGCAGACCGAAGGTTGGCAAACTGCAGTAGCCAAGTATCATGTCAACATCTGTGGGGTTAAGAGCGTTCAAGGCCGACTGGAATACTTGGTGAGTCGCTCAAGTTTTATTTGAATAGCAAACGAAGCTTTAAAGGGGTTGATACCAATTCGGTGGTTGCATTGATAGTGCTAGGTAATTTTGACATAGTTAGCACAAAGCGAGTACTTAAAAGAGTTTCCCATTGGCGGTAATAGTGTCAAAATTTTATTCAGTGTGAGCTTTAGGTTTAGTTATCGCATAGCAAGTACCACAAGGTCATGTTTCAACTTAGACGTTTTTTTTAGTGAAAATTTGGATCTAGGCTTTCGTATTAACGTACGGAGGCAGTTTGCCTAACATCAGTTAGTAAATTTGATAGTATCAAAACTATCATGAATAGCAATTTGATTTTAATGACATTGATAAAAGCTTTAAAGGTACAGAGAATTCTGAGCTATTACAAGTTCTAAATAGATTTTCCATTTTGTGCAATTTAATACGGGTGAGATTATAATAACATTGATTGATTCGAACCGCACAGCGCAGCGATGATTTTGATGATTTTAGATTAACGTAAAGTAATTCGTGAGTGCTCACATGAACGTTAGATGCAGAAAATATCAGTGATGACGTGACGGCGAATAATAATGAAGAAATTGTTCATGAAACTTCCCATAAAAATAAAGTTTTAAGTGGTACTATTTTATGACTCACACTTTAAAAAAAAATGCCGACTCTCGTACTTAAAAAGCCAGTAGCAGTAGTTAACTTAATAGATCATGTAGGTACATCATTGGAAGGGTTTTTGGATCCTAAACCAATTAACGTTGTGACAGGTGCTTTAAATTCATAGAGAAAATTGATTCAATAGAACAAGGACAAATCACGAGTTAATTTATTATTATATTAGCTACAGGGACCAGTTTAGTCCGGCCTAGCAAATCTAGGAACAGTTTAAATTAAAAGATACGTCACGGTTGGCGCAGTACTTGGGCGCTTGGCTGCTGCGCTGCGTGACGTACGTTCGATTTCCGCACGGAACAAATATTTGTATGGCCTACAGATAGTTGTTCCGGGTCTGGTCTGTGCGAGTGAGTTTGTATGTTTGTGAACTCACCCACAAAACAGGATAGATTCCTAGTGCGGGGCAGCGTTTAAAAGGAAAAAAAAAGAAAAACAAGGAACGAAAAAAGAATTAAAAGAGCTTGAAGAGTCTTCCATGGCTGGACCAAGCAGTAATAATCCTGAAGGGTCTTTAGACCGGACCAGAAAATTATAACTCTGAAGGGTCATCAGACTGGACCAGTAGTATAATTCTGAAGGGTCATAGGACCGGACCAGAAGATTATTACTCTGAAGGGTCGTAGGACCGGACCAGACCATGAGATAAGACTTTAATGTCAGGATGAACGAACAGTAAAATTGTGGTTCTCATTAAAGATACCTAAGTGCTTCTAAAGTGCGCGTCCGAGGACGTACGCACGTCAGAATGGCCGTGACGGCGCTACGTCATCGTACGGTTGTACCCGGCACGTGCACCGGACCGATCAGGCGATGTCGCCATCCCCACCTCCCCCACTACTCGACTTGTTTGTGCTCGGACGTAAAAGGAGACCGCGCGGAGCGATCGGGGCATTCTATTCTAGACCTCGGTCCGATACACGTGTTGTCATAGCGCCTAGATTTGCTAATATCGTGTTAAAACCTTTCAGTTAATAATTATGATATGATAATTAATTGAGTTCACAGTTATTATAAATTAAGTGAGTTAATCGAATAAAATTGATTAATAAGTAAACTACCTACTTTTTACTTTAAAATATCCAATCCTGACAATACGCCTATATATTTATTAAACAGACAATTATAGTCCAAATAAACATACACACAACACCAAAACAAATACTCAAAAAAAAATACTTAAAAAAGTAAAAGTGTTTTAATAATATAAAATATAAAATGAATTAAATTAATCAGTGTTCTATAATCTGCAATTGTCAATGAAAATCGAATAAAATGTGTTTCTTTTTGGGCTGGACGAAATTAAGAATCAACTTCATTCATCAGTTTCTTTGTTTCGTATTTTGAAGACTAACACCATTCGTTCCATAGTCAGATTTGTTGATTTTGATTCGAGGTAGGTATGTTACCTGGGCTGTTTGGCATTTCAATCGGAAGAGATGAGCAGGTATTTATTGAACGTAGTTTTTATCAATGCAACATCTTTTTCCGACATCATTGTGTTTACTGATAAACGTTTACTTACACTTCCATCTCTGTATGTTTTTGAAATGTGTAAATTTGTTAGAAACCACCTATCACTGTTTGAACAGGATGATAAAGCACAATTTAAAAGGAAAATAGTACAAAAACCTCTGATAGAACCTCAAAGCAGATTAAAGTTAGGTAACAGGAACTGCTACACCATGGCGGTGAAATATTGTAATAAAATGCAAATAAAAAAAATAAAGGTAATGAATAACTTAGAACTTTAAACATTTGGCTTTGTGACAGATGTTGTTATTCCCTAAATGATTATTTAAATTTTAATCAGACATGATGTCTAACTTTTTTAATTTACCGACTTATTTAAATTATTATCTCTTTTAATCATTTTAGATACATAGAAATTAAATTATTTATCATTATCTTATTTTAATTGTTGACTGATTTTAACTATTGACTTATTTTAATTATTGGCTTATTGAAATTGTTGACATGTTTTTTATAAATGTATTTAATAAATTGATGAACTATCTTAACTGTTAGATAATATTATATTCCAATGAAGTAATTTTTATTAAAGGAGCAAGACTGTACATTTTATTATAAGACTAGCTGACCCGCGCGGCTTCGCTCCCGTCAACTGGCTATTCTACCTACCGACCCTAACCTACCTACCCTACCTACCTACTCTACCTACTTACCTATCCTACCGACCACAGCTACCCTACCTTACCTACCCTACCTACCTACCTACCCTACCTACCTACCTACCTACCTACCCTACCTACCCTACCTACCTATCCTACCCTACCTACCTACTCTTTTTTTTGTATTTTAATTCTTATTATGCTATTCCGGCCGAAGACTAATCCAAAAACACAAAAACTATGAAAATCGGTCGAGCCGTTCTCGAGTTAGAAAAGTGTTCGAACAACGGGTTTGTTCGAACACTTTGTTTTAAATATATTAAGAATTTTGCTATATTGTGAAAGATTCGACCTTTTTCTAGAAGACATTTTTTATATTAGCGAGACAGAAATAAAACGCATAAACTGAAGGAAGATGGACAGTGGTGGCTTATTAAAAAAAAAGGGTTCCGTTAGCAAACTTGGTACGGAACCCTAAAAATCGACTGGGTTCGCACGAATCAAAATCGTACGCGAAGGCTTAAATAATAGGGTCCCATTAGCAACTTTGGCACGGAACCCTATAATTTGCCTTAACTCGCAAATCGAACCGTTTGATACTTAGCACGAATTAAAAACTTAGTTGCGGGCAACCTGGGAGTCTTTAAGACGAAAGTGAATACGTTGCTTCTTAGCAAACGTGCTCCATCTTCGACCGCATCATCGCTTACCATCAGGTGAGATAGTGGTCAAATGTATGCCTATGTATTGTAAAAAAAAAAATATTCCACTCCGTATCACCTAACCAATGAGAACTAATGATAACGATTTGACAGTTACTGTGAAATCGTGTTGTCATTCGTTCTTAGTTCGGGTTCGGGACTAATCGTAAGTCTGTAGGTGATACGGATTAGAATACGTCCACAACTAAGCCCGAAACTACGGACTTCGGACTTAGAGAGTAGCCTCCCAAAATCGATCGCTCCCGTCACCGTGACCGCCTTTGGTACGATACCTTATTATAAAAAACCAAACAACTAACCTAAACTAAACCTAACTACTAACCAAAAAATGGACTCTGTCTGAAATATAAGATTTTTATTTATTATTATTAGCCTTGTTTCGCAAATCGAACCGTTCGTTGCTTCGCTCTAAACGGAATCAATCGCGGAGGCTTAGCAGTAGGGTCCCGTCAGCACAGCACCTTTGGTACGGAACCCTACAGGCCTGGGGGGCTACTCTCTAACGAAATCCGTAGTTTCGGGCGGGCATTTTCTACTTCGTATCACCTAACCACTGAGAACTAATGATCGTGTTGTCATTCATTCTCAGTTCGGGTTCGGGACTAATCGTAAGTCTGTAGGTGATACGGAGTAGAATACGCCCGCCCGCAACTAAGCCCGAAACTACAGATTTCGTTAGACAGTAGCCCCCCTGATCCGCAAGTCGAACCGTCCAGAACTTCGCAAAACTAAATCAGTTTAAGACTCTACGATTAATGCGCTTTAAACGAAACCAGCACCAGAGACTTAACCAAATATGGTCCCTAACAGTTTAAGACCTTTCAGAGACCAAATTCTTTCGAAACACGACTGTGATTAGAAATTGTGTGAGGTCATTCTCCAGCGGAAAATCTTAACACCGCAATTCAGAAAAACGCGTCATCAGTGCAACGCCATCTATCGACCATGTAAACTGACAAAATATTTGGCAGCGGAAGACGTTAAATAAGAAGCCCGTATGTAACGGTAAATAACGATAAGGTATTAAAATGTTTACTTTTATTTTGTTACGTCTACGTATTAAAAGTTTCACAAATAACTCAATGTGTTTTGGTGTAACATTCATGCTTTCATGCATTTTTTGGTTCCTCAATAGATGGCGCTCTGACTAATCAGAATATATAAGGAAGTTTCTTACTAAGCTAAAAATTCAATATATTTTGATTTTGTGGATCGATTGTATCGATCAATAACGAAAAGGTATAAAATGATCACTCTTATTTTGCCACGTATTAAAAGTTTCACAAATAACTCAACAATTTTGAATGCTTTCGTGCATTTTATTATTCTCAATAGATGGCGCTCTGACTCATCAGAATACATTAGGAAGTTTCTTCCTAAACTTAAAAATTCAATATCTTTTGATTTTGTGGGTCGATTTTGGTGAAATAAACGCTAAATGTTACTCGGGTTATCACTTAATATTTTTAAGTACTTAGATTTGCAATCCAATCTGTGGTTTAAGCGTGATGTTCCCACAAACGCACAGACAAACAGACAAAAATTTCAAAAATTGCATTTTTGCGTTTTATACCTTTTTCCTGAGTTTTTTGTGTAATTTTTATGCAAAAATATTCAATGTACAGACACGGTTAGTCTACGATTTTATTATATGTATAGATTCTGGACGAAGACACAAAAACTATGAAAATCGCTCGAGTTAGTTAGAAAAGTGTTCGAACAAACCCGACTTTGTTTTACTTATATATTAAGAAGAAAAAAATATTCTACTCCGTATCACCTAACCACTGAGAACTAATGATAACACGAATTGACAGTTACTTTGAAATCGTGTTGTCATTCATTCTCAGTTCGGGTTCGGGACTAATCGTAAGTCTGTAGTGTGAAACGGAATAGAATACGCCCGCCCGCAACTAAGCCCGAAACTACGGACTTCGGACTTAGAGAATAGCCCCCCAAAATCGAGCGTTCCCGTCACCGTGACCACCTTTGGTTCGGTACCTTATTATTATTAGCCTTGTTTCGCAAATCGAACCGTTCGTTGCTTCGCTCTAAACGGAATCAATCGCGGAGGCTTAGCAGTAGGGTCCCGTCAGCACAGCACCTTTGATACGGAACCCTACAGGCCTGATCCGCAAGTCGAACCGTCCAGTACTTCGCAAAACTACGATAAATGCACTTTAAACGAAACCAGCACAACTCGGAGATTTGAGCAATTATGGTCCCTAACAGTTTAAGACTTTTCAGAGACCAAACCGAAATTCCTACGAACACGACTGTGTTTAAAAATCGTGTGAGGTCATTCTCCAGCGGAAAATCTTAACACCGCAGTTCAGAAAAACGCGTCATCAGTGCAACGCCATCTATCGAACATGTAAACTGACAAAATATTTGGCAGCGGAAGACGTTAAATAAGAATCCCGTATGTAACGATAAATAACAATAAGGTATTAAAATGTTTACTTTTATTTTGCTACGTCTACGTATTAAAAGTTTCACAAATAACTCAATCAATGTGTTTTGGTGTAAAATTCATGTTTTGATGCATTTTTTGGTTCCTCAATAGATGGCGCTCTGACTGATCAGAATACATTAGACAGTTTCTTACTAAACTAAAAATTCAACACATTTTGATTTCCAGGATCGATTGTAACGATAAATAACGAAAAGGTATAAAAATGATCACTTTTATTTTGCCACGTATTAAAAGTTTCACAAATAACTCAACAATTTTGAATGCTTTCGTGCATTTTATTTTTTCTCAATAGATGGCGCTCTGACTCATCAGAATACATTAGGAAGTTTCTTCCTAAACTTAAAAAATCAATATCTTTTGATTTCGTGGGTCGATTTTGATGAAATAAACGCTAAATGTTACTCGGGCTATCACTTAATATTTTTAAGTACTTAGACTTGCAATCCAATCTGTGGTTTATGCGTGATGCTCCCACAAACGCACAGACAAACAGATAAACAGACAAACAGACAAAAATTTCAAAAATTGCATTTTTGTGTTTTATACCTTTTTCCTGAGTTTTTTGTGTAATTTTCATGCAAAAATATTCAATGTACAGACACGGTTAGTCTACGATTTTATTATATGTATAGATTGATGGAATTTCATGATATTATTATGAATGTTCTAGAAATAACTGCAAAATCGAATATAGTGAGACAAAAATTATGTTACCATGTTATTATGTACCTATATTCTGGCAAATAAATATAATTTCATTTACAGGGCTCTAGTACTTACCCCAGGAATAGGACTGCGCCAACACTACTAACAGCGGTAACAGCACCAGCACACGAGTTGCATTCATATTGACACCTGACTTTGCTTTCTCTGCAGATTGAAATGACACGACTACTTCTTAATGCAAAACATTTTCGCGAACGTGAATTTATATACATCATTATTTTTATCTAGCATGTTGATAACCTAAGAGGTTCGCTGATACGACAATGGACCTACTTTTGCAAACAAGAACCAAAACACACAATATTGTTCTTAAATATCGGTCTTGAGTATTCATTCAAGCGAGGTATAGAAAAGTTAGTTTTTACCATAAAGATCATCAAATATTTTGGTCTAGTTGAATCGACTTGATGTTAATATTATTCACTAGCTGTTTCCCGCGACTTCGTTCGCGTGTATGTCGAAAAGTAAAATGATGTCGCTATGTAAGATCGCTAAAACAAGATATACAAACAGTCAATATCTAACATTGCTAGACCCCTCTTAGAATTAGGAATTTGGAAGACTGTTATGCAAGGCACTGGCTGTATCATCTCTTCTGTTTAAAATGCCATCTAGCCCTAGTAATTTTTCGTAATTTTCGAGTAATTTTTCGTAATTTTCGTAATGAGAAACTTCTGTACACGATGTTGAAGAAAGTTGTTAGGGTTGTTAACACGCGATAGAGCTACATAAAGTTGGCCACAGATATACCAATCAGAAAAGAAGTCTACCCCCGCAACGGATGGAGTAGAGACTCCATAATTGCGCTAAAGTGTTCTGGCTAAGTTAGCCAGCCTAGCTTCATCCAAATGCACAGAAGCCACGGCCTCATTTCCAGAATGAAGTGGGCGACTGATTTGTCGGCGTCGAAGCAACCTCTGCAAATTGGGCTGTCTACGGCGCCTTTGTTGTAAAAATGTTTTTTTTAGATGGCAATGTCCCGTGGTTATACCTATTATTATTCGGAAGGTATTTTTACTAAGGTTGAGAAGTAGTAAAGTTAGTCACCATTTTTGACTGCCATAGTTGATCTCTGGCAAATTCATGTACGAAACTGTGAGAAAGGTAGCAGGAAGAGTGGGTATGGGTCCAGCACTACCATCTTGGAACCTCTTCGCGAGTTCGTCTGTGGCGTCATTGCCTCGGGATCTACAGCTCCCCATGATCCACTAGAGGATGAAACCCGCAACGGATAATTTCTGGCCCTAAGCTGCTCATGACGTAACTACTCGTATCATAAGATCACTGGGAATTTGCCAGTTTTGATAATAAATGGAAAATAATTGGGAATGAGGTCCCCCTCATTCCCAATTATTTTGAACTAGCTGACCCGCGCGGCTTCGCTCCCGTCAACTGGCTACTCTACTCACCGACCCTAACCTACCTACCCTACTTACCTACTCTACCTACCCTACCTACCTACCATAGCTACTCTACCTTACCTACCCTACCTAACCTACCCTACCTACCTACCCTTCCTACCTGCCTACCTACCCTACCTACATACTCATTTTTTTATTATTTTTTGAAGTGAAAACTTCTTTAGCGGCGTTGAGCACTTTTCTATAATGGGTATAAAATCTTAAACTCGCGTCAGGGTCACGTGACCTCATCGCAAAAAGCGTAAGACGGACTCGCGTCAGGGTCACGTGATGCGAAAAAGCGTAAGATCGAGGGGAAGGGAGAGGAACTAGTATCTCCCACTCTTTCTACCGTGCCTGAGTGTGCTGCTCCGCTTAGGCGGCACAGGGCGCTTGCGCGAATGTCCGTCTGTGTTTATGTACAGCGTGCCACGCGTATCCAAGGATACGAAATTACGGAATTACGAAATTATGGATGAAAGTTGATTTTTCTAAGAGATAAAAATTAATGTAATATATAAATAAATAACGATATAATATTATGAATAATAACATGTAAATTGTCATATTTGTGTACGATAGCGCAATAAATAAACATTGTATTCTACCTCATAAATGATAGTATTTTTGTACTTATAATTAAACACAACGTTATTTTTTGTTGTTTTTATGGTTCGTTTTGTTTATGTCAGGAACTGTGTCAAGATTGACATCTGTCACTGACAGTCGCTGTCGCGGCCACACGTCAGTGTCTTTTTGTTTATTTTGTTGTCGGTGGTTTGTCTATGATGTGACCGCGACAGTAAGGATGTATTATTTACATGTTTTCACTTCTGCCGGCACTCCCGGAGTGCTACCGGTGTTTTTTTTTTTGTATTTTAGTTCTTATTATACTATTCCGGACGAAGACTAATCCAAAAACACAAAAACTATGAAAAGCGGTCGAGCCGTTCTCGAGTTAGTTAGAAAAGTGTTCGAACAAACCCGACTTCGTTTTATATATTAAGAAGATTAAGATTTTTTTTATTTGTGATGGGTTTGCTCTTGACTCTAGTCTAGGTCAGAGATGACAGAGACAAAGTCTACGATGGAGCGAGCTTACCCAGAACGAGCCTGTTCACTCTAACTTTGAAGAGATTAGGGCTATATTGTGAAAGATTCGACCATTCTCTAGAAGACATTTTTATATTAGCGAGACAGAAATTAAACCAATAAATGAAGGAAGCCGGACAGCGGTGGCTTATTAATAAATAGGGTTCCGTTAGCAACCTTGGTACGGAACCCTAAAAATCGACTTGGTTCGCACGAAACCACCGTGCGGTAAACATTATAGTAATTGTGCTCTTCAATCTTTAATTGTTATTCATGTTTTAAAAGCAGTGTTAGACGAAGTTTTTTATATGAAAAGACTGGTGACAGCTCTAGGTACAAAAGTAATTAGTGAGTGAACAATTTCAGAGTGTTAATCTGCTATTAATTTGCAATATTGATCAAAACTCATAAACTTAAAATAAACAGATACCGTCAGTGACTGATACCGCTGAGTGTTTGCCCGGTACGCGTAAGCGCCGCGATGTACGCATCACTTACGACGTTCTTCTCGCGGGCTCACTGGTGCGACACAGCGACGGCGTTTTGTTTTTTTTAACCGACTTTTACTGTGTGAACTACCTAATTTTACCTGCCTCCAATGTCGACTAAGAAAGACAGTACTCCGGAGCGTAACGTCTCAGCTTCAAGAGGTAACAAGAGGCCTGCCTTAAATTCTCCTCCAGAGCCAGCTCCTTCGGTTACCGGTGAGGAGGTGCGATCAATCGTACAGGACGTTATTAATTATTAGACGGAATTTTGCTACTATGATGAAGCAGATTAATACTACGATTATAAACATTGTCAACAGCGAGTTGGCCCCTATTCGTGCGGATCTTGAAGAATTTAGAGTGTCTTTGAATTTCCATTCGAGTCAATTTGATGAGTTTCGATCGGAATATGCCGAGTTTAAGAGTACTTCAAAAGAACTAAAAGGCGATAATATTAAACTGCAGAAAACAGTGGCGGATCTTGGTCAACGTCTAAATTATTTAGAGCAGCAGGCACGGGCCAACAACCTGGAGCTTCAGTATTTACCTGAAAATAAGCAGGAAAACCTGTATACCATTGTAAAGCAGTTGGGCTCAGTGGTCGGTTGTAAAGTTCAAGATAGCGATATTTCACACTGCACAAGAGTAGCTAAACTTAACACGAGTAATAGTCGCCCTCGTTCTATTGTGGTGAAGCTTTCCTCGCCGAGAATCCGTGATCAACTGTTGGCCGCTGTAATCAATTATAACAAGAATAAAAGCCATGAAAAACTCAATACCGTCGATTTTGGTATAGCTGGAAATAAATCTCCTGTGTTTGTCGCCGAGCATTTGTCCCCAACATCCAAAGCTCTTCACGCTGCAACAAGACTTAAAGCGAAGGAAAAGGGATATAAGTACGTATGGGTGAGGAACGGCAGGATATTTGTCAGAAGGACGGACGGTGACGAGCATGTCCTTATTGGAAGCTTGGACATTTTGAATAAGTTAAATTGATGTGTACTTGAGAAAAACCAAACGATTTACCTTTTATTGCGTGCACTTGTAAATTTAATAATTTAAATTCAATAATTTGCAAATATATTATCAGAACATTCGAGGGTTAAGAACTAAGACACATACTGTATCTCGTAATATTGCCTGTAATAATTATGACATCATAATTCTGTCTGAAACTTGGTTGAATGCCTCTGTGTTGAGCGGCGAGCTGTTCGACGATAGGTACGTGGTATATAGGAGAGATAGAGAAACTTCACATTTTCAGAGTGGTAAGGAAGGGGATGGTGTTTTAATAGCCGTTAATAAACAAATCAAGTCTAAACGTATTAAGAACTGGGAAAGTAGCTGTGAAGACGTATGGGTAAGTATTAACTTACCGTTATCATGTACTGTTCGCCGAATGGTTCTCTGCGCAGTATACCTGCCTCCTCCTATACGCCGTTCTTCTCTGGAGCACTATTTGGATCAATGTAATGCTGTTTTTGAGCAATGTTCAGATTCAAGTGTTTTTATTGTGGGTGACTTCAATTTGAGCAACATTGATTGGACCTTAGTGGGAAAATCGGATAATAAGCTTAGCTTGCCTGGTACTAGTGAAATGTTAATTGATTTCACTCATGTGAACAGACTTGGTCAGTTTAATTTGGTGGCAAACGACGCTGGTCGCATTTTGGATTTAGTTTTGTCAACGCATTCCTTGTGTAGCGTGAGCGAAAGTGTTAGTCCAATAATTAATGTCGATAAACAGCATCCACCTCTTGACATAGTTGTTTTCTTGAGTGGGGACGCCAGTTTGGCATACAACAGTGACAAGATTGGACTTAATTTTCGTAACGCGAATTATGAACCAATTCGTAATTTCATAAAACAAATAGATTGGGTTAAAACATATGAGGGTAGCGACAGTGTGAATGAGATGTTGGATGTTTTTTACGAGACGCTTAACGACGCTATACATCAGTTTATTCCCTCACGGATCCCAAAGAAGCGTAAATATCCTCAGTGGTTTAACTATAAACTTATTAAAATGTTAAATTTAAAAAGTAATATTAGAAGGGGATACAATAAATATAAAAACCCAATGGATTTGATTGAGTTAAAATTAATTAGTAAGCGTTGCGATGGATTGGCTACTTCTTGTTACAAGGTTTATATTGAAGGTCTTGAAAATGAACTGAAAAACAACCCTAAGTTATTTTGGACACACGTAAAAAATAAACGAGGGGGCTCTAGTAACTACCCAATGACCATGAAAAATGGATCAATATCCACATCTGATGGTACAATAATATGTGAGATGTTCGCTTCCAACTTCTCGTCTGTATATAGCCCCGAGCAAGTGGTGGACAAGGAAATTGACACTAGAATATTACTGAAATCTGTTGAAAATAGTAGTTTATGCTTAACAAGTCCAACGATAAGCAGTGAAGTTTTGCTTAAAAAAATTAAAAGTCTAGATATTAACAAAGGAGCTAGCCCTGATGGCATACCACCGATATTTATAACGTCTTGTGCAGAGGAGTTAGTGTGCCCTCTTATGCTTATATACAGTAAATCCTTATCTTCTGGTGTATTCCCTCTAAAATGGAAAATGGCTAAGGTGGTTCCTATACATAAATCGGATAGCAACGATGACATTGCTAATTATAGGCCTATCTCAATCCTTTCAACGTTTGCTAAAGTGTTTGAATCTCTGCTCTGCCCGTATTTCAAAAACCATCTAAAATTATTCGTTAGCGATCATCAGCACGGTTTTGTTGGATCATGATCCACAAGTTCTAATCTGGTCCCTTTCACGGAACTTTTGATTGAAGCTGTTGACTCTGGTCACCAAGCTGATGTCATTTATACTGACTTCAGCAAGGCCTTTGATAAAGTTTCTCATAAAATCTTATCTTGTAAGTTGCGTGCATATGGTATCACTGGTGGCTTGCTTGAATGGGTGATTTCATACTTGAGAGATAGATATTTTTTTGTTGTGGTAAACGGTTATCAATCTAACGTATATAACATCTCATCAGGAGTCCCACAGGGCTCGCATCTGGGTCCAATATTGTTCAACTATTTTGCTAACGACATTCTCAACTGTCTACGGCACTCTAAAATTTTTATGTATGCGGATGACTTGAAGTTTCTTAGAATTGTTGAATCTAACAGAGACGCTTCACTTTTACAGACTGACCTTAATACTTTAATTCAATGGTGTAAAATTAATGAAATGTACTTGAACTCGGAGAAATGTTACCACGTTAAATATACAAAAAAAAGTAATCCCATAAAGACAGAGTATTTCATAAATGAGGACAAAGTTAACGAAGTGGACACTATACGTGATCTTGGAGTTCTGTTTGATCAAAAGCTAACATTTGCACCACACCTGGATCACATTTCTAAAAAAGCATCAAGGATGATGGGTTTTGTTATAAGACAGTGTAAAGGTTTTCGTCAAATTAAAACTAAAATCTTGCTTTATCAGAGTTTAGTACGTAGCATATTAGAATATTGCAGTGTGGTGTGGCGACCACACTACGCTACAAATAGTTTGCGTCTAGAACGAGTTCAGAAACGCTTCGTTTGGCATCTGACTTTTTCTTCAGGAATAATTAAGAAAGTATGTTCTTACAGAGAAAGATTGAAATTCTTCAACATGCACACCTTGGAAGAACGAAGATGTTTGAACGACGCAATTTTTGCTACCAAAATCTTGAAGGGAAGAATCGACTCACCGCCGCTGCTTGCTCTCATCAACTTTCGAGCTCCGTTGAGGATTCCGCGCAAACCTATTACTCCATTTCGTCCTCCAATGAGAAAAACGCTGTTAGGATCTAACTCTCCATGTGCTAGGTTTTGTAGGGTTTTGAATAGTTGCAGTGATGTGGTTGATTTTCACTTTGATTCTCTCAACAAGCTAAAATTTGACTTTTTAAGATGTTTACCAGATTTAATGTAACAGTTTTTAGGACTGTTGTGTACGTTACCTTTCAAAGACATTATGCTTTTAATGTTTTGCATGTAAAGCACTTATACAATATGTAATTTTATTAGTAATAATAATATTATTATATTATTATTATTATTAATTACTTATCATGGTTTTCTTTTTGTTCATGTGGTGTTTACCTATAAGTAATTGTTGCACTGTGTAGAGTTTTAACGCATGTGTTATTTTTGTTTGTAGATTAGTGTAAACAATTGTTGGTAGACCTAATAAATAAAATAAAATAAATAAACAAAATCGTACGCGAAGGCTTAAATAATAGGGTCCCATTAGCAACTTTGGCACGGAACCCTATAATTTGCCTTGGCTCGCAAATCGAACCGTCTGATACTTAACACGAATTAAAAACTTAGTTGCGGGCAATGATAATAATACGTCATTGGTTGCGGGCAACCTGGGAGTCTTTAAAACAAAAGTGAATAGGTTGCTTCTAGGCAAACGTGCTCCATCTTCGACCGCATCATCGCTTACCATCAGGTGAGATAGTGGTCGAACGTATGCTTATCTATAGTATATATATATATATATATTCTACTCCGTATCACCTAACCACTGAGAACTAATGATAACACGATTTGACAGTTACTGTGAAATCGTGTTGTCATTCATTCTTAGTTCGGGTTCGGGACTAATCGTAAGTCTGTAGCTGATACGGAGTAGAATACGTCCGCAACTAAGCCCGAAACTACGGACTTCGAACTTAGAGAGTAGCCCCCAAAATCGATCGCTCCCGTCACCGTGACCACCTTTCGTACGGTACCTTATTATTATTAGCCTTGTTTCGCAAATCGAACCGTTCGTTGCTTTGCTCTAAACGGAATCAGTCGCGGAGGCTTAGCAGTAGGGTCCCGTCAGCACAGCACCTTTGGTACGGAACCTTACAGGCCTGATCTGCAAGTCGAACCGTCTAGTACTTCGCAAAACTAAGTCAGTTTTAGACTCTACGATAAATTTATGCACTTTTAACGAAACCAGCACAACTGAGAGATTTAAGCAATTTTGGTCCCTAACAGTTTAAGACCTTTCAGAGACATAACCGAAATTCCTACGAACTACGACTGTATTCATCGAATAATCGTGTGAGGTCATTCTCCAGCGGAAAATCTTAACACCGCAATTCAGAAAAATGCGTCATCATTGCAACGCCATCTATCGACCATATAAACAGACAAAATATTTGGCAGCGGAAGACGAGAAATAACGATAAGGTATTAAAATGTTTACTTTTATTTGCTACGTCTACGTATTAAAAGTTTCACAAATAACTCAATCAATGTGTTTTGGTGTAACATTCATACTTTCATGCATTTTTGATTCTTCAATAGATGGCGCTCTGACTGATCAGAATACAGTAGGAAGTTTCTTACTAAACTAAAAATTCAATATATTTTGATTTTGTGGATCGATTGTTACAATAAATAACGAAAAGGTATAAAAATGATCACTTTTATTTTGCCACGTAATAGTAATAGTAATAGTAATATTTATTCAAAGATATTTGTACATTTTTTTTTTTTTTTTACAAATAGAGTGCTTAATCTAAAGCTAGTGTACACAACAGTATTAGCATTTGGGGCCGAACTAGGCATAACCTGTATTTCAGCCCTCAACGCCGATCCCCTTGTGTTACAAATAAAAACTTAAACTAGGTATTTAAAAATGATGCCACGCTAAAATGTACGTGCCTAATACAAGATAGAAAAAACGAAATAATAATAGTAAAAAATGATTCAGAAAAATATTACAAGTTGGATGAAGAACAAAAACATGGTTGGGTGTGTGAGTAGTCCTCTCTTTGTGTGAGGTGGAGGCGTGCATGAGTGAGTGTGAGAGGGTGTGTGGGATTGCGGAAAAATTAGGACTTGTGATTGTTTGTCTAAGTTTGACAAATAAATATATAAATGAGTACTTATTTATTTATGAAGCTACCTGAAGCAATTTTTCTGTCTCCTCGTACGTGAGTTTTTGAAGGTAGTTACTTACTTTAATTTTGCATAATTTTTGAGTCAACGGGTATACGTTGAGAATTTTATTTAGCTTGTTGTAGATGTAGGGGCCAATAAACTGAGCAAATCGATTGCTGAATTTGGTTTTGAAAGAAATCAATTGGGGGCAAACCAAATGTTTTGTGCGTCTTTTTAATACGAGTGGGTCGTAGTTCAGTCTCTTATGTTGCGTCAGCATTTGATTTAAAAGATAGAGCTGTCTTACAGTTAACACCCCACAAAACTCATAGAGCAGTGAGGTGGAATAAAGACGTGTTTTGAAGGTGCAAACCTTCAATATGGCACGCTGAGCAACTTCAACGGGTTTTAAGGTGGATTTAGGGGATCCCCCCCACGCTGTAATGCAGTAAGTTATGAGGGACTGGCAGAGAGCAAAATATATCTGCTTCAGCACAGAGGGTTCGGCGACGTGTCGGAGAGTCTTAAAGACGAAAATTAGTTTTCTAATCCTACCACAGAGGGTCTTTACGTAGTCTTTAAAGTTGAGGTTGTTGTCTATTATAATGCCAAGGTATTTTATTGTTTTAACTTGTTCCAGTATGGGACAAGAACAGTTTACTTTAGAGACACACTCGTGCGGTATGATTTTATGACGCTCATAATTGAGATCTGTGTTTGGCCGTATACTGAAACAGACATACTTTGTTTTATCCTCATTTAGTGTCAAAACATTGTCCTCAAGCCATTTCCTAACAGAATCAAAACCAGATTGAGCAGCATCAAAGGTCTCCTCCCATGTATCGGCACAAAACACGAGAGCAGTATCATCTGCGAAAGAGATTAATTTTCCATGGGGAAGCTTGAGACTCGTGAGGTCGTTTATATACACGAGAAATAAGGTTGGTCCCAGGATACTGCCTTGTGGAACGCCGTACGTAATTGGAAGGTCCCCACTTATGTAGTTACCAATCCGAACACTCTGGAGCCGCCCTTCCAAGTAACTTTTGAAAAGGTTTAATTGTGTACCTCTGATTCCAAGTGCTTCTAGCTTATTGAGTAAGATTGGGACAGAAATCGTATCAAAAGCCTTGGCCAGATCAAGGAAAACTGTGAGGCATTTCTTTTTTTTGTCGAGATTATTGCTAATAAAGTCTATAAGAGCATTTACAGCCTGATCCGCTGATTTTCCTTCGCGAAAACCGAACTGATTTGTAGAAAGCAGATGTTTAGTTTCTAAATACCTCACGAGTCTCGTATTTATCAGTCTCTCCAGAAGCTTTGAGAGAGCAGGGAGGATTGAGATTGGCCTGTAGTTCTCGATACGACCCCTGTCACCGCTCTTATGTATAGTGCTAACTACAGATTTTTTCAAGCTGTCGGGGAAAACCCCGTTCTGAAGGCTGGAATTAAATATGAAGGTAAGTGGAGCAACCAGAAACTTTTTGTATGTTTTTAGTAAAGAGCTGCTTATTTTGTCATGGCCTGTAGCACAGTCTGTTTTTAGGTTGGCTATGAGACGCTCCACCTCTTCTTCACCTGTACTCTCCAAAACGAACGAGCTTAGTTGTGTGAGAGCATGCGAGCTTGTCGCAACAGCGCCAATACCCGCCCTTTTCTGCTCGATCCTATCAGCCAGTGACTTACCCACATTCACAAAGTAGTTGTTAATTGCATTCAGAGATGACTGAGGAGAACTTGATAGGGACAGAAGCTCACTTGGGTGGTTTGTATTTTTGGAAGTATTTGTGATTTGTTTTATTACCTTCCATAATTTTTTGTTATCGTTTTTCGCCGCTCGCATCAATTCTTTCTCGTAGGCTCTTTTGACCTTTTTTAATAGATTATTGCAAAAGTTTCTATACCGCGTGTAGGTTGTTTTGAGGGTTAGATTGTCTGGAGAAAGTCTTGATTTTCCGTGTAATTTATCTCTATTTTTCATGCAGCGCAGAAGGCCTTGTGTAATCCATGGCTTTATTATTTTTTTCCGTCTTGATAGTGTTATTACTTTCGTATTTTTTGCTATGGCTTCTTGAATACTTTCGGTCAGGTAATTAAGAGAAACGTTAGGATTTGGTGAGTCATAAACAGGAGCTAGGTCAATATTAAGGATGTCATGTTTTAAACTTTCAGTGTCAACTTTTTGAATGGATGTTAGAGAGAATTGAGTAGTCTTTTTGAAGCTCAAGTTAAGCAAAACAGGGTAATGGTCAGTCAAGGAAGCGGTGGGAACGAGAGTTATCGCAGAGCTATTCGTTTTTAGAAGGGCATGGTCAATGCATGTATCACTTTCGCTACGTGTTATTAGAGTATGGGCTGGAAGAAGGCCATGAGAGGCAGCTAGGTTTAGATAGCGTTCGCCATTTAATTCTAATTTATTATGATTGATTGCAATATTAATGTCACCCATGACAATTATATTCTCAAAGTTGGAATATTTTGTGAGGACGTCGTTTAGAGATTGTAAGAATGGATCTAAATTATGATAAGAGGGTGAGCGATACATAGCAATGATTGCCGTGCGATTGTCTAAGGTGGCAACCAAACAGTTACAGTCATCAAATTTTGGTTCTATTACTGTAAGCCGAAGGTTTTCTCTATAGTAAATTACCACCCCGTCGTTTTGCTTAAGATTATTTTTTGTTGCCTCAAAACGATAGCCACTTAGGTTGGGAATTATTGATGTGCGTGAAAGCCAGCATTCAGTAAGAATAATTATGTCGCATTCTAGTTTTAATCTAGTCAGTAATATTTCTAGACCTGGCAAATTGCAGTTGATGCTGCGTATGTTCTGCGTCAGTAACAGAAGATGATCTGACGACGTGTTTATAAGTTTGTGACATTCTCCAATATCAGTAGTTAGCGACTGTGAAACCTTCACCCTATCTATGTCCTCCGACAATTCGTTAATATTACCGAATGTGTTTGATTATAGCAATATTTAAATAATATGTTTTCATTACCATAACTGGTACTTGATATAGGATACTATATGAGAGTATAATGAAAAAAGTGTGTTTGTAAAATACGCAAAAATGATAACAAGAGAAAGTTTGAATTATATTCCAAACACCTAAAAAAATTAAAGAGTTTACTTTAATTTTTGTGTGAAATGTTGCTATTCGTATCATAAAGGCAAAAGAAAGGTACACAGGGACTACATGAATTTTAGTGTGCATGTGTGTATAGAATTGTCCACAATTTAACACTATAAAGGGAGAAATAATGGTGTGGAGTGTGGGTGTGTAAAACAAAAGCAAAATTGAGAAACATACTACATACCATAGAAACAGAAGCTTATTCAAACAAATATCATTTAGCTTAAACATTATTAGTCATTCTGAGACTCTTAATTTATCTAGGTCTAAAACACTAGTTACGCGAATCTGGGGAGAATCCACATTTTTTTTAAGGTACACTATACCATTTGAAGTCCAGCAAAAAGTGTATCCGTAGCTCTTCTTAAACATTCTCGCTTGGTAGTACAACTTTTGTGTCTTTTGTGTTAATGTTTCGGAAATATAAACTGGTTTTGGTAGGTAGGTAGGGTTTATGTTCGTTGTGTTCAGCTTATTACCTTTAGGTTTGGACTTGTTAAAGCATTTTACCCCTCGCAAGACAGCGTCTTTTGTTAAGACAGAGGTAAACTCAACAATTACAGGATTTGAGCCATCTTTTGCCGGAATTCTATAAATGTCCCGAATTTTGGAGGAATCAATATTAAGATCCAGTGTTTTCCCAATTTTAAGCACGTCATTGCATAGAATTTCTTTTGTTTCTCCGGCAATTTTTGGTAAGTTTCGGACTTCAATTCCAGTTCCACGCAACTTTCGCTCCTGTACCTCCAGTCTTTCTTCCAGTAATTTTATAGTATTTTTATCTTCCAGCCTTTCTGACTCGAGCACCGATACTTTTTCCAAGAACTCGTCATATTTATTTGACATTAACTGAACGCTATTTCGTAGTTCAATGTTTTGGACATTCAGTTCCTTTATTGTGCTACTTAAATCCTGGAAACGTATTTCCTGTTCCTTAAAGAATGTGTCAAACATCTCCTTGATTACAGAATAGAAGTCGCATTCATCCTCAGCAAACTTACGTTTCTTGCGCTCTGTAATATTTGCTGCAAGTGTGCGAAGATCAGAGACCGACTGGGAGTGGTGCAGGTCACTGGTTGATGCGGTCAATTTTATGGTCGACGGATTTTTTTTTGCTATAATAACCGATGCTTCGGCTTTCGGGGAAGATGAAGCGGGAGGAGTTCGGTTTAGCGGCATCGTGAAGAGAACGTCTTAAAAAATGATCCAAAAAGTACTCTAACACTCGAACTCTGATTTGAACTTGCGACATGCAACGCACTTGTGTTATATGGCGAGCGTTTACACCTCGAGACCACAGGAACTTAACTTAACACGGTGAAATTGGCGACTAGTTGATAATGTTTTGAAGTACGTGCCGTGACCTGTTTTGGCCTTGAAGGTCAATGACACGACACAGGCACACTTTTAACTTTCACTTTTGAGTAGTTTTAAAATGTTTTGGTTTATAACTTGACTAATTGCTTATGCACAGGTTTAGTTTTTTCACTGAGTTTTACGTTGGCACTTTGTTTAAGTAGTGATTCGTTTTTTATACTGTTTACCGTGTTTTAAACAACATTAATCGAATAAAATATAGGGAAGTCACTAAAACACGTCCGCTCGATACGGCGTTCGGGCGGGGGGTGACATAACCGAAATTCCTACGAACTACGACTGTATTCATCGAATAATCGTGTGAGGTCATTCTCCAGCGGAAAATCTTAACACCGCAATTCAGAAAAATGCGTCATCATTGCAACGCCATCTATCGACCATATAAACAGACAAAATATTTGGCAGCGGAAGACGTGAAATAACGATAAGGTATTAAAATGTTTACTTTTATTTGCTACGTCTACGTGTTAAAAGTTTCACAAATAACTCAACAATTTTGAATGCTTTCGTGCATTTTATTTTTCTCAGTAGATGGCGCTCTGACTCATCAGAATACATTGGGAAGTTTCTTCCTAAACTTAAAAATTCAATATCTTTTGATTTTGCGGTTGGATTTTGATGAAATAAACGCTAAATGTTACTCGGGTTATGACTTAATATTTTTACGTACTTAGATTTGCAATCCAATCTGTGGTTTATGCGTGATGCTCCCACAAACGCACAGACAAACAGACAAAAATTACAAAAATTTAATTTTTGTGTTTTTTACCTTTCTTCAGAGTTTTCTGTGTAATTTTCATGCAAAAATATTCAATGTAGAGACACGGTTAGTCTACGATTTTATTGTATGTATAGATGATCTCATCGTCACCGGCGCAATCAGGCAAAATCTTATTTGAGCTACTGCAACAGTTTGTTGGGTATGTGTGACTTTCAGCCGAGTGATTTTGCAATATTTAATCGAAATTAAATATGTAAATTAAAATCATAGAACTTAATAGGATGATGTGTACCGTTTCTTACATGCCTGTTTTCATGGAAATTTATCCCCACAAACATTTATCAATATTATGCATACTGATGGTTGCTACTTGGTCGGTGGTTCCCGTTACACAGAAGAAATGAATTAATGCTGAAGCAACGGGACAACAAAAGCTATCTTCTAAAATAACCTAACCACCTTCTTGATGGTGGTATACGCCGTCAGCAAGCAACAGTATTCGTAAAATTATGCGCATTTGAGTGGCTTTTTTCTTCATTCACTCTGCTGATGATCGCGACCACATACGTTGCGTCTCCAAGCCATTCGGTCTTCTTCAGTGTGGATCACTCTGTAATGCTGCCTTCATTTTGGAACACAGTTAGATATCCGATTAACCGAGCTAATTGTTTTTACGACTCCTGTATCATGGGACTTCGCCACCTGCTCGCGGGTGACATGACTCCAGGGCCGGCAGTCTCGACATGGATAGCGATTTCGGTATCTTCTACCGATTGTCAAAAACTAACGAAAAAATTCGTTTGCCATAACAACTTTTGCGCTAAATGGTAGTCTCGACTCCTGAAATACCGACCAAATCACGACATAACGATGTTGGTAGTGCTAGCGAAAACCGTATTCATAGTTCAGCCCATTTTAAGAAAATTACTAGCCGGCAAAAAATCTCCTCGAATATGAGGAAACATTGAGAAACCTTAACAAAAAATATTTTGATTTTCTCGGGATATGTGCAGATATGACGTAAATATTATATTTAAATCATTATTTCTCATAGAAAGATATAAGTTATGTAAACTTTAATGAGTAAGTTTTTCCGTTTTAAAGGATGAAATTAACTTTTCAAATTATTTAAGGACACAAAAGTTTACCTTCTTGCAACATTAATTACCAACTTCAAACTATACTTGTCAATATTGACAAATTCATATTTGTCCTTGTAAACTATTTATTTACAATTTATTTTGTTAATGATTGTTTATTACGAGCCTTTTCAACCCATTGATGGCTCAAGGTGCAACCCCGCTAGATATAGCTTCTCATTAAAGTATAGATCAGCTACGCAATAACACTTGGGATTCCACAGAAAGTCAGTTATTTCAATGTTTATGAAGAAACGGCTCATGTTGATGTAGATGCTCGATAAACCCGTGTTCTGATATTCTGTAAAGGTAAAGATTTGGGAAAATCCGCACAAAGTGCCGTATAGTCATTACTATGCTTACAAAATGCGGTTTAAGGACTCCTTTCACACCAATTGTGAGTGCGGTGCCCCTGTGCAAAACATGACCGAAAACTTTGACTCAAATAAGGAGGCGATCGGAAGCAGCATTTAGCAAGAGGCACTGAAAACTGCGGTCTAAAGAAATCAAGAAACTATGAAGAGAAACATCAAAGTAATGTGAAATAGTGATACTTAAGTGATAGTGGAACAGTGATAAATAGTTACATTTGACAAGGATATGTGTGATGTACAAGATGTTTGTCTTATGATGAGTGTCTAGATATAAGAAAAAAGAAAGATTGGTAAAAGTATGATCCCACTGTTTCTCATTCACATTAAAATTGAGCAATGTAGTTCCCAGAGATGCCCTGCCTAAACTGTATGCTGGTAAACTAGCAATTTCCCAGCTAAAATGCAGGGATTTCAAAGATTTCACAGTAGTTCTACCTCCAACAGCCACTCTTGTGTGACAGAATTACAAAATAATCATATCTTAAGAGGACATAGTATAGCATGGATGATGAAGATGGATGAGGATGTAACATGTGCTATTCGAGACTTTGTTTTGACAGAAACTATACATTTCATATAGGTTCTTATTGTTGTTTGTTTTGATGTTCTATAACTTGTTTCTAGTTTAATTAATACTAAGTCATAACCAAAATTAGTAACTTTACTATGTGAGATATTACCACATAATTATGTCTATGAAATACCAAAAAATGTCTTAGAATACATAACTCTTAGATGCCTACTACTCTCAGAGTACCTACTATGTTTTTTGAAACTGATAAGTAGATAGGTGCTTTGTCATAATTATTCATTTGATAATATTGTTCCCACTAGCATGAAAGTAGATTCTAAGCATTGAAATATATTTATGTTTTGTAACTTCAATTTCATCAATAAGAAAATAAAATAACAGCTTAAGTAAGCTTATGATTGGATCCATTATATATTTCTATATTTACATACATATTTTCATAAGAATTATTATTTGATGACAATCAAAAGCTAGTCTAGTTGTTAAATAAGAATGATATTATTATGTTATCTAATAAAGTTGAAAATATATGTTCTGATTGTGTGTTATTTATAAACAAAGCCTTACCTTTCTAAAGACTTATTTCACTTTTATTATATTATATTTAACTAACTGACCCGCGCAACTTCGTCTGCGTCACATTTTTCATTACTGCTCCGCTCCTATTGGTCTTAGCGTGATGATATATATAAATACATATATCATCCTATAGCCTTCCTCGATAAATGGGCTATTTAACACTGAAAGAATTTTTCAAATCGGACCAGGAGTTCCTGAGATTAGCGCGTTCAAGCAAACAAACAATCTCTTCAGCTTTATATATTAAGAATAGATATAATTATGATGGTGGATTTTTGTGAGGAACATTTTTGTCATTTCATTTTTGTTTGAACATTTTTTTGGAATATTTTTTATCTAGGTGATTAACTCTCTGACGATTCAAAAGTTCCTGTTTAGTCGGACTTTGAAGTAAATGGTTAAATTAATCAGTTTCGTATAAATAAAACAAGAGTTTAAATAATTAAAGGAATTACTTTTAATTTGTTTTTCAATCATGCATATTTTTACTAACCCTTTGGACTCCGGTCTTAAATAAAAACATTCTATTCTATTCTATTTCACAAAAGACAGACCTTCTAGAACCAGATTCTATACAAAAGTATGCAAAGTAATAACATCAGTCCGCAGTATAAAGTAGATACGAGTACATATGTTTAGCTGATATTTATGACATGAGATATGTTTGACATTTTTGTTTAAAAGTTTCCCTGTACTTTGATATAGTTTGTATGAGCATTAGTATTAATAAATAATCAAGTCAAACATGTCATAATAAGACGCCTGTGTATCCTTCGTACTTCTGCCCATCCAGTGTCCATTTCTGGGAACAAAAAACATAAGATTTTAAGATATTTTGATATACTTGTTTATATATAATATAAAACAAAGACGCTTATTCAGTTTGTAGTTTGTACGCTTATATCTTTAAAACTGCACAACGGTTTTCGTCAATAGACAGTGATTCAAGAGGAAGGTTTATATGCATAATTCGTCCCGAAATTCCTACGGCGTCGCGGGCAATAGCTAGTAACTAATGAAAAAATTGTCTATAGGTTATATTTATGACTAACTGACCCGTGCCCACTTCGTTGGGTGGTATTTTTCGGGTTAATATATAGCCCATGACACTCACAAATAAATCGGTTCAGTAGAACCAGAGATTACCCCCTACAGCCTCACAAACTTACCTTTAGTATAGATAGGGAATTTATAGGTATTTGAGCTACGTTAATAACATTCAAACAAAAGCACAATAGAAAGAACCAAATTCTCACCTGTATCTTCAATGCCAACCTCAAGGCTACTACCATCATTGGTTGATGCGGCGGCGTCTGTCCTTCAATTAGTTTGTGTTGATCCTCATATTATTTATCAACTAAATCAACTGGCACTGATCTCACAGGCACATAAACACTGACTTCGGCACACCAAAACATTTCTTGCAGAGTAGTAAGCATCTGTATATTGAGCGACCAGAGGGTCACTCAATACAGTAAACAGTACCAGAGGGTGTGCCAAGCTGTTGATTTTTCAGTGGGGTTATTAGCCATGGCTCCAATGGTTCTTCATCATGCAGCACCTACAATATGTATAAAGAATTATCCACATATATAGCTTTTATCTTACTAAGCAAACGTGTATAGTGTGGAGTTAGCGCATATTACACTCATATAGGAATCATATCTTGCTCCTGGCTCTCAAGCATTGATATTTAAAGTTAAAAGGTCACACACAACTATAACAATAGGTTTAATATACCTAGTAGGTATATGTATAGCATGCATAGTATAACTATACACAAGTAGGTATTTTAGCCAAATTGGGAAATTTATGAAACAATATCAATAGTGAAGGTAAACATACAGCTTACCCATCCAATGAATGACCCTTGTGGTGCACGTTCACCTAGGCGTGCTCCTCATGTGACTTTAGCGTTAAACTTCAATATTGAATGCAGTCACTCCCCTATGGCAGTGCGTTTGAAGCATTCCTAGATTTCTTCACGACATTTCGCTCGTCCTGATTGATGAGGAGCTTAATAAGCTTCCGTACCTCGCAGTTACGGTCGTTTATCTCTGTAACATAGTAAGGTACCTACTATAAAGGCTTTGCAAATTGGATAATACCTAATAACAGTTTGGTATGCAATGACACTCACTTGGGTCTCCACAGAAAGTCCATAAGGGGGTTGTCTTTGCAGGGATTGCCGAGGTTCATCCACAGGCTTCACAATCGTACCTTTTTTGACCCGATAGTACCCGGTACAAAGACAGAAACCGATTTCCCTCCAAATCCACATCATCTCACTTTCGTGACGGTTTTTGCGACTTGGCGTCTCGTAATTATATCGCACCTGTGTTCCAGCGCGACTAAATCCCTTGCTTAATATGCTTCGTCCATAAAAAAAACCACATAAACAGTAAATTATAATCACGAAACTCTCCAATAACACGGTTGTCAGGCGTTGTCATGGCTACCGAATAATATCGCTACGCTTATCACGCTGTCAAAATTCGGCGCTAGCCCATAGCGAAATTCGCAAAAGTTAACGACAAAGTTCGGTAATTTGACATTTGCTTGCGATGAAATTAGCGCGTTTTGAATGTAGAGACTACCAAATATCGGTAAGTACACACACACATATCCCGAGAAAATCAAAGTATTTTTTGTTAAGGTTTCTCAATATTTCCTCAAATTCGAGGAGATTTTTTGCCGGCTAGTAATTTTCTTAAAATGGGCTGAACTATGAATACGGTTTTCGCTAGCACTACCGACATCGTTATGACATGATTTGGTCGGTATCTCAGGAGTCGAGACTACCATTTAGCGCAAAAGTTGTTATGGCTTGCGAATTTTTTCGTTAGTTTTTGACAATCGGTAGAAGATACCGAAATCGCTTTCCATGTCGAGACTGCCGGCCCTGGCTTCAGGCCTATAAAGGTTAATTTTTCTTCGTCTTTTCGAGTCGATGGTTAACTCTTTATGCTGTTTTGACCCAGTAGGTGTCTACATTAACTACAGCATCGGTAGTATTCATTAAATCCTCCAAAGTACAGGTCTTATTGAGCAGCTTTAGCTTGTTAACAAAAATAAGCGCACGCAAGTTGACGACTATTGTAATCTAAAACCGCGAAAATGAGATCAAATGCATAACGCCATTTATGGAAGTTGAACTATCAACAACTCATATGACATTTTAAATGTACCACTAATAACTAAAAATATGTTTTGGTGTAATCTCATGCCATCGAAAGTACTATTTGGGTCAATAGATGGCATTGCAGGTATCTTTTATACGTAGTTAGTTCATTTCATTTACATTGCTACAAATTATCAGGTTTATGTGTAAAAGTTATCTTCTTTGGTTTTGTACTTTTTATAGTAATGCGATTGATGCGAACAAAAAAGATCACAGAAAAACAGTTAATAGGTTCTGTTATATCCTACTAATTCGGAATTTCAGTACTTCGTCACATCAAATTCCACACATTTTTAAACGTACAGGCAAACGAAGTCGCGGCCAACGAAAATTTTAGAGCAGGAACATAAAAAAGTGAAAATTAGTCAATAATAATTTAAAAATTGTTGCGAAAATTGGGGCTCTAACTTACACCAATTCATTCGCAAGTCAGTCATTGTACCGCCGGGTCTATGATTTCAGTTGACATTTAATTTAAAAAGCCGATATTATAATAATTTATAGTTATTGACTGCTTAGCTCCTAGAAGATATAGCGTGATGATTACAATTTCTAAGGATATGTTTTTAAAGGCTAATTTTATACTGAATTGAACGAATACTTGAAAGTTGAACAAAACTTGTCGAAAAACGTTGATACGTAATTTTAAAATCTTTAAATGTCCATAACGTTTTTTTTTCCGGTCACCAATTTGAATGAAACAAATACTAAATGTTGCTCAGAAATAAGTTTAATCTAACTTTGAAAACCCCAACAAAATCTGTTCAGTATTTTCGGAGATTTGCGTGTACAGTCAGACAGACAAAAAAATAAAAGTGCTCTTTTTGTGTTCTATACCTTTTTTTGATCACCCCTATTCGATTTTTGGTATTTTGTTTAATGTACAGAAATCATGGTCTCTAATGTTTTATTATATGTATAGATTGCAGTTGGTAGCTAATGGTCTGATGACAGAGATTCCTCAAAGGTGAGTAGTGGATTTCACAGTTAAGTAAGAGTGGATGAAAAAAAGCTTATCTATACTTCGTTTGAAGAAACAATAATTAAGGTCTTATTATTTATGTGTTAGCCAACGAAATCAAACAAATATTATATTTTCTTGTTCTACGGTTGTCTATTGTTTACCCGAAGATTATATATCATCATAATCATCATATTCCCGAATTTCTTTTAACCGAATTTCATTTGCCCGAATGTTTTGCCCTAAAAGACATATGACATACTGTTAATTGCCCGAAACTTAGATACCATAAGATACGAGTGCCATACGTATCGTTTTTCATATTTTTAAGTGCCATAATAATTATCAAACATAATATTTAAACGCCATAATGATTATTAGACATAACATTTAAATGCCATAATCGAAGCGAGCGAATAGACCTAGCCAAACCTTAAAATATTCTATGCATGGTTGATGGTGGGCTTGGTCGACGGAGCCCTGCTTCGCGGGGCTCCTACTTCTGTGTGGTTTATAACAAAAATAACCACGAAGGGGATGGCGCCTATGGCGTCTATTCGCTCGCTTCGCTCGCTCACACGACCCCGCCATCCCCTTCTAACCTAACCTATCCGAGTCGGAGTGCCCTAAAGTCCCGATTGCATCCAGTTTCTCCTGATATAACAACCGTTACATACCCAATGTCGATGGCAAATGATGTTATGGCATATGATAATTATGGCATGTTATCACATGCCATAATTTTTCATTAGGGCATGTGATAATTAGGATATGTGATTATTAGGGCATGTGATAATTAGGGCTTACAATGATTATGACAATTGATGTTATGGTAAGTGACTTTATGGGAAACAAAGCTTCTAGCACGTGACTAATATAGCAAATAAGAGTAGGGCAAATGAATATTACGTCGTATAATATTATGGCCGTTAATTTAGGGTAAATAAAATTCGGGCAAACGGCGGTATACCTTGTTCTACTTCAGGTGACAAGAAAACTACGACAGGTGTTAATTCTGTCGGCTTATAGGTGAGATATTTTTGTTTTAAATTTAGTAATTTTTGGTTCGTAATCCAATATTAACACTAATTCCTTTTTATTTTCCAGTAAAATTATTGAAGACTAGTGGACGTCACGCGGTTTCACCCGCGTAGTTCCCGTTCCCGTGGGAATACGGGGATAAAATATAGCCTATGTTACTTCCTGATAATGTAGCTATCCATTGCTGAAAGAATTTTTCAAATCGGTCCAGTTGTTTCGGAGCCTATTTATTTCAAACAAACAAACAAACAAATCTTTCTTCTTTATAATATTATTAGTATAGAAATACGTCTTTTTAGGGTTTCGTACCCCAAGAGTAATCAACGGAACCCTATTAGTAAGCCTCCGCTGTCCATCCGTCCATTCGTCCGTCCGTCCGTCCATCTGTCTGTCAGCAGGTTGTCTGCATCGCCCTTGATCGGTTTTTTATTTTCAGTTTAAAATTATAATAATAAATTAACAAAGGACCTGTAAACTCCTGTTTACAAGTACTTAAGTTGGCTCGTTACCACACCAGTAGTGCTATTCTCTAACAACAATTTCGTATCTCGACAGTAGAATTCGAGGTGAGTTTCAAATGAAGACCTTTATGTTGTGTGCAATAAAGCTCACTTTGTGAGTTTTATCACTCAGGTGAAGCTCGATATCGAAATAGTTTCTTACAGAATAGACTAGCAGCATGCAGACCCGCGACGTCAAAGAGGGGCGCACGGGAACACTACGCGCCGACACCTCGGGTCCGAATCAATGGGGGGCGACAGACATCCCCAAGTCCGCCGCCCTTGGACCCAGTTAGGGGGGCCAGGAGAGGGCAGCGTATCCTCCGACGCCCGGTGCATCTGCTGCGGGCCGGAAGGGAGGTCGAGATCTCCCTCTCCCTTTCCGCAGCCTCCTTCTGCGCGATAACTGTTTCGCAGAAGGAGACCAACCAGGACTCCTCGCCGTCAACCATAGCACGGACTACGGTCGGCAGCGAGAGGTCACTGGCTACCACAGAGATGAGGGCACGACGCGGCTCCTCCCAAGTGGCACACTCTGCCAGTGTATGCCGCGCCGTGTCCTCCCGACAGTCGACGCAGTGGTGACACCGAGCTCCGGCTCCCTGCCTATGCGACACAGAAACCTCCCAAAGCAGCCATGCCCCGAGAGGACCTGCGTCACACGAAATGACAGGGAGCCGTGTCTTCTTCCGAGCCACAGGCCGGTGGAAGGGCGTGAGAGCCTGTCCCGCTATTCCGCTACCAGGACCTCGCGCAGCTGCGACCGACGCATTTCAATGTGCCGCTGCATAAATCGTCGCGCGCCCGCGCGTCCTCACGCCACCAATGCAGTGACGCGAGGACTTTTGCCTCCAGCTAGTCTATTCTGTAAGAAACTATTTCGATATCGAGCTTCACCTGAGTGACAAAACTCACAAAGTGATCTTTATTGCACACAACATAAAGGTGAAAACTGACTTCGAATTCAGCTGTCGAGATACGAAAATGTTCTTACAGAATAGCACTACAGGTCCCAGGGCGGAGATCCGGCCAGTAAGCAAGCCGCCTCATAGGAGATTGGGCAATAACCCCTGATGATTCTGACGGCCATCACCCTCTGCGGCTTCCGCAGAACAGTGATGGTGCTGGCCGTCGTAACTTTGTCTGTTTACTACATAGCACGATGTAAGTAGTTACTTGACGGGAGTGTTGCGGAGGATTTTGGAAGTAAAACGAGGAGTCTTACTCAGATGGTGTTTTATTGTAGAATTATTCTTGAAACATATTCCTTACATACTACAATTAACCTACCGTGTCTGTCAAACCTTGTTAGCTGACGTCAAACCACATGAAATGCCATGAGAACGTGAAACAAACAGCTGTGGCGACGACGGCGCCTGACTGTTGAGCGCTGCCTTTTAACGCTAACTTACATGAAATATTCCTAAAACACGATTGGGTCTTAGCAGCATTGAACTTGACCAGATTGGCATCGCCCCATTCAGAGACAGCCTGCAAGGAAAGGTTCAAGCGCTCAACCATAGCCTCCCGGAGAGACCGGATCTGCGACCCACCAGCTCGGGCATCGGACACGTATCTCTCAGCAACAGTGCTGTCGTCTGCATACCCAAAGGTACCGGGTTTAAGCAGATCATTAATATGCAGCAAGAACAGTGTTGCCGAAAGCGCCGACCCCTGAGGAACCCTGGCATATGCAGCAGTCCAGACGAGCAGCCACACGGATAGACCGATCCCTCAGGAAATCCACGATCCAATCACACAATCCGGCGGGCAGACTGAAGGAAGGAAGCTTACTAATAAGGCTATCGTGCCAGACCCTGTCAAAGGCCTTCGAGATATCAAGGGAGACCGCAAGTGCCTCCCCGTGCTTCTCTATGGCCTCACTCCAGATGTGAATGGCATACGCTAGAAGATCCCCAGTAGACCAATTTCGACGGAACCCGTATTGTCGGTCGCTAAGGATATCATTCGCTTCTAGGTATGCTAGGAGCTTACGATTCAGCAGTTACCGAGATGGGTCTGTAATTCGACGGGTCAGCTCGACTACCCTTCTTGGGCACGGGCTGCACGTTAGCTTGCTTCCAAGAATTCGGTACTTTTCCAGTCTCAAACGAAAGGCGAAATAGGCGTGTCAAGAGTGGAGATAACTCAGGCGCACAAGTCCTCAAAACAATTGCCGGTATTCCGTCGGGGCCACTAGCCTTATTCACGTCTAGGTTACGCAGTACCCGAAGAACGTCCTTCTGACGAATTTTCGACATACTCGACTCGCATCCATCAAGAAAAGCAGGAGACCACCAGGTTCCAGAAGCGACGATTCCACAAACATAGAAGCAACCAAGTTTGCTTTCTCCTCAGCGGAGTGGGCCAGCGACCCATCGGGTCTCAGCAGTGGTGGTAGTGAGGGGCGGCAGAAGTTCGATTCGACCGACTTAGCCAGGGACCAAAAAGCCTTACTACCTACTGGGTATGAAGCAAGTTTGTTCCCTATTCGACTTATGTGGTCAAACCGAGCTCTCTGCAACACCTTCTTGCAGGACTTAGCAGCCCTGTTAAACGCTCTCTTCTTCTGACTCACGTTATTTGCTTTGCGCGCACGGGCGTCGACCCATGCTAGGTACGCCGCACGTTTTATCGCATTAGCGCGATTGCACTCGGCACCAAACAATGGACGAGCTTCGCCAGACATTGCTACGTCTGAGAACGGAATGTAGTACTCCATTCTCTTCCGCAACACATCCGTCACGGCGTCAGCGCACGACGAAGCCTCAGTTGAAGGAAAGCAAGTAGGCTGCCAAGGGTAACATGCGAAAAATGATCGCATGCCATCCCAATCTGCTCTTGGGCTAGGATCGGGCGGGGAGTAGACGGACACAGACTTCACCAGACAGTGGTCGGAACTACCCAGTGGAGAAGAAATCGACACCGAATAGCGGTCTGGATCTGTTGTCAGGAAAAGGTCCAAGCAATTGGCTGTGTGCGATTCAACATCCGGCACCCTCGTCGTCCCCTGGACCAGCTGGGAGAGATTTAACGCAAGCGCTAGCTTTCGCGCCTCTCGTCCAGCATGGTCTGTGTGCTGGTATGGGAAAAGCCACTCCTGATAGTGGGCGTTGAAGTCCCCCCGCAACACCAATTGGGCAGAAGGGTACCGCTGCTGAGCCGCATCCGCCGCCTCACTGAGGTGCTGTAGGTTAGCCCAGTTGTCTCCAGATCACTGTGAGATCGCTGTGCGAACGGTAGACACAAGCGTAGATAATTTTATCCAGGCCTGTGTCCACTTAAGCCCACAGCGTTGAGAACCTGGAGCTCTCAAGATTGCGGAGGCGCCGATAGCAGATGTCGTCCCGGGCGTACATACATACGCCCGCGCGTGGTCTGAAGTGGTGCTCCAGGGTAAACCCTGGGTATGTAAGATACGACACGTCTGACGGACATCCGATCTGCGTCTCCGACAGGAACAAGAGCGCTGGTTTCTCAATCTCTAGGTGGTGATGGAATGCGGCGAAATTTGAGTGCAGACCTTGTATGTTAGAGAGGTGCACTTTGTGTGAGAGGGAGTGCTGCCACTGTACAGATTTTCTCTTATTGTTCCTGGTCATATTGTTTTGAGTGAGTAAGGTAGAGGAGAAGTGAAGTTACATGCTACTAACCCTCATGCACGCTCTGACAGGACGACATCATTGGGGGACTAGTCTGGAGACTGCGGGGACGCCCGAGTCCCCCCGGAAATGTCCATCGGGCCCTCTCGTCTGGTCGCCAACCAGCACGATGGTGCATTCCGGGATTTTTCGACAGTTGATGGGGTAGCCTTTCATGTATGGCTAGTACACTACTTGGGCCAGCGGCGCACCGTGCCTCGGATCCCGCTACCCTCCGCGACTAGTCTCCCGATACGCCCATATCAACGCGAGCCTGGTCGGTCTGCCCGCATTGGAACAACTATTTCGACCCAACTTCTCTGAATTGGCTACACTGAGCATCGAACCGGAACGTGGCTAGGCCACTTGGCGGTACGTCTTTGCGCAGTGGGTGCTCACAAACCAGTAAAGTTTTTCACCAGTAGAATTATTGAGCAACTCAAATTTAACAAATCAAGTTTAACAAATTTAAGCGCACGCCTGTTGACGAATACTCTAATCTTAAGGTGTATAGTAGGCTCAATAACCTTGAGCATCTGGGCCACACATTCATATCTGCGCCGCACACACAAACATTTCCGTAGCGCACGCGCTACCTCAAAACTATTATCAAAGATTAAGCGAGGACGCAGACATGCGCGCCAAGCCGGCTTTTTTGCCTACGACTACACAAGAATATGGCGATTGCACGGCAAATTTTCAGTTTAGATAGATACATACGTTACGCATATTTTTATTCACTGGTCTCATTTTTATACGAATGTGGTTAAATAGAAGTAAAACAATATAGGTCAGATAAAACAATTTTGTGAAGCAGTTTCGTCTTTTCTGCTTACGATCTATATAAAGATACTCGAAACTCGAGGTCAAACTGTTACCAGTGCACTGGTAACAGTTTGACATTGAGTTTCGAGTATGCAGTGTACCTACTACTTTTTGTTTCTGCCTATACTACTTTATAGTCTCGTAAAAAGATTTCAAATAAAAAAGTACATTGTAAAGTAAGTAAATGAAATAAATAAATTTTAAGCCTACTTCAGCTCTGCTAAATAATTTTGTTGCAATTTAATTAACTCAAAAACTTCAGATTCTGTGATTCCTGTGAAAGTTTTAGGTGTTTAATTGATAACGTTTTTATATCGGTTTATTTTGTAAACTGGAAATACGACGATGATTGTTGAAAAAACCCGACCAAGTGACAGTGAAGACACACTGGAGAAATGTCTCTGAAAAGAATTACCGCTGTAAATCCTTATTTAACTACGGAACCCTGCAAATTTCCTCCCTTTGCGTGCGCTGCGAAAATGATTGATGATAATATAATAAAATAATAAACTCGAATTTTAGAGGACCCATCAATATCTACAAACAGAAAAGGCAGTGATACCAAATGCCCAACTATTATTGTATGTCACTTTTTTATTTATAAATTAATAGATACGACATGACAGACCAAAGCAGACCACGTTATTCGCACCTTGGTATCAGATTTATAAATAAAACTTATTTTTTTGAATGACTCAAATCGAACATTCAAAAGATATCATAATTTTATCAAAACAATTTAATTTAGCCAAACGGTCCCCCACAGACGCGACTGACACGCCGCATATACCGACCGAATAATGAAAATAAATGTTTGTTTATGAACTTGTGTTTGTTTATGTTTGTGTTGAAGAGCTGTACACCTACCACAGTGTATTTCTTTTAACCCAAAGGTTAACTAAAAGAGAACTCCTCGTAGCATTAAGTCCGCCTATGTACCACTATTGTTCATGAAGTTTAAGTGAATAAATAAACTTATATTGATTTTTTATTTTTCTTTAATATTAGTCAGTTTGTTGGTAATAAAAGAAATTAGGAATTAACGTCAGCTACGTTTGAAAAAAAAGAGCAGACAAAAATAAAACCCGAGCGACGCCGATAGTATTTTGATAAAAGTTGCTGTATGAAACTGTACAATGCGCCCACGCGCTCAATCAAGCTGGCTCCTCTGCAAAGAGCTAGTCTATGAACGCACACTAATACAAAAATTCGTAAATATTTGCACTAACACATTCATATACGCGTAATCGGTCGATAGCGCGAGCGGAGCAACGAGCGACACAGCCTCCCCGCCTCAGTGCTAACGCATGACTGCCGCCTTCGCCCAAACAGAGCTTTTTATATATGGGAGACTCAATATTGAACATTTTCTTTGCAAAATATTGATTGATTTACAATTGAACATTTTCTTTGCAAAATATTGATTGATTTACATGAGCAATGTCACTTTGTAGTACACTTTACCAGCAATTTTTCCATGTAAAAATATTTTTAAACTTCGAAGCCGTTTGGAAGAAATATCCAAAAAATAGCGTGTTATTAAATATTTTTTTACAGCGAAACTATATGTCATACGAAAACAACAATTGTTCATATTGTTGTTTATGAATCTACCATATACATATATTTTTTTCCAATCTTTTGACCCAGCCGTTAGTGGGGAATATCCTTTAGAAAGTAGCCTTTTGACGGCTCTGAAGCAGAGGTAGGGCCTTAACACCGCGATTCAAATGCGTAACGCGATCTACGGAATCTGAAGTTGAACTGTCAAAATAATAGTTTGGAGTTTGTTCTTTTTTTATTAATAGGAATTCATTCAAAACGATATTTTTTAGGTATTCAAATCTATACATATAATAAAACTAGCTGTTGCCCGCGACTTCGTTCGCGAGTAAGCCGGAAATCAAAATATTGTCGCTAGATAAGATCTCAAAGATACGACGTACCTATACGAACACTTAATATCTAGCATTGGTTGACTCATCTTAGATTTAGGAATTTGGAAGAGTATAATGCGAGGCACTGGCTGAGCGGGAGGACTCATTTGATGATTTCCCATCCTTAAAAAAATAATAAGAAGGATTGTTAACGTGCGATTGAGCCATTGATATATAAAAAACCCAAGGTACACACTCAGCATCTCAAAAACGTCCGCAAAAAACAAGGGCACAATGTATAAGTGTGTGCTAGTTTCAAACAGTCTCGCATCGCTCGCCATACTGCACTGCTTTGTAAAAACAACTTTAAGCGATCCGTGTAAGGTTGAATTTGCAAAAAAAAAATGTTTATTGTATTGTTTGTAGTTTTTTGTTTGTAGTGTTTTGTTTGTAGTATTATTTGTAGTTTGTTTAGTGTGTGTAGTGCAGTGTATTCTATTCTATTCTCTAACTACACACAACTCACACATGACACTTGATACACGTCAGGTTTTGACGACAGTTTCAAGTGTTGCATTTGTTCGAGACTATGCATCTTGGGTTTTTTTATATATCAATGGATTGAGCACATAGAGTTGGCCATGACAAACCACCCAGAAGAGAAGTCTACCCCTGCAACGGAGAGATTAGAGTAGAGTAGAGACTCCGCTATCCGCACCACGTTAGATTCCCATTGTCAGTCAGTCCTGGCTAAGTTAGCCAGCCTAGCTCCGCCCAAATGCACAGATGTTTCCTGGGTGCTTCACAGGTTTGGCGGAACGACCTCACCGGTCCGAGAATTTGTTCACGTCGGGCATGTTCGGCATTACTTTTTGGATGACGTGGGCAACTGATTCCTTGGTTCGAAGCAACCTATGCAAAGTGGGCTATCTACAGCGCCTATGTTGAAAAGATGTTTTTTAAGTGGCAATGACTCTTAATTATACCTATTATTATTCGGAAGGTATTTCTACTTGGGCAGAGAAGTCGTTTAGTTAGTCGCATGTATAGGCTTGACGTTGAAAATTTTGACTGCCTACAATTTGTAGCCCGTGCCCATTTGTGTTCACGAAGTTCAGTTGATCTCTGGCAAATTCATGTACGAAACTATGGAAAAGGTAAGAGAGGAAGTGGGTACGGGTCCAGCACTACCATCTCGGAACCTCTCTTCGCGAGTTCATCTGTGACGTCCTTTATCAAATGAAAGGGCTTACTGTAGAGTAAGCCCTTTCATTTGATATGTCACACGATATTGTTCAAAAAACTTTTTTATTAATTTTCTAGTTTGACCCCCAAAAGTGACCCCCATACTAAAAAGAAATATGATTTACGTAACGCGTCCGTGTTTGGGTCATAGAAGTCCATATGTGTACCAAATTTCAACAGAATCGGTCCAGTGGATCCGGAGTAAACTGGCTGTGACAGACGGACAGACAGACAGACAGACAGACAGTCAGACAGACAGACAGACACCCGAGTGATCAGACAAGGCGGAACGTCTCATACTATAGAGAAGGCGGCAACGTGTCATACTATAGACAAGGCTGCAACGTTTTATACCAACATTGAAAGATAAAATGAGGTTGTCTTAGTGTCCAACACATAGGATCAATTATTGTAAAACATCTAAAATGCAGGCAACGCTATTTATTACACATTAAAAGTTACATGGGACCGACTTTAAAGCTGTTTTCTACTTTATTTATACGTCTCCAAAACTACTGGACAATAATCTGTAATATTTTTACAGAAAGTAATATCATAGTCAAATGGTATTTCTTTAAAGAATATTTGTTTCACAACTCATCTAGAAATATCGTGTTCAAAAACCTACTAAACTGATAAACTTTGTTTCTTGATTTGTGTGCGAAGTTTATTTTTTAATTCCATGGGCAAATCTGGGGTGGATATTAAGCCTATGTGGCTATATAATAATAATGATTACTAAATATGGCATACATTCGCTAGGTAGGCTTTAAGGATCCGTATACAATATAATGCAATCTTGCAGGTTACCTACTGAATCCTATAAAATCAAGGCATACTCTAGTCTTGTTACCGATTGATTTCTAAGTCTCACTTGTTTACTAATAGTTAGATAGTTTTCTTGGATTATACATATCATCAATATTTATACAGAAAGGGGGTCAAATATTTAGATTAACGATGTATGGAATAAGGAATAATACACCAACCACAAATAAATTGAGATACATATATATGTAGGAGAATGAAAAATCTTACTTACCATTACATAATTATTATATTAATATTTTTGTTTAATATATAATTTAGTCAGAATATGCGTTCTATAATAGTTAGAAACAGATGAAATTAATTCAAATATCCTTATATTGTCATTGAGTAATACTTTTTAAATGGTGCGCACGAAGGTGAATCGACACGTTATCACCCCATTGGGTAACCTCGATTTACCTTCAGCGGGATTCAGCGCACCTTCTGCGCGGTATCTGCCGCCGCCAGTCGTGATCTATGACCTACGTCGGACGCCCGCTCGCTTGCGCTTGAGCCGTAATTATTAAAATACCCGCGTTACTCCGCTGTGTAAAGCAAAATATATACTTTCGCTTATTTACCGCTTTCGCTTATTATATTAGCTCATGGACTATAATATATACTGTGCCTTCTGAAACTGTGTTTATGTTGGGAGAATAAACTGGTGTAACTACGAAGGAGGACTCTAATTTATCAAGACCCAGTAAGTGTACCCTCACTCACCGTACATCACCCACATAACCAAACCTACTTTTATGATTCCTATTTTACCTAATATTTTCAAATATTCATAAGATGTTATTGTTGTATTTTGGATATTTTTTAGCATTTATCCAAGTATGCCAAATATAAATTGACCACGGCCAGACTGTTAAAGTAGTATAAACCTATTCTCTCTTTATCTGTAGGTATTCTGTTTTGTTTCAAAAAAAGTACAAAATCAATGTAGATAAGTTTTACACGTATACCTGATAGGAATTGTAATAATTTTCTAGAAGAAATAAATGTATTATTCTACGTAATGCAGATACACGCAGTGACATCTGTTGTATTACTATCGACAGCTTGAGAATTATACTAGAAAATATTTTTTATTTATTATTTTTACAACGTCTTAAAAAAGTAATTCTTTTAAACCTTACAAAAATATCGTTCTGAAAGCACATAATATTTCTATTAATAAAAATTTAAACAAACGAACTAATATTTTTACAGTTTAACTACATATTCCATAGATGGCGTTATGCATTCGAACTCATTTTTAGGGTTCCGAAAAAAAATGGAACCCTTATAGGATCACTCGGGTGTCTGTCTGTCTGTCTGTCCGTCTGTCACAGCCAGTTTTCTCCGGATCCACTGGACCGATTGTGTTGAAATTTGGTACACATATGGACTTCTATGACCCAAACACGGACGCTTTACGTATATTATTAAATTTTTAGTATGGGGGTCACTTTGGGGGTCAAACTAGAAAATTTAAAAAAAAGTTTTTTGAACAATATCGTGTGACATATCAAATGAAAGGGCTTACTGTGAGGGTTTTAATTATATTTTTTTTCATAATTTTAAAATAATAGGTTTTGAAGTTATTTAAGAAATAAGACGAAAAATGACTATTCCCCCCCACCCTTATCTCCGAAACTACTAAGCCGAAAATTTTGAAAAAAAATGGAGATAATAGATCTTTACCTAAAGATTACAGGAAAACTGTAGTGGTAGACTATTAGAAGTCTGTAGTGTTAAAAAAATAAATTCGTTCGGAACCCTTTGCACGCGAGTCCGACTCGCACTTGTTTGATTCACGGTATTCAGATTAGAATATTGGTCAACACGCGCGCGCGTACATTTGATAAGCTATGCTAAAGTTGCCCTGGCTCCAAGCCTGTATAGGCCTGGTATGGGCCCATGAGCAGGTGGCGATGTCCCACGATAGAGGAGTCGAAAGAAATGCATTAGCTCTGCTGGAATTGGGTTTCTATGTTTTAAAAACATAACATTATTTGGATTTGCGTTCCTGGTTCGGTATAAATAAAAATCAACTTGTTTCATCAAGCGGTTTCAAGAAGATTGTTCGGTTACTTTAGAAGATAGCCTGTGCTATCTCGTTGCTTCACAGCATGAATTCATTTCTTCTGCTATGTGTATGGAGAACCCACCGACCTAGCATCAACCATCAATACGCATAGTATTGACAAATGTTGTCTAGAGAATGTAAGGAATGTCTTGAATTTCCATGAAAACGGCCATGGAAGAAAATGATACACATCATCCGATTAAGTTTTAGTATTTCTATTTAGGTATTTAATTTCTACAAAACTTTGCAAAGTCACATACATCCAACAAACTGTTTTATGTTTAGTTTCAAAATTGTTTAATTCCCAGTGAACCTATGAAACGTCATGACCAGCACATGGCCAGAAATTATCTGTTGCGGGCGTCACTTTCCAGAGGATAAAGGGGAACTGTAGATCCCTAGGCAATGACGTCACAATGAACTCGCGAAGAGAGGTTCTGAGATGGTAGTGCTGGACCCGTACCCACTCCCCCTCTTACCTTTTCCATAGTTTTGTACATGAATATACCAGAGATCAACTGAACTTCGTGAACACAAATGGGCACGGGCTACAAATTGTAGGCAGTCAACCTGTCAACGTCAAGCCTATACTTGGGCTGACAAGTCGTTTAGTTAGTCGCATACTAACTAAACGACTTGTTAGTCCAAGTAGAAATACCTTCCGAATAATAATAGGTATAATTACGAGTCATTGCCCCCTAAAAAACATCTTTTCAACGTAGGCGCTGTAGATAGCCCAATTTGCATAGGTTGCTTCGAACCAAGGAATCAGTTGCCCAAGTCATCCAAAATGTAATGCCAAGCCTGCCCGACGTGAACAAATCCACCCAGGAAACATCTGTGCATCTCTGTGTGTGTGTTGTGTTTTGTGGGCGGAGCTAGGCTGGCTAACTTAGCCAGGACTGACTTAGAATGGGAGTCTAACATGGTGCGAATAGCGGAGTCTCTACTCTAATTTCTCCGTTGCAGGGGTAGACTTCTCTTCTGGTTGGTTTGTCATGCCCAAATTTATGTTTTTTTTTTTACTATACAATAGGCTTACGTTTGACCACAATCTCACCTGATGGTAAGCGATGATGTGGTCGAAGATGGAGCACGTTTGCCTAGAAGCAACCTATTCACTCTTGTCTTAAAGACTCCCAGGTTGTAGCTATCTGGAAACACAGACTCTGGCAGGGAATTCCACTCCTTAGCTGAACGCACTATGAATGTGTTCCCAAAACGTTTAGTGCGTGTGGGTGGGATGTCCACCATGTACCGGTGGCGCATCGCCGTTCGTCTTGTGGTCCGATGATGGAACGGGCTTGGCGGAATTAAATCATGCAATTCCGTCGCACACTCCCCAAAATGCAAGCGATAGAAAACCGACAGGCCAGCAACTCGGCGTCGATGCTCAAGGCCTTGGAGCTTCGACTCGACGAGCCTGTCATTACCGATGATCCTCTTGGCTCGTTTCTCAATTGACTCAAGGGTATCAAGCTGGTATTTGAAAAAAATTATTTAAGAAAGTAATAGTTAAATGCCTTCTGGTTTCTGAGTCAGAGTAAATAGTTTGAGTAATAAATATTAATCAGTTATCATGTATTTGGAGGAACAGTTTTTACCTACATAAATATATTAATTGTATGTATCTGCATTGTATCCTGCAATAGTAAGATGTGGAAACGTCATGGATTGTACATTTATCTATAGTTTAAAACATCTTGATGTATTATACAATGTACGATTGTTTGTTTTCCCAAATAAAATAAAATAAAACATGTTGACGACAACGTGGACAGACAATGTTTCATGTTGCCGTTCAATGCGATGGGCAACATGTGCAACATGTCGCGCGTCAAAATGTCGTCTAGTGGATACGAGGCTTTACTAGTAAAATGTCTAAATTAACAAGATTAAGTCATCAAGGAGGATAATATGCAACATTAATATAATCGTGGAAAATCCATACTTAGTTTTGCTGCTTTCCCTGGGTTTTATAAGTGGTGTTTATTCTTATATGCGCATGCGCATAAATAACTCGTTAATAAGACACCGCTCGTGCGAAAACAATACTTTCTGAAAAGAAAAATGAAAGATTCCCGGGTTCGAATCCCAGGGGTCAACTGTTATTGATTTGCCGATATGACACCCCCGTGCCTCTGGAAGTATGTAAAGCCGTTGGTCCTGCGCCTTATCCCTCCCTGTCGTGGCGTATTGCCGTCCTATAGGACCATGACAGTGAAGGAACCGATACTACTAGTCTGGGATCAAACGACAAGGTTCAAGAGAAAATATAAAACTATTTTACATTTCATTTATTGCAATGAAATATACATATAACTGGATAATATATCGAAGCTTATCATACAATTGGCCTAAAAGCATCATATGTCATATACATACATGTTACGTCGTATTATACATATATAGAACATACATTTATAACGATATAAACATACAAATACATTTTCTGGATGGGATTCATTTGGTCTAAGGCTAATCTACAGTATAAAATATATATATTTATCTTTTCAATATACATATAAAATGCTGTGTGTTTGGTAAAAATTTGATTAAAAGCAGAGCATTATCAAAAAACAGCAAATGGAAATGAAATTTTATTTAAATGTAGAAGAATTCTTTATCAAAAAAAAACTTTTTCTGTCATCATAATAGATCATTGATTTTCATAGTATGGACAGAGCGGACCACACGTTTTCCTGACGCCATAAATTGGCGCGACATAGGCCAGGCCAAAGTGCCAATCTTCGGGAGCGCTCGTGTGCGCGAGCCATAATGTCGCTTTTCTAGTATGGTAAACGCGTATAAGGAGACGTTCCGACAGCCCATCTATACTTTCTAAATAAAGTAAATTTATGTTTTAATAAAAGGGAAATAAAAAAAATTGTGTTTTAATATTACTTTGTAAGAAACAAGCAGGTCACCCGCCTGCCATACCAGAGACATCACAGATGCGTTGCCATGCAACGTCTCATACTATAGACAAGGCGGAACGCCTCATACTATAGACAAGGCGGAATGTCTCATACTGTAGACAAGGCTGCAACGTCACATACTATAGACAAGGCGGAACGTCTCATACTACAGACAAGGCGGAACGTCTCATACTATAGACAAGGCGGAACGCCTCATACTATAGACAAGGCGGAACGTCTCATACTGTAGACAAGGAGGAACGTCTCATACTATAGACAAGGCGGAACGTCTCATACTACAGACAAGGCGGAACGTCTCATACTGTAGACAAGGAGGAACGCCTCATACTATAGACAAGGCGGAACGTCTCATACTACAGACAAGGCGGAACGTCTCATACTATAGACAAGGCGGAACGCCTCATACTATAGACAAGGCGGAACGTCTCATACTACACATAAGGCTGCAACGTTTCATACTGTAGACAAGACGGAACCTCTCATACTGTAGACAAGGAGGAACGTCTCATATTATAGACAAGGCGGAACGTCTCATACTACAGACAAGGCGGAACGTCTCATACTATAGACAAGGCGGAACGCCTCATACTACAGACAAGGCTGCAACGTTTCATACTGTAGACAAGACGGAACGTCTCATACTATAGACAAGGCGGAACGTCTCATACTATAGACAAGGCGGAACGTCTCATACTATAGACAAGGCGGAACGCCTCATACTGTAGACAAGGCGGAACGTCTCATACTACAGATAAGGCGAAACGTCTCATACTATAGACAAGGCGGAACGCCTCATACTATAGACAAGGCGGAACGTCTCATACTACACATAAGGCTGCAACGTTTCATACTGTAGACAAGACGGAACGTCTCATACTATAGACAAGGCGGAACGTCTCATACTATAGACAAGGCGGAACGTCTCATACTATAGACAAGGCCGAACGTCTCATACTACAAATAAGGCGGAACGTCTCATACTATAGACAAGGCGGAACGTTTCATACTGTAGACAAGGCGGAACGTCTCATACTATAGACAAGGCGGAACGTCTCATACTATAGACAAGGCGAAACGTCTCATACTATAGACAAGGCGGAACGCCTCATACTATAGACAAGGCAGAACGTCTCATACTACACATAAGGCTGCAACGTTTCATACTGTAGACAAGACGGGACGTCTCATACTATAGACAAGGCGGAACGTCTCATACTATAGACAAGGCGGAACGCCTCATACTATAGACAAGGCGGAACGTCTCATACTGTAGACAAGGCGGAACGCCTCATACTATAGACAAGGCGGAACGCCTCATACCATAGACAAGGCGGAACGCCTCATACCATAGATAAGGCAGAACGTCTCATACTATAGACAAGGCGGAACGTCTCATACTGTAGACAAGGCAGAACGCCTCATACTATAGACAAGGCGGAACGCCTCATACCATAGACAAGGCGGAACGCCTAGTACCATAGACAAGGCGGAACGTCTCATACTATAGACAAGGCGGAACGCCTCATACTATAGACAAGGCGGAACGTCTCATACTGTAGACAAGGCGGCAACGTCTCATACTATAGACAAGGCTGCAACGTTTTATACCAACATTCAAAGATAAAATGAGGTTGTCTTAGTGTCCAACAATTATTGTAAAAACATCTAAAATGCAGGCAACGCTATTTATTACACATTAAAAGGTACATGGGACCGAGTTATAAGCTGTTTTCTACTTTATTTATACATCTCCAATACTACTGGACAATAATCTGTAATACTTTTACAGAAACTAATATCATAGTCAAATGGTATTTCTTCATAAAGAATATTTGTTTCACAAATCGTCTAGAAATATCGTGTTCAAAAACCTACTAAACTGGTAAAACTTCTTACTTGATTTTTGTGCGAAGTTTATTTTTTAATTCCATGGGCAAATACGGGCTGGATATTCAGCCTATGTGGCTATATAATAATAATGATTATTAAATATGGCATACATTCGCTAGGTAGGCTTTAAGGATCCGTATACAATATAATGCAATCTTGCAGGTTACCTACTGAATCCTATAAAATCAAGGCATACTCTAGTCTTGTTACCGATTGATTTCTAAGTCTCACTTGTTTACTAATAGTTAGATAGTTTTCTTGGATTATACATATAAATATTTATACAGAAAGGGGGTCAAATCTTTAGATTAAGGATGTATGGAATAAGGTATAATACACCAACCACAAATAAATTGAGAAACATATGTGTAGGAGAATGAAAAATCTTACCTACCATTACATAATTATTATATTAATATTTTTGTTTAATATATAATTTATTCAGAATATGCGTTCTATAATAGTTAGAAGCAGATGAAATTCAATCCAATATCCTTATATTGTCATTGAGTAATACTTTTTAAATCGTGTGCTGTGCAATCGTGCTGGAATACTTTTTCGTTCGTTTTCTATACCTATTGTAAAACCAAGATTTATATTATAATATTGTTTCTATTTCCATATTTTTAATGTTATCAAACCTTCTCTATTTTATTTTGGCAATTTCAGTTTTTTTGTTCTAATATGACATATGTCTTTTAAAATACAACTTTGCAAAACATGAATAATGATATCACATTTTCGTGGTTAAGAATTATTTCTGAATCTTTTCGTTAAGTTTATTTTCTTTGCCTTTTGATTTAGCTGCACTGTTTTAGAATCCCATAAACATTCAGTAGAACATGCATTTCAATAAATTTACTAGGAAAAATAACTGTATACCCCTTGTTTAGTCGACTGTACAGAAATATCCTATTAATTATTACGTAAGCAAATCCAGTATGTCTTAGTTTTATATGTCTAGATAGATAAGATTGTATAGGTACTGATATTACGAAAGTTAATAAATTAATAAAAAAATCTATAAAAGCCTGAAAATGTGCTTATAAAAGAATTTTGTGCCTGAACAAAATGCTAATGCTGAGTATCGTGAAATTTCTTTTAGACTAAAATTATTATAATTGGCAACACATGTCTTTTGGAAAAGCATATTTAAGTTATCCAAGCTACTTTATGCTTTTTTATTATTTTGAAAGGATTAGATTTTAAAAAATCCATTAAAAATAAAAAGGAACGTCAAAAGGAAAAAAATCTGATGAAAAATAAAATAAAACATAAAAAATTATACACAAAATCATATATAATAAATCATACATTATTGTTGTCACTTATATACTACAACCACTATATTATTTACATCGACATCTAACATAACTTAATCTTTGCGAAAAACATCGAAACGACGGACAAAAATAATATTAAAACTTCATCAAGTCAATCACAATATTTCTTACGTATGGAATAATCATCTTTTTTAATACTAATTTAATGCAGTACTTACAGTTGTAACAAAAAACAATATATAATAATTATTATTATTACAAAATATACAATGTTCGTTATCGTTTAAAACGGAGAGAAATTACAAAAATGTTGACACATCCGAAAGTGATGGACCGTTTTTGGTGAAACTTTTAGTAGCTTGTTAGGTGTTTCGTTGGTTAGTGGTGCCTACGTCCGGGTCGTGCGTGGCCAGCCAGAGTTAGAGTCGTGTCACGACGCCGAGGGTCGCCGAGTGTCGCCGAGCCGCGCCGCCCGATCACCCGCCGTTGCTAGGATGCTCCTGTAATAAAAAGAAATCCGCTATAGCAATGCAGATAAGGTTCAATTTCGAGTACATGAGTCTTCAGAAATTGTAGCCGTGGTGAAGTTAAATATTACAATGACGACTATGGTAGGCGTCAGATAAACTTGCAATAAAGTACATTGACCTTTCCCTGATATACCTTCCTAGATACCCGAACAATTAATTATGAACCGTTTTTCATTACTAGAGAACGTAAAGGATCACGATAGAAGTCGATTCAGGAGCGGTCTTTATTTCTGTTTTTGATATTATGAAAGTCAATAATGTGTGTGGGTCACTGTCAACTGGTTGGACTGGAAGCAGACTACAACTTATGATGGTGAGTTTATTTATTTATTTAATCATGGGAGAACCACCAGCTGTAACAGATGGATAACAATTTTATACGAGACACAAAGCCAATGACGGCTATCGTGTTTAAATTCGTCGCTAGAGGCGCTAATGTAGCGTGAGGTCTTCGAAATGTCAAACTTCACTGTTGGTTGGCTTTTGATGCGAGTTTTTGTGAATATTTTACTAATAAAAACAGCCTGACTATGGCGGTTAAATTACGATTCTACCGACCGCTGCATTGAACTTTTTTTTTGCCGAAAAAGTAATATGTTCTTCTTAAGCCGCGTACGCACGAGCGAACAAAGCATGGTGAACACGAACGTCGATCACCAAATTGGATCGCCACGAATCTTTTTGACGAACAGTGTTTGATGTTCGTCAGTGGTACGCACGTGTGAACAAAGTGTTCGATGTTCTTGTTCACCATGTTTTTGTTTGTTCGTGCGTACGCGGCTTTATATTCCATTATAATGAGTCCATGTAACACTGCGACACTATCTATGTCGTCTTAAGTCGCACGTTTACGGTATCATACATTATTTTCCTTCTTACTTTGTTCACATGCACGTGCTACGATTAAGGACCTCACACGACAGTGGCGCCAACTGGTGAGTACAAAAACGGTAGCACCCATTACAGGCTCCCACGGGTAAAATACAGGAAAAGTAGTAGAATAGAATACTCTTTATTATGTCCACCATATAAGTTACAGAAAAAAATAGATGAAAAAAACATTACATAGGGTGACACAATGGGCGGCCTTATCGCTAAAAGCGATCTTTTAAAGACAACCTTTGGATGGATTAGAAAACTACAAAACTTTGTAGAAAACTTGATCGATAACAAGCACGATATAAAAGAATGTATATTTACATGTATTACTTAGGTACAATAAGCACTACGCACTTTTCAAAAGTCTGCGTTCAACTGAGTGCGTGCAGAGTAGGTTTTAATGGTAAATGGGTCTAATGAGTACTCTTTACAAGGAATATTAAAGTCCTTACTCGCTCACAATATGTGTGAGTTTCGCCTGTAGTTGAAGGAGGAAGAAGGAATGGAGATAGGCGGATTAAATTTAACCGATCTCTTGGGGACATTGAAGCGCAGTTTATGCAGGACTTCAGGGCCACAAGTCTGCTATTGCAATAGTGTCAGAATGGTCTATCATTGATTTCATAATGGTTGATTTTTACAAGATTCTATGCCATTTCTTTCAATGGAGTGTCAGTGGTTGACCACTGGATATAAAAGCGTCATTATGACTTTCCAGCTTTTTTCTGCCGTATGGTGTCGGCCGGTGCCGTAAAAGAATAATACCATCCCATCACTTCCCGTGGGTGTCGTAAGAGGCGACTAAGGGACTCGCCAGAGAATGGGCAGCAGCGTTCTCTGTAAAAATCAACACCATACACTGCGATCGCCAACCCGCCTACCAAGCGTGGCGATTATGACAAACCCACCCCTTTTGGGGGAGGCCTATGTCCAGCAGTGGACGTCTTACGGCTGATATGATGATGATGAAATTTTCAATACGGTCAATTTATTTGCCATAACAGGGATTCCAAATTTGTGACGCATATTCGAGGTGACATCTCACAAAAGAGCAATAAAGAATCTTAGGGATTTGGCCCTCTTGAACTTAAGACTCACAGGGTGTCCTGTGAGTCTCATAGCAAAACCTAGTGACCTCGAAGCTTTGGCCACAATTTGCTCAATGTGCGTGCACGTCAAATAAGTTTGGAATCACGCCTACGTCGCGTACACCGTCGCATCTCTGCAATAGCTGCCCTTTAAGTTTATAAATTGTTGGGAGAGGGACCCGTTTTTTGCTAAAGGAGATTACTGAACATTTAACAGGGTTCAAATTAAGTTTGTTAATCAAGCAATAATCATCCAATCGCGCCAGGTCAGATTGGAGAGCATCCATGTCATCATCTGATGATATTGCAGAAAATATCTTCATATCATCAGCAAAACAAATTTAAGATGTGGAGTCGATGTCGCTCACATAAATGATAAAGAGTAACGGACCCATCAAGGAACCTTGAGGAACACCACTAGGAGCTGAAATCCAGCTCGACAGTAACTACATGATAACAACAACTTGAGATCTGTTTTCAAGGTATGAAGTAAACTAACGAAGAAGATCTCCTCTAATACCGTTGTTAAAAAGCTTAGTTTTAAGAATGTTCTGGTTAATTCTAACAAAAGCCTTACTGAAATCTGTGCCCCATTGTTCATTCTGTACTTTAGAAGAAAGTCATTGGGCAAAGCCAGTTGAGCGGCCTTTAAAAAAGTCCGTGCTGAGAAGGGCAAAAAGACTGACTCAGCGCTACGTAAACTTGGTTGTAGACTACCTTCTCAAAAACTTTAGCTAATATGTACAATTTGGAAATAGGTCTGTATAAAGGCAGACTTCCAGATTTGGGGAACAGATCATGAAGAGAGCGATTTTTGAAACAATAGATAATGGCAAGGTAATAGTTTTAGCACACCCAATCAAAAATTAAGGTGATAAGTGGTCCGGACCAGCAGATGTAAATAGGTCAATTTAACTAATTAGCTTAACTGTAACATTAAGGTCAATCTCAATTGAGTGAATATCCGAGGGTATATTGGAATTTACAGCAATTTGGGGAGGATAATATAGTAGGCACATCAGTAATAGGATCAAGAAAAGTAGAATAAAACTGGTAAAAAAATGCGTTACAAATAGACTCGGGAGAAAAAATCGTCACATCACCATACTTAACAACTTTACAAACTGGGGATTGCGTTGGACTTAAATCGCTGCTTCACAAAGCTCCAAAAGCGTTTAAGATTCTTTTCAATGGCGGCCTCTGTATCAGCTAGGAAGATGTTTAAAGGTCGCTTCGTCAGAAAGTCTGCTATAATCTATATTATGCGGAGATATCTAGCCTTATCTTTAATCAAGCGTTTGAGTACCGGAGAGTACCAAATAGGGTATGAGCTGTGAAGAACTGTCCTAGTAGGAACAAACTTATTTGGAATATCCTATGTAAATCAAGTTATAAATGGTGTTTACCTGTATCTCCTGGTCCAGGCCTGGCTTGTTTAGGGCGGATATCTCTTCGGTGTTGTGCTGATCTGTAACGATATTGAATTTTGTTATAATTTCAACTGAATCTTTAAAATGGAATAGTACAAGTATCAATCAAGGTTGAATTGGTTCTTGTGTTCTATACAGAGTGTTCTAAAGATGCGTGACTATATTCTAGGGTTACGATCTGTATCTAATCTATATAAAGTAAAGAAACTATAGCGACAGTAAAAAATATCGACATTTTCCATAAAACTCGACTCAGGGATTCAGCAGCTCCTCGCGCGCAGTTCGCTCGGCGCCGCCGGCCGCCAGTGACGTCTCATGTTAGTACTGACCAGTGCTAGCGCGGGCGCGCAGGCGGTCGTTCTGTTCGCGCAGCAGCAGCAGCTCCTCGTGCGCAGCTCGCTCGTCGCCGCTGGCCGCCAGTGACGTCACATGTTAGTACTGACCAGTGCTAGCGCGGGCGCGCAGGCGGTCGTTCTGCTCGCGCAGCAACAGCAGCTCCTCGCGCGCAGCTCGCTCGGCGCCGCTGGCCGCCACCGCGCTGACTGCGCGCGCCAGCGTGGCCTGCAGGCCGCATGACACGCGCACCAGGCGGCTCGCTAGCAGCGCCGCGCTGCCCGAGCACTCTGCACACACACGGGGGACTTATTACAACACTAGCTTGTACTCTCCCCTGCATGGAGCCCCCCGCCCCGCATTCCCCGTCGTCGCCGCTTGTTCATAAAATACACACCGTGAAATTTTAATTGTTGTTTTCCCGCGGAAGAACGATTAGCCATCAGAAGTACTACCGAAACAACGTTAAACTTACAAAATTATAATATTTCTGATTTAAATAATTAAAAAAAAATATTCATAAACGCGAAAGCGTGAGAAAAAATAGTAGTTCACTAGCGACGTAGGTAGGTAACTGCTCAAAACGCACACTCTGCCGATAAGTGAATAGCGATTCATAAATGTTCAGAGCAAAATAAGCTCTCATGCGTAGAGATAGTTTGCACGATGGGTCGTACAAGTGTGCTGGATTAGAGGGTTGAAAGGCAGCAAGATACTGTCACTGTGAAGAAGGTGCTACCACGTTGGAAGTACTTAAATGAAAATACTATTTCAACTTTAGATGGTAGCGAGTACGGTCCCTGCTGAGCCAAACCCTCTGTCTCGTAGCAGATCTAAGTCGGAACTGTGGGAAAGGACTCTAAGTAGGAACTCTGTAGAGGAACTGTTTGAAGGGAATGATTAGTTCTGACCTACGAACCTCTTCTACATGGGTCCTTGGCGCCAATTTCAGCCCGTTTAGTGAGGGCAGAACTGTACTTGCTACGGTTTTTATTTATAAAATTAAAAACTTTTCTCGGCGCGGATTACAAAAGGATGATTGCCGGATGTTCAGAAATCTTAGAAACAAATACATCATTCAGTTAATAGGTACGGACATAAACTTTCACAAAAATAATGCAAACAAGGGATTTTAACTACAGGTCGCGCTTTCACGCCAAAACTACTGAACCGATTTAAATGGTACAGAGTTAGTCTCGAGCCTGAGAAAGGACATAGGCTACTTTTTATCCCGGGAGTATGTTCCCTAGCCACCACGCGGGGGCAGCTGCTGGCAGAAGTTTGGAGGTATGCGGAACAGAGAGTAAAGTCCTGCAAACCTCCGTTATAACGGGAGGATCCTCCGACCAGACAATTGTTTTGCTTGGCGGGCTACTGCCCGATAGTAGATATTCGGGCTGATGTATATGTTCAAATCGCATGGTAAACTCTGTTTGCGCGATGCAGGATTTCAACCTAGTAGTGCGCTGCTAGTTGGATAGATGGCGTCGCGGTTCTTTTTTTGTTGCGATGTAGATTTGCTCCGTTGGTTTTTCTTGTGCGGCATTGATGCCGCTACAGAAGCTAGTTTACTATAAACCTAACACTACGTGTGCGGCTGTCTTGGACAGATAGATATGGCGTCAACTGCTCGCACGCAACCTCCATTTTTTTCTTTTTTATATAAATCGATTGTATAACCAAGCGAAAATCATTTCGTAGCGGGAAAACAACCATTAAAATTTCACGTTGTATATTATTTGGGTGCGCGACTTTTTTTTAATTTTGAGATTTCTCCTAAAATAATCATCTAAACTGGTGTTAAAAGCAACTATGGCATTTGTTTGATTTGGAAATAAATGGCTTTTTAGGGTTCTGTAGCAAAACAAGGAACCCTTACAGTATCGCCATGTCAGTCAGTCCGCAGTTTTACTCAGAGACTGTTGATGCTGCAAAGCTGTAATTTGGCATGGTTGTAGATACAGTAGAATCCGGTTATAACGACCCTCAAGGGACCGGTGATATTACGTCGTATTATCCGGACGACGTACTAAAGAAGTCATTTTTTACGTTATTTCTAAATGACATCTGCCTATACCTTCGTCGCTAAAAGCGGTCGGTTGTTATAAGCGACGTCGTACTAAACGGATTCTACTGTATTAATCTACACTAATATTATAAAGAGGAAAGATTTGTTTGTTTGAAATGAATAGGCTCCGAAACCACTGGACCGATTTGAAAAATTCTTTTAGCATTGGATAGCTACATTATCAGGGAGTAACATAGGCTATATAATTATTATCCCCGTACTCCCACGGGAACCGGAACTACGCGGGTGAAACCGCGTGACGTCCACTAGTTTATAATAAAATCATGAAAATCTGTTATTTATGGTACCTTCCATACAGAAGGGTGGGATGATTTTTGTTTTAGTCGTCGGGGCCATAGTGTTAGGCGTAGTAAAGGTTTCTAAAAAAAGATTAGGGGCAGTTCATTTTTCTAGTATTTTATACAAAAATGTTATTTCATATAAATATATCGTTTGCAAAATATTTAGCTTTAAAGTGTTTTTTTGAGGGTTACGAACTCCCGTAAGTAGTTTTGAAGGTAATTGTAAATAAAATTAACATTACCCTCCTGGGAATGGTAATTTTTGGTCTAATTTCTTGAATAACTTCAAAACTGTTTATTTTACAATACGATACAATTTGAAAAACTATATTTTTTTTTATTTCTTAGTTTGACCCCCGAAACTGACCCCCATACTATTTTTTTTTTATTTGCGTAACGCGTTCGTGTTTGGGTCATAGAATTCCATTGAATACCAAATTTCAACAGAATCGGTCAAGTAGATCCGGAGAAAACTGACTGTGACAGAAGGACAGACAGACACAGACAGACATCCGAGTGATCCTATAAGTGTTCCGTTTTTTTACGGATGTTAGGAATTCTAAAAAGGAATGGTGTTGGGACTTACCGAGTGCATCATCGGCAGAGTCTCGTTCCCCGGCGCTGTCGCCGCCCGCGTCGCCCGCGCCGCCCGCGTCCCCCGCGTCGGCCGCGTCGCTCGCGTCGGTCGCGCCGCTCAGCGCCGCCACGTCGCGCTCCAGCGTGTCGGTGCAGGCGCCCGAGCTGGACAGCTCCAGCAGCTCGTCCGTACTCGCCGCCAGCGAGACGGACTCTGTGGACCATCCTAATAGCTCAGATAATCTTTATATTTTCATTATCCCAGTATTTTACGAGCACATTTGGGATGCATCTTAGGACACAAATGAATAAATTAAATTAAATTCAAATTATAGTTCCAAGCTTGATTTAACCATTTATTAGAAGAACGAAAAAATAAGAACAAGTCGTGAACACCACTTTATTAAGAACTATAGCGTTGGGTAGGCTATTGGGGTGGTCTGAAACACTGCATGTCTGGTTCATAAACCGTTTATTATTTCAACACCGTACATGGAAACCAGGTTAATGCTTAGTCGAACAGTTACAAACAACTCAGTACCTAGCGCAAGCGCGGGAAAAACGTGGTACCGCGCAGCGCGTCTCGGAGAGCACTAAATCAATGCGCGCGCAAGGGCAGCGTATAACACTGCCGCGCAATCTATCGGCGGGAGATGGAAACAAACTACCATGGCTGCCAACTACACACTTTTATAATCTACTAATGGCCTCACGCTATAGAACATCGCAAAATAATAGTATCAAATTACATGAGTGCTTAAAAATAAAGTCAAGAACTATTAGAATACAATCTGCAGCATATAAGCAAGTAATTAGTTAATTTTCAATAATTTTCATTATTCTCACATGGCGACTTATTACCTCCAAATATCTTGGTAACGTGCCACTTTAGGGCACCATGTTGCAAACGTTTTCTGTTAGTTTAAGGTGTCCTCTATCTCTACCAATTTATACGTGTCTCATCGTGCACCGAAATTATGAAAAAAAGAACCTTCAATACTGCTGAGAGTTAAACTAATTTGAATAAATAACTTTTGATTAAAATGTAGAAGTGAATATGTTAGGTCGTAGTACCGTGGTCGTGCTTGTGGTCTCGGTGGGCGTCGTGCTGCAGCGCGTGCGTGTGGCGGCAGGCGTCGCAGCGGCCCGAGCGCGCGCGCGCCGCCACGGCGTCCGCGTCCGACACGCGCAGCGCGCGCGCCAGCGACCGCGTCAGCTGCGTGGCTGCGGACAATGCGCACTCGGTCAGGACAGGCGTTACCCTACTATTTTCGCGACGGAATTGCATAATTTAATGCCGCCAAGCCCGTTCCATCATCGGACTACAAGACGTACGGCGATGCAAGTACATGGTGGACATCCCACCCACATGCGCAAAACTGTTGGGAACACATTCATTATGCGTACAGCAAAAGAGTGAAATTCCCTGCCAAAGTCTGTTTCCTGGTAGCTACAACCTATGGATCATTAAGCCAAGAGTGAATAGATTAAGTACAAAGATTAAGTTACCTTGTGCATGCGCCGCTAGCAGCAGCTGGTGCAAGTCCGCGTGGCTCGCGGGAGCCTCGTCCTCCTGACTGCTGCAGCGAGACAACCGCGAGCCCGACATGCGCAGCTCTCCACATACATCTATCAAAGATTATGATACCTTTTTAATATTGCATTATACATGAAATGATTTAAGTTTTACAAAATCAATGAAAATAAAAATCTCGTAGGCTGAAGAGACGTGAAAACTTTACCTTGTTTTCTGAATTAATTGGTGGACCTGTGATCTAATAAAAATGGGAATAGGGAACTTCACGTATCAGCTGAATAGTGTCGATGCTTCATCAGATAGACATACCGACTTCCCCCAAGGCGTCGGCCACAGCAAGGTCGGCGAAGTGCGCGAAGCTGTGCGGCGGCACGCCCAGCGCGGCGCCCACGATGGACGACTTGGCGAGCAGCGCGCGCGAGATCACGTCGTCCAGCCGCCGGAGACGCTCTATACACATAGATACATGTGAAACACTTTAGTCTGGCCTAAAAGTACCGTGTTACCCAGTTACTGAGTTGTGGTCGTCAGATAGGCAGACGCTTCACGTAAAATAAGAGTATTCCGGTTTGCCTTGAAGCCGGGAAGACAGTTTTGTTTCCAATTATATTGGGGTCAATATAGTTAGATACAAAAGTCTCTCCGTTTTGTCATTATTAATAATGGTGTACCCCTTTGAGCCGCATGGTGTCGGCCGGTGTCGTATGATGCCGTAAAAGAATAATACCATCCCATCACTTTCCGTGGGTGTCGTAAGAGGCGACTAAGGGACTCACCAGAGTGACGATTATGGCAACCCCCCCACCCCTTTGGGGGAGGCCTATGTCTAGCATTAGACGTCTTTCGGCTGTTATGATGATGATGATGATGACCCCTTTGAGTACAGATGTATAGGTCTTAATAATAATATAATTGTATCGCTTGCGGAGACTCCAGTCCATGGGTGTATAGTTCGTAATGAATATGTTACCTTGGTCAGTGAAGGCCCGGTACGCCGTCCTAGCGGCAGTGGCGGCCGGCGCCTGCACTTGTATCGCTTGCGGAGACTCCAGCGCGCAGGGCGAAGCGCCGTGCGTGCTGATGCGGCCCACCGTGGGGCGGCGCGGTCTGCGGGACATGCACTGTCTTAGTATGGGGGAAAGGTGATTGGGATGGCTAAAAGAAATTTTTTTACAGGTAAGGTTCGTCGATGAGAAAATAACTTTCATGAGAATAATAAATATATTCTTAATTACCACTATACTGGTTTACAAGAGTTATACCCTGACTCTCAAGCTAGGCTAAAGAACCTTATTTATTTTTTTATCGCGCCTATAGACTATAAGATAAACATTACTCTTCATATTAAACCCAAAAATGCAAAAACTAATAGGAAATCCTGATACCGATGTGATGTAAATCAATTCATTCCTCATTAATTTTCACAACTCAACCAAATAAGCTCTTTGTAACTTTCTTTAAACTCCAAAAATTATGTCCAGTTAAGCCGGTCTAGCCACTCACCCGGAACATTACAATTTAAACTCTATCCTCGATATCTCTAGGTCTTAATCGCATGTAAAGCCCCCACCGCCCAGTCAGTCTCAAGCCACACTCACTTATGCTTGTCGTCCTTGTCGTCCTTCCCCTGCGCGTCCCTGTCGACGCTGCCCTTGCGCTCGTCGTGCGGCTCGGCGCGCTCGTTGCGCTCGGCGCGCTCGGTGCGCTCGGTACGCTCAGTGCGCTCGGCGGAGAGGCTCTCGCGCTCCGCCTCCGGCCCCACGGGCTCGTCGGCTACTGTGGACGACGACTTCTCGGAAGCGTCGGAAGGGTTGCGGGACACGTTCACACCTGGACGAAGAGCAAAGACAATAGAATAGTTTTTAATCCTGTCAGGGTTGCGGGTTCGAAAGATTTAAAGCAGCCCTGGAAAGAGCATTTGAAGACACGGCTAACTAACATCACATTCAAAGGAGTCTCGGGCTCGATTTTGATGAAATTAAAATCAATCAAATCCAAGAAATATCAAAACTTAAGCATGAAATAATATTTCAAGAAATATAATATGTCCAAAATTCATATTAAGGTGAGTATGTAAGACATTATAATAGTGTTATACATACTAACACATTTTTGTCTGTACGGAGCCTGTAATGTGAGTAGTAAAATTTGTCTAAACATTTTATTTTTATAATAACTAGTTGACCCGCGCAACTTCGTCTGCTCTGCTCCTATTGGTCATAGCGTGATGATATTTAGCCTTCCTCGATAAATGGGCTATCTAACACTGAAAGAATTTTTCAAATCGGACCAGTAGTTCCTGAGATTAGAGCGTTCAAGCAAACTCTTCAGCTTTATATATTAGTATAGATTGTTAGTCTCGCGTTTGACCACTATATGTGGTCGAAGAAGCACGCTTGCCTGGAAGTTATAATAACGAAGTGGTACATACCTGAGTCGTCAGCGGAGCGACTGTGCGCATGCGCCGGTGTGATCGTAGACTTGAGTTCCGTTAGCTTGGCTAGTGGCGCCTCTTGGATGTGCTTCACCCATCTAAAAAAACAAATTAGGTTATAATCTAGGAGACGGTGGGACATCGACCTTCACCCACGTTATAACCAGATGAGATATATTTTTTATCAAATTTTATTGATTTGTAAACATGCCTATGATAGCTGGCCAATCGAAAATTGTTTCTTCTCGAACAAATTCCGCAACCCTGGCAGGCACTGACCCTAGCAGGCCCCATCTACTATGCTGACATCTCTTTGAGGCGCGCGTGGAACACAACGCGCCGTCGACCCAGGCCTGGTTCTGATCGGACAGCGGCCACCCAATGCTGCCGTCTGCAGGCTTGCGCCTACGTTTAACGGGAATCACCCTGCGACTCCCGACGCCCGGTGCAGTATCCACGGGCCAGCCGGATGGCCATGACCCTCTGAGACGCGTTGAGGTAAAGGGCAGGTCGCTTGCTCAAAGTTGACGCCCACACCGGCGCCCCATAAAGGGCCATGGACCGTACGAACCCGCGTAATGCCTCCGGTAGGAGGCGTTTGGACCCCCTCGATTGGGCAAAACCCACTGGGGCGCAGTCTGGGAGCCAAACATCGGAAATGCTCGACGAAGCTCCACACCGGCTGTCAAGGACGAGACCCAGGTACGTCGTCGTCGACCCGACGCCGACATGAACCCCTCCTACCGTTATTTGGGATCGTGATGTTGGCCTATTCCGAGAACCATGAAAGCACATGGCTTCGGACTTGTGTAGAGCCACGTCGAGACCCAACTGCCGGATCCTCTCAACTACTATCGCAACCCCGCGTGTCATAGCGTCAGCCGTCGCCTGGTGCGACCTGCGACCCCCCCTGCGCCAGGTCCAGCGTGTCGTCACAGCCTAAGATTTTAATCCATTACGACAGGTCTTATCACGGACTTGTAGATTTTCCCCTTTAACTTGAGGGGCATCCGTGGGTCGCAAGTTGTTCCAGTGACCTGTCGCCATTTCATCCATCCTGAGTTGATCAGGTGCGTTACGTCACGGTCTATATCGCCATCCCTCTGGACAAGCGACCCGAGCTACCGTAAGCCGGAGCAGATCGGTATAGGGGTTCCGGTGAAAGCTATGGGCACAAAACTGGAGAGACCGCCAAATTCGCAGAACAGCTATTCGGTTGTGGTTCTGCTGAATATCAGGCCAACCTGTCTTTGCCACCACGACTTCTACCTGCTCTTGACCTCTAGGCCGCTTTCGGCAACCAGCCACAACGTCATCAGCAAGCAGCATACACCAAGAAGCCTCTTTCGAACAATTTTCAACAAAGAAGATTGCATAATTTCTATCAGATATCGATTGTGAAAATACAGGGAAGAACAAGGTTTTGTTACATGACAGGAATAAATTTGAATTCAGTACTTACGAGGTATACTCGGGTGCGGTGTTGGCAGAGAGCTCGTGCATCTGAACTCCATTGATGTTCATCAGGAAGAACGTGTTGCGCACTGCCGCGTTCGGGCGGAATAGCACCTTGTCCCTGTTCAAATAGAGCTCTTAATTAAATCAACATTACCTAAGACTTGAGTATAATACAGAGGGCATAAATGGAAGACTTATTTTTAAGTAGAATAGATACTTTGCCGTAATAATGATTAGAAATGTAACTGTTACGGTCGATAATTAGTTCATGTTTCAGTGTACGGTCGAAAGAACGTTAGTGGGTCACACATAAACAATGAAAACGGCTCTTGAGAGCGTTTACACCCACTGTGTTCCATACAAATTTTCTAGTCCTTATTCTTGGAAATGAATGAATCGAGTTTAATGAAACTTTGTCTGCATAGAAAGTAAAAATCACTCTTTCTTTTTCCCTGAACTTTTCTTGGAAAAAGTTCCTAACTTTTTAGACCTAGGTATTTTGTTCCTGAAAGTTTGTATGAAACATTGCGAGTATTAAACGCTTTTAAGCGTTAAGCTCTGGTTAAGGCGCCGCGGTTCCGCGTTCACACTTGCGCACACTGTGAGCGGTCTAAAAATGTGGAGTTCAGTAATCTTAAGCTGTGATAACACGTCGCACGCTCTTTTTACTGAAACACAAATGTCTCGCAAGTCATAAAGAAAACGTTTTTCTCTCACTAATTAAATAAACTTTTCGATCTCGTCCGCCATCGTGACCTTCCAGCTTTTGCAAAAAAAATATAACTCCAACAGAACGCGCGTTCACATTGACCGTCGCGGTGTAACTTGCTTTTGTGTGTCTAGGATTCTAAGCCACCTAATAGATTACAGTGAACGCGGAACTCTGACCGCTAGACCGCATGCAGTGGGGTCGGCGCCTAAAGTAAGACCAATTTCTTCTTCATGAACATGTTTAAATTGACCCAAAAAATCATGTCACTTTATATTTATTAAAACAATCGACGCACACAGTAAATGACAGTTATCTATGAATAGGTTAAAAATGGTCATTTTAAACTAGATACGGCCAGTCCTTGCTGACTACCCTGAGTAGAAACACCGAAACAAACTCAAAACAGTTACATTCTGCGTCCAGCGCGGGATTTGCACTGTCATTTCTCAGTTAGTACTGACATTTAGTGTGTCAGTGAACAAACGCGACTAGCTAGGTGATTCTTACCATTTGATGAGTGGTGACAGCATGAGCGACTGGCTGGGTTGCGGGATCGGCTTCAGCACGAACTTGTCGCTCTCGCGCTGCAGCAGCACGAGGCTATCTTCTAGCATCAGGGCCTGCGGGAACAACGAACGCCTTAGGATGTATGAGCTAAACTATTACAGAACAAGCCATACTGAATTGTTGTGCCCAACGGAAGAGGTCGCGGCTATAAACGGTGTCATTTTAGGTCTTACAAAGGCGGCCCGCTTAATGTACCCGACGTAAACTACCTCAAGGCACGATTTTTTTTTAATGACCAATTTTTTTTTTATAAAGAAAAAAATATTAATTATCATGACGCATGACGTAGTTTTAAACATCCAGGAGAGAGCGCAGTTCGATCCTTGTGTTCCAATGACAGCGCGGAATAGAACGGCGACATTATATTGATACTTAAACATTATTAACAGGGTGTTTTAAAATTCTAAGCATTAATTAGTTTTAATGTATTATTATCTTAATGAATTATTAAAAAAATAATCGCGCCTAGAGCTAGTTTATGTCGGGTACATTAAGTGGTGCGCCTTTGTAAGACGACTAAAAGTGGCACCGTGTATGTGCCAATCACATGGAGAACTTTAATAACGCGATGTAGGATTTGTCTGACGTCAGGTCTTTAGTTCGATATACATACTGCTACATCATTATATACTGATGTTATTAGTGACTAATAGTATTTATAGTTGACTGTAAAAACAGCTGGATGAGAATAACCGAAAATCAGTCTAAAATTTGCGATTGGAGAGGCCTACGTTCAGCAGTGGACGTCAAGGTATGTTACTCACACTCGCCGCATGTTGTTACCCGGACTTGCAACTTGCTCTGGATTGTTTTAGTCAATACTCACAAGCACATTGATTCTCTTGGAGGAGTCGTTCCTGAGCGTGAGTTCTCCCTCGTTGCGCAGCGTGTGGTGCGTGAGGTCCAGGCGCCGCAGCTCCTCCCACTCGCCGGATGTTGGTACCCGGACTTCCAACTTGCTCTGGATTGTTTTTAGCCTGGAAAGACAGTCATGTGGTTACTTCAATGTTATATGTCTAAAGCGCTTCGCTCGTGACTTCGTCTGCGCAGATTTAGTACAAACAATATTCCCCTTTTCACCCGCTAAAGGTTGAATTTCTAAAAATCCCCTTTTAGTGCTCACCTACATGATAAAAGGTCAGTAATTTCGGCTGTACGTTGATGTCTTCAGGACAAGTGTTACCTGTGTTCATTCTCGGCAGTCCTGATGGCGGTGTCGACCCTGTGCAGCACGTCCCGCGCGACGTCGTGCGCTCTGCGCAGGCGCGCTACGTCTTCCTCCGTCTCCTCTCCCTCCGTCACCGTCTTCAGGATACCCTCGAGGAGGAGCTGGTATTTTGTTAGCCTGTCAATCAAGAAATAAATGTTTATTACTACTTTACTGCTCAAGACTGTAATGGTTGAATGGACGGGAATTGGCTGATATGATGATGACTACTTTAAAATGGTTATTTATACAACATTGGGGCTTTTTCCCCACGAATGGAGTGTATATCGCACTGTTGCAGTGTAGTGCTTGGATCAGCTCCCGCCTGTTCAATTGATAGTATGTAGAAGAGCAAGCTGCGAGCCAGACAGGCCATTTTTTTTGTAAGTGTGTAAATGATAATACTAAGTGCACAACAAAAGCTTTATTTGCTACAAAAGTGTGTTGATTAGTAGTTAGATGCATATGTTTTACAGGAGGTAATGTCGGGTTACTTTGGCTCTGGGGTATAATTTTGGCCCAAAATTTTAACCAATAGGAACACGATACACACATTGTAGTGGTAACATTCTATCATTTTGTGGCTTATTGGTTAACAAGTTGGGCTGAAGATATACTCCAGGGTCAAAGTTATATCCAAAGTTATACCCCAGGTCGAAAGTTATACCCCAGGTCTAAAATTATCCCAAGACAAAGTTATACTTTGGACCTAGGCTACAAGGTCAAGCATACCACAGAGCCTACGTTATGCCCTAGGTCCAAAGTTATATCCCAGTTCCAAAGTTATACCCCAGGTCCAAATTTATACCCCAGGTCCAAAATTATACCCCAGGTCCAAAATTATACCCCAAATCCAAAGTTATACCCCAGGTCCAAAGTAACCCGACTTTACGGTATTGTTTTTTGGGGTTGCTGTATTAGGTAAGCTGCGTAGTTGTCGTTACCTCTGCCACACGCACGCCAGCATGTCCTTGAGCTGCAGACGACCGCACAGCGGCTGCTGCTCGCGCGCTGCCAGGAACTGGTGCAGCTCCTTGCTCTTGCGGCGGCGCTCGCGCAGCGCCTCCAGCGCCATGCGCTGTCCGCGGCAGAACTTCGACACACACGACGCGTAGCCAGACTCGCCCAGCTGAGGGACAGTACTATACTTAGACAGTGGCAACATAAACGAGCGAGAAGCTAAATAGTAGCAGCAGCACGGATCGATGTTCAAGGATAAGCAACGCTTGCCGAGATCGGTCTGTGGATGGTGATCGTCTTGACATACCGAGTCTCCTCCGTGTCTAGGACAATACGTTAAGCCGTTAGTCCTGACTGTCATTTATAGATCTTTGATCTTTGGCAGTCAGTTACGGATTGTAAGAAGGAAATATGTCACCAGTCTTGATGTGTGGTTGAGGACAGGTGGGCAATCAATCGGTGGGCATCTGCCTAGCCTTTTCCCAGTTGAAACCGGATTCAGCTGAATACAGGTGGGCAATCGGTCCACGTAAAATACTGCAATTCAGCTCTATTCGGTTTGAATGGCGGCTGACTCCAATATAATTGAAAAAGGCTAGGCAGATGAGTTAGTGTAAAAATAAACATATGTAATTTACAAAAATAAACTGATCAGCTTAAGTCAAACGAGATACGTGAAATTCAACCTTAAAGTGGGAAAATCGTTGCTACTTAATGTAAAAAAGATTAACTGTGGAGTTTCTTGTCCGTTCTTCTTCATAAGAATCTACCCTTCCGAATGGACAGTAGAGTCACTATATTATTTTAAATGTAAATGATGACGTTCAAAAGTGCCGTTTAATGGCCTAATTGAAATAAATGTTCTGACTTTTACTTTGACTTTGAAATTGCGTGGTAGTGTAATAAGTAAAGACTCACCGTATTTAACAAAGCATCGGCCACGGGGCGGATCTGCACGACGTGGTCGGCGGCGCGCGCGGCGCGCAGCTCGCTGTAGAGGCGCGCGTGGCGCTCGCGCACGGCCGGCAGGTTGGGGAACAGCGCGCGCAGCTCGTCGGCGCCCAGCAGCCCCGCGTGGCGCTCCAGCGGCCGCAGGAACACGCCGCCCAGCACGCGCAGCCAGCGCACGTGTGAGCCCTCCGACACTATCAGCTCTGCCCACAGATACATACATCATCACCATCTGCCTAGCCTTTACCAACTATATTGGGGTCGGCTTCCAGTCAAACCGGATTCAGCCCATTACCAGTATTTCACGCGGAGCGGTTGCCTACCAGACCTCCACAACCCATTAACTGGGTAACACGGTACTTCATGGCATGCAAAAATTTCTTAACTTAGACTACACTTCTGTTTTTTTTTTTCTTAAAACTATTTCTTTATTTAAAATACTCGTACCTATGAACATTATGAATAAATCGACTTGTCGTTTAAGAAATCTGATAGAGTAATAGCATTTTTGAACTAGCAATGTTTTAAGGTACTTTTTAAATCTTATTAATGGTTGCTCTTTAATCGTTTTTGTTACATGGTTATAAATAAGAGGAGCCATACACACAACACTCCTTTTCAATAATGCAGTTTTATGTCCACCTGTGCATAACTTGTCTTCGTATTGAGGTCTTAAATTTATATTCGTAATGATTTCTCAGATATAGGGAACATACAGAAACTATAGGTAGCAGCACAGAAATGTCACTGTCAAGTATATTTCACCTATAGAATTCGAAATGGCAACGCTACATGGCACAGTCTGCTTCGCGCACGTTCCCCTAAACTGAGCGTGCATGAACCACAGGTGGCAGCACAGAAGCGTCAATGTCAAGTATTCTGACCCTCAAAATTTCTAATATGCGACACTAGATGGCATAGTCAACCCCATGCACGTTCCCAATTACGGGATTAGATATTGATTATGCTTATGTTTGCCCATTTTCACAGACCAGAGAATCTTTTAACTCCCGAGTTAGTTGCTAACCCGGAGCTGTTATGTATGTATGAAATACTAGCACTTCGCCGGCGACTTCGGCCGCACTGCAATTTTCTTAAGGATCTCTCATTTGATAACGAAGCATTCTAATAGTGAAAGAATTTTTGAAATCAGTCCAGTAGTTTTTCAGTTAAATCGTAACAAACAAAAAAACAAATCTTTCCTTTTTATAATATTGGTTTAGATTGTTATTTATCCTCGTGTTAGCGACTAAGTCCGACTTAAAAGATAACTCTTTGCACAAGTGAGCTTTAGTCGAAGACATTCCCATTCCCAAGTTATTGTGCCTAAGTGAAGACGGTCTACGATTAGGTATGCTGTGTGCCCCAGGCGAGAAAACATACTCAACTGAAAAGTCGTACCATGTTTTACTGCCCGTGTTTGCTATCTCCGAACCGGTACACTTTAGTTGTTTTCAGATATCTTACAGAACTTTGTTTAGAATCAAACTAAACAAGTAGCGTTGCATCATAAAACCTCATGATATTTGTCTGCAGTTGCGATCAGTATTCTCGTTTCAAAAACAACGAGTCTGTGTTTCTGCTATAAATCATATCAAGTTTAGTCTACTCTCTTGGCACCTGTTGTCTCGTTGTTATCTTTTAGTTTAACTAAAAACCGGTCAAGTTCGAGTCGGATTCGCACGCGAAGGGTTCCGAAACATAAACCTTAATTTTTATTATTTGTTTTTATAGCGGCAATAGAAATACACAATCTGTGAAAATTTCAAGTGTCTACATATTACGGTTTTTAAGGCCAGGTAGACCGAGCGAAGTAGGTATCTAACGTTTCCATACTTTACGCGAAGCGAACCGTGCGCTAACGTCGACGGCGTGAAGCCGTAATAATTTATTATTAAAAGAATTAAACTATTATGCAAAATTTAACCAGAAATTAATCATCTATATGTTATTAACCTTTCTTAGATATGGTTTTTGGAAGAATAATTTTCATAAGTTTCAAAAACAATAAGAAAAACATCAAAAATAGTTGCATTTTGCCTCCTCTTGGGTTTTTTTTTTGATCGAGCGAAGTTTTCGATATTATGTTTTGAACCAGAAATTATCAAAAAATATAAAGTAAACTTCCATACGTATTTTTTTTGGCTTTTAGCAATCACTATCTATTTGTTAATTATTGATTCAAAGTGACGGAATATTGGGAATACCTGGCCTTAAGACACAGCCCTCTGACAGACGGACGGACAGCGGAAGCTTAGTAATAAGGTTCCGTTGGTTACCCTTTGGTTACGGAACCCTAAAAAAGAGCAGGGATTGTGTGAATATTGAGATGGCTTTTATTAACGAGCGGTGTAAGACGCAAACAGCCGGTCGATTGTGTAAAATCCTCAAAGTTCTGTCAATCCAATTATTGCGAAGGATTGACAGCTCACTACATCTTTCAATCATCTTTGTTTTCACGACGATATATTTACGGAATCGCACTGTTGATTTTGATCGATCGATTGTATGCTTTACAATTAATCGATGGTCGAACAACTTAAAATACTGGTATTGATATGACTGAAAGCCGATCCCAATTTGACAAAAAAGGCAGAGGATAATGATGGTCGATAAACGCACGTAACCCAACTGCTAAGCATTTGAACGACACGTAATCACTGATCATGGCCATTCATGTCATCGCTCGAAGTCGACCATTCGTCAGAATCAGAACAATAATAAATAAAAAAAAAGTCAAAAAAATTATTAACAAATTCATTTAATGTCAAGTGTCTAAATTAAAAATACGCAATAAAATGTCCTAAGTAATTATAATAGTAATTTTCATAAATTTGTATCATTTAAAAAGTCTTTCACGGTGTAATAACATTTTGTTAAAAGTAGAGCAGTTATCTTAGATCTAAAAATATGAACAGAATATTACATTCCGTTTTTTCGTCTTTCTTGGATCATTCGTATTAATAGTGTATGGAATGAAAATACCCCAAATAAAGTGTGATAAGCACAGGAGTAACGAGAATGGATAAAGTGAGAAATGAGTACATTAGAGGTAGTTTAAAAGTGGCGCCAGTGACGGAGAAGTTAAAAGGGAATCGCTTGTCTTGGTATGGTCATGTGAAGAGGAGGGATGAAACGCATGTAACTAGAAGAGTTATGAACATGAATGTGGATGGATGGAGAGGGAGAGGAAGGCCAAAAAAAGATGGATGGATTGTGTGAGGAGCGATATGAAAGAAAAGGGACTTAGTGATAGAGTGACGACTGATAGAACAGAATGGAAGGAAAAAACGTGCTGCGTCGACCCCAAGTAATATGGGATGAGGGCAGGAAGATGATGAAGCGCAGTAGGTAGACGATGTTACACTCACCATGTATGACCTCCTGCCTCTTGCGCAGCGTAGCGGACAGGTCTAGCGAGTCGAGCGCGTGCGGCGGTAGACTGTCAGCCCACTGCGCCGCCAGCGGCTCCTCCTCCTCCGACCAGTCTGATTGAGATGCTGTAACAAATATCAACACGTTTATGAAAAAGCTTCACCAATAAATGTTAGGAAAAATTAAAATTATAAAAGCCTACGATAAAATCAATTACACGATTAACGATAGATTACAGTATTTGTTCTATCAATCTATAATAAATAATTATTTTGACTGTAGTCATTTGTAACTCCAAATCGAATTATACTTCAGGGATTGGGTTATACAACCTGTAACAGGATAAACGCAATACCTCTTAAGGGGTCATTGAACTCATCATTATGAACAACTTTCACTGTGGGACCAAAACTGAAATCGCGAAAAAAAAATCGACACCCCCATACATTTCTGTGCGCACAACTTGCTGAATTGCTTGCTGAAGCTGATTTTTTTTCGCGATATTATAAATAGTAACCATAGTAAAAGTTGTTCATAATGATGAGTACAATGACCCCTTAAGAGGCATTGCGTTAATTCTGTTACAAGTTGTAGAGTCCTGATTTATCAAAGCAGTGTGCTTTAAACTTCACTCTGAACTTGTTCCGAGTTTTTTGCCTTCTAACAGCTAGCATAGTGACTTGCAAGTCCCTCACATAGGTTTACTTGAAATTCGTCATTTGCTAGTAATCCAAGCAGAACTAGTACTAGCAGCAGCAGTGCAATGCGAGTAGTAGCAGCAGTAGTAATACTAGCTTCTACCAGTGGCTTCGCCCGCACGAAAGTCGAAAATTACCTCAAGGGATCATATTCTCGGGACATCCTATGTCGTATTTCAGAATATAATCTACCTGCCAGCTAAAGGGTTCGGAACATTTTTGTAGGGGAGCTGGCATGGCCCCCGGCCGGGTAGCTATGCCACGAGAGTTCTACTCCATTTCATCGAAACCCTTTCATTTAGACGTTAAGACAAACAGACAGATAAACACGAATTGCTTTCGCATTTATAACATTAGTACTTATGGATTAAAAACGGTTGCTGAACTCACCCTGCTGCTCAGCAGCAACGGTGTTGCTCTCATTACTTCTGGATGATAAGCTGGAACTGCTGGAACTGCCCGAGGGCGCAGTCGCTGCGCCTGGCTCCAGGTCACTGTAGAAAACAATACAGAGTCAGATTATGATTGAAGTGGAGTTGAATATTTGAAGATGAAACTCGTTCAGAGATCAAAATCAAAATTCATTTATTAATTAGGCTGAGTGCCAGCACTTTTTGAGCGTCAACGTTTAAAAAAAAAACAATCCCCCAAAACGCCCGCCCGTCACCACTTCCTAGTGTTCTAGCTGCGAAGTGGTGACGGGCAGGGCGTTCTGAGGGAATGTCTTTGGATGTACGGTTAACCGACCGTCAGTAACAACGCTGGAATTACGAAAAACAACCTTATAGCTACGGCCAAACGGTGCTGTTAAATTGTGACCATACAAATGCAGCTGACTACTGTCATAGCATCAATTTCCGAGACATACAATTTATTGTTCTTTTTTACAGGTGGGATATGGTAGGCGTAAAAAGTCAGAATTTAAATTGTTTAGCTTACCTATTAATATACACCTGCAGGGATTTTAAAATGTGCAACAGACTTTTTCGGTATTGTCACATAAATAGTTCAGTTACTTAATACCTGAAAAACGATGACGTAAACAAACCACGCTTTCTAGATGATTCTAAAGCAATAGATTTCTTTACAACATATTTGATTGACGGTACAATACTGTACCCACAGAATTTTTTTATTGAATAACGTTCTGACGCATTTTCAGCATCAGCGCGTGCCGGATTCGTCTTGTGGATTTTGGCAGTCGCATTTTATTTGCACCATCGATCAAGCAGAAATAGGTGTTAAAAATAAACAATGGCGATTTAAAAAGTGATAATTCATCGCGTTAGATCTACAGAGTGAGATTAAATAGATAGATAGAATTTTGTACAATGCAAGCACAACACGGTCTGTCATATCAATGTTTCAGCAATAGGCTAGTTTCCACCATCAATAAATTGCAAATCTATTTAGTCCGTCAGTTAGAGTATTGAAAAATAATGGACACGTATTTTTTGTTTTTGTGTCAATGAATATTGACAAAGATAAAAGGCATCAAAACTCGGGAGAGGGGGCTGGTGACGTCACGTCGCTAGTAAAATTGTACTATCGTAGTGACGTCACGCGAGTTTTCAACGTACTGTATCTTCGTCATTTTTTGTTTACGTGAAAAAAGAAAAAATACGTGTCCAATATTTTTTGGAAATCTATCTGACGGACTAATTCTTTTTTTTAGTCAAATACCCTATTTACCAGTTCGAAATCAATTCTTTTGTGTTATTGTGATTATATCTAGAAGTAATCCATACCCATCAGAGGTTCAATTCTTCTTCAGTCGCAATTTGTCTAAAACACCTCAAACCCTAAATTATGACATACTAGCTTCTGCCAGCGGCTTCGCCCGCGTGACCCCTAGGGAACGTACTCCCGAGATGAAAAGTAGCCTATGTCCTTTCTCAGGCTCTAGACTATCTGTGTACCAAATTTAATTTAAATCGGTTCAGTAGTTTTGGCGTGAAAGCGCGACAGACAGATAGACAGACAGACAAAGTTTACTTTCGCATTTATAATATTATAAGTAAGGAGTAAGGATTGCGACTGAGATGCGAATATGAACGTTGTTTAAAATGAGTGGAATTGGCCGTCTCCGAATTCGTCATTAGGTGATATATTTTGACCCTAAACATTAAATTTCACAGTTTACGTAAGGGTATTTCATGCGGAACCAATCTGCGCAAACGGCAATTAAGTCCGAACAAAGGTCAGAAGGAAACGCAAGTCCAAACATCGGCCAGGAAGTTGTAAAAGCATTGCTAATTCTGTACGCGCCTTATTTAATGCTGCGCCGATGGCGAATGATTGCTACGGTTTTTGAGCGAGATGAATTAGCTAGCGTAGTTAGCGTGGCGATTATGGCAAACCCCCCCTTTGGGGGAGGCCTATGTCCAGCAGTGGACGTCTTTCGGCTGATATGATGATGATGAATTAGCTAATATTAGGCTGACTTTCCACTGGAGCGGAGAGGAGACGAGTGGAGAAATATCATGGTCTGCGGCGTAGGTGCTTATAAAATGCAATACATTAACTTGTACAAGTAATGCAAGAAAATTAGCACTTATTAGTGTATCTACTCTTGCAAATTTAAAAGTTAACATGCTATTAACAGATAAATATTCTCAGAGAAATGATCCACTGTTATGATTATGATATTAACCAAGACTTGGATTTCTATTTAATAAACATTTTATGATGTGGGCTCGACTACCGACAACTTTCTTCGTTTAATACTTTCCATCAAATTAATTTGCCATAAGTACCAATATGTTTATTACCAACTAGCTTCTGCTAGCGGCTTCGCCTGGGTGAATTTCGGAGATTATCCCAAGAGAACACACTCCCGGGATAAAAGTAAGCTAAAGAGTATCATCGGTAATGACAGGCTTGTCGAGTCGAAGCTCCAAAGTCTTGAGCATCGACGCCGAGTTGCTGGTCTGTCGGTTTTCTATCGGTTGCATTTTGGGAAGTGTGCGACGGAATTGCACGATTTAATTCCGCCAAGCCCGTTCCATCATCGGACCACAAGACGAACGGCGATGCGCCACCGGTACATGGTGGACATCCCACCCACACGCACTAAACGTTTTGAGAACACATTCATAGTGCGTACAGCTAAGGAGTGGAATTCCCTGCCAGAGTCTGTGTTTCCGGATAGCTACAACCTGGGAGTCTTTAAGACAAGAGTGAATAGGTTGCTTCTAGGCAAACGTGCTCCATCTTCGACCGCATCATCGCTTACCATCAGGTGAGATAGTGGTCAAACGTGTGCCTATCTATACTAAAAAAAAAGCTAAGGTAGACTATTACTAAGCATGTAGACTATAGTGGGGAATAGCAAATACACATGTATGTGCTATTCCTCACTATAACCTCCCTGTTTGCCAAATTTCAACCAGATCCGCTGAGCCGTTCTGGCGTAACAAACATGCATCCAAACTATCGTAGCTAAATAGTAGTAATATTTTCTCGCACGCAACATTGTACATAGCACGTCTCTGTTCTCAAACATCCCAAAATTGATTTTCTTTGCTAAAGCAAATTATTCAGCGCACGTCAAATTATGTTAATATCGGCACATCATGGCGCCAAAATTTCCTAAGGAAACCTCATTATTTCAGAAAATACATATTAACATGTTGAAGAGATTCGCTCTTGTGTTTATTTAAAGTTATGGGAAGTAAATTAGAGACTTCCACGGAATATCGGGAACAAGTTTATTCCGAGGGAAGAGATTCAATTTCACGAAAACGCCAGAGTAAATATTGACTAGTAGAGATCAAAGAGCGCAGAAAAGGTCAGTAATGATTATGAATATTGCTGATCGTTGAAACGATTTGCTTGTAGAAGGATACGCCCAGCAGTCTTTTTTTAAACATTGCAAACTAATTTGTGAAAAATGAGAGCTTTCCTTTAGTTTGCCATTTGTTATTACTTCCCAGAATTTGATCCTTATAAGCTACACGTTAGGATGGTGTAATAAAACAGGGCGATTTTTTTTTTTTCAAAATCATCCAGATCTATTTCTGGGCAGGAATAACAATTATTCAAAAATCAAATGATGCAGTTTCAGGCTTCACAAAATTCGGAATCCGAAACTATGAGGAATATTGATAAAGAAAAATACGGCGACCTCATCAAAAACCTCCGCTTGAGTTCCCGATAAGTATTTTATATCAATATATAGATCAATATGTGTCGCAAAATATGCCACAAATCAAGCTAACTCAAACTAAAACAACAAAAACTTTCCCTACATGTTCCTAATAAAAACGCGTTCGAATCTGGTCCGCTCACCAGCAGGTAATAATGCCATCATTGTGATTCAGTGTGAGCACCGTAAGTTGTCTCTGAAACACTCCCCAAGCACATTTACAGGAACGTGACTCGACTGGGGATGTGAACGATTGATTCGTTTACGAAAAAACTGGCAGATGTCGGGAAATTTGTTGAGGAAGACTGCGTGAATTAAGCAGGTCGCGGTTACCAATCTTTCAAACATAGTTCTGTGTTTAAAAGATTTGTAACCGCGACCAGCTGTGTTTTTAGGGTTCCGAACAAAAAACGGAACTCTTATAGGATCACTCGGGTGTCTGTCTGTCTGTCCGTCTGTCACAGCCAGTTTTCTCCGGATCCACTGGACCGATTCTGTTGAAATTTGGTACAAATATGGACTTTTTTGACCCAAACACGGACGTGTTACGTAAATGATAATATTTTTAAGTATGGGGGTCACTTTTGTGACCATTTCAAAAAAAGTTTTTGAGCTTTATCGTGTGACATATCAAATGAAAGGGCTTACTGTGAGGGTTTTAATTATATTTTTTTCATAATTTTAAAATAAATAGTTTTGAAGTTATTCAAGAAATACGGCGAAAAATGACCATTCCCCCCCTTATCTCCGAAACTACCAAGCCTAAAATTTTGAAAAAGATGGAGATAATAGATCTTTATCTAAAGATTACAGGAAAACCTATGAGAAGTCTGTAGTGTTAAAATAACATGTTAAAAAAAAAAACAAAATTCGTTCGGAACCCTTTGCACGCGAGTCCGATCCGCACTTGGCCAGTTTTTTTAAATCCTATCCTACTTAATATAAATTATAAATGCGAAAGTTTGTGAGGATGGATGGATGTTACTCATTCACTTCAGAACGCATGAAAGGATCTTCATGAAATTTGGCACAGAGGTCAGAGAGTCTGGAATAACACATAGGCTATATACATCACGGGAGTATGTTCCCTAGGGATGACGCGGACGAAGCCGCTGGCAGAAGCTAATAAATACTATGACGAATCATGCCGAGCCTCCTGGCTATAACAATGTGCTTTATGCTCTTGCGTCAATGTAGCTGATATTATAACCGTCTCCAGCCATAGATGGGACATCTATCTCTGTACCAACATTCATCAAAGCCAGTTCGGCGATAAGGACGGGAAATCACCAAATGACTCCTTCCGCTCTGGGCGGAGCAGCAGGGAGTGTCAGACTCTTACTGACTAAAACCCATCCGTGTTCCTCTTAATGCGTGTTGCGCCCTTTGTGTTCCAGGGCCGCAGTGACTGTTTGGAACAAATTCCGCAACCCTGGAAGACAGGATAGTACTTTGAATTGATGGTCCCGTTGATCCAGTGGTGTCTAGCGCTACTGTAAATTATTAGGTCCTCCTGGGTTTAATTTCCTAGTCGGCCAAATTGTTACTGGATTTTTCCATCTGGAATTTCTTAGAAGAAGGAGTCTGGAGTTCTGGAGTCTGGATTTACGTGGAGGCAATAAGCTCGCTCCCCTATTATATGAAACGTAAACATAACTGGCGACATGAAAATGCGTACTCTACCTGTACCCTTTCGGAGAACTTGTCGTGAAGATATGTTGATATTAAACATCATTGGTCAAGTACGAAGAAATCGTTTGTTCGTACTACTTTTCCACGTCCAAACAAGTCAGCTCCCAGGAGAATCCAATTAATGAATACGCTAACGCGGTTTGAATACCACGTTAGTTTAATCAGCCCTTTCCATTTAATACTAACAAAAATAATTATAACTTCGTAATGAATGAAAAAGGAATATTCCCGCGATTTCATAGAACAGAATGCTATCAAGTGGATTGGTGTGAAATTCCTATTATTATCGTCCGCCTTCGCACTTTCATGTTGGTAATGGCTTCAGTTCTGAGTTGAGGTAAACTTGGAAACTTCCATACTGTCAGTTTATGTGGTGGTATACTAAGTTAAAGCGATAATTTTAGTTGTACATTTTTGATGGCTCCCATTATTTAAAGTTTACCTAGAGTTTTCCTTTTTTCCCGGACGCTTTTATCCTGCTCGTCTTTTACATCGTTCTCACATGTTTGTATAATTTCAACATGATGTAAACAAAAATTTGTAACAATTTATTATTTTTTAAAAGAGTGTCCGTGGAGTTTGTTGCACTTTCTTCTCCATAGGGATCTACGCTTTGGAACGTGCAAATAGCTTCATCTTTTTGGACTGACCGACCTTGACAATTCAAAAATGCCTGTAAATGGTTTATTTGAAATACACGATTTGATTTGATTTGATTTGTCAGTGTTTGGCTATTTCTACCGTTATAATGATACGGCTGAATAACAATTATCCATCCTTCTACGTAGGATTCACAGGCTCATAAAAATATGTATTTCGATGCAACAGTAGCGGGACAGCACTAATGTTATCGTACAGACAGACATACCGGACGATTATGATAAATGAGTGCCCGCTCACTATCAGTAATACTCTTACGCTCCTACGCTCGTTTTAAAATTAGTGTCGAACGCAGAGCTTTAGTTATTTAACGTGTGGTTACAGCTTACATGTTTTTTTTACTATTGATAGGCACGCGTTTGACCACTATCTCACCTGATGATAAGCGATGATGTGGTCTAAGATGAAACACGCTTGCCTTTTTTTTAAGGATGGGAAATCATCAAATGACTCCTCCCGCTCTGAGTGAAGCAGAAGGGAGTGTCAGACTCTTACTGACTAAAATCCATCCGTGTTCCTCCTAGTGCCCTTTACGTTCCAGGGCCACGGTGACTCTTTCGAACAAAGTCCGCAGCCCCAGCAGGCACTGGCCCTAGCAGGCGCCGCCTTTAATGCTGACAGCTCTCTGAGGGGCGCGTGGAACACAGCGCGCCGTCGACCCGGGCCTGGTTCTGATCGGACGGCAAGCCACCCAATGCTTGCCTAGAAGTAACCTATTCACTCTTGAATTAAAGACTCTCAGGTTGTTGCTGTTGTAGTTGCTGTCTTTCATGCAATAAAATCTGCCGAGCCATTTTCCCAACTATATTGGGGTCTGCTTCCAGTCGAACCGGATGGCTATTTAATATTTGAACAGCCTATCTAGCCTCTACAACCCACTATAGCAGCCGGCACGAGTCATGAGCACAGATCATTGGCAATGCGACGCCAATAAGAATTAATTCTTATTGGGCGTCGCATCTCAGGTTGGGGCCAGGCCCGCCCCCTGGAGAAAAGCCCTAGATACGCCAATGATCTGTGCTCATGATTCGTGCCGGTCCCTATACCTGGGTAATACGGTACCCTTTGGCAAGACTGGTGTCAGATTATCTGGCTTCTGAATCTCCGTAGCGACTTAACAACCGGTTTAACGTGTTTTTCGAGGCACACAGACAGGGATTACATACTGAGAGGAGTCTCGGACACAGACCGACCTCGGCAAGAGTTGCTTACCACGAAGATCTACTCTTGCGGCTGCTATTATTCTACCACGAGCTCCTCGAGAATAGAGTACAGCTGCAATTTTTCATGTTTACGTTCCAAGCAATTTGGGACAAGCCTGTCCCATCAACTGGCCACAAAGCCAGACTAAAGACTTAATCTTTTCAAAAAAACACATTTACCTTTCCGACAGGGTCCTCCTGGCCAGCATAGCGACAGTGGGAGGTTGTCTCCCAGCAGGGAGCGACACATTCCTGGATACGCGAGGTGGCGCGGGAGTTGCCATGGTAACGAACACTAATCACCACTTCTCACCACAATCACCGGTTGTCACTCGTCTTGTTCTTTGTTCATCAGTTTATTGACATTTTTTGTTAAACACTGGGTTATGGTTGTTTCGGTAATTAAGTTAATTGTGTTATGTTTTCTTTGGTTTTCACTGATTTTGGTGTGTTAAAGCGATGTTCTAAATTCTGAAGTTGGCAAAAGATACAACATTCTACTTTTTAAAACCTTAAAATCATTTGTTCATAAGCCGGCAAACAATAAACAGTCAAACATGCAAGGAATAGAAAGATTTCTTTATCTAGTTCAGGTGTTAGGACGGTTTTTTTTTAATTCATCGGACGGAAATCGTATTGTTTTGCTTCTGGGAAATCTCAACGAACGAAGGCAAAATCGTAAGTAATAAGAAGGCTACTGGCCAGCCTAACCTCATCAGAAATATCGGACAAAACGTTGGTGACATCCAGTTTAGGATAGATTCAATCCAAATAACCGGACTTTTATATAACAGCCGTACAAACGTATTGGTGAACACGAATCGGTAACATATCACTTTGTACACACGTTGGGCAAACTGTGGCTCAGGTTCGAGTAAACAGTGATCAAACATGTTCATAAAAGATTAAGCAGTTACTTATGCCTCCTATGGTTTCTCCTACACTTCCCATGTGACTTGAGGTGAATGGGCACTTGTACATGGCACACATATACTTTGGGAGATTTATTGAATGCCACCGACGCTACAATTTAAGTAGCCAACTACTGGGCCCAAAAAATCTAAGAAGTTAACCATCGACTCGAAAAGAAGAGAATGAGATTTAACTTGATGTCGAACGCAACGTGTTTGCTTCTTATATTCGCCCCTATCATTGACTACTTTTTCTTTCATATCAATCCATTCCCCACACAATCCCTCTGGTCATGCACGTGTGTTGTAGTAGTACGCACGGCGCACCTGATCTTAAGTTCCTATGTTTTGTCTAACTACATATACAAATTATATTTTAAACTAGCTGACCCGCGCAACTTCGTTTGCGTCACATTTTTCATTGATCTTAGCGTGATGATATATATCCTATAGCCTTCCTCGATAAATGGGCTATCTAACACTGAAAGAATTTTTCAAATCGGACCAGTAGTTCCCGACATTAGCGCGTTCAAACAAACAAACTCTTCAGCTTTATATATTAGTACTAGCTTTTGCCCGCGACTTCGTACGCGCATATCCCGTTTTTTCCCCGTTCCCGTAAGAATTTCCCATTCCCGTATAGCCTATAGCCTTCCTCGACAAATGGGCTATCTAATACTGAAAGAATTTTTCAAATCGGAATAGTAGTTACTGAGATTAGCGCGTTCAAGCAAACAAACAAACAAACTCTTCAGCTTTATAAATTAGTACTAGCTGACCCGCGCAACTTCGTCTGCGCACAATTTTCATTACTGCTCCGCTCCTATTGGTCGTAGCGTGACGATATATAGCCTATATGGCTATATGGCTTATGGCCTTCCTCGATAAATGGGCTACCTAACACTGAAATAATTTTTCAAATCGGACCAGTAGTTCCTGAGATTAGCGCGTTCAAGCAAACAAACAAACAAACTCTTCAGCTTTATATATTAGTATAGATAGATATAGATTTTATTTAATTGTTGTACACCATAGTGGAGTCCTTTTAACCCAAAGGTTGACTAGTAGAGAATGCCTTGTTGCATTAAGTCCATAAAAAATACATAGTTTAAATAAATTCATAAACCATTTATCTATGACGTCGCCAGTTCAATGGCGCCCAACATAATGGCTGATAGTGGTGCACGGCCCTACATGGCAGACACTGGCCGGTTATAGACTAAATCCTATGCTAATGTCACCTAAGCCGCCTCGGAAAATGATACAATTATGTTTTTAATACGAATAAGGGAATAAGGAAAGGATAGTTACTTGATTTTACTTCAAAAGCGAAGATATCTTTATGTTTTGTTTTTATTGACTGTTAGTGGATTTATTAGCATTTTACATGGGCTATCAGATTAATTGCGTTTCCTTGTTTACTACTGATATAAAAAAATTGTCTTAACTTATATTATAAAGAGGTAAATGTTTGTTTGTCACTGTTAGTGCCAAGCACTCAGCGTGTGGGTCGAGCAGTGATGCGTTCGTGTGCCCACAACCCGCATCTGAGCCCCAATTTTAAGTAGCTATAGATGACTCGTGTTCGTGCGCGGGTTGTGGGTACACGAACGAATTGTTGTTCGGCCCATGTGTTGAGTGCTTGGCACTGAAAATGTAAAAACACTTTTGCACTTGGCACTAAAAGTGTTATGTTTTATCTGGAACTAGCTTTTCCCGCGACTTCGAACACGCATATCCCGAGTTTCTGGAAATCTTACATGCCAAATTCAGCTATCTTCGACCAGAAGTTCTGGCTGTGCGTTCTGTCAGTCAATCAGTCAATAACGAAAGAGTTTTTTTATTACTGATTACAGGGTACCTATTGTGACATCTTAAAACAATCATGGTGGCGGTGTGGGAGAGAGACGGAGTTATACAAGACGCATAACTATCCCTTTTTCACATGATGGCATTAGCACGTCATAATATCCGATTAACAAAAAATTTATCACTGTTAAAAACCTACACTATAACTGTTTTACATGCTCATTTTATCCCCAAAAATATCACGGTTCCTGGTAAAATTTGTTAAATATAAACTTTGTATCAGCTGATTATTATATTTCATTGTAAAAACACGTTCCCAAAGTTTCAAGCTAAAATAAAACAATGTTTAAAAACTAATTTTTTGTGGACTTTTAAAATTCACGATCAACATCCCCGACCTTAGTGCAGCTATAAAGTTTAAAATATGTTTACAATTTTAGCCAGTTTTATCTAAGGCTAAGATCTAGGTACAGTCTTAACATCTAAACACCGTCACTACTATTATTATTAATGCTATATTTATGCTAATTTTACGATCGACTAGAAACGATAGAAAACAAAAGAAAACTTTTCCATTGTTTTCTTTTTTTTCAATTGAAATTACATTATTGTTTTTCTTGCAAAAAGGTGCTGTTAAAATAAATCGATTGTACTTTGCTAAAAATATTTTGTTAGCGTGTTTGTTTGGGCTTATATCGAAAATAGCTGGATAGAGTCTGATGTACGCACCACTTGGATTTTAAATAGTGAATTAGCATTCGAGCTGAATCTTTCAAAACAAGCACATTGTTTTCAAAAACGTGGTTGACATGTGGAAATAGTTTCCCGTGTAACCAAAAACGTTTTGGGAACACATTCATTATACGTACAGCTAAAGAGTGGAATTTCCTGCCAAAATGTGTTTCCAGATAGCTACAACCTGGGAGTCTTTAAGTCAAGAGTGAATAGGTTACTTCTAAGCAAGCGTGCTCCATCTTCGACCACATCATCACTTACCATCAGGGCCCCAAGTCTGCTATTACAATAGTGTCAGAATGATTTCATAATGGTCGATTTTGACAAGTTTGGTAATCTACTAATATAAAAGCGTCATTATTACTTTCCAATGGTCAACCACTGACACTCCATTGAAAAAAATGGCATAGAATGGTAATCTCGTACAAAATGACAAATTAATAAATAATATTTAAAAACATATATAAAAGAAATCTGGTATAACTTGTCAAAATCGACCATTATGAGACCATTCTGACACTTGTAATAGCAGACTTGGGGCCCAGGTGAGATAGTGGTCAAACGCGTGCCTATCAATAGTAAAAAAAAAGATTACCTATCGATTTACCTAATTTCTTGACAAAACCATTAAAGATTTCAAGCAGAAGTAATTAAAAACAAAATATCACAGACAGTCTGCAGCCTACAAGCCATAACATTGTGACTTAACTACCAATAACATTGCCTCAACGACAGTTTAAAACTAGAGTTAACCGGTAATCGCCAGATAAAAGTAAAAGTTAATCTAAGTAACAATTAAACCGCGCTTTAGTGAAATAATGGAAAGCGTGTCGGTTACCCAAACGTATGGAAATTAAATTGTTTTATTACTGTTGGACGTAAGATACGTAATATAAAGACTAGATTGTTTTAGCTAAACGTTCTAGACAAGTGGGATTTTATCAGCAACTAGTGGACGTCACGCGGTTTCACCCGGCGAGTTCCCGTTCCCGTGGGAGTACGGGGATAATATATAGCCTATGTTACTCCCTGATAATGTAGCTATACAATGCTAAAAGAATTTTTCAAATCGGTCCAGTAGTTTCGGAGCCTATTCAATTCAAACAAACAAATATTTCCTCTTTATATTAGTGTAGATAATGACAGTCAAAATAGTAAAATAAAAACGTCCAAGTGCGAGTTGGACTCTCAAACGAAGGGTTCCGTGGCAAAACTGAAAAAAAATGTTTCTTGTATGGGGAGCCCCCTTAAATTTTGAATTTATTTTTTTCTTATTATGGTACGGAACCCTTCGTGTGACAGTTCAGCTCGCACTTTGCCGGTTTTTTTTTTCTTTTAACAAAATATTCAAAGGTCATGTACTAGACTAATTCAATATAAGGATTTCGCACCGAGAGAGGAGTACCTAACTATCTGACCTTTGTCAATTAGAGCTATTTGACGCCGATACTGACGCGGGGCGGGAGGCGAAGAGAATTGAAACCCTATCGGAGCATGGAAGACGATATTGATATGTTTGTACTTCTCCCATAGCTTCAGTCATTTTAAGAATTACTTTCAGCTCTTATTCCACATTGATACCTAAACCTTATTGAGGGCGCACCCAATAAGGTATTTCTAAAAATCTAGAGAACTGGGGGCCTACCACCAGCTCATAAGCAGTATTATTTTAATATTACTTCAGTGGGAGAAAGAGATGGAGCTATACGTACTGTAGAGCTTCATCTCTTTCTCCCATGGAAGTAATATTAAAATAATACTGATTATGAGCTGGTGGTAGGCCCCCAGTAGTGCTATTCTGTAACAACATTTTCGAGTCTCGACATCGAGATCCGAGGTGAGTATAAACATAAGACCTTTATGTTGTCACACTAATAATATAATAATATAATATTATAAAGAGGAAAGATTTGTTTGTTTGTTTGAAATGAATAGGCTCCGAAACTACTGGACCGATTTGAAAAATTCTTTCAGCAATGGATAGCTACATTATCATTATCAGGGAGTAACATAGGCTATATTTTATCTCCGTACTCCCACGGGAACCGGAACTACGCGGGTGAAACCGCGTGACGTCCACTAGTGTGTTATAAAGTTCACTTTGTGAGATTTGTCACTCAGGTGAAGCTCGATATTGAAATGGTTACTTACAGAATAGACTAGCTGACAAGACGCAGTAAAAAAAATATTGCTTAAAAATCACAAAAAATGACTGCACAGATGACTTTTTGTGTGACAAGCATAGGAGAATAACTTCAAAAGCGTATTTTAACAACATCTATGAAATAAGTAATTCATTCATGTATATTTTTCTTAGAAGTCAAATACTCTACATAACATAAATTGACGCCGGTAATTACCGAAGAGTTAAAGAGATATGATGCTATATTACTTCCACATCTATACTAATATATAAAGCTGAAGAGTTTGTTTGTTTGTTTGCTTGCTTGAACGCGCTAATCTCAGGAACAACTGGTCCGATTTGAAAAATTCTTTCAGTGTTAGATACCCCATTTATCGAGGAAGGCTATATATCATCACGCTAAGACCAATAGGAGCGGAGCAGTAATGAAAATTGTTACGCAGGCGAAGTTGCGCGGGTCAGTTAGTTTCGAATATTACGGGCAAGTTCCAGGGGCGAGCCTGTCCCATCAAATAGGAACCTACAAATCACGACTCGGTGCTCCTACTGAGAATGTCCTAAGAAAACCAATAAAAATTGGCCCAATTACAAATCCTTGAGAGCACTCGCTCGACCAACGAGGCGACAATAATTTGTTTAATTTCGTCTCAATTTCTCTTTTCATTATCATTAAAATTCTGATGATGTTATCATCCTTACCACTGCAATAGTAAGAGTCTACGTAATAGCGTTATACTCGTAAGTAGGTATTTAGTACAGATTTTAGCAACTTAGATCTTAATAGATTTCTAAACTTCTAAATCAGCCATGGAAAGAGTCACATAACTGTAAAACACTTGAAGCCGTTCTAAATATCAATAAATTCATTTTGGGAGTGATGTCATGTGTACTTCCTACACACATTTGCGTAGAAACCCAACTGTCTAAGTATGCACAAAATATTTAGCACTATATTTTCCCCGGTTTTGCTCCTATGACATATGAACCCAGCATTTAAAATGTAAGGTTTATGTACTTAGTTTTAGTATAGCTTTATATTGGTAAAAATAATTTCATAATCAAATCGGAACTTACGGAGGTTCCCCTATAAAAACAATGTAATAATGCAATTAGATGGTCGTTAGCCCGTATTCGGTTGCTCGAAACGCTTTTACTCGAATTCGGGCACCCGATGCATTAATTATACTGGCCATCGCACTGGAACACGGGCTTTCGACTACGAGTAATTTCAATGAAATCGAGTAGCTGAAACTGGATTGGATTAGTCCAAAGACGTATCAGAGCCTACCTGATCCCATTCATAAACTTAGTCGTTTGCCCGCATTCCTCAAGCCATCGAATGAGGGAGGATGACTAAGTGTAATTGTGCCTTTAGCATGAAAATTCATAGTAAATAAATAAGTAATATTAAAATAGGTAAGTTTAGATTGCAAATATGTCAAGTGAAACCTCAAAAATATTATTTAAAAATCTGTCATAATCACCGCTTGACTAATGTCTGTCAGTCAAGAAATTTTCATATTAAAACATTGTGAAATTACTGAGTTATTCCAACTAATCGTTCTTGAGTGACAGGCACAGGTATAAAAGCTATTATTGTACAACTATCAGCTTATACAAAACAGATGCCTACACTGTGAGGTTTAAATGCATCATCAATCTAATATCTTGTCTTTATAAGCATAATTAAAATTAATTATGTTCATTATTATGTGGGGGGGATAAACTAGGAAATTAATGAGCTAAATTCAAAGAAATTTTACACTTATCGTGAAAATTTAAGCAACACTGGAAGACTGAAGTGTTTCAAAATCTTTGAGCTCTGGTTTTAAATTTATCATTCTTTCAAAAAAACTAACCACACACAAAACTGAAAACTGCATCAGACGAAAACCACAAAAATAAAATTAGACAAACACCGAAATTCAAAACATCGCTTACACAATAGACTACAAAACTAAAACAATTACATAATACTGACACTGCCGTAGATTTAAAAGTAAACACTTTTATCGAAAACAATTAGGGAATCGATCAACACTGTCCACTCGATACGAGAATCGATTTGCACACGCGAGTAACGAGTCGTGCGTTCGGCTTGAGTATCACGGGACGACTGTCGACTGGCAGACTGGACCATTGAGTTGGAACATAGACTTATATCACAGCGCTATTTCAGAAAGGGTGTACAATAGAACTTGAGGGTCGCGTGTGACGTGATAGATTCCACCGATTGTGTGATATTGACGTATTGGTAAGTTATTATAATGTTTGAAGGGGTATTGAAATTCGTTAATAGAAATTGCGAGCATCAATTCAATGGGCCTTTTGAATAGCTTCCGTGGGGTTTCTTTACATATGAGCAAGGTACATGTAAAGTACATTTATTATCTACTATATAACTACTATTTTTAAAACCGACCATTCAATTCTAGTGGAATATCACGTTTAACGATTTAATTGGATATTTCGATTAACCAATCACAACAGTCATTTTGACAATTTTTTGAAAACTGGACTGAGTTTTCAAAAACAACTTTATAAACTCTAGACCGCGTTTTGGTTGTTGCTTTGAGGGAGAGAGGTCTGATTCAGCCAAAAGCGTTATTATTACAATATGATTACAAACCCTCCCCGAAGACATCGCATTTCATAAAGGAATAACCCCCTTAACCAATTTATTACCACCAATAACAATAATACTTAAATGTTTACAACCAACCAACAGGTCACACCAAAAGTATTTCCACCAATCACAGCCGTACCAAATCATAAAGCTCAAGGTACCACCCCACCAAGGAGTCGTCAAGGTGTGATGCTGACGTCATGGGGAGTGCCACCCCGTACAAGTGGAACGCATAAAGACACACCATTGTTAACTCTGCGCATGTGGGTAAGGTGACCAGGTGGACCAGAAAGCTAGGACAAATTGGAATAGTTCGAAAAATATTAACGATGGTGAAAAAATACAAATTGAAAGTAATCATGATCTTAAGGGAAAACAAATCTACAGTTCGTTAACAAAATAATGTGTGGAATACAGAAAAATCTACGTTTAAATACAATGAGACCTAGATCCTATAACGTTAGGAGTAAATATGGAGGGATTGCTGAACCAAAAAGTAGACTTTGTCAGAGTCCAAAATCTAAAATCCTTACTAACATTATAAATGCGAAAGTAACTCTGTCTGTCTGTCGCGCTTTCACGCCAAAACTACTGAACCGGGTACAGAGATAGTCTAGAGCTTGAGAAAGGACATAGGCTACTTTTTATCCCGGGAGTATGTTCCCTAGGGACCACGCGGGCGAAGCCGCTGGCAGAAGCTAGTAATGAATAAATCCATAAACATTTCGGAGACAAAAGAAAATCGGACTTTGATAACAATCATAAAGACCGTGATAGCAGCTGAAAATTCTGCAAAACCAAACACGCTACACATTTCTGGGGCAGTCGCAAGTAACCCCACTAGCGTATACACCAAACAGTTCATACATATATCGTTGCCATGCTAAACATAAGTCAGTGTTATGGTGTTCTTACGGTGTTTGTCGCCATATGTCATTGGCATAGGTTCAGGTCGGTCGTATGTGCGCATAAATCGCTGGGTCAACAGGGCGCGGCCGGGATGGGTGGCCGTTCCACTGTTTGCGCACATCAATTAGCTCAGGGGGTTTAAACTGGTATGAGCGTGGATTTTTCCTCTAATAATGGACGAAAGATGGAAAAACACGATGAGTGCTTCGAAGAGATTGAATGTGATAAACGAACATTGAAGTAACATACTTTTTCTTCTTTTCTTTTTCTAAATTTTGTAGGAAGGAAATTCCATCAACTTGCTTACACTACTGGTATTAGCAGTAGTAAAGCAAATCCACCTGTCAGATTTTACTGAAAGTAAGTCAGAAATCGAAATTAATTTGTCAAAATCAAATAAGACAGTTTCTATCAAAATCAATTGCAACAATTTTCTCTCAACCTTCAAAACATTACAGCAATCAATTAACAGCTGGATAACTTACAATAACCTAGGAACTGATGACACAACTACCCAACAAGGCATCCATACGTCACGAGACGTAGCTACAATTATGATAGCTGCATTGTAAGGCTTCGAGAAGCGAGCGACTTCCGCGAACCTAGCCTCACTTGACACCGATGGTGAGCCTACATTGATCACGTGTGCCTTACATAACTTAGTGGATGAAGTGGTCGAAGGAAAGAAAGAAAGGCACAAAACAATAAATTATTGTTCTTTAAGACTTTAAGCAGTTGGCGAAGAAATAACGAAAGAATTTAAAACTGCGAGACTTGGAAGATGATATAAAAGGTCACGGCGAGAAATTAAAATTTAAAGAAAAGCAGATAAAGCTGTCATCAACAAAACTTGGAACCGTTCTTATAAACAGGAAGAAAGGTTAAGATTATAATTTTATCAAGACACGGAGGTCGCTTTATAAATCTAACGCGCGGAAGATCAGTGCCAACCATTAGTATTGCTAATATTATTCCCGGCCCAGAATTAGCGTATCAAATTCAAGGTAAGATTAATAGCCATATAAACCTTTATCATACAATGACCTCTTGGAATTAAATTCGAAAAGATGAATCATGTCGACGCCCCTAATAAATATATATTATATATATATATATATGTGTATATTAACGCGGGCAACAAGAATAGAATGCGGGAATGGGTCAAAGACGTATAGCGAGCCGTATCGCGTTGAGTTCCCGCGCAAATGCACGTCATTCTGACATCTTTCAAACATGGCTGTCACGAAGTGATGGGAGACTAATCCCGTACTGAAATTAAGCTGTTATTGGAAGATTCGTAAGCAGACTTGACTTGAGTCATGTTGTTACGTAATTGAGTGAGTGGTCAGGTGGGATGCGGGAGCAAAAACTAGATGGATGTGAATCAACAAAGCACTCGTGTGATTATGGTAACATCCTGGTTCGGTCGATTGTCGTCGAGGTCTTCGGGGAGGTCGATGTTCCGTATTGAACGATAATCGCTGCTGTTCCTGAATGTTTATAACAAAACATTAAACTGACCATTAAAATGCAGTCCCTGTTTGATGAAACAAACTCTATTGTTACAGCAAGAAAGATTTATGCAGAAGAGTTCAACCAAGACAGATTTTAGGGCACCGACGCATTTTATTTTTAACAAACAAGAATTCATGAATGAAAACACGGCAGCCGGACATGGCACCCACTGCGAAATTCACGACGCGCACAAATAGCATGTAATAACAAAAGCAGAACAAAAAACTGAAAAACGATTGAACTGCATATCAAACTGTTAGTTCAATATCTAACAGAATTACGACGACAAATAAAATCTATTTCTTATCAAGGACGGGATAATTAAAACGTTTTTTTTTTCGTTTATTGGTGCAGCGGCCAGTATTGGCAACCGATCAAAGGATACAGAAGTACACCCTCTCGGTTTGCGAATAAATCTTTCTGATAATTTGGCCGTCGACCTTTCAATCTCAGGTCTATATTCTGAAATCGTTTTCAGTGATTCATCATCAAACAGAATTGGTTACATAATAAAATAAATCTTATTACAATAACCAACGTCAGAGCGTTTCAAATCTGCTTCCTTCCTTTTCAGGGTCTGATTTTGATGGCAGCAGGATGTTTATCATTTTGATGATGCTAAGGAACATCCAGAGATGTGTTGACTCCAATGATTTTTGGAGCATGAAATTCATCTCTATTTTGAATAGTTAAATTAGCTTAGCCTCCAAAATAGCAAAGGATTCTAGGCCAGTGATTAAAATGAGAAGTCTCTTCATCTTTTTTCGCTGAGAGTAAGCACTGATCTAGCAAAACTTTGTCATGCATTTTGTACTCTCCAAATATCGTATAAATAATAACTTCTAGGTACCCAGGGGCCTAGCATCTGACCCAGTGACTATTTCCGTCGACCAGCTCGTGATGAAATAATTACCCGTACACAAGCACTCGTTCTGCGAATTTGTTCCGACTCTTGCGACGACATTCGACATAGTCTAGATATTCGGAAACGAATTCTGAATGTTTTATGGCTTTTAGACGGTTATTGAAAAACAACGATGTTAAAGAGGACGGAAATTCTTAGTCACGTTTATATCTTGATCTCGTGGAAATTACTGAAGAATTATCAAATGTTTAAAAATTCACACAAATCAACCTTGATGAATCTATAGGTATACCCGGTCACGTTTTTAAATAGTAAACAAATAAATTATAAGGGGGAGGAAAATAATTAATGTCTTGATTTTGAAGTGGGAATTAGTAAACCATGTCATGTATGTATGAGATATGAAGATGAAGAGGTCAACCTTGCTGTGAACAGATCCGATATTAATAATCCGGATATCAATGCGAAATAAACTAACCTAATCCATCAAGGCCTCATTGAAGAGCAGCAAAATGCTATTATTAATACTAGAGCCAATTCGCCGAAGCAAACCTCAATAAAGAGAAGACAATAAAGGCTCAATATCAAAAGTGTCAGTCAATCATTATACCTTACAGTAAATTAGATGCGGAGAACGAAGATTAAGAGAGGCGGGCTGGGAAAGGGTTTTACAAATTGACGCCGACGTGAGATTTATTGACACCTAATTTGACGTTTAAGAAGAGTTATACTCCCTTTGCATCATAGAAACTCCATTCAACATAAAGGGTCACTAACAAATATATTTAAGGGAACACTAGCCAGAACTACGTCAGAGATAAAACAAATCTAAATCACAGTAGAACAACGAAATCAACTACGCAGCCATTGTATTTTTCCATAAATGTTGATGTCAGTCAAAATTGTCCGTATCTAGTGTTATCATCTGTATAAGTGCACACTTTCTCACTAATCCTTTGAGTACATGTAGTTGATTAAGTTTGATATGTCAAAAAGTAATGGAAATAATTCAAATAGCCTATGGGATAGATTTGGTGATGTTTGAAAAATCCGGGACTACAACGTAAAAAGGTAAAAGACCAAAGAGGGTAGAACAAACTCTCAATGTGTCCCAGGAGATGCATAACTGTCTACAGCCGCAATCAACTTTTCCGGAGTGCAGAGGTACAAATTGGATGTCAGGGATAAAAAAATACTAAGGTAAAGTTGTGCGGCACAAAACAGAAGCCACCAAGATTGTTCAGTATATTATTTAATTCTATAAATGCTTAAATATTCAAGACTTTCGCAAGGGAAAGTAAGAAAACATTTAAAGCAACTTGAGAAACTAATTAAGAATCAACACCAATCAAGTTATTTTTAGTGTTTTCAAAACAGATGGTCTCCTTCGAAATAGGATATGGATGTCTTCAAGACAATTTAGGGGAAACCAGCTGCTTCTGTTAATGGAGTATCACAGAAAAAAAGTTTCAATATTTTATTGTTAGGAATTTATGACAGATTTTAAGATTTTTCCAATAGTAACAGCTCGAGTCTTGGAAAGCTTACAACCAGATCAATACAAATTCCAATATTACTACTATACACAAGTACCGTTTTATTTATTTGGTTACAAACGATTCGCATAGCGAGAATATAAATTCCGATCGGATATAAAACGCACTGGCGATTGCGTGGCGGTTGTAATATAAACAGAAAAACAAATGAATGCGTGTAACCAGACGATATCACAGTGCGTAGTGGAAGATTTACACAAACGTACAGGAAGCAAATTGAAGGTTGTGTACTCAGATATTTAGCTATCCCGAAAAATGTTTTGATAAAATAATTGGAATGCAGAAGCCCAATAGTAATTGGGCTTCTTGAAGTTTCCTAACTGTTTGCAAAATAAATTGATTTGATAAAACTTTTGTTGCGTATTCAAAAGCGTTTTCTGAATTATTGTGTTTCTGTTCCGCATTCTAATCTATTTCCTTTGATCTCTATTTAGAGTTTGAAAAACCGTATGCTTTACGAATTAAAATATTGCTCTCGAAAAATATTGAAATTATTATACTCTTCTCTGTATTTATGCTGTCACAAATTAAATGATGTGTCATAGTTCCAAGTAAATATTTACTATTCACATTACAAACAAGCTTTTACTCCAATAAACTAAAATTGTCGCTAATATCTACTAGGATTTACCCACAAAAAAGTTTTCTAAATCAACAACACTGGGGAAGCCTCATCAAAACACTGCTATAATAACACTTGTTGAAAAACAAAATAAATGCCGAATGAAAGCAGAAAAACAGGCGAAAAATATTTACGCAGAATGTTCCGCTGCGAACTAGGCGATGTTACAAGACATACATTTTGTAGTAGACTAAATATAGGTGGAGGTGATAAAATATTATTTTGCACGCTCAAGTGACATAATGTATCAATAAAACCTAACAAATTGCCGCAAGTGATGATTAACGAGGACTTCAAGAGGAAGTGATGGTCAAAATGTTAAGCTCTAGGAAACTTCTGAGTAACATCGTAAAAATATTATGTAATTTGTGAGGGTAACCTCTAAAACGACACTGTAATTTATGATACAGAGTTAGCATCTTTAAAGACATCGCGATACTGTGAAAAGTTTGGTTGGACCTGGGAAAAACAGCTGGGCTGAAATAAATACGGAAGGCACAGTTTTGTATGTTGTAGCGTAACGTGGGAAAAACAATTGCTCTCAAACAAATAACAATTCAAAAGGCTGAGATAATATTCGGCAACCTGAAAATCTGGATGCTGGAGAGAAAAATCAAGTTGGAACAGATAATAAGGGAGAAAGAAATACACATTATGACAACCAGCTACAGTATCTCAATCAAGATGGTATTCCAAAGTCTAAGAACCTATTCATCAAGCATATCCAAAACACTGTAACAAATAATTTAACGAAGAAAAATAAACAGTCCAGTTCGATGTCTCCAAAATCTCGTCATTGACACCACACTAAATTGGCACAACGCCAAGACTTCAACCGAGCACGCACTGCCGTGTTTCAGACATTCGCAGACGATGTCATTCTAGACGCATATTTGGTTCAAATAGTCAGTTTACATTGTTGGTAAGGCTAGTTAAAAGATGCCCTAGATTCTGTGGCAAAATCAGATGAAAACAAGTATATTTGGAAGTAGACGATTAATGTGTGATGTTTGATGATCATGAACTAGGAAGGCTGAACTGCTACTAGAAATACATTGAAGAAGAAGACATGCTGTGTCAACACAAAAAAAAAGAATAGGATAAAGAAATTATCTAGAATAATGATGATGCTGATAATCCTCACAGCAATGAAGACCAATGTGCAAAATACTTAACATTTTACATGTCGAAAACCCGTTACACTCACACCCAGGACTGTCATATAAACAATGAAATTCACAAGCAAACACACTGCATGTCTCCCTTTCAAATCGTCCTCTTGTGCCATAACGGCATGACATTAGTTTACGTTCGCAACAATGAGACAATGGCCGGCTAGAGTAAACATCGGCCGGTAGTTGCAGAGACGCTTCCGACTACGCAGATAAGGGATGGAAGGCTGCTGCAGATTTTAATAGGGTTTGCTCAGAAACAATTGAAAGGGGGGTAAACATGAAAACCTACTACATACACTCGTACGTCTGATGTAGGTATACACACTGAAATTGCTCCCAAGAACTTCACGGGTCTGGGGTGCTACTCCCTAAGCCCGAAGTCCGTAGTTTCGGGCTTAGTTACGGGCGTAATCTACTCCGTATCACTTAACCATTAAGAATTAATAACAACAAGATTTGCCAGTTACTGTCAAATCGTGTTATCATTCATTCTTAGTTCGGGTTACGGACTAATCGTACCTAAGCCCGTAGGTGTAACGGAGTAGAATACGCCCGCAACTAAGCCCGAAACTACGGACATCGGGCTTAGAGAGTAGCCCCCCTGAATCGCACATTCACATTTATAGTGAACAGAGTACTATGGAGTTTCTTGTGCCTTTTAATAATTCTAATAAGTAATAAATAAGTCTAATCTACATAATATAAAAATGAATCCCTATTTCCCTTGGTTATCGCATCACACGTGAACGGCTGGACTGATTTCACTAAGTCTTTTTTTGTTGTGTTTGTTATTGTCAGGAGAAAGTTCTTATGAAAGAAAAACAAGACTGTTGCGGATGTCGGGAGCCGCGGGGAACAGCTAGTAAATAAGTCTAACAAGTAATCAATATATATAAAATTCTTCCGTTACTGACTGATTGCACAGCCGAAACTTCTGGTCGTAGAAAGTTGAAATTTGGCGTGTAGGTTCCTTGAGGAGTGTAGGAGAGCACTAAGGGAAGGATTTCCCGAAATTCCCACGTTAACGGGAAAAAACGGGATATGCTCAAGTCGCGGGCAAAAGCTAATCAATATGTATTAAATTCTTCCTTTACTGACTGATTGATTGACTGACAGATAACGCACAACCGAAATTTGGTCGTAGAAAGTTGAAATTTGGCATGTAGGTTCATTGGGGAGTGTAGGAGAGCACTAATTCTTACGGGAACGGGAAAAAACGGGATATACGCGTACGAAGTCGCGGGCAAAAGCTAGTAAATAATAAATCATTTGATTAAGAAAGTATCGAAATAAAGATAAACTTTCTAGAGGACTTTTCAGTTTAAAATTGTCAAGATTGAGTAATATAGGAACTGCAAAAAAAGATTTGGTTGTGCGTTTACTGACCAGGCACTTGATCATAATATCAAAACAAAGGATAGCAAAACTATGAAACATTCTAATAAGGCGCTGGTAAATAGTGAAAGGTAATATAATAGTAGACGTGGCAGCGAATGCTTCCGACGCCGATGTTTTGATAAGGGTTAAGCCCTCACAACTCTGCATGAAGGGGGGAGGGGTAGCGATGTCGTCTAGCAATATCTAACATGCGATGCCTTACATGCAACTAGATTGATACTGTTGTCTTTGTATACGTGTTACAGAATAAACGCAATACCTCTTAAGGGGTTATTGTAATCATCATTATAAACTTTTACTATGGGACTAATCCCGAAATCGTAAAAAAAAACAGCTGTTCAGTACATTTTGTCCAGTTGTGCGTACAGAAATGTATGGGGGAGTCGATTTTTAGGTCTCATATTGAAAGTTGTTCATAATGATGAGTACAATGATCCCTTAAGAGGTATTGCGTTTGAATTATGGATATGTTAAGGAAACAAGTATTGTGTGGGCTTGATAACGTAAGAGAATAGGAGAAAAAAAAAAGATTTAGAAAACAATCAAATAAAACGTTTATAGCATTATTCCAAAACTGGCTGAGTAATTAATCAATAACAAACATGTCGATACATGCTAATATTAATGCGACAGTAACTCTATCTGTTATGATCTCAAGCCTAAACCACTTAACCAATTTTAATGAATTAGCAGACGCTAGTAGTGAAATAAATCGTACAGGGCGACGTGACGGTAGGTAAAGAGTTTATATATAATGTCTTTAAAAAAAATATCACTTCACTAGTGTAGTACATTCATAGTGCGTGCAGCTAAGGAGTGGAATTCCCTGCCGGAGTCTGTGTTTCCTGATAGTTACAACCTAGGAGTCTTTAAGTCAAGAATGAATAGGTTACTTCTAGGCAAGCGTGCTACATCTTCGACCACATCATCGCTTACCAACAGGTGAGATAGTGGTCAAACGCGTGCCTATCAATAGTAAAAAAAAGTTCGTTTTCTTTAAGGATTTATTATCTACAAATCTTTAATAGATGTCAGTGTCATGTCAGTGATACCGGCTGTCAGTATGGAGGGAAGTTTTAGGAAGTTAAAGCTAGGTTATGGTATTTTAGAAAAATGTGGAACACTTAATATTCTCCTGTATAAATAAAGGAAGTCTATACACTAAACTAGAAGTAAAGGCTTTAAATTTTGTTTTTTGTTATTTCAGGTAAGTTACTCTGTTTAGAATGGGTAAATTGTATTAAAACTTTGTTTTTAATTGTGTTGTTAATAAAAGAATTTTGTTATTTCAGAAAACGCAATTTCGTCTTTATTTAACCAAAGCATATTACTATGATACGTATAAAGATGTTATTAAATATGGCTTCTGTAACACAAGAATCGATTGTCTATTGTTAGCACGCTCCGCGTATCAAAATCTTATGCTATATTATATATCAATATCAATGCACCTTGGAAACTATAGCCCAAGCAACGACACTGTAAGGCATGAAATTATACTGTCTTGCAAGGGATTTCAATATTACACCTGGAGGTATTTAAGGCTTGTATACATGCCAATGACCTTGTGCATATAAACGGAGCTAACTACTCCTCTACGCGCCACTCCGCTATCCGCATTTTTATTTTATTGTAAAAAATAACACATATTTCAAAAAAGTAACAAAACCAAATTATTTTCGTTTGTATTACAAAGCAGTAGATATTCTTTTTTTTACTTTTGTTAAAAAATTTTGGAGTAAAATGGTTTTGTCTCAACGATTTGGTGGTGATTTGTAGATTTTTTCCTTATTATGTGATACCGATACATAAATTCTGGTTAAACCAAATTACGTATCATATAGATTACTACGTATTTTTTTTTGTAATTTCTCAGTAAATGCCGACGAAAAGTTGCTTCATCTGCACGCTGTTTTTAAGCATTTCTCGAGAGAGCAGCCTTAAGTTCACCCAAGTCTTCACTTCGACATGTTTACAAAATCGTACTCTAGGTTACTTCTAGGTAAGCGTGCTCCGTCGTTGAACACATCATCTCCTTCCATCAGGTGAGATAGTGGTCAAACGCGAGCCTAAAGTCGTTTCACCATTATTCTAATTTATTTGGGATGATGCATGTTTCTCTTCCATACTTCTGTATTAGTCGTCATCTAGCCATCCCCTTTCTAGCATCACCTTTCACACAGTTCATCTATCTTTTCGATGGTCTTCCTCTACTATGATGAATGAAATCAAACCATATCAACGACTGATAATTTCTCTAAATTCCGGTTTTTAAAACCTTATTATAGACAAATTTGATTGTGTTATTTTGATCAATCTTTTACAACAGCTATCAAAATCGGATGCTATAACTAAGGATCAATCAATCAACTCGACTAGAGTCAATATATTTTATTTATTGGTCTGGTTGAAATAAATCATTGCCTTTATTGGTCTAGTTGAAATAAATCATTTGATTTTGACTCTCGCAATCCACTGCTGGATTGAAGCTCATTCCAGATAACGTTTGGTTTTTCATTCGATCCTAGTCGAATTGTTTAGTTCGTATCTCCATTTGCCTGAACTTACGTTCTAAGTGCAAATGATGTTTATTACATATGTTTATTTCAACGTAAATACAACAGCGCAATAAATTATTGTGCAGTTACTAATGTATACCTAAATAATGTTATCATTAAATTAGGTATACTAAAATAATCTACGACAAAACCGCGGTACCACAGGAAAACGATTTAGTTCATAAATTTATATTAAGTATTATAATTGTTTGCAGATTAAAAAAAAAAACAGGATATATAAAGTACGAAGTCGCGGGCAATATGAAGTTAGACCTAAATTATTCCGAAAAAAAAAAAAATCTTATGCCAACTTCAAAAATACTTACTACTGTCATAAAATCACACTATTATATTAAAAACTATCATACTAAAAAGCACAAAATTAAATCTCACTCAGAAAAATAAACACTATATTTAATTAAAAAATCATTTTAACAAAAAAACACGTCGTTTACTTGAATCTTTATGAAAAAAGCCGCAATGCGCGTTCGATCGCGTCTGGATCCATACTGAAAACTGTAACCATTATAGCTCCCTGCATATTGCAGCCACCATTTTATCTAAGCCTCTTCGAACCAATACTACCAACCTAAACATAGTCCAACAAAAACTGGCGGTAAGACTCAGACACCAAGATACGTACGTGCCAAGTTATATCATGTAACTAAAGACCAGTTTAAATTGGACGGTTCGGACAGATACAGCCAATATAGAAAGATATCTGAGTAGGTATTGATGATATGTAATAGGGAGATCAATCATATTGGTCTATTTTATTGGATGAATTCAGCCAAGCTGAAAAAGACTCTATTCTGGTTGAATGTCATATATTTTAGAGAGTAATTTACACTGATAAATACTTGAGACTGAGAGCTCGAAAATGTAGACTTGTGTTCAGGAGGGTGTTTGATAGTTTCAGGGTTCAAACTGAATTTGTGGCACAAAAGATTTAACTGAAATTTATATAGATGTAATAGTTTACTACCTAGTAATACTTTTGTAGAGAAAGTTAAAGATATTATAATAAAATATTGTATTTTTTTTTCTATTGCTAAAACATAAAAGTTTTACTTTATTTGACAACTTCCAAAATGTTCCAATATAAATGATCTGCCATTTTCATAGAAGCTATTACCAGTCATAGTTCAACTAACGCTGGCCTAACAACAAAAACAAAAACTATCCTTCAGAAAACAATGCTATGCCGTCCAATGTTTATCAACCAAAAATAAACACAACACCACTATAAATAAGGTTTAAAATTATATTTAAATTAACACCATTCCAGATAGCAAGTTTCGTTTTAATCAAATGATTCTTTATGTGGTAAACAATAAGGTGTATTTTTGGGTTGTGTCAGTGATGGTTAGGACGTTTTGATGTCTGTTTGAGGGGTCTACTTCAGGAAATAAAAAGTATTGGCATAGTTCGTCCCCGGGTACATGAGAATACTATTTTGGGATGGAATGTTAGGAATTTGTTCTTATTTTGATATTGGAGGAAATATTTTGTGGATCAATTTGATACTGATGTTAAAAATCGGACGAGATTTTATATGTCATGGCCGAGATATATTTTGCTGCGGTTTTCAGGACATATTGTGATATGAAAAATATGAAATTAGATATCCCCTTTTTTTACAAATTGATCTTTTTGTATATGCTCGAGCTACTACTGGGCTTCTTTTGACTCTGTTGTAAATTTTCAACATTCATTCTTCCAGAATTCAATACCTGAGCCCTAGGTAGTAGCGTAATTACTCGGGCCAAGAGGGACATGGCCCGGGGCGGCGGGTACTCAAATTTTATACAGGAACTGGTGTAGCCTCTCCTGAGATATGCGATAAAGTGTGGGTTAGTCGCTTTTAAGTGAAGGAATCATCAAAATCTCTGACACATAACGGCCTACAAAGTTTTTTTATTTATATTGTTTCAAAATTTTAAAGTTTGAGTTCAAAACTTTCTTGCTGTCTAAAGCAAGACAAACTTTAAAATCATTTAAACAGTTTTCCGGTGTGTTGCACATTTTAACGTTCCTGCTTACCCTCCCAACAACTGTAAAGATGGACCAAGCATGGACTTGGTCAACTAGTTGACTCGTCGCTCGACCAGTGTGCCGGATAGTCGGTTCTCTCGACTAGTGGACCTCCAGTGAGTAGTAAAGCGATACTTACTGGTTGTTGTGCGCGGTGAGCCGGTTGGGGTCGCTGGCGTTGCGGTGCTTCCCGCGCCGGGGAGCGTCGCGCTCGCGGCACGACTCCGCGCGGTTCACGCCGCGCCCGCCGCCTACCGCCGGGGAGCGCCAACTAGAACACACAATTCAATGTTACTAGTGTTCAAAATGGAGCAGGCTTCACCCATCCCAGGACATACGTCACCTTCTTCGTTGCCTGTCTGCACAAATACCTGTGGACTTTTTTAACGATCTTGATCTTGTTAGCGCAAACAAATTAACAAATTTGTATTAAAACTGAAGAAGCACGGTCTGGTGACAATAACGGTCTTTTTTTTCATACAATTTGACATAAGCGGACGTGTGCGTTAACGCGATCAAGTACGTTAAAAAAACTCACTAAATCCTCTACACTATCATAGATCTAAACGAGGCCAATGATAAGGCTTTACAGGATGCTGATTACTGCAGGTCTAAAAAGGCTTCTTTAGCAAAATCATATTAGAATCATAATATTAACCACACAACAATCTGTCAAATTTCATTTTCATCTTTATCGTTAACGCATTAGGTTCAAGATTGATTGGGAAATTTTGACAGTGACGGGTAGCGTGATGTGCTTTCTGATTCTGCTAAAGTGACCTGTTTAGACCCGCTGGTCAGACAAAATTTAATAGATTTGAAAATAAGAACGTCCAAAAGAAAGATATGAATATAAACATTACTGGGGACGACCCCAACGCCATCTATACAACATTATTGTAAACTTTTTTTATCTTACAAAAGCTTAATCGAGTCATATTAAAGAATCGAGTCCAATACACTACCTACCGTTGTGTGTAATATTTGGTAAAATGGTAGCGCAATTTATCAAACAAAACAAAATTCAAATTAATTAGAGTAAATGCAACTAAATTATTTTTTAATCTGAAGAAACTATAAATCAATCCCACTGAATTAATATACCTTTCAAACTGAAAACCTAAGAAACAACTCAACTTTATTTCCTACGTCTGCGCCACCTAGCGGCAAGCGGCCGAACTACAAACAACTTTAATTTTGCTATTCCACGATAGATGGCGCCACAGGTACTGTTGCATGAATATACAGATTAAATCTTTTAGTGTCCTAAACTTTAACATTAAGGCCTCCTAGGTATTTTTTTAGTCGGGGAAATCTTCATGAGACAAATGTTCAAGTCACACAATGGACTTACTAAACGAATGTTAAGTGTTCGACACCTTACGCAGTACCCACCCAATATTGCCCCCAACATGTTTTCCTGTGATCTATTGTCACCAATTCTTTAGCACCCATTCTACCAGCACCCACAGCCTGTCTTGGCCCTCTGCTGAGCATAGGCCTTCCTTTCCTTGCGCCAATCCCCTCGTTCCTATGCCAGCCTCATCCTGGTTCTACCCGTGATGGTAGCAGTATAGCCTGCCCTTCTCGCACACTAACTCCCATATTTGCAAATCTATCAATCGCATAGGTTTGCTGTTAATCAAAAAGAACTTACTGCTGGGTTAAGCTTGCCTTTGTACATAATTATGCTATTGTATTGTTATTTTTTGTGTGTACTATAAAAGAGAACACAGAAAACTTGGACAACAAGGTGGGCCGATGACCTGGTGAAGGTCGCGAGTAGCCGATGGATGCGAGACGCACAGGACCGGTCGTTGTGGCGACGCTTGGGGGAGGCCTTTGTCCAGCAGTCGACGTCTTTCGGCTGATATGATGATGATAATGACGACAGAAAACTTACTTGTTATCCTTGTCGGGTTCCTTGGTGTTCGCGTCACTGGTGTCCACATCAGCATCGGGCGCCGTCGGCTCGTCCGTAGAGCCTTCGCGTCGGGACTCGCCTGGGGAGAGAAAGGGATAGCGTTAGATCGAATATACGTACAGTAGCGACATCTGTTGACAAGTTTTTGGTATGATCACTGGAGAGTTGTGTGTTGACAGCAGAAAGGACATTAGGATAGTTGCGCTACATCATTTCAGCCACACGTTTTTGTGTTGCGGGACACATTTTACTGGCAAAATTATTGTATTCCGTGGTCGAAAAAAGTCGCGCAACATTAACAATGAAATCCGGGCTTGGAAATACACCACTGAGATCATCTTTTCTGCGATAATTCAAGTTTGTTGGATATGTGACAATATTTAAATTGCACTTACGTAATTCTTTTCGTAAGAAATGTGGATGAAATGGTACTCTCATCGCAGCAACTCAGTTAATTTGATAACAAAAATTAAGAACAATAGATAATTTCGTACAGCGCCAGTTATATTCACAAAAACTATTTATGAGTCAAATATGATTTATTCGTACTTGGTGAAATTTACAAATAAGTAAACACTGGCATTAAAAAAAGAACAATAGAAAGTTAATAACGTAAACAACTAGAATGATGTGATGTATTACAACACTGATTTGAGAGGTGTCACCATCATTGGAATGAAAGCAGGTAGAACGCAACGACTCACGACCAAACTAAAACTAGAACTGGGAAAACATACTCGACGAGATTGAAATGAAAAGCAGTTTTCTACAAATAGATTTTGCCAAAAACACAAGAAAAATAATACCAACGAAAATCATTAGCATCGCGGTTTGAGAAAAAACATTGCCTAATATGCAGGATTTTACAGAAGTGCGGTCATATTTAAAGGTGATGTTGGGCAGCTGATATATTTATTAAGGTAACAATAGCAACACAAACGAAAATCAATTTTTACAAACATGCGGGGCAGTCTTTGGGGACTGCCGATAGAAGTGAAAACTAAGTAACTTGTGAATTGTATCGAGCTCATGGAAAGCGTTCGGTGATGATGACGCGAGTTCCATGATGTTTGTTCAACCAAAAAGTGTTCAACGCGCCTAAAAATGCTTTCACTTCAAAAAATCGACCACACAAAACGACTAAAGAGTTCCGAAAAAATGCCATTTCAAGCAGTCTGATGTAGTTTGTGACATCAAACCTGTGATTGAACTCAAGTAAATGCCACCAACTGTAAGAAACTGCTAGATAAGTCATTCGTTAGGAACTTTTTGTCGTTTTTATTAAAAAAAGTCATTTTTTTTGTTTTCCTGTTGTTTCCTTAATTACATCAGATACCCAACATTACCCTTAAACATGACCGCGCACTTATGGAATTTCCTGTATATGGCGTGATACTGTATTACCCCTTGATTACCACGCTATAACCGTGATTCTGTAAACACTGACTGTGTCTCGAAAAGCACGTTACGCCGTACGTCATCTTCGACAGACGATACGTACAGGTAGTCAGAAGTCCGGAAGTCTGACGACCAGGCTTGTCGGTAAAATAAGGTAGGGTATGGACTTAGGATTTCGGTTTGTTTAGTTAGTAAGATCATCAGTTTTGCCTACCGCCATTGCATCGAGTCGTGGCTTTATGTACGCATAATACCTAAATTATCATTATCACATTATGTTACATAGTAAAGGAAAAAAGTGGTAAGAATCACACAGCGTTAATAACAAATTAAAACACTGCCACGGTCGGCTAATGAGACATTATCATGTTATGTGGCATCATCATAATTACTACTGAAAACTGAGTTATGCAGTCATTTTGGTCAAACTGTACGTATATCTATTTAAATTTTATCAAGCACTAGCTGACCCGCGCAACTTCGTCTGCGTCACAATTTTCATTACTGCTCCGCTGATATTGGTCTTAGCGTGATGATAAATAGCCTTCCTCGATAAATGGGCTATCCCACACTGAAAAAATTTTTCAAATCGGACCAGTAGTTCCTGAGATTAGCGCGTTCAAGCAAGCAAACAAACAAACAAACAAACAAACTCTTCAGCTTTATATATTAGTATAGATGTATTTTAAACCAAAAGCGTGCGTTAACATAACAACAATTTGATTTAAAAGCTATCTATAAAAAACATAAAATCCCATTTATAAACCAAAGTCGTTCGGTGCAACCGATAGATGGCGTTGCTAGCATCAATATTCAACTACCCACGACAATGGACGGGAAGCTACTTGCAATAACAACTGCAATAATGCAGTTCCTAAAATAGCCTCAAACTGCTATTTCCTCACCTACGGGCATGAAAACTACTTATTTCCCACTTACGAGTGTACGGCTAAATTATATTAAGTAGTCTTCCTCCAACGGGTAATGGACGATAAAATACCTTATGAAGAGATTACATCATGAGGATATCTTTAATAAATATTTTTTGTATGTGAATATAACTATTCAGTAAATTTAACATATCAAAATCACAGTAATTATGATGATAATAAAAAGATACAGCCATCTGCAGTAACATCAGACATAATACATTAGATATGCATGCTAAGCTGTTACCTTACGCACGATCAATGCCTTGGGTCGACAAATTCGTATTTACTTTAAGACTTTTTATAATTCCTTTAAACTTACAGCTCCGATCAGAAAGGGCCAATTCTATGAAATCTTTACATACTCAAAGAAACGTTTGAAGGGACGTTTGGAAGATGATTTGTCTTGGAAAGAGGGTGACTATCGAGATGAAGACTAATAAAGAAGAATGAAAGATAAAGACATTATACCGACAGCAGATCACTTGGGATGAAGGGCAAGAAAATTATGACATGACAATATATAAACACGTGACATATGTATATAAAATAGCAACAACAAACTGATATTAGGTACAAGTATTATAAAACAAGTGATTCTACATTAAACAAGTAGCAATGCCACAACGATAAGCGTATGACACAACGCGGAAACCGCGCCATCCTGTGTTACAGCCACACAGGGAGTATGGCTGTAATATCCCTAACTACAGGACTACATCTATATGAATGTTATGAAAAGGTGAAATCGTTTATACATTTTAAAGGGCGGAATAGAAGAAAATAACGTGTTACGCCGATACTAAGTAACACCACGAGCTCAAGAAGATGATGCTGATACTCGAAAGTTACAATAGATAGATAGTAAAAATATTGCTGAAAGCCCTAGACAACCTTGAAAAATCAAAATATCACGATTCCTGAGAGGTAGGTCTCGAACGCAATGTCGAGTGAAATGGCTAGTGAGTTATAAAGGTGCATATATTCACTATCTGTAATATTCATACTCATAGTCGTCATAACTATGATTATTACAGTTTGAATACAGTTGTGCCAAATTATGACTCTTATGACAAATGCTAAAGACAAAAAAACCAACACATAATGAAGACGTGTGATGTTTATGCAAAAATAGACTCGATATGTTTCACACCAATGAAGATCTTACATTAAAGAATACAATCTTTATTTTACACCAAAAGAAATGAAGAAACGAATAAAGAAATTGATAATTTTCACTAGTATGGAAGGAAGAAAGGGGGTGTTTGCCCTGCAGTGGGACACAACAGGCTAAAAATAAAATAGTAATAAGTATGGAAGAAAAAGGCATGTCCCGCCGACCATTAATAAATCTGGATAATGGCAAGATAATGATGATGATGACATGACCTCTATATGTATTAAAATTTCTGTTGTAAACTTTCTGGTCTAACCGCCACGTGAGCAAAAAGGTTAGTTTATATACTAACCAACGTGAAATATTACTCACAAAAGCTCGTAATTTATTTTTGGAAAGCAATTTAAAAAATCTTTTTCGTGTGGGGTCTTTCGTTCAAAGCATTTTAGCCCGTTCCCTTTTGGTATAAACAATAAACTTTACCCTACCAAAAGAATCCTTATAAAAATGTTAGGCAATAAAACTTCGTCGAAAAAAATATTTGCAATGTCATAATCAATTTGCAAGAAAAAGTGGTGAAAATAAAAATGTTTGCTTAATGTAGTCATTTATGTTATGAAAAATATTATGTAATTTGAGGAAGACAAGGAAGCGTCATTTTGAGTGATGCGCGTATGTGACTGAAATTGTATTTCACTGACACACATGGTGGTTCCATATTATTGAATCATGCTATGTTACCCACTTAAATGCAGTCACGAGAAATAATTATCTCTTGCAATATTGCTAACCACATTAGAATTCATCTTTAATTAACGCTGCCGGTTCCCAGAACGAAGACTTAATTCTTACATTTTGAGAATTCACTGACCTAGCCTACAATATTCTGATTCGACACTCGCATCAGCTTTTTTGGCCAAATATAAAAATCCTCAGCTTCAGATCAGCCAAAAGACGTCCAATGCTAGAATTAAATGGTTGCCATTTCGACCGGCCCTATGCTCTTCGCATCCAACAGATTCAAACAGCTTTCATCTGGTCATCGATATTGTAATATACTAAAAATTTCCAATTTCCAAACCAAACTACTAATTTCGTATTCAACTTTTCCTTCATTACCAAACATAACTTTCTACCATTCTCCATAACATCCTCGCAAATATTCCCAGGACACACTCACACCCCACTCTTGCGCAGCCCATACAAATTAACGTTCACAATTAGTGATGATCTAACCTCACAGATGACGTCACGGCCACGCTGCCGACCGTTAAGGATATTCTATGTGCATAACCTAGCCAGTTGTGTATGATAAGTTTTTATTAAGTTTCTTACAAAGACTTGGATTAATGGAAGAATTCTGTGCAGTTCCTTTTACAGTGAGGAAGTGCGTAGTTTTTAAATTGGGATCTAAATACGGTGTGTTCGCGTCATTTATAACGTTTTTATTTCTTTTTCTGGCTTCTCTTACGTATAAACATGGTTTTGGCTAGGTATTAATTAAGTTCTTGATTATAAGACTTCCAGAATATGATTTTGTTAATATTGTGATTTCCTTCCTTTATGTGAGACCCAGCAGCTGGATTTTGGATGTCAGATAGGCAGTGACTAGGTAAAATATTAGTATTCAGCTGTATCCATTAAGACTGGAAGCCGACCCAAACATAGTTGGCATCAGGGTAATCTTGATGATGATGAGGTTGGATAAAAACATGAGAATTTCCCAGGCCTTGAAGAAGCTCATACAACTTCTCTTAACATAGCTAACAGTGTGGGTTGAGTATTTGTCATCAGTTTTATTTACATTTCTCTCATCAGCCAAGTTTTCTTCGTCTTCTTTAGTAATAAACTAGTAATAATTATGTCCCCATTATTATCCTATGGAAATATCGTAATTCACTGTATTCATGCCACTAGATTGGCAGATTAATAGGTTCTCAAGCTTTGAGTGGATAACAATAAGTTTCGCAACCATTCATCCACTTCAATCAATTTTATCAAGTACCATCAATACCCTTGCACTCTGCACAACTTTGCGCTTTATTTCCTAACTTTTACAGTTCCAATTCCTTTACATTATGAACGGGACCGATTGAGGATGAGCAATACACCCCCATCAGACGAAATAAAACTCTATCAGACAAACATTAAGTTGCTATTTTAATATCGTGGCCGCGCTTACGTCATAGACACCTCGATTGGTCGTCGACCTGTTTCCAAAACTGCATCCTTTTATCCAGTGGGCGTTAGCAGTGGCTCGAAATAAATTCGTAAATACGACTAAGACATTGTTGTACAAGTACGAAAACCATTTTTAAAAGCTGCGAAAACAGCAATGAAAGATTTAAAAGAAACTGGCAAGAGTATTTCAATGAGTTTTTCGAGTGACATAGATTTCGAGCAAAGAGAATATGTCACTCAATGATTTCAAGATTTTTCAGGATTAAAAAAAAAAACATTTACCTGTAGCTACAGAGCACAATGATTAATAGATCGTTGACGTTGTTTTTCTGTCTACGTGTGAGTCTGACTCATTGCTGGTACGTAATTGCTCTAAAATATTTTCCACCATCTCGTGTGCGTAATATTTGGCCTAGCGAGTGTCACTTCAGGCTATTTAATCTGGCCAAATAAGATTGGCTATTACATTACCACCCCGTTGCTCAAAGGATTTATCCAGAGGGTTTTTTAACCGACTTCTAAAAAAGAAGGTGGTTCTCAATTCGACAGCGTATATATATATTTTTTTATGTGTGTTCGCGGATAACTTCGTCGTTTATGATCCGATTTTAGATGAATCTTTTTTATATGAAAGGATATGCTTCCGAGATGGTCCCATTGCCACCACGTCAGGATCTGATGATGGAAACCCTGAGAAATCGAGGGCAACTCTCAAAAATTGTAGGCACGCATCTGGTAAAAACTTGATATTCGTGTGTATATCGGGTGATACTACAAAAGAATGAAGGTTTGGATCAGACCTGATGATGGAGACGATAGAGAGTCAAGGGAACTCCACATCGGTATGTAGGAACTACCAAGTGTTTGGGCTTATTTCATTCGTATTGACGAGACCTTTACACCGAAAGCACATGAGTAAGTTTTATTTTCATAACATAACATCACGCCGGTACCACCGGTACGCTGTGAATGGGTACGCAGGTACCACTAAAAAGTGAAAAATAATAAACTTTTTTACAAAAAATGTATGACTTCCAAAACAAAACACTACAAAGTATAAAATAACTTTAATTTCGGAAGTCGGTGTTTTTGGTTATTTCGTTTTTTGACACCGAATTTTGTTTTGGAAGTCGGTTATATTTTTTGTAAAAAAGTTTTTTTAGGTTAGCGTTTGACCACCATTTCATTTTATAGTAGGAATGCGATAAAGTTTGAAGAGATCATAAAGAAGTATATTACTGACGCATTTAGCAATTTTGGTCCTGTTTTAGAAATTCTGACTGTTTCACATACATGAATACTTTAGACTATGCTTAACAATAATAGCAGTACGTGCAAAACCATTCATTTTAGCATAATTAGAACAGAATTGAGTAGAATACTCTTTTTTATGTACACCATATAAGTTACAGAAAAGATAGATGAGAAACATTACATAGGGTGACATAATGGGCGGCCTTATCGCTAAAATCGATCTTTTCAAGACAACCTTTGGAACCACCATAACTGAACTTTAGTTAGTGGTTCATATGTTCATAAAGTTGTTTATATTAAATCACAATACATGCTTCTTTGTCTTAAAACATTATTTCATCATACAATGTCAGTCTCTCAACTATCGACAAGTTTACTTTTGACAGATCAGATCAATTCAATGATGTTTATTATTTCAATCCTCAAATGCATTCAGTATTCATTCACTCACAGTAAATATTGCAAACACTGACATCACTGAGGATACTTTCCGGAGGCTCCAGGCACATACACATACATGTCCTTGGCACCAATAAATATAATTAATAGTTCATAAATTAACACATCTTGCGGTATAAGGAAAACAATAATCACGTGCGTTAGTGAATTAACTACTGACATTGAAATATTATTGGAATCCATTACTTGAATGACCAATATATGACAGAATAAAACTTTCATTGAGATGATGGGAATAATATCAACACCTAACTATGGGATGCTATAGTAACTTTAATTTTATCCCTCACTTTCTTCTTCCATATACAGACATTAATAAATTAATTTATACAAGTAAAGTTAGCCAATGACACAAAACAGCCATCATGAAGGGTTCTGATGATAGTTCTCTTCATATACAATCAGAATATTCATCCATCATGTACAAAGACAGATTAACAATCCAACAAGTAGTTCCGTTAAGCGAAACGGAACATGACAATAGACAGGGAAAACCCTGCGATAAAGATGTGTGCGATAAGAATACTAATGGTCAATAAGTTACTGGACTTTTTGATTTTAAACGTGATCAAGATGTGGCAGACAAACAAATCATACAAACACTCATCTACACTAATATTATAAAGAAGAAAGATTTGTTTGTTTGTTTGAATTGAATAGGCTCCGAAACTACTGGACCGATTTGAAAAATTCTCTTAGCATTGGATAGCTACATTATCAGGGAGTAACATAGGCTATATATTATCCCCGTACTCCCACGGGAACGGGAACTACGCGGGTGAAACTGCGTGACGTCCACTAGTTTTTCATAAAGGTCAATTTAAGACCTACGCTTTGACCTGAATCTATCATACATGTAAGTAAAATGACCAAACAGACCATGAATTTTGTGAGAGACGATATAGTTAGATAGGAGGTTACTAACGAAAATGGATTACGAACAATTGGAATACGATCAGGAGAAAGATTACGACGATGAAAGATAATGTAATTCTGATTCTGTAATAAGTTCGAGCTCGTGACTAAATAATAATAGCCGCATGGGTCAATCTTCAAGGTTAAGCAAAGCTTGCAAAGGTTGGTCTGTGGATGAGTGACCATCTTAACATACAGAGTTTCCTCCGTGCCTCGGAAAGCACGTTAAGCTGTTGGTCCCAGCTGCCATTTGTAGTCGTTACGGGTTGTCAGAAGACAAATATCTGACACCAGTCTTGCCAAGAAGCACCGTGTTAACCAGTTAATGGGTTGTGGAGGTCTGGTAGACAGCCGCTCCACGTAAAATACTGGTATTCAGCTGAATCCGGTTTGACTGAAAGCCTCCAATTTAGTTGGGAAAAGGCTATGCAGATAATGATGACTCTGTAATAAGTTACTTCTAGGCAAGCGTGCTTCACGAGTCAACCACATCATTGGTTACCACCAGGTGAGATAGTTGGCAAAGGCAAGCCTATCAAAAACAATAACACTCCTAAATAAGAAGACGACAAACTCAAATGACCCGGAAACGATCCACTTTAAAGAAAGCTAACATAGTAAGAAGTCCCCTACTATTAGACGTCCAGAATTAGCCCGAACTCCTCCGAGACAATACGTTACGTTTCGGTGCTCGTGACTCAATGCTGGCACTATTTATATCGACTTCCGGAGTCAGGACGCGCATATCAATCGAGTTAACGATGGTTGGGGACACGCTTCTTTGGAAGCGATTTGATTAAACGAAGGGGAGGTAGAATGATTGCAATGATGTAGGAAGTATTTGGTTTTGGTCCGACAATGTAAGGTAAGTAGAACTTTCAGATGCTTGGTAGATTGATGGTACCAAGAAAGAACAATTAACATGGAACTTGCACTAACCATAACCATCTGTTAAGCGATACACACTGAATGAAGAAAAAGGACAATAAACTATGTATCAGCATATTACAACTGCATGCTGAAAACAATGTGGAAATACCAATGGTTGAGGACATTGTACATACATATATCGTCAAATGCATTTGTTTCATATAGCTTTAACATCAATCCCTTTCAAACCTAATACCGAACATAAACCCACAGCCTACTAGATTTGTGCCACCCACTTCGCTTTAAACGAGGACTGACTGACTGCAGACAGAGATACTGTCAGAGCCGGCCGAGTTATCAATAAGCACCGGCCGATTGACCGCGATAGACCACCGATACACAAAAAATACAGAAGGTTTGCTCCATAAATGAGCGAAAACGCATTCACACATAGACACGCTTCACCTACAGCAAGTGCAAGCGCACTCGTGATCGGCATTTGTTTGAGATCCCCCCGTGCGTACGCGTCTATGTGTTCGTGCGCCTGTTTTTGCTCTTTGTGTTAAGTAGATCTTCTGTACTATACTGTAGCATAATTGACGATTAGTCCGCTATGACAGGTCATGGACAGCGAAGGAATGCGAGGTATGGAAGGTGCTGGAGATAATAATGCTCAATGAACTATTGAGCTGTAATTGTAAACGGGTTTCGATTGAACTGTTCCGTGACATAGTTTGTGTTGAGCAAATGTTTGTTGAGAGAAATATCAAGGGCATACATCTATCATAGATTGTGGATCATTCAAAAAAAGTTTTAGCTTGTGTTTCACATACGAATTATTTTTTCAACATAACTGACTGAGGGGTCTAACACTTAATAAACAAAACCTTTCATGAAGAATATCAAATAGTACATTACTTCAACATTTAACTAGGTATTTTAAAACTTTTGTTTTCTGAATACAATGAAACACCGATAAAAACACGCAACAATATGAACAACGTCGCTGAAAATACGTCACACAGCAAAATATCGCTAACATTTTATGGATTATTACCCAAATTATATTAGTCTACTTCGCAATACCAGTAGTAAAAAACCTAACTCTTGAATCACTAGGGAAAACTAACTTTTTCGTAACGAGTGCACTAAACATTTGAGTAGTTCACGTTCCAAAACGTAAAACTGATAAATTGTGGAAAACAATATCTCTTACTAGTAAAAAGTCCATGTATCTTACAGTCGAGTGATTTAAGTATCAGGCACTTTGTCTAACAAATAAAAACATCACGAATGAAATATTACTTTTAAATGGGATACTTTGCTAGTAAGAAATCATTGTTTATATGTGCAGAACATTTAGCGAAACGGGTCACGAAAACAAGTAGCGGATATAAATCGCAAACTTTGCTAGTAATATATTGGTACCCAGTTATTTTGGTCTCGAACTGGAAATGGACGAGAAACAAAATGATTTTGAAACTCATTTTAGGAGCCATATTCAAAAGGACTTATATAATCTGGGTATAAACATTATCAATAACCCACAGATTGATCAAAATGGCAAGCATTATTATAGTTAGTAATATTTTTACCTACCCGGTAAAAATGCACATACATATACAGATGTTGTAAGCAAAACTAATTTATGATGCAGTAAAAGTATCAAAGTAAAACGCACTGCATTAAATCAAATTTACAGTATCAATACCGATGATAACATTTTACAAGAATGCCCGGAGACACAGAACAATTGCTTTTCAGAAACAAGTAATTCCCACACTCCAGCTTGCAATTCAAAGAAAACGAATATTTAACAAAACATAAAAGAGAGCATTTATGACGGATAACAGGTGTGTTCCTGATTTAGAATCATACTAGCCAAGTTTTGAATTCTTGTCTGCACGGCCATGCAATACAACCAACAATAAATAAAATACTAAAGGATAAAACTATCAATATTGGCAAACAATTGATTGACGTGTGTTCCAGAGGTGTGTTTATAACCGAAGCATCCTGGCAAAACAAACGCGTTACAATAACAACTAAACACGGCATTATGAGCTGCAAAACAAAAGAATGATGATCTAACTAGTAGCGGTGGACTGGGCAGTATCGAACGTAGTAAGACTCGGTAAGGTCACGCGTTATCAACTAAGATAGTGCACTTAATGTAACCACCTATAAATATTGATAGATACTGAGAACCGCTTTGACTGATACAGAAACTTTATTATTCGTAGCAACTCTTTACGAAAATAATGCATTTAACAAACTTTATAACCAAATTTTATTTGAAATAAACTCTAAAACCACCGAAAATAATTGTGATAAAAGCAGAACATTGTACTTAAATGGTATCACACAAAAATGTAGGATGATATCGAAATGACCTAGCTAATTTAGTAAAGAAAATATATATGAACCAAGCGTTAATTTTGGACACTAACGTGCCAATGTCCGTGACATATTCCATTACATATGAAGATATGCAAATTGTAATACTACACGCGATCTATCAAAATAGATGAACAATATCTATCCTCAGCACAATTTCTATATAAGTTTAATTTGCGAAATTATTACTGCCTTGATCTCTTTTACCATTTTAGATGAGAGCTGTAAGATTAAAATGTTTCAAAATATCAAATGACTCACCTCTTGATCCACTGAACAGCCAAGAGTTTGTCTTTGAAGAGTCTGTGTGTTTCTTCTTGGCGATGGGAGTTTGTTCCACAATGCTCGCTTGTCGGCTCCTTCCTGCAGATGGAGTTTTGATACTCTTCTTCTTTCCCTTTTTCAAAGTTCCGCTATGAGATTTTCTTAGAGTATTAACCTTTAGAGATTGACTTTTCCCTCTTACTTTACTCTTGCTCCTTGATGTTTGTCTGCTCAATCTCCTTCTGTGATCCGCTAATTGTTTAGGCGTAGGAGGTTCATCTTCAGAGTCTGTTTCAACTGGCCTTATCGGTCTAGTTTCTGAGATTGATGCAAAACGTTTTTCACATTCTAAGAACAATTTGGTGTAGTTCATAATCTCATCTGCGCTGTTGCTCTTGTCATCTTCCGCTACCGATTCTACAGGTTTGGTAGACGTCGGAGTCTTTTTCCTTCTAAGGAAATTGAGTGCACTGACTGATGATCCTTTACTAGTTTTCCTAGTTTTCGGAGCTTCATTTGTACTGGTTTTTCTCAGGTTAGCCTGATTTTTGTCTTCTTTTTTGCTATTCTTTCGTAATTGATCAAGTTTCATCGTCGACCCGTGAATAGAATCTCGATCTTCCTCGCTCCAAAGGCTTTCTCTGGATTTTTTCTTGTCTGAATTTTTCTCTAATTCTCTTTTTGCTGACTCAAACCACTCATCTCCTAGATTTCTGACAATTTCTAAAGGGTTCGATAAGGACATAGTTTTTCTGTGTCCTTTTTTAGTTTTGGCGAAATCTACTTCTTCGTCTGTGACAGCTAGTTTAAGGGATTCCTTGCTGATGGTGGGTGTCTTGCCGAGTCTAGGGATGGCATCGTCGCTTGCCGAGATGGCGTCGCTGTGCCCGTCCGCCGACTCGTACAAGGACTCGTCGCTCTCATCTCGTCTCTCTGTTAAAATTACATCACGTCATGAGATCGTAATGCCATCATTACGCGATTCCTTGCCATTAATTACTGAAACGTTCAACTTTTGTATCGTAATTGCTAAATTTAGCGGCAATCACTTCGCAATCACCATTAATAACGCTAAAGACATCTGTGTGGTATAAAAACTGAAACAATGACCTGGTTGGAGGGCAAAAAATGCCTTTTTCCGATCGATTGTATCCGAGACAATGTCAAGATTATCGTGAGTCATACGAAGACTTGGTGACGGTTGAGTGCGCGTTTTACTGAGGTTCGTTTAATTAGTATTAGCATACAATGCGGTTTAAGTTTTACTGTTTTGACGTTAAGTAAGGAGGCTTCGCTTTCTATTGCATAATTTCGGTGTTAGAAGAAATTAGACACACGTAACGAAGTGATTATATTATCTTTTGTTTCGTGAAATGTTGCGAAAGTTTGGGTTACGCTCTCGGATTGTTATGATCTTCGGTTTACATTATATTCGGGTTTTCGTAAATGTTTTGTTTAGAATTTGCAGTTACATGAAAAGTTTGCTACTAAAAAACCTTTTATCATTTGGTCAATCTCACTTATACGTACAATTTTATGGATTTTTTTATGTATTACTTACATAACTACATGCTATGTAGCAGGTTTTCAAGTACAAAATATCTTAACCTCAACATTTGGTTATATAGTTTTTTAGAACCACTTTCTTCATCAACATCTCTATATCTCAACGAGTAAACGAAACGAATTAAACCATTAGTTAATCTAACAACCTGAGATACGTTATCAGGGTTACTTAATCCAGATAACGGTGCATTATCCTAACCCGGTGGTATTTACGACGGCGTAAATCTTGGTACTAATCTTGCATAAACTGTAAATATTTGACTAATGTTAGAATATGATGGAGACGAGATGGCGCAATGTGTTGTGTGTTTATTTTTAATTTTAACCTGATTGCTAGCCTTGAATATTGAGTAATGGACAGAAGCAATTTAGAATATACATAATGCTAATGTTTTACAGATATGATTTTAAAATTAGCTCTTTAACAATTTTTATAAAAAGCGATGATGGAAATGAGTTAAGAAAAACTTAAGACATTAAAGAAAACAAAGTTTCAGGGTCTCAAAAACGCTTTCTTTTATATAACCATATTTAAAATACAAGTATCCATGAGAAATGCATCTTTATTCAACTTTTAAATTGGAATGAAAAGAGCATTTAAGCTTTTCATTCAAAACATTTATCAAACAACAATATAAAGGGAAAAAATCGTTTCCCGGAATTGATTGGAACCTAGAGCCTCGATTCCTCGACCATAGCAAGGTTGCATGCCTCAGATTCTTACTTAAATATTAACGAGTTCTTTACGTGTTTTCCTTCTGTCTCAGGTGAGCGGGGGGAGGGGAAATGACGTCACTAGGGACGGTTGTTCACCGTCTGGCCATCTTCGTGAACTTATTTGTTTTGGTTCATTTTTGTTGTAGACGAAAGATGGCTTCTTACTTAGAGTTAAGATTTTTGAAATCTGGCTTGGATTTTGGGCTTATTTGTCTTTAAGTCTCGAAAATTCTTATAGATAAATTAAAGTGTCATTTTGGATTAACTGTCTAATAAATTGTAAATAGTGTTTAACACTGTATAAAAAGTAACAAATGTGAGATGTGCTCTACAAAAAATATTTTTACTAAGCTTTTAAAACCGTAATGAAGTTTTTATGATTCCAGCTAATAGTGTCACACAAAAAGACAAACAGGAAAACATTGACAAATAAAATTACTAAGTAAACACTATTCCTGTGTCACACGCGATAGAATTAAAAGCATTCCCATTTTTATGTCTCAGACCCAATTTCAATACAAGTCACTTCATCAAATTATTGTACAACACGAATAGAGTTGTTTAATTATAATTTTACGAGACCTCAATAGTTAAATAGGCCGTTATACTGAAAGGAGGCCACTAGGCCTACACTAAATAGTGATCGCGTGCGAATTTGACACTAATAGTACCTTTTATACTAATGAGCGAAGAGAGACTGGTAGGCTCTTTCAGCTTTCAGAAAGAGTGTGATTTTGAAAATAAGGTGCAACTTTTCACGATTTTTATTTCTATTCTTTTTTTTGTTTTCAGAACCCTTGAAGTAAGAATTCCTGTTTTCTCCATGTTAATTCAAAGCAGCCTATTAATCGACTGGTACGTTATGCGAAAAAGATCCCTCACCAATAAAATGAGCCTTCAGCCTTTGATTTATTATGATTACACTTCATTGTTCGCCGAGACTGACGGCCCGAATCAGACAAGCGATTTATATATATTCTCATATAGAACACTATAAACGATGAGACTATTTTCGAGTATACCCCAATCACGTCATTGTTCTGTACTTATTTTTAGCAAGATTTCTCCTGTTACATGAAAAATAACCTGTTCCACATTCCAGACGTCTTTATATTTTCAACGCGTTCCAAAGTGAAAAATGGCAAGAAATTCATTCGAAGTATCGATGAGAGATGCATCTTTATACATACCTATGGATACGACATCTAGTATGTCAGAATACCTTCTCCTTTCTTTATCGCTCTCTGTTGAAGTTTCTCGTTCACTGGATTCCCTCGTCGTCTTCAATATCACTGGCTTCTTCCTCCTCAGCTTCCCTACCACTCCATTCTCTTTGTCTACAGCCGTTTTCGGCTCCCTCTTAAACCACATCATCTGTCTGACCATGTAGTACTCACGCACCACAAATAACTGTTCTTTATCACTGTTATTTTTATTAACTCTTGTTACATTTCACGTCACTAATTGAAGCACTGTTTTGACACTAAACTTATTCGGTTTTTGGATCACCTCCAGCTTCAAAATGAATAATTGATTAATTATAGTGACGTTCTTGGCAACGACGAAGGTGTTATATTGTAATTATTAATAGATTGTCGCCAATTTTGTGGTGCTTAATTTAACATTAAATGTATTATGGTACTTTTCATGTCACTAACATAGTCAAAGATGATTTAGTCAACAATGTGTTTTATTGATTAGAGTTGTTTATCAATATGAGCAACAACTTTATTGATATTTTTAAACAATAGTTATGTTACTACATTGTTCGATCAACTATTTCTGTGGTATCAATGCCATTGTTACACGTTTTTATTTCTGTTTTTATTTAGGGAATAGACATAATAAAACGTTAGTGCCTAAAAAGTTGCCTTATATCGAGTGTTAATATATTTTGCTGTTTTCCTTATACAATCCTACATATTTTTCGTGCCCACATTATGTATTACTTCATTAATATGGTAAAAAACGTCTTTCGTTAACTTAACCATTTCATTCGTTGATTTTCCTTCCCTAAAGTTCGGCATGTACTTGGTCCAAAAGATTTAGTCACATATTTAACTTTCCTTGTTCCTTCCTCCATCAATATACGTGCATTGACTTTAGTTTCAGGTGTCAAAGAACTTGTAACATCTTCCGAAGGTTCAACACTTCCGTGATGTTCCTTATTGGTAGTCAAATATATTTGGACGACGTCTCTTTGAATTCCTTTGTGTAATTCATTATCTTAAGTATAACTGTCATGTAGTGATATGCAAAACATGGCAGTTATTGTAATTTCGGCGTCGTTTGAATAAATCTGGATTAATGATATTTATGATAATGTTGTTAATATTTATACAGAGAGTGAATTAATTTTACATCAGTAAAATTTAAGTGATATTTGTTTACGCCAGATTTTCAAACTGACATATTTTAACTCTTTAAGCTTCCTCACTTTACCAGTTACGTCATTATAAGCTCTTTTTTGTGTAAGTTTCTTTTAAAATCATGTTTAACACAACAATTACTGTATATTAAGATCTTTATTAAAGATAAAGAGCAAATCAAATTAAGCAATATCAGTATTTCTTAATTTTATTTTATTAATTGTGTTGTGTATTTTCTTTCTTTCTTTTTTCACCAATGTATTTTGTAACTACTAAGCAATATGTTAAGGGGCATAGTGATACGTTCTAAGTTCCAACCCATTTAATTTTTATCCATTGACACATTATCATTTCAAAGGTAAAATTAAAATAACCAAAATATAAAGCTTGGCAAATTAATACGCTCACGATTCTTCCATTAGCCGGTACTTCCGTTCTCGTGCAATATTTCTAAGCACATGTAAGAACAAAGAGGCTATTATTTATTATCCTTTAAGCATATTAATGTACAGTACAGAGGCTATTACTGGCCGGTGGCTCAATCAATACATCATCAGTAGGTATTCAACGTGGATACACTTCAATGTCATTGGTGATGTGTTATCAAAGGTATTTGTGTTGTAAAGATTAAGATATAGCGAGATTTCCATAGCAGAATAGCTTAATTTTCTAGCTAAATTTAAAGTTAAAGCACAATTGTATAGACTTTAAAAGATTTATTTTACTTTTGACCTCTGAGTTTGTTTCGGTGTTTCTTCTCAGAGTAGTTAACTAGAACACACCAGCCAAATCTAGTTTAAAATGGATTAAAGGTTTACCAAAATCGTAGTGAAGAAGTACAACATAAGTTAAGGCTAAGTAAAATTTGAGCAGAAAACTATTTATGAAAAATCGTCGTATTTATCGTTTGGAACTTCTGGTCCCAACAGATAAATACAACTTGGTTCCGTTCCGCATTAGGAATAAAAACAAGATCGTTCCATTGTTCCAGTAAGTTTACAAGAAAAAATAGCTATCTGCAAAACATGAATCTATGTCCAATACAAATCTATTCAATAAGCTTTTCGTGACTACAAAAACCTTTCGTTCAAACCTAACTCATTCATCAAACGTCTACAACTCCACTCCTTAACTTAGTCCAGCTACCAACTGATTCATATCTCGCGCGCTAAGTTGCGCGGGCGCAGGCGGAAGTGTCGCGAGGATGCGGCCTCCGCTCTTCCGGCGCGCGAGCCGTGTGATTGGCTAATGTGGAGTGGGCACGTGCGACAGGCAATGAGTGGGAAGTTCTGTGCGAATTGTTTTATAATATTAGGGCAAGTTGCTGAAATTGTGTTATCTTATGAAATACTGAACACTATTAGAGATGCACCACTCGTATACTTAAAGCCACTTGAGCGTTAAACATTTAAGCAAGGTTTTGTATTTAATTTATTGGCTATAATACTGTACCACTGCTGGGTAAAGGTCTCTTCAGAGCCCTTCCAAGAAATATTTCCCTGTGCCGTGAAGGTTAAAAAACAAAACAACACCCAACCTAATAAACACACAACGGGCAGAGGCAACATGTAAAATGTAACATTGAAAGTATACTTAGCTGTGCTCTCAAAATATGTGTTGTGACTTTTCCATTAATATTATATGGCACCCCTTCATACAAATCTAGGAATCCCTCGTATAAAATAACCTCACCCGCATACAACAATTTCTCTTCCCTAATCAACAAACCAACTTTTAATCTTAAGGACTCCATTTCATCTCTACTGAGCAAAACACGTCTAAGGTAAATTAAAATCTCGTTTTTTTTTTTTTAATTCCCGCCTCTTTTAAACTTTGTAAATGCATCCCCCTCTCAGCCCTGTGGCAGACGAGGGGACCGGGGGGGGGGGAGGCACAAACTGCATTTAGTGGGCAGACAGGGTGGGGTGAGTTAGGGCTGCCAGGCGATCTAGAATTGATTTAATTAAGGATAGGGTTCACAGCTCCTTTTATACTTGTTAAACGAAGTTTTGATCACGAAAATACGTCTATAAAATACATTAATGTATGAAAAAGCTTTATATAAATAAACACGATAACGTGATTTTTATGCTCGTATAAAAAACTGACCTTGTATCACCGTAACTTATGTTTTATTTTTTTATCCTCAAGTTGTATTTTCCCGCGTACAAAATGTACCGCGTGTTATGATTTTGTTTTGCTTAGCAACCCTAGATAGAGAACGGACATCTGTTAACTGAGATATGATGAATAAATGGAATGGTTTGAGGGCTGAGGCAATTTCGCTTGAAAATTAAATCAAATACGATTGAGGTTTTCTATTAGTTTTACTTTTCATCATGAAATGTTCTCCTTGAGATTCATTTTTAAGTAGTAGTAGTAATGAATCCATGATGAGGAAGTCAGATATATTTTACATTTCAAGTTTGACAGTTCATTGAGCTTGAATGAATTTGAAAAATTGAAAATCTTTCCTAAATTCATAGTGAACTATGCTGCAAACCAAATAACAGATGGGGTGGGTGACATGATGAAAATAATATTGTATCAATGAAGAGAATTAACACAGGATGTCGAAGTTGACACAGATGAAAGAAAAATACATGCTTCAACAGCGAATAAGAAACAAACAAAAGCTGGAAAGATGTGTAGGATGATGTTATCAGTACCTACACTGCTACCCACAAAATAGTCTAGGCGTGACAATGTTATTATATTCAATAATATTAATATTCCAACACGTGGTTACAAGTGTATTAAACCAATTTATTATCCATGTACAATGTAAAGTGTTCGTGAATCATACAACGTTAATATCTTCGTGAGAACGATAACTTGTATTGCTGGTATTAAAAATTATTAGTTGCCTTTTTATGGTTTGCAGAAAAAGGATGTTTAAGCATCTGCTACAGGTTTCCAGAAGTCTGCAAACCTATTATCACTATGACAAGATTGTTTTAAATTTAAGAAGGTTGGTAGATGTTAATATAGTATTTGAAGTAAAAGATAAACTAATTCATAAAAGTATGCAGATTGCACAAGAAAGTAAAAAACCAAAACAGATTCAAAACCAAATCACGAAACTGCATCAAATATTTATCAAAAGCTGATCAAATGGCTCAAAGCAAGATGGTCAATCAACAAAGTAAAAAGAGCAAAATTAAAAACGAATTCATTTTCCCATAGTAAATCACAGAAACGGTTTCATACAATTTACTACCACAAACACGAACGCCAGTATACACTCAACGTTTTATACGATAAAACAAGAAATCGAACCATTGGAAAATTTATTGATTGTGTACTGTTTACAATTACTTCGGAAATTAACGGGAATCCAGCCAAAGAACCAAGTTTTCACGACCACGTCAAAAGTGCGTTAGCGAAAGAATTCATACAATAGTGGTGTATCAAAGAAAAGGCATTGTCAATTGTTTTGAAGAAAACACATGTTTTCCGATGGATTCGTATTTTACTTTGGTATTGAAAATATGGACTACTTAAGGAATATTGAATTATTGGAAATATTATTTACAGGTTTTTTTTTATGGCAGTTGAGTTGTTTTCGACTATTGTGTTAGTATGTGCCTAAATGTTAACACCTCTGCGCTATTTTCGATTGCCATGTTTTTAAGTTTCTTTAAATTCAAGATAGTCAATGACAGCATCCATTTCTTTACTAAAATACTACTTTTTTTATTATTGCAACATCCTGTCGTACCCACCCTTAAAATATGTCGTTCGCAATTAACCAAATATGGAATTCGTTCTCAGTTCTTAATACCGGCGCCAGCGCACGTCTGCGAGCTATATTTAGCCACAAACGCCGCCAAACGAGGGTTGCCTGCACCAAAATATCGTGATCGTGGCATTCCGTGCAGATCCGGGAGGAGAATGAAAACAGGGCTTCGCTGATGTCAAAATAAACCAACTTGAAATAGCTAAGTGTTCATTGATAGATATAGAATCAGTGAAGTATGTAGGAGAAAGAAAAATATTGTAAAAGACAAGGGGAAATCTATACGCAAAAAGAAAGCAGATGCTGATACCTCAATAGATAAAGAAGCAAAAACAACTACAATCGATTTAAGAATACAAATAAACGCCCTCACCCATTCCATATATTCCACCACGTGAAAAGCTCACGACTCAGGTAATATCCGCAGAACGTTCAACCCTATCGCTAGGGAGGGGACAAGTCACGTCGTGGCCGGGAAGCATTTCCGTAGTTAATTTTGTGCAACGCAGACAGCGATGACTGGTGACGAATTTGTAGTTCTATCAATGTTGACGTGTATGAGATGACTTCAAAATGCGATAAAGTGGAAATATGGTACTAGCACGAACCCTTCATTTAAAAAACCAATTGCAAATGTAAGTGTATAGTAAGCAACTGCTTTATAAATAAACTAAAAAGTAAGTACTATCAATAAGTTGAGGGCTATACTGGGAGACATGGATTAAGTAATTAACGAAAGAAGGGAAAATTGGGAGCAATTTAAGAAATAAGTAATGTTGATGTAGTTTTAAACCTTCACTTAAAATATTACTTATAATTACCACAATGAATACCTACTTGTATGACCGACAAACACAATTTTAAATGACAAGACAAACAATACTACGTGACATGAAAATAGGCATTACATTATTTTACGGTTTTAACATCAATGAACGAAAAATTACTCATTAATAAATTCCATTTCATTAATTTTCGTGAGTGTATAATTCAAAACCACAGAATATACCAATAATAATAACTAAGTAAAAATGATTCAATAAGTGCTAATTGCAGATTCAAGCGAAAACAAATACTAATCGTTGAGACTAACAATTAGTACAGTCTTTATTTGATCATATGACAGTGACGATATTGTATGAGAGAATTTCTTAGAAGGTTCAAACTGACACTCAATATTTGAGGCCTGAAAGACTAGGTTTTGTATGAAGTAGCTAGCAAATCATCGAAAATTTAATTATAATTCTATGTAGAACCAAGAGAATACTTTAAGATAAAGGAAGAACATAAAATTAATACGATACACCTGCTTAGCACCACAAACAAACCTCACCTGGGCACCAATGAAAAGAAGTTGGAAAGAAACAAACGTTAAAACAAAAAACCATCAAAATAAAGCCAAATATTAACAACCATAACCACATAAAACTAGCAGTAATCCAAGACGATAACCAGACATATACAGAACTCCAAAACATCAAAGCAAAAATCTATAGTTACTGATACCAAAAATAGACCAAGCTCACGTTTTTGAGCTGCCACAAAGTAACCGTACTATCTTAATTGAGCAGTCAATGGCATATTTAAATGGGCGGTAGTTATAACTAGAGAACGTGATAGAATGCTCTTTGGGCGAGAATTTCTCGGTAAGCTTAAGATGGTAGACCGTTCGGAGAGATTGTCCATAAAAGATGGATATACAGCTAGAGCCCCTTCGAAGATGGATCGGTGACAGCTGGAAATGTTTTGCAATGGAAGCTAAGGATAAAGTGGCGAAGAGTATATTTACTTTGGTGACTAGTCAAGATGGGAAATTCCATGGATAACTGTTTTGATTGGTCAATTCAATGTTGTGGTTTCTGGAATTAGTGACCTACTTATAAAACGTTTCCTTGTAATTCGGGTGAGGAAGTACCGTATGTTGACCATTTTTGGCTTCGAATACGAGGGAATAATCATTTTCTGGGGAAATATTATTGCGCTTTTCTGCCTTATATGTAGACAAATGAAAGGAAACTAACAATATTAACATCAGGAATCAGCTGCTGCAAATTGGAGAAGGTCGTTTGGAATCGACAGAAGATGTACTTATCATGCACGTTTTTCCCAATTTGGAGATTAATATAAACAATGAAGATTGGTTGTGTGAGAGGGCAGTGCGTGCAGTCGCCAAAGAACGAGTGGGTCGCCTTAACGCCGTTTAATTTGGTATAGGAATTCTGCCGCCCGAATTACAGCGCCCAAAAGAACACCTTTTATAGTCATCACCACATTGATCACAGGCGGTCCGTTCTCACACATTACACATCAAAATTTCCACGCGAACGAAGTCACGGGCAACAGCTAGTGGATTAATAATAATCTAATCTAACTAATATGGATGGATGGATGTTTGTTACTCAATCACGCCACAATAGCGGAACGAATCTGGATAATATTTGGAACAGATATAGATTATAGTCTGGAATAACACATAGGCTATCATCCCGGCAGAGGATTCCCTAGGGATAATTTTCGATTGTCACGCGGGCGAAGCCGCTGGCAGAAGCTAGTTTATCCATAATCTTTTACAATATTTCGTATGTTTTTTTTTAAAGAAGCTAAATTAGACTACGAGACATCATATGTCCCACATAGACACGGCAGTGGACCAAATCTTGTAACGTGAGTATCAAAAAGATCTGTTACGCTTTCGTGGTGGTTTAAATGTGCTCATTAGTTGATGCCGTGGATAGACAACATTTAAATCAAAACGATGAACTTATTTCAGATGATGTCATACAATTCGTATTTAGAAGTTAAAAGCTAAAACACATTAACTTGTAGATGAATTACTAGGATCTGTATCGGGCGATTTGATTGCATCTATTCATCAAACAAACTGTGCATATTTACAGACAGCATTCAATGGAAATGGTCTATGAATTACTAGAACTGTTTTAATGCATCTACGTCCCGAAGAACATGACAAAATTTAAGAGGCTTTAGCTTGTCATCGTGTGTGCGAAAGACAATAGCTGATTACAAATATAACAATCAACATTGCACATACAATCGGCACAGGTATAGCTTAGCCTACTAATTAAAATTTCACCATTACTACAGCCAAAATTCAAGTCAATGAGTCAGCTTTGGTCCTTCCGATGTCAACAGAGATTGAAGCCTCGAAATAGAGGTACCAAGTTTGGTGACGGATGACAGGTCCTCAATAATGTAGTGACAGATTGTCTGTGACCGTCATGGTAACCTATTAGCCCCAATTGACACAGCAGCGGCTTGTATGGGATAATAAGCAGCTGATAGGTTTTTAAACTTAGACAAATAATTATGTTTGAGAACTATAATTATGATAACGATTTTAATATATTTGTTATAAACATTGGTGATTTCGATTATCGTAATAAATGAAAATGCTATTGATAAACATAATCCATGAAGCAGTTTCACATACCCTTATCCACAATATGTAAAATATTTAGAATATTCATTGCCATAATCAGACGCTACCTCCTCCTTTCTTTCACCGATGTGTTTATTAATTTCTGTGCTAAATAAATAAAATAAATAATCCTTAAACCAGCAAGTATTTGTCAACAGTGTACACTATAATTTTATGTCAAACAATTAATATTTAAGGTTAATACGAGTCCATATTTGTAGACACTGAGGGCGAGGTTATTTTTCAACATTATTTCGACCAGCGATTGTGTGGTATCCAGGAATTGTTTGACTTTTTATATTCCAGTTAATGCATGTTGTAAGTGTATTCAATGGCAATATTGATGTTAGTTGTTTGGTTCTGATTTGATTGCTTCAAATTGTTACTACTGCAGTTGTCGGAATATACTTTTCCAAAAATAAATTTAACTGCTGATTTAGGTCTAAAATTAGGCCAGCCACGTAGCCGTTGTCATCAGTGACCAAGACATTTCTTGTGCACTTCATTTCAATATATCCTGTCGGATATGCTTCAGATGACCGATGTCTCGAAACGTTAACATTGAACGAAATATACGTTCGTTTCAGAACAAAACCACACGTGAAACATGGTTTCCTGCTTCATCGTCGTCGGGGAAGGAAAAAAACACTCTTTCCTGTTGACTTACCAAAAATACTCTCGGATGGTTTTAGTGGTACTTTATGCGATCGTGAAATGTCATTAGCTGGACATGATCCTTCTTATAATATATGTGGATCCTGAAGGAATAAAGCTCTAAAGACGCTACAGTTTTTAGATTGTATTTAAGTATCATTCAAACAAAAATATTTCTTACTAGGAGCATCGTCACAACCTTATTGTGATTGAGCTTTTAAGTTTTTCACGTCAATGCATGCAGCTGCATACGGTTAAAGCCAACTCCAACATAGTTGGGAAAATAGTAGGAAGACTAAACTTTCCGCGCTTCGACTGAATGTTAAGTTCTTAGGCAAGTTCCTTCCCTGCCTATCCCAAAACCCAGCAAGCACACTGAACATACAGTTCACTAAAACGTGTCGGCTATCGTGGTACTATTTCTAGTGTACAAGTACTGAACAAGGTCGAGGCGATATAAACAGAAGCGTCTGTTCTGTGCGAACGATGTTACGACATTCGAGAAGGGGTGCAGGTGGGAATGAGGGGCGTCAATGGGAGGTGATGGTGATGGAGAATTTATAGTACAGAGCTGAGAATGGAGACTGTTGTATCACACATTCGTGGTAATGAGAGATGATGGACATCCATCCATCACTTTTGATATAATTATTGATTTTTCATAGGAAATGACGATAGCACAAGACTGTATTGATTACGATATAGCAACGAGCATAAAAAATCACTTTCCTAGGTAACGATTTTCAGTAAAATACCGTTATTCTACTAAAGTTGTGTCACAAAGAATTAATTTCGATAACCTCGTATAAAATAGGTGAAAAATACAGGAGCCACTCCTACCTCACCCTTTTCGAAACGGTTTTGTAAATGGCACGTGACAATATTATTGTGAAAGTGTGTTGATCGTAGTAAGTAAACGTTCTAAAAGCCTTCATTTCATTGATCAAAAAGAATCAGATTGACTCTGAAAGGGTCAACTTTTACGAGTGGCAAAATGACCGAAAAGATAATATAAATTTCTGTCATATGCCATGCAGAGATGTGATAGAATATAGACAACATTTTGGCCAAATATTCGCCAGTGAACCAAGACGATCAGAAACAGATGTTCTACAATTTGATACGACCACAGTTATAAAGGATTTAAAAGCATGTTAACCTGAACAAATCAGGCCGAAGACGCACATATCTGATGCAGACCTTTAACCAATCAAAAAGGAATCTTTAATCACTCCAATTAACCTTTAAATATCAATCCTGGAGCGGAATTCAGATTTAGAGTTTTAAAACTTAAAAATTCTAGCTCAAACTACACTTCCTGGCCAATCAATTCTAATTGCTATGACGTGGAAACCACATTAAACATAGATGAAAACATCGTTAAATGAGTCATATTATATTAACAGATCCGACTTAATTCAGTTTTATTGTAAAACCACAGCCACATCACACGACGAATGAAAATTAACACGAAAACATTTGTAGATGAGTATTTCAGTGTGAGGTTTAGAAAAATAAAAGTCTTTGAACTACACAAATGAGTTTTCAAGGAAGTATTAGATAATCATAATGATGAAAACCACGGAAACGAGACTGACAGGGCTTGAATATTTAAAGCTATCCATCCAGCAGGATCAAATATAGACGATACACATAAAGTAAGTAGTCTAAAACATTACTGTCATGATTTTGAACCAAACATATAAAAGCTAAATTAACATTTATTCTAAAACCAGAAATAACGGTTTTATGCCTGTTACTACCTCTACAATTCACCCAAAGAACATGATACAATAAATTTGCACAGACTTTGGTAAGGAAATAACAAACCGTAACACCAAAACATACTTTTTACGTGGTAAAACATAAACCTGGAATTTGTAAATAACAGAGCAAATACGTCAGTAAAACTGAATACTGGAACACTACCGTACCTGGTAAGCCTAACAGCTGACGTCAAAGATAGTGAAAGCTAGGATGACGAACACAAACAGGTCACTACTACAGACGTTAGAGATGTCAGTCACTTCTAGTTCACAGATGTTAACAAACTATAAACAGGTTGAAATCACGAAGAGCACCAAATTAGCACGTAATGCAACGAGAAGAAAGACGTAAACGGTGCCAAAAGTAAACAAACATGGTTTCTGTATAAAATCTTTATTGAATTACGTTTGAATGCAAGTTGGCACGGATAAGTTAATCTTACTAGAAGCCTACAAAATGCGAAAGAAAATGTAATGTTGACTTACATGAAGTAAGAAATCACAGTTTATCGCCTGATGTTAAAAACAAATATTATAACATTGGAAGAAGGCGATTGATTAAGTATAGGCAATGATATCGTCATCGATATAGTGTGTATAGTATCTATCTAATATCAACATTACTGCTGAGACTACTAAAACTAATAGTTTTAATACCCTAGAAGCAATAACATCATGATAGTTTTACAATTTTCAATTTATAGACTGTAAAGACCCCACGTGGCATCGCCCGCATGAATGCTATATCTAAGACAACAGACATAGACAGATATCATTTTATAGATTGAATACGTAGTTCTGAAATTCTTGATTGGATCTGTATCGTCGCATTTATGATATGGTTCTCTGTAGGTGACAAAATAAACAACTATAAAAGGATTATTATTACTCAGTTCTATGTATCTATTACTAGCTATTGTTCTCTCATTCCCCGAACGGTTTTCCTTTTCGTTCTGTCAACCATATTGCAAAATTATTCGCGATGGGTGCGCTTGAGTCGAAGATGACATCATTCTGTGACACACAGCTCTTAGAACTAGACAGCTAGTGTTGGGATAATTGCTCGATAATTTGTCTAGAATAGAATGCGGAAGATTTTGGTCACGGATGAAATAAACATATTATTTTAAAGTGATGTAAGCATAATTATTATGGTAATTGATATCGTCACCACGCTTATAGATCTTCAAGATTGTGAGTAAAGAGCATTCTCACTGTTTCATTGTGTTTTAATCTTTTAGTGAAATGATCTGTTTTTTTTTTGTAACTACGATTCGAAATCTTTCAATTCATTTGATTGTGATTGAAACCGGTCTTGATTTTCATTCGAAAATATTGTTCCTCAGAACATTGACCTTTTAGAATACGGCTGGAATTTGAACTATTTTTGCGCCAGTTTTAGTTTATAAATGAAAAAGATGACTTTGAGTCACTCACGTTTTTTTAACATCAAAAATTGTTTATGGATTTGAATGTTAGAATGCAAGTAGGTGTTACGTGTAGACTCTAAAATAAGTTAATGTAAGTGTTATTTTTAAACCTCATAATAACTATACAATTTAAAATGCTAGATTATTCATATTGCTATTTGCTTCATGGTTAAGGAATATAAAGGTGTGTCGAATGTTTGTTTAGCATCACATACGTTCGTAAGTACATGTACGTAATGTACTTGAGTTTAATTCAAGTGTGGCCAACGTAATGTGTTTAGCAACTGTTAGCTAATTGCGGGCTATTGGAATTGTAAAATCTAACACGTTTCTTCGACGAATTACTTGTTTGAAGGTGAACATCCTTTGCCTTAGCACTTTTGGGTTAAATTTAAGGATAATGGGGTCTTTATATTCAATGGTGAATATTATTATAAGCTATTTATATAGATATAATTTCAGTACAAAGACGGAGTCACGCCTTCCTGCTGGCATAATTAAAATATTAAGGGCTTCTTAAAGTCAATCGAATATACGTTTTCCTTAATCTCCTTCAACCAGGGGGGCTAAAAGGCCACATTAGGAGAATCATAATATTAATCACGCAACTATCCGTCAAATTTCATTTTCATCTTTATCGCTAACAAATTAGGTTCAAGGTTGATTTGGAAAATTTGACGGGTAGCGTGGTGTGCTTTCTGATTCTGCTAAAGTGGCCTTTTTAGACTCGTAGAACACGAAAGTATCAAACATCGAAAACAAAAAGATAGAGACGGAACAGCCAATCAAAACATCGAAATCCACACCACTGCCCAAAACGTTGATCCACCCACCTTCGTAAAGTCGCACCAATCAAACAAAAACAAGGTTTTATTCGCCACATGACTAAACAATCGTTTTGCGGGTCTCGTGAATCAGCTGGGATGAGAATATGCGACCTTGCTGTCATTACCCTGCCTAGAGACGGCGACGTGTCTTTCATAAAGTAATCATGTAATTGGCAGCAATGAGCTGATACTATAAGTATTTTAAGAAGCTTCCTTGTCCACAGTTATGAAAGAGTAGTCTAAATCGTAAATCAAACTTCTACACTGTCACTATGCTACACAGGCATAACTTAACTATTGAAAATGAAAATACCGATGGATGGTCTGTGTGAAGGACGATGTGGCTGGCGAGGAAGTGACTGACTATTGAGATGGAGCCAAACTAGATATTTTGTATCTATGGAAGAAGCAAATATGCTGCGCCGATAACAAATAAAAGGCCAGAAGAATACTGAATCAAAATACAGATGTGATGTTAATGATCGGTCACTAAAGCATTTCAAAGACCGCTATTTGGTTAATGGACTGACCTAAACATAAATAGCCACAAAGAAACGAACTAGCTGAGCCGTACATTAAGAGACACAATAAGAAAAGGAGATTACGTGATAAAACGGAAAGTGTATCATGAGAATAAATATAATTTTCAGCTATATACTATACTAGATGTGATGCCTTTGACAACAGCGGATTCCACAATTTAAAAGCAAGTATGATGAATCAACCACGCTGCTAAGTATATGTCACCAGTCACCACTTCTCAAGGGAATCGTTAAAAGCGTCTAAGGGACATCAGGTAAATGGTCAGAGCGTCCTTTACGTCGATGACATCATGGTCACCGTGGTCAGCGAACGCTAACCGTCGTCATTACGATATTATCCTTTCAGGATGGATCATGGCAGGATTTAAAGAGGAAGCTTGGTCATAAAATGTCATGTTACGGTTATAGTGTGCTTACTACTTTATTATGATGCCTTTAAAAGGTAATTCAGACTTAGGTATGATTTTTAGGACATCATCATTACATCATTTCAGCCCGCTTTCCCCGAACGGTTAGGTTAGGCAAGTTAGTCAGGAGAAGGCACGGCTTCCTGTCATTTCGTGTGACGCAGGTCCTCTTGGGGCATGGCTACTTTGGGAGGTTCCTGTGTCGCATAGGCCCGAACCCAGGACCGGGACCCGGACGCTCGATGTCACCACTGCGTCCACTGTCGGGAGAACACGGTGCGGCATATGCTTGTATAGTGTGCCGCTTGGGAGGAGCCCGTGCCCTCATCTCTGTGGTAGGCAGAAACCTCTCGCTGCCGGCCGTAGTCCGTGCTATGGTCGACGGCGAGAAGTCGTGGGACGCGGTGGTCTCCTTCTGGGAAACAGTTATCGCGCAGGAGGCTGCGGAAAGGGAGAGGGAGATCTCGACTTCCCTCCCGGCCCGCAGCAGACACACCGTGCATCGGAGGAGAGCATACGCTGTCCTCTCCCGGCCCCCCTAACTGGGTCCAGAGACGGCGGACTTGAGGATATTCGTCGCCCCTCATTCATCCGGACCCGAGGTGGCGGCGCGTGGTGTTCCCGTGCGCTCCTCTTTGACGTCGCGGTAGGAGGTCAAACACCTCACCGCTAACCCAAGGTGGCCCGCAGAGGCGGGCCGGCGCCTGCCGGGGATTACGGAAGTCGCAAGTTCCCGCGATCCCCGGCGTAGGTGAGAGATGGAACACCGGGGTGGTTTTAGTCAGTAAGAGTCTGACAGACAACCATGAGGATTTCCCCACGATGATAAAAAAGGCTAGTTAGTCAACCCAACCTACATGACGCCAGTGAGTACACTGATATGTTGATGAGCTAGTGAACCAATTCTTGGCACAAATATATCAAGATTTAGATTATCAAAAGAATAGACAAAACACAAAACAAATCTTCATCTACTTACCAACCACAAGGATCAACAAAGAACAACAAATCTAAATCCAAACACGCTACTGACCAAGAAACTCGTCCCACATTCGTTTCCCGTCAAAACATTGTAACATTTCTATTTGTACCGACAGGTTAAAAGCATCATCAATAACTCGCATTCCAGTCCCAGTTGGTACAAATTGAGCTGATAAGGACACAAAAGTGCATTGTGGGAGGCTGCGGCTCGTGGGTGGTGATGATAATGACACAGTAACCTTGTGGAATAAGATTACTGGGGTAACTTTGTTTGGGGTACCTTTATTTTTGTTTAAAGATAGGGTAACAATTGAAGTGCAATTGGAACTGTTTTGAACGTTCGAGAGATATTGTTTTCATACTCATAATTTGTAATGCGTGAATTGCAACAAAATAACGCAGGTAAAACGGCAGAGCAATGATGCATGGCAGAAAGAGCGGAAAGAGATGTATCTGCAAAAGATGTAAGTACAGCAGTGAAAGAATCAACTGTCAATGATGATGATTCAAAAAGCAGATGACTATAACTCTATCACAATTTAATCCACCGAAAAATTGTTTACAAACTTTTTGACAGTCGCTATAAACACTTCGATTATTCAAAACAACTCGTCTAGATCACTAATGTCTTCATGTCGTGTTCACAATTTTGGTTAAATCGATAATTTGACAATCGCGTGTGTAGTTGTACTGAAGACTGTACAGTTTGATTCAAGGACAGGGGTTAGTCGATCGACACAAACGTTTGTTGGGTCTCTGTAGGGGCATTATCATGAGCTGTTATAGGTTACATTAGCATAGCAGCTGTTTATAAACTACCACATTACCACTTGTTTTCTAATACAATGTAGTAGATATTACTTTCTTTTAATTTTACCATACCTACCCAAGATTATCCTTTCAACAAAGAAACTAACATAAAAATCAATTACTGCGATGACATTTATAAAAGCTCATTCAAGACACGTCATGCAATCGTAAAACCACACCCAATAGCTTTTAAACCTAACTTAATGTGCTAAGCACTGTCAAACTTTTGAAGGATAAAGTTGTTTAAGAACATGCAACTGATTTTTAACATTTATATTTTTGTTCGGCACGCACTGCTGAGCGTCTAAAGGAGAAAAAAGGCAAAATGAATGAAGAATCAACACGCTGGAGCCGCATGCGCTGGTATCAACTCCAACACAAATAAGTATGAGATCATGCTGTTATGTATGAGGTACCAAGCTAAGTTAACCTTTCCTGCTCATAAATAAACAATTGTAACAACTGTAGATGAACATGAAATTGCGAAAAATAAATCCTTAGTGCAGATGATAGACAGCTCCAACATCAGGCCAAAAATATTACTGCGACCTTGCCAACACCAACACAGGACTGGCATTTGGCTTCTAAGATCAAAAATATATAAAAGGCATATCATCGATGTCATAGAATATTTTTGAAATTTGGACAATTTATAATTCTTAAAATCTTCACTTAATCTTAATCGATTCCTTGAAAGTTTGCGTGAAACCTAACTAGTAACCAACGAAATCTATGTTAATAGACTTCAAAACGCTTATAGGCTAGATGTGGGATCTATGATTGTAGTATGGCAACAGTCGGCTAAATATCAAGATGTAAGTTTCCATTATAAACTAGTCTCACATTATATGGGATTTCTTTGACTTGAGAAGTCAGCTAAAGTTGGAAATGTATAGCTTGATAATATCATTTATACTTGACACAGGTCTTAATACTATGGTCTACAGAATGGTCAGTGAATTATTAAGAACTAAGCTTGTGGTTTTGTTGTCGATGCGTCATGAAACTTGTTTTCAACTTTCAAGTGTATTCAGTTATATTTTTGTGTGAATACCAGTTTGTGTGGCCCTCAGGCTGCGTTGATATTGTTGCGTGTAATGCCAAGTATGAATATGTTTTTTTTAACGATTTTTTTACGCACTATTTCCGACTGTACACATATCACTTTTGTATGACATAACTACGTTTTATGCATAAGTTGCCTTTTAGAGCGGCGGATTCGGCTTATAGAGCCCAGTTTTTACTCGTTTTCCTGGTCCAAGGTCGAGAAATACTCTTGCCCTGTTGTCGGAACTGTCTATCATCTGCACTAAGGATTTATTATTCGCAATTCCACGTTCATCTAAAGCTGTAACAATTATTTATGGCCAATATTTCCTTGTAATCCGCCAACTCACTACATTCCACAATTGTACATATGGTTATGTACATATATTTACATATTCCACAAATATTCATGACTACCTTTTGGTACAAAATTCCCAAATCAGCCTAAATTCCCAGCCTTAAAATGAAGCCATACTAACAGTAATTATAAACATATGACAGATCAATTACACTTTCTATAAAGTTACGGCATCTAACAAGCAAAGCGATTGGCAGGAAACACAAGGCAATTAAACGGATTAGGCGCAAATTAGGGAAGTCAAACGTGGGACCGACAGAGGTGGTGTCAAGCGGATACTTGTAATTATACTTCCACGTATACCTTTGAGATTTAATACCCGTGATTTGTTAAATAATCCCCGTGTTTTGATGGTAAAACCCAGAAAATTAACCGTGGAACTGTAGATGATTATGGAGATTAGACCACTGAACAGTAACTGTTGGCTGATAAGTTGATGATTTAATACATCAATTTCAGAAAAAAACTTAGAATTTGGCAGGGCATACAAATTTTAATTATTATTAATGTATGTCGCTGGAATAGATTGCATTTCAATCATTCTTATCTTCAACACATATCATGGCAATATTTATATTCACCGATGAAAACAACAGCAGCAGAACCAACTCACGAAACTTTTACATGATTACTATGAAAGGAACCTTACTGTAACAAATCATGAATTTCAATCACCACCATATTTATATTTACCCAACTGTCTATTCCATTGAATTACAATATGTTCAAATATAATTTATTTAATGTTAATTAATAATTATTTATTTTACATAGACATTCCCATTTATCCTGCGCAACTTACGTATGTCAGTTACTCATAAAGATACGTATTTCTTGAAACAAGGATATTTGTAATCACAATGACTAAGGTCACGAACTCACGTGTTATGTTGACCATGATTCAAGAATTATTGTGGTAAGACTATGAGACCATCATTTACTACTGAGATGAAAACTAGTAGAGAAGTATCGAAAACTGCTCCGGCACAAATAAATTAGAATTTGGGGAAGAGAAAGAAAATGAAAATGAAGGTGAGGATGATGGTAATGATAAAAACAACAATTTCAATTTGCAACCCATAAACCAACCATCTTAGGGAATTCCAAAAGTTATTAAACTATTCATGAGGAAAATTACTTCTTATACTACATCAAATAGCATATTCAATCTAATGAATGATTTTGATAATAGTTTGAACTTTGAATCACGTTTACCTTCAGAAACCAGTTGTTTTATATGAAAATGCGTAGATTTATGAAATCTACGCGATTGGATTCTTCTAAGAAATATATGACATAACTTGTTAAATACGGACAATACGTAGCAGTACTCATATCATGACACTTCAAACGAACGTGTCCAGTGTATTCTAACTTCTCGTTGTACGGAAAGCCTCATTGAATGAGGTCAGTTTATACTGGATTGTACAACTTGATGTGAGGTAGTGTCTCTGTTTAAGTCACGCAATGTCTGAAGCTCTTTCGTAAGGTTTTTGTTGGGATTAGAAATAACTTGTTTTATACTGATTAGGTGTTCGAGCTTTTTAAGCTTCGATTCGATCGAAGAGTCTGCTTGTTATTGATTTCTTGCCTCTGTTAGTGTGTAAATGTCTTCTTCTTCTTGATGATTTCAGGTTAGGTTATTGGGATGTATGGTCGTTGTATTAAGTATTGGAGTGTTTTTGTATTTTCTTCGTCATACCCAAGCAGAGGTACGGTTACAAAAGCTTTCAATACATTTAAAGTCCTCATCATAAACATATTTATATAGAATATTGTTAACCTTACTACAATTAAGATTCTTCAACTAGGGACTTGAGGAATTTTATTTAAGTCGTAGGATTTGTATGTATGTCATTTTTGTGACGATCAGCACTTTTTCTTTTCTTTCACGTGCTGAACAGTTTAGAGATTTTATATGAACCAAACTGCTATTCTCTAACTGGAAAACAAGAGTTACTCAGAACTTTCTCTCACAATAAAACCCTTTAACATTTTTAATAGAAAAGCTATAAGAACTCATACGTCCTATCTTTTGGTCATCTCTGACTCCGTTACAAGCCCATACGATTACCACCGAACATAAATTACACGGGACATCAAGAGAGCCGGGTTCCCATGCGATTGAGAAATAGTTTGAAGCCATCGACTGGTTTATAAACTAATGACTTCTCCGGACGAACGTGAAAATATTCTCTGAGCGGATCATGTGTGCTGTGGATGGTTTATCTACCTAGGTTTGTAGTGAACTAGTGACTTTTTTAGATATTTGGAGTTTCCTTTGATTTTCAAGGGAAATTTTGTCATAATCATATTTCTGTAAATCACTTTTGCTTTGCCTAGCCTTTTTCCAATTCTTGGGTCCCCAAGGTGGCTAGCTGGGCTTCCAATCTAACCGCTGCAGATGAATATCAGTGTTTTACATGGAGCGACTGCCTCACTGAACTTCTTAACCCAGTTACTGGGAATCACAATATGACTAACAACTGACTGAAAAACGACTGTCTATCATTTACTGAGTTGAGGTTTTAGGATGTCCATATCATCCAATCAATCAATCAATATCAATATATATAAAATTCTTCCGTTACTGACTGATTCAGTGACTGACAGACAACGCACAGCCGAAACTGCTGGTCGCAGAAAGCTGAAATTTGGCATGAAGGTTCCTTGGGGATTGTAGGGGAGCACTAAGAGAGGATTTCCCGAAATTCCGACTGTAACGGGAAAAAACGAGATATGCGCGTACCAAGTCGCGGGCAAAAGTTAGTATATATATAAAATTCTACCGTTACTAACTGATTGAGTGACTGACAGACAACACACAGCCGAAACTACTGGTCGTAGAAAGCTAAAATTTGGTATGTAGCTTCCTTACACTCCGTAGGGGAGCACTAAGAGGATTTCTCGAAATTCCTACGGGAACGGGGAAAAACGGGACCTGTCGTACGAAGTCGCGGGCAAAAGCTAGTACATAATTTATAATTAGGTTAACAAGGGCGGATCACTTCTCCTGAAAACAGATATTCTGATAGTATATTCACAAATGAGGGGACGCCCCTTGATTGATAAACGGATAGGACGACCTAATATAAACAGCTAAACTGGATGTGCAAGGACTCAATGCCCATCAGTATGAAGTTTAAAAACTGCGGTAAAGCCACCAAGAACTTGAAATGACCTGAATATTTCAACTATCATATATTAAAAATCGAATGCTGTTTGTATTTTTTCAAAGCATTTAACCTAGATTAAATTCACTAAATCTAAATTCTAGCCAGTGCAAACATTCGGTAAAAATTCCTCGATGTATAGTGTCATAACTTTAAAATAAAAAAGACGGACCGTCAGTCATGTTGGGGAACATTTGTGTAAACATTGAAACAGATAGGTATTACCGAGATACTTGTGTTGGTTTTTATTACGACTTCTTCACATAATTGTGTGACGTCACGTAGAATTGTGTTCCAATTGAGGAGCTCTTTTTGAACGGCCTTTAAAGTGCTTAAATATTTTTGGGTACTCAAAAGTTATTTTAAGAAGTTTTTGTTTAAATCATTTAGTGCTACCCTCTTTGGGTGTTATTTTTTTAATGTTGTCATACACAGTATTTATAATCATGATGTCAGTGTCACTTCTGAGAATTTAAATTCAAGTTCAAGAACAAGCGAACTTTGTAAAAAGTTTCGCTGTCTCATCAAGCTTTTATTTTTCTTTTAAAATTTGTGATAGAATAATTTTAAATGCATAATAAATTGGCGAAAATCTTCATTCAAAAAACTTGGGACTTAAAAAAGAAACAAACCGTAGCATACGCTCATAAGCCGGACGCTCACGTTTCCGAACAAAAGGATATCCAAAAGGAAACAACGAAATGCCAAGAACGTCACTAACACCTGATGCACAACACTGCACTGGCATTAAGGCACGATGTCATTGCCATCACTGAATTTCTTTCTTAAAAAAAAAATAACACTAACACATCCACTACATAGGCACTTTCTAAAAAGCTGAGTTATACGCTTGTAGCAGCACGTCAGTTACACACCGATCCCATCGGGAGACTGACCGCGAGCGCACAGATATAAACAAGGGGAGCGAGCGAGACGGACATATGATGCACCTGTGCACTTCAAACTGAATGGTTCGCAAAACGAGAAGGCAATAAAACAAAACGCACATTAGAACGAGACGCGATTATTCTCAAGCAACGAACCGCTCAATTAACAAACGTCCTAACCCGCCTTTTGCGCATTTCAAAATTACATTTTAAATGCGTATTCATAGAGTAATTTTTGGAAGTGTAAAGGAAAATTTATTTAGTGTGAGTGAGTCGGTGTATTCAGGGTCAACATATGGCGAAAAGGAGCCTGTGTCCGCCAAATTCCATGGTTTGAACATAATGTTTGTATGATTGTTTCAACTAGACCGGGTTTCTGTTTGGTTAGTAAAACAACATGTTTGGCGTCGCGCGTCGTTTGATACGTTCGCTATTTACTGTTTCAATAAAGCCAAAGTTATTAATAAAGTTCGCTTTGTTTAAGGTTAAGGTATTATTGTTAACTGAGATGTTGAAGGGAGTTTGTTGAATCAAATAATAGTCTAAGATTGAACTTTATAACAGTTTATGAAAAAGCTAGAGAATTAAGTTGAAAGACTGATGAATTGAAAACAACTACACTGGTCAACAAAAAAACACTTCTTATGTGCCACAAGAATGTTTTTAACTTATTATGTTAAGAACATGTTTTAATATCATAGAACTGAAATTAGAATTATTGAGACACATGCAGCTTTCTTGTAATACGATTTTGAAGTGGAGCTTTGAGGTAAAAACTGAAGTTTTCAGGCGGTTCTTATACAGGCACATTATCAAGTTAAAGGATTGATTGTGCAGCAGATGGTACGTCAGAATACTCAACTATCCCTTTATATTCAAAAAACCCAAAATAAACCTCACATTTTTTTTTACTGATCGTGCAGTATTTCTTTTTTGATTTTTAAAAATAATTTCATCATAAATGTAAAGGCACTTGTCAGAATCTTTTGGACACTTCTTACACATTTTACTCCGTAAACTGAAAAAATAGCTACTTTACTGAAAAAAAAAACAAGATATCGGAATTTACAAGCTAAAGGGAAAATGATGTCACTGGTAGAAAAAGTAACACAAAAACTAGACCTAAACAAAGAAAAATAAATATGGTTTTGTGATTAGGTAGGTAGGTAATTCAAAATTAGTAAGCACATTCCTTGTGGCAAAATCCTTGTTGACCAGTGCTATCAATGAAATGTCGAAGTTTGAAAGCACAGTTGAGAAGAGTTCATCCAGTCCAAAACGTTAGTCGTTGAGCGAAACACTTGGAAGACGCAGAAGTCCAGCAGTGGGATAACAGGTACAGACTGACAGTACAGTAACTCCCAAAAGATACAATAACGACAAAAAATTGATACAAATACTAATAATATTGGACTTGACAAGTTGAACTAACTGTAGACTGCCAAGTATGTGTGACTTGATAGAATCAACAGTAAGTGATGAATTGATGATGATGGGATGCCGATTGATTTTGACTTTCAGAAGTCTAACTTTGTTGTGGGTAAACAAGGAAAAGTCTGGACTCCCAAACTGTGGGAAACTTCGAAGATAACTCGTAAAATTCGACGATATACAAGGTATCCGGCTTGACTGGAAGCCGACCCCAATGTAGTTGGGAAAAGGCTAGGCAGATGATGATACAAGGTATATACTATAGATTAAACGCGAAATCTGCAAAGGGACTATTTACTTATTATTATGAATAAGGTAAAGGACCAACCCTGAAATCTGGAAAAAACTAACCGCTTCAAACATACCTATGTGTTTGCGTAACTCGACAAAATGTACGGAACAGCTGATTTGTTTCGAAGATTGGTCCTATAGTGAATTTGTTCATAATAACGAGTACAATGAGCCCTTTTCAATCTGTAACACATTGAATTTACTATACAGATTTCTGAAAATCAAGGTACCTTAAGACAAGACCTTCATGAATTCGATATTGCTAGTCGAACTCGATTCCAAAATTGTTTGAATAAATGATCAAGCAACCGAAAACCGATGTGCGTAGCATGCAGGTTCCAATTACTGTGTGTGGGGAATTTGAGCATGACGTCATCGCTTAGTCGTTATAAACCCAACCCTACTGGTCTACTTATATTTAGGTATATATGCTTATACAGAATGCAGGTCCCCTCATTATAGGGGCAATAAAAAGACGATTTTGTTATGCAGTTGATGATTTGGGGTTACTTCACACATTTGTAAGCAGTACAGTCTATATGAAATAGGGATATTCAAAATAGTAATATAAACACAACTAGTTGACCCGCGCAACTTCGTCTGCTCCGCTCCTATTGGTCTAAGCGTGATGATATATAGCCTATAGCCTTCCTCGATAAATGGGCTACCTAATACTGAAAGAATTTTTCAAATCGGACCAGTAGCTTTTGAGATTAGCGCGTTCAAGCAAACAAACTCTTCAGCTTTATATATTAGTATAGATTAAGACAAAAAAGAAGACTCTTGTGAGATAATGATTGTTTAAGAAAATCCTATAATTATCTTTGGTAGATTACGAATGATTCTGACGTCTTATGATATCTCTGATAGAATAGAAACATTTCTACAATAATATATTGACGAATATTACGATCTCCTATAAAGTTGCTATTGTTCAAAATGACGTTTTGCTAGTTACTACGCCATAATACATACGTAAGTGTAGTTTTCAAAACACTTACGACATAAGAGCTTAGGAAATTCCTTTTATGACGTACTTAAAACAATAATGAATAAGTCATGAAGCATACGTGTGCATTTGAAAACGTACGATTACATATTGCAGATCTAGTTGTAGAACGAAATTTGCCATCTCAAGCTTATTCGACGGATCGTGAAGGAAAAAGAAGAGTCAAAATAATTTGTATGAGCAAGATATAGGGTGTCATAATCACGATTTCAGTCAAAAAAACGTCCACGGCCGAACTCAGATCTCCACCAGCGTCGCAACGCTTGGTCACGTACTTCTCGCATCACACAAACTTTGACAATTCATCGATCCACATACCCTTATTATTATTGTACATCCATATATTGTATAGCTTCTCAACACTATTGAAAGATATGTCACCTTTTACTCGAAGAACTTCAAAACATTCAACAAAATATCAACCGAGTTGAGAACTGCCAATTTCTTTTCATCAACTTCCGAAGTATGCAAGCCATCTTTCAACAACCTATCACCGCGGCTAATTTCGAGAATCACTGCGGAGTTACCAACCCGTGTAGTGTAAACATTGACATATATTCCGAAAATTTTGGCGTTTAACACAAGCATTAGTTTCCCATAAAATATTGTTCTGAGAACAAGTCTACCAACTTCCTACGATTGAGCGAGATTGTAAGGAAAACACCGGGCGTTGGAATACTGTTTCTTAGTAAAGAGATTCAGTTGTTGTAAGGTAAATCTATGAAAGCATGGCAGGAAAAGACCCATACACTGTAGTCGGTGGTACAAGGTTGCGAATGATATTGTTGATGATGATGAAGGTAAACCCATATCAACGGTGCTTCAGCAATCAATAATGAAGCCAAATTAATTCATAAAGCTGAGGGCCTAAAATAAATTAAACATTAAAAACTGCTGGAAAAATACGATTATTATAAAACTAGCAGTGAAATGCCGCTGAAGGATATTCCATCAGTAAGAATAAGTATTGTTCCCTTCCCTTTTATGCTATACATGTTTTCCTAAATAAACAGCGTCATTCATTGCGTTGAAATGTCTAGTATCTATTAAGTTAAATTATTAAAAAAAAATCAGATAACCGTAACAACAATTTGGCATTGTGTTCTTACTGAAATAATCTTCACTTTCTATAACATACATTCCTAAAGCAGTGTTGTTATATAACATTTGGTGATTTGGAATTAGATGATTGAAGCATCATTAACTGCTAAGCATAGGCCTCCCCAACAACGCTACGTCGGCAAGTCCTGTGCTTTTAGCATTAGTGTTTTACCGCGGCCCTCGTCAGGTCATCTGTCCATCTTGTGGATGGCCGTCTAATGCTGCGTCTTCCGGTATCGGCGATCACCACTCCAAAAACTTTCGGCTGATGGGCCCTTGGTATTTAATAAAATCCGCCTTAACATTTTTACAAAGCCGTAAAGTATAAGTTCCTCATACTATTTTAATACCTGAACATTCCACGATTACCAGACGATTCGCAACGAATGGCGTAGCGCCGCTGTTAAAAGCCCGTACTCTGCAAACCATTACATTTGATGGTTTGAACGAATCGTAAACACAGCTGCCTAAGTTTCCGGGCGAACCAATTTTACTATGAAAACTTTGAAGAATGAGATGTTACTAAATTGTTTCTCGTTGAATATTGAAACGATAAATAAAATGTATTAGTGTTATTATCGACGTGTTGTTACGAATACAAGTTTTAGATGCAAGACATGCTAGGTAAGCTTTTAGTACGTTCTAGTATTTGTGTGCTACGGTCAAGGTGCAAGGTCTGAATGCTATTTCCTATTCGTTTAAAAACCTCTGTATGTAAAATTATTATGTTGCCATAAGCTGTTGAAAAGCTTTGAATATTTGTGTTTTAGTTTTTTTCTGACTTCTACTTTATCAAGATATGCTCCATCATCGACCACATCACAGCTTTCAATCAAGTGAAATCGTGGTCAAATGCGAGCCTATCAATACTAATATAATGAAAAAAGAAATGTACCAGTAGATTATTTCAGGATATCAGCCATAACATTATCTTATCTTTTACAAAACGGAACCTTACCGATAGCTTGGCCAAAACCTTCAGTATAGAAACAAAATTCTCCCAATAAGACTTCATGATTGTTACAAAATTTGATGTTTCGCCAAATTCAAACATTTCCTGTTTAGTTATTTGGAGTGTTTTGCTGAAAGCAGTTGGAACCAATTCCGGACCGTGTTCGATACGTGTCATGGTACTCATGCGTAGCATTGCAATTACAAATTCCGTTCCATTTCATACGACATCGGCACACTAGGATATGTTAGCTTTATTGTTGGATTCGTGGTTTTTAAGTACGTACAGTTTTACTATTGTTAGTCTAACATTGAATTTACAAATCTAGCCTGTTTGTTTATTTTACATTTTGGTTTTATTTGTTATGTGGAAAAATAGAATTTGCAAACCATGGCACAGAAGTTCAAGGCTTAGCCATTTCGACAGATGCGTCGTTTATATCAAATGATAATGTTTCTATCTGTCTCATATTCGTAAAGTCATCGAAATTTATTCTAGTTTTTGCTAAAAGTACCTAGTCAAACTAGAAATACAGTATAGCTTTCGGGGATAACCCGCATTATGACTCATTAATACCACAAATAGAAATTTTCGTTCAGTTTTTCCTTAGAGACAAAAATAACTTGCATTATTCTCTTGATTAGTTTCCTCAATCAATTTTAGCGTCATGCAGCTCAAAGCCATCTATCGAGATAATATATTACAGTTTATGTAATTTGATTCAAAAATGAAACATAATATTCTTGTACCACTTCCCAGATTCTCAATTCTTTTTCCCAGTTATAATTACAATTTCGTCGAACGTTCGTTTTATGTAACTAGTGCTAAGTAGATTTTCCCGTGAAATTGACTGTGTTGGGCGTATTTACTGAATCAATGATTTATAGAACATTTCTTGGAGAAGCAGTTTTAAAAACGGCTCGATGATATAACTGTTCGAATTGTTATTGTTTGCTATTGCTTTGGGGAGTGGAGATTTAGGTTTTTTTGGAAGAGATTTACCTTGTTTAAATTTACTGTTTATTGATACAAGGTAAACTTCTACAAAGCCACCCAGACCAATCTTTAAGAAAAGGAATAATTTAAGAGAGAGATACCATGAATGGAAACCATCAGATGAATCACAAACAAACTCTTTAGTGACATGGAGTGTTGCCAAATAATACTCCAACTACTTTAATTTCAAAGTATAATGTTCTCGGAAACATCAATAATATTGAATAAAGGAAACCTGTTTTCCTGCTATTTGTATGATTCGTTTGTAAATCAGAGAGAAATCTCGTCAATGGATTCCATATTGTCACACAATAATTGCCAGCATCATAGTCTTATTGAATTTATAAAATCGTCAACAAAAGTCAAGTCAATAAAGGAACAGTCGAATCAAAAGCAAATAACGATGAAGTCAGCGATGATATAATCAATCGTCACACGGAAACTTCAAACTTTTTGCAGCTCTTATTAACCTGTTAGAGAACATTGAACTTGATCTAGCTCAAAATTATCATATTGCTAGCAAATTGAAGATCTCATGGTTGGTCTGTCATTGATAGTCTTAACTATGAGCAAGCATTCAGGATCAATCACCCCATAGACAGTTACAGTGATGATACTGTAACTGACATCCTGACAATTTTGTGTAAAGATTTAGTCTGATATCATCTTGTAGTATACACTTCTTCTTATCATGTGGACAGTAAGGTCTAACGACCCCACACACCCTAGTGTCACACTACTTCGTTGAGATGATCAGGTTACCCACAACCACTCTAACCTCGTACCTCTACTGAATTGTATGATATCACTGCTATTTCGTATTTCGTTATGATAATGCATCTTTCCCAAAACATCAGTATTGTTATATAAAAGGAAACATTGCAACTGCAAAAGCCTGTTCATCAGCATCATCTTTAGCAGCCTTGTTCCAACCACAACCCCTGCAAGTGCTACTACGACTGCTAATTTGGGCTTCCATCTCTGTCTACAACACTTTTTTCTAATTCAAAATCAACAAACAAGTCAGGGAAGTTATCGATGGATGACTTAACCTAGTTGCTAAGTATTGTGTCTACGTACATACCATATTGTAAGTCAGTGAGACAATAATATTGTGTGTTGTCATTGTTTGCAGGATGACGGGGCTTGGCAACTGTCACTTAGATCCTGTGAGTCAACAGGCGTTAGAACCGAATTTTAACAGTACTAAAGAGATATCAACAATGTTGCATTTCAAATTATGCTCAATACAATAGAGGAAGCTTTAAATGAAACCCAGAAATAAATAATGAACAAAGATCACAAATAAAATTCGCTAGAAGAGTGCCTATATCATCATCATGATTAATTAAGTGGACAAAGTATGGAAGAATTAAGAATTATACAGCTGCAAGTCACCAACATGCTCTTAAGCTTTAAGTTGAGAAGCTTACCGACTTTGTCAAAAGCTTTGTCCAAGATCACAAAACATAACTAACGGACATAGAATACACTTTTCCAATAGGAAATCCAACAAATTCTCTAGTCATTCTAGAAAGATCTGCCCAAAACTATTGAAAACCACAAAATTCTTGCTACATAACATCATCCTACAATTTAAACAATATAAGACAAATGATGCCACTAATCACCCAACATTCCGCTCATTATATCTTAGACAGCCATCACATCGTCACTTACATCTGACGCTAATATTAGTTCACAATGCTCTGCAGTGTTTGTAAATCGCCTTTCTTTGTTCCTATCTGATGTCATGGCTGGGTAGTTAAATTGTGAGTCAAAAGATTGTAATAAGGATCGGTTTTGGAAGTATAATCCCATGGCTGAAATATTGGCCGAGTGCAAGTCGGACTCGCGTGCAAAGGGTTCCGAACCAATTTCATTTTTTAACATGTTATTTTACACTACAGAATTCTTATAGGTTTTCCTGTAATCTTTAGACATAGAACTATTATATGCATTTTTTTTTTAAATTTTAGGCTCAGTAGTTTCGGAGATAAGGGGGAGGAAATGGTAAGTTTTAGTCTTATTTCTTGAATAACTTCAAAACTGTTTATTTTAAGATTATGAAAAAAATATAATTAAAACCCTCACAGTAAGCCCTTTCATTTGATATGTCACACGATACAGTTTAATAAAAAAAAAACTAGTTTGACCCCCAACAGTAACCACATACTACAAAAATATTTATTTACGTATCGCGTCCGTGATGGGGTCACAGAAGTCCATATGTATACCAAGACTATCCATAGGCGCGGGAGATATTATAGTGCACAAGCATATGCGCAAACACAGTTCAATCCCTCTTCGATCACTCACGTCTCGTAGAGAGATCTGGCGCAAGACCAACGTCTTAACATGCTTTCCGAGACACGGAAGTGGCCCACCACCATCTTCCAAACTCCCGGCTGTCACAGTGAAATTCCTAATTGATAAATAGAATAAAACCCAATAAAACTTTTTGCCCGACCTGGTAACTTAATCATATCAAACCCAGGGCCCCACGCTCAGCATTCGCGAGGCAAACGGAGCAGTTAAAGGCAAGTGAAGTAATAGGAAAATATGGAACAAATGATTGATAAATGCGGTGTGAATGGAACAGAACCTGGTTTTTGCTTTACGTATTTGCTTTCGTCACTGACCCATTTTTGAGGCATGACAACAATGCACCTCAGGGAATCCCTCCACTCGTGGCTGTAGTTGAGCTACTGAACGTAACTGATGCGTTAGATTTGTTGTGTGCTCTCCCAGTTAGGAGGCTTGTGTCCTAGCAATGAAAATATAAACTTTTTTGATTATGCTTGTGCTAGTGTTTGGCTAGTACATAGTATAATCTGAGAGAACTTAAAACTTTCTAAAACTCAGTAGTTTTAACAATAGAAACAAAGAGTCATAGATCTTAATAACGACATTATCCTAAACCTATTTAGACAAAGCTTTTCCAAACCTACATATCGGCGCCATTGCACCTTAAGCAATAAGTTGATAACTATAAACGTCGCCTCGATGCATGATTATTTTCCTGAATTGCCTTTCCTATCTTGTACAAGTATGCCGCAAATGCAATGCATGCATATGCAAATAAGAATTTATTGATGTAAGCAATAAGTTAGCTGACAAGAGTTTAAAAGGGAATAGCGGTAGCTGTATGCTTAACACTTCAATCCTAGGAAACAAAGGCTCTTGCAAGCTGAAATAAAAATAAGTCAAGGTGTGAAAAACGCAGCATAAAACCATAGCAATGTTACAAAGAACGATTGATAGTTATGCACATAGCACATAGCTTCTGAAAGGAATGTCAAGGTAGGTCACATCTTGTTCATTTAAAAATATATTAAAATGACAAGCGGACAAAACAAATTCCTGTTTGTGAGTAAACACGCAAATTACCTTGGACATGCTGACAAATCGTTGTCAACCCATAATTCTGCACGCGTTTAGTTTTTTTTTTACAAAATCATGCACTGAAAGTCCTTGCTCAAAAAGTGGTAGCAAAAACTACGACGCAGAAGCATATATTTTTTTGCGAGCGCAACTTTAGAGTTCAAGTTTTTATACGTCTCGCACTCAGGAGGAACGGTATTCAGATACCAGATTATTAAGTTATACTACTGTGTAGATAAGTGACTGTATAGTCAAAAGGTTAAATGGAAGATGGAATGGAGAGTTTGATGGTGGTTTAATGGAAGACATAAGAAGGTATTTTGTTGAAACTACGATAAGCTCGCAAAGGATTGATTTAAACATACCTAATGATATCTTATTTGCAGGAAAAGATTCTATTCCGGTGCAAAAGTTCTAAATATTTAGCTATGAAGTCTACAAGCTAGGTATTAAAGAAAGGTGTCATTTTAATGTTTTGCGAAAGCTCAAGCTGTTCTTTCATTCAAAAATCAAGAAGTTAGCCTATTGCCTCTGACCTCAACTTCAACAAAACGAAAAGTAAAGTTATTCAAATGTAAGGCAAACATCTACGCATCACAAGATATCGTTTGATCTAGATCTAACTCAGCGTAACGAGATAATAATTTAGATCTAAACGCTTTTATTTCGCGCAAATTATTTTGTTTGTACAGTGCACAAACGCCAGTTTATTTTTAGATCATCTGATTCATGAACAAAAGCTTTGCTACTTGGTATTTTTAATTATTGGGAATATCACGTTTTCAACTTCCTTGTTTTTTGGAAGTTTTTAGTGATGTTTAGTATAAATGATGATGATTGTAGTGATAGAGGTGATCAAAGAGACAATATTATATAGACTATGTGAAAAATGATATGGCTAGTATGGAAGCATGATGGAAGTGATATTGAAATGACGGCAAAGAGATTAAAAAAAAATAGTAGAATACATGATGTGCCGATTCCAAATAAATTGGTCCAAGGACAAGACGATGAATGTTTTGGAAGACAAACAAAATCTGATATTCGGAACAAAAATTAGAAAAATATATCCCATGGTTCTAAAATGGCACATCAGAGATAACATCCTCTTTAAAATATAAATGACTAGAAGGACAATGACGAAACACCTCGAGGTGACAAACCAGGTCATTTCAATAAATACGCGTATCATTACAGACAAGCCCACTAAATTCTAGAGGTGTATCCTGCATAGCTCCGTGCAAAACTCGGAACATAGAAAGAATTTGGACGTGTACTGATTATATCTGTGGCAGATAAAGCAAGAACTCATATTTAAACATTAAGTTATGATCGTTTATACCGATAGCATTAGCTTGACATATTGAATCTGCATTGCAAATCATCAAATATGATATCGCCACCTGCAGGAGGCCTAAAACCTAACTAAAGGTTGGGCAACTATTCTCAAGATTTAGGCTGACTATCCACTGGAGCGGAGAGAAGAGCTGAGAAATATTAACCAATTGAATTGCATAAAATTTCAGTGACAGACGCGGAGTGCCTCCGTTCCTCTCCTCTCCAGTGGACAGTTAGCTTTAAGCTGGTTATAAAAAGTCAGTAGGTACCATTTTTATGCTCCTATTCCTAATACATATTTGCCAACATCATCGTCTTGTCATCATCATTTTGTTGTCCACACAGTATGTCGTCTTCTTCTTTGATACGTCTTTACAAGCCATCTCAGTATTCTTCCTCTTCATCATGTATATTCCACACTAGTGGACGTCACGCGGTTTCACCCGCGTAGTTCTCGTTCCCGTGGGAGTACGGGGATAATATATAGCCTATCATTGTCATATCCTCTTACCTTCCATATTCCTTGTCGAATGATATCACGGCAGTCAGCGCATAGGGCGTGGGTGCTCTAGGTCACACACTTAGCATACAACGCGTATGCTAAGCGTTCGGGAAGACAGCATTGTTTCGTCAGACATTGTTGTTACGAGTATGGAATTCTGGGACTTTTGTGGATTGAGTTTCTTAGTTTTCAGTCTGTTAAGGAATAGTGGAAGTTCCAAGTTTATTGTACTGTATGATTGATTGGTTTTCTCAGATACGTATTTTATTGATTTACATTTTCCTTCATTCCAGGTGCCAAATCTGATAAGGTGTTTGATTCATCAGGTTTCTTTGATTTAGACTTGTTAGAACCAATGATATGATACAAGTTTCAAAACTTAGGAAACCTCACATTAAGGAAAGCAATATTAATATTCTTATCAGATGCGGGAACCATGAACTAACACTTCAAAGTGAATGAATAAGCAGAAATGTCGACCAGCGGTTCCACGAGCAACATAAAACAGTAGTAGGAATTCTAGAAGTCCTAATGTATTGAATTTATCTCTGAATAGTAAACTTAGCTTCGTATTAGCGTTTGCGTAGTAAAGTGTAAACTATTACAACCTGTATTGATATATTTATCAGTTGATCTTGTGATTATCTACTATTAGAAAATCGCATGTTTATGATTTTCGGGGAATTGTATCGTTATTTTGTTTTGTACATGGATATTTATAAAGGTAAAAGAGAGCTTTCGGGTATTTGCACCGAGTTATTTTCAGAACATTCCTAGAATCAATAAGCAGATTTATTTAATGAGATAATCCAGATTACATGCATGTTCCAAGCTGAACAATTCAGTAAATTATTATAACTAAAGTAGCTGACCTGGCAAACTTGTTTTGCCAAACAAATAAAAAATAACCTACGATCTATTTATTCTCAGACCTACCCAATATACACAAAAACCAATCATAAAAATCGTACAAGCCGTTTCGGAGGAGTTCGATAATAAACACTGTGACACGAGATTTTTATATATTAGAAGATTATATGTAAAATACCACGAGGCAGAAAAAAGTTAAAATAATGAGTGTCCATTTTAAATAGGGAATTAAATGGCATTTCATTGATGCTTAAACTATTAACAAATCCTTAAATTGTAACAATCCCTGGATAACAGTGCCCCATTATGATTCTGAGAACGAAGCCAGAGACAATTATTTACAAATAAACGTTTTCTTGGAAACGATAGCGATCGGTGATAGTTCCTGACCTCAGCCCGAAGGTGATCCAGTAGAAGTATTGTTTTATATTGACTTGTCGGATCTGAATGAAGGAGTATTGTTTAGCGATACTTCCCACGTTAGGTTCGGTGAAGTAGCTGTAGTTTAATTAGGGACTCGGTGAGTCACAGAGGTCGACATCGTTTTAAAAGTTAAACTGAGAGCAACAAAAATTAAAACTGGAGTGTGTTTTATTTGTGTTGTACATTATACATTTATTATTTTGCTAACTTGCGAAACTTACTTGTCTTCTAGAGACAGCTGTGAATTTGACGAAGAAGTGCTAGCGAGATAACCTCTGGTTTTTTTTTTGTTGAACTTGAAGTACAACATTTAACTCTTTCAGGAGAGATATTGTCAAATGGACTAGCGAACATATAGCAACAGTAGTCGGTAGATACCGCTTACCCGGGAAGTATACGCGAGTGTGACTCACACAAAGGTCAAGCGCTAGCTGACATTTTATTTTTATCAGCGCTGAGATAAAAATATGGTGCTACTATTCTCGCCTATACACAAGTTAGTTTAATTTATGTTTTGATAGTAGTAAAATGTTTGATAGTAGATGATTTTAAGAGTAGAAGAAGAGCAAAGAAACGATGGATGTATTGTGTGAGAGATGATGTGGCTGGAAAGGTGGCGACTAGAGCTGACATAACAACTAATAGTGATGAACGGAAGAAGCCGAGTCGACGAGGCAGAAGCAAGGATGATGATAGCTATAGGAAATAGCTGAAGATGATGTAGATCACAATGAAAATAATATTTTTTTTTTCATATGTCTCTCTCGTTTTGTTTGTCAAGAAACCTCCAGGACATAGCAAAGATCCACTAATAAAAACATTGACCTATTTACAAAAAATCATCTAGTGATCCACAATAGCGACTGACTCATCAACAACATGTTTCTCCAGCATCCTTCGCAGCTACATCTCATCACGTGATCTCTGTTTCTCGTACCCCCCACGGTGTGATCAACATCTTCGTATTTACAGAGCTGTCACTTAGTCAGTCTTCATTGGTCAGTGTTCTTTGGTTTAACCTACAGACTATTTTTTTTTTCGGTATTGATAGGTACAAAGAAAAACAGGATTGTAAGTGTGTTTACTGAGAAATTATTGGAAAACATTTTCAAATAAATGCAGAAATATACCTGAAAGCTCACAACACACTCTTACCCATTAACAGTCTTTTGAAAAAATAAAAGTGTTCCAAAGACGTTAACCTCAAGACGGCAAAAATTATAGAAAAGTCAAAAATAAATTCTGATGTTTGTATACTTTAGCATTTCGACAATAGTTATTGCCGATATCGATAGAACGTGACTTTGTGGAATTATCCAGTGGAAATATCTAGGACAGTTTTAGAGAAGGAGCAGATCTACAAACACAAAGATGAGTGTTGTGAAAAAACCTTTTAATTTTTTCAGCAAGAGACTCATTCAACAGGCTTAGTCCACGAGGCTGATGAACCAATGATTGATGGCAAAAGAACTCGCCTTCGAAAGCGCTACGCAGAGCAAGGCTGATTGATTGGACCGTGTTATTTTCTAATTAAAGCTACAATTATTATCCACATTCTTGGCAACGTGTAAAAGAACCGCGTGTTTACGTTGTTTGCCGACGTCATATCGTGAATAACAATCCGTAGTTACCGATTTTGCTTGGCATTTGCTAACTAAATAAATAATGTTATCAGCTGTTTCTGGGGTTTGTAAGTCAAATGTAGTAAATACTTTAGGTAATTGGTGAAGGACATAAAGGGAATAGATTTATTTAATCTCTTTTCTTCTACCTTCCCTGTCTGGAGTCTCCTCGCTTTCCCGATCGCAGATGTTTTGTTTTATTTGTCCGTTCTTGCGATTGGGCTTGCTTCGGTCCCTTTCCGTATTGGGTCATCAGGTAGATCTACTTCATCTTATTCTCCTACACTAGACACTCTTTTTAACTTCATCTATAATTTGACGAACTGTCACAACATACATTAGCAGCTCCAACTTGATAGTTAACATAAAGACTAATATAACAGGAGATATGCGAAAACTGTATTAAATCTGATTAGTAGGATCATTTATAAACTGCCTTCTGTTATACAGTGTTTTAAGACCATTTAGTTCATTATACGTCGTATTTCGTACTCATTATGAAATTTTTTTTAATGATATACTTGTACAATTTAAGGAACAGATGCCATGCCGTTAACAGCCAACTGGTAGTCAGTGTGAACGGATCAACTACGTTTTTATTGTTCGTTAAAACGAGCAGTCTTTGTGATATGTTCCAAGGGCATGTTACTTACGTATAAACAATTTTGGCCTTTTATTATACTCAGAATCTTGATTATAATTATTGGGGCTAAAGATTGGCTGAATTTTCGAAAATACTTTTATTATTTCTTGGTGTATAATAACTTCGATCATGTCTTAAACGTCACTGAAATCGTGTTTACGTCTTCTAGTAAAAATGTTACCATCAATGATCATTCATGAGAATTAACGGTCGCATGGAGTATTGCCATAACTTCTATCTTCAGTGAATAGATTGGTGTTTCGCGATTTGTAGAAATTCGCATGAAGCTGCCAATCCTCTTTTGGCATAGACAGTCGGAATCACATGGAGAAACAAAATAAAATTATCTATCAATAAATTCAAAGTATACTTGAAACTACCATTCTATGAAGCTCCCAAAACCTAGAATCCTCTTCAAGAGAAATCAATAAAACTCTTTATTCCCAATCAGCTAATAAACCTACATACATAAGCTAATTAGTGAAAACAGTGCACAAAAACATGTGTTTATATTTAGACAACACGACGCGTTGGCTGCGCGAGCCATTTTAATTTGTACGCCTTCCTGCGATAATGGGTTAGCATAACAATTGGGAATCCGTGAAACACTGCGATACAGTCAACAATTTTTGTGTTAGACCATTAAGACAAGCTGTTAACAAATTAACTTTAACAAGTATTACTGGTGGATGAGAAAGTAAACACATAAAGAAATATGAACAAAGAAAAAAGCAAACACAGTCAAAATCATGTTCATATGATCAGTTCGTATGGAAAGCAAATTGTGCTTGATTGAACGTAACGGTCTCAACATTATTGGAGACTTGAGTTGCGAGGAAATTCTTGTCAGAGGTAGTATTTTTCAGAAGATATCATGCTGGGAAAACATCATGACCAGTCAGATCACTCTGGAGTCAAGAGTAACAGATTTCTCACAGTAAATAAAACAGATTACTAGAATTAAAGACACAAACAGATAAATTGTCACAATCAAAAGCTAATTCCACAAATTCTTATAAACTTCCTAAAAATATTAATATTATCTTACTATATCATAATAATTCCTATACAACATCGTCACTTCTTCACAAAAGAAACGTAAAGAACTGTTTGTTCCAAGTACAGAAGCTTGTTGGCGCCCGCCCAAAAAACAACTCCTGCGCACCGGTGAAGCGAAATGATAAATTATATCAATTTTGTGGTTCATTCATGTTCTCGTCTTCTAGGGATTGTTTTGGTTATAATAAATTAATGATTTGTTTATACCAAGGTCAGGGTTGTTTATAATATGTGATCGTCGTAGGATTAAATGGAAGATATATGGAAAATGCAATGGGTTTTAGAATGTGTAAGCAAATTGATGTTTAGATTACTGTGATGACTATTATAATCCAGGAAGCTATAACTATTGTATTGAATTTGGAGAATCTAGTTGAAACTTCATCAGTGAAACGACTGCCATAATGAACTGCAAGTTTAGCGTTAAAACACGCTACGAGTATAATACTACCATGACAGCACACGTAGGTGGTGCTCACAAACTAATCTAATTTAGTCGCAGTGCCAACCCAGAAACGTAATAACTCACGTCATGTCAATCATCAATGCTGCATTCACAACTAATTGCTACTACAGTGAGAATGATTGAAGAATTTATGATTTATTACGCAAACCGAGCTAGGATTTCCTTCAGCATCATAATTATTCTCATACCCTTTTCCCAAGATATTAGAAGTATCATCAACACAAACACAGCAGAGGAGTGGAACTAGAGAGTTCCACTGTGTTTCGAAACACAGACGTAGACAGAGGTCTACGTCTGTGTTTCGAAACGCTTACAACCCTAATCTCAAAGTTAGAGAGCACAGGCTCCTTCAGGGTAAGCTCGCTCCATCGTAAGACTTTGTCTCTGTCATCTCTGACCTAGACTAGAGTCAAGAGCAAACCCATCACAAACAAAAAAAAAACACCGGTAGCACTCCGGGAGTGCCGGCAGAAGTGAAAACATGTAAATAATACATCCTTACTGTCGCGGTCACATCATAGACAAACCACCGACAACAAAATAAACAAAAAGACACTAACGTGTGGCCGCGACAGCGACTGTCGTGACAGATGTCAATCTTGACACAGTTCCTGACATAAACAAAACGAACCATAAAAACAACAAAAAATAACGTTGTGTTTAATTATAAGTACAAAAATACTATCATTTATGAGGTAGAATACAATGTTTATTTATTGCGCTATCTTACACAAATATGACAATTTACATGTTATTATTCATAATATTATATCGTTATTTATTTATATATTACATTAATTTTTATCTCTTAGAAAAATCAACTTTCATCCATAATTTCGTAATTCCGTAATTTCGTATCCTTGGATACGCGTGGCACGCTGTACATAAACACAGACGGACATTCGCGCAAGCGCCCTGTGCCGCCTAAGCGGAGCAGCACACTCAGGCACGGTAGAAAGAGTGGGAGATACTAGTTCCTCTCCCTTCCCCTCGATCTTACGCTTTTTCGCATCACGTGACCCTGACGCGAGTCCGTCTTACGCTTTTTGCGATCAGGTCACGTGACCCTGACGCGAGTTTAAGATTTTATACCCATTACAGAAAAAGTGCTCAACGCCGCTAAAGAAGTTTTCACTTCAAAAAACAAAACGAAGTAATGCAAAAAAGTTGCAAAGGAAAAACGCCCCACCAGCGCTTAGCTGTCTTTCTAGCTTTTATCTAGGAAGTTAGTTATAAGCTAGGAAGTCTAATAAAATGAAAATGGCTTGTTTACGGGTATTAACAACTGTAAACCACCCAAACACAATAAAATAAAAAATGAAATTTTATTAGAGAATCACACGACCGATACTAGAGAAGCAACAACATCTATCATCTCACTTAGAAAATGTTCTACAGTCTGTCTTACATTTGCAAAGCCATTTCATGCAAGAGGCTCATAAGTCAGATTCGTACTTTATTTAAATTTATTGAGCCAGTCCAGCTGTGTGCACCTCCCAGCTGGTGCGAACCACAAATTAAAATTCTGCCCAGCCCAGCCAAAAATAAGACAAACAAGATTCTTAGCAACGAGCTCCGAAAATGAAACAAAAAATATGCTAACGATATCTGTGCTACCACCTGCCTGTTTGAATACTATACTGCAACTTGGCTCACTCACACATGCACCCACATATTAGTAATCAGACATCATCACATCATGCATCAAGTCTTCTTCTTCCATACTTCTCTCTTCTATACCTGCTTATGTGTCTCTTCTTCGATACCAGCAATTCTCTTTTTCCATACTCATCTCAATCAGTCGTCATATTCTAGTCACCCTATTCTTCCAATCTCTGAACCTAATTTATTAATATTTACCGCAGCACGTATTGTTTCAGACATCTCTTCTATCAGTCCTCTCAGTGGTGACTCCTTGGCTAGCCACATTCATCTCTTACATAATCAGACCATTGATATTTAATCTTCTCCCATTTTTAAAATCATCCACATCGACACTAAACTTTCCTGTCGAGAAATCTGTTATACTTCCATTAACCTGAGCTAAATAGTTATTTCTTGCTAAATCTTCTTCACAAAATCTTTCCATTCTTTAAGGGCTAATTGCGGTGTAACACTTAACGTTCGATGTATTTTGTGTTAAAGAGCTCTTTTTACATGTGTGGGTGCTAAGAGAACGAGGGCTGGAAGTAAAGTTGGTGTAGTTTAAGTAATCTGTAGTGCACCTGTCCAACGCCATCTGCTAACCGAATCTTACACTGAGCATAACACCTGTTTCCGCGTCTAAAGAGAACTGTTTGTCTGTATGAAGCCTTGGTAAAGAAATAATGGTGGATTTTATTGATTTCAATATACAAATGTAAGGTTGTTATGAAAGAATACGCGAACATTTTTTCAATGCCACAGGGGAAATCTAATTGAGATTTAAATGAAAATTGTTTGTAATATCAGCTGTTTTTTCAAGGGAAGGTTGTAATATTGAAAAGGAAACAAATGTCAAAAAGAACTAGACGTCTGAATGCTTCCTTGAATTAAATTACATTATTTCTTTTAACTTCTCATTATTTCTCACAATTATGTAAACAGAAAACTTGATTTATAATACTAAAGGGCCTAGAAAACGCTGTCGTGATGACTTAGATAAGTTTACAACAGATTTTTTGTAGAAGGCCACACACCGGAAAAAGGCAATGGGGGATATTTTGCTCAGCAGTGGTACAATACAGGTTAAATAAAAAAAGATTTTAATACTACCAAAGTAACCATCAATTTCTTTTGAAAGCATTGAAACACCACACAGTCCTACCGTTTGTTTACTTAAACACCCAGGTGTGTCTACCCAAGTCTACCAAGATCTAGACAGTTTTACACCATGAAAAACTTACATACTAATCAAGTAATTCTAACATAACATTCGCATAAAGGTCAGTATATTCCCGCGGTACGACCCCTGCCGTATGATAATGTTGTATGCAAGGTGCGAGTGACGTCAGAGCGACATATGGCTGAGTTGCGCACGAGTGGCGTGTACGGACGGTCGAGGAGTTTGCTGGCAGATGGTGCGAGTCTAGTGAGGTAACGAAATAAGAAAAAGGTGGAGTTGTGATAAGCGAAAGAGATAAAAATACACAGTATGTCCGATGGGATTTCCAATTTGATAAACGACATAGAAACTTTCATCTTCTATAACTACCCAGCGATATACATAGGTTGAGCATTAGTGAACGAATTTCAGATTTATACCACCTAAACATTTTGATAAAATGTATTGTGTGTTTTAGTGGAACCCTGGATGGTTTAGAGTCAATTGGATGCGATAGGTGGTGCTGCATCCGGTTTAACTGGAAGCTGACCCAATATAGATGGAAAAAGGCAATGCAGATGACGAGGCAGTGCTGCAATCGGGTGCTGGTTCTTTTTTTTTTTCAATCGAAAAGCCAACGTTTGGGCAGAACGTCTGTCGGGACCGTTACCATTTGTTTTAAAAATGTGATAAAAATTATAGGGGTAGATTGCATTCGTGGCTTGATGAACTATGAATTAAGAGTTATATTTTTCAAAAAATATATCAGTATCTCGAATTTAAACAGTTCCTAAAACAATGGTCCGTGTTCGAACTTGCAGCGTGCCCACATCAACTGTACCCCCGTATGTTTCTCTTAATCACCTGCACTGAATGGATTCACCCTTGTTTTGCTCGTACCGTATAAGGTAAATACTTATGTATGTGTAATCAGTTCTGAAGGCAGTAGGTACAAATGTTATTACTGATAAAATGATAATAATTATAATGAAACAAGTCCAAGCGTTAAGTTATATTGACCTAGAGGTTTTGCTTTATGAGGTCTACTTTAAATAAGTGGTTTTTAAGGGTTCCGTACCTCAAAAGGAAAAAACGGAACCCATATAAGTTCACTTTGCTGTCCGTCCGTCTGTCCGTCAAGACCCTTTATCTCGGAAACGCGTGGAGGTATCGAGTTGAAATTAAAACTATATACTCAGGTCTACGGTCCCTTGAAGCAAGCTGTGACAAAGTTCTAAGTTCACGTAAAAAAAAAAATTACGGCCGTTTATGCCGCAAAAAACGTATATTTCGACACTCAAGTTAATCAAAATGTATAGAGTATTTTCCGTTGTCCTAAAATTATGAAAATTGGCAATTAATACCGTCTTATACCACAAGTATAGGAAAAAGTCTGAAAACTATGTACATTTGTAATTAAATCATAAAAATATAGTCTTTACTTAAAAAGTAATATATACCTACAAATTTGTACGGAACCCTCGGTAGGCGAGTCCGACTCGCACTTGGGTGGTTTATACCTACCTTACTGTTTTTATTGGCTGTTAATTTAATGTCTCGAGAGCCAATAACGACACTTTATACACTCCGATGAATATACGATATGCGAGACACTGAACACGTGCGCCCCGGCTACGGCTCGTGAGAGACTGAGCAAGACCATGCTATGTACCCCATAATATTGTAGTCTGTGAGACTACCCGCATACACTACAGAGAGTGTGCTCACGACTCGTGCTGGTTATAACAAAGCGACGATGTGGAAGACTATGAAGCACGCTTGCCTAGAAGTAACCTATTCACTCTTGCTTAAATAGAAATATAGGCTCCGGCGGGGAATTCCAGTCCTTAGGGTTTTTGCATTCCTCTTTTCATATTCCACTAACCTTTCCTGCTTGGAGTCAAAAAGATTCGATTACCAGCACCTCGCGACAACACGTTATTTCAGACGAATTGAAAGTGTTAGGTTTTTCCGTAAGGAAATTGTCAGTATTGCTCGACGTCAAGAGTTGTGTAGATGGTAATACGCTCCTATTTTTTTATCATCATATCAGCCGAAAGACGTCCACTGCTGGACATAGTCCTCCCCTAAATATCGCCACAACTACCGGTCCTGTGCGTGATAATAATGGAACACCATCAATTTCATGGAACTTTAAGAGGAAATGCTGGCGGCGTGACTTTGTATATAAAAAGTCATAATTCGAGGTTTGGCTCTCGACTGTTTTCCTCCAATATTGAACCGATTTAAGAGATATTTCACACAATAAGAAGAATATATACTGTGTCCCTGTTTTCCTTTTTGATGATTTATTAACCGTAAAAGCACCAGAACTCTCACAAAATGCTCGAAATTTACCGATAAATCGCTAACAACAGAACCCTAGTGTACAAATTTGGCAACTATTAATCAAAAAAGGAAAACATAGAGACACAGTATACATTCTTCTTATCAGTTTGTGAAATATCTTGTATATCGGTCCAATATTGGAGGAGAAAACAGTCGAGAGCCAAACCTCGAATTATGACTTTTTACATACAAAGTCTCGCCGCCGGCATTTCCTCTTAACTGGCGAAATGTGGGTATTCATAGGTCTGCGCTATTCTTCAGGGATGACAAGCGTGAAGGTATTTTAACTAGATAACATATCACAAGTAGCCCGGTGGTCCAGCGAGCATGTGTGATGAACATAAGCGAAGCAAAGGGAGTGTGTCAGGATCGTAAGTAGTATGTGGGGTTATGTAGTTTCCGTCTACCCTAATAGGAAAAACCGGTCAAGTGCGATTCGGACTCTCACATGCAAGGGTTCCGTACCATAGACCGAAAAACAATGCGACTTGTATGGGAGCCTCCTTTTATTTTTAATTTAATCGCATATTATTTGTAATACCGGCAATAGAAATGCAAACTGTGAAAAATCTAAATATCACGGTTCTTGAGATACAGCCCGCTGACAGATAGACGGATGGACGAAGAGCGGAGGCTTAGTAATAGGGTTCCGTTACGGAACCCCAAAAAGTTATGAGTTTATATGTATAATACCGCCCCGGCTTCGCACGGGTGCAAATGTTTATTTAGCCCAAACTAACAAAGTCAACATCTAATTACCAGATTCTATAACATTGTGGTTCAGACTGAAATAAAAAGTGCAATAGACAACCGTCAACGATGTCTGCTCTCAGGTGTCTACCAGTTCGGAACATCTCTACCTCCGTTTCAATAAATTGGTTGCGCGACTTACTTTAATTTTGAGATATCTCCTAAGATATTCATTTAAATTAAATGGTGTGATCGCCAATTTTGCTCCAAATTAAACACTCAAGATGACTAACATATTTATTATGATAAGAATTTGTACTATATTGGTAATAGCACTTCGCCCGTGACTTCGTTCGCGCGAATTTAGTTGGTACTCCACGAACTTCATCTCCCTTACTTATTGATAAACTAAACGCACAATCATTTTTCTCATTTACGAGCATTTTTATACCCGTCGTAACTTTTAAACGAAGATCCGATTTGAATAATTTAAAGTGTAATTTACATGAACATAATCTACCTTAATTATTAAACAATTTAAATAGATAAGGATTATGATACTAAAATCACCACTATTCCATTTCACCCGGGTTTTGATTGAATAATTTGAACAAAAAGCAGCCATTGTGACTTAACCATAATATTTAGATATATACCCTCGCGGACTTTTTTGTAGATATTGATGTCCTCTATAAGATTTTAACACATCATTTTGCGCTATTGTCTATAGTTTCCGCAGCGTACGCGATATAAGGATTTTCTGGTACTTTTTTCACACCTTGGGTTACATTATCGAAGTTTCCATACGGATCCCTAACTTTTTTGAAAATATTCTATAGCCTATGTTCATCAGTATAATGGATAATGTAGGATTCTAATGGTGAAAGAATTTTTCAAATCGGTCCAGTAGTTTCGGAGCCTATTCAATTCAAACAAACAAATCTTTCCTCTTTATAATATCATGTAGATTAGTGTAGATAAACGTGTTACTATTTAAATAGACCTGTTACCTTTAATTGAACTATATTAATGTCTGAAAACATGTAAAATGTTCTTTAAAATTTCTTACACTTAGCAGAACAATGAAAAGACAAATTTTTCATTGTTCCACTTTTATAAAATCCATTAGTACGAACCACCAGCACAATAGAATTAAACCAAGTCAACGTTCTATCACAGAAACAATTCTGAAAACTCTGAATTAGCCGAAATCTAAACATTTCAGACTAACTGAGCGGAACTAGACTGGATTCCAGGAAATATACAGGAACACAATAGCAAGTTCATTGAGAAATCGCAATAATAATAAGTGTGTTTGTTCATTGAATAATTGAATTGGAATAATAACGGCTTTGTCCACGGCATTGTATAAACCTTACTAGGTATGTATTTCTTTCGGGTGCAATCTACTGGTAAAAAACTGGCCAAGTGCGAGTCGGACTCGCGTGCAAAGGGTTCTGAATTAATTTCATTTTTGTAACATGTTATTTTAACACTATCGACTTCTTATCGGTTTTCCTGTAATCTGTAGGTAAAGAACTATTATCTGCATTCTTTTTCATAATTTTGGGCTCAGTAGTTTCAGAGATCTAATTTCTTGAATTACTTCAAAACCATTTATTTTAAAATAATGAAAAAAATATCACTAAAATCCTCACAGTAAGCCCTTTCATTTGATATGTCACACGAAATTATTGAAAAAACTTTTTTTTTGAAATTTTCTTGTTTGAACCCCATACTAAAAATTTAATAATTTACGTAACGCGTCCGTGTTTGGGTCACAGAAGTTCATATGTGTACCAAATTTCAACAGAATCGGTTAATTGGATCCGGAGAAAACTGGCTGTGTCAGACGGATAGACACCCGAGTGATCCTATAAGGGTTCCGTTTTTTGTTCGGAACCCTAAAAACTTACTAGGTATGGTCTTTCGGATGCAATCTACTGGTATAAAAAAATGGAAATTAAAAAGCAAGGAATAAAATGAAACAGCAATGGCTCGGTAACAGACAGTGACACGAGATTTTTATATGTTAGAAGATAAGTGTAACAGTTCATTTGTTTGTTCTTTACGTTTTCGCTGAACAACCACTCGATTATTCACCTGCAGTCTGGTCCTCCACTACGGCACCCTGAAGACGGTTATAGGGGCCTCTTTTTAACAAATATAAAACTAATGGGTACTATTACAAAATCGAGCGCTTGGCGTGGACTAACACTACAGACCGCGTTTCCCGAGATTTATAGTGATTGTAGCGCTGTATACAACAATTGTTTAAAAATATTGTTTTACATTTAAATAGACATTTTTTTTTTCATGGAAGGTGACACAGTAAGCTTAGTTATTAGTTACTTTTTGTTTGAATTTGGATTATATTTCCAGAGATAAAAAATATATAATTCCGGACGAAAAGTAGTAACTCTCTGTTTTACGGAATTATTTCTGGTGACTTACTTTAAGAATCATAATAAATTGAATTAAGCATTCCAAAGTAGAAGATACAGTTGTACTATAAACATTTTTATTAATAATTAAATTATTATATCTTCGATGTAACAAAGCATCAAAAGATGCCTAAAGTAAAATTTTATGAAACATCCTTTACAGAGACAAGGTTTTTACTAATTGATGTAAGCAGATTGAAATATTTATTTAAAGCACTCGCAATAAAAAGAATCAAACTTTCTTGGCCATACATTTTTTTTATTTAAATATGTGGCCATATCTAAACCATAATAACACATCAAAACTCGAGTCAAACGCTCAAATCCAAGAAGCAAATAGCCCCCTCTTAAATGCGAGCGAAGCTGCGGCCAAAAGCTAATAAATGATTCGAAGGATTTAATTACCTATCAAGGCATTAAAAATGTTTTCCACATCACGTTAATATTCCTGAATAGGAAGGTATTTACTAGGTGCTGTTCCCACCTTTGAACCTACAATACTCGGATGATCTGATGAATGACGAATCAAAATCAATGTTGTATATGTTCCTCTAAAGAAACCAACAAAATCATGAATGAACCAACTGTGGCCAGTGCCCAGAATTTTATTCCTGCCCCTACCTACATAGATGACGTGATTGTTTACAAACTAAACAACAATGTTCAAATCTTTCAGTTTGTTTTAAATAATATTTCAAATGTTAGTATTATAGTATTCAAGTATCATTTCCTTGTTTAATCTGACGAATGATTCAGTGAGGAAAATTTTGGGGCTTAATGTATTGAAGCTACTGCTAACGCTACCTAGCGGCGAGTAGCGAGACTAGGCGACGGCGACTTGTTCCTAGTGTTGTAGCTTTAAACTAGATGGCGCTGTACGAAACTTTGTTGTTCAGAATTTCTTGAGCAACAATAATGTTCTTAAAAAAAATTGACCCTTTTCCTCCTTCAACAAAATCTATAAATAGCACTTACCCAGAATCTGCTACCTTTTAAGAAAAATCCTTGAAGACAGATCGACTTACCTGTAATGAAGAAAAAAAAATTGATAAACTACACTATCATCACAAAAACATATATTAAAATAACAATACAATAATACTATGTATTCATTGAACCATCAACATTTACCGTTTTATAATAAAGAAAACTTGAGAGGTGTCAAGGGATACCCGGATGGAACGAAGTTCCTTTCGATTAATTAGTGAAGGAATTGTAATAAAATTATATTTTTTTTAAGTTATAATAATATTTTTTTATTATTAACAAATTAATGTAAACAGAAATAGAAAGACGAAACGAAAATAACTGGCTTGCTTTCTATGATAGAGAGAGAGACAGACAGACAGAGAAACACGCGCACGCCGCACGGCTTACAACTATAGCAAAAAGTGTCGTTACAACTTTTCGTATGATTTTTTTCCGTCTAGCCCCCTTTCACAACGCGCGATAAGGAACTTCGTTCCAAAATAAACAAACAATATTTCACGTTGAAAATTGAATTTTATTTTGAAGAAAGTCGTGTCTCTGTGGTTAACCAGAGTTGTGTGGGGTGCCGCTCATTACCTGATTAAACGTATAACTAAGCGTAACATGACATAGCAATGTATCAGCCCCTCGCCAGTCGCCACACATCAAATACCTTGGAGCGAATGCATAGATTACGTTGGATGGAATGTCCCCCTACTACGATATTATTGAGTCTGGGAAAACTAGAAAACTCAAAACCAGCCAAGTGCGAGTCGGACTCTCACACGAAGGGCTCCGTACCATAAGGGCTCCGTATATGTTATGGGTCTTTGTCACCTGAATTAAATTATGTATTATTATTATTTCGTTTATTTATTTTTCTGTACATAAAGATTTCATTTTTAAATATATCTTTAAAAAACACATTTAAAAATATAAAAAACTTGAGAGGTGTCAAGGGACACCCGGATGGAACGAAGTTCCTTTCGATCAAAAGTTATAATATTTTTTTATTATTAACAAAAAACACGTAAACAGAAATAGAAAGACGAAACGAAAATAACAGGCTAGCTTTCTATGAGAGAGAGAGAGACAGACAGAGAAACACGCGCACGCCGCACGGCTTACAACTATAGCAAAAAGTGTCGTTACAACTTTTAGTATGAATTTTTTCCGTCTAGCCCCCTTTCACAACGCGCGATAAGGAACTTCGTTCCAAAAAATAGTAGTCTGCCGGTGTCGGGAGCAGAGTCCAAGCTACCGATGGTTAGGGCTACAGAGAAAGGAACCTCCTCACAATACGACCATTATTATTATTATAACCAAAAAAATAACCTTTCTAATATGGGCTCCCATACAAGAAAGGTATTTTTTTCAGTTCCCTTTCATTTTTAATTTATTTAAATCATTTTTTAATATTTTGAAACTTTAAACTCTCTAACTATTACGGTTCTTGAGATACAGCCCGCTGACAGACAGACGGACAAACAGCGGAGGCTTAGTAATAAGGTTCCGTTGGTTAACCTTTCGGTACGGAATCATTACGGAATCCTAAAAATAAATTATTCAACATGGGCAGTATTTAATAGGTTGTGTTACGTGTTATCCTAGGTAAAAAAAAATTGTTTTGTACTTTCTTAAGGCGAACTTCACCCATGTAACTGAATACGTAATATTGCAACTTCAACTCTTGATAAGGGGATTTTGTAGGAGAGTCGCCACAATTTGGCCAAAAACACGTATGAAACGCAGGAGGTTGTTGTTCGTTGAAATGTTATTGGGGCGGTAAAAGTATTAAAACCGTGATCTATCAAAGATCTAATATATCTTTTGGTGCTAATATTGCATACCACTGATGACATTGACAACAAATTGATTGCCCTGAATAATGCTAAAGAAAGAGTGGCAGATCTCTGAATAGAATAGAATAGAATGATTTTTATTTGCAAAGAATGTAGGTAGGTACATTATACATAAGATGTTACTAATATTAGACTTCCTTGTACATTCTACTTTTAAGGTATGCAAAAATTAATGATAAGTAACTTAACATTAAAAAAAAAGTTTAAATTAATTTATAACTAAGTAATTTATCAGCTAAAAAGACTGTTACAGAATAATAACATTAAACTATTAGTAATTTTGTAAGATGTTTTTTAAATAGCTGCGTGCCAAATTAACAGTTTTTCTTTTTTTTTCTGTGATGATAATGATGTGATGAGTTGACGACACTCTTCAAAGAAAAACTCATTTTTAAACTAACGTGACTTACATCCGAGATGACCGTAGTAACTCGCCTAGATCTCACACAAAACCCTCGGCATCCAAACGTCATCAATGCGGTTAATTAAAACCTGGACACCAGTCTAATTGGAACACACGTATAGGAGGCCTTCAAGTATGATTTAATATAGGTAGATATCAATTAGATTAAGGCTATAGGAAAACAGCGGGTCTAAAAAGGCAATAGTTTACGGGATGATTGTGAATGTATTATATATATTTTTTAGAATTTTAAAATAAATGGTTTTGAAGTTATTTAAGAAATTCGGCGAAAAATGACCATTCCCCCCCCCCCCTTATCTACGAAACTACTGAGCCTAACATTTTGAAAAAAATGGAGATTATAGATCTTTGTCTAACACTTTCAGTGCCAAGTGCAAAAGTGTTTTTACAGTTTTAGTGCGAAGCACTCAACACATGGGCCGAACAACAATTCGTTCGTGTGCCCACAGCCCGCGCATGAACGCAAGTCACATATAGCTACTTAAAACAACGACTCAGATACGGGTTGTGGGCACATAACGAATCACTGCTCGACCCATACGCTAAGTTCTTGGCACTAAATGTGCTAAGGATAACAGAAAAATCTATAAGAAGTCTGTAGTGTTAAAATAACATATTAAATTGGTTCGAAACCCTTTGCACGCGAGTCCGACTCGTACTTGGCCAGTTTTTTTTTATTAACGGGCTAAATCCTCATGGATGTCTCATGGGTCTGTCAGGCTCTTACTGACTAAAACCACCCCGGTGTTACGTCTCTCACCTACGCTGGGGATCGCGGGAACTTACGCGACTTCCGCAATCCCCGGCTGGTGCCACCTCGGATCAGCAGGGGGTAGAGTTAACCATCAACTCGAAAAGAACAAGAAGTGATTTATACAGCTTGCTACAATTGTCCAACAAGTCAAAGGTAATGCAACCTTAGTAAGGACTAGCTGACCCGCGCAACTTCGTCTGCGTCACAATTTTCATGATTGCTCCGCTCCTATATGTCTTAGCGTGATAATATATAGCCTATAGCCTTCCTCGATAAATGGGCTATCTAAAACTGAAAGAATTTTTCAAATCGGACCAGTAGTTCCTGAGATTAGCGCGTTCAAGCAAACAAACAAACACACAAACTCTTCAGCTTTATATATTAGTATAGATAGATAGAGAGGTACATAAGAAAAGATGGATGGGTTGTGTGAGGAATGATATGAAAGAAATGGCAGTCAGTGATAGCGAGACGGAACAATGGAAGAAGAAACCGTGTTGCGCCGATATCAAGTAACATGGGACACGGGCTAGAAGGTGATGATGAATGTTACCCAAGGGCCATCACTGGACGTTTTACGGCAGAAATTATCGTGATCTGGTAAATTATGACATCGTTTGGGATACAAGCTACATGTTTGCATGTAGTGACTTTTATGGTTGTCTAGAAGGCCAGGATTGCGGTTTTTTTTTTTTTACGAAAGTGTCACCGCGGTCCTGGAACGCAAAGGGCATTAGGTGGAACATGGCTGGGTTTTAGTCAGTAAGAGTCTGACACTCACTTCCGCTCCACTCAGAGGGAGAAGTCATTTGATGATTTCCCAACATTAAATTAAAAAAACCCAAGATGCACAGTCTCGAACAAATGCAACACTCGAAACTGTCGTCAAAAACTGACATATATCAAGTGTCATGTGGGAGTTGTGTGTAGTTATACTATAAACAATTTTTTTTGCAAATTCAACCTTGCACGGATCGCTTAAAGTTGTTTTTACAAAGCACTTCAGTATGGCGAGTGATGCGCATTTTTTTTTTGCAAATTCAACCTTACACGGATCGCTTAAAGTTGTTTTTACAAAGCAGTGCAGTATGGCGAGCGATGCGTGACTGTTTGAAACTTGCGCATAATTATACATATTGCGCTTATTTTTTGCAGACGTTTTTGAGATGCTGAGTGTGTACCTCGGGTTTTTTATATATCAATGAGCACAACAAAACAAAGCAAATGTGATGTCTCCTTCGCAGTTGTGTTGTAGAAATAAATTGACAAGCAGACTCTTAGAGAAAAGTGTAAATCTACGCTAATATTATAAAGAGGAAAGATTTGTTTGTTTGAAATGAATAGGCTCCGACACTACTGGACCGATTTGAAAAATTCTTTCAGCAATGGATAGCTACATTATATTTATTCATTATATATTTTATCCCCGTACTCCCACGGGAACGGGAACTACGCGGGTGAAACCGCGTGACGTCCACTAGTATTTTATAAACCTATAATTCAGATAATTGTAACCACTTTATTACCACCTTTACAATCTTAGCTAACTCGCATTCCGCTTTGAAATAACACGGATTCTCCAAAACATAAAAGGTGTATTTCACTGCTAAGTTTTGTAAAAGGAAATCTATGGTGATTGCGTTACGTGTTCTGGCTGCAGTTCGTTTGTCCGTCTGATTGCTCATTCGGTTGGATGAGCATCGTTTTTAGGGTTCCTTATCCGTGGGGTTCCAAATACAGAACAAGAACCAAAAAAATCTAATCCTCAGATGTCCGTCTTTCTGTCAGTGGGATTATCTCATGAATAGGTAAACAGTTGAAATTTTCACAAAAGAGTGTTTTTCTTGTCATATCCCAAAAAATACATTGCAAATGTTGTTAGTAGTAGACTTTTAGTAGGTTTAATCATTATTGGAGTTAGTATAAAATAGTTGTTTTCTCGGATTAATAACAAATCATAAGTAATCCTTACTATCCTTACTTTTCCTTACTATATTATATATTTTTATATTATATTTTAATATTATAAATGCGAAAGTAACTCTGTCTGTCTGTCGCGCATTCACGCCAAAACTACTGAACCGATTTAAATAAAATTTGGTACACATATAGTCTAGAGCCTGAGAAAGGACATGGCTACTTTTTATCCCGGGAGTATGTTCCCTAGGGACCACGCGGGCGAAGCCGCTAGCAGAAGCTAGTATAATATTATAAATGCGAAAGTAACTATGTCTGTCTGTCTGTCGCGCGTTCACGCCAAAACTACTGAACCGACTTAATTGAAATTTGGTACACATATAGTCTAGAGCCTGAGAAAGGACATAGGCTCCTTTTTATCCCGGGAATATGTTCCATAGGGACCACGCGGGCGAAGCCGCTGGCAGAAGCTAGTCAACAATAAATTAAGTTAACTATGAGAAAAAATCACGTTTCTTGTAGGACCTCATCGGTTTATGATACCAAACCCTTCCTGTGCGTGTCCAACTCGCACTTGGCATGTTTTTTTAATGCAATCAAGCCGTGAGGGGAAAATCGAAGTGTACTTTACATTGGTGTGAGAAATTGGTTAAATATGGTACTTTTACATACAGAATAGATATTTCTATTACACAACACATCTGTTTACATAATAAAACGCACATCACAAAACATGGCTCCATCCGCGTGTGAAGTTTTAATTTAACGGGTGGAAAATTTCTGTCCTTTTAGAAAACATATTAGCTTTCATCGGAATTGTTTGATCATTTAGCTGTGAAAAAGAGGTATATCTCTTTCTTTGTTACTTTCACACTATTAACTTAAAAAATAGTTGCTAGATAAAGAGATAGAAGCGCTCAATAGTTCTCCTCAGCAGAAAGATGGCCACGATGGCAAACCTTAGCAGAGTGTAGCCCCAGATGCGGGAGATATTATCCCTACTATAAATGCGAAAGTAACTCTGTCTGTCCGTCGCGCTTTCACGCCAAAACCACTGAACTGATTAAATTAAATTTGGTACAAAGATAGTCTAGAGCCTGAGAAAGGACATAGGCTACTTTTTATCCCGGAAGTAGGTATGTTCCCTAAGGACCACGCGGGCGAAGCCGCTGGCAGAAGCTAGTATAATATTATAAATGTGAATGTAAGTTTGTTTGTTACGCTTTCACGCGAAAACTACTAAACCGATCATTATGAAACTTTGTACACATATTCTTGGAGGTATTAGAAGTAACATAGGATACTTTTTATTGAAAAAAAAAAACGAAAAATACCGCCCAACGAAGTGGGTCAGTTACTAAACCATTAAATCAAGTACATTCTTGCCAAGGAGTACCGTGTTATCCTGTTAATGAATTGTAGAGGTCTGGCAGGCAGCCGCTCCACGTAAAATACTGGTATTCAGCTAAATCCGATCCCGACTGGCCTCGACTGGCAGCTGACCCCAATATAGATTGTTGCATTTGTATCACTGATTGTTTTATAATATTATAATGATATACCTACTGTGCTTGTCTTACAACTACTGCTACATGTCCAAATCATAGGCGAGGACGCTGGCACCCTAAAAACAAGTTAAATCTTACTCTGGGTGCCAGAGCCCATCGAAAACACTCCTTTCCCTAGTTGTAACTTAGCATAGTGTCTACATAAGTATTTATTGTACAACTAATGTGAATAAAATACTTTTATTATTATTTATTTATTTATAGTTGGGAAGGTTAGGCAGATGATGAAACACAGATACACTCTATGTTACTTTATTCTCATAGTTTGGTGGGACGCCAACCCGAGAAGACTGGAGACAGAGATCCGTGTCCGTGGAGTTTCTTGCACGTTCTTCTCCATAGAGATCTACGCTTTGGAACGTGCAAATAGCTTCATGTTTTTGACTGACCGACTTTGACAATTCAAAAGTGCCTGTAAATGGTTTATTTGAAATATACGATTTGATTTGATTTGATTTGATCAGGCACTGGACCAACAGCTTAATCGAAATACATTTATTTATTTAAATTAAGTACAGCCACATCACATACATCTACACTAATATTATAAAGAGAAAAGATTTGTTTGTTTGTTTGAAATGAATAGGCTCCGAAACTACTGGACCGATTTTAAAAATTCTTTCAGCAATGAATAGCTACATTATCAGGGAGTTGCATAGGCTATATTTTATCCCCGTACTCCCACGGGAACGGGAACTACGCGGGTGAAACCACGTGACGTCCACTAGTTGTACAATAATTAAAAAAAAGCTCCATAACAATATTTCTAATGCACATGACAATTAAGGCGTACATAGCGCTCACCAGAACTATAGTGCTTGCTGCCTTGAAATAATAAGATTTATAACTAGTTTTTGACATAAGCAGCAGCAGTACATGGTGCTACTAAGATACAAAATCAATGTTTTTCAAGTACCGTAAAACGGGGTGAATTAAAACGTAGGGGTGAATAGAAACAAAACATTAGAGGGGATTTTCACTTTATTTAAATTCCGCTTGCAGCATTTAAGGATTTTAATTTTTAAATCAATATTAGTTTTAAAAGACATTTTTTAGAAAATGTGACATTCAAGTTAAAATACCATTCAAAGTTTTATTTATTTATTTATATATGCTTTATTGTACACCAAAATATAAAACATAAAGAAAACCTTAAACTAAAAAAATATACAATTGGCGGCCTTATCCCATTCCGCGATCTCTGTTTATTGTCAAAGTTTGAGTTGTGAAAGTTTTGTATCTATTTACCCCTGCGTTTCTATTCACCCCATTTTACCGATATTTAAGAAATCAATGTGACCTACTTGCAACACGAAAAACGCTAAACAAATCCAGTAACATATTGCTTATGTGAATGGTAAATAGTCATAAAAACAACACCGGTTCGGTATACACTTTATTGGGTCGTGCCAATATAAAGAGAGGGGTGATGTGATATGAAAACACGGCAGACAATAATGTAAGCTCGTGTTTCAGCTGAAGGGGGGAATATCATTTTGGCAAGACAAGAACGTAGGAAATATCATGTAATTTCGGCAGCTGGTAGCTGAAGAGCTTCGGAAAACCTTATCTTACTTTTCTTATTAATATAACTGTGAAAATGGCAAACAGCAAAAAACAACTGAACGCAATGGGATAGGCACACATAGTTTACAACCTGGATTAACACATAGAATACTTATTATCGCAAAACTGAAATCCACCTTTTTACAAACTGTTACAGAATAAACGCAATACCTATTAAGGGGTCATTGTACTCATCATTATGAACAATATGTGACCAACACTGAAATCATGAAAAAATGACTCCCCCATACATTTATGTGCGCATAACTCGACACACAGCACACAGCGTACAACGTACAGCTGATATTTTTTCGAGATTTCGGGATTGGTCCCATAGTAAAAGTTGTTCATAATGATGAGTACAATGACCCCTTAAGATGTATTGCTTTTATTCTGTTACACGTTTTATTTATTTGATGGCAATCAAGCTGGTAGCCTAAGTGATGGTAAGGTCACCACGAGTTATCTGCAATAGCAGGTGCATATCCTTCCTGATAATGGTCATTATTACCATCCACAACCAGTTTCGCACACAGCTGAGAATAGACCTCTTTTCTTGTGCCAATTGCCAAGTTCTTGAGCCATTTTCAACCAGGTTCTAGTCGATATAATATGTAGATTTATTCAGTCAGTCAGTAGATTTAGCAGTTCTAACCAGGGCCCAAAATCTGCTATTACAATAGTGTCAGAATGGTCTATCATTGATATAAAAGCGTCATTATGACTTTACAGTGGTCAACCACTGACACTCCATTGAAAGAAATGGCATAGAATCTTGTCAAAATCAACCATTATGAAATCAATGAGACCATTCTGACACTATATTGTAACAGCAGACTTTGGGCCCAGGGCCGTAGTCACCGCCGTATAGAAGATACGGGGCTCCCGGACTACAAGGGCCGAAACCGACGTGTGAACGCAAAGCGATACATTTAGTCCCATCGTCTCCTTCGTGGTCTGACAGTCCTTAGCTAGTAGGGCCGATTTGGTTTAAAAAAAAAACTGAGCAAGTGCGAGTCGGACTCGCGTGCAAAGGGTTCCGAACGAATTTCATTTTTTTAACATGTTCTTTTAACACTATAGACTTCTTATTTTCCTGTAATCTATAGGTAAAGATCTCTATTTTTAGTTTAGGCTCAGTAGTTTCGGAGATAAGGGGGGGAATGGTCATTTTTCGTCTAATTTCTTGAATAACTTCAAAACTATTTAAAATTATGAAAAAAATATATTTAAAACCCTTACCCAAACGTGACCCCCATACTAAAAATTTAATAATTTACGTATTTGGGTGACAGAAATCCATATGTGTACCAAATTTCAACAGCATCGGTCCAGTGGATCCGTAGAAAAGTGACTGTGACAGACGGACAGACAGACACCCGAGTGATCCTAAAAAACTATACCCCTAACGGGCTCCCCAAAAATGTTTGATGATACAAGGCCCCTCGCGACTAGTTGCGCGTCGGGTTCTAACTGTCCCGCCACAAGAATAAATTTGTCGTTGGTCACGTAACAGACTTATTTCTAGATTTTCAGCAGCGGAAATAGTGGGAGTATTGATTTGAAAAGGTGGCTGGCTAAAATAAGGGTGGCTGCAAGAATTGGGTTAGAAGACGGCCGTGGGACAAAAATATGTCCAACTACATATTATATCCTAAAGGTTGTGAGGTCAGCGGGCATAGACAAAGTTTCATTCTAATAGCATTTACGACTGCCAAAATGTACAAAATATCTAAACGCTGGCGAAATGTCTAGTGGAAAAGTCCATTTATTTTGAACTTTTCACAACCGTTCTTCAACAATGGCTCGATCATGGCCCGCAATGTACATAAACTTGCACGTCAGTTACTTGCAGGTGGAAAGGTGCTTAGTCTAGAGCTGAAGTTAACTTGGCCCGAACCTGCCGATAATTTTACAGAAGTTGCAAAACTATTCTAAGAGAAGAAGCTAATCATTCTTATCTAATTTCATGAATCGACACCAAAGCCCAAACGGACAGACAAAACGATGATTCAACGCGGACGCTCTAACTGTACAACTTTAGTAAGATCAACGATGATTACACAGAAACATCAGTGGGCTCAGCGCGAGTTTTCCAACGTTCCCGATCGCGTCAGCGTAAACGAAGCAATTTGTATTGAAACTGAAGAGGCGCCATCTGGTGACAATAACGGATAACCCATTTTTTTTTCATACAGTTTGACATAAGCTAACGTTTACGTTAACGCGATCGAGTACGTTAAAAAAAATCGCACTAAGATCTCTGAACACCATGAAACTACATATGTACATTATAATTATCTAAACAGGCTACTTGGCAATGGACAACAAAACCCAAGCACGTGGCATCGAGTGCGAACGGACGGAATTTTACTAGAACAACGCGTAAACATGCAGCGTGCGATATTTTACGCGTGTTGTGTTGGTAAAAAGGGATATAATGTGTTTATGGATTAACGTATCTGAGAATTTAGAAACAACAAAAATAATGGTGGTTATTTTTGGATGAGTTGAATCATCAGAGTGATTTATGAGTTAGATTTCTGCCATAAGGCTGCTCTCTCGAAAAATGTTTAAAAACAGCGTACAGATGAAGCAACTTTTTGTCGGCATCTACTGAGAAATTACATCTGAATAAATTAAGGAGTAATCTACATGATATGATACGTAACTTGGTTTAGCCAGAATTTATGTATCGGTATCACATAATAAGAAAAAAAATCAAGAAATCACCTCCAAATCGTTGAGATGAAACCATTTTACTCCTTCATTTTTTATCTAGTCTTAAAAAAAATATCTACCGCTTTGAAATACAAATGAAAATAATTTGGTTTTTTTACTTTTTTTAAATATGTGTTATTTTTTTATAATAAATTAAAAATGTGGGTAGCGGAGTGGCGCGTAGAGGAGTAGTTAGCTCCGTTTGTATGCACAAGGTCATTGGCATGTATACAAGCCTTAACAAAGAATTTCGTTGCAGGTTAAGATCGTTTACTCGTCACAGTATTTCAAATACTTTCAAGTCTTGGAAACGGTTAATCAGAAAGGAGAAGCAAGTAAGAGCTCTCTCTTTGTCTTTCTAAAATCTTTTACGAAAAACTTTTTGGCCCACCTAGGTCTCGGGAGGTCGTAGGTTCCTTTCATGTGCGTACCAAGTTTCATTAGAATCTGTTCATTCATTTTCCTCAGTTGGGACTTTGCGAGTTTGTAGCAAATCCCGTGAGCAATAAACGCTCCTAAGGCCTAGCGTATGCTGATACGCAGGTGACGCAGGGCCACGCAGCGCAGGGCAGAGCAGATTTTTGTAACGCATGAACCTACTAAGAGGCGTGTACGTTGCGGCGCAGGCACGTGCGACGCAGACCCCTGTTTTTTCCTGGTGCCTCGCCTGCCTTGCCCTGCAAAACCCGTACTGTGCTGTGCTGCGTCACCTGCATCTTAGCATACCCTTAGCCTAAAGGGTCGCAGTTGGGTGCGTGTACCTTACGATTAGCGATTCGCGGACTCCACTCAAGAACTCGACTACCCCAACGTTCATTGGTTCTAGGGCTAATCTGGACGGCCCATTGCATGACAATGTTTACCTGTCTGCAGCTTGTCCGCGGTGAGGCTACGCAGCAGTCGCTTGATGCTGCGCCGGCGCCGCACGCCGCACCCGTCGTCCGGAGAACTCATTGGCATATGGACGGCGACATTACACTTGTCGCCATCTTGATTAGCACTGGCTTTCACACTTTTGGGTTTAGATGGTCATATTTGGTCATTTGGTTGTAAGTAGGTACTTTTTAAAAGTGTTCGCGTAAATTTTTTTTTGATAATCTTGAATCAAGTAACAGAGTTAGAAATCATTTTTTCGTGAAATACAGGCGGGTTACCGTAGAAAAACTAAACGCGACCGGCCTGTATTTTGGCCGGCAATAGACAAACACATGTGGTTTTTTTTTAAATTACTGGCTAAAGTCACTGTATGTTCCAGTAATTTGTAAATTTTCTCATGTTCAGGGAATAAATATCTTTCATTCGTATTCTACAATATTTAAGCTTGTTAAAGAGACCAGCTACGTGCTATTGCGAACATCAATAAAGAGGGCTTAGACCTCACCTGTATCAGTATCCAGGATAAACCTGGAGGGACGCTTGACTTACAACACTTTACATGTATGAAGCTTCAGAAAATATATTGGCTTTTAAATAAAATATAGAAAAAAAATAGAATACCATGCCATGCCATGCCATGCCATGCCATGCCATGTCTCATAAATGACACCGTAAAAGCAGACTTCGGGCCAAAAGTAAAGGCTTGTGAAAACACTGAAAGCGTTAATAACAGTGTTTTAAAATAGATATAACAAACTGGTATCTATTCAATATTCCAATCACGCTTAAATTTGCATGTCCACTGGACAAAATTACATCTTTGAAACAACGCGACAAAAATCTATATCTATACTAATACACGGACCTTGTAGAAACCAGAAAAAAAATTCCGTGCGTTTAATGGATTTTGCCATACCTATTACTGGAATCAAAAGTAGCTCACAATTTAGGACCCATTAGTTTTTAATTAATATATAATCCGTGGTGCTTGACAACTGGGCTTAACCCAGTTGTATATGTCCCTTGGTGCCTATTGGCCTAGCTCTATTCTGTCTCCTGCTTGGTAAGGAGGGAAGTGGAAATTATATATATATATATATTTTTTTTTCCTACTCCTCCGCTGTACTTTTCTGATTAAATTCGTAGGCTATATATCATCACGCTAAGACCAATAGGAGCGGAGCAGACGAAGTTGCGCGGGTCAACTATTATTTTATAAAATTCGTCGCAGGAAGCTGTAATTTGGCACGTAGGTTCCGTGGGGAGTGTAGGAGGAGAGCACTAAGAGAAGATTTTCCGATTTTTTTACGGGAACGGGATAAAATGGGATATGCGCGTACAAAAGCTGGCAAAAGCTAGTAATCATATATAAAACTAGGTAAATATCACGATTTAAAATCAGATTTTATAGAAGTACTGAAAAAATTTTCTATCCTAAATATCAATCTAAAGGTAAAAAGGCCAACGAACGACGCCCTTTATAGAAATTAGGTCACTGCACTTAATGAGACGAAAATTTTATCATACTCTATGTGCCTGGCAATATTTAGTAAGTATATCATATAAGGGATCACGGCAAAATCCACCAACCGCTCGGGTAAATTTTCAATGTTAGGCAACGTTTGTAGAAATCTATCTGTGCCCAAACACAACCAGATTTCTGCAAACGTACCGAGTACTTGCTTCGGAAAGCACGTTAAGCCGTTGGTCCCGGCCGTCTTTGACAGTCGATATAGGCCGTCAAAAGTACGAAAATTTACAAGAACACACCCACAAACAAGCAGAACGCTGGTGGGACTTGGCACCAGGCTGCAGGCAGTCCAAGGAGGCTATGCCAGTCCTAGACAGGAAACTGACAAGGCGTCTTCTGCGACTGGATAGGGGCAGCCTGCGAATGGTGGCGGGGACCATCACCGGGCACTGCTCATTGAACAAACACTTGCATACGATAGGTATTACGGACAGTCCTCTGTGCAGAGCATGCATGGAGGAAGAAACGGTATCGCACGTACTCCTTGAGTGCACAGGCGTAACGGCCGCCATGGCTCACGCACAATGGTCCAAAATCAAGACTAAGTGCGGAAACCAAATCCTAATATATAGATAGAAGTAAAATCTGGCAACTAGTCTTTCCAATAGTATTCTTTGGAACGTGCAACTCCGCGCTGGAAATAGGGTCGGTGAGTGCGTTTTGCTGCAGAGCAACTTGCTGTTCTTGTCACTAGCATGGCAGAGTTAGCTTCATCTATTTGACTAACAGACCTTAACTATTCAAAAGTGCCTGTAACTGGTTTATTTAAATAAGGGCTTTTTTTTGTTTTTGTATTTGGTCTCATGTTACCTGTTTACTAGGTTTTGGAAGTCCGATAAGCAGTTGTTGCTCCACGTAAATACTAGTAGGGTCTGTGACCAACACTATTTAACCCACTTGACTATTAGCGAATAATAGTCACAGACTGTACCAAGCTGCATCTTAGACGGGAAGCCGACCCCAAAATAGTAGGGAAAAAGCTACGCATATTGAATCATTTACTATGTCAGAACTACTAATACGCTCTCATGAACAATTTTAATGAAATAGCCTCCAAACAAAAATAATGCAACCTTTAAAAAAAACCGGCCAAGTGCGAGTCGGACTCGCACACGAAGGGTTCCGTACCATAAACCTGAATTTTTATTATTTGTTGTACACACAACCTGTGAAAATTTCAACTGTCTACATATTCCGGTTCTTGAGATACAGTCCGCTAACAGACGGACGGACGGACGAACGGATAGACGGACGGACAGCGGAGGCTTAGTTATAGGGTTCCGTTGGTTTCCCCTTGGGTACGGAACCCTAAAAAGAAAAAACTTTTACAAAGCTTCTTTAAAATAAACGCTGTTCGAAACTCCTGCTTTGCTAATTTAAATTTCATTGCTGTTTTAACAGCGAGCAGTTTGAACTTTTGAACGGAAACAAAAATATAATCGCCTGGTTGGCTGCTTTTGAACTCTGCAAATAGTTCTGATTAAACTTTATTAAGCTAGTAGTCTATACTGGTAGCTCGTATTTAAAACTATATTTTAAGCACTCAATCTTCACATAGCTTTTTTGTTACTGCTTTGTGCCACCATTTGACAAGAAAAAATAAGCCTCAAATATTCTACTTTCATTTTTAGGGTTTCGTACCCGAATGGTAACCAACGTAACCATATTACTTAGCCTCCGCTGTCCACCCGTCCATCCATTCGTCTGTCTGTCTGTCAGCGGGCTGTATCTCAAGAACCGTAATAGGTTGACAGTTGAAATTTTCAGAGTGTGTATTACTATTGCCGCTATAACAACAAATAAAAATTACGTACGTCATCGTTTTTATATAGCGTGACATTGTAAATAGCGTGTTACCAGTGATGACATATGGAACTGAAACGTGGTCGCTCATAATGTGCCTAATCAGAAGGCTCAAAGTCACTCAAAGGGCAATGGAGAGGGCAATGCTTGGAGTTTCCTTGCGTGATCGAATCAGGAATGATGATATCAGCAAGAGACCGATATAGCCCGAAGGATCGCTGAACTAAAGTGGCAGTAGGCAAAGCACATTGCTCGCAGAAGAGATGGTCGATGGGGCCGAAAAGTTCTGGAGTGGCGACCGCGTACCGGAAGGCGCAACGTTGGAAGGCTTCCCACAAGGTGGACCGATGACCTGGTGAAGGTCGCGGGTAGCCGATGGATGCGAGACGCCCAGAACCGGTCGTTGTGGCGACGCTTGGGGAAGCCTATGTCCAGAAGTGGACGTGTTTCGGCTGATATGATGAAGATGATGACATCGTTAACGTATAAACATATACAGCAGTGCTATACGCTCACTGATTGGACCTGTAAGATATGTCCATTTTTTTAACTATTCATAGCGTCACGTTTGACCATAACCTCTCCTGAAGGAAGGCGATGATAATACATCATCGCCTTCCTTCAGGAGAGGTTATGGTCAAACGTGACGCTATGAATAGTTAAATAAATGGACATGATGATGTATTGGAACAGCAATTTCTCTAAATGAAGAAAGACAACTGAACCCCGATAGCATTAAATATAGAAGCCAGCTCACAGTCCCGCCGAGGTCAAAATCAAAAATACCCTTCACTACAGACAAGAGTGACTCACCCCAAATTGACACGAAACTTGTTATTTTACATTTCCACATTCCTTCGATATAATATAAGTCGCTATAAATTCGTTGGAAGCTTTCATTGCGCAATGTCAAGGTGTAAGGTCGGGAGACCACAGAGTAGAATATTAATGGAGTGTTTATTTGGTGTTTAAGGGTGAGAACAGCTTGACATATCATAATCACTGATTCATGACGAATTCAATGATATACGACAAAGACAAGTTAGGTGTATGGAATGAAAACATCATCTGAGTAAATTATATTTTTCCGAATTAAAAAGTAAAAAGCACTTGTCTGAATGTTTATATGCCAAATTGATACAGACCTGGGTTCAAAATGCTCACTCTTTAAAAAAATAATTATATAATAAAAAGGCGCGGATCGTGCGGTTTAGGTCATCAGGACTAGGGAGTGAAGCCGCTGCTGGACGAAATTAGTTATTTATACGCTCGATTAATTATTAAAACTGATTATCATCACCTATAATAAAAAGGCGCGGATCGTGCGGTTTAGGTCATCAGGACTCGGGAGTGAAGCCGCTGCTGGACGAAATTAGTCATTTATACGCTCGATTAAGTATTAAAATTGATTATCATAACCAGATTATGGCAGTCCCTGACAGGAAAATAAGATGACTGATATTATGACCTATAATTAATTAAACGACTTCAAAAAAAGGAGGATATCTTTTCAAAATTTCGTGGCATTATCATGTTCATCAAAAAATAAGCATATTAACACTTCATTTAAATCTACTCTGCGAATCAAGCTCGTAAAACTATCAAAATATAAGTCCCACGCTGGGCGCCAAAATAAACGCCAAGTTCCTGTATTAACCGACTTCTTGTTGACACAGTGTTAATACAGGAGTTAATAAAACTATATTATGTATGCGTTGGTGGCGAATTTCCGACGGAAGGTGGCCAGATGTGAAATAAGGTATGTACTAGCGAACATGGACAGTAACTTGAGATATAAATAAGTGTATACGGAACCTAATTATAATAAAGTATATTTTATTATTTATAAGCTCTTGTTTGACCACTAACTCACCTGATAGAAAGCGATGATATAATCGAATATGAAGCACACTTGCTCATAGCAACCTATTTACTCTTGAATTAACTGTTCACACAATGAAAGTATTCCTTAATCGTTCCCAAATCAAATCAAAATAATTTATTGTTTTTCACTGGTTTAAAAGCAGTTCCTATCTATATCTATACTAATATATAAAGCTGAAGAGTTTGTTTGTTTGTTTGAACGCGCTAATCTCAGGAACTACTGGTCCGATTTGGAAAACTATTTCTACTACGCACTATTGCCCAACATCACCCATTGGATGATTGTGACTAGTTCCAAGTTCATTGCCCCCTACCCATCACCACACTACAGGAGGAGACAGGGTGTCACGGCACAGCTGAGATCAAAGCGCGTCTTCCGGCTCGCCGCCTCCACGTACTAAGGCACACACTGGCTGGCACATACAAAACCGACTGGCTTTAATATTAATTGATACTGGGCTATGTTGCGGTGGATACGGGATAGTGAGATAGTATATATGTTCAAAAATTAAAGTGTAGGGTATGATTTTATTTAGACACAAAAGACTACTTAGAACTGTTTCGACAATAATTCAAAATCTGGTTTTTTAATGTGATGCAGAATGATATGGCATTTAAAAACAATCTTTGACGGAAATCCATTTCTGTTCCACTACACAGCTAATAAATAAAAAGTTTGGAAAAAGATAGCCTGTGTCTTCTAACTGCTACGATTGCTACGAATAATCTTGCTACGCCGTAGCAAGGCGTAGAGGCACTGTCGTAGAGCCGCTACGATCATGCTGTAGCCACTAAGCTCGGCAGACAAAATACTGTTTTTGAAACAAATGTGTGCACATTATTATATTTGATTTATATTTATTTATCTCTCTATTATATGCTTCGCTATTATTTTGATAATATCGGGAAATCTTTATCAGGATATTCAATTTCGATCCATCACCGAGATTGCCAATACCTAAACATAATACTAAATTAATTTTGCACTTCAATAACTCATAGATAACTGCAGTCAAAGCGCTCAGTTACCAACCATAATATCACAGATAAAAAAGGCCTTTTTTGTACTGAAGATAGGCATACGTTTGACCACTATCTCACCTGATGGTAAGCGATGATGCGGTCGAAGATGGAGCACGTTTGCCTAGAAGCAACCTATTCACTCTTGCTGACTTAATAGTGGAGAGATGACATGGCAGGTGCATTCGCAAGCCTCCTTACATCCATTGAATAAACCCCGGAATAAAACAATACAACCCAATACTGGATTAAACTCAAAAATAAGCTTTCCTTTTTTATTTGAATCGATGTATTATATATTTTTGTGTGCAATAATGAATAAGAACTGTCAAAATTATGAGCACAAACACAGGTCGTATAAATCAAGGAAGTCCCCAAAAACTACTCCACAAACATACTCCAAAACTTAAGTGAAACACCTACAACTTTACCAACACAGACTGCAATGCTCAAACTTATCCGTTGCAAGCGAGTTGATGCGAGTGTGAAGCACAGTTATATAATAAGCTTGGCTTAGAGTACGGAAACATTCGAACAATACGGATTGTGCTCACTAGTGTGGAACTGTGGGACGATTTCGATTGGATTTCTGTTAAGTAGCTTGGTTATGATGTAAAGCTTTGGCAGGCGATGACACGTCTCAGAATGTGCAGTTTTTAAGTAATTCCAAGTAATACACGGTACACGGCTTTCTATCATGTTTAGTTAAGTTTAAGTGGTGGCTAAGTAGAATCTAGCACAATCCATGGTTTAATATGGATCAACACTTATACGATATGTAGACAGAAAAAATATTTTATTTGATTCCTTCAAAGCTTCATCAATAATTATAATAATAATCTCAAGAAGCTCTCGTTGGGCAGCTGGATCAAGGGCTTGATGCAGAAAGCAGTACTCCTGGTCCCAGCGCGTATGGTGAGGAGGTTCCTCTCTCGGGAGCCCTGACCACCGGTAACTTGGATCCTGTTCCCGATACCGGTGGACAACTATTTTTTTATATTTTTAAATATTTTATTTTTTATAGAAATATTTAAAGATGTAAATTTGTATGTATATTAATGAATAAATGGAATAATAATAACCATCATCATTATTTCAATCTACTTTGGCCCATAAATATATACCTTATAGACTAACACAAATATTATAACAATACAGTTTGTACATAAAACAGCAATAATAGCACACAGTTTAACCAAGTAAAATGAAAAGTTTAAAAAGGTGTGGCCAGCTTTGAAATCCTAATTCGTACGTTTAGGGAATTTGGTTGCTTCAGCCATAGCTTTTTTTTAAGCAGATTGTCTGCTTTGTAAGCAAAAAATGATCCGCAACAAGCTGTCAGATACATTTTTTAGGGTTCCAAACGAAAAACGGAACCCTTGTAGGATCACTCGGGTGTCTGTCTGTCTGCCTGTCCGTCTGTCACAGCCAGTTTTCTCCGGATCCACTGGACCGATTCTGTTGAAATTTGGTACATATGTGGACTACTGTGACCCAAACACGGACGTGTTACGCAAATTATTAAATATTCAGTATGGGGGTCACTTGCGGGGGTCAAACTAGAAAATAAAAAAAGTTTTTTGAACAATAGCGTGTGACATATCAAATGAAAGGGCTTACTGTGAGGGTTTTAATTATATATTTTTTTCATACTTTTAAAATAAGTGGTTTTGAAGTTATTCAAGAAATTAGACGAAAAATGACCATATCCTCCCCCCTCCGAAACTACTATAGCCTAAAATTTTGGAAAAAAAAATGGAGATAATAGATCTTTACCCATAGATTACAGGAAAACCTATGAGAAGTCTATAGTGTCAAAATACCAGGTTAAAAAAAATTCGTTCGGGACCCTTTGCACGCGAGTCCGACTCGCTCTTGGCAGGTATTTTTTTTAAGATATTGCCTGTCATTCATGTGACATTGTCCCTACACCGTTTTTAGCCCGTAAACGTAGAACCAATCGGAGCGTAAAATATCTAGAACAATGAATACGCTGATATTTGGGGCCGCCCCATAAAGGTCACACCGTCTACATACATAATTATTTTAGACCGTTTCAGCTTATACATGTTTAAATATATCAGGTTTAATGTTCAGGCTGAGTTAATGTTTACTTTAGTTTGTGGTTCGTAAGTTGAATTAAGTGTATGTTATTTCAGGTAAATTTACACTAATATTATAAAGAAGAAAGATTTGTTTGTTTGTTTGAAATGAATAGGCTCCGAAACTTATGGACCGATTTGAAAAATTCTTTCAGCAATGGATAGCTACATTATCAGGGTGTAACGTAGGCTATATTTTATCCCCGTGCTCCCACGGGAACGGGAACTACGCGGGTGAAACCGCGTGACGTCCACTAGTTTAAAATAAATGTGATGACTGAATTAACCTGAATTCGTCTGATGGTAAGCGGTGGATGAGGTCTAAGATGGAATGAGCGAGCCCGAAGATGCTTGAACATTTTTTAGGGTTCCGAACAAAAAACGGAACCCTTATAGGATCACTCGGGTGTCTGTCTGTCTGACTTTCACAGCCAGTTTTCTTCGGATCCACTGGACCGTTTCTGTGGAAATTTGGTACACATATGGACTTTTGTAACCCAAACACGGACGCGTTACGTAAATTATTTAGTTTGGGGGTCACTTTTAGGGGTCAAAGCAGAAAATTAAAAAAAAAAGATTTTTGATCAATATTGTGTGACATATCAAATGAAAGGGCTTACTGTGAGGGTTATAATTATATTTTTTTCATAATTTTAAAATAATAGGTTATTCAAGAAATCAGACGAAAAATTACCATTCCGATACCATATCTCCGAAACTACTGAGCCTAAAATTTTGAAAAAAATGGAGATAGATCTTTACCTAGAGATTACAGGAAAACCTATAAGAAGTCTATAGTGTCAAAATAACATATTAAAAAAATTAAATTCGTTCGGAACCCTTTGCATGCGAATCCGACTCGCACTTAGCCAGTTTTTTTTGTAATTAAGACTGTACTAAACTAAACGACTACATTTTGACTAAAAATGCCAGTTAGCTGTAGATCACAAATACGAGTCCATATATTGTTTTCACTGCGTTGACAGAAAACTGCAAATGCTCCAGTGATACGTAAATAAGGTTGTGTCGTAAGAGTAACGTCCCATGAAATTATTATTTTTTTAATTTAATATTTGTTTACATTGAAAACAAAATATTCAAATTCATATTGTTGTTAGTAACATAAAACTATGATAGCATGGTTTTGTCACCACAACAAAAGAAATGAAATAAAACAAAAATAAAACTAATTCAGATACCTATACCTAACTATGTCCGCTTCCTGCTGCACCAGACCTGCAGCTGTGCATACGGGTCCAGTGCTCCAGGAACGGGCAATCAGGCTTATTAGGCCTTCGCATCAAGAAAGCTGTTTTTTTTTTCGCATAATAGCTTGAAAGCTATCTGTATCAGCTTCAGCAAACATGCCCGATGCGCTACAAAACCGCGGGAGCCCCAACAGCACTGTAAAGGCGAAATTATACTGCACGCGCGAAGAAGTAGTAAACCCTCTGCGTATGTCTTACCCACAGGCTGCACGTGTAAAAAGACTGGCAGAACGCCTTGAACAGAGTGAGTTTCACTTCTTTAGTACATCGTGCAAACCTACGGGCAAGCATATTACATCGGATCGACAACGCTCTTCGCTAAAAGCATCACAAAATGCTTTGAGCTACCCTGCTTACAAATTTCTAAACAAATTTTGCCTGTTGGGGCATTTCTATACACAATTAGCCTAGCTTTTTCCTTACTATTTTATGTTTGGCTTCCAATCTCACCGGATGCAGCCCAGAAAATACTGATAGTATTTTTAACCGACTTCCAAAAAAGGAGGAGGTTCTCAAATCGGTGGGTATTTTTTATGTATGTACACCGATTACTCAGAGGTTTCTGATCCAATTTCTGTGATTCTTTTTTAGTTCGTCGCAGTATACTTGCCATTTGGTCCGAAAATTTGATTCAGTTTGGTTCAGTAGTTTTTATTTTATGAGCATTTTTGCTTATTTCAATTTCTGCGTTGACGAAGACGTCGTCCAAGTATCACCACTTAAAAGTGAAAAATAAAAAAATTTCTCCAAAAAAATATACTCGACTTCCAAACAAAACACTACAAAGAATTAAATAACCTTAATTTCGGAAGTCGGTGTTAAAAAACAAAGAAACATAACCAAAAACACCGACTTCCGAAATCAAGGTTATTTTATTCTTTGTAGTGTTTTGTTTGGAAGTCGGTTACATTTTTACAGTATAGGTAAGCCCAGAAAATGAAATTCCCTTTACACCTAAATATACCAACGTTCCGTCCCCAAGAAACCCACGTCACCACCAGTCATTTCCTCAGCTCTAACAAGCCCTAGATTCCCCCTAGGTAAAAAGCCGTAGGTATCCACGCTGTGTCACATTACCTTGGACTCCGCGCCCCGTGTGACGTCATGACACCATAACTATTGTTTGCGGTGCTATACCTCGAGCACACAGACCCTGGGAGAGTTTATATCTAATGATGTTTGCTAGAAAATAGAGAACAAACACACTTTTTAAGTGAGTCAGATTAAATACCCATCGAAATCCATTGATCTTACATTTTTAATTTAAAAGGAAAGCCTTCAAGAGCTAATCAACTAGTACCCCACTTCCTGTCACGACCTAATATGATTATTTATCATGTTTAATTTAGTACTTCGCGTTTTATATAAGCGTTTTTAGGGTTCCGAAAAAAAAAGGAACCCTTATAGGATCACTCGGGTGTCTGCCTGTCCGTCTGTCACAGCCAGTTTTCTCCGGATCCACTGGACCGATTCTGTTGACATTTGGTACACATATGGACTTCTATGACGCAAACACGGACGCGTTACGTAAATGATTAAATTTGTAGTATGGGGGTCAATTTTGGGGGTCAAACTAGAAAATTTAAAAAAGTTTTTTGAACAATATTGTGTGTCACATCAAATGAAAGGGCTTACTGTGAGGGTTTTAATTATATTTTTTTAATAATTTTAAAATAAATGGTTTTGAAGTTATTCAAGAAATTAGACGAAAAATGACCATTCCCCCCCTTATCTCCGAAACTACTGAGCCTAAAATTTTGAAAAAAATGGAGATAATAGATCTTTACCTAAAGATTACAGGAAAACCTATTAGAAGTCTGAAGTGTTAAAATAACATGTTAAAAAAATTAAATTCGTTCGGAACCCTTTGCACGCGAGTCCTACTCGCACTTGGCCAGTTTTTTTTTATAACTTCTTTTTCGTCACTTCGTCTAATAGGGCCTGTGATATCACATCTGGCGAAATATTGCTGTACATATCTGCGAAACAATGCAGTGCATAGAGATGGCCAATTCTAGTTATTTATGCAACGACCGCGACCGTGCTGACGGGTTGCCCCGATACTGCAGCACATCGGGGATGTTTGCTGAAGCTCACGTTGACTGCTTTTACACTTCTTCTTCTTCTTATCGTGTGGGTAGTAAGGTCTAAACGACCACACACACCCTAGTGATAGAGTTTCCAAACCACCTCAAGGGCCTCTGACATGGTTTATGTTACGACCGCCATTTGACGGCCGGTACCACCGGCTTATAACGTGCCTTCCGAAACACGGAAGCATCTTTTTATCAGACAATCAGGTGATTCAAGCCTGCAATGTCCTAGCCAAACTGGAACTGCTTTTACACTGTGATACGGAAGCGGTGCGCATCCCTGGTCAGTAGGGTGCGGGGCAGCACCAACAGCATCCTGTCCATGGCAGCAAGCCGGCTAAATTGTGCGTTTGTGAACCATTGCTGCAGAGTATCAGCTGGACCTGTCACCTTGCGGCAGTGATGTCTTCATGTCACAAACTGTTTTGGTTTTCGTTTTTTTTTTTTTTTGTTAATGTTTTACTAACATGGTTTGTAAGTATAATTTTTACTAACACTATGAGTAACACTGTGAGTACTTGAAGTAAATGTTTATTATTATTATTCGCAACGCAGTCACTATCTGTCAAAACTGTAGGAAAAATATTGGTTTTCAGAAAAAATACTAGAATTTCTGTTATCATTCTAAAAGCAAAACTCCTTTTTCACCAAACGCCAAGGATATCGCGACCTGTCTACACATCACTTCATACATACATAACTACCTATAAAAATAAGGAACAAGCGCCCCCTGGCGACGCGCCAAATAATTAGCACTAGCTCATGTTTTATTGTCCTGCAGTGTATTCACCGCTTTGATGTGAGAATGAATGGTTTGTTTCTACTCCTGGGCTAGGCAAGGTATTTTGTTTGCTTAGATTCTGTGAGCAGTCTGTGGTTTAGCAGTAGAAAAGCGTAGCAGTTAAACGTAGGGTCCAGATTTCGATAGCCCGTTTGACACGTTGAAAAAAAACTTGGGTTATTTCAGAAATTGTAGTCAAGGAAATATTACTGAATAGTTATCGCTTAGCATTAGGTGAGACAGTGGTCAAACGCGAGTCTATCAATGAAAATAACAAAAAAATATACTGAAATAAACGCAGGAACTATTATTGCAAAACTAGTATTTCATGCCAAAATACTACCCTAAAAAACGCACAGTTCCGGTTCTGGTGATATTCGCCACGGGAGCGAAGACATGTCAAAAAGCTAGTAGTAAATAAAGAAAGAAAATAAAAGCTACGGCATTCATCGATAAAAAAGCACAAGCATCTCATTACGCAACTCCACACAAACAATCGTGCGAAAGCATTCGATATTATGCATAAGTGCAGGATTAAACAAGATGGCGGCTGGCTTCCCGCCAAACGGTCAAGGTCACTGACGCAGGCTCGGTGTTGCCATTGTAAATTATAGTGATTTACATCCGTTTGTTACTCCATCGGTGGTCGGATATATATGGCCTATAAAGGCTCTGGGACTTCAATCATGGCGTAGTTTGGGGGCAATATATTGGGAAAGGTTTGCGTCTCTATTGATGTTAGTGGCAACAGTTGCAGTTAGAATGTGTTGTGCTTTGAACTTTGCAGTAACGTTCATAGTTAGAAATATTAATGAACGTCAAAACATAATGTCCAAAACACTCAATACCGAAGCCCCATTTTTAAGCTTATTATGAAATATCAAATCCAGTTATGGTTGGGAAATCTCAGTAAGAAGTAAGTATGATAGTGACACTAAGAAACCATTGGAATTTTCTAAATTTTACTAACCTATTAGATGGCCTGTATATATGGCGTTACCTTCATAAGAACAAAAGGTGTAAGGAAATGTATCCACTGAGGATCCGTAAGTCCTTTTCGGGCAATCGCGCGAGCGTCGGCTTGTCCCCGAAAGGGACTTATGGATTCTGACGGTTCGGGCGTTTTGTCCCGAAAGGGACACGGATGCTGAGTGGATATGGATAAGATTCAATAAAAAAGTGACAAAAAATTCATGTCAAGGAATAATAAACAAGCTATTCCTTTACACCTAAATAGCTAATAAAATTTACATCAACTGCATAACGCACTAACACCACTATCTAACATTAATACAAACAGCTGATTTCTGCACAATCTCCAACTATACTAAGAATTATTTCTCTAAATCAATAAGCTCATACTAAACAAGAATGAAGACGGTTCCTACCCAGTCCCATCTTTAATTTAGGTTCTGCTATAATTTTAGCTTCAGCAGTTATCAATTACTGTTTGCTTTGGCACTGAATATCATTTCCTTTTGTTATTTCAGTGTTCGAATATATTTTAGTCCATGTGAACTTATGATAATTATAAATTATCGAAACTATAAATAAATATGGATGGTGAAGTATTTGGAATCAATAAACTGAATATTAGGAACGAAAAAGGTTGAAAGGTATAAAGAAAACTTCGAAGAAAGGCTTAGCAAGACCCAAAAGAGAAAGTAGGCAAAATGGGAAACATCTAATGACAAAACATAGGCATGAATCTCTTCTAATACCTTTTAATCTATTCCTATTAATAAGACGATAGAACATGAAGAACCACAGACAAACACATACAAATAAACCATGTGTATAAAGGTATAAATGATTTGACAACCAAATTAAATAAGGGACAACAACTCATTACTAGACTAACTTATCAAGCAAAATCCAGACCCAAAAACAGATACCACACTAACACATCACCTTAAAGACGTGATAAAGACCTTAGACTTAGCTTAACCAGCGTTAAACCAGCACATAGGCCAAGTATTCAAAGTTAATGGACAGTAAACAGTTCGTGGCAGTAAATCGCGGCGGTTGTGCGAACCCTCGTCTAGACCGGAGGCCCCTCTCGCAACATGCGCCTATGTCGAAATGTGTAGGAACTTGGGAAGTGCGTCAGTGGAAGCGAGGGGGAAGGAAAACTTAAAAGAAGCAATCAATAATCGTGGGTGCATTGCTCACAGTATCTTGTGAAAGCCTATGAAAGGAGAGAAAGACATACAAAAAGATGCTTCCATACGCCATACGTAGTTTTTAGAGGCAGCTTGTACCGAATGGTTCACACTATAGAAGACCGCATTCATTGTGGATGAGTTGAATGTGGCAGCAATGCTCAGCAGTTAGATCATAACGAGGAAGAAGAAAATACCCAAAGAGGTTGGATATCAAAGAATAGTTACGACTGAAGTTGTTGTGCAATCTTTACTGCACTTTCTGATCATGCTTTAAGATGCAAGTAATATTTTAAATGAAGTAAAATTAGCACTGAGAATGCATCGGTATGTCACCGAAAAATGGCAAAATACGTAAGTCTACAAAATATCTTGAGAGATTGTAAACTCTCGATAAATAGTCCACTGAACATTTATAATACTTTTTTACGCATCAAAATATGATAGTTTACAATCTCTCGAAGTCATTCCGAGAAATTGTAAACTGACATAAAATGGCGACCAATCGGTGCACAAGTCTACAATTTATCTATTTTGGTGTGATAGTTAAATTGAAAACTTGGTCCCTCATTGGTCTTTGTTGGTGTGAGCTCACGTATACGCCATAGAGTTACGAATTGAATGGAGTCGTTTTCGATTTCACGAAATAAAAAATACCCATGACAAGAAATTGGGATGTTTTCGTTCGTTTAGTATATTCTTATTCAGTATAATGTTCTTTTGATCCAATTATCATCTTGTATAATTGACGGATACACGGTGACAGATACACCTACAGAGTAAACAAATGAGCATTGAAAGTTTAGAAATACGAGGGGACTTAAAAGAGCACCAACTCAACACATAACTTTCAACTAACCAAAGATTCTTGACAAAATTGATTAAACTAGCGTGTGAGAAGACGTCAAAAAGGTTTGATTCGACGAATACGATTGGACAGTGCTAAAATGGACCTTAACTTTATCGCCTACAATGAAACCACACCTCAAACCGAACTCCCCTCGCTCACAGGTGAACGGCCAGCTTTTGATATGAAATTGGATTAATTTTGCTCTCGTTTTATATCATGTGTATAACTTTCGGAGGGAAGGTTGACTTTGAAATCAGTTACAGTCTGTGGTTCCTGACGACTTACAACCTAAATAAGTTACTTCTAGGCAAAAGTGCTTCATCGTCAACCACATCATCGCTTACCATCAGCTGTAAACGATCGCAAGCCTGTCAATAAAAAATATGAAAGCATAATAGCTTTAGAAGCTGTAATCATGAAAGAGCAAAATGCCATCAGAAATCAAACACTAAAAAGAAAGAAAACTAGTTTATTTGACACACACGGATACACACAGTGTAGGTACAATATGGAAACTAACCACCACTAACACCACCACCACCACCATAACTACACCTCTATTTGTCTCAGCATCACCCAAAGGTCTTAAAAAGACTGGTAGAAAATGCCTATGACATCAAGTTTGTGTACGTATAGTATTAAAACCAATAACGTACTGTATTGAGCATAAAGATTTGAATTAGAATCCTTATGCCTCCAATATGTCCTTAACAGTTTTTTTTTGCTGTACTTACTATAAAATAGTTCAGGATACAAGATAACATAGATTCCTGGAACTGACTTTTCCGACGTTACATCGACACAATTCAAATAACAAGATACCAGAAACACTTATGCATAATTCTATGTGCCCAGTTCCAATTAGAAGTTCAAAGGGAATTCTAATAAACAGCGTGTAATAAATTCCACCACCCTCAAATGTCAGAGATAACATGAACCACATCTAGTGGTGTATTTCCACTAAAGATATTGCGTTTGCCGCTAACAAACAAACCAACAGTTACGAGGTGTTTTTGGCACGCTCTCACAAATCTAAATGAAAACTTTCCTTACGTTTGACATGTCTAAAAGATGCACAATTTACTGTATTGAGTCCAATTTAAATTGGCTGATGGCGCCATGTCTATGTCCAGCAGTGGACGTCTTTCGGATCATATGATGATGATGATGGCGCCCTTAGGTATTTATGTATTTTTGATTTGTATTGTATTTTTGCACCACTATGTTCAGATATATGAACATAATTACATTATTACAAAGCAAGCAGAGTATGTGAGAATCTGAGCAGGTGACATTCAGCAGTTTCTGCCTACTCCACAGGGAAAAATATCTAATACAAAACTGAGAAAAGAAAGGAAAATTTATAAACAATAAAAGGTTATTTTCTGTTTATTAAATTTTAACCATGATCAAGAGGGATCACCGGTATTGCAAGCTTTTAATTTCAGACACGGCCTTTTCAAAGAAGTTCTTCAGCCGGAAATAAGGGCCCCAAAATATTTTAATTAAAAAGAACTTCACTAAGACAGTTTTTAATTTCCCCTCTTCAAGAGGCGGAATGTCAAGGGCCAGGGCTGAAGAAAATCGATCAAATTAACTTCCCTTTGAGCTTTATTAGATCTTGTTCATGGCCTTTAAGTAGTCTTCTGATAAAAAATAAATCGATGTGATTTGAAAGACAAGATAAGTCACGGATTCATCAAAGTGTTTTTAAAACTATGTCGAGAACTGCGGACAATTTTAAAAAGACCTGCAGCAGTCTTTGGCAGAATTAAAAGCGATTTAGATAACAAAACAGATTTTTTTGTTAGGACACATCTTTAATACTATTCAGAACCACTGCAACTCGTGATAGGCGGAAAAAACAGTGACAATTCAACTGTCCCACCGGCCCCCTTCTACCATCGGACATCCAGACGCACTGCATCTTACCATCCCTACCTTGTAGCTATTCCACCAATTTGCACTAAGCGTTTCCAAACGTCTTTTATAATGCGCACAGCAAAGGAGAGGAACTCTCTGCCTGCGTCCGTGTTTCCAAACGCTTACAACCCTAATCTCTTCAAAGTTAGAGTGAACAGGCTCCTTCTGGGTAAGCTCGCTCCATCGTAGACTTTGTCTCTGTCATCTCTGACCTAGACTAGAGTCAAGAGCAAACCCATCACAAAAAAAAGACTTGGATCTTCAACGAATTTAATCAGAAAAGAGCTAGGAAAAAACAGTAAACCATTGAGGGACTTCATTTTACTTTATGAAAAGACTTACTAACATTATAAAGCTAAAGATTTTGTTTGTTTGGTTGGTTGGTTGAGTGGTTGGGTGAACGCGCTAAACTCAGGAACTACTGGTTTAAATTGAAAAATTATTTTAGTGTTGAATAGCCCATTTATCGAGCAAAGCTATATAGGCTAATAAAAATATAATAAAAATGGAACGACCAATACGAGCGGAATATTCATGAAAAGTATCCATATAAAATTGAACTAAAACGCGACATTCTGAAACACTAATTGAATTACAACCAAACCAATGCTTAGTTCTAAGAATACCCGTACGTCTCAATTAGAATGACGTAACTACTATTTATGCCTCGTTGTCATTAAACCTTTGGTTTTATCGAATGACCACAAGTCACGGATAGTTAATAATGCGTACAAAATAACCAATTACCTACTTTATACGCCAAAGTCCAAGTATTTGGCCTTCAATTATGAGTAATACATCTTCTAGAATTTTATACTCGTCAAAATTTACTTCATCATCATCCTCTGTACAAATCCTCTTCAGACTTGACACCAAGTCTTTATTAAGTGAATGAATAAGTTACTTCTAAGCAAGCGTGCTCAATCTTCGACCACATAATTGCTTACCATCAGGTGAGATAGTAACCAAACGAGAGTCTATCAATAAAATAACCAGTCAGTTACATAAATCTCTTATTTTGCATTTGCAGTAATCTTTATTTTCTTCGATATAAGGATGTTATAAAATCCATACTTAATAATCCTTACTTCCTTACTAATTCCTTACTATATTATCTATACTTATATAAAGCTGAAGAGTTTGTTTGTTTGTTTGTTTGCTTGAACGCGCTAATCTAAAACTACTGGTCCGATTTGAAAAAATGTTTCAGTGTCAGATAGCCCATTTATCGAGGAAGGCTATAGGCTATATATCATCACACTAAGACCAATAGAAGCGGAGCAGTAATGAAAATTGTGACGCAGACAAAGTTGCGCGGGTCAGCTAGTAATATTATAAATGCGAAAGTAACTCTGTCTGTCTGTCTGACGCGCTTTCACGCCAAAACTACTGAACCGATTTAAATGAAATTTGGTACACATATAGTCTAGAGCCTGAGAAAGGACATAGGCTACTTTTTATCCCGGGAGTATGTTCCCTAGGGACCACGCGGGCGAAGCCGCTGGCAGAAGCTAGTAATAACATAAATGTTAAAGTAACTCTGCCTGTTTATTACCTCTTCATGTCTTAACGTCTGAACCGATTTGGATGAAGCTTGGCACACAGGTAGACCATGTCCTGGAATAGGACATAGGATAGGCTTTGTATCCCAGGAATGTCGAAAACCTTCAAAGGTACATTCTTTGGGATAATTTTCGACATTCACGTTGGCAGAAGCTAGCATAAAATAAATGTAAAAAGGTCATGGTCATCTTGCTGCAGCATTTACCAGATCCCCAATACAAATAATGAGTCATCCACAAATCGTTCACACATAGACCTTGCCAAACAGTACACTTCCATTCTCCCAAATATTTACACACCGGCTGTACAGTGTATATTGTTACAAGTTTTACGCAACGCTGTCACAGAAGAGCTTCGGAATGAACTTGAAACTATACATATTTGTGCGTTCGTTCATTTAGGTGTCAATGAGAGATTGTTTCGTTAATGCGTATAATAGCATTAACATCATCATCTTATTCTTCCGCTGTTCTTTTATAATTAACTAGCATTTGTCCGCGACTTCATACGCGCATATCCCGGTTTTTCCCGTTCCCGTAGGAATTTTGGGAAATCCTCTCTTAGTGCTCCCCTTACTTCCTCGCCCAAAGAACCTATATGCCAAATTTTAGCTTTCTACGACCAGTAATTTCGGTTGTGCGTTGTCTATCAGTCACTCAGTCACTCAAGTAACGGAAGAATTTTATATATATTGATTTCGTTGCGCGATGCAAGACAATTGAATCGTTTCTCTTGGACTCGTCAAGCTTCATTGACTCGGTAATTCTGGCTCTAAGGAGTTGCAGCAGAATATCTGGTTTTTTTAAATCGAATATCTGATCACTTATTTCCCACAACTCTCTTCCTCGCATCTACAATTGCTTGAAAGCAATCATACAGGCGGTGAGCCATGTTCTATTTTGGATTTGCTAAGAAAAAGACAATTTAATCAAATCGCGGTCTCTGCACAAGCTCTTTTCTAGTACATAAGGCTTCAGTATATCAATATGTGGAAGAGTCTACTATTGACTTAATATGGGACTACTATTCGACAATGAAATGTTGTGTTTTAGCAGATATGTTATGCACAGACAGATAAAGAAATCTTTTAGATACCCTTGAAAATTGGTGTGCCCTAAAACCGAAAATTCGCAGACATATAATACACACCAACTCGCAATGGGCTCGCGTGGTGTCTGACTCTCTCTCTCAAAGAGGGAACCCGGGTTCTAGGCGTGAAAACATAGGCTGACTATGTTTATGTACTTTACAATCGGCTTCCAAAGGTGGCAACTCTTTCAAGGAATAGGCGACATCAGCTAGATGAGAGTAACAGTCAAATAGCATGATATAGGGAGGCATATGTCCGGCACTATAGTCTACTGATGTGATGATAATATTGACGTATGAATACCTTTATAATTTAACCTTCACAGCTCAATTAGCATCCACATTTACTGCAGCTGGTAATTTTTACGCAACGTTTGTCACTGAAGACGGCTGGTGAAATAAACTTGAACTATATAAGATGGAGCTGTGCCAAGTGAGTCATCAGGGTTCCCCTCGGTGACTCACAAGAGTGACAAACTGTAATGGATGGCAGACAGATCTTGTGTGATGCATAATTAGGGATGGGGTTTAATTTTTGAAGATCTTTGTTTAAAACAATTCAGGGTTACTGATCTATATTTAGGAGTAGATAGTCCGGACTATGACACTGGGTGTCCATTTTGAGGAATAGTAAATGCTTTTTTTTGTTTTGAATTAATCCTGTGCTTAATTTGCCAGAAAATACTCGAAATAATAATTCTTAGTTAGAAATAAATATAGTTACCTTTACATACGAAAATACTCACAAAAGTGACGGAACTGATATTCAAATATTACCTCTCTCTCTTAGGTGAAAAGGAAATCCTTTATTCATTATGAAGTGAAAATTATGATTAACCGACAAACAGAGTCATCATCATTTCAGCTGAAAGACGTCCACAGATGGGTAACCTCCCCCAAGAGTCGCCACAACGACTGGTCCTGTGCGTCTCGCGCGTGTTTAAAAAACTACCTACTTAGTAATCCATATCCGAACTGGTCAACAACCGATTCGAATCCACACGCGTGTATGATCGTATAAGTACAAACGTACGTATGACATGGAAGCATAGAAACCGAAATAGTAATGTTTGTGGATGCCGGTGATCCCGATGAGGCCCGGAAGTGTGCCGGCGCGAGCGATCCGTGCCGATTGGCGTACCGACAGATCCAACAATTAGAATGGATAATAAATTGATTGATGGAAGAGAGTAAGACAAAGAAAAAGATAGAAGATAATGTGAAGGACAATATGAAAGAGAAGAAGAATTGACTTTCGAGAAGCGAATGGAACAAAAAAGATACAAAGAGAAAAGGAGACTCAAAAGTTGCATGGTAATGGTTTACATATTAAAAATTAAGCTACCCAGAAGTAATCATTTTATTATAGTAGCCTTGAATGTGTAAATCAAATTAATAAGGATACTAAAATCTAGCCACGAATATTAAATCACGTTAAAACCACATAAAAGTGTCTGAATAATCAATGTGATCATAAATTGTAGCCTTTAACACATCTAAGAAAAAAGAGTTATATAATTTTTTTAAGTACTAATATGTTCTATATTATTCCAGGTACGAATTTGAGATACCAGGCAAAGAGAGACGACTAGATTTTTCGGCAAAAAGACGGACTGCAACGTTTTCTACGCTGACAATAACGGACAACTGCTACCACACAAGTTCCAAAAATTACCACATCTTTGGGAAGGTCGAAAGACAGAGTAGTTGGAAAAAAAACTAAACATTTTAAAAGGAACTAAAATTCAATGATCGACGATCAACATCAAGCAAGTATGATAGTGGAGTAATATTTTTCTGCCACCAGTACCACCGTCCGTCAGTCCGGGGCGACACGTGTCGATTATTTACAACATAATAGCCTGCATCAAGACGGGTGCTATTTCGATTCCAACTGGGTCATTGTGATCGACACAAATCAATTATAGAATGGTTGGATATTGTGGAGAATGAGGAAAGATTTTATGTGCATCAGTAATAGAAGAAACTAGAGAACAGACAGCATAAATAGAAGATGACAATATCGGAAAAGCAAAAGAAGAGTGATGATAATAAAAGTATTTTCACATTAACAATGTCATTACTAAGACAAATAGGTAGAGGTTCAAACCCATTATTGGCTATTGTCACATGCATTAGCTGCATCTCGGTTGGATATGATCATAGTAGAGAAAGGCTAGACGGACAAAATGATCAGTGACATATGCACACTAAATATTGTACACAAAATACCAATTAGTATCGATTTATTTATGCCCCAAGACAGTAAAACAATAGATTCTAACAACAATGACTATAAAGGAGTTAATAGACCATGAATCCAACTAATTGATAAAACAAATGAAAGTGTTGAAGCAGTTAAAAACGCATTAATGCTTTTAACTGGAAACTCGTGTAAGTTGCCCTTTGAAAAGTACTAGGGCACTAGGTGGTGTGTGGAGGTCAATGCTGATGGACGTTGTATGGTTTTAGTACAATCAATGAATTTCATTAGGAATTGAAGTACAACGACCATTATCTACATCGTAAACAGTTTTTTTTATGAAGTTATATAGACTACCCTAGAGTGGTATATACTCTACTGACGAGGACACAGTGAAATAATGAACAGACCGGCGAAAAATTTGCAGACTGAATATAAAAAATGACTATGATGGTCTTTCTATGCTTTTTCACATTCCTACTAGATAATTATAACGTCCTAAAGACAGGACAGACAGGAAGGTAGGAAAGCCACACGGTCGATCGCTAATGAGGTGGACCGACCAAATGCAAACCGCAGTTCGTAACCAAGTTAATGAAAGCTTCAGACCAAACTGAACATCTTATAGAACCATATGGAGAGAGAACATGAAGCGAGTTCCTACTGCACCAGCGAAACATTCACGGTGACGACGTCATCGAATTTTATAAAATAAGGTTCAACTAAGAAAAGCTTAGTCAGTGGAAATTATACTTGTGTGGCAGTCTCTTTCTTGCCCGTCATTGAACGCTCTCCGGAAATGCGCCAGCGCAAGACAAGGTGCCGTCACTAACAGTCAGAAGGAACGTTAACTACATTGTATACAATCTGGCGTAAAGCCCGGTATGCATGAAGTATATTATCGTTCAATTTCCTTGTGAAGTAATGTGTCTGGCTGTTGAAGGTTTATATCGAGATCATCTGTTTCAGTCATCATCTGTGTTGATGCCAATCATCGTTTTAATGGCATCCATTATTGTTTAATATCCTTCAGAAATTTCACCCACATTTTGCAGTTTACATCGTTCTAAGATTCTTTCTTCGATGTCGGAAAATCTTTATTAAAATCGACCGTCTATTCTGTGAGGTAGTAGCCGTAATTATAAATATCCTAGAATCTGCCCTCCGAACATGGCGACAGTGGCAGTAAAATAGGCGCGGATAATATTTACATTCCTTTGACCAAAACCGAAAGGATACCGAGAAAATAGCTACTGACGTTGTATGAGAATGAATTCAGTCTAGTCGAAGTTGGTTCAATTTCGACTAGACTGAAGTTCGACTAAGTCCAGTAAGACATTCGCTAATAATTTCCATCTTCACAGGCAAGACATAATGATATATCTTCTACAAAAGACATAACTCTATCCAATTTGTGTACGGATGACTAATACCTTTCCAGTGATGCAACACCGTATATTTCTTTCACTGTCCAGTCTTACACACGAGTAATATTGTTAACTCTACATTTTGGCAGACAGCCCGCAGTTTATCACGTTGCTTTTACAGCGGGTAAGCAGAGGCTCAAGTACAATGCACTCGGAGACAAGGTCTCCTGAAGAAAGATCAGGTTGCGAAAGTTTTGGCAGAAGGCCCAGATATTTTGTGTTAGTGTTTATGTTATTATATGTATGACAGTTTTTGAACGGCTGTTGGGTTTTTTACTACTTTTATTTATTTATTATTTATTTATTTAAACTTTATGCACAATTGTGGTACATGGGCGGACTTAATGCAACAAGGCATTCTCTACCAGTCAACCTTTGGGTTAAAAAGATTACGCTGTGGTAGGTTTACATCTAATAAATAAAATTTAAAGTAGAATTTTGTTTCGGGGAGAATATTCAAATAATATATATAATGCTAATAAAATACATATATACTCTAAAATTATAGACTAATAAATATGATGTCATATACAAACACATACACTCACTCACTCACTCATATACTTTTCGTTTTTATCAGGCTCCTAATTAAAGATCGAGACTGGGGGGCTACTCTCTAACGAAATCCGTAGTTTCGGGCTTAGTTTCGGGCGGGCGTATTCTACTCCGTATCACCTACAGACTTACGATTAGTCCCGAACCCGAACTGAGAATGAATGACAACACGATTTCACAGTAACTGTCAAATCGTGTTATCATTATTTGTCAGTGGTTAGGTGATACGAAGTAGAAAATGCCCGCCCGCAACTAAGCCCGAAACTACGGATTTCGTTAGAGAGTAGCCCCCCTGTTTCAAACAAGGGTCGACGCCTTAGACCTTTCATTTATATAATGTGATGCAGCGCCCATTACTTCAACAAACAAAACCAAAAAATAAATGTTTAATAGAAAATTCTTTATGTGGAGCAGTAATTGCTGTTTTTTTGGGAACATAATAGTCTTTAGGAACTACGATCCTACTTTTCTAACTCGAAGGAGTCCAAAACATTGTTTTAGTTTTTCATGACTCTGATTCTATCTAAAGATGTGGTTACTGCTACAGGCGTTCTCTTTAGTCCAACTTTCCTTGAACTAATATCAATGCGCTTCCTCTGCATATATCCTTCAGTAATCGAATCCTTCATACAAACCGTCCAGTAGCGTCCAGTAAACAAAACAATAAAGAATTTCGATGTAATCCTGCGCGTACGCAGGAACCATAAACCGATGTTGCGCGAACGCCGTCTATTTGCGAACTTCCGGGAGCGTGCCATTGCCACTAGCAGTTCAGGAACATGGACATTAGTTCGTAGACTAATGTGAAGGGAAAGTTAGAAAGCACAATAGAAAAGTAGATATTTTTTCGTTGTTATTTGAGATATAGAATTCCATAGCCATTCATGAAATGGGAAGTCAGACATGACTTCCCATTTCATGCATAAGCAAAATGAATGAAGACTAAAATCTATGCATTTGTTTTAAGTTTGTTACATTCTACCAAGCAGTCACTGTGAAAGATCGTACATCTAAAACCCGAAGATACTGCAATGCAAAGGAGAACGTTGAAAGAAGTTTAAAGATAAAATCAAGGTGAAAATACGACACAAGATTTTGACCCAGCAAATATATCAAAATCACAACTCACACAGAAATCCGGAAGCTTTACAGCTGGTTCTTTGTCAACTATTAACAAAGAAAAACGCTTTCGTCTAAGATTCTTTTCAACGACGACATACCACAACCTGAGTCAACTAACATATTTATTTACACAGAACAGTACAAACTGCTCAGATGAGTAATCAGTGAGTTCTCCAAAACATTTGCAGCCGAGTCACAGATGGACCAGGGATGGCGAACCTATGGCACGGCATCTGAGAACTCTGCAAATATGACACAAGTCGGACGCTTCGCGTGACCCAAGGGCTCGCTATTACGTTAGTCAGAGGACAAGCATTGCCATAAAACGTGCAATACCACCAGTCTTTTGGGCACACTTCTTCTCTTCTTTCAGATGAATTTTTGACGCCATTTTTAGGTTTAAATTATTTAAGAGTTTTTATTTTATTTCTAGTGTTTATAGTAGTTCACTATCTATTTAAACAGCTGTATATATCATATTATATTTATACTATTTTTTATCGAACTTAAATAGCATCGTCTCAGTCAACTTCACACCGTCGTATAATACAAACGACTTGGTATTCTTACACTATATCTAATTCAGAAAATTCGTCAATCACTAACAGGCAACGCGCAGCCTAAATCGCTAATCCTCAAAGCATACAGTTTTACACTAGTTTCATAAGAAACTAGTAACTTTTGTATAAATAAATAACTCAGGTAAGCATCAAGGACATATTTTTCAAAATTAATCTGCTAAAGAAGGAACTGTACAAGACAACAGTTTGTATCCAAGACTCCAATCGATGGAAAATCTCATTGGACACAGCTTTTAACTAAATCTCACTTTTAGAAGGTAACTAGCTGACCCGCGCAACTTCGTCTGCGTCACAATTTTCATCTATAATATAACTCCTACCCTACTTCAACCCTACTCCTACCCTACTCCTACCCTACTCCTACCCTACTCTTACCCTACTCCTACCCTACTCCTACCCTACTCCTACTCTACCTACCTACCCTATCTACCTACCTACCCTATCTACCTACCTACCCTATCTACCTACCCATTTTTTTTTAAACCTTCCCTGTATTTTGGCGAATCCAACAAAAAAAGAATTATTAAAATCGGTTCGTGCGTTCTGGAGTTATAGCGTCAGGAAGGAAAACCCGACTTATTTTTATATAGTAGATTTCTATTCCACACACAACATGACACGTCTTGGTCGTCAATTAAAATGAGCACAGTTAACCAAAGGTTCGCCATCACTGGTCTAGACCCTAGCTAAAATAGTTAGCTAGTTAAAATGAGATACGACTCCGAGGAATGACGGCCAGAGCTCGTTATAGAAAAGAAGATCATGCCGAAAGAATTCTAGACTCGGCTGTCGTTGCTACAATAAATAACGTAGAACAGCATAAACTTTCTGCTGATTAATGTCTTGGGTGAGAACATTTTAGTGCAAGTGAAATTTTAAGTGTAGTTGTAGACTGTAATGGAATGCATTTGTGTAATATAGAGTTATCATTTTGTAATCTAGACTAATATTATAAAGAAGAAGATAGTTTGTTTGTTTGTTTGAATTGAATAAGCTCCGAAACTACAGAACCGATTTGAAAAATTCTTTTAGCTTTGGATAGCTACATTATCAGGGAGTAACATAGGCTATATATTATCCCCGTACTCCCACGGGAACGGCAACTACGCGGGTGAAACCGCGTGACGTCCACTTGTGTATTATATTTTTATTAACATACGTTATTGAAATGTGTTTATACGTACTGTGTAGCCAAAAGCTAAATAAAATTGTCAGCTACTTGCCTTTCCCTAACTACGTTGGCGACACGGCTTCTTGTCTTTACCGATGCAACTTTATAAATGCTATTCAACGGTTTTCTTTTTTGGTTCCGAACAAAAAGACGGAACCCTTATAGGATCACTCGAGTGTCTGTCTGTCTGTCACAGCGAGTTTTCTCCGGATCTACTGGACCGATTCTGTTGAAATTTGGTACACATATAGAAAAACAATTCAAACTGTATCGTGCGACATATCAAATGAACGGGCTTACTGTGAAAGTTTTAATTATAATTTAAAAAAAAAAATAGTTTTGATTTATTCAAGAAATTATACCAAAAATGACCATCCCCCCTTATTTCCGAAACTACTGAGCCCAAAGTTATGAAAAAAAGGGCAGACAGTTCTTTACCTACATATTACAGGAAAACCTATAAGAAATCTATAGTGTTAAAATAACATATTACAAAAATGAAAATACTTGGAAACCCTTTGCACGCGAGTCCGACCCTGACTTGGCCAGTATTTTTTTTTTTAAAGATTTCTGTTAAATCTACACAAATGCTACGAAAAAAGTCAAAAGGCGATATCAGCAGATGCTACATAACAAGTTTGAAATCTGGACTCATGTAGCAAAAGTAGAAAAAAATTGTGAAATATTTTTAACCGACTTCCAAAAAAGGAGGAGGTTCTCAATTCGGCGGGTATTTTTTTTATTTTTAGTTATATGTACACCGATTACTCCGAGGTTTCTGATCCGATTTCTATGATTCTTTTTTAGTTCGATGCCATTTGGTCCCGTAATAATTTGATTCAGTTTGGTTCTGTACTTTTTATTTTACGAGCATTTTTGTTTATTTCAATTTCTGCGTAGACGAAGACTTCGTCCAAGTATCTTAAAAGTGAAAAATAAAAAACTTTTTGCTTGGAAGTCGGTTATATTTTTTCGTAAAAAGTTTTTTGACATATATGAACTCTGCACATTGCGTGAAAAGTTTGCTGTTCACTCAAAGATCGTCCCGGAAACATACTTTTATTTTCAGTGTATCTTGCATTTCCTACAGACTCCAAATCGATTTATTTCTCTCAGAATACATCAACACTTTCTTTCAAATTGGTTTCTTTGTGATGCTCATTTCCGGGAGATGCCGAACAATTCCGATCATAATTGAAGCAGCTTGTAAGTTTGTTTACGCGATTAAATGGAAGAATGTTTGCTTGTTCTTCAGGTCGAATGATTGTCCAACATTTAGTCGTGATGAGGAAGTATTGAAACGAGATTTCTTAGGATTGGTTTATTGCTATCTGAAATATGTAAGGGGATTTAAATTGCCATTGACACGTATAGGAGAATGGGAAATGGGTGACCATGTTAAAGTTTATTATTTTAAAATGCACGAAGAACCGATTTGGGATGGTCACTGTCATTATGAGTCCAGCTATTTCTGACTTGTGGCCTGATTGAAAATATATTTCGTTTTTGTTGGTCCAGGTGATAGTCATAGAATCCTTACTAATATTATAAATGCGAAAGTAACTCTGTCTGTCTGTCGCGCTTTCACGCCAAAACTACTGAGCCGATTTAAATTAATTTTGGTACACAGATAGTCTAGAGCCTGAGAAAGGACATAGGCCACTTTTTATCCCGGTAATATGTTCCGTGGGGATCACGCGGGCGAAGCCGCTGGCAGAAGCTAGTAATATTATTAATGTGAATGTAAGTTTGTTTGTTACGCTTTCACGCGAAAACTACTTACCCGATCATCATGAAACTTTGTACACATATTCTTGGAGGTTTGCAGCTCAAGAAACGACCAAACTGTCATAAACCGAAGGGTATATCTGCTTAGCAAAAAAAAAAACTGAAGTTCCTTTCGTAATAAACCTTTTTTTTCTACTTTTCTTCAACCATTTTATAGCTACACCCAAAGTTCAAAGAGGAACGACTGGCCCCAGAACTCCTCAATCTATACTAATATATAAAGCTGAAGAGTTTGTTTGTTTGTTAGCTTGCTTGAACGCGCTAATCTCAGGAACTACTGATCCGATTTGAAAAATTCTTTCAGTGTTGGATAGCCCATTTATCGAGGAAGGCTATAGGCTATATATCATCACGCTAAGACCAATAGGAGCGGAGCAGTATTGAAAATTGTGACGCAGTCGAAGTTGCGCGGGTCAGCTAGTCATAAATAAAAATGATAGCCAAGTATTACATCCATATCTATACTAATATATAAAGCTGAAGATTTTGTTTGCTTGAACGCGCTAATCTCAGGAACTACTGGTCCGGTTTGAAAAATTCTTCCCGTGTTAGAGAGCCCATTTATCGAGGAAGGCTATAGGCTATAAATAATCACGCTAAGACCAATAGGAGCGTAGCAGTAATGAACATTGTGACGCAGACGAAGTTGCGCAGGTCAGCTAGTACTAATATATAAAGCTGAAGAGTTTGTTTGCTTGCTTGAACGCGCTAATCTCAAGAACTACTGGTCCGATTTGAATAAATTCTTTCAGTGTTAGATAGCCCATTTATCGAGGAAAGTTATTTACACTAATTTTATAAAGAGGAAATATTTGTTAGTTTGTTTGTTTGAAATGAAAAGGCTCCAAAACTACTGGACCGATTTGAAAAAAAATTTCAGCAATGAATCGCTACATTATCAGGGAGTAACATAGGCTATATTTTATCCCCGCACTCCCACGGGAACGGGAACTACGCGGGTGAAACCGCGTGACGTCCACTAGTAGGCTATATATCATTACGCTAAGACAAATAGGAGCGGAGCAGACGAACTTGCGCGGGTCAACTAGTAAATAAAATCAAGCCAAGAATAGATCTTCTACTATGCGTAAATAACAAGACTGAGTGGGCATAAAACTGTAAGCCTGCGTTTCCATCAGAGATGTGCGAGGATGCGTAGCGTAGCGAGAGATGTGTTAAATAAGAACCAATAGGATCGTTTCTTTTACCTAGCCTCGCTCAGCACAAGCAATAAGGATGAATACTGGGTAAAAAATATGGTTCTATTTATTCCGTTAGTTAGATTATCGAAAAATATTAACATATATAATAATTATATTAACAGATATATATATTTTGTTTTTATTATCGTTTATTTATTTTTTTTAAATATAAATTACATTTTTAAATATTTAAAAAAAAATATAAAAAACAGTAGCCAACCGGTATCGGGAACAGGGTCCAAGCTACCGGCAGTCAGGGCTTCAGAGAGAGGAACCTCCTGACAATGCGAGCCGTGTCCAGAAGTACCGCTTTCTGAATCAAGCCCTTGATCCAGCTGCCCAACGAGAGCCTCCTGAGGTGTTGGTCGAGACTCGTGGCTATATATTATAGCCATTGGTCGACACGGCTATCGCTACAATGATTGCGGTATCCACATCCCACATGTCGACAAAACATGTTTTTATTTATTTTTATTTTGTTTTATTAAATCAATAAAAATCGACGAAGATAAAACGCATCAAAGATGCTTGTGACGTCACTATTCGGTAAAATCTGTACTGAAATGTGACATAACACGACTTTTCAACGCACTGTATCGTCTTAATTTTGGGTTTACGTGAAAAAAGAAATAAAATACGCGTACAATATTTTTAGGGTTCCGAACAAAAAACGGAACCCTTATAGGATCACTCGGGTGTCTGTCTGTCTGTCTGTCCGTCTGTCACAGCCAGTTTTCTCCGGATCCACTAGACCAATTTTGTTGAAATTTGGTACACATATGGACTTCTGTGACCCAAACACGGACGCGTTACGTAAATTAATAAATTTTTAGTATGGGGGTCACTTTTGGGGGTCAAGCTAGAAAATTAAAAAAAGTTTTTTGAACAATATCGTGTGACATATCAAATAAAAGGGCTTACTGTGAGGGTTTTAGCTATATTTTTTTTTAATTTTAAAATAAATGGTTTTGAAGTTATTCAAGAAATTAGACGAAAAATGACCATTCCCCCCCCCCCTTATCTCCGAAACTACTGAGCCTAAAATTTTGAAAAAAATGGAGATAATAGATCTTTACCTAAAGATTACAGGAAAACCTATTAGAAGTCTGTAGTGTTAAAATAACATGTTAAACAAACTTAATTCGTTCGGAACCCTTTGCACGCGAGTCCGACTCGCACTTGGCCAGTTTTTTTGAAAACCTGAGTTCTCTATTTCTCTCTATTTCTCTAATTCTCTATCTATTTTAGTGCCCTATTCTATTGGTTGTTCACAAGCACATCCCTCGCTGCATCATCGCATGTCTGGTGGACACGCAGCTTAATACGAGTACATTTCATGACCTACACAAGGTTGGGCAGTTGGGTACAGCGGAGACGGAATCTAATCAACATACCTAAACATATTTACTGCTGTTTGATCATCGAGAATTCTTTCAGGCACGCTACCGAGGTGGGATGGACAACCTTTTTGTGACAAAGCTTCATGTATATTCTATTTTGAGTCTGTTTGTGTTTTATTTATTTTCGATGCTAAAAGAAATATATGTTTTAAGAGATAGAAGGCGGGACAAATAGAGGACTAGCTTAAAACATGTTTTAGAAACTCTTAATTTCTGGTCTGGAATCTCCTCAAAACTCCAATCCAAAATTATATGGCTACCTCACTGTTTTCCAATACTGGAAGTCGTGACAACATCATGGATACAACATTCCTTTTTTATCAATTTTCTCCATTTCCTTTCAGCGAGCTGCGGCTTCTGAAGCTTTGGTCCTCAACGAGGTTCGGCTTGGCTATGACAGGGGGTCCAGAAGTGCATGGTCAAATTTAAGGTTGGTGTTCTGTATCTGCTTTACAGACAAGAAATAAATATTAGTCAACGTCTTTTATAACGCGCACAGCAAAGGAGTGGAACTATCCGCCTGTGTGTGTTTCCGAACACTTACAACCCTAATCTCTTCAAAGTTAAAGTAAACAGGCTCTTTCTGGGTAAGCTCGCTCCATCGTAGACTTTATCTCTGACCTAGACTAGAGTCAAGAGCAAACCCACCACGAATAAAAAATATATTGATTCCTAGCTAACTACGGAGCTTGAACCCCAGACGATAAACTTTTTTTAGAAAACTACCATCCCATGCCATCCCATCCCATCTACCCTTCCTACTCGTCTCGCATAATAATATCTTTAAACATGAACGAGATTTTAAACCTGAAATCACCCTTACAAAATTATTTCTTGGATTTTCTTTTCTCAGTACATTAAGGTAAAAACAAACGGCCAAGTTGGACTCGCCCACCGGGGGCTCCTTACAATTTGGTAGGTACATAAATATTACTTTAAATAAAGACTGTATTTTTTATGATTTAATTGCAAATGTATAGTTTCAGACTTTTCCCTATACTTGTAGTATAAGACGGTATTACACGCCAAATTTCATAGTTCTAAGTCAACGGGAAATACCCATTGATATATAAAATAACCCAAGATACACACTCAGCATCTCAAAAACGTCCGCAAAAAATAAGCGCAATATGTATAATTATGCGCAAGTTTCAAACAATCTTGCATCGCTCGCCATATTGCACTGCTTTGTAAAAACAACTTTATGCGATCCGTGTAAGGTTGAATTTGCAAAAAAAAATGTTTGTAGTATAACTACACACAACTCACACATGACACTTGATACATGTCAGTTTTTGACGACAGTTTCGAGTGTTGCATTTGTTCGAGACTGTGAATCTTGGGTTTTTTTATATATCAATGGAAATACCCTATACATTTTAATTCCCTTGAGAGTGTCAAAATGTACGTTTTTGCGGCATAAATGACCTATCTTTTTTTCACGTTACCTTAGAAGTTTTTTCACAACTGCAAGGGTCCATAAACCTGAGTATATGGTTTTAATTTCAACTCGATACCTCCACGCATTCCCGAGATAAACGGTCTTGACAGACAAACGGACGGACAACAAAGTGATCAAACCAGATCACGACATTGCGACGATCGCGTTTTGGCGCGACAGACGCTGCCATATGTCCAGCAGTGAGACGGTAATGGCTAGCTGATTACAGTGACAGAGCAGCTGGAGGGAGACTTACGAGATAGTAAATGTTTACCACTTATCTGCACTTCCCATGGTTATCACAAATGCATTGCTAACCGATAAAGTGAAATAGCCTCTCAGAAAAAAATGGCCGTCTCGGAACGCCCGACAGATGTGAAATATATGTATGTTAATATTAGAATTCATAATTAATAAAAATCTTATAAATTACTTCCATAATTGTTGGCGTAGTGGGAGCATCACGACATGACAGCGTCGTATCTGTCACGGCATACGGGTTGGTTTTACTGCCAAGTCGCGCCAATGTTTCATATCAAGAACTGATTTAATGTTGACCACCCCTGTTCCAGAGATATGACGGTTACGTCATTGCACTATAAAAACGTAGTAAAATGGCCGCCGTTACGTTAGTGGAGTTATTTGCCGAAACAGATGCTGTTGTATGAAAACAAGGGTGTATGTGCGACTACTTAGTTTATATTGGGCTAGTGAGGAATCTTTATTATGACTGTCAAGATTGTAGACGGAAAATACTTTCGTTATTATGATGGTGGCTGTGTGGCTAAGCGAATGCTTTCGGAGCTACGGTTTGTGAGTTCGATTCTCTCACGAAACAAAGTTATGTTGTTAACTTTTATATTATTAGATTTATATTAAATTACTTGGTATATTTAATATTCAGTTTTTATACAAATCAATTCCAAATAGACAGCCCTGCGTGGATTGTTTTCTGGCAGAAAAATAAAATGTTTTTCTTTCATCAATCTTCCTCCTAGTTGAAGATTTCTTCTGACTTACAGTAAAAATTACTATAGTAGGCGCTAGATAATCTTGACAGCGTTAAGCACTTGTCTCACAGCCGGCGGGGATGCGAGTAGCTAACGACTATTTGCTCGCTGAGGAAACGGACAAAAGATATGGATCTCGTTTGAGTAAAAGAGAAACATACATTCATAGTCAATAGCTGGCTGTTCACACTGCCGGCGAGCAGAGGCTCTTACTTCTAGTTGATTGCAACGACAAGAGCTATCAAAGATTGTACTCGCTCAGCGACACTCGCTCGGCGATGCTCGCTTGGCGGTCAGAACTCAACAAACAGCGGTAATTTCTACCTATAGTGCGGGCCGGAGCGAATATTGCGAGTAAAAGCCCGTCGCACAAAAGCACTCGCTGAAAGCCGAGCGTCAAAAATATCGAATCTTTACACGCGCTACTCGCTGCTCGCCAACTCGTTTCGAGTTTGAAGCTTTACTTGCTACTCGCTGATCGCCGGCGGTGAGACATTTGCCTTATGTCTTTATTTCTGTTATAAATATTAAGAGAGTCAATATGTATGTGGGTCAATGACCGTTATCGCACATTTATATGACGCCTACTATAGTTTGTAATTTCAAGATAACAACTCGCAGGATTATTTCAAGTGATTTTTATCTTGTTACACAACTGGCTTGATTAAATAGTTAGAAATATGTTAAACATTATATTAGTATAACTACACCAAGCATACAATATCTGAATACGGATCAAACGATTACCGCATGATTTACGCAATCCAAACGCCCTTGAAACTGAACAAAAAACACAATTTAATCTCTCGGTATCTCTACGCCAATCATCCCGGAAATTACATCGTCCGGGAATCGAACCCACGCAATTTTTTCATCCCCCAGTCCCGGGCGAGTAATTATCGGAAAACCTCGAGGACGTATCTGCCATATCTTAATTAGATTCGCGTAGGCAGGCAAGAAACTGAAGGATGGCAAATTGCAGTTTTTATGGAGTTTCCGAAGGTTGGTTGCGAGCCGCAGACTTAGTTTGTATACGCTTTCTTTAAAGTTATTCGTATTTTGTGTTGAGAGTCGAAAAAATAGTAAGGATGTGGTTGTCATCAAGAGGCAAGTAGTGTTCTCATGTAAGCTAAAAAGGTACATTATCCTAGTAGGATACTACTTATATTTATGAACGCAACAGTTTGTGCGAATAGCTAGATGTTTGTTACTCTTTCACACTAAAACTATTGAACAGATACAGATAAAACTTTAACGTAGTATAGTTTATGTATCAGGATAGCACATTGGCTATTACTTATAAAGGGGCGAAGTATTAAATTCAAGCGGGCGCAGCCGCGGGGTGCAGCTAGTCAATTATATGACAAACACAATGTTCAACTTCGTGCCGTATGGTGTCGGCCGGTGCCGTATGGTACCGTAAAAGAATAATACCATCCCATCACTTCCCGTGGGTGTCGTAAGAGGCGACTAAGGGACTCGCCAGAGAATGGGCAGCAACGTTCTCTGTAAAACTCAACACCTTATACTGCGATCGCCAACCAGGCGGGTTGGCGATCGCAGTATAAGGTGTTGAGTGAAACGTGCGCCAAGCGTGGCGATTATGACAAACCCCTCCCTTTGGGGAAGGCCTATGTCCAGCAGCGGACGTCTGTCGGCTGATATGATGATGATGATGAATGTTCATCTGCCTGTTGTTATTATTTAAATTCATCATAGTTTAATCCTTTTATTTGGATGGGAAATCATCAAATGACTTATTCCACTCTGGGCGGAGCGGAAGGAACTGTCAGTCTTTTACTGACTAAAACCCATCCGTGTTCCTCCAAATACCCTTTGCGACTCTTTCGAACATTCCGCAACATCATAGTTTATTCCTTAGAAGATGACTAACGGGCAGGGGATTTGATATGACACCAATTAACAAACAAATCAAGTTAGTTACGCAAACCTTGCTTTCGTGTCTTTATCCCAAGGATCGAATACGACAGGTAACAGATTGAAAGTAAAATACAAACGTCGCTCATATACAATACTGACACAAAGTCAAATAAAATATTTTAACTAAACTCTAATATAAACATTAGATTGAATATGAAAAACGTCTACGTTTGAAAAGCGGATTCAAAGTATATCAATTACTCATCCTTTCAGGAAAATATAAATAATTTAGATCTGCGTAACAGTGACAAGTCTTGAATACATAACTAGAAAATTTTGAACAGAGTTATCTTAAAATATTCATAAGAAGAAATAAGCTTACAGGTCACTGGAAAATTATAATATTTTAAGATGGAAAGATAGATACTTTTTAGGGTTCCGTATCCGAAAGGTAACCAACGGAGCAAAAGTTCTGGAGTGGCGACCGCGTACCGGAAGACACAACGTTGGAAGGCCTCCTACAAGGTGGACCGATGACCTGGTGAGGGTCGCGGGAAGCCGACAGCCGACACTTGGGGGAGGCCTATTTCCAGCAGTGGACGTCTTTTGGCTGATATGATGATGATTGATGCGTTTTCAAAGTTTAGGAGCAGAGGCTTGTTACGTCAATTTATCAGTAACTACGCTTGCCAAGGTCGGCAGTTAGATGGGCAACCTCACCCATCTGAGGGCAGACCTCGGCAAGCGTAACAAACATCCTTGAAAGGTCTTCTGCCTAGCTTGACCAAACAGGGCGCCTATGTTCTTCCAATGTTCATACCGTAATACCATAGGCGCCTAGTAATCTTCATCTACGCACAAAAAGAGAAACAACATCTTATGTAACATCTAGGAATTCCTATCCCAAAACTAATACGTATGCAACACACATTCACAACTTCTTTGACACTTACAAAACTTTACTTTTACCTCCACATACATAACAGTACAAAAGTAAATATGATTTATCACAACTCTAGGCAGAAAAGCAGAGCCACAGAAGATAGAACATTACAGTAGGTCTATTCCATACAAGAACCGAGAATACACGCACACATAGACGCGTTTCACGTACAGCGAGTGCAAGCGCACTCAAGGTCGGCATTTGTTTTAGATTGTCGCCGTCGTACGTACGTTGGTACCTATTTCATTTTCATCATTGATTTTCATATTCAATTCCGTGTTGAAAATTGCCCCAGTTAAATTTTCTCCTATCGCAAGTCTGCTGGACAAAAATTCTTTTGAAATAAGTAGGACCTTTGTGCTCTTCTATCTTTTGTGACACATGTAAATAATAAAATAATGTAAGTTTAAATAAATACATACTTATTTATCAACTTAGTTGATTTCAGAATGACCAACACTAGTGAAAATTTCAATAAAAAATTGGTTAGAGCAAATTGAACTTAATGTTTTGTTCCTAAAGTATTTTTTACAAAAACACATGTATGTGTATGTTTCGAAACTAAACTGTTATATGGGATCCCTATTTTGTTTTATTAAAGTGAAACTTTTATTACATCGTCTCAAACTTTTTCGTCTGTGTGTTGCATGTCGCGTGACTATGGCAGCGCCTATAGTTCGAAATCTATAATGTGTAAAAAAGTTTCACTTTTACCGTGGTTTCATAAAACCAAACAATCCTTTTTGTTTTAAGGATGGCAAATCATCAAATACCGCCCAGAGCGGAAGGACCGCTCTGGGCGGAAAGAAAGGGAGACTGACTAAAACCCATCCGTGTTCCTCCGCCCTTTGCATTCCAGGGCCGTGGTTACTGTTTCAAACAAATTCCGCAATGTAGGACGTCTATTTTCGCTCGCGGTACGAAGTCGGCCTTTTGTACGTATCTATTCAGTGGCCGAGACATCCAATTACGTCATTCGTGTCTGCCTGTCCGAGGATAGCAGAGCTGAATAGTAAATGTAAGAAAGGCTGGCAGTCACGTAGCTATCGACCTTGGAGGGAATGTTGTTGAGGTAATGTGGGCTTGAATTTTAAGAAAGACTCTAAACCTGGATAATAAACCCTGTATTCTTCAAGGAGATAGGCAGTACACATAGCTATGTTAAGTCCTAGTTATAGGGACGAAGCCTTTTGCCATTCAATCTACCTAGCCATTTCCCACGATACCTCTTGGCAAGACTGGTGTTGGATTTCCTGGTTTCTGAGTACTCATAAGGACTGTCGAAGATTGTAATTAAGCGGACAATAATCCAGGTTCTGTACTGTTTTAATTTGCAGTGTATTTAGTTCTATGCATGTAACCAAAAATCTCGAAGCAAGGTTACACCTAGATTCAGATAATTCGTGCATTCATTGTGCGTACAGCTAAAGAGTGAAATTCCCTGCCAGCGTCTGGCAAGCGTGCACCATCTTTGACCGCATCATCGCTTAACATCAGGTGAGATAGTGGTCAAACGTGTGCCTATCATTAGTAAAGAACTTTTCTCAAAACTACAAAACCGAATAACAGAAAAATCCTGCAAAAGAACCACCATAACATGAGAGCTTTCGAATGACCCTAACCATTAATGACGAATACAAGAACGTAAAAACATGTCATAACGTCTCCCGGAATCCGGAAGGGAATACTGCCGACCTTTGCGAGACAATCGTTATAGAACCTGACCTTGGAACAGCTGGTGGTCGTCAGGAAAGGGAAGGTGTATGAGTACTAGCGGGAATCAATATTAATATGAATGGTAGTCAACAAACAAACACAACCATAACATGACCTTTCGAATGACTAACCATTATTGTCGATTACAAGGAACATCAAAAACATGCCATAACGACTGTCTCCCGGAATCCGGAAGGGAATACTGTCAACCTTCGCGAAGACAATCGTCACGTAGAGCCTGACCTTGGAACAGCTGGTAGTCGAGAAAAGGGAGGGTCGAAGGCCGAGGGTTATTGGAAGAAATTAATATTAATGGGACTGGTGGGGTATTGATATTTAGGAGGCTTGGAAATTGCACTAATGTTTTGGTGGTTAACGTCCAATAAATATGGACAGTGTCGAAAATTTTGTAGTTTAGAAATCGGTAATTTACCATTGTGTAGTACATCACACGATTTAGGCTATTAATATCAATTCCAGAAAAGATTTCGAATAAACTGAATTCACATAAATAAATTAACTGGTTCTGAAAAACCCACTTGATAATCCTTTTTAACCGACTTCCAAAAAAGGAGGAGGCTCTAGGTAAACTGTAATAAATTAAAAAAAAAAAAAACAGAACAACACTACCCCATATAATTCACTGTCTAAAAATAACCATAATTTGAGCAAAACAGCAAACTGCATCAATCAATGAACTGATACCAAAATACAACAACATATCTAATCAATTTCCTATCAAAAACATAGCCTGTATGCGCAACAAAAGTAAAGCTAACACTGCAGAAATACTAAAACCGTTAATGGATGGAATTAACTTAATCGGTAGCATTATCACTGATCAAGGTTCCAATTATCTTGGTCCACCTGATGAGGCTTTTCCAAAAGTTTTTACTGTTCTTCCTGAAACGATTGATCTATTTAACCTTGACCCAAGTGCTGGGTAAAATTAAGATGACTACACATTAAGAAACTTTCAGGGGCTTGTTTGACAATGACTGGACAGACAATACATCTGTTTTTTTTTATAATTATCTGTTACTAGCTGACCCCTGTGATGCAACTTCGTCCGCATCACATTTTTCGTTAATGCTCCGTTTCTATTGGTCGCAGCGTGATGTTATATAGCCATCCTCGATAAATGGGCTCTATCCAACACTAAATTCCTGATATTAGCGCATTCAACCACAGAAACAAACTCAAGCTTGAAGTATAGATATTATTATTGATAGGCTTGTCGTCGACCCCAATATCACCTGACATGCGGTCGAAGATGGAACACGCTTGCCTAGATGTAACCTATTCGCTATTGACTTAACGACCCCCAGAATGTCGCTATCAGAAAACATCTAGGCAAGTCTCTGGCACGATTACAGTGCAGGAAGAGTCACCAATGCAGTCACTTCGTTCGAGCCAGCTTAATGTCAGACATGCATCGAGTTTGATAAGGTAGCTTGTCAACGGCGTCATTAAAGTGTCATTGAATAATCATGGGTTCCCTGACTCACTGAAATCGCGCTGATAGTTGCTATGGGGACTGTGGGCTCATCATTTTGTAATTTGATTAGATTAGCACTACCTCATGTGTTTTGGAGAACGTAAGTTTTTTGGCTCATAACATCATGGCATTTAAAACTTGTAAATTTTTTGTGAGCTGTTGCCAAATCCTTACGTCGAATAATCTAAATCGAATGTACAACTTCTACAAAAGCTTAAACTGTAAGCACTTTTCTCGTTCCCAATTTTGATAATTATTTCCCAAGGTCAAAAAGCACTCTCTTGAAGTAGAGAAATGAAAATAATTTTCCATTGTTTGCAATGTTATTCTTGCCAAAATGCTAATGTAGTCTACATGTTTAGAAATTGGGGCAGCTTGTGAAAAAGTAATGGAACGCATTTATTTAATTGTTGACTTACTTTGCACTCTCATTATAAATAATAATATGAAAGATTCCTCAATAATACCCTCACAATGACTTTTATCATCATCAAAACTTATCACCACAGCACCTACATCAATGATTGCAGCTAATTCTACTATATTCAAGTCAGTAGCAACATCAACTGCACCGAGCTCCGCCACAATCACTATTCTAGGCTTTTCAGCCACAAAGGCCCTTCCGATCGATACCCGCACACAAATACACGGTGGTACAAATTCCAGGCAGGCAGGGTATATCGAATATACAGAATATTGGACTACTGAATTGGATGCAATGTCATTGATCATGCTGTTAAATGCGATATTTGGTGGAAACATTATGGGTCATAATGATTTCGTTTATGGCTATTCGATCCATTATTTTATGCATATTTATGATCTATTTGGAGTAGTGTTTATTTGTGTATTCAAGATGAATTTCAAGGAAAACTGGAAGGTAAAATACATTACGAAATTTTCGCGAACAGGATATTGCAGGAGGAATATCGTTATGATTTTGGAGAAAGTAAACAGAGCCATGAAAAAGATGGATGGATTGTGTGAGTAATAATATGAAAAAATAGCGTCAGTGCCCACAGTCGAAGTCAGTGATATCGTGACGATGATTGTTGACCAGACGGAATGGTAGAAGAAAACATGATGGTACCCAAGTTACAAGGAGCAATGGCAAGAAGACAACACTATAGCGATAACAATGTCTATGAATTACAATAACTAACAATATTATCAACATTTTGTAAGCAAGAAAACTTTCTTTAAAGACAGCAAAACTACATTGTATCCTGCCAAATTACATAAGACCCACCCTCCGTACAAACGTATTCATAAACATCCCTTTATTACGAAAACAGTTGGGAATGGAGCAGCGAGTCGACGAGGAAGCGGTACGAAAACATCCTGACGGGAATATTATCCGGGAGCGAGATATATCGCCGGGGCACGACTTGACCTTGAACTGTGACGCAACGATACCCGGGTTAGGCTTGCTTTATTGTGCTTTAGTGGAATCTAATAAAGCAAAATATCACCAGAAGAGAACATCTACAAAATAAGTAACGGGCAAGTTAATCAGTATGCCTGCGATTTTCCATGATTTTGGGATGGCCTCCAGTTTCAACTAGATGCAGCTGAGTAGTACATGGCACTGTCCAGTAACTGGGTAACATTATACCTCTTGGCAAGACAAGCGTCAGATTTCCTGGTTTCTGACAACAAATGATAGCTGAGAAGACCAAGACACGGAGGAATCTATACTTATATTATTTATTAAGCTGAAGAGTTTGTTTGTTTGGTTGAGCGCGCTAATCTGAGAAACTACTGGTTCGAATTGAAACATTATTTTAGTGTTGGATAGCCCATTTATCGAGAAAGGCTGTTTATGTAACATCACGCTACCACCAATAGGAGCGGAACGTTAATGTAAAATGTGACGCAGACGAAGTTGCGCGGGTAAGCTAGTCCTAGTATATTACAACTTTGGCAAGCTTTACTAAACCTTAAGATCGACCCGTGCAGCAGTTATTATATAGCCTCGCGCTCCTATGAGGACTGTAATCTAAATAAGAACTGCAAGCAATTACATTCACCACAATACATTTACCAAAACTTTTAAGTCTTGGTAAATATCTATAGATATGTATAGTTGTATACACATTAGAGAAAGAAAAGAAAGAAAATACTTTAATTCCGCCAGAAATGACGCACAAAATCACCAAATTAAATAAAATCAGTTACAAACTTAAAACTAAAACCATTTACAATATAAACTATGTCAGGACCGGACATAACCTACCACGAGGCACTGGTCACACCACAGACAAAACCGAACACAGTTCAATAAGTGTAACGTCCCGCACTGACTGACAGTGACAAGTTGACAACACAAAAACAAAACAAACAATAATAATAATACAGAAATGAACGATTTAGGTACAAATAACCTCTAAAATATATATAAATTATAGTTGTGCGTCGCATCCGAGCAAGAATCGGTCGTTGCTCAGCGTATGCCGCGACTCTGGACAAGTCCAGCAATCAACAGCGCTGGTTTTCAGCAACTACCGTTTGAGTGTCATATCCAATTCCTAAAACAATGAAAATGCAAGTTTCCGAAAGAAAAAAACGTCGACGTCCCACACGCTGACACAGTCGGTATACTGCGGGCGGCGATTAGTGATGACCTTGACCGAATGCCATCGTTACTGACGAGCATGTTTTCCGGGATAGCTGCTCCATTTTAAGGCCTAAGCTTTTCGTCCTTGAAGCTTTATTGTGTATGTGAATGGAAAAAGTTGTGTGAAACTATGGAAGCGTGATCGTGAATTTGTTTGTATTAAGTTTTTGAAGTAATGAAAGAACAGTGTTCAAAGTTTTACTTTGAACATTACATTACAGCTTATTTAGATTTCAGTTTTAATACTGTTGGTAAGATGAAAATAAGGATAAGAGCGTGGCCACCTCAACACAAGTATTGTTGATTACTTACCTTTTTTTTAAAGTAAAGCTTAGAGAAAATAAACCGTGTTTTTTATTGTTTGTCGTCGCGTTATCATGATGGATGAAGCGAAGCTACCGTTTAAGTGACCTAGCATTTTTGACACGCAAAAATCAGTTCCTGCGGAATAGGCCGCAGGAATAAGCTACTCATTATAAAAGTGGTGGATAAGGTTTAATACAGGCCATCTTCCTAAAAAAAAAATCTAATATTTTGAACGATTCAAATATTCTAAAGTAGTCCGATTCGCGAGTGAAATGAACATTTATCTGCAGTGGATGTAGTTATCACATCCTGTAGATACTGACTGTTTTACGGACTGTTTTGCGGGCTTCTGCTAGAGAGCCAGACTGCCGGTGTAGGTTTTGACAAACGGGTGCCAAATGTTATGCTACGGATCGAACATGGGGTATTCCCGCAGTGATTTGTGCTAACATTTTTAACATAATAAAGCCAATGTTGCTATTCTGTAGATATCTCACTGCGTAAACTTGACTGTCAATCCACGAAAGTCAAGATGGAATGACAAAGCAGTTCAAGCTCACTCCACTTAATTTTTCATTATGAGATGTTTACAAAATAGAACAGCAGTTTTTATTTTTATGGTTTGTATAAGTCCGAGTAGACGAGCTCGTGGCTAAAGACTACTAGCCGCACGGATCGATATTTGAGGTTAAGCAACGCTTGTCTAGGTTGGTCTGTGGATGGGTGACCATCTTAACATACCGAGTTTCCTCCGTGCCTCGGAAAACACGCTAAGCCCGGCTGTCATTTGTAGATCTCTGGCATTCGTTACGGACTGTCAGAAGCCAGTAAAATCTGACACCAGTCTTGCGAAGAACTGCCGTGTTACCCAGTTAATGGGTTGTGGAGGTCTGGTAGGCAGCCGCTCCACGTAAAATACTGGTATTCAGCTGAATCCGGTTTGACTGGGAGACCCCAATATGGGAAAAGGCTAGGCAGATGATGTATAAGTCCGAGTAGGTGGTAAGTAGCTTCAGGATCCACCATTTCGATACCATATGTGCTTTCCTTAAAAATAATTCTTGAATAAAAATAAACTGAGTAAAACAGGTAGGTACAGATCATAGCACATTTCTACTGTTGTTCCTTTTCTTATTGGAAAAAGTCCGTGACACAAGTATCTCTTTGAACTTAGATATATAAATGCAGTCTTTCTTCCGTTTCACACACGTGTAACCTACTCTCCAACCCTTCACGAAATCACGAGTTCTTTGCACATCTCACTACACCTCTCTAGAAGCGTCGACGAGTAGCACTTTTTAACTAGTGGAGCTAGACCTTTGTGCGCATGAGGGTGCTCGGTTAGCTAGCTTGTAATGTGATCTCTAATGGAGATGACTCTTGTCTAAAAAATCGATTGGTAGATTATCAAATACTAATATTATAAAGAAGAAAGATTTGTTTGTTTGTTTGAAATGAATAGGCTCCGAAACTACCGGACCGATTTGAAAAATTCCGTAGCATTGGATAGCTACATTATCAGGGAGTAACATAGGCTATATATTATCCCCGTACTCCCACGGGAACGGGAACTACGCGAGTGAAACCGCGTGACGTCCACTAGTCAAATATATACACGTATTAATTTCTTGAGCAAATTAATTTTAATTGACAAAAATTATGATTGATTATAGTTTCTCTCCCACAAGGCGGACCAATGACCTACTAGTTTATTCTGTAAATAACTATTTCGATATCGAGCTTCACCTGAGTGACAAAGCTTACAAAGTGAGCTTTATTACACACAACATAAGTATTATACAAATACGAATTTGATACTTCACCTCGGATTCCGCTGTCGAGACACATACAGAATAGCACTACTGGTGAGGGTCGCGGATAGCCGATGGATGCAAGACGCACAGGACTGGTTGTTGTGGCGATGCTTGGGGGGGGCATATGTCCAGCAGTGGACGTCTTTCGACTGATATAGTGATAATGATTGATGCGTTTTCAAAGTTCAGGAGCAGAGGCTTGTTACGTCAATTTATCAGTCGAACGTAGACGTGACATCACGCGATTTAACTGTATTTGATTTACATGTCAAAAGAAAAAAAAAACGTGTTTAACATTTTTGGTTTATCTAAGTGACAGACTAAAAATCTTTTTTTAGGAATCAAATTGATGAAAAATATATGAGACTACCTAATATGTATATAATACTATATATGATACAAAGGGACTTGTGAACCTCTTGATACTTCTAGTTTTGGTCTAGTCTGTAAAACGTGTGAACCACTAGTCCTACAACTTCTTTGTACATTCTTATCTCTTAAGAACTGTCCACTTATGAACTAGTGGAAGCTCGACCGTTGTTTTGTAAGCACAACTCTACACTCGTCTACATGTCTCTGATCTTGGTAAGTATGATGAAACGTGTGACTTCTGGCTACAAAGGTAAGTGGTCAAGAGTTGAGGAATGTACTGTAATACTTTTTTATTGGCAAACTTTAGTAAGAATCCGGTATTTGAATATGCAAGACTGTGGAGTGGGGACAAGCATCAAGAGTACTTCTTGTTGTTTGAATTTTCGAGAGTCAAAGTTTAGTGGCACAACTCTTTAGGAAGTAGAACTTGTGAACTAGAAGTGGTACTCGAAATTTATGAGAAAAAGTTTGGAGTAGTTCATTTGTTACCATCCTATGTAAAAGTAGAACTTCAGCCTGTATCCGTCATGTAAAAAACTTATCTCATAGAGAGATTAGTATTGGTCACTACGATTGATTTCCCATCGCGTAATGATTGAAGCAAACTCGTTATCTCTTATTACTTAACTCTTATCTCTAATTATTAATTTAATTTTGTATTATTTGTTGTTATAGGGGCAATAGAAATACACACTCCGAAAATTTCAACTGTCTACTACTGTTCTTGAAATACATGCTGACAGACAGACGGACGGACAGCTGAATCTTAGCAAAAGGGTTCCGTTGGTTACCCTTTGAGTACGGAACCCCAAAAAGGAAGAACATGTAATTTTTCCATTCTTCGCCAATTTTTCAAAAAGCCGCGCGGCTAAACATGCCTGTTTCATGAATCGGGCATAAAACTAGCAACAAAAAGGCATCACAAACACACTTTATAGATATTAAACAGTCAGTGTGTTCATCACGACGTAAAAATTGTATAAGCATGACAATAAAGTAGCTCAGCAAAGGGCGCCGGCCGTGAGTATACTAAATGTTGCGCAAAATGGGATACTGCAGAAGTTCTATTGGAATGAACTTTTTTAATATACTGCGAAAAACTAAATATGATTTTTTGATTGTGCGCACTATACAATCTGCCATGTAGTATACAAACTGTTTTCGATTGAGGCTACCAAACTGTGCTATGGCATTAAAATTGCAAATGTTATTAGGGCCGAGCCAAATGGCCTGAGATGGCACCTATAATCTGTACAGAAGCTAACTTCTGAAAGAAGTGGTAATAATTTGATCGATACTGCTGTACAATGTTTAAGATCAAGAATATTTTTTCAAGTTTCCTGAGAGCTACAACCTGGGGATTTGTTACTCTAACGTGACTTCTAGGCAAGTGTACTCCGTTGCGGAATTTGTTCGAAAGAGTCACCACGGCCCTAGAACGCAAAGGGCATTAGGAGGAACACGGACGGGTTTAGTCAGTAAGACTCTGACACTCCATTGTCATGAATCATTTGATGATTTCCCATCGTTAAAAAAAAGAATGTAAGTGTAATTCATCGTCGCACACATCATCGTTACCCATCAGTTGAGATAGTAATCGAACACGAGTCTTCAATAATTATTAAAATTAAAAAGATATTGACCCTTTATACTGCAAAAATAAAACATCTTAAGATGAAGTAGTTATATACGCACTGCTCAACTATTGAGATAACGGCAAAATAACAGAGTTAAGTCAGGGAGACAATGATTTCCATACAGCTTTTAGTCAAAGCAAACTAAGATAGACAGAAAATGAGCATAAGTGGGACTCGTAGGAGACAAACAATGAATGAAGTAATTAGAAACTAACAATATAAACAACAACAACAACAACAAACCACAACAACAATATACACCTGTGCGAGGTCAAAAAGCCTCCTATCACAGCAAGTGCTGTGATAAAGTGGTACTTCGGTACTTTCTTTTTGCCTGTTACTAACAATAGACGATGTTGTCAAACTGTTATCTTTACAGACATTTGAGGGGGAATTTATAATGAGAGTGGACTTTTTAATGGACGCTTCGCAGTTTTGCAAAGAATGAAAGTGGTGCTAAATGTTTATTGTTATTACGATACTACAGCAAATAGAAATTTTAAGGCAGTACCTATTTCTTATTTCGCAAAATAATACAGAAACACTTGATGACATTTGTGGATTGAAAACTTAAAGTTTCATGGACTTAATAATCAGAAAAAGCTTTAAAATGTTGTGTCTTTACATAAATAACATAAATGATAAATTATAAATGATATTTATTTTGCAAATAGGTTACAAGTAACAATTTTACGTCTTTTTTTGTATAAATCTAGATGAGGCCGGTATTTCCTAGCTGACTACTCTTAGAAGAAACACCGAAACAAACTCAGAGGTCATAGTCTCTTTTGAAGTCCATACAATCGCCAATAACATATGAAAAACATGTAAGTTAACGTATCAGGTGGCCTTTTGAGGAAAGCCCCACGCAGGTTTGAGTGGGCTTGTCCAGGTTGTCGAGGTAAAGGTTTATGCAGTGGTGTTCCTACAGCAGGTACTTCGATTTTAACATTACAATTTGTAGTGATTTTGTATGTTTCATGAATTAGTTTACCTAGAAAGAAAAGAAACAAAACTATTTATTAACACAACTGACGTGCTTACAAATTATAGTCTTAGAACCAAATTTGTTGCTAGTACTAGTCGTTACACGGATAGGCCTGAAGCTACGGGCTTAACTAAGGTTAGTGTGAGCGAAAGGGTCAATGTTTCATCCAGGGGCTTAATCCAATCCCATAATGTCACGGAACCTAATATAAAAGGATCAAGCTACGAGCAAAACATAGTTAAACACGAAATGGCACTACCAAACAATGCCTGTTACACTTCCGAGAACAATTTGTTAATTAAATCAGACAGGAGGGGAAGTCCATTTGTCTCCAAATATTACTTCCATTAACGACAACAAAAAAATAACTTCTAACATAGACCATTTGACATTTCCAAATGAGAAAGTTAATAAAAAAGAAATTGTATCGGAAAATTTCGTTCTTTATTACAAAACAAATTAAACAGTCAAAGGGAGGTACGATTTCTGTTTTGCGAAAAATTGATTTAAAATTAATTATTAAGAAATCTTTTGAAGATAAAGTGGGCTGATTTGGTGAATAATATAAAGTGTGTAAAACAGAAATAGTGGCATGATAATCGTATACAAAACACGTAACACGACCCGGTCACAAGATATGAGTCAGGTCAAAAAAAAGTTAAACAGAGCATGATAATACAGTTTACCAATTTATAAAGTTTCACTTTGTTACTTGCTAGACTCGAAGTCGCCATAACACAGAATGAACACAAAACCTTAACAGAGATGAAGATTGGGAACTAAGACTTAAGAACCCCATGAATCAAGAGAAACTAAAACAGAAAAATTCTACTGAAACAAAACTAGCAATAAACCAGTTCACAAAAATACTATCAGAGATGAAGATTAAGAAAAACGTCCTTCACTACACCAAGAAACAATAAAAACAAAACAAAAGCTTCAAGTACAACGCCAAAAAATCTACGTCGACACAAACAAAAAACACCATAATAGATGAGATTATAACAAACATTGACCAACACACCCAGTCCACAGTAGCACCTGCTCCTATAACATTCTCAGTGCAAGAAGCCTATGCAAATGTTTTGCAATCGACCTGTGCGCTATATATAGCAATGTCGTAACAGGGCAAACAGATCCACTGGACGTAAAAACTGGAGTTGAATATGTAGCTGGGAAACATGTGGAAGTATGGAGAGATAAACTGATGGTAAAAATGAGTGTGATTTTTAACCGACTTCCAAAAAAAGAGGAGGTTCTCAATTCGGTGGGTATTTTTTTTTATGTACCTATGTACAACGATTACTCCCAAGTCTTATGATCCAATTTCTATTATTCTTTTTTAGTTCGATGCGGTATACTTGCCATTTGGTTCCGTAAAAATTTGATTTGTTTGGTTCAGAAGTTTTAATTTTAAAATGAGCATTTTTGCTTATTTCAATTTCTGGGTAGACGAAGACGTCGTCCAAGTATCACCACTTAAAAGTGAAAAAATATAACCGACTTCCAAACAAAACTCTACAAAGTAAGTAGTAAAACGAGTTATGGTAGGTTTGTCTAGATATAGAAATGTAGAACGAAGAAATAGGCAATCATATCGGCAGTAACCATGAAACACTGGAAACGTAACTTTTATAACATAGTAAAGAAGTCGTTATTCATAATGATAGAAAGTAAAATCACAATGGTAAAATTACATGTAAACAAGCCATAATTTGACCATGAATTTCCAAGTCATATAACCGAAACTACCTAAGAAATATTCCCAAGTAACATTAACCAGAACCCTGGTCCAAAAGATAATAAAATAAATCAACGACTTACAGAAATCCCTTATTAAAATAGTCCAAGGCCAAGAACTCTTAAGCGAAAAATGCAAATCACTCCTTCAAAAAGGTCGAATTTTCAGCCTAAAAGGAGATAGAATTTTAGAAACTTCCGTATCGAGCACTGAGCCGTTAGATTTATTAATCGCTGAGGTAGACAGCGATGAAGTAAGGGGAGACGTCAACCTCCCCAAAGCTATTATTACGAAATTGAAAAGTCGTTTCGAATTTCCAAGTTTGGGGAAGTGTTAGGAATTTTGTGGTTGTCATGTCCGTGTCTTTAGGGCTTGAGATAAGATTGATTTCAACTGTTTGTTCAGTAGTTTAAAATTAAAATCTTAATCGTTTTTAATCTATCGTATTGAAGGACCATAGACATAGGAGTGAAGAACTTAAGAAGATCAGTTCAGTGGCTTCGAAGTATTAGCAGCACGAAGTTATAGTTTTGAAACTATAATAATGGTATAGTGAGATAAGGTAAAATATTCGGAACAGGACGAAGCAAAAGATGCGGGTAAGACTTGCAATGCATATAATATTAACCTGATAACTTGCCATGAGACTTGAAATGAGAAAGATTGGGAAAGCAGCGTTCTAAATGGAATGGCTTATAAAAAGTGACAAGAACAAAATCATTCAACGATCGATATTACAAAGAACATCGAATTTTCCATTTAGTTCTGTACGCCATGTTTACACTCGTAGATCTTATGTAAGCCATTCTCTCATGAAATCTGAATACTATTTCACAATAACAGGCTCGTAAAACTGAAACGTTTCGTTCAAGTTTACGGCTCCGCCGAACGTTCGACTGCAGCCGAATTAGCCGGCGCTAGCTGTTGGTGTAACGTTAATGAATATAAACTTCGGCAGACTATGCAGATAAAATTAAATTGTGCTGATCGGTATGCAGTCTAGCGGTGAAGGATGGGCGAAGGAAGGAAATTTTCCGAAATTTATTTCTTACATAACGTCTGGCCTGTATTCCCCGAGCGGTTAGACAGAATAGTGCCTATATTCCACCTACATGGTTACTTGTATTTTATTTAAATCACTTTGTGATAGCCCTCCATGATTGAAATTTGACCTGATCAGTGGATTTAGGAATATTTTAATTGCAAGAACTGACAAAAGTAGGATTAATGAAAGGATCACCGAATGACTTAACAACTGTATCTTAAGGTGACTGCAAAATCTTTCAAAACGTCACTAAACAGAATGGAATCTTCAAAGGAAGTCGAAGTAACACTCGGCTTATCGACCTCCGGCCTCGGGCGCATTTAAGATGTAGCCTTCTAGACTTTGATCAACATCTTCATGCCCTTATCCCATATTACTTGGGATCGGCGCAACACTTTATTTTCGTCCATTCTGTCCTACCACCCGTCATGCTAAGACTGATTCGAGTGGAGTCAGTCTTAGCATGACGGGTATCACTGATATCACTCCACACACAATAGGCTTGTCCACTGAAAAAATCTAATTAGTCCGTCAGTTAGATTATCAAAATATATTTGAGCTTTTTTTTTTCTTTTGTTACGTAAACCACAATTAGCGAAGATACGACGGTTTCAAAATTCTCAATACGTCACGCCATGGTATAACTTTTAGTGCGTTCTGACGTCACGAGCCCCCACTCCCGAGTTTTGATGCGTTTTATCTTTGTCAATGTTCAATGATTTACAATAATAAAAAATACATGTCCATTAATTTTCAATACTCTAACTGACGGACTAAATAGATTTGCAATTTATTGATGGTGCAAACTAGCCTATTTGTCCATCTTTCTTTGACCTCTCCATGGATTCTAGATTTCGATCGATTTTCACCACAAAATCGCCGTCGCCTATAACGCTGTAGGTACAACTAACGGCCCACATATTCTTTTTACGCATAAAGCAAGGTTGGCACGCCTTGGTCACGCCTTGCCAAAATCTGCAGCGCACCCCATAACTAAAGAAAGCGGTGGGAGTGAAGATATTATTACTTAATGCGATAAAGCGATGCGTCATGACCGAATGTTAGAACTTGCTAATGTCTTGTTTTATGTGTATGACGAGAAATATGAATTACCTAATGAATTAGTAACTATAACGCCAGTACTCTTCAATCTGTATGCAGAGGTGTATAGCCACACCCACTTAAGGCTTGTATAGGTACATGCCAATGACCTTGTGCATATAAACAGAGCTAACTACTCCTGTACGCGCCACTCCGCTACCCGCATTTTTAATTTATTATAAAAAAAATAGCACATATTTAAAAAAAGTAACAAATCCAAATTATTTTCGTTTGTATTGCAAAGCAGTAGATATATTTTTTTTTGTTAAAAAATGAAGTCAGACGTATCATGTCATGAAGATTACTAGCTATTTTTTCACTACGTAATTTCTCACTAAATGCCGACGAAAATTTGCTGTTTTTAAGCATTTCTCGAGAGAGCAGCCTTAAGTTATGTTCTAAGTAGCATTAACTGTGCCTATAGGCATGAAACCACGCATAACCTGCTACTGATTATTTTCGAAAAAGCCCACTAATCCTTAGCAAGACCTGGAAAACGACAGCATACGCAAATCAACAAATTTGCTTTTTCCAGAAGGACAGACAATCTACAGAACGGCGTAGGACCAGTATCTCAAGCCTCCATCATTATAACCACTAGTTGAAACCGACACCATGTAAGTTTCAGAAATGGAGTATAACTTAAGAAACCATTTTAAAAGCATAGTGACTCAATGGGCGACCTCACAGACTAGTTATCTGTTCTGTGGGCGACCTTATTGTTTAAACAGATCTTAAGACAACATTTAGATGGATTTTATTCATCATCAACCATCATATCAGCCGAAAGACGTCCACTGCTGGACATAGGCCTCCCCCAAGCGTCGCCACAACGACCGGTCCTGTGCGTCTCGCATCCATCGGCTACCCGCGACCTTCACCAGGTCATCGGTCCACCTTGTGGGAGGCCTTCCAACGTTACGTCTTCCGGTACGCGGTCGCCACTCCAGAACTTTTCGGCCCCATCGACCATCTGTTCTGCGAGCAATGTGCCCTGCCCACTGCCACTTTAGTTTGGCGATCCTTCGGGCTATGTCGGTAACTTTGGTTCTCTTGCGGATATCATCATTCCTGATTCGATCACGCAAGGAAACTCCAAGCATTGCCCTCTCCATTGCCCTTTGAGTGACTTTGAGCCTTCTGATAAGGCCCATTGTAAGCGACCACGTTTCAGTTCCGTATGTCATCACTGGCAACACGGCACTGGCGATTTTATTACTGACACTATAATCTCTGATATCATCATTCGCCTTAGTTACTCGTCTTCCATTCATTCCTCCTTCATGAATATGCAGTACACTCTCTACCTAGTTCTGTCAGTGACCTTACAATCAATAGCTATCTACCAATGCACAGCTGATCAAGCACAGCATGTCCTAAGCTGTATTATGCACGGATGAAAGCACAGCACGGATGGAAGCGCTGGAAAATACGCGATCGACCGGATCCTTTCAGTTAGGTAACGTGGCTATTGTGATATTTTCAGACCCAGTTTCAAAAACGCTCGCTAAAAGCGGGGCATTTCTTGTATGTTTAAAAAGCGTTCGCCATTGCAAACTGTCAAAATCACCACTAATTTCCAAACAGTTTTTGACAAATCTTCCGTCATAAAGGACGTTTCTACACAAAGCGAAGTAACCAATTTCCAACATTAAGAAAATAAGTTAAGGTCGGAAATCGATTACTTCGGTTTTTTATGGATAAGTACGTCTTTTTTTTCTTGCACAAATCATAGATCGCTGACATGACATTGCTCTGTTTTTTATAGTCTGTCAGGCTTATTCACAAAATATTCTAACCACATGACTTTACGAATATTTTACCTAAATACTGTTTATTTTTTATGAATAATACTGTACGTGTTTGTAATTTTTTGAGGCTAGTGCAACATGATCGGAGGCGACTGAAAAATGTAATACCCACTTGCATGACATCATAATATTTGGTCAAGGTTTCAGGATATCCATGTCAGCGTAAACACTGTCATGCAGCAGCATGACATGATGCCAAATGTTTAATTTAAAGATTTACCTAGTACTACTACTACTAATGTACAAAATTCTACTTCTAGCTAACATACTCACAGATCTATCTTCGGATCCTGGAATTACTTTTCTACGTAAAATGACAGTTTTTAAAATAAGCAAGGTTGTTATTGGAAATGTTTTTCAAATGATAATAAATCTTTAGTTCTTTACTACTGCTACAAATAGGCACGAAGGATCAAAACAAACTAGTAAAAATAAAAATAAATTTAATACCGCAATCTATCCGAGTCTATCTTTGTCAACATAAAATAAGTTTGTCTATATAAAACCGACATAGACTTACGTAAGTACTTAGGTAGTACCAAGCTATGTCCGCTTCAATGTCTAGAAAACACCCAATGGAAGGGGACATTCACTATAGTGGACTATAGGTACAAGTATAAAAGGGGAAAACGGTTTCTTTCGGCCAAAATTTCGACCACCTAAATTTAGAGGACCTTCTAACGTTTAGTTGACCCCTAAAAAATGGGGACTCAGAAACCATCTTCTAACAGCCCCCTAACCATGTTTAGAGGATCTCGCACACTTAGGGTATGTTGGTGAAAACGGGCAAGTCTTCTAACCGGATGCTGAGCTGAATACCAGTATTGTACATGGGGCGCCTGCCTGTTCCGCCGCCACAACCAATTAACTTGGTAACACGATACCCCCTGGCAAGACTGGAGTCAGTTCTAGCTTCTGACTGTCGTAACGAGTATCAAAGACCGATAAATGACAGCCAGGACAAAAGGCTTACTATGCTTTCCAAAACGCGAAGGAGTCTCGGTTATGTAAAGTTTGGTCACCCATCCACGGATCAACTACAACAAGCGTTGCTTAACTTTGAAGATTGACCCGTGCTAGCACTAGCTCTTCATCATTAAAAGCGACATAGACTTACGTAGGCAGTACATAGCTATGTCAAGAAAACGCCCCATGGAAGGGGACAATCGATGGTGAACTATATGTATAACAGAGGTGGTTGTTTAGGAGGTATATTGACATGTTCAGGGTGTGCAGTTTAAGGGATTCTTTAAGTTCTTTAGATTGAACGGACGTGCTCGTCAGTTTTCTAAATAAAAATCCGTTTCGGTCTAGAAGAAGTAAGCGGGGAAACAGACGGGCAGGTAGCGACTTTGTTTAATATTATATGGCGCGTTTACATTAAGTCGGTTACCGAATGCGGCGCCCGCATTCGGTGGCCGACTAAAACAATAGTTACAATTCCGCTCCTCCTTCCGTGAGAACTGTAAAAGTATATGCTCCAATAACGTTTTCAAGATTTTTTGCGAAAATTTATTGTAGGCGTTTATGCAATTTATTTATTTACGACAGAAATATAATAAGCTTGCAGTGAATAACTTAGTTATAGCGGTATTATGACCTAATTCAAAAAGTGGGTTTGTGCCAAAATAAAAAGTAGGTACCTAAGCCTTTTCAAGCTGACCTATTTATGAATAGGTTTTAAAGTGAAGCTTTAGCCTTTTTTTATTAATGATAGACTCGCGTTAGACCACTATCTCACCTGATGGTAACCAATGATGTAGTTCACTCTCGACTTAAAGAGCACAAGGAAATGGTCGTAAGTATAATCAAAAAAAAAAAACACAAAAGTGTACGTTTTCAAATTAAAAATGCTGTAGTTGAAAGATGTTCAAGTACACGAATAAGTACTTAACGCAACAGAAAGTTTTCCCTACTCTCGTAGAAAAATCCATCTTGGCATATGGCAGACATACAAACAAACATGTAGTTAGTGCCAGACAGATGATAGCTATTAAGAGGAAATGCTGGCGGCGAGACTTTGTATGTAAAAAGTCATAATTCAAGGTTTAGCTCTCGACTGTTTTCTTCTCCAATATTGGACCGATTTAAGAGATATGTATTTAACAAACTGAACAAGAAGGATATATACTGTGTACCTATGTTTTCCTTTTTGTTGAATTATTAACTGTATAAGCACTAGAACTCTCACAAAATGCTCAAAATTGTCTGATAAATCGCTGTCAACAGAGCCCTAGTGTACAAATTTGGCAACTATTAATCAAACAAGGATAAACATAGGGACACAGTATATATCCTTCTTATTCAGTTTGTGAAATATCTCTTAAATCGGTCCAATATTGGAGGAGAAAACAGTCGAGAGCCAAACTTCGAATTATGACTTTTTACATACAAAGTCTCGCCGCCAGCATTTCCTTTTAACCATCTCGTTACCCAAACCCCGATTCCTGTTAGAAACCGCCCGGCACAGAATATTCGCATGGTTCCCGTGGGCATCGTGCGCCGTCAACAGGATTATATTGGGCCATTAGTTACCGCGTCCACAAATGCAATTACTGGTAGGCTTTGTAGTGAACTATGAGAGGGATCAATGGTTTAGGTGTAACTTTGATTCCTGGATGGAATTTATGTTTGTAAAGCCTGAAGTGGATGCTCTTTAGAAATAGCAAAACGCGGCTGCTGAGCGTCAGCAAAATGTTATTCTTTTTGGACTTTTCCAAAATATTTTTTAGAATAGAATAGAACAATGTTTTTATTTCAGACCGGAGGCCATAGGGTTACTTACAATTTTACTACTAAATTCTAGTGTTAGTAGGTTACAGACACATAAAAATATACAATTAAAATTCAGCGTGGAGCCGCATGCACCTCCGCAACATCGGGGAATCCCACCGATCTGTGAATACACTGAGAATACTGTTGGTGCCGCCGCGAACACGAGTTATCAGGGATGCACATCTTTTCCTAATAATGGCGGCAAAACCAATATTATTATCTGCAAACATCCCTGACGCACTACCCCGCCAAGGCAGCCGCAGGTGCACTCTCAGTGCATTTATTATATTGAACGCGTATGTCCGCTGAGTGAATTTGACCCACAGGCTGCACGTGTAGAAGGACTGACAGTAAGCTTTTATTTTAGTAGCAGACCGAAGTTTTAAAGTCAGTATTGTGATACCCTGTGCCCCGGAAAGCACGTAAAGCTGTTGGCCCAGCGCCTGATCTTTCCCCAGTTGTGTCGCTTCGCCATACCATCGAACTAAGGGAGTTAATGAACAGAGGGTGCAGCAGTGTATGCACAAATACTCGTGCACTATAAAATCTCCTGCGTACCTGGCTGACCTCCGTTGAGGTTGGCCAGTAGTCGAAAGGATTATTTAGTGGATGCAGAAAAGACAAGATAAGATAAGATTTATTTATTTGTTTTAACATGGTATATATACAAAAGCATGCAAGATATTACATCGTTTGAGTCCAAAAGAACCATGGTTAGCCGGTCCTCGTCTGCCTAGCTTTTTTCCAACTATGTAAGAGTCTGTTTTCAGTCTACGGTATGCAGCTAAATCTATACTATATACTAATATATAAAGCTGAAGAGTTTGTTTGCTTGCTTGAACGCGCTAATCTCAGGAAGTACTGGTCCGATTTGAAAAATTCTTTCAGTGTTAGATAGCCCATTTATCGAGGAAGACTATAGGCTATATATCATCACGCTAAGACCAATAGGAGCGGAGCAGTAATGAAAATTGTGACGCAGACGACGTTGCGCGGGTCAGCTAGTATTTCCATAAAGCGCATCCCGTCAGACGTCCACAACCCAAGTAGTCTTTATACAGAACCACGAAAGTTACGATGAGCAGATAATTTGAATCACCATCAAATTATCTGCTTATCGTAACTTTCATTTGTCATTTATAGAAACCATTTCTGCAAGGTACAAGATCTGTTTTTTGTCTCGAAGACATCATGATTTACTATTCGCTGTTAATTTAAATTGATAGTTTTCGCAGAAGACTATGGATTCACGCTTTGTTCGCACAGGAGTAAGCTATATAATGCCGAGTGCAACAATATTCATTTTCAATTCCTAGGACAGAAATAATCACAAAATTTATAGACTGCTGTCGTAAATTAATTCAACCATTGAATAGAATATAATAGAATACTCTTTATTATGGACACCATATAAGTACCAGTACCTAGATGACCGAGCCTTGCTTGTTTTTTTTTTACGTTTTCTAAAACTGAGGCCTAGGTAGATCGATTTATCGTTCCCCAACCCCCTTATTTTTAAGTATGGGAAATCATCAAATGACTCCTCCCGCTCTGGGTGAAGCAGAAGGGAGTGTCAGACTCTTACTGACTAAAACCCATCCGTGTTCCTCCTAATGCCCTTTGCGTTCCAGGGCCGCGGTGACTCTTTCGAATAAACCCCGCAATCCCAAAACCCCCTGCTTACTAAAGTTCATGAAAATCGTTGGAGCCGTTTACGAGATTCAGATTACATATATTTATTACAGGTATTAGATTAGATTAACAGTAGTTTACGCTTACTTGACAATTTTGCGATCATTTGGTAAATATAACGAAAAAAAAAATATCATACTATATATTCCCTTTATTTATATTACATCGTAATGAAAGAGTAAAAAATATGTATGAAAGTACTAGTACTATTAGCATTGTTACGCAATTTTAGTTACGGTTTGATTTGATGTAGGTATCTTTGACTTTTCTTTATTTATTTCTATGTATTCTTAGAAGCTAGAACTTGTTTTAAGTATTGTTCGTTCCATTCTCTAGAACTACTGAAACGAACGAACTTTGATGTTGTACATTTTAAAGTTTTATACTGTGTGACTAACTAACAAGGAGTCTGTGGGCTGTGGCTAATGTTAGAATGCTTTGAAAATCTCTGTGCAATTGAGTCAAATCGATTCTCGCGGGTAAGACCTGTGACTTTACGGATTTTCTTGATTTTATACCTACAAGTACAAATATACATTAAATCTGAGCATAAAACAAATACCACGATATTTAAAACATTATTAAACAAATACCTAGGATGTTTAATTCTTTTACCTAGTTTTTTTTTAGTGAGAATTTCAAATATTTAGGACCAAGAATTTGAATATATATTGGCATAAGTTCTTTAACTATTTAATTGTTTAAATCCGCAAAATAGCAAAAAAAAATAAGAATTATAATCTACAAAAAGCTAAAATTAACTTGCAAACTAACACAAGTTCAAAATAAAAATTCACAAATTACAATCGACCATAATAATTGACCTTGTTATCATCAACAGCTGATAAACGTAATCAAAATGACTTTAGCATCCAAATTGGAAGTCAGATTACTTTATCAAACAGTCTGGCAAATATTTTAACTCTTACCAAAACCAAAATTATCCAAATATGACCACAAAGAAATAAATCACTTCACGTTAACAAAAAAAAAATAGTTAAAAGCACTTTCCACGAATCAGCAAACAAGAATAACAAAATTCGAAAACACTAATTCCAAAATTCAAATCCAACACACCAATCACACGGAATTCTATTTTCTAAATTAGAAAATTGTAACTGTCAGCTTTCGAAAAAGGAATCGAATGCGTTCTTTATTCGATTTTCGCGGTATTTTTAACGTTTACGTCGTAATATTTTCGTGGCGCGTTTTCAGGACGCGTCTGTTCGTCGCGGCTGCGTCGACTACACTCCAGAGAGCTTTCAGTTTCAGCGCTGAGGGGATGTTGGCGATGGAGCGCTTTTGTTTTGTGAAGCGCTGTTTCATGGCGCTCGCAAATTAGCCGTTAGGGTGAGTCGTGTGTGAAACAGAATGTGTAATTAGCTCTGGTTGATATTTTTAAAAAGGATATTAAAGTTTTCTGTGGCGCTAACTCAATCAATAGCTTAGTTACAACTAATTAGTAGTTTCTTTATTCAAATAATATTTTTTATAGGATTTGAATTTATAGTCGACAAACACATCGCAATACGTCAAAAAAACATCTCTAATATCCCCAAATTTGAAAAGTTTTTGCCATTGATTGTCGCCAATACAGCGACGTGAACATTTTTAGGTACGAGAATTGTCCTTATGGTGTAATTTTTTATAGGTTCCGTACCTCAAAAGGAAAAACGGAACCCTTATAGGATCACTATGTTGTCCGTCCGTCCGTCTGTCTGTCAAGACCCTTTATCTCGGGAACGAGTGGGGGTATCCAGTTGAAATTAAAACCATATACTCAGGTCTACAGTCAGTTGAAGCTGTGAAAAAATCAAACTTTCAACTCGAATATAGTAAATTCCTGAGAATAGCGCGTTCAACCAAACAAACAAAATAACTCTTCTGCTGGCCTACTATGACGTCTTAAAGCGATCATGTATAGGGTGTGGGAAGGAGACAGAGTTATACAAGACGCATGACACTATCCCTTTTCCTCAGCTTCATCGTGATCGCAATGGCACGTCATAGTAGGGCCCCAGGGTTATTATATTATAGTATGGATAGATATACATAGTACAGAGCACAGAGCCAGGCGCGGTTTATTGATTGTTTAATATCTGCTAAGCTGATTAAGAAGGTGGAAAGCTGATTAAGAGAAGAAAACATGTATATTTTAATTCAATGTTTCTGTTATGTTTTCATGTGGAAGTGTGGATGGTGGTTAACGAGCATTGTTAACAATTAGATTCGTAATAACAAAAAAGTTATTTTAAATCTAACCCTTCTGTTTGGCTTTGCCGCAGTAGATTTAAACTGTATATTTAATAAAAAAATAAAAAAGTTACTTCTCAACACAAAGAAAAAGAATTATGAACTTAATTTCCAAATACTTAATACCAAGCAAATGTTAATACCAGCTATGTATGTATGTTTGTATTTACTAGTGATCCGCCCTAGCGCCTAAACTACTAAACAGATTTTTTTTCCTATTGTTTCATGGTTTATTATCATGCAAAACGGTAACTAAGTACGCTACTTCGTATAAATCTGAATGGATATGATTCAACATTAATCCTTATCGCACAGAACTATATAAATGAGCATACTGACACCTAAACGGGAACCAATGGCAATGTTAATATGTTATCTAACAGAAAAGGTCAAGTACAGAAATAATGATACAGGCGTAAATCACAATAAAATATACAAATTTTATGTTCACGATAGTAAAAATTTCAGATCAAGTAACTTAAGAGGTAGGTACTAAAAGTAGAGACTGCGAAAAACTTGCTTTAAAATCCGTTTTTAGGGTTCCGTACAACAAAAAGAAAAAACAGCCGGGCAAGTGCGAATCGGGCTCGCACACGAAGGGTTCCGTACCATAAACCTTAATTTTCATTATTTGTTGTTCTAGCGGCAATAGAAATACACAAGCTGTGAAAATTTCAACTGTCTAACTATTACGGTTCTTGAGATACAGCCCGCTGACACTGATAGGTTGCTTCTAGGCAAACGTGCTCCATCTTCAACCGCATCATCGCTTACCATCAGGTGAGATAGTGGTCAAACGTATGCCTATCTACAGTACAAAAAAAAAGACGGACGGACGGACGGACAGCGGAGACAAAGTTATAGGGTTCCGTTGGTTACTCTTCGGGTACGGAACCCTAAAAACGAAACCCTTGCATCTTTTTTGCGACATGTTTTGGTACTAGCAAGTAAATTAAAACCTATGGGGGTCCCCGGTGACCTAGAATCATGAAACTTGGCACCAAGGTCTTACAGCACAAGTAATGGAAAAAGTCAGCACAAGTATTGAAGCAGTGCCTTGACTGCAATTTATTAATGATTTTTTAATGAGTGACCTAGATATGTGATAGGTGAACTATGCCTAGCTTCCAAGGTAAGTCAGAAATCAATGTCTGAAGGCTACTTACTGTCTATTGATTTTCTACGAACTAGTAATCAGGTGATAGTTTTCTTTTCTGCGAAAACTAAGGTCAGCTTATATGATGGGTTTTGAAATGCTATGGAAAAGCATTTAACAACATTTTTTTTTTATTTGTGATGGGTTTGCTCTTGACTCTAGTCTAGGTTAGATATGACAGAGACAAAGTCTACGATTGAGCGAGCTTACCCAGAAGGAGCCTGTTCACTCTAACTTTGAAGAGATTAGGATTGTAAGCTTTTGGAAACACAGGCGCAGGCAGAGAGTTCCACTCCTTTGCTGTGCGCATTATAAAAGACTTGGAAACGCTTAGTGCGAATTGGTGGAATAGCAACAAGGTAGGGATGGTAAGATGCAGTGCGTCTGGATGTCCGATGGTAGAAGGGGGCCGGTGGGATGAGGTCGTGGAGTTCTTGGGCACACTCACCGAGTACAATCTGTAGAAGACCGACAAGCAGGCAACCTTACGGCGACACGTATATGGTGTACATAATAAAGAGTATTCTATTCTATTCTATGTACATTTTTTATGTGAAACATCTGTTAGTGTAAAACCAACTCGCATGCTGTGACGTGACGTCATGTCATGATGCCCCCACTACGCCTGTTACGGAGGGCGAATTTTGTAACTAATTTATTAGATTTTTATAAATTACTAGCTGATCAGGCAATTGTTTTTTTGCCACATACATAAAAAAGCCTACGACCTATTCTACCTACCAAATATACACAAAAAAATCAAAAAAATCGGTCAAACCGTTTCGGAGGAGTTCGATAGCAAACTGTGACACGTGATTTTTATATTGATGTGTTGTTCTTTTCAATTCAAACGACAAGTGTAGCCAGTTAGAACACATTCATATTTCACAGCAGACAGTTACATCCAGTACAGTTGAACACGTAAGTTAGACGCAAGTTACCACACGAGTTATCGGACGGGTGTCAATGACACGCAACGCTGTGCAATAGGTGTTATAAGTTACGCAGTATACCTAGTTCCAAGTGATTTATGGTAAACGAAGTAGTAATACTGGTTTTATTAAGGCTGCAGGCGATTTGTGGATTCTTCGTTGTCATCTATACTAATATACTAGTGGACGTCACGCGGTACGCGTACTCCCACGGGAACGGGAACTACGCGGGTGACCGCGTAGTTCCCGTTCCCGTGGGAGTACGGGGATAATATATAGCCTATGTTACTCCCTGATAATGTAGCTATCCAATGCTAAAAGAATTTTTCAAATCGATCCAGTAGTTTCGGAGCCTATTCAATTCAAACAAACAAACAAACAAATCTTTCCTCTTTATAATATTAGTGTAGATAAAGCTGAAGAGTTTGTTTGTTTGTTTGCTTGAACGCGGTAATCTCAGGAACTACTGATCCGATTTGAAAAATTCTTTCAGTGTTCGATAGCCCATTTATCGAGGAAGGCTATAGGCTATATCATCACGCTAAGACCGAATAGGAGCGGAGCAGACGAAGTTGCGCGGGTCAACTATTTTCTAAATAAATAGTGCAGAAAAAAATGATTAATTTAGTAACTCCACTCAGCTTATATCATCAAAAAGTCTGTACATAATTAAAACTTACCTGGTAAGTGGTCAATATGCTGCGAGGCTAATGGTACTGAAATTGCAGGCACAGTAAGTCACACACATCAGTGGCTGGCAGTATAATTCAATGTTCGAATGCCCGGTTCCTGAGGTACTCTATCAGTCATATGTCCGTTTACGATATATGTCAAAACGCCATTGGTTGGTTAGGGGTTAGGGGACATTTACTTTCTCTTTAAGTAATTAGCTTATGACAGGTATACGTATTCATATAATATTGTTTTTTTTTTTCATATATACATTTCTCTCATTATCAGTATCATAGTGTGCTAGTAAATTTCGTGTCATGTATACTTAAATTACTTAGCATACTTTTATATAGATTCAAGTTCTTAAAACGTAACAGACAGATGTGTTGCTGGGGAGCTTGTTAGCCACTTCTTCTCCACAGCTAAAACACAAGGAAGTGGTGACGGGCGGGCGTTTTGGGGGACAGTCTTTAGTAAAACTTGACGTTCAAAAAGTGCTGGCTCTCAGCCTAATTTGAATAAACGATTTTTAATTTTGATTTAAACGACGGATAAAATACCACAGAAAGCGGACATAAATCTGTTTCTTTTAGCTGTAAGTCTTCCATAATTTAAATAGATAAACAGTTGAATTGCGAAAATCGTCCTTACTGCAACGACATAAAGCTACTAATACCGGATTTGGGACAAAAATCGAACTAATCGATTCGACAATCACAATCGAACAAAAGATAACCCACTGTTCATTTTCCTCCCACATTTTGAAATGAGAACGATTCTTCCGTCATAAGAAAAAAGGACGTATGTACACAAAACGAAGTAACCGATTCCAGACATTAAAAACATAAATTAAGGTCGACAATCGGTTACTTTGTTTTATGTCGATACGTTCTTTTTCCTTATGACGCCAGTATTGACGAACCAAATATGTATCTTTTAAATTATCCTTGCCAAAATGCGTACCTATACACAAAATACACATAAATATTAAAAACAAATAACTTTCGGTTGATGGTTCAATAAATAAACATAGAATATTCTGCATACATTGTCGTGTATTACAATATTAAGAGACTTACCTATGACGGACGACATTAGCGTCTGGTCCCAAGGCGGATCGTCCTCAGCTTTTCGGAAACTTCGCTCCACTGTTACAAAGAAATAATATTTATTAAAATAAAATTTTATGAGCTAATAGGCTAAGGGACTCGCCAGAGAATGGGCAGCAGCGTTCTCTGTAAAACGCAACACCATACTCTGCGATCGCCAACCCGCCTGCCAAGCGTGGCGATTATGGCCAACCCCCCCATTTAGGGGGAGGCCTATGTCCAGCAGTGGACGTCTTTCGGCTGAGATGATGAATAGGCTAAATAGATAGCTAGTGTCCTAGCCTATAACCGTCTCCATCTATTTCTGTTAAAAAAATCATCAAAATCGGTTCAAAAATTTTGGCGTATCAATCAAAGTAAAGATTTTTGTAAATTTAAATAAATAAATAATAGAAACCAACTTTCGCATTTTTAATATTATTCAGGATAAGGATACATCACACAGATAATAACACTAGTTTACAAGGTTTTTGTCCTGGAACGGAAAAGTGTTTATTCTTAATTAATGAGGTGCTGCAAGTTTAGAAAAAAATATTAAAAAATTCCAACACGTCACATTTCGAAAATACTCCCCATGTATTTTTGCAAAGATAACGAGACTAAAAATGAATTAGTGTCGACGTTTTTGATATTTTTTAATAATTCAAATGCTTTTTTTAGCACCTTTGAAATATTAAAAAAGCTGCTTGGACATCCGCACGTGTAATTTAACCCTTGGTTTTATGATTAAAGCCAAATGCTTTTAGCGATAGGAGTAACAATCAGTTTCGTGGTTGCATGGTGGGTCTTTATCATTTGCTTGCAATTTCAACTATCTATTTAAACTTGCATTTTTTGTTTGTGTCTCAATTGAGACACAAACATCAACTCAACTCTAACCAACCTTTTTGACCTTTTGAAAACAAACATTTATCAAAATGAAGACTAGCTATTTCGGAACAAACTTGTGGGTAGTCGAAACTAAAAGGGGTCGATATCTTCCATCTGTGACGTGATAAAAATTAAAAATGTACATGTTTGCATTGAGTTATTGCAGCTAATTAAAAAATTATGTAATTTACTGCAAGGACATTTTTTTTTATTTTTTTTGTAAACTAGTGTAATAAACAACGATGTATCTTAACTACACAATAAATAAAGTTGATTAAAATAACAAATATTTACACCAGGAAAATAATATTTAGTTAGGTTAGTTTTAGGTTTATTATTTCTTCTATATAATTGTAGGCTTAGTTTTTAAGCCTACTGTCTATAAAACTACATAGCGGGGATTTCCAACCAAACTCGTAATAATGCGAAGCGTAACTCCCAGGCGGTAGGCTTCGACCCAACCTACAGATCGTCCCGACTACGTAATAATGCGAAGCGTAACTCCCAGGCGGTAGGCTTCGACCCAACCTACAGATCGTCCCGACTACGTAATAATGCGAAGCGTAACTCCCAGGCGGTAGGCTTCGACCCAACCTACAGATCGTCCCGACTACGTAATAATGCGAAGCGTAACTCCCAGGCGGTAGGCTTCGACCCAACCTACAGATCGTCCCGACTACGTAATAATGCGAAGCGTAACTCCCAGGCGGTAGGCTTCGACCCAACCTACAGATCGTCCCGACTACGTAATAATGCGAAGCGTAACTCCCAGGCGGTAGGCCTCGACCCAACCTACAGATCGTCCCGACTACGTAATAATGCGAAGCGTAACTCCCAGGCGGTAGGCCTCGACCCAACCTACAGATCGTCCCGACTACGTAATAATGCGAAGCGTAACTCCCAGGCGGTAGGCCTCGACCCAACCTACAGATCGTCCCGACTACGTAATAATGCGAAGCGTAACTCCCAGGCGGTAGGCCTCGACCCAACCTACAGATCGTCCCGACTACGCGACCGTCGCAACCATTTGTTTGACCACGTCGTCGCGCCAACAGAGGGCGTCTCTCCGAACTAATTAACGCGTCGATTGATGATCGATTTGGTCGAGGCCTCATTGTAAGAGAGAAACATCTCTTTTACAGGTATAAACAAGGTTCATAATTGAATAACATGAACAATACGTACTGTTGAGAAAATGCGTGGTGCCCGACGTCTTCCTGAATTTCTTGTCATTTGCGTCGAGATCTGTAACAAGGAATACGAATATTAAGTTTTATTAAATGTCCTTATCAACAAACTCTATCCCTCTGACAAAGAGAACCAACCAAGTTTAATTGTTTATCATAGACTAGCTGACCCGCGCAACTTCGTCTGCGTCACAATTTTCATTACTGCTCCGCTCCTTTTGGTCTTAGCGTGATGATATATAGCCTATAGCTATCCTCAATAAATGGGCTATATAACACTGAAAGCATTTTTCAAATCGGACCAGTAGTTTCTGAGATTAACGCGTTCAAGCAAGCAAGTAAGCAAACAAACAAACAAACCCTTCAGCTTTATATTTTAGTATAAAATATAAGATTTTAAAACGGACACAACTCCGTAATTTTTTGGATTGGCAGTAACACTTGGATTGCAGTGGAATTTCAACTTTATTATGAATAACATAGATCGTTTTCCAAAACTTGTTATTTAACTCTTCAGCCACAATTTCACATAGATAAGAAAATCATCAGATTGTTTTTTTTTTTGTGTAAGGCTCTCCAAGAAAATGGTGGTCAATAGCGATGACCACCGTGGTTGTACTAAGTAAAGAATAGAATAGAATAGAATAACATTTATTTGCATAAAAACATGGTATAGAAGATGTTACAAAATTAAAAATGTTTTTGCTTAACATAATAAGCGTGCAAATTTTCCGTACATACAATAGGCTAGTTTCCACCATCAATAAATTGCAAATCTATCGTCCGTCATTAGAGTATTGAAAAATAATGGACACGTATTTTATGTTTATGTAAATCAATGAATATTGACAGAGATAAGATGCATTAAAAATCGGGAGAGGGGGCTGGTGACATCACGTCGCTAGTAAAATTGTACTATCGTAGTGACGTCACGCGAGTTTTCAACGTACTGTATTTTCGTCATTTTTTGTTTACGTGAAAAAAGAAAAAATACTTGTCCAACATTTTTTGGAAATCTATCTGATGGACTAATTCGTTTCTTTTTTTCAGTAAAATACCCTATTTAGTCATTTTTTTTTTGTCAAAAAACACTTCAACACTATAAAAACTATTAGTGGAAAGCCAATCATATAATTTACTTTTAAATAATCTGGTATTTAGAATTGTTAGATCGCTCGGTATCTTATTAAATATTTCTACACACATATACAAACAGCTTTTACTATACAACCTGTAACAGAATAAACGCAATACCTCTTAAGGGGTCATTGTAATCATCATTATGAACAACTTTTACTATGGTACCAATCCTGAAATCGCGAAATCAAAATCAACTGTTCAGTACATTTTGTCGAGTTATGCTCACATAAATGTATGGGGGAGTCGATTCTTTTTTTGCGATTTCGGTGCTGGTCCCATAGTGAAAGTCGTCCATAATGATGAGTTCAATGACCCCTTAAGAGGTATTGCGTTTATTCTGTTACAGGTTGTATTTTGCTAGCCTTGGCATGACTGGATGATTGGAAGAACTAAAAAGCAGTAATTCAAGATGCCTATTAAATCGACTGTTCCACAAATTTCAACTAAATCATATACACGTTGCCATTTTTGTCGTCTTGCAACAGCAGCCTCCTTTATCTGTCCAATAACTACTACACATTCATTTAAAAATAAATGATATTTATGAATATTTGAATTATTAAAAAACTGGCCAAGTGCAGGTCGGACTCGCGTGCAAAGGGTTACGAACGAATTTTTTTTATTACATGTTATTTTAACACTATAGACTTCTTATAGGTTTTCCTGTAATCTATAGGTACAGATCTATTATCTCCATTTTTTTCAAAATTTTAGGCTCAGTAGTTTCGGAGATAAGGTGGTTGGAATGGTAATTTTTCGTCTAATTTCTTGAATAGCTTCAAAACTATTTATCAGCAATAAGGCCTTTCATATGATATGTCAGCCTTTCATATGATATGTCACACGATATAATTTGAAAAATGTTTTTTTGTGCACGCGCAGCTTGCAGTCTGAGGTAGATAGTTAACTTACTGGTCGGCTGGTTGTTGGCGTGTATCCGCTCCATGAACCGTGAGATCCTGTTGTTGTGGTGCTCGCCGTCCAGGCAGCAACCCTCCTCCACGCTGCGCGCGCACAGCCGGTGCACGCGCAGCTTGCAGTCTGAAGTAGGTAGAAGGAAATGTTATGACTAGTATACAGGCGAATATTTAAAATTCATTGAATGCAGTTCGTATTTCCATTTAAATAAAAATAAAGTCTTCATTCAGTAATGTTTTCCATCTACATTATTTAAGGTACTTTTCCCACACGTGGCAGTCTTGGGACACTCTTTATAACAGCTCAAATATCAATCATCGAGCAATTGCCCACCGGACATAACAACCGTCCGTCGGAGGATCCTCCCTTGTCAATGGAGGTTTGCAGGGCTTCTGTTCTGTATACTTCTAAAGGCTCCTCTGGCTTGGTGTTACTTTGGCAAAATAATAAATGCAAGCGAACATTATTTACCTGTACAGACGTAGGCTTGCGGCGCTAGCCCCCAGATGATGTTGTCGCAATGATGACAATGCGCGACCGACGTTAGCGCCTGCAGCTGTAAGTGATGACCGCGAACTACGAACTGTGGGGAAAAGACAGGATTAGATAATACTGTGTAAGATCTAGAGTATATCTTTTGAAAAGAATCGAGCATATTCAATTCACTAAAAATCTAATTTTATTCTACACAGGTTAGTTGTGTGTATATGTCACCGAATGATTGCAAAATATGTAAGTCTACAACATACCTTGAGAGATTGTAAACTCTCGATTAATTGTCGACATAAAATGGAGCCATAGAGTTAAATGGAATCGTTTTCGATTTTGGGAAATACAAAATACCCATGACAAAAAATTGGGATCTTTTCGTTCGTTTAGTATATTATTATTCAGTATACATTTTAATTTGTTCAAAAGTATTTGATCACCATGTCTGCTACAAAATATCTGCCGGCGACTGTAACACTATTCTTCTGTTTTATTGAAGTGAAAACTTCTTTAGCGGCGTTGAGCACTTTTTCTGTAATGGGTATAAAATCTTAAACTCGCGTCAGGACACGTGACCTGATCGAAAAAGCGTAAGACGGACTCGCGTCAGGGTCACGTGATGCTGATCGAAAAAGCGTAAGACGGACTCGCGTCAGGGTCACGTGATGCTGATCGAAAAAGCGTAAGATCGAGGGGAAGGGAGAGGAACTAGTATCTCCCACTCTTTCTACCGTGCCTGAGTGTGCTGCTCCGCTTAGGCGGCACAGGGCGCTTGCGCGAATGTCCGTCTGTGTTTATGTACAGCGTGCCACGCGTATCCAAGGATACGAAATTACGGAATTACGAAATTATGGATGAAAGTTGATTTTTCTAAGAGATAAAAATTAATGTAATATATAAATAAATAACGATATAATATTATGAATAATAACATGTAAATTGTCATATTTGTGTACGATAGCGCAATAAATAAACATTGTATTCTACCTCATAAATGATAGTATTTTTGTACTTATAATTAAACACAACGTTAATACTAAAGTTTTCACTTCTGCCGGCACTCCCGGAGTGCTACCGGTGTTTTTTTTACTATGTGTTTGTTACTGCTTGAACAGCAAACCGACAATTTTAATGTAATACATATACAACGGTTGCAGTAACGAAGATAAATCGACTTTATAACTACACTTTAAGATCTAATTCTGCTTGCACTACAGCTGTTACACAAAGTGTTATAAAAGAGCTCACAGGCTGCGAATGCTGCTTAGTGATCTGTTTGACGCGTTGCTTGTACAGCTTGTCTCGCTGCAGGAACGATGCGCGGGAACCGCCCACCGCTGCCGCAACTGACGCTGGCCTGCGGATCAAAATATATTAGTTACTAGAGAACAGTCACGGGAAAACATCCCGCAATTGGTAATATAATAAGAAAACAACACGCAATGAAAAAATGGCGTACGTTATACGCCATTTTATTGACGACTGGGGGACCGGCCATGCATGGCATAGCATTATGCTGAGCGGGAGTATTGTAGCCACAGGCACAACAAACATTTGTCTAGTAACTGGTCTATCCTTCTAATTTCTTTTATTTTTACTTACAGTCCTACTATGCATGTGTACTGTTCATGTCACTTCTGTGACACTAAACACTATTTTTTCTTTTTCTTATCGTGTAGGCAGTAAGGTCTAACGACCCCGCACACCCTAGTGTCAGAGTTTCTAAACCGCTACTGACATGGTTTGTTTGACGACCGCCATTACGCCCGCACGTATAGCCGGGACTACCGGCTATACGTGCCTTCCGAAGCACGGAATCATCTTTTATCAGACAATCAGGTGATTCAAGCCTGCAATGTCCTAGCCAAACTGGAAACAACTTTACAAAGTACGCTTCCCGTGGGAATCGAACCCACGACCATTGGGTCACAAGGCAAACGCCTAAACCACTCGACCATGGAGGCAGTTACGACTATTTCTTAAAAAAACACTTATCGTATGCAACGCAAAATACGATAAGTGTTTCTATTGCATAGTTCTTCATATAAAAACATCAGTCCAGATACCATAATGCGTTGCATACGTTGCGTACGTGGGACCAATGTAAATACATTGGTCCCACGCTTAATCCATACTGATATTAAAACCGGCCAAGTGCGAGTTGTACTCGCGCATGAAGGGTTCCGTACCTTTTTAGAGGGTATGTGGAACAGAGAGTAAAGTCCCGCACACCTAAAGGGAGGATCCTCCGACCAGGCGGCTGTTGTGCCTGGCGGGCTACTGTCCTATAGTTAATATTCGGGCTGATGTATGTGTTCAAATCGCACGGTAAACTCTGCTTGCGCGATGCAGGATTTTAGTTCGCTGCTAGTTGGATAGATGGCGTCGCGGTTCTTTTTGTTGCGATGTAGATTTGCTTCGTTGGTTTTTCTTGTGGCGGCATTGATGCCGCTACACCTTTGCATTTTTATACAACAGAAATACACAATCTGTGAAAATTTCAACTGTCTACCTATTACGGTTCATGAGATATAGCCCTCTGACAGACAGACGGACGGACGGACGGACAGCGGAGGCTTAGTAATAAGGTTCCGTTGGTTACCCTTTGAGTACGGAACCCTAATAAAGAATAAAGTAACTCGGTATGTCTGTTACCTCTTCACGACCTAACAGTTGAAGGAATATGCATTAAATTTGATACAGAGATAAATTAGACCTTGGAGAAGAACATAGGCTACTTTTTATTCTAGAATATTCCGCCACTCACGCGGGCGAATCCGCTAGCTACTCAATAATAAATTATTGAATCAGTTATGTTCAGAAAATCTATAAAAATGTTAGTTAAAGTATATTCAGGAAACCTTACTCGCCTAAATAAAACACAGTGTTTGGCGTTTTATTCATGTCTTCACACATTCAGCAAGAAGAATACCATAATCTACTACAGTCGATTATACATCCAGTTAATTTTCTCAAAATGTTTATTGCCACCTCCATCATTGAAGTTGCCCAGAAAGCCGCTAAGCGGACAGGGCCGGACATGTCTGCCGCATCATCATTGTAAAGACCTTCATGCAGACTCCAATCACTGGCTCGTCAATGCACGCGTACACAGCTACACTACGTTCACACTCGCCCGCGGCTCTGGTGATACTCCCGTAGGGTACTTGCACATGAGCACACGAGACAATGTATGTATATCATATTATCTGACATACCTGTATGTACCAGGTGGGCCAAAAGAAATCACCCTATTGCTCTATACTGTTATTTTTGCAAATGGCGGCCAATGTCAAATCTGTTTTGACATTTGTGGACTAGACAGATGTAGAATACAAGTGAACAAGCCATGGAGCGATACACTCCCTAAGAACGCGGAATAATCGTGTCTATTTTTTTGCGTACAATTCGTCTGTGGTGTTTGCTCAGCGCGAATTCCGTCGCCGATTCCCCGCTCGTCCGACACCGACTGCGCAAACACTGCGCCGTTTGGCCACCAACCTTGAAGAGTATGGGACCACACGAGACGTTGCCAAGAGTGGCCAGCCCCGGAGCGCGGTTCTGCCGAGAATATCGCCGCTGTTGCGGAGGATGTCTAGATGTCGCTGGAAACATCGACCAGATGCCGTGCCTCGCAATTAGCCATCAACCGGTCGTCCCTAAGGCGAATTTTGGGCAAAGACCTGCGCATGTTCCCGTACAAAGTCCATTTAACGCCGTTCCAGACTTTTTTTGTGGGGTTTTTTTAAGTCCCGTGTTTACGTGTACAAGCCCGAGACCCTGGAAGCTCTCAAGGACAACATTCGACACGAGTGCGAGAATCTGTCGCCGGAAGTTCTCGCCGAAGTGATGAAAAATGCCATAAAACGAGCCCGTATGGCAATCAATTTGGTACTCATGTTCAATTCTGTTGACATTTGGTACTCATGTTGTGACCCAAAAACGGACGCGTTACGTAAATAAAAAAAAATTGAGTTGGTCCCCCAAAACTAGAAAATTCCGTAGGCGTGGGCCTGCAGACAGTGAGCATTGGGTGGCTCGCCGTCTGATCAGAATCAGGCCCGGGTCGACGGCGCACTGTGTTCCACGCGCGCCTCATAGAGCTATCAGCATTAAAGGCGGGGCCCGCTAGGACCAGTGCCTGCTGGGGCTGCGGACTTTGTTCGAAAGAGTCACCGCGGCCCTGAAACGCAAAGGGCACTAGGAGGAACACGGACGGGATTTATTCAGTAAGAGTCTGACACTCCCTTCTGCTTCACCCAGAGCGGGAGGGAGGAGTCATTTGATGATTTCCCATCCAAGAAAAAGTTTTTCAAACTGTCCCTTATGACATACCGAATGAAAGGGCTTATTGTGAGGGTTTCGATTGTATATTAATTTCTTTTCATTCATCATCATCATCATCATATCAGCCGAAAGACCACTGCTAGACATAGGCCTCCCCCAAGCGTCGCCACAACAACCGGTCCTGTGCGTCTCGCATCCATCGGCTACCCGCGACCTTCACCAGGTTCTTTTCACTATTTTAAAATAAATAGTTTCGAAGTTATTCAAGAAATAAGACGAAAAATGACCATCCCCCTTAACTCCGAAACTATTGAGCCTAAAATTTTACCTGAAGATTACAGGAAAAATGTCTATAGTGTTTAAATAACATAAAATAAAAATGAAATTCGTTCGGAACCCTTTGCACGCGACTCCGACTCGTTTGTTAAGTACTCGTACTACGTACGCAATAAACCATGTATTTTCCAACTAAAATACCATTAATGTTAACTTTACCAATAATAATCGACACAATTTCCTCAATATTATTGCTGTGCAGTTTTCAAGCAACGACCAATTCTTCGTATAATAATATTATGCTTGTTCGCAATGCGTATTAGTACGGAATCAGTGCACGACCATATAAAATAAATATGGAATAAGGACAAGTCGGAGTGCATAATTCGTTAAGCTAATACTTGTTCAAGTTCAACACAAAATAGTCAACATTAAGTATAAGTCTAATTTAAAAAACTAGCGGACGTCATTGTGGTTTCGCCCGCGTAGTTCCCGTTCCCGTGGGAATACGGGGATAAATCAAATCAAAAGTCGTTTATTCAAATTAGGCTGAGAGCCAGCACTTTTTGAACGTAAAGTTTTACAAAAGACAGTCCCCTAAAAAATATAGCCTATATTACTCCCTGATAATGTAGCTATCCATTGTTTGGGTCACAGAAGTCCATATGTGTACCAAATTTCAACAGAATCGGTCTAGTGGATCCGGAGAAAACTGGCTGTGACAGACGGACAGGCAGACAGACAGACACCCGAGTGATCCTATAAGGGTTCCGTTTTTTTTTCGGAACCCTAAAGAGTGTAATAATCCAGTAGATAAACGTCATGTTCGTCCCGCTATCATGTCTGCCTCGAGATAATGTCTTAAATATGTTACATAAAATATATTCAGTTACGTTTTCACAGCTAATATCATAAAATCATAATTCTCTTGTCTTACTCCCAATGCTTATTTTATTGCTAAAATAATAAACGTTTTTGTTTGTATGGCAGCCAGTTTATATATAAAATCTAGCTAACTCGGCAAATGTTGTTTTGCCAAATAAAAAAATAGCCTACCATCTATTCTTTCTTATACCTACCGAATATACACACAAAATTTCATGAAAATCGGTCGAGCCGTTTCGGAGGAGTTCGGTAACAAACACCGTGACACGTGATTTTTATATATTAGATGAATCCCTATTTCCCTGGTATCATGCGTGAACGGCTGGGCCGATATCAGTCTTCTTTTTTTGTTGTGTTTTTGTCGTCAGGAGAAGGTTCTTATGAAAAAAAAATAAGAAAGTTGCCAGTATTTTTCGGCCAGTATGATTTTTAACTCATAAAAAATCAGACTATGATAGTTTTCTGGTCATTTTAAAAAGTGAATTATAGGGAGCGTGCAGAAACTATAGGTGGCAGCACAGAAATGTCACTGTCAAGTATGTTTCAAGTATAAAATTCGAAATAGCTACGCTAGATGGCACAGTCTACTTCGCGTACGTTCCCCTAAACTGAGCGTGCAGGAACCGCAGGTGGCAGCACAGAAACGTCAATGTCAAGTATTCTGACCCTTAAAGTTTCGAATATGCGACACTAGATGGCATAGTCAACGCCGTGCACGTTCCCTATTAAAAGGCTGGTTCAAGGCTGGTTCGAGGCGCAAGAAAAGAGTGTCTGGAATGATATGGGAGAGCCCTTTGCCCAGCAGTGGGGCACAATAGCCTAATATAAAAAAAAAACAAATGGGCGTGGATGGTCATTTCTGAGACTATGAGAAATAGCGGAAAATACTAAAACGAGTCTCGAGCCCAAAGATTAGCAAATCTTTTGAAATTGGATTTTTTTAAATATTTTATAAGAAAAAAATAAAAGAGATTATTTCTATCACAAATTACGTACAGCTGCAACGTTTTCTCAAATAATATTAAATTCACAATTTCCTACATAACGTCTGTGGTATACCCGGAAAATAGCTCAACACAACATCACTCACTTATTGCTCTTCAATTTCTTCTTATACTTGGATTTAGGCGACTGCCACCACTTCCGCCGAACCTCTAAAGCTTCCACCTCACTGATATTCGCCAAATCGACTACCATTTTGTACAAACACACACAACACTTCCTGATGTTTCAGAGGACAAACTAAAAATAAATAACTGACAGGAAAATGTATACTTTAACTAATTCTGACTCATAGAATTGTAGTAATTTGTTCGAAATTTTATTATCCTTACATAATGTGGTAGAAAACGTCTGTAAGTCTGTCACTTCGGAAGCTTATAACTTGAAAACGGCTTATACGATTTATGTGTAATTTTTTCTGTTTGTAGTTAAGTTTTTTCCCTAATATTATTGATATTAAAACCAATAACATGTATTTTATCGCGTTTAAAACTGTCTGGTAGTATAGGCACTAAGTGATTGAATGCGAATAGTATTTTCGCTGTTATCAGTCAATGATAACGCATGTTTACTATGATTATCATTTTCGCTGAATGATAGTCAATGTCGTATTGAATGTAAACATTATCGCGTGACGTGTTTTTAATACTTCGAATCATAATTTTATTTTTAAATAATTTCTCTGTAGGCATTCAAGAATGATTGGTGTTTGTGGTATTTTTCGATAAATGTGGATGGGTAAAACCCCTAACTGAATGTCTGTACCTACCTATTAACTTGTAGCGATAGTACAGCAAACACACGCCGCGCGCAGCTGTCCGCACATCAGCTGCTCTACTACTACATACCTGCAGTGCAGACACAGCGCGGCCGCTATGAGCGCCGCCATGAGAGTGGCGTGCGTGTCGTGATGCGGCACCGCGTTGGGCCTCGCACCGCATGCTCCACCGCCATTGTGGCACGCCGCGCGCAGCTGTCCGCACATCAGCTGCTCTACTACTACATACCTGCAGTGCAGACACAGCGCGGCCGCTATGAGCGCCGCCATGAGAGTGGCGTGCGTGTCGTGATGCGGCACCGCGTTGGGCCTCGCACCGCATGCTCCACCGCCATTGTGGCACGCCGCGCGCAGCTGTCCGCACATCAGCTGCTCTACTACTACATACCTGCAGTGCAGACACAGCGCGGCCGCTATGAGCGCCGCCATGAGAGTGGCGTGCGTGTCGTGATGCGGCACCGCGTTGGGCCTCGCACCGCATGCTCCACCGCCATTGTGGCACGCCGCGCGCAGCTGTCCGCACATCAGCTGCTCTACTACTACATACCTGCAGTGCAGACACAGCGCGGCCGCTATGAGCGCCGCCATGAGAGTGGCGTGCGTGTCGTGATGCGGCACCGCGTTGGGCCTCGCACCGCATGCTCCACCGCCATTGTGGCACGCCGCGCGCAGCTGTCCGCACATCAGCTGCTCTACTACTACATACCTGCAGTGCAGACACAGCGCGGCCGCTATGAGCGCCGCCATGAGAGTGGCGTGCGTGTCGTGATGCGGCACCGCGTTGGGCCTCGCACCGCATGCTCCACCGCCATTGTGGCACGCCGCGCGCAGCTGTCCGCACATCAGCTGCTCTACTACTACATACCTGCAGTGCAGACACAGCGCGGCCGCTATGAGCGCCGCCATGAGAGTGGCGTGCGTGTCGTGATGCGGCACCGCGTTGGGCCTCGCACCGCATGCTCCACCGCCATTGTGGCACGCCGCGCGCAGCTGTCCGCACATCAGCTGCTCTACTACTACATACCTGCAGTGCAGACACAGCGCGGCCGCTATGAGCGCCGCCATGAGAGTGGCGTGCGTGTCGTGATGCGGCACCGCGTTGGGCCTCGCACCGCATGCTCCACCGCCATTGTGGCACGCCGCGCGCAGCTGTCCGCACATCAGCTGCTCTACTACTACATACCTGCAGTGCAGACACAGCGCGGCCGCTATGAGCGCCGCCATGAGAGTGGCGTGCGTGTCGTGATGCGGCACCGCGTTGGGCCTCGCACCGCATGCTCCACCGCCATTGTGGCACGCCGCGCGCAGCTGTCCGCACATCAGCTGCTCTACTACTACATACCTGCAGTGCAGACACAGCGCGGCCGCTATGAGCGCCGCCATGAGAGTGGCGTGCGTGTCGTGATGCGGCACCGCGTTGGGCCTCGCACCGCATGCTCCACCGCCATTGTGGCACGCCGCGCGCAGCTGTCCGCACATCAGCTGCTCTACTACTACATACCTGCAGTGCAGACACAGCGCGGCCGCTATGAGCGCCGCCATGAGAGTGGCGTGCGTGTCGTGATGCGGCACCGCGTTGGGCCTCGCACCGCATGCTCCACCGCCATTGTGGCACGCCGCGCGCAGCTGTCCGCACATCAGCTGCTCTACTACTACATACCTGCAGTGCAGACACAGCGCGGCCGCTATGAGCGCCGCCATGAGAGTGGCGTGCGTGTCGTGATGCGGCACCGCGTTGGGCCTCGCACCGCATGCTCCACCGCCATTGTGGCACGCCGCGCGCAGCTGTCCGCACATCAGCTGCTCTACTACTACATACCTGCAGTGCAGACACAGCGCGGCCGCTATGAGCGCCGCCATGAGAGTGGCGTGCGTGTCGTGATGCGGCACCGCGTTGGGCCTCGCACCGCATGCTCCACCGCCATTGTGGCACGCCGCGCGCAGCTGTCCGCACATCAGCTGCTCTACTACTACATACCTGCAGTGCAGACACAGCGCGGCCGCTATGAGCGCCGCCATGAGAGTGGCGTGCGTGTCGTGATGCGGCACCGCGTTGGGCCTCGCACCGCATGCTCCACCGCCATTGTGGCACGCCGCGCGCAGCTGTCCGCACATCAGCTGCTCTACTACTACATACCTGCAGTGCAGACACAGCGCGGCCGCTATGAGCGCCGCCATGAGAGTGGCGTGCGTGTCGTGATGCGGCACCGCGTTGGGCCTCGCACCGCATGCTCCACCGCCATTGTGGCACGCCGCGCGCAGCTGTCCGCACATCAGCTGCTCTACTACTACATACCTGCAGTGCAGACACAGCGCGGCCGCTATGAGCGCCGCCATGAGAGTGGCGTGCGTGTCGTGATGCGGCACCGCGTTGGGCCTCGCACCGCATGCTCCACCGCCATTGTGGCACGCCGCGCGCAGCTGTCCGCACATCAGCTGCTCTACTACTACATACCTGCAGTGCAGACACAGCGCGGCCGCTATGAGCGCCGCCATGAGAGTGGCGTGCGTGTCGTGATGCGGCACCGCGTTGGGCCTCGCACCGCATGCTCCACCGCCATTGTGGCACGCCGCGCGCAGCTGTCCGCACATCAGCTGCTCTACTACTACATACCTGCAGTGCAGACACAGCGCGGCCGCTATGAGCGCCGCCATGAGAGTGGCGTGCGTGTCGTGATGCGGCACCGCGTTGGGCCTCGCACCGCATGCTCCACCGCCATTGTGGCACGCCGCGCGCAGCTGTCCGCACATCAGCTGCTCTACTACTACATACCTGCAGTGCAGACACAGCGCGGCCGCTATGAGCGCCGCCATGAGAGTGGCGTGCGTGTCGTGATGCGGCACCGCGTTGGGCCTCGCACCGCATGCTCCACCGCCATTGTGGCACGCCGCGCGCAGCTGTCCGCACATCAGCTGCTCTACCACTATCAGCTCCTGGGAAGAAGGAAGAAATGATAATCAGTATCAGAGGAATATAGGAGGTATAGGTGAAGACTAACTGCTTCCTACGAAGTATTAACTGATATTATACTACTAGAACACCGTCAGCTGCTGGCTCAGCTCGTCCTTGCGGAACATGTTCCTCCTTGTTACCTGTGCCTTGTCCACGTCGCACTTGTCGATGACGCTGTCCTCGGGCCCGTACAGCGTGCCGAGCCCGACCTGGCGCTTCACCTGGAACTCCGTCAGCTGCTGGCTCAGCTCGTCCTTCGCCTTCTGCCGAGCCTTGCGGAACACGTTACGGAGGAGCTCTTCTTTGTCGAATTCTGTGAACGAAACAAATTAAATAATTATCGGCCGCCATGCTGCACGCAACACACGCGACACCAGAGACGAAGCGGGGAGGGGGAGCGCTGCGGTGCACTCCGCGCAGGTGCCACCTGTAGCTAGACAGACAGACAGACACCCGAGTGATCCTATAAGAATTCCGTTTTTTACGGATGTTCGGAACCCTAAAAACTTAATGGATCAAATAAAATTGAAATGTTCATATTTACCATTAACTAAAACATGTTCGATTTCATTCGCCATGTTCTCATCTACACCAGTCAACTGTAGAACCTGTGGAACAGAAGAATATTTTATCAGTTGATCGATCAATGGGAAACGTGCAGAAACTATAGGTTGCAGCATAGAAGTGTCTTTGGCAAGTATATTTTACTAGTGCAGTTTAGTTAGCAGGAAACACGCACAGATAATGATAATACATACCGCGTTAGGCACTAAGAAGGTGGAGTGTATCTCGTAGGCCCAGCGCCGTAGCGTGTGCGTGTGCACGCCGCTCGCTGAGCGGTAGCCGTCCGTCAGCACTAGCAGGAGACACGCACACGCACATCTGCAAATAGATACAGTTATTGTCAGTAGCGTAGCTAGCATGGGTGACACCCGGGGCGGATCATGTGGTGTCACCCCACAAATGAACCCCCCCCCCCCAATTATGAGTTGCGCCTTTGGCTTTTCGTTCTGGTGACGGCAATCGCAAGCCGTTTTTCGGAGAGGAGGAGCGATGGTGTGCCATTTGCGCTGCAGATTTTTATTTTCAGGAATGTCCTTACATCATGCTTACTTACAAACAAAATCTCGTAAATTTTTTTGATTTTGTTTTCATTATTATCTAAACCCAACTTTGTTGAGTAACGCATGTACACTGAAGAACTAAAAGAGGGCAGAACACAAGAGCGAGCGAAGCGAGCTCGAAAATTCATGCACCCCAACTCGGAAAGGTTTTATTTTCTTTTGGTCATTTCATACACAAACGTAGTGATTTTACTGAGTCATACAGAAACGCTTGAGAAAAAAGAGAGTGCAGAAAGTAAGAGCGAGCGAAGCGAGCTCGAAATTTTTTACACCCCACCACAGACGGATTTCATTACGACGCCCGTTAAGGGGTGACACCCGACCGTTACAAAAAGTCAACGAACAAGTGTCACCCCTAAATGCAGAAAACCTGAAGGACTAAAGAAACTTATACTCCCCATCTCGGAAGGGTTTTATTGTATTTTGAACATTCATACTGAAATTTAAGTTTTTTGTTGATTTATATAGAAAAACGCAGGAAGTCGGAAAGTGTAAAATGCCAAAGCGAGCGAAGCGAGCTCAAATATTTTTACACTCTACTCCCGACACGTTTCATTGCGTCAAACGTTTAGGGGGGCCACCCGATAGTGACAAAAATCAATCAACGAGCGGTCGGATGTCACCCCTAAGCGGGCGCCACCCGGTGCGCCCCCCCCCCCCCCTCGCTACGCTACTGGTTATTGTAACAGCACGTGCACGGAAACGTCAACTAATAAGTGATGTTTAGCTTGCGATGGCGTTTGTCTACCGCCGCTGCTAGCTGCAGCCAGCGCGGTCTCAATGAGCTTCCAAATTCAAATGCCATGACCGCGCACGGGTGGTGGGAAGGCGCACGGGTGGGGGGAAGGCGCACGGGTGGGGGGAAGGCGCAGGGGTGGGGAAAGGCGCACGGGTGGGAGGGAAGGCGCACGGGTGGGGGGAAGGCGTACGTGTCGAGTGGGAAGGCGCACGGGTGGGGGAAAGGCGCACGGGTGGGGGAAAGGCGCACGGGTGGGGGAAGGCGCACGGGTGGAGGAGGAGGCGCCCTTGAAGAGGTTTTCACGACTGAAGCACCATTGTCTCGCAGTAGGTGTGAAAAGTAGAGTATGCTCCGAGGGATAAAGGTGTATTTACTGCGTGCTAGCTTCAATCCTGATTTGCATTCAGGATACTTCTATGAACTCCCAAACATAGCGAGAGTGTTAAACTTTAAATTCCGCTCGGGAGTTGACTAACAAATCATTCATTCATTCAATAACGTCCGTAACAAGACACTGATTTATATTTGTACGGTGGTTACCTTACACCTTGTTTGTTGATGTTATGAGTACCGCGCCGCGACGCACGCGCGTTAGGGAATTTGATTAAGTAAATGTGGTAAAACGATGTTTACTGTTACACGTATTAATTGATTTATTTGGTGACAGATCTACCATTCTGAGCACAGAGCTATTATTTAAGTAACAAAACTGTTATTATAAGAACGAAGTTTATATTCATGTAATGCAATATAATTTTATTGGTTATCGATCTCTTATTTTACACATATATTAACATTAATTTGATAATTCATACCTGGGAACAATTTTTGTTTATCTGAGAACGAAAATATTTCGTGGCGATAGATATATTTATTAGGTGATACAACTTGATGACAAATATAAATTTTGGTGATAGAAAATATAGTTCCCATATCTAGCTGACATTTTATCAAATCATGCTAAATCGTATGATTGAGTTATTTGTCACTGAACTCTCGATTGAACCTTGAACATTTTTTTTTCTGTCTGCTTGAGTGGTTCTGTGAATATTTAAGACTAGCTTTTGCCCGCGACTTCGTACGTTCTTTCCGCGACCGGCCGCGCCTTAGTTTTTTATTTCGAAGGAATTTCGGGAAATCATCTCTTAGTGCTCCCCTACACTTCCCAAGGAACCTACATGCGAATTTCAGCTTCCTACGACCAGTAGTTTTGGCTGTGCGATGTCTGTCAGTCACTCGGTCACTTAATCACTCAGTAACGGAAGATATTTTATATATTAGGACTCATAAATGCTCATAATCGTATGCAGTGGCGGAGCCTTCATACAAGCCCAAAAGCCTTACTAAAATGCTCGATAGAGAATCAATATCAAACCCAAACTATTTAAAAGTTCGCGCGCTTAATTCTTATCAAAATAACACAAAGTATCTACCTATGCCACACTACACATCGCGATTGTTCGCGCGCAGAGTTTCGCATTTGCAGAATCTACATATAGCTATCTCGCTTACACGTACCGGCTTTTACCGGGCTTTCAAATACTAGCTCTGTCACTTTCGCACTTATAGCGATGTGCCATATAACGAGTCAGAAACTTTTGCGTCTACAAATCGATCAGTATGAAAGAATTAAGCCCTGCATGCGCATGAAGTTGCCCGCGTATGCGTGACCTTGTCACCTTGCCAACTCTGCAGTGTTGCCGTTTTAGCGACGTTGTGAGATCTTGGAGATTTTTAACGAGTTTGGAGACTTTTTTTAAGATTTAACAACAATAAAAACTAGCGACTTTTTAAAATAACGAAATTAAATATTCAAGCAATATCTTAAAAATAAAAAAATTGCGACATCTAGCTGGATTTTTCATATACCTGGGGACTTTTTTTGCCTAAATGACAACACTGCAACTCTGGTAAGTAGTTTCCGACACCCGAGTGCAACTAACTTCAGTTTCATTCGCTTGAGTGGAAAAGTTATGTTGTTAAAGTTATTTGTGTGTTTTCTTAGATTTTCTTAGTGATACAATTGTTTTAGTGACTTACCTACAACAATGGAGGTAATTGTACCTTGTGAGGATTTAAAATGTGTTCAAGTTTTGATTGGCGAAGATAAGGTAAAATCTTTAAGCTTTGCTCAGAAAAAACAGTTAATTTCTTCATTAAAACCGACGCCTAATCTGTGTATTTCTCAGACTAGTAAATCGCATAAACGAAAATTTAATAGATCAGTGTATAAAACTAGTTGGATTGTTGGCTGTTCGCACACGAATAAGCTGTATTGTTGGTGCTGCATATTTTTTTCGAATGAAGATTCCGTTTGGAATACATCTGGTTATAATGATTTAAATAACATATCTGGCGCCATTAAAAGGCACGCAAATTCCCATAAACACCTGTGTGCAATGGTTTCTTTCGGTAATTTTGGTAAACAACGAATTGAGACATCTATATCACGCCAGTTATCATTATTTGACATTTATGCAAACTATTTCGACAAACAAACATTAAAAAGCCAATTGATTTGCTTGTATTCTAGTCCTGATCTGAAAGACCGTAATCTTTTCGAATTAAGTGATTTCATTAATGAGAATAACCTTGAAGATGCCTTTCCCGAGCTGTTAAAATTAGCGTATCTTGTTGTAACTATTCCAGCTACAAGTTCTTCCGCGGAACGTGCTTTTTCGTCTCTTAAACGTATCCATACCTATCTGAGAAATACACAAGGTCAAGAGCGTCTTTCCGAATTATCAATGATAGCTATTGAAAAACAGTTGTTGGTAGAATTAAAACGATCACCAACATTTTACTCTGATGTAATTAAATCATTTCTTAAGAAAGATAGACGATTCCAATTAGAATATAAATAATTTATTTAAATTCCTTATTACATTCTATCTAGCTATTTTTTAACTTTCGTTTTGTAACTTTGTTTTTTTTTTGTCTGTAACCTGTTAGTCCTGTTACGAAGCAAGCACCTACTTACCATAACTTTGTTCCCTCAAGCAATGAAGCAAACCAAACGGCTTTTTTCAAAGCCACCGGAGGTATGCAATTGCTGATATGTTTATTATATTCAATCTAGCACTAGCATGCCTTCAGTGTGCTTTGGTTAACTCATTCACCGCACGACAAGCAAGAGTGAAATTGAAGAAGAGGAAAGAAGAAGATGGATGAATTCACTTTTAATTTATTGTACCTAACCAGTAGTTTATGAGAAAATTGCGATGATACATACGTAGGTACCTATATACTCAGTCGAAAACTGAACTTTCTTTTTTTGAAATCGGTTAAAATTTTATTGGGCTTGCCTTATTTTGAAACCCTAGGCACGCCACTGATCGTATGTAGCGCCACAATCAGTTTAAAAAATTTTATCTCACGAAAAATCAACGCGCTGCACAACGCCTTTATTTTATTTTTGGCTTGGCATGTCAACTGTCTATGAAAAAGTTATTGACGTTAATAAGCCCTTCATTAACCAACTGTTAACCATCATCATCATATCAGTCTAAAGACGTCCACTGCTGGACATGGGCCTCCCCCAAGTATCGCCACACCAAGCGGTCCTGTGCGTCAGCTGTTAACGACGTTTAAGAATCCTACTTATATTAATATTATAAATGCAAAAGTAACTCTGTCTGTCTGTCGCGCTTTCCCGCCAAAACTACCGAACCAATTTACATGAAATTTGGTACACAGATAGTCTAGAGCCTGAGAAAGGACATAGGCTACTTTTTATCCCGGGAGTATGTTCCCTAGGGACCACGCGAGCGAAGCCGCTGGCAGAAGCTAGTAGGGAATACACATGCGATTTTTTTATTTGCAAAATGAAATACATATTAGCTCTAGCAAACAATCATGAAATTATTTCAGCTATGAAGTAATAAAGCTTCAAATATTACCATTAGAAAGAGAAGTCCGATATGAACTTTGCATACAGCTGCCACATAAAACAGCGTTTCCGCGAGAGGGACAGATATATTTGTTTAAAATAATTATATCTCGTTTGTTTTCCGAGCAATTTTGATTCTATTTTCACTGTTAGTATTATCTTTTTGTATACAACCTGTAACAGAATAAACACAAAACCTCTTAAGGGGTCATTGAACTCATCATTATGAACAACTTTCACTATGGGACCAACACCGAAATCGCGGAAAAAAATCGACTCCCCCATACATTTATGTGCGCATAACCCGACAAAATGTACTGAACAGTTGATTTTTTTTTCGCGATTTCGGGATTGGTCACATAGTAAAAGTTGTTCATAATGATAAGTAAAATATTGACATAAAAATGATGGATTTGTTTTGAAGACAGTTCTGTAAAAGTTTTTCTTGAGAGCACCAGCTCAATATAATAATCTCTTAAATCGCTTAAAGGCTGTTTTATTGAATCGATTCCGGGGGCGTTCCAGAAGCCCTAGTTGGAGCGCCCCACAATATCTATATACTAATATACAGGGTGTAAAGGACGTCGTAACGCAAACTTCGCGAAAAGGCTACACCTAATGCCACTAACCAAATTATGGAAGTCATTAATCTCGCTAATGACCCCTTAAGAGGTATAGCGTTTATTCTGTTACAAGTTATATAAAATTCTTCCGTTACTGACTGACTGACAGACAACGCACAGCCGAAACTACTGGTCGTAGAAAGCTGAAATTTTGCATGTAGGTTCCTTGGGGAGTGTAGAGGAGCACTAAGAGGAATTCCCGAAATTCCTACGGAAACGGGAAAATCGGGACATGCGCGTATGAATTCGCGGGTAAAAGCTAGTTTAGTATAAATATCCCGGACTTTATAGATAACTAATGGACGTCACGCGGTTTCACCCGCGTAGTTCCCGTTCCCGTGGGAGTACGGGGATAATATAGCCTATGTTACTCCCTGATAATGTAGCTATCCAATGCTGAAAGAATTTTTCAAATCGGTCTAGTAGTTTCGGAGCCTATTCATTTCAAACAAACAAACAAATATTTCCTCTTTATAATATTAAGTATAGATAAATACTTTTTTCATGCATATTCCCTATTCGGATTTAATAGCACGAGGACAGATCAGCCAAGCTCGCCGCGCAGTGTGTGCGTGGAGACGGACGCCGTAACCGAGGCAGGGCTAAATAAAAAACGCTCGCGTGACTATCACGACTCATTCCTGACGCATTAGCCAAAGAAGGCATCAGATTAAGTGGCTTGAAAGATTTGGGGGAAGCCTTTGCCTAGCAGTGGGACAACATAGGCTAACAAAAAATACCGGCCAAGTGCGAGTCAGAGTCGCCCACCGAGGGTTCCGTACAAATTTGTAGGTACAAATTACTATATCTTTTTTAATATTAAATTACAAATGTATAGTTTTCTGACTTTTCTCTATACTTGTAGTATAAGACGGTATTACTTGCCACATTTTATAGTTCTAGGTCAACAAGAAATACCCTACACATTTTGATTTCCTTGAGTGATTAACCAATCCTTACAGGTTTTACGGTTCAAAAGGTATACTAATCCATTGGTGATTTTTTATCAGACAATTTAAATAAAAAAATGTTGGGTTTTTCTTTGTGTGAGTCAAGTTATACGATTTATTTAAAAACTGAATTCTATTTAATGTTTTAATATAATATATTTTAATTTTAATAATAATAGTATCCAAAATTTGTACGCCTATTAGGCTAAACATAGCGAGAATAAGATCTTATTATTGTACCTATGTTTTGCAAATAAATAATTCTAATTTGTTTTTGAACGACCGTATCTCTTTTTTTACGGTAACTTAGACGTTTGATTTTTTTCACAGCTACAAGGGACTATAGACTTGAGTATATGGATTTAATTTCAACTCGATACCTCCACGCGTTCCCGAGATAAACGTTCTTGACAGACAGACGGACGGACAACAAAGTGATCCTATAAGGGTTTATTTTTTTTCCTTCTATGGTACGGAACCCTAAAAAATAAGCTATAGTGATAGTACTTTAGTCAAAAGCTCAGTTTAATTAATATCAGAGTGGTGACGTTCGTACCTCCTCTCTCCTAGCAGCCAGTTGAGCAGCACTGCCGTCCGCGCCTTGGACTCCCGTACGGAGCGCAGGTTTGAGAATAAACCGGAGTACGTTGATGTGTCCTGAAATAACAAATATTTATGATACAACATGTTTCTCTTGATTTCTGAATCTTCAGATAAACTATAAGGTCGCATTTCACCTGAAGTATTTTTCAAAATAATCACGTTAATTAGATTATAGAAAATATACTTTAATTTCATCGAGATAAAGTTGATTTTCTTTTAATAAGTTAGGCGATTATTTGAGCAAATACACGAAGTGAGTTGCCAGCACTAGAAATGAAAATCAAACTATGGCGTAAGTAATCACTAATAACTAACCCAAATTTACTATCTTTTTGGTTATCTCAGTAAATCTATTAAGAAATATCATCAGTTTCACGATGATCGGTTAAGTAGTTTTCGCGTGAAAGCGTAACAAACAAACTTACATTCACATTTATAATATTAGTAGGGATATATTTAAAACGGTGTTCCCTTGTTTCGCAGACAGAAATTTGATAGAATTTCGTTTCGCAGAAAATAGTTCACATAATATTTGGTCCTTATAATTTTATATGGAATATTATTGTTTCAACAACTGTTTACTTGAATGAAACATATTTCACAGAAACACATTTCAAGGAATTTCTATTCTCATTTTTTTATTTAACAAACTTATCAAACAGGAGAATTATTTTTTAAAGAATATTGTTTGTTCGGTACATTTTTCCATGGTATTGTGTTTCAATGAAAATGTAATCAATACTTAATATTACTGTTTTATATGTCAAAATTTACAATGGTATACTTTGAAGATGGCAGAATTTCATTTGGAATAATTTTACTAGGCACAGTGGCTGTTTTATAAAATAGCATTTTTAACCCTACTTTAAAATTAAAATACGTCTTAAATAGTCAATATTTTGTGCTAAAAAGCTTAGTGATAGAAACGAATCGCTGTAAAACTGACTCCACGTAGTCTTGTCTGCCCTACCCCTAGAGTGTAATTTAAGCCCGCGAAGGCGCGGAGGGGCGAGGCGGCCCGCATGGGATCGCCGAAACCCCGCAGCGCCGGAGCCGTGACAGAAACCATGCCTGCTGCATGCTGCATGCATGCTTGCCCGTATGCTGCATGTTGCGTGCTTGCTTGCATGCTGTATGCTTGCTGCATGCTTGCTTGCATGCTGCATGCTTGCTTGCATGCTGCATGCATGGTGTATGCTTGTTTGTTTGTATGTTTGCATAGTTTTGTCTTCTATCCGCATCGCCATTTCCCGCCACCATCGCTTCGTGGGACTCCGTTGACTGGGCCCGAATTGAAAGTTTTGGCTTGACTAGAATTTACCCGCATTGTTTTTGTGTACGCGGTGTAGAATTGAAACGTTTAAAAACTATCACTCGATACAATGTTTTTCTTGGTAATAAGTTTTATATGAACCAAACAATATGAGGATAAAGAATATTTGATTTGTTATTCTATGATATGAATATCGAAACTTTGAATTTTATTTGAAACAAAAATCGATAATTTAAATTTATTCAAAGTGAGTATTCTGCTAAATGATAATACAAGTAAAATTTTATGTGAAACGAAATTCTATTAAACTATTTTCTACAAAACAACGTACAACCATTTAAAACAGTATAAGAACTAAGCTTGTACTTACAGACGCGGGTGAATCATCTTCCTCCATTGATATGATAGCTCTTTGAGGGTCCGCACATGGCTGGAATTAGAAAATTAACATTTACTAACACGATATTGAATATTTGATGGCACGTTTACACGCTTGCCGAGGCTTGCCAAACGTCCACAAGCTCCAAGCCTTTACAAACGCTTGGATGCCATTTACACGCTTGCGAGTCCGGATCGGCGACAAGCCACGCAAAACAAGCCAAACACCCCGTTCACACGCTTGTATGGACGTTTGGCAGGCCACGGCAAGCGTGTAAACGTGCCATGACAGTTAAGAACATCATGCCGGTATAAGGGACACCTTGCCTGTATAAGGGTTGATCCACAAATAACAGGGCAGTGACGTGGACGGACCGTGCTCCGTCAGGACCTCAAAAATGTAAGTGCGTATATTTTATATGAACTCGTTCACTCACGTCCGTGTCCGGGCCGTGACACGGACGTGAGTGTACGAGCTCGTCTGTACGTCATGGGCAAGGCCTTGGTTCATGTGTATCAACCTTATGAGACCGTTATAAGGAGCATCGTTCCGGTCTAAGGGGCCTTCGCTACGGCCAATATTAGAGTCATCACACTAGGCGATTTAGGCAACCCTTGCCGGTACTGTTGTCTTCACTCTGGCCGGTATTACGAACATCCTTATAACCAGCTCACCTGTGTATTAGTGTGATACGGCGGAGGCGGCGTGCCAGGTGGCGGAGTATCTCTATCGCAGCACTCCTTGTGCAGCGGAGAGCCGCACGGCGCCAGCGGGACTATGGGGCAGGGAGAACACGCGCCACTGGCCGTTAAGGACGTCGCGCCGATCAGGGGGGATGGACCTATACTTGCTGAAATTATAAAACAATTGTGTTACAGAGAGGAATAGATGACACAGGAAGAAGATTCACAGTAAAACAGACTTCTTTTTGTATGGCAAATCATCAAATGGTTCTTCTCTCACTCTGGGTGCAGCGGAAGCCGTTCCAGTGCCGCCGTCACTCTACCGTATAATTCCTGTACCCTGGCAGGCACTGGCCCCAGTGGGTCCGACAGTTATGCTGACAACACAACGCCCCATCGCCCCGGACCCGGTTCTTACCGGACTGCGAAGTATCCATCGCTCACCGTGCGCAGGCCCGCGAGTAAAACAGACTACAGTAGCCATGTTGACAGTTGAAACTCAACTTGGAAGTCTGAGGCGTCGACGTAATACAAAGCAGTCATAGCGCGAATACGCGATCGTCGCGTTGATTTGTTCGGCAAACCCGATAACGTGCACGGCGTTTACTATGCCATCTAGTGGTGCATATTCGAATGTTTAACGTGTAATTATGACTTTTTACTTACAAAGTCTATCTTAGACTTTGTAAGTAAAAAGTCATAATTAGATGTTTGGCTCTCGCCTGTTTCTTCCACCAATATTGGACCGATTTAAAAGATATTTCGCAAACTGAATAAGAAGGATGTATACTGTGTCCCTTTATTGTTCTTTTTTCATTAATAGTTGCAAAATCTGTACACAGAGGCGCTGTTGACAGCGGTTTATCGGAATATATTGAGCATTTTTTGAGGGTTCTAGTGCTTACACGGTTAATATATCATCAAAAAGGAAAACATAGGGACACAGTATATATCCTTCTTATTCAGTTTATGAAATATCTTTTAAATCGGTCCAATATTGGAGGAGGAAACAGGCGAGAGCTAAACCTCGAATTATGACATTTTACATACAAAGTCTTTCAGCTCGCGTTTCCTTTTAAGAATACTTGACAGAATTTGTGCTCAGGACGTCTACCATGAGTTTTATCAATCTATACTCGCTAGCGACTGTAGTTAAAAAACTGTAAATAAATTAGAAACTTGTTTTTTTTTTAAGTTTTCATACAGTTTTTTAACTACAGTCGCTAACGAGTATAGATTGATAAAACTCATGGTAGACGTACAGATATCACACACACGCATCGGCGTCAAGCGTGTGTGTGAAATCTGGGCACACAACAAATATATACTCACATCGATTCAAGTCATGGTCCAGCTGTTCGGGAGAGGATCGACTCCGCATGTGCAGGACAGGCACACCCGTTCGGTTGTCCGTCTGTACACACATACATACTACTAGTTACTATACATATAGGACAAACGTTAAAAGTGTGGGCTTTTGGTACTGAAACACTTCTCAGAACTTCGATTCTTCGACAAGTCACTATGGCTTTGTTGACAAAAAAATCTTTGGAAGTCGCCTGCAGCTAATTTTCATGATATCTGCATTGATATATAAAAAACCCAAGATGCACAGTCTCGAGCAAACGCAACACTCGAAACTGTCGTCAAAAACTGACATGTATCAAGTGTCATGTGTGAGTTGTGTGTAGTTATACTATAAACAATTTTTTTTTTGCAAATTCAACCTTACACGGATCGCTTAAAGTTGTTTTTACAAAGCAGTGCAGTATGGCGAGCGATGCGAGACTGTTTGAAACTAGCGCACAATTATACATATTGCGCTTATTTTTTGCGGACGTTTTTGAGATGCTGAGTGTGTATCTTGGGTTTTTTTATATATCAATGGATATCTGGAACCTTTTTATGGTGACAAGTATAACTGAACTGATTGTGATTTGTAACTATTTCCTGATTGTCTATGGAGTTTCTTGCACGTTCTTCTCCATAGAGATCTACCCTTTAGAACGTGCAAATAGCTTCATCTCTGACTGACAGACCTTTACAATTAAAAAGTGCCTGTTAAATACTTTGTTTTTTTTTTACATTTTTTTCAGATTTAACTTAACGAATAAAACTGATTTAACTGTTTGTCTCTTTTGTTATTGGAGTGCAATAAAACGTGTCATGTACTGTGCTAATAACACTATACTCGAGTAAGTGGTGTGTTACCAACTGTGTACTAAATGCATCTTAGAATATCTTTGAATTAGTGTTTATATGTAAAGCTACGGAAAAACCATTTTTTACTTTCGTGATCTACAATAACTATGAAACTCAAGTATTCAGTGCATTCTATTTATGGCTGGCTACTATGAATTATCTCGAAGGTCAGTAGGATTTGAGTATAGTAGAGTTTGTGTTTCAATCCCAAAAGGAGTTATCATCACGCTAACCATTTCTAGCCTTACTAATAAAACAAGAACTACCATAAAACGTAATTAATTTTAGTAGAACAGACGAGACATAAGTTAAAATAAGCGTTAAGACATTATCATGAATGAAAATGAATAGGCAGTGTTGCCAGACCGAAAATATAGGAAGCAATTAGTAATATTTGATTACTGAATTTTATTAGTAAGGCTTTATGATTTTAGAGGAAGTTATGTTAGTCACAATTTGAAGATGTTATAATAACATAAAATTAGGCATTTTTTTGACACGTTAACATGTAAATCGTAGATTTTTTGATAAAATATTTACAAGAGACTATTCCCAATTTACATACCCAATAGAGATTACATATTTTACCTGCTTATTTAATTTATAAAAAAAAAACTATCAATTTGAAAAAAAATACAAATATTTCCAAGCAGTAAAGAAATAAACTTCAAGCAGTAGCTATAAAAAGAGGGTATTTAAAATATATGCATAGTCAACAATCAGCCCGACGACATAGAGATATCTATACAAACATTCAGCTGCATATGGAACATTGATAAAACAAGTTTTTAGAACAATTTCGGACACCCTTTATAATCTGTGACGTGTATTATATAATTTACATTTGAAAAGGTGTATCTAAAAGGCAGAAAACTACTAATTGACAAGTTGGAAACAGACTTGCCAGAATAAAAAAAGAATATTTTCAAATGTTTTGTATTGCCAGTAGACAAAAATGGCAGATACTTAAGGAATCGTTAACTTTATTATCAGATATTTATGAACAAATACTGAACTAATCTAATCTCGCGAGAAAATGGAACCAGAGAAGTTACTTTTCACAAGGGCTTATTTCGAGTTTTCATACACACCAAAATTTTTACTTATTCCCACTAATCTAAAATCGATTGTTCTAAAAACTCCAAGTTTACCTGCAAAGGCGGTGGTGGCACATTGACCAGCGGGTAACTCATCTGCATCGCTATCGAGTTGGGCTGCGGGCCCTCCAGCTCGCCGTCCAGCGACTGCGACGACCTCCGCAGCTGCTTGCTGTCGTACGCTGCCATCGCCTGCGCCGTCAGCTCGTGTCCGGGGTAGTAGCGCCCCTTGTAATACTGCTTGTGAGCCGGCGACGCCGTGCTGTTGCTGGGCTTCGGCTTAGCGAGCGGGTTGATCGGCGGCGGACTGAGATTTGGACTTAGAGGATTCCGTTTCGGCCTTTCGATAGATCTCGGTGGCAACGGCGGAGGCGTGACGTTGTCTAGGCAAGTCGTCGGCACCATCGGCACGGTGTTATTGTGGACGTGTCGCCTCTTGTTGCTAGACTCGTCGGAGTTCTGTCGCACTAAGGGCGGCGTGTTCTCCTGCTGCAGCTTGCCGCTGCGCGCCTGGCGCAGGTTGCGCAGGCTCTGGCCGGTGAGGTTGGACAGCGAGCGCGGCAGGCCGCTGAGGAAGCCGGAGTTGGGCGGCGCGGCCTTGTCCGGCGTCTTGTGGCGCGGCCGCGGGGTGTCGGGCTACGTGGTACAAGCGTGGTTATGTCACAGTGCACGAGTGCTCACTTTGTACGTGGACGTATGTGTGTCGCTTCTAATTTACAATTGAATAGTGAATCGGATTTACAGATGCTTGTAAAGTGTAATTGCATCACATTATAAGGTTGAGTTTGCTATACTTTTACAGTTTTGTAAGGAGACAGGAGCCTTTACAGCTGTGTATCGATAGATTATAAATTTGAATTGGCCTGAGAGGCAGTGCAAGGATAAAATCAAAATAATTATATATTAAAAAAATATGATTACAAAATAATTTTACGAATACAGTTGTTTAAGGCCACAACGTTTTTGTACATGAAAGAGCAGTGGCCAGAAATAGAGATGCGATAAGTTGTTATCGATAAATAAGTGTCGATTTTGCCTAAGCGTTTTATAGACAAAACTTACGTAATCATGGGTTCTAGTATAATCCGAGTTTTTTTTACTGTTAATGAAAAAATACACACATGAAAGGCTCAAGTTTCTCTTTCTAATGTACTGGTGTTCTAAAGTGTCGAATATGGTGACAAAAAATCTCGAACACAACCAAGCGCGATGGTATCGCCACAATTCATAGATACGCAATGCATAGTTACAACCATTCCCAATGTGAGACGAAAGTTACGTTTGTTCAGCGATGAGTCGATGTTTGCTTCTGTGCATACTCCTGCTTTGTAATCCTGAATGACTGAGTCGATTTTGTAGTTTACCTTTTAAAATAGGTACGTGACCATTCGTCGAGAGGTACTTTTTGCAATTGGTTTGAAAACTACGGTCGAGGTATATTTTTATTATTATTATTGATACGCTTGCGTTCGACCTCTATCTCACCTGACGGAAAGCGATAACGTGGTCGACGTTGGAGCACGCTTGCTACGTTTTTGTTTTAATTATCCTAAAGACATTTCTGACGTGATAACGTCTTATAAATCGATGAAGGCCGGCTGCACGCACGAAAAAATATCAAGTTCCGCCTGAGCCGAGCGTGCAAGCGAGAGCGCGGAACAAGCGATAGAAAGGCACGATCGGCCTAAAAGTTCGGCTTGTTTGTTAAAAATTCAATTGTTTTCTTATGACGTTATCACGTAACATTATCGTCCGTAAACCGAATTCACAGGCAACCAATTTTTTTTACGCTTTTTTTAATTTAATCATTACGCTTTTTTTAATGTAATCATTACGCTATGTTCTATTTGGTGTCGGTGCAGCATTAATACTCCTTTTATTTTAATGTGTTTCAAGATATAATACAATGAAACTTTACTGACGATTAAATTAATCACAACTTAAGAGGGGACTTTAGTCGGTAAAACAGATATTGAAGAAACTATTGCCGATGCCTTCGCGCTGCGCCATATCAAGTGCGAAAGCGACAACTGCAGCTCAGGCTGATTTTACCTAAAAAAAAGATGTTTTGTATTCCGCTGTTTTTTTTCTTCAAAACTAGACTGAACTAAAAAAATAATATATCAAAATTTAGAGGAAGACTATATCTATGCTTCTATTATTTTATATTTTGTTAAAAACTTGCTGTTTTTTTCGAGTTTTTGGATTGTCATAATTCTTTAAGTAATTATGTTTTGGAAAAAAAAATGATAGAGGCACGTATTGATTCGATCTAGATTTTTTGGAAAAAAACCACTGCTCTAGCAGCATTATCCACGAAGAAAACAGCAGAATGCGTTTGTACGGAGAAAGGCCCAAGAGTTACCGACTAGAGTCCCCTCTTAAGATCACTCTCTTTTTATTAGTATTTATCTTTATTTTTTTTATTATTATTGACGATGGGCTCCCGTTTGATCACAATCTCACCTGATGGAAAAAAAGCATTGTGGTGTGCCAGTAAACCAACAGTTACCTTTACGCTTACAATCCAACGCAAAACCTGTATCCGTAAAATCCTCTTGACGTAAGACACGCCCCATCCAAATAAAAAAATACTAACAGCAATAAAAAAGGTGACAAACAGACACAAATATATATAAATATGGGAATCACAGCGACGTCACAGTAATGCACAGCATGCACAGAAGCAGACACGGAACAGAACATGTTACTACCCGCCTCGTCCCGTTAGCCTTGTTAGTTCACTTTAGGGCTTAGCAGGGTTTCGAACGAGGTGAGATAACTTAACTTGCAGTAGAAAATCTTATGGTATAGGAAGAAATTTTTTCGCGATATTTCTTGCAAATGAAAGGCATAGAAATTATCACAGCAAAAAAAGGAGATAAGTACTGACTTCGGCAAAAAAAAAACATTTTTTTTTTCATGCAGTTTCTTCTATTTGAAAAAATGTAAGTACAGTGGTTACCCAACTGATAAGGCGCGTCGTGAATCTTCGTTCGCATAGAAAAGAAAGTATGGTCCCGAAGATTAACGAAAGAAAGCAAACTTACAATCAACCTTAGAACACTACTCAGTCTTAGTCGCGTCACGTGTACACCACGCGCGCTAACATGGCGGCAGCTGCCGACCAATAGCGGTACAGGAACAAGAAGCGCGGTGCGTGGAGCGTGCCGATTGGTCAATAGCATTTCCCGCGCTTTGAAAATTCATCTTCTGCGCAGATACATCGGTAAGCCATATCAGTTGGGTACTACTGTACTAAAAATTGACTTGCTAAAAGTTGTGAGAGAAAGATAAAATTTAAACCTTATGTAGTTGGAAAGTACATTTACACACATAAGATTTTAAAGAACAAGCCAGGATTTGTTTTTGCCTTCTAATATTAATGTTTTTAATTAAGACGGACACGGGGATTTTATTTTTAGCACCCATATTTCTTGTAAAGCATTTCAAATTACAGTTCGTTGGGTTTATTCGTACAGGCTACGTACGGAAATGGACTGCAAAGTACTACAAGTAGAGTTAAATCACCTCCGTTATTAAAAACTGTACCAATTTTGATGTTACGTGGGACGTTATGATGTTGAATTAAAATACAAAATACATTGATGGTTTTCACTTTCGCCTCCGTTTTGAGTTACCTTTGCGGCCAGGTAATGTGTAACGAACTTGTAAATAACTTTGGTGCAATGAAAGATATCACTAAGACAAGATAAGTAGTTCTCTATAACTTAGAAAATGAATGATAATGAATGTGAAAGGAATTAAGTTAAAAGTCTAAGTGATTGCTCACGTTATAAAACCTAATATACAACCTGTGACAGAATAAACGCAATACCTCTTAAGGCGTCATTGAACTCATCATTATGAACAACTTTCGCTATGGCACGAACACTGAAATCGAGAAAAAAAATCGACTCCCCCATACATTTATGTGCGCATATCTCGACAAAATTTACTGAACAGTTGATTTTTTTCGCGATTTCGGGATTGGATCCATAGTGAAAGTTGTTCATAATGATGAGTACCAAGTACGCGTTTATTCTGTTACACTTTGTATAAAATTCTTCGGTTACTGACTGATTGAGTGACTGAGTGACTGACAGACAACGCACAGCCGAAAGTACTGGTCGTAGAAAGCTGAAATTTGGCATGTAGGTACATTGGGGAGTGTAAGGAAGCAATTAGAGAGGATTTACGAAATTCTTACGGGAACGGGAAAAAACGGGATATGCGAGTACGAAGTCGTGGGAAAAGCTAGTAAACTTAGTAAGCTTGTAAATCTGCAGCTTTCTGGACTTAGTTTTGGCTGTGCGTTAATAGTCAGTCAGGACAACAAAAGATTTTATACGTTTAGACCACCGTTTTCGTGCTCACCAGTTGGCGCCACTGGCGAGTAAGGTCCTTAATAAGATTTTATTACTCGCACGGGAGCAAAGTTAGAAGAAAGATAATTATCTATACTAATATATAAAGCTGGGGAGTTTGTTGGCCACTTCTTCTTCCCAGCTAAAACACTAGGAAGTGGTGACGGGCTGGGCGATTTGGGGGACTGTCTTCATGTAAATTTTGACGTTCAAAAAGTGCTGATTTTCAGCCTAATTTGAATAAATGCCTTTTGATTTTGATTTTGATTTGATTTTGTTTGTTTGCTTGAACGCGCTAATCTCAGGAACTACTGATCCGATTTGAAAAATTCTTTCAGTGTTAGATAGCCCATTTATCGAGGAAGGCTATAGGCTACGGAATACGGGAATGGGTAATTCCTACGGGAACGGAAAAAAAACGGGATATGCGCGTACGAAGTCGCGGGCAAAAGCTAGTAATACAGTAAACGTGCGATTAAATACAACATATTTAATGCCGCAGTGTTACGCAGAGTCATATTGTTCGATAACAAAAGAAAAACATAATACATATTTCTGACAGAAAAAGGAAATTCAGAGCAGTGGTCAGTAGAATCATAACTTAATATGGCCGTTTTACTAAATTAATTATTCACAAAAATCAAAACAAATCCTTATTAATATTAAAAAAATAAAAAAATATCATAAAAATTAAATATTATAAATGCGAATGTAGTCTGTCTGTCTGTCGCGCTTTCACGCCAAAACTACTGAACCGATTTAAATGAAATTAGTTACAGAGATAGTTTTTATCCCGGGAGTATGTTTCCTAGGGACCACGTGGGCGAAGCCGCTGGCAGAAGCTAGGAAGTAAATAGCCAACCAATATGAAATTTGACATTTCAAAGACCTCACGCTACACTAGCGCCTCTAGCGGCGAATTCAAACGCGATAACCCTCATTGTTTCTTTAGTCCCCCTTCATTGTAGCCACCCACAGTCTAACTCAAAACATGAATAAAAATAGTAGCAATAAAAAAACTGGCCAAGTGCGAGTGAGAGCGTGCAAAGGGTTCCGAACGAGCTTAATTTTTTTTAACATGTTATTTTTAGACTATAAACTTCTTATTCCTGTAATCTATATGTAAAGATCTATTATCTCCATTTTTTTTTTTCAAAATTTTAGGCTCACTAGTTTCGGAGATAAGGGGGTCATTTTTCGTCTAATTTCTTGAATAACTTCAAATCCATTTATTTTAAAATTATGAAAAAAAAAATATAAGTAACACCCTCACACTAAGCCCTTTCATTTGATATGTCACACGATATTGTTCAAAAAACTTTTTTTTTTTTATTTTCTAGTTTGACCCCCAAAAGTGACCCCCATACTAAAAATTTAATGTTTTACGTAACGTGTCTGTGTTTGTGTCACAGAAGTCCATATGTGTACCAAATTTCAACAGAATCGGTCCAGTGGATCCGGAGATAACTGGCTGTGACAGATGAACAGACAGACAGACACCCGAGTGATCCTATAAGGGTTCCGTTTTTGTTCGGAACCCTAATAAATTAGCACAAAAATAAAGATAATTATCATGTCACGAACTTTATCATGTCCCCTTTTCCAAGCAGTGTACGCGGTGTACCATATATAGGGTCAGATTTAATCACCCACGATTCTCCACTATTACGAATTCACAACAGCTATTCAGTCATATTACTGCATTATAAACAGGGACACCCTGTCCTTTGGTCAGTGGCGTAGCTAGGTGACCAAGGGCCCTGGGGCAAAAAACAACTGGGGTCCCTAAACTGTTTAGGCTTTATCAATTAATTTATATAAAACTAGCCTGTGCCCGCGACTTCGTACACGTTTATCCCGGTTTTTCCCGTTCCCGTAGGTATTTCAGGATATCCTCTCTTAGTGCTCCCCTACGAGTGTAGGGAAGCTACATACCACATTTCAGCTATCTACGACCAGTAGTTTCGGTTGTGCGTTGTCTGTCAGTCACTCAGTCATTCAGTAACGGAATAATCAATACAATTTAAAGTATGTCCTGGACGGACATATTTTAAATTTATTAAAAGCATTATGTGTTTGTTTCGAAGATGTGTGAACGTCCGGCAATAATCTTTTGTATTACGCGCCGAAAATAGTTTCTAGATGACAATACAGGGCAACTTCACTATAAGGTTTACTAATCAGATTTTGGGGGCTCCCTGAGCTTGGGGGGCCCCTGAGCTTGGGGCCCCGGGGCACTGCCCCGCCTAGCCCCTTAGTAGCTACGCCAGTGCCTTTGGTACTTGAATAACAATGAGCTGTCCCAATTTATTGGCCCTACAGTGTACCGCCATAAATGTTTAATCTGAATGTGTATATTTGTTAAGGTGGCACTTCACTTTAATAATGAACTTTATTTCTATTGTTTTGGAGTATACTTTCTATTATCAAAGTAACGTGAATATTTTGACAGATACTTCAAGCGAAGTGCCTTTAGACAAAACATGGCATGGTTCTAATAGTAAACACTTTTTTACAGTGTAATGTTGATAATTCATGTTCTTTGTTTTTACTACGATAAGCTGTGTTGACCTTTTTATTAGCTTTTGTTATTGTCCAAGTGGATTCCCCGAAATTTAGTTGTTTAGTTGATTTTAACAAATCATATTGAAAGGCAGATCAACTTATACCTATTTTGATGATGTTTGATTTTTGATAATCTTCAATTGTGTTACTTATAAATTTCATCCTAAAGGAATTCCAGATCCATAGCTTAATATGTTTAAAAAATCTTTTGCTCGATAACATAAAACACGCAACGAATCATTACTAATATTATAAATGCGAAAGTAACTCTGTCTGTCGCGCTTTCACGCCAAAACTACTGAACCGATTTAAATGAAATTTGGTACACGGATAGTCTAGAGCCTGAGAAAGGACATAGGCTACTTTTTATCCCGGGACTATGTTCCCTAGGGAACACGCGGGCGAAGCCGCTGGCAGAAGCTAGTAAATAATAAACAAATACGAATATATTAACGGATACGAATATGTTTTTGTGTATTTTTATTATTTTATTTTTACTAACATACACTAAGTTCATACTAACACTATATGGACCTCTTGGTCTGAATTATTTTTTTTTAATTTGAATACTGTTGAACTAAAAAAAAATTAAAAACAGCGATCGACCGCATTAATTGAAGTGTTAGGCTCCTGGTTGAGATTTGTGCGACGGTAGGTGGAAAATGAATGATTATGATAGCAAAGGATTTCATAGAATATCTCTAACAAAACTATCGTTACACACAAACCTGGCCGCAAACATAACTTCACACACATAGAAATTTAAAAAAGTACAAAAAAAATACAGTGAGACTTTAAAATTTAAGTAAAAAAAATAAAATAGACTGCAACATAGTTACAAATGCTGTGTTGGTACTGTAAACGTGGCACTTCACTTGGCGTATTCGTCAAAATATACCCTATATTTATTGGGGTAAAGTTCATATTTCAACAATACGCGAAGTGGGGTGCCAATAGTGCCATAACAGTGTCATTGCAATATAGACTGTATTGTAAGGGGGTACGGTCGTTACCTGGCCCGCCATGATGGTGTCGATCTCATGCTGCAGCTTCGAACAGCGCTGCTCTGCTGATTCGAGTTGGGTTTGTTTTCTAACGTCTGGTACTTTGAGGAGTTCATCTGGAATTGACAATGAAAAGATTTAGTCACTATTGAATTTAGTGAATCTCTTAATTTACTGACAGAAAATCCACTAGGTCTAGAAGTGTGAAGTTTTGCACTAAAATATTAAACATGGGATGACAGTTTGTATGGAAATTCGTCATTTTCACGATGGGAAATGCCTTCGACTATATAGCACCACTACGATGAATTAAAAAAAAATCTGTAACTCTCAAGAAAATAAATGAGCAGTGGAAGAAGTTCTGGAATTAGTTATTCAGACATCAGGTGTTGGGGTTTTCGTCGTTGACGATACTCCAGTTGTAGGTAGTTGTTGTAGGTAAATAATCCACACTAATAACACTGTTTAGTTGTATTAGTTTATTGAGAAGAAGACTTAACTATTTCTATCTACGAGTATGTTCGGCGTCTGAGTCGCACGTTATTTAGTTGTTACACGTAATAATTGCCCCGCTCGCGATAGTGGTTTTGTTACGACTAGCGTTAATTGTTTTGAAGCGTATAAAAGTAGAGCGCCTCACGACAATTCGCTGTATGAGCATTATTGGTTCGTACAGAAGGCTTATTCTCGTACTTAAATCTTCATCATCATGTTTTTATTATTTGTGTACCTACTATTAATGTGCGTCTGTTTGGGCGGAATAAACAATTTTTCTTTCTTTCTTTCTTTATATCAGCCTGCAGACGTCCACTGCTGGACGGCGGCCTCCCCGCGCGCGTCGCCGCAACGACCGGTCCTGTGCGTCTCGCATCCATTGGCTACCCGCGACCTTCACCAGGTCATCGGTTACTTAAAACGTACGGCTTCCAAATTCCAGTATATCATTACAGCGTCATCAGCCTCAGAATAGTCTGGAGGATAGGCTCTAGATAATACAACAAGAGGACTCAGATACTTACTGCGCAGATCCCTGATAAACTTCTGCTCTTGCTCCAGCATCAACCGTACGGCTGGGCTCCAGATAATACGACAAGAGGACTCAGATACTTACTGCGCAGATCCCTGATAAACTTCTGCTCTTGCTCCAACATCAACCGTACGGCTGGGCTCCAGATAATACGACAAGAGGACTCAGATACTTACTGCGCAGGTACCTGATAAACTTCTGCTCTTGCTCCAGCATCAACCGTACGGATGAGCTCCAGATAATACAACAAGAGGACTCAGATACTTACTGCGCAGATCCCTGATAAACTTCTGCTCTTGCTCCAACATCAACCGTACGGCTGGGCTCCAGATAATACGACAAGAGGACTCAGATACTTACTGCGCAGATCCCTGATAAACTTCTGCTCTTGCTCCAACATCAACCGTACGGCTGGGCTCCAGATAATACGACAAGAGGACTCAGATACTTACTGCGCAGGTACCTGATAAACTTCTGCTCTTGCTCCAACATCAACCGTACGGATGAGCTCCAGATAATACAACAAGAGGACTCAGATACTTACTGCGCAGATCCCTGATAAACTTCTGCTCTTGCTCCAGCATCAACCGTACGGATGGGCTCCAGATAATACGACAAGAGGACTCAGATACTTACTGCGCAGATCCCTGATAAACTTCTGATCCTGCTCCAGCATCAACCGTACGGATGGGCTCCAGATAATACAACAAGAGGACTCAGATACTTACTGCGCAGATCCCTGATAAACTTCTGTTCTTGCTCCAGCATCAACCGTACGGTGTGTACCTTTGACACCTCCAACTGACGCTGTTTCTCCGACTGGAAATAATTATACAAAGCATTGATCATATTGTTTCACTCAGACACTACATCATCCGCCTAGCCTATTCCCAACTTTATTGGGGTCGGATTTCAATCACCGCATTCAACTGAATACCAGCTGTCCTGAAGCGGCTTCTATGGTGATCCTTTACTTTCTCTAGTAATGAAAAACGGATCATAATTTATTGTTCGGGTATCTACGAACAGATATTAGGGAAAGGTCAATTTATTGCAAGTTTATCTGGCTCCTACCGTAATTTATCAAGCCTTACTCTCCATTTTAGTGACGTCGCGAGTACTCGAAACGCCCAGAACACGGTACTCTCAGTGTGTCATCCCAGTGACACAGTGTATCTGGTGTGATGCCACATTGCTCATCACAGGCCGTTAGCTCATCATTTATAATTACCGAGATAATATAATTTACCTAACGTGGCAGTTACAACTTGTTTTCCAGATCTCCGTTTAAGAGTAACATAAAAGATATTCCAAATAAGAGATTATTGGTTATTTAATAGGGAAATACGGTCCAAGGATATGGTCAGTAACGCCGGGAGGATCCTATTGTTTGTATTCATTAATTACTCTTTTCTTCGTGTCGCTGGCACCGGGGACGAAACTATCTCAGTTTTAATAGCCAAAACGTTGCCGCTTCCAAGGCATCGTTGGTGGCTATGCATAGGTCACTTTGGCTACATGGTTTGGGGCACAGAGTGCAGTATTATTACTCTGCAGTCGATTTTGGGAGTGTCCTTTCAGGATTTTCCGATGCAGCAACATAGCTGCGTAGTTGGTGATTCCTGACCAGCCAGCTAGCTGCACGTTTTTCTACCGGATAAAATTTTGTGTCCAAAATTTTTAGCAAGCTTTAATTCCTTGCATAGAAATTGCTCAACACAGGTAATATATTTCCTGTTTCAGCAAACACATTATCTTGTGTCTTTAACTACTATCAACAACTAAACGTAACAGTTCAGGAATTCTTCGCCGTTGTCGCATCTGTACAAACAGCTGACGTTAAGGTCGCGTGCTTGTTTTGTTTGTGCACTGCTGTTACTCACACATTTACTTGGCCTCACTCTAAAATTGAACACAAAATCACCCTTTTAAATAATAGAGCAACACAGTGTGTCTTTGACCTACATGTCATGCGATCCATGCAATATGTATAAACTGATAGGAATGACCATAAGTTTTTTTAAGCTTTCGTTTTTGTGATATCCAATCAAATAACTTCGTATTTAACTGCGTCAGTGGGAATATTATTTGCTAGTAATAATTAGACGTATAATAAGACTCCATCGAATTGACCATCAATAAGAAATCGGAGGGCAAATGGACCAGACGCCGCTCAAAGATACCAAAACACCGAATTTTTTTACATCCGCTAATTTTGCCACCGATAGAAGACGATGGAGGCAATTTTTTCCGTTCCAGACTTACATCCGGTCATGACCACGATCTCCAGACATGAAGGACTGACCAGAGAGAAAGAGAAGGCTGAAAACGGTCTCAAAATCCAACCCATTAAGGGTGTAGAACAGAGCGAGCGTAAAGATTACTTCTCATGGTATTTTCTTCGAGTCAGCCTTTTCAGGGGGTCCACTTTAGCAGAATCAGAAATCACATCGCGCTGTAGCGGCATCAATGCCGCCACAAGAAAAAACACCGGAGCAAATCCACATCGCAACAAAAAGAACCGCGACGCCATCTATCCAACTAGCAGCGAACTACTAGGTTGAAATCCTGCATCGCGCAAGCAGAGTTTACCGTGCGATTTAAACATATACATCAGCCCGAATATCAACTATTGGGCAGTTGCCCGCCAGACACAACAACCGTCTGGTTGAACGATCCTCCCTTTTCAACGGAGGTTTGTGGGACTTTACTCTCTGTACCGCATATCTCTAAACTGGTGACCCTCGACAAAGAACGTCAGCACAGCTTTCGTGCAACTACTTCAGCGTGACGTACCCGTCACTGTAAAATTTTTCCAATCAACCTCGAACCTAATGCGTAAGCGATAAAGATGAAAATGAAATTGGACAGATTATTGTGAGATTAATAATATGATTCTAATATGAATCTGCTAAAGTGGTCTTTTTAGACCCACAGATCTTGATTTCCTTCACTTACATTAGAATAAGTGCAGTGGAGTACTCCTAAAAAGAGAAGTGTATCGGTGGAATAGTACATTAACAACAATATCGTGAAGTTGGATTACTTAGGCCCAAACTTTTAACCAATAGGAACACGCTAAACACAGTGAGCTGAGTTCTTAAGGCAAGGATTCCCAAACTGTGCGTAGCCTATCCCCGGGGTGTCGCAAACAATCACCGAAATGAAACGATTATGCTGCAACTAGCGAATAAAATAGTAGTGTTTTAGAAGAAATTACTATAGTGTGGAAAAGAAAAAAAATGCAGTAAAGAAATACTGTGTTGTCCTATTTTTAAAGTCTTTGCTTAACTAAAACTGGCCAAGTGCGAGTCGGACTCGCGTGCAAAGGGTTCCGAACCAATTTCATTTTTTAACAGACTTCTTATAGATTTTCCTGTAATCTATAGGTCTATAATCTCCATATTCTTCTTTTTCAAAATTTTAGGCTTAGTAGCTTCGGAGATAAGTGGGGGGACTGGTAATTTTTCGTCAAATTTCTTGAATAACTTCAAAACCATTTATTTTAATAATATGAAAAATATAATTAAATCCCTCACAGTAAGCCCTTTCATTTGATATGTCACACGACATTGTCCAAAAAAAATTTGTTTTTAATTTTCTAGATTGACCCGCAAAAGTGACCCCCATACAAAAATTTTAATAATTTACGTAACGCGTCCGTGTTTGGAGAAGTCCATATGTGTACCAAATTTCAACAGAATCTGTCCAATGGATCCGGAGAAAACTGGCTGTGACCGACGGACAGACAGACAGACACACCCGAGTGATCCTATAAGGGTTTTGTTTTTTGTTCGGAACCCTAAACAATGCAGGAAAATAAATCTTGTTTTTTCCTATTTTTAAAGTCTTTTTGCAAAACAAAAACGGTTTAAGATCTGTAGCTAAAACAATAGATGTATTGTCGAATATTTATCGACCTTAAGCACACGTTTTATAAATATTTTTCAGTTTATCAGAAAAGCAGGTTCATCCGTGTCATTGATTGTTTGTACCTTCTCGTTTTCCCAAACAGAGCTACTGTAGGTATCATTTTACAAGCGCATCGTAAAATGATAACACTCAAAGGGAGTCGCAGTATAAAAGATTGGGAATCCCTGGGTTGAGTAGTTAGGGCCAAAGTTATACCCCAGGGCCAAAGAAACCCGACTTTAGATTATTCTCTAAAATTTTCTTAGTAAACACGTCAATCAGCTGACCAGTGGCAGCACATTTCACAACAGTCGCGAGTGACCTTGCACGCCGCACGGCTCACGCCTCATGACTCCACAATACCTACGACGATTGCATTTCTCGGACTGATAACACGCTCCAAGGCTAATGCACGCAGTTATTTTAGCATTTATTCTTTAATTAGCTAGTATTTTGATTGTTTCCGCTATTTTAGCTAACGGATGTAATTTTCGGCTCTAGGAATGGTAGGACATGAGAAGTGATATGAAAATTCTGTCAGTTTCGTAAGTGGACGTCATGCAGAAGGTGTGGCAAGCGTATGTTTAGTGCACCAATAGCGCTGCTGCTACTAACGTTACATAAAACTACGTTATCTCTAAAGTCGTTGCAGGGTTTGAGAGATATTATGTTATACACATTCTTGAACTTTGACCTCCTAGCTAGTAACTAGCATAGATTCCTCAAAACTTATAAATAATATTCTATTAATGACATTACAGCAGAGCTGAGAGAAGTATGCGGAACAAAGAGTAAAAACCCGCAAACCTCCATTGAAAAGGGAGGATCCTCCGACTAGACGGTTGTTGTGTCTGGTGGGCAACTGTATAATGGTTGATATTTGGGCTGTTGTATATGTTCAAATCGCAGAGATAAGTCTGATACCGCGATACAGGATTTGTATGACATAGTCCTTAGTTCGTATCTGGCGGTATAGATGACGCTACATCATTTTTATGTCGGTATAGATAGACGCCGCTACAATACTGTGACCGTCTGAAAATCATGATATTCTATAGCAGATTTATACTAAGTAAAGGACCTTTCAAACTTATAAAGCAAAAAATACGTGTCCAATATGTTTGAGGTGACGGGCGGGCGTTTTGGGGGACTGTCTTTTATAAAACTTGACGTTCAAAAAGTGCTGGCTCTCAGCCTAATTTGAATAAACGACTTTTAGATTTTTTTGTTTCGACAATCTAACTGAGGACTAAATTGAATCATATTTTTATTACATCCCAATTTAGATAGTAAAAAAGTGTAAACTCACATTGACAGGCACTGGAGCTGTGATGGGCGTTTTGTGTCTCGAAGAGTTCTGCTGGACCGTCAACACCGTCGTTGGATTTGCTGGAAAATACAGAAATATTTATTAGAACAATGTTACAAAACGTTGTAAGCCACTACGAATAGGGATCTTTTTCAGGAGTTCCTGCTCCTACCTCCTCTACTCTTCCCCTACACTCACACACGTAACTCTATAAATAAATAAATAGATTCAGTTACCATAATTATATAATTAACTTCATATAATTATTCCGTAAAAAAATTACTTCCCGACGACGACTCATATTAAAATCATTTATGTAATTGGAGGAATGAGCTACCGGTACTGTTGTAATTGGAGGGATCACTGATTCCGATAGTACAGGTCAACCTAGTTTCGGAATTTGAATTTTATCTGTGTTCTATAAATAATTCTACAAATAAAATTATTATACCTATATTTAGAACCTCTCTCCACCTAGGGTTCCCCGTTTCTCTTTTTTTTTACTATTGATAGGCACGCATTTGACCACTATCTCACCTGATGGTAAGCGATGATGTGGTCGAAGATAGAGCATGCTTGCCTAGAAGTAACCTATTCACTCTTGACTTAAAGACTCCCAGGTTGTAGCTATCAGGAAACACAGACGCAGGGAATTTCTGAAGTAAAGTACCCTGGGCAGGGAAATCCGCCTATCTTGCTGATTGTAGTTTTTTTTTTTTTTTTGTTTCTTGAGTTTTTATCTATTTCGCCATAAGTAACAATATTCGAATAGAACATTTTTTTTAAGATAAAGAAATCTTTGTCTCCTAAACCAGCACTAAAATTGTGACTTGTATTTACTTAGAGCGGACTTCTTTCAAGTAACCTATGAGGTCAAAACGTGTAATTATTGGTGAACAAGGACTAAAACTTTAAGTCCAAGAATGTTACATGGCCGAACTTAATGCAACAAGGTATTATCTACCAGCAGGGACCGGACAACCCCGCTTAAGAGTTAAGCCTTTTGATAGGGTAAGCCGTACATGAGGTAACTCATATCGCAGTGTTACCTTTTGATCGAGTTACATCTCCGAAACCCAGCGAAACGGTTACCACCTTTATTATGGTAAGCACGTGAAGGGGTTAACCCCTTCAATGGCTTAAGCCTTTGAAGAGGTTACCTTCACGAACAGCTTTTATTCGGGTTACCCTGACTTACCTAATACACTTGAGCTGCATGTAGGTGCGGGATACTTGCACCCGAGCGGCGCCTCATTGCCTAACTATTTCTATTGACTTATTACGAATTTGAAAACAAGTGATGAAAGTCGACAGATAAGCGAGCTAATAATTAGAATGAGTAACACAGGTTAGTGATTATTATTTAAAGTACTGAGTTAGGTACCTTAATGTTAATATTGTGATGTGTAATTATATTTGTTATTTAAAATGATTGTAATTATGTTAAGTTACAAGTTACAACTGAATTACTTGGCCTTGTAAGTACCTACTTATTATTTATTTAGTAACATATATTTTTATTATTATTACCAATAGGATTGATTGTGTTTCAGGTGACGCTAGCGATACTGATGATGATAATGTACGATTCCAAGAATATAGTCAGCCGCTTTTTACAGAGAATCAAGACGAATTCCCGAGTACGATTGCTAGCACAGGCGGCAATGATATATATTAATAGGTTTAAACTTTAAACTGTGTACTCGTAGGTATAGTATATTTGGTTCGATGCAAACTCTGGCGGTTGTGAAAAAAAGTGCCGAGGGACGCGACGCGCGCGCAATGTTTTTATTTTAATAAAAACTCGCCAAGTGCGAGTCAGACTCGCGTGCAAAGGGTTCCGTACGAATTTCATTTTTAAAACATGTTATTTTAACACTATAGACTTTTTATAGATTTTCCTGTAATCTATAGACAAAAATCTATTATCTCCATTTTTTCAATATTTTAGGCTCAGTAGTTTCGGAGATAAGTGGGGGAATGGTCATTTTTCGTCTAATTTCTTGAATAACTTCAAAACAAACCATTTATTTTAAAATTATGAAAAAAAATATAATTAAAACTCTCACAGTAAGTAAATGAAAGGACATTTTATATGTCTAACGATTGCACGCGAGTCCGACTCGCACTTGGCTGGTTTTTCTATGGGAGCTTGGCATAGCACCCTCGCTGCCATTTAGTTTTTTTTTTTCAAAGTAGCGGCGCATGATTTAACGTGCACAAACACGGTGCCATTTAGTCGTCTTACAAAGGCAGTCCACTTAATGTACCCGATAAAAACTACCTCTAGGCTCGATTATTTTTTTAAAATATGGTTTGTTTAATAAGATTTATTAAAATTTGTAACACTAAACAGTCTTTCACTTATTTTAACCTAGAGCGAAATCACATTTGTCAATAGTGTCGAATGAATGATGACGAATCATAGCTGATTTAAATTGAATTGTGTAAGTATACCACCCTAAAAAAAAACCCCAAACACACACACACTACATAGATTGACTTGGCCATCGCATGAAAACACAATGTATCTCAAGTAAAGATCCTTAAGTAGGGACTGAATAAATTAACCGACTTGATATTACATGGATCTCACAACTTTTTACGGTAGAAGAACTGAGTTGGAAGACTTTTTACAAGTTATGTTATGGCATTACATTTGCTTGTGTCAATTGATGCATCGTATACATAATATCGGTGAACAGCACCTCGCCTCGGCTGTGACATTGTCACAGATAGAATACCTCCCTAAATTCCTTGCTTAATAGAGAAGTACTACAACATACACTTTGCCGTGTGGTATCCGGCAAGTAAAAAGAATAGACCAACCCATCTCCATCTCCTCACGTGGGTGTCGTATGAGGCGACTAAGGGATATTAGCCGGAATGACAACAACGCATCCGTTTTTTGGCTCCGGTAACCGAAACATGGCGGTATATCCATGAACCATGCTGGAATGCTCCCAAATGCCGAACCTTACAGTGGGCAGCAACACTAGGAGAAAGCATTCCAGGAACTGCGGTCACCAACCCGCCTGCCAAGCGTGGTGACTATGGCAAATTCTCACTATGAGAAGCAACCCAGAAACCCAGATTCACGGCCCCCAGTTCCCGGTAGCTGCACTATTCCTGGCCATGGTACCGGCCACGGTAACGGTGCGGTGTTAAGAATCCCCTGGCTATGGCAGGGTACCAATCCCAAAAAATTGACCTGGCGACGTACAACGGACGCTCTCTGCGGCTGAACGAGCGCTTCGCTGAATTGGAAGTAGAGTTAAGTCGTTTTAACTAGCACATCGTGGGACTATCGGAGATCCGAAGACGAAGCTATGACGAGAGAGCCATGTCTCGTACCAAAACATTCTACACTGTTGTCTTGGGTGACTTCAACGCTAAAGTGGGAGTACAAGAGAGTGATGAGTCGAGAGTAGGTCCATTTGGCTATGGGCGCAGAAATCACAGTGGGCGAATGCTGGTAAACTTCCTCGAGGCTCAGGGGCTTTTTCTGATGAACTCTTTTTTCCAGAAGAATCCTCAAAGGAAGTGGACCTGGCGAAACCCCGATAACGTGACAAAGAATGAGATCGACTTTGTTATGTCTGATAAGCGCCATAAATTAAGAGATTTCTCTGTGATCAACAGGGTCAATACCGGAAGTGATCACCGACTAGTTAAAGGCAATCTGAATATTAATATTAAAATCAAAAGAGTGCGCCTACCGAGGTCGACCGTCAGACCAACGCTGCCCCAGGTCGAAGCTGGTTGCGAAAGCTTCCAGTAGGACCTCCAGACCCTATTTGCCATGTTGGAAACCACTGAGGACATTAACGATGCCACCGAAAGCCTGCTTACGTATCATCCGCGAGGTAGGTAATAAACACTTTCGACCAATGAGTTATGGACGTAAATCAGTACTCACTAGCGAGACTCTGGAATTGATGAGGAAACGACGAGAACTCCCGAATGCTACACCGTCTGAGCGTCAGTTACTTAACAGGGAGATCAAGAAGCTAATCAGACGCGACACTCGGGAGTCCAAATACCCGAGACATCGAGCAAGTCATAGCGCGGAATAAGGGCTCGAAGGTATTTGCCAAGCCCCATACCTCTCGTTGGCACCTGCCGAAATTCAAAACGTCACAAGGCACCACCGTCACCTCGAAGCCAAAGATACTCGCTGAAGTCGAAAAGTTCTATGGAGACTTGTATGCTCAAAAAACATGCCCACCTCAGGCCCACGGCGCGGATCATCCATGGGCTAGGCTTACACACCATCTCAAAGACGAGCTACCCGACATTCACATGGGTGAGATTAGGATAGCTCTCGGACAACTTCATAACAACAAAGCTCTGGGGGATGACGGGATAACCACAAAGCTGCTCAAGGCAGGAGGAACACCTGTCTTGACAGAGCTTGTAAAGCTCTTCAATTCCGTCATCCACACTGGCATAACACCGGAGGAATAGCACAACAGCGTGGTGGTATTATTCTTCAAGAAGAGCGATAACACGCTCCACAAGAACTACCGCCCCATTTTACTCCTGAGCCACGTCTACAAGCTGTTTTCGAGAGTTATCTCGAATCGTCTCGCCCAAAAGTTCGATGACTTCCAACCGTCAGAGCAGGCCGGGTTTCGAAAAGGCTACAGCAACGTAGACCACATACACACCTTCAGGCAAATAATTCAAAATACCGAGGAATATAATCCGCCTCTGTGCCTAGCGTATGTGGACTACGACGAAGCCTTCGACACCGTCGAGACCTGGACTGTCCTGGAGTCCATGCAGAGATGTCTTATCGACTACCACTACGTAGAGGTGATGAGATGTCTGTACAAGGCCGCAACAATTACCGTCCAAGTACAAGAACAGAGCACAAAATCAATCCAACTGCATCGAGGTGTAAGACAGAGAGACGTCATCTCTCCGAAACTGTTGACGAACGCGTTGAAGGACGTTTTCAAGACGCTTGATTGAAAGGATGGGGCATAAATATCAACGGTCAGTATATCTCACACCTCCGATTTGCGGATGATATTGAAATCAAGGCGGAATCTTTGCAGAAGAATACATAAATATCTAGGCCAAATATCTTTGAATCGTCGATCCCACAATCCCTTAATACCAGGGTCTATAACCAGTGCGTCCTACCCGTAATAGCTTACGGAGCCGAAACGTGGACAACACTCGCCATAGGCCTGGTCCACTAATTCAAGGTTGGTCAGCGTGTAATGGAGAGAGCAATGCTCGGGGTTTCTCTGGTGGATAGAATTCGCAACGATGTCTTTCGTCAGAGAAACGTCTGACATTGCGCGTAGGATCAGCATGCTGAAGTGGAAGTGGGCCGGCCATGTCTGCAGACGGACAGACGGTCGATGGAACAGACATGTGTTAGAGTGGAGACCGCATATGGGCAAACGTAGCGTGGGACGCCCTGCGGCACGATGGATCGATGATTTAGAGAAGGTGGCTGGCAGCGGATGGATGCGGACTGCTCAAGGCCGGGATAGTTGGCGCTCTTTGGGGGAGGCTTACTTTCAGCAGTGGACGGATATTAGCTGAAATGATGATGACAACATTAAGTAAACAAAAACACTGCTAAATTTATTTAAGTTACTTCCGTAGTTCCGTCCGTGTTCCGAATTAAATGACGAATGATGAGAATAAACAAGAATAGACACGAAAAAGAAACATTACCTGCAATGTTTAGCCTGTGCGACAAGAAAAATTGAACTATAAGATCATACGGACAATGATTATTATTCCATGTTTACAAGTCGCTTGGTACACGCAACAATGGCGCGCGCCGGGCGACAAGATGTCACATGCGGTCGTGGTTATGCAATTTTCAAACTAATGTCGATTTCGAAGACTGCATATTACGATGTGTTGGGTTCGAATGGCTTACCCTGTTACAGAGTTACAGGGTATTGAAAGGGTAAGCCGTTCGGAAGGGGTTACATAACACCCGTTCGAGAGTGTAACACGTATCATAGGGTTTATTTTTGAAGCGCTTAAAAAAACCCGTTCAAAAACCCTTTCAACGAGTACCCGGCCGGTCCCTGTCTACCAGTCAACCTCAGGGTACAGTGAACTAAAGAGCTCTTCGCCGGCACCCTAACTATACCTACCATAGATATAATACTGTTTTTAGGGGTTCGAACAAAAAACGGAACCCTTATAGGATCACTCGGGTGTATGTCTGTCTGTCCGTCTGTCACAGCCAGTTTTCTCCGGATCCACTGGACCGATTCTGTTGAAATTTGGTACACATATGGACTTCTGTGAGCCAAACACGGAAGCGTTACTTAAATTGTTAAATTTTTAGTATGGGGATCACTTTTGGGAGTCAAACTGGAAAATAAAAATAAAAAATTTTTTGAACAATATCAAATGAAAGGCTTATTGTAAGAGTTTTAATTATATATTTTTTTCATAATTTTAAAATAAATGGTTTTGAAGTTATTCAAGAAATTAGACGAAAAATGACCCCCTTATCTCCGAAACTACTGAGCCAAAAATTTTGAAAAAAAATGGTGATAATAAATCTTTACCTAAAGATTACAGGAAAACCTATTAGAAGTCTGTTGTGTTAAAATAACATGTTAAAAAAAAATTCGTTCGGAACCCTTTGCACGCGAGTCCGACTCGCACTTGGCCAGTTTTTTATATACCTACATAACAATAGCGTTTTCCTTGGTGATACAGAGCAAAAATATTCGAGACATTCTCAGCAAAATTAACAGTTTAATAGCGACATAAAAAACACCATTAAAATTCACGCGATGATTCGCTTCGAGAAATCTTTTCGACGCTAAAAGAATTCAAAGGAAAAATATTTTGAAGTTCAGCCACTGTTATAATGAGTATTGAAATCGTTTCGTTGCACTTACATAATAATATAACGTGACATATTTACTAACTACCGTCATAATAATATGCCCTTGTTAGCAATGTCGTTCTGGGCTAAGTATTTTATTAACCCCCGACGCAAAGACGGCGGGGTGTTATAAGTTTGACGTGTCTGTGTGTCTCTCTCTCTCTGTGTGTGTGTGTGTTGATGAAATTCGGTCCAAGATGGCCGCCGCCACAAAATAGGTGGATTACATATTTTTTCACAATATGGGTTTCAAATGAAAGGGCTTGACTAGTAGAATACTATACACTATAAAAAAATCCAAATCCAAAATGGCCGCTACCACAAAATGGCCGCTACCACAAAATGGCCGCTACCACAAAATGGCCGCTACCACAAAATGGTAGCTACCACAAAATGGCGAAATATATTTTTTTTCACAACTCCCTCAATATGGGTTTCGAATAAAAGGGATTGACTAGTAGAATAATGTACACATATTGAAGGGGACTTTAAAAAGCGTGAAATAAAAATTAAATTTAAAAATTTAAAGAACACCTGACAACAAAAAAACATTAAAAAGTAAATCCTACCTACTATATTAAACTAAAAGGATCATAGAAATTATTTTTGACTTACAAGTTTTAAGAGGGTATTAACACAGGACATCGTGAACCAGTTCATTATCTAAATAACCATTTCTTCATGGTGTACTTGACAATTACATACAACTCTCCCATAAGATAGTCAATGCAATAAAATTAAACAACCTAGCACGAATGTTTATTTATTTACTTTTTTTATTATTTGTTGGAAAACTTACAGCTAAACATAACACTAATTAACAATTGAACAAAATAAAGTCAATTACAAGCTTTCACATGTAATCCTTACTGATATTATAAATGCGAAACTAACTCTGTCTGTCTGTCGCGCTTTCACGCCAAAACTACTGAACCGATTTAAATGAAATTTGGTACACAGGTAGTCTAGAGCCTGAGAAAGGACATAGGCTACTTTTTATCCCGGGAGTATGTTCCCTAGGGACCACGCGGGCGAAGTCGCTGGCAGAAGCTAATACCTATATATATGTAGTCTACTATCTATTTCATAATATTATTTATATATTACATGTGAAAGCTTGTAACAGACAGACAGACAGACGGACAGACAGAGTTACTTTCGCATTTATAATATTAGTAAGGATAAGATAAAACAGAAAATAGACTAGTTATTCTCGAAGAAAATTCAGATAACATTTTCTTTTTATTGTTAGTTTTTGACGTATAGTTACATTACAACCGGTCGATTCTGTAAACATGTAAAAGTGAAGACTTGGGTGAAGTGATCACGAAGTGAACTACTGAGTATGTACTACTTTCACCGCGATGGAACATTCAAATGGCTATTCTCTGAGCCTTGACCAACAATTCTTCTTGCACCCTAGATGTTCTGAATAACGCCCCCGATGCTATTATAAACGTGGCCACCTTCTGGGTAGAAATATTATGATTAAATGTACCCATCGACACCTATAACGACGAACTACGACGACTGTTTTTTTAGGGTTCCGTACCTCAAAAGGAAAAACGGAACCCTTATAGGATCACTTTGTTGTCCGTCCGTCTGTCTGTCAAGACCCTTTATCTCGGGAACACGTGGAGGTATCGAGTTGAAATTAAAACCATAGTAACACTTAGTAAGCTTAAGTTTTAGGGTTCCTTTGAAACTGTGAAAAAACAAGCTTCTATGTTAATGTAAAAAAGATACGGTCGTTTATGCCGCAAAAAACGTATATTCCGTTGACCTAGAACTATGAAATTTGGCAAGTAATACAGTCTTATACTACAGGTATAGGGAAAAGTCTGAAAAATGTACATTTGTAATTAAATCATAAAAAAATGAAGTCTTTATTTTAACTGTCATTTGGCCTACTTTGTACGGAACCCTCAGTGGGCGAGTCCGACTCGCACTTGGCCGTTTTTTTTTTATATAACATATACGCTCGTTTTTCGTCACAATATCACCTGATGGAGAGCGATGAAGTGGTCGACGATGGAGCACACCACTTGCCTGGCTAGAAGTTACCTATTCGCACAATAAAAGTATTCCCAAAACGCTTTGTGCATAAGGGTTATTTATATATAAAAAACCCAAGATGCACAGTCTCGAACAAATGCAACACTCGAAATCGTCGTCAAAAACTGACGTGTATCAAGTGTCATGTGTGAGTTGTGTGTAGTTATACTATAAACAATTTTTTTTGCAAATTCAACCTTACACGGATCGCTTAAAGTTGTTTTTACAAAGCAGTGCAGTATGGCGAGCGATGCGAGACTGTTTGAAACTTGCGCACAATTACACATTGCTGAGTGTGTATCTTGGGTTTTATATATATCAATGGTATAGGTGGGATGTCTTTGACGGTAGATTTAGAGGTATTTAAGATTAATTCAATAAAGATAATGACACAGATAGAATATACTAAAGAACATTTACATGCTTTCATTTTCAATTAAATTAGCATTGACATAACGTCTCCAAGCATCAATCAGAACTTTCTCGGAACTGTAGTCTACGTAGCCAATAACCGATGTTTAGTGTCCAGCCATTCACGTCACTTGCAGCGATCCATCAATACCGCTGATTGAGCTGAATGAAACTACGGAGTAGGGTCACATATCGTTTGTATAGATGGGCAATCCACCCACCCGGGTTTAAACCCAGGTGGGTTTAAACCGGGTGTTTTGGGTGTTTTGCGATAAACACCCGATTTCCACCCAAATTTCGGGTGTAAATGATTTTTATACATAAATGACATTGAGTTTTTAATTATTATTCTTTTATTGAATTATACATAATTAGGTGTTTTTTTTTTATTATTTTTTTTTTTTTAAAGACTTTTTCCTGATACTTATCAAAAACAAATGACCTACTTAACAATTAATCACTATCGGATTCTCCACTAACATTGTTATAGACGACAAAATGGAAAGGCTGTCGGGCTTCCCCAGACGTTGAAGGGGTAGGTTCGTTGTCCGACATTATTGGGTCTATAGAACTCTCTATTCCGGTTTCATTTTCTTCGTTTAACTGGTAGCTCTCATTAAGTTCATCTATAAAACTCTCTATTATGTTTTCGTCTTCATTTTCTTCATCTAACTGAATGTTCTCATTATTAAATTTATGTTTAAGATTCCAGTTGTAACAAATATATGAAATGTTTGCGGCTCTTTCCGTTGAAAGTCGATTTCTTTTGTTATTATGTATATATCCTTGAATACTGAAGGAACGCTCGGTTGCTGCTGATGTACACGGAGCTGACAGGATGCGTACCGCTACTTTGCTTAGCTCAGTCGAACTACAGATTCCTTTCCACCACACAATGGGTTCAATGCTACGCACTGAATTCCAAATAAATTGTCTGGCCCAAAAGTTTTCTTTAGCTTTGTAAGAAGCCAGTTCGGCCATGACATTATGTAAATTTAGTTGCTGGCCTAAATAGTGGTTGAGAGAGACCATAAAGAGTGGTTGTTCCCGTACCAGAAAACTGACCATGCCGGGTTAGAGGCGCGCAAGTTTGCTTTAACGCTAGATCTAACCCAGCTGGTGAATGAGGCAACGCGGGTACCGGATGTTGACGCCCATACACCCAATTGCTTGGACCTTCTGCTGACAACTGATCCGGGCAGTCATTCAGTATCGGTCTCAGCCCCGCTGGGAACGTCTGACCATTGCCTGGTGAAATCCGTATTGACCTGCTCTCCTCCAGATAAGAGTCCTAGAGGCACGAGACGAGTATGGCGATACGAGTCAGCAGATTGGGATGAGATGCGGCACTTTTTTGCATCTTATCCATGGCGGCAAGTGTGCTTCTCCTCGGGTGACCCCTCGTGCTGTGCTGACTTGATTGCGGACGTGATTCGGCAGGGGATGGAGTATTTCATTCCATTCTCCGACATCCCGCTCGGTCACAAATCCCGGCCTTGGAATAATGCAGAATGCGCTCACGCTGAGGCCCGTAAAGAGACTGCATACCAAGCGTGGATCAAGGCCCGCGACCGAAAGGTTAAAGCACGTAGGGTTCGCGCGAGGAAAAGAGCCTCTAATTCTGCCGCTAAGTTCTGCAAGCGGGTTGTACGTAGGGCACGTTTTGACCATGTCAGACGTATCGGGGCCAAATTAGCATTGCACCCTCCTGGTAGTAAGCAGTTTTGGTCCCTGTCGAAAGCGGTTGAAACGAATTTCTGTCGACCCACTTTGCCTCCTATGTTAAAACCTGATGGCTCGCTGGCTCACTCTGCAAGTGAGAAAGCAAATTTATTTGCAACTCTCTTTGCAAGCAATTCGCGTCTGGACGCTGGCTCCAAGCAACCACCAACTTTACCTCGTTGTGACTCTTCGATGCCGAAGATCACAGTTCACATTAAAGAGGTCCGAAGAGTATTGTGCAGTCTAGACGTGAATAAGGCCAGCGGGCCTGACGGCATTCCAGCGAGAGTGTTGAGGCAATGTGCACCTGAACTGTCTCCTGTGTTAGCACGCCTGTACCGCCTCTCTCTTGAGAAAAGAACGGTGCCGAAATCATGGAAGCTTGCGAATGTGCAACCGGTGCCCAAAAAGGGAGACCGTGCTGACCCTGCACATTACCGTCCGATCGCCATTACCTCCATCCTATGCAAGGTTATGGAAAGGATTCTTAACAGTAAGCTGCTGACCTACCTTGAAGACAATGATCTCCTCAGTGACCGTCAATATGGCTTTCGCCGGGGACGGTCAACTGGCGATCTTCTTGTGTATGTCACGCACTGCTGGGGCGAGGCCATCGAGAGACACGGCGAAGCACTTGCCGTGTCGCTCGATATCTCGAAGGCCTTTGACAGGGTTTGGCACGCAGGTCTGCTCAGCAAGCTTCCTGCTTATGGTATCCCAGTTGGTTTTTGTAGCTGGATATCAGACTTCCTGAGTGAACGGTCGATCCGAGTAGTCGTTGACGGCTGCTCCTCTGACCTCATGGCTATTGATGCCGGAGTTCCTCAGGGGTCCGTTCTCTCTGCAACTCTTTTCCTGCTGCACATCAATGACCTACTTCAGCTTGGTTTTGTTGGGTACGCAGATGACAGTACGGTTTCAGAGAGATACTTGTCCAGAGCAACAACCAGCGGGGATGAAGTTCGTTCCTTGAGAGAGGCCATGGCAGAGCGGACAAATTCGACCTTAAGCCTTGTCTCCCAGTGGGGTGATGACAATGTGGTCACTTTTAACGCCACCAAAACACAGGCGTGTCTTTTTACCGCAAAAAGGAGTCGTTTTGACCAAACTCCTACTTTTCGGGGTGCATCTGTTCCTGTGATTGATCGGCTCGAGCTCCTAGGCATGGAGTTGACATCCAGTCTCAACTTCGGCGCCACCATCGAGTACAAAGCCCAAACCGCTGCCAAAAAGCTGGGCATCCTAAATAGGGTGAAGCGATACTTCAGGCCTGGACAGCTTTTAACCCTATATAAAGCGCAAGTCCGATCCTGCATGGAGTATTGTAGCCACCTTTGAGATGGCTCAGCTAAGTACCAGCTTGCCGCGCTTGACTCGGTGGAACGCAGAGCTAAGAGGCTCATCGGTGACGTAAAACTGGTGGATGCCAAGCTGCATAGCTTGGCTCATCGCCGTAAGGTTGCCTGCTTGTCGGTCTTCTACAGATTGTACTTCGGTGAGTGTGCCCAAGAACTCCACGACCTCATTCCACCGGCTCCCTTCTACCATCGGACATCCAGACGCACTGCATCTTACCATCCCTACCTTGTTGCTATTCCACCAATTCGCACTAAGCGTTTCCAAACGTCTTTTATAACTCGCTCTAAAAAAATCGCGGATGAACTCCAAGGAATTTAAGTACATTAAGCCATGTGTGCGCACCAAATGCTATGAACAAATCTTAAAGTATTTACAGGAAGCTAAGGGGTATCATGTAAATCAACTTACTAATGAAGAATATGACAACTAATACAACGCTAATTACACACTACAACATAAAATAAGTAATTCAAAAGTAAATGGTGATTTTTCAAATTTCGTTTTTATCTCGTACCATTTATTTTACCCTCCCTGATCTGACTAATGTTGCCTACAAATATATGAAATGAATGAAAATCACTTTTAAAACACATTTTTTAACATAACTAATGTAATTTCGTCAAATCATGTAAACACCCAATTTTCTGGGTGTTTATGGGTGCTTACGGGTGTTTATCGGGTTTTTATCAAAGCACCGGGTTTAAACCCGGTGGATTGCCCATCTATAATCGTTTGGGATGTAATTTGTCTACAAGCGATGTACCCTCTTTTAGGGGTAAAGTTCCGTGTGAAAGGTTTCGCCGGAAAATACTACCATCATCCTCCTTCCGCGTACTACCACCGTCAATCTAGGCTCGTCGCGACGAAGCTCCAAAGTCTTGAGCATCGACGACGAGTCGCTAGCCTGTCGGTTTTCTACCGGTTGCATTTTGGAGAATGTGCGTCGGAATTGCATAATTTAATTCCGCCAAGCCCGTTCCATCATCGGACCACAAGACGAACGGCGATGCGCCACCGGTACATGGTGGACATCCCACCCACACGCACTAAACGTTTTGGGAACACATTTATAGTGCGTACAGCTAAGGAGTGGAATTCCCTGCCGAAGTCTGTGTTTCCTGATAGCTACAACCTGGGAGTCTTTAAGTCAAGAGTGAATAGGTTACTTCTAGGCAAGCGTGCTCCATCTTCGACCACATCATCGCTTACCATCAGGTGAGATAGTGGTCAACGCGCGCCTATAAATTGTAAAAAAAAAAGTCTCCTATTCAAGGGTATGATTGCCCAGCGAAATTATAACAAAAAAAATTGATTTAATTGGCAATGCATTAAGGCTTGTATTCATGCCAATGACCTTGTGCATATAAACGGAGCTAACTACCCCTCTACGCACTCCGCTACCCGCATTTTTAATTTTTTATAGTAAAATAATACATGTTTTTAAAAGTAAAAGTAATAAAACCAAATCATTTTCGTTTGTTGCAAAGCAGTAATTTTTTTTAGACTCTTGATAAAAAGTCAAGGAGTAAAACGGTTTCATCACGATTTGGAGGTGATTTATTAGACAAATTCTGGCTAAACCAAATTACGAATCATATCATGTAAATTACTAGCTATTTTTTTTCAGATGTAATTTCTCTGTTAGTGCCGACGAAAAGCTGCTTCATCTGCACGCTATTTTAACCTTTTTTCAAGAGAGCAGCCTTAACAAACCTATTTGGTCTAAAGGTGACGGTGAGCTTTTTCCATCAGATGGACTTAGCTTAATCCGTAACACCCACCTTTGCCTAATTTACTGACCAAGCTACATCCCTTTGGTTAAGTATCTAACCGCAGACTGCTTTTAGCACTTTCTGATTATGGCGGTTTACTTACGCTTGACGGCCATCCCCCAGTAATTAGAATTCAAGCACAGTAATTAATTGTGTGTAAATCCCATCAAGATCGGAAACTCTACACTCGAAGTTGTAGACGAGTACGTCTACCTAGGACAAACGGTCCAGCTAGGCAGGGCCAACTTCGAGAAAGAGGTCAACCGTCGAATCCGACTCGGCTGGGCAGCGTTCGGGAAGTTGCGCGGTATCTTCTCGTCCCACTTACCACAGTGTCTCAAGACGAAAGTCTATGATCAGTGCGTGTTGCCAGTGATGACATACGGAACTGAAACGTGGTCGCTTACAATGGGCCTCATCAGAAGGCTCAAAGTCACTCAAAGGGCAATGGAGAGGGCAATGCTTGGAGTTTCCTTGCGTGATCGAATCAGGAATGATGATATCCGCAAGAGAACCAAGGTTACCGACATAGCCCGAAGGATCGCCAAACTAAAGTGGCAGTGGGCAGGGCACATTGCTCGCAGAACGGATGGTCGATGGGGCCGAAAAGTTCTGGAGTGGCGACCGCGTACCGGAAGACGTAACGTTGGCGCGGCCTCCCACAAGGTGGACCGATGACCAGGTGAAGGTCGCGGGTAGCCGATGGATGCGAGACGCACAGGACCGGTCGTTGTTGCGACGCTTGGGGGAGGCCTATGTCCAGCAGTGGACGTCGTTCGGCTGATATGATGATGATGAATTAATTGTCCTCTGACCAATTTTTGCAGCCAATCTCACAGGAGACTAGCCATCAACACGAGAGATATTACAACGCACAAGTGTGAGCGCAGTCCTAGATGTGGTGGAGTCTCTCTCCTTATTTACTCTCATAATCGGATAGGGCTAAAGATGAATTTGCGTTAGTATCAGAAGAATTAACCTACCTCGAATCATATGCACGACTTGCTGGTGCGTATGATGATGCACCGGCACGGAGTCAACTCGTAGGATCCTGTCACCCGCCCGGAGACCAGCTCGCCACGCAGCGCCGTGTTCCTTCACTGACTGTACGTATACGGGATTGTCACCTGGAAGATACGAGGTTAGTGTGAGAGATAGTTATAACTTAATGCTGGCCAGTGTGACATCTTCAATGGTATTTCAGCCCGAGAGCATCCAATGCTAGGCCTGTACCCTTCATCCAAGTGTTGCCCACGACTTTGGCGTCAACGTGAACATGCTTTTGGATGGTCCTGGTTTCTTTGGCCTAACCTTGGACATTCAGTATGTTTTCCCAATGTATCTTTTACCGTCTGTAACTTATACGGTGTACATAACAAAGAGTATCGTATTCTATTCTACACTTCATTCCAAATATGAAATACCATCACTGTCACTCCTCTCTTTAAAATCCATCCAAAGGTTGTCTTTGAAAGATCGCTTTAAGCGATAAGGTCGCCCATTGTGTCACCCTATGTAATGTTTTCTTCATCTATCTTTTCTGTAACTTATATGGTGTACATCATAAAGAGTATTCTATTCTGTTACCATCATAATCGGACAGGGCTCTTTTTCCTAAACTATTTTTGTGGCTTTTTCTAGAGAATTCGAATGAATTTAAATCAAGAAACAATTTGAGCAAGGATAAAATTAATTTAAACAAACAGACTAAAAACGCGACCTCGGAAAATCTAGATAAAAGTTATTTACACAGATTTTCCCAAAGGCCAACAAAACCATGATAACAAAGGAAGCCAGTGGTATTTGGCAATTAAATTAAATGTAGTCATCGTTACCGAATAAATAAAACGAGCTGCAGACCACAGCGTCGATTCAATCACGGAGGAGAGATCCAAAAATGCGAGTTATGTGCTCAGCCATTCAGACTATTTGTCCAAAAATTCGTTAACGATGATACATCAAACGAAGCAATTCATTTGAGACGACTGTATAATTGACACGCAACTGACGACAGATTGGAAGATGTACCAGGACTTCAAAGCTATGCAGTAGTTTGTCTTTCAATATAATTTTATGATAATCTTGCGGTTTGGCACATACAATAGGACACATAGAGACATTCGAAAGGTGCGTCTAAATCTATGCATTTCACGTTTTCTAAAATTGTGTTCAGCTACACCACATAGGTTCCTTATAAACGCTGACATCTAATGATACCTGGGTTCTGAGAACTCGATGATGTCTGTTGCATAGTGCAATAATCCTGAAAAAACCGGCCAAGTCAGAGTCAGAACCGGCGAGTCAGATTCGCGTGCAAAGGGTTCCGAACTAATTTAATTTTTTTAACATGTTATTTTAACACTACAAACTTCTTATAGATTTTCGTGTAATCTTTAGGTATAGAACTATTACCTGCATTTTTTTTTTTCAAAATTTTAGGCTCAGTATTTTCGGAGATAAGGGAGTATGGTCATTTTTGGTCTAATTTCTTGAATAACTTCATAACTATTTATTTTTAAAATTACGAAAAAAAATCCTCACAGTAATCCCTTTCATTTGATATGTCACACAATACAGTTTGAAAAAGAAAAAGTTTTTTAATTTTCTAGTTTTACCACCAAAAGTGACACCCATGCTTAAAATTTATTTATTTACGTAAAGCGTCCGTGTTTGGGTCACAAGAGTCCATATGTATACCAAATTTCAACAGAATCGGTCCAGTGGATCCGTGTGGAGAAAACTGGCTTTGACCAACGGACAGACAGACACCCGAGTGATCCTATAAGGGTTCCGTTTTTTACGGATATTCGGCAACCTAAAAATATCAACAGTCGACAAAAATAAGTCTAAGGATCTCAGAAACCCAGTTTCACTGGACATACGTCTATCCAGAATATATAGACTTACTGTCCTGTTTGGGTATTCCTACGGTCATCGGTTATCTGAAATTGTGTTTATAGAATAGAATAGAATACTGAAGAAAACATTACATCACAGGGTGACACAATGGGCGGCCTTATCGCTAAAAGCGATCTTTTCAAGACATCCTTTGGATGGATTTTAAAGGGAAAGGAAATACAGTACTGTTTGTTAACCTGTCTACCTGTTTAAAATATTACCTAAAAACAACAAACTAATTTCTACGACTATTATTCTGCAACACAGTCCATTTGCTAAACACGGTACAAAGTTTAACTTTAGACGTACCTTTACCAACACCTTGATAATGCATTCAAACCATGTTTAATGGCCAACAATGGCGTCGACAGCATTCATAGGGTTTGGCATGGCGTAAAGGCACCGGCTGCATACGGCTTTCACTGCTGACAGTCGATTAGCCACCTTTCTGTGCCAGGTATGGCGTGATGGAATATATTTGCGTTGCATTTGGACGGCTTGGCGGTATGATGTCTAATTAGGGAGTCCTTTCCTTTGCTAGACTTTTACTACTTGAGCAGGATGGAAAAGCGTCTGGAGTTAGTTAGAAAGAAGTGTTTTCTGCACCCGGAACTGTGAGATGTGGTCACTTTTGCAACTAGCAAAGAATCGTCTAAATAACTCAGAATCACAGCACGCGACTACCATCTTTCCCTTTTGACAGCAAATTTTCTGCTTAAAGATACACGAGTATTATTTCCTAGCTCAGTAAAGCTGCTTTGCAATTGGCATTCTCAAATGATGCACACCAAGAACTGATGGTGACCTCAGTCCTATATTGCTGAGTGGCCCAGTTCCTCACTACGGCATGAGCTAGTAAAGCTTTGTTGTTGGTTTCTGATACATACCTACTATCAATCAGTCAAACCATCTTAGATTCTAAACTGCATGGTCATCATTTGAGGTGACCAATATACCTATGTATATACTACAATATAAAAAAGAGACTAGGTCATCTGAGTTTGTTTCAGAGTTTCTTCTCAAATCAGATAAAAACATCGACCACATACAGTTTCTTTTGAAAGTGTGTATTTATAACAGTTAACAGAAATAAATAGGGATCATCAGCACTCATAGAGAGACACACTTTGTTTGAGATTGTCTTTCCGTGAAATCTCCGAAACTACCAATATGAAAATTAATTCACTATTTGAAAGGTATGGTACCTTTACCAGATGGACATAGGCTGCATATCATACATAAAATTCTTCCGTTACTGAATGAGTGAATTATATCTGACAGACAACCCACAGCCGAAACTACTGGTCGTAGAAAACTGAAATTTGGCATGTAGGTTCCTTGGGGAGTGTAGGGGAGCACTAAGAGAGGATTTCCCGAAATTCCTACGGGAACAAGAAAAAACGGGATATGCGTTTAAGTATTAGCGGGCAAAAGCTAGTTTAGTATAAATATCAGGGACAAAGCTGAAACGTTAGTTTAGCCCACACCTCCTCAGGACACTGCGCTGCATGAGTCGCTGGTAAATGTCTTGCCTGGTCTCCTGCTGTAGTTTCAGGGACCAGGTTTGTGGTTGTGCGCCGCATGAGTATAGTAGTATCAGTTAGTTTGCTCACATACCAGACACTTTCATTCCATATCCATGCTCATCGCGGACGACGGTGACGGTGAGCAAGTCGTCGCCCCCCGGCGACCCCGCCCCGCCCAGCATCACCTGGAACAACACAACGCAAACATTAGATACAAACAAACGACTACTAAGAACTATAGGTAAAGATAACTCTTTCGAATAAATTCCGCGTGGACTTACCGCGGCCCTGGAACTCAAAGGGCATTTAAAGCAACACACACGGGTGGGTTTAAAACACTCCCTCCCGTCCTGCCCACAACGGGACAAGTCTGTTGACGATTTCCCATCCGCAAAAAAAAGGTGCATGATTGCTGAGAGTGGAAAACCGAGAAGTGTCATGGAACTATCGAGTGGATAATTTATAGGAAAACGATTTTCAGCAAGTAAAGTTCTTAAAGCTAGGACACAGGCCTCCTATGTGTGAGAGGGAGTGGCCCATTATCAACCACGCGAGCCCATGAGTGTGCATTGCTAGATGTTACATGTCTTCAAATTGAAAGAAACAATTATAAGAAACGATATTAACGTCAATTAAACCAAATTTGCTGCCAGGCTGCCACAAATGCTGCCTAGTGCATGGCAATTGACTTCAGAATCAGTTTAGGCAGAATGACGTGAGAATTCTATAGTGGTCACGACCTCCTGGCATAAAAATAACGAAAAGTTATCTTATTCAGACTGGTAGACCTTCTTACCTATACCCGTAAATTTCATAAAAACGGCAGTTAGTTACTACACCATCAATATGAATCCTTATAGCACAAAATCGCGAAAACTACTAACACGTTGAATAAATCTGAGCAGCTCACTGCAAACGGCAGTTGGAAAAACCCATGCAATGTTAACAAATTACATGTAGCCATGGAGATTGTCGATGTGCCAACTATTAAACGGTTGTCTAAAGAAACACTAGCAATTAACATTATCGGAATACTAAGTAGAACGAACTATGAAACGCGTCATGATTTTGAAGACATTATAAAAGAAATGGATGATGATACTGCTGTAGGAGGATACTCACATTTCTCTGAAGACGTTTTAAAACAATCTTACAATCAGAAACACTTTGCAGCTCAGAAAACCCGCAAAAGTAATCATGTGTCATATAATAACACCGATAAAGAAATATTACTCACACCGGAAGACACATTACGGGCTTAAACCAATGTCCTATTAGCCGAAACTATTAACAGGTGTGTGCTGACATAAAAGTGAAAAATAAAATACTTTTTACAAAAAAATATAACCGACTTCCAAATAAAACACTACAAAGAATAAAATAACCTTAATTTCGGAAGTCGGTGTTTTTGGTTTTGTTACTTTGTTTTTTAACACCGACTTTCGAAATTAAGGTTATTTTTGTAAAAAGTTTTTTATTTTTCACTTTTAAGCGGTGATACTTGGACGACGTCTTCGTCAACGCAGAAATTGAAATAAGCAAAAGTGCTCATTAAATAAAAACTACTCAACCAAACTGAATCAAATTTTTATGGGACCAAATGGCAAGTATACTGCATCGAACTAAAAAAGAATCACTGAAATCGGATCAGAAACCTCGGAGTAATCGATGTACCCACATAAAAAAAAATACCCGCTGAATTGAGAACCTCCTTCTTTTTTGGAAGTCGGTTAAAAACGAGGAATAAGGTCGAAAAGGTTACGTTAGCCCTGATTAGAAAAGGAAGGAGTGGATATGTTGCATAAGACGATACGTCATCGTACGGATTCAGTTACTACGAGTTAAACCAGCTTATCTTTGTAAAAGGTAAACGCAGGATTCTTACAGTTAGATAAACGATTATATATACAGACATACATAGGAGATGCAGTTGCACAAAGCAAGAATCATTTTTGCGAAAAGCAACTGGCATTCATTTTCTTCGGTTTTTTGCAGAATCGTTTACTACTATCGCGAAAATGTAGTAAAAAGCCAATTCACTAGTAACACACGCAGAAAATAACGTGTTCTGTGAAAACGTGAATGCAAACGTAATTTCAGCGAACAAGAAATGTTTGTTTGTCAAGTCATCAATGAACATCCGATCATGTGTTTAATCAAGAATGAAGAATCAAGATACACCGGGATATCGAAGAAAACAACATTAAAGATCGTATCAAAGAAACCAACGTAAAATACAGTTTTCATGACTATAAAACGTGTGAATTAAATTCCGTATTACACGAAGCAGTCCACGTAAACAGGAAACGTAAGAAATCTAATCCTGCAGTGGAAAAGATTAGACGCAGACGATTATAGACTGAACTTTCTGGATTGTAGAGTTCATTTTAGTAAGTTACAAGAATAGTGTTCCGTGCAGTCTCAGTATAATAAACATAACTTTTATTCTTGTTTATGTGTACAATTGGGAGTTCATTCAGATGTTTTTACACTATTGTCTGGAGGAAACGGAATGGTTGCGGACGAGTCCGTTTTGAATGACCATTCAATGGATTGAATGCAGTAGGTTGCCGATGATTGCCGCGCGGTCAAAGGAAGCTAATAGACCAACAGCGTCACTTCCTTGTGAGTGAGAACTCAAGACTCTTGAGCATTGACACGATTTAAGGATTCTATCAGCTCAACTTACACATGTCACTCTTATTTTCAGAACGTTATCATTAACAAACTTTTCAGCTAGTCCAAAACGTACGAACTTCGGTCTCGTAGTTGTTACATAAAATCTTAATTAGTCCCACAATATTGGTAATCATTAATACAATACTACGAAGCACGACTATGATGATAAAATCGTAAATACTCTACATAAACTCGCGTATTTTTTCAATTGTATAGAATGGCATAGGTCAAAATCACATGAAGAAAACCACGTTCTGAGATTCTAATCTACTCCTTCCTTGTGGCTTGTAAACATTCTCACAATATTGTCACACACGCGAAGTCACGCGCACGGGGTTTAACCAATATACCTTTATCAAGAACATCACCAATAACATCAGTTTAAATCCCGTTAGTGTCCACTACATCCACTTAGTAATAAAATTCCCTGTCCACTGGCGTTTCCACTGACATCCACTTTATAAATAATAATATTAATAACTGACGTATAAGCCAGACTACAGCAAAGCACTAACAAGCTTTGAAAGCTTCAAGCCTTCTAATACAATTGACTACGCATCGGCTGTAAAGTCTTAAATGGAGCATGAAAATGGGAGGCTAGGCTTAGCCACATTATTGACCTGCTTCCCCCAGTCGACTTTTATTTTAGAACAGTCGTAACACACGGGGGATCACGGGTCAGTCCACATTTATGAAGTTGACGATGAAATAAACAGTAGCCCCTTTGTTTTTATGCCTCATTTCAGTGAATTATTAATTGATTGCTCTACAAGGCGTAAAGTTAGCTGTCTATCTGTACATGCTTGAGTTTAAAGCAACTCGATTAGAATATCGACTCCGTTCCTACGCTCTTTTTATGGACCATTCTTCCAAACTAAAAAAATAACCAATCCAGGTGTAGGCTTCCGTATTTATTGTCCCAAAAGCATGCCAAAAAAAATTAATAATTTCGAGCCTAATTTGTTTACTAATACCTACTGAAGTGAATACAAGCATAACTATTTTTAATAGAATTTCATGATTTGAGCTCCGTATTTTTGCCCTCAAATGATCATGATGTGTAAACGAAACGACCTGCAACGTACGACCTGTAAAACAACAGCTTTCAGAGACCCAAAGAATATCCATCCATGTCGTAATTTTCACGCCTCACCTCGTCATAATTGCAAATTTTAAAAATACCCACGTCAGAATTCTGACGCCCAAACAAACGCACGTCAACGTTTTGACGCTAAAACACCTATTTAAAAGTCTTACACAACAAAAACGTAACAAAAATATTAATTAACGCCTACAAATGATCCGCGACGATGCGCAAGCGCCGGTGTTCTAGGAAACCGCGATTTTTGGCAACACTCGCGTGTCATGAAGTGTCCACCATGACAGGCTACGGACACTGCCAAAATATTATGCTGGAGACTGGCTATAGAAAAATTATAAGATGGTAATTGACATGGCCCGAAATAGACGTTTAAGAAACTGTTTCAGTTGCTTAAGATGACATCCTGTGTTTGGACGCCCCTGAATTTCAGACAGGCACGTGTACGAGTATGTTGTAAGTCGAATATATTAAAGATAATTCCTAATACTTTAGAATTTAGATATTTCACAACGGTTATACAAATATGGCCAAAATACTATAGAAAGGAGTATTTTAGGTATAAAAGAAGGGATAGAGTGAAAATACAAGAAATTAAAAATAAAACAAAATTTAAAAACGCACATACAGCCTGCAGACAGCTAAAATGGCGATGGACGGGACATATGTTAATGGAAAATAAAGAGAAATGGACTAAATTAGTAACAGAATGGTATCCAAGAGATAACAAAAGAAATAGAAGCAGACAAATCAAAAGATGGGAAGATATTTCAAGGAAATAGCTGGTCCGGTATGGAGCCGTCTAGCAAGAGACCGAAATAAGTGGAAAACTTTAGAGGAGGCCTTTGTCGATAGACAAGCTGTTGCAAACAAACAACCAGTTGCCGATACTTAATACAAGTTAGAATTATGATAGGATAAATTTAGTTTTTTTAGTAAGTAGGCATTTATTAATTGTAAGAGAAACAGCAATAAAGGCTATTTTATTTTTATTTTATTTATACAAATATATGCGATTATTTATTGAATGGTCAAGTTTTTTTCTTTGTCATTTTGAAACGCGGTCTCATTAGCCCGCTTGTGATCCTGATCTCACCTGATGGGAAACAATGGATAAGGTCTATGATGGAACAAGCAAGCCTTGAGCTTTCAAGGCTAACGGTTTTATAGGTGGTAGGCAATAAGATGCTGGCAGGTTCCGGTACACCTTAGCTATAATAAGTTTTGTTCATCCCTGATGGTACCTCCTGACCTCTACTTACGTAAAATGTAACCTTTGCACACGTAAGTGGGTACACCCTTTATGCTTATTTATATTACGGTAGAGGCTTTTTATCATGCCCACATTTTATACATGAGTAGGTAGTCTCTATTGATGTTCCCTTTAGCGTGTTGGTGCGTGCTAGCCGTAATCTATCTACCCGATATGTGGGCAAAAACAAAATTCTATCATCCTGAATTCCACCTCTACAGTTCACTGTTCCTATCTAGCAACTAAGATACTTTACCACTGATAGGCATACGTTTACCTAACCGTAACCCCGTAACCTGGGAGTCTTTAAGTCAAGAGTGAATAGGTTAATTCTAGGCAAGTGTGCTACATCTTCGACCGCATCATCGCCCACCATCAGGTGAGACAGTGGTCAAATGTACTAAGATACTTGAAAGAAATGTCTAGTCTTGGTAGTTTGGACAACACCACCAGTGTTTCCTGATAGCTACAACCGGGGGGTCTTTAAGTCAAGACTTCTAGGCAAGCGTGCCCTATCATCGACAACAGCATTGCTTTCCATCAGGTGAGAGTGTATCCTAACAATTCTGTCAATAATAAAAATACGTCACTTAACAGCACAGAATAAACTTAAATTCTGCTCTGAAAGGATCACGTATTCTTTCAAAAGAGCAACCAAAACCTAAACGCATTTAAGAGCATCTAATAAATGGTTCGAGTGATCACTGAATGAGCTAGACAACAGCGTCTTAAAGTGGCACAACATAAAATAGAGAGGGTTTAGCAAGCTTTACTCGTGTCCTTGACCCGGATAATCAGTTAACGCAAAAAAAACAATCATTCCTCAGATAAAGATAGAGACCAATTAATTATCGAGCCGCGATAAAATATCAAAGGTTACACAACTTTACTAAATGATTTTTAAAGAACAATGCACCTAATAGTAAAGGTATTAGTGTGAATAATACAGAGAGCACAACAAAATAAGCGTAGAACTCGTGTTTCTTTTTACCCAACTGCGCCAGAAGGGTTATGTTTTAAGAGTCAGAATCAGAATGCTTTATTTGTAAGTCTATGCACGGCTTGACGGATTTTAGCTTGAGAGGTGTCGTTAGATTTGTCTTGATTGTGAGAGTGACACTGGGTATATAAAAACTAAAAACCCGATTTTTGGCGCCACATAACGTTTTAAAATTATTTTTTTTGCCTCGGAACCTATCGAATAGTTTATCAAAACATTCTGTATCAAAATAGCCTTTCACTCTACTTCCACACTGATTTAATGCCACTAACTGCATCAGATTGCTTGAAAAGTGGGACTTTTAAGTTGTTTTTAGCGGTCGGGTTTTTTGACAAAGTTCTACTATTTTTTTTTATTTGAGATAGGTTTGCTCTTGACTCTAGTCTATGACAGAGATGGCAGAGACAAAGTCTACGGTGGAGCGAGCTTACCCAGAAGGATTAAATTTTTTGTCTAGGTTTGTGGTCCGACCAAATACAAAAAGAATATTATTTAGACTTATTCCAGTAATTTAAAATTCTGGGGAACACCCGCCTGACAAAAGGAATCTTCTTACAACAGTACGTACTTTCAAAAACTTAGTTACTAAAAGGTTATTAGTTTTGTATTTTAGACAACGTATAGTGAATACAACAAGTAAAAAATGCCTACTTACAATCAACATTAGCGTATTTCGGACATGAAAAGTAAATTATTTAACAACAAACAAATTTACCAATATTGCACACCAATCAATGTCTAAACAAACAATATTCAAAGAAATACTGCAAACTATGGTCCAGATGATGTGGAATCAAAACTAACGAGACCAAGTAAATTTATAACGATAATGCAGAGAGATAGCACGGACCATTGAAAGTCAATAATTTATTGCGCTCCATTCTCTTCCAGCCCTTCGAGAAAATGTCCGAAGAATGTTGAAATGTACGGATGCATTGAATGCTGAAAATGGAACTTCTACAATTAATATGGATGATCTTATTGAATTATGAAAAGAATTTTTCTTGATGGCGGTATGAGATAGACTCAATATGAAAGGATTGGCCCACAATCGTATCAGACCACGAAAAATAGGAAGAAGAAAGGGAGGCCTTTGCTTTTAACTGGGACAAAATAGACTTAAAATATCTAGTCATTGGGGATCCTAGCAAAGGTAAGACGGTACTTCACGCCGGAACAGCTGCTCAAACTCTATCAAGCGCAAATTCGATCGTGTATGGAGTACTGCTCTCATCTTTGGGACGGATCTGCCAGATACCAGCTTGTTGCCCTTGAGTCAATTGATAAACGAACCAAGAGGATCATCGCGACGAAGCTCCAAAGTCTTTTGCATCGACGACTAGCCTGGCGGTTTTCTACCGGTTGCATTTTGGGGAACGTGCGGAATTGGATAATTTAATTCCGCCAAACCCGTTCCATTATCGGACCACAAGACGAACGGCGATGCGCAACCGGTACATGGTGGACATCCCACCCACGCGCACAAAACGTTTTGGGAACACATTCATAGTGCGTGCAGCTAAGGAGTGGAATTCCCTGCCGGAGTCTGTGTTTCCTGATAGCTACAACCTGGGAGTATTTAAGTCAAGAGTGAATAGGTTACTTCTAGGCAAACGTGCTCCATCTTCGACCACATCATCGCTTACCATCAGGCGAGATAGTGGTCAAAGGCGTGCCTATCAATAGTAAAAAAAAGTCATAGTAATTTCCTCAAAAGAATTGTACATTGTAGTCTTTAAGACTTTTGGGGATTCACCAAATGATTTCTATCAGAAAAGAAAGCCTAAAACAATCATGATCTTACACAAAGTGTCATATTTATCAAATAATATTTTCGAACACGATTATTGTTAAATAATACTGGCGATATGATATCCGAAGACAGTACAAATATAGACGTGTCGTACGCAATGTATGATTCATTTGATTTACGAATCACGCGATGCTTTTGACATTTACTGATCAGATTTCCATTATCGTGTATTTTGGGTTGCGCCCGGCCATTTCAAAGGGACAAATTGAGTGTTTCTATCTTATCATTGTGGACTAGTTTCAAAAGCAGCTCTACCTATTGCAGATCTGGATATGAAATACGAACTTTTGTCCGAAATTATTATTTAGGTTATTAAATAGCTTCGAATCACAGCAGTCCTACAGTAAAGACTCCAGTGATGAAATTGTACTGCTTAACTCGTTTAGGCCCTAAACAATAATAAACTGTATTTTTTTATTTGCTGATAGCAAGTAGAATCATGGATATTTTCATAGTCTCCAAACAAATATGGAAAACACACTTCAATGTTATTTAACATTTAAGCATGCAGTAGCAGTTGCAGTAGTACAAGTCCTTTCACAGAACTCAATCAAATGTAAATAAAGCAGCAGAACGGCCATGCTACGTGTGTACGCATGGACTCACAGCATTGTCGCAGACACCCTGACGCCGGCGTTAAATAAAGATTTTATCTGCCAACGGCCCCGCAGCGAGGCGGCCACCAATGTCCACGGTTGTAACGTGTTAATGCTACGTTTTATGGACACAACATGTGTGATAAAATCAAAAATAGACATTTTTCTATGAATCTTATTGAATTTATTTTTATCAGGTTGAAGTTATGACATATTTCTAAAGACAGCTTACAGTATATCATCAAGATAAATGATTTCAAGATAAATGAGTACATTTCATCACCACGTTCTGATTTAATACGACATCAGTCTTATGTCAACAACTCAATACCACCCTTGAACCTGACAATTTCTCATCTATTTCAAATAGTAGTGATTTCATCAATTCAAAACCATGACCCATTTCAGACAAACTTGCGCAAACGCATGTACACACTACACATTCAAATAGAGAAAACTGTGGCATCAACAACAAGAATAATTACAACGATTTAGTTTTTCGTTCGGCACTCTTACTCGAAAGTGGGTCCGTGGTCCGTGCGCCATTGCATTATGTAGATGATTCTATAATAATCTCGTACTTTCATCAATGGCGTAACTCAGTGGATTCGGTTGCCAGTTAAGTGGATTAGCTAGTGCATAATTAATGTCCCAAAAATAATTTAATTATTCGCGTATCGAATCGGAATTATCGACCGCAGTTGCGAAGCCAGTCTTGCGGTTTACAACAAGGGTCTACTCTAGGACCTTAATCGTGTAAAGATTTGAAAAGTTTCCACAATGAAAACTAGTGAATGCAAACACATTTCCCTGTAACAAACTGTGTCTGTGAAATTGTCGATAAGTTGGCAAGCGGCAATAACTTTCAGCAAGCCTTTTGTATTGTAAATACGAACAAGAGCTCAGTCGCAGTCGGGACTGTCTGGCGCAATGCGGTATTTAGTTCGGGATTGGAGCAATGCACGGGAATATTGCAGACTAGTTTATTTACCCAATACTTAAATGTTTTAAGAGCCGTTACTCTTTCTCTGTCGCTCTTAAGTTTCTCTTCCAAAACAAATGCGATGTTATCTTGCAGACTGCACATTGCACGTCTTTTCTTGCGAATCGTTTCTCTGTTTCACTCACAGTTTCGAAGGGTTAACAAGCACCATCGGCACGTACGTAATTAAATCAAAGCAATGTCGTCATGATATCCAAACGGAATTCCGAATCATGTTGCTCCACACACCCTGCTAGTGAGTCACGAGAAATGCACTCTAAAACTAGAACATTATAACATGGCAACATCACGTTCCCACGGATTGGTATTGTTACAGGGTTGACGACGTGAATTTTGATGAATAATTATGTAAACAAAATTTGGGACTTTATGGCAAACAGCCGCAGCGCAGAATATTCTAGAACTCTCCCACGTGTTTCACGCTTAGCCAACTTGGATCTGAATAGTAAACAAAGCTTGGATTTTGCTTATTGGCTAGAATGGCTAGCTTTATTTTTGGAAATTCAGTTGATGGTTATAAGCTGGCTTTTTAGATTGGGGCCAGATGCTTTGTTTATGCGTAAGTATTTGGTAGAATATAAACACACACAGGTCTTTCATGCGCCAATGAATTCAGGCAGCATTCCACATTAAGTACAAAACTTTCTTTTATTCTGGCTCAGGTGATATTGTATTCAGTTTGATGACCGCTTTCTTTGTCATTATAAAATCTAATTCTTGCGTGAAGAGGCTGTGGCCACTACAGCATTTTGCTTTAAATGCTGACAAGTCTGGACAGGGTCTTGTTTTCTACTGAACTTCTTTTTCCATGGGTTACACTTTAGAAAAAAGGTTTTTAAATATGTATATATCGTTGGACTCAACACATACTGCGATTTTATATGGTTAAAGCTTTTTGTTTTAAAATTAATTAAGAGTCCCTCAGAACCAGATTAACTGATTCGTTTGCCAGCCCTGATGTAACGCAACATTGCTAAGGGCTGGTTGTTTATACATGTAAAATAAAATTAACACAATGACTCATATCAATTTGCATTTTTTGCCTTCTGGCTTCTCAGTACTCCATCTCGCCACGAATGATATCACACATCAAAAAATGCCAAACATCTATGCTATGCCATACCATTTACAATATCAAAATATCTTCCAGACGTTTTATGACTAACCATTACCATATAACTGACATAATAGACTCAATATTTTCGTATAGATAAGATAAAAGTACATCATGTTATTCTTAATTTTATGCAGTGCGCATCATGTACGTATGTTCCATTCCCCTTCTTGACCAGACAATTAACTTATCGTGTGCTTATCTGTTTTGTCATTCAATTAACAACAGTCGGCGTTACAAAGCTGTGAGAAATAAAAACAAATCATTATCACAGCTAGCGATAACCCGGTAAAGTCGTCCATGTGGAACGCAGCAACGGAGACGTCCGGCCGCGGTGACTCATCAGACTAGAATGACATCGAACGCGCAAATACTTTTTATAAAATGCTTTTTTTGTCGCATTCGCAACGTTTGACAGCAAGGCCATACTGCCAACACGTTAAAATTTTGACGTAACCACACGAACTGAGCGATGTAATCATTGTAACCTCGGTGGGGTTACACAAACAAAATGTTTGTTTACGCGTAGTTTACTGCGTTTCTAGTTTGTCGTATAATTGTTTTAATGATCGTAGGTAGGGGTCGGAGTGGCATTACGTCTCGGCGACGTTGGCGATGTGCAGCACGCCCTTTTGGACACGTGCTTACAATATAACACGTCGCAATCGTCATACACACAGAGCCGTCACTTTTCTCCTTCATCGTAGCGCTACCGCGAATATTTGTCAAGGTTGGCTGCACTCAATGGTACTGTGTGTGATCTTTTGCAGAAACTTTATGATTTGCTAAGATACCTTCAAAACTACTGGATTTGTGGAAAGTTTAGAACTTTCAAGTGATCATATTAATACAGTAGGTTCCACTTCCATTCACCTAGATAGCCTAAGATATCCTGTAAAATAATCCAAGTACTCACTTGCTCTCACGACAAAGGCGAGAAGTGTTACCTCAAACAACAGCTATAATCTGCTACATCATAAAATAGTACCGCAAAAATTTCGAAAACCAGTTCTACAACGCCAAAAAATCTTTCATCATCAGAGCTAAACGGTATAATCCAATCCGCTAGCCAATAACCAGTTTGTTTACTACAACAAGTCAATAAAATATAATGTTGGTTACTCTTAAATAACAACACGGTATGCGATAACTAGTCGTATAGTTGCAATAGGTCTACAATAACTAAATAGGTCAAACAAATTATAAGCTTTGAGAATACTAATGAGCCGACATTAAAACGGTAGGTCTCTTTATTTTGTTTTCGTCGATGTTTTATCATATGCTTTGCACAGACGCTAAGTCAGACAAACAATACCAAATTGACGACAGTATTATATCATCGAGGTAGGCAAATACGATAATATTATTCGTGGTAATAAGCTTTCAGACTATATCTAGAAAAGATAACGGTCCTAAGAGTTGCAAATCGCTACCTCTTATCACAGAATGGTAAATAAATGAAGCGATGGTGCCGTTTAGGCAAAGAAGGAATCTGTTCAAAGCCAGCCTGTATGTCCACGTTGGCATCCTCCAATAAAGATATTGTTTTTTTCCGTCGCTAGACCGATTATGAATTTATTACCACTATGATTAATACCTAATCCGTACTTCTTATCTAGCCGGACACTCCTAAAGCGAGTGACGTATATTACTTGGTGTAAGTTACTACAAAACTGGGTTACTTACGATAGTGTTTCAATAACTCGAGATCGGAATACTGAGAAAATCGTTGAATAAATCAACAGCTAAAATAGAACGATTAACTGCTCAAATTATTGTTTTATCTACTAACAAACTCGTAAAAACGTTATAAAAGTATGGAATTAGACCATTGCCCACGTTATGATTGATTTTGTACCTGCAGTTGAGATCATAGACAAAGATATGAGAACTATAGCTAGTTCAATTTATAATTGAGTATTTCGAAACTAGGTACTGGTGTTGGTCGAATTAAGTGCCGGTTGAAAACGTGACAGGTGCTAACTCCACAATGGAGTGAAAAGTAAAGAACACTTTAAAAAATAGCGGTCCAAACTGCATTTCCAGCAAACTCCACAAAGCCACAGTAGTCGTAAAATCACGAAATTGGAAGACAACCAAGACAGATTCGAGATTAGGGGAACTCGTAACATCTTCAAATAATCGTAACGCTAAACTGATTATTGTCCTGCTCTGTATATTGCCACATCTGACTAAAATAGTCAACGGGTATTTTCTGGGAACCTTGCACTTGAGGATACATTGATGTTCGTTCCAAGAATAGTTTGCATATTTCTCGAGTGAAGCGAAGACATCATAATTCATACGCAAAGAAACATTGTAATCGCACTCTCATCGGAAACCATCTTTAAATCTGTCCAATGGTAAGGTCTTGAGCCACGGCGTGCCCTTCACGTAACCCCACTTAGTGTAATTGCATGCAATCCTTTTGATGTCGACGACCCACCTGTCTGCTTTTTGACCTAAATTATTGTCATTTAGGTTGGGCAGTGGGAACATTATGAGAATAAAATCAGTATTTGTTTTTGGTAATGGAAATAAAATAAATGGAATGCTTGTAATTTAATGTTTGACCGACACTATTTTAAAAATAAATTAATGTTAACCAAGACATATTTTATGAAGATGACAAAAGGTTGGAAGGCATGTCTTTGTTTCCTTGGAATATGGGTAGGCCTTTAGTGTAGGACGCAACCTGTGTCGATACTCTTGCGCCATCCCATCTTCCTAGTTCATCGTGTTGTGCTGGCGCTGCCGCTGCGGCTGCGGAAAACCACAAGCGGCGCAAGTATAGTAACCTTATTGATTACTATATTTTTGAGTCGTTTGGGGTTGAAACCCTCGGGCCGTGGAGCCCTTGTGCTCACAGCCTTTTAAAACGGCTGGTTGACACTTCCCGTGACCCAAGAGCTGGCTTTTACTTTAGGCAGAGATTAAGTATTGCCATTCAACGTGGCAATGCCGCCAGTCTCTTGGACACATTACCAGCTTGACAGCGTTGAAGACGAATTTTTTGATGCATTATTTAATTTGTTGTTAATTTAGTGTATTTGTCAGTTTTTGTTATTTTTATTGTTTATTTTATGAAGTCTTCAAACGAATGTCATAACCGTGACAACAAGATGACTTCAAACTATAATAGTTTTCTGGTTATTCAAACAGATGAGTTTTGGAACTACAATGTCAAACAGTATTTTAAATCATTTCTCACAACTTTGTTACAGCATTCTTGAGTGTTACATTTTGAGCACTAAATTTATTTAATACACCTGGCTATATTTAAATTCTATTTTGGTACGAATACCCAAATCGAATTCAAAATAACATCAAAGGATGAATTCTGTCTCGAGTTATTTTGGAGTGCAACAAAAGGTAGCATTTTTCTCAAATGAATTACCAGGAGATAGCATTTCGGCGCTGACTAATTTATGAGAGCGTCGTAAGGAATTCAGCGACCACTTTATCATCATTAACAGACGTTATACTTCCACTACGGAGCTGCAGAGCTTTGAATTCTGATTGATTATGATTTCGATGATGTATACCGATGGTTTATTATAACAACAGGCTTCTGAGCCTGACTGATGTTCTTCACAGCCGGATTACCCAAGCTTTTGTCAGTATTAGCTTGCTTGCAAAGTTTAATGCACAAGTTTCAAATTTATCGTTTTGATATCTCCAAGAAAATCACCATCAATGATTTTAGATATGTCACTAATATGATATAATTTTTTTAGATTTAAAAAATGAATAGGCTTTCGAATATTTTCCTGATACAATGCCGAAAATGTTTCGCTTCAGTCGACACCTATATTCCATAACGAGGTAGAAACAACAAATTTTAATAGTTATTTTTTTTATTTGTGATGGGTTTGCTCTTGACTCTAATCTAGGTCAAAGATGACAAAGACAAAGTCTACGATGGAGCGAGCTTACCCAGAAGGAGCCTGTTTATTCTAACTTTGAAGAGATTAGGGTTGTAAGCGTTTGGAAACACAGATGCAGGCAGAGAGTTCCACTCCTTTGCTGTGCGCATTATAAAAGACGTTTGGAAACGCTTAGTGCGAATTGGTGGAATAGTAACAAGGTAGAAGACCGACAAGCAGGCAACCTTACGGCGATGAGCCAAGCTATGTAGCTTGGCATCCACCAGTTTTTCGTCACCGCCTCCATCCACCAGTTTTTTGGGCAGAATTTGTGGAAGTTATTTCAGACGCCACGATTAAGCCAATATTAAGGTATTTTCATTAAAATGTGTTCGCGAATATATATCACTAGCTTTTGCCCGCGACTTCGTACGCGCGTATCCCGTTTTCTTCCCGTTCCCGCAGGAATTTCCCATTCCCGTATAGCCTATAGCCTTCCTCGACAAATGGGCTATCTAACACTGAAAGAATTTTTCAAATCGGACCAGCAGTTCCTGAGATTAGCGCGTTCAAGCAAACAAACTCTTCAGCTTTATATATTAGTATAGATAATAATTAACATAACAGAGATAGATGTTGTTTGAAGTCACACAAACCAAAACAAATTTAGAATGAAAAATATTTAGGGCAAAGCTGAGAATTTATGTAGGAACTGAGATTTAGGCTGCTGCTAAATAGATTGCGCACAGGTTGCTCTACGAATTTTACTTTTGCCAACGTTTTTTATTTTTAAACTACGTAATCTTGAAGCATTATGGTTTTATAAGAAACTAGCTTCTGACAGCGGCTTTGCCCGCATGGTCCCTAGGGAACATGTTCCCGGGATAAAAAGTAGCCTATGTCCTTTCTCAGGCTCTAGACTGTGTACCAAATTTCATTTAAATCGGTTCAGTAGTTTGGGCATGAAAGCACGACAAACAGATAGACAGACAGACAGACAAAGTTACTTTCGCATTTATGATATTAGTAAGGATGTGACGTGTCACCAATCGCTAGTTTATGAAAAGAATGACAATAAAGATACTTCAATAGCTGAAATGAATAAATATGAGATGCAAAACAGTTTCGACAGTCACCTGTGTCTTGTCTTCATCAAAATACAAACTCTAAATGAACTAGGTACTCAAACATTGCACTCTAAAGAAAAGGCCCAACAGATAAATCTATCCTACAAGCCCCAAAATACATAACCTACACCATTTTAGTCTCGTTAAATAAAGTTAACTCAAACCCGTGCGGTCAGCCTTCAATAACTAACCTTTCAGACATTAGTACGGCGATTAATGCATAAAATGATTTAAGTTAGTCTGCCTAGCTATCGAGAACGGTCGAATAACTTATGTCTGTTAAACAACCTTGGACCTAGATATTTGAACGGACGACACTGATTTCGATTAGTTTTCAAAGTTATAGGTAATAAATCACTGCCGCTAAGGTTTTTTACTCGGGCAAAGGATCTCTAGCTGGTCTCGAAACTTTTAAATACAGTTTTAAAACTGCTGAGACCATAAGACACTACGTAAGGGCAACCGTCTAATCGAAACCTTGATTTGCAAGAAAACACCACCATTTTCCTAAAAGAATGTGTGAAGACATCCTACAAAATCCGATATTGGAAGCGTGATTGAAAACAAAGTTTCTTCTCTCACGATTCACAAGGCTTTTCAGATCTAACATTCGTTATAAGTTCCCCTTAACCCTTCTTACTATGCAAAGGAATCCAGGAAACAGTAACAATCATCCTTTGATTCAGTGAGACAGACATACACAAACTCCGAGTTAGTTCTTACCCGGGGCTATTATTGAAGTATTTGATTCGCCCGCGACTTCGTTCGCGCGGATCTAGTTGGTACTCCACGAACTTCATCTCCCCTCTAGTAGTGTGTAAATTTCTTATTAATAGACTAAACGTAGGGCAGTTCGCTCAAACCGAACATTTTTCTTACTTGAGAGTGTTTTTATACTCGTCGTAACTTTTAAACGAAAGGTCCAATTTGAATAATTTCAAGTGTAATTTACATCTACGTGACCAACCTTAATTATTAAGCAATTTAAATAGATTAGGATTAACATCATGATACTAAAATCACTACTATTCCATTTCACCCGGGTTTTGATTGAATAATTTGAACAAAAAGCGGTCATTGTGACTTAACCATAATAGTTAGATATATACCCTTGCGGACTTTTGTGTAGATATTGATGTCCTCTATAAAACTGTAGTACAACACTTTGCTCTATTTTCAATAGTTTCCGCAGCGTACGCGAAGGATCTTTTTTGGTATTTTTTTTACACCTTGGGTTACATTATCGAAGTTTCCATACAAATCCCTAACTTCTTTGAAAATATTCTATAGCCTATGTCCATCAGGGATAATGTAGGATTCCAATGGTGAAAGAATTTTTCAAATCGGTCTAGTAGTTTCGGAGCCTATTCATTTCAAACAAACACACAAACAAATCTTTCCTCTTTATAATATTAGTGTAGATAGTGTAGATGTTTAACCTCGCGTTAACAATTAACTCTGGAGTGAAAAATACCCCTTATTTTCTAGAATATCAATTACCACATCTCGCCAATAACGAAAGAAAACATGGAAAATATCATAGTTATCGTTTAGTGCAAATTGTCGGAGCCGGTGGAAGGTAACTGGTTAATTAATAGTGCACGTAGGCGGCATATCAACCTGTCAGTACCTGGTATTGCAATCTTTGTGCCAAATACGGTATAAATAAACATGACTCCTAGATTTTCGTATCTGCTTAGCGAATTACAGAATCAAACATGAAGTTGAATTTTAGTTTTTAAATTGTTTAACGCACATTCATTGTTGAGTAAAATATTCTAGATTTATTGATATACTACCAAGGTTATTTGCGTGAAAATACTTATGTGTAGCGTGGTCGATGATCAAACGTTTTTCTATTGACTGTATTATCAAATATAGGCAGACTTTTCTTATGCTCTACTAGCTTCTGCCAGCGGTTTCGCCCGCGTCCCTAGGGAACATACTCCCGGGATAAAAAGTAGCCTATGTCCTTTCTCAGGCTCTAGACTATCCGTGCACTAAATTTCATTTAAATCGGTTCAGTAGTTTTGGCGTGAAAGCGCGACAGACAGACAGACAGACAGACAGAGTTACTTTCGCATTTATGATATTAGTAAGGATGTGACACTCTCCGCTCTTCACATGGCCACCATGCTGTAGTGCTCCAAGTGTACAACTTCAGTTTACGACGTTGCCACTGACACTGGTGACTACTTACTGAACCCAAATTAGATATCTCAGAAGTCAACTATTGACTGACATAGAAGCTCTTTAAACGATTTGAATCTCCCTCTTCCATTTTTATTTAAATACAGGGAAACGTTGTTGCAAATATTTGCTCTTGCTGTCATCATTTTAAATTTTATCTTGAAGCTTCGCTCTTTCAGTGTCATGCAAATTAAGTCTGAAATAAGCGTGAAGTAGTGATGTCCACGAATGTGCATTAGCGTCTCGCCTTTCTATAATTGCAATGTTTGTGAGTTACCTTCGGATATTGAAAATCACACTTCTAAGGTTATTGCAAGTACACTGATTGATACAGTGAACCATTAGGAATCCTCCTTTACATGAAACACTTTTTGAGTACTAAATATATACACTTAAAATAAAATATCCTAACTAAGATAAGGCGTCAAAAAATTCGCCCGCATCGCTGTCCACCGAAAATGAGCCCAAAAGACTGGCGGCATTGCCACGTTGTATAGCAATGCTTATCCTCTGTCCGAGGTAAAAGCCAGCCCTTGGGTCACGCGAAGTGTCAACTAAGCGTTTAGAAAGATCTTTTAATTAAATCTTTTTGAGTCATTTACATCTGTTGAAGAAAGATTAGGAAGGCGAGAAATTCTAGTAGTCACTTCAGAGCAGTTCTAAGTGAACTTATCAGCACAGGAAAATATCAGCGCTGCTTCGCAAAAGCATGGTATTAGCATATCTAATTCAAGCACTAAACACTTAATACAAACGTTTCTAGTAACTGTCGAGCTCTGAATCTATACTAATACTAGCTGACCCGCGCAACTTCGTCTGCGTCACATTTTTCATTACTGCTCCGCTCCTATTGGTCTTAGCGTGATGATATGTAGCCTATAGCCTTCATCGATAAATGGACTATCTATCACTGAAAGAATTTTTCAAATCGGACCAGTAGTTCCTGAGATTAGCGTGTTCAAGCAAACAAACAAACAAACAAACTCTTCAGCTTTATATATTAGTATAGAATTATAGATATAAAGCTGAAGAGTTTGTATATATAACTAGCTGTCCCGCGCAACTTCGTCTGCGTCACAATGATCATTACTGCTCCGCTCCTATTGGTCTTAGCGTGATGATATATAGCCTATAGCCTTCCTCGATAAATGGGCTATCTAACACTGAAAGAACTTTTCAAATCGGACCAGTAGTTCCTGAGATTAGCGCGTTCAAGCAAACAAACAAACAAACAAACTCTTCAGCTTTATATATTAGTATAGATATAAAGCTGAAGAGTTTGTATATATAATAATCGCGTATTGTAGCAAAACACATGTCATCGTCTTTGTTATTTTATCATTTTTCTCGCAATCAAAGATTTTTCTCAAGTCTATTACTAAACAGGTGCAATGTGTATTAATACGAGCTAATTGGTTTCACTGTTTATTTATCCTCCAAAGATTGCTATTATAAACAGAAAATATTGTACGGGCAGTCAGTATACACTTGAAGGATTAATAAAGAAAGCCTGACGAATAAAACGGGGTTTATTTTGAAAGAATAATTAATAAAAAAAACTGGCCAAGTGCGAGTTGGACTCGCGTGCAAAGGTTCCGAACCATTTTTTTTTTTCAGTTTAATCTTCTTATAGGTTTTCCTGTCATCTTTAGGTATCGAACCATTACCTGCATTTTTTTTTTTAAATTTTAGGCTCAGCAGTTTCGGAGATAAGGGGAGGGAATGGTCATTTTTGGTCTAATTTCTTGAATAACTTCAAAAGTATTTATTTTAAAATTATGAAAAAAACATAATTAAAACCCTCACAGTAAGCCATTTCAATTGATAGGTCACACTATACAGTCTGAAAATAATAATTTTTTAATTTTCTAGTTTGACCCCCAAAAGTAACCCTCATACTAAAAAATAATTTTACGTAGCGCGTCCGTGTTCGGGTCACAGAAATCCATATGTATACCAAATTTCAACAGAATCGATCCCTTCTGGGTAAGCTCGCTCCATCGTAGACTTTGTCTGTGTCATCTCTGACCTAGACTAAAGTCAAGAGCAAACCCATCACAAATAAAAAAAAACTGGTTGTGACACAGACGGTTCCCGATTCCCGGCGACCCGATTGATCCAAGAAGGGTTCTGTTTTTTCGGATGTTCGGAACCATAAAAACGTAGAAACAAAGGTCAAAGCCCAAAAAGATTATCTAAAAGATCACAACAGCACAGACAAGCTGAAGACTGTTTTCAAAAACCCGAATGCAAATTGGCAGGTAGAGAAGCCATTAATAAAACGCAACCTACTCGTACTCTATAATTTCGGAAAGCAGCGACCCGAATCGACAAAAAACACGTTGAAAGACAAACGCATCGCTTTCGGACTGTTCTCGGTATGTGTGTCAATTAAGTTGACCTTAACAGATACATTATTAAAATTTGCAAGCGAGCTGCCTTTTGCAGGTTTTAACTAACCTAATTGGAGACGCGAGAGTCGTAATTAAGTGTGTGTTTTTCATGGAAACTGCTGCACGTTCGTCTAATGATTTTGGACCATTGCTGTTGAAGTCCCGGTCGGGAGCAATGAGCACCTTTTTCCTCTTCATTTTTTCAGTTTTGGATTTTTGTGACAGCTGCGAACAGTAGCTTGAGAAGTGTGAATAGCAGCAGTAAGACAATCTATACTTTAAAGCTAAAGAGGTTGTTTGTTTGGTTGAACGCGCCAATCTCAGGAACTACTGGTTCGAATTGATAAAATATTTTAGCGTTAGATAGCCCTTTTATCGAGGAAGGCTATGTAACATCTCTTTTATCCTTAAGTTCATCTCTTTTATCCTTAAGTTTTTGTGACATTTTATGATTACTTTTTATTTCTATTATACTGACTTACCTATCAATGCAATTTGACATTTCTATTTTTTTTGTTCTAATTTTTTTTTCTCTTGTAATGCCTTTTGGGTGAAACATGTACGTACGAAATTTAATATTGTGACATCCTGCATTCTTAATGCGCATGTATACACATATTTTGACAAATAAAAATATCTTTATCTTCACGCTACGACCAATAGGAGCGGAGCACTCATGAAAAATGTGAAGCAGACAAAGTTAATCGGGTCAGCTAGTGTTTAATATCACGCTGATTTTCTTTCTTCACTAAAAAATAATGAAATTCTAATTCAAATCGTCTAAGAACATTTTTTTTGTCTCGGCTTTACAGAAGGGTTATTGGCAGATGCCTGTTGTGACAACCAGGAGCAACCAGCCTCTAATACTGTTGGAAAACTCTTTGATTGTCTAAATGGGTCGCTTAAAGCTGCCATTGATCAACAAAAACTCACTCACTCACTGAACGGCAGCGTCATTGCCAATTTAAGATCTACACTAGGCGAAAACAGCAATCCAAGATCATTTCTTTATTTATTCAATACAAATTATAAACAAAACGAAACATAAACTATGATATTTTCTGAATCAACGCATAAAAAAACATGATGAATGCGACAACGCAACCGAAGGTCGGCTTTGGTAATACATCTGAGTATCAAACGCCTCCTTGCGTCAGAATTGAATCTTGGTGCTTAGCTCATCGAGACCGGTTTGTGCATCACGACATTTTGTTTACTATTCGTTACTACTTCTACCTGCTGGCTAAATATCATTATTTGTATAATGTACTACGCTCTTGGCGTGCTAGTGACTACTGTGTTATCATTTCTCCTATCTCTCACAGTCTTTGACTGAGGTCATGAATTTTGGCGTAGCGAGCATGCTGCCGTTCCTTCAGCCATTTATTTCACTCACGTTTTATTCTTATGTCATCATCACCATGCTCTCCTGCCAGTATTCCAATTATTTTGAGGTCGCAGAATATTTTCTTCCATTAATCTGTAACAGTTGTCATTCAAAGTCTTGACATTACTAGCCATATCCTCTTTCGCACAATACATCCATCGGTTCTGTAATCTTTGACTCCTTTAATAGCCTATCTCGTAGTTTTTAAAACATAACTCGGAATAAATTCTGACATTAAATTATACACAGCGTTAAATCGAACGTTTCCCCCCGTTCTTGGTTCCAACAAAAACTATTTTGAACAGGCTACAACTGTTTACAATTTGTCCAAAGTCAACAGTCGATTTTTAAGGGCTTGTTTTCAATAACAAACACCCCAAAAGCAAAATACAGTAATTAAACAGAAGTATAATTTTGTCCAGAAATACAGTTTGGGAAAATAAAAACGGGCATTTAGGTAATAGCCATTCCAAGCACAATCTATTGAAATAAGAATCATGTTTACAAGAAGCAATTGGTGTTCCTTAATTAGGTTTCCAAAATCTATGAAACAGATAGTAATTAATCAACTTAATATGTTCTCATTATTCATCGTCACTAAAACCCGTTAACGTTTTCTGTAAGACCTAGTACTACTAATTAATAGCGCCAATGAACAACGGCCTGAATGGAATGTCATTACTGAGATGCCTCTCGACCCACGGGAAGCATGTAAGGAATGTTCAGTCAGACCGAAACTCGACCGTCTGCCCTATGACGTAAACCAGGTATTCTTTCGTCCGACAGTTCAAACAAAAAAAAATATTTTAACCAAAACACCACAATTTAAAATGATAACTTGCAAAGCATTTCTGAAATCAAAATGTTTACAAATCATTTGATGAATGTAAACCTAACTAAGTATGCAAAAATATTGCAAAGCGGAATTTTAGCTGTCTCAGAAAAGTTCTATGAAAAAATTGTTTACAATTTTATAACCATGGAATCCGCGGAAGCCGTTGTACTAAATGCTGGGCAGTTGATCCAGAACTCTCTGTAACGGAACTTCTTGATTTAAAACAAGTAATGTATCGCCTTGTATTTTTTGCAATAATTCAGCGAGGCTAACGACCTCTATGGACGACAAAAAATTACGTCAGCCGTGCAATACAAAAAGGTTAACGACTTCGCGACATTATTGAGCCCTTTTTGATAGTGATGTGATACGAAATCTTTAATCAAAAATCTAATATTCTCACATGGCTGATATGCGCAAGACCGGTTGAAGGAGGATAATCTATTCTTCGATTTCCAGCTCATTTAGTGAATACTTGTATTTTGGACTGATATGGTTCTTAGTCCTGTCCTTCAGCCCAATTCAAGTGTCCTTCAGCTCAGTAGTCCCCTGTTTTTAAGCCAATTTTTAGGTTTCCGAACAAAAATAGGAACCCTTATAGGATCACTCGGATGTCTGTCTGTCTGTTCGTCTGTCAAAGTCAGTTTTCTCAGGATCCACTAGACCGATTCTATTGAAATTTGGTACAAATATGGACTTCTGTGACCCGAACACGGACGCGTTACGTAAGTCATTAAATTTTTAGTATGGGGGTCACTTTTGGGGGTCAAACTAGAAAATTTCAAAAAAACGTTTTTTGAAAAATATCGTGTGACATATCAAATGAGAGGGCTTACTGTTAGGGTTTTAAATATATTGTTTTCATAATTTTAAAATAAATGGTTTTGAAGTTAATCAAGAAATTAGACGAAAAATGACCTTTCCCCCCCTTAACTCCGAAACTACTGAGCCTAACATGTTGAAACAAATGGAGATAATAGATCTTTACCTATAAATGACAGAAAAACCTATAAGAAGTCTATAGTGTTAGAATAACACGTTAAAAAAATGAAATTCGTTCGGAACCCTTTGCACGCGAGTCCGACTCGCACTTGGCCAGTTTTTACACTACCTCTTCGTCATCTAGTTGTATTTTCTCTACTCTTATCTTCGTCTGCCAGTTGAAATAGCAAATAACTGTATGTGGAACAGACTAAGTTGTACCCAGTTAATAGGAAATAACCACTTATATTAAATAACTTTTGAAGTCTAGTATACGTACTAACTGACATTTGAAACCGTCAACAGAGCTGCACGTAAGATAAAACACCCTTGGGCAATTCAGGCGTATCGTGTACGTATGTAACCAGTAATCAATGTTCAAACAGTTTCCAATACCTCGTCAAGGTATCAGAAGTCGGGTACGTCGGCTACCTCAGGCCATAAACCCGATTGGTCTCGAGCGATAATTAGTATGTTTGTGCAACATTTTACAACCGCACGACTACAAAGACCATCCACACAAATTTAACGACGAATCGATGTCTATTGAACGCTTTCAAACATTTAACGACGGTTACTCGAAATTTATTTAGTGAATGTGCGCTCCATTCTTCTTGCGCTTGCACATATTTCTAGCAATGATACAAAATTACGTACGTTGTAGTTTTGTAACGAATTTCAAAGGAGGTCACGCTGACCTTTTATAACGTTCTCAATGAAATATTTTCTCACTAAAAATCATGGAATTTTAAACTTCCCTTCCAAACATATTTAGGTGCCAACATCGTTTATTATAATGTTAGAAATATAAAAAATGTTCCGATGACAACCGTGACGAAATGTTAAATGGGAACGCATTAGGGTTAGACAATTTTTATTTCTATTCGAGAGAAATACATAGAATTGTGTTGAGGACTCTGTTCCGTTTTCGAAGTACATGATAACAAAGCACCAATAAACGTATACATCACGGTGGCAGCCCTCACAATCCGACAATTATGTCCGAGTGCGTGCGCCCGCGCCGGCGCGAGTGTCCGATTTCATTCATCGGCGCTTGGGCACCAACAAACAACAATGAACGCTGCGTATAGAAGCGAGGGTGACTGTGAACTTGTTAACTGGCTGTGGACATGCTGTACTTCCTTTGCGCCTATGTTAGACTCTCTCTTTGGTCTGTGATTATATTTTGGGGGGCTACTCTCTAACGAAATCCGTAGTTTCGGGCTTAGTTGCGGGCGGGCATTTTCTACTCCGTATCACCTAACCACTGAGAACTAATGATAACACGATTTGACAGTTACTGTGAAATCGTGTTGTCATTCATTCTCAGTTCGGGTTCGGGACTAATCGTAAGTTTGTAGGTGATACGGAGTAGACTACGCCCGCCCGCAACTAAGCCCGAAACTACGGATTTCGTTAGAGAGTAGCCCCCCTGAATTTGATTCATTATTGGAGCGTAACTCACGCTTTACGTTCAGACATATTCCCACGAACATAGTCAAGATACTCATTTTTACATTCGTCATTAAGAATCTTCCACCTTTTCATGAAACTTCGTTGGATATACTGAAATATCAACATTACATTGTCTCTAAATCCTACAGTTTCGTTCGTTCCATCTTACTGTATATTAGACGCTGTACTTCGCCTTCTCAATTACCAGTCATTAACTTGATGACGTCAACTTACACAAGATATTTGTCTTTACAGTACCTAGGAGCAGATTTGAAAGCACACTGTAATTGTAAGTCTTGAGTAGGTTATCTGTCCAAAAGGATTGCGAAGGAATGTACGTATTGAAAAAATGTCCCAGGAGGGAACAACTGGATGCAAGGAAGAATAAAAGAGCCAATGAACTCTTGATTGAGGATGTCGAAAAGAGTTAAGTAGACTTAATTGAGCCGGAAAACGGACCTTCGCTTAGGCCGGAATTAAGCACACAAGAAACAGGTTCATAATAGGTTTGCCGAAACAATTTAATAAGATTCAGTTAGGTAACAACGATTAAAACAATTAGGTTCGCTTAGGTAAGAATGTTCCCTCATCCCACCATGTGAATTCTGCACCATGCTTCAATGAACTTACGTCACACATTTTTATTTCCATCGTTTAAAACTATAGTTTTAGTGCGCACTTTAGAGTAATCTTAACACGATCGTTTTATGGTGCACGTGCGCCTTGCGAGAATTGAGTACCCCTTTATTTCTTCCCGTAGATACGGAGCCAAGAAAGGCGTAAAAGGGGTCTTTTTTATAAATATATCAAATGCGTCAGCTAGTGCTGAATCATGGGCTAAAAAAAGTGTTTACATGATATGAAACTATAGTCTGAATTAGTATTCCTTGGAATCTTGCTTACTTAGTTCAAAAATGACACTTCACTATATCGAGCATTGCTTCAGATTCCACAACAGGCCTCCTGAGCATTCAATGAGGTAATAGAATGGTTAACATATTACGCAGTGCACAATGCCCTGGAGCATATATCAAAAAATTATTCGTTTTCTACTGTTACAGGACGTCTTTAACTCAAATATATTCGATGTTTCAGTTTTTCTGGCAAGGGAAGCTATTGAAGGCCGCTACGCCAATTTCCAGGATTGGATTTTGGCATAAATTTGACAATTGACCGCCAATGCCAACAACGATTGCATAACGGCGGCGTTTTCTCTTGCAAGCAAGGGTGGAGTAAAATATCCATTCTTTTGGCCCAATGCACTTGTGGCGAGATAGGAAGACGAGTTCAGCATCTTAAGTCGTCGTAATTAAACATCGTACCCTCTCGTTCTGGACACGAAAGCGCCACGTAGACTACTTACGTCCTAATTGAGCCCATAATTCACACAATGCAGAGTCTAAGGACTCTCGCATACAGCCGAGCGTGTGTATCAGGCGTGAAGGGCATATACTACGGAAACTGGTTTCTCTGAGAGTGGAGGCAACTAACTGTTTAAATAACGCATTTAATTTGTTGCTATTGTTTGCTGGTAAATTGCTATGAATATGTTTTAGGAAGACATTACTTAAACCAGGGAAAAGAAATCTTATAGAATGTCATTTTTAGTGCCATTTTCTGAATAAAAGTTGCTATTTTTCAAGCATGTGAACACATTTAATTTTTACGGTCACTACGCTTTTGTGAAAAGAAACAAGCATGGCATGCCAGAATAGGGTGGAGCCACCATGTACATTTAGTGATGAATAAACCGAAGATCACTTGGGTTCAGAAACCAATGAATACCTACACTGTTCCACTGCTGGTAACAGATCTTCCCTATTGATTGGACCTTCCCCATTTCAACAATCCACTGTTGTGATTTCTATTCTGTAAACGATCAATACGCAAGCGAAATGCACTGCTTCCATAAGTAAGAAAAATCCTCACGTATATGAGAATGGAGTGTTATATTGGACTCTTACCGGCTAGAAACCCACGGTTTGGCCGTGACCGTGAATCGGCGGCCCAGGACATGCAAGAAACTCCTTCGCGCGTATCTCCAACTGGACGTCAGCGCTTCCTAGGCCCATCTCAGTCAACCACCAACTTTATTTTTCTTTTATTCAACCTGTATTTTCTTATTACTGGGCAAAAGTCTCCCTACAGTCTCGTATCGTAAAGTGTTGGTACTTTGTTAAGAAGTCACATTCAAACAAAGTTTTTTTAGTAATATTCAGGTACAAAGACATAGATTAGGAAGATAGACAACTACTAAGTTAATAACCTAACTACTTAATTGCCCTTTGTTCGTGGTAGTCATATCACTATGCTGCAATGTCATGCAGTCACTGGGCAATTACGTCTCGTACTAGCGAATTGAGGATAGGAATTCTACAAGCAAAACATAAGTTTTTATGTGGTATCAGCTGCCATACAAGGATTTAAGTGGTTTCACAATGAGGATGTTAATGTTTTTTATTTGTAGGTATTTTATTGTTTTTATTTATTTATTATGGATTGGACTGGATTGGAATGGACTATTTTGTTACCTGAACAGTACTTCAGGATCTCATGTTTTGAAAGCTTTTCCACAAGCAAAATATGTTGAACATCACATCGGATACCAAGTTTGCAATTAATTGATATTGGTTGAACACTATTTTTCAGTGATTCTCAATCAAAAAAATTAATTCAACGGTCTCATTGATATGTACCTACTAGTTTTCAAAAATGGAGCTACCACAACTATCTTCTTTTATAAGGGTGTCGCAAAATAAAAAAATAAAACATTAAAGGGAGTCACACTATAACAAAGAGAAGCCAGTTCCAGGATCCAAATCACATCTGCATCAAACCTCATCTATTTTCGTTTACTCAATGTATTTTATAATGATTGCAAAATACACTGATTAAATAAAATAAAGAAGTGTAGACAGATGATGATGATGTCTACACTAATATTATAAAGAGGAAAGATTTGTTTGTTTGAAATGAATAGGCTCCGAAACTACTGGACCGATTTAAAAAATTATTTCAGCAATGGAAAGCTACATTATCAGGGAGTAACATAGGCTATATTTTATCCCCGTGCTCCCACGGGAACGGGAGCTACGCGAGTGAAACCGCGTGACGTCCACTAGTATATTATAAAAGGGAAAGGTTGGAAGTTTGTTACTCAATAATGTCAGAATGGCTGAACGGACCTTTATGAAACTTGGCACAGAGGTAGATTATAGTCTGGAATAACACATAGGCTACTTGAATCTTTTTATCCCTTGGGACAATTTTCGACACCCACGCGGGCGAAGCCACGGGCGGCAGCTACTGTAGCATAAAGCCAATGAAGGGTTTTGCAAAGGTGTCTTGATGCAATTCTAGAGTTGAATTTTATATTGGAGCTAAGGAGTGGTATTAAAAGTCTGTGTTTCCTGATAGCTGCAACTCGGTCATGAGTAAATACGTTACTTCTAGTCAAGCATGCTTAACAGTCTACCACATCATTGGTTTTCAGCAGGTGAAATCTAAAAAAAAAGCAAAAAGAGAAACTCATGCCTATAAAAGTTATATGTTTTTTCTAATGCCACATAACTTGGCAAAGGTGTTCCTCATATTTTTTTACACTTAATGCATTCTTTCTTTGATAACAAACTACCTAACCATTGTAACTGTACGTACAATAAGTAAAACTTATTCAGAAAGAATGGTGGAAGCTATCCAAATAATTTTATATGGATTTTTAGTAGCAGAGAGATTTCCAGCCTACATAGTTTAAGAGAGACAACTATGAAAACTACTAAAAGACCAGGGTCGATAATTTTTGAAAAAAATAATAGTAGGATGAAACCCATTGGAAAAGGAAGAAAATATAACAGAAATGAAAAGAAAAATAATTTACGGGCGATCTGAGGTCGGGAAGTAGATGGGGGTGAGTTTTTAAGGAAAAAAAAACGGTTTATCTCGATTTCCGGCAAAACTACAAGCCCTATGGGAAAAAGTTAAATGACAAAGTTGTAGGTAATAAAAAGATCTACAACTTTTGTATTTACACTTTTTCACACCTCAAAATTTATGTGAAAATTTCAAATTACCAAGTTTTGGCTTTTTATTTTTCTTTTACGAAATTTGGTGAAAACTTACCTTTATACCTATGTCCCAAACACACAGTAATGTTTTTGAGTTAAAATTTTATGTTTTCACATTTTTTTGACTATATATCGAAAAAGCACCCTAATTTTCAATCGAAAATTCTCCCATCAAAATATCTGCTTTTTTTAAAAAATGATAGGCTTTTTTTTCTTTGAAATCTCTATTTTCTGATGGTGTAAAAAAAAATATACCGAAAATCGAGTTAAACCGTTTTTTACCCTTAAAAACTCACCCCCATCCACTTCCCGACCTCAGATCGCCCGTAAATTATTTTTCCTTTAATTTTTGTAATATTCTCTTCCTTTTCCAATGGGTTTCATTCAACTATTATTTTTTTTCACTTTTAACCATTTTCAAAGGCTTCAGCCCCAGTCTATAAGTGAAATTCCTAAGAAAACCTAAAAATGTTTGCAATTCTTCAAAACTAAAGTGTAAAGGAATTTGTGTATTATCATGTATTTCATAAACAATGGTATCTTCAATACCTAAGCTTTTTCTTTATTATTATGCAAACATCAAAGGAGTCTCGTTGGCAGTTTGCCCAACCACATTCATATTATGAGTTTGCCACATTATATTATTTATAATGCACTTACACAAACTTTGTTTTATTAACTCTGAAATGTCTCTGTCACTGCTATTCCAGAGGTGTCTACAAATTCAAGGACAAGCCCAATTGAAAATAGATTATGAAAAACTAGTCTGTTACATACATTTGAAGATTATTTCTACAGATGTGCAAAACCTTTCTTCTACCTTAATATCTAACTGTATTATCTATCCACCTACCTTCAGGGCTTTCTACTACTCATACCAAGAGTTTGCTAACAAAAAGTTTCAAACTTTTGTCTATTAATTAAAGCTATAAAATCAAGAATGTGTCCAAACTGTGTGTTTGTTTATTAGATGTCCTGCATTTTTCATCAAGCTCACAACTTTGGTCAGGTCTTAGAAGAAGCTGAATGATCATGTCCTTTATAACAATACTCAGTTGTATGAACATGGCCTGTGACGGGCCAGTCGTGCGGCTCGTGACGTACACGGCGTCTCCGAACACATTGCAGACGTGTGATAGTGGAAATATCATATAATTATTCTTAAAATACGCGAATATGATGTCACTGTCGCACTCTCGCCATGCGCTGCCTACGCACCTTATGTCACATTTAATCTTAGAGGTCCAGTCACTAATTGCCATGTTCGACCTCCGACATTACAGCCACTCTACAAACCACACATTTCGTAATAGGTCACCACCAAAACAATAATACGCGGCACACTTTCGAAGGGATAGGGAGTGACTTTAGCATACCATTACCCCACTGTCTCTATCGCGCTTGCCAACTAAACTATAAAAACAAACGAGACAAAGAACTGTCAAAACTTTAGGAAATTAAAACTATTTACACACATCATAAACTGTTACAAACTAAGTTTTATCGATAAACTTGTATGCAGGCAGTAAACTTACCGTATTCAAGTGAACATAAATCCAAAACAGATGTCAGGGTAAGTTTATTGACAAAAACAAGACACAAAACACAGAAAAAACACCTTTTTAGATGGATGTTTAATCACAACGTGGTCACTTGGATGAACACAGCATGCACTAACACTGAGCACTAACAGGGACGCGACACTTGAGCAATAAAGTTTATTTACGAAGGATAACACACGACATCACGCAATATAACCAACACGTCTGTCGTATCACAACGAGCTGCGGCCATTTTGCTTGATGTCGGGAAAGAAAGAGATGCACTCAACCTCCCAACCAATCAGAAGGCTCGTCGGTCAAAGGTGCGCCATCTAGTAGTTGAGTCGCGAGGATTTCAGCACTTACGTTTAGTGCGTTTTGATAATAATTTGTATGGCATCGTGATTCCAATGATTTTGTAAACAAATTAGTTTCATTTTATGAATGGTTTTGCTGATGAAATCGATTAATATTTTTATTGATTTTAATTGAATTGATGAACTATAGTCGTCATGTAGTCATTATTTTGCAAAGGAAAATAACTCATACTGCGGTGACATTTTTAAAGGTATAATCTGTGACTTTAAAAATTTTAGCGCGACTTTTGGCATGTTTTGAAGTCAATTGAAGTAAAAAACGTCAATTTTACTTTTGTTTTAGGAATTATTTTACTATAAGATGAGTTTTCGATGCAAATTTATAATATTTCTAGTAGTTATATCCACGGTATGTAAAGTTACACTCATATTACAGTATCAATGTATCTGAAACACACCAAGTAAAACTTGAAAAAAAAATAACATTAATTTATTTTTTATTTATAGTTCAACATCACAGAGTTTGAATGCAGCAAGAACAGTACGAAAAAAAGAATTGCAAACAAAAATAAAACACACGGTAAACAGTACAAACAGGCATTACATATAATGAATGTAGCTTTTAGTTGCAACTACATGAAATTCTGTTAATTTCAATCAAATATTTCTTACCAATAAACCACAACCCACCTGCCAACCAATAACTATATTTTTAGAGTCCCGCACTTCAAAATGAAAAAACGGAACCCTTATAGGATCACTTTGTTGTCCGTCCGTCTGTCTGTGTGTGTCTCGGGAACGCGTGGAGGTTTAGAGTTGAAATTAGAACCATATACTCAGGTCTACAGTCCCCTAAAAGCTGTAAAAAAATCAAACTTCTAAGTTAACGAAAAAAATACGGCCGTTTATATCGTAAAAAACGTATACACTCTCAAGGGAATCAAAATTTATATGGTACTAGCTTCTGCCAGCGGCGTCGCCCGCGTGATCCCTAGGGAACATGCTCCCGGGATAAAAGTAGCCTATGTCCTTTCTCAGGCTCTAGTCTATCTGTGTACCAAATTTCATTCAAATCGGTTCAGTAGTTTTGGCGTGTAAGCGCGACAGACAGACAGACAGAGTCAATTTCGCATTTATAATGTTAAGTAAGGATAGTAAGGACACAAATAATATAATACTAGCGTAGTAAGGATAAGTAAGGGGATTTTCCACTGACCTAGAACTAAGAAATTTGGCAAGTAATAGCGTCATATATACTATAAAAATGGGGAAGTCTAAAAACTATTACGTAATCTAATTAAATGATAAAAAAATATAGTCTTTATTTAATTAAAGTAATAAGTGCCTATTTTGTACAGAATCCTCGGTGGGCGAGTCTGACTCGCACTTGTCTGTTTTTTTACATTATAAAATTCAGTAACTGTAAGGGGGGGGGGGGGTAGCTGTATGTAGTAACCCTGGTATTTTCTCTTCTAGTATCCCCAGTTACAATGAGTACCATGGATTTTGGTGTATCAGCAGTGGTTGACAATGCAAGTGATGTGTTCAGGAAGCTAATCGCTAAAATGATTGCAAAAAAGAAACTGGTAGGTTTGGAATCTGGGTGGTACTGGTAAAACCTTGTGTAAATAAAGTTTTTGGTCCAATCTGTAACTGGTTTCAATATTAAATGATTTAATTTCAGGAAGGAGGATTAATAAAACATAATTAGTGAATGGGCGTTTCAAGTTTATATTATTTCGGGTTTTAACAATTTTTTTTTTCCATATAGTTCCATTTGCAATCGGTCCTCGGACCATAAGCGAATTGTCAGTCATGACAAATGGTCTACAGTTTGACCATTTGTCATGACTGACAATTCGCTTGGACAAAATCTTTTAACAAATAAATTAGTAATAAGTTATACACACACATCTCCATTATTTGATGATAAATCACCTGAAGCTGGAGGGTTATATAATCTACTCCTCACATCAAAATGCCTCTTCCTGTGTCGAGCTAAACATGTATTACCTTTGAATTTACTGTGGCAGATATCACATTCTAAGTTAGATTGTGTATGGAGTCGCTTCACATGTTGAGTACGACGGGAAGCTGACAAAAATGATTTATCACAAAATTCACATTTATATGGCTTTTCGCCTGTGTGCGTTCTTGTGTGATACAGTAGAGACATCTTTGATACAAACTTTCCTCCACACTGTTCACATTCAAAATTTTTCTGTTTTGTATGTTTTATAATATGATCTTTTAACCGACTCGTAGAACTGAGTTTCTTGCCACACCAGCCACAAATCAAGGCTTTACCATTTTCATGTTCTAAACGAATGTGAACTCTTAGCGCTGTCTTCTGGGCATACTTTTTTCCACAATAGTCACAGCAGAACTTTGCTTCTGCATTTGACTTTCTCATTTTTTTGCACAATTTCTGCTCTATGTGGTTATTGAATGCTTGCTTCCCTTTATAAACCTTACCACATGTATGACAAACAAGGCGAAACATACTGTGTCCTCGTTCATGTTGCCTAAGTGAGTAAATGTTGGTATACATTTTGCCACATTGGCTGCAGACCCCATTACAGTGACTATGTTTTGTATGCTGTCTTAGCAGTTTTGCTGACCCAAAACTTCTTGTACATTGAGAGCATTTAAAATCTTTGGGTGCATGCATTCTTAGGTGGTGTTGTTTGATTTTCATGACTGATGGATACACTTTCAAGCATGACTTACATTTAAGATTAGATAGGTCATCTTTATCATGGACTATGTCATGAAGTTCAATATATTGAAGAATACTACTTTGTGTTCTTCTATGCACTGTACTATTAAAATTATCAGCAGTATTGTTTGACGCCAGTTCAAAATCAATTGTTAAACAATGGGAATCATTGTATAATCTTTGAAATCTCTTGTGTAGTACAGTTTGATTACGGTAATTGCGATGTGTATCATAATATGATTCCACATTATAGTTATTGGCATCCACAGCAACAAATAATGACTTGTAATCATAGTTTTCTACACTTTCTTGGATATGTTTCTGGAGGGAATCTATTGTACTGTGTAACTGCTCTATATTTTTGTGACATTGTAGAATGAACTTATAGCAGTTGATAACTGTGCCTGTACACTTTTGGCAAATTATATTGTGTGCGGAAATGCTATCCAAAACCTGAAACATACAGAGTTAATTATTTTGAAATGTTTGCGAAGCAGTTGGGATCTTAAGGAAGGCAAGTTGGACTTAAGTTCCTTCTAGATGCTAATTATTATGTTACTCACTTTATCTCCTAATACAGTGTGTATTATTTCATACAATACTTCAGTTGTTTCAACATCAATGCGCAGAGAAACCTCGTCATTAATATAAAAAGAGGTTTCATTTTCTCTAATTGCATTAAAGCACAAGCAACAACAGTTCGATGTATCGGACAAAACGCCGCGTAGTACATTAATTAAAATATGCATTTTATAAATTATAATTTTAATTTCTCAAAATAATATTACATATTTTTCTTTGGTCAACTTAGGCAGACAGATTCGCAAATGTCATGAACTGTCAGTCAGTTCTGCTGTCAATTTATTTTTTAAATTGACACGGTCGTCTTCGGCCACGGAATCTATACTCTATACAGTTCGCGTCAGTGTAGTTTGCCCCTCCGAAGTTAGGTTTTAGTGACGACCGCGCAGGTGCAATCGCGTAAAAAAGTGTTACGTTCTTAGAATATTTTTTTGTTTATACGTATTATATTATAAACAAGCAACAAAGACTACGAATAACAATAACAATATCAAAAAGTAACACCACAAACACATACACCACAAAAACACAAAAAACAAATCAAATAGAAATAACCAAAATAATGAATAGCGCGACCTACTCGCGCATGCGCTGTCCTATGTTTATTTATTTATTTAAGCATTATGGAAGACTTACAACTAAAACAAACAGGTCGAGATCAATAAATAAGACTGTCTGCCACTGTAATAAGACTGTTGCAAGTCTCCACTTATAAGATACAGAAAAAGTAATTAGTTTCTACGGACAATATGACGTATTGCGCAATCGATTGCGACGTACTTCGGGGAGGTAAACTTGCGTGACGGGAACTGTACCAATCTATATCAAGACTAATATTTATAAAGCTGAATAGTTTGTTTGTTTGTTTGTTTGCTTGAACGCGCTAATCTCAGGAACTCCTTGTCCGAAAAATTATTTCAGTGTTGGATAGCCCATTTATCGAGAAAGGCTAAAGGCTATATATCAGCACGCTAAGACCAATAGGAGCGGAGCAGGCGAAGTTGCGCGGGTCAATATAATGACAAAGCACGTTACAGGTAAATGATGAAAAAGTGTGCGGGGATGGCCAATGGGGTTGGCAAGTGAAAGCTGATCTCAGATGGCGCCACCACTACACGAACCCTTGTCAAAGTGAGATAAACACTATTATTCTGTGATTGTAGTCTTTAAGATTCATTTTTTCGTTTGTTTATGTATTATAGGCTGTCTTTACTGCCTCCGTGGTCGAGAGGTATAAGCGTTTGCCTTGTGATCCGGTGGTCGTGGGTTCGAGTCCCACGGGAAAGCATACTTTGTAAAGTTGTTTTCCAGTTTGGTTAGGACATTGCGGGGTTGAAACACTTGATTTTCTGATAAAAAGGATGATTCCGTGTTTCGGAAGGCACCCATAAGCCGGTGGTCCCGGCCGCCAAATGTAGGTCGTCAAGTAAACCATGACAGAGGCCCTTGAGGTGGTTTAGAAACTCTGACGCTAGGGTGTGTGAGGTCAGTAGACCTTACTGCCCACACGATAAGAAGAAGATAGGCTGTCTGTTTTCTTTTAAGGTTTATAAAATCGAATTCGCATTATCTTACATTATAGTTTATCGTCGGTGCGCTTGCCAAATCTGATATGTGCATTTCTATGATACTTTCTTGTTACTTAATATCCTTTAAAATCAAGTATATTTACAATACATTTTATCATTTTCACGTGTATCTCAGTTCATACGGCATTTTGAAATTATGAATTAGTCAATTAATCATTAAAAAATCATCAATTAATCATTAAATAAAACAGATTATTGTCTCCCTTGTCAACTTGATGAAAAACACATATAAGATTTGGCAAGCGCACCGACGTTATGTGATGCAGATAGATTTAGGTTCGTACAAAATAAAACTTAAAGTAATAAATTTTAATTCATATACCTAAGTATTTACCCATCTTTTCATCAAAAAGTGCTTTGTTATTGGTCTGTGCGTTACTAGCGCCACTTTGACAGTTTTCGGTCCCATTATGATGAATTAAAAAAAAACTGAAAGGACTCTCGAGCCAAAAAGCAAAGCGCTCATATTAAAAAACTGGCCAAGTGCGAGTCGGACTCGCGTGCAAAGGGTTCCGAACGAATTTAATTTTTTTAACATGTTATTTTAACACTACAGACTTCTAATAGGTTTTTCTGTAATCTTTAGGTAAAGATCTATTATCTCCATTTTTTTTTAAATTTTAGGCTCAGTAGTTTCGGAGATAAGGGGGGAATGGTCATTTTTCGTCTAATTTCTTGAATAACTTCTAAACCATTTATTTTAAAATTATGAAAAAAATATAATTCAAACGCTTACAGTAAGGCCTTTGATTTGTCATGTCACACGATATTGTTCAAAAAACTTTATTTTTAATTTTCTAGTTAGACCCCCGAAAGTGACCCCCATACTAAAAATTTAATGATTTACGTAACACGTCCGTGTTTGGGTCATAGAAGTCCATATGTGTACCAAATTTCAACAGAATCGGTCCAGTGGATCCGGAGAAAACTGGCTGTGACAGACGGTCAGACAGACACACGAGTGATCCTATAAGGATTCCGTTTTTTTTTTCGGAACCCTAAAAAGTAACTTTTTCAACCTATACCTTAATCTATACTTACCTATCTAAAACGTCACAACTGATTTTTTTCTTTTTTCAATAATCCAATGATGGAGTTGTAGATTTTCGGGGTCCGATGTTAATGAAAACTATAACTATGGCATAGATTTTTGAAAAAAAATACCACTTAATATTTTGTATTTTGGTAATTAAAAATAAGTTCTTCCCTATGGCGTGCCATGTGTGATTACTTCCTAGAATTTGATCGTTATTAGCTACACTTTCGGCGCACCTAAGACGACCCACTGAGCCGGATGGTATAAAAATACAGGGGATGTTTTTTTTTTTTTTCAAAATGACCGGTTCGATTCCTGGCTAGTGTAGTGTCCTGATTTGCTGCTGGGTTAATAAATAAGGCTACACACCGGTTTTACCAAGAGCACAGTACACGTCCGCTCTGTACTGGAGCTGGTCGAGAAATGCCACCCTCCATACAGTGCACGTGCATGCGCCGCTTGCTCTTTATTAATACGTCGCAGCTAGGAATACTGATTTTCCAAAGATCCAATGCTGCAGTTTTAATTTTCCAAAATCGAGCTCGAGACTCTTTTTACTGTTTTTCATTATTTGTCATAATTTCGGATTTGGCCATTCACGCACCCTTTAGAATTCACCTGTTTATACTAACAACTAACTAGATACCTACTACGTTTCACATACCCAAAATAAAGGCAGAAACCCACCGCGGCGCATGCTGTGCACGGGCACGTGGCGCATTTTAGCTTTGTGGATTCATTTGTTTGACAACGGTCTACGTTCCCGCTGCAGTACAGACTTCACACGCCTCCGTGGCACAAGGCGTATCTCAAAACTGTACTACGATACAGTTGTATGTACATAGTCGTGGGTTAATATTCGTATATAGCGTGTACCGCATGCACAGCGTGCATGGCGTTGGCAGCGTAGAGCTATGTGAGTGCCATATTCGAGCAAGCCACGCGTGTACCAATGACGTCAATTGATGTGTAGCGTGCCGCGCGTTTTCTTACAAAGCGAAGCTTAACACACGTGTGTAGCCTCTCCGTGCGCCGCAGTAGGTCTGCGCCTTAATGGTTTGGTTGACATGTTCATGTGACTAACAAAAACTGCCTTGGGAAAGTGGTCACCCTTCGTACACTTTTTACATTTTAATTTTTTTCTCTGTGATTTATTGTCATAATTATGTAGTTTATGCACCAAAATGTAAAAAAATATATTGTAGTTTTAATAAAAAAGTCTGAAACTATTATGCCGAAAGGTTAAAGGGTTATAGCCCTTTTTCTACGATTCGATATTTGTACGAATGTACCCCACGTGTGGGGTACTTTCGTACAGTAGGTAAAATTTAATTATTGACCTGTTTGAACGATAACTTAATTTTTACACCATCCCAATTCTTATATTTATTTATGTCCTCTTCTAATTCTACAGAAGAAATAAAAAAAACACGTTACGATTTCTAAAATAAGTAAATTATGAAAACTGAACTAAATAAAAGGTTTCCGATCGATATAAATTAAAAATGGCGTAATTATTACATGTGTATAGTAAATTTTAAAAGATAGATACTGTATTATTTCATAAAAATCTAAATTTGATGTATTGGTGTTAAAAAAGATCTAAAAGGGAACATTCTTACGCGTACGAATGCACCCCCTGTATGTCTGTCCGAATGTACCCCAGGCCTTCCACCAAATTAAATTACAACTCTGTACAAATTGTAATCTAGCATCAAAAAATATAACAACAATAACTCAAAATAACCAATATTAACATTAATTAATCATCAGTATTTTGTCAAAAACATAAAAATTATACCTACGACTGCAAGTTAAACTTCAGTAGTTTCTCACAGCGCGTGAGAACACGTTATGTATTTTCAGCTCACACAGAGTAACGCCACAGGCGCGATACTCCACTAGCAACGAGGCGGCTGTTATGTCTACGTACACATGCAAAGGCGTGTTTGTGTGCCCTTTAGTAGGTATTTCTGTTTTTCTAATTGTACGAATGTGCCCTGCGTATGAAGGGTGACCACTTTCCCCTAATCTATTCTATAGTTTTATATGGCAAACAAAGCCGATGTCGACTATTCTGCCAATATCTAAGGCTGCCCGCCCACATTCGATAATCGGCGACCGATTTTTGTAGGAAAAAAATGGAACGTACTGATTGCAATAGTGTAATGCACACCACAGAGTACATTTTATATAGGGTATAGAGTCGTCACTCGCGTCATTTTGCGAAATGTATGGCGTATAGCGCCATCTGGTGCTTTGTGCAAGGAACTTTCACACAAGGCTGCTAGCCTTCTCGTACCTACATTTTGAATGGTTTTAAAAAAATATTGCGACTGGAAATTAAATAAAACGAAATAGATAATACAAAAATCTGTTTTTATTTCTTAAGCCTTTTCGTACAGTATATATACGCGAATTTTTGAATTTCGTCGTTTTGTTCATAATCAGTCCTGGACCCTGTTAATAACTTATTAGTGTTTTTGCACCAGTTGTAAACAAATAAATTAAGAGTTATTTGCTCAATTCTTAAAATTATCTCTTTTTTATGCTCATTGCAGTTTATAAAACTGTAGTCAATCACTATTGATAATATGGTTTTCAGGTATTGCATTAAATTGTATATATCGGATTTTTTCCTTAATATACCCATGACCACATCTTGAATATTAGAAAAGCACTTTATCAATGAAAGTGATGGATATGTGAGGCAAGTTTTGTTTTTAAAATATTCTCTAACCTTTATGGCACTTTCACCAATGTCTTTATTATACAATGACTCTCTACATAAACTACACTTTATTTTTAACTTGCGCAGAACATATCCAGTCACATAATCTATTTGTGCTCTTATTTTTGGATCATTCCTTTTGATTTGTAAATCTTTAAAGATGTGGTCACTGTCAATATCTTCAAAATCTACTTCTGTTGTATAAGCTGACCTCTCACTTGTCTTAAAAAACAAGATCTTTAAAGATTTAAATGTGATGCAGGAATCTACTTCACAATTGGACCCTGGTGAATGCACACTACTCATATTGTTAATTAGCAGTGAGGCAAAAGCTGCTTCAAAGGAAGCACAAGAAGGAGAATTATTGCGATACCCATGGCTTCTTATGCTTCCGAAAAAGTTTTCTAAAGGGTCCTGGTTGAAGTGGCGCATCCAAAGAGATGTCAGCTTATATTTTTTTTGTAATGTATCTACAAGATATTCTATATTATCAATAGTGTGTAACCAGTTTTTAATGGAGGGTACAGTAACTGATTTTCCATTTTTTTTTTTGAAAACTCATTGTTGACAATACTTTTTTAGCATGAGCCCATATTTTATTATGACTCGATCTTGGCGATACTGGGCCCAGCAGGAGTTTTCCTCTTCTCTTTTTAAAATTATCGAAACTACCGTTCACGGAGTCAAACAATTCGTCAAAGAACTTGAGCAGTGCAGCTGTTTCCTCACATTCTTGAGGGAGTACTCCTTGACCTGAAATGACAAAGCTGTTTTAAAATATTGCCTGACTGCTTACACGGTGCTAAACTTAATGTCCCAATTTCATGGCTAAATTAATAGCCTAAGGGCCGATTAATAGCCTATATTTTATGATTTTTGAATAGCTACTACTCACCAAAAATTATTTAATTTGGCCCTGTATACAAGTTAAAACTTAAATAACGCATGACCTCTTAAAGGGTCTTTGTACTCATCATTATGAACAACAAATTATAATATATTTTGATATGCAGATTTTTTTCACAATTTCAGGTCTGGTCCAATAGTAAAAGTTGTTCTTAATGATGAGTACAGCCACAACACCTTGTTTATATATATACAAAAGATATACTCACATGCTAATGATCCTAAGTGACCAGCTACAGTCCGGCTGAATATTTGAGTGGCACATTTTACTTTCATTTTAGAAATTTTATGTGGGATCACATGTCTGTCTGTCAATTTAGGTATTAGCCTAATGCCATCATATGTGCCATCTTTTTGATATAATTCGACAATGTGATCCCACTTTCCTGTGACATTTCTCCCATTTAAATTTGCTTTTAAGTCTGCCTGTAATAAATTATTTCTAATTCCTTTTATGAGGTGAGGGGGATCATATAAGGGCACTACTTCATTGCCATCTATTTCAAAAATTTTGTATTTCATTTCTTTACCTTTTCTTAAATATTTCGTTCTTGTCTCGTTTATTAGCCAGTTTATGGCACTCACATTAGTTGCACCTTGGTCACAAACGGTTGCCAATACTTCTAAGCCTATGGACTTAAGTTTTCTAATAATTGTTTTTATTTGACTCACTATTTCCATGGATGACGTTGTTGAGGCGCAAAATGTATACGCCAAAGGCTGTTTATAATTCTTAAAAATCCCCCTAATCATAAAAACTAATGCATGGTCAGCTATCTTTCTCTTCCTGGTTTCCCCATCGTCGACAAATCCAGTTAAACAGTCTCGTCTCTTACTATAGTCGAAGTGTGGTGCAAGTGCTACTTCATCAAAAAGTATGATGCATAGTTTGTCTGTGTCTTTCATTTTATCCACTTTGCTTTTTAGCTGTCGAAACAAATCTTCATTCATCCCTGGCTTTAGCGCTGCTCTCGTAATCATACGACTCAGGGTTAAAGGTGATGGTAAAACAAAAAATCTTCTAAGCCAGCGATATGATCTCGGACCCTGTTTGTAAAGGGCTAATGCCATAACTTTTTCATTTTTGGTGAATCGCCTCCCCAATATCTTCTTCCCAAATTCTCTAAATTGAAGGTGAGTAAATATTGTTGCTGCAGGCGTAAATTCTTTCATGGCTTTTTGAAAAGTAGTGTTTTCAGACAATATTAATGCCTTTTTCAACTTTTCTGCCATTGTGACTTTGGACTTTTGAAGATTTTTTATTTTCTTGTTCAAAGCCACCACCTCAGGATTATACAAAGTAGTCCTCTTCAATTTCCCTGGAAAAATATTTGTGAACACTTAAGTGACAAGTCTAAATATTTAAGCTGTCATCTTGAGCAGTCTGGGCAGACAACCTTACTATGATCTTACCAACTGGCTAATCTCTATACTACAACATGAGTTATTTCCATGTGAAAATACAATGTCAAATTTAATTAGTTGTTGAAACTTCACAGAAGTGAAGATTCATAATTTCAAGTACTCAATCATATCTTTTCTAGTTTTATTATCAAATTATCCAAGTAAATAAATTTAATATTGTATAGATTGTCCAGTCATTTTATTGAACAGTGAATTGGATATCAGATTGGACCTGTTTCATCAGTCACTCACTCAGTGAAACTTCAATTAGTAGTCTTTGAATAACAATGTACTTACGCCTTGGCAAAGATTTGGATGTTGATAGAGTATGTTGACCAGATAATCCAGATGTCAATGGTAAATGTATGTTGTCAGTCGATGTTGATGGTAGACTGCTACATGTTTGCGCAACCGATGCTGTTGAAGTAGATGGTTGAGTGGTAGATGCCATTGATGTAGATGGTTGGCTGAAGGGATTTGGATGAAATTTGGCACACATATAGTCCACATCCTGGAATCAAACATAGGCTACTTTTTATCCCGGTAAAAGGCATGGCTTAATAGAGACTGAGGAGGAAGTGGAAATCCAGCGCTTCTGCTGCCTTAGTACTTCAGATACACAAGTACCAGGAGAACAGAAACATGTCGTAATATTTCCGGGGCTGAAATTGGGAGCGCTAAAGATTTACAAGTACCAGGAGAACAGAACAATGTTAAAGTATTTTTGGGCTAGAATATTTTTTGTTTTTTTTTTTAACCATCGAACAGATATATGTATGTTGAAGTTTTTCCGAACAGGAATTGTAAACGCTATAGATTCATATGTGACAGGATACCAGAAACATGTTGAAGAAGTATTGCTTTGGCTGAAATTATGATCGCAAAAGATTCACAAGTACCAGGAGACCATAAACCTGTCAAATTATTTTCGGCACTGGAATTGTAACCGGTTAGAATTCAAAAGTACCAGGAGACCGGAAAAATGTCGAAGTATTTTCGGGGCTAGGATTGTGAAAGCCAAAGATTCATAAGTACCAGGAGGTTTTCTTTTTGTTTTATTTTTTAACAGTCAAACAGAAATATGTATGTCGATGTTTTTTTCGGGCTGGAATGGTAAATGCTATAGATCCACAAGTAACAGGAGACTAGAAACATGTGAAAGTGTTTTTTTGGCCGAAATTGTGAGCGCTAAAGATTCACATGTACCAGGAGACCATAAACATGTCGAAATATTTCCGGCGCTAGGATTGTGTATGCTAAAGTTTTACAATTACCAGGAAGCCTGAAACATGTCAAAATATTTCCGCGCTAGATATATGAACGGTAAGGATTTAAAATTACCAAAACTAAAGAAAAATGTGGAAGTTTTACCCGGGCAGGAATTATATTCATTACCATTCTCTGTTCCGCTTACCTCCAAAAAAACTCACAAACTACCAGAATTTTTTTATTCTGGTTTTTTTTCATGAAGATGAATTTCCGAGAATGAGAATATGGGACAAAGAAGTTGCGCGCCACCTCTAAAGTCTACGCAGACGAAGTCGCGGGCGAGGTGCTAGTAATATATAATTTTAAATGCACTTACGAGTTTTGCTGCAGGCACAACATCTTTTCATAGGCATGGTCGACAAAATCCAATTTACAAAGCAAAACAATAAAGTCCAAATTCTCAGCCAGAGGTCAGTCGATGATAGCGGTAATATCGAAATCCAAGTAAAAGCCAGGTCAGTCGGGAACAGAAATAGTGTAACAAGCCGGGTCGTCATTAAAAATTAACAAAATACAATAAACGCATCCATTCACTTCAGAAGAAAATAAACGGATTGTGAGATTTGAAAACAAACAGTTAATGTCAATGTCAATAACACAACGTTTCATTCCTAAATGAATGACTATTATTGACTATAAATAATTAACATATTCTACTCAATGGAAGTCAATTAGTAATAATCTATTATTATTATAAGTAAATAAATTACAAATTTTTCATTTACTTATTTTTTGTTCGCTATTTTATAAGTTTTTAAGTGTCTGCTGAAGAGAATGTAAAAACTGAAAGTCTGCGTGAAATGAAATAAACACATGTCAATGGTGTTGTGTTGTAGCCATAACCAAAAAAAGAGCCAGTAATACCAGTCTAATAAAAATATTTTTATTTAAATTTTTAAATAGCACCATCTACTGTTCAAAGCAACAAACTTTTTGAAGATTCTATCAGGTTGTTCGAAGTTATGACCATGATGCACACAACCTACAAAAATATCAGTAGCTTTTACCTAGCTAGGAAAAATCGGCCGGATTATCGGTGCTACAAAAAGTCTGACTTGGGCGGGCAGCGTAAAGTAGATTGGAGAAGCAAGTGTGTATGATAAATTATTATTTAAAAAAATAAATAAATAAAAAACTATTATTAACGGCAAACAGTGACTAAAGTAAAGTAAAACCTTATCAGTACCGGTCCTCGGGAGAAAAGCGCCCAATGTGCATGAGTGCTTTCAGATTAACATAAAATGTAGCAACAAAATAAGGGAAGAGGAAAGGATCTGTCAGTGGTTTGTTGTCCTTGATGACTGATTGCGGATAATATCCGCAACTTATTTTCCTATATGTATATTATAAATATATATAATATATAAATTATGAGCGGTAAGGATTCAAAAGTACCAGAGCACAGAAGCAGCAGGGTGATCTCGCCAATGTACGGTGGGCAAACGAAACTTGCCCACTTTTTCCGGGTTGGAATTATGAGCGCTAAAGATTCATTATGTACCATGAGACCAGATACATGTCGAAATATTTCCAGGGTTAGAATTGGGAGCAGTTCGAATTCAAAAGTACCAAGAAATTAGAAATATGTGGAAGTATTTTCGGGGCTGTAATTATGAGCGCTACAGATTTACAAGTAGATACCAGGAGACCAAAAACATGTCAAATTATATTTTCGGCAGGAATTGTAAGCGCTAAAGATTCACAAGTACTACGAGACCAGACACATGTTTTAATGTTTCCGGCGCTGGTATTTTGAGTGGTTAGGATTCAAAAGTACCACGAGAACAGAAACATATAGCGGTTTTTTCCGGGCTGTAATTATGAGCGTAAAAGACTCACAAGTACAAGGATACCAGAAACATGTCGATGTATTTCCGAAGCTGGAATTGTGAGTGGTTAACATTTAAAAATACCAGGAGACCCGAAACATATCGAAGTTTTTTTCTGGGCTGGAGTTATGAGCGCTAAAGATTCACAAGTATCGGAATACCAGAAACATGTCGAAGTAGTTCCGGAGCTGAAAGTAAGGACAGTAAAGACTCACAAACTATCAGAAAAGAATCATGAAGGTGAATATCCGAAAATGAGAATATGGACCAAAGAAGTTGCGCGCCACCTCTAAAGTCTACGCAGACGAAGTCGCGGGCGAAGTGCTAGTATAATATATATATATCGACTTCACTTTGGTAACACTTAACCCAGGTACGAAGAACCATGCGAAAAACGATCTTATAGCTACGTTGTAAAGGCACTGTCAATGATAAATTATTTTTTCCATGAAAGTTGCAAGTGTAAAAAATTTAAAAACTACATTCGATCTATCTTCCGCTATAACAGCAATATTAACTACGTTAACGTTTATCAAGTAAAAGTGATCTTTTTTCAAACAATTTTTGAGGAAATTCACCCTGAAACAAAACCAATCAAGTCTTAAAAAAATGTGATTTATCGCCGCCATTTTGTTTCATGGCGACGATTGATCTACGTGGGGAGGTTCTTGAACGAAAAATTTTTAAGCGCGCGCTCTACTTTGAAAATAACTAAAACTTGTTTAGTTTCATCAAACAATTTACGCTGTTGATTTGGATTTGTTTTTGAAAATGATCGAGGAGTCAGAATTAAATGTGCTTGTGTCTAACATACTGAGTGAAAATCGGTACAGCCATTGCAGGTTATGCTTAAAGGATATTCAAGAACATTATGTGCGTTTTCATGATTCCGTATCGTTGGACTCCTCGAATGGGATTTATCAAGCACTCTCTGAAGTTATAACGAATCTTCTAGGGGCTGAAGTAAGTACAAAACATAAAATTAGGTTACCCATGTTCTAGATTTTTGTTGCCTACTTGAAAGTTAAATGAGTTAGATGGTTTACTATTTGATAATAATTATGACACTTTGATACTCTAGTAGAGTTACCATACCTATTATAAGCATTGTAATTAGTATTGCATGTAATCTTGGCGTTCTGTTTGAATAATTTTGGTATTAAACACTATTGACTTAGAAAAACTAGTGTCACAGGTCACTAAAATATAAATTCCGTGTTCTAATTTTTTCTTTTTTCAGATATGTGAAGAGATTCCAGGTATTGATGCAGTGTGCATGCCATGTGTAGAAAAAGCACTTGAATCCCTTAAGTTCCTACAATTATGTGAGAAATCAACCAATGTTCTAAATAATGTCGTTAATAATCTCACTAACACACTGTCTGTTGATATCGACACCACAAATACTGATCGAACTATGTACATATCAGTCAGTGAACATGAGTCTCAACTTATTTTGGTGAAAAAAGAACCAAAAAAGAAGAAGAGGAAAGCTGAATCAACTAATATTTTTCAATGCACTAAATGCAATGAACAATTTGAGGACATATTGGAGCTCAGAGTGCATAACCTATCAATTCATGACATACTCACTTGTGAGAAATGCTATGACACTGTAGCTGATGAGGGTGAACTGGCCGATCATGAAGACAGTCAGCAAAAGTATGAATGTTCTGAATGCAATCAGTTTAGATGCACCGAGGAAAGCTTGAAACAACATCAGGATAAATCTCATGGAGTGTTTGTGTGCAAGGACTGTGGAAAGTCATTCAAAAGTTTAGATAAGTTGCAGATCCATGAACAAAAACACGTCTCCAAAAGTGAATGTCCAAAATGTGGCAAAAGCTACAACACTAAAGGGTTCTTCTTGAAACATGTCAAGTTATGTCTAGAAGACATGTTGGATCCACATCCAATAAGGAGTAAAATTGAGAAGACATATTTTTGTGACCAGTGTGGGAAGGGCTACAGTACTTCTGGAGGTTTGCGGGTCCACAATAGATTTGTTCATGGAGATGCTAAGCCACATACTTGTAAATATTGTAATAAGCAATTTACTGCTCCCAGCTACTTGAAGGTTCACATGGTGAAGCATACAGGTGAAAAGAATTTTAAGTGTGACCTGTGTAGTAGACTGTTTGTTTCCAAAGAGGCATTGTTGTATCATACGAGGAGACACACAGGAGACAAGCCATATAGTTGCACATTGTGTGATGAGAAATTTGTGAATGCCTCAGCTAGGGCTGAGCATATAAAATTCAAACATGTTGGTCCAACACTTATGTGCGAGATATGCTCTCGCAAATTCTTCACCCCCAACTTCTTGAAGCAGCATATAAAGAAACATCATGATCCTTCAAACAAGCTGTATGCTGGCAGGAGTCTCATCCCTCCAAATGTACCAGCTGTTGAGAATATGAGAGTTAGGCTTGGAGACTTGTAACAAGGATGGGGCTCATCAGAAATGTCTATAGAAAATCAATCAAGGAGATTCACTACTCAATTGGCTATGTGATATATATATTTTAAATCATTTATTCCAATATCAAATGGGCTTTCCAGGAATCGTTAGTATTAGTGTAGTGTGTACAGTTGTTACAGATTTTTGTTCAAGGCTGTGTCAGACCTATTTCTGCCAGCAAGCCTTTCTAAATTCTGATTTTCTCCTTTAACTAAGTTGAGTTATTGTGCTTGTGTATGTGTATTTTTTCATTTATCTCAATTTACCTATCAAGAGAGAAAATCAATATTGTATTTTAGAAGTTAGGACTTAGCTTTAATAAAATAAATTTTATTTAAACAGGTGATTTTTATTTTGTACATTATTTTTTACAAGGATAATTTACTGTACCTACTCAGGACTTGATAGTTAGAAGCAATAACTAAAAAATGCAAGGTTAATACCGTTTTATTAATAAATTAGTATAATTAGAACAATCTCTAAATTATCAAATACTTTGTTTGGCTCATGTCAGATTAACTTATGTCTGCCTCATAAAATTACAACAATATTCTCAATGTTTTTTGATGTAAGGAAATGTGACTTAAACAGAATATTCAAGACCAGCTTAATTTTAACTTACACCTAAATATACCCAGTTTCTTTGCAGAAGGCAATTACCTCTAAGAGTCGCTGCCTCTCTCATTGGTTTAGTCCCAAAACATTCAAGTTGCAAAATAATTTATGGTTGCAAAATGTTCAAATCTCATAAGATCCAAATCTCAAAACCTCCAATATCTACTTGCTTTTGCTGCAACTGCTGCACAGTTGCAGCAAAAGCAAGTAGATATTTTACTCATGTCATATTTCTCATCCTCAGAAATACATCTTCATGGTTCTGGTATGCTTTCGGAAATACTACGACATGTTTCTGGTCTCCTGGTACTTGTGAATCTTTACCATACACAATTATATCTCAAAAATACTTTGACAGGTTTCTGGTCTCATGGTAATTCCATACTTCGACATGTCTCTGGTCCGTTGGGACTTTTGAATTCTAAAAGATCACAATTCCAGCCCCCGAAATACTTCGACATGTTTATGCTTTCCTGGTACTTGTAAATCTGAAGTACAAGGCAGCAGCAGCTGAGGATTGAACTTTCACATTTATAATATTAGTAGGATTTAAAACTTGTGATGTTTAATATAATATTTCACTTACACATCCACTCATACAAAAAATTCAATATTATGAGACATGGATGTTTTGAGACTTGACTATTTTTCAACTTGGCAGTTTTGAGATTTGCATCTAATGAGATTTGAACGTTTTGCACCCAAGTGATTTTGCAACTTGAACGTTTTGAGACTAAACCCTCTCATTCTCATCTCATCTTGAAATCTCAGTTAAATGACTTATTGTTTGTCATATGAGAGCTTTTGTTTCCCAACATGGACTTCTCAGCTATTCAAATACAAATTCTAGACACCCAACATTCTGTCACCAAAGTTCACATTGATAATAACTTAGAAATGCTTGGGTACTGCTGCAACTTAACATTATTATTTACACTTAAACTATTATTTGGATATACTGCAAATGGTGCTTCAGCCTCAGGCACAAATAACTTGCTGTGAGGATTGTAGTGCCTCTGAACATGTTTCCTCAACTGATGTCCCGTGACAAACTTTACGTGGCAGACATGACACTCTTTGGTGGGACCAAAATGTTTCCGTCGCTTGTGTTCCATCCTCCGGGATGCAGAAAGAAAGCTTTCACTGCATAAGTCACAAGGGAAAGGTCTTTCACCTGTGTGAAGTCGAGTGTGGTAAACTAAAGCTGCCTGTGTCACAAATTTTCCACCGCAATGACTACAGTGGAAATTCCTAGCCTTTGTGTGCTTTACAATGTGATTGTTTAATCTACTTTTAGCGTCAAACTTTTTCCCACACCAGTTGCAAGATAGTACAGTTCCAAATCCATGGTCTGTTTTCAAATGTGTCCGTAAACCATTCTTCGTAGCATAGCCTTTGTTGCAAATATCACAAAAGAAGCTCGGTTGCCGCTCTTCAAGTTTACCACAAATTCTTAAGTGTAGTTTATAGGTGTGTTTGTTCAGGAAAGCTTTGTTGCAGCGTGGACATGTGTTTACTTCGTGCTTATTTAAATGTGCTCTTAAGTCCTTCTTCGAGGGGAACTGAACAAAACACAGTTTACATATTGCAGCCACGTGATGTAATTTGTCATGCAATGTCAGCATTTTGTTTGTGCTAAACATTTTAGAGCATTTTGGACATTTTAATTTCTTAGGGTAATGCACTCTTTCGCCATGTTCATCAAGTTGTTGTTGGGAGGCGAAAACTTTAGGGCACTGCATGCAGGGGTGCTTGGAGTTGCTGTGAACCTTCATGTGTTTGACCAGGTGGCAATTGGAGCTGAATCTTTCTCCACACTCCTCACATATAACATTAGATTTCTTTTGCTTCTTCACTCTGTAACGTTTATCTTTAACAAGTTCCCTTATTTTGCTAAGGGCAGTCTTTTTACTCCTGAGTGTGTGCCGTTTTCGGCTAGTGAATATGAGATTTTCGTTTTCCTTTATTACCATGTATACAGTTTGAACACCCAGCTTGGGACCTATATTTGCAGACTGGTCTAAACTTGTGCTTAGTCTGTTAAGGAGGGTGTTCCAGTTGTCATTGGAAGACTGACACAGTTTTTGGAACAGGTAAGAGTTAATGGTCATAGTGGCACAGTTCATGCACAGGACTTGAGGTAAAGAAGGCTCCTGGGCAACCTGGAACAACACATTTTTGAGATGGAATATTATATTTAGTAGTACACCACAATAGTTACACAACTGTTGTACAATGTTCAGTACTATGTTATTTTTTTTATTATTCTGGACTTTCTGTATTTCTACTAAAAATATAATTAAATAAGTATATTAGAAACATTAAAATAAACTAACAACACACTAAAATATTATAGCATTCTGTATCTAAGTACATATTTTTTAGATGTATGGTTTTATCTAATTAGAGATGAAAACAAATCATTTGAGTGTGAAATTCAGTATTTAAAGAAATTATAAATACTGCATTGTTTAACGTACTGCATTGCGAATGATTCCTGGGAGAAACATTTTTTTTTTATTTCTTAACGTTTGTCTTTGTAAATAATTGTATTTTAATAAACTTACACCAAGTTCACGAAACATATCCACAAACGTGAGGGTTTCATCCAAATAAGATCTCTGAAGCCGTACAATGTCTTCAAATGATACTTCTTGTTGCTCCGTCAAAGAAAAACATAACCTACAAACATGTTCAGATTCACTAGTCAAGAATTTAAGAGCAGGTAAAGTTATGTCGGCTTCTGGCTCCATTTTAATTTAGAAATCTTATTATCTGCTAACAGTTTTATCATAAACTTCAAGTGCAATATGAATGGAACTCGAATATAAAACTGTTTTTTCTATCGTTTGACGTTTCTTTTGAAGTTTTGAGTTTGACTTTTTGACAGAAACGGAACCACAGAGTACATTATACTAGAGATGGACGTTGAATGAACGAACTAGTTAATTCAACCGTCTACGTACAATCAACGATTAGATGGTTCACCGTTAATCAACGGACTAGTTGAATTCGTAGACTCCACTACGTTCCTGTCGACAAAGTTAACAAAGTTTACGTCGTGGACTAGTCGACAAATACAACTAGTTGATCGACGCGTCGATGAACGGAAATGGACGGTCTCGTTTCGTTGACGACAAATACGTCGACGACCCATCTCTACATTATACTATACTGAAACAGAACACTACTCAGGCTCATGAAGGTATAGATAAAAGTGAAGGCAGCACTGAAGCACTCTAAAACCCCTTCTACACAGATGTAATCTAGCGTTCCATCCAATCCTATCCAAGGTGACCTTGGAGGGAGCTACGATTGCATCCGCGGATTGTGTTTCGACTGTACAGATGTAATCCAAGCTCCATCACAGGCGAGCGTCATTGTGAATTGCACTCGCCGCGTAGGGATATGACGTAGAAATGGCTCCTAATTTGTCGAAACCGGTCAAGAGCGAGTTGGACTCGCGCACCGAGGGTTCCGTACTATCATATAAAACATGAATGACGGGCGGACAGTTGGACGGACGGACGGACAGCTGAGACTTAGTTATAGGGTTCCGTTAGTTACCTTTTAGGTACGAAACCCTAAAAAGGAAAAATTGTTTGAGAATGTGCAAATAGCGCTCTTTCATTTGATAACCCACATGCCCTAGTAGCCCCACTTCGAATTTTTAGAACCCTCTGTCGCTGTTGCAAGAAAAAATTATACATTTTTATTTCTTTCATATTTGCAAAATAGTTGAACAAACGTCATCTAAAACTATTTCAAGTTGACAGTATTTAGTAGTTCTTGAGATACCCAGCTGTGACAGACGGACAAACTTAGTCACACCATAAGGGTACCAATTTGGTACGGAACTGTTACGGGGTGGGTCAAAGTAGGCTTTTTAAAAAAAACTTTTAATAAAGCTAGAAGAACTTTTAATGAATAAAAAGGGTTACAGAGAAAGCCTATTGTCCGCGACGACGTTCAATTCCACACTGACCATAAAAAGTATATTTCCAAGTTATTGCAATATGCTGAGTCAATGGAAAAACGTGGGATACACATGTTGCAGTGTCAGCTGTTTATTATTATATTCTTATTAATGTTATTTAATATATAACAGCCCCCCGGATAAGATGGAGCATCTGGGAGGTTAAGATGCGAAATTGACATAAAATTTACGAGATGACTTGAACGTCGTTTCGGACTTACAAACAGTAGTAATTATAACGATAGTACATAGTTAAAAATTAAAATAGTAATATAAGTAATCCCAACACAAATTAATTACCCCAAATAAACATTAGGTTTGTTATTAATAATTAAAAGAGAAATTAAGAACATTAACTTTAAACTCTAATTCATCTTAGATACTAAAATGTTACGCTTAATTGGCGTTGGCCTTGACAATGATGCATAAGTTTCATCGGCCACGCCGTTTTCATTCAAGACAGATAATTCAATAGTAGGTTGTCGAGTTTCAGTAACTCTCTTAGTATTACATTGGTTAAATATCTGTATGCAACAATGATCTTTCGATTTTGGACAAGAATATTTTCTGATTCTATAAAGTAAATATACAAAGAATACAATGAAAAATACATAAGAAAGAGACATGTAATGAATGCCATATTTTTGAAAATGATTAGGATTTTCAAGGCTATCTAAATCCTTTTCGAATGAATCTAAATGTAAACTAGCTTGTAATAGAGAATCTAGATTACTTGCATCGTTTAATTTTAAATAAGGCAATCTGGTGAGTGTTTTGTTAATTCTACTTTTATCACAACAATCATCGTCTACAAGATTAAAGTTAGAAATAATCTGTGAACTTACATTGAGAACGGCATTTGATTGTGGCACGAATTGTAGAGTTTTATAGAAGGCTTTACAGGTTTTAGGTATAGATAGTATACCCGTGCCGAACAAAGTTTCATCGAAATTATTTCCGTCATTCTCACAGGAAATATGACACTTGCCTGGCTCAGACAGAACGAAAATCCAATTATTATTATTTATCTTATGAAATACTTGTACTGAGCCTTTTAGTAGTTTAATTTCACAAGAACTAGGTAACTTATTTGTTACTTCTGTAATTAAGATAGTCTCACAAATTGGGTTAACGACACTTGAAAAAACACTTTCTAACTCACACACATGGAATTTACCCGGAATCACTTTGCACTGATTTACACTACGCAACAATGAGTAGAACATATGGTCGACTGTTATTGCTAGGTAAGGATGAGCGGGAGCAATAAGTGCAAACGTATCAGGTTGCGATACGTCGTAAGGGACAGGCATTGGAATCACGTGGTACAGGGTATATGTCTGCGGAAGGACGAGCGGGATTTTAATGACGATAATTATTTTGTTATTATGAAAATAGGAAATGATTCTAGAGATATCAATTAGTTCATGAATGTTTTGTAACGACAGGGATACCGGGAGTTCGTAATACCTTGGCATATTATTCCTATTTTGTTCAAGTTCGTTATAGAATTGATGTGGACTAAGTATAGTCGGATGCAATACGTTCATCTTGCTGAATAAAATCGCATTATTAATATCTTCTATATCAAACGATAAGGAAATAATGATACTTTCAAGAGCACTTAATAGTGAGTTAATGTTTGACTTGATTTCTAACTTATCATTGGAGTTGGAAATGAGTTGAAGTTCTCTATCAATGACCTCGAGATTTTTATTTAGACGTTTCTCATTTTCGTTTAACTTAGAGATAGAGTTATTGAATGTAGTAATAGTTGACTTAATGACATGGATATTATCTCTCATTAAATAAGCTAATTGTTTTTCATCTGTTTGTACTTGGTCGATCGCATCGGAAAATTTGAGAGCATCCTCTGCATCCAAAGTGCCGAAAAAAGTTTTTAATAAGGATCCGCCAGCGTCTATGAGGCCGCGTTTGTATCTTTTATTACTATTAACCAAATACGAGACAGAGGAATACTTTTTAACGTTATTATCGTGTTGATTTTGTAGTGCTGATAATGCATTTAAACAATCCTGTTGGGTTTTAGAAGAACTATAATCTTTGCAATAAGTATTGACTCTAGAAAGTAACGACTCTACAGTAGTAAAGTGAGAATGTATTCTACTAATATCCAGGTAAGTTATGACGTTCCAGTTATCATTGGTGAATTTTAGCTTGTTAACTTTATCAAAATATAGGCCTGGACTCGTAGTTATAGGCGTAACGATCTGATGACACGAAGTTGATGAACCAAAGTGCCTGCAAAGATAAGGTCAAGTTATAGCATCATCTGACGCCAGCTTTATCTCGTCATAATGATGACGTACGTGTCTTCGATTTATTAATAAGGTGACGGTGTGATTACCGTTTATTTTGACTATTTTAAAAGGGCCTTTCCATACAGGTGATAAGGCTTTATTTTGTTTGTGGTGACATTTGAGATAGACTGAGTCACCAATGTTATACGTAACAGGCTTAGCATGGGAATCATAAAGGCGTTTAGACCTTTCTTTAGATAACTGAATATTTTGTAGAGCTTTTTGCCTACTATAGTATAATCTATGATTTAGTAATCTGACGTAATCTGTATAAGTGTTATTCTCTAAAGTATCTATAGATTTAGGAATATGTGGCTTGAAACCGAATAGCAATTCGAATGGCGAATAATTGGTAGTCGAGTGAACATTTGAGTTGTAAGAAAACATAGCTGTATTGAGATATAAGTCCCAAGTATGGGCATTTTCGTTCACAAATGGCCTTAAATATTCTTTAAGGGTGGCGTGACTCCTCTCTAGAGCACCACAAGTTTGAGGGTGATAAGGCGAGGCTAGAATGTGTTTTATGCCGAATAATTTTGTAAGTTGTTTAATGACCTCGGAAGTAAAATTAGTGCCTTGGTCAGTAATGATAATTTTAGGAATTCCGAGATGAGATATAAAGTGAACTAACTTTTTAGCGGTTTCTTCCGATGAGCAGGTTAACAAGGGGTAGGCTTGCGAATATTTCGTAAGATCATCCTGGATGGTAAGAATGAATTTGTATTTAAATTCGTAGGTCTCCGGGAGAGGCCCAACAAGGTCAAGGAATATTTTTTCGAGTGGTTTTGTTGCGGTGGAAGTAATAATCATTGGCGCACGATGAATTTGACGAAGGGGTTTATTAATCTGGCAGGATTTGCAGTTTTTGATGTAATCTTCGATGTCCTGCCGCATATTCTTCCACCAGTACATGGATTTTATTCTTTCGAACATACGTGATACGCCAGGGTGACCAGCCGTCGGTAGATCGTGGTTATCACGAAGTATCTTTTTGACTTCTTCAGGTGTGGGAAATAGAATAGAGTTTCTATAAATGTTTACTTTAATACCAGTATCATGGAATATTTAGCCTATAATGTTGTAGATTTTTGTATAAGAAAGTTTGGTGAATGGGTCGGAGAAGTCTGAAATCGCAACTTCCTTCTCCTCCAAATACCAATATTTAACCATATCTCTATATTCAACTAATAGTCTAAAAATATCTTTATATGACATTTCATCGTAGTGATGAACGCGCAAGAATAAGTGGGTGAACAAATGCTTATCGTTAGAAGTGCTGTACAAGGTATAAAGTTCACGTTCAATGTCACGAACGTTAGGTTGACTTGTAGACAAGTCTATAATGTCTTTGCAATAAGGAACAGAGTCGTCCAAATCGATTGAGGTAGGATATGCAATTAACTTGCACTTGGCCTTTAACAATGATTCGTTGTATTCTTGAATGGTGGTATCAAAACAAAAATTAGGCTGCTTAGATTGTTTTAAGTATTTTTCATAAGTATCTGACGAACATGGCGAAGAATTATCGGAGGGTGAGCTTGGAGGGTGAGAGTCCGGAGGACTCGGAATATTTGAGTTCGGTGACTCATCCCCGATAGCGCATACCGGGCAATTTAAATTATTATCGGGATCTTGTAATGGGAAACGTGACAGAGCGTCTGCGTTGCAATTTAGCTTGCCTTGTTTATGAACTATTTCGTAGTTATACTCTTCTAATTTTAGGCGCCAACGTATTAGTCTAGAACCAGGGTCTTTGACGTTGAATAGCCAAACTAAGGGCTTGTGGTCAGTGACGATTTTGAACCTATAGCCGAACAGATAGGGACGAAACGTTTTAACACCGAAAAGGATGGCTAAGAGCTCTTTCTCGGTTGTTGAGTAGTTGCCCTCAGCTTTGTTTAATGTTCGCGATGCGTATGCGATAGGCTTGTCCTTGCCTATTTCGCCTTGAGATAGTATAGCGCCCACGGCGTAGTTAGAAGCGTCGGTAGTCAGTAGAAACGGCTGAGAAAAATCTGGATACTGTAATAGGGGCGCCGTAGTTAATTTATGTTTCAGTATATTAAAAGCATTTTCTTGCTCTGCTGACCATATAAAGAAAACGTCCTTTTTTAAAAGGGAAGTTAAGGGTTTTGTAATCTTGGAAAAGTTTTCGATAAATCGCCTGTAATAGCCGACTAGGCCTAGGAAAGATTTTATGTCTTTCGGGTTTTTAGGAGTTGGGAATTGAGTGACGGCCTTGATTTTATCTGGATTGGGACAAACACCTTCATCGGTAATTATATGACCTAAATAGGCTACTTCGCGTCGTAAGAACTCGCATTTTGCGGGCTGTAATTTAAGGTTGTATTCACGAAATCTGTCGAAGATTAGTTTGAGCTTATCGATATGGGATTGGAGATTTTGGCTATAGATAATGCAGTCATCTAAATAGATATAACAGTGAAGGCCTTGAAGGCCGGAGAGCACAGTATTCATAAGTTTTTGGAAAGTAGCAGGACCATTTTTTAATCCAAAAGGCATTCTTGTGAATTCATAATGCCCGGATATTTCGTTACCTATCACGGTGAAGCCGGTTTTGGATGCGTCCTTGGGGTCTAATTTTATTTGATGGAAGCCACTCACGAGGTCCAAAGTGCTAAAATATTTTGAGTGGCCCAGTTGGTCTAGGATATCTGTGATCAAAGGTATAGGATAAACTTCGGTGACTGTCACGTCATTTAATTTCCTGTAGTCAATAACTAACCTCCATTTCTGTTTACCCGTTGAGTCTACTTTCTTGGGCACTACCCAAATTGGGGCGCTCCAGGGTGACTTGGAAGGACGGATGATATTTTGGTCTAGCATACTTTTGATTTGGGATTCGACTTCACCTTTGTGGTATTCGGGAAAACGATAGGATTTCACATGAATCGGAGCAGCGTTACCGGTGTTTATCGAATGCTCAATAGCATTGGTATGCGTCAAAGGCTCGCCCTCGAGGTAGAAAATATCGGTGTAATCTGAACAACACTCTAGGAGCACCTTTGTCTCTTCAGGGTTGAGATGTTCAGTACGAATGAGGTCTAGGACTTGTTGCGGTCTATCATTTGAGATATTGAAAAAATTATTTATGTTTTGGTAATCGTTATTACTAAGAGACGCGGATGAAATAACTTCGGGTTCATATGGAAGTAAATGAACGTAGTAATCTTTAAATATGATTTCCGACTCGGTAGTATTGAGCACCGAAATATTGATACAGTGGTTAGATTTAACTGTAACAATACAGTTTGCTAAGTAGACTCCCTCTGAGTATATATGATCCAGGACTAGAGCATCTTTCATGTGCTTTAGCTCCTCTAAGGGGTTTGAAATAGGACATTCGACGATTGCCTCAGAGCGAGGCGGAATGGTGTAGACGATTCGTCTAAAATTAAGCGGTATGGTGTGACCTCCAATGAACAGTGCGTTTTGAGAATACTTAACATCACACTCGAGTTTTTGTAGGAAATCATTACCTAATATACCATCATAATCAAGCCGTACTTTATCACTGACGGCGTGGAAAGTGTGACTAAAACAGAGTTCAGAATTTGGCGGGCAAGTATATTTGAAGTCTATGGTGAACGACCCTAAAGTTTCGTAGCAGGAGTCGTCTTCACTCAAACCCTTGAGTTTGATTTTATCGCTAGATAAGGATGGTATAGAACTGAAATTTTGAAATTTGACAATACTAACACTAGCTCCCGTGTCGATAAGGAAGCATAGAGGTTTATCTGAATAAACAGTATTGAGAAATACGTGGGGTAGACAGACTTTGCGAAATTTAATTTCGTGAATTGGAGTGACGGACTCCTGGTTTTGTGGGACATTAGCACTCAACGAGACAGGGTTTCCCGACGGAATATGTTGAATTTTATTTGAGGTGTGTATGTCTTCGATTTGGGACTGGTTACCCTGTTGCATGACAACACGAGGTTTTAAGTGGCCTTCAGTTTGGGGCTGGTTACCCTGTTGTATGACCGGTGGACATTGAAGTGACCGACCTTCGGTTTGGGGCTGGTTACCCTGTTGCATGACCGGTGGACATTGAAATGACCGACCTTCGGTTTGGGGCTGGTTACCCTGTTGCATGATCGGATGTAAATTCGATTTTGCAGATTTAGTAAAAGATTTAGTAGATTTGGTAAAAGAATTTGTAGAGTTAGTAATTAATGATTTTGTATTGCGAAATTGTAATGTGCCTTTCTCACGGTCGGGCGTAGTGCGACACGAAAACGACACCCGACTTATTAGTTTAAATCAGCATTTTCCGCTCCGTCCCACGATTCAACGGAATCGGGTAATGTCGCAACATTATGTTGAGTTGCAGGGCTGTTGGAATCGAATTGTTTCTTTAAATTGTTATGCTTTCGTTTATAACATTGTGAAATATCATGCCCTGGGTTTTTGCAATATCTGCATATTATAACGCCCGGTGGCTTACTAACTTGGTAGGGTTCATTTTTTGGAAATTGAGATTGAGGTTGTGAAACGCGCTTTTTATTTAGACATTCACTCTCTAAGTGACCTGATTTTTTACAAAATTTGCAATGTTTAGTCATTTTTGCAGAAACGTTAAGGGTAAAGTTTCGTATCTTTTCTTCCTCGATGGCTATATTTATAGCCTCGTTAAGGTTTTTAGGGTTACGACACCTCACCATGTTGCTAAGCCCCGGATTTAGACCAAAGTTGAAAGTGTAGAGGGCAAGATCCTCTGTCATGGCAATCCTTCCTGGTAAATCTTTCTTAGTAGTGACAGAGTTATGTATCTCCGTTTGCATGTCTGTTAAGCATGTTTCTAAACGTAACGCGAAGTGCGATACTGATTCGTTGGGCTGCTGTTTACATGATTGCAGCTCAAAGAATAAGTGGCTGTAGTGTTTCCTTTCTCCAAAATTCTGACGCAGGAATGATTGCAATGATTCGAAATCTTCAAAGATTTTACTTGAACAAGCTATTTGAGCCTTGTCTCGTAATTTAGACAAAATATATTTTAAGATTAACTTTTTTTGGCTCTCTGAAGCAAGATTTAGCGCATTTTGACAGTTTGTTAAGAATGCTGGTAAGGTTTCACGGTCTCCTCGGTATATATCGATAAAATCACATAAAATTTTAAGAGGATATTGTTCACTGAGAGATACTTCAGTCTTGGACATTTTGAAAGATAGGTTTAGGCTTAGGTGAAAATTAAATCACAATAGAGGTTGTAAGATATCGAACTCTAAAAGAATAAAATTTGGTAACTTTGTTTTACGGATTTGAATTAAAATAAAGATTTTGAAATCGTAGGGTTTGGGATTGTCTAAATTAGAAATAGGATTAGCAATAACAAGCGATAAGATATTCTACTCACAGCAGCACGGCAAGTAGGAGTGTGGCGTACATCGCAGACTTCGTAGAGATGACCAGGTAAGTTGAACACACCAGGCACCGGACCAGTGACGGCAGCAAGACCAGATGGCGGTGGAGGCCGTGTGGTGAGTAACTCCGAGACAGGACACGTCGCAGCACGTCGGTGAGAGCAGGAGAGGCGTCAGTGACGCGGTAAGTCAGCAATGATGATTTGACGAGATTCAGCTTCCAGATTGGGTAAGTTCAAGAAACCAGAGTTCGGTGTGAAGGAATCACGACACTGTTCGAGTTAGAGTTCAGAGGCTTTCACGTGAGATCACGGCACGGTGATCAGGGGCAACCAGAGTTCAGAGACTTCGCGATGGCAACATAATCACTTCACACAAAAAGGGTCTGTAGACACAGAGTTTGTAGTAGACACAGAGTTCAAACTATCACTCGCGTAACACGCAATGGAATACCAGCACAATCGATACTGATATCCCACTTCTGACACCACTGTTACGGGGTGGGTCAAAGTAGGCTTTTTAAAAAAAACTTTTAATAAAGCTAGAAGAACTTTTAATGAATAAAAAGGGTTACAGAGAAAGCCTATTGTCCGCGACGACGTTCAATTCCACACTGACCATAAAAAGTATATTTCCAAGTTATTGCAATATGCTGAGTCAATGGAAAAACGTGGGATACACATGTTGCAGTGTCAGCTGTTTATTATTATATTCTTATTAATGTTATTTAATATATAACAGAACCCTAAAAAATAAAGAAGAAAGTGTATGAAGGAATGTTTCGAAGAAATAAATAATTCCAATAAATTGAATGACGAACTCTCAGTCATTCAGTTTACTTAAATTATTTATTTATTTATTTATTTGATCGTATAGGTACCTATAATAACATTTAATTCATTGTTGGACTCAAATGACACTGCTGACCCGCATACGTGCGCACTCGCTGCCTGCCGTAGCGCAACTGTCCACGGTTGGATTAAATCTGTGTAGACGGTGGATTTAATCCTAATCCAACCAAGGACTACCACAACTCTCGAACCTATCGATTTTTCGGTAGGTTCGAGACCACTGGTGGAAATACCGAAATGTGTTTATTCAATAAATAAACGAATTTGATTGAATATTGTGTTTTTTTTTTGTCAAATACCGATTTTGGGTACAAATATCCCGATTTTAGCTGGCATTTTACCGATCTCGCTCTATGACGTTCGAGACCACTGACACAGATGCAATCGACGCGCTCCACCCGTCCTCCAAGGGCGTTGAAGGTCAATCTAAAATTTGGTTTACATCTGCCGTCTACACGGATGCAAACCAGGAAGGTCACCTTGGATTGGATTGAACGCTGGATTACATCAGTGTAGAACACGTTTAACGGAACCGTATTACTAAGCCTCTGCTGTCCGTCCATCCGTCCGTCCAACCGTCCGCCCGTCATTCATGTTTTATATGATGGTACGGAACCAACGGTGCGCGAGTCCAACTCGCTCTTGACCGGTTTCGACAAATTAGGAGTCATTTATACGCGAGCGCAATGAAGCTCGTCTGTGACGGAGCTTGGATTACATGTGTGTAGTTGAAACACAATCCGCGGATACAACCGTAGCTCCCTCCAAGGTCACCTTGGATAGGATTGGATGGAACGCTAGATTACATCCGTGTAGAAGGGGTTTAAATACATAAAACCCCTTCTACACGTACCTATCTGACAAAACTACTAAAATGATGGTGTCTGTTTTGGGAAACATTTGATGCTACACTCAAGTTAAAAATACTTTATTTATATTCACAGATGGTGTCTTTCACACCAATCGCGTTGTCAGGGGATAACTGCCTTGGTGCGCGACGCGAAAGAGAGCAGAGCTTCAGGCCAGGATGTCGAAGCCCTGCCCGAAGAGTATCCAGTTGATCGCCTCTTTAAAATAGACCTCGCCATTAAACTCAAACATGAAGACTACATAATACGTAATTTGAAAGACGATGACATGTTATACGTGAGTAGAGCCCTGAAAGCAAGGTCGCGGTGGTCTATGGACCAGACCACCGACATGTTATTAATCCTAAACATTTAGAAGATGTTATTTTCCCGGAAATGATCACGCCAGCAGTAACTAGAATGAAGCAATGTGTCAAGAAATCTATCAGCACTACAAAGAGAACATATTTGAGTTTGCGATCAAGTTTCAACCCTAATCTCTTCAAAGTTAGAGTGAACAGGCTCCTTCTGGGTAAGCTCGCTCCATCGTAGACTTTGTCTCTGTGATCTCTGACCTAGACTAGAGTCAAGAGCAAACCCATCACAAATAAAAAAATAAAAAAAAAAGTTTCTGAGTCACTGCAGTTATGAGTTCATACTAGTAGAGGCCCCCAAGATACTGTATCTATAAACTATCCACTTATTCATTAAAAGTTTTATGCGAAAAATGTCCTGTTAAGTAAGTTACCAAAATATATTTCGATAGCGACGGATGAAAATATGAAAACTCGCTATCTCAAGCAATAATATTACTATTACAATAGTGTGGAATCCGTACTGAAGTCAGATGCAGATGTGTTTCTTGATATCACGGAGAAGTATTTCAACATGACCAGCTTCAGTAGATTCGGCCCTTTGGCTACTGACTATATCCTACGCTACCATAAATCTAGATTCACAAATAAGTTGGACCTGTACGTTGCGTATTTCCTGCACATGCACTCTTGCTGCTCAGCTCAGTGTCGACGAGTGTCAGTAAGTGGTGCTGAAGCTAGCACGAGCGAGCTACCGGCAGCATTGGTTCGAGTACAAAGTGGTGGAGCCGCTGATAAAGAGACTCAGTCCTGACAAGACCGACATGGCCATGCGGTGGCGGGTGCCCCAACCTCACATACGGTCAGCTTTTCCAGTCGAATTACTCAAAGAAGGTACCTGAAAAAACAGATTTGGATCGGTTGTCGAAATTTGTATGCCTATTAGGCAAAACATAGCGATCCTAACATTACAATACGATCTTATTTTTGTACCTATATTTTGCAAATAAATAATTTGAATTTGAATTTGTTTGATGAGTTTCGTTTTAATGAATTTGGTCGCGCGCTGCTGGTTTTAGGTCAGCGGATGGTAACTACAGGTTCTAAAGACGGGCGCTTTGATATCTTCCTTGTTTTGGTGAGCAAGACTGGTGGACGCACCGACGCGGTGTCTGCCCTGTGGCGTCTCGCTGCGCGGCACATTAAGGTGTATAGTAGGCTCAATAACCTTGAGTATCTGGGCCACACATTCATATCTGCGCCGCACACACAAACATTTCCGTAGCGCACGCGCTACCTCAAAACTATTATCAAAGATTATGCGAGGACGCAGACATGCGCGCCAAGCCGGCTTTTTTGCCTAGGACTACATAAAAGTATGGCGATTGCACGGCTAATTTTTAGTTTAGATAGATACATACGTTACGCATATTTTTATTCACTGGTCTCATTTTTTATACGAATGTGGTTAAATAGAAGTAAGTAAAACAATATAGGTCAGATAAAAACAATTTTGTGAAGCAGTTTCGTCTTTTCTGCTTACGATCTATATAAAGATACTCGAAACTCGAGGTCAAACTGTTACCAGTGCACTGGTAACAGTTTGACCTTGAGTTTCGTGTCTCTGAAAAGAATTACCGATGTAAATCCTTATTTAACCACGGAACCCTGCAAATTACCTCCCTTTGCGTGCGCTGCGAAAATGATTGATGATATAATAAAATAATAAACTCGAATTTTAGAGGACCCATCAATATCTACAAACAGAAAAGGCAGTGATACCAAATGCCCAACTATTATTGTACGTCACTTTTTTTATTTAAAAATTAATAGATACGACATGACAGACCAAAGCAGACCACGTTATTCGCACCTTGGTATCAGTTTTATAAATAAATCGTACTTTAATTCACTTATTTTTTTGAATTACTCAAATCGAACATTCAAAAGATATCATAATTTTATCAAAACAATTTGATTTAGCCAAACGGTCCCCAGAGACGCGACTGACACGCCGCATATACCGACCGAATAATGAAAATAAATGTTTGTTTATGAACTTGTGTTTGCTTATGTTTGTGTTGAAGAGCTGTACACCTACCACAGTGTATTTCTTTTAACCCAAAGGTTGACTAAACGAGAACTCCTCGTAGCATTAAGTCCGCCTATGTACCACTATTGTTCATGAAGTTTAAGTGAATAAGTAAACTTATATTGATTTTTTTTATTTTTCTTTAATATTAGTCAGTTTGTTGGTAATAAAAGAAATTTAGAATTAACGTCGGCTACGTTTGAAAAAAAAAGAGCAGACAAAAATAAAACCCGAGCGACGCCGATAGTATTTTGATAAAAATTGCTGTATGAAACTGTACAATGCGCCCACGCGCTCAATCAAGCTGGCTCCTCTGCAAAGAGCTAGTCTATGAACGCACACTAATACAAAACTTCGTAAATATTTGCACTAACACATTCATATACGCGTAGTCGGTCGACAGCGCGAGCGGAGCAACGAGCGACACAGCCTCCCCGTCTCAGTGCTAACGCACGACTGCCGCCTTCGCCTAAACAGAGCTTTATAAATATGGGAGACTCAATATTGAACATTTTCTTTGCAAAATATTGATTGATTTACATGAGCAATGTTCACTTTGTAGTTCACTTTACCAGCAATTTTTCCATGTAAAAATATTTTTAAACTTCGAAGCCGTTTGGAAGAAATATCCAAAAAATAGCGTGTTACTAAATATTTTTTTACAGCAAAACTATATGTCATACGAAAACAACAATTGTTCATATTGTTGTTTATGAATCTACCATATACATATATTTTTTTCCAATCTTTTGACCCAGCCGTTAATGGGGAATATCTTTTAGAAAGTAGCCTTTTGACGGCTCTGAAGCAGAGGCTAGGGCCCCGCACACTCGCGCTGCCATACTGCGCAGCCTTGTCAAGCGCGCTAACGTCTGGCGATTGCCTGCAGATGATTGACAACTTTTTTTGGATTTCGGACACGGACTGGTACTCGATGGTACATGACCCAAAGCTGCATGTCGTGATTGTCTGCACGCCGTTGTGATTCGACAGTTATTATCTGGAGAATACGATCAAGCTGTCCTCGTTAGTGATGGGCGTTGAATCAACGAACTAGTTGAATCAACGTTGATGTCTCTTCAACGGGATTAACGTTGACCGTTTACAAATCAACTAGTGATGGGTCGTTGAAGATTTTTCCGTCAACGAAACGTTAACGTTGAATTGCGTTTGTCAACTAGTTGATCAACTAGTTAATTTCGTCAACGAGTTAACGTGTTACGAACGTCAACTTGCATGAACGATAAACGCCTAAACGCTTTTATTAACGTATGCTGTTGTAATGTTAATTTACGAACAATTTGATGCAGTTTGTGGGAGTTTTATTGTTAAAGAAATACAATTTACGTACGTTGAAAATAACAAAACGTTGGGTTCATTTTCTCGTTTCGTCAAACGAGTTGAATTCATAAACGTCGTTGTCTCGTAACTCGTTGACGAATTCAACGAGTTGATTTGTACACGGTCAACGTTAATCCCGTTGAAGAGACATCAACGTTGATTCAACTAGTTCGTTGATTCAACGCCCATCACTAATTTACATAGTTGCCCCTACCACTACTTGCGCCCTGGGGCGCGGACGTGGTTTCGTCGCCGACAAGCACCATTCATATAGCGCAATTTAATGTTAACACATTAAAGTTCAATTATACAAACATATGATCTTCTTTATGGCCCGACACCATAAAGAAGTGTTAGAGGCAGCATGCACAGAGCGGTCCACGCAGCAGAAGACCGCATGGATACGCGTCGTGTGTGGTCGCGATCCTCAGCATTGAAGGAACGGCGGAGAACATAAATGCGAACATAATTAATAAGAAGGCCACTCAAATACACATTATTTTAAGAATATTGTTAAAAAATTCTTATGGCATACACCACAATCAAGAAGATGGTTAGTTTATTTTAGAAGATAGCCTGTGTTGTCCCGTTGCTTCAGCATTAATTCATTACTTCTGTGAACGGGGAACCCACCGACCAAGCAGACCATCAATACGAATAATATTGAAAAATGTTTTTGAGAATTTTGTCAGCATTGCCACCTTGTGAGAAATTCCCCAAACAACGGGGAATCTCAAGTTGACTGGGGATTTATTGGGGAGTGGCAAGATGTTGAAAAAATGCGGGGATTTTAAACATCGGTAGTCTGGGCTAAGTCTTTTTCAGGAAATATGAATATGTGTTTTAATATTTTTGTTACATGGATATCGAATGACTCCCGTTTTTTGATGATCTTCTTTGCATATTTAATTTTCGGATTTATTGCGGCATCTTTTTTCACCAAGGGTAAGATAATTTTGTGCATCAGTGTGTGTGCTTTGCATTAATTTTTTTATTCAAAGTAACTCCAAAAATACATTAGTAATGCTTATTAATTTTAATATTATAAGTTTTTTTTAGTACGTATAATTTTCGCAATACATACACTGTAGTACTTTTCAATGTCAAGTTTAATCCATCGAGCAAACGCTTGTAACATAAAGTGCGAAAAAAATTAAAACAAAAAGGAATTTTATAGTATAAACGTTTTAAAATCAGTTGAAACTTGTTTAGTTTCTTTAAAAAAATTGAGAGGACTTTTTGTCCCCAAATTGGGGAATTCGACTTGCATTTCGGGGAATTTGATAAATTGGTGTTGGCAACGCTGTTTTTTACCTACCTCAAAAACCAAATCAGTTGTTTGGGTTAATATTAATCCTTTTCTGTTCAAATACCTCCATCTTTCAACCATTTATTTATATTGTCTGTGAAAACTACAGGTACAAATGAGTTGCAATAAAGTTCAACTCATTAACATAATATGTAGTTTAGGTTTTACGAGAATTTAATACTCGCGGACTGTAGGAAGTCCGTTGTATCATGTATTTGGTGCAATTCCCCTTTGTTGATATTTAATCTAGTACCATCCTGCGAAATCGGTGTAGGTCACTAGTCAAAAATGCAATTTATCAATAAATCAACGTCGATTTATCCAAACGCCTTGATAAAAATTCATAGCAATGACAAATTGTTTGAAGTTTGCTATACGTATTGTAGTAGGAGTTACGCGATTTTATTTTTAAGATTGTAGAAATATGTATGGATCCTGAAACTGTTTATATACGAAATACTAATATTCAGCTATTTAGCATTTTGCAATTATCCAGTATTGCTGTCTCAATAGAGACAAGGTAAGTCGAGCTCCTCCATGAAAGGTATGCTCATGTGCTTGCTGAATAAGAAGCTCCGTCAATCGCCCGCTGTATGGGATAATTATAGGATATTTCATATTGGCACTAATGCTTGCATTTTTAAGACGTCCTCCGACTCTTATTATTCCGCTTTGGTCTAAAAATGGGTTTAGATTTAGTAGCTTGCTTTCGGAACTAAGTTTCTTGTGCATTAAATTATCTACATCCGATGCAAATTCATTGCGCTGTATGTATTTAATTATGACGAATTTTTCTTTCCTTAGCTCCTGTAACGTGAGATACAACGGCCTTTGTTTACTTGTCGGTGCACGTGCACGTAATAACCATGCTACTATACGATTTATTTTCATAAATGAACTGTGGCGATGTAATAAATCTTCGATAATATTTTTTTCAGGATTGTTATGTTGAACGGTAATAACATTTTTTCGGATCTCTTCTTCAGTTGTGTAATCTGTTTGCTCTTGCTTCGGCTTGAAGTCGGGTGTCGATAACCAAGCTGGACCTCGCCACCACAACTTATGATCTACTAATTGTGTAATTGATAGTCCTCTGCTTGCTGAATCAGCTGGATTTTCTTTTGTTGATACGTAATGCCAGACATTAGGTGGTATTATGCTAATGATTTTCTTCACTCTATTCGCTACAAAAGGCTTCCAACGATCTGGACTGCCTTTTATCCAGCTAATAGTGACCTTTGAGTCACTCCAAGCATAGATTTCGTGATCTATGCCATCTATGCTAGTGGCGATTTTTGCTAATAATCTGGATAATAACTCCGCTGCACATAGTTCCAATCTCGGCATAGATACTGTCTTGCTGTTTGGTACTAATCTTGTTTTTGCTGCAACTAGCACTACGGATGCTTTATTTCTTCTCACGATCCTGGCATATACGACACATGCAAATGATTTAAGTGATGAATCACAAAACCCGTGCAATTGGATAATGTCGTTGTGCCTGCTTTGTAACCATCGTGGAATTCTAATTTGGCTGATGCACTCCATGTCTTCAGATAGTTTTATCCACTCGTTCTTGATATCAGCTGGGACTTCATCACTCCACTGAATCTCGTTAAGCCAAACCTTCTGAAACAGTATTTTGAATTTTGTCGTAAGCGGTGCTAGCCAACCTAAGGGATCAAATAGCCTTGATATTTCCGATAGAAGCATTCTCTTTGTAAGTTTCGTATTGTCTGCTGATGCTGCGGTATATTGGAAAGTAAATTCATCCGTGGTTGGATCCCATCTTAAACCTAACGTTTTTGCTGTGTTTTCTGTTTTAAAAATATGCGCTGATGCTTGACTATTCTGGTGAGATGGATTAATCTTTTCCAATAGCCTCTGCTCATTTGCTGACCACTTTCTCAGCAAAAATCCTCCGCTGCTTAGACACAAATTTAGTTCTGCTATGCTGCTTTTTCCTTCATCAATAGTATGAGCTCCTGATACTAAATCGTCCATATAAAAATCTTCACGTATAATTTTTGCTGCAGTGGGAAAGTTATGCTGCTCATCAGATGCTAATTGCCGAAGGGTCATCATGGCCAAAAAAGGTGCTGCTTTTGTACCATATGTAACTGTAGTTAACTGGTATGCTTTAATCGGTTGTCCTGTTTCAGCTCGCCAAAAGATTTGCTGTAATTTTTGATCTGCTTCGTTTACTAAAATCTGCCGATACATTTTTTCGACGTCGGCGGTGAATACATATTGATATTGTCTCCACTTGAGTAACAGTGTCTGCAGGTCTCGTTGCAAGTTAGGTCCTCTATGCATGACGTCATTAAGACTTGTACCCGAAGAGGTCTTTGCGGACGCATTAAATACGACACGTAACTTTGTAGTGGATGACTCTTCTCGCTGGACACTATGATGTGGTAAATAGCATTCCAATTGATTGCTGCTTATCGTTGCTTGTTTCATGTGTCCCAAATCCTCGTACTCCTTTAAAAATTGCTTATATTGCTGTGCTAGATTTTCTTGCTTGCAAAGCCTTCTCTCTTGATTTCTAAATTGTGCTAGTGCTATCTCCTTCGACGATCCTAATTTTTCGCTGGCTTGCTGTTTCATTGGTAACCTTACTTCATACCGACCGCCTTCAAGTCGTTTTGTTGTTGTCAGGTAGTACTCAACACGCTGTTGATCTTCTGCTGATTGCTCATCTTGCTCATGAATATCCTCGATTTGCCAAAATTGATGAACATCCGCTGTATTATTTAAGAAGACGTTACAATGAAACTGTGGTTTTATACTGCCGCATAGTAACCATCCTAGCTGGCTTTGCTGAGCTAAAGGCGAAGATGAATCTGAACTTCTTATCAAACCATCTAACATAATAAGAGCGTAGGCGTCTGCCCCGAGTAGTAAGTCAACTGGACGACTTGTGTAGAACTCCGGATCCGCTAAGTTAATATGTTCTAAATACGACCAGGAAGGCTTTTCAAATGATCGATTAGGTAGGTTTTTAATAAGATTTTTCATAATCAATACATCGGTGTTAAATTTAAAGCTGGTATACATAGATTGACATGTAATGCTTAGTTTGCCCTTACAGTTAGCATCCTTTTCTCCGATTCCAAAAACAACTCCATCGAAATGCTGTCGTTTCAAACCTAACTGTTGAGCCGCTTTCTCGCTAATCAGTGATATTTGTGAGCCCTGATCGATAAGAGCTCTCAATACAAGCTGCGTGCTGTCTGCAGACGTCACTCTCACTAATGCTGTAGCTAGAAGAATCTCAGTGATATCTTGCTGAGATGCATGAACACCATTGTTGTTTCCTTGATTTACATTTTCCTCTTGCTTATTATAATTTGATTTTTGCTTACTTGGGCCGGACGTAGAATGAGGTTTTCGCTGCGTAAAACATTCATGCAATAAAGTATGGTGATTTTCCAAACATTTGCGACACCGTTTTGTCGATCGACATTTATTGCCGTTATGATTAAAAATGCAATTAGTACAATAATTATGTTGTTTGACGGTTTTAAGTTTCATTTCATTGGACATTTCCAGAAACTTTTCGCAGTTATGTAAATTATGTTGAGCAAAACAAAGAGGGCATTTAACTTCCGACACGTGCATGGCTTTCGTAATAGGTTTTATTTGCTTGCTATAATTGTCGTTTGATTTATAATTATGATGTTTTCGAATACTTGAAAATGATGTTGAAGGACCGGCTTGCTGATGAGATGGCTGTGATTTTGATGTTACATCATGACGTCGACGAGATGTTTCCAAGCTAGTAAACTTGTTTTCTAAGAAGTCTAAAAATTCTTGAAGCACTGGTAGTTCTCTAACGTTCTTCAACGACTCTATGTACTCGGAATAGGATTCACTATCCAACTTCTGTGACAAAATGTGCACGAGTAGAGGGTCCCACGTGCTTGTATCCACACCTAAGTTTTTGATGGCGTAGAGGCTTTCTAACGTAACATCATGCAATTTTTTTATAGCTAAGTGTAGCGGTTTCACCGCCACACGACGAAGCGACCCGAGTCACAGGCGCCGCATCGGGTGTCTCCGCTGCACTTCGCGCGCCGTCGGTTTCGTCGCCTGCGCACACCGGAGTCCATTGTTCGCCGCTGCGCTGGGCACTCACGCGCTCGCTTGCCTCCGCACTAGCTTACCGCGCACCCGCTCGTAAAATCTAATCTCTTCTTTTGTTGCCAAATTAGCTTGCTTGTTTTCTATCGTTGTCTAAATTATCTTCCTAACTGTTGCTTAATGTTTATCATACTTCCTACTCTTGTGTACCGTTTTAAACTGACATTTGGAAAATACAACCGTTCTCAGTGACTTTAGACTTTTATTTGGCGGACTAATACCTACATATTGGTGACCCCGACATGGAAACGCCTAAAGAAGATTGTTCGACTGCAGAAACGTCGCGTGTAGGCGTTCGTCCGCCACCATTTTGGCCAGATGACCCTGATATGTGGTTCGCGCAGATGGAATGTCAGTTCGCGATGGCGAACATTACTGTCGACCTTACGAAATTTTACCACATCGTGTCGACGCTGGACTACCGCTACGCCACCGAGGTGAAGGATATAATCACCAACCCACCGGCGACGAACAAATATGAAAAAATTAAGACGGAGCTTATCAAGCGGTTGTCAGCCTCGCAGGAACGGAAAGTTAAGCAATTACTTATGCATGAGGAGCTTGGTGACCGTAAACCATCACAGTTTTTACGTCATTTAAGGCATCTAGCAGGGCCGTCAGTACCGGAAAATTTTCTTAGGACATTGTGGTCGAGTAGGTTACCGACCAACCTCCAGACGGTTATAGCGTCACAACCTGACCTTCCGTTGGACAAATTAGCTGATCTGGCGGACACAGTTAATGAAATAGCGCCGGCGGGGCCCTTGCAAGTAGCGAGCGTAGCAGAGGCGAGTACATCTACCCTTATTAAAGAGATGGCGTGTCGGATAGAGGAATTAACTAAACAAGTGAGTGCACTGTCAACTAAAGTGGATAACCGAAGGCAGGTACGTGGTCGCTCTCGTTCACACTCTAGAGGAGGTAACTGGCGAAGCGAGTCCAAATCCAGGACTTCTCACAGCGGCTTTCCGGCTCCACTATTTTCACAAGAATTGATTTAATTAAAGCATATAATCAAATACCAGTAAATGAAGCGGATATACCAAAGACGGCCATAACGACACCATTTGGATTGTTTGAGTTTCCATTTATGACGTTTGGCCTTAGGAATGCAGCTCAAACCTTTCAACGTTTTATTGACGAAGTACTTACTGGCTTTGACGACTTCTGCTTCGGATTTCTCGACGACATTTTAATTTATTCTACTTCTCCAGATCAGCACAAACTTCACCTGCGCCAGCTGCTGTCACGCTTGCGAGAATACGGCGTTCTCATCAACGCAGCAAAATGTGTGTGGGGCCAGCCTGAGGTGACTTTCCTTGGATACCAGGTATCGGCTTATGGTACTAAACCTCTCAGCACTAAGGTCCAGGCGATACAGGACTTTCCGGTTCCGCGCACGGTGAAAGAGTTACGGAGATTCTTAGGCATGCTAAACTTCTATAGAAGGTTCGTACCCAATGCTGCAAAAAGTCAAGCACCGCTAAACTCGATGTTGGGTGGAGAAAAGGTCAAGGGTTCAGACCCGGTTCAGATGTCGCAGCTCCAACTGGACGCATTTGAAGAATGCAAAAGAACGCTGTCAAACGCTACGCTTCTTGTACACCCAAGGGAACAGGCAGAGCTCTCTATTCTTACTGACGCTTCTGATGTTTCCATAGGAGCAGCTCTTCAACAACGTGTCGGAACGCAGTGGGAACCACTCGCGTTCTTCTCAAAGAAATTGAACAAAGCTCAATGCAAATACAGCCCCTACGACCGCGAGCTGCTAGCCATCTATGAAGCAATCAAATATTTCCGGCATATGGTGGAAGCTCGAGAATTTGTCATATTCACCGATCACCGCCCACTTACATACGCCTACAAGAACACAAGAGAGAATTGCTCGCCCCGACAATTCAGGTACTTTGATTACATCGCTCAGTTTACTACAGACATACGCTACATACCAGGTGCTGAAAATGTCGTAGCTGATGCGTTGTCACGTATCGAAGAAGTCGCGACGACGATTGATTACAGCGCCTTAGCCCAATCTCAAGAGACAGACTCCGAACTTCAGATGCTTTTAGAAGAGGGATCATCGCTAGAACTCAGAAAGATAACCCTGCCTGGCACAGACACCAATCTCTACTGTGACGTCTCTACGCAACCACCAAGACCCTACGTCACACCAGAGCTGCGCAATCAGGTGTTCGATACTCTTCACGGTCTGAGCCACCCAGGATGTACAGCTACCGTGCGACTGGTCACGCAAAGATTTGTGTGGCCAGGGATTCGTAAGGACTGTAGAGAGTGGTGCAGACGCTGTCTTCAATGCCAGCGCTGTAAAGTTACCCGTCATACATCCGCTCCTCTATCCCATTTCCCTTCAACCTCGTCGAGATTCTTCCACATCCATCTCGACATAGTAGGGCCTCTAATACCATCTTCTGATTACAGATATTGCCTCACCATCGTTGACCGGTTCACACGATGGCCTGAGGCCATACCGCTCAGAGACATCACTGCCGAAACCTGCGCGGCCGCCTTGGTATCCGGGTGGATATCGAGGTTCGGTTGCCCCTCGCAGATCACCACAGATCGCGGCCGGCAGTTCGAGTCCGGCTTGTTCAAAGCCCTGGCATCACTACTCGGCGCACGTCACTACCGTACTACAGCCTATCATCCCGCATCAAATGGGATGGTTGAGAGGTTGCATCGACAACTCAAAGCAGGCATCATGTGTCACAACAACACACAATGGACAGAGGTCTTACCCATCGTTCTGCTCGGCATACGCAGCTCCTGGAAAGATGACGTCCAAGCATCCTCAGCTGAGTTGGTTTACGGCGAGCCACTACGCTTGCCGGGCCAGTTCCTGTCGCCATCAGGCAGCCACACAGTCGAAGACATCACCAGCTTCGCGACACGCCTGTCAAAACACATGGCTAGCCTGTCTCCGAGGCCAACTAAGTGGCACGGAAACCATACCTTCTACATACCCAAAGACATGCAGCACTGTACCCATGTTTTCGTGAGGCAAGACTACGTGCGAAAGTCATTAGAGCCACCGTATGCAGGTCCCTATAAGGTACTCAAGAGGACACCAAAGTACTTTGAGGTTGTGGTGCGAGGCAAGAACACCAACGTATCGCTAGACCGCATGAAACCAGCTTATGTAACTCAAGACAATCACAGAGATAGCTCAACCACAAACCCAATCAGCGCACCTTCAAGTACTTCATCACTACCATCGACCGATGAGCCAGAGACACATACTCGCAGTGGAAGAAGAGTTCGCTTCCCAGACTTCTATCGACCGTAGTCACGGTCTCGCCAGGGGGCTACTGTAGCGGTTTCACCGCCACACGACGAAGCGACCCGAGTCACAGGCGCCGCATCGGGTGTCTCCGCTGCACTTCGCGCGCCGTCGGTTTCGTCGCCTGCGCACACCGGAGTCCATTGTTCGCCGCTGCGCTGGGCACTCACGCGCTCGCTTGCCTCCGCACTAGCTTACCGCGCACCCGCTCGTAAAATCTAATCTCTTCTTTTGTTGCCAAATTAGCTTGCTTGTTTTCTATCGTTGTCTAAATTATCTTCCTAACTGTTGCTTAATGTTTATCATACTTCCTACTCTTGTGTACCGTTTTAAACTGACATTTGGAAAATACAACCGTTCTCAGTGACTTTAGACTTTTATTTGGCGGACTAATACCTACACTAAGTATGATTGCTGCTGTATGTTGGGAAGGTTCAGGAACACATTGACGTGAGATGTAAATATGAGCTTCTTGTTATCAAAACGATGGTTTAGAATCTCCCAACAGACGATATAATTGTCAGTACTGATAGGTAGGTGCTGTATCAAGCGCTCGGCTTCACCTTTTACCTTGCCTTTAAGGAATTGCATTTTTTGTGCGTTTGATAATGCTGTGTTTTTGTGGATTGCCTCGCTAAATAAATCTTTAAATGACACCCACTGCTGATAGTTTCCCGTAAACACAGGAATTTCCATTTGTGGTGTTGACTTTTCCCGATAGGATGTTGACCACATTTTGGAGTTGATCGCTTTCTTCAGGCTGTTGAAAGTCCGCTCGTGTCTATTGAAGAGGGACTCATAATCACTTGGTAGATCGTCCCCTGACTCGCCAATGATTTCCCAGTGTAGGTCGTCAATGGTAGTCCATCGGTTTTGCAGGATTCGAAGGGCATCTTCGAACTCCCATTTATCGGCAATTGTCTCAATATCAATGTTGCCGACAGCTCGGATAAATGCTTTAAAGTTGACCGACTGCTTATGAAGCATGTCGTCAAGCTTGCTATTGGTTCCCGTCGACTCAAAGGTCGGAGAGGCTGCTGCTGTTTTTTGCGGTTCCGGCTGACTCATCGAAGTTCCGGCCGCAAATTGCTGTGCTTGTTGAGGATACACTGACTGTTGACCTCGCTGAACCAACTCATTTTGACGTTGAATAATAAGTTTCTTTGCCGTCTCGTAAATTTCTTCCGTACGCTCAAATTCCGAGTTGACAAAATATTTATGATTGGTCTTTTCAAAAGGCAGAATTTTTTCATGATTTATCTGAAATTCTTCCCAGTATTTCTCAAGTAACTCGAGTTTACGCTTACAGTAATCAAATGTTTTACGCTCTACGCTATCCTTTTTAAAATTAGTCAGAAGTTTTCTCTAGCTCTCTGAAATCTCAATTTGATTGACATACAGACTCTCCATCCTGTTGCTGTTAATATGAGTAAAATGGAACGAGCTTACTTGAAAGACTTCTTGCTGTGGCTACCCTGACGAAGGTTGCTCCCCAAGTCAGTGGCGCGCTGGTGCTGCTTGTGTGAGATATACACTCACTGCTGCTGAATACGTACACACGTATTCGGTAGAATATATTGAGCACTCCACTCAATACACTGCTGCTAAAGTCTTTACCACTACAGTCACTGCTAAGCTTCGCTAATAGATGCTGTATTCCAGAGTCACTGATAAAGTCACTTCACTTGCCGATAGTTCAGAAAAATCGCACTATATAAACGACACGCGAAGATCTTGGCTCGAAGGACCAAAATGTTGGGGTCGCGACCTACGTGGTATTGACTATTTGGATGGCTACTAAAACACTTAGTTTCACTGATTAAAAACAGTTTATTTTAAGTATTTTAAGCTACGCTAAAATGATGGCTAATGATAGGCTGGCGAATGCACGCGGTTTGCTGTCCGAATATGCACTGGCTTCGTGGCGCACCAAGTGCGCCGGAATTGGATAGCTAGATCAGCAAAACCGTGTTCGATAGAAATTATTGCATCGAACAGCATTACATATTGCTAAGTACCATGTTAATACGTTGTTGGGGCAGTCGTCCATACTTCAATTAAGTCATCTCCTTTAATATGTGTCATTGTTTCTTATTTGAGCCATAACGAAATAATAACGTAGCGGAAGTTGTTCTTTCCTTGTTAATTTTTCTATCCTACTCCAATAACTTTCAACGCTGTTTTTAAAATTTACCCTCATGCGATTGTAGCGCCACCCTATTTATCGCATTTCGACGGACACTTTTCATCAACAGCTACTCCTCCTAGTCTCTATTCTCCATGATGGAAATGAATGACGCAGACCCATAGACATAATGCAGACCACAGATTGTAATAAAACTAAAAAAGTAATGTTGCCTACGGATAAAATTGAGAAAAATATTTGTATATTATTTTTAAATTTGGGGTGTAAAGCGTGAGAATTAAATATCCAAAATAATATTGTGTACACTAATTAATACACAGCAAGCACGCAAGCACTACGAATAAGAAAAAACAGCCAAAGGCTATAATCGAAAGACAGGTGTAGTCACGTCTAAAATAATCTCAAGGTCATTCGTAAGCGTTTATTTTTGTTCAGCTTAGCCGGCAATGCAGACTGGAAACTCGTGCTACTTACAATGTGTTTTGTTGCATTTTCGTTCTAATTCCAAATAATTTTGTGATCTAGGAATCCCAGCAAGGTTGGTAATCAAATCATTATGTTTACCATATTTATAATCTGTCAGGCCCCTCTTTACCACTGGGCACTATGGGCACTTGCCTAGGGCCCTGCGATTGATGGGGCCCCCTAGATTCTGCTAGATCACCTTCCGATAAGTAACTTATAAATATAAAGCAAATATAAGCGAAAACGCTGATGTCCATCGTGTTATGTGCTGAACAACAGACTGAACAAGTGATTGAACATTTAGCTTAGACGACGGCCCTGTAATCTGTAGGTATATCTAATAAATTGCACGACGACACCTCTTTCCGCCTCACGGAAAGAGGTCTCGCTTCTTTATAGTACAGTCTGTAGGTAGTTTTACCCTAAAAAAGGTGGAGGAGAAAATATTTAGGTAAATTTGTATTGCTTAAGAGCCCTATCACAGAATTGCGTTTTCACTCCCAAAAGTGCTGACTCATCACGTTATGTAGAAATTAGGCAGTTGCAATTACGTTTATTTTAGGGTTTATTATTAATTTATTTAATGAATATTTATTAAATTTTCGTTTCTTATGAACTATGGTTTATTTTGTTATAAATTTTTCGTAATAATATTAATGTATTAAGGAGAAAATTACAGTTAATTCTGAGCGTTTTTAGTAGTTTTTTTTTTTTAATTAATTTTGTCCGACGGAGGCCCGCAACAGTTAGGCTCCGCTGCCACTAAAATGGAGGTCGAGGCCGCACTTATGGCCGTGTTTTTGGAGAACTGCGTCCTCTTTAAGGCTACATCGCGGATCGCGGCCTTCACGACCTCCGCAAACCTGGCCTTACGCTCCAGGTCCAGATCGGAGCCGCCACCCACTCTCGTGCCTACGATAGAGACTGAGACTCCTCCCGGCTCTTCTGTGGAGACCCCAGATGAGACTCCGGGATTGCCCTCCCCACCGATTCCCGGCATATCGGGCCGCTTGAAGCGACCCCGAACGTCGCGCCCTGGCAGAGGAGCGGAAGCTCCGCTCGCCGACGCACGACCCCGGCCTCTCCTCGCTGTCGCCACTTTCGCAGGTGGCAGGTTCTCCTCGCTTGAGAAGAGAACCACCGACCCCACCCGGTCCGAAGAAATTTCGTTGCGCGATCGTTTTCTCCAAAATTTGAAGCGACCGCGCAAGTTCTGGTCGGACATATTTGGATCCTCTATCGAGAATCGGGAGCCTCCTCGACTTTTGTTGCCGTCGCCGGTAAGCGGTACCTCCACAACATTAATTCCGTGTTTTTTTTTGTGTTACAATCCAAATAGTTCCCACGAGTAGTAAAGAAAGAATGCAGAGCCTGTTTACCTGGGTAAGCCTACATACTGCAGAGTGCGGCACGTGCTCTACAGGGGAAGCGCTCGCGACTGGACTCCCTCCAGCCATTCATCCTCTCGGCGCGCTTCAAAGCTTAGGATTAGGTGTTTTTTTATCTTAGAGGTAGCCTTCCTCTGGGCCAGCCGATTAAGCCAAGCCCCCGGCGCGGCGGCGGCATTAAACATGCCTCCGTTCGCTGTCCGGACAACCCGACTCAGCGAACCCGCCGAAACATGCGCCGGTAAACAAATTTTATCATAAAAATACCCCAGACAAAAATTGGACATCATAAAATTATCTATAAAAAATGTTTCAATATTTTTTTCCTGCGAGCCACTTTTTCTGAGATGTAACGATTCAAAAAACTGTAAAAGTTGTTATCGTCATAATATTCATGAGTACGCCACGTATATACATCTCTGGAGTTGTTATATATGTTGATTTTTTTTTCTATCGGTCATTTTAACTTGTAATTAAAATATAAAATATACATAAGTTATAACTATAAGAATATCAGGTAAAATGAAACCCAGTCCCTTAATTTATACGCTAGTGTAACTTCGAGAAAACATCTGTCCCTTGTTCTATTGTGTGCGTGGCTAGGGTATTATTCAGTTGCTGCACATCAACATCTTTTTCGGGTATATTACCAAGTTCAAGTGTGGCTTGGTTATCAACTAGACCCTACAGACAGGGGTTGGAAGTTGGTCAACAATATATTAGAGCCAGTTCAAACTTCACTCCCATCTGCGCCGGAAAAACTGCTGAACACAATTTTTTACAACTGCAAAAAGAAATGCAGTGCTAAATGTGGTTGCAAAAAAGTCAGACTGTTTTGTTCTCTGGCATGTACAAATTGTCAAGGTCGGTCGTACTCTAATGTTGAATCACCATCAGTGGAGGATTCGTTTGATTCCAACGAAGTGTCATGCGATACATCGCTATTGACGCAATTTACTTACACTTAGAATGAAGATGAAGAAGAAGCAGAAGAAGAAGAAGATCAACAAGAAGAATTTGAATCAGACGAACGAACTTCACCACTTTTTTAGGGTTCTGAAAAAAAGGAACCCTTATAGGAGCACTCGGGTGTCTGTCTGTCTGTCTGTCCGTCTGTCACAGCCAGTTTTCTCCGGATCCACTGGACCGATTCTGTTGAAATTTGGTACACATATGGACTTCTATGACCCAAACACGGACGCGTTACGTAAATTATTAAATTTTTAGTATGGGGGTCACTTTAAATTTTTCGTAATAATATTAATGTAATAAGGAGAAAATTACAGTTAATTCTGAGCGTTTTTAGTAGTTTTTTTTTTTTTTAAATTAATTTTGTCCGACGGAGGCCCGCAACAGTTAGGCTCCGCTGCCACTAAAATGGAGGTCGAGGCCGCACTTATGGCCGTGTTTTTGGAGAACTGCGTCCTCTTTAAGGCTACATCGCGGATCGCGGCCTTCACGACCTCCGCAAACCTGGCCTTACGCTCCAGGTCCAGATCGGAGCCGCCACCCACTCTCGTGCCTACGAGAGAGACTGAGACTCCTCCCGGCTCTTCTGTGGAGACCCCAGATGAGACTCCGGGATTGCCCTCCCCACCGATTCCCGGCATATCGGGCCGCTTGAAGCGACCCCGAACGTCGCGCCCTGGCAGAGGAGCGGAAGCTCCGCTCGCCGACGCACGACCCCGGCCTCTCCTCGCTGTCGCCACTTTCGCAGGTGGCAGGTTCTCCTCGCTTGAGAAGAGAACCACCGACCCCACCCGGTCCGAAGAAATTTCGTTGCGCGATCGTTTTCTCCAAAATTTGAAGCAACCGCGCAAGTTCTGGTCGGACATATTTGGATCCTCTATCGAGGATCGGGAGCCTCCTCGACTTTTGTTGCCGTCGCCGGTAAGCGGTACCTCCACAACATTAATTCCGTGTTTTTTTTTTGTGTTAGAATCCAAATAGTTCCCACGAGTAGTAAAGAAAGAATGCAGAGCCTGTTTACCTGGGTAAGCCTACATACTGCAGAGTGCGGCAGGTGCTCTACAGGGGAAGCGCTCGCGACTGGACTCCCTCCAGCCATTCATCCTCTCACCGCGCTTCAAAGCTTAGGATTAGGTGTTTTTTTATCTTAGAGGTAGCCTTCCTCTAGGCCAGCCGATTAAGCCGAGCCCCCGGCGCGTTCGCTGTCCGGACAACCCGACTCAGCGAACCCGCCGAAACATGCGCCGGTAAACAGCAAATTTTATCATAAAAATACCCCAGACAAAAATTGTACATCATAAAATTATCTATAAAAAATGTTTCAATATTTTTTTCCTGCGAGCCACTGTTTCTGAGATGTAACGATTCAAAAAACTGTAAAAGTTGTTATCATCACAATATTCATGAGTACGCCACGTATATACATCTCTGGAGTTGTTATATATGTTGATTTTTTTTTCTATCGGTCATTTTAACTTGTAATTAAAATATAAAATATACATAAGTTATAACTATAAGAATATCAGGTAAAATGAAACCCAGTCCCTTAATTTATACGCTAGTGTAACTTCGAGAAAACATCTGTCCCTTGTTCTATTGTGTGCGTGGCTAGGGTATTATTCAGTTGCTGCACATCAACATCTTTTTCGGGTATATTACCAAGTTCAAGTGTGGCTTGGTTATCAACTAGACCCTACAGACAGGGGTTGGAAGTTGGTCAACAATATATTAGAGCCAGTTCAAACTTCACTCCCATCTGCGCCGGAAAAACTGCTGAACACAATTTTTTACAACTGCAAAAAGAAATGCAGTGCTAAATGTGGTTGCAAAAAAGTCAGACTGTTTTGTTCTCTGGCATGTACAAATTGTCAAGGTCGGTCGTACTCTAATGTTGAATCACCATCAGTGGAGGATTCGTTTGATTCCAACGAAGTGTCATGCGATACATCGCTATTGACGCAATTTACTTACACTTAGAATGAAGATGAAGAAGAAGCAGAAGAAGAAGAAGATCAACAAGAAGAATTTGAATCAGACGAACGAACTTCACCACTTTTTTAGGGTTCTGAAAAAAAGGAACCCTTATAGGAGCACTCGGGTGTCTGTCTGTCTGTCTGTCCGTCTGTCACAGCCAGTTTTCTCCGGATCCACTGGACCGATTCTGTTGAAATTTGGTACACATATGGACTTCTATGACCCAAACACGGACGCGTTACGTAAATTATTAAATTTTTAGTATGGGGGTCACTTTTGTGGGTCAAACTAGAAAATTAAGAAAAAAAGTTTTTTGAACAACATCGTGTGACATATTAAATCAAAGGGCTTACTGTAAGGATTTTAATTTTGACTTTAACTTGAAGTTATTCAAGAAATTAGACGAAAAATGACCATTCTCCCCCTTTATCTCCGAAACTACTGAGCTAAAAATTTTGAAAAAAATGGAGATAATAGATCTTTACCTAAAGATTACAGGTAAGCCTATTAGAAGTCTGTAGTGTTAAAATAACATGTTAAAAAAATTAAATTCGTTCGGAACCCTTTGCACGCGAGTCCGACTCGCACTTGGCCAGTTTTTAGGGTTCCGAAAAAAAAAAGGAACCCTTATAGGATCACTCGGGTGTCTGTCTGTCTGTCTGTCTGTCTGTCTGTCTGTCTGTCTGTCTGTCCGTCTGTCACAGCCAGTTTTCTCTGGATCCACTGGACCGATTCTGTTGAAATTTTGTACACATATGGACTTCTATGACCCAAACACGGATGCGTTACGAAAATTATTAAATTTTTAGTATGGGGGTCACTTTTGGGGGTCAAACAAGAAAATTTTAAAAAAAAAGTTTTTTGAACAATATCGTGTGACATATCAAATGAAAGGGCTTACTGTGAGGATTTTAATTATATTTTTTTCATAATTTTAAAATAAATGATTTAGAAGTTATTCAAGAAATTAGACGAAAAATGACCATTCCCCCCCCCTTATCTCCGAAACTACTGAGCCTAAAATTTTGAAAAAAAATGGAGATAATAGATCTTTACCTAAAGATTACAGGAAAACCTATTAGAAGTCTGTAGTGTTAATATAACATGTTAAAAAAATTAAATTCGTTCGGAACCCTTTGCACGCGAGTCCGACTCGCACTTGGCCAGTTTTTTTTAATTTACATCACTATTATCGTTTTCAATCTTTAAAAATTTTCCGTTATTTTGCAAAAGTTTCAAATTAAACAGGATCACATCTGACCCGTGGAGTAGGCCTACTGGGAAAACCACGTTAAAAAGCGCTAAGTACACTACCTCATAGGTAGCGTGGAAACGTGTGCATATTATGACTATAATAACTTTTTGAATCGTTATATCTCAGAAACGGTGACTCGTAGGAAAAAAAGTATTGATACATTTTTAATAGATAATTTTATGATCTAAAATTTTTGTCGGGAGTACTTTTATGATAAAACTTACCGTTTTACTGAAAATCGCGAAAAACTCATTTTTTTACCTTTGACCTCGAGTAATTTTCTTTCTATGCACGGGAATGATGGGGAACTTAAAAATGTTATTTATAATTATGTTTTGAACAATTTTACTGATTTTCAGCTTGTTTTGATTTTATGCACCTTCGAATGTATAGATTGACCGGACTATGACGTTAATAATATCATAAACATTTTTAATAAAAATTCAATGTTAACATTCGTTTAAACATTGCATACTTAGTCGCTGTTACGAATTTGAACCTTAAGACATAAAAAATGCTTGTCGGCGGCGCGTTGTGTCATACCAGCGGCGGCGCGCCATTTAAAATCCACGACGGCGGCGGCGCGCCGGCGCGGCGCTCATATCTAGATCCGACTATCAAGTTTTGATGCATAAAAAAGTACGCTAAATGTTCAGTTGTCAATTTATCGAGAGTCTACAATCTACAATCACTCAAGATATTTTGTGATCTTACGTAGTTTGCAATTATCCGGTGACATATATAAATGGTACCTACACCTAAGACTTCCAACATAGCTCGTTTTATAATTCCAGATGGCATCTTTCTCACCAATCACGTTGATTGGGGATAACCTGGGTCAACGACACCGGCGCTTCAATTCCTTAGTACGTGAGGCTAAAGAGAAAGGAGCTTTGTTCCAGGATGTCGAGGCCCTGCCCAAAGAGTCTACAGTCGATCGTCTTTTTAAAATAGATCTCGCCATGAAACTCAAACATGTGGACTATGTATTACGGAATTTTAAAGACGATGACATGTTATACGTGAGCAGAGCTCTTAAAGCAACATGGCTGATATACCACCGTGACATTATTAACCCTAAGTATTTAGAAGATGTTCTCTTCCCGCAAATGATCGCACCAGCAGTTACCAAAATGAAGCACTGGCTTTACATCAATCTACGAGACCCAGCAATGTGTCAGGAGTTCTATCAGCACTACAAAGAGAACACATTTGAGTTTGCGATCAAGTTTCTTAGTCACTGCAGTCAGGAGTTCATACTTGAAGAGGCTCCCAAGATACTGTCTAAACTATCCACTCATTCATTAAAAGTTTTGTGCGAAAAATGTCCTCAAGTTGGCAAAATATATTTTGATTCGATAGCGACGGATGAAGATGTGAAAACTCGCTATCTCAAGCAAGAACAATCCTACTACAACAGTGTGAAATCCGTACTGAAGTCAGATGCAGATGTATTCCTTGACATCACGGAGAAGTATTTCAACATGAACAGCTTCAGTAGATTTAGCCCTTTGGCGACAGACTATACCCTACGCTACCATAAAACTAGATTTACAAATAAGTCCGAGCTGTACGTTGCGTATTTCCTGCACATCCCGACTCTTGCTGCTCGGCTCAGTGTCGACGAGTGTCAGGAAGTGGTGGTGAAGCTAGCACGAGCGAGCTACTTGAAGCATTGGTTCCAGTACAAAGTCGTGGAGCCGCTGATTAAGAGACTTAGACCTGAAAAGAGAGCGGCGTTCAAGAAACTAGTGTTCGTTGAGAAGAATATCGGAGACAGCGTGCCGGAATGGCCGTACCCGACTCCATCTCCTCCATCTTGCGACTCTGATCCGCATATTTTCGACGACAAGCCAATTCAGTCGAATTGCGATTTTAGGCAAATGTTAAAAAAAAGGAAGTTTTGTCGCTTTGCCATGTTGGAGAAACGTGTCTTGAAAACGGAGTTAGATCGATTGTTCGACGAGTTTCGTTTTATAGGATTCGAACGAGCTCTGCATGATTTGAGCCAGCGATTAGGAACGGCAGGTTCTGCGGACCGGAGGCGCGATATGTTCCTTGTTCTGGTGAGCAAGAGCGGCGGACGCAGTGACGCGGTGGCGGCTCTGTTGCGTCTAGCAGCTCGCCACAGTAACGAGCCCGCGCACACTCGCGCCTCCATACTGCGCAGCCTCGTCAAGCGCGCGAACGTCTGGCGCCTGCCGGCAGATGTCTGGCAAAATTTGCTGGATTTCGGGCACGGACTCGGGCTCGACGGCGCACCATCCGAAGCAGCCTGCCATGAAGGACTACACTGCGTCGTGATTCGCCAGTTATTATCTGGTGAATACGAACGAGCCGTTTGCGATGCTTTTCTAAAAAACTTTTCAACGCTGGCAGAGTATTCCCTTAAGTTGAATGAGCGAGTACGTATCGCTAACGGCCTTCAAAACATGTTGGCAGCGGCCGCCAGAGACGTAGAACCATCAGTCGCCGCACGGCGGCTTCATCAACTGCTCGATGTCGTTGATAAATATAAGGTTCGCGTTGAATCAGCATCACCTATGGTGGAAGCAGTGAAGAGCTTAGCTTTGCGTGACGCTGATGTTGTTCGCTCCTTACTAGTACGGTTATATAACGCGAGAATCGGACGTCGTGAGCTACTTCGCGAAAACCTAACATTTCGCCGCGATCAGGGAGCGTTCATGAACGCGCTACGTCACGACCCGCCTGCTCTCGAACTAGATAAGGTTGCAGATATACTAGCTACTAAACAACAGTATGACGAATTCGTCAAAAAGCTAGTGATATACTTCAACCAGAAAGGAGATCTTACAGTACAACTCAGGAGCGCCTTGATGGAGAAGATCTTTCAACAGAACGAAACTTGCAAGAATGTCAAACTAGCACGACCGTTAGCAGTTCTCTTGTTCAAAGATTTTGAGATGGAATTGTGTGAGTTTGATGCGGCAGGTAAAGGGAGTGTGAAGTTTGCGGCGGCGCTGAGGGCATGCGCACACCTCGCCCGGCCTGTCGTCAACTTGGCGGAGTGGGGCTGGCGCAAGGCTGGCGTGAAAGCTGTCGCGACGCGAGCGATGCGCTGTCGGGAAATAGAAAGAGCTGCGTTAACTCGTGCGTTAGCGGCCGAGCGACGCACGGTGAGAGTAGCTTTGGCACTGAGTATGCGATCTGCGGGAGGCTTAGTTTTAGACACTTTCGGATTAGCAGCGAAACTGCGTCCCGTGTTAGCACTGCGTGCTGTTTTTCCGTACTTCCGTCGCCGCGGAGCTACCGCTGATCCTAAAGTATGGGATGTCATTCAACCATTGTTTTCCAGTGTTGACCTTTCACGCCGCGTCAGGCTTCGTAAATTATTTAGAAAAATCGAATGGATTCCATCTCACATCAAAGTTGATTACTGCGAAACATTCTACTTCGTTCTTGTCAAAATTTTAAAATCAGTATCGGAATTTAGGTTCGTGCTTCGTGATTTGAGCATGTTTCTTCCTGAAGTAAGAGTAGACGTTATCGAAAACATTTTGCTTTGGATGTTGGAGAACACTAGTGGGGATGAACCGGCGGTAGCGTTCCCTGCAATATTTGTCAGATACTTGATGTTGTCTAGAAATCACGAGGATTTAGAGAGAAGATTCGCTAAAATTGGTGATCCATTTCTTGAGCGATTAGAAACCCTGGGTTGCGAAGAAGACGAGAACATTCATAGAAGAATAGATCAGGTTTTGAACAGTCTTAAGTACCATGCGGCATTTCTGGACGCTAAATACACGTCGTGTTTGTCAGTTATCGAGAGGATCATAGCTTGGGCGCAGAAGTTCATGCCGAAAGAAAAATATTTTGATAAGTATGTGCATATACAGTTAACAATGTTGTATTTCAAAGCTATTAGACAGAGTATGAAACAGATGCCGGAAGTTTTCGCTGATCCAAAGAGGAGGAAGTCGGAGGGTGTGGAGGCTGTGGGCTTCGTCTTCGGCAGATATATAGTGAAGGAGGTAGCTGAACTTGTGAGTACATACTTCGACTCCATAATAGATCTGTATACGGCTGCTCTGGTTCATTACTTAAATGTAAATTTGGTGCACGGAGTGTCGAGGGCGAAGTTCATTGGCTCCGTTCTCAAAGGAATGATGGTGGAAGCAGTCGGTGTCCAGCGCCGCATGGCGGTGTATGTCCTCAGGGAGCGTCGGTGCGATGTTGAAGATTGTACGAGAAAGGAGATTGAAGAACTAATGCTACAGGATAAGAGTATTGAGTTGTTTGTTCATGCTGAAATATTGAAATAATTATCTCTACGATCAAATGTGTGTCCTTACCTAATATTTTATTATATGACGTACGCTTTAAGTTTGTTTTCTTTGAACCCATGTTACAGTGAAAGTAATAAATCCGGATATTATTTATACTGTCCAGCCATTATCCTTACTTCCTTACTAATTTTAATGTTATAAATGCGAAAGTAACTCTGTCTGTCTGTCTGTTGCGCTTTCACGCCAAAACTACTGAACCGATTTAAATGAAATTTGGTACACAGATAGTCTAGAGCCTGAAAGGACATAGGCTACTTTTTATCCCGAAAATGTTTACGGTTCCCGTGAGATAGATTTATTATTGGTTTTCAGAGAGTAAGGGATTAACATGATTTTTTGTATAGTAGTTGTTTAGGGGTCAGAAAATGACATAGGCTTATTTTTACATCCTGGAAAAGAAATACGGTTCCCGTGGCGTGCCTAGGGTTTCAAAATAAGGCAAGCCCAATAAAATTTTAACCGATTTCAAAAAAAGAAAGTTCAGTTTTCGACTGAGTATATAGGTACCTACGTATGTATCATCGCAATTTTCTCATAAACTACTGGTTAGGTACAATAAATTAAAAGTGAATTCATCCATCTTCTTCTTTCCTCTTCTTCAATTTCACTCTTGCTTGTCGTGCGGTGAATGAGTTAACCAAAGCACACTGAAGGCATGCTAGTGCTAGATTGAATATAATAAACATATCAGCAATTGCATACCTCCGGTGGCTTTGAAAAAAGCCGTTTGGTTTGCTTCATTGCTTGAGGGAACAAAGTTATGGTAAGTAGGTGCTTGCTTCGTAACAGGACTAACAGGTAAAAAAAACAAAAAAAAAAAACAAAGTTACAAAACGAAAGTTAAAAAACGAAAGTTAAAAAATAGCTAGATAGAATGTAATAAGGAATTTAAATAAATTATTTATATTCTAATTGGAATCGTCTATCTTTCTTAAGAAATGATTTAATTACATCAGAGTAAAATGTTGGTGATCGTTTTAACTCTACCAACAACTGTTTTTCAATAGCTATCATTGATAATTCGGAAAGACGCTCTTGACCTTGTGTATTTCTCAGATAGGTATGGATACGTTTAAGAGACGAAAAAGCACGTTCCGCGGAAGAACTTGTAGCTGGAATAGTTACAACAAGATACGCTAATTTTAACAGCTCGGGAAAGGCATCTTCAAGGTTATTCTCATTAATGAAATCAATTAATTCGAAAACATTACGGTCTTTCAGATCAGGACTAGAATACAAGCAAATCAATTGGCTTTTTAATGTTTGTTTGTCGAAATAGTTTGCATAAATGTCAAATAATGATAACTGGCGTGATATAGATGTCTCAATTCGTTGTTTACCAAAATTACCGAAAGAAACCATTGCACACAGGTGTTTATGGGAATTTGCGTGCCTTTTAATGGCGCCAGATATGTTATTTAAATCATTATAACCAGATGTATTCCAAACGGAATCTTCATTCGAAAAAAATATGCAGCACCAACAATACAGCTTATTCGTGTGCGAACAGCCAACAATCCAACTAGTTTAATACACTGATCTATTAAATTTTCGTTTATGCGATTTACTAGTCTGAGAAATACACAGATTAGGCGTCGGTTTTAATGAAGAAATTAACTGTTTTTTCTGAGCAAAGCTTAAAGATTTTACCTTATCTTCGCCAATCAAAACTTGAACACATTTTAAATCCTCACAAGGTACAATTACCTCCATTGTTGTAGGTAAGTCACTAAAACAATTGTATCACTAAGAAAATCTAAGAAAACACACAAATAACTTTAACAACATAACTTTTCCACTCAAGCGAATGAAACTGAAGTTAGTTGCACTCGGGTGTCGGAAACTACTTACCAGAGTTGCAGTGTTGTCATTTAGGCAAAAAAAGTCCCCAGGTATATGAAAAATCCAGCTAGATGTCGCAATTTTTTTATTTTTAAGATATTCGAGCAATATCTTAAAAATAAAAAAATCATTTAATTTCGTTATTTTAAAAAGTCGCTAGTTTTTATTGTTGTTAAATCTTAAAAATATAATTACAAGATCCATTATGGTTAGTAACAGTATGAGCTTATAGGCGTATTATCAGGATTGGATATTTTAAAGTAAAAAGTAGGTAGTTTACTTATTAATCAATTTTATTCGATTAACTCACTTAATTTATAATAACTGTGAACTCAATTAATTATCATATCATAATTATTAACTAAAAGGTTTTAACACGATATTAGCAAATCTAGGCGCTATGACAACACGTGTATCGGACCGAGGTCTAGAATAGAATGCCCCGATCGCTCCGCGCGGTCTCCTTTTACGTCCGAGCACAAACAAGTCGAGTAGTGGGGGAGGTGGGGATGGCGACATCGCCTGATCGGTCCGGTGCACGTGCCGTGCACAACCGTACGATGACGTAGCGCCGTCACGGCCATTCTGACGTGCGTACGTCCTCGGACGCGCACTTTAGAAGCACTTAGGTATTTGTAATGAGAACCACAATTTTACTGTTCGTTCATCCTGACATTAAAATCTTATCTCATGGTCTGGTCCGGTCCTACGACCCTTCAGAGTAATAATCTTCTGGTCCGGTCCTAAGACCCTTCAGAGTAACATCTTCTGGTCCGGTCCTAAGACCCTTCAGAGTAATATCTTCTGGTCCGGTCCTATGACCCTTCAGAATTATACTACTGGTCCAGTCTGATGACCCTTCAGAGTAATATCTTCTGGTCCGGTCCTATGACCCTTCAGAATTATACTACTGGTCCAGTCTGATGACCCTTCAGAGTTATAATTTTCTGGTCCGGTCTAAAGACCCTTCAGATTTGTAACTACTGGTCCGGTTCTAACGACCCTTCAGTGTTAAAATCTCCCGGTCCGGTTTAACTAGCCCTTCAGGATTATTACTGCTTGGTCCAGCCATGGAAGACTCTTCAAGCTCTTTTAATTCTTTTTTCGTTCCTTGTTTTTCTTTTTTTTTTCCTTTTAAACGCTGCCCCGCACTAGGAATCTATCCTGTTTTGTGGGTGAGTTCACAAACATACAAACTCACTCGCACAGACCAGACCCGGAACAACTATCTGTAGGCCATACAAATATTTGTTCCGTGCGGAAATCGAACGTACGTCACGCAGCGCAGCAGCCAAGCGCCCAAGTACTGCGCCAACCGTGACGTATCTTTTAATTTAAACTGTTCCTAGATTTGCTAGGCCGGACTAAACTGGTCCCTGTAGCTAATATAATAATAAATTAACTCGTGATTTGTCCTTGTTCTATTGAATCAATTTTCTCTATGAATTTAAAGCACCTGTCACAACGTTAATTGGTTTAGGATCCAAAAACCCTTCCAATGATGTACCTACATGATCTATTAAGTTAACTACTGCTACTGGCTTTTTAAGTACGAGAATCGGCATTTTTTTTAAAGTGTGAGTCATAAAATAGTACCACTTAAAACCTTTATTTTTATGGGAAGTTTCATGAACAATTTCTTCATTATTATTCGCCGTCACGTCATCACTGATATTTTCTGCATTTAACGTTCATGTGAGCACTCACGAATTACTTTACGTTAATCTACAATCATCTAAATCATCGCTGCGCTGTGCGGTTCGAATCAATCAATGTTATTATAATCTCACCCGTATTAAATTGCACAAAATGGAAAATCTATTTAGAACTTGTAATAGCTCAGAATTCTCTGTACCTTTAAAGCTTTTATCAATGTCATTAAAATCAAATTGCTATTCCTGATAGTTTTGATACTATCTAATTTACTAACTGATGTTATGTATGGCAAACTGCCTCCGTACGTTAATACGAAAGCCTAGATTCAAATTTTCACTAAAAAAAACGTCTAAGTTGAAACATGACCTTGTGGTACTTGCTATGCGATAACTAAAGCTAAAGCTCACACTGAATAAAATTTTGACACTATTACCGCCAATGGGAAACTCTTTTAAGTACTCGCTTTGTGCTAACTATGTCAAAATTACCTAGCACTATCAATGCAACCACCGAATTGGTATCAAACCCTTTAAAGCTTCGTTTGCTATTCAAATAAAACTTGAGCGACTCACCAAGTATTCCAGTCGGCCTTGAACGCTCTTAACCCCACAGATGTTGACATGATACTTGGCTACTGCAGTTTGCCAACTGTTTGCAAACCTTCAGTCTCAAATCAAATCAAATCAAATCAAATCGTATATTTCAAATAAACCATTTACAGGCACTTTTGAATTGTCAAGGTCGGTCAGTCCAAAAAGATGAAGCTATTTGCACGTTCCAAAGCGTAGATCTCTATGGAGAAGAACGTGCAAGAAACTCCACGGACACTCTTTTAAAAATAATAAATTGTTACAAAGTTTTGTTTACATCAAGTTAAAATTATACAAACATGTGAGAACGATGTAAAAGACGAACAGGATAAAAGCGTCCGGGAAAAAAGGGAACAATTCAAAGAAATATTTAAAATAAACCATGGCAACTGAGAAATGACCAGTCCCAACTGACAGCGTCCGTTCACGAACATGACGCATGCGCTAGCACCATTCGGCTCAACCATTTTGAAGGGAGCCAAATGATCCAACGCATACGCCACCATCAGCAAGACTTTTGAGTGAGCATGACACTCCCAACCGCCAGGGTACATTCAAGTCAAAAACAAACCTAAAACTGATAGCTATAGCTTAAGTTTAAGGTACACAGAACTCACACATGTGCCGTTAAAATGGTTGAAATTATACATTGCTAAATAAATTGAGTCTATACAATGCAAATATTGTTTTTTACAATCTTCAGCCGGTCCAACAATGTTTCCAAATGCTAACAGATTATTTTGTGCGCCCTAGTGATTTTGTGCGCCCTAGTGTCTGTCTGTCTGTCACGCTCAGAACCGTTCAGAAGTTGCAGCTGCTCAGCAGTTGTTGCAACTGCTCAGCAGTTATGGCAGCATGCCAACCGCTAGCCTCCTGCTGGCTTTATACACCATGATACGATGTCTGAAACCGAAAAACGCTACGACAGTACAAGTCCAATAAAAGCTGTGGTGGGCCAAAAGGTTTCAGGTAAGTGTAGTAGTCACAGTATCAAAGTAAATAAAAATCTAAATTTTATCGGACCATTGGCACAAGAAAGCGGCCTATGCCTATGAATGGTGATATAAAATCAAAATATTCAAAATAAAGTGTTAGGTAACTAAATCGCTCTTATGCATCAGCATTATTTGACCAATGACCAAGGCTTTGTGCCCATTTCAAGCGAACTCCTGTGCAACCGCCACTTCCAGGTATGTGCTTCCAATTCACCAAGAGTAGATAGCGACGGCAAAAGAATGGTCTCCCTTAGGGCAGTGTGTTGGCGCCGACGCTTTTTTTTAACATCTACGCGAACGAACCGCCTTCCACCTAACACACGGAGCGGTTCTTGTACGCGGATTATCTGGCCCTAGCAAACCAAGCAGCGACTTTTATGGACGTGGAGCATAAACGTACAATGGCACTCAGTGCACTGCGAGATTAGTGTGACCACAACGCTCTACGGCCGAACCCATCTAAGAGACAGTCGTGCGCCTTCCATCTCTGCTATAGGCCCGCAAATCGAATGCTTAACATCACATGGCGTAGAGCCAAGGTCCAACACTGCTCGAATCCAAAATATCTCGGTGTGACGTTAGATATGGCCTAAGCGTAAAAGTCAAACTGTTACAATACTTAGCTCCGTCGAACCCGGAATAACTTGCTCCGTCACCTAATTTCCATCAATTGGGGAGTGGCACCCGATGTTCTCCGTACAACCGGCATGTCCCTATTTTTTCTGCTGGCGTGTTGCTTGCACAGTGTGGCACCGACCTGCTCTTTCTCGGAAAGTAGACATTGCCGTAAACGAAACGTGTCAGATAATATCAGGCTGATTAAAATAGACTCCACAAAACAAACTCTATCCGCTTGCAGGCATCGCACCTCCTGCTGTTCGAAGGATCTGAAAACCGATTCCCGACATCCCTGTATGGCCACATGCCAACTTCGGGAAGACTAAAAAGTCGCAAGAGCTTCCTTCTTTCTACACAGGCGATCCTGGATATGCCATCTAAAGGGAAAAGCAGACTGTGGGAAGAGAAGTATCCACCACCTCACGACTTAATAAAACCCAAAGAGCAATTGCCTCTGGTCGTGAATCGCAATGGCCCCTGGAAAGCGTTAAATCGCGCGCCAGCGCAATTTGCGCACCCAGGTAGGCCGCTGCAAACACAACTTGGCGAAATGAGGATGTAATGATCTGTTGTATACCCAACGTGAGTGCAGTGCCCGTTTTCAGAGCACGAGCCATATGTTACAGTGCCCCAAGTGCCCATTCTCCTGTAATTTGGAGTATCTAATGAATGCCACTGTTGCTGCAATTAACGTAACTACCTACTGGTCCAAAACAATAAAAAAGTTAACGATTGAATCGAAAAGAAGAAGTATTATTGAAAATGCTATCGCTTAATCAGCAACACTTATGCTATTAATAATAGCTTCACTTTAAGATAAAGCGACAGGCCAATTATCAAACATCGATAATTGCCATCCATAAAGGCGTTGCCTTTTGTAAGTCAGTCTCCACATCATAAAAATGAACACTCGTAAACAAAATAAAAAGCAGCTCTACAGCAATTAAAAAGTTTAAACGACTCACCAGATTGGCGTAGAAATCTTCATATAAATTCACACTCCTCTCCTTGACCTGACCAGCTGTTGTGAAGTTGCTTGCCTCCGGACGGAACTGGTTTAGTTCAGTTTGATGAGGGTAGCCGCATAAAACTCGTCGAAAAGGAATTCGGCGCAAAGCTCTTCAGCGCCATATGGTAAAACAATAAACTGCTCTGCACATCACTGCACCCTCGACAAAACATACCACCACGGTGACACACTATGATCGTGTGTCGAACTTCGGCCTTTCGGATTTAACTTCACGACACTTCACGGCACACATCAAGTTTTTAGCGTCTGGATAAACGCATGCGTTTTAAAAACAAACCGCAATTTTCACTATCACTGTCATTACATTTCAAAACGTAACCGCCACATATTTCACTAGCATTGTCACGAATCTCCATGTGGACCCTTTGAGTTACGTCCCAATTCTGATATAGGCGTATTATCAGGATTGGATATTTTAAAGTAAAAAGTAGGTAGTTTACTTATTAATCAATTTTATTCGATTAACTCACTTAATTTATAATAACTGTGAACTCAATTAATTATCATATCATAATTATTAACTAAAAGGTTTTAACACGATATTAGCAAATCTAGGCGCTATGACAACACGTGTATCGGACCGAGGTCTAGAATAGAATGCCCCGATCGCTCCGCGCGGTCTCCTTTTACGTCCGAGCACAAACAAGTCGAGTAGTGGGGGAGGTGGGGATGGCGACATCGCCTGATCGGTCCGGTGCACGTGCCGTGCACAACCGTACGATGACGTAGCGCCGTCAAGCTTATTAACTATGTTAGCAGGGAAAAAAATAATAATAATGTCAATTCAAAATTTTGAATGATAATATCAATCGAATTTGAAATTAAAGTTTTTATTTAGAAGTCGGTTGTATGATTATGTGAGAAAGTATTTTATTTGTCACTTTTTCAAACCTGTATCGAAAACCACATGTGCGTACCCCCTCACAACATACCAGCATGATGTTATGTAATGAACTGGTGTAAACAATAAACAGACATGCGATTTCAGCAATCCAGGTCTATTTACGAACGACGTATCCTTAGAAATTGATTAGCTAAATTAAATCCAACCTAAATGCTATTGTAGAGGAACCCGATTGTCAGGACTCGAACTGTTTGATAAAAAATGAGCAAGGAAACAGCTATTCTTGCCGTATATAGATCTCCGTCATACAAAAATATCGACAACTTTCTGCAACCTCTCAACAATACTTTACAAGATTTATCTTCCTTTAAATATCTTGTATTGGCGATATTAACATAAATATATGCCCTGTCCAAACCTCGGTAGCACAAACCGGGTACTTAAATCTCTGTTCCTTCCACGGCCTTCTACCAGCCCATACTCTCCCCACGAGACATGGTAGGACATGCCTTGATCACGTGATGTTAAAACCTAAAAACCTACTATTACCATAGTGCTACAAACCACCGTTACGGATCACCAGGCGGTCCTGCTGTGTCTTAAATATAAACAAAATAGAAGTTTCGCCTACAGTACGTTCAGTAAAATCGATAAAGAAAAATTTTCCACAGAACTAGCTAATATTAACTGGGACCTATATATTATATAGTACAGACCGGTATATAGTACAAACTGTGCTAATGACACAATGGATTACGTTGTCAGAACTCTTCAACTTGCCATAACCAATACCTCTGTCAATGTAAAGTTACCAAGGAGAAACAGAATTATCAAACCGTGTGTGACCCCTGGCCTGTTGCGTTGTATGAAACACCGGGATAATCTCCATAAAAAAGTGAGACAGTCTCCTGCCAATGAAACTCTTAAACTCAGATACACAAGACATAGAAACTTTTCTGTAAGCTAATTAAGAAACTTATATCAGCGTACGCGACTAATCTTTTAAAGGCAGCTGGTAATAGCAATAAAAAAACTCTGGGACGCAATAAAAAAGATCACCAACACTTCTAAAATAAAAAATACGGCTACGGAATTAATAAATAGTCCCAAAAAAGTCTGTGGAAGGTGTTAATGAATTCTTCGTTTCGGTTGGCAAGACTTTGGCTGAGAAGACTATAGCCTGTGAGAATCCATCACACGTTAATGATCTCTCAATGCAATTAACAATGTCTTTACAGTCTCTTGTTCTGTTGGATACTGATGAGGCCGAAGTGGACCGTTTGATTCTGGAACTTAAAACTGACTGTTCAGTAGGATGGGACTTCATCCCTAACCACTTCTTAAAGGAAAATAGACACATTTTAGTCCCAGTGTTAGTTCACATTTTTAATCTATGTTTACATGGCACTTTTCCTACGGTCCTAAAGAAATCAGTGATCCTACCAATCTATAAAACTGGCGATAAAAAGCAAGTATCAAACTACAAGCCGATCTCTATCCTGCCTTCGATCTCCAAGCTCTTGGAACGCATCATCAACAGTAGAATTATAAAATACTAAGAATATAATAACTTACTGTCTAATAACCAATTTGGTTTTAGAACCGGCAAATCAACGTGTGATGCGGTCCACGAACTTGTCGATCATGTAGTAAGGTACGTTGACGCTGGCAAAAAAACAATAGGCATTTTTTAGATCTGACGAAGGCGTTTGATACTATTTTAATGCCACTGCTACTTAATAAGCTAGCCAAGCTGGGAATCCGGGGTAATCAGCTAAAATTAATGGAGGATTACCTTTCAAATCGCTGTCAATGCACTAAAATTGATGACATTACTAGTGGTGACCTACAATTAGGTACCTATGGTGTTCCGCAAGGCAGTATATTGGGACCAACCCTCTTCCTAGCTTATTTGAATGATCTTTGTGATCTTCGTCTAGAAGGTGGCAAAATCATTTCATATGCGGACGACACTGCGATCGTGTTCTCAGCTGACAGCTGGGAAGAGGTTTACAAAATAGCGCAAACGGGCTTTAACACTGTGTGTCACTGGTTTAAATGCAATCTGTCGACTTTAAACGCAGAAAAAAACCATGTTCATACCTTTCTCTATGAGGAATACCTCCTCGTCAACTCCTTTGTATTCTTTGTTTGCCCATTATTGCTACAATGTTGATGTGTGCCATTAGGTCCACCTTTGTTTGGTATAACAACTTTTGATGTAATGTTACTAATTCAAACAACGTTTAAGAAAATAATCAATTTGTATAATATCGATTAACATAATTTTCATTTCATCGAATATTTATTTGCGATAACAACATTTGCGCTATTGATCAAAAGGTATAATGTTCATTTGATGTAATGTTCAGGTGGTATAACATGTATTTTATCGAATATTCAATACGTTACAAAAATTGTAACGCAAACCTAATGTTTTGCAAGAGAACGTTTAAACAATAACTTGTTTACCAACTAGTACTTTTACCAATTTTATGTAGTCAAATAATTCAGTTGGAATAGCATATTTTACGCAAAATAAAAAAGGTAAGTATTTAGTATCGTCAGTTTTTAATTTACCATTTCTATTCAGTCAATTGCCTAGTTAACGACAAAAAAATTACATCTATATGTCAGTTGCAAAGTATATACAAATTAACTTACAATGTATACTGTTAAATTTTCTTTCTATATAATCTAGTCGTTTCTGGCACTCGCCGGCCGCTGCCGCCGTACCGCTCGCTTCGCTCACTCGGCTCGTGCGTAGGAGGTCACAGTTCTAACCTAACCTACACATTTTTTTTTGATAATTAACTATTTTTATAGGTATAAGTTCCATAAATAACCTATTAACCATAGATTACACTTGTTTCAGACAAATTCAAGCACATAAACAAACAAAAAAGTACGCAAACAACATAAAATTTAACAATCAAGTGATTATTAGTCTAGTGAAACATTAGTTTAAATAAAATCAGTGCATTTGAAAATTCGATCAAATGACTTTATTTCAAAGAAGTAAATATGCCAAATAAAAATCTACCAAATAATTATTCGGTCAATTGAATAATTATACGAAATGACTTTATTGTAACTAAAATTAGCCGGAGCGATTTTCGACAAAACGTTGAACCAAAGAAGGGTGAACCGTGCCATTATTGTCCTTCGCTGATTCCCACCAATGAAGTCAAATATCTTGGTATCCTTTTGGATAAAAATCTTTCTTTCCTATCTCATATTAAATTAATTACTGCGAGGCTGAGAAAACTGATATACGTTTTTAAAAATCTAAGGAATGTGGCAAATCCTAAATTACTTAAACAGATCTACCTGGCTCTTGGACAGTCTACAGTGGGATACTGCATTACTGTATGGGGCGGTGCACCCACACCACTATAAAATCGCTTGAAATAGCTCAACGACTTTTCGTCCCTACATGTTCCCTATCCACCTCCTTTATCAATCTTGTGAAGTCCTCTCAGTAAGTCAACGTTTCGTCCTGCTCCCTGTATTGAAACAACACTCAGGCTTCATTCCTGAAACAATCGACATAACTTCAAAGCGCCGTAGAGACGTAACCTTCCCCAATAGACCAAAATTTAAACACCGATTTGCGCACAGATAATTTCCCTTCTTGGATCCATATTTATATACCAAAATCAGCCAATCTATCGATGTACGAAGTTTTAATTATAGAGAGCTCAAAAAGAAATGATTTGAATACATACATAAACTCAACTATGATGAAACTGAACAATTACTTATTCAGTAAATTACCTCGGTAAATTTAATATTCACCCTCCTACACACACACTGTCACTCCACGCACAGGGAGGTCTTTCTACACTTTATAACTTTAAATTATTTGTTTTGCTTTATTGATTTGTCTTGTATACAGTGAAATGTATAACATTTAATGGAGGATCGCTGTTGTCTGAAATACAGATATTTAGCTATCTAGTTCAGGCACAGATATTCACAGAATTGTATTTGTTCGCTGTATCTGAAAGTGCTTGTATCCTAGTAACTAAGATATTTATTGCTTGTTTGAAATAAACTTATTATTATTTGCAACAATTTAATGAGGAATTATCAAGCGATGTTGCAAAGGAGTTAAACTACTACATCGCGGTTTTAGAAGTGCATGTCAATGGCACCACGACCATTACTTCTCGAGCAGCGTCAAGTCTATGAAATAATTCTGCGCCGAGTAAATAGTGGAAAGGGGGATTGTTCCTTCTTGACGTACCAGGAGGTACGGGTAAGTTTGTGCTGAATCTTCTGCTGGTCCAACTCCGCATGAGCTGCAATATAGCTCTGGCTGTCGCTTTCTCGGGCATAGCTGCAACTTTGCTTAGCGGTGGTCGGACTGTACACTCCGTTTTTATTTTGCCGCTTATGCAAGCAAAGATACCCCGACATGCAATATTATCAAAAGCAGCGGCCGGGGAGTCCTTTTGCAGCAGTGCAAAACGACGACGACGACGTGTATGGGACGAGTGCACAATGTCGCACAGGAGAGGAAAGCGAATAATCTGCTGCAAAATTGAAAAAGGTTATCTGGATACTGCGCGCAGAAAATATTTCCCATCCAGTGGCTACAAAAGATATCTTATCATGCACGTTTTCCCCAATTTGGAGTTTAATATAAACAATGAAGACTGGTTGTGTGAGAGGGCAGTGCGTGCAGTCGCCAAAGAACGAGTGGGTCGCCTTAACGCCGTTTAATTTTGTTTAGGAATTCTACCGCCAAACTTACAGCGCGCATAAGAACACCTTTTATAGTCATCACCACATTGATCACATTGATGATCAGGCGGTCCGTTCTTTAATTTATTATTAAAAATTTCCACCAAAAACCATCGCCAAACCAACCCTTGCGGCCCGGTGGGATGTGAGAGCAGTAAGGTGGGACACCATGGGACCCTTAAGGGCATTGTATTCAACCTCAGGGTCATTACGATGAGGTCAAGTTCAAATTCCGAAAGTTGAGATCTGCGATTCTCAGGAGCAGAAAAAGGTCAATATTCATAGTTAGTGACCTTGAAGTCGAGGTCAAATAACCTTAGGGTCAAGGACAAGTGACTTTTAGGTAAAGGTCAAGTAACCTTCCATTACCGACTCCTGACACTACCGACCCCTTTACTTCGAGTGCAAACACAGTTTTCTATTTATTTTTCTTTCGCTTAATCTAGAAAACGATGTGTTCTATCGCAAATTTAATGAAAAAAAATTCGGCTAAGTCAAAGCTTGCATGCAGCCCTCAATTGCAAGCAGATTGCAATTCTCAATTGCAGGTGCTGATCCTGCCGCTAGCAAGTCGAGGCGAGGCCTCCTATTTCTGAATGGCATAAGGCGTAGTCGACGGAGCCCGGGAGTTAAGTTCGGTCGCTAACTCTAGCTCCCATCATACCATTCGAACCTAACCTATTCGTGTGGAGGTGCCCTAAAGCTCGCAGTGCTTTATATTCCACTTCTTGACTAGGCAAGCCATAATGACATAACATGACATGTAATGACGAGTCGCTAAATGACCAGTGTGGCAGGAGCTAGTAGATATTATAATCGTAGAAGTTTAGAAATATTTGTTGACTAGTTGACCCGCGCAACTTCTTCTGCTTCGCTCCTATTGGTCTTAGCGTGATGATATATCCTTCCTATAGCCTTCCTCGATAAATGGGCTATCTAACACTGAAAGAATTTTTCAAATCGGATCATCAGTTCCAGAGATTAGCGCGTTCAAGCAAACAAATAAAATCTTCAGCTTTATATATTAAAATATAGAATATAGATGAAACAAACAAGTCACATCATGTACCTACTATAATTTGTCCTAATCCAGGAAGGGTTGTTTCCGTGTAGACAGATTTTCGTTACGGTAGATTTTTATTTCGTCAGATTTTCGTTTCGCCACATTTTTAATCGACTTCCAAAAAAGGAGGAGGTTCTCAATTCGGTGGGTATTTTTTTTTATGTATGTACACCGATTACTCCGAGATTTCTGTGATTCTTTTTTAGTTCGATGCGGTATACTTGCCATTTCGTCCCGTAAAATTTGATTCAGTTTGGTTCAGTAGTTTTTATTTTATGAGCATTTTTGCTTATTTCAATTTTTGTGTAGACGAAGACGTCGTTCAAGTATCACCACTTAAAAGTGAAAATTAAAAACTTTTTACAAAAAAAAATATAACCGACTTCCAAACAAAACACTACAAAGTATAAAATAACCTAAATTTCGGAAGTCGGTGTTAAAATCAAAGAAACAAAACCAAAACTTCCGACTTCCGAAATTTCATATTTTTCTTCCCCAAATATATTTTTTATTTTCAAATATTCATTTATTCATCAACAAAGTCACATTTGTGTCGAACAAAGGTTTTAACAATACATGTAAGTAAATAAATTAAACAAACACTACATTCATTTTCTGGAATATGTCACACAATACAGTTTGAAAAACTTTTTTTTTTAAACTTTCTAGTTTGACCCTCAAAAGTTACCCCCATCATCATATTAGCCAAAAGACATCCACTGCTGGACATAGGCCTCCCCCAAGCGTCGCCAAAACGGCCGGTCCTGCGCGTCTGGCATCCATCGGCTACGCGCGACCTACACCAGGTCATCGGTCCACTTTGTGGGAGGCGTTCCAACGTTGCGTCTTCCGGTACGCGGTTGCCACTCCAGAATTTACGGCTCCATCGACCATCTGTTCTGCGAGCAATGTGCCCTGCCCACTGCCAGTTTAGTTTAGCGATCCTTCGGGCTATGTCGGTAACCTTGGATTTTTTTGCGGATATCATCATTCCTGATTCGATCACGCAAGGAAACTCCAAGCATTGCCCTCTCCATTGCCCTTTGAGTGACTTTGAGCTTTTGATTCAGATTAAGAGTATTTATTTGTAAACATAGGTTACAGTTACACAGGTGTGTCAGATGTTACATTCCTTCCAAGTGCTCTATGCTTTGCCATTAGGCGTACAAATGCCAGTATAAATTAAAATTATTTCATTATTAACTTAAAAATATTAAATAGAATTATAATAAAAAAGAGCGATTATTAAAAGATAGAATATATACAATTTCAGATTTCAACCAAAAACTATAATGTCAAAACAAATACCAAATTAAGAAAATATAGTAATATTTTTGTTGTATATTTATGTTTACAACAAAAAATTAATATGTAGGCGTATTATCAGGATTGGATATTTTAAAGTAAAAAGTAGGTAGTTTACTTATTAATCAATTTTATTCGATTAACTCACTTAATTAATAATTAATTAATAATAACTGTGAACTCAATTAATTATCATATCATAATTATTAACTAAAAGGTTTTAACACGATATTCGCAAATCTAGGCGCTATGACAACACGTGCATCGGACCGAGGTCTAGAATAGAATGCCCCGATCGCTCCGCGCGGTCTCCTTTTACGTCCGAGCACAAGCAAGTCGAGTAGTGGGGGCGGTGGGGATGGCGACATCGCCTGATCGGTCCGGTGCACGTGCCGTGTACAACCGTACGATGACGTAGCGCCGTCACGGCCATTCTGACGTGCGTACGTCCTCGGACGCGCACCTTAGAAGCACTTAGGTATCTTTAATGAGAACCACAATTTTACTGTTCGTTCATCCTGACATTAAAATCTTATCTCATGGTCTGGTCCGGTCCTACGACCCTTCAGAGTAATAATCTTCTGGTCCGGTCCTAAGACCCTTCAGAGTAACATCTTCTGGTCCGGTCCTAAGACCCTTCAGAGTAATATCTTCTGGTCCGGTCCTATGACCCTTCAGAATTATACTACTGGTCCAGTCTGATGACCCTTCAGAGTAATATCTTCTGGTCCGGTCCTATGACCCTTCAGAATTATACTACTGGTCCAGTCTGATGACCCTTCAGAGTTATAATTTTCTGGTCCGGTCTAAAGACCTTTCAGATTTGTAACTACTGGTCCGGTTCTAACGACCCTTCAGTGTTATAATCTCCCGGTCCGGTTTAACTAACCCTTCAGGATTATTACTGCTTGGTCCGGTCATGGAAGACTCTTCAAGCTCTTTTAATTCTTTTTTTCGTTCTTTGTTTTTCTTTTTTTTTTCTTTCCTTTTAAACGCTGCCCCGCACTAGGAATCTATCCTATTTTGTGGGTGAGTTCACAAACATACAAACTCTCTCGCACAGACACCCAGACCCGGAACAACTATCTGTAGGCCATACAAATATTTGTTCCGTGCGGAAATCGAACCTACATCACGCAGCGCAGCAGCCAAGCGCCCAAGTACTGCGCCAACCGTGATTTATCTTTTAATTTAAACTGTTTCTAGATTTGCTAGGCTGGACTAAACTGGTCCCTGTAGCTAATATAATAATAAATTAACTCGTGATTTGTCCTTGTTCTATTGAATCAATTTTCTCTATGAATTAAAGCATTTGTCACAACGTTAATTGGTTTAGGATCCAAAAACCCTTCCGATGATGTACCTACATGATCTATTAAGTTGACTACTGCTACTGGCTTTTTAAGTACGAGAGTCGGCATTTTTTTTTTAAGTGTGAGACATGGTGACCCCTAAAATAGTACCACTTAAAACTTAATTTTTATGGGAAGTTTCATGAACAAGTTCTTCATTATTATTCGCCGTCACGTCATCACTGATATTTTCTGCATGTAACGTTCATGTGAGCACTCACGAATTACTTTACGTTAATCTACAATCATCAAAATCATCGCTGCGCTGTGCGGTTCGTATCAATCAATGTTATTATAATCTCACCCGTATTAACTTGCACAAAATGGAAAATCTATTTAGAAATTGTAATAGCTTAGAATTCTCTGTACCTTTAAAGCTTTTATCAATGTCATTAAAATCAAATTGCTATTCATGATAGTTTTGATACTATCAAATTTACTAACTGATGTTATGTGTGGCAAACTGCCTCCGTACGTTAATACGAAAGCCTAGATCCAATTTTTCACTAAAAAAACGTCTAAGTTTAAACATGACCTTGTGGTACTTGCTATGCGATAGCTAAACCTAAAGCTCACACTGAATAAAATTTTGACACTATTACCGCCAATGGGAAACTCTTTTAAGTACTCGCTTTGTGCTAACTATGTCAAGATTACCTAGCACTATCAATCCAACCACCGAATTGGTATCAACCCCTTTAAAGCTTTGTTTGCTATTCAAATAAAACTTGAGCGACTCACCAAGTATTCCAGTCGGCCTTGAACGCTCTTAACCCCACAGATGTTGACATGATATTTGGCTACTGCAGTCTGCCAACTGCTTACCGACCTTCGGTCTGTCACGCTCAGAACCGCTTAGAAGTTGCAGCTGCTCGGTAGTTGCAGCTGCTTAGCAGTTGTTGCAGCTGCTCAGCAGTTGTTGCAACTGCTCAGCAGTTATAGCAGCATGCCAACCGCTAGCCTCCTGCTGGCTTTATACACCGGGATACGATATCTGAAACCGAAAAACGCTACGACAGTACAAGTCCAATAAAAGCTGTGGTGGGCCAAAAGGTTTCAGGTTAGCGTAGTAGTCACAGTATCAAAGTAAATAAAAATCTAAATTTTATCAGACCTTTGGCACAAAAATCGGCCTATGCCTATGAATGGTGATATAAAATCAAATTATTCAAAATAAAGTGTTAGGTAACTAAATCGCTTTCATGTCCAAAAAAATAAAAGCTCTCTGGTATTTCACTTCATGAGTCGATCAGCGATAGCAGAATAATATCGCTTCATCAGCATTATTTGACCAATGACCAAGGCTTTGTGCCCATTTCAAGCGAACTCCTGTGCAACCGCTGCTTCCAGGTATGTGCTTCCAATTCACCAAGAGTAGATAGCGACGGCAAAAGAATGGTCTCCCTCAGGGCAGTGTATTGGCGCCGACGCTTTTTTTAACATCTACGCGAACGAACCGCCTTCCACCTAACACACTGAGCGATTCTTGTACGCGGATTACCTGGCCCTAGCAAACCAAGCAGCGACTTTTATGGACGTGGAGCATAAACGTACAATGGCACTCAGTGTACTGCGAGATTAGTGTGACCGCAATGCTCTACGGCCGAACCCATCTAAGAGACAGTCGTGCGCCTTCTATCTCTGCAATAGGCCCGCAAATCGAATGCTTAACATCACATGACGTAGAGCCAAGGTCCAACACTGCTCGAATCCAAAATATCTCGGTGTGACGTTAGATAGGGCCTAAGCGTAAAAGTCAAACTGTTACAATACTTAGCTCCGTCGAACCCGGAATAACTTGCTCCGTCACCTAATTTCCATCAATTGGGGAGCGGAACCCGATGTTCTCCGTACAACCGGCATGTCCCTAATTTTTCTGCTGGCGTGTTTGCTTGCACAGTGTGGCACCAACCTGCTCTTTCTCGGAAAGTAGACATTGCCCTAAATGAAACGTGTCAGATAATATCAGGCTGTTTAAAATAGACTCCACAAAATAAACTCTACCCGCTTGGCGGCATCGCACCTCCTGCTGTTCAAAGGATCAGAAAACCTATTCCCGACATCCCTTGACATGCCAACTTCGGGAAGACTACAAAGTCGCAAGGGCTTCCTTCTATCTACACAGGCGATCCTGGATATGCCATCTAAAGGGAGAAGCCGACTGTGGGAAGAGAAGTATCCACCACCTCACGACTTTATAAAACCCAAAGAGCAATTGCCTCCAGGTCGTGAATCACAATGGCCTTTGGAAAGCGTTAAATCGCGCGCCAGTGCAATTTGCTCACCCAGGTAGGCCGCTGCAAACACAACTTGGCGAAATGGGGATGTAATGATCTGTTGTATACCCAACGTGAGTGCAGTGCCCGTTTTCAGAGCACGAGCCATATGTTACAGTACCCCAAGTGCCCATTCTCCTGTACTTTGGAGTATCTAATGAATGCCACTGTTGCTGCAATTAACGTAACTACCTACTGGTCCAAAACAATAAAAGAAGTTAACGATTGAATCGAAAAGAAGAAGTATTATTTAAAATGTTATCGCTTAATCAGCAACACTTATGCTATTAATAATAGCTTCACTTTAAGATAAAGCGACAGGCCAATCATCAAACATCGATAATTGCCATACATAAAGGCGTAGCCTTTTGTAAGTCAGTCTCCACATCATAAAAATGAACACTCGTAAACAAAATAAAAAAATGATTAACTAATGAGCACCTCAGCTCTACAACAATTAAAAAGTTTAAACGACTCACCAGATTGGCGTAGATATCTTCATATAAATTCACACTCCTCTCCTTGACCTGACCAGCTGTTGTGAAGTTGCTTGCCTCCGGACGGAACTGGTTTAGTTTAGGTTGATGAGGGTAGCCGCATAAAACTCGTCGAAAACGAATTCGGCGCACAGCTCTTCAGCGCCTTATTGTAAAACAATAAACTGCTCTGCACATCACTGCATCCTCGACAAAACATACCACACACGATCATAGTGCGTCACCCTATGATCGTGTGTCGAACTTCGGCCTATCGGATTTAACTTCACGACACTTCACGGCACACATCAAGTTTTTAGCGTCTGGATAAACGCCTGCGTTTTAAAATCAAACCGCAATTTTCACTATCACTGTCACTACGTTTATTACATTTCAAAACGTTACCGCCACATATTTCACTAGCATTGTCACGAATCTCCATGTGGGCCCTTTGAGTTACGTCCCAATTCTGATGTAGGCGTATTATCAGGATTGGATATTTTAAAGTAAAAAGTAGGTAGTTTACTTATTAATCAATTTTATTCGATTAACTCACTTAATTAATAATAACTGTGAACTCAATTAATTATCATATCATAATTATTAACTAAAAGGTTTTAACACGATATTCGCAAATCTAGGCGCTATGACAACACGTGCATCGGACCGAGGTCTAGAATAGAATGCCCCGATCGCTTTTTTTTTTTTTTTTTTGACAATGACCACTCGTAGTTCACCTCTAGACGGGTGGTTACTACTTAACCGGGCTAGCCTGTGGTGGCCTCAGAATGATTCTAAAGCCCCCAGCCAAGGCAACTAAAAATACTTAAACCTACAACTCTGCTCACTGGGGGCACCCCCTGTGGGGTTCGGGCCTCGGCTCAGTGGCATCGTTATCGGGAGGGCAGCAAGGGACAGGCTGGGTCATGACATTATTATTTGGGGAGTTTAAAGCTAATGGCTCAGCGGCGCGGGCTGGCTCGTTAGGCAAAAGACGGGGAGCAACAACAACATTGCTATTATTATTACTGGGACGTCGCGCGGGGCCTCGGCGGCGAGGCCGGAAGGCGGCGGGTCGCGGTTTGTGTGCTTGTTTAAGAGTACTGGTTTCCCTACAGCTCTCTTGTACAAGGGTGATTGGGTCATCGGGTTCTAGTAAGGTATGCCGTGGACGGCGGACCTTACTGATCTGGGAGGGAGCGTATCGGGTAGCCGATGCGATAAGAGGGTTCTGGTGTCTCTCAGCAGATTCGATGAAACGCTTCGTGAGGCGTTTCATGAACTGCTTGATGGTCGGGATTTTGAGATCGACATGGAGTCGCTCATTCCGAACGAACCACGGGGCACCCGTGGCCTTTCGGAGAAAACGGTTTTGGAGGGACTGCAACCTATGGATCCGGTATGACTTTACGTGGCTTTTAGCACACGCATAGGTCATGATGGGGCGAATGCAAGTGGTGTAGATACGCAACTTGCATTTTAGGGATAATTTGCTGTTATGGTTCAGCATCGAGTGGAGCCTACCGAGAGCGAAGGCGGCGCGCGAGCGCACCGCCTTAATGTGCTCCATAAAACTGAGGTTTTTATCCAAGATCACTCCTAGATATTTGGCTCGCTCTTCCCAAGGGATCGGCTTGCCAAACATCTTGATCGGTGGAAGGATCGGGGGGAGTTTAGCCCGCGGCCTGCGGAACAGGACCGCCTGACTTTTCTCGGGATTTACCTCAATCCTCCATTTCCGAAACCAACCGCCTAGGCGGTTGGCGGATCTTTGGAGGTGAAGAGATATGGATTTACCACTCTTGCCAGAGTAGTAAACGGCCGTGTCGTCGGCAAAGAGCGCTAATTGCGACTGGGGATCGGGGGGAATATCGCTGGTGAACAGCGTGAAAATAAGAGGCGACAGCACACCGCCTTGCGGTACGCCGGCGCGGATGGGGCGGGGGGTGGAAAGCGCACCTTCGATACGGAATCGAAAGGTGCGGTTCGACAAATAGTCTCGTAAGATGAGCACGAGACGATCTGGCACCCCGAGTTGATATAGCTTGTATATCAGACCGTTGTGCCAGACCTTGTCGAAGGCTTTCGCTATGTCGAAGAACAGGGCTCCCGTCATCAAGCCGCGTTGATAGCGGCCGTTGATATGCTCAACGATGCGGTAGACCTGTTGGACGCACGAGTGAGTGGCTCTAAAGCCAAACTGCTCGTTGGGGATGAGACTCTTTCGCTCGACGTAATCCTTGAGACGCTTATAGATAAGCCTCTCGTAGATCTTGCCGAGCGAGCTGAGCAGACTGATGGGGCGGTAGGAGGACGGGGAGGATTTGGGCTTACCCGGCTTGGGAATGCCGATTACGATAGCCTCTTTCCACTGCTGCGGAAACATGTTGTTGGACAGAGCGCCATTGAAGATGGCGGTCATCAACACGATCAGAGTCTTGGGAAAGAGTCGAACTACCCTGTTGGTAATGCCGTCGCGCCCAGGGGCTTTCCTGGGTCTGAGTTGGCCGATGATCTTCTCCACCTCGTCCGGAGTGACGGGAGGGAGAGGGTCGTCGGGGTCCTCGACGGGAGGGAGGGAGGTCCTACGTTCGACCTCGGCGTCCACCTCAGCGAGGTGGGCCGGGTCGACTGGGTTCGAGCTTGGGGAACACTGGGCCTCTAGGCTGTCAGCCAGGCATTCGGCCTTCTCGTCGTCGTTAAACGCGAGAGTGTTATCGGGGCGAGTGAGGGGGGGCATAGTGGTAACCTCGGAGGCGCGTAACTTCCTCTGAAGTTCCCAAAATGCGAGGTGGTTGGGATGGAGATCACTGAGCATCTGATCCCATTGCTTGTCACGAAACTCTTTGATGCGTTTGCTTACTTTACGCTGTAAGTAACGCATAAAAGCCTTGTTACTAGCACAGGGAAAAGAGCTGTAGGCACGGACGGCCGCATTCTTCTCGGTCAACAGTTCACGCACATCGTCCGGGAGTTTCCAGCGACGGTCGTCCGTCGCCGGAGCCTCCCTTGAACATTCGTCCAGGACACTCTGTACATGTTCCGTGAGCGAGCCGATCGCGGCCGCCGTGTCGGCAGCTGACTCTATGTGATCCGGGATTTTATCCAGGTGATGTGACGTGGTGACTTTCAGTTTTTCACTTACTTTGCGCCAGTCAGTGATCACTCTGGTGGGAGGAGGTTGGGAGGGGTCGGGAGGACCGAATCTGGGAGTGAGCTCCAAAATAACCGGTCGGTGATCCGAGTTGAGCTCGTCCACCGCCTCCACAGAATGTAAACGTAAGTTTACATTCTTGAGGAGAGCGATGTCGAGCACGTCGGGTCGCCAGTTAGGTTGGTGAGGGTAATGGGTAGGATGCATCGGAGCGATGACATCGAAGTTGAGGGGGCTGCTGAGCTCGAACAGAGCTCTGCCTCTGGGATTAGCCGTGTGGCTATTCCATGAGGGATGTTTGGCGTTGAGGTCCCCCGCCAGAAGGACGGAGTCACTCAAGCCAAGAAGAGTTGTGAGGTCATTCCTGAGGGAGGGGCCTATGGGAGTGGTGGTGGGAGGGTCGTAGACAGAAATGACCGTGAGGGGTTGGTGGCCTGTCATGCCGAGCCGACAGACAGAGACCTCAAGCTCGGTTAGGGTGGCGGGCGGATCCATGGGGATGCAGTATAGGGACGATTTGTAATATATGAGAGTTCCTCCCCCATGACATCGGGTCCTGTCGTTGCGAACTAAACGATAGTTCGCAATTTTAGGATCCCGAAGATGGGGCTTGAGGAACGTCTCCTGCACCAGAAGCAGATCTATGCGATAGTCGCGGAGGAAGTTGGCGATCTCATCGCGTTGGCCTGAGAGGCTGTTGGAGTTGAAGTACCCTATCCGGAGGGACTTCGGCCTAAACCTACATGTTACTGCGGGGGACTTAGCCATGGAGACGTTCATAAAGGCTAATAAAATGGACTACATCACTGAAGTCACGGTATACGGCACCGTGCTCAGTGATGTCAGAGGCCTTCAGGGCTTCGGTCATAGCCACAGCTCTGGGGGAGTAGAAGGCCTTGTAGAAGGCCATGTTAATGTGAATGGCCATTTCAGGCGCATTAGCGGGAATGGGGTGTACTGGGACTTTGGAAGTAGCCTTTGGTGGTGGGGGGGAGGAGTGGCTGCCTGAGGGGCGGCTGCTCCGACGACGGCGACCGGTGGTCGGGGGAATGGAGGTATGGCTACATCCATGAGGGCCGGGATGGCCGGGGAGGGCTTTTGGGCCGCAGGGGCCTGGGTCTGGGAGGGCGCGGGTCCGAGCGCCGGGAAGTGAGTCCTATGGTTCAGCGCGTTCCAAGGGCTGGGGCGCTGGGGGTATAGGGCCACTGGGGGTTGGGTCGTGGGGGCTTCCCTCTGCTGGCGAGCGTTTGCACGCTTTGCCAGTTTGGGCGCAGACGATTTGGGGGCCTTGGGACAACCACGGTAGTTAGCCGGGTGCCCAGCCTCCCCACACAGCACACAGCTGGGCGGGTCGGCGCATTGTGTGCGGTCCTTTGGACGGGGACAGTCAGGGGTGCCGTGGTCGCCCAGGCACTTGACGCAGCGCGGCTTGCCGAAGCAGTTGCGCTGTGAGTGGCCATATAGTTGGCAGTTGTGACACTGGCCAACTATACCGCTACGACGGGGCTTTTCCATTTTCAAGCCCTCTAAGTAACAAATATTAGAGATTTTGAAAATGGGGTGGTATTTCTCGTCTGTGGGATTGCAGACGATGAGCACCATATTGTATGGTGCTCCACCACGGCGGTGCATACGGTGGACCGCAGCGACTGGGATTTCTTGACGTTTGAGATCATTACTGATCTCTTCAGGGGATATGGCGTGAGGGACGTTCCTCACTACCACGCGGACTAGGCGTTCCTCCTCGAAGGCGAACGAGTGGAAAGGTACCTTCCTCGCTACAAGGAGTTTATGCAACTCCCTGTAGTCCTGGGTAGAAGGCACCTGAACCTTAATTCCATTTCCCACAGCACGGGCGTGGGAGAATTGGATTCGGCGCTCGTTACAAGCGCCCGAAACCTCCGTCCACTTCGCCGCTTCATGAATGAAGAGGGGTGGCGGAGGCTTCGACTTCTTGGCGAGCGCCGGGTCGGACTGGGTGGCCGGGGGGGCAGTGGCCATCGGGCTGGGGGGACAAGACGCCTGCTGGGAGGTGCTGGCTTTGGGGGCTGCGGAGGTCGTGGCAGCGGGGGAGGGAGGGGAGACAGTTGGGACTACTGTCTTTCTGGCTTTGGGGGCGGACTCCTGAGCGGCAGAGCTTTTCTTCTTCCGCTTACCTTTACCCACAAGGGTAAATTCGGCGGAAGAGTCTGAGGTACCTGAGTCGTTGTCGGTACCGGACTCGTAGTCCAGTGGGGGAGTCTGGCTCTAAGGTGAGCGGGGCACTCTCGAGGACGTCACTGAAATCAGTGACGTCATCGTGAGTTGGAGAGGGGGGGGAGGGGCCCTGAGGGGGCACGGGGGAGAGTGACTCTCGCGGCGGTGGGGAGCTAGTCACACTGGACTGGGAGTTTTTAAGGCTCTCCAGCCTATGAAACCTATAATTGACGATACGGACCAACTCCTGATTGGGGTGGTCCTCTATAAGTCTTTGGACGAGATCCCAAAGGATCGCGTCCACCTCCTTAGGGGGAGGCATTATTCAATACTGGGAGGGGGACATATGCCTTAGGGGCAGGGGGGGGAACCTAATCCTAAACTCCTATCAACCTAACTCCCCGGGTGGGAGTTCCCGGGGATGTGTACCCTCCCTGTCGGGTGTAGACAGGGAGGTGAGTACCTGTGGTGTGCCCTAAGCTTGTGATCTCGCTGCCAATCTTATTGTGCAGCGAGTCCCTATGGGTCTTGCGACCGACCGACGAAGCTGAAAGAGAGCGGGGTTAAGTAATTGGTCGCGACTAGGAGGCCCCCCAAGGCCGCGGGTCCAATACCCTTCCGACTTGACCTAGGCCCTGAAGGGGCTAGGTCGGTGTGTCGGGTCAACACCCACTCGGCTTCGTTGGCACCGAAAGGTTTCCACCGAGTGACCACGAGAAACGTGGATTTACCCTGAAGGGGTCACCACGTTTTTGACAGTACCCGAAACGGAAATAAGATATCTCTCGGCTGCCTTGAAAAAGGCAGCGTCGGATCAAATGGTGTAGTCAGCGACCACAGTGACGTCACGGCGAGCGGGACGAGCAGCGAGCGAGCGAGCAGCGATGAGTCACGGAGCAGACGTCCGTCACGGTCGGGCGGCGCGCGCGGAATCTGCCCCGATCGCTCCGCGCGGTCTCCTTTTACGTCCGAGCACAAGCAAGTCGAGTAGTGGGGGAGGTGGGGATGGCGACATCGCCTGGTCGGTCCGGTGCACGTGCCGTGTACAACCGTACGATGACGTAGCGCCGTCAAATATGAATCAGAAATGTCAAAAATAAAAATAAGATAATGCCAATTAATAAAGTCAAAACCAGAATGTAAAAATAAGTAATAAATCAACTCAATATTATATAACAAAGTATATGTAATAATAAAGTATTGAATAACAAACAAGTACAAAATTAATAAAATATATCCAGAATGTCAACTGCAAAAATTTTAGTGAAATGTCAATTAAATAAATACCCAATATTTTTTTTTTTTTTACTTTATATAGGCATACGTTTGACCACAATCTCACCTACAATAATACAAGAATGTCAAAAAAAAATGTATATATATATGTATATGGCGTGTTACACATTTGCTACGCCTTTCAACACGGGGGCCGCTTTAAAATCATAGCACACGATTGACCTAATCCTTAAAAAATGAAGGATGAATTATAAAACTGTCATCCAAATATTCCTTTATTGAGTAGTAACATTTATCGATTTAAATTTTCATAAGTACCCCTTTTAATTTGTCCAGATTTAATGATTTTACTGTCTCTGGCAACTTGTTAAATATTTTTGTGGCCATACAGAAAGTACTTTTATTCATTAGGGCTGTTTTGCCATGTGTTATTTCAAGATCTAACATTTTTTTTGGCAAATCGAAGGTGGCTGATGTAATCGCCATTGACATTAATGCCTAGCCTTCTCCAGTCCAAAACCTTGAAGACATTCTTGAAGACATCCAAAGTGTCCCCCATACTAAAAATTTATTTATTTACGTAACGCGTCCATGTTTGGGTCACAGAAGTCCATATGTATTCCAAATTTCAACATAATCGGTCCAGTAGATCCGAAGAAAACTGGCTGTGACAGACGGACAGACAGACACACGAGTGATCCTATAAGGGTTCCGTTTTTTACGGATGTTCGGAACCCTAAAAATAAGCCCCTAAGATTTTTATTTTCTACACTACACTTTGCCTTTCTGGCTGAATTGTTGTTTAATAATAAATGAGAATCAACATTGGACGACACGGGGAGTTGTGCTTCGAATGGGGACATCTTCATCGGTTCGTCTTCCTGTGTGGCAGCTTCTTCGTCTTCCAACGTGGCAGCTTCTGCGTCTTCCAACGTGGCAGCTTCTGCAGCCTGATTGTCATCACTCATGCGTTCCATTTGGCAGCTATCCACATCTGATTCCTCATTGAGACCATGCTCTGGTTCGCACAAAAAAATCACCCTAAGTGATGCTGCAGGTTACCACCGCAGCGTCATCACTTTCTATCTCGTAGAAATCAAACAACGATTGGGTTCATCATGTAATATTATTAAGGGACTTTGCCCAGTTGAAAGCTAATACATGACTGATCTTTATAAAACAAACCACCTTAGACATTCTAACTTTAACACCATTATTTTATATTTTTCTTTGACCTTTACAAAGTTTCTCCGACCTTGCCACCTATATAAAGCTTTATATAGCTGGCAAGGTCAATAAACCTTCTTGGCAGCTGCCAAGAAGGTTTATCACAGTACCTATAATCTAGCGCTGATTTATCTACGGGTGTTTTGTAACAGACATTGCTAGGGGAGACCGGGTACAAAAGTAACGGCGGGTCGAAAGTTACAAACGTTCTGTAGGTCCACCCAATCATCAAAACACCGCTTTGCTGCCGTTAGGTGATAGCCGGGGGCACCTCTCTCCCTTGCATTCAATCGCCGCGTGCACCACGCCCTTCTTGGTTGTGTGACAGGACGCTACTTGATTTTACAAGTCAAAAGTAAGTTTTTTGACGTTTACTTATTTAATGTTTACATGATATTAAAAGGATGATATTAATCTGAATATTTGCGTATTAATTCTTGATTAAATTGATTGTACAGTGGTTTAATCCGTTTTTGTCTAGTATGTTCCGTTTTAAGGTTATGTTTCAAGTTTTAACAAAAATTTAGTAGGGTACAAAAGTAACATAGCCCTATGGGTACACAAGTAACATGTTACTTTTGTCCCCGTAATGATTTATTAACGTAATTATTTTATGTGTGTATTTATTTCAACAGAATGCCGCGTCAAAGCATAAGAAGCACCGTGCGAGAGACATCTGTTGACCAGTTTTGATGTAACATCCTCCGGATACTCCAGTTTCTAATCTTCCAACATCCAGTGACCAGCATACAGATAGTAGTAATAAATCACCGACAACATCGCTCAACCTTTACCGGATCCTTTCTAAGCTGATGCTGATTCTCTGTTAACTAACTTCTTTTGATAAAGGATCTAAGCCACCTACCAAGACTTAGTGGACTGCAACGAGCAAACTCTTCTCAATCCTTTGATATCACCGTTAAGATTTTACACCTTTACCACAAGCAGGTCCAAGGACATTATCAAATAAAGGACGTAAAAAAACGTAAGACAGCAATATTGACGGACACACCTGAAACAAACGCTATGAAGAAGAATACCAACAAAGAAATAATGCTAAGAATAACAATTTTACAACCCGATACTGAAAAAGGCAAGAAGAAATTGGTATCCACGAAATGAAAGGGAAAAAAGACAAAAAAAAAGACAGCTAACGGGAAGAAAAATAAATCTGATGACGAAGATTGCTTCATTTGTTTAGAAACTTTTAGCAACAGTTGACCAAAAGAGCTATGACACTCTCTTCATTGCTCATTTGGTCGACTGTTGCTATGGAATGAAGCTGAATGCGAAAAGAAATTATGTGTGCTGTAATTGCGAGTCTGAATAGAAGACTGCTATCATATAATTACTGATCTCGTTAGAATTCTAAGGAGGCGTTAATATTGGGTTGTTTCCTTAAATATATAAGTCCTGAGCATTTAAAATGGAAACGTTAACTTGTGTTATTAATACAAAGTTTCTAATAAATAATTTGTTATTTCATATGTCTACAATCCTATTCATTACAAACCCTTTTTTCCTGTTACTTTCGACCCACAACGTGTTACTTTCGACCTGCCAACGTGGTCGAAAGTAACAACTGCCATTTTTTTTTTAAGTCTCTGAAATTCATACAAAATATACAATAATAAGATAAATTAAGATAGTAATGTAAAGAACATAAACCAAATTTATATATAAAATAACACGTAACCAGAAAAAAAAGTAAAAGTACAAAATGTTACGTTTGTACCCGGTCTCCCCTACATACTTATCTAATGTCCTGTTTGAAATTAAAATAGTAAATAAATAATAATTGAAATGAGACTTCGGGTGAACAATTTAAAGGTTCAGTCGATTTTGATAGCTTCTTGAGAGCTTATGGCACCATGCGTAGTCTTCAGAAAAAGTGAGTGATTTGCACTTTATTTCTATATACCTAAATGTAAAGAATATAAATATAAGTACCTCTTTGAATCGAGAAGCGTGGGAACAAACAGGCGCGATGTGCGGGAACAAGCCCCGCGGTGTTTAGCGTGCGTGTCCACCTGAGATGAGCGAGGATATGTAACAAGGAATGTGTTTGCTAAGAACCAATAGAATCGCTTCACTCACCTAGCCTGGCTCAGCGCCTCAGCGCAATCGATCCTTAGGTTCTTAAGGCGTAGATACACCGCAGTAGCTGATTTTAAAATGAGAATCACGACTAAACGCCTCATCATATTTTTTTTGGAAAAAATATATGTTACATTAATCTATTTTCTTAATAATTTGATATATGAAAATTTCGAATTTTATTCGCTCAACATAGTGTAATTAATTTGTAAAGTTATGTCTAACACGGACATATAAACGACAATCGGACGGACGGACAAAGCCGCCGAGCGTATTTTAATGGTATTTGCACTATCTCAAAGACAATTTAACTATCTACATTTTGATATACGGTTATCTATTTATTTTAAACACGTCCTTCGCTACGCATCCTCGCTCATACCTTGTAGAAATGCAGCCTTAATCCGGCTCTGGGCGTAGTCTAAAATAATATTAAGGTCAAGATGTATGTAGGTAGGCATGTGTCTATATTTGTTCAGTCGTTCAGTTTAGTCGGCAATGCAGATTGGGCACTCCGCCTAGAATGTATTTCGTTCCATTTTCATCTCACAAACTTTACCTCTTTATAATATTAGTATAAAATACCTCTTTATAATGTTAGTATAGATTGGAATGCTACGGCACTCTCGGGCCTGCGGACGACGAGCATTGGGTGGCTCGCCGTCCGATCAGAACCAGGCCCGAGTCGACGGCGCGCTGTGTTCCACGCGCGCCTCAAAGAGCTGTCAGCATGGAAGACGGGGCCCGCTAGGGCCAGTGCCTGCCGGGGTTGCGGAATCTGTTTGAAAGAGTCACCGCGGCTCTGGAACGCAAAGAGCATTAGGAGGAACACGGATGGGTTTTAGTCAGTAAGAGTCTGACACTCCCTTCTGCTTCACCCAGAGCGGGAGGAGTCATTTGATGATTTCCCATCCATAAAAAAAAAAACGGCACTCTGGAATAGTATTGTACATTTACAACCTCGGTGCTGGTGGAACTAGATTGCAAATGTACAAAAATAGCCCAGAGAGTATCTTCAAAGTAACCTTATTTACATAACAGTAAACAATTTATTTTAAATTTTCAGATGGCATCGTTCTCGCAGATCAAGTTGAATGGGGAGAACCTGGGAAAAAGGCAGCGGCACTTAAACTCCTTAGTGCGCAAGGCTACAGAGAGCGGAGTTTTGTTCCAGGATGTCGAGGCACTGCCCGAAGAGTCTGCAATCGATCGCCTTTTTAAAATAGACGTCGCCATCGAACTCAAACATGTAGACTACATAGTACGGAATTTAAAAGACGATGACATGTTATACGTGAGCAGAGCCCTGAAAGCAACATGGCTTATAGACCAACGTGATATTATTAACCCTAAATATTTAGAAGATGTTCTCTTCCCGGAAATGATCACGCCAGCAGTTACTAAAATGAAGCACTGGCTTTACATCTATCTACGAGACCCAGCAATGTGTCAGGAGTTCTACCAGCACTACAAAGAGAACTCATTTGAGTTTGGGATGAAGTTTCTGAGTCACTGTAGTCATGAATTCATACTGGAAGAGGCGTCCAAGATACTGTCTAAATTATCCACTCATTTATTAAAAGTTTTGTGCGAAAAATGTCCTGAAGTTGCCAAAATATATTTTGATTCGATGGCGACGGATGAAGATGTGAAAACTCGCTATCTCAAGCAAGAACAATCCTACTACAACAGTGTGAAATGCGTACTGAAGTCAGATGCAGATGTGTTCCTTGACATCACGGAGAAGTATTTCAACATGAGCAGCTTCAGTAGATTCAGCCCTTTGGCTACTGACTACATCCTACGCTACCATAAAACCAGATTCACGAATAAGTTGGAGCTGTACGTTGCGTATTTCCTGCACATCCCGACTCTTGCTGCTCGGCTCAGTGTCGACGAGTGTCAGGAAGTGGTGGTGAAGCTAGCACGAGCGAACTACTTGAAGCATTGGTTCCAGTACAAAGTCGTGGAGCCGCTGATTAAGAAACTTAGACCCGATAAGAGAGCGGCGTTCAAGAAACTAGTGTTCGTTGAGAAGAATATCGGAGACAGCGTGCCGAAATGGCCGTACCCTACTCCGGCATCTCCTCCACCTTGCGACTCTGATCCGCATATTTTCGACGACGAGCCTTGCATACCAATTCAGTCGAATTGCGACTTTTGGCAAACGTTAAAAAAAAGGAAGTATTGTCGCTTTGGCATGTTGGAGAAACATGCTTTGAAAACGGAGTTAGATCGGTTGTTCGACGAGTTTCGTTTTATCGGATTCGAACGAGCTCTGCATGATTTGAGTCAGCGATTAGGAACGGCAGGTTCTGCGGACCGGAGGCGCGATATGTTCCTTGTTCTGGTGAGCAAGAGTGGCGGACACAGTGACGCGGTGGCGGCTCTGTTGCGTCTAGCAGCTCGCCACAGTAACGAGCCCGCGCACACTCGCGCCTCCATACTGCGCAGCCTCGTCAAGCGCGCGAACGTCTGGCGCCTGCCGTCAGATGTTTGGCAACATTTTCTGGATTTCGGGCACGGACTCGGGCTCGACGGCACACCATCCGAAGCCGCGTGTCATGAGGGACTGCACTGCGTCGTGATTCGCCAAATATTAGCTGGTGAATGCGATCAAGCCGTTCGTGACGCGTTTCTGAATGACTTTTCAACGCTGGCAGAGTATGCCCTTAACGTTGACGAGCGACTGTTCGTTGCGAATGGTCTCCAAAAAATGTTGGCAGCGGCCGCCACAGACGAGGATCCAGTAGTAACCGCACAGCGGCTTCATCAACTTCTCGATGTCGTTGAAATATACAAGGTTCGCATAGAGGCAGAATCACCTACAGTGGAAGCAGTGAAGAGCTTAGCTTTGCGTGACACTGATGTTGTTCGCTCATTACTAGTACGGTTATACAACGCGAGAATCGGACGTCGTGAGCTACTTCGCGAAAACCTAACATTTCGCCGCGATCAGGGAGCGTTCATGAACGCGCTACGTCACGACCCGCCTGCTCTCGAACTAGATAAGGTTGTAGATATACTAGCTACTAAACAACAGTTTGATGAATTCGTCAAAAAGCTAGTGATATACTTCAACCAGAAGGGAGATCTTACAGTACAACTCAGGAGCGCCTTAATGGAGAAGATCTTTCAACGGAATGAAACTTGCAAGAATGTCAAACTAGCACGACCGTTAGCAGTTCTCTTGTTCAAAGATTTTGAGATGGAATTGTGTGAGTTTGATGCGGCAGGTAAAGAGAGAGTGAAGTTTGCGGCGGCGCTGAGGGCATGCGCACACCTCGCCCGCCCTGTCGTCAACTTGGCGGAGTGGGGCTGGCGCAAGGCTGGCGTGAAAGCTGTCGCGACGCGAGCAATGCGCTGCCGGGAAATAGAAAGAGCTGTGTTAACTCGTGCGTTAGCGGCCGAGCGACGCACGGTGAGAGTAGCTTTGGCACTGAGTATGCGATCTGCGGGAGGCTTACTTTTGGACACTTTCGCATCAGCAGCGAAACTGCGTCCCGTAGTAGCGCTGCGTGCTACTTTACCATACTTCCGTCGCCGCGGAGCTACCGCTGATCCTAAAGTATGGGATATCATTCAACCATTGTTTTCCAGTGTTGACCTTTCACGCCGCGACAGGCTTCGTAAATTACTTAGAAAAACCGAATGGATTCCGTCTCACATCAAAGCTGGTTACTGCGAAACATTCTACTTCGTTCTTGTCAAAATTTCAAAATCAGGTTCCGAATTCATGCTTCGCGATTTGAGCATGCTTCTTCCTGAGCTAAAAGAAGATGTTATCGAAAACATTTTGCTTTGGATGTTGGAGAACACTAGTGAGGATGAACCGGCGATAGCGTACCCTGCAATATTTGTCAGATACTTGATGTTGTCTAGAAATCAAGAGGATTTAGAGAGAAGATTCGCTAAAATTGGTGATCCGTTTCTTGAGCGATTAGAAACTCTGGGTTGCGAAGAAGACGAGAACATTCATAGAAGACTAGATCAGATTTTTATCAGTCTAAAGTACCATGCGGCGTTTCTGGACGCTAAATACACGTCGTGTTTGTCAGTTATCGAGAGGATCTTAGCTTGGACACAGAAGTTCATGCCGAAAGAAGAATATTTTGAGAAGTATGTGCATTTACATTTAACAATGTTGTATTTCAAAGCTATTAGACAGAGTATGAAGCAGATGTCCGAAGTTTTCGCTGATCCGAAGAGGAGGAAGTCGGAGGGTGTTGAGGCTGTGGGCTTCGTCTTCGGCAGATATATAGTGAAGGAGGTAGCTGAACTCGTGAGCACATACTTCGACTCCATTATAGAACTGTATGCCGGTAGTTTGGTTCATTACTTAGTTGTAAATTTCGTGTACGGATTGTCGAGGGCGAAGTTCATTGGGTCCGTTCTCAAAGGAATGATGGCGGAAGCAGTCGGTGTCCAGTGTCGCATGGCGGTGTATGTCCTCAGGGAGAGTTGGTACGATGTTGGAGATTGTACGAGAAAGGAGATTGAAGAACTTATGCTACAGGATAAGAGTATTGAGTTGTTTGTTCATGCTGAAATATTGGAATAGTTTTCTCTAGGATTAAATGTGTGTCCTTACCTAATATTTTATCATATCATGTACGCTTTAAATTTCTTTTCTTTGAATCCATGTTACAGTGAAAGTAATAAATCCGGATATTATTTATACAGTCCAGCCATTATATATAGTATCTACTCACTTTGTACAAAGTGATTTAATAATCACACAGAGTTAATTAGACTATCCAGCCATTTTATATAATATCTTTTAAGACTTTATCTTGTAACAATAATATAATAGGTGTGGATTGTAAAGTTTTATTTCAATTTTCTGGTCAGTGGATACGAAACGGGGCACTATGAAAAACAGACTGAAAAATTTCACCAAAAACCAGCGCCAATCCAACCCTTGGGGCCCGTTGGGATGTGGAAGCAGTAAGGTGGGAGACCATGGGACCGTTAAGGGTATTTTACTTAACCTCAGGGTCATTACGATGAGGTCAAGGTCAAAATCCCGAAAGTTAAGATCCACGATTCTCAGGAGCAGAAACAGATCAATATTCATAGTTAGTGACCTTGAAGTCAAGGTCCAATAACCTTAGAGTCAAGGACAAGTGACTTTTAGGTCAAGGTCAGGTAACCTTAGGGTCAAAAACAAAGTTACTGTTAGGTTAAGTGATACTGGAGGTCATGATATCTTGGATGTCGTGTGACCTTGGAGGTCATGATCAAGTGTCTTTAGAATTCTTGAGTCCTGACACTACCAACCCCTTGATTTCACACACAGTTTTCTTATTATTTTTCTTTTGCTTAATCTAGAAAACGATGTGTGCTACCGCAAATTTAATGAAAATTTTCGGCTAAGTCAAAGCTTTCATGCAGCCCTCAAGCAGATTGCAACTCAATTGCAGGTGCTGATCCTGCCGCTAGCAAGTCGAGGCGAGGCCTCCTATTTCTGAATGGCATAAGGCGTAGTCGACGGAGCCCGGGAGTTAAGTTCGGTCGCTAACTCTAGCTCCCATCATACCATTCGAACCTAACTTATTCATGTGGGGGTACTCTAAAGCTCCCTGTGTTTTTTATTCCACTTCTTGGCTAGGCAAGTTATAATAAATAAATAAAATTTATTGAAATAATAATAAGTTAACAAAAAAGTATACATTTGGTTCAGTAGTAGGTATATATTAAGCTAGGCCTATAATAGGATTGTAATAATCTGGATGTAAACTATGGTACAAGTAATTAATATGAGAATTACAGTCAAAAATAGAATTCTTAAAGGTAATGTAGTGCGTTGCCTGATCTAGGTTTATTTAAACCTGTGTTTCAGGCCATCTCTCTACGAAAGTACTTGTTATATAGGACAGTCATTGAATTAAATTAGCATATCTGTTCAATATCTAAGCTATACAATATTTTGTGTATCTAACATTATTATAAACTAGGCTTATAGGATACATTTATATAATATCTATAGCTAAAATTACTATAAGATAAAAGATTTTAGTTCTTATGTAATTACAATTAAGTCAGCTGCTTTAGTTCAGCACCTCTAGTAGTTTTTCGTGTCCGAGTAATTCAGTTTTGCTAAATAATCAAATACCATTATACAAAGTGGTTAAGATAATACGACAATAAATTAAACTTCGCATACCTCAAGACATTCTCAGACTACATATAAAAAATCATTTGAATATATCCAGTAGTTTAGTCACAAGAAATTATTTTTCATTTTTAACATTTGCTACACGATGTATGTATTAATAGGGAAGTACTGACAGGTTAACGACCCCCGCATCGGTATGCACATCAAAAGATTAAAGACACATTTCCAACCAGCACCATAATAGTTTTTACATTTGATTCAGTGCAAATTATACCTTACGCCTAAATTGTAAGAGTCATAAAGCTTGCCATTAGAGTCCTAACTCTAACAAAATAATACATGCGGAAATAGCTAAGCACTCATGAAATAGAAAAATTGGTTTGTGCGAAAGAGATAAATCTAGTTTCGTTTGTTACTTCGCTTTCTTGTTGAAACATTGCAACAATAAATTTAGGTCACGGTCAGTGTGTCGCTACAATCCTGTGACGATTCACGCGTCATCGCTTTCTAAGCGCACGAGTGCCGCAGGACATACTTTGTGTGATTCGCCACCGAGTACCTACCACCTTTGTGTACCGCCGCCCGCCGCTCGTGTGTTTGTTTTGTAATCCTTATCTACGACGAATTAGTGCGATATTGGACGCTTATTTTAGTGACAGGACACGTAACATTTTAATAGGTATCTAGTTTAATAGTTACTGGTCGTAAGTGAATTGTGCTAAGTTAGACGTTTAGTTTTTATTGTTTTAGTGTTTTCTTTTGTTTTAATTATGCCTCGTTACAATTACACAGCTTCGGAGTACACGGACATGGTGTTAATTTATGGAGAGTGTTTAGGAAACGCCGCTATGGCTATACGGACATACCGACTGAGGTTTGGGGACACTCGAGTTTGTCCAACCAACGGGCGCACTATTGTCCAAGCTGTCCAGAGGATACGAGAAAATAGATCCTTAATCCCGCATATTGATAGTGCTCCTCCACGTGCAAGAGTGGCTCTTGAGGAACGAATTTTAAATTATTTCGAACGCAATCCGACGTGTAGTTTGCGTAGGGCAGGTCGATATTTTCGTGTTAACCATGCAACTATACTAAAAATTTTAAAACGCGACAAACGGAAGCCGTATAAGTATAAGAAATTGCATGCGTTGTTGCCTCGAGACAAACCAGTCAGGGAAAACTTCTGTCGCTGGATAGAAACGAAACATTTAGAGGATCCGGATTTCCTGTACAATGTGATGTGGACTGATGAAAGTACATTTACAAGAAACGGGTTATGGAACAGACAGAATTTACGTTACTGGAGCCGCGTGAATCCGCGTCTAGGACGAGAGACTTCGCACCAGTACAGATTTGCTGTCAATGTTTGGGCTGGCATTCATAGAAATACCATAATAGGTCCGGTTTTTATTGATGGAAATTTAAATGGTGAAAAGTTTTTAGAACTCCTCAACGGACCCGTTTCCGAGTACATGGATGAGCTTCCGCTTGATGTGTACAGGCAGATGTGGTACCAGCTAGACGGAGCACCAGCTCATTCAGTGGTGTCAGCAAGAGAGCGTTTGTCTCAAATGTTCGGTCAGCAGTGGATTGGCCGTTATGGACCAACGCGGTGGCCAGCGAGGTCACCCGACCTCACACCATTAGATTTTTTCTTGTGGGGTCACATCAAAAATGAGGTGTACTCAACAGCTGTTGATACGGTAGATGATTTAAAAGATAGAATTATCTTATCTTTTAATAAATTAAAACATATGGCTGCAAACGGGGACCTCTTATCAAACGTTAGGAATAATCTCCTACGGCGGTGCAGTTTGTGTATTCGAGTTAATGGTGGCCATATTGAAACACGAAAAATTTAGTAACTTTAATAGGTACCTACCTAGCTACGTGACTGAACAGTGATCCTGATAGTGATTAATAATTTGATTAATAAATAACATGCGGGTGAAAGGTGCCTAATTATTTCGTTAATACATTTGTGATTCAGTGTTATTATTTTTACTGAGCATTAATAATAATGGCGCCAAAAGATCAAGTCGCTACAGGACCGCGCTATTGCTACTCTATCACAGGTTAGTGAACCATTTATAAATGGTGTTCTATTTTCTTTCCACTTTTATGTCATTTAGTTTGTTTGAAATTTTATTTTTTTAAATTTTGATGTTAGGGTTTTTTTGATAGCTTACAATTGTTCATATGAACTAGTATTGTCAATGTTTTCATTTATTGTCGTATTATCATAACCACTTTGTATAACACCTATTATTACTCACATTATATACAGTAGCGTTGCGAGGGGGGGGGGGGGGCGGAGGGGGCGGCCGGCACCGGGTGACACCCGACCGCTCGTTGACTGGCTATCGGGTGGCATCCCTCAACGTTTGACGCAATGATATCTGTCGGAAGTAGAGTGCAAAAATTTATGAGCTCGCTTCGCTCGCTCATGCATTTTTCACTCTCTCAATTCCTGAGCTTTTTAGTATAAATTAACAAAACACTTCAATTTCGGTATATATGATCAAAATACACTAAAACCCTTCCGAGATAAGGTGCAAAAATTTATTTAGTTCTTCATGTTTTCTGCATTTATGGGGTGACACTCGTTCGTTGACTTTTTGTCACGGTCGGGTGTCACTACTTAACGAGGGACGTAATGAAACCCGTCCGTGGTGGGATGTAAAAATTTTCGAGCTCGCTTTTCTCTACATTCTACACTCTCTTTGTTCTCGAGCGTTTCTGTATAACTCAGCGAAATGACTATGTTTATGTATGAAATTATCAAAAGAAAATAAAAACCTTTGAGAGTTGGGGTGCATGAATTTTTGACCTCGCTTCGCTCGCTCTTGTGTTCTGCTCTCTCTCAATTAATGAGCATCAGTCCATAAAGTTACAATCCGAGGTGTAGTGTCAAAAATTTCGAGCTCGCTTCGCTCGCTCTTGCTTCTGCCCTCTCTCAGTTAATGAGTTTCCTTGCTCACTCCATAAAGTTACTTCTATTTAACCTGTGATCGGCGGCTATTGCGCCGGTCATCACAGGTTAACAATGATAAAAACAAAATCAAAATAATCACATTCCTGAAAGTAAAAACACACACACAGCACAAATTCCCCCCCTTCCGAAAAATTTCTTGTGATTACCGTCACAAGAACGAAAGGCCAAAGGCACAACTCATAATTATTTGGTGACACCACATTATCCGCCCCGGGTGTCACCCATGCTAGCTACGCTACTGATTATATATGTTAAGCAATTTATTAAATTTATTATATAAAACAGTTCCTAGAAATAAATAAAATCTTTTTGAGAAAGCATGTTTATTCTGAGGGTTCGTGCGGACCAGATCCTTTCTTCTCTTGTCTGAAGGTACAGGTTTAAAATCTAGTTCAGTGTGTTGCACTAAAACTATACTTAGAACAAAAAGTTGTCGAACTGTTAACACCTTGCAGGCCATATAAAGCTGGTGTGTGGGAAATCTGAATGAGCGACGGGTGGCGACTTTTAAGTGAGTGATATTATTTCATTGTCAGGGGAAAGTTTACATTTTTGGTGTAGTCTGTCTCTATGTCTGATACAGCGAACAAGTCTGGGCGTAATCCATGGTTTAATGTTATTGTATTTTCTAGGTATTACTTTTGTTAAAGTGTTCTTCTTAATCGCATATTGTAAAAAATCAATGAAACACTGTAACGAAATATTTGGGTCACTCGAATTATTATAAACTGGGTTGAAATTAATGCCTCGTATGTCATTTTCAAGATTAGTCATGTTGAGTTTAGAATAGCTGCGCATGCAATTTTTTCTAGGTGAAGGTATTTGCAATGTTAGTAAAACAGCTTGATGGTTAGTGAGTGATGTATTTAGTAACCAGTGTTATTGACGGCGCTTTTGACTTTATAATGATATGATCGAGGCATGAGCCGCTCTGGTGCGTTGGGTAATAATGAGCTGGTAGAAGTCCATGAAATGTGCAGATGTTTAGATAATTATGTGCGTGAGTATCAATTTTCCCGGAAGCAATGTTGATGTTAATGTCACCTAAAAGTATTATATTTTCTCTAGGTTTATGTTAAGCGAGTCTAGGAATCTGTCAATATTTTGAGAAGGCAATTTCCGTCACCAGTTGGGTGATCATGTTTCCGCTTGAAACGTTTGCACGTTGCACACTGAGGAGGAGAAGTTTTGTTGCTGCAATCTTTGAAGGAGTGTCCTGTCTCTCCACAGAGGTTACATGTTGGAGATGTTTCACGCCAAAACTTGGCTGCGTGACCAAACTGCTGGCAATTAAAACACCTGGTCACCAAAGTAAAATCTCTAACTGGGCATGATGTCCAATTTATAAAAATACGGCCTTGGTTCACCAGTATTTTTCTGATGCTGGGAGGGACTTCAAGTACATAATTACATGTTGGGCGATCTTTCTTTCCGGACTTATGGCTCAGTTTTATTGATTCTAGAAGTCTCTTCTCTCTCTCGAGAAGTTTTCGGCAATTTCTCAGACAGGTTTTGCTCATAAATGCAATCCAAAACCTCTTTCTCATTGAGAGCTACGGGGACACCAATTATTGCTATCCTGGGGCGGCGTTTTGACGGTTCTTCGATTTTAAGACCCGACGAGACCAGTTTCTCCGAAATTTTTTAATTTAGCAATGTCGTCTTTGCTATCAGTGCTAATAATAACGCCTCCATTCCTAATTTTCCTTAGGCTACGGACCCGAAGTTGCAGTTCCTCCGGCGAGATAATTTTTTGTACTAGTGTTTTGGTATCGTCACTAGAATGCTTCTTATCGGTAGGATGGATGGCAACAGAACCAAAATTAGCTGGGCGAATAAACTTATCTGCACCCTTTTTAACCATATTGGCATAAGAAGTAGTTTCTGGTTGCGTTATCTTTTTATCGACGACCTCTTTGAACTGGTGCAGAGTGTTTGCAACGACCTGCTGTTCTTGGAGGAACTGAATGGTGCTGTAAGCCTGAATAGATTTTTGTTTCAGGGATTGGTATAGGACAGCCATTTGAGATGTCCCATGTGCGACTTTTCGACAAAGATTGGTGACGCGGAGCTTCTGGTCAGAGTTCATTTTCCCTTCGGCAACAGTAGAGCAAACTTCGTTTAAAATGAACTCTATGGATCCTAGCCATTTCTGGATCTCCGGAGTAGCAATAACATCGGCCAGTAAGTTATCCTCCGTGGATGCTGGGGGTTCCGTTTCAACTGGTTGGTTTTGGTCAGAGGTTGATGGACTAGGCGGTGGGCTTCGCCGCATTTGTTGGCTACGACCAAAAGGGCTAAATCCTTGGTTAGACATCACTAACACAGATAAAAACTATTTTTGTGTATAAAAGTAATTAGTTCATCGTGCACTGTGAAAAAGTTGTTAATTACACAATTTACACGCGCGACACACTTTACTCATAAAGACTGAGTCCGCAATTTTTTCTATTAGGTAATATTTGTAATTATTTATAGGTAATTCATGGCAATTAACACAAAACACGTCCGCTTAGAATCGCGGACATAACATGACATATCATGACGGGTCACTAAATGACCAGTCTGGCAGGAGCTAGTAGATATTATTATCGTAGAAGCTTCGAAATATTTGTTGACCGACTACAATTTTTCCTAATCCAGGAAGGGTTGTTTCCGTGTAGACATATTTTCGTTTCGGTACATTTTTATTTCGTCAAATTTTCGTTTCGCCAGATTTTTGTTTGAACAGTAAACGTACAATAGGAGTGATAGATTAAGTTATAGTTACCTATTTTTCATAAGATTTCATTTTTTTAAATTGAAAACAATATATCAACACTAATATTATAAAGAGGAAAGATTTGTTTGTTTGTTTGAAATGAATAGGCTCCGAAACTACTGGACCGATTTAAAAATTCTTTCAGCAATGGATAGCTACATTATCAGGGAGTAACATAGGCAATATTTTATCCCCGTACTCCCACGGGAACGGGAACTACGCGGGTGAAACCGCGTGACGTTCACTAGTTATTTATAAACTAGCTTCTGCCCGCGACTTCATCTGCATTAACTTTAGAGCTGGCGCGCAACTTCTTTTTCTCATATTGTCTCCTCGAAACTACATCTTCATGATTCTGGTATCCTTATAGTTTGCGAGTCTTTGCTGTTCGGACCTGGTCTTTCACTTTCAGCCCCGGAATTACTTCGAGATGTTTACTGGACTCCCGGTACTTGTGAAACTTTAACGCTCACAATTCCAGCCTCAAAAATACTTACAAATGTTTTCTGGTCTCCTGTTAGTTGACAGTCTTAACCGCTCACGACCCAACCCTGACGACACTTCGACATGTTTCTGGTCTCCTGATACTTGTGAATCTTTAGCTCGCTGGGACACCACATTGTGAGCTTGTTTTTGGCGTCGATGACCTGCGCTCTCTATTCCAAACACGGTAATACGTCGACATGTTTCTGTTCGCTTAGTACTTTTGAATCTTAACCGCTCACAATTCCAGCGTAGGAAATTATTTGACAGGTTTCTGCTCTTCTGGTCCTAGTGAATTTTTATCGCTCAAAAGTCCAGCCCAATAATTCCACATGACTCTGCTCTCCTGGTACTTTTGAATCTTTGTCGCTCACAATTATTCCAGTCCCAGATATACTTCGAAAGGTTTCTGCTCTCCTGGTACTTGACTGTGTATCATTACCATAAGCAGGAAGCTTGCTCAGTAGACCTGCGTGCCAAACCCTGTCAAAGGCCTTCGAGATGTCGAGCGACACGGCAAGTGCTTCGCCGTGTCTCTCGATGGCCTCGCCCCAGCAGTGCGTGACATACACAAGAAGATCGCCAGTTGTCCGTCCCCGGCGAAAGCCATATTGACGGTCACTGAGGAGATCATTGTCTTCAAGGTAGGTCAGCAGCTTACTGTTAAGAACCCTTTCCATAACCTTGCATAGGATGGAGGTAATGGCGATCGGACGGTAATGTGCAGGGTCAGCACGGTCTCCCTTTTTGGGCACCGGTTGCACATTCGCAAGCTCCCATGATTTTGGCACCGTTCTTTTTCCAAGAGAGAGGCGGTACAGGCGTGCCAACACAGGAGACAGTTCAAGTGCACATTGCCTCAACACTCTCGCTGGAATGCCGTCAGGCCCGCTGGCCTTATTCACATCTAGACTGCACAATACTCTTCGGACCTCTTTAATGTGAACTGTGATCTCCGGCATCGAAGAGTCACAACGAGGTAAAGTTGGTGGTTGCTTGGAGCCAGCGTCCAGACGCGAATTGCTTGCAAAGAGAGTTGCAAATAAATTTGCTTTCTCACTTGCACAGTAAGCTAGCGAGCCATCAGGTTTCAACATTGGAGGCAACGTGGGTCGACAGAAATTCGATTCAATCGCTTTCGACAGAGACCAAAACTGCTTACTACCTGGAGGGTGCAATGCTAGTTTGGCCCCGATACGTCCGACATGGTCAAAACGTGCCCTACGTAAAACCCGGTTGCAGAACTTAGCGGCAGAATTAAAGGCTCTTTTCCTCGCGCGAACCCTACGTGCTTTAACCTTTCGGTCGCGGGCCTTGATCCACGCTTGGTATGCAGACTCTTTACGGGCCTCAGCGTGGGCTCTTTCAGTTTTTAAAAGAAGAGTGAAAGAACACTACCTTTCTTTACCGTCATAGTTGCATATAAGTATGTGTTATTATTTATCTTTTAATATTATTTAGTATGTATTAGTGTATATTTATTTTAGTAATATTTATGTTTTGTATGTTATATTAAAGTTTATTGTTTTATTTGTAAGTACTTATACCTTTTACACACGGTGTCTACTTATCTTTTATACAACTCTCCTTTCGCAGGTATGCTGGAAGAGTTTTCTTTTGGAATAAGCATTACCTTTGTACCTATTTTTCTGTTTCCTTCTTTTTATCTTCCTATGTAATGTGTGTACATAAATAGTTAAATAAAAAATAAATAAAAAAAAATTATACCAAGGCCGGGATTTGGACCGAGCGGGATGTCGGAGAATGGAATAAAGTACTCCATCCCCTGCCGAATCACGTCCGCAATCAAGTTAGCACAGCACGAGGGGTCACCCGAGGAGAAGCACACTTGCCGCCATGGATAAGATGCAAAAAAGTGCCGCATCTCATCCCAATCTGCTGACTCGTATCGCCATACTCGTCTCGTGCCTCTAGGACTCTTATCTGGAGGAGAGCAGGTCAATACGGATTTCACCAGGCAGTGGTCAGACGTTCCCAGCGGAGCTGAGACCGATACTGAATGACTGCCCGGATCAGTTGTCAGCAGAAGGTCCAAGCAATTGGGTGTATGGGCGTCAACATCCGGTACCCGCGTTGCCACATTCACCCCAGCCTGCTTCTTGAACTTGTGTTCAAGAGAGTAGCCCGGGTAGTTGAGGTACGCCACGTCCAACGGGGTTGTTATCTTCGTCTCCGTTAAGAAAAACAGGTGCGGCTTCTCGGTCTCAAGATGGTGATGGACCGGATCGAGATTGGAGTGCAACCCCCTAATATTAGTGAGGTGCACTTTTAGCGGGAGGAAGTGCAGCCGTTGTTTTACCTTGCTTTTCTTTTTAACTTTTGTCATCATGGAGAGTAGTTGGGGAGAAAAGTCGAACTGTCGAGGCGCTGCTCAGTGAACCAAGTGGAACACTAGAGCTAAACTGACCTGTAGGGAACTCATTTGGAGACTGCGGGAACGCCCGAACCCCCCCGGATATGGCCACCGGGTCCTCCCATCCAGTCGCCGGCTGGCACGGTGGAACACACCGGGATTTTTCGCTAGTTGGCGGGGCAGCCTTTCACACGTGGCTGGCGTGCTACTTGGGCCAACGGCTGGCACCGTGCTTCGGATCCCGCTACCCTCCAAAATGAGTTACCCGGAAAGCCCAGCCCAGTGACCAAGACCGGTTCTGAGCAGAGCAACTGACAGTCTCCTTCTCCCCCAGAGGCACTGGCACTCCCGCACACCGACGGAACACAGCAAGCTGCTTGACGCCGGACTTCGGCGGGATGGTGGTAGCGAGCCAGGCGGCTCCTTGCGGAGCATACCACCGCTTTTAGTGGGATCGTTCTGCCGTACCACAGGCAAGCCTGTGGTGCCGTTGCCCGGGGTGGACCGCGAGGAGGTAGATCCAAAACCACCCCCAAAATAAAATAATTACTTAATTTTTTGCTAACCAGTTTTATATAGAAAGTGTGCGAGGGTATTCCCGTAGTCAATAGAAGACCTATTACTTGTATGTTTTTAGGCTCGTTAATAACGGAGATAAAGGGGGGCGGGGGGAATTGAAAAATTTTCATCTATTCTCTTTAAGTGTAGTTAGTTTTTTTGTTTTTTTGACACCGACTTCCGAAATTAAATTTATTTTATACTTTTTAGTGTTTTGTTTTTTGGAAGTCGGTTGTTTTTATTTTTCACTTTTTAGTGTTTCACATGTGCCTACCCCTACACAGCGTACCGGCGTGATCTTATGTTATGAACTGGTGTAAACAATAGACAGACATGAGATTTCAGCAATCCCGGTGGTTCCGTCGCGTATCTTCGTCTCGAGTTCGAGGTTTTCGTCCGTTCTTCTCCATAAGACCTTCTTTTGACGTTCTGATTTGCCTTTAATGGTCTAGATGAAATAAAACATTTGACTTTGACTTTATTTCTCCAGGATCCCATCATCAGATGTTGACTTGATGATCATGGGACCACCTGGGAAGTATACCCTTTTAAACAAAAAAAAACAAAATTTCAAATCGATCCAGCAACCTTCAAGTAATCGGGAACACATACAACAAAAAAGAGGTTCCGACGAATTGAGAACCTCCTCCTTTTTGAAGTCGGTTAAAAAAACCCGTTATTGGTTAAATTAGAAAATTTAAAAACTTTTTTTTTATTTTCTAATTTTCCCCCCAAAAAGCGACCCTTTTTTTCAAAATTTTACGCATCCATGTTCGGGTCGCAAAAGGTTATGTACACCAAAAACTGAATCGGTCTTGTAGATTCGGATAAAATCGGCTTTGATATTCAAACAGACCGACAGACACACAACCGATTGATCGGGGTTCCGTTTTTCCATACAGAGGTTCGGAATCCTTAAAACGTAGATAAGTACTGTAATAAGAGATAGAAGCTTTATTTATACTTTTTTTGCTAATTTGTGTTCCCCATTGGGAAAAGGTCTCCCCTGTCTTCCACAAATAAAACCTAACACACACACACTCGCTAAAGCAGATTAAAATAAACTGTTACGCATGTCGCCCTTTATCATACATAGCTGCATAGATAGAACTAATCTACACTGTTTACACTAATAATATATATAATATTATAAAGAGGAAAGATTTGTTTGTTTGTTTGAAATGAATAGGCTCCGAAACTAAAGAACTGATTTGAAAAATTCATTCACCATTAGAATCCTACATTATCCTTGATGAACAAAGGCTATATTACAATTGCAAAAAAAAAATTGCCTATAAAATTCATAATTTCGCGTGCACTGAGAAAAGTATTTATCTACACTAATATTATAAAGAGGAAAGGTTTGTTTGTTTGTTTGAAATGAATAGGCTCCGAAACTATTGGACCGATTTGAAAAATTCTTTCAGCAATGGATAGCTACATTATCAGGGAGTAACATAAGCTATATTTTATCCCCGTGCTCCCACGGGAACGGGAACTACGCGGGTGAAACCGCGTGACGTCCACTAGTAATACATAAACATAATGTACTACATAATTAAAGTACTCATTATTATCCATAAAAACGTCTGCAAGGGTATAATATGTCCAACCACCTATTATGGTTAAGTCGCAATGACCGCTTTTTATCCAATTAATCGAATCAAAACCCGGGCGGAATGGAATAGTAGTGTTTTTGGTATCATGATATTAATCCTTATCCATTTAAATGGTTTGATAATTAAGGTTACTCATGTACATGTAAATTTCACTTTAAATTATTAAACTCCGACGTTTCGTTTAAAAGTTACGACGGGTATAAAATGCTCTGAGTAAAAAAAATGTTGCGGTTAAAAAAAATACACATTATCCTATACAGAGGGAGGATAGAGAGAGGTATAGGAGATGAAGTTCGTGGAGTACATACTAAACCCGCGCAAACGAAGTCGCGGGCGAAGTTTATTATATTTTTTTACGAAATCACAAAAATGAAACAGTTCAAAGATATTTTTGGCAATATTTACCTGGAAACTATGTAGGTATTCAAAACTCATTAGTTAATTCCGTTTACATCTGCTGATACCATGTTTAGAAGTGCCGACACATTGCAGCATTGGCGGCAAAATAAACAACAAACGGGTGTATGAGTACGCGAAGACAGATTAGATAGGTAAGTAGGTGTATCGAAATTATGAATCATCTGTAGTGCTATTCTTTAACAACATTTTCGCATCTTGACAGCGGAATCCGAGGTGAGATTCAAATTAAGACCTTTATGTTGTGTGCAATAAAGCTCATTTTGTGAGTTTTGTCACTCAGGTGAAGCTCGATATCGAAATAGTTGTTTACAGAATAGACTAGCTGACCTCCGAATATTATCTGCCACAGAATAACAAAAAAGGTTTTTTTTTTAAGTATTGATGTCATATGGATGCGTTCTTCTGGTTAATTTTAGCTTTGCTGTCTACAGTTTAAAAAAACTAACAAAATTACATGACTGTTTATTTAGGCAAAAACAATTCCTATAAATATACACTACATACTAGAAAACTTAAATTCAAAGCACACTATATAAATACGTCTATTATGCAGAACAAAATAAGTATAGATAACAAACAAGACAAACAATTAGGTTTTTAATAATTTCAATTTTTAAAATTCATTAGTTATTTAGGTACTTCAGCATGATAAAATAACTCAAGACATTTATCCTGTACCATTAATTCCTCAATCTCTTTTCTAGTACAATCTTTCACGTCGTACCGAAGATCTCTGAGGACATACACTGCCATGCGGCGCTGGATACCGACTGCTTCCGCCAACAAACCGTTGAGAACGGACGCAACGAATATGGCCTTCGAAACTCCTAAACAGAACATTTTACCAAAGTAATCAACCAAAGCAGCCGTATACAGTTCTGTTATGGAGTCAAAGTATTTGCTCACGAGTTCAGCTACTTCCTTCACTATATATCTGCGGAAGATGAAGCCCACAGCCTCCACACCTTCCGATTTTCTCCTCTTCGGATCAGCGAAAACTTCGGGCATCTGTTTCATACTCTGTCTAATAGCTTTGAAATACAACATTGTTAAATGTAAATGCACATACTTCTCAAAATATACTTCTGTCGGCATGAACTTCTGTGTCCAAACTAAGATCCTCTCGATCACTGACAAACACGACGTGTATTTAGCGTCCAGAAAGGCCGCATGGTACTTTAGACTGTTAAAAACTTGATCTAATCTTTTATGAAAGTTCTTGTCTTCTTCGCAACGCAGGGTTTCTAATCGCGCAAGAAACGGATCACCAATTTTAGCGAATCTTCTCTCTAAATCTTCTTGATTTCTAGACAGCATCAAGTATCTGACAAATATTGCAGGGTACGCTATCGTCGGTTCATCCTCACTAGTGTTCTCGAACATCCAAAGCAAAATGTTTTCGATAAGATATTCTCTTACCTCAGGAAGAAGCATGCACAAATTACGAAGCACGAAATTCGAACCTGATCTGGAAATTTTGTTTAGCACAAAGTACAACGTTATGCAGTAGTCTGGTTTGATGTGAGAAGGAATCCATTCGGTTTTGAGAAGTAATTTACGAAGCCTTTCGCGAGACGAGAGGTCAACACTGGAAATTAACGGTTTAACGATATCCCATACTTTAGGGTCGGCTGTAGCTCCGCAGCGACGGAAGTACGGCAACGCTGCACGCAGTGCTACCACGGGACGCAGTTTCGCCGCTGATGCGAATGTGTCTAAAAGTAACCCTCCCGCAGATCGCATACTCAGTGCTAAGGCTACTCTTACCGTACGTCGCTCGGCCGCTAACGCACGAGTTAACGCAGCTCTTTCTATTTCCCGACAGCGCATCGCTCGCGTCGCAACAGCTTTCACGCCAGCCTTGCGCCAGCCCCACTCCGCCAAATTGACGACAGGCCGGGCGAGATGTGCGCAAGCCCTCAGCGCTGCCGCAAACTGTACACTTTCTTTGCCTTCTAAATCTAACTGGCATAATTCTTCCTGGAAATCTTTATAAAACAGACTTGTCAACGGTCGCATCATTTGTACACTTTTGTACTTTTCATGTTGTTGTAGAGCGATCTTCTCCTTTAACAAGTTTCTAAGATCTGTTGTAAAATCTTCCTTCTGGTTGAAGTATATTACTAGCTTTTTGATGAATTTGTCACAGTGTGATTTAGAAGCTAGTAAATCTGCAACTTTATCTAATTCGAGAGCAGGCGGGTCGTGACGTAGCGCGTTCATGAGCGCTTCCTGATCGCAACAGATCTCTAAGTTTTCACGAATTAACTCACGACGTCCGATCCTCGCGTTATATAACCGTACTAATAAGGAGCGAGCAACTGCTGCGTTACGTAAAGCTAAGCTCTTCACTGCTTCCACTGTAGGTGATGCCGCCTCTATGCGAACCTTGTATATTTCAACGACATCGAGAAGTTGATGAAGCCGCTGTGCGGTTACTACTGGATCCTCGTCTGTGGCGGCCGCTGCCAACATTTTTTGGAGACCATTCGCAACGAACACTCGCTCGTCAACGTTAAGGGCATACTCTGCCAGCGTTGAAAAGTCATTCAGAAACGCGTCACGAACGGCTTGATCGCATTCACCAGCTAACAGTTGGCGAATCACGACGCAGTGCAGTCCCTCATGACATGCTGCTTCGGATGGTGCGCCGTCGAGCCCGAGTCCGTGCCCGAAATCCAGAAAATGTTGCCAAACATCTGCCGGCAGGCGCCAGACGTTCGCGCGCTTGACGAGGCTTCGCAGTATGGAGGCGCGAGTGTGCGCGGGCTCGTTACTGTGGCGAGCTGCTAGACGCAACAGAGCAGCCACCGCGTCACTGCGTCCGCCACTCTTGCTCACCAGAACAAGGAAGATATCGCGCCTCCGGTCCGCGGAACCTGCCGCTCCTAATCTTAGCCCTAAGTCATGCAGAGCTCGTTCGAATCCAATGAAACGAAACTCATCAAACAACCGGTCCAAGTCCGATTTCATTAGCTCACATGACTTTATCATGCAGTAGTCAGAGCGTGGACCCTTCTTTTTTTTTACAATGCGCTTGAGCACTTTCGTCCTGCAGATCGGTCTGTACTCCTCGTCGTCGAATATATGCGCATTAGAATCATCAGAATGCGGAGGAGACTCTGGAGTCGGGTACGGCCATTCTGGCACGCTCTCTCCGACATCCTTCTCAATGAACACTAGTTTCTTGAACGCTGCTCTCTTATCTGGTCTAAGACGCTTTATCAGCGGCTCCACTACTTTGTACTGGAACCAATGCTTCAAGTAGCTCGCTCGTGCTAGCTTCACCACCACTTCCTGACACTCGTCGACACTGAGCCGAGCAGCAAGAGTCGGGATGTGCAGGAAATATGCAACGTACAGCTCCAACTTATTTGTAAATCTTGTTTTATGGTAGCGTAGGATGTAGTCAGTAGCCAAAGGACTGAATCTGCTGAAGCCGTTCATGTTGAAATACTTCTCAGTGATGTCAAGGAACACATCTGTATCTGACTTCAGTACGCATTTCACACAGTTGTAGTAGGCCTGTTCATATTCAAGATAGTGAGTTTTCACATCTTCATCCGTCGCTATCGAATCAAAGAATATTTTGGCAACTTTAGGGCATTTCTCACACAATAATTTTAATGAATGAGCAGATAGTTTAGTCAATATCTTGGGAGCCTCTTCCAGTATGAACTCATGACTGCAGTGACTCAGAAACTTGATCGCAAACTCAAATGTGTTTTCTTTGTAGTGCTGATAGAACTCCTGACACATTGCTGGGTCTCGTAGATTGATGTAAAGCCAGTGCTTCATTTTGGTAACTGCTGGAGTGATCATTTCCGGGAAGAGAATGTCTTCTAAATATTTAGGGTTAATAATATCACGGTGGTCTATAAGCCATGTTGCTTTCAGGACTCTGCTCACGTATAACATGTCATCGTCTTTTAAATTACGTATTATGTAGTCTACATGTTTGAGTTCTCTGGCGAGTTGTATTTTGAAGAGGCGATCGACTGTAGACTCAGGCAGAGCCTCGACATCTTGTACTGAAGCTTCACTCCCTTTCGCCTCAAGCACCAAGAAGTTGAGGTGCCGGTGTCGTTGGCCCAGGTTATCACCTGACAATGCGATTGGCGTGAAAGTCGCCATCTGAAAACATGATTGAAACCATTTACCACATTGTGCGATAATATTGGAGCAATAAAATTATTGCGCCAAATCAGTTTTCAGAGTGTAAAATATCATTACTTTGCGTCACCAAATTATCTAGACTTCTTGGTCAGTCTGACTATTAAAAACAATGCGTAGGATGCAGAAATGTATTTTTGCATTTGATCTATAGGTACGAATTCAGTTTCAACAACACGTCTTTGAAGGATTGTAGGTATATGTTTTTTGTAATCATAATCATAATTTATTTGTCAGAACATGGTTGGTATGTACATTACATGGTCTTAAGTTTAGAAGTATTGTTTCATCATATTCTACCGCATGGGCGTACAAATGTTAAATAAATGTCACAAAGCTGACTTACATTACATTATAAATAATAATATTTTTAATAATAATTGTTAAAAGTCAAAAGAGAATGTCACAAAATAAAAAAAATATAACTAATAATTCCTACAGCCAACAGCTTATGTTATCCGACATGGGTACAGTCAACAGCACATCGGAGGGAAGTGGTAATAGTTGCTCTACGAAAATCACCCTTATAGCTTGGGCTTGAAAACGCTATTAGCACAGCATGTTAATGATACCATTGATGTGCGGTTGACTGTACTTAAATAACAATAATCGGGACATTTTAGTAGGTAACGAAATAGTTACCTACTTTAATAGATTCATAGATTAAATTAAAAGCAATAGTAAAATCCTTACTTACTTTTTGAATTTGCGGTTCAATCAGAATCAAACTATTGACTTTGGTAATTTAATGTAACAAGCAGACAGAATACTTCAAGGAGCATTGCCGGCTAAACTGAGCAAAAATAAAAACATGACAGACGGTTTGACCTTGATATTACATTAGAAATGTTGCCTAGATGCACGTCTCCAAGATACGGTTGAAATGAAACAATTAGGTAATTTTAAGAAGCGTTTGGGAACTGACTTTGTTTCAAATTTTTTTTGTACAGAGAGCTTTACTAAATGGAAAACGTAATCTATTTTTTAGAAATTTTCCCGTTGGTAACAATTTTAATTTGAGCCTTAGTTCTACGTGATCTACGTGTTCTATGCAATTTGCTACACAGTTGGTGTCACTTACATCGTGTTGTTATTGTTTAATTCAATTTACTATTGAAAACCTGAAAAATATGTTCGCTAATCGATGAAATTAATCATTATTTCCCGCCGAAATTCAAAGTCAGGCGGCAAAGAAGAGCTGTGTTTCCGGTTGACTTTTTTTGTGCTTGGCAGCTTTGAGTGTACCTGATAAATCCAAAAAATCGACTTAGTAGAGGCACGGTATACTTATTGTGGTAGAGGAGACGGTGGAATATTTTAAAGAATATAAGAAAGTAGTGAGTTTATTGTGGGATGTTCCTTGTACAATACAAAAAAAAAAAAGATTTCCTTAGTACTTTTCCGATTTCTTATTTTATCATAATTGGGTCAGCTAAGTAAACAAAAAATAAAGTAATAATTGACAGAAGAGTCATGCATCATCATAGAGATAGAAAATATATGGAGGCGCCGCGACAATCTATATCTACCTTTGCTTATACAAATATGGGTGAAATACGAAACAAATTTTGAAATATCGTTTTGTTTCATTCTTTCTAATGTGGTAATCGTATTTGATAAAAGAGACAACAGTATTTCAGTTGTTGCTCATAATGGCAACATTTTCTTGTGACGTTGTGACAGTTGTAGGTAAATGCCGTTTTCGCCATTTTATGCGCCAAGTCTCGTGGTAGTTGTGCTGTCAGATGAGTGTTTACTTTCGTATTTATTGTGATTTGTGAGAAAATTACGAGAATTTTATCTTTCAAATTGCACGTATATGATGGAAAACAGCCATTCAAGATGCCTGTGCGTTGTATTATGGAGTGTGGTGCAAGAAAGAAGGAAAATCAACCTCAATTGTCTTTTGCACAGGTTAGTAACCGGTTTTCATGCAATATTACACATAGTAATACATTTTCGATGAAAAAATGCTAAGCTATTTATGGTTGTAGTTTTCATATTTGGGCTTATTCTCGTCCAACAGACCTTTTTTAAATTTCATAATTTCATTCGTTTGTTTACAATAATATGTCATGATGGAATAGTGTAGTACCGTTGCCGTAATATTTTCCGATACTAGTTCCTTCGCTGCGCTGATACAATATCGGTATACGTGTTCTAATCGGTTTGAGTGACCTTGTTAGGTCCGGCTTGCTGTTCATAGCACTGAGAGATCGTTCCCCAGACTTTTATGATGATTGGTTATACAAGATCCGGAAATACGTAATTAAAAAATTAAAACAAATATCAAAATGATGTCTCATTTTGTTATTTGTTTTAATTTTTTAATTACGTATTTTAACAAAAAAAAAAGGAAAAATGAAGGATTAACCTCTCTGTTCTGTAGAGGTTCTACAGACAGGTTTAAACTACGGATACAAAGCAGCGTTTTCGATATAACTTAAAGATTGAAGTAGTTTTTTTCTCTTTTTCAGGTTGCACAAACTGGAAAAATTAAGACTGAAAAATATGTCTCCGTGAACCGGTATTAGCGAAAGAAGCATTTGTTTAAAAATTAAAGTGCAAGGAAGTGCAAAGTGTCATACCAAATGTTTATTGAATAAATAAAACACTTATGTTGATTATCACCGAAGTTTTATTTAATGAATAAGTAAAAGCGAGGTGCGATGCACAATTTATGGTTATGTTTTAATATTTTAAAAATAATCTGCATTGTATGAGCAATGGAAGCTGGTAAGTTCGTTTTGAAATATTTTACAAACGTACCAATACACCATTGGTACGTTTGTAAAATATTACTAGAAATGCAATTTACAAAGACCACTATCTATTTTCGTACACACCAAATTAGTATCCCTCGAATTGTCCCGGAAATGAAATGACTGTATCTGGGAAACCTAGTCCACATACCTACCAGAAGCTACAGACCAGATATAAAATAAGCGAAAGCGCAAAAGTGATTTTAAAATCAAGTAAAAGTAAAACGTAAAAAGTAAAAGTGTTTTTAAAATCTGTGCAGAAAAAACTCTACGTTAACTGTCATTAACAGAAAGGAGTAAGCCTTTACTCATTGTTTTGTTACAACAGATTGTAAGAATATAAATTATACTTTTGATTCAAACGTGATGTCTAGTAAGACTCGTAATACTAGTCTGTAGTATTAGTACCGATACTTTTTATAGTATCGTTATAGTAACACTGTATTCCCTGATTGGTACAACCCATGAAGGTATAGATAAAAATGGAGTCCACACTTCGAATACCTACTTGAAGCATAAATGATGTATCGCTTTCTCGCTCTCTGTGGTCACACCCTCTCTCTCTAAGTAGGGTAACCATTATTTTATTTTCCCAGGACAGCACTTGAAATAGTTGCTATCCATTGAGTGGACAATATGTATGCGTATAATAAATTACGCAAAAAACAAGCTCTTTGTTTTAGTGTGAAAATTTGTAGGATTAAAATTTTTTTAGCTAAGAAAATGTTAAAAAACGCAAAAATTCCTGGGTAGTATGTACGATCTACAGTATTCTACAGAATTTTTGCACGGAAGACTACTATGATCAGGACTAAGGTTTAGTTCCTACGGCAATGCGAAATTGTTTAGTCGAAACATAACTTCTTGTATACACATAGTTAGCACAAAAAGGAGTACTTGTACTCAATTTTTTTTTATCATCAACTCTTACAATGGGATCAACCATGAAATCGCAAAAAGATATTGTTTCATTCATTTTGCAAATTAAATTAACAGCCGCACGGGTCGATCCTAAAGGTAAAGCAACGCTTGCCAAGGTTGGTCTATGGATGGGTGACCATCTTAACATACCGAGTTTCCTCCGTGTCTCGGAGAGTACGTTAAGCTGTTGGTCCCGGCTGTCAGTTGTAGATCTTTGGCAGTCGTTACGGATTATCAGATGCCAATAAATCTGCCTCCAATCTTGCCAAGATGTACCGTGTTACCCAGTTAATGGGTTGTGAAGGTCTGGTAGGCAGGCGCTCCACGTAAAACACTGGTATTCTATTTTATTTCTATTTAGCTGAATCAGGTTTGATCACTTTTGGGGGTCAGATTATAAATTAAAAAAAAAGTTTTTGAACAATATCGGGTGACATATCAAATGAAAGGGCTCATCATGAAAGGGTTTTGAAGTTATTCAAGAAATTAGATGAAAAATGACCATACCCCCCCCCCCCCTTATTTCCGAAACTACTGAACGGAAAATTTTGAAAAAAATGGAGAAAATAGATCTTTACCTACAAGAAAACCTATAAGAAGTACATACTGTTAAAATAACATTTTTTTTTACGGAACCCTTTGCACGCGAGTCCGACTCGTACTTGGCCGGTTTTTTTGTTTGAATTGAATAGCCTCCGAAACTACTAGACCGATTTGAATAATTCTTTTGCCCTTAGAATCCTACTTTATCCCTGATGAACATAAGACTATATTATTTATTAAAAAAAAGTGAGATCCTTAAGAAAATTGCAATTATGTAACCCAAAGTAGTAGCAAAATTCTGCATATTAAATTCATTGTTTTGCGTATAATAATAATGTACTACATAATTGAAGTACTCATTATTACCTATAAAAAGTCCGCGAAGGTATATGTCTAACTATTATGGTTAAGTCGCAATGACCGCTCTATGTTTAAATAATTGAATCAAAACCCGGGAGAATGGAATTGTGGTGATTTTGGTATCATGATATTAATCCATTTAAATGGTTTGATAATTAAGGTTGATTATGTACACGTAAATTACACTTTAATTAAATTATTCAAATCTGACCTATAGTTTATAAAATGCAACGGGTATAAAATGCTCTGAGTAAGAAAAATGTTGCGGCTAGAGCGAACTGCCCTACGTTGAGTCTAATAATAAGTAATTTACACATTAAAGGTAATGTGTAAATTACTTTACCTTTATAAGGATAAAGAGGGAAACATAGGAGATAAAGTTCATGGAGTACCTACTAAATCTCGTCACGATGTTTGTATATAATTTTGTGTGTATATTCGGTAGGTGGAAGGGTACTTTTTTATTATGGCAAAACAACGTTAGAAAAAAACCACTTTCCAAATTGAAATCATTTAATAACTTTTCTTTTATACATGACTAAATATCATTGCTCTGTGTAGTTTCTGTCTTCTACCACGTAAATCACTGAGTATATTTTCTGTATGACTCTTTAAGTAAGCACGTATACGCATGTTAAAAAATGAATAAGCTATTTTCTTAAGCAGTATAGTTTCATGCAAATCATTGCAATAAATTGAGTCCGTGATAGGATGGTTAAACATTTCTTGCAACAGAGGAGTAAAATGTTGTAATACAACATTAATTAATCTACTTTCTATGTTATTTGCTCTTAGTTGGCCCATCAAATTAGCTTGTTGAAAAACTTTGTCACAATATTTTACAATTTTATAAGCTGCTACTGAAGGAAAATAAAGTTTGCCTCGGTTCACAAATGTAGTAAATGAATTAAATGTATTAATAATTACAGAATATGAATGATCTGTTGGCAGATTTTTAGGTGCTACTAACGCATTGTAACAATTTTCACAAGACATGCGGATAAGAATTTGTCTTACAATGTAACCAGTTATATAATATAATATATTTTCCTGGTATGGACTGGTATGAATTGCATTTAAATTTTTAAATACATTTTCAACGTCTTGTTGGCAGTCAGGTTCTTCCCGAGGTTGAAATAAACTTTTCGGTTTATTGAAATCGAAGACGTGTGAAGTCTCAAAACCATTGTCTATGCAGTTGGCCTTGATAGACGGTTGGACAGAATGTCTAAACAACATCTTTCTCATTATAAAGCGGAACTCGAGAGGACACGGATTATCTTGTGCCCGACCGCGAGCCCTAATGCACGAAAAAAAAATTTCCAGGTTGTCTTGTGAACACTTAAAAGTTAGCAAATATTTTAATGGATTTTGCTCCAGTGTACACAAATCATTAACGAGTAATGACAAACTATGTATGTTCATTAAAAACCCTAAAACAAATGTTTTTCTAGGGTGACTTAAAATATTTTTACCATTTATTGTTAATGATTTTAAATACATTCTAGTATCATCAAATATTGGTTCCCAATAACGTTTGTTTTTCACTGATAATGGAGATTTAGAACCTTTTCCGAAGGGTGACTTTGAATTCATTAAATCAAAAAGCCTATCAATCATATGTAGGAACTGTGTAGTTGCTTCGCTATTTAGAAAGTCAGGATGACCACTAACTCTCAAAAAATCAATTGCATCAGCGACTGATGAACTTAGTACTTGTGCAGCAAGCCTAACATTCATTTTTTTGTTTTTATAATCTATATGTGAAGCGCCTAATTTATTGGCAAATTTTAACCCCTCACTGCTTTGTATTTCGTGTAATTTTTTTATATAGTCAAAAGAAATATCGCCGGTATTGGACTTCATTTTAAAATCGGCTAACACATTTCTAGCCAGTTTTAGCATATGTGCAGCATTAAGCAGACAATAAATATTGCTCTTCAAATTGGGATGTTGAAAGAACGGTTTTAAATTATTTGGATCTAGTGAACAGCCTAAATATTCATAAGCCTTTACATTGGAAGATGCACCATCACAAGTCAAAGATCTTACGGTGACACCAATTTCATGAAGCAGAATTATTGCTGTTTTTATTAATTCCGATAGCAGTTCCCCAGGCAAGTTATTGGCAATAAAAAAATATGCGATTGGACACTTAAAGCGTACACCATATGACACTATTTGAAATACGAGAGCTTCAGAAGCTAATTTTTCCGGATCACTAACAGAAATTGGTCCTAAATCAACATATCCAACCACTTTATCCAATTTTTGATCATAGGCCAAATTTTCTTTTAGTGCCATTCCATCGAATATTAAAGCAACGTTTTTTAAAAACATTTTTTCAGGTAATTTTACTTGTTCTTTTATGTATTCTAGTACTTCTGTTAAGAAACCAACATTGTAATTGAATAAAGACAAAGATTTTCGTATTGTTTCTACATGAGGCAAAGTAGTATATTTTCTTAAAAATTCGTAAGCCTTTGGTGAGTAGAAATTCAACGTTAAAGCAAAGGCTTTCACTTCTTCACTATATCGAACACCATGTGTATTACTTGGTGTTTTTTTGAATTCCTTACAGATGTCAGCAAAGCGCCCTTGGATAATATTTTCGATTTCTGATTGGCGTGTATACTTTTTAACAGTTGCCATTAAGGAAGCCATATCCTGAATTTTTTTAGTCTGTCGTGCAACTTTTTGCTTAAGAAGCTTAGATTTCTTCTGCAGTATTTTTTCTTTATTTGATTTTATTTTCACTTGTACACCCCTATTAATCTTTGCAGGAACTTGGTCTTCACTGCTGACCTAAGAAAACAAGAAAACACAAGATTTGATTGTTTTATTTAAAAATGTATTAATTACTAGTTGTGGCCCGCGGTTTAATCCGCATTCCTCTCCTCCTCAGGGTCGTAACAATAAATGTATCTAAAATGGAAACTTACCGGTAACTTGTTAAGATTGCTTATATTTTCAAGAACTTTTCGACATTGTTTTTTACGAGTTTGGTCTTCAACATTGCAGCCAGCACGTTTCACTCCTGTTTCTTTAAGTGAAGAATTACTTTCATAAGTGCCAAAACTAGTACTTGGTACACCCAGATCAACTATTTGCACCATAGACTCCTCATGTAATGAACTTGATATCTGAAAATTATATTTAAAAAAATATTGCCTTTTGCCATAATTTTTAAACTACTATGTTGCTAACAACAATAATATGTACACCTGCCTAATGGGAGCCTCCAGCTCCATTTAAGCAGTTGGATCACGGGCCTGATTCAAAAACCAGTAATTCTTGACACGGCACAATGTTGGGAGGTTCTCTCTCTGGAGCCCTGACTGCCGGTAGCTCGGACATTGTTCCTGATACGGTGGGCTACTATTTTTTTTAATATTCAAATATGTAAAATTGTGTGAAATGTGTATGGAGACCAATAAAGGACTTACAATTGTAATATAGATAGTCAATATTTACCTTGCTAGGTGATATTGCTTCTTGATTGGTAATTATAGTAGGAACTGCTGTTTGTTTTAAGCGCCTTGTTGTTGAATCATAATCTGATTCGACAACATTGCAGCCAGCATGTTTAACTCCTGTTTCCTTAAGTGAAGAATTACTTTCGTAAGTGCCCAAAACTAGTACTTGGTACAGCCAGATCAGCTATTTGCACCATTGACTCTTCATGTAATGAACTTGATGTCTGAAAATTATTTAAAAAAAAATATTGCCTTTTGCCATAATATTTGAACTACTATGATGCTAAAAACAATAATATATATGCCTGCCTAATGGGCCTCCAGCTCCTGTTAAGCAGTTGGATCAGGGGCCTGAATCAAAATCCAGTCATTCTTGACACGGCGCATTGTTGGGAGCTTCTCTCTCTGGAGCCTTGACTGCCGGTAGCTCGGACTTTTTGCCTGATACCGGTGGGCTACGATTTTTTTTTATATATTCAAATATGTAAAATTGTATGAAATGCATATGGAGACCGATAAAGGACTTACAATTGTAATATAGATAGTTAATATTTACCTTGCTAGGTGATATTGCTTCTTGATTGGTAATTATAGTAGGAACTGCTGTTTGTTTTAAGCTCCTTGTAGTTGAATCATAATCTGATTCTTGAAAATGCAAATTGCAAATGCACTTTCATAAAATTTAATTTTCAATGGTACAATGGATAACCACAATTTCCTCTGAGTACTATTTTTAGGAAATCTGAAAAAAAAAAATAGTGTAGGTATATTAATGCTCTAAATAATGAATAATAAAATATCTAACAACAGAAATTCGTTCCCCTTATGAGTATGTGTCTGATATAATAAGAAACATGTCTACTTTAATTAGTTGAGGTCTCGAAGAAAGTCCAACATATTTCCTCAATATGGTCACACTACTTAAAAATGACTTCATATGTAAACAAAAAGATAAAATTGCACTAAATCAACTAAATTCGATGAATAACTATTTGATCTTTACACAGTTATCAGTATACTCATTTATCAGTATTTTGAAAACATTGGTTAAGCGTTATAGGAAGTAATTCTTAGAAAATACAAAGAAATATGTTTTCAATTACTCAATGTCAGAAATCACGATTTAAACACTTACGGGTGAAATCGTATATCACCTCCTGGACACCACTTACTACTGCAACCACGCACTACACAAGTTTGCACAATTTCTTTGATTATAACAATAAATACAGGCAAATATTTCAAACGAAGCTGTGAACCGCAAAATAAACAAACGCCATATTGGCAAGATTTATGTTGACAACTTGACATACACTTAGGCGGCCAATGTTGCCACATTACCAAATCCTAAGGAAATGGGATTATAATAATAATAATAATAAAGATTTATTTCAGATAAAATCCATAGCTTGTTAGTAAAAGTCTTAACCTAATGTTAGTACAAAACATACAAAATTAAAACAACTGCCACCTACGTGTGCAGCCGTATCCAGTGAGCCAACATGGGGCTGTCCCACTTATCACAAAATACACTCAGGATGCTGTGGGAGCTAGCACGTACTCTACTGAGAACAGAAGCGCACCTTTTCCGTATAATGGCATGAAAACCATCAACCCTGGCCTCGGTGAACATCCCAGAAGCGCTACAAAAACGTGGTAGACCCAACAGCATCCTGAATACATTGTTATACTGGACACGCAAGGCATTGTATGCCCTCAGCGTATACCTGACCCACAGACTGCATGTGTAAAAAGACTGGCAGTATGCTCTGAAAAGGGTTATTTTGACTTGCGTCGTACAACGTGCAAATCTGCGGATCAGCATATTACCTCGGACAGCCATCGCCCTGCGTTCCCTTTCTATGTCCAGGTCATCATTCAGGTCATGAGTGAGCCAGTGACCCAGGTACTTAAATTTTGTTACTCTGGATAACGGAGTATTATTAATGGTCACATCTGGCACGTTAGTGTAACATTTGGTGCCTGCCTTGAATACCAATAATTCACATTTTTTTGCATTGTACCTGAGTCCCTGAGTGACGGCATAGTCTTCACACATCTTAACAAGACGTCTGAGTGCGCTTATTGATGGACTCAGCAGCACCATGTCGTCAGCGTAACTTATATTGTTAATGCAAACTCCGTCAATATGACAGCCTATACGGGTGCGGCTGAGTTCAACAATGAGCTGATTAATGTAAAGGTTAAAGAGACGAGGCGAGGTAACACCCCCCTGTCTCACACCGCACTTCAACCCATACACATCAGACAGAGTTCCACCCCACCTGACATAGTTTGTCTGATTCTTGTACCAAAACTTCAATAAAGAAATAACAGCACAGTCAACACTGCTTTCCTTTCGCAGCTTTTCCCACAGGATGTCGTATGACACGAGGTCAAAAGCCCTCGATAAGTCCAGAAAACATGCATTGACCGGTGTTTTCCTATCAGCATAATACTGAACAGTCTGCTTAAGACACATGATGGCAGTCTCCGTCGATAGTCCGGGTCTGAAACCGAATTGGGCATCGTGAAGATTTATACGACTCACCATATGTGTATCAAGCAAACAGTCCAGTACCTTAGCTGTAACAGTTGCCAGGGAAATAGGCCTATAGTTTGCGGGGTCTGTAACATCGCCCGTTCTGTTCTTTACTATTGGCACGACTATGGTCTTCATAAGTTTATCTGGCAAGTACGAGTGACTTATACATAATGAATAAAATGTTGCCAACACCCTAGGTAATTGAACTCCCGCGTATCGCAAGTGCTCGACGCTGAGGTAGTCATGTCCCGGAGACTTACCTCCATCCATCTTTTTAATGACATCGGCTATCTCTTTGGCCAAAAAACTTAAACACGGAGAACTTACCTCAGCGCCGATCACCGACGAAGACACGGGCGTAACCGGTCCCGCTAAGGGATCAACTTGGAACTGATTCACAAACAAATTTGAAATGGCTTGAGGATCACAAATGCCAGCCACGCTCACCGGCAGACTCGGCCTGTAATTCAGTTTACCAGTGCTCTTCCAAAACTTCCCGAAATCTTTGGATTTGCGCTGCTCAGCAATTATGTCTAGTTTTATTTGTGCTTGATTATTGCGACACCACTTTAATTTGGCTTTAAAAATGTTACGTGTATTTCGCATATTCTCATAAATAAATCCTGAAGTTGGGTTCCCAAATAAATGCCACCTCCACCATTATAATTTACTGATTTTCCAACCATGATAAGCATCCGTGACCTACAATTTTGTTTTTTTTTATTTTATTAACTGTAGTTTAACTATTTATATATAGACACATTATCTGACAGTGTTTAACTACAGATTTGGTTAGTTTGGGGAGTCTTTTTAAGAGGTTACTAGGAGATTTTAATAAGGAGATAGCAATACTAAGTCCACGGTAAAAAGAGAGTTCAGAGTTTCAGACCACAGAGAGTGAGATAGAGTTTCGTAGGTATTTGACTCAAACAGTTGTTCTAAGTGTGGACTCCATATTTATCTATACCTTCATGGTACAACCCTAGCATTGGCAGCCATTTTATGCGCCACTTTGAATTGTAGGTATGCACCTTTTTTTTGTAGGTATTTCCAGTCCATACTTTTTATATGTCTATGTGCATCATGCACACTGACTTAGAAACCTATTCTATACTCTAAGATCATGCATGTATAAGATGGGTGTGTCAAATTGAACTATCTCTTCCAGGGAACATAATATTTATCATAGATGTTTCTGTTTCACGATCGTTTCTAAAATAATATCAAGGTCAAATAGCCGGTGTTATTGATTACATTTTCAATTGTTTTCATTAAGAAGGAAGAAACGTACGTTGTATTTGTCACTGGGGCTTTCCCGCAGTTTTTCCGCAGTAGAACTGAGTAAAGTGCCGTGAATATAACATTTTTGAGCGAAGGATTAGTGAATCTTATTATAGCATTGTTGGATATTTGAACCTAAAGGTAGGATTCGGTATTATTTGGCATTCTATAAGCTTTAGACTAGGTACATTTTTCATTGTAGGTTTCTGTAGGTAGGTACCATGAAGTCCTAATTATCAAAGATACTTTTAAATTGTTACCCATTGTTTCCACCCACAAGCAAAAACACGTCTGTGATGTCACCAAGCTTGTAAAAGTCTTTGTTTCCAGCATTATTTGGTGATTTTTGGCCACTATTTTGTACACAATCATTTGGATGTTTTTGATACCTATTAGTTTTCCAAGTCTTGCTTTAAACCTTATTTTATTAAGAAAACTGGAGGCAAAATTTGAAAGGAAGAATATCCTAAACTTTTTATATGATGTAAACATATTGTCAGAAATTGTGTTACACCTAAATGCTTTCCTATGAAAAAACTGCCAATTAAAAACAACTTACACTTACATACATACTACCTACTGATAACTTCACTCCAAAGTAAGAATTTGAAGTTATTATTGAATAAAGTATAGAGTTAGACATATTATTAATCCTAAATTCTCAATTCAGAAACCAGTCTCGGTTTTTCAAAACTTAACAATAAAAAGTAAAGAATATAAAACCAAGGAAGTGTTATCATGGGTAGTTCTGTACAGACTTATTTTGTATTGATTGTAATTGCATTAGTAACTGTGTCCAATAAAGATAAATCCTGTAAGAATAGGGTTTTTATTATGCATCACTACAACCTGAAAAACAACAAAAGTTTTTTTTTTGTTTTTATGTATTTCATCGCGGGTGCCAACGGATGCGAGACGCACAGGACCGGTTGTTGTGGTGCCACATGGGGGAGGCCTATGTCCAGCAGTGGACATCTTTCGGCCAACATGATGATGATGTATTTTATATTTACCTACAAGCAAGCAGCTCTTCTTTCTACTAATCATGTACTTCTTCTTTTCAAGTTGATGGCTAACTCCTTATATTACACTAGCTTCTGCCAGTGGCTTTGCCCGCGTGTTCCCTAGGGAACATACTCCCGGGATAAAAAGTAGCCTATGTCCTTTCTCAGGCTCTAGGCTATCTCTGTATCAAATTTCATTTAAACGGGTTCAGTAGTTTTGGCGTGAAAGCGCGACAGACAGACAGACAACAGAGTTACTTTCGCATTTATTATATTAGTAAAGTATTGTTCGGGCCCAGTAGGCGCACTAGGTGGTTTGTTGGTGTTGGTTTGACTGCGGTATCTGGCATTCATTCAAAGTATATGTGTATGGGCACTTGGGGCACTCCAACATTGTGTCATACAAGTTACAGAAAAGATAGATAAATAATACATTACATAGGATGATACTAAGAGATCCTTTAGCAATAAAAGAAGTCTTATAAGTACTGCCTTTTCTTCTCTACCCACCCAAAGGAGATAACCTTTGGGTGGGTAGAGAAGAAACGCAGTACTTATATGTAATAGTAAGTCACGTGTAAGTGTAAGAAGGCACTACGATAAACATGTTTCAATTGTTTTGAAACCTTAATTTATTTAATGTTAACTTGCAATTTAATTTTAACTTGCAATAAAACATTAGACCAGTGATGGCCAACCAGTCGATCTATGCCTTGCCGCGATCAACTGGACTAATAAAAAAATATAAATAGGTACCTGCGTATAACACTGTAAATACTAAAAAGGTTATGTTAATAAAATAAAAAAAGATTATATAATTGTACTAGCGATCCCCCCGGCTTCGCACAGGTGCAAATGTTTATGTAGCCCAAACTAGCAAAGTGAACATCTAATTACCAGAATTCACCACTAATCTTTGCAAAGTGAACATTTAATAATTTTTTTAATAATATTTGTACGCCTTCACGGCAAAACATAGCGCTCATATGTTTTAACCTAAGACCTTTATATAAATACCTATGTTTCACAAATAAAGTTTGATTCTGTTTCTGATTCTAATATTGTGGTTCAGGCTGAAACAAAAAGTGCAATAGACAACCGTCAACAACGTCTGCTCTCAGGTGTCTACCAGTTTGGGACATCTCTACCTCCGTTATAATTATTTGGTTGCGCGACTTACTTCAATTTTGACATATTAAATGGTGTTAACGGCAATTTTGCAATAAATAAAACGCTCAAGATGACTAGCATATCTATTAAGATAAGGATTTGTACTATATTTGTGAAAACACCTCTGCAAATGAAGCAGTATTTTATATCAAATTTGAATATCATAACAATGGTTATTGTGAGTCAACCATGCTATCGTGGAATTTTTCGTAGGTATTGATGTGTTTTCTAAAACTGTAGTACATCGTTTTGTTCTTTCATCAATAGTTTTCGCAGCGCACGTAAAGAATTTTTGGAACATTTTTTTTCCGACCTCTTCAGTAATAATCTTCATATATCAGCCAATTTACACAGAACTGACAAATTATACACTAAAACCTTCCTCGAGAACCACTCTATCTATTAAAAACCCGCATCAAAATCCGTTGATAAGTTTTAAAGATTTAAGCATATATAGAGACAGACAGACAGCTGGAAGCGACTTTGTTTCATACTATTATTACGCGCCAGAATGATAAATGCTGGGTACATAACGACATTTACGTGCTGCTAACGCCATCTGATATCAAGTAGCGGAAACTAACCAGATCAAAGGAGTCAAGATGTTTCTAGACTTTTCTATGCTAGAACATTCTCAATATTTCGACACCTGGTCAGTCGGGACCGGTATGTACCCGAACTTTCCGGAAGTTTCCATACTAGAAGGTTCTAGAAACAACTTTCGGTATATAAAGGGCAGACATCCGGCGACTAGAGTCAGTATTGAATTGGCGATACAAACGATAACTTCGACAGCGATATTCAACTGTGAATTATAGTGAAGTGAAGCGTTCAGTAGTGCGATTGTGTGTTCTAATTAGTGTGTTTTAAAGTGCTAATTAGCGTTGTAAATTAACTGCCATTTTTGGTTAATTTATCGGCTGATTTTATTGTTACGAACCCCAAGTTCGTAACAATTGGTGTCAGAAAGTGGATAATCATGCCGATTCTGCCAAAAGACGACACGGAGGGTATCCGTACCCGTAGTCAACGCCAGTAGGAGACGAACCAGAGGCGTTTTGATGGAGCAACGCCGCAGACGTCGGAAGGCCAGCTACCGACCATCGAGGCCGGCTCATCAACAGAAGCTCCAGCATCATCAGCACCAGACTTAACTGCTCTGATGATGATGCTGCCGACAAAAGGAGCAGGTCCGCAGACAGGAAGAGCAGGCCCGCAGACAGGAAGAGCAGGCCCGACGCTTGGAAGAACAGCTGCAGCGCGACAAGGAGGAGCAGGCCCACCGACAGGAGGAACAGATGTTCCTCATGAAGGATTTGCATGCCTCCTTCGGCAAAGAAATAAAGGTTGTTAATGATAAAGTGGTTCAGCACGAGAATCGCCTTATAGAAGCTGAAACCCAGATTGCTGAAATGAAAAAAGCAATGGACAACCTAAAACTTCTATAGCTGCCACACCTTCGCTACGTGGATTCAAAGTGCCGCCATTCGATGGGACGTCTTCTTGGTCGGCCTACAAAATACAGTTTGAGGCGGTCATGGAGGCGAACGGATGGAGTAAAAATCAGGCCATAACTGCCCTCACCCTAAGCCTGCGCGACCAGGCCTTAACTGTTCTGGAAGCTCTCGGTAAGGAGGTGACTTACGAGCAGCTCCTTGAGGCGTTGGAAGCCAGGTATGGCGACGCTCATCTGGAGCACGTGTTTCGTGCGCAGTTAAGGGATCGCGTGCAACGTAATAGCGAAAACCTGCAGCAGTGGGCCCTTGAAGTGGATAAGCTGGTGCGAAAAGCGTACCAGTCTGCGCCTGCGTTGATTGAAGGGAACCTGGTGCAGGTATTCATCGACGGAATCCGCGACCTTGAAGTTAGGGCTGCTGTGAGGCTCGGGCACCAAGAGATGCTTAAGAACGCCTTGGCCCATGCGCTGGAGGTGGAAGCTGCGCGGCAGGATTGTTGTTCCCATGGCATTAGGGAGGTTGCAGCAGTTACGGTTAACGACCGGCTTAAAGGATATAGACCTAGATGCTACGGCTGTGGTGAAAGAGGTCACCTTCGACCTAGTTGCCCTAAGCGAACTAAAGAAAGGGAAGCTTTGCGGCAGGATTATCATTCCCACCATGGTAAGGAGGTTGTAGCAGCTGCAGTTCGTGACCATTTTAAAGGGTACAGCTCTAGATGCTACGGCTGTGGTGAAAGCCACCTCCGATCCAGTTGCCCTAAACGAACTGCAGAAAGGGAAGATAGCCGATCTCTGGAAGGTAGGGCGGCTGACGACAGAGCCCAGCGGCTGCAGGAGTACGACTTGGTGGTCAAACATTGCAGCGGGAGATCCCAAGGCAATGCAGATGAGTTGTCAAGAAGAGCTTTCCCTGAAGACTGCAAGCATTTTAGTAGGCAAGAAGGTAAAGAAGTTGTACCTGTGAGGATGCTCAAGACAGACCTCAGTAACGAGTGGAAGGAGATCCTACAACGTGCACAGCAGGAAGATTCGGACATCAAGCCGATTCTTGAGTGGATGAAGGCTGGAGCTCCTAAGCCCAGTTGGAGCGATGTCTCAGCGATGAGTTGGATCACAAACAGCTACTGGGCCCAATGGGACAGCTTAGTGATTCAGGATGGAGTACTGTGCCGTAAATGGGAAAAAGTTAGGGACGACAGCTGTCATTTGCAAATGGTTGTCCCTAAAGCTAAAGTACCGGATGTTCTACTGCTGTACCATGATGGTTGTTCAGGGGGCCATATGGGAGCTAAACGAACTCTACTGAAGATACGAGACCGTTTTTAATGGGTACATTGTCGTGACGATGTCGAAGACTGGTGTCGCAAGTGTACAAGTTGTGCGGCTGTAAAAGGACCTCAGACTCAAAGCAGAGGTGCATTGAAATTGTACAATGTTGGTGCACCATGGGAAAGGACAGCCCTGGATGTTGCGGGACCATTTCCGGAAAGTGAAAGTGGTAACAAGTATTTCATGGTTGTAATGGATTACTTCACTAAGTGGCCGGAAGTCTTTGCCATTCCAAATCAAGAAGCTTCAACAGTTACAGATAAACTGGTTCATGAAGTCTTCTGTCGTTTTGGAGTACCCTTGGAGATTCACAGCGATCAAGGAAGGAATTTTGAGCAAATATTCCAGCAAACTTGCCGAGTTATGGGTACTCATAAAACGAGAACAACTTCTTACCACCCACAATCGGATGGAACGGTGGAACGATTCAATCTGACATTGGAGAGATACTTGGCAAAAGTTGTGGAAAATCGGCAACGCGATTGGGACAAGCATATACAACCGTTTTTGTTGTCATACCGAAGTGCTGTTCACGAAAGCACATCGGTGACACCAGCTTTCGCAAACTTTGGTAGAGAATTACGGCTGCCTGCAGATCTGATCACTGGAATACCACCTGATGCCCCACGTACTATAACCGATTATGCGAATGACTTGCGGAACAAAATGAATGACATTTATGAGCACGTCAGAGAATCGGGCCAGCAAATGTCTGAAAAGATGAAAACCCGTTATGACCGCAAAATGAACAATTAAGGTTTCGATGAAGGTTCACTAGTGTGGTTGCACAATCCAGTTCGCAGTAAAGGGAAATCTCCTAAGCTTCAAGCTAAATGGGACGGGCCGTACCGGATTGTGACAAAAATCAATGACGTGACCTACCGTATACAAAAAGGTACAAGAAGTGCTCCTAAGATCGTCCACGTGGATCGACTGGCGCGTTATTATGGGGCCGATAATGCTCGGGACGAGCATGTCTTAGGAGGGGGCAGTGTTACGCGCCAGAATTAATGCTGGGTACATAACGACATTCACGTGCTGCTAACGCCATCTAGTATCAAGTAGCGGAAACTAACCAGATCAAAGGAGTCAAGATGTTTCTAGACTTTTCTATGCTAGAACATTCTCAATGTTTCGACACCTGGTCAGTCGGGACCGGTATGCCCCGGACTTTCCGGAAGTTTGCATACTAGAAGGTTCTAGAAACAACTGTCGGTATATAAAGGGCAGACATCCGGCGACTGGAGTCAGTATTGAATTGGCGATACAAGCGATAACTTCGACAGCGATCTTCAACTGCGAATTATAGTGAAGTGAAGCGTTCAGTAGTGCGATTGTGTGTTCTAATTAGTGAGTTTTAAATTGATAATTATTGTTGTAAATTAAAGTGTAATTTTGGTTAATTTATCGGCTGTTTTTATTGTCACGAACCCCAAGCTCGTAACACTAATGTAGTGATACTGAACTAACTGAAATTTACCTACTGTTACATTTGCACAGGGTTTCATCAGTGAAAAGTCGATCTTGGGTCTAATCTAGTTGGCCACCCCTGCTTTACACCATTACCCAACCTCAGATTAAGTTATTGATATTGTTTAACCAAAATTTTGTTCCTCTGCCCCAAATCAAATCATAAATCAAAACACTCAAAACTTTATCAAAAATTATAAAAAACATATTTTTGATGATGTATTTAAGGAATTCATTATTAATTTTAGACAATAGTCATATTACTACAACATGCTTTTAATTTTATTTATACAAGGTATTAATATTTCCCTACAGATGGCGCTGTTTCCACCAATATCGTTGGTGGGAGACCACCTGGGCCAACGGCACCAACACCTCAACTCCTTAGTGCGCCAGGCTAAGAAGCACGGTGTTTCACTCCAGGAAGTCGAGGCTTTACCCGAAGAGTCAACAGTCGATCGCCTCTATAAAATAGACCTTGCCAGAGAACTCAAACATGTCGACTTCATAATACGTAATTTGGAAGATGGTGACATGTTATACGTGAGCAGAGCTTTGAAAGCAACATGGCTTATAGACCACCGTGATATTATTAACCCTAAATATTTAGAAGATGTTCTCTTCCCGGAAATGATTGCGCCAGCAGTTACCAAAATGAAGCACTGGCTTTACATCAACCTACGAGACCCAGCAATGTGTCAGGAGTTCTATCAGCACTACAAAGAGAGCTCATTTGATTTTGCGATCAAGTTTCTGAGTCACTGCAGTCATGAGTTCATACTGGAAGAGGCTCCCAAGATATTGACTAAACTATCTCCTCATTCATTAAAGGTTTTGTGTGAGAAATGCCCTAAAGTTGCCAAAATATTCTTTGATTCGATAGCGACGGATGGAGAGTTGAAAACCCGCTACCTTGAACGAGATGCGTCCTACTACAACAGTGTGAAGTGTGTGCTTAAGTTAGATGCTGATGTGTTTCTTAACATCACGGAAAGGTATTTCAATAGGAACCGCTTCAGCAGATTCAGTCCTTTGTCGACTGATTACATCCTACGCTTCCATAAAACTAGATTCACGTATAAGTTGGAGCTGTATGTTGCGTATTTCCTGCACATCCCGACTCTTGCTGCTCGGCTCAGTGTCGACGAGTGTCAGGAAGTGGTGGTGAAGCTAGCACGAGCGAGCTACTTGAAGCATTGGTTCGAGTACAAAGTGGTGGAGCCACTGATAAAGAGACTCAGTCCCGAAAAGAGAGCGGCGTTCAAGAAACAGGTGTTTGTTGATAAGGACGTCGGTGACTGTGTAGATGAATGGCCGTACGAGATACCCGCTCCCGCGACGGATTCCGACACCGGGCCACATGTCTTCGATGACCAGGATTTCAGGCTAGTTTTCGGGAGTGACAGCTGTGAGATGTTAGGTATGGTCCCTCGATGTGGGATGAAATGTGCTAGGTATGACTGCTTAGATGATGAAGACGTTTGCATGATTCGGATGAAAACAGATTTAGACAGATTGTTTGATGAATTTCGTTTTATTGGTTTCGAGCGTGCGCTTCACGAGTTGGGTCAGCGATTGGGTGCTACAGGGTCTGCGGACAGGCGGCGCGATATCTTTCTTGTTTTGGTGAGCAAGAGCGGTGGCCGCATTGATGCTGTGTCAGCTGTGTTGGACCTCGCTGCGAAGCATAGTAACGAGCCCCCGCACACTCGCGCCTCCATACTGCGGAGCCTCGTCAAGCGCGCTAATGTCTGGCGCCTGCCTGCAGAAGACTGGAAAAATATGCTGGATTTCGGGCACGGACTCGGGCTCGATGGCGCACCATCCGAAGCCGCGTGTCGTGAGGGACTGCACTGCGTCGTGATTCGCCAGTTATTAGCCGGCGAATGCGAACAAGCCGTCCGCGACGCATTTTTAAAAGACTTTTCAACGCTGACTGAGTACTCCCTCAAGGTAGACGAGCGAACGCGCGTCGCTAACAGTCTTCAAAACATGTTGGCAGCGGCCGCCACAGACGTGGAACCGGCAGTCGCCGCAGAGCGCCTCGGTCAGTTACTAGATGTTCTTAAACTGTACCGTATTCGAGTTGAACCAACCTCAACAGCAGTGAAGGCAGCCGTGGAATTAGCATCACAGAATGCTGACATCGCACGCCCTGTACTAGAGCAGCTTTATGATGCAAGGATTGCACGCCGCGAGCTGTTGCGACTTAACATGGAATTCCGAAAAGATGAAGCGGCTTTAGTAAATGCACTGCGACACGATCCATCTGTCCTAGAACTCAAGCGAGTTGTTGATATATTGGCTGCTCGTGAGACAAGCTTCGATAGGTTCATGTCGAAGTTAGTTGTGTACTTCCAGAAAGAAGCATTAACAGTAGGTCTCAGAAGGGCATTAATTGACAAGATAAATCAGCAACAGAAAGAAAAAGTAAAAAATGTGAAGTCGGCACGTCCTTTGGCAACTCTCGTGTATCAAGACTATGAGAATGAATTGCGCAAGTTTGACGCAGCAGGCAAAGAAAGCGCGAAGATTGCGGCGGCACTGAGGGCCTGCGCACACCTCGCCCGGCCTGTTGTCAACTTGGCGGAGTGGGGCTGGCGCAAGGCTGGCGTGAAAGCTGTCGCGACGCGAGCGATACGCTGCCGGGAAATGGAAAGAGCTGCGTTAACTCGTGCGTTAGCGTCTGAACGACGCACAGTAAGAGTAGCCTTAGCACTGAGTATGCGATCTACGGCACCGAGGGAGTTATTACTCGAGACCTTCGCATCAGCAGCGAAGTTGCGTCCCGTGGTGGCATTACATACAGCGTTGCCGTACTTCCGTCGCCTCGGCGCTAAGGCTGACCTCGGAGTGTGGGATCTCGTTAAACCCCTGTTCTCTAGTGTCGACCTGGTATCCCGCGAGAGGCTCCGCAGGCTCCTCGGAAAAACTGACTGGATCCCGTCCACAATCAAACCTGACTACTGCGCTACCTTGTATCTCGCTATCAACAAGATCGCCCGCTCTAATGCAGACGATGCGCTTTGTGATCTGTCGCTACTTCTTCCCAAAACTGATGAGACTGTCGAAGACATATTGCTTCAGATTCTTGACAATACAGATAAGGACGCTCCTACACTACCGTACCCTTCTATTTTCGTCAGGTACTTGCTGCTGTCCAAGAATGAGGAGGATGCTGAAAGAAGATTCACCAAAGTAGGGAATCTGTTTCTGGAACGTTTAGATAAGCTGCGATCTGAAAAGGAATCTTATTTCGATCAAAGACTGGGGCAAGTGTTAGAGAGCTTACTGTACAATTCAGCATTTTTTGATACCAAATACTCGTCGTGTTTGTTAGTGATTGAGAGGATCTTAACTTGGATGCAGAAGTTCATGCCAAAAGAAGAACACTTTAAAAAGTACGCGAAGGCACATTTAACGATATTGTACTTTAAAGCTGTTAGACAGAGTATGAAGCAGATGCCGGAAGTTTTCGCTGATCCGAAGAGGAGGAAGTCGGAGGGTGTGGAGGCTGTGGGCTTCGTCTTCGGCAGATATATAGTGAAGGAGGTAGCTGAACTCGTGAGCACATACTTCGACTCCATTATAGAACTGTATACTGGGGCTTTGGAGGATTACTTACGTGATAACTTCTCGTACGGCAGGTCGAAAGCGAAGTTGACTGGATCGGTTATCAAAGGTATCCTGGCAGAAGGAGTTGGTGTTCAGCGTCGTATGGCGGTGTATGTACTTGCAGATCGTCGGTATGAAGTTGACAAGGACACGTTAAAGGAAATTCAAGAGAAAATGGTTAAGGACAAAAATATTGAGATCTTTGCGCATGCCGAAATTTTCATATAAATAGAATCTCTCTTAATTATTTTCATTGAGCTTAGAAGTTACATTTATTTATGTAGGTTGTGCACTCGTAAAAACTGTTGATAGCATTAATAATAATAACCATAGTTGGCCGAATTTGTTGCGAATGTCAGAAGCAATTGCGGTTTGAAGGCCTCTCAAGTGTATGTAGATGAAAAAGTACTCGCATACAACTGTAGAAAGAATGGAAAAGGTTTATTTGCGGCAAGCATGACGCATACCTTATGGTATGCGTCATGCTTGCCGCAAATAAACCTAATGATAACAACTAATGATAACAAAATTAATAATATGAAGAAGACTCGAGACTCTTCCTAATATAGTGATCATTTGATATAATTTCAATCTCTTAATAGCCTCTGGTAGGTGCTACTGAAAGAATTGTATTCGTCACACATGTATAAGCAGTTATACTACTTCAAATGAAATTGTTTCGTATTTCACTACAAAACAACGTCACACTGGTTCTGATTTTTGTCCTTCTTTTCGAGTCGTAGGTGACTACGTTAACTGTAGCATCGGTGGCATTCATTAAATCGTCAAAAGTGTGGCTCACGTTCTGACCAGGGGGGCTACTCTCTAACGAAATCCGTAGTTTCGGGCTTAGTTGCGGGCGGGCATTTTCTACTTCGTATCACCTAACCACTGAGAACTAATGATAACTCGATTTGACAGTTACTGTGAAATCGTGTTGTCATTCATTCTCAGTTCGGGTTCGGGACTAATCGTAAGTCTGTAGGTGATACGAAGTAGAATACGCCCGCCCGCAACTAAGCCCGAAACTACGGATTTCGTTAGAGAGTAGCCCCCCAGGGCACCATGCTCGCATTTTTTGTTTTGAAACGGGTTTTGACACTCGTAATCCGTAACCACAATGCGTAATGTTATTTTTTTCATTAAATGTTAAATTTTTCCAGTGTTAACAATGTTAAGATGATATATTTTTTTTACTGTTATAGCATAAGCACTATTTTGTTAACATACTAACACAATTTGTATTGTTCTGTTTAATAAATGTTTTTAACAAATAAAACTGGTATTATTTTCTTATCATTTTAATAAAAGACAACTTAGATCAAGCAGTTAAATTAATAACGAAATAATACAACGTAGCAGGATCCATGCCAGTGCAGATATGCGCAAGAGTAACTATTAGCAAATTATTCACTCATTATTTTTGCCCTTTTGACTGAGACTACAGAAGAATCTTTTGGCGCTAAAATTACTTTGTCAAGGGTTGGTCAGGGGGGCGTTTTATAGCGTGTGTTCCGAAATATAACCCAGTAAATAGTTGATTGTTGTTGTTGGTTGTTGTTGTTGTTTGCGACCTGAACAAAGTGTGATGGACGTGTGCCGCCCGGATGACATTGCCACGAGTACATTCTGGCGAAACATCTGGTCGGTGCCCGTCTGTCATGCCGAGGGTGGCTGGATGCGCGATGTCGAGCGCGTGTGTGAAGCTATACCACAAATGGAGGAAATTACCATCACTCTACTATATGTAGCTAGAGCAGTCCGTCCATTACCGAACTGGAAGTCTCCGGGACCGGACGGACTGCATAACTTCTGGCTCAAATGGTATAGCAGCTCACAAGCACTCCTGGCATCTCAATTCTAATCATCCTTAGAGTCTGGGTCGCTACCACAGTTTCTAACAACTGGCGTTACCCACCTGCTCCATAAGACTGGTAGTCCCGCGGAAACCAAGAACTATAGACCAATTACTTGTTTGTCGACGGTCTATAAACTTCTTACATCCATGCTGAGAGTGAAGATCAATGAGCACATTGAAACTAACTCAATTATGTCTGCCTCTCAGAATGGATGTAAGCAGGGGTCCCGCGGCACTAAGGAGCTTCTTCTCATAGACATGGCCATAAGCCAACAGGTTCGTCGATCCCGCAAGGATCTGTCGACATGTTGGATAGACTACAAGAAGGCCTATGACTCTGTGCCACATACATGGCTCATGAAGGTGTTCGAGTTGTGCAAAATAGATGCAACTCTACGCACATTCCTTGAGTCATGTATGAGGCAATGGAAAATAGTCCTTCGCTATCCAGGATTTCGACCGATTCAGGGGAATGATGAGCCTGTATGTATTATACGGGGAATATTTCAGGGCGACAGTTTGAGTCCGCTTTGGTTTTGCCTGGCTCTGAATCCTCTAAGCACATTGCTGGAGGATTCAGGTCTGGGCTATCGGTTGAGAAGAGGTGGTCAGGCTATATCTCACCTTCTTTACATGGATGATCTGAAACTCTGCCCCCAACAATTCGCGACTGATGGAGCTACTGAAGGTAACTGAAACCTTCAGTAGTGCCATCAGGATGGAATTTTGTGTGGACAAATGTGCAGTCATGCATGTAAAGACAGGGGAGATTATGGAATCTGAGGGAATTCAACTCTCGGATTCCATACAGGTTAGATCCCTCAGCTCGACCGAAACCAACAAGTATTTGGGTATGTCGGCAGCGTTGGGCATTAATGTTGCTGAGCGCTTTTATGGCCGCCTGAAAAAGGTTTTGAATAGCCTTTTGTCGGGCGGAAATAAGGTGCGCGCCTTCAACGGTTGGGTCATGCCAGTATTAATGTACTCTTTCGGCATACTCAAATGGACTCAAACCGAACTCGACGCCCTAGATAGGAGAGTCCGCACACTGCTGACCGCAAATCGGATGCATCACCCACGATCGTCGGTGATGAGACTGTACATCCTGCGGAAGTGTGGAGGTCGAGGATTTTTAAACGCCAAGACTCTCCACAACCGCGAGATGTGCAGTCTCAGAGAATATTTTCTCAAAGCTGATGTGGGTATGCACCGAGATGTGGTCACAGTGGACAAGGGACTCACCCCGTTGTCCATGGCTAAAGAGAACTGACGCAAACCTGTGATACTTACCACAGATGACCGCAAGGAGGTATGGAAAGGAAAGGAGCTTCACGGGCGCTTCTATCGGGCTCTTCATGGGTCCGATGTAGATTTTTCAGCGTCCGTGGCCTGGCTACGTTTCAGTGATCTCTTCGGGGAAACTGAAGGTTTTGTCTGTGCGATTATGGACGAAGTTATCTTGACGAATAACTACCGGAGGCATATTGTGAAGGACGGGACAGTGGACGTGTGTCGGGCATGCCACCATCCGGGTGAGTCCATCAGACATATTATCTCCGGTTGTCCTCGTCTGGCTAACGGCGAGTACTTGCACAGGCACAACCAAGTGGCCAGGATTATCCATCAGCAACTTGCTTTGAAATACAAACTTGTGGATTCTGAGGTACCGTATTACAAGTATGTGCCCGACCCAGTTCTCGAAAATGATCATGTTACGTTGTACTGGGATCGGTCTATCATCACTGACAGGACTGTTGCCAATAAGCCTGATATAGTGGTGATAGACCGATTAGCGCGCCGCACAATGAAAATTGATGTTACCATCCCGCGTCACGAGAACCTCGTGAAGGCTGAGAAAGAGAAGCAAATCAAGTATCTCGACTTAGCTCACGAGGTTGTCGACATGTGGACTCAGCTGTCATTGTGCCGATAGTCGTTACAGCCAATGGCCTGATGACCGTCTGTCGAAGGTGGCGCTACGCGGTTGGATAAAGGGCCTGATACAGAAGGCAGTACTCCTCGATACGGCTCTTATTGTGAGGAGGTTCCTTTCTCTAGAGCCCTAACCACCGGTAGCTTGGACTCTGCTCCCGACACCGGCGGACTACTATTTTTTATATTTTTAAATGCATTTTTAGGGTTCCGAAAAAAAAAGGAACCCTTATAGGATCACTCGGGTGTCTGTCTGTCTGTCTGTCTGTCCGTCTGTCACAGCCAGTTTTCTCCGGATCCACTGGACCGATTCTGTTGAAATTTTGTACACATATGGACTTCTATGACCCAAACACGGATGCGTTACGAAAATTATTAAATTTTTAGTATGGGGGTCACTTTTGGGGGTCAAACAAGAAAAAAAAAAAAGTTTTTTGAACAATATCGTGTGACATATCAAATGAAAGGGCTTACTGTGAGGATTTTAATTATATTTTTTTCATAATTTTAAAATAGATGATTTAGATTTATTCAAGAAATTAGACGAAAAATGACCATTCCCCCCCCCCTTATCTCCGAAACTACTGAGCCTAAAATTTTGAAAAAAATGGAGATAATAGATCTTTACCTAAAGATTACAGGAAAACCTATTAGAAGTCTGTAGTGTTAATATAACATGTTAAAAAAATTAAATTCGTTCGGAACCCTTTGCACGCGAGTCCGACTCGCACTTGGCCAGTTTTTTAATACTTTTTTAAATTATATTTAAAAATGGAATCTTTATGTACAGAAAAATAAACGAAATAATAATAATAATAGTATCTCGACTTAGCACACGAGGTTGTCGACTTGTGGAATGTGGACTCGGCTGCCATTGTGCCGATTGTCGTTACGGCCAATGGCCTGATGACCAATAGCTTCGACGACCATCTGTCAAAGTTGGCGTTACGCGGTTGAGTAAAGGGCCTGATACAGAAGGCAGTACTCCTCGATACGGCTCGTATTGTGAGGAGGTTCCTTTCTCTGGAGCCCTAACCACCGCACCGGTAGCTTGGACCCTGCTCCCGACACCGGCAGACTACTATTTTTTATATTTTTAAATGTATTTTTTAATGTTTTTTTTTAGACATATTTAAAAATGTAATATATATGTATATAAAAATAAATAGACGAAATAATAATAATAATTTATTTATTTATTCAGACTACAGATGCGGTCCACTGTGTTAGTAACAAAATTACTAAGCCTATGTTAGTACTTAATAACTAGAACAGACCTCGTTCGATCGGCTAATGCCCACACAAGCGGGCTATCTGCCCGGGCAGCTATCGAGTGCAGAATGATGTTAGGACTGTCACGCAACCTGCGAAGTAACGAGGCAGATTTCTTGCGCCATACTGCGTCAAAGCTGTCAGTGCGCGCATTGGCAAACATCGCCGACGCACTGCAAAAGCGTGGCAGTCCCAACAGCACCCTGAACGAGGGTAGGCCTATGTTTAGCAGTGGACGTCTTTCGGCTGATATGATGATCATGACTTACAAGTCTCTCCGCCCGCGTTTCCTCTTAGTTTCGAATTTGCGTCACTAGATGGCACTGTTAACGCCGTGCACGTTCCCTACTGAACTAAAATAAATTCCATCAACTGCATCAGACTATTTGAAAACTGACTTCTTTAGAAGTTATTAGTTGTGTTTTCTGACACTAGTTATTCCTTTTTATAGCAATTATAAAAATGCAGCTTACCTATAAAAAAAAGTGCACAAATGGTGATCATTTACCAATTAGATTATATGAGCAGCTTTTAATATAACATCACGCTTTTACCCAGAGAGCGTTAGGCAGAGGTGTTTAATTTTTTTTTTATTTGAGATGGGTTTGCTCTTGACTCTAGTCTAGGTCAGAGGTGACAGAGACAAAGTCGATGATGGAGGGAGCTTACCCAGAAGAAGCCTGTTCACTCTAACTTTAAAGAGATTAGGGTTGTATGCGTTCGGAAACCGATGCAGGCAGAGAGTTCCAATCCTTAACTGTGCGCATTATAAAATTTACCAAAATTACGCATTTTTTTCGCCGTATTTTCATGTCCCATATTATAGGAGGCGAGCTTTTTGCCGACACTGAGAAATTCCTAATAGAAAAACGCATGTCAATATGCTCATCCTCGGAATAAAAGGGTAAACTTAAAAGGTGGTTTTAAGCAGAGCGGTAGTTGCCCGCACTTAGTTTGTTGTTTCGGAATAAATATTTTTGCTTGCTTTGCGAAACAGCTTCGGCAACAAGTTTCGCTACCCACAGCGGTAGCGACTACCGCGTACATCTGAATAGGCCTTAAGGACGCCCTAGTCAATCATTCTTCCATACAAACGTAGTATGGCGATTACTCCACTTTTTACGGTGTAAGTTCAAAACAAAAGATTATAACAATTTGCTCATCATTATCTAGCCTTGTTTGGAAATTAAAAAGTAAAAAAAAACCTTGCGAACGATGCCTAAGAAATCCGCGATCCAATCACATAATCCGGCGGGCAGACCGAAGGAAGCAAGCTTACTAATGAGGCTATCGTGCCAAACCCTGTCGAAGGCCTTCGAGATGTCAAGGGAGACCGCTAGTGCCTCCCTGTGCCTCTCTATGGCCTCACTTCAGATGTGAATGGCATACGCTAGAAGATCCCCGGATTAGCGGTCCCCGTATTGTCGGTCACTAAGAATATCATTCGCTTCTAGGTATGCCAGGAGCTTCAGCACATGTTCCACGTCGAATTCGTCGTTCGTCGTCCATAATTCGATGTGCAGCTCAACTACCCTTTTTGGGCACGGGCTGCACGTTAGCTTGCTTCCAAGCCTTCGGCACTTTTCCAGTCTCAAACGAAAGGCGAAATAGGCGTGTCAAGATCGGAGACACCTCAGGCGCACAAGTCCTAAGAAGAATTGCTGGTATCCCGTCGGGGCCACTAGCCTTGTTCACGTCTAGGTTACGTAGTACCCTACGGACGTCCTTCTGATGAATGCGAATGTTCGACATGATCGAGTCGCATCCAGCAGGAGAAGCAGGGGGCTCCGCGCCACCAGGATCCAGACGTGAAGATACCGCAAACAAAGAAGCAAACAAGTTCGCTTTCTCCTCAGCGGAGTGGGCCAGCGTCCCGTCAGGTCTCAGCAGTTGTGGTAGTGAGGGGCGGCAGAAGCGACTTAGCCAGGGACCAAAAACCCTTACTACCTGCTGGGTATGAAGAAAGTTTGTTCCCTATTCGGCTAATGTGGTCAAACCGAGCTCTCCGTAACACCTTCTTGCAGGACTTGGCAGCCCTGTTAAAGGCTCTCTTCTTCTGACTCACGTCCTATGCATTGCGCGTACGGGCATCGACCCACGCTAGGAATGCCGCGTGCTCAAGCGCATCAGCGCGATTGCACTCGGCACCAAACCATGGGCGAGCTTCGCCAGACATTGCTACGTCTGAGAACGGAATATAGTACTCCATTCCCTTCCGCAAAACTTCCGTCACGGCGTCAGCGCACGACGAAACATCAGTTGAAGAAAAGCAAGTAGGCTACCAAGGGTAACATGCGAAGAATGATCGCATGCCATCCCAATCTGCTGACCTGTATCGCCATACCCGCCGGGTTGATCTGGGGCTAGAATCGGGCGGGGAGTAGACGGACACAGACAGAGGGGTGCTGCCGCTGTACAGCTTTTTTTTTTTTTTCTAGGCGCGCGTTTGACCACTATCTCACCTGATGGTAAGTGGTGGTGTGGTGTGTGTTTATTCCTGTTCATTTTTGAGTGAAGGAGGTTGAGGAGAAGGAAGTGAAATGAGGTTCCATGCTGCTAACCCACAGGCACGCTCTGACAGGACGACATCATTGGGGGACTAGTCTGGAGACAGCGGCGAAGCCCGAGCCCCCCCGGGAATGACCATCGGGCCCTCTCGTCTGGTCGCCAACCAGCACGATGATGCATTACGGAATTTTTCGACAGATGGCGGGGCAGCCTTTCAAGTTTGGCTAGCACACTACTTGGGCCCCCAACTACCTGCGGTCGGCCAGCGGCGCACCTTGCCTCGGATCCTGCTACCCTCCGCGACTAGTCTGGTTGGTCTGCCTGCATTGGAACAACTATTTCGACCCAACTCCTCTGTATTGGCTACACTGAGCATCGTACCGGAACGCAGCTAGGCCGCTTGGCGGTACGTCTTTGCCCAGTGGGTGGCCACAAGCCATCGGCCAAAGCCTACCAATTAATGTGACCTGATTAGCACCACCCGGGGACCACGTGTAGGGTTAAAAATTGGTTACTCTCCTACGGACGCGGGTGACTCGGTCCCCGGTGCTACGAGGGGGGAGGGGGTCCGGACCCCCTTAAAACCCCCTTATATGCGACCCTGGTATGGCATATGGCTGTAGGAGCCCCTCTGTCTGTACGTACCTCGTCGAACACCTCCCAAAACTCGCGGTCCAGCCGCGCAGCCTCGCGGTTGCCGATCAGCAGTGCTATTCTCTAAAAGACAATTTCGTGGCTGTAAGCTGCGACGAGTTCGTCGACGAGACAGCCTTGAGATCGCCCGAGCGTGTGGCGCTGATTCAAACTGTATTCACTAGCGTGGCTGTGGTCGTCGACGAACTTTAGGCTGTAGCCTCTCGTCGCTGTTTCGTAGACGAATTAGGGCCTTGAAACAAATTATTTTAATCATAATCGAGCAATCTCGACTGAGAATTTTAGGGGTTTAAAATTTGAAATAAATGTCTATCTTTATGTATTTTAAGGAATAGAGTAAAACTATGCACAAATTCCATAATTATAAGAATGAATTGCTTATAATTGTTACATTTTAAGGCTGAATGACGATTCCTTTGCCTATTTCGAGCAACGCAACCCGACGATGACAACGAACGTGTAAACAAAAAACAATAGACGCAACGCTAACAAAACCACCTGAGTTTTTAGTTTGGAAACTTTTATTTGTGTCGGCATTAGCAGCTATTGCTTTGAATTTTATAGATAGTTCTGTGACCAAGAGGATAAATGAATAAACCTACTGAAACGTGAGTATTAATGTACCTACCTATAACTATATTGTTGTAAAGGAACATTGTGTAATTTAAGCATGGCAGTGCGTTCCATCCCGTGTGCAAGTAGAGATGTTAGGTTAGTAGAGTTTGGAAGAGCGACGTTGGAGCGACAAATCGTCACTTTTCTTAGCTTCTTCTAATAAATTAAGCTTTTATAATCAACCGATCTGCCATTTTTATATACTTATAAGAAAAATAAATGTAAAATGTAAGAGTCGAAAGCGCGATTATTGTAGCTTTTGGATTTGACAGTTCGAAGCGAGGCTGTGTGCGAGGCTGTAAGCGTTTTCGTCGCTGTTTTTTCGTAGGGAATACCAAAATGTATGAAGAACTGTCAATAGTGTCAATTTGTTCGCCGTTGGATAGTTTTAACTCACGGCCGTCACAGCCTTGAGCGCTAGTGTAGCTTTACGTAGCTTAGAGAATACGAAACTGAGTTTCACCGCTGCCGCAGCGCTGTACACAAGGCTGAATTTTTAGAGAATAGCATAGCTGTTGCCGCAGCGCGTTGGCGGTCGTGTGCCGAGTCTGTTGCACTCGCCAGAACATTACCACTTCGCGGCGTTCCTTCTGTAAACAAATAAAATTAATATTACTCACTCGAGTCTGTAAGCGTGTGTCTGTGTCTCGAGTGAGTAAGTAACTTATTCACTCTTGACTTAAAGACCCCCAGGCTGTCCTAAGTTGCTACTAGATAAGCGTGCACCATCGACTACATCATCGCTTCCATTTGGTCAGATTGTAATCCAACGCGAACCACTATAATATAAAAAAAGGATTGGTTTAGTTACAAACCACTCGGATGTTGATCAATTTACTTGTATGCGATTATTGATCAACTAAATAGAAGCTCTATTTATTTATTATTATAACCAACTTGCATTTTAACAGTTGAACACCACACAAACAAGTTATTGGTCAGTACAAAAAAAAACATACATACATAATAGAAAACTAGAAATTATAAATGTCATGGAATCATAATAAAAATATAAAAAAGCAATAAAAAATAAATAATATTATTAAATCAAAAGTCAAAAGTAAACAATTATTAGAAATCAAACTGAATGAGAATAAAATTAGAAAATAAATTAAATTAATCAAAACTAAATGGAAAAATATAAATTATCAATGTAATTGTCTTCTGCCAGCGGCTTCGCCCGCGTTACGGCTGACAACTGTCAAAGTAGCGCTAGTAGCGCACAAACCAATAACAAAGCAGTTTTTGGTGAAAAGACGGGTGAATACTCAGGTATGTTTTAAAAATGATTACCTTCAGTTTATTAGATCGTTTAAACCTATTTCTTATTTGTGCGAGCCCAAACCTACCTGCATCACATAACCTATAATGTAAGATAATGCGAATGTGATAATAAACCTTAAAAAAAAAAACAGACTGCCCTTAATACACAAACAAATGAATCTCAAAGACTACAATCACAGACTAAAATAGTGTTTTTCTTACTTTGACAAGGGTTCGTGTAGTGGTGGCGCCATCTGAGATCAGCTTTCACTTGCCAACCCCATGACGTTATCCTTACTTATTATTATAAATGCGAAAGTAACTCTGTCTGCCTGACTGTCTGTCTGTCTGTCTGTCTGTCGCGCTTTCACGCCAAAACTACTGGACCGATTTAAATGAAATTTGGTACAGAGATAGTTGAGAGCCTGAGAAAGGACATAGGCTACTTTTTATCCCGGGAGTATGTTCCTAGGGACCACGCGGGCGAAGCCGCTGGCAGAAGCTAGTCACGTATAAAATCATCGTCCGTAAACCGACTTTACAGACAACCATTATTTTTAATGTTTAGTTATTTACTGAAAATTGCGGGGGGCGCAGGACGATGCCCTCCAGGACCGAGAACACACTATGTTCAGGACCTGCTCCTCCGCTGACACGGGCTGCCCGTGCTTGTGCCACCCTTGAGGCGCCTCCTTTGATCTGGCTCCTCGGAGCCCGGCCAGGTCTGCTCGGAGTTTCTCGTTCTTCTTTTGGAGAAGCTCCATGTCGGCCACTAGGCGAGCGACCTCCGCCCGCAGCTTGGACATTTCGTCCGACGGAGCCCCACAACAGTTAGCCTCCGCTACCGCAAAAATGGAGGCCGAGGCCGCACTTATGGCCGTGTATTTGGAGGACTGCGTCCTCTTCAAGGCCACATCGCGGCCTTCACGACCTCCGCAAACCTGGCCTTACGCTCCAGATCCAGATCGGAGCCGCCACCCACCCTCGTGCCTACGAGAGAGACGGAGACTCCTCCCGGCTCCTCTGTGGAGACCCCGGATGAGACTCCGGGATTGCTCTCCCCACCGATTCCCGGCATATCGGGCCGCTTGAAGCGACCCCGAACGTCGCGCCCTGGCAGAGGAGCGGAAGCTCCGCTCCCCGACGCACGACCCCGGACTCTCCTCGCTGTCGCCACTTTCGCAGCTGGCAGGTTCTCCTCGCTTGAGGAGAGACCCACCGACTCCACCCGGTCCGAAGAAATTTCGTTGCGCGATCGTTTTCTCCAAAATTTGGAGCGACCGCGCAAGTCCTGGTCGGAAATATTTGGATCCTCTATCGAGAGTCGGAAGCCCCCTCGGGTCGTCGCCGGCAAGCGGTACCTTCACAACATTACTATCGTGTTTTTTTATGTTAAGATTGCGCTGACCTAAAACTACATATTCTACAGCGCGTTTAAAGGGTCTCAAACTCTCAACACGAAGAAAGAAATTTTAGTTCCAATAAATTTTAATAGATGCCGCGATATGTATCGATTTTCATTGAAGTTAAAACGTAAAATGAAGTTTTTTCTTTTTTATTATTAAGATTAGGATGTTTTTCTATACTAATTTGGTAAAGAGGTAAAGTTTGTGAGGTAATCTCTGAATCTACTAAACCGATTTTGAAAATTCTTTTACCAATAGAAAGCCCCGTTATTTGTGATCAGCTAATATTTAATAACCTCCTATGGAATAATGGGCTCCAAATTCAAATCCGTAGAATTTCTATGTTCCAGTAGGTGCTGTTTGAAAGTTTAGAGATTTTCTGTTCAACTCAATCATTAAAATAACTACATACTACCTACTACCTACTCGGGCGTATTAACTTGATTGGTACATGGCTCAAATGATGTTAGTGCAAAGTACAGTTTGCAAAAATTTTCGTTACTCTCTTCCACCTGTCTGTCTGTCCGCTCATCCACCTGTTCGCCTGTTCATCTATCTGTACGTAAAATAAGTAAAATATCCAACATATTTATTTAAGATTGTACGGAACCCTCGAAGTCCAACTCGCTCTTGACCGGTTTCATTTGGTTAGTCAGTAGTTCAATCCACGAGCTCGAAGAAGTGCTGTCGCGCTTTTCATGAGAATGTTACTTCGGAATTTTGGCTTTTTACAAATAGATAAGAGAATAATGCGAAAAGTGAGGCCGCTATACACTATACTAATAGCTATTCTCATTAGCCAAAGTTGTCTAAATATTTCAGTTTCTGAGAATAAGAAAGCCAAAGTTAGTCATATTATGCAAAAAACACAGTCAAATGGGGAGGCACACTGCCTTTTTATCCCGCTTGGTGGCGTCTTGGTGACTTGTACCTTGCTTTGACATATGAACAGTCAAATCCCATACATTTCTTGTAAACAAGACCAAACTTTTCGGTTTTAGGGTTCCGAACATCCGTAAAAACGGAACCCTTATAGGATCACTCGGGTGTCTGTCTGTCTGTCCAGTTTTCTCCGTATCTACTGGACCGATTCTGTTGAAATTTGGTATATATATGGACTTCTGTGTCCAAAACATGAACGCTTTACGTAAATAACGTTATTTTTTTAATTAATTTTCTAATTAACGTAATTAACGTTTTTTTTTATTAATTTTCTAATTTGACCCGAAGTTTGAAGTTATTCAAGAAATTAGACCAAAAATGACCACCGACTTATCTCCGAAACAACTGAACCTTAAATTTCGAAAAAATGCAGATATTAGTTCTATACCTAAATATTACAGGAAAACCTATAAGAAGTATGTAGTGTTAAAATAACATGTTAAAAAAATGAAATTGGAACCCCGGCACGCGAGTCCGACTCGCACTTGGCCAGTTTTTTTTTATCAAGAATGCCTCAATTCAGTGCCTTAAATTGTAAAAACCGGGGAGTTCATCTGTTCCCTAAAGACTTAAAACGCAGAACTTATGTTTGGAGTAGGTGAATCAGCGTTGATGTCTTTGAAAGTTTCAGAAGGATGACATATATGAACTATCTTCTTCAAGACAAAAGTGGACTACAAAATTTCGATTTCGATCGTATGCCTCCAAACTAGAGAAAAAAAAACATAAGTTTGTTTTAACATAAAAAAAGAAGAAATATGAAAGGTAACATCAAATACTTAAAATGCCTACCTCTCAATCAAATCAGCCTTTTTCCTAGCAGTTGACGCATTTCTTCGTCGAAGCTTAGTTCGAAGTTCACGTAAAGGCAACAGCGAGCACATTTTTAAGGTAAATTACAAAATAAACACAGAAAATCGCAACCACACATTTGATAACAGACGTAGACAAGGTACAGTCGCTCAAAGCGCCATCTGCTTCTACCTTTTAGTGTGCCTCCCCATTGAAATAGGCCTCATAACACCCTGCTGTCATGGATTTACATAAAGTTAAAGCGGTAGGTAGTGTCCCTTGTTTTGGCCTCAACGTTGAAGAAAAGGATTCGAAAAAATGCTAGGCATTCGATAGCTCGCGTAACGTTTCTAAAAGAATCATGAAATTTTCTTCCAATTTTGGAAGCGAAGATGAATACGGCGGAGACGAGGAGCGCGTGTCATCGACGTTCATTTTCAAAGAGCGCACAGCGTGTACTGACGCGATCTTGCGCTTACACGTTTAGTCGGATGATAATAATATTTTGTGATCAGATCACTGACGTATAAATCATATGGACTTGGCATACCTACAAAAAAAACGTGCATACCTACACTTTACGGAGAAGATAAAATGGCGGCTAATAGGGCAGCCCTTAGCGATATTTCTCTACAATAACATCGATAAAAAATTGTGAGAATGTTTCCATATTGTCACGGTACAATATCAACGGGTATTTTTTACACACTTTTCTTAACTTAAATTTTATATGACTAACAAAATAACTGGTAACAAATGTAAACAAATCTTAAAAGGTATGTTTTGACCCACACTTCCCGGTTTTTGATAAAGCTAAAATTTTGCGTAGGTACATGTTTAGTTTGGATGACATTGCTGCCGATTCTCTTGTTCAATAACTAATCTAATAAAATTAGAGTATCGCTATCTTTTACTAAAAGGCAGTGCGAAAATACGGCTATAGCTATGAACCAAGTTAGAAATGTCAAACTAATTTATGAGTTTATGCCTTGCGCTTCACCATGTTTTTAGTCGACAGGTTTTTACGTGCACCAACCTTAATTAATTTGTATGGAAAAATTAGTTCAATTTAATAAAATTTGACAGCTCTAAATTACGTCTGTCTCTTTCTCGTTTTATTAGAGAGAAAAGATAGCAATAGCCTAAATTTAGTTTGTGCACAACAGAATCGACACCAATGCATGGTCAGCTAACTGCTAACTGATGTCATTCTAAGGCCGTGGACACGAACTCAGCGGCGCGACCAGCGACGCGTTCAAATGCATAGATTAGGGGTGGCCAACTTGATTAGACCCAAAATCGACTTTTTATTGACGAAATCCTGTACGGTCTACGAATTACATAGGTACTTCTTAAAACTACAAATGAAACGGTGGGGTAAAGACATTTATGTAGTATTTTATTAACATAACCTATTCAGTATTTAAGACGTAACGTTGGAAGGCCTCCCACAAGGTGGACAGATGACCTGGTGAAGGTCGCGGGTAGCCGATGGATGCGAGACGCACAGGACCGGTCGTTGTGGCGACGCTTGGGGGAGGTCTATGTCCAGCAGTGGACGTCTTTCGGCTGATATGATGATGATGATTCAGTATTTACTTACATCGTGCGCAGTCTGTTATACGAACCTATTTATATTTTTTGTCTCGCCGCGATCGACTGGACTATTAGCCGCGATCGACCGGTTGGCCATCCCTGGCATAGATTTATATGGAACTCTTCACGAAGGCAGCGGCGCGCCAGAAGCGTGGCGGCGGCGTACGAGCGGCAAAGTGTTATTCTAGAGCCTTTAGTTGTTAGGTAGACGTTCGAGACGGAGCGGAGGGAACAAATTCTAAGAAAACAAATGACGTCGCATCCGCAATGGGCTCCCGGTACGGACGTCTCCAACCAACGCCTATCTTTTCTAACACGCCGATGATTTTGGGTTTAAATTAAAAGTCAACAATAATTATTTATAATAAAGTAATATTAAACAAATTAATCTCATTCATTTCTGAACAATACAATTATTATTTTGTTCAGGTAATTTCCGTGTGATCCTCTTTCAGTAGATTTCTTCTCATAATATTTGTAAAAAAAATCTTTGATAATATTACTATAACGAGCAATTTTTTTCTCTGTCTTCTAACTTTCTCATTAAGTCTCTATCTTCATGTTCTGTTTTTGACATTTGTCCTTTAATTTTTTGATCATTTTGATTGTGTGTACCTGAAATCAAATAAAATAAAAGTAAGCTTTAATAGATATTGAACACAAGCGAGAGATATCTCCCACCCAATCTTAATTCAGTTGATGAGATGTTATCATTGAGATCAAATTCGCAAATAATGATGACAGGAAAAACTGAAGCTAGTCATGCCGCTAAATCTGGCGCAGCGGAGGTGCTTGTGACTAAACCTGGCGCAGCAGAGGTGCTAGCGGCTAAACCTGGCACAGCGGAGGTGCTAGCGGCTAAACCTGGCGCAGCGGAGGTGCTAGCGGCCAAATCTGGCGCAGTGGAGGTGCTGGTGACTAAATCTGGCGTAGCGGATGTGCTAGAGGCTAAATCTATGCCACTCCTCTTTGAAATCTTCCCTAGGTTGATATTGAATGGTAGGCACACAAACAGCTTTGATCTAAAAACCACTCTATTATTAACATAAATATTAACAAAAACAGAAAAGTAAATACTCAAAAGTTTTATGACACTTCAAAAACAGTAGGTGATCCCGCTGCTTAAAATTCCAAAAAAATATTACCATATTAAGAGCACCACACCCAGATATTGATTGTTAGTTTGTCTGATTTTGATCCTTTCAATTAAAATGCCAGTCATATTTGATTGAATCACAGGCTGTAAAAAAGCAATAAAATTGTTAGTATTTTTGATGTTTCTTGATTTTATTAATCGGTTTATTTATTATTATAAAGCACCCCATTTAATTTGCAATTGGTGGGTTGAGAAGTCTCTTTTCATTCTCACTCGTTCTCTAGTTTAGTAGCTCTCGAGTGGTAATGAGCTAAATAATCATACATAAGCTCACTTCACATTAACCTCATCCAAATATTCATAGGGAGATTTTTACAGAATAGGACTGTTATTATACTATTTAAAAGTAAACTGTAAAGTACTATTCAAAAAGCAGACTACTGGTGACATTCGTAACTAAACATTTATAAATTCCTTATAAAAGGAATACCATAAATGTACTTAGTAGTACAACCAAATTAACACATATTCAGTCTTATTTTGGCAATTAATCTAAGGATCACACTCAAATACATTCTTAACATCACTCTTTGTGCCCATTAGGCAAGTGTTGCAATTGACGACATCACCATCATTTATCAGCCGCTACACAATCATGTCAGACAAATTTATAACAAGCAATATTACTTACCAATAAGGTTCGTGAAGGTAGAAGTAGAAGGTAGTATCGTCAAGCAATGTTACTTTATTCAGTTTCCAGTTGAAACAAGATTCTTCAAAGTGAAGAGAACAATTATATATTGTTTTTGTTGACATCTTTAAATTTTCAACACCAATTGTTTCCAGCCAAATTTTTTTTTCCTTTATTAGCAGGCAGCCCTGCAAATAAAACAACAAACCAATAAAAAGCCATAATATAGCATTATCGATAAATATAAAAATGTTATGCATGCACTGCACTAGTCTATCCCTACAATAACAATAACAAGAAAATGATTCGAAGTAGAAATACAATTATTACTGTTGATAATAAGGGCAAAAGGGAAATTATGAATACTTTACTGTTGAAACTCTTCAACGAATGCAGAATCTTTTGTTTATTATCTAAATCCAAAGATATTTCAGCTGAAATTAAGTACATACTGGTGCAAAGTTATGTTCGGGTAATTTCCGCTTCTTTTAATGCCACATCCGATTATATTACAATTAGGCATCTTGCAATTGACGATTTCCACTATAAAACCAAGTTCAAACGTAATAACACAGCAAAATGACTTCAAAATTCACAAATTATATCCACAGCTCAAGAGTATTTGACAGTTGACGTACCTCAACTTGTTGTCAAACAGCGAGAGGATAAAATGGCGACCCGGCCGCAAATAGGTATTTTAATGACGCTAGGAATGAAGGGTTGCCATTATAGTAAATGTCAAAAACACTGTTATCCTTTTCCACTTAAGCAAAATTATAAAAGTTAAAAAGAGATGACAGTATTTTTATGATTTCGGTGTCGATATGCCACATATTTGTATAACTGTTTTTTCTATAGTCAAACATTTCAAGTCCATATGATTTATACGTCAGTGGATCAGATACATCAATCCATCAATCGTATTCGTACATTATGAATCTAGATCGCGATCATTGATTTTGATCGCGGATCGCGATCGAGATTGACTGTGTACGAGCCGCCTATTCCCCATGATGAAAATGAATGACGCAGACCACAGATTATAATAAAAGTAATGTTGCCAATGGAAAAAATAATTGGATACGCGTTTGTACAAAATTTCATGTTAATTAGTGTACCTATATAGTTAGTTAATACAGCAGGCACGCAAGCACTAGAAATAAAAAAAAAAACAGTTAAAGCCTATAATCGAAAGGCGCGACCACTGGTGTAGTCGCGCCTTTGTTTGTCTAAAATAATATCAAGGTCATGCGTAAGTGTTTATTTTTGTATTTTATTCAGCTTTGCCGGCAATTCAGACTGGAAACTCGGGCTAGTTACAAATTTACAATGTGTTTTGTTGCATTTTCGTTCTAATTAATTCCAAATACTCTAGTGATTTAGGAATCCCAGCAAGGTTGGTAATCAAATCATTATCTTTAGATAACAAATTTATTTCTGCGGAAAGAGGTGTCGTCGTAAAATTTATATACTAATAAATTTTGATTTACTAATAAATTTTACGACGACACCTCTTTCCGCTTCACTTCTATAAAGTGCATTCTGCGTGTAGTTTTTGCCCTAAAAAGGTGGTGGCCATTTTGCCCTAAAAAGGTGGTTATACAAACATTTTCTATGATTAAAGTATTGCTATTTGTATAGGCTAGTCATGAAAAATGTAAGTTTTCGACCTCGAGCGCTCACAGCGCTAAAGCACCATCTTGAATTGAAGAAGCCAAAATTTGTTCTTTTTTAGGGTTCCGTAGTCCTGACAAAGAACCGTTATAGTTTCGTCATGTACATCTGTCTGTCTGTCCGTTTGTCCGAGGTTTTGCTAAGAAACTGTTAGTACTAGAAAGCTGTAATTTTGTAGGGGCGTGTATACCAATTACGCCGACAAAGTGGTAAAATAAAATTTTGGAACATATTTTTTTTTAGGGTAACTCCTACATGTGACGTAATGTGAAGTGGGGATGAATTTTTTTTCGTCATCTACCCCATCGTGTATCGTTGAACAGGTCATTTGAAAAAATATATACGCGTCGACTTGAGAACCTCCTCCGTGATTTCGTCGGTTTAAAATGACTTCAGGGTTGTTAATACTATTTTTCGATTTAATGCTCCATTTACGAAATATTAGACTTTAAAGTGCAAATTTTTGTTCCATTAGGCCCCCTCTATAAGCTAAACTGCTTTCTTGAAAAATCTGGAAAAAATCATGATGATAGTGCATTTCATGTACTTTATAGGAAAATTACATTGTAACTGGCGACCAATCAGCACTCTGGTCTATATTTTATCTGTTTTGGCGTCATAGTTAAATAACATTGACACTGGCGACCAATCAGCACTCTGGTCTATATTAACACTGGCGACCAATCAGTACTCTGGTCTATATTGACACTGGCGACCAATCAGCACTCTGGTCTATATTGACACTGGCGACCAATCAGCACTCTGGTCTATATTGACACTGGCGACCAATCAGTACTCTGGTCTATAATGACACTGGCGACCGATCAGCACTCTGGTCTATATTGACACTGGCAACCAATCAGCACTCTGGTCTATATTGACACTGGCGACCAATCAGCACTCTGGTCTATATTGACACTGGCGACCAATCAGCACTCTGGTCTATATGCGAGCTCCGATAACATACCTTGGTCACAACCGTAATTTAAGTCGAATGTACATTCATAATAAAATTTAGTTATACCTAACATTTCGCACCCCAAGTAAACAATGGGAGGTCCATTTAATTCGTAACCCTATGGCGCACATGTGACGTCACATCTGAACAGACCAATAAGAGCCTTGTTTCTTGTAGACTTGTGCTCTGATTGGTCGCCATTTTATTTCAGTCCACAATTTCTCGAAATGACTTCGACAGATCAGACTACCATGTTTTGATGCGTAAAAAGTATTCCAAATGATCAGTTGACAATTTATCGAGAGTCTACAATCTGTGAGATATTTTGTATTCTTAATTGCCAATAGTTTGCAATTATCCGATGACATATATAAATTGTAAACCTAAGACCTACATAACTCGTTTTATAATTCCAGATGGCATCTTTCGCACCAATCACGTTGATTGGGGATAACCTGGGTCAACGACACCGGCGCTTCAATTCCTTAGTACGTGAGGCTAAAGAGAGAGCAGCTTTGTTCCAGGATGTCGAGGCCCTGCCGGAAGAGTCTATAGTCGATCGCCTCTTTAAAATAGACCTCGCCATAGAACTCAAACATGTAGACTACATAGTACGAAATTTAAAAGATGATGACATGTTATACGTGAGCAGAGCCCTGAAAGCAACATGGCTGATAGACCACCGTGATATTATTAACCCTAAATATTTAGAAGATGTTCTCTTCCCGGAAATGATCGCACCAGCAGTTACCAAAATGAAGCACTGGCTTTACATCAATCTACGAGACCCAGCAATGTGTCAGGAGTTCTATCAGAACTACAAAGAGAACACTTTTGATTTTGCGATCAAGTTTCTGAGTCACTGCAGTTATGAGTTCATACTGGAAGAGGCTCCCAAGATACTGTCTAAACTATCCACTCATTCATTACGAGTTTTATGCGAAAAATGTCCTCAAGTTGCCAAAATATATTTTGATTCGATGGCGACGAATGAAGATGTGAAAACTCGCTATCTCAAGAAAGAACAATCCTACTACAACAGTGTGAAATGCGTACTGAAGTCAGATGCAGATGTGTTCCTTGACATCACGGAGAAGTATTTCAACATGAGCAGCTTCAGTAGATTTAGCCCTTTGGCTACTGACTACATCCTACGCTACCATAAAACTAGATTCACAAATAAGTTGGAGCTGTATGTTGCGTATTTCCTGCACATCCCGACTCTTGCTGCTCGGCTCAGTGTCGACGAGTGTCAGGAAGTGGTGGTGAAGCTAGCACGAGCGAGCTATTTGAAGCATTGGTTCCAGTATAAAGTCGTGCAGCCGCTGATTAAGAGACTTAGACCCGATAAGAGAGCGGCGTTTAAGAAACTAGTGTTCGTTGAGAAGAATATCGGGGACAGCGTGTCGGAATGGCCGTACCCGACTCCGGCATCTCCTCCACCTTGCGACTCTGATCCGCATATTTTCGACGACGAGCCTTGCATACCAATTCAGTCGAATTGCGACTTTAGGAAAATGTTAAAAAAAAGGAAGTTTTGTCGCTTTGGCATGTTGGAGAAACGTGCCTTGAAGACGGAGTTAGATCGATTGTTCGACGAGTTTCGTTTTATAGGATTCGAACGAGCTCTGCATGATGTAAGCCAGCGATTAGGAACGGCAGGTTCCGCGGACCGGAGGCGCGATATGTTCCTTGTTCTGGTGAGCAAGAGCGGCGGACGCAGTGACGCGGTGGCGGCTCTGTTGCGTCTAGCAGCTCGCCACAGTAACGAGCCCGCGCACACTCGCGCCTCCATACTGCGCAGCCTCGTCAAGCGCGCGAACGTCTGGCGCCTGCCGGCAGATGTCTGGCAAAATTTGCTGGATTTCGGGCACGGACTCGGGCTCGACGGCGCACCATCCGAAGCAGCCTGCCATGAAGGACTGCACTGCGTCGTGATTCGCCAGTTATTGTCTGGCGAATACGAACGAGCCGTTTGCGATGCTTTTCTAAAAAACTTTTCAACGCTGGCAGAGTATTCCCTTAAGTTGAATGAGCGAGTACGTGTCGCTAACGGCCTTCAAAACATGTTGGCAGCGGCCGCTAGAGACGTAGAACCATCAGTCGCCACACGGCGGCTTCATCAACTGCTCGATGTCGTTGATAAATATAAGGTTCGCGTTGAATCAGCATCACCTGTGGTGGAAGCAGTGAAGAGCTTAGCTTTGCGTGACACTGATGTTGTTCGCTCATTACTAGTACGGTTATATAACGCGAGAATCGGACGTCGTGAGCTATTTCGCGAAAACCTAAAATTTCGCAGCGATCAGGGAGCGTTCATGAACGCGCTACGTCACGACCCGCCTGCTCTCGAACTAGATAAGGTTGCAGATATACTAGCTAGTAAACAACAGTTTGACGAATTCAGCAAAAAGCTAGTGATATACTTCAACCAGAAGGGAGATCTTACAGTACAACTCAGGAGCGCCTTAATGGAGAAGATCGTTCAACGGAACGAAACTTGCAAGAATGTCAAACTAGCACGACCGTTAGCAGTTCTCTTGTTCAAAGATTTTGAGAAGGAATTGTGTGAGTTTGATGCGGCAGGTAAAGGGAGTGTGAAGTTTGCGGCGGCGCTGAGGGCATGCGCACACCTCGCCCGCCCTGTCGTCAACTTGGCGGAGTGGGGCTGGCGGAAAGCTGGCGTGAAAGCTGTCGCGACACGAGCGATGCGCTGCCGGGAAATTTAAAGAGCTGCGCTAACTCGTGCGTTAGCGGCCGAGCGACGCACGGTAAGAGTAGCTTTGGCACTGAGTATGCGATCTGCGGAAGGCTTAGTTTTAGACACTTTCGCATCAGCAGCGAAACTGCGTCCCGTGGTAGCACTGCGTGCTGCTTTACCGTACTTCCGTCACCGCGGAGCTACCGCTGATCCTAAAGTATGGGATGTAATTCAACCATTGTTTTCCAGTGTTGACCTTTCACGCCGCGACAGGCTTCGTAAATTACTTCGAAAAACCGAATGGATTCCATCTCACATCAAAGCTGATTACTGCGAAACATTCTACTTCGTTCTTGTCAAAATTTCAAAATCAGGTTCGGAATTCCTGCTTCGCGATTTGAGCATGCTTCTTCCTGAGCTAAAAGCAGATGTTATCGAAAACATTTTGCTTTGGATGTTCGAGAACACTAGTGAGGATGAACCGGCAATAGCGTACCCTGCAATATTTGTCAGATACTTGATGTTGTCTAGAAGTCACGAGGATTTAGAGAGAAGATTTGCTAAAATTGGTGACCCGTTTCTTGAGCGATTAGAAACCCTGCGTTGCGAAGAAGACGAGAACATTCATAGAAGACTAGATCAGGTTTTTAACAGTCTAAAGTACCATGCGGCGTTTCTGGACGCTAAGTACACGTCGTGTTTGTCAGTGATCGAGAAGATTTTAGCTTGGACACACAAGTTCATGCCGACAGAAGTATATTTTGAGAAGTATGTGGATTTACATTTAACAATGTTGTATTTCAAAGCTATTAGACAGAGTATGAAACAGATGCCGGAAGTTTTCGCTGATCCGAAGAGGAGGAAGGCGGATGGTGTGGAGCCTGTGGGCTTCGTCTTCGGCAGATATATAGTGAAGGAGGTAGCGGAACTTGTGAGCACATACTTCGACTCCATTATAGAACTGTATACCGCTGCTTTGGTTCATTACTTAGGTGAAAATTTCGTGTACGGATTGTCGAGGGCGAAGTTCATTGGGTCCGTTCTCAAAGGAATGATGGCGGAAGCAGTCGGTGTCCAGCGCCGCATGGCGGTGTATGTCTTCCGGGAGGGTCGGTACGATGTTGGAGATTGTACGAGAATGGAGATTGAAGAACTAATGCTACAGGATAAGAGTATTGAGTTGTTTGTTCATGCTGAAATATTGAAATAGTTTACGATTAAATGTGTCCTTACCTAATATTTTATTTTTTATTACATGACGTACGCTTTCAATTTGTTTTCTTTGAATCCATGTTACAGTGGAAGTAATAAATCCGGATATTATTTATACTGTCCAGCCATTATATATAGTATCTGCTCACTTTGTACAAAGTGATTTAATAATCACAGAATTAATTAGACTATCCAGCCATTTTATATAATATCTTTTAAGACTTTATCTTGTAACAAGAATAGCTGTAGATTATAAAGTTTTATTTCAATTTTCTGGTCAGTGGATACGAAACGGGGCACTATGAAAAACAGACTGAAAAATTTCACCAAAAACCAGCGCCAAACCAACCCTTGGGGCCCGGTGGGATGTGAGAGCAAGGTGGGGCACCTTGGGACCCTTAAAGGCATTGTACTAAACTTTACTTAACTTCAGGGTCATCACGATGAGATCAAGGTCAAAATCCCGAAAGTTGAGATCCGAGATTCTCAGGAGCAGAAATCATGGCGAGCATTTTTTATTTTATTTGATATGTGTTTGCTCTTGACTCTAGTCAAGGTCAAAGATGACAGAGACAAAGTCTACGATGGAGCGAGCTTACCCAGAAGGAGCCTGATTTCATGGCGAGGTCTCCTATTTCTGAATGGCATAAGGCGTAGTCGACGGAGCCCGGGAGTTAAGTTCGGTCGCTAACTCTAGCTCCCATCATACCATTCGAACCTAACCTCTTCGTGTGGAGGTACTCTAAAGCTCCCTGTGTTATATTCCACTTCTTGGCTAGAAAAGTCATAATGACATAATGACGAGTCACTGAATGACCAGTGTTTCAGGAGTTAGTAGATGTTATAATCTTAGAAGCTTGGAAATATCTGTTGATGAAACAAACAAGTCACATCATGTACCTACTATAATTTGTCCTTATCCAGGAAGGGTTGTTTCCGTGTAGACAGATTTTCGTTTCGGCAGATTTTTATTTCGTCAGATTTTCGTTTCGCCACATTTTTAATCGACTTCCAAAAAGGAGGAGGTTCTCAATTCGGTGGGTATTTTTTATTTTTCTTTTTTTTATGTATGTACACCGATTACTCCGAGGTTTCTGATCCGATTTCTGTGATTCTTTTAGTTCGATGCGGTATACTTGCCATTTGGTCCCGTAAAAATTTGATTCAGTTTGGTTCAGTAGTTTTTGTTTTATGAGCATTTTTGCTTATTTCAATTTCTGTGTAGACGAAGACGTTGCGGTCCAAGTATCATCACTTAAAAGTTAAAAATAAAAAACTTTTTACAAAAAAAAAATATAACAGACTTCCTAGCAAAACAGTACAAAGTATAAAATAACCTAAATTTCGGAAGTCGGTGTTTAAAAAACAAAGAAACAAAACCAAAAACACCGACTGTCGTGTATTGTTTGGAAGTTGGTTATATATTTTGTTTGTAAAACGTTTTTTGTTTCGACAGTAAAAGTACAATCACAAGGAGTGATAGATTAAGTTATAGTGACCTATTTTTCACAAGATTTTTTTTTTTTAATTCAACACAATATAGTTATTAAAAACTAGCTTCTGCCCGCGACTTCATCTGCATAAACTTTAAAGCTGGCGCGCAACTTCTTTTCTCATATTGTCTCCTCGAAACTACATCTTCATGATTCTGGTATCCTTATAGTTTGCGAGTCTTTGCTGTTCGGACCTGGTCTTTCACTTTCAGCCCCGGAATTACTTCGAGATGTTTACTGGACTCCCGGTACTTGTGAAACTTTAACGCTCACAATTCCAGCCTCAAAAATACTTACAAATGTTTTCTGGTCTCCTGTTAGTTGACAGTCTTAACCGCTCACGACCCAACCCTGACGATACTTCGACATGTTTCTGGTCTCCTGGTACTTGTGAATCTTTAGCTCGCTGGGACACCACATAGTGAACTTGTTTTTGGCGTCGATGATCTATAGCGCTCTCTATTCCAGCCACGGTAATACGTCGACATGTTTCTGTTCACTTGGTACTTTTGAATCTTAACCGCTCACAATTCCAGCGTCAGAAATTATTGGACAAGTTTCTGCTCGTCTGGTCCTAGTGAATGATCGCTCACAAGTCCAGCCCAATTATTCCACATACTTCTGCTCTCCTGGTACTTTTGAATCTTTGTCGCTCACAATTATTCCAGTTTCAGAAATACTTCGAAAGGTTTCTGCTCTCCTGGTACTTGACTGTGTATCATTACCTCTCATAATTCCAGCCTCTAAAATACTTCGACATGTTTTCTGGTACTTATGAATCTTAAACGCTCACAATCCCAGCCCAAAAATACACTTAGAAATGTTTCTGGTCTCCTAGTACTTGTGAATCTGAAATGGCGTTATTACCGGCGGCAGAACTGATACCAGAAGCATTGCTATCTAATTTTTGCTAATGCTTCCGTACTCGGCTGTATTAACAGCATTTCAAGGTTAGTTCATTAATGAACGGGCCAAAGTTGTCATATTGTGCTACATTGAGTTGTTACACAGAACCTTTGGTACAACATACAATGTGGAAAGCTGGCACCGACGAGTGAATTACAGATTTATTAAAAAACCATCCGTCTTACATTTTATTTTTTTGCTCAAAAAGGAAGCCTTTTTCAAGAAAAAAAAAAAACTAAGAAGTGCTAAATAACACAATTTGACCAAAAATATAAATAAATCTGTTATTCCAAAGGAAATGAAGATTGAACCATAATCCATGACTTAAAAGTTAATTACTACAATTAGGGTTGCCAATCGTACTATAAAATAGAGTGTTGTACTCTATAATCTATAACACTGATAGAGTATGCTATACTCATTCTTACACAATATTTACTCTCAGGTATGTAATATACTATGCAACCCATTATCATTACCAAAAAAGTCGACCGCCACTTCAGCATTTACTGAGAGAGTCTTTTCGGTCATGAATGTGAAGTGGCGGGAAGAGAGAAACAAATCTTCATTGAAATTGATTAAAAATGAGCTCTTGATCTATATAAATTTGATTTAGAATGAAGGAGTCATACAATTCTTTTGAAAACCATGAAAAATTGTTATGTGCAGCAAAAAGTACAAAAAGATACCTTTTTAAAAATACAAACTAAATGATACTCTTTTTTAGAAGTCTGTACTCTTTATTTACGTCCTTTGAAATCAGATATACTCTATTTCTACTAATCAAAGTTGGCAACCCTAACTACAATAGACTGCTTAAAAATGCTAGATGATGTTTTTCGTCGGTAGATTGCCATTGGGTTTACGGTAGCGTTTGACACTATCAATATACTGTATACCTGTCTTTTATTTTGTAGGTACGTAGCTGTACCTACGTTAGACATAACAAAGTGACACGCTGTCGAAACAGAAATCGGTTGAAACGAAAATCAGTCTAAACGGAAACAACCCTCCAGGACTTATCATCCAGGATGATTCGGACAAATGATATTTGGAATATTTACAAAGATTTCACTGTTACTGGGGAACCAAATCTTGTTTTCCTCCCCTTTGTTTGCTTGTTACGCTTTTACGCCTAAACTACTGAATCGATTTTGATAGGCCCCTGGAGACGATTTCAGGTTATTTTTGAGAAAAATTATGGCAAGGGAATGTGTTAAAATTTTAATCACATGTGTACTGTGATGCCGCAGGTTACCACCACAGCGGCATCACTTAGAATTATAGAGATAAAACACTGTTTGTCTTGGAAGTATTAATTATTAAGGCACTTGGCCTAGTTGAAAGCTAATATAATTATGACTGATCTTTATACACTTTAAACATTCTAATTTAAAACTATTCTTTTATATTTTTCTTTGACCTTTACAAAGCTTCTCCGACCTTGCCAGCTATATAAAGCTGCCAAGAAGGTTTATCACAGTACCTATAATCTAGCGCTGATTTATCTATGGGTATTTTCTAACAGACATTGCAATTGCAACATACTTAGGTATACGAGGTACACCGATAAAGCATCGAACTGAATGTCCTGTTTGAAATTAAAATAATAAATAAATAAAATGAGACTTCGGGTGAAGAATTTAAAGCTTCAGTCGTTTTTGATGGTACCTAAATCGGTGAAAAAATATACTAATTCTTGTGCTACTTCTAAATTAGAGTTTATGGCACCATGCACATTCTCCAGAAAAAGTGAGTGATTTCTTTCGATATACCTAAATGTAAAGAATATAAATATAAGTACTTTTTGAATCAAGAAGCGTGGGAACAAACAGGCGCGATGTGCTGAACAAGCCCCGCGGTGCTTAGCGTGCGTGTCCACCTGAGATGAGCGAGGATGCGTAACAACGGATGTGTTTGTTCCGAACCAATAGAATCGCTTCACTTACCTAGCCTCGCTCAGCGCCTCAGCGCAATCGATTCTTAGGTTCTTAAGGCGCAGATACACCGCAGTAGCTGATTTTAAAATGAGAATCACGTCTAAACGGCTGGTCATAATTTTTTGGAAAAAATACATGTTACATTAGACTATTTTCTTAATAATTTGATATATGAAAATTATGAGTATTATTCGTGCAACATAGTGTAATTAATTTTTAAAGTTATGTCTAACACGAGCATATAAACGACAATTGGACCAAAACTGCTAAGCATATTTTAATGGTATTTGCACTATCTCAAAGACAATTTATCTGTCTACATTTTGATATACGGCTATCTATTTTTGTTAAAGTCATAGAATAATATGGAAAGTAAAAAAAACTACTGAACTTTGGGTCGCGCGAATGTGAAACGAGTGCGTGTTTAGTTCCCTCAAGGTCGCTGGCGTATGTCGTCGCCTTAACGAACACAATCCTCGCTACGCATCCTCGCTCATCCCTGGTAGAAATGCAGCCTTAACCCGGCTCGGGGCGCAGTCGCGTCTGAAATAGTATCAAGGTCAAGTTGTACATAGGTAGGTATAGGCGTGTGTCTATATTTGTTCAGTCGTTCAGTTTAGCCGGCAATGCAGACTGGGAACTCCGCCTAGAATGTATTTTGTTCCATTTTCGTTCTTATCCCAAAAACTTGAGTGGTCTAGGAATCTTAGCAAGTGAAGGTACGTAATCGAATTATTATGTTAAGCATAATAATTTATTGTGCATTTCGACCTTGTTCCTTACTAAGTCTTTCCTCCGTTGTAATTAACAAATGCAAACTTACATTTCTGACTCCTCGTAGTGATTTTAACAGCTAAGCTGACCAAGTTGTCTAGAGAACTGTTTTGTTGCTATGTACCTATATGTAGGTAAAGTCAAGTCAGTAACAAAACTCCATAGACACACTTACTTTTTCGTACCCAAAGGGTAACCAACACAACCCTATTACTAACCTTAATTTACTAGTCTGTCATTCAGCGGGGTGTATCTCAAGAACCGTAACAGGTAGACAGTTCAAATTTTCACAGAGTGTGTATTTCTATTGCCGCTATAACAACAAATAATAATAATTAAATTAAAAGTAATGGGGCCTCCCATCCAAGAAACGTGTTTTCTTACCCTTCGTGTGGTCTGAGAGTCCGACTCGCACTCCTTTACATAATTATGATAATGTAAACATGCACAAAATAGTCTTCTAATATATAAAAATCTCGTGTCACGGTGTTTACCGCACTCCCCCGAAACGGCTTGATCGATTTTGTGTGTATATTCGGTAGGTACGAGTATGAGATATTTTTTTAGCTGGTGGGCTATTTTTTTTATTTGGCAAAACAACGTTTGCCGAGTCAGCTAGTACAATATATTATTTTACTGTACCTTAAATCTATTTATTTATTGCACAATGTACAAGCAATGTAAAGCAAAGCAAAGCAAAGCAAAGCAAAGTGTATTACATCCGTTATCTAATGAAGAGGTAACCTTTTCAGTGGGTTTTAGGTACGGAACCCATTCAATGGGATATCATAATGAAGGGGTAACCCTTTCAGTGGGTTTCAAGTATAGAACCCATTCAATCAGTTATCTTAATGAAGGGGTAACCCTTTCAGTTGGTTTCAAGTATAGAACCCATTCAATGGGTTATCATAATGAAGGGGTAACCCTTTCAGTGGGTTTCAAGTATAAAACCCGTTAGTGGTAAGGTGACCTCATAAACGGCTTACCCCTTCGAAAGACTTAAGCACGGATCATTTTGGTTACTCATTGAATGGGCTTTTGATATGGTTTCTCTAAGCAGTTAATCAACAACCCATACGATGGAGGTAACTCCTTTCGAATGGCTCGAAGGACTATTTTGATTGTCCAATATAAAATTTGATAGTTTACAAGACAATTTTCAAGTAAGATTTTGTACTGTAAAATAATTACGTAACTTGAAAATGTGATTTTTTGTTTATGGAGGTATTGTTACAAAACTAGGGTCAAGTGAAAGGTTTTTTCATAAAAACAATATTACAAAAATAATCAAGTCGATAGAACATCAAGTTTCCAAAATATAAGGAAAAAGGTAAAGTGAAAGTTGGAATTTTTTAAATTCTTCATAGTTATGGACTGGTCAGTGTGGATGAAGTGAAAATAGCAGTGAATGGAATGAAGAATGGTAAGGTAATTGGTCCAGACGGAATTCCAATTGAAGTGTGGAAGTCACTACGAGTAGATGGATGGACGTGGTTAGCTTTATTCTTCAATAAGTTGTTGCTGGAAGAAGCCATACCTGATGAATGGTGCAACAGTTCGTTGGTGCCCATCTTCAAGAACAAAGGCGATGTGCTGGAGTGCAACAACTATAGAGGAATAAAGCTAATGTCACATAGTATGAAAGTCTGGCGAGAAAGAAAGGCGGTTGAGAGGAGAGAGTGAAATCTCACAGAACCAGTTCGGTTTTATGCCTGGTCGGGGTACAACGTATGCCATTTTTGCTATCCGCCAGCTGTGCGAGAAATATAGAGCTGTGCATAAAAACCTGCATATGGTATTCGTTGACCTCGAAAAGGCATATGACCGGGTGCCTCGTGAGGTTTTGTGGTGGGCCCTCAAGAAGAAAGGTGTGCCTGGGAAGTATGTGCAGTTGATTCGAGCGATGTACAGTCGATACAGTACTCAAGTCCGGTCAGCAGTGGGCCACCACTGACAGTTTCAGTGTGGCGGTCGGTTTGCACCAGGGGTCGGCCCTCAGCCCTTATCTCTTCCTGATGATAATGGACGCTCTGATGTCGGACATCTAGGAAGAGGCTCCCTGGTGCATGCTGTTTGCTGATGACATTGTGCTGGTTGCCGAAAGTGGCCAAGAGGTCCAGAGCAAATTGGAGACGTGGTGGCAAAGATTGGAGAGTGTTGGCCTGAAATTGAGCAGAACCAAAACCGAGTACCTGTTCTGCGATTTCGGCGGTCTCTCCAGTCCGCTGCCTATAACTCTCACCGGAACGCCTATACCGATTTGCTCCGGTTTTCGGTACCTCGGGTCGCTTGTCCAGGGAGATGGCGATATAGACCGAGACCTAACTCAACGGATCAACTCAGGATGCATGAAATGGCGGCAGGTCACTGGAACAACTTGTGACCCTCGAATGCCCCAGTTGAAAGGGAAAATCTATAAGTCTGTGATAAGACCTGTCGTAATGTATGGATCAGAATGTTGGGCTGCCAAAAAGACGGATGAAAATAGATTGCATGTAGCGGAGATGAAAATGTTGAGATGGATGAGTAACGAGAATGGATAAAGTGAGAAATGAGTACATAAGAGGTAGTTTAAAAGTGGCGCCAGTGACGGATCACATTTTGATCAGGCGGTCCGTTCTTACACATTACACATTTAAAATTTCCACGCGAACAAAGTCGCCGGCTACAGGTAGTAAGATATATATATTAAGTAATTATAATTCACAGATTCTAAGGATGTTTATCAACCATTAATTCTTGTACCTATGCCTACTATAAAACATTTTCTATGAATAATGACTTTAACCAAGCTTTGAATAAACATGGTGTTTTGGTTGACCGTATACTTTTGGGCAATTTCTTATAAACAAGCGACTCGTGACCACTTCGTTGGGCGGTATTTTTCGGGTTAATATATAAGCTATGACACTCATAAATAACGTGGCATTCTATTGGTAAAGGAATTTTCAAAATCGGTTCAGTAGATTCAGAGATTACCCCCTACAATCTCACAAACTTTACCTCTTTATAATATTAGTATAGATTTGAATGCTACGCTACTCTGGACTAATTTTTTACATTTACAACCTCGGTGCTGCTAGAATTAGATTGCAAATGTACAAAAATAGCCCAGAGAGTATCTTCAAATACAAAGTGGCGTTGTTTACATTACAATAAACAATTTATTTGTAATTTTCAGATGGCATCGTTCTCACAGATCAAGTTGAATGGGGAGAACCTGGGAAAAAGGCACCGGCACCTAAACTCCTTAGTGCGCAAGGCTACAGACAGCGGAGTTTTGTTCCAGGATGTCGAGGCCCTGCCCGAAGAGTCTGCAGTCGATCGCCTCTTTAAAATAGACCTCGCCATAGAACTCAAACATGTAGACTACATAATACGGAATTTAAAAGACGATGACATGTTATACGTGAGCAGAGCCCTGAAAGCAACGTGGTTTATAGAACACCGTGACATTATTACCCCTAAATATTTAGAAGGTGTTCTCTTCCCGGAAATGATCGCACCAGCAGTTACCAAAATGAAGCACTGGATTTACATCAATCTACGAGACCCAGCAATGTGTCAGGAGTTCTATCAGCACTACAAAGAGAACACATTTGAGCTTGCAATAAAGTTTCTGAGTCACTGCAGTCATGAGTTCATACTGAAAGAGGTCCCCAAGATATTGATTAAACTATCTCCTCATTCATTAAAAGTATTATGCGAGAAACATCCTCAAGTTGCCCAAAAATATTTCGATTCGTTAGCGATGGATGAAGATATGAGAACTCGCTATCTTTAGCAAGAACAATACTACTACAACAGTGTGAAATTCGTTCTGAAGTCGGATGCAGATATATTCCTTGACTTCACGGAGAAGTATTTCAACATGAACAGCTTCAGCAGATTCAGCCCTTTGGCGACAGACTATATCCTACGCTACCATAAAACTAGATTCACAAATAAGTTGGAGCTGTACGTTGCGTATTTCCTGCACATCCCGACTCTTGCTGCTCGGCTCAGTGTCGACGAGTGTCAGGAAGTGGTGGTGAAGCTAGCACGAGCGAACTACTTGAAGCATTGGTTCCAGTACAAAGTGGTGGAGCCACTGATAAAGCGTCTTAGACCTGATAAGAGAGCAGCGTTCAAAAAACTAGTGTTCCTTGAGAAGAATATCGGAGACAGTATGCCGGAATGGCCGTACCCAACTCCGGAGTCGCCTCCACATTGCCACTCTGATTCGCATATTTTCGACGACGTGCATTGCATACCAATCCCCGAGTCGATAAGTGACTTGAAGAAACTAAAGCTCATGGAAATAGCAAGAAAAAGGCATTTTTGTTACTATGGCTTTAACGATTTGTTGGGGCCGTTGGAGACATCTGTGGAGAAAACAGAGTTAGATCGGTTGTTCGACGAGTTTCGTTTTATCGGATTCGACCGAGCGTTGCATGATTTGGGTCAGCGGTTAGGTGCGGCGGGTTCTGCGGACCGGAGGCGCGATATCTTCCTTGTTCTGGTGAGCAAGAGCGGCGGACGCAGTAACGCGGTGGCGGCTCTGTTGCGTCTGGCTGCTCGCCACAGTAACGAGCTCGCGCACACACGCGCCTCCACACTGCGCAGCCTCGTCAAGCGTGCGAATGTCTGGCACCTGCCGGCAGATGTCTGGCAATGTTTTCTGGATTTCGGGCACGGACTCGGGCTCGACGGCGCACCATCCGATGCCGCGTGCCGTGAGGGACTGCACTGCGTAGTGATTCGTCAGTTATTAGCCGGCGAAAGCGAACAACCTGTCCGCGATGCATTTTTAAAAGACTTTTCAACGCTGACTGAGTACTCCCTCAAGGTAGACGAGCGAATGCGCGTCGCTAACGGCCTTCAAAACATGTTGGCAGCGGCCGCCAGAGACGTAGAACCAGCAGTCGCCGCACAGCGACTACATCAACTGCTCGATGTCGTTGATAAATATAAGGTTCGCGTTGAAGCAGCATCACCTATGGTGGAAGCAGTGAAGAGCTTAGCTTTGCGTGACGCTGATGTTGGTAGCTCCTTACTAAACCGGTTATATAACGCGAGAATCGGACGTCGTGAGCTTCTTCGTGAATACCTAAAATTTCAGCGCGATCAGGGAGCGTTCATGAACGCGCTACGTCACGACCCGCCTGCTCTCGAACTAAATAAGGTTGCAGATATACTAGCTAGTAAACCACAGTTTGACGAATTCATCAAAAAGCTAGTGATATACTTTAACCAGAAGGAAGATCTTACAGTACAACTCAGGAACGCCTTAATAGAGAAGATCGTTCAACGGAATGAAACTTGCAAAAATGTCAAACTGGCACGACCGTTAGCAGTTCTCTTGTTCAAAGATTTTGAGAAGGAATTGTATGAGTTTGACGCGGCGGGTAAAGATACTGTGAAATTTGCGGCAGCGCTGAGGGCATGCGCACACCTCGCCCGCCCTGTCGTCAACTTGACGGAGTGGGGCTGGCACAAGGCTGGCGTGAAAGGTGTCGCGACGCGAGCGATGCGCTGCCGGGAAATAGAAAGAGCTGCGCTAACTCGTGTGTTATCGGCCGAGCGACGCACGGTGAGAGTAGCCTTAGCACTGAGTATGCGATCTGCGGGAGGGTTACTTTTAGACACATTCGCATCAGCAGCGAAACTGCGTCCCGTGGTAGCACTGCGTGCTGCTTTACCGTACTTCCGTCACCGCGGAGCTACCGCTGATCCTAAAGTATGGGATATCATTCAACCATTGTTTGCAAGTGTTGACCTTTCACGCCGCGAAAGGCTTCGGAAATTACTTCGAAAAACCGAATGGATTCCGTCTCACATCAAAGCTGATTACTGCGGAGCGTTGTTCTTTATCTCAAAATCGGAATCGGAATTTAGGTTCGTGCTTCGTGATTTGAGCATGCTTCTTCCTGATGTAAGAGAAGATCTTATCGAAAACATTTTGCTTTGGATGTTCGAGAACACTAGTGAGGATGAACTGGCGATAGCGTACCCTGCAATGTTTGTCAGATACTTGATGTTGTCTAGAAATCAAGAGGATTTAGAGAAGAGATTTGCTAAAGTTGGTGATAAATTTTTGGACCTATTAGAAAAATTACGCTGCGAAAAAAAAATGTGTTTTAGGCTTGAGCAAATTATGGCGAGCCTAAAATATAATTCTACGTTTCTGGACACTAAATACACGTCGTGTTGGTCAGTCATCGAGAGGATCTTAGCTTGGACGCAGAAGTTCTTGCCGAAGGAAAAATATTTTGATAAGTATGTGCATATACAGTTAACAATGTTGTATTTCAAAGCTATTAGACAGAGTATGAAGCAGATTCCGGAAGTTTTCGCTGATCCGAAGAGAAGGAAGTCGAAGGGTGTGGAGGCTGTGGGGTTCATCTTCGGAAGACATATAGTGAAGGAGGTAGCGGAACTTGTGAGCACTTACTTTGACTCCATAATAGATCTGTATACGGCTGCTCTGGTTCATTACTTACATGTAAATTTCGTGCACGGAGTGTCGAGGAGGAAGTTCATTGGGTCCGTTCTCAAAGGAATGATTGCGGAAGCAGTCGGTGTCCAGCGCCGCATGGCGGTGTATGTCCTCAGGGAGCGTCGGTGCGATGTTGAAGATTGTACGAGAAAGGAGATTGAAGAACTAATGCTACAGGATAAGTGTATTGAGTTGTTTGTTCATGCTGAAATATGAAACTAATTTTCTCTATGAAACGTAGGTACATCCTAACCTAAAATGTTTTTTTTTTAATATATGAAGTAGAATTGCTTGTTTGTTTACTGTTCATCGACTGTTTTCTTTGATCTTCCTCCTTCTTCTTATACTTCCATACTAATAGTATAAATGGGAAAGAAACTATCTGTCTGTTTGTAACCTCTTCATCATCATCATCATATCAGCGGAAAGACGCCCACTGCTGGACATAGGCCTCCACTAAGCGGGGGGGGGGGCACGTTTTCACAAAATAGGTCCTACTAGCTCAGTGGCCTTAGTGGAAATTTATTAACGTTTTCGATCGCGTAAGTGTAAACATCAATTTGTACTGACACTGAATAAGCGCCATCTGGTGAGCCCTGCAAGCATCGTGACTATGAATTGAAAACATGAGACGCACTCACTCACACACCATCACACACACACTCACACACCATCACACACACACACCATCACACACACACACCATCACTCACACACACACTCACACGCACACACTCTTTTAGGATATAATATCTCAGCAGTGCGATTCTGTAAACATATCGAAGTGAACACTTGGGCGAAGTGAACGACAGGTGAGCTGTCAAACCATACAACCAAGATGGCGTGACAACTCACTTGTCGTTCACTCCACTTATGTGGTCACGGTGAGATGTCGACAGAATCGACCGGCTGTTCCTTTTCTTTTGTTAGTTGCCTTTATTTTTTCATATCCTGTTTAAATTGAGATCTTGTGATTTTTATTTTTGTTTAAATTTTGTAATCCTTTGTACACAACTTCTACCATTTATTTGTCATTGCAGAGCGGGACCTCCTAGCACAAGTATATATCTTACTTATAAGGAGGTCTCTATGTGAGAGTACCTGTAAAAGTTTGTACAAGTTTCTGTAATAAATTTTGTCATATTCTTTTCTTTTTTTTTCATTTAAGCGAAGTACGTTCACTAGGCCCTCGGACAGAACTGTCTTAGCAGGCCACGACGGAGACGGCGGAACTAAATGACTGTCCACAGGTCGGGCCCTTGTAGTCCGGGCCCCGTACCATTGATACGGCTGATACGCCCCTGCTACTAGTATATTGTTACGCGCCAGAATTAATGTTGGGTACATGGCGGCATTTGCGTACTGCTAACGCCATCTAGTTTCAACCAACCAAACATTTACGTGCTGCCATCTAGTATCGAGTAGCAGATGCTGGCATACTGCTGGCGCCATCTAGTATCCAGTAGCTGACATTTACGTGCTAGAACATTCTCGATGTTTTGACGGGACCTGTGTGTGCCCGAACTTTCCAGAGGTTTCCATACAGGAGGGTTCTGGAAATGACTGTCGGTATATAAAGGGCGGACATCCGGCGACGGCAGTCAGTTAGTGTTGTGGATTAAAGTGTCAGTTTTGGTTGTTTAATCGGCTGTTTTTATTATAACGAACCCCCAGCTCGTAACAATTGGTGTCAGAATAGTGGATAATCATGCCGATTCTGCCAAAGGACGACACGGAGGGTATCCGTACCCGTAGTCAACGCCAGCAGGAGACGGACCAGAGGCGTTTTGGTGGTGCAACGCCGCAGACGTCGGCAGGTCAGCTACCGACCATGGAGGCCGGCCCGTCCAAAGTAGCTCCGGCATCACCACCACCAGACTTTGCTGCTCTGATGATGATGCTGCAGGAGCAGGCTCGCCGATAGGAGGAGCAGGCCCGACGACAGGAGGAGCAGACCCGACGACAGGAGGAGCAGGCCCGACGACAGGAGGAACTGGCCCATCGTTTGGAAGAGCAGCTCAAGCTTGACAAGGAGGAGCAGGCGCGCCGCCAGGAAGAACAAATGCTCCTCATGAAGGAACTCCACGCGTCCTTCAGGAAAGACATGAAGGAGGTGAAGGATAAAGTTGCTCAGCATGACAACCGCTTGTCAGACGCTGAAACCAGGATCAGCAAGTTTGATGACGTCATTGCTGATATGAAGAAGGCGTTGGGCAACCTTAAACTTGGAGATGGGATTGCTACTTCAGCAGCCACTACACCTTCGCCACGTGGGTTCAAAGTGCCGCCGTTCGATGGGACGTCTTCTTGGTCGGCCTACAAGATTGTGCTGTCATGAAGGCGAACGGGTGGAGTAAAAATCAGGCCATGACTGCCCTCACCCTAGGCCTGCGCGATCAGGCCTTAACTGTCCTGGAAGCTCTCGGTAAGGAGGTGACTTACGAGCAGCTGCTTGAGGCGTTGGAAGCTAGGTATGGCGACGCTCATCTGGAGCACGTGTTTCGTGCGCACTTAAGGGATCGCGTGCAACGCAGCGGTGAGAACCTGCAGCAGTGGGCCCTTGAAGTGGAGAAGCTGGTGCGAAAAGCGTACCAGTCTGCACCAGCGATCATTGAAGGGAACCTGGTGCAGGCATTCATCGACGGCATCCGCGACCTGGAGGTTAGGGCTGCAGTGAGGCTCGGGCACCACGGGGCGCTTAAGGACGCCTTGGCCCATGCACTGGAGGTGGAAGCTGTGCGGCAAGATCATCGTTCCCATAGCATTAGGGAAGTTGCAGCAGTTACAGTTCACGACCGGTTTAAAGGATATAGCCCTAGGTACTACGGCTGTGGTGAAAGGGGTCACCTTCGACCTAGTTGCCCTAAGCGAACTACAGAAAGGGAAGCTTTGCGGCAGGATTATCGTCCGCACCGTGGCAAGGAGGTTGCAGCAGCTGCAGTTCGTGACCGTTTTAAAGGGTATAGCCCTAGATGCTATGGCTGTGGTGAGAGGGGCCACATACGATCCAGTTGCCCTAAGCGAACTACAGAAAGGGCAGATAGCCGATCTCCGGGCGACAGGGCGGCTAACAATAGCGCCCAGCGGCTGCAGGAAAACGACTTTGTGGTAGAACATCGCAGCGGAAAATCTCATGGCAACGCTGATGCACTGTCAAGAAGACCTTGCCCTGAAGACTGCAAGCATTGTACTAGGCTAGAGGGTAAAGAAGTCATACCTGTGAGGATGCTCAAGACAGACCTCAGCAACGAGTGGAAGGACAGCCTACAACATGCTCAGCACGAAGATTCGGACATCAAGCCGATTCTTGAGTGGATGAAGGCCAGTGCTCCTAAGCCCACGTGGAGCGATGTCTCAGCAATGAGTTCGATCACAAAAAGCTATTGGGCCCAATGGGACAGCTTAGTGATTCAGGATGGAGTACTGTGCCGTAAATGGGAAAATGCTCGAGGAGACAGCTGTCATTTGCAAATGGTTGTCCCTAAAGCTAAAGTACCGGATGTTTTACTGCTGAACCATGATGGTTGTTCAGGAGGCCATATGGGAGTCAAACGGACTCTACTGAAGATACGGGAACGGTTTTACTGGGTCCATTGTCGTGCCGATGTCGAGGACTGGTGTCGCAAATGTACAAGTTGTGCGGCTGTAAAAGGACCTCAGACTCGTAGCAGAGGTGCATTGCAATTGTACAATGTTGGTGCACCATGGGAAAGGATAGCTCTGGATGTTGCGGGACCGTTTCCGGAAAGTGAAAGTGGTAACAAGTACTTCATGGTTGTAATGGATTACTTCACTAAGTGGCCGGAAGTCTTCGCTATTCCAAATCAAGAAGCTTCAACAGTTGCAGATAAACTGGTTCACGAAGTCTTCTGTCGTTTTGGAGTACCTTTGGAAATTCACAGCGATCAAGGAAGGAATTTCGAGTCACAAATATTCCAGGAAACTTGTAGAGTTATGGGTACTCATAAAACGAGAACAACTTCTCACCACCCACAATCGGATGGAATGGTGGAGCGATTCAATCAGACATTGGAGAGATACCTGGCAAAAGTTGTGGAAAACCGGCAACGCGATTGGGACAAGCATATACAACCGTTTTTGCTGTCATACCGAAGTGCTGTTCACGAAAGCACATCGGTGACACCAGCTTTCGGAAACTTTGGTAGAGAACTACGGCTGCCTGCAGACTTAATCACCGGAATACCACCTGATGCCCCACGCAGTATAACCGATTATGCGAATGACTTGCGGAACAAAATGAATGAAATTTATGAGCACGTCAGAGAATCGGGCCAGCAAATGTCGGAAAAAATGAAAACCCGTTATGACCGCAAAATGAACAATAAAGGTTTCGATGAAGGTTCACTAGTGTGGTTGCACAATCCAGTTCGCAGTAAAGGGAAATTTCCTAAGCTTCAAGCTAAATGGGACGGGCCGTACCGGATTGTGACAAAAATCAATGACGTGACCTACCGTATACAAAAAGGTACAAGAAGTGCTCCTAAAATCGTCCACGTGGATCGACTGGCGCGTTATTATGGGGCCGATAATGCTCGGGACGAGCATGTCTTAGGAGGGGGCAGTGTTACGCGCCAGAATTAATGTTGGGTAGCGCCATCTAGTTTCAACCAACCAAACATTTACGTGCTGCCATCTAGTATCGAGTAGCAGATACTGGCATACTGCTGGCGCCATCTAGTATCCAGTAGCTGACATTTACGTGCTAGAACATTCTCGATGTTTTGACGGGACCTGTGTGTGCCCGAACTTTCCAGAGATTTCCATACAGGAGGGTTCTGGAAATGACTGTCGGTATATAAAGGGCGGACATCCGGCGACGGCAGTCAGTATTGAATTGGCGATACAAACGATAACTTCGAGAGCGATCTTCGACTGCGAATTATAGTGAAGTGAAGTGTTCAGTAGTGCGATTGTGTTTTATAATTAGTGTGTTTCAAAGTGATAATTAGTGTTGTGGATTAAAGTGTCAGTTTTGGTTGTTTAATCGGCTATTTTTATTGTAACGAACCCCCAGCTCGTAACAATATTATAGTAAGATTAGATTAGTTAGTTAGGTTAGATAGATTATGAAATACTTTTTATGTAGGGAGTGTGTTTTCTTGGGATAATTTCCGACTACATGCGGGCGAAGCAACACGGAACCACCGTCAGCTTCCGAAGTGGTTGAGGCGGTCCTCTCTTTAAAGACAGGCAAAGCACCCGGACTTGACCTAATAACTGCCGAAATGCTACAAGCCGACTTAGCGTCCGCCGTCGACGTATTGACGCCTTTGATTGATAAGATCTGGACCACTGAAGAACTACCAGATAACTGGAACAAGGGGCTTTTAATTACCGTACGGGTAACGGGTACGGGTGCGAAACGTGGAAAGTTACCAAGGACATCTCACGCCAAATCCAGGTCTTCGTCAACCGGTGCCTTCGCCGTATCCTCGGGATTTATTGGCCCGAGACGATCTCTGACGTAGAGCTGTTGGAAAAATACCACGAGAGCCAGATCGACCGCTAGATCAAGCGTATAGATGCTGGCGGGAAAAATTCCGAATCATTCCCGTCGAATACTTCGGAAGTATTCCGAAATATTTCGAAACTTTGGGAATATATCAACTGTCAAAAAAAAAAAAACCAGGAAAATCGACCTTACTACCTATTTCGCGCTTGGAAGTTGTAAATTATATAATCTTTAGTTGTGTTGTGAGCGGTAGGTATATTAAGTTGATGGTTGCACTCACAACCATAAACTTAACGCACGTCGCATCAAGCACACGCAACGTCGCGTCAAGGGCAGCGCGAGCGCGACTGGGCGCGGGGCGCGGGGTCCGGGCGCCGTGCCGTTTTATTCCCATTGAATTATTGGGGGAAATATTCGGCGGAAACATTCGATTGCGGGGTACGAATCTTTCTCGCGGGGGGGAAAACTTCTCCGGGGAGCATCTCCCCTCTTACCGCACCCCGCATCGCCATCGCCTGCACGCACGACTCGTGGCAGTGGCGCACGCGCGCGCGGCGCGGCTTCAGCGGCCGGCGCACAGAGGGGCAGCGGCGGCGGCGATCGACAATCGATGCAAAATACGATTTTTCAGCAAAAAAAAATTAAAATCTTATTTAAATTCATTTTGAATAATTCCGATTTAAAGAAACTTTCCCAGAAGTATTCCGGAATTATTCAGAAGTTTTGCAACTCTAATCAAGCGTCGTAAGCGGAGATGGATTGGTCACACGCTCCGGAGAGATCCCGATCATATTCCCAAACAGGCCATGGATTGGAATCCTCAAGGGAAAAGGAAGTTGGCAGATGCGACGAGCATCGGAATGACGTGGAGTGAAGTGTCAAGCTCAAGAACGCTCGCGATAAACTGCATTCAGTATTCAGTCGAGGTAAACTGCATCGGCTTACTTGGTCGATTGTCGATCTACTACAGGTCGGTAAAATGATCGGTCGAAAAAGCGTTCCTCGGGATTTTGCGTCGGAGTAAAGTGGTACAACCAAAAAGCAAAGTACAAAATTTTGAAAAAACCCACGACGGTTAAAACTTAATTGAAAAAGTATAAAATAATTTAAAAACCCCCGACTATAAAGAACCCAAAAATAGCCGTCCGGGGCTGTGACGCAATGACAGTACAATAAATTCAGTCAGCTAATCAGCTTGATGTAGTGGGTGCCATCCACTATATTATATTTTAGACTGTGGTGCCATCAAATCACCAACATCCCCTTTAATATGACAACGCATTTCGGAACACTTGAACACTGGAACACTGTAGGTATAATATAAGGATTGTCAAAAACCAAACACTACAAATAAAGTAGTAAAAAAAACACACTCAATTATTCAATACTTATTCTGATTTTTCAACTTTGACTGTTGATCTGATCAAGAAAGTTACATATTTGAAGGTAATTTAAAGTTGTTTCATTTACTACAGATACCCTTTGTCGAAATAAGACATGCGTTTATTTCGAATTACTGCGCGCCCGCACCGTGCCGTAAACGCTATCTAGCCTATCTGCGCCCTTTTGTTTTTCTTACAAAATAAAACAACTTTTCAGTGGTAAAAACAAACATTTATTTTTGAAAACATTCTTTAAAATATTTCTGTATTCGTATTTAAAATACCTTAAGTTAATAAATAATGCGTAATATAAAAAAATACAAAACATCTTAGATACATAGTCTCAAAGGATAACAACGCTGTTAGAATAATGAGGTTATTTATAACTATGGTAGGCGCCAGATAAACTTGCTATAAAGTACAATGACCTTTCCCTAATAGATACCCGAACAATAAATTACTAACCATTTTTTTACTAGAGTAACGTACAGGATCACGATAGAAGTTTTTGATGTTAAGAAAGTCAATAAATGTAAATGGGTCAATGACCGTTATTGGACATAATATATCTGATGTCTACCATACGTTCTTATCTAGCTTATAGTTAAGTTTAGTTTTACATATTTTCAATGCTAAAGCAGCGAAACCTTGATTTTTACTCCTCTGGTAAAAGTGGAAGATGAAATATTAGCCCTTAAATAATTAGATTTTAACAGAAGAAGCACCAAGGTTGAATTCACAATTGTATTGCAAAGCTATTTAGTTTCTTATTTAAAAACGATTATAAAAAGGAACAACTGGAACAACGTTACTGAATAATTCAGCATGGGCGAAAATTTCAAGGGCCCGGTCCTTCATAATCAGTTCCTCTATTTCTTTCCTCACAGATTCCTCCACAACAATCTGATGTTCTCTCAGGACATACACTGCCATCCTACGCTGGACTCCAACTGCTTCTGTCAAGATACCTTTCAGCACGAAACCAATGAAAATATTCCGCGAAGATCCATACATCAAGTTACAGCTCAAATATTTAACTAAACCGTCGGTATACAGTTCAATTATGGAGTCGAAGTATGTGCTCACAAGTTCAGCTACCTCCTTCACTATATATCTGCCGAAGACGAAGCCTACAGCCTCCACACCCTCCGACTTCCTCCTCTTCGGATCAGCGAAAACTTCGGGCATCTGCTTCGTACTCTGTCTAATAGCTTTGAAATACAACATAGTTAAATGTAAATGCACATATTTCTCAAAATATTCTTCTGTCGGCATGAACTTCTGCGTCCAAGCTAAGATCCTCTCGATCACTGACAAACACGACGTGTATTTAGCGTCCAGAAATGCCGAATTATACTTTAAACTCTCCAGGATTTGAGTTAGTCTTCTCTGGAAATAGTAGTCATTTTCACTTCGAAGCGCATCTAAACGTTCTAAAAACCTGTTACCGATCGTCATGAATCTCCTCTCAACATCTTCCTCATTTTTGGACAGCAGCAAGTACCTGACAAAGATTGTAGGGTACGTTAGCGCTATCACATGTTCATCATTATCGTCATTGTTGAGCATTTGAAGTAATATGGTTTCGATGGACTCGTCGCATTCAGGAAGAAGTTTGGACAGGTCTCGAAGTATCATTTGGGCGTTATGAAAAGAAATTTTGTAAAGAGCAAGGTATAAGGTAATGCAATAGTCAGCTTTTATGGTAGATGGAATCCATTCGGTTTTACCAAGTAATTGACGGAGCCTTTCGCGTGATTCTAGATTGTCACAAGAGATCAGGGGTTTAACAATATCCCATACTCTAAGGTCAGGACTAACGCCATGGCGACGGAAGTAAGGCACTGCAGTGAGCAACGCTACCACCGGTCGCAGCTTCGCTGCTGATGCGAAGGTCTCCAGAAATAATCCGCTTGCAGATCGCATACTCAGTGCTAAAGCTACTCTCACCGTGCGTCGCTCGGCCGCTAACGCACGAGTTAACGCAGCTCTTTCTATTTCCCGGCAGCGCATCGCTCGCGTCGCGACAGCTTTCACGCCAGCTTTGCGCCAGCCAAACTCCGCTAAATTGACGACAGGCCGGGCGCGGTGTGCGCAGGCCCTCAGTGCCGCTGCATACTTCACGCTTTGTTTGCCTGCCGCGTCAAAGGCTTGCAATTCTTTCTCAAAATTATTACCAAACAAACTTGCTAGCGGTCGAGCCAATTTAATATTTTGTACTTGAGCTAACTTATTTTTCAAAGCGGTGCAAAGATCTGTTGTAAAATCTTGTTTCTGGTGAAAGTAAATCACTAGCTTCGAAATAAAGCTATCAAAGTTTGCCTGCCGAGCACCGAACATTCGGAAGCGCGTAGGATGATAAGGGTTTCTTCCGAAACCCATCATTTGAGGAGCGGGCATATCGAAGTGCATTGGTTGAGCAGTGGAACTACCGCAAAGCGTCGGTTGACCAGAGATACTACCGGTCATCGTTAAATGAGCAGTACGTGTACCGAACACCAACGGTTGATCAGTCGAATTACTGAAGCCCATCGGTTCGACAGCGGAATTACTATCAATCGTAGGTTGCTCAGCAGAACTACCGAAACGGACGCCTGTTGGAAGAGTTACGGAACTTCCGACATCCGTAGACTGAGCAGCGGGATCGCTGACATGGTGGCCAGTAGGAGCAGCACTGAAATCCTCTGTAACTGTGGCAGAATTTCCGAAGCTGAAACCAGTCGAAAGAGTAGACGAACTACCGACGTTTGTCAGAGATTCAGCAGTGCTAATGTTTGTCTGAGCAGTAGCGGAACTGCCGAAACGGAAGCCCGTAGGAGGAGCAGCAGAACTACTGACATCTGTTGGAGCTGAAGTGGAACTGTCGAATCGGAAGCCTGTTGGAGGAGCAGCAAAACTACTGACATCTGTTGGAGCTAAAGTGGAACCGTCGAAACGGAAGCCTGTTGGAGGAGCAGCAGAACTACTGATATCTGTTGGAGGTGAAGTCGAACTGCCGAAACGGAAGCCTGTTGGAGGAGCAGCAGAACTATTAACATCTGTTGGAAATAAAGTGGAACCGTCGAAACGGAAGCCTGTTGGAGGAGCAGCAGAACTACTGACATCTGTTGGAGCTAAAGTGGAACCGTCGAAACGGAAACCTGTTGGAGGAGCAGCAGAACTACTGATATCTGTTGGAGGTGAAGTCGAACTGCCGAAACGGAAGCCTGTTGGAGGAGCAGCAGAACTACTGACATCTGTTGGAGCTGTAGTGGAACCGTCGAAACGGAAGCCAGTTGTTGTAACAGCTGAAGTACCAAAACTCGGTTTAGCAGCAACACTTCCGAACAGAATCGGACGAGGTTTAAAATTACAAAAGTTTTTCTGCCAACAGTTCCAATGAGGCATCATATCCGCCACTCGCGTGGGTTCGAGGAGAGATGGATCATGCCGGAGTGCATTCAGGAGCGCCGCTTCATCTCGTCGAAACTCCATGTTTAGTCGCAGAAGCTCGCGTCGAGCAATCTTTTCATGATAAAGCCGCTCTAGCAAAGGACGCGCCACGTCAGCGTCTCGCAAAGCTAAGGCTATCACTGCTTTAACTGCTGGTGACGTAGGCTCAACCCGAACGCGGTATATTTTTAGAACATTTAGTAACTGCCGAAGTCGATCCGCAGCTACTTCTGACGCGACGTCAGAGGCGGCCGCTGCTAACATGTTTTGGAGACCGTTAGCAACACGCGCTCGCTCATCCGCTTTCAGCGAATACTCTACTAGCGTTGAAAAGTCATTCATAAATGCGTCGCGGACGGCTTGCTCGCATTCACCAGCTAATAACTGGCGAATGACGACGGCGTGCAGTCCCTCACGACATGCAGCTTCGGCTCGTGTACCGTCGAGTCCGAGTCCATGGCCGTAATCCAGTAAATGTTGCCAGATGTCTTGAGGTAGACGCCAGACTTTAGCGCGCTTGACAAGGCTGCGCAGTATGGCGGCGCGAGTGTGCGGGGGCTCATTAATGTGCCGCGCAGCGAGACGCAACAGGGCAGACACCGCGTCGGTGCGTCCACCAGTCTTGCTCACCAAGACAATGAAGATATCACGCCGCCTGTCCGGGGAAGCTGTAGCAACCAGTCGCTGACCTAACTCGTGCAGCGCACGCTCAAAACCGATAAAGCGGAACTCATCGAACAATCTATCCAAATCTGTTTTCACTCGAATCATATTGCAGTTGTAATTTAACGATTGAGGTTGCACAGCGCAAAAGGATGCAGCTGCACTAAACAACGCACAGCCACCTGGAGCTCGAGCGGGGTACATTGGTGAGATACCGGTCATGAAATCCTGATCGTCGAAGATATGTGGACCTCTGTCGGAGGGCACCGGGGGAGCGGGTATCTCGTACGGCCATTTATCTACACACTCACCGATATCCTTCTCAACAAAGACACGTTTCTTGAACGCCGCTCTCTTGTCGGGACTAAGTCTCTTTATCAACGGTTCCACCACTTTGTACTCGAACCAATGCTTCAAGTAGCTCGCTCGTGCTAGTTTCACCACCACTTCCTGACACTCGTCGACACTAAGCCGAGCAGCAAGAATCGGGATGTGCAGGAAATACGCAACGTACAGCTCCGACTTATTTATGAATCTAGTTTTATGGTAGCGTAGGATGTAGTCAGTGGCCAAAGGACTAAATCTACTGAAGCTGTTCATGTTGAAATACTTTTCCGTGATGTCAAGGAACACATCTGCATCTGACTTCAGTACGCATTTCACACTGTTGTAGTAGGACCGGTCTTGTCCGAGGTAGCGGGTTTTCAGATCTTCATCCGTCGCTAACGAATCAAAATATATTTTGGCAACTTTAGGACATTTTTCACACAAAACTTTTAATGAAAGAGTGGATAATTTAGTCAATATCTTGGGAGCCTCTTCCAGTATGAACTCACGACTGCAGTGACTCAGAAACTTTATCGCAAACTCAAATGTGTTCTCTTTGTAGTGCTGATAGAACGCCTGACACATTGCTGGGTCTCGTAGATTGATGTAAAGCCAGTGCTTCATTTTGGTAACTGCTGGCGTGATCATTTCCGGGAAGAGAACATGTTCTAAATATGTAGGATTAATAATACCACGTTGGTCTATAAGCCATGCTGCTTTCAGGGCTCTGCTCACGTATAACATGTCATCGTCTTTTAAATTTCGTATTATGTAATCTACTTGTTTGAGTTCTATGGCGAGGTCTATTTTAAAGAGGCGATCGACTGCAGACTGTTCGGGCAGGGCTTCGATATCCTGGAACAAAGCTTCAGTCTCTTTAGCCTCATGTACTAAGGAGTTGAGATGCCGGTGTCGTTGACCCAGGTTGTCTCCTACCAGCGTTACTGGTAGAAACGACGCCATCTGTAAAAATGATAAATAACAGTGTCGATAAAAGCTGAATTGACCGTAACTCACTAGTTCAAACTATAATTTCAAGTAAAAAATATTTGTTGGTCAGGTTCGATTGTTCGTGCGTTGTCTATGAAATACTTGCAACTGTTAGACTTGGCCGCTTCTGAGTCGCCGATACTTTTTTCACACTGAAACCGCCTTACTAATTTTGAAATTGTGTAAATTTACAATGAACCTTACAAAAGGACATAGGATATTTATTATCCATGGGGCTAATAAAACAGTTTTCTTTCACGTGGGCGAAGTCGCGGACAGAAGCTGGTTCTAACTAGTACATATAGTGAACAGCGCCATGCGTCATCGTAACTAACGCTATTTCGTAATGTTGTTTCATTCAAAAATTTTCGTCACCCGTTTTTTTTTTTGGAAGAACTAGATTTCGTTTGATTTTTGCGATGATAATGGGTTGATGTGAATCAGCATGTATTGAAGAATAGGTAGGTCTCTAATAGGCATCAACAAAAGCACAATGTCAACAGCAAAGTTTTTTAAACAATTCTAATTCAATTGTATTTTCAACTACTTTTTTACATTTACTTCCCAAAAAAAATACGAAACGGTTTGACGGCGGGGTTAGCATTTGTAAATTAATGTGGGTGCGATCTTAGTACCTAATTAGCAATTAGGTTGATAATAAGGTACTATTTTAATAGTTACAACAGACAGTCTCGTGCGTGATTGGTAACATTACAATTACAATTCCCATGTTCCTATGCCAATGTTAATGTTTTTCTTTCTATTTATTTATTTATTTATTATTCAGGTTAACCAACAATTGTTTACACCAGTACATTAGCAGCTTATTATTTATAATAGGATACAATTGCGGGTGCAACAATTAATTATAGGTTAACACCGCTAGCACAAAAAACAGTGGTAAAACCATTCATTATTAAATAATGACAAATTCATAAAAATACAAGAGAATAAAACGTGAAAATAACTTAATAAATTAAATCATAAACGAGTAAACAAGATAATTCTAAAAATAAAATTCTACTGAATTTTTGTACAGTCGACCGGTAGTCAGTGGGCTAGCTCAGCGCACGAAGTTTTGATTGATTCAAGTGGGTGATAGACGTAAAGCAAGTACGCGTACTTATGGCACGACGATCTTTTTTGCTCGTGTGTCACCCTAAGTACGCGTACTTAAAAACAAGATGCGTAGAGAAAAAGGTCGTCCAGCCATAAGTAGGCGTGCTGACTCAGACCCGCTTGTCTAGTTACCTACTACTAACGTCTGGTTCACTGTACCTACATAAACAAAACTAAGTAACAAACTTAAGACATAAATAAATAAGCTACCTATATTCCTAGCTTGTCTACAAATAATAATACTTAATTTCTCATATCTTATCTTTTGAATTATCTGTTAATTTTTATCGCTTCACAATAGGGGATTAAACTTTAGGTATTTACGAAAATGACGAAATTAAAAAATAATAACAAGAGAAATAAATTTGGCAATATTTACCTTGAAGTTTTTCTAGGCGATGATCTCAACAGGTGATTCACCGTTTGTAAATATCGCAGGTATAATTATATAGTTTAAAAAAATGCAGAACACACAGCCCGGAGCAGGCAAATTAAAGGAAAGTATCAAAAATAATTGTACACCAAGTAGGATTCACTTTGAATCGATATATATACAACATAAATCATCTGACCACAGACAATAGATTAGCCGGCCCGGCCCGATGACCTTGAGTTTTTATGAATGAAGTCATGTTTGGTTTGGGTGCGTTCAGTGACAAAAAATAGCGTCGCACTGGTGTAAACACAAGGCTTTTAAGCGACCTTGTTTTATTTATTTATTTATTTAAACTTTATGTACAGTAGTGGTATTATTCATTTTGATTGTTGATTTCTGGTAGGTTTATGGAAGGCAGCATGCCTTTTTATTGTGCTTATCGATTTGTAAACATCATTAAATAGTAGAATGTTAATTTATATTTAAAACTAGCGTCGACTTCGTTGGGCGGTATTTTTCGAGTTAATATATAGCCTATGTATGACACTCACAAATAACGTGGCTATCTAAGTGAATTTTCAAAATCGGTTCAGTAGATCCAGAGATTACCCCCTACAACGTCAAAAACTCACACACTTTACCTCTTTATAATACTAGTTTTTGTTAGATATATACCTTATACAACAGAATATACCTTGTGATGTGATCCAAAGTTTAGGAGGATCTTTTTGCGCTTATTTTCAAGTGCTTAGTTTGTTTTTCGACTCTCGTGAACTAAACGCTTCTAACAGCAGACTCCGTCTATCATAACACTGAGAGGACCAAACTATTGTATAAGATACTATTCTAAGCCTAGCAGTGTTCCCGGGATTGGAGAGTAAAATTGCGCCATTTCTTGTTCAGCGCTCGGGTCGACCTAAATGAGCTTGAGGGATAAGACAAATGTATGGGGCGGTGTGTCCTTTTAATTGATTAATGTCAAATAGAGTTTCTTTATGTAAATATACAGGTAAATTATGTATGTATATTTAATTGAAGTTTTTATTCTCACGATTTTTTTCACAATAAACTAAATAAGATAAAGTAAAATACATTATTACTTACCTATGTAGTTAAGTTACAAAGAGTTCAGTATTTCAGTTCCAGTTATTTTTAACAGAAAATGTTACAGTTAACTTAATCTTCGACAAGCAGATTTAAAACTTTGAAATGTAAGAAATTTCTTTGGTATTTCATGTTTCTATTTCAAAAAGATCCTTATTCTCAATATATTTCAGCATGAACAAAAACCTCTAAAGCCTTTTCGTTCATCATTAGTTTTTCTATCTCTTTCCTCGCAGAGTCCTCCATGTTCAATCGACGCTCTCTAAGGACGTACAATGCCATACGCCTCTGGATACCAACGCCTTCTTCCCAAAGACCTTTCAGGACCGCACCTATGAACTTCGCTTTTGAATTTCCAAACACGAAGTAACTTCTCAAGTAGTCAACCAAAGCGTAGGTATACAGATCTGTAATGGAGTCGAAGTATGTGCTCACGAGTTCAGCTACCTCCTTCACTATATATCTGCCGAAGACGAAGCCCACAGCCTCCACACCCTCCGACTTCCTCCTCTTCGGATCAGCAAAAACTTCCGGCATCTGCTTCATACTCTGTCTAACAGCTTTAAAGTACAACATCGTTAAATGTACCTTCACGTACTTTTTAAAGTGTTCTTCTTTTGGCATGAACTTCTGCATCCAAGTTAAGATCCTCACAATCACTAACAAACACGACGAGTATTTCGTATCAAAAAATGCAGAATTGTACAGTAAGCTCTCTAACACTTGCTCCAGTCTTTGGTCGAAATAAGATTCCTTTTCAGATCGCAGCTTATCTAAACGTTGCAGAAACAGATTCCCTACTTTTGTGAATCGTCTTTCAGCATCCTCCTCATTCCTGGACAGCAGCAAGTACCTGACGAAAATAGAAGGGTACGGTATTGCAGGAGCGTCCTTATCTATATCATCGAGAATCTGAAGCAATATGTTTTCGATAGACTCATCGGTTTCAGGAAGAAGTTTCGACAAATTACAAAGCGCCTCGTCTACATTGGAACGGGTGATTTTGTTAATAGCGAGGTACAAGGTGACGCAGTAGTCAGGTTTGAAGGCGGATGGTATCCAGTCGGTGTTTCCAAGGAGTCGGCGGAGCCTCTCGCGGGGTACCAGGTCGACACTAGAGAACAGGGGCTTAACGATACCCCACACTCCGAGGTCAGCCTTGGCGCCGACGCGACGGAAGTACGGCAACGCTCTATGTAATGCCAGCACGGGACGCAACTTTGTTGCTGATACGAATGTCTCACGTAATAACTCCCTCAGTGCCGTAGATCGCATACTCAGTGCTAAGGCTACTCTTACTGTGCGTCGTTCAGACGCTAACGCACGAACTAACGCAGCTCTGTTAATTTCCCGGCAGCGCATCGCTCGTGTCGCGACAGCTTTCACGCCAGCTTTGCGCCAGCCCCACTCCGCCAAGTTGGCGACAGGCCGGGCGAGGTGTGCGCAGGCCCTCAGTGCCGCCGCAAACTTCGCGGCTTTTTTGCCTGCTGTATCAAACACACGCAGATCTTTCTCAAAATCGTCATACAAGAGACTTGCTAGAGGTCGTACCAATTTTAAATTCTTAAAATTTTCGTTTTGTTGTTGAGTGATCTTCTCCTTTAATGCTTTTATGAAACTTACTGTAAAATCTTGATTCTTGTAGTATACCACTAGCTTTGACGTGAATTTGTCGAACTTCGTCTCGCGAGCACCCAATACGTCGATCACTCGCTTGAGTTCGAGAACAGATGGATCATGCCGCAGTGCGTTTATTAAACCTGCTTCGTCTTTTAGGAACGTCATGTTAAGTCGCAGCAGCTCGCGGCGTGCAATCCCTGCATTGTAAAGCTGTTCAAGTAAAGGGCGTGCGACGTCAGCATCACGCAAAGCTAAGTCGATAATTGCCTTCACAACTGGTGATGTCGGCTCAACCCGAATCAGATTTAATTTAAAAAAATGCATTAACTGACCGAGGCGCTCCGCGGCGACTGCTGGTTCCACCTCTGTGGCGGCAACTAGCAAAACGTTTTGAAGTTTGTTAGCTACGCGCATCCGCTCGTCTTCCCCGAGGGAATACTCTGTCAACGTTGAAAATTGTTTGAAAAATGCATCGCGGACGGCTTGTTCGCATTCGCCAGCCAATAACTGGCGAATCACGACGCAGTGCAGTCCCTCATGACAAGCGGCATCAGATGGTGCGCCATCGAGCCCGAGTCCATGCCCGAAATCCAGCATTTTTTCCCAGTCATCTGCAGGCAGGCGCCAGACGTTAGCGCGCTTGACGAGGCTGCGCAGTATGGAAGCGCGAATGTGCGGGGGCTCGTTACTATGCTTCGCAGCGAGATCCAACACAGCTGACACCGCGTCAGTGCGGCCTCCGCTCTTGCTCACCAAAACAAGAAAGATATCACGCCGCCTGTCCGCAGACCCTGTAGCACACAATCGCTGACTCAACTCATGGAGCGTGCGATTAAACCCCACAAAACGAAACTCATCGAACAATAGGTCTAGTTCCGATTTCAAAACACATCTTCTGCGTCTCATTCTGTAAGGGTCTTCGCAACATCGCCCCAGTTCACACAAAAAATCATCGATAGAGTGACCTCTCGTGAGTGGAATAAAGTCTTTATCATCGAAGATATGTGAACCAGTGTCTGATTTTGTCGGGGGAGCGGGTATCTCGTACGGCCATTTATCTACACAGTCACCGACGTCGTTATCAGCAAACACCCGTTTCTTGAACGCCGCTCTCTTGTCAGGACTGAGTCTCTTTATCAGTGGCTCCACCACTTTGTACTCGAACCAATGCTCCAAGTAGCTCGCTCGTGCTAGCTTCGCCACCACTTCCTGACACTCGTCGACACTGAGCCGAACAGCAAGAGTTGGAATGTGCAGTAAATACGCAACGTACAGCTCCAACTTATTTGTGAATCTAATTTTATGGAAGCGTAGGATGTAGTCAGTAGCCAAAGGGCTGAATCTACTGAAGCTGTTCATGTTGAAATACTTTTCCGTGATGTCAAGGAACACATCTGCATCTGACTTCAGTACGCATTTCACACTGTTGTAGTAGGATTGTTCTTGCTTGAGATAGCGAGTTTTCACATCTTCATCCGTCGCCATCGAATCAAAATATATTTTGGCAACTTTAGGACATTTTTCGCACAAAACTTTTAATGAATGAGTGGATAGTTTACACAGTATCTTGGGAGCCTCTTCCAGTATGAACTCATGACTGCAGTGGCTTAGAAACTTTATCGCATACTCAAGTGTGTTCTCTTTGTAGTGCTGATAGAACTCCTGACACATTGCTGGGTTTCGTAGATTGATGTAAAGCCAGTGCTTCATTTTGGTAACTGCTGGTGTGATCATTTCCGGGAAGAGAACATCTTCTAAATATATAGGATTAATAATATCACGGTGGTCTATCAGCCATGTTGCTTTCAGGGCTCTGCTCACGTATAACATGTCATCGTCTTTTAAATTACGTGTTATGAAGTCTACATGTTTGAGTTCTATAGCGAGGTCTATTTTAAAGAGACGATCGACTGCACCATTTTCTGGTAGGGTCTCGACAGCTTGGACTGAAGCTCCGCTGTCTTTAGCCTCGCGCACCAAGAAATTAAGGTGACGGTGTCGTTGGCCCAGGTTGTCTCCCAACAACGAAACTGGTACAAACGGCGCCATCTGTAATTGATATTAAAAGCTAGTCAGTCAACAAAAATAACAGCCCTTTGATTTACGTCGACGAGCACAGTCAATAGTTAGCGCTGATTTGTGTTCCGTAAAAAAATAAGACATGGTTAAATTTCAGTTTATTGACAACTTCAAGACTAAGTATTGATTGCGGTGTAACGACGACTTGCTGTTTTTCTGACGTAAAAGAGATTGATATTGCGAGTAAGTTAGGCTGAGAACCAATTTAAAATTACTGCCAATGAGGGCTGATGCTTCTGAATTCTAACTTTGGTATTAATTTGGTAAACTCGATCGACAGTGACAGAAGCAGATGCGGTTATAAAAAAGCACTGCATTAGGAAAGTTTGTCTTTCGGAAACTTAAGTACGTCCTCCTTTTTAACGAAATAGGTATTTATTTTTTTGCTAACCAGTTTTATATAGAAAGTGTGCGAAGGTATTCCTGTAGTCAATACAAGACCTATTACTTGTATGTTTTTAGGCGCGTTAATTACGGAGATTAAGGGGGGCGGGGGGAATTGGTTCTTTTTAAAGCTCAATCCACACATAGCCGGGACGTGGCCGTGACGGGCACAGGCCGTGCGTTGTCAGGAGCTCACAAAGATATCGTTGCATATATTTTATGTGAACTCGTTCACACTCGTCCGTGTCCGGGCAGGCGACGGAGCTTCCGTGGCCGGGCCGACGCAGTGACGTGCGGTTACGTCATCAGGGCTCTCCGGGATTTTGTTATGCATGGCCAAGCTGAAGTTTGTAGCATGAACGAGACAACAGCTGTCATAGACAATTGACCAAAAAATGGCATAGACAATTATTCAATAAACGCTTTTGAATGCAAGTCCGCCATTTATTTTAACTTCAATGGCATAAGAAAATTTTAAAAATAGAAAGGTGCAGTGATATTCTTGGTTTTAAAACGCCTCTACCATTCCCAAACGATTATTTCGTACGTAACGTATTTTGAGTTGGCAACATGGCTATAAATATAATTGGACAGGATGCACTAACTATTTCGATGCATCAGTTTCAGGCCTGTTTGATTGTTTTCTGTCATGTCATGGTCATGTTGACAGTTCGAAGATTTTTTGGTTGATATTATTGCTTGTAAAGCTGATATAACTCTGAAAATAAAACCTAGAGGTATTCGGATATTCAGCAAGTTTTCCTGACATCAATTGTGATTCTTATTAACACGAAATAGAAAAAAACATTTTCTCCCACTCTGATCAAGCCGGCCTCGCACCTCTTATTTCAACAAGGCGACGAGGAAAAGTGAAAAATGTTAAAATGTCAAGTGTAATCAAAATGTTCATAACGTTCATCAGTAAAATAAGCGACTTTTTTGCAATCCGGCTGTTGTTTGTCGTATGGTAAACGCCTTCAAATGTATGTTGTGGCAAACAAAATCGGCGCTGATGTCCAGTTACCCAGTCATATTGTGTCATGTTGTGGAGAAGATACTTATGAGCTTATGGTATTTACGAGTAGCTCGGCAACCCCATCGAAACCATCGTCGTTGAACTATGAATCAGTTGTAAGTTTTCTACAAGAGCAATCGGCAACTCAAACTAGATGAAGTGTCTTAATGGGTCAGATATCATCAGACCCGGCAACGGTAAGTCACTCAATTACTAGTAACGGGACAATTTTATAGATAAATTAGCTTTTGTCCGCGACTTCGTACGCGCCTAACCCGTTTTTCCCGTTCCCATAGTTATTTCAAGAATTTCTCTCTTAATGTTCCCCTACACTTTTCAGCTTTCAACGACCAGTAGTTTTGGCTGTGCGTTGTCTGTTAGTCACTCAATCACTCAGTAACGGAAAAATTTTAAATAGATTGATTGATATATATTGATTATTGATTATGTTTTTTTCAGATGAGCAAGATTACTTTACCAACCAGATAATTCTGAAATCTTTACGTCGTGTATTATAAAATAGGTACACAGCTTTCAGAATTACAACAATATGTGGCTAATTTATAAAATTGAAACCTACTGAAGCATTTATACTTAATTTGCAAATAAATGGTTACTTGGCCAAATAAAAATTAGTGTTTTTCAACTGCCCAACTTTAAACAAACGAATAATCTCTCCATTGGTGAAATCACTTTTCTCCAACGCGTGTCTTTTTGTGCGCGTGGCAACGAAAACAAACTGATGAATGAGCGGCACAGCCCGGCCACGGCCCGGTAGCTTCCCTGACGGGACACGGATGCACGGTCACTGCCCTGACACGGCCCTGACACTGCACGGCCACATCCCGTCTATGTGTGGATCAACCTTTAAGTGTAGTTCGTTTTTTTGACACTGACTTCCGAAATCAAAGTTATTTTATACTTTGTAGTGTTTTGTTTTATGGAAGTCGGTTGTGTTTTTTTTTTGGAAAAAAAGTTTTTAATTTCACTTTTTAGTGGTTCACATGTGCTTACCCTTACACAGCGTACCGGCGTGATGTTATGTTATAAACTGGTGTAAACGATAGACAGACATGAGATTTCAGCAATCCCGGTCCATTTGCTATCACTTATTGAGGAGAACCTATCTCCGAAGTTCTTCACCAGATCTTCACCAAATTGAAAGGGACCACTCCGAGAAAGTACTTTTTCAAAAACTAAATCGTTTCAAGTGTGCCTATAAAAGACACACAGCCGATTGATCGGGGTTCCGTTTTTCCGTACAGAGGTTCGGAACCCTAAAAACGTAGATAGGTACTGTAATAGGAGATAGAAGCCTTATTTATACTTTTTTTTGCTAATTTGTGTTCCCCATTGGGAAAAGGCCTCCCCAAAAATAGAACCTAACACACTCACACTCGCTAAAGCAGATTAAAATAAACTGTTACGCATATCGCCCTTTATCATACATAGCTGCAAAGATAGAACTAATCTACACTGTCTACACTAATATTATAAAGAGGAAAGATTTGTTTGTTTGTTTGAAATGAATAGGCTCCGAAACTACTGAACCAATTTGAAAAATTCTTTCACCATTAGAATTCTACATTATCCCTGATGAACATAGGCTATATTATATTTGCAAAATACTCATTATTATCCATAAAAAAATCTGCGAGGCTATATGTCTAACTACCTATTATGGTTAAGTCGCAATGACCGCTTTTTATCCAATTAATCGAATCAAAACCCGGGCGGAATGGAATAGTGGTGATTTTGGTATCATGATATTAATTCTCATCCATTTAAATGGTTTGATAATTAAGGTTGCTCATGTACATGTAAATTTCACTTTAAATGATTAAACTCTGACCTTTCGTTTAAAAGTTACGACGGGTATAAAATGCTCTAAGTAAAAAAATGTTGCGGTTAAAAAAATACACATTATCCTATACAGAGGGAGGATAGAGAGAGGTATAGGAGATGAAGTTCGTGGAGTACCTACTAAACCCGCGCGAACGAAGTCGCGGGCGAAGTTTATTATATTTTTTTACGAAATCACAAAAATGAAACAGTTCAAAGATATTTTTGGCAATATTTACCTGGAAACTATGTAGGTATTCAAAACTCAATAGTTAATTCAGTTTACATAACTGCTGATACCATGTTTAGTTGAAGTGCCGACACATTGCAGCATTGGCGGCAAAATAAACAACGAACGGATATATGAGTACGCGAACACAGATTAGATAGGGGTAAGTAGGTGTATCGAAATTATGAATCATCTGACCACCGAATATTATCTGTGCCACAGAATAAGAAAAGAGTTTTGTTTTTTAATTATTGATGTCATATATGGATGCGTTCTTCTGCTTAATTTTAGCTTTGTTGTCTACAGTTTAAAAAAACGAACAAAATGACATGACAGTTTATTTAGGCAAAAACAATTCCAATAAATACACACTACATACTAGAAGACTTCAATTGAAAGCACACTATATAAAGACGTCTATTATGCAATTATGCAGAACAAAATAAATATCTATAGATAACAAACAAGACAAACAATTAGGTATTTGATAAATTCAACTTTTAAAATTCATTAGTTATTTAGGTACATACTTCAGCATGATAAAATAACTCAAGACATTTATCCTGTACCATTAATTCCTCAATCTCTTTTCTAGTACAATCTTTCACGTCGTACCGAAGATCTCTTAGGACATACACTGCCATGCGGCGCTGGATACCGACTGCTTCCGCCAACATACCGTTGAGAACGGATGCAACAAATCTGGCCTTCGAAACTCCGAAACAGAACATTTCACCAAAGTAATCAACCAAAGCAGCCGTATACAGTTCTGTTATGGAGTCAAAGTATTTGTTTACGAGTTCAGCTACTTCCTTCACTATATATCTGCCGAAGATGAAGCCCACAGCCTCCACACCTTCCGATTTTCTCCTCTTCGGATCAGCGAAAACTTCGGGCATCTGTTTCATACTCTGTCTAATAGCTTTGAAATACAACATTGTTAAATGTAAATGCACATACTTCTCAAAATATTCTTCTGTCGGCATGAACTTCTGCGTCCAAGCTAAGATCCTCTCGATCACTGACAAACACGACGTGTATTTAGCGTCCAGATACGCCGCATGGTACTTTAGACTGTTAAAAACTTGATCTAATCTTTTATGAAAGTTCTTGTCTTCTTCGCAACGCAGGGTTTCTAATCGCGCAAGAAACGGATCACCAATTTTAGCGAATCTTCTCTCTAAATCCTCTTGATTTCTAGACAGCATCAAGTATCTGACAAATATTGCAGGGTACGCTATCGTCGGTTCATCCTCACTAGTGTTCTCGAACATCCAAAGCAAAATGTTTTCGATAAGATCTTCTCTTACCTCAGGAAGAAGCATACACAAATTACGAAGCACGAAATTCGAACCTGATCTGGAAATTTTGTTTAGCACAAAGTACAACGTTATGCAGTAGTCTGGTTTGATGTGAGAAGGAATCCATTCGGTTTTGAGAAGTAATTTACGAAGCCTTTCGCGAGACGAGAGGTCAACACTGGAAATTAACGGTTTAACGATATCCCATACTTTAGGGTCAGCTGTAGCTCCGCAGCGACGGAAGTACGGCAACGCTGCACGCAGTGCTACCACGGGACGCAGTTTCGCCGCTGATGCGAATGTGTCTAAAAGTAACCCTCCCGCAGATCGCATACTCAGTGCTAAGGCTACTCTTACCGTACGTCGCTCGGCCGCTAACGCACGAGTTAACGCAGCTCTTTCTATTTCCCGACAGCGCATCGCTCGCGTCGCAACAGCTTTCACGCCAGCCTTGCGCCAGCCCCACTCCGCCAAATTGACGACAGGCCGGGCGAGATGTGCGCAAGCCCTCAGCGCTGCCGCAAACTGTACACTTTCTTTGCCTTCTAAATCTAACTGGCATAATTCTTCCTGGAAATCTTTATAAAACAGACTTGTCAACGGTCGCATCATTTGTACACTTTTGTACTTTTCATGTTGTTGTAGAGCGATCTTCTCCTTTAACAAGTTTCTAAGATCTGTTGTAAAATCTTCCTTCTGGTTGAAGTATATTACTAGCTTTTTGATGAATTTGTCACAGTGTGATTTAGAAGCTAGTAAATCTGCAACTTTATCTAATTCGAGAGCAGGCGGGTCGTGACGTAGCGCGTTCATGAGCGCTTCCTGATCGCAACAGATCTCTAAGTTTTCACGAATTAACTCACGACGTCCGATCCTCGCGTTATATAACCGTACTAATAAGGAGCGAGCAACTGCTGCGTTACGTAAAGCTAAGCTCTTCACTGCTTCCACTGTAGGTGATGCCGCCTCTATGCGAACCTTGTATATTTCAACGACATCGAGAAGTTGATGAAGCCGCTGTGCGGTTACTACTGGATCCTCGTCTGTGGCGGCCGCTGCCAACATTTTTTGGAGACCATTCGCAACGAACACTCGCTCGTCAACGTTAAGGGCATACTCTGCCAGCGTTGAAAAGTCATTCAGAAACGCGTCACGAACGGCTTGACCGCATTCACCAGCTAACAGTTGGCGAATCACGACGCAGTGCAGTCCCTCATGACATGCTGCTTCGGATGGTGCGCCGTCGAGCCCGAGTCCGTGCCCGAAATCCAGAAAATGTTGCCAAACATCTGCCGGCAGGCGCCAGACGTTCGCGCGCTTGACGAGGCTTCGCAGTATGGAGGCGCGAGTGTGCGCGGGCTCGTTACTGTGGCGAGCTGCTAGACGCAACAGAGCAGCCACCGCGTCACTGCGTCCGCCACTCTTGCTCACCAGAACAAGGAAGATATCGCGCCTCCGGTCCGCGGAACCTGCCGCTCCTAATCTTAGCCCTAAGTCATGCAGAGCTCGTTCGAATCCAATGAAACGAAACTCATCAAACAACCGGTCCAAGTCCGATTTCATTAGCTCACATGACTTTATCATGCAGTAGTCAGAGCGTGGACCCTTCTTTTTTTTTACAATGCGCTTGAGCACTTTCGTCCTGCAGATCGGTCTGTACTCCTCGTCGTCGAATATATGCGCATTAGAATCATCAGAATGCGGAGGAGACTCTGGAGTCGGGTACGGCCATTCTGGCACGCTCTCTCCGACATCCTTCTCAATGAACACTAGTTTCTTGAACGCTGCTCTCTTATCTGGTCTAAGACGCTTTATCAGCGGCTCCACTACTTTGTACTGGAACCAATGCTTCAAGTAGCTCGCTCGTGCTAGCTTCACCACCACTTCCTGACACTCGTCGACACTGAGCCGAGCAGCAAGAGTCGGGATGTGCAGGAAATATGCAACGTACAGCTCCAACTTATTTGTAAATCTTGTTTTATGGTAGCGTAGGATGTAGTCAGTAGCCAAAGGACTGAATCTGCTGAAGCCGTTCATGTTGAAATACTTCTCAGTGATGTCAAGGAACACATCTGTATCTGACTTCAGTACGCATTTCACACTGTTGTAGTAGGCCTGTTCATATTCAAGATAGTGAGTTTTCACATCTTCATCCGTCGCTATCGAATCAAAGAATATTTTGGCAACTTTAGGGCATTTCTCACACAATAATTTTAATGAATGAGCAGATAGTTTAGTCAATATCTTGGGAGCCTCTTCCAGTATGAACTCATGACTGCAGTGACTCAGAAACTTGATCGCAAACTCAAATGTGTTTTCTTTGTAGTGCTGATAGAACTCCTGACACATTGCTGGGTCTCGTAGATTGATGTAAAGCCAGTGCTTCATTTTGGTAACTGCTGGAGTGATCATTTCCGGGAAGAGAATGTCTTCTAAATATTTAGGGTTAATAATGTCACGGTGGTCTATAAGCCATGTTGCTTTCAGGGCTTTGCTCACGTATAACATGTCATCGTCTTTTAAATTACGTATTATGTAGTCTACATGTTTGAGTTCTCTGGCGAGTTGTATTTTGAAGAGGCGATCGACTGTAGACTCAGGCAGAGCCTCGACATCTTGTACTGAAGCTTCACTCCCTTTCGCCTCAAGCACCAAGAAGTTGAGGTGCCGGTGTCGTTGGCCCAGGTTATCACCTGACAATGCGATTGGCGTGAAAGTCGCCATCTGAAAACATGATTGAAACCATTTACCACATTGTGCGATAATATTGGAGCAATAAAATTATTGCGCCAAATCAGTTTTCAGAGTGTAAAATATCATTACTTTGCGTCACCAAATTATCTAGACTTCTTGGTCAGTCTGACTATTAAAAACAATGCGTAGGATGCAGAAATGTATTTTTGCATTTGATCTATAGGTACGAATTCAGTTTCAACAACACGTCTTTGAAGGAGTGTAGGTATATGTTTTTTGTAATCATAATCATAATTTATTTGTCAGAACATGGTTGGTATGTACATTACATGGTCTTAAGTTTAGAAGTATTGTTTCATCATATTCTACCGCATGGGCGTACAAATTTTAAATAAATGTCACAAAGCTGACTTACATTACATTATAAATAATAATATTTTTAATAATTATTGTTAAAAGTCAAAAGAGAATGTCACAAAATAAAAAAAATATAACTAATAATTCCTACAGCCAACAGCTTATGTTATCCGACATGGGTACAGTCAACAGCACATCGGAGGGAAGTGGTAATACTTGCTCTACGAAAATCACCCTTATAGCTTGGGCTTGAAAACGCTATTAGCACAGCATGTTAATGATACCATTGATGTGCGGTTGACTGTACTTAAATAACAATAATCGGGACATTTTAGTAGGTAACGAAATAGTTACCTACTTTAATAGATTCATAGATTAATAAAATAGTAAATAGTAAAATCCTTACTTACGTTTTGAATTTCCGGTTCAATCAGAATCAAACTATTGACTTTGGTAATTTAATGCAACAAGCAGACAGAATACTTCAAGGAGCATTGCCGGCTAAACTGAGCAAAAATAAAAACATGACAGACGGTTTGACCTTGATATTACATTAGAAATGTTGCCTAGATGCACGTCTCCAAGATACGGTTGAAATGAAACAATTAGGTAATTTTAAGAAGCATTTGGGAACTGACTTTTTTTCAATTTTTTTTTTTGTACAGACAGCTTTACTAAATGGAAAACGTAATCTATTTTTTAGAAATTTTCCCGTTGGTAACAATTTTAATTTGAGCCTTAGTTCTACGTGATCTACGTGTTCTATGCAATTTGCTACACAGTTGGTGTCACTTACATCGTGTTGTTATTGTTTAATTCAATTTACTATTGAAAACCCGAAAAATATGTTCGCTAATCGATCAAATTAATCATTATTTCCCGCCGAAATTCAAAGTCAGGCGGCAAAGAAGAGCTGTGTTTCCGGTTTACTTTTTTTGTGCTTGGCAGCTTTGAGTGTACCTGATAAATCCAAAAAATCGACTTAGTAGAGGCACGGTATACTTACTGTGGTAGAGGAGACGGTGGAATATTTTAAAGAATATAAGAAAGTAGTGAGTTTATTGTGGGATGTTCCTTGTACAATACAAAAAAAAAAATGATTTCCTTAGTACTTTTCCGATTTCTTATTTTATCATAATTGGGTCAGCTAAGTAAACAAAAAATAAAGTAATAATTGACAGAAGAGTCATGCATCATCATAGAGATAGAAAATATATGGAGGCGCCGCGACAATCTATATCTACCTTTGCTTATACAAATATGGGTGAAATACGAAACAAATTGTGAAATATCGTTTTGTTTCATTCTTTCTAATGTGGTAATCCTATTTGATAAAAGAGACAACAGTATTTCAGTTGTTGCTCATAATCGCAACATTTTCTTGTGACGTTGTGACAGTTGTAGGTAAGTGCCGTTTTCGCCATTTTATGCGCCAAGTCTCGTGGTAGTTGTGCTGTCAGATGAGTGTTTACTTTCGTATTTATTGTGATTTGTGGGAAAATTACGAGAATTTTATCTTTCAAATTGCACGTATATGATGGAAAACAGCCATTCAAGATGCCTGTGCGTTGTATTATGGAGTGTGGTGCAAGAAAGAAGGAAAATCAACCTCAATTGTCTTTTGCACAGGTTAGTAACCGGTTTTCATGCAATATTACACATAGTAATACATTTTCGAAGAAAAAATGCTAAGCTAGTTTGGGGTGGTTTTGGATCTACCTCCTCGCGGTCCACCCTGGGCAACGGCACCACAGGCTTGCCTGTGGTACGGCAGAACGATCCCACTAAAAGCGGTGGTAGGCTCCGCAAGGAGCCGCCTGGCTCGCTACCACCATCCCACCGAAGTCCGGCGCCAAGCAGCTTGCTGTGTTCCGTCGGTGTGCGGGAGTGCCAGTGCCTCTGGGGGAGAAGGAGACTGTCAGTTGCTCTGCTCAGAACCGGTCTTGGTCACTAGGCTGGGCTTTCCGGGTAACTCATTTTGGAGGGTAGCGGGATCCGAAGCACGGTGCCAGCCGTTGGCCGACCGCAGTTAGTAGGGGGCCCAAGTAGCACGCTAGCCACGTGTGAAAGGCTGCCCCGCCAACTAGCGAAAAATCCCGGTATGTTCCACCGTGCCAGCCGGCGACTGGATGGGAGGACCCGGTGGCCATATCCGGGGGGGTTCGGGCGTCCCCGCAGTCTCCAAATGAGTTCCCCATAGGTCAGTTTAGCTCTAGTGTTCCTCTTGGTTCACTGAGCAGCGCCTCGACAGTTCGACTTTTCTCCCCATCTACTCTCATGATGACCAAAGCAAAGAAGAAAAACATGGTAAAACAACGGCTGCACCTCCTCCCACTAAAAGTGCAACTCACTAATATTAGGGGGTTGCACTCCAATCTCGATCCGGTCCATCGTGGTGATGGACCGGATCGAGAAGCCGGTCTTGAGACCGAGAAGCCGCACCTGTTTTTCCTAACGGAGACGAAGATAACAACCCCGTCGGACGTGGCGTACCTCAACTACCCGGGCTACTCTCTGGAACACAAGTTCAAGAAGCAGGCTGGGGTCTGTGTGTACGTCCGGGATGACATTTGTTGTCGACGTCTCCGTTGCTTTGAGAAATCGGGTTTTTCTGCCATATGGCTACTTTTGGACACAGGCGTGGAGGAATTTATTTACATCGGCGTATACCGATCGCACAGCGGTGATCAGGAGACAACAGCGCTGTTCAATTCCCTCGTGGAGTCGGCCGACGTAGCCCAGCAATGGTACCCAACAGCGAAGCTCATTTTTCTGGGGGACTTCAACGCCCACCATAAAGAGTGGTTGTTCCCGTACCAGAAAACTGACCATGCCGGGTTAGAGGCGCGCAAGTTTGCTTTAACGCTAGATCTAACCCAGCTGGTGAATGTGGCAACGCGGGTACCGGATGTTGACGCTCATACACCCAATTGCTTGGACCTTCTGCTGACAACTGATCCGGGCAGTCATTCAGTATCGGTCTCAGCTCCGCTGGGAACGTCTGACCACTGCCTGGTGAAATCCGTATTGACCTGCTCTCCTCCAGATAAGAGTCCTAGAGGCACGAGACGAGTATGGCGATACAAGTCAGCAGATTGGGATGAGTTGCGGCACTTTTTTGCATCTTATCCATGGCGGCAAGTGTGCTTCTCCTCGGGTGACCCCTCGTGCTGTGCTGACTTGATTGCGGACGTGATTCGGCAGGGGATGGAGTATTTTATTCCATTCTCCGACATCCCGCTCGGTCACAAATCCCGGCCTTGGTATAATGCAGAATGCGCCCACGCTGAGGCCCGCAAAGAGTCTGCATACCAAGCGTGGATCAAGGCCCGCGACCGAAAGGTTAAAGCACGTAGGGTTCGCGCGAGGAAAAGAGCCTTTAATTCTGCCGCTAAGTTCTGCAAGCGGGTTTTACGTAGGGCACGTTTTGACCATGTCGGACGTATCGGGGCCAAACTAGCATTGCACCCTCCAGGTAGTAAACATTTTTGGTCCCTGTCGAAAGCGGTTGAATCGAATTTCTGTCGACCCACTTTGCCTCCAATCTTGAAACCTGATGGCTCGCTGGCTCACTCTGCAAGTGATGCTGGAGTTCCTCAGGGGTCTGTTCTCTCTGCAACTCTTTTCCTGCTGCACATCAATGACCTACTTCAGCTTGGTCTTGTTGGGTACGCAGATGACAGTACGGTTTCAGAGAGATACTTGTCCAGCGCAACAACCAGCGGGGATGAAGTTCGTTCCTTGAGAGAGGCCATGGTGGAGCGGACAAATTTGACCTTAAGCCTTGTCTCCCAGTGGGGTGATGACAATGTGGTCACTTTTAACGCCACCAAAACACAGGCGTGTCTTTTTACCGCAAAAAGGAGTCGTTTTGCCCAAAACTCCTACTTTTCGGGGTACATCTGTTCCTGTGACTGATCGGCTCGAGCTCCTAGGCATGGAGTTGACATCCAGTCTCAACTTCGGCACCACCATCGAGTACAAAGCCCAAACCGCGGCCAAAAAGCTGGGCATCCTAAATAGGGTGAAGCGATACTTCAGGCCTGGACAGCTTTTAACCCTATATAGAGCGCAAGTCCGATCCTGCATGGAGTATTGTAGCCACCTTTGGGATGGCTCAGCTAAGTATCAGCTTGCCGCGCTTGACTCGGTGGAACGCAGAGCTAAGAGGCTCATCGGTGACGTAAAACTGGTGGATGCCAAGCTGCATAGCTTGGCTCATCGCCGTAAGGTTGCCTGCTTGTCGGTCTTCTACAGATTGTACTTCGGTGAGTGTGCCCAAGAACTCCACGACCTCATCCCACCGGCCCCCTTCTACCATCGGACATCCAGACGCACTGCATCTTACCATCCCTACCTTGTTGCTATTCCACCAACTCGCACTAAGCGTTTCCAAACGTCTTTTATAATGCGCACAGCAAAGGAGTGGAACTCTCTGCCTGCGTCCGTGTTTCCAAACGCTTACAACCCTAATCTCTTCAAAGTTAGAGTGAACAGGCTCCTTCTGGGTAAGCTCGCTCCATCGTAGACTTTGTCTCGGTCATCTCTGACCTAGACTGGAGTCAAGAGCAAACCCATCACAAATAAAAAAATAAAAAATAAAAAAAGCTATTTGTGGTTGTAGTTTTCATATTTGGGTTTATTCTCGTCCAACAGACCTTTTCTAAATTTCATAATTTCATTCGTTTGTTTACAATAATATGTCATGATGGAATAGTGTAGTACCGTTGCCGTAATATTTTCCGATACTAGTTCCTTCGCTGCGCTGATACAATATCGGTATTTGTGTTCTAATCGGTTTGAGTGACCTTGTTAGGTCCGGCTTGCTGTTCATAGCACTGAGAGATCGTCCCCAGACTTTTATGATGATTGGTTATACAAGATCCGGAAATACGTAATTAAAAAATTAAAACAAATATCAAAATGATGTCTCATTTTGTTATTTGTTTTAATTTTTTAATTACGTATTTTACCAAAAAAAAAGGAAAAATGAAGGATTAACCTCTCTGTTCTGTAGAGGTTCTACAGACAGGTTTAAACTACGGATACAAAACAGCGTTTTCGATATAACTTAAGGATTGAAGTAGTTTTTTTCTCTTTTTCAGGTTGCACAAACTGGAAAAATTAAGACTGAAAAATATGTCACCGTGAACCGGTATTAGCGAAAGAAGCATTTGTTTAAAAATTAAAGTGCAAGGAAGTGCAAAGTGTCATACCAAATGTTTATTGAATAAATAAAACACTTATGTTGATTATCACCGAAGTTTTATTTAATGAATAAGTAAAAGCGAGGTGCGATGCACAATTTATGGTTACGTTTTAATATTTTAAAAATAATCTATTTCTAAAATAATTGTATGAGCAATGGAAGCTGGTAAGTTCGTTTTTGAAATATTTTACAAACGTACCAATACACCATTGGTACGTTTGTAAAATATTACTAGAAATGCAATTTACAAAGACCACTATCTATTTTCGTACACACCAAATTAGTATCCCTCGAATTGTCCCGGAAATGAAATGACTGTATCTGGGAAACCTAGTCCACATACCTACCAGAAGCTACAGACCAGATATAAAATAAGCGAAAGCGCAAAAGTGATGCAAGTAAAAGTGTTTTTAAAATCTGTGCAGAAAAAACTCTACGTTAACTGTCATTAACAGAAAGGAGTAAGCCTTTACTCATTGTTTTGTTACAACAGATTGTAAGAATATAAATTATACTTTTGATTCAAACGTGATGTCTAGTAAGACTCGTAATACTAGTCTGTAGTATTAGTACCGATACTTTTTATAGTATCGTTATAGTAACACTGTATTCCCTGATTGGTACAACCCTAGCATTGGCAGCCATTTTATGCGCCACTTTGAATTGTAGGTATGCACCTTTTTTAGGGTTCCGAAAAAAAAGGAACCCTTATAGGATCACTCGGGTGTCTGTCTGTCTGTCTGTCTGTCTGTCCGTCTGTCACAGCCAGTTTTCTCCGGATCCACTGGACCGATTCTGTTGAAATTTTGTACACATATGGACTTCTATGACCCAAACACGAATGCGTTACGAAAATTATTAAATTTTTAGTATGGGGGTCACTTTTGGGGGTCAAACAAGAAAATTAAAAAAAAAAGTTTTTTGAACAATATCGTGTGACATATCAAATGAAAGGGCTTACTGTGAGGATTTTAATTATATTTTTTTCATAATTTTAAAATAAATGATTTAGAAGTTATTCAAGAAATTAGACGAAAAATGACCATTCCCCCCCCCCTTATCTCCGAAACTACTGAGCCTAAAATTTTGAAAAAAATGGAGATAATAGATCTTTACCTAAAGATTACAGGAAAACCTATTAGAAGTCTGTAGTGTTAATATAACATGTTAAAAAAATTAAATTCGTTCGGAACCCTTTGCACGCGAGTCCGACTCGCACTTGGCCAGTTTTTTTTTGTAGGTATTTCCAGTCCATACTTTTTATATGTCTATGTGCATCATGCATGTATGATGGATGTGTCAATGTGTCAAATTGAACTATCTCTTCCAGGAAACATAATATTTATCATAGATGTTTCTGTTTCACGATCGTTTCTAAAATAATATCAAGGTCAAATAGCCGGTGTTATTGATTACATTTTCAATTGTTTTCATTAAGAAGGAAGAAACGTACGTTGTATTTGTCACTGGGGCTTTCCCGCAGTTTTTCCGCAGCAGAACTGAGTAAAGTGCTGTGAATATAACATTTTTGAGCGAAGGATTAGTGAATCTTATTACAGCATTGTTGGATATTTGAACCTAAAGGTAGGATTCGGTATTATTTGGCATTCTATAAGCTTTAGACTAGGTACATTTTTCATTGTAGGTTTCTGTAGGTAGGTACCATGAAGTCCTAATTATCAAAGATACTTTTAAATTGTTACCCATTGTTTCCACCCACAAGCAAAAACACGTCTGTGATGTCACCAAGCTTGTAAAAGTCTTTGTTTCCAGCATTATTTGGTGATTTTTGGCCACTATTTTGTACACAATCATTTGGATGTTTTTGATACCTATTAGTTTTCCAAGTCTTGCTTTAAACCTTATTTTATTAAGAAAACTGGAGGCAAAATTTGAAAGGAAGAATATCCTAAACTTTTTATATGATGTAAACATATTGTCAGAAATTGTGTTACACCTAAATGCTTTCCTATGAAAAAACTGCCAATTAAAAACAACTTACACTTACATACATACTACCTACTGATAACTTCACTCCAAAGTAAGAATTTGAAGTTATTATTGAATAAAGTATAGAGTTAGACATATTATTAATCCTAAATTCTCAATTCAGAAACCAGTCTCGGTTTTTCAAAACTTAACAATAAAAAGTAAAGAACATAAAACCAAGGAAGTGTTATCATGGGTAGTTCTGTACAGACTTATTTTGTATTGATTGTAATTGCATTAGTAACTGTGTCCAATAAAGATAAATCCTGTAAGAATAAGGTTTTTATTATGCATCACTACAACCTGAAAAACAACAAAAGTTTTTTTTTGTTTTTATGTATTTCATCGCGGGTGCCAACGGATGCGAGACGCACAGGACCGGTTGTTGTGGTGCCACATGGGGGATATATCCAGCAGTGGACATCTTTCGGCCGACATGATCATGATGATGTATTTTATATTTACCTACAAGCAAGCAGCTCTTCTTTCTAGTAATCATGTACTTCTTCTTTTCAAGTTGATGGCTAACTCCTTATATTACACTAGCTTCTGCCAGTGGCTTTGCCCACGTGTTCCCTAGGGAACATACTCCCGGGATAAAAAGTAGCCTATGTCCTTTCTCAGGCTCTAGGCTATCTCTGTACCAAATTTCATTTAAATGGGTTCAGTAGTTTTGGCGTGAAAGCGCGACAGACAGACAGACAGAGTTACTTTCGCATTTATAATATTAGTAAAGGATTATTCGGGCCCAGTAGGCGCAGTAGGTGGTTTGTTGGTGTTGGTTTGACTGCGGTATCTGGCATTCATTCAAAGTATATGTGTATGGGCACTTGGGGCACTCCAACATTGTGTCATACAAGTTACAGAAAAGATAGATAAATAATACATTACATAGGACGATACTAAGAGATCCTTTAGCAATAAAAGAAGTCTTATAAGTACTGCCTTTTCTTCTCTACCCATCCAAAGGAGATAACCTTTGGGTGGGTAGAGAAGAAACGCAGTACTTATATGTAATAGTAAGTCACGTGTAAGTGTAAGAAGGCACTACGATAAACAAGTTTCAATTGTTTTGAAACCTTAATTTATTTAATGTTACCTTTCAATTTAATTTTAACTTGCAATAAAACATTAGACCAGTGATGGCCAACCAGTCGATCTATGCCTTGCCGCGATTGACTGGACTAATAAAAAAATATAAATAGCAAAAAATATAAATAGGTACCTGCGTATAACACTGTGCAACTATGTAAATACTAAAAAGGTTATGTTAATAAAATAAAAAAGATTATATAATTGTACTAGCGATCCCCCCGGCTTCGCACAGGTGCAAATGTTTATGTAGCCCAAACTAGCAAAGTGAACATCTAATTACCAGAATCCACCACTAATATTTGCAAAGTGAACATTTAATAATTTTTTTAATAATATTTGTACGCCTTCATGGCAAAAAATAGCGCTCATATGTTTTAACCTAAGACCTTTATATAAATACCTATGTTTCACAAATAAAGTTTGATTTTGATTCTGATTCTAATATTGTGGTTCAGGCTGAAACAAAAAGTGCAATAGACAACCGTCAACAACGTCTGCTCTCAGGTGTCTACCAGTTTGGGACATCTCTACCTCCGTTATAATTATTTGGTTGCGCGACTTACTTCAATTTTGAGATATTAAATGGTGTTAACGGCAATTTTGCAATAAATAAAACACTCAAGATGACTAGCATATCTATTAAGATAAGGATTTGTACTATATTTGTGAAAACACCTCTGCAAATGAAGCAGTATTTTATATCAAATTTGAATATCATAACAATGGTTATTGTGAGTCAACCATGCTATCGTGGAATTTTTCGTAGGTATTGATGTGTTTTCTAAAACTGTAGTACATCGTGCTCGCGTGTTGAGAAGCATGTAAGTGATGATGACATATGCAAATACGGTGTACCACAAGGCAGCACCCTTGGACCCACGTTATTCCTTCTATACATCAACGATTTGTGTGGTTTGGCGGCGCCAGGTGGGGACATATTTATGTTTGCGGATGATACTGTTCTTATCTTTCGTGAAAGCAGCTGGGAATAAGCTTTCAAATTGGCTGAAACTGGTTTGGCTAGGGTGACCACATGGCTTGAAAACAGTCTTCTGTCCCTCAATTCAAGTAAAACAAAATATGTCTGTTTTACCAAATCCACTATTGGGAGTGCCGGTTCTGAACTTAGGCTTAGGATACACACGTTTCCATGTAACCGAAAAGCCGACCGCCAAAACTGTAACTGCGCAACACTGTCTCGCGTTACCGCTATAAAATATTTAGTAGACGAAAAGCTGAATTGTAATGTTCACATAGCGTCGCTGGTGGTAAGGATCAGAAAAATGATTAACATATTTAAAAATGTACGAAAAGTGGCTAATCATAAACTTTTGATCCAGACATACAGGGCGCTGTGTGAATGCCTAATTAGATATTGTATATGTGCTTGGGGTGGTGCTGGGAAATCGTTTCTTATTGCTGCTGAACGGGCTCAACGGGCAGTACTCAAAGTGCTCATGTACCTGCCTTTACGGCACGCAACTACATCAGTGTACGAGAAGGCTAATGTGCTATCGGTTAGGAAACTGTATATTTACGAAATAATTAATAGATACCACAAAAGAATCGTTCCTACTCTTCCTGTACTGTCCAAGAGAGTTGAATGCTGCCCTGTGCCCCGACATAAAACATCAGTTGCACAACGACATTTTATTATACTAGCTCCTCGCATCTATAAAATTATTAATAAAAAATTCAAAGTTAGGAAACTTAACTTAAATCAGGTTAAAAAAGTTATACTGCCTTGGCTAAAAAGTTTGGACTATGACGCCACAGAAAACCTAATTAAGTTGCTATGAAGAGAAACACTGATACTCCCCCCTCACACACACATCCCCCCTCACACACACACACACCTCTCCCCTTCCCTTTCCTTCCCTTCCCTTCTTCCTTACACATTCACACCGCTACACACCACAACTAACACGTGCGAGCACATATTGCCCGCCCACAAAATACAAAAATATAATTTATGCATGTTAATTTATTATTATTTTTTTCCTTTTTTATTATTTTTTTCTTTAAATCTTCTGTTTGTTTGCAATCTTTGTATGTCATAAATAACATGTTACATTGTTAGGGGAAGACACTAGCTCCTGTAATACAGTGTACACTAGCGCAGGAGCTAGGGAATTCATAAAAATGTAAATAATAATTTATGTCAATAAAGATTATTATTATTATTTAAGGTATGTCTTGAACAATCTCGGGACCCTGAGGTCCCGGTCCTTTGGTAGGCGTACGAGGGGCCGAAGCCAACTCGCAGAGGCCCCGTTAAACATTTCTAATGGAATGGGGCACCAACCGACGATTATCCCTGTATGCACTATCAAAGTATACCTAAGGACAATCCCCGGTAGGTGCAAAACTATTGCATAATATGGAAACAAAAGGTAACAGGCTATGGGTTTGGGTGGTTTAGTGGATTCATTAACGTTTACTATCATACTATGAAACAACTATTAGCCCCTGCCTGACCACTGAAAATATACACGGCTTTAAAATGGCAGGGGGTGACTTGCACACTCAATAAATGGGCCCCCGAAAACGGTCGGTTATTATTATTATTATTATCGTTTTGTTCTTTCATCAATAGTTTTCGCAGCGCACGTAAAGAATTTTTGGAACATTTTTTTTCCGACCTCTTCAATAATAATCTTCATATATCAGCCAATTTACACAAAACTGACAAATTATACACTAAAACCTTTCTCGAGAACCACTCTATCTATTAAAAACCCGCATCAAAATCCGTTGCGAAGTTTTAAAGATTTAAGCATATATAGGGACAGACAGACAGCTGGAAGCGACTTTTTTTCATACTATTATTACGCGCCAGAATTATAAATGCTGGGTACATAACGACATTTACGTGCTGCTAACGCCATCTGATATCAAGTAGCGGAAACTAATCATATCAAAGGAGTCAAGATGTTTCTAGACTTTTCTATGCTAGAACATTCTCAATATTTCGACACCTGGTCAGTCGGGACCGGTATGTACCCGAACTTTCCGGAAGTTTCCATACTAGAAGGTTCTAGAAACAACTTTCGGTATATAAAGGGCAGACATCCGGCGACTAGAGTCAGTATTGAATTGGCGATACAAACGATAACTTCGACAGCTATATTCAACTGCGAATTATAGTGAAGTGAAGCGTTCAGTAGTGCGATTGTGTGTTCTAATTAGTGTGTTTTAAAGTGCTAATTAGCCTTGTAAATTAAGTGCCATTTTTGGTTAATTTATCGGCTGATTTTATTGTCACGAACCCCAAGTTCGTAACAGTTGGTGTCAGAAGAGTGGATAATCATGCCGATTCTGCGAAAAAGACGACACGGAGGGTATCCGTACCCGTAGTCAACGTCAGTAGGAGACGAACCAGAGGCGTTTTGATGGAGCAGCGCCGCAGACGTCGGAAGGCCAGCTACCGACCATCGAGGCCGGCTCATCAACAGAAGCTCCAGCATCATCAGCACCAGACTTAACTGCTCTGATGATGATGCTGCCGACAAAAGGAGCAGGTCCGCAGACAGGAAGAGCAGGCCCGCAGACAAGAAGAGCAGGCCCGACGCTTGGAAGAACAGCTGCAGCGCGACAAGGAGGAGCAGGCCCACCGACAGGAGGAACAGATGTTCCTCATGAAGGATTTGCATGCCTCCTTCGGCAAAGAAATAAAGGTTGTTAATGATAAAGTGGTTCAGCACGAGAATCGCCTTATAGAAGCTGAAACCCAGATTGCTGAAATGAAAAAAGCAATGGACAACCTAAAACTTCTATAGCTGCCACACCTTCGCTACGTGGATTCAAAGTGCCGCCGTTCGATGGGACGTCTTCTTGGTCGGCCTACAAAATACAGTTTGAGGCGGTCATGAAGGCGAACGGATGGAGTAAAAATCAGGCCATAACTGCCCTCACCCTAGGCCTGCGCGACCAGGCCTTAACTGTTCTGGAAGCTCTCGGTAAGGAGGTGACTTACGAGCAGCTCCTTGAGGCGTTGGAAGCCAGGTATGGCGCCGCTCATCTGGAGCACGTGTTTCGTGCGCAGTTAAGGGATCGCGTGCAACGTAATAGCGAAAACCTGCAGCAGTGGGCCCTTGAAGTGGATAAGCTGGTGCGAAAAGCGTACCAGTCTGCGCCTGCGTTGATTGAAGGGAACCTGGTGCAGGTATTCATCGACGGAATCCGCGACCTTGAAGTTAGGACTGCTGTGAGGCTCGGGCACCACGAGACGCTTAAGAACGCCTTGGCCCATGCGCTGGAGGTGGAAGCTGCGCGGCAGGATTGTTGTTCCCATGGCATTAGGGAGGTTGCAGCAGTTACGGTTAACGACCGGCTTAAAGGATATAGACCTAGATGCTACGGCTGTGGTGAAAGAGGTCACCTTCGACCTAGTTGCCCTAAGCGAACTAAAGAAAGGGAAGCTTTGCGGCAGGATTATCATTCCCACCATGGTAAGGAGGTTGTAGCAGCTGCAGTTCGTGACCATTTTAAAGGGTACAGCTCTAGATGCTACGGCTGTGGTGAAAGCCACCTCCGATCCAGTTGCCCTAAACGAACTGCAGAAAGGGAAGATAGCCGATCTCTGGAAGGTAGGGCGGCTGACGACAGAGCCCAGCGGCTGCAGGAGTACGACTTGGTGGTCAAACATTGCAGCGGGAGATCCCAAGGCAATGCAGATGAGTTGTCAAGAAGAGCTTTCCCTGAAGACTGCAAGCATTTTAGTAGGCAAGAAGGTAAAGAAGTTGTACCTGTGAGGATGCTCAAGACAGACCTCAGCAACGAGTGGAAGGAGATCCTACAACGTGCACAGCAGGAAGATTCGGACATCAAGCCGATCCTTGAGTGGATGAAGGCTGGAGCTCCTAAGCCCAGTTGGAGCGATTTCTCAGCGATGAGTTGGATCACAAAAAGCTACTGGGCCCAATGGGACAGCTTAGTGATTCTGGATGGAGTACTGTGCCGTAAATGGGAAAATGTTAGGGGCGACAGCTGTCATTTGCAAATGGTTGTCCCTAAAGCTAAAGTACCGGATGTTCTACTGCTGTACCATGATGGTTGTTCAGGGGGCCATATGGGAGTTAAACGAACTCTACTGAAGATACGAGACCGTTTTTAATGGGTACATTGTCGTGACGATGTCGAGGACTGGTGTCGCAAGTGTACAAGTTGTGCGGCTGTAAAAGGACCTCAGACTCAAAGCAGAGGTGCATTGAAATTGTACAATGTTGGTGCACCATGGGAAAGGATAGCCCTGGATGTTGCGGGACCATTTCCGGAAAGTGAAAGTGGTAACAAGTATTTCATGGTTGTAATGGATTACTTCACTAAGTGGCCGGAAGTCTTTGCCATTCCAAATCAAGAAGCTTCAACAGTTACAGATAAACTGGTTCATGAAGTCTTCTGTCGTTTTGGAGTACCCTTGGAGATTCACAGCGATCAAGGAAGGAATTTTGAGCAAATATTCCAGCAAACTTGCCGAGTTATGGGTACTCATAAAACGAGAACAACTTCTTACCACCCACAATCGGATGGAATGGTGGAACGATTCAATCAGACATTGGTGAGATATTTGGCAAAAGTTGTGGAAAATCGGCAACGCGATTGGGACAAGCATATACAACCGTTTTTGTTGTCATACCGAAGTGCTGTTCACGAAAGCACATCGGTGACACCAGCTTTCGCAAACTTTGGTAGAGAATTACGGCTGCCTGCAGATCTGATCACTGGAATACCACCTGATGCCCCACGTACTATAACCGATTATGCGAATGACTTGCGGAACAAAATGAATGACATTTATGAGCACGTCAGAGAATCGGGCCAGCAAATGTCTGAAAAGATGAAAACCCGTTATGACCGCAAAATGAACAATTAAGGTTTCGATGAAGGTTCACTAGTGTGGTTGCACAATCCAGTTCGCAGTAAAGGCAAATCTCCTAAGCTTCAAGCTAAATGGAACGGGCCGTACCGGATTGTGACAAAAATCAATGACGTGACCTACCGTATGCAAAAAGGTACAAGAAGTGCTCCTAAGATCGTCCACGTGGATCGACTGGCGCGTTATTATGGGGCCGATAATGCTCGGGACGAGCATGTCTTAAGAGGGGGCAGTGTTACGCGCCAGAATTAATGCTGGGTACATAACGACATTCACGTGCTGCTAACGCCATCTAGTATCAAGTAGCGGAAACTAACCAGATCAAAGGAGTCAAGATGTTTCTAGACTTTTCGATGCTAGAACATTCTCAATGTTTCGACACCTGGTCAGTCGGGACCGGTATGTCCCCGGACTTTCCGGAAGTTTCCATACTAGAAGGTTCTAGAAACAACTGTCGGTATATAAAAGGCAGACATCCGGCGACTGGAGTCGGTATTGAATTGGCGATACAAGCTATAACTTCGACAGCGATCTTCAACTGCGAATTATAGTGAAGTGAAGCGTTCAGTAGTGCGATTGTGTGTTCTAATTAGTGAGTTTTAAAGTGATAATTATTGTTGTAAATTAAAGTGTAATTTTGGTTAATTTATCGGCTGTTTTTATTGTCACGAACCCCAAGCTCGTAACACTAATGTAGTGATACTGAACTAACTGAAATTTACCTACTGTTACATTTGCACAGGGTTTCATCAGTGAAAAGTCGATCTTGGGTCTAATCTAGTTGGCCACCCCTGCTTTACACCATTACCCAACCTCAGGTTAAGTTATTGATATTGTTTAACCAAAATGTTGTTCCTCTGCCCCAAATCAAATCATAAATCAAAACACTCAAAACTTTATCAAAAATTATAAAAAAACATTATTTTGATGCTGTATTTAAGGAATTCATTATTAATTTTAGACAATAGTCATATTACTACAACATGCTTTTAATTTTATTTATACAATGTATTAATATTTCCCTACAGATGGCGCTGTTTCCACCAATATCGTTGGTGGGAGACCGCCTGGGCCAACGGCACCAACACCTCAACTCCTTAGTGCGCCAGGCTAAGAAGCACGGTGTTTCGCTCCAGGAAGTCGAGGCTTTACCCGAAGAGTCAACAGTCGATCGCCTCTATAAAATAGACCTTGCCAGAGAACTCAAACATGTCGACTTCATAATACGTAATTTGAAAGATGGTGACATGTTATACGTGAGCAGAGCTTTGAAAGCAACATGGCTTATAGACCACCGTGATATTATTAACCCTAAATATTTAGAAGATGTTCTCTTCCCGGAAATGATTGCGCCAGCAGTTACCAAAATGAAGCACTGGCTTTACATCAATCTACGAGACCCAGCAATGTGTCAGGAGTTCTATCAGCACTACAAAGAGAGCTCATTTGATTTTGCGATCAAGTTTCTGAGTCACTGCAGTCATGAGTTCATACTGGAAGAGGCTCCCAAGATATTGACTAAACTATCTCCTCATTCATTAAAGGTTTTGTGTGAGAAATGCCCTAAAGTTGCCAAAATATTCTTTGATTCGATAGCGACGGATGGAGATTTGAAAACCCGCTACCTTGAACGAGATGCGTCCTACTACAACAGTGTGAAGTGTGTGCTTAAGTTAGATGCTGATGTGTTTCTTAACATCACGGAAAGATATTTCAATAGGAACCGCTTCAGCAGATTCAGTCCTTTGTCGACTGATTACATCCTACGCTTCCATAAAACTAGATTCACGTATAAGTTGGAGCTGTATGTTGCGTATTTCCTGCACATCCCGACTCTTGCTGCTCGGCTCAGTGTCGACGAGTGTCAGGAAGTGGTGGTGAAGCTAGCACGAGCGAGCTACTTGAAGCATTGGTTCGAGTACAAAGTGGTGGAGCCGCTGATAAAGAGACTCAGTCCCGAAAAGAGAGCGGCGTTCAAGAAACAGGTGTTTGTTGATAAGGACGTCGGTGACTGTGTAGATGAATGGCCGTACGAGAAACCCGCTCCCGCGACGGATTCCGACACCGGGCCACATGTCTTCGATGACCAGGATTTCAGGCTAGTTTGCGGGAGTGACAGCTGTGAGATGTTAGGTATGGTCCCTCGATGTGGGATGAAATGTGCTAGGTATGACTGCTTAGAAGATGATGAAGACGTTTGCCTGATTCGGATGAAAACAGATTTAGACAGATTGTTTGATGAATTTCGTTTTATTGGTTTCGAGCGTGCGCTTCACGAGTTGGGTCAGCGATTGGGTGCTACAGGATCTGCGGACAGGCGGCGCGATATCTTTCTTGTTTTGGTGAGCAAGAGCGGTGGCCGCATTGATGCTGTGTCAGCTGTGTTGGACCTCGCTGCGAAGCATAGTAACGAGCCCCCGCACACTCGCGCCTCCATACTGCGGAGCCTCGTCAAGCGCGCTAATGTCTGGCGCCTGCCTGTAGAAGACTGGAAAAATATGCTGGATTTCGGGCACGGACTCGGGCTCGATGGCGCACCATCCGAAGCCGCGTGTCGTGAGGGACTGCACTGCGTCGTGATTCGCCAGTTATTAGCCGGCGAATGCGAACAAGCCGTCCGCGACGCATTTTTAAAAGACTTTTCAACGCTGACTGAGTACTCCCTCAAGGTAGACGAGCGAACGCGCGTCGCTAACAGTCTTCAAAACATGTTGGCAGCGGCCGCCACAGACGTGGAACCGGCAGTCGCCGCAGAGCGCCTCGGTCAGTTACTAGATGTTCTTAAACTGTACCGTATTCGAGTTGAGCCAACCTCAACAGCAGTGAAGGCAGCCGTGGAATTAGCATCACAGAATGCTGACATCGCACGCCCTGTACTAGAGCAGCTTTATGATGCAAGGATTGCACGCCGCGAGCTGTTGCGACTTAACATGGAATTCCGAAAAGATGAAGCGGCTTTAGTAAATGCACTGCGACACGATCCATCTGTCCTAGAACTCAAGCGAGTTGTTGATATATTGGCTGCTCGTGAGACAAGCTTCGATAGGTTCATGTCGAAGTTAGTTGTGTACTTCCAGAAAGAAGCATTAACAGTAGGTCTCAGAAGGGCATTGATTGACAAGATAAATCAGCAACAGAAAGAAAAAGTAAAGAATGTGAAGTTGGCACGTCCTTTGGCAACTCTCGTGTATCAAGACTATGAGAATGAATTGCGCAAGTTTGACGCAGCAGGCAAAGAAAGCGCGAAGATTGCGGCGGCACTGAGGGCCTGCGCACACCTCGCCCGGCCTGTTGTCAACTTGGCGGAGTGGGGCTGGCGGAAAGCTGGCGTGAAAGCTGTCGCGACACGAGCGATGCGCTGCCGGGAAATGGAAAGAGCTGCGTTAACTCGTGCGTTAGCGTCTGAACGACGCACAGTAAGAGTAGCCTTAGCACTGAGTATGCGATCTACGGCACCGAGGGAGTTATTACTCGAGACCTTCGCATCAGCAGCGAAGTTGCATCCCGTGGTGGCATTACATACAGCGTTGCCGTACTTCCGTCGCCTCGGCGCTAAGGCTGACCTCGGAGTGTGGGATCTCGTTAAACCCCTGTTCTCTAGTGTCGACCTGGTATCCCGCGAGAGGCTCCGCAGGCTCCTCGGAAACACTGACTGGATCCCGTCCACCATCAAACCTGACTACTGCGCTACCTTGTATCTCGCTATCAACAAGATCGCCCGCTCTAATGCAGACGATGCGCTTTGTGATCTGTCGCTACTTCTTCCCAAAACTGATGAGACTGTCGAAGACATATTGCTTCAGATTCTTGATAATACAGATAAGGACGCTCCTACACTACCGTACCCTTCTATTTTCGTCAGGTACTTGCTGCTGTCCAAGAATGAGGAGGATGCTGAAAGAAGATTCACCAAAGTAGGGAATCTATTTCTGGAACGTTTAGATAAGCTGCGATCTGAAAAGGAATCTTATTTCGATCAAAGACTGGAGCAAGTGTTAGAGAGCTTACTGTACAATTCAGCATTTTTTGATACCAAATACTCGTCGTGTTTGTTAGTGATTGAGAGGATCTTAACTTGGATGCAGAAGTTCATGCCAAAAGAAGAACACTTTAAAAAGTACGCGAAGGCACATTTAACGATGTTGTACTTTAAAGCTGTTAGACAGAGTATGAAGCAGATGCCGGAAGTTTTCGCTGATCCGAAGAGGAGGAAGTCGGAGGGTGTGGAGGATGTAGGCTTCGTCTTCGGCAGATATATAGTGAAGGAGGTAGCTGAACTCGTGAGCACATACTTCGACTCCATTATAGAACTGTATACTGGGGCTTTGGAGGATTACTTACGTGATAACTTCTCGTACGGCAGGTCGAAAGCGAAGTTGACTGGATCGGTTATCAAAGGTATCCTGGCAGAAGGAGTTGGTGTTCAGCGTCGTATGGCGGTGTATGTACTTGCAGATCGTCGGTATGAAGTTGACAAGGACACGTTAAAGGAAATTCAAGAGAAAATGGTTAAGGACAAAGATATTGAGATCTTTGCGCATGCCGAAATTTTCATATAAATAGAATCTCTCTTAATTATTTTCATTGAGCTTAGAAGTTACATTTATTTATGTAGGTTGTGCACTCGTAAAAACTGTTGATAGCATTAATAATAATAACCATAGTTGGCCGAATTTGTTGCGAATGTCAGAAGCAATTGCGGTTTGAAGGCCTCTCAAGTGTATGTAGATGAAAAAGTACTCGCATACAACTGTAGAAAGAATGGAAAAGGTTTATTTGCGGCAAGCATGACGCATACCTTATGGTATGCGTCATGCTTGCCGCAAATAAACCTAATGATAACAAAATTAATAATATGAAGAAGACTCGAGACTCTTCCTAATATAGTGATCATTTGATATAATTTCAATCTCTTAATAGCCTCTGGTAGGTGCTACTGAACGAATTGTATTCGTCACACATGTTTAAGCAGTTATACTACTTCAAATGAAATTGTTTCGTATTTCACTACAAAACTACGTCACACTGGTTCTGATTTTTGTCCTTCTTTTCGAGTCGTAGGTGACTACGTTAACTGTAGCATCGGTGGCATTCATTAAATCGTCAAAAGTGTGGCTCACGTTCTGACCAGGGCACCATGCTCGCATTTTTTGTTTTGAAACGGGTTTTGACACTCGTAATCCGTAACCACAATGCGTAATGTTATTTTTTTCATTAAATGTTAAATTTTTCCAGTGTTAACAATGTTAAGATGATATATTTTTTTTACTGTTATAGCATAAGCACTATTTTGTTAACATACTAACACATTTTGTATTGTTCTGTTTAATAAATGTTTTTAACAAATAAAACTGGTATTATTTTCTTATCATTTTAATAAAAGACAACTTAGATCAAGCAGTTAAATTAATAACGAAATAATACAACGTAGCAGGATCCATGCCAGTGCAGATATGCGCAAGAGTAACTATTAGCAAATTATTCACTCATTATTTTTGCCCTTTTGACTGAGACTACAGAAGAATCTTTTGGCGCTAAAATTACTTTGTCAAGGGTTGGTCAGGGGGGCGTTTTATAGCGTGTGTTCCGAAATATAACCCAGTATACTGGCCAGTGCTCATGTCATGAATCGGACGCCATACTGTTGATTGTTGTTGTTGGTTGTTGTTGTTGTTTGCGACCTGAACAAAGTGTGATGGACGTGTGCCGCCCGGATGACATTGCCACGAGTACATTCTGGCGAAACATCTGGTCGGTGCCCGTCTGTCATGCCGAGGGTGGCTGGATGCGCGATGTCGAGCGCGTGTGTGAAGCTATACCACAAATGGAGGAAATTACCATCACTCTACTATATGTAGCTAGAGCAGTCCGTCCATTACCGAACTGGAAGTCTCCGGGACCGGACGGACTGCATAACTTCTGGCTCAAATGGTATAGCAGCTCACAAGCACTCCTGGCATCTCAATTCTAATCATCCTTAGAGTCTGGGTCGCTACCACAGTTTCTAACAACTGGCGTTACCCACCTGCTCCATAAGACTGGTAGTCCCGCGGAACCCAAGAACTATAGACCAATTACTTGTTTGTCGACGGTCTATAAACTTCTTACATCCATGCTGAGAGTGAAGATCAATGAGCACATTGAAACTAACTCAATTATGTCTGCCTCTCAGAATGGATGTAAGCAGGGGTCCCGCGGCACTAAGGAGCTTCTTCTCATAGACATGGCCATAAGCCAACAGGTTCGTCGATCCCGCAAGGATCTGTCGACATGTTGGATATACTACAAGAAGGCCTATGACTCTGTGCCACATACATGGCTCATGAAGGTGTTCGAGTTGTGCAAAATAGATGCAACTCTACGCACATTACTTGAGTCATGTATGAGGCAATGGAAAATAGTCCTTCGCTATCCAGGATTTCGACCGATTCAGGGGAATGATGAGCCTGTATGTATTATACGGGGAATATTTCAGGGCGACAGTTTGAGTCCGCTTTGGTTTTGCCTGGCTCTGAATCCTCTAAGCACATTGCTGGAGGATTCAGGTCTGGGCTATCGGTTGAGAAGAGGTGGTCAGGCTATATCTCACCTTCTTTACATGGATGATCTGAAACTCTGCCCCCAACAATTCGCGACTGATGGAGCTACTGAAGGTAACTGAAACCTTCAGTAGTGCCATCAGGATGGAATTTTGTGTGGACAAATGTGCAGTCATGCATGTAAAGACAGGGGAGATTATGGAATCTGAGGGAATTCAACTCTCGGATTCCATTAAGGTTAGATCCCTCAGCTCGACCGAAACCAACAAGTATTTGGGTATGTCGGCAGCGTTGGGCATTAATGTTGCTGAGCGCTTTTATGGCCGCCTGAAAAAGGTTTTGAATAGCCTTTTGTCGGGCGGAAATAAGGTGCGCGCCTTCAACGGTTGGGTCATGCCAGTATTAATGTACTCTTTCGGCATACTCAAATGGACTCAAACCGAACTCGACGCCCTAGATAGGAGAGTCCGCACACTGCTGACCGCAAATCGGATGCATCACCCACGATCGTCGGTGATGAGACTGTACATCCTGCGGAAGTGTGGAGGTCGAGGCTTTTTAAACGCCAAGACTCTCCACAACCGCGAGATGTGCAGTCTCAGAGAATATTTTCTCAAAGCTGATGTGGGTATGCACCGAGATGTGGTCACAGTGGACAAGGGACTCACCCCGTTGTCCATGGCTAAAGAGAACTGACGCAAACCTGTGATACTTACCACAGATGACCGCAAGGAGGTATGGAAAGGAAAGGAGCTTCACGGGCGCTTCTATCGGGCTCTTCAATCGGGCTCTTCATGGGTCCGATGTAGATTTTTCAGCGTCCGTGGCCTGACTACGTTTCAGTGATCTCTTCGGGGAAACTGAAGGTTTTGTCTGTGCGATTATGGACGAAGTTATCTTGACGAATAACTACCGGAGGCATATTGTGAAGGACGGGACAGTGGACGTGTGTCGGGCATGCCACCATCCGGGTGAGTCCATCAGACATATTATCTCCGGTTGTCCTCGTCTGGCTAACGGCGAGTACTTGCACAGGCACAACCAAGTGGCCAGGATTATCCATCAGCAACTTGCTTTGAAATACAAACTTGTGGATTCTGAGGTACCGTATTACAAGTATGTGCCCGACCCAGTTCTCGAAAATGATCATGTTACGTTGTACTGGGATCGGTCTATCATCACTGACAGGACTGTTGCCAATAAGCCTGATATAGTGGTGACAGACCGATTAGCGCGCCGCACAATGAAAATTGATGTTACCATCCCGCGTCACGAGAACCTCGTGAAGGCTGAGAAAGAGAAGCAAATCAAGTATCTCGACTTAGCTCACGAGGTTGTCGACATGTGGACTCAGCTGTCATTGTGCCGATAGTCGTTACAGCCAATGGCCTGATGACCGTCTGTCGAAGGTGGCGCTACGCGGTTGGATAAAGGGCCTGATACAGAAGGCAGTACTCCTCGATACGGCTCTTATTGTGAGGAGGTTCCTTTCTCTAGAGCCCTAACCACCGGTAGCTTGGACTCTGCTCCCGACACCGGTGGACTACTATTTTTTATATTTTTAAATGTATTTTTAGGGTTCCGAAAAAAAAGGAACCCTTATAGGATCACTCGGGTGTCTGTCTGTCTGTCTGTCCGTCTGTCACAGCCAGTTTTCTCCGGATCCACTGGACCGATTCTGTTGAAATTTTGTACACATATGGACTTCTATGACCCAAACACGGATGCGTTACGAGAATTATTAAATTTTTAGTATGGGGGTCACTTTTGGGGGTCAAACAAGAAAAAAAAAAAAGTTTTTTGAACAATATCGTGTGACATATCAAATGAAAGGGCTTACTGTGAGGATTTTAATTATATTTTTTTCATAATTTTAAAATAAATGATTTAGAAGTTATTCAAGAAATTAGACGAAAAATGACCATTCCCCCCCCCTTATCTCCGAAACTACTGAGCCTAAAATTTTGAAAAAAATGGAGATAACAGATCTTTACCTAAAGATTACAGGAAAACCTATTAGAAGTCTGTAGTGTTAATACAACATGTTAAAAAAATTAAATTCGTTCGGAACCCTTTGCACGCGAGTCCGACTCGCACTTGGCCAGTTTTTTAATATATTTTTTAAATTATATTTAAAAATGGAATCTTTATGTACAGAAAAATAAACGAAATAATAATAATAATAGTATCTCGACTTAGCACACGAGGTTGTCGACTTGTGGAATGTGGACTCGGCTGTCATTGTGCCGATTGTCGTTACGGCCAATGGCCTGATGACCAATAGCTTCGACGACCATCTGTCAAAGTTGGCGTTACGCGGTTGAGTAAAGGGCCTGATACAGAAGGCAGTACTCCTCGATACGGCTCGTATTGTGAGGAGGTTCCTTTCTCTGGAGCCCTAACCACCGCACCGGTAGCTTGGACCCTGCTCCCGACACCGGCAGACTACTATTTTTTATATTTTTAAATGTATTTTTTAATGGTTTTTTTAGACATATTTAAAAATGTAATATAATATATGTATATAAAAATAAATAGACGAAATAATAATAATAATTTATTTATTTATTCAGACTACAGATGCGGTCCACTGTGTTAGTAACAAAATTACTTAGCCTATGTTAGTACTTAATAACTAGAACAGACCTCGTTCGATCGGCTAATGCCCACACAAGCGGGCTATCTGCCCGGGCAGCTATCGAGTGCAGAATGATGTTAGGACTGTCACGCAACCTGCGAAGTAACGAGACAGATTTCTTGCGCCATACTGCGTCAAAGCTGTCAGTGCGCGCATTGGCAAACATCGCCGACGCACTGCAAAAGCGTGGCAGTCCCAACAGCACCCTGAACGAGGGTAGGCCTATGTTTAGCAGTGGACGTCTTTCGGCTGATATGATGATGATGACTTACAAGTCTCTCCGCCCGCGTTTCCTCTTAGTTTCGAATTTGCGTCACTAGATGGCACTGTTAACGCCGTGCACGTTCCCTACTGAACTAAAATAAATTCCATCAACTGCATCAGACTACTTGAAAACTGACTTCTTTAGAAGTTTATTAGTTGTGTTTTCTGACACTAGTTATTCCTTTTTATAGCAATTATAAAAATGCAGCTTACCTATAAAAAAAAGTGCACAAATGGTGATCATTTACCAATTAAATTATATGAGCAGCTTTTAATATAACATCACGCTTTTACCCAGAGAGCGTTAGGCAGAGGTGTTTAATTTTTTTTTTATTTGAGATGGGTTTGCTCTTGACTCTAGTCTAGGTCAGAGGTGACAGAGACAAAGTCGACGATGGAGGGAGCTTACCCAGAAGAAGCCTGTTCACTCTAACTTTAAAGAGATTAGGGTTGTATGCGTTCGGAAACCGATGCAGGCAGAGAGTTCCAATCCTTAACTGTGCGCATTATAAAATTTACCAAAATTACGCATTTTTTTCGCCGTATTTTCATGTCCCATATTATAGGAGGCGAGCTTTTTGCCGACACTGAGAAATTCCTAATAGAAAAACGCATGTCAATATGCTCATCCTCGGAATAAAAGGGTAAACTTAAAAGGTGGTTTTAAGCAGAGCGGTAGTTGCCCGCACTTAGTTTGTTGTTTCGGAATAAATCTTTTTGCTTGCTTTGCGAAACAGCTTCGGCAACAAGTTTCGCTACCCACAGCGGTAGCGACTACCGCGTACATCTGAATAGGCCTTAAGGACGCCCTAGTCAATCATTCTTCCATACAAACGTAGTATGGCGATTACTCCACTTTTTACGGTGTAAGTTCAAAACAAAAGATTATAACAATTTGCTCATCATTATCTAGCCTTGTTTGGAAATTAAAAAGTAAAAAAAAACCTTGCGAACGATGCCTAAGAAATCCGCGATCCAATCACACAATCCGGCGGGCAGACCGAAGGAAGCAAGCTTACTAATGAGGCTATCGTGCCAAACCCTGTCGAAGGCCTTCGAGATGTCAAGGGAGACCGCTAGTGCCTCCCTGTGCCTCGCTATGGCCTCACTTCAGATGTGAATGGCATACGCTAGAAGATCCCCGGATTAGCGGTCCCCGTATTGTCGGTCACTAAGAATATCATTCGCTTCTAGGTATGCCAGGAGCTTATGATTCAGCACATGTTCCACGTCGAATTCGTCGTTCGTCGTCCATAATTCGATGTGCAGCTCAACTACCCTTTTTGGGCACGGGCTGCACGTTAGCTTGCTTCCAAGCCTTCGGCACTTTTCCAGTCTCAAACGAAAGGCGAAATAGGCGTGTCAAGATCGGAGACACCTCAGGCGCACAAGTCCTAAGAAGAATTGCTGGTATCCCGTCGGGGCCACTAGCCTTGTTCACGTCTAGGTTACGTAGTACCCTACGGACGTCCTTCTGATGAATGCGAATGTTCGACATGATCGAGTCGCATCCAGCAGGAGAAGCAGGGGGCTCCGCGCCACCAGGATCCAGACGTGAAGATACCGCAAACAAAGAAGCAAACAAGTTCGCTTTCTCCTCAGCGGAGTGGGCCAGCGTCCCGTCAGGTCTCAGCAGTTGTGGTAGTGAGGGGCGGCAGAAGCGACTTAGCCAGGGACCAAAAAGCCTTACTACCTGCTGGGTATGAAGAAAGTTTGTTCCCTATTCGGCTAATGTGGTCAAACCGAGCTCTCCGTAACACCTTCTTGCAGGACTTGGCAGCCCTGTTAAAGGCTCTCTTCTTCTGACTCACGTCCTTTGCATTGCGCGTACGGGCATCGACCCACGCTAGGAATGCCGCGTGCTCAAGCGCATCAGCGCGATTGCACTCGGCACCAAACCATGGGCGAGCTTCGCCAGACATTGCTACGTCTGAGAACGGAATATAGTACTCCATTCCCTTCCGCAAAACTTCCGTCACGGCGTCAGCGCACGACGAAACATCAGTTGAAGAAAAGCAAGTAGGCTACCAAGGGTAACATGCGAAGAATGATCGCATGCCATCCCAATCTGCTGACCTGTATCGCCATACCCGCCGGGTTGATCTGGGGCTAGAATCGGGCGGGGAGTAGACGGACACAGACAGAGGGGTGCTGCCGCTGTACAGCTTTTTTTTTTTTTCTAGGCGCGCGTTTGACCACTATCTCACCTGATGGTAAGTGGTGGTGTGGTGTGTGTTTATTCCTGTTCATTTTTGAGTGAAGGAGGTTGAGGAGAAGGAAGTGAAATGAGGTTCCATGCTGCTAACCCACAGGCACGCTCTGACAGGACGACATCATTGGGGGACTAGTCTGGAGACAGCGGCGAAGCCCGAGCCCCCCTGGGAATGACCATCGGGCCCTCTCGTCTGGTCGCCAACCAGCACGATGATGCATTACGGAATTTATCGACAGATGGCGGGGCAGCCTTTCAAGTTTGGCTAGCACACTACTTGGGCCCCCAACTACCTGCGGTCGGCCAGCGGCGCACCTTGCCTCGGATCCTGCTACCCTCCGCGACTAGTCTGGTTGGTCTGCCTGCATTGGAACAACTATTTCGACCCAACTCCTCTGTATTGGCAACACTGAGCATCGTACCGGAACGCAGCTAGGCCGCTTGGCGGTACGTCTTTGCCCAGTGGGTGGCCACAAGCCATCGGCCAAAGCCTACCAATTAATGTGACCTGATTAGCACCACCCGGGGACCACGTGTAGGGTTAAAAATTGGTTACTCTCCTACGGACGCGGGTGACTCGGTCCCCGGTGCTACGAGGGGGGAGGGGGTCCGGACCCCCTTAACACCCCCTTATATGCGACCCTGGTATGGCATATGGCTGTAGGAGCCCCTCTGTCTGTACGTACCTCGTCGAACACCTCCCAAAACTCGCGGTCCAGCCGCGCAGCCTCGCGGTTGCCGATCTGTTGCCGCAGCGCGTTGGCGGTCGTGTGCCGAGTCTGTTGCACTCGCCAGAACATTACCACTTCGCGGCGTTCCTTCTGTAAACAAATAAAATTAATATTACTCACTCGAGTCTGTAAGTGTGTGTCTGTGTCTCGAGTGAGTAAGTAACTTATTCACTCTTGACTTAAAGACCCCCAGGCTGTCCTAAGTTGCTACTAGATAAGCGTGCACCATCGACTACATCATCGCTTCCATTTGGTCAGATTGTAATCCAACGCGAACCACTATAATATAAAAAAAGGATTGGTTTAGTTACAAACCACTCGGATGTTGATCAATTTACTTGTATGCGATTATTGATCGACTAAATAGAAGCTCTATTTATTTATTATTATAACCAACTTGCATTTTAACAGTTGAACACCACACAAACAAGTTATTGGTCAGTACAAAAAAAACATACATACATAATAGAAAACTAGAAATTATAAATGTCATGGAATCATAATAAAAATATAAAAAAGCAATAAAAAATAAATAATATTATTAAATCAAAAGTCAAAAGTAAACAATTATTAGAAATCAAACTGAATGAGAATAAAATTAGAAAATAAATTAAATTAATCAAAACTAAATGGAAAAATATAAATTATCAATGTAATTGTCTTCTGCCAGCGGCTTCGCCCGCGTTACGGCTGACAACTGTCAAAGTAGCGCTAGTAGCGCACAAACCAATAACAAAGCAGTTTTTGGTGAAAAGACGGGTGAATACTCAGGTATGTTTTAAAAATGATTACCTTCAGTTTATTAGATCGTTTAAACCTATTTCTTATTTGTGCGAGCCCAAACCTACCTGCATCACATAACCTATAATGTAAGATAATGCGAATGTGATAATAAACCTTAAAAAAAAAAAACAGACTGCCCTTAATACACAAACAAATGAATCTCAAAGACTACAATCACAGACTACAATAGTGTTTTTCTTACTTTGACAAGGGTTCGTGTAGTGGTGGCGCCATCTGAGATCAGCTTTCACTTGCCAACCCCATGACGTTATCCTTACTTATTATTATAAATGCGAAAGTAACTCTGTCTGCCTGACTGTCTGTCTGTCTGTCTGTCTGTCGCGCTTTCACGCCAAAACTACTGGACCGATTTAAATGAAATTTGGTACAGAGATAGTTGAGAGCCTGAGAAAGGACATAGGCTACTTTTTATCCCGGGAGTATGTTCCTAGGGACCACGCGGGCGAAGCCGCTGGCAGAAGCTAGTCACGTATAAAATCATCGTCCGTAAACCGACTTTACAGACAACCATTATTTTTAATGTTTAGTTATTTACTGAAAATTGCGGGGGGCGCAGGACGATGCCCTCCAGGACCGAGAACACACTATGTTCAGGACCTGCTCCTCCGCCGACACGGGCTGCCCGTGCTTGTACCACCCTTGAGGCGCCTCCTTTGATCTGGCTCCTCGGAGCCCGGCCAGGTCTGCTCGGAGTTTCTCGTTCTTCTTTTGGAGAAGCTCCATCTCGGCCACTAGGCGAGCGACCTCCGCCCGCAGCTTGGACATTTCGTCCGACGGAGCCCCACAACAGTTAGCCTCCGCTACCGCAAAAATGGAGGCCGAGGCCGCACTTATGGCCGTGTATTTGGAGGACTGCGTCCTCTTCAAGGCCACATCGCGGATCGCGGCCTTCACGACCTCCGCAAACCTGGCCTTACGCTCCAGATCCAGATCGGAGCCGCCACCCACCCTCGTGCCTACGAGAGAGACGGAGACTCCTCCCGGCTCCTCTGTGGAGACCCCGGATGAGACTCCGGGATTGCTCTCCCCACCGATTCCCGGCATATCGGGCCGCTTGAAGCGACCCCGAACGTCGCGCCCTGGCAGAGGAGCGGAAGCTCCGCTCCCCGACGCACGACCCCGGACTCTCCTCGCTGTCGCCACTTTCGCAGCTGGCAGGTTCTCCTCGCTTGAGGAGAGACCCACCGACTCCACCCGGTCCGAAGAAATTTCGTTGCGCGATCGTTTTCTCCAAAATTTGGAGCGACCGCGCAAGTCCTGGTCGGAAATATTTGGATCCTCTATCGAGAATCGGAAGCCCCCTCGGGTCGTCGCCGGCAAGCGGTACCTTCACAACATTACAATCGTGTTTTTTTATGTTAAGATTGCGCTGACCTAAAACTACATATTCTACAGCGCGTTTAAAGGGTCTCAAACTCTCAACACGAAGAAAGAAATTTTAGTTCCAATAAATTTTAATAGATGCCGCGATATGTATCGATTTTCATTGAAGTTAAAACGTAAAATGAAGTTTTTTCTTTTTTATTATTAAGATTAGGATGTTTTTCTATACTAATTTGGTAAAGAGGTAAAGTTTGTGAGGTAATCTCTGAATCTACTAAACCGATTTTGAAAATTCTTTTACCAATAGAAAGCCCCGTTATTTGTGATCAGCTAATATTTAATAACCTCCTATGGAATAATGGGCTCCAAATTCAAATCCGTAGAATTTCTATGTGCCAGTAGGTGCTGTTTGAAAGTTTAGTGATTTTCTGTTCAACTCAATCATTAAAATAACTACATACTACCTACTACCTACTCGGGCGTATTAACTTGATTGGTACATGGCTCAAATGATGTTAGTGCAAAGTACAGTTTGCAAAAATTTTCGTTACTCTCTTCCACCTGTCTGTCTGTCCGCTCATCCACCTGTTCGCCTGTTCATCTATCTGTACGTAAAATAAGTAAAATATCCAACATATTTATTTAAGATTGTACGGAACCCTCGGTGTGCGAGTCCAACTCGCTCTTGACCGGTTTCTTTTGTTTAGGTTAGGTTAGGTTCAATCCACGAGCTCGAAGAAGTGCTGTCGCGCTTTTCATGAGAATGTTACTTCGGAATTTTGGCTTTTTACAAATAGATAAGAGAATAATGCGAAAAGTGAGGCCGCTATACACTATACTAATAGCTATTCTCATTAGACAAAGTTGTCTAAATATTTCAGTTTCTGAGAATAAGAAAGCCAAAGTTAGTCATATTATGCAAAAAACACAGTCAAATGGGGAGGCACACTGCCTTTTTATCCCGCTTGGTGGCGTCTTGGTGACTTGTACCTTGCTTTGACATATGAACAGTCAAATCCCATACATTTCTTGTAAACAAGACCAAACTTTTCGGTTTTAGGGTTCCGAACATCCGTAAAAACGGAACCCTTATAGGATCACTCGGGTGTCTGTCTGTCTGTCCAGTTTTCTCCGTATCTACTGGACCGATTCTGTTGAAATTTGGTATATATATGGACTTCTGTGTCCAAAACATGAACGCTTTACGTAAATAACGTTATTTTTTTAATTAATTTTCTAATTAACGTAATTAACGTTTTTTTTTATTAATTTTCTAATTTGACCCGAAGTTTGAAGTTATTCAAGAAATTAGACCAAAAATGACCACCGACTTATCTCCGAAACAACTGAACCTTAAATTTCGAAAAAATGCAGATATTAGTTCTATACCTAAATATTACAGGAAAACCTATAAGAAGTATGTAGTGTTAAAATAACATGTTAAAAAAATGAAATTGGAACCCCGGCACGCGAGTCCGACTCGCACTTGGCCAGTTTTTTTTTATCAAGAATGCCTCAATTCAGTGCCTTAAATTGTAAAAACCGGGGAGTTCATCTGTTCCCTAAAGACTTAAAACGCAGAACTTATGTTTGGAATAGGTGAATCAGCGTTGATGTCTTTGAAAGTTTCAGAAGGATGACATAAGTATATGAACTATCTTCTTCAAGACAAAAGTGGACTACAAAATTTCGATTTCGATCGTATGCCTCCAAACTAGAGAAAAAAAAACATAAGTTTGTTTTAACATAAAAAAGAAGAAATATGAAAGGTAACATCAAATACTTAAAATGCCTACCTCTCAATCAAATCAGCCTTTTTCCTAGCAGTTGACGCATTTCTTCGTCGAAGCTTAGTTCGAAGTTCACGTAAAGACAACAGCGAGTACATTTTTAAGGTAAATTACAAAATAAACACAGAAAATCGCAACCACACATTTGATAACAGACGTAGACAAGGTACAGTCGCTCAAAGCGCCATCTGCTTCTACCTTTTAGTGTGCCTCCCCATTGTAATAGGCCTCATAACACCCTGCTGTCATGGATTTACATAAAGTTAAAGCGGTAGGTAGTGTCCCTTGTTTTGGCCTCAACGTTGAAGAAAAGGATTCGAAAAAATGCTAGGCATTCGATAGCTCGCGTAACGTTTCTAAAAGAATCATGAAATCTTCTTCCAATTTTGGAAGCGAAGATGAATACGGCGGAGACGAGGAGCGCGTGTCATCGACGTTCATTTTCAAAGAGCGCACAGCGTGTACTGACGCGATCTTGCGCTTACACGTTTAGTCGGATGATAATAATATTTTGTGATCAGATACATCAATCCATCAATCGTATTCGTACATTATGAATCTAGATCGCGATCATTGATTTTGATCGCGGATCGCGATCGAGATTGATTGTGTACGAGCCGCCTATTCTCCATGATGAAAATGAATGACGCAGACCACAGATTATAATAAAAGTAATGTTGCCAATGGAAAAATTAATTGTATACGCGTTTGTACAAAATTTCATGTTAATTAGTGTATATAGTTAGTTAATAAAGCAGGCACGCAAGCACTAGAAATAAAAAAAAAAACAGTTAAAGCCTATAATCGAAAGGCGCGACTACTGGTGTAGTCGCGCCTTTGTTTGTCTAAAATAATATCAAGGTCATGCGTAAGTGTTTATTTTTGTATTTTATTCAGCTTTGCCGGCAATTCAGACTGGAAACTCGGGCTAGTTACTTTACAATGTGTTTTGTTGCATTTTCGTTCTAATTAATTCCAAATACTCTAGTGATTTAGGAATCCCAGCAAGGTTGGTAATCAAATCATTATCTTTAGATAACAAATTTATTTCTGTAGGTATATCTGATAAATTTTACGACGACACCTCTTTCCGCTTCACTTCTATAAAGTGCATTCTGCGTGTAGTTTTTGCCCTAAAAAAGGTGGTGGACATTTTGCCCTAAAAAGGTGGTTATACAAACATTTTCTATGATTAAAGTATTGCTATTTGTATAGGCTAGTCATGAAAAATGTAAGTTTTCGACCTCGAGCGCTCACAGCGTTAGCCACCATCTTGAATTGAAGAAGCCAAAATTTGTTCTTTTTTAGGGTTCCGTAGTCCTGACAAAGAACCGTTATAGTTTCGTCATGTACATCTGTCTGTCTGTCCGTTTGTCCGAGGTTTTGCTAAGAAACTGTTAGTACTAGAAAGCTGTAATTTTGTAGGGGCGTGTATACCAATTACGCCGACAAAGTGGTAAAATAAAATTTTGGAACATATTTTTTTTTAGGGTAACTCCTACATAATTTTTCGTCATCTACCCCATCGTGTATCGTTGAACAGGTCATTTGAAAAAATATATACGCGTCGACTTGAGAACCTCCTCCGTTTTTTCGTCGGTTTAAAATGACTTCAGGGTTGTTAATACTATTTTTCGATTTAATGCTCCAATTACGAAATATTAGACTTTAAAGTGCAAATTTTTGTTCCATTACGCCCCCTCTATAAGCTAAACTGCTTTCTTGAAAAATTTGGAAAAAATCATGATGATAGTGAATTTCATGAACTTTATAGGAAAATTACATTGTCACTGGCGACCAATCAGCACTCTGGTCTATATTTTATCTGTTTTGGCGTCATAGTTAAATTACATTGACACTGGCGACCAATCAGCACTCTGGTCTATATTAACACTGGCGACCAATCAGTACTCTGGTCTATATTAACACTGGCGACCAATCAGTACTCTGGTCTATATTGACACTGGCGACCAATCAGTACTCTGGTCTATATTGACACTGGCGACCAATCAGTACTCTGGTCTATATTGACACTGGCGACCAATCAGTACTCTGGTCTATATTGACACTGGCGACCAATCAGTACTCTGGTCTATATTGACACTGGCGACCAATCAGTACTCTGGTCTATATTGACACTGGCGACCAATCAGTACTCTGGTCTATATTGACACTGGCGACCAATCAGTACTCTGGTCTATATTGACACTGGCGACCAATCAGTACTCTGGTCTATATTGACACTGGCGACCAATCAGTACTCTGGTCTATATTAACACTGGCGACCAATCAGCACTCTGGTCTATATTAACACTGGCGACCAATCAGTACTCTGGTCTATATTAACACTGGCGACCAATCAGTACTCTGGTCTATATTGACACTGGCGACCAATCAGTACTCTGGTCTATATTGACACTGGCGACCAATCAGTACTCTGGTCTATATTGACACTGGCGACCAATCAGTACTCTGGTCTATATTGACACTGGCGACCAATCAGTACTCTGGTCTATATTGACACTGGCGACCAATCAGTACTCTGGTCTATATTGACACTGGCGACCAATCAGTACTCTGGTCTATATTGACACTGGCGACCAATCAGTACTCTGGTCTATATTGACACTGGCGACCAATCAGTACTCTGGTCTATATTGACACTGGCGACCAATCAGCACTCTGGTCTATATTAACACTGGCGACCAATCAGCACTCTGATCTATATTTTGTCTGTTTTGGCGTCATGGTTAAATTGGAAACTTGGTCCCTCATAGCTCTTTGTTGGTGTGAGCTCACGTGTACGCCATAGAGTTACGAATTGAATGGAGCCGTTTTCAATTTTAGCGAAAAAACTAAAAACAAGACACCAATTACAATAAAAAAATTGATTTTTTCGGTCTAAACGACCGTATTTTTTTATTTATCATAATGGTCTTTTGATCTAACTTTCATCTTGTATAATTGACATTTGATCTAACCGCTGAACAAAGCGACCGCGAAAGCTCGGGAACTTTGGGCACCCCGCCATGGATAGGTTAGGTTTGTGTATTATTCATGTTAGGTTACTTTAAACCCTGCAGGTACGATACGATACGGGCTTCAATAACATACCTTGGTCACAACCGTAATTTAAGTCGAATGTACATTCATAATAAAATTTAGTTATACCTAACATTACGCACCCCAAGTAAACAACGGGAGGTCCATTTAATTCGTAACCCTATGGCGCACATGTGACGTCACATCTGAACAGACCAATAAGAGCCTTGTTTCTTGTAGACTTGTGCTCTGATTGGTCGCCATTTTATTTCAGTCCACACTTTCTCGAAATGACTTCGACAGATCAGACTACCATGTTTTGATGCGTAAAAAGTATTCCAAATGATCAGTTGACAATTTATCGAGAGTTTACAATCTGTGAGATATTTTGTATTCTTAATTGCAAATAGTTTGCAATTATCCGATGACATATATAAATTGTAAACCTAAGACCTACATAACTCGTTTTATAATTCCAGATGGCATCTTTCGCACCAATCACGTTGATTGGGGATAACCTGGGTCAACGACACCGGCGCTTCAATTCCTTAGTACGTGAGGCTAAAGAGAGAGCAGCTTTGTTCCAGGATGTCGAGGCCCTGCCCGAAGAGTCTATAGTCGATCGCCTCTTTAAAATAGACCTCGCCATAGAACTCAAACATGTAGACTACATAGTACGAAATTTAAAAGATGATGACATGTTATACGTGAGCAGAGCCCTGAAAGCAACATGGCTGATAGACCACCGTGATATTATTAACCCTAAATATTTAGAAGACATTCTCTTTCCGGAAATGATCACGCCAGCAGTTACCAAAATGAAGCACTGGCTTTACATCAATCTACGAGACCCAGCAATGTGTCAGGAGTTCTATCAGAACTACAAGGAGAACACTTTTGATTTTGCGATCAAGTTTCTGAGTCACTGCAGTTATGAGTTCATACTGGAAGAGGCTCCCAAGATACTGTCTAAACTATCCACTCATTCATTACGAGTTTTATGCGAAAAATGTCCTCAAGTTGCCAAAATATATTTTGATTCGATGGCGACGGATGAAGATGTGAAAACTCGCTATCTCAAGAAAGAACAATCCTACTACAACAGTGTGAAATGCGTACTGAAGTCAGATGCAGATGTGTTCCTTGACATCACGGAGAAGTATTTCAACATGAGCAGCTTCAGTAGATTTAGCCCTTTGGCTACTGACTACATCCTACGCTACCATAAAACTAGATTCACAAATAAGTTGGAGCTGTATGTTGCGTATTTCCTGCACATCCCGACTCTTGCTGCTCGGCTCAGTGTCGACGAGTGTCAGGAAGTGGTGGTGAAGCTAGCACGAGCGAGCTATTTGAAGCATTGGTTCCAGTATAAAGTCGTGGAGCCGCTGATTAAGAGACTTAGACCCGATAAGAGAGCGGCGTTTAAGAAACTAGTGTTCGTTGAGAAGAATATCGGGGACAGCGTGTCGGAATGGCCGTACCCGACTCCGGCATCTCCTCCACCTTGCGACTCTGATCCGCATATTTTCGACGACGAGCCTTGCATACCAATTCAGTCGAATTGCGACTTTAGGAAAATGTTAAAAAAAAGGAAGTATTGTCGCTTTGGCATGTTGGAGAAACGTGCCTTGAAGACGGAGTTAGATCGATTGTTCGACGAGTTTCGTTTTATAGGATTCGAACGAGCTCTGCATGATGTAAGCCAGCGATTAGGAACGGCAGGTTCCGCGGACCGGAGGCGCGATATGTTCCTTGTTCTGGTGAGCAAGAGCGGCGGACGCAGTGACGCGGTGGCGGCTCTGTTGCGTCTAGCAGCTCGCCACAGTAATGAGCCCGCGCACACTCGCGCCTCCATACTGCGCAGCCTCGTCAAGCGCGCGAACGTCTGGCGCCTGCCGGCAGATGTCTGGCAAAATTTGCTGGATTTCGGGCACGGACTCGGGCTCGACGGCGCACCATCCGAAGCAGCCTGCCATGAAGGACTGCACTGCGTCGTGATTCGCCAGTTATTGTCTGGCGAATACGAACGAGTCGTTTGCGATGCTTTTCTAAAAAACTTTTCAACGCTGGCAGAGTATTCCCTTAAGTTGAATGAGCGAGTACGTGTCGCTAACGGCCTTCAAAACATGTTGGCAGCGGCCGCTAGAGACGTAGAACCATCAGTCGCCACACGGCGACTTCATCAACTGCTCGATGTCGTTGATAAATATAAGGTTCGCGTTGAATCAGCATCACCTGTGGTGGAAGCAGTGAAGAGCTTAGCTTTGCGTGACGCTAATGTTGTTCGCTCCTTACTAGTACGGTTATATAACGCGAGAATCGGACGTCGTGAGCTATTTCGCGAAAACCTAAAATTTCGCAGCGATCAGGGAGCGTTCATGAACGCGCTACGTCACGACCCGCCTGCTCTCGAACTAGATAAGGTTGCAGATATACTAGCTAGTAAACAACAGTTTGACAAATTCAGCAAAAAGCTAGTGATATACTTCAACCAGAAGGGAGATCTTACAGTACAACTCAGGAGCGCCTTAATGGAGAAGATCTTTCAACGGAACGAAACTTGCAAGAATGTCAAACTAGCACGACCGTTAGCAGTTCTCTTGTTCAAAGATTTTGAGAAGGAATTGTGTGAGTTTGATGCGGCAGGTAAAGGGAGTGTGAAGTTTGCGGCGGCGCTGAGGGCATGCGCACACCTCGCCCGCCCTGTCGTCAACTTGGCGGAGTGGGGCTGGCGGAAAGCTGGCGTGAAAGCTGTCGCGACACGAGCGATGCGCTGCCGGGAAATTGAAAGAGCTGCGCTAACTCGTGCGTTAGCGGCCGAGCGACGCACGGTAAGAGTAGCTTTGGCACTGAGTATGCGATCTGCGGAAGGCTTAGTTTTAGACACTTTCGCATCAGCAGCGAAACTGCGTCCCGTGGTAGCACTGCGTGCTGCTTTACCGTACTTCCGTCGCCGCGGAGCTACCGCTGATCCTAAAGTATGGGATGTAATTCAACCATTGTTTTCCAGTGTTGACCTTTCACGCCGCGACAGGCTTCGTAAATTACTTCGAAAAACCGAATGGATTCCATCTCACATCAAAGCTGATTACTGCGAAACATTCTACTTCGTTCTTGTCAAAATTTCAAAATCAGGTTCGGAATTCATGCTTCGCGATTTGAGCATGCTTCTTCCTGAGCTAAAAGCAGATGTTATCGAAAACATTTTGCTTTGGATGTTCGAGAACACTAGTGAGGATGAACCGGCAATAGCGTACCCTGCAATATTTGTCAGATACTTGATGTTGTCTAGAAGTCACGAGGATTTAGAGAGAAGATTCGCTAAAATTGGTGACCCGTTTCTTGAGCGATTAGAAACCCTGCGTTGCGAAGAAGACGAGAACATTCATAGAAGACTAGATCAGGTTTTTAACAGTCTAAAGTACCATGCGGCGTTTCTGGACGCTAAGTACACGTCGTGTTTGTCAGTGATCGAGAAGATTTTAGCTTGGACACACAAGTTCATGCCGACAGAAGTATATTTTGAGAAGTATGTGGATTTACATTTAACAATGTTGTATTTCAAAGCTATTAGACAAAGTATGAAACAGATGCCGGAAGTTTTCGCTGATCCGAAGAGGAGGAAGGCGGATGGTGTGGAGCCTGTGGGCTTCGTCTTCGGCAGATATATAGTGAAGGAGGTAGCGGAACTTGTGAGCACATACTTCGACTCCATTATAGAACTGTATACCGCTGCTTTGGTTCATTACTTAGGTGAAAATTTCGTGTACGGATTGTCGAGGGCGAAGTTCATTGGGTCCGTTCTCAAAGGAATGATGGCGGAAGCAGTCGGTGTTCAGCGCCGCATGGCGGTGTATGTCTTCCGGGAGGGTCGGTACGATGTTGGAGATTGTACGAGAATGGAGATTGAAGAACTAATGCTACAGGATAAGAGTATTGAGTTGTTTGTTCATGCTGAAATATTGAAATAGTTTACGATTAAATGTGTCCTTACCTAATATTTTATTTCTTATTACATGACGTACGCTTTCAATTTGTTTTCTTTGAATCCATGTTACAGTGGAAGTAATAAATCCGGATATTATTTATACTGTCCAGCCATTATATATAGTATCTGCTCACTTTGTACAAAGTGATTTAATAATCACACAGAATTAATTAGACTATCCAGCCATTTTATATAATATCTTTTAAGACTTTATCTTGTAACAAGAATAGGTGTAGATTATAAAGTTTTATTTCAATTTTCTGGATACGAAACGGGGCACTATGAAAAACAGACTGAAAAATTTCACCAAAAACCAGCGCCAAACCAACACTTGGGGCCCGGTGGGATGTGAGAGCAGCAAGGTGGGGGCACCTTGGGACCCTTAAAGGCATTGTACTAAACTTTACTTAACTTCAGGGTCATTACGATGAGATCAAGGTCAAAATCCCGAAAGTTGAGATCCGAGATTCTAAGGAGCAGAAATCATGGCGAGCATTTTTTTTTTTTATTTGATATGGGTTTGCTCTTGACTCTAGTCAAGGTCAAAGATGACAGAGACAAAGTCTACGATGGAGCGAGCTTACCCAGAAGGAGCCTGATTTCATGGCGAGGTCTCCTATTTCTGAATGGCATAAGGCGTAGTCGACGGAGCCCGGGAGTTAAGTTCGGTCGCTAACTCTAGCTCCCATCATACCATTCGAACCTAACCTCTTCGTGTGGAGGTACTCTAAAGCTCCCTGTGTTATATTCCACTTCTTGGCTAGAAAAGTCATAATGACATAATGACGAGTCACTGAATGACCAGTGTTTCAGGAGTTAGTAGATGTTATAATCTTAGAAGCTTGGAAATATCTGTTGATGAAACAAACAAGTCACATCATGTACCTACTATAATTTGTCCTAATCCAGGAAGGGTTGTTTCCGTGTAGACAGATTTTCGTTTCGGCAGATTTTTATTTCGTCAGATTTTCGTTTCGCCACATTTTTAATCGACTTCCAAAAAGGAGGAGGTTCTCAATTCGGTGGGTATTTTTTACTTTTCTTTTTTTTATGTATGTACACCGATTACTCCGAGGTTTCTGATCCGATTTCTGTGATTCTTTTAGTTCGATGCGGTATACTTGCCATTTGGTCCCGTAAAAATTTGATTCAGTTTGGTTCAGTAGTTTTTGTTTTATGAGCATTTTTGCTTATTTCAATTTCTGTGTAGACGAAGACGTTGCGGTCCAAGTATCATCACTTAAAAGTTAAAAATATTAAACTTTTTACAAAAAAAAAAATATAACAGACTTCCTAACAAAACAGTACAAAGTATAAAATAACCTAAATTTCGGAAGTCGGTGTTTAAAAAACAAAGAAACAAAACCAAAAACACCGACTGTCGTGTATTGTTTGGAAGTTGGTTATATATTTTGTTTGTAAAACGTTTTTTGTTTCGACAGTAAAAGTACAATCACAAGGAGTGATAGATTAAGTTATAGTGACCTATTTTTCACAAGATTTTTTTTTTTTAATTCAACACAATATAGTTATTAAAAACTAGCTTCTGCCCGCGACTTCATCTGCATAAACTTTAAAGCTGGCGCGCAACTTCTTTTCTCATATTGTCTCCTCGAAACTACATCTTCATGATTCTGGTATCCTTATAGTTTGCGAGTCTTTGCTGTTCGGACCTGGTCTTTCACTTTCAGCCCCGGAATTACTTCGAGATGTTTACTGGACTCCCGGTACTTGTGAAACTTTAACGCTCACAATTCCAGCCTCAAAAATACTTACAAATGTTTTCTGGTCTCCTGTTAGTTGTCAGTCTTAACCGCTCACGACCCAACCCTGACGACACTTCGACATGTTTCTGGTCTCCTGGTACTTGTGAATCTTTAGCTCGCTGGGACACCACATAGTGAACTTGTTTTTGGCGTCGATGATCTATAGCGCTCTCTATTCCAGCCACGGTAATACGTCGACATGTTTCTGTTCACTTGGTACTTTTGAATCTTAACCGCTCACAATTCCAGCGTCAGAAATTATTTGACAAGTTTCTGCTCGTCTGGTCCTAGTGAATGATCGCTCACAAGTCCAGCCCAATTATTCCACATACTTCTGCTCTCCTGGTACTTTTGAATCTTTGTCGCTCACAATTATTCCAGTTTCAGAAATACTTCGAAAGGTTTCTGCTCTCCTGGTACTTGACTGTGTATCATTACCTCTCATAATTCCAGCCTCTAAAATACTTCGACATGTTTTCTGGTACTTATGAATCTTAAACGCTCACAATCCCAGCCCAAAAATACACTTAGAAATGTTTCTGGTCTCCTAGTACTTGTGAATCTGAAATGGCGTTATTACCGGCGGCAGAACTGATACCAGAAGCATTGCTGTCTAATTTTTGCTAATGCTTCCGTACTGGGCTGTATTAACAGCATTTCAAGGTTAGTTCATTAATGAACGGGCCAAAGTTGTCATATTGTGCTACATTGAGTTGTTACACAGAACCTTTGGTACAACATACAATGTGGAAAGCTGGCACCGACGAGTGAATTACAGATTTACTAGAAAACCATCCGTCTTGCATTTTATTTTTTTGCTCAAAAAGGAAGCCTTTTTCAAGAAAAAAAAAACTAAGAAGTGCTAAATAACACAATTTGATCAAAAATATAAATAAATCTGTTATTCCAAAGGAAATGATGATTGAACCATAATCCATGACTTAAAAGTTAATTACTACAATTAGGGTTGCCAATCGTACTATAAAATAGAGTGTTGTACTCTATAATCTATAACACTGATAGAGTATGCTATACTCATTCTTACACAATATTTACTCTCAGGTATGTAATATACTATGCAACCCATTATCATTACCAAAAAAGTCGACCGCCACTTCAGCATTTACTGAGAGAGTCTTTTCGGTCATGAATGTGAAGTGGCGGGAAGAGAGAAACAAATCTTCATTGAAATTGATTAAAAATGAGCTCTTGATCTATATAAATTTAGATTTAGAATGAAGGAGTCATACAATTCTTTTGAAAACCATGAAAAATTGTTATGTGCAGCAAAAAGTACAAAAAGATACCTTTTTAAAACTATAAACTAAATGATACTCTTTTTTAGAAGTCTGTACTCTTTATTTACGTCCTTTGAAATCAGATATACTCTATTTCTACTAATCAAAGTTGGCAACCCTAACTACAATAGACTGCTTAAAAATGCTAGATAATGTTTTTCGTCGGTATAATGCCATTGGGTTTACTGTAGCGTTTGACGCTATCAATATACTGTATACCTGTCTTTTATTTTGTACGTAGCTGTACCTACGTTGGACATAACAAAGTGACACGCTGTCGATACAGAAATCGGTTGAAACGAAAATCAGTCTAAACGGAAACAACCCTCCAGGACTTATCATCCAGGGTGATTCGGACAAATGATATTTGGAATATTTACAAAAATTTCACTGTTACTGGGGAACCAAATCTTGTTTTCCTTCCCTTCGTTTGTTTGTTACGCTTTTACGCCTAAACTACTGAATCGATTTTGATAGGCCCCTGGAGACGATTTCAGGTTATTTTTGAGAAAAACTATGGCAAAAGAATGTGTTAAAATTTTAATCACATGTGTACTGTGATGCCGCAGGTTACCACCACAGCGGCATCACTTAGAATTATAGAGATAAAACACTGTTTGTCTTGGAAGTATTAATTATTAAGGCACTTGGCCTAGTTGAAAGCTAATATATGACTGATCTTTATACACTTTAAACATTCTAATTTAAAACTATTATTTTATATTTTTCTTTGACCTTTACAAAGCTTCTCCGACCTTGCCAGCTATATAAAGCTGCCAAGAAGGTTTATCACAGTACCTATAATCTAGCGCTGATTTATCTACGGGTGTTTTCTAACAGACATTGCAATTGCAACATACTTAGATAAACGAGGTACACCGATAAAGCATCGAACTGAATGTCCTGTTTGAAATTAAAATAATCTACACTAATATTATAAAGAGGAAAGATTTGTTTGTTTGTTTGTTTGAAATGAATAGGCTCCGAAACTCCTGGATCGATTTGAAAAATTCTTTCAGCAATGGATAGCTACATTATCAGGGAGTAACATAGGCTATATTTTATCCCCGTACTCCCACGGGAACGGGAACTACGCGGGTGAAACCGCGTGATGTCCACTAGTAAATAAATAAAATGAGACTTCGGGTGAAGAATTTAAAGCTTCAGTCGTTTTTGATGGTACCTAAATCGGTGAAAAAATATACTAATTCTTGTGCTACTTCTAAATTAGAGTTTATGGCACCATGCACATTCTCCAGAAAAAGTGAGTGATTTCTTTCGATATACCTAAATGTAAAGAATATAAATATAAGTACTTTTTGAAACAAGAAGCGTGGGAACAAACAGGCGCGATGTGCGGGAACAAGCCCCGCGGTGCTAAGCGTGCGTGTCCACCTGAGATGAGCGAGGATGCGTAACAAGGCATGTGTTTGCTAAGAACCAATAGAATCGCTTCACTTACATAGCCTCGCTCAGCGCCTCAGCGCAATCGATCCTTAGGTTCTTAAGGCGCAGATACACCGCAGTAGCTGATTTTAAAATGAGAATCACGTCTAAACGGCTGGTCATAATTTTTTGGAAAAAATACATGTTACATTAGACTATTTTCTTAATAATTTGATATATGAAAATTATGAGTTTTATTCGTTCAACATAGTGTAATTAATTTGTAAAGTTACGTGTAACACGGACATATAAACGACAATTGGACCAAAACTGCTAAGCGTATTTTAATGGTATTTGTACTACCTCAAAGACAATTTAACTGTCTACATTTTGATATACGGCTATCTATTTTTGTTAAAGTCATCTATACATATAATAAAATCGTAGTACATTGAATATTTTTGCATGAAAATTACACAGAAAACTCAGGAAAAAGGTATAAAACGCAAAAATGCAATTTTTGAAATTTTTGTCTGTTTGTTTGTCTGTGCGTTTGTGGGAGCATCACACATAAACCACAGATTGGATTGCAAATCTAAGTATTTAAAAATATAAAGTGATAACCCGAGTAACATTTAGCGTTTATTTCATCAAAATCGACCCATAAAATCAAAAGATATTGAATTTTTAAGTTTAGGAAGAAACTTCCTAATGTATTCTGATGAGTCAGAGCGCCATCTATTGAGAAAAATAAAATGCACGAAAAAATTGTTGAGTTATTTGTGAAACTTTTAATACGTGGCAAAATAAGAGTGATCATTTTATACCTTTTCGTTATTGATCGATACAATCGATCCACAAATTCAGAATATATTGAATTTTTAGTTTAGTAAGAAACTTCCTTATGTATTCTGATTAGTCAGAGCGCCATCTATTGAGGAACCAAAAAATGCATGAAAGCATGAATGTTACACATTGATTGAGTTTTTTGTGAAACTTTTAATACGTAGACGTAGCAAAATAAAAGTAAACATTTTAATACCTTATCGTTATTTACCGTTACATACGGGCTTCTTATTTAACGTCTTCCGCTGCCAAATATTTTGTCTGTTTACATGGTCGATAGATGGCGTTGCACTGATGACGCGTTTTTCTGAATTGCGGTGTTAAGATTTTCCGCTGGAGAATGACCTCACACAATTTCTAAACACAGTCGTGTTTCGAAGGAATTTCGGTTTGGTCTCTGAAAGGTCTTAAACTGTTAGGGACCATAATTGGTTAAATCTCTGAGTTGTGCTGGTTTCGTTTAAAGCGCATTTATCGTAGAGTCTTAAACTGATTTAGTTTTGTGAAGTTCTGGACGGTTCGACTTGCGGATCAGGCTTGTAGGGTTCCGTACCAAAGGTGCTGTGCTGACGGGACCCTACTGCTAAGCCTCCGCGATTGATTCCGTTTAGAGCGAAGCAACGAACGGTTCGATTTGCGAAACAAGGCTAATAATAATAAATAAAAATCTTATATTTCAGACAGAGTCCATATTTGGGGTTCCGAAAAAAAAGGAACCCTTATAGGATCACTCGGGTGTCTGTCTGTCTGTCTGTCTGTCCGTCTTTCACAGCCAGTTTTCTCCGGATCCACTGAACCGATTCTGTTGAAATTTGGCACATATGGACTTCTATGACCCAAACACGGACGCGTTACGTAAATTATTAAATTTTTAGTATGGGGGTCACTTTTGGGGGTCAAACTAGAAAATAAAATAAAAAGTTTTTTGAACAATATCGTGTGACATATCAAATGAAAGGGCTTACTGTGAAGGGTTTAATTATATTTTTTTCATAATTTTAAAATAAATGATTTAGAAGTTATTCAAGAAATTAGACGAAAAATGACCACCCCCCCCCCCTTATCTCCGAAACTACGGAGCCTAAAATTTTGAAAAAAATGGAGATAATAGATCTTTACCTAAAGATTACAGGAAAACCTATAAGAAGTCTGTAGTGTTAAAATAACATGTTAAAATTTTTTAATTCGTTCGGAACCCTTTGCACGCGAGTCCGACTCGCACTTGGCCAGTTTTTTGGTTAGTAGTTAGGTTTAGGTTTAGTTTAGGTTAGTAGTTAGGTTTAGGTTTAGTTTAGGTTAGTAGTTTGGTTTTTTATATTAAGGTACCGTACCAAAGGTGGTCACGGTGACGGGAGCGATAGATTTTGGGAGACTACTCTCTAAGTCCGAAGTCCGTAGTTTTGAGCTGAGTTGCGGACGTATTCTACTCCGTATCACCTACAGACTTACAATTAGTCCCGAACCCGAACTAAGAATGAATGACAACACGATTTCACAGTAACTGTCAAATCGTGTTATCATTAGTTCTCATTGGTTAGGTGATACGGAGTGGAATATGTTTTTTTTACAATAGATAGGCACACGTTTGACCACCATCTCACCTGATGGTAAGCGATGATGCGGTCGAAGATGGAGCACGTTTGCCTAGAAGCAACCTATTCACTTTTGTCTTAAAGACTCCCAGGTTGCCCGCAACTAAGTTTTTAATTCGTGCTAAGTATCAAACGGTTCGATTTGCGAGCCAAGGCAAATTATAGGGTTCTGTGCCAAAGTTGCTAATGGGACCCTATTATTTAAGCCTTCGCGTACGATTTTGATTCGTGCGAACCCAGTCGATTTTAGGGTTCCGTACCAAGTTTGCTAACGGAACCCTTTTTATTAATAAGCCACCGCTGTCCGTCTTCCTTCAGTTTATGCGTTTTATTTCTGTCTCGCTAATATAAAAAATGTCTTCTAAAAAAAGGTCGAATCTTTCACAATATAGCAAAATTCTTAATCTTCTTAACATATTTAAAACAAAGTCAGGTTTGTTCGAAAACTTTTCTAACTCGAGAACGGCTCGACCGATTTTCATAGTTTTTGTGTTTTTGGATTAGTCTTCGTCCGGAATAGCATAATAAGAATTAAAATACAAAAAAAAGAGTACCTAGGTAGGTAGGGTAGGTAGGTAGGATAGGTAGGTAGGTAGGGTAAGTAGGGTAGGTAGGGTAGGTAGGTAGGTAGGTAGGTAGGTAGGGTAGGTAAGGTAGGGTAGCTATGGTGGGTAGGATAGGTAAGAAGGTAGAGTAGGTAGGTAGGGTAGGTAGGTTAGGGTCGGTTGGTAGAATAGCCAGTTGACGGGAGCGAAGCCGCGCGGGTCAGCTAGTAGAATAATATGGAAAGTAAAAAAAACTACTGAACTTTGGGTCGCGCGAATGTGAAACGAGTGCGTGTTTAGTTCCCTCAAGGTCGCTGGCGTATGTCGTCGCCTTAACGAACACATCGCTCGCTACGCATCCTCGCTCATCCCTGGTAGAAATGCAGCCTTAACCCGGCTCGGGGCGCAGTCGCGTCTGAAATAGTATCAAGGTCAAGTTGTACATAGGTAGGTATAGGCGTGTGTCTATATTTGTTCAGTCGTTCAGTTTAGCCGGCAATGCAGACTGGGAACTCCGCCTGGAATGCATTTTGTTCCATTTTCGTTCTTATCCCAAAAACTTGAGTGGTCTAGGAATCTTAGCAAGTGAAGGTACGTAATCGAATTATTATGTTAAGCATAATAATTTATTGTGCATTTCGACCTTGTTCCTTACTAAGTCTTTCCTCCGTTGTAATTAACAAATGCAAACTTACATTTCTGACTCCTAGCAGTGATTTTAACAGCTAAGCTGACCAAGTTGTCTAGAGAACTGTTTTGTTGCTATGTACCTATATGTAGGTAAAGTCAAGTCAGTAACAAAACTCCATAGACACACTTACTTTTTCGTACCCAAAGGATAACCAACACAACCCTATTACTAACCTTAATTTACTAGTCTGTCATTCAGCGGGGTGTATCTCAAGAACCGTAACAGGTAGACAGTTGAAATTTTCACAGAGTGTGTATTTCTATTGCCGCTATAACAACAAATAATAATAATTAAATTAAAAGTAAAGGGGCCTCCCATCCAAGAAACGTGTTTTCTTACCCTTCGTGTGGTCTGAGAGTCCGACTTGCACTCCTTTACATAATTATGATAATGTAAACATGCACAAAATAGTCTTCTAATATATAAAAATCTCGTGTCACGGTGTTTACCGCACTCCTCCGAAACGGCTTGATCGATGTTGTGTGTGTATTCGGTAGGTACGAGTATGAGCTATTTTTTTAGCTGGTGGGCAATTTTTTTTTATTTGGCAAAACAACGTTTGCCGAGTCAGCTAGTACAATATATTATTTTACTGTACCTTATATCTATTTATTTATTGCACAATGTACAAGCAAAGCAAAGCAAAGCAAAGCAAAGCAAAGCAAAGCAAAGCAAAGCAAAGCAAAGCAAAGCAAAGCAAAGCAAAGCAAAGCAAAGCAAAGCAAAGCAAAGCAAAGCAAAGCCAAAGCCTTGGGTTTCATCATCCGTAATGCAGGTTCATTCAATAAAATGAAAACATTAAAAATGATTTATTGTGCTTACGTCCGCAGTCATCTCGAATATGGTAGTCAAGTTTGGAATCCGAAATATGCAGTGCACTCAGACAGGTTGGAACGAATACAAAAGAAATTCACCAGATATTTAAATTACAAATTTAAAATCCCTTATCTGAGTTACAACGATAGATGCGCTCGTTTCCACTTACTTCCCCTTGTAACTCGGAGGAATATATCTGACATACGTTTCCTAGTGAAAATAGCACAATCTAAGATTGAATGTCCTGAACTTCTTTCAAAGCTGTCTCTGAACGTTCCTCCTCGACATTCTCGTTTAAGATATCTTCTCCATACTCCTTACGCTCGCACAGTTCACCGTGGCAACTGTTACATGATTCGCTCAGCAAAAGCATTCAACAAAATTGTTAAAGATGAAAAGCTTTCAATAGATTTGTTTGCAAGCAGCTTAGCAACCATTAGCACTGTTTTATCCAAACACTTTATGCGTTCTGATATTTTCTAATAGTGGTTGCATATTTCTACCTACGCAGGTAATTAATTTTATGTTAACTTAGTAGTACTAATAGTAAATTAATTTTGCAACTGTACATCAATACCTACTTTATTGTTAACTGTGGAGGCTTGTAAATGGCTTGTTGTGAATTAGCTTACTATTACCCCTGTATTAATAGCTGTAAGCCACCCAAACATAATAAAATAAAATAAATAAAACAAAACCCGTTAGTGGTAAGGTGACCTCATAAACGGCTGGCCCCTTCGAAAGACTTAAGCACGGATCATTTTGGTTACTCATTGAATGGGCTTTTGATATGGTTTCTCTAAGCAGTTAATCAACAACCCATACGATGGAGGTAACTCCTTTCGAATGGCTCGAAGGACTATTTTGATTGTCCAATATAAAATTTGATAGTTTACAAGACCATTTTCAAGTAAGATTTTGTACTGTAAAATAATTACGTAACTTGAAAATGTGATTTTTTGTTTATGGAGGTATTGTTACAAAACTAGTGTCAAGTGAAAGGTTTTTTCATAAAAACAATATTACAAAAATAATCAAGTCGATAGATCATCAAGTTTCCAAAATATAAGGAAAAAGGTAAAGTGAAAGTTGGAATTTTTTAAATTCTTCATAGTTATGGACTGGTCAGTGTGGAAGAAGTGAAAATAGCAGTGAATGGAATGAAGAATGGTAAGGTAATTGGTCCAGACGGAATTCCAATTGAAGTGTGGAAGTCACTACGAGTAGATGGATGGACGTGGTTAGCTTTATTCTTCAATAAGTTGTTGCTGGAAGAAGCCATACCTGATGAATGGTGCAACAGTTCGTTGGTGCCCATCTTCAAGAACAAAGGCGATGTGCTGGAGTGCAACAACTATAGAGGAATAAAGCTAATGTCACATAGTATGAAAGTCTGGCGAGAAAGAAAGGCGGTTGAGAGGAGAGAGTGAAATCTCACAGAACCAGTTCGGTTTTATGCCTGGTCGGGGTACAACGTATGCCATTTTTGCTATCCGCCAGCTGTGCGAGAAATATAGAGCTGTGCATAAAAACCTGCATATGGTATTCGTTGACCTCGAAAAGGCATATGACCGGGTGCCTCGTGAGGTTTTGTGGTGGGCCCTCAAGAAGAAAGGTGTGCCTGGGAAGTATGTGCAGTTGATTCGAGCGATGTACAGTCGATACAGTACTCAAGTCCGGTCAGCAGTGGGCCACCACTGACAGTTTCAGTGTGGCGGTCGGTTTGCACCAGGGGTCGGCCCTCAGCCCTTATCTCTTCCTGATGATAATGGACGCTCTGATGTCGGACATCTAGGAAGAGGCTCCCTGGTGCATGCTGTTTGCTGATGACATTGTGCTGGTTGCCGAAAGTGGCCAAGAGGTCCAGAGCAAATTGGAGACGTGGTGGCAAAGATTGGAGAGTGTTGGCCTGAAATTGAGCAGAACCAAAACCGAGTACCTGTTCTGCGATTTCGGCGGTCTCTCCAGTCCGCTGCCTATAACTCTCACCGGAACGCCTATACCGATTTGCTCCGGTTTTCGGTACCTCGGGTCGCTTGTCCAGGGAGATGGCGATATAGACCGAGACCTAACTCAACGGATCAACTCAGGATGCATGAAATGGCGGCAGGTCACTGGAACAACTTGTGACCCTCGAATGCCCCAGTTGAAAGGGAAAATCTATAAGTCTGTGATAAGACCTGTCGTAATGTATGGATCAGAATGTTGGGCTGCCAAAAAGACGGATGAAAATAGATTGCATGTAGCGGAGATGAAAATGTTGAGATGGATGAGTAACGAGAATGGATAAAGTGAGAAATGAGTACATAAGAGGTAGTTTAAAAGTGGCGCCAGTGACGGATCACATTTTGATCAGGCGGTCCGTTCTTACACATTACACATTTAAAATTTCCACGCGAACAAAGTCGCCGGCTACAGGTAGTAAGATATATATATTAAGTAATTATAATTCACAGATTCTAAGGATGTTTATCAACCATAAATTCTTGTACCTATTCGTATTTGTTTCTATTGGTAAAGGAATTTTCAAAATCGGTTCAGTAGATTCAGAGATTACCCCCTACAATCTCACAAACTTTACCTCTTTATAATATTAGTATAGATTTGAATGCTACGCTACTCTGGACTAATTTTGTACATTTACAACCTCGGTGCTGCTAGAATTAGATTGCAAATGTACAAAAATAGCCCAGAGAGTATCTTCAAATACAAAGTGGCGTTGTTTACATTACAATAAACAATTTATTTGTAATTTTCAGATGGCATCGTTCTCACAGATCAAGTTGAATGGGGAGAACCTGGGAAAAAGGCACCGGCACCTAAACTCCTTAGTGCGCAAGGCTACAGAGAGCGGAGTTTTGTTCCAGGATGTCGAGGCCCTGCCCGAAGAGTCTGCAGTCGATCGCCTCTTTAAAATAGACCTTGCCATAGAACTCAAACATGTAGACTACATAATACGGAATTTAAAAGACGATGACATGTTATACGTGAGCAGAGCCCTGAAAGCAACGTGGCTTATAGAACACCGTGACATTATTACCCCTAAATATTTAGAAGGTGTTCTCTTCCCGGAAATGATCGCACCAGCAGTTACCAAAATGAAGCACTGGCTTTACATCAATCTACGAGACCCAGCAATGTGTCAGGAGTTCTATCAGCACTACAAAGAGAACACATTTGAGCTTGCGATAAAGTTTCTGAGTCACTGCAGTCATGAGTTCATACTGAAAGAGGTCCCCAAGATATTGATTAAACTAACTCCTCATTCATTAAAAGTATTATGCGAGAAACATCCTCAAGTTGCCCAAAAATATTTCGATTCGTTAGCGATGGATGAAGATATGAGAACTCGCTATCTTAAGCAAGAACAATCCTACTACAACAGTGTGAAATTCGTTCTGAAGTTGGATGCAGATATATTCCTTGACATCACGGAGAAGTATTTCAACATGAACAGCTTCAGCAGATTCAGCCCTTTGGCGACAGACTATATCCTACGCTACCATAAAACAAGATTCACAAATAAGTTGGAGCTGTACGTTGCGTATTTCCTGCACATCCCGACTCTTGCTGCTCGGCTCAGTGTCGACGAGTGTCAGGAAGTGGTGGTGAAGCTAGCACGAGCGAACTACTTGAAGCATTGGTTCCAGTACAAAGTGGTGGAGCCACTGATAAAGCGTCTTAGACCTGATAAGAGAGCAGCGTTCAAAAAACTAGTGTTCATTGAGAAGAATATCGGAGACAGTATGCCGGAATGGCCGTACCCAACTCCGGAGTCGCCTCCACTTTGCGACTCTGATTCGCATATTTTCGACGACGTGCATTGCATACCAATCCCCGAGTCGATAAGCGACTTGAAGAAACTAAAGCTCATGGAAATAGCAAGAAAAAGGCATTTTTGTTACTATGGCTTTAACGATTTGTTGGGGCCGTTGGAGACATCTGTGGAGAAAACAGAGTTAGATCGGTTGTTCGACGAGTTTCGTTTTATCGGATTCGACCGAGCGTTGCATGATTTGGGTCAGCGGTTAGGTGCGGCGGGTTCTGCGGACCGGAGACGCGATATCTTCCTTGTTCTGGTGAGCAAGAGCGGCGGACGCAGTAACGCGGTGGCGGCTCTGTTGCGTCTGGCTGCTCGCCACAGTAACGAGCCCGCGCACACACGCGCCTCCATACTGCGCAGCCTCGTCAAGCGTGCGAATGTCTGGCACCTGCCGGCAGATGTCTGGCAATGTTTTCTGGATTTCGGGCACGGACTCGGGCTCGACGGCGCACCATCCGATGCCGCGTGCCGTGAGGGACTGCACTGCGTAGTGATTCGTCAGTTATTAGCCGGCGAAAGCGAACAAGCTGTCCGCGATGCATTTTTAAAAGACTTTTCAACGCTGACTGAGTACTCCCTCAAGGTAGACGAGCGAATGCGCGTCGCTAACGGCCTTCAAAACATGTTGGCAGCGGCCGCCAGAGACGTAGAACCAGCAGTCGCCGCACAGCGACTACATCAACTGCTCGATGTCGTTGATAAATATAAGGTTCGCGTTGAAGCAGCATCAACTATGGTGGAAGCAGTGAAGAGCTTAGCTTTGCGTGACGCAGATGTTGGTAGCTCCTTACTAAACCGGTTATATAACGCGAGAATCGGACGTCGTGAGCTTCTTCGTGAATACCTAAAATTTCAGCGCGATCAGGGAGCGTTCATGAACGCGCTACGTCACGACCCGCCTGCTTTCGAACTAGATAAGATTGCAGATATACTAGCTAGTAAACCACAGTTTGACGAATTCATCATAAAGCTAGTGATATACTTTAACCAGAAGGAAGATCTTACAGTACAACTCAGGAGTGCTTTAATGGAGAAGATCGTTCAACGGAATGAAACTTGCAAAAATGTCAAACTGGCACGACCGTTAGCAGTTCTCTTGTTCAAAGATTTTGAGAAGGAATTGTATGAGTTTGACGCGGCGGGTAAAGATACTGTGAAATTTGCGGCAGCGCTGAGGGCATGCGCACACCTCGCCCGCCCTGTCGTCAACTTGACGGAGTGGGGCTGGCACAAGGCTGGCGTGAAAGCTGTCGCGACGCGAGCGATGCGCTGCCGAGAAATAGAAAGAGCTGCGCTAACTCGTGTGTTATCGGCCGAGCGACGCACGGTGAGAGTAGCCTTAGCACTGAGTATGCGATCTGCGGGAGGGTTACTTTTAGACACATTCTCATCAGCGGCGAAACTGCGTCCCGTGGTAGCACTGCGTGCTGCTTTACCGTACTTCCGTCACCGCGGAGCTACCGCTGATCCTAAAGTATGGGATATCATTCAACCATTGTTTGCAAGTGTTGACCTTTCACGCCGCGAAAGGCTTCGGAAATTACTTCGAAAAACCGAATGGATTCCGTCTCACATCAAAGCTGATTACTGCGGAACGTTGTTCTTTATCTCAAAATCGGAATCGGAATTTAGGTTCGTGCTTCGTGATTTGAGCATGCTTCTTCCTGATGTAAGAGAAGATCTTATCGAAAACATTTTGCTTTGGATGTTCGAGAACAGTAGTGAGGATGAACTGGCGATAGCGTACCCTGCAATGTTTGTCAGATACTTGATGTTGTCTAGAAATCAAGAGGATTTAGAGAAGAGATTTGCTAAAGTTGGTGATAAATTTTTGGACCTATTAGAAAAATTACGCTGCGAAAAAAAAATGTGTTTTAGGCTTGAGCAAATTATGGCGAGCCTAAAATATAATTCTGCGTTTCTGGACACTAAATACACGTCGTGTTGTTCAGTCATCGAGAGGATCTTAGCTTGGACGCAGAAGTTCATGACGAAGGAAAAATATTTTGATAAGTATGTGCATATACAGTTAACAATGTTTTATTTCAAAGCTATTAGACAGAGTATGAAGCAGATTCCGGAAGTTTTCGCTGATCCGAAGAGAAGGAAGTCGAAGGGTGTGGAAGCTGTGGGCTTCATCTTCGGAAGAAATATAGTGAAGGAGGTAGCGGAACTTGTGAGCACATACTTCGACTCCATAATAGATCTGTATACGGCTGCTCTGGTTCATTACTTACATGTAAATTTCGTGCACGGAGTGTCGAGGAGGAAGTTCATTGGCTCCGTTCTCAAAGGAATGATTGCGGAAGCAGTCGGTGTCCAGCGCCGCATGGCGGTGTATGTCCTCAGGGAGCGTCGGTGCGATGTTGAAGATTGTACGAGAAAGGAGATTGAAGAACTAATGCTACAGGATAAGTGTATTGAGTTGTTTGTTCATGCTGAAATATTAAACTAATTTTCTCTATGAAATGTAGGTACATCCTAACCTAAAATGTTTTTTTTTTAATATATGAAGTAGAATTGCTTGTTTGTTTACTGTTCATCGACTGTTTTCTTTGATCTTCCTCCTTCTTCTTATACTTCCATACTAATAGTATAAATGGGAAAGAAACTATCTGTCTGTTTGTAACCTCTTCATCATCATCATCATATCAGCGGAAAGACGTCCACTGCTGGACATAGGCCTCCACTAAGCGGGGGGGGGGGGCACGTTTTCACAAAATAGGTCCTACTAGCTCAGTGGCCTTAGTGGAAATTTATTAACGTTTTCGATCGCGTAAGTGTAAACATCAATTTGTACTGACAATAACTGAAACCCTTTTTTTCCGTAACAATTTGACATTTAATATTTTTGATTCTTGATATATATAAACCATCTGTGCAAAATGATATTAGACAATGGGCGTGTTTTCTCATATGCAGATGACACTGCGGTTTTCTCTGGTGATTCATGGGAATCTGTATATCAATCTGCTGAAAAGGGTCTTTCCAGGATTGCTGACTGGTTGAACTCACACCTTCTTACACTAAACATTTCTAAAACAAAATATATTGCGTTTACCATCTACAACATCACTCAACCTTTTTTTTTGCGCTGGGAAAAAATGCATTACGCATACCCTCCCATCGGGGGATGGGGGGCTATGTGGGACTCCCCGGGCTAGCCCGGTATACCCACTAAAATAACCCAGCGGCATTCCCGCATCGTCTGAGTGGAGGAGGACTGGGAGATCGGCACAGCCTTTACGTCCAGTCCCCCTCCGACGTCCGACCGCCTTCACGGCGGGCCCTTCACGCCCTCCCCGTGGGGGGAGGGCCGGGAATGTCCGACGAAAATGGTAACGGCTGCAATGCGGACGAAGGAGCCCCTGCGCCTGTCGCCCGCCCATCACCACCACGAGGAGGGAAGGCCGCGCCTTCTCCGACCTCTTCTTCGCCTACGGAGCGGCGCAGCGAGAGGGTCGTCCTCCCGCTCGCGCTCCGCTGCCCAGGCCCCCTCACTCTCCAGCATGGCGTTGACCACGCCGGGAAGTGAAAGGTCCTGGCCGATCTCCGCGGTTAGACCGCGGCGCAGCTCGGACCAAGCCGGGCACACCTCGAGGGTGTGCTGTGCCGTGTCCTCCGCTGCGCCGCAGCCGTGCCACGCCGGAGTTTCCTCCCTCCCGATCCGATGCTGGTGCGATCCGAAGCAGCCATGCCCGGACAACACCTGCACCAGACGGAATGAGAGGAAACCGTGGGAGCGCTCGAGCCAGTCACGCAAGACTGGACCGAGCGCGTCCAGGGTTCGGCGGCCAAAGGTGGCGGTGGCGAGGTCCTCCATCCAGTGGACGACGATTGCATCCCTCGCCTCCAGCCGCACGGCCTCCCGCTCCTCCGCGACGGGGCTCTACCCGAGCGCCCTTCGCCGCGCCGTCCAATCGTACACTCTGGCTAGCAACCACGCCTCCAACTCCCAAGGAGGGGTGCCAGCCAGAGCGCACGCCGCCGAGAACCCCACCGAGCGGTAAGCCCTCGCCACCCGCAGTGCAATGGCCCTTTGGGGCCTGCGGATGGCGGTAGCATTCTCCCTCCTGTGGAGGGAGTCCGCCCAGATGGGGGCCCCGTATAGGGCCATGCTACGCAGGATGCCGGTATACAACCGCCGGCATCGTGCGTTGGGCCCCCCCAGGTTCGGGAGGAGCCAAGACACCGAACCGAATGTTCCACAGAGGGGGCCCTAAGACGGACCCCTGCGGAACACCGGACTCGGCTGCGTACCGCCTCATCCTGGCCAGCTTGTCCACGAGGAGGACCTCTCTGTCCTCCAAGTAGCTGGCCAGAACTCAACCTGGACCTAACGTAACTCTCAAAATCCACACTTGCCATAATATATACCTGATACTAACTGTTCTTGTCAAAATATTGCAAAATAGTCACTCACATAAAATACCTAGGTAAAATCGTTGATTAGCGTTTATCCTGGCATACTCATACAGATATGGTCATGGCCCATGTAAGAAAACTTATCTGGATATTTAAGAACCTAAGACATGTGACAACTAAAAAAATTATTAACTGAAGTCTATGTCTCCCTGGCTCAATCCATTCTTACCTACTGTATACCCGTGTGGGGCGATGCGACTAAAACAAAGTTTCTTAAGCTAGAGCGAGCACAGAGATCTCTTATCAAGGTCATGTATACCAAACCGTACAGATTCCCAACCAATGAGTTATACTCCCTTAGTGGCATTCTCACGGTCCGGAAATTAAACATCCTCCATGCTATCCTAAAATTGCACAAAGTCCTGCCCTACGACCCTCACTATCAGGAAAAGAGACGAAAATACAGTGCTGCACCAGTACAATTTGTTAAAACTGCATATGCCAAAAGACAATTTAAGACCAATTCCGCTGCCCTATATCATCATCATCTGCCTAGCCTTTTCCCAGCTACATTGGGGTCGGCTTCCAGTCAAGCCAAGTGTGCCCTATATAATAAAATTAATAAAACCATTAACATCTATCCTATGACTACTGAAGACTGCAAAAAGGCAATAGTTCAATGGCTAAAACTGAAGACCTATGATGACATTGAGTTATTGCTGCAAGCATCGTGACTATGAATTGAAAACATGAGAGAATACGCACTCACACAGCATCACACACACACACCATCACACACACACACACTCACACGCACACACTCTTTTAGGACTGTATGTTCTTATGAGAAATAAAGATTCTTTAAACCTAAGTGAACGACAGGTGAGCTGTCAAACCATACAACCAAGATGGCGTGACAACTCACTTGTCGTTCACTCCACTTATGTGGTCACGGTGAGATGTCGACAGAATCGACCGGCTGTTCCTTTTCTTTTGTTAGTTGCCTTTATTTTTTCATATCCTGTTTAAATTGAGATCTTGTGATTTTTATTTTTGTTTAAATTTTGTAATCCTTTGTACACAACTTTTGCCATTTATTTGTCATTGCAGAGCGGGACCTCCTAGCACAAGTATATATCTTACTTATAAGGAGGTCTCTATGTGAGAGTACCTGTAAAAGTTTGTACAAGTTTCTGTAATAAATTTTGTCATATTCTTTTCTTTTTTTTTCATTTAAGCGAAGTACGTTAAGAAAACTCGCACTAGGCCCTCGGACAGAACTGTCTTAGCAGGCCACGACGGAGATGGCGGAACTAAATGGCTGTCCGCAGGTCGGGCCCTTGTAGTCCGGGCCCCGTATCATTGATACGGCTGATACGCCCCTGCTACTAGTATATTATAGTTAGATTAGATTAGTTAGTTAGGTTAGATAGATTATGAAATACTTTTTATCTCGGGAGTGTGTTTTCTTGGGATAATTTCCGACTACATGCGGGCGAAGCAACACGGAACCACCGTCAGCTTCCGAAGTGGTTGAGGCGGTCCTCTCTTTAAAGACAGGCAAAGCACCCGGACTTGACCTAATAACTGCGGAAATGCTACAAGCCGACTTAGCGTCCGCCGTCGACGTATTGACGCCTTTGATTGATAAGATCTGGACCACTGAAGAACTACCGGATAACTGGAACAAGGGGCTTTTAATTACCGTACGGGTAACGGGTACGGGTGCGAAACGTGGAAGGTTACCAAGGACATCTCACGCCAAATCCAGGTCTTCGTCAACCGGTGCCTTCACCGTATCCTCGGGATTTACTGGCCCGAGACGATCTCTGACGTAGAGCTGTTGGAAAAATACCACGAGAGCCAGATCGACCGCCAGATCAAGCGTATAGATGCTGGCGGGAAAAATTCCGAATCATTCCCGTCGAATACTTCGGAAGTATTCCGAAATATTCCGAAACTTTGGAAATATTTCAACTGTCAAAAAAAAAACCAGGAAAATCGACCTTACTACCTATTTCGCGCTTGGAAGTTGTAAATTATATAATCTTTAGTTGTGTTGTGAGCGGTAGGTATATTAAGTTGATGGTTGCACTCACAACCATAAACTTAACGCACGTCGCATCAAGCACACGCAACGTCGCGTCAAGGCGCGGGGTCCGGGCGCCGTGCCGTTTTATTCCCATTTAATTATTGGGGGAAATATTCGGTGGAAACATTCGATTGCGGGGTACGAATCTTTCTCGCGGGGGGGAAAACTTCTCCGGGGAGCATCTCCCCTCTTACCGCACCCCGCATCGCCATCGCCTGCACGCACGACTCGTGGCAGTGGCGCGGCTTCAGCGGCCGGCGCACAGAGGGGCAGCGGCGGCGGCGATCGACAATCGATGCAAAATACGATTTTTCAGCAAAAAAAAATTAAAATCTTATTTAAATTCATTTTGAACAATTCCGATTTAAAGAAACTTTCCCAGAAGTATTCCGGAATTATTCAGAAGTTTTGCAACTCTAATCAAGCGTCGTAAGCGGAGATGGATTGGTCACACGCTCCGGAGAGATCCCGATCATATTCCCAAACAGGCCATGGATTGGAATCCTCAAGGGAAAAGGAAGTTGGCAGATGCGACGAGCATCGGACTGACGTGGAGTGAAGTGTCAAGCTCAAGACCGCTCGCGATAAACTGCATTCAGCATTCAGTCGAGGTAAACTGCATCGGCTTACTTTTCTGTCGATCTACTACAGGTCGGTAAAATGATCGGTCGAAAAAGCGTTCCTCGGGATTTTGTGTCGGAGTAAAGTGGTACAACCAAAAAGCAAAGTAAAAATTTTTGAAAAAACCCACGACGGTTAAAACTTAATTGAAAAGGGATAAAATAATTTAAAAACCCCCGACTATAAAGAACCCAAAAATAGCCGTCCGGGGCTGTGACGCAATGACAGTACAATAAATTCAGTCAGCTAATCATCTTAATGTAGTGGGTGCCATCCACTATATTATATTTTAGACTGTGGTGCCATCAAATCACCAACATCCCCTTTAATATGACAATGCATTTCGGAACACTTGAACACTGGAACACTGTAGGTATAATATAAGGATTGTCAAAAACCAAACACTACAAATAAAGTAGTAAAAAAAACACACTCAATTATCCAATACTTATTCTGATTTTTCAACTTTGACTGGTGATCTGATCAAGAAAGTTACATATTTGAAGGTAATTTAAAGTTGTTTCATTTACTACAGTTACCCTTTGTCGAAATAAGACATGCGTTTATTTCGAATTACTGCGCGCCCGCGCCGTGCCGTAAACGCTATCTAGCCTATCTGCGCCCTTTTGTTTTTCTAACAAAATAAAACAACTTTTCAGTTGTAAAAACAAACATTTATTTTTGAAAACATTCTTTAAAATATTTCTGTATTCGTATTTAAAATACCTTAAGTTAATAAATAATGCGTAATATAAAAAAATACAAAACATCTTAGATACATAGTCTCAAAGGATAACAACGCTGTTAGAATAATGAGTTTATTTATAACTATGGTAGGCGCCAGATAAACTTGCTATAAAGTACAATGACCTTTCCCTAATAGATACCCGAACAATAAATTATTAACCATTTTTTTCTAGAGTAACGTACAGGATCACGACAGAAGTTTTTGATGTTAAGAAAGTCAATAAATGTAAATGGGTCAATGACCGTTATTGGACATAATATATCTGATGTCTACCATACGCTCTTATCTAGCTTATAGTTAAGTTTAGTTTTACATATTTTCAATGCAAAAGCAGCGAAACCTTGATTTTTACTCCTCTGGTAAAAGTGGAAGATGAAATATTAGCCCTTAAATAATTAGATTTTAACAGAAGAAGCACCAAGGTTGAAGTCACAATTGTATTGCAAAGCTATTTAGTTTCTTATTTGAAAACGATTATAAAAAGGAACAACTGGAACAACGTTACTGAATAATTCAGCATGGGCGAAAATTTCAAGGGCCCGGTCCTTCATAATCAGTTCCTCTATTTCTTTCCTCGCAGATTCCTCCACAACAATCTGATGTTCTCTCAGAACATACACTGCCATCCTACGCTGGACTCCAACTGCTTCTGTCAAGATACCTTTCAGCACGAAACCAATGAAAATATTCCGCGAAGATCCATACATCAAGTTACAGCTCAAATATTTAACTAAACCGTCGGTATACAGTTCAATTATGGAGTCGAAGTATGTGCTCACAAGTTCAGCTACCTCCTTCACTATATATCTGCCGAAGACGAAGCCTACAGCCTCCACACCCTCCGACTTCCTCCTCTTCGGATCAGCGAAAACTTCGGGCATCTGCTTCATACTCTGTCTAATAGCTTTGAAATACAACATTGTTAAATGTAAATGCACATATTTCTCAAAATATACTTCTGTCGGCATGAACTTCTGCGTCCAAGCTAAGATCCTCTCGATCACTGACAAACACGACGTGTATTTAGCGTCCAGAAACGCCGAATTATATTTTAAGCTCTCCAAGATTTGAGTTAATCTTTTTTGGAAATAGTAGTCATTTTCACTTCGCAGCGCATCTAATCGTTCTAAAAACCTGTTACCGATCGTCATGAATCTCCTCTCAACATCTTCCTCATTTTTGGACAGCAGCAAGTACCTGACAAAGATTGTAGGGTACGTTAGCGCTATCACATGTTCATCATTATCGTCATTGTTGAGCATTTGAAGCAATATGGTTTCGATGGACTCGTCGCATTCAGGAAGAAGTTTGGACAGATCTCGAAGTATCATTTGGGCGTTATGAAAAGAAATTTTGTAAAGAGCAAGGTATAAGGTAATGCAATAGTCAGCTTTTATGGTAGATGGAATCCATTCGGTTTTACCAAGTAATTGACGGAGCCTTTCGCGTGATTCTAGATTGTCACAAGAGATCAGGGGTTTAACAATATCCCATACTCTAAGGTCAGGACTAACGCCATGGCGACGGAAGTAAGGCACTGCAGTGAGCAACGCTACCACCGGTCGCAGCTTCGCTGCTGATGCGAAGGTCTCCAGAAATAATCCGCTTGCAGATCGCATACTCAGTGCTAAAGCTACTCTCACCGTGCGTCGCTCGGCCGCTAACGCACGAGTTAACGCAGCTCTTTCTATTTCCCGGCAGCGCATCGCTCGCGTCGCGACAGCTTTCACGCCAGCTTTGCGCCAGCCAAACTCCGCTAAATTGACGACAGGCCGGGCGCGGTGTGCGCAGGCCCTCAGTGCCGCTGCATACTCCACGCTTTGTTTGCCTGCCGCGTCAAAGGCTTGCAATTCTTTCTCAAAATTATTACCAAACAAACTTGCTAGCGGTCGAGCCAATTTAATATTTTGTACTTGAGCTAACTTATTTTTCAAAGCGGTGCAAAGATCTGTTGTAAAATCTTGTTTCTGGTGAAAGTAAATCACTAGCTTCGAAATAAAGCTATCAAAGTTTGCCTGCCGAGCACCGAACAATCGGAAGCGCGTAGGATGATAAGGGTTTCTTCCGAAACCCATCATTTGAGGAGCGGGCATATCGAAGTGCATTGGTTGAGCAGTGGAACTACCGCAAAGCGTCGGTTGACCGGAGATACTACCGGGCATCGTTAAATGAGCAGTACGTGTACCGAACACCAACGGTTGATCAGTCGAATTACTGAAGCCCATCGGTTCGACAGCGGAATTACTATCAACCGTAGGTTGCTCAGCAGAACTACCGAAACGGACGCCTGTTGGAAGAGTTACGGAACTTCCGACATCCGTAGACTGAGCAGCGGGATCGCTGACATGGTGGCCAGTAGGAGCAGCACTGCAATCCTCTGTAACTGTGGCAGAATTTCCGAAGCTGAAACCAGTCGAAAGAGTAGACGAACTACCGACGTTTGTCGGAGATTCAGCAGTGCTAATGTTTGTCTGAGCAGTAGCGGAACTGCCCAAACGGAAGCCCGTAGGAGGAGCAGCAGAACTACTGACATCTGTTGGAGCTGAAGTGGAACTGTCGAATCGGAAGCCTGTTGGAGGAGCAGCAAAACTACTGACATCTGTTGGAGCTAAAGTGGAACCGTCGAAACGGAAGCCTGTTGGAGGAGCAGCAGAACTACTGATATCTGTTGGAGGTGAAGTCGAACTGCCGAAACGGAAGCCTGTTGGAGGAGCAGCAGAACTATTAACATCTGTTGGAGCTAAAGTGGAACCGTCGAAACGGAAGCCTGTTGGAGGAGCAGCAGAACTACTGATATCTGTTGGAGGTGAAGTCGAACTGCCGAAACGGAAGCCTGTTGGAGGAGCAGCAGAACTATTAACATCTGTTGGAAATAAAGTGGAACCGTCGAAACGGAAGCCTGTTGGAGGAGCAGCAGAACTACTGACATCTGTTGGAGCTAAAGTGGAACCGTCGAAACGGAAGCCTGTTGGAGGAGCAGCAGAACTACTGATATCTGTTGGAGGTGAAGTCGAACTGCCGAAACGGAAGCCTGTTGGAGGAGCAGCAGAACTACTGACATCTGTTGGAGCTGTAGTGGAACCGTCGAAACGGAAGCCAGTTGTTGTAACAGCTGAAGTACCAAAACTCGATTTAGCAGCAACACTTCCGAACAGAATCGGACGAGGTTTAAAATTACAAAAGTTTCTCTGCCAACAGTTCCAATGAGGCATCATATCCGCCACTCGCGTGGGTTCGAGGAGAGATGGATCATGCCGGAGTGCATTCAGGAGCGCCGCTTCATCTCGTCGAAACTCCATGTTTAGTCGCAGAAGCTCGCGTCGAGCAATCTTTTCATGATAAAGCCGCTCTAGCAAAGGACGCGCCACGTCAGCGTCTCTCAAAGCTAAGGCTATCACTGCTTTAACTGCTGGTGACGTAGGCTCAACCCGAACGCGGTATATTTTTAGAACATTTAGTAACTGCCGAAGTCGATCCGCAGCTACTTCTGACGCGACCTCAGTGGCGGCCGCTGCTAACATGTTTTGGAGACCGTTAGCAACACGCGCTCGCTCATCCGCTTTCAGCGAATACTCCACTAGCGTTGAAAAGTCATTCAAAAATGCGTCGCGGACGGCTTGCTCGCATTCACCAGCTAATAACTGGCGAATGACGACGGCGTGCAGTCCCTCACGACATGCAGCTTCGGCTCGTGTACCGTCGAGTCCGAGTCCATGGCCGTAATCCAGTAAATGTTGCCAGATGTCTTGAGGTAGACGCCAGACTTTAGCGCGCTTGACAAGGCTGCGCAGTATGGCGGCGCGAGTGTGCGGGGGCTCATTAATGTGCCGCGCAGCGAGACGCAACAGGGCAGACACCGCGTCGGTGCGTCCACCAGTCTTGCTCACCAAGACAATGAAGATATCACGCCGCCTATCCGGGGAAGCTGTAGCAACCAGTCGCTGACCTAACTCGTGCAGCGCACGCTCAAAACCGATAAAGCGGAACTCATCGAACAATCTATCCAAATCTGTTTTCACTCGAATCATATTGCAGTTGTAATTTAACGATTGAGGTTGCACAGCGCAAAAGGATGCAGCTGCACTAAACAACGCACAGCCACCTGGAGCTCGAGCGGGGTACATTGGTGAGATACCGGTCATGAAATCCTGATCGTCGAAGATATGTGGACCTCTGTCCGAGGGCACCGGGGGAGCGGGTATCTCGTACGGCCATTTATCTACACACTCACCGATATCCTTCTCAACAAACACACGTTTCTTGAACGCCGCTCTCTTGTCGGGACTAAGTCTCTTTATCAACGGTTCCACCACTTTGTACTCGAACCAATGCTTCAAGTAGCTCGCTCGTGCTAGTTTCACCACCACTTCCTGACACTCGTCGACACTAAGCCGAGCAGCAAGAATCGGGATGTGCAGGAAATACGCAACGTACAGCTCCGATTTATTTATGAATCTAGTTTTATGGTAGCGTAGGATGTAGTCAGTGGCCAAAGGACTGAATCTACTGAAGCTGTTCATGTTGAAATACTTTTCCGTGATGTCAAGAAACAAATCTGCATCCGACTTCAATACGCATTTCACACTGTTGTAGTAGGACCGGTCTTGTCCGAGGTAGCGGGTTTTCAGATCTTCATCCGTCGCTAACGAATCAAAATATATTTTGGCAACTTTAGGACATTTTTCACACAAAACTTTTAATGAATGAGTGGATAATTTAGTCAATATCTTGGGAGCCTCTTCCAGTATGAACTCATGACTGCAGTGACTCAGAAACTTTATCGCAAGCTCAAATGTGTTCTCTTTGTAGTGCTGATAGAACTCCTGACACATTGCTGGGTCTCGTAGATTGATGTAAAGCCAGTGCTTCATTTTGGTAACTGCTGGTGCGATCATTTCCGGGAAGAGAACATGTTCTAAATATGTAGGATTAATAATACCACGTTGGTCTATAAGCCATGCTGCTTTCAGGGCTCTGCTCACGTATAACATGTCATCGTCTTTTAAATTTTGTATTATGTAGTCTACTTGTTTGAGTTCTATGGCGAGGTCTATTTTAAAGAGGCGATCGACTGCAGACTGTTCGGGCAGGGCTTCGATATCCTGGAACAAAGCTTCAGTCTCTTTAGCCTCATGTACTAAGGAGTTGAGATGCCGGTGTCGTTGACCCAGGTTGTCTCCCACCAGCGTTACTGGTAGAAACGACGCCATCTGTAAAAATGATGAATAGCAGTGTCGATAAAAGCTGAATTGACCGTGACTCACTAGTTCAAATATAATTTAAAGTAAAAAAACAAGTCAAGAGCGAGTAGGACTCGCGCACCGAGGGTTCCGTACAAATTTGTAGGTACGTATTATAAATAGTTCAGGAATCAAGTCTCGCAGTTTGTTTCGAGCTTTTCCGAGCTAATAATCTATTGCTTAATATCATTTGTAGTAAATTAAGAATATTATTAAGTAAAATGTACCACCTAAGCTTTAAAGTTCCTATTAAAATATTAAGTTGTATAATAGATTCTATAATGAGTTATGCCCTTGACAGCTATGGGTTAGCATTCAAAACTAACCTGAATAATTTAGAAGCTCTTCAAATTCGATTCTTAAAACTACTTGTTACTCGAAAAACCAAAAACAGTTGTAAAGGAGATTATAGGAAACTATTTAAAATACGTAAAATTCTACCGATCAGTTACAAACATAAATATCTTCTAGCAGGTAATCACCATGGTACCCAAGAGCATAACTTAAGTAGTCAACACCCATAATACACGATCTATGGCTGCTGGCAGATTCAGTGTGCCCAGAGTCACCAATTAATTTGGTGACAGAACTCTTAAAAAACGGATACCATACCTACTGAATAGTCTGCCGGCAGACATAAGGAGTGAAATGAATAAAAATTGTTTTAAAAATAAATTAAGAAAATACTATTTAGAAACGTGTTAAATTTTTTATTTAATTTAATTTACAATAACAAACTATATACACTTAAAATAGAAAATAAAACTCCTAACTATAATAAGGCGTCAAAAAATTCGTCCGCATCGCTGTCTACTGGAAGTGAGCCTAATAGGTAATAAGTATAATTAGTTATAAGTACAAATTAACGAAGGAGTGTAAATGTCGAGACTCACCGACCCCACACTCAAACCATTACTACGGTTTTGTGGGGCTTAGTTTATTTATTATGTTAGCCTTAGCCATATGTGAAAATAAATAAATAATAATCAGAGATTTAACGAATTTGAGCCCTAGCCATGCCCTAGCAGATACTTTTCAAGACCTTTTAGGAATCGAACCTATACCCCTACCAACGACCTCAACGCTGCGCTGTTTAAAATCTTGTGAAGGTCGTTCTTCAATGGAAAATATTAACACCGCGATTCAGAAAAACGCGTCATCAGTGCAACGCCATCTATCGACCATTTCGTAAACTGACCAAGTAGCAGCAGCGGAAGACGGTAAAAGAAGGTATGTTACGAGTAATAACGATAAGGTATTAATTAATTAAAAGTTTAACAAATAACAATTGTTATGGTGTTATTTTCATGCTTTCGTGCATTTTATTTTTTCTCAATAAATGGCGCTCTGACTGATCAGAATACATTAGGAACTTAGAATAATAACGCATAGAAGCCGCGTCTAGAACAAAACATGAGCGAAATCGTGTGTCCGCTTTATTTTATTTATGTGCGTGAGCCGAATGTGTCTACGCTCCTAAAACGCACACAGACATAGCTTTCAGTGATACCTACCATTACCAAGCCGTTACCCACAAAATATGGGAAAACGCATTATTATGTTGCTTTATCAAATCAAGACAAGTATTTTATGTAATTGGGAACTGGAAAAGATGAAGATGATTTTTCTTGTGATATGGCGTATTTTTTCGGAAGGTAAAATCAATTTATTTAAAAATAAAAGGAAACAAATCGCATGAAGAATGGGATATTGTTCAATGCGTTTAGAATGCTTGATGTGTTATAATCAAATATTATAGGCATGTATTCATTTCTGACATGTAAAAAAATCGGGTTTAACAGCAAGTAGGAATTGTATATTAAAATTACAAAAAATTAATAACATGTTAATCACTACCATTGTAATCTTTATTTTACCATAATTTAAAAACCTTGCAATTGCAACTGCTTCCTAAAGAGTTTCCGCTTTGACTGAACGTCTCTTATAATGTTTTCTCTTTTTGAGACATAAAATACCTAGTTTTTAAAATCGGAAACGGCACACCAATTAATTAATACAACACTAGATTTATGTACCTAATCAAAGAACTTCAGCAAAATAAACCTAAACAAACTTAGTTATTTGGTCCGGTTTTTTTTAATTACTTACTAATTAACTTTTAGTTTAAATCAATGTAGGTACCTAGCAGTGTCGATAACGACTATAATTCAGAGGTTGTAAATAAATATAGAGATTATATTTATAGAGATTAATATAAAATACCTAATGCCTAGTTAGTTTCTCGAAACTGGCAAAATGTTATATCGTAGGTAACAAATAAAAATTTGTTATGGTAGTATGAAGTTTCTTCCTAAACATGAAAATTCAATATCTTTGATTATGTAGGTCGATTTTTATGAAATAAACGCTAAATGTTACTCCGGATAACATTTAATTTTTTTTAAGTACCTTTTGAATGAAAGGTTTATTACGCTCGATGATTGATTACGTACTATAAATAAAGACTATATTTTTCATGATTTAATTACATTAAGCTAATCGAAACCATTACATTTTTCGTCACCGTAATTATATTTAGGATAATATGGGCAAATCAACATGACCACTAACTAAATCGAACTAAAATACCGTTTATCTCAGAATCGTGAATATGTCACATAATGATTTCTTGCAATAAGCCGACGATTTATTATCCATGGGGCTAATAAAACAGTTTTCTTTCACGTGGGCGAAGTCGCGGACAGAAGCTGGTTCTAACTAGTACATATAGTGAACAGCGCCACGCGTCATCATAACTAACGCCATTTCGTAATGTTGTTTCATTCAAAAATTTTCGTCACCCGTTTTTTTTTAAAGAACTAGATTTCGTTTGATTTTTGCGATGATAATGGGTTGATGTGAATCAGCATGTATTGAAGAATAGGTAGGTCTCTAATAGGCACCAACAAAAGCACAATGTCAACAGCAAAGTTTTTTAAACAATTTCTAATTCAATTTTATTTTCAACTCCTTTTTTACATTTACTTCCCAAAAAAAATACGAAACGGTTTGACGGCGGGGTTAGCGTTTGTAAATTAATGTGGGTGCGATCTTAGTACCTAATTAGCAATTAGGTTGATACTAAGGTACTATTTTAATAGTTACAATTACAACAGACAGTCTCGTGCGTGATTGGTAACATTACAATTACAATTCCCATGTTCCTATGCCAATGTTAATGTTTTTCTTTCTAAAAATAAAATTCTACTGAAGTTTTGTACAGTCGACCGGTAGTCAGTGGGCTAGCTCAGCGCACGAAGTTTTGATTGATTCAAGTGGGTGATAGACGTAAAGCAAGTACGCGTACTTATGGCACGACGATCTTTTTTGCTCGTGTGTCACCCTAAGTACGCGTACTTAAAAACAAGATGCGTAGAGAAAAAGGTCGTCCAGCCATAAGTAGGCGTGCTGACTCAGACCCGCTTGTCTAGTTACCTACCACTAACGTCTGGTTCACTGTACCTACATAAACAAAAATAATTAACAAACTTACGACATAAATAAATAAGCTACCTATATTCCTAGCTTGTCTACAAATAATAATACTTAATTTCTCATATCTTATCTTTTGAATTATCTGTTAATTTTTATCGCTTCACAATAGGGGATTAAACTTTAGGTATTTACGAAAATGACGAAATTACAAAATAATAACAAGAGAAATAAATTTGGCAATATTTACCTTGAAGTTTTTCTAGGCGATGATCTCAACAGGTGATTCACCGTTTGTAAATATCGCAGGTATAATTATATAGTTTAAAAAAATGCAGAACACACAGCCCGGAGCAGGCAAATTAAAGGAAAGTATCAAAAATAATTGTACACCAAGTAGGATTCACTTTGAATCGATATATAAATAACATAAATCATCTGACCACAGACAATAGATTAGCCGGCCCGGCCCGATGACCTTGAGTTTTTATGAATGAAGTCATGTTTGGTTTGGGTGCGTTCAGTGACAAAAAATAGCGTCGCACTGGTGTAAACACAAGGCTTTTAAGCAACCTTGTATAATTTATTTATTTATTTAATCTTTTTGTACAGTAGTGGTATTATTCATTTTGATTGTTGATTTCTGGTAGGTTTATGGAAGGCAGTATGCCTTTTTATTGTGCTTATCGATTTGTAAACATCATTAAATAGTAGAATGTTAATTTATATTTAAAACTAGCGTCGACTTTGTTGGGCGGTATTTTTCGAGTTAATATATAGCCTATGTATGACACTCACAAATAACGTGGCTATCTAAGTGAATTTTCAAAATCGGTTCAGTAGATCCAGAGATTACCCCCTACAACGTCAAAAACTCACACACTTTACCTCTTTATAATACTAGTTTTTGTTAGATATATACCTTATACAACAGAATATACCTTGTGATGTGATCCAAAGTTTAGGAGGATCTTTTTGCGCTTATTTTCAAGTGCTTAGTTTGTTGTTCGACTCTCGTGAACTAAACGCTTCTAACAGCAGACTCCGTCTATCATAACACTGAGAGGACCAAACTATTGTATAAGATACTATTCTAAGCCTAGCAGTGTTCCCGGAATTGGAGAGTAAAATTGCGCCATTTCTTGTTCAGCGCTCGGGTCGACCTAAATGAGCTTGAGGGATAAGACAAATGTATGGGGCGGTGTGTCCTTTTAATTGATTAATGTCAAATAGAGTTTCTTTATGTAAATATAGAGGTAAATTATGTATGTATATTTAATTGAAGTTTTTATTCTCACGATTTTTTTCACAATAAACTAAATAAGATAAAGTAAAATACATTATTACTTACATATGTAGTTAAGTTACAAAGAGTTCAGTATTTCAGTTCCAGTTATTTTTAACAGAAAATGTTACAGTTAACTTAATCTTCGACAAGCAGATTTAAAACTTTGAAATGTAAGAAATTTCTTTGGTATTTCATGTTTCTATTTCAAAAAGATCCTCATTCTCAATATATTTCAGCATGAACAAAAACCTCTAAAGCCTTTTCGTTCATCATTAGTTTTTCTATCTCTTTCCTCGCAGAGTCCTCCATGTTCAATCGACGCTCTCTAAGGACGTACAATGCCATACGCCTCTGGATACCAACGCCTTCTTCCCAAAGACCTTTCAGGACCGCACCTATGAACTTCGCTTTTGAATTTCCAAACACGAAGTAACTTCTCAAGTAGTCAACCAAAGCGTAGGTATACAGATCTGTAATGGAGTCGAAGTATGTGCTCACAAGTTCAGCTACCTCCTTCACTATATATCTGCCGAAGACGAAGCCCACAGCCTCCACACCCTCCGACTTCCTCCTCTTCGGATCAGCAAAAACTTCCGACATCTGCTTCATACTCTGTCTAACAGCTTTAAAGTACAACATCGTTAAATGTACCTTCACGTACTTTTTAAAGTGTTCTTCTTTTGGCATGAACTTCTGCATCCAAGTTAAGATCCTCTCAATCACTAACAAACACGACGAGTATTTCGTATCAAAAAATGCAGAATTGTACAGTAAGCTCTCTAACACTTGCTCCAGTCTTTGGTCGAAATAAGATTCCTTTTCAGATCGCAGCTTATCTAAACGTTGCAGAAACAGATTCCCTACTTTTGTGAATCGTCTTTCAGCATCCTCCTCATTCCTGGACAGCAGCAAGTACCTGACGAAAATAGAAGGGTACGGTATTGCAGGAGCGTCCTTATCTATATCATCGAGAATCTGAAGCAATATGTTTTCGATAGACTCATCGGTTTCAGGAAGAAGTTTCGACAAATTACAAAGCGCCTCGTCTGCATTGGAACGGGTGATTTTGTTAATAGCGAGGTACAAGGTGACGCAGTAGTCAGGTTTGAAGGCGGATGGTATCCAGTCGGTGTTTCCAAGGAGTCGGCGGAGCCTCTCGCGGGGTACCAGGTCGACACTAGAGAACAGGGGCTTAACGATATCCCACACTCCGAGGTCAGCCTTGGCGCCGAGGCGACGGAAGTACGGCAACGCTGTATGTAATGCCACCACGGGACGCAACTTTGTTGCTGATGCGAATGTCTCACGTAATAACTCCCTCAGTGCCGTAGATCGCATACTCAGTGCTAAGGCTACTCTTACTGTGCGTCGTTCAGACGCTAACGCACGAACTAACGCAGCTCTGTTAATTTCCCGGCAGCGCATCGCTCGAGTCGCGACAGCTTTCACGCCAGCTTTGCGCCAGCCCCACTCCGCCAAGTTGACGACAGGCCAGGCGCGGCGTGCGCAGGCCCTCAGTGCCGCCGCAAGCTTCGCGGCTTTTTTGCCTGCTGCATCAAACACACGCAGATCTTTCTCAAAATCGTCATACAAGAGACTTGCTAGAGGTCGTACCAATTTTAAATTCTTAAAATTTTCGTTTTGTTGTTGAGTGATCTTCTCCTTTAATGCTTTTATGAAACTTACTGTAAAATCTTGATTCTTGTAGTATACCACTAGCTTTGACGTGAATTTGTCGAACTTCGTCTCGCGAGCAGCCAATACGTCGATCACTCGCTTGAGTTCGAGAACAGATGGATCATGCCGCAGTGCGTTTATTAAACCTGCTTCGTCTTTTAGGAACGTCATGTTAAGTCGCAGCAGCTCGCGGCGTGCAATCCCTGCAGTGTAAAGCTGTTCAAGTAAAGGGCGTGCGACGTCAGCATCACGCAAAGCTAGGGCGATAATTGCCTTTACAACTGGTGATGTCGGCTCAACCCGAATCAGATTTAATTTAAAAAAATGTATTAACTGAACGAGGCGCTCCGCGGCAACTGCTGGTTCCACGTCTGTGGCGGCAACTAGCAAAACGTTTTGAAGTTTGTTAGCTACGCGCATCCGCTCGTCTTCCCCGAGGGAATACTCTGTCAATGTTGAAAATTGTTTGAAAAATGCATCTCGGACGGCTTGTTCGCATTCGCCAGCCAATAACTGGCGAATCACGACGCAGTGCAATCCCTCATGACAAGCGGCATCAGATGGTGCGCCATCGAGCCCGAGTCCATGCCCGAAATCCAGCATTTTTTCCCAGTCATCTGCAGGCAGGCGCCAGACGTTAGCGCGCTTGACGAGGCTGCGCAGTATGGAGGCGCGAATGTGCGGGGGCTCGTTACTATGCTTCGCAGCGAGATCCAACACAGCTGACACCGCGTCAGTGCGGCCTCCGCTCTTGCTCACCAAAACAAGAAAGATATCACGCCGCCTGTCCGCAGACCCTGTAGCACACAATCGCTGACTCAACTCATGGAGCGTGCGATTAAACCCCACAAAACGAAACTCATCGAACAATAGGTCTAGTTCCGATTTCAAAACACATCTTCTGCGTCTCATTCTGTAAGGGTCTTCGCAACATCGCCCCAGTTCACACAAAAAATCATCGATAGAGTGACCTCTCGTGAGTGGAATAAAGTCTTTATCATCGAAGATATGTGAACCAGTGTCTGATTTTGTTGGGGGAGCGGGTATCTCGTACGGCCATTTATCTACACAGTCACCGACGTCGTTATCAGCAAACACCCGTTTCTTGAACGCCGCTCTCTTGTCAGGACTGAGTCTCTTTATCAGTGGCTCCACCACTTTGTACTCGAACCAATGCTCCAAGTAGCTCGCTCGTGCTAGCTTCGCCACCACTTCCTGACACTCGTCGACACTGAGCCGAACAGCAAGAGTTGGAATGTGCAGGAAATACGCAACGTACAGCTCCAACTTATTTGTGAATCTAATTTTATGGAAGCGTAGGATGTAGTCAGTAGCCAAAGGGCTGAATCTACTGAAGCTGTTCATGTTGAAATACTTTTCCGTGATGTCAAGGAACACATCTGCATCTGACTTCAGTACGCATTTCACACTGTTGTAGTAGGATTGTTCTTGCTTGAGATAGCGAGTTTTCACATCTTCTTCCGTCGCCATCGAATCAAAATATATTTTGGCAACTTTAGGACATTTTTCGCACAAAACTTTTAATGAATGAGTGGATAGTTTACACAGTATCTTGGGAGCCTCTTCCAGTATGAACTCATGACTGCAGTGGCTTAGAAACTTTATCGCATACTCAAGTGTGTTCTCTTTGTAGTGCTGATAGAACTCCTGACACATTGCTGGGTTTCGTAGATTGATGTAAAGCCAGTGCTTCATTTTGGTAACTGCTGGTGTGATCATTTCCGGGAAGAGAACATCTTCTAAATATATAGGATTAATAATATCACGGTGGTCTATCAGCCATGTTGCTTTCAGGGCTCTGCTCACGTATAACATGTCATCGTCTTTTAAATTACGTGTTATGAAGTCTACATGTTTGAGTTCTACAGCGAGGTCTATTTTAAAGAGACGATCGACTGCACCATTTTCTGGCAGGGTCTCGACAGCTTGGACTGAAGCTCCGCTGTCTTTAGCCTCGCGCACCAAGAAATTAAGGTGACGGTGTCGTTGGCCCAGGTTGTCTCCCAACAACGAAACTGGTACAAACGGCGCCATCTGTAATTGATATTAAAAGCTAGTCAGTCAACAAAAATAACAGCCCTTTGATTTACGTCGACGCGCACAGTCAATAGTTAGCGCTGATTTGTGTTCCGTAAAAAAATAAGACATGGTTAAATTTCAGTTTATTGACAAATTCAAGACTAAGTATTGATTGCGGTGTAACGACGACTTGCTGTTTTTCTGACGTAAAAGAGATTGATATTGCGAGTAAGTTAGGCTGAGAACCAATTTAAAATTACTGCTAATGAGGGCTGATGCTTCTGAATTCTAACTTTGGTATTAATTTGGTAAAATCGATCGACAGTGACAGAAGCAGATGCGGCTATAAAAAACCACTGCATTAGGAAAGTTTGTCTTTCGGAAACTTAAGTACGTCCTCCTTTTTTAACGAAATAGGTATTTATTTTTTTGCTAACCAGTTTTATATAGAAAGTGTGCGAAGGTATTCCTGTAGTCAATACAAGACCTATTACTTGTATGTTTTTAGGCGCGTTAATTACGGAGATTAAGGGGGGCGGGGGGAATTGGTTCTTTTTAAAGCTCAATCCACACATAGCGGGGACGTGGCCGTGACGGGCACAGGCCGTGCGTTGTCAGGAGCTCACAAAAATATCGTTGCATACATTTTATATGAACTCGTTCACACTCGTCCGTGTCCGGGCAGGCGACGGAGCTTCCGTGGCCGGGCCGACGCAGTGACGTGCGGTTACGTCATCAGGGCTCTCCGGGATTTTGTTATGCATGGCCAAGCTGAAGTTTGTAGCATGAACGAGACAACAGCTGTCATAGACAATTGACCAAAAAATGGCATAGACAATTATTCAATAAACGCTTTTGAATGCAAGTCCGCCATTTATTTTAACTTCAATGGCATAAGAAAATTTTAAAAATAGAAAGGTGCAGTGATATTCTTGGTTTTAAAACGCCTCTACCATTCCCAAACGATTATTTCGTACGTAACGTATTTTGAGTTGGCAACATGGCTATAAATATAATTGGACAGGATACACTAACTATTTCGATGCATCAGTTTCAGGCCTGTTTGATTGTTTTCTGTCATGTCATGGTCATGTTGACAGTTCGAAGATTTTTTGGTTGATATTATTGCTTGTAAAGCTGATATAATACTGAAAATAAAACCTAGAGGTATTCGGATATTCAGCAAGTTTTCCTGACATCAATTGTGATTCTTATTAACACGAAATAGAAAAAAACATTTTCTCCCACTCTGATCAAGCCGGCCTCGCACCTCTTATTTCAACAAGGCGACGAGGAAAAGTGAAAAATGTTAAAATGTCAAGTGTAATCAAAATGTTCATAACGTTCATCAGTAAAATAAGCGATTTTTTTTGCAATCCGGCTGTTGTTTGTCGTATGGTAAACGCCTTCAAATGTATGTTGTGGCAAACAAAATCGGCGCTGATGTCCAGTTACCCAGTCATATTGTGTTAATGGGAGAAGATACTTATGAGCTTATGGTATTTACGAGTAGCTCGGCAACCCCATCGAAACCATCGTCGTTGAACTATGAATCAGTTGTAAGTTTTCTACAAGAGCAATCGGCAACTCAAACTAGATGAAGTGGCTTAATGGCCCGGCAACGGTAAGTCACTCAATTACTAGTAACGGGACAATTTTATAGATAAATTAGCTTTTGTCCGCGACTTCGTACGCGCCTAACCCGTTTTTCCCGTTCCCATAGTTATTTCAAGAATTTCTCTCTTAATGTTCCCCTACACTCCCTAAGGGATCTACATGCCACTTTTCAGCTTTCAACGACCAGTAGTTTTGGCTGTGCGTTGTCTGTTAGTCACTCAATCACTCAGTAACGGAAAAATTTTAAATAGATTGATTGATATATATTGATTATGTTTTTTCAGATGAGCAAGATTACTTTACCAACCAGATAATTCTGAAATCTATACGTCGTGTATTATAAAATAGGTACACAGCTTTGAGAATTACAACGTATGTGGCTAATTTATAAAATTGAAACCTACTGAAGCATTTATACTTAATTTGCAAATAAATGGTTAGGTACTTGGCCAAATAAAAATTAGTGTTTTTCAACTGCCCAACTTTAAACAAACGAATAATCTCTCCATTGGTGAAATCACTTTTCTCCAACGCGTGTCTTTTTGTGCGCGTGGCAACGAAAACAAACTGATGAATGAGCGGCACGTGCACAGCCCGGCCACGGCCCGGTAGCTTCTCTGACGGGCCACGGATGCACGGTCACTGCCCTGACACGGCCCTGACACTGCACGGCCACATCCCGTCTATGTGTGGATCAACCTTTAAGTGTAGTTCGTTTTTTTGACACTGACTTCCGAAATCAAAGTTATTTTATACTTTGTAGTGTTTTGTTTTTTGGAAGTCGGTTGTGTTTTTTTTGGAAAAAAAGTTTTTAATTTCACTTTTTAGTGGTTCACATGTGCTTACCCTTACACAGCGTACCGGCGTGATGTTATGTTATAAACTGGTGTAAACGATAGACAGACATGAGATTTCAGCAATCCCGGTCCATTTGCTATCACTTATTGAGGAGAACCTATCTCCGAAGTTCTTCACCAGATCTTCACCAAATTGAAAGGGACCACTCCGAGAAAGTACTTTTTCAAAAAGTAAATCGTTTCAAGTGTGCCTATAAAAGACACACAACCGATTGATCGGGGTTCCGTTTTTCCGTACAGAGGTTCGGAACCCTAAAAACGTAGATAGGTAGTGTAATAGGAGATAGAAGCCTTAATTATACTTTTTTTGCTAATTTGTGTTCCCCATTGAGAAAAGGCCTCCCCAAAAATAGAACCTAACACACTCACACTCGCTAAAGCAGATTAAAATAAACTGTTACGCATATCGCCCTTTATCATACATAGCTGCAAAGATAGAACTAATCTACACTGTCTGCACTAATATTATAAAGAGGAAAGATTTGTTTGTTTGTTTGAAATGAATAGGCTCCGAAACTACTGAACCAATTTGAAAAATTCTTTCACCATTAGAATTCTACATTATCCCTGATGAACATAGGCTATATTATATTTGCAAAATACTCATTATTATCCATAAAAAAATCTGCGAGGCTATATGTCTAACTACCTATTATGGTTAAGTTGCAATGACCGCTTTTTATCCAATTAATCGAATCAAAACCCGGGCGGAATGGAATAGTAGTGTTTTTGGTGTCATGATATTAATCCTTATCCATTTAAATGGTTTGATAATTAAGGTTACTCATGTACATGTAAATTTCACTTTAAATTATTAAACTCCGACGTTTCGTTTAAAAGTTACGACGGGTATAAAATGCTGTAAGTAAAAAAATGTTGCGGTTAAAAAAATACACATTATCCTATACAGAGGGATGATAGAGAGAGGTATAGGAGATGAAGTTCGTGGAGTACCTACTAAACCCGCGCGAACGAAGTCGCGGGCGAAGTTTATCATATTTTTTACGAAATCACAAAAATGAAACAGTTCAAAGATATTTTTGGCAATATTTACCTGGAAATTATGTAGGTATTCAAAACTCAATAGTTAATTCAGTTTACATAGCTGGGCGGCAAAATAAACAACAAACGGATAATTATGAGTACGCGAACACAGATTAGATAGGGGTAAGTAGGTGTATCGAAATTATGAATCATCTGACCACCGAATATTATCTGTGCCACAGAATAAGAAAAGAGTTTTGTTTTTTAATTATTGATGTCATATATGGATGCGTTCTTCTGCTTAATTTTAGCTTTGTTGTCTACAGTTTAAAAAAACGAACAAAATGACATGACAGTTTATTTAGGCAAAAACAATTCCAATAAATACACACTACATACTAGAAGACTTCAATTGAAAGCACACTATATAAAGACGTCTATTATGCAGAACAAAATAAATATCTATAGATAACAAACAAGACTAACAATTAGGTATTTGATAAATTCAACTTTTAAAATTCATTAGTTATTTAGGTACATACTTCAGCATGATAAAATAACTCAAGACATTTATCCTGTACCATTAATTCCTCAATCTCTTTTCTAGTACAATCTTTCATGTCGTTCCGAAGATCTCTGAGGACATACACTGCCATGCGGCGCTGGATACCGACTGCTTCCGCCAACATACCGTTGAGAACGGATGCAACAAATTTGGCCTTCGAAACTCCGAAACAGAACATTTCACCAAAGTAATTAACCAAAGCAGCCGTATACAGTTCTGTTATGGAGTCAAAGTATTTGTTTACGAGTTCAGCTACTTCCTTCACTATATATCTGCCGAAGATGAAGCCCACAGCCTCCACACCTTCCGATTTTCTCCTCTTCGGATCAGCGAAAACTTCGGGCATCTGTTTCATACTCTGTCTAATAGCTTTGAAATACAACATTGTTAAATGTAAATGCACATACTTCTCAAAATATACTTCTGTCGGCATGAACTTCTGCGTCCAAACTAAGATCCTCTCGATCACTGACAAACACGACGTGTATTTAGCGTCCAGAAAGGCCGCATGGTACTTTAGACTGTTAAAAAATTGATCTAGTCTCAGATGAACGTTTATGTCTTTTTCGCAACGCAGGGTTTCTAGTCGCTTAAGAAACGGATCACCAATTTTAGCGAATCTTCTCTCTAAATCCTCTTGATTTCTAGACAACATCAAGTACCTGACAAATATTGCAGGGTACGCTATCGCCGGTACATCCTCACTGGTGTTCTCGAACATCCAAAGCAAAATGTTTTCGATAAGATCTTCTCTTACCTCAGGAAGAAGCATGCACAAATTGCGAAGCACGAAATCCGAACCTGATCTGGAAATTTTGTTTAGCACAAAGTACAACGTTACGCAGTAGTCTGGTTTGATGTGAGAAGGAATCCATTCGGTTTTGAGAAGTAATTTACGAAGCCTTTCGCGAGACGAGAGGTCAACACTGGAAATTAACGGTTTAACGATATCCCATACTTTAGGGTCAGCTGTAGCTCCGCAGCGACGGAAGTACGGCAACGCTGCACGCAGTGCTACCACGGGACGCAGTTTCGCTGCTGATGCGAATGTGTCTAAAAGTAACCCTCCCGCAGATCGCATACTCAGTGCTAAGGCTACTCTCACCGTGCGTCGCTCGGCAGCTAATGCACGAGTTAACGCAGCTCTTTCTATTTCCCGACAGCGCATCGCTCGCGTCGCAACAGCTTTCACGCCAGCCTTGCGCCAGCCCCACTCCGCCAAGTTGACGACAGGCCGGGCGAGGTGTGCGCAGGCTCTCAGCGCTGCCGCAAACTTTACACTTTCTTTGCCTTCTAAATCTAACTGGCATAATTCTTCCTGGAAATCTTTATAAAACAGACTTGTCAATGGTCGCATCATTTGTACACTTCTGTACTTTTCATTTTGTTGTAGAGCGATCTTCTCCTTTAACAAGCTTCTAAGATCTGTTGTAAAATCTTCCTTCTGGTTGAAGTATATTACTAGCTTTTTGATGAATTTGTCACAGTGTGATTTAGAAGCTAGTAAATCTGCAACTTTATCTAATTCGAGAGCAGGCGGGTCGTGACGTAGGGCGTTCATGAGCGCTTCCTGATCGCAACAGATCTCTAAGTTTTCACGAATTAACTCACGACGTCCGATCCTCGCGTTATATAACCGTACTAATAAGGAGCGAGCAACTGCTGCGTTACGCAAAGCTAAGCTCTTCACTGCTTCCACCGTAGGCGATGCTGCCTCTAAGCGAACTTTGTATATTTCAATGACATCGAGAAGTTGATGAAGCCGCTGTGCGGTTACTACTGGCTCCTCGTCTATGGCGGCCGCTGCCAACATTTTTTGGAGACCATTCGCAACGCACACTCGCTCGTCAACATTAAGGGCATACTCTGCCAGCGTTGAAAAGTCATTCAGAAACGCGTCACGAACGGCTTGATCGCATTCACCAGTTAAAAATTGGCGAATCACGACGCAGTGCAGTCCCTCATGACACGCGGCTTCGGATGGTGTGCCGTCGAGCCCAAGTCCGTACCCGAAATCCAGAAAATGTTGCCAAACATCTGCCGGCAGGCGCCAGACGTTCGCGCGCTTGACGAGGCTTCGCAGTATGGAGGCGCGAGTGTGCGCGGGCTCGTTAATGTGGCGAGCTGCTAGACGCAACAGAGCCGCCACTGCATCACTGCGTCCGCCGGTCTTGCTCACTAGAACAAGGAAGATATCGCGCCTCCGGTCCGCGGAACCTGCCGCTCCTAATCTTAGCCCTAAGTCATGCAGAGCTCGTTCGAATCCAATAAAACGAAACTCATCAAACAACCGGTCCAAATCCGATTTCATTAGCTCACATGACTCTATCATGCAATAGTCAGAGCGTGGACCCTTCTTTTTTTTTACAATGCGCTTGGGCACTTTCGTCCTGCAGATTGGCCTGTACTCCTTGTCGTCGAATATATGCGCATCAGAATCATGGGAATGCGGAGGGGACTCTGGAGTCGGGTACGGCCATTCTGGCACGCTCTCTCCGACATCCTTCTCAATGAACACTAGTTTCTTGAACGCTGCTCTCTTATCTGGTCTAAGACGCTTTATCAGCGGCTCTACCACTTTGTACTGGAACCAATGCTTCAAGTAGCTCGCTCGTGCTAGCTTCACCACCACTTCCTGACACTCTTCGACACTGAGCCGAACAGCAAGAGTCGGGATGTGCAGGAAATACGCAACGTACAGCTCCAACTTATTTGTGAATCTTGTTTTATGATAGCGTAGGATGTAGTCAGTAGCCAAAGGGCTGAATCTACTGAAGTCGTTCATGTTGAAATACTTCTCAGTGATGTCAAGGAACACATCTGTATCTGATTTCAGTACGCATTTCACACTGTTGTAGTAGGCCTGTTCATATTCAAGATAGTGAGTTTTCACATCTTCATCCGTCGCTATCGAATCAAAGAATATTTTGGCAACTTTAGGGCATTTCTCACACAATAGTTTTAATGAACGAGGAGATAGTTTGGTCAATATCTTGGGAGCCTCTTCCAGTATGAAATCGTGACTGCAGTGACTCAGAAACTTGATCGCAAAATCAAATGTGTTCTCTTTATAGTGCTGATAGAACTCCTGACACATTGCTGGGTCTCGTAGATTGATGTAAAGCCAGTGCTTCATTTTGGTAACTGCTGGCGCAATCATTTCCGGGAAGAGAATGTCTTCTAAATATTTAGGGTTAATAATATCACGGTGGTCTATAAGCCATGTTGCTTTCAGGGCTCTGTTCACGTATAACATGTCATCGTCTTTTAAATTACGTGTTATGAAGTCTACATGTTTGAGTTCTCTGGCGAGGTCTATTTTGAAGAGGCGATCGACTGTAGACTCTTCAAGCAGAGCCTCGACATCTTGTACTGAAGCTCCACTCCCTTTCGCCTCAAGCACCAAGGAGTTGAGGTGCCGGTGTCGTTGGCCCAGGTCGCCTGACAATGCGATTGGCGTGAAAGTCGCCATCTGAAAAAGTGATTGAAACCATTTACCACATTGTGCGATAATATTGGAGCAATAAGAATATTGCGCCAAATCAGTTTTCAGAGTGTAAAATATCATTACTTTGCGTCACCAAATTATCTAGACTTCTTGGTCAGTCTGGCTATTAAAAACAATGCGTAGGAGGCAGAAATGTATTTTTGCATTTGATCTATTGGTACGAATTCAGTTTCAACAAGAACGTCTTTGAAGGAGTGTAGGTATAGGTGCTACTATGGGATATATATTTTTTTGTTTTACTTCTTCATGGCTACAGCCTGTACCTATGACATCCGCCATGGGTACAGTCCACAGCACACCGGAGGGAAGTGGTGATACTTACTCTACGAAAATCACCCTTATAGCTTGGGCTTGAAAACGCTATTAGCACAGCATGTTAATGATACCATTGATGTGCGGCTGACTGTACTTAAATAACAATAATCGGGACATTTTAGTAGGTAACGAAATAGTTAACTACTTTAATAGATTCATACTCGTAGATTAAATTAAAAGCAATAGTAATATCCTTACTTACGTTTTGAATTTCCGGTTCAATCAGAATCAAACTATTGAACTTTGGTAATTTAATGCAACAAGCAGACAGAATACTTCAAGGAGCATTGCCGGCTAAACTGAGCAAAAATAAAAACATGACAGACGGTTTGACCTTGATATTACATTAGAAATGTTGCCTAGATGCACGTCTCCAAGAGACGGTTGAAACGAAACAATTAGGTAATTTAAGAAGCATTTGGGAACTGACTTTGTTTCAATTTTTTTTTTGTATAGATAGCTTTACTAAATGGAAAACGTAATCCATTTTTTAGAAATTTTCCCGTTGGTAACAATTTTAATTTGAGCTTTACGTAAGATTTATATAGGTTGTTAGTTCTACGTAATCTACGTGTTCTATGCAATTTGCTACACAGTTGGTGTCACTTACATCGTGTTGTTATTGTTTCATTCAATTTACTATTGAAAACCTGAAAAAATATGTTCGCTTATCGATCAAACTAATCATTATTTCCCGCCGAAAGTCAGTCAGGCGGCAAAGAAGTGCTGTGTTTCCGGTTTAGTTTTTTTTTGTGCTTGGCAGCTTTGAGTGTACCTGATAAATCCAAAGAATCGACTTAGTAGAGGCACGGTGTACTGTGGTAGAGGAGACGGTGGAATATCGACCTTCACCCACCTGATAACCAGATGAGACATATTTTTTATTCAAATTTAATTGATTCACTAGCTGATCCGTTGTTTTGGCAAATGTCGTTATGCCATATAAAAAAATTTCCCACGACTTATTAAATAAAAACATAAAAATCGGTCAAGCCGTTTCGGAGGAGTTCGATAACAAATAACGTGACACGAGATTTTTATATATTTGACTAGCTGACCTGGCAAACGTTGTTTTGCCATATAAATTAAAAAAGTAGCCCTTGTTTTTAAGGATGGGAAATCATTAATTGACTCCTCCCGCTCTGGGTGAAGCAGGAGGGAGTGTCAGTTTCCTACTGACTGAAACCCATCCGTGTTCTTCCTAGTGCCCTTTGCGTTCCAGGGCCGCGGTGACTCTTTCGAACAAAGTCCGCAGCCCCATCAGGCACTGGCCCTAGACTTATTCTCAGACCTAAAGAATATACACGAAAAAAAAAACATAAATCCGTCAAGCCATTTCAGAGGAGTTCGATAAGAAACACCATGACACGACAGTTTTGTATATTAGACTAGCTGACCTGGCAAACGTTGTTTTGTCTAAAAAATAGCCTACAACCTGAATAGGTTGTAGGCTACGCCCGGAACTAAGCCCGAAACTACGAACTTCGGGCTTAGAGAGTAGCCCCCAGATTTTATGAAAATTCGCGCCGAAAGACAGAGCAGTGTTACCAGTATGCTAGATTTCCGTTATTTTCTTTTCCTGTGCTCGGTCTAACATGCCGTTTTTAAAGAATATAAGAAAGTAGTGAGTTTATTCTGGCATGTTCCTTGTACAATACAAAAAAAATCGATTTCCTTTGCACTTTTTCGATATTTATTTTATTATAACTGCTTATGTAAACAAAAAGTAAAGTAATAATTGACAGATGAGTCATGCATGTGTGCAAAGATCTCTCAAAATGCAAAGGATCAATGATGGGTGTGTCAATGTGTCAAATTGAACTGTCTCTTCCAGGGAACATAATATTTATTATAGATGTTTCTGTTTCACGATCATTTCTAAAATAATATCAAGGTCAAATAGCCGGTGTTATTGATTACCACTGACGTATAAATCATATGGACTTGAAATGTTTGACTATAGAAAAAACAGTTATACAAATATGTGGCATATTGACACCGAAATCATAAAAATACTGTCATCTCTTTTTAACTTTCATAATTTTGCTTAAGTGAAAAAGGATAACAGTGTTTTTGACAGTTACTATAATGGCAACCCTTCATTCCTAGCGTCATTAAAATACCTATTTGCGGCCGGGTCGCCATTTTATCCTCTCGCTGTTTGACAACAAGTTGAGGTACGTCAACTGTCAAATACTCTTGAGCTGTGGATATAATTTGTGAATTTTGAAGTCATTTTGCTGTGTTATTACGTTTGAACTTGGTTTTATAGTGGAAATCGTCAATTGCAAGATGCCTAATTGTAATATAATCGGATGTGGCATTAAAAGAAGCGGAAATCACCCGAACATAACTTTGCACCAGTATGTACTTAATTTCAGCTGAAATATCTTTGGATTTAGATAATAAACAAAAGATTCTGCATTCGTTGAAGAGTTTCAACAGTAAAGTATTCATAATTTCCCTTTTGCCCTTATTATCAACAGTAATAATTGTATTTCTACTTCGAATCATTTTCTTGTTATTGTTATTGTAGGGATAGACTAGTGCAGTGCATGCATGACATTTTTATATTTATCGATAATGCTATATTATGGCTTTTTATTGGTTTGTTGTTTTATTTGCAGGGCTGCCTGCTAATAAAGGAAAAAAAAATTGGCTGGAAACAATTGGTGTTGAAAATTTAAAGATGTCAACAAAAACAATATATAATTGTTCTCTTCACTTTGAAGAATCTTGTTTCAACTGGAAACTGAATAAAGTAACATTGCTTGACGATACTACCTTCTACTTCTACCTTCACGAACCTTATTGGTAAGTAATATTGCTTGTTATAAATTTGTCTGACATGATTGTGTAGCGGCTGATAAATGATGGTGATGTCGTCAATTGCAACACTTGCCTAATGGGCACAAAGAGTGATGTTAAGAATGTATTTGAGTGTGATCCTTAGATTAATTGCCAAAATAAGACTGAATATGTGTTAATTTGGTTGTACTACTAAGTACATTTATGGTATTCCTTTTATAAGGAATTTATAAATGTTTAGTTACAAATGTCACCAGTAGTCTGCTTTTTGAATAGTACTTTACAGTTTACTTTTAAATAGTATAATAACAGTCCTATTCTGTAAAAATCTCCCTATGAATATTTGGATGAGGTTAATGTGAAGTGAGCTTATGTATGATTATTTAGCTCATTACCACTCGAGAGCTACTAAACTAGAGAACGAGTGAGAATGAAAAGAGACTTCTCAACCCACCAATTGCAAATTAAATGGGGTGCTTTATAATAATAAATAAACCGATCAATAAAATCAAGAAACATCAAAAATACTAACAATTTTATTGCTTTTTTACAGCCTGTGATTCAATCAAATATGACTGGCATTTTAATTGAAAGGATCAAAATCAGACAAACTAACAATCAATATCTGGGTGTGGTGCTCTTAATATGGTAATATTTTTTTGGAATTTTAAGCAGTGGGATCACCTACTGTTTTTGAAGTGTCATAAAACTTTTGAGTATTTACTTTTCTGTTTTTGTTAATATTTATGTTAATAATAGAGTGGTTTTTAGATCAAAGCTGTTTGTGTGCCTACCATTCAATATCAACCTAGGGAAGATTTCAAAGAGGAGTGGCATAGATTTAGCCTCTAGCACATCCGCTACGCCAGATTTAGTCACCAGCACCTCCACTGCGCCAGATTTGGCCGCTAGCACCTCCGCTGCGCCAGGTTTAGTCGCTAGCACCTCCGCTGTGCCAGGTTTAGCCGCTAGCACCTCTGCTGCGCCAGGTTTAGTCACAAGCACCTCCGCTGCGCCAGATTTAGCGGCATGACTAGCTTCAGTTTTTCCTGTCATCATTATTTGCGAATTTGATCTCAATGATAACATCTCATCAACTGAATTAAGATTGGGTGGGAGATATCTCTCGCTTGTGTTCAATATCTATTAAAGCTTACTTTTATTTTATTTGATTTCAGGTACACACAATCAAAATGATCAAAAAATTAAAGGACAAATGTCAAAAACAGAACATGAAGATAGAGACTTAATGAGAAAGTTAGAAGACAAAGAAAAAAATTGCTCGTTATAGTAATATTATCAAAGATTTTTTTACAAATATTATGAGAAGAAATCAACTGAAAGAGGATCACACGGAAATTACCTGAACAAAATAATAATTGTATTGTTCAGAAATAAATGAGATTAATTTGTTTAATATTACTTTATTATAAATAATTATTGTTGACTTTTAATTTAAACCCAAAATCATCGGCGTGTTAGAAAAGATAGGCGTTGGTTGGAGACGTCCGTACCGGGAGCCCATTGCGGATGCGACGTCATTTGTTTTCTTAGAATTTGTTCCCTCCGCTCCGTCTCGAACGTCTACCTAACAACTAAAGGCTCTAGAATAACACTTTGCCGCTCGTACGCCGCCGCCACGCTTCTGGCGCGCCGCTGCCTTCGTGAAGAGTTCCATATAAATCTATGCCAGGGATGGCCAACCGGTCGATCGCGGCTATTAGTCCAGTCGATCGCGGCGAGACAAAAAATATAAATAGGTTCGTATAACAGACTGCGCACGATGTAAGTAAATACTGAATCATCATCATCATCATATCAGCCGAAAGACGTCCACTGCTGGACATAGGCCTCCCCCAAGCGTCGCCACAACGACCGGTCCTGTGCGTCTCGCATCCATCGGCTACCCGCGACCTTCACCAGGTCATCGGTCCACCTTGTGGGAGGCCTTCCAACGTTACGTCTTAAATACTGAATAGGTTATGTTAATAAAATACTACATAAATGTCTTTACCCCACCGTTTCATTTGTAGTTTTAAGAAGTACCTATGTAATTCGTAGACCGTACAGGATTTCGTCAATAAAAAGTCGATTTTGGGTCTAATCAAGTTGGCCACCCCTAATCTATGCATTTGAACGCGTCGCTGGTCGCGCCGCCGCCGCGCCGCTGAGTTCGTGTCCACGGCCTTAGAATGACATCAGTTAGCAGTTAGCTGACCATGCATTGGTGTCGATTCTGTTGTGCACAAACTAATTTAGGCTATTGCTATCTTTTCTCTCTAATAAAACGAGAAAGAGACAGACGTAATTTAGAGCTGTCAAATTTTATTAAATTGAACTAATTTTTCCATACAAATTAATTAAGGTTGGTGCACGTAAAAACCTGTCGACTAAAAACATGGTGAAGCGCAAGGCATAAACTCATAAATTAGTTTGACATTTCTAACTTGGTTCATAGCTATAGCCGTATTTTCGCACTGCCTTTTAGTAAAAGATAGCGATACTCTAATTTTATTAGATTAGTTATTGAACAAGAGAATCGGCAGCAATGTCATCCAAACTAAACATGTACCTACGCAAAATTTTAGCTTTATCAAAAACCGGGAATTGTGGGTCAAAACATACCTTTTAAGATTTGTTTACATTTGTTACCAGTTATTTTGTTAGTCATATAAAATTTAAGTTAAGAAAAGTGTGTAAAAAATACCCGTTGATATTGTACCGTGACAATATGGAAACATTCTCACAATTTTTTATCGATGTTATTGTAGAGAAATATCGCTAAGGGCTGCCCTATTAGCCGCCATTTTATCTTCTCCGTAGAGTGTAGGTATGCACGTTTTTTTTGTAGGTATGCCAAGTCCATATGATTTATACGTCAGTGTTGATTACTAAGATGCTGTGGTCAATCTGACTTCCAATTTTCAATAAGAAGGAAGAAACGTACGTTGTATTTGTCACTGGGGTTTTCCCGCAATTTTTCCCCAGTAGAACTGAGTAAAGTGCTGCGAATCGAATATAACATTTTTGAGCGAAGGATTAGTGAATCTTATTACAGCATTGTTGGATATTTGAACCTTAAGGTAGGATTCGGTATTATTTGGCTTTCTCTATGCTTTAGACTAGGTACATGTTTCATTGTGATATCTTTATTATTGCCGGTGCCATGAAGTCCTAATTATAAAAGATACTTGTAAATTGTAACCTATTGTTTCCACCCACAAGCAAAAAACATGTCTGTGATGTCACCAAGTTTGTAAAAGACTGTTTCCAGCATTTTTTGCTGATATTTAGCCACTATTTTGTACACAATCATTTGGATGTTTTTGATATTAGTTTTCCAAGTCTTGCTTTAAACCTTATTTTATTAAGAAAACGGAGGAAAAATTTGAGAGGAAGAATATCCTAAACTTTTCATATGATGTAAACATATTGTCAGAAATTGTATTAAGTACACCTAAACGCCTCCCTATGAAAAAAGTGCCAATTAAAAACAACTTACATTTGCATACATCCTACCTACTATTTTAACTTCACTCCAAAATAAGAATTTGATGTTAGTATTGATTGTAGTATAGAGTTAGACATATTATTAATCCTAAATTCTCAATTCAGAAACCAGTCTCAGTTTTTTCAAAACTTAACAATAAAAAGTAAAGAATATAAAACCAAGGAAGTGTTATCATGGGTAGTTCTGTACAGACTTATTTTGTATTGATAAGAATTGCATTAGAAACTGTGTCTAATAAAGATATCCTATAAGAATAAGATTTATATTATGCAAGTGGTCAAACGTGTGCCTATCAAGAGTAAAAAAAAATGCATTACTACCACCTGAATACTCCTTTCTAACTCCTTATATTATTCAGGCCCAGTAGGCACAGTAGGTGGTTTGTTGGTGGTGGTGGTTGATTGCAGCATCTGGCATTCATTCAAAGTATAGGTGTATGGGCACTTGGAGCACTCCAACGTGCATCATACAAGTTACAGAAAAGATAGATAAATAATACATTACATAGGATGATACTAAGGGATTCTTTAGCAATAAAAGAAGAAGTCTCATAAGTACTGTCTTTAAGTCAGTACTTATAATAGTGTAAGTTAAGTAACTGTAAGAGGGCACTACCATAAACATGTTTCAATTATTTTGAAACCTTAATTTACTTAATGATTGTAACTTGCAATAAAACATTTAGACCAGGGATGGCCAACCGGTCGATGGCGATCGACTGGGTGTTCGTGCTATTAGTCCAGTCGATCGTGGCAAGGCAAAAAATATAAATAGGTACCTGCATATAACACTGTGCAACTATGTAAATACTAAAATGTTAATAAAATAAAAAAGACTTTATAATTGTACTAGCAACCTGTCTTCATCATATCAGCCGAAAGAAGTCCACTGCTGGACATAGGCCTCTCCCAAAGGGGGGTTTGCCATAATCGCCACGCTTGTCAGGCGGGTTTCGATCGCAGTGTATGGTGTTGCGTTTTACAGAGAATGCTGCTGCCCATTCTCTGGTGAGTCCCTTAGTCGCCTCGTACGACACCCACGGGAAATGATGGGTTGGTATTATTATTTTACGGCGCCATAAGGCACCGGCCGACACCATACGGCATACCCGACTTCGCACAGGTGCAAATGTTTATTTAGCCCAAACTAACAAAGTGAACATCTAATTACCACAATCACTAATATTGTGGTTCAGGCTGAAACAAAAAGTGCAATAGACAACCGTCAATGACGTCTGCTCTCAGGTGTCTACCAGTTCGGGACATCTCTACCTCCATAATAATTATTTGGTTGCGCAACTTTAATTTTGAGATATCTCCTAAGATATTCATCCAAATTAAATGGTGTTAATGTTAACGGCAATTTTGCTCTAAATTAAACACTCAAGATGACTAACATATTTATTAAGATAAGGATTTGTACTATATTGGTGAAAACACCTCTGCAAATGAAGCAGTATTTTATATCAAATTTGAATATCATAAAAATGGTTATTGTGAGTCAACCATAAAAGATAGACATGCTATCGTGGACTTTTTCTTAGGTATTGATGTGTTTTCTAAAACTGTAGTACATCGTTTTGTTCTATCGTCAATAGTTTTCGCAGCGCATGCGATGTAAATAATTTTTTACATAATTTTTTTCCGACCTCTTCAATAAAATCAATAACCTTCATTACACAAAACCTTGACGAATTATATACTGAAACCTTCCTCGAGAACCACCATCTATTAATTAAATCTCGCATTAAAATCCGTCGCGTAGTTTTAAAGATTTAAGCATTATATTATATATGGACAGACAGACAGCGGGAAGCGACTTTGTCTTATACTATGTAGTGATACTGAACTAACTGAACTTTGACTACTGTTACATTTGCACAGGGTTTCATCAGCGAAAAGTCGATCTTGGGTTTAATCTAGTTGGGTACCCCTGCTTTAGACCATTACCCAACCTCAGGTTAAGTTGTTGATATTGTTTAACCAAAATTTTGTTCCTCTGCCCCAAATCAAATCATAAATCAAAACACTCAAAACTTTATCAAAAATTATAAAAAAACATTATTTTGATGCTGTATTTAAGGAATTCATTATTAATTTTAGACAATAGTCATATTACTATAACATGCTTTTAATTTTATTTATACAATATATTAATATTTCCCTACAGATGGCGCTGTTTCCACCAATATCGTTGGTGGGAGACCACCTGGGCCAACGGCACCAACACCTCAACTCCTTGGTGCGCCAGGCTAAGAAGCACGGTGTTTCGCTCCAGGAAGTCGAGGCCTTACCCGAAGAGTCAACAGTCGATCGCCTCTATAAAATAGACCTCGCCAGAGAACTCAAACATGTCGACTTCATAATACGTAATTTGAAAGATGGTGACATGTTATACGTGAGCAGAGCTTTGAAAGCAACATGGCTTATAGATCACCGTGATATTATTAACCCTAAATATTTAGAAGATGTTCTCTTCCCGGAAATGATCGCACCAGCAGTTACCAAAATGAAGCACTGGCTTTACATCAAGCTACGAGACCCAGCAATGTGTCAGGAGTTCTATCAGCACTACAAAGAGAACTCATTTGATTTTGCGATCAAGTTTCTGAGTCACTGCAGTCATGAGTTCATACTGGAAGAGGCTCCCAAGATATTGACTAAACTATCTCCTCATTCATTAAAAGTATTGTGTGAGAAATGCCCTAAAGTTGCCAAAATATTCTTTGAATCGATAGCGACGGATGAAGATTTGAAAACCCGCTACCTTAATTTAGATGCGTCCTACTACAACAGTGTGAAGTGTGTGCTTAAGCTAGATGCTGATGTGTTTGTTGACATAACGGAAAGGTATTTCAATAGGAACAGCTTCAGCAGATTCAGTCCTTTGGCTACTGACTACATCCTACGCTTCCATAAAACTAGATTCACAAACAAATTGGAGCTGTACGTTGCGTATTTCCTGCACATCCCGACTCTTGCTGCTCGGCTCAGTGTCGACGAGTGTCAGGAAGTGGTGGTGAAGCTAGCACGAGCGAGCTACTTGACGCATTGGTTCGAGTACAAAGTGGTGGAGCCGCTGATAAAGAGACTCAGTCCTGACAAGAGAGCGGCGTTCAAGAAACGCGTGTTTGTTGATAAGGACGTCGGTGACTGTGTAGATGAATGGCCGTACGAGATACCCGCTCCCGCGACGGATTCCGACACCGGGCCACATGTCTTCGATGACCAGGATTTCAGGCCACTTTGCGGGATTGACAGCTGTGAGATGTTCGGTATGGCTCGATGTGCGATGAAATGTGCTAGGTATGCTGACTGCTTAGAAGACGATGAAGACTGTCGCATGATTCGGATGAAAACAGATTTAGACAGATTGTTCGATGAATTTCGTTTTATTGGTTTCGAGCGCGCGCTTCACGAGTTGGGTCAGCGATTGGGTGCTACAGGGTCTGCGGACAGGCGGCGCGATATCTTCCTTGTTTTGGTGAGCAAGAGCGGTGGCCGCAATGATGCAGTGTCAGCTGTGTTGGACCTCGCTGTGAAGCATAGTAACGAGCCACCGCACACTCGCGCCTCCATACTGCGGAGCCTCGTTAAGCGCGCTAATGTCTGGCGCCTGCCCGCAGATGACTGGAAAAATATGCTGGAGTTCGGGCATGGACTCGGGCTCGACGGCGCACCATCCGAAGCCGCGTGTCGTGAGGGACTGCACTGCGTCGTGATTCGCCAGTTATTAGCCGGCGAATGCGAACAAGCCGTCCGCGACGCATTTTTAAAAGACTTTTCGACGCTGACTGAGTACTCCCTCAAGGTAGACGAGCGAATGCGCGTCGCTAACAGTCTTCAAAACATGTTGGCAGCGGCTGCCACAGACGTGGAACCGGCAGTCGCCGCAGAGCGCCTCGGTCAGTTACTAGATGTTCTTAAACTGTACCGTATTCGAGTTGAGCCAACCTCAACAGCAGTGAAGGCAGCCGTGGAATTAGCATCACAGAATGCTGACATCGCACGCCCTGTACTAGAGCAGCTTTATGATGCAAGGATTGCGCGCCGCGAGCTGTTGCGACTTAACATGGAATTCCGAAAAGATGAAGCGGCTCTAGTAAATGCACTGCGACACGATCCGTCTGCCCTAGAACTCAAGCGAGTTGTTGATATATTGGCTGCTCGTGAGACGAGCTTCGATAGGTTCATGGCGAAGTTAGTTGTGTACTTCCAGAAAGAAGCATTAACAGTAGGTCTCAGAAGGGCATTGATTGACAAGATACATCAGCAACAGAAAGAAAAAGTAAAGAATGTGAAGTTGGCACGTCCTTTGGCAAGTCTCGTGTACCAAGACTATGAGAATGAATTGCGTGAGTTTGACGCAGCAGGCAAAGAAAGCGCGAAGTTTGCGGCGGCACTGAGGGCCTGCGCACACCTCGCCCGGCCTGTCGTCAACTTAGCGGAGTGGGGCTGGCGCAAGGCTGGCGTGAAAGCTGTTGCGACGCGAGCTATGCGCTGCCGGGAAATGGAAAGAGTTGCGTTAAGTCGTGCGTTAGCGTCTGAACGACGCACAGTAAGAGTAGCCGTAGCACTGAGTATGCGATCTACGGCACTGAAGGAGTTATTACTCGAGACCTTCGCATCAGCAGCGAAGTTGCGTCCCGTGGTGGCATTACATACAGCGTTGCCGTACTTCCGTCGCTTCGGCGCTAAAGCTGACCTCGGAGTGTGGGATATCGTTAAACCCCTGTTTTCTAGTGTCGATCTGGTATCCCGCGAGAGGCTCCGCAGACTCATCGGAAACACTGACTGGATCCCGTCCACCATCAAGCCTGACTACTGCACTACTTTGTACCTCGCTATCAACAAGATCGCCCGCTCTAATGCAGACGATGCGCTTTGTGATCTGTCGCTACTTCTTCCCAAAACTGATGAGACTGTCGAAGACATATTGCTTCAGATTCTTGATAATACAGATAAGGACGAGGACGCTCCTGCAATACCGTACCCTTCTATTTTCATCAGGTACTTGCTGCTGTCCAGGAATGAGGAGGATGCTGAAAGACGATTCACAAAAGTAGGGAATCTGTTTCTGCAACGTTTAGATAAGCTGCAATCTGAAAAGGAATCTTATTTCGATCAAAGACTGGAGCAAGTGTTAGAGAGCTTACTGTACAATTCTGCATTTTTTGATACGAAATACTCGTCGTGTTTGTTAGTGATTGAGAGGATCTTAACTTGGATGCAGAAGTTCATGCCAAAAGAAGAACACTTTAAAAAGTACGCGAAGGTACATTTAACGATGTTGTACTATAAAGCTGTTAGACAGAGTATGAAGCAGATGCCGGAAGTTTTTGCTGATCCGAAGAGGAGGAAGTCGGAGGGTGTGGAGGCTGTGGGCTTCGTCTTCGGCAGATATATAGTGAAGGAGGTAGCTGAACTCGTGAGCACATACTTCGACTCCATTATAGAACTGTATACTGGGGCTTTGGAGGATTACTTACGTGATAACTTCTCGTACGGCAGTTCGAAAGCGAAGTTGACTGGATCGGTTATCAAAGGTATCCTGGCAGAAGGAGTTGGTGTTCAGCGTCGTATGGCGGTGTATGTACTTGCAGATCGTCGATATGAAGTTGACAAGGACACGTTAAAGGAAATTCAAGAGAAAATGGTTAAGGACAAAGATATTGAGATCTTTGCGCATGCCGAAATTTTTATATAAATAGAATCTCTTAATTATTTTCATTGAGCTTAGAAGTTACATTTTTTTATGTAGGTTTTGCACTCGTAAAAGCTATTGATAGCATTAATAATAATAACCATAGTTGGCCGAATTTGTTGCGACTGTCAGAAGCAATTGCTGTTTGAAGGCCTCTCAAGTGTATGTAGATGAAAAAGTACTCGCATACAACTGTACAAGAATGGAAAAGGTTTATTTGCGGCAAGCATGGCGCATACCATAAACAAAACTAATGATTATAAAATTAATTATATGAAGAAGACTCGAGACTCTTCCTAATATAGTGATCATTTGATATAATTTCAATCTCTTAATAGCTTCTGGTAGGTGCTACTGAACGAATTGTATTCGTCACACATGTTTAAGCAGATATTACACTACTTCAAATGAAATTGTTTCGTATTTCACTGCAAAACATCACACTGGTTCTGATTTTTGGTCCTTCTTTTTGAGTCGTAGACTGTAGCATCGGTGGCATTCATTAAATCGTCAAAAGTGTGGCTCACGTTCTGACCAGGGCACCATGCTCGCATTTTTTGTTTTAAAACGGGTTTTGACACTCGTAACCACAATGCTTAATGTTTTTTTTTTTCAGTAAATGTTAAATTTTTCCATTGTTAATGTTAAGATAATATATATTTTTTTACTGTTATAGCATAAGCACTATTTTTTAACATACTAACAAAATTTGTATTGTTCTGTTTAATAAATGTTTTTAACAAATAAAACTGGTATTATTTTCTTAACATTTTATTAAAAGACAACTTAGATCAAGCAGTTAAATTAATAACGAAATAATACAACGTAGCAGGACCATCGCCAATGCAGATATGCGCAAGAGTAACCATTAGAAAATTATTCACTCATTATTATTGACAGACTACAGAAGAATCTTTTGGCGCTAAAATTACTTTGTCAGGAGTTGGTCAGGGGGCGTTTCATAGCGTGTGTTCCGAAATATAACCCAGTATATTGGCCAGTGCTCATGTCGTGAATCGGACGCCATACTGTTGATTCGTTCCGAAATGCACTGGCCAGTGAGTTGATGTCAAAAATTGATGCCATATTGAGAAGTGTTTGTGCTCGTTTACAACAATCATTATTACAAATATTACAAAAAAAAAAACTCAAAATCTGATGCACACACGACCGTTTGATACACTACTCTATATACATCACACTTGTCTCACCAGTACAATATGGTGGCACACCAGTATATAGTACAATATAATCCAGTGGTTATATTACGGAACACACGCATTATAAACTTGTCTGTGATTGTCTATGGACAATCATAATTAAAAAGCAATATGACGGGTCAATTCAGATTTTGGCGCCAAGACTCCTGTCAAGGTCATTCATATTTTATTGTTAACCCAACAAGGTTATTATTAGTACTGAATATTAAAAGCAAAATCGTAGTTACTAGTTTTAATAGAACATAATGATTACAAAAACTTAAACTAGGTATCGTTCATATCATGAATGATCAATGGTTGACTGGTAAGTACCGCAATCATATGAAAAGTGAAATAAAAATGACACAGTTCATGAAAGTATGGAGTAGTTATATCAAGGGGAATATAAAATAACAAAGTTCATAGAAAATCAGTTAAATATATGATTAAAATATAATATCAGTACAGTAAGAGAGATTTGGTAACATTATAATCTTTATAATTACTTATATTTTTCTATATTTTCAGTTTCAAAACAGTTATAAATAACAATATTAACATTATAACTATAAACTAGTAGTATATAATGCATTACAAAGGCGCTGGGAATCAAAAATTAATATTTAACTGAAAGAAAAAAACCCATAGTTACATTGGAAAATGGTTAATAAGACTTGAAATAACACAGTTGAAACTACTAACATTGTACAGCGGCTTAGTAAACCAATTCGACATTTTCACTGGGTATCCAAATAACATACACAACAATAAATTAAATCAAACATACAAACATGTACAAAGTTAATAACTAAAACTGTGTAGGTAGATAAACAACTGCCATAATAACAAGGCCCTGTTCTCATTTACAAAAACGATCATATTTATAACCTATTTTTTATAGGCAATCTGATGCAGTAGGCGGCATCATATCGGTGATAGAGAACGTGCAGAAACTATAGGTGGCAGCACAGAAATGTCATTGTCTACACTAAAATTATAAAGAGGAAAGATTTGTTTGTTTGTTTGAAATGAATAGGCTCCGAAACTACTGGACCGATTTGAAAAATTCTTTCAGCAATGGATAGCTACATTATCAGGGAGTAACATAGGCTATATTTTATCCCCGTACTCCCACGGGAACGGGAACTACGCGGGTGAAACCGCGTGACGTCCACTAGTCAAGTATATTTTACCTATAACTTTCGAAATGGCAACGTTAGATAACAGTCTGCTTCGTGCACTAGACTTGTGTAAGTAATGAGATTGTTGCATTGCGCGTCATATAACCCGACCGCGTACTGTTCCATTACCTATGACTCGACCAAATTAAGCATTGCACATGACACTCAAACATGACGCGCGGCGCAACAGAACACTATCGCGGCACGCTGTTAGGTTCGGTGTTCGTATTATCTCGGTAATTTTGGCTATGTGTGCAAATGAGAAGGAGCATGCGCCGATCGGCTGGCTGCTAAATAAGTGAACTATTATTTAGAACCGTATGATTCAAGTTATAAGGTTTACGTTTATTAACACCGCGGACTGCCGAGTTATAGTTACGTGATGTTTTAAATCATGACTGTCGCACTACGCGCACTGTAGGTAATACCGGGCGCATTGCGTTTTGCGATTGTCATATCACACCATAATATAACGCGCATGATGTATATCTTCTACAACGCGCGCATTTCATAACAATAACCACCGTGTGGCGCGTCATTTCGCGTCATATTTGGAGTCGTGGTGTAATGCAGCATTCCTCGGTACGAAAAGTAATGTCATATTCCATGTCTTTAAAACGCACTGTTTTGCGCAACTCTATCGTGCACGTTCCCCTAAAGTGAGCGTGCGTCGATGTCAAGTATTCTGAACCTTAAGAGAAAATGCAGGAGGATAAACTTTGTATTCAAAAACTGAATAAGAAAAATGTATACTGTGTCCCTGTTTTTTTTGTCGTTAACTTTGGTCGTCATGGCAACGCTTAGGGGAGGCCTATGTTTAGCAGTGGACGTCTTTCGGCTGATATGATGATGATGACATACAAAGTCTCCCCGTCCGCGTTTCCTCTTAGTTTCGAATATGCGACAGTAGATGGCACTGTCAACGCCGTGCACGTTCCCTACTGAACTAAAATAAATGCCATCAACTGCATAAGACTACTTGAAAACTGACTTCTTTAGAAGTTTCTAGTTGTGTTTTTGACACTAGTTATTCCTTTTTATCGCAATTAAAAAAATGCTGCTTATAGAAAAAAGTGCACAAATGGTGATCATTTACCAGTTTAAATTATATGAGCAGCTTTTAATATAACATCACGTACTTGCGCAGAGAGCGTTAGGCAGAGGTGTTTCATTTTTTTTTATTTGAGATGGGTTTGCTCTTGACTCTAGTCTAGGTCAGAGGTGACAGAGACAAAGTCTACGATGGAGCGAGCTTACCCAGAAGGAGCCTGTTCACTCTAACTTTGAGATTAGGGTTGTATGCGTTCGGGAACAGATGCAGGCAGAGACTCCTTTGCTGTGCGTGCTTTTTCGCGGTATTTTCATGTCCCATATTATAAGAGGCGAGCCTTTTGCCAACCAGGCACAAATGCCGACACTAAGAAATTTCTAATAGAAAAACGCATGTCAATATGCTCATCCTCGGAATAAAATGGTAAACTTACATGGTGTTTTAAACAGAGCGGTAGTTGCCCGCACTTTAGTAATCTTTTTGCTTGCTTTGCGAAACAGCTTCGGTAATATTTTCGCTACCCACAGCGGTAGCGACGACCGCGTACATCTGAATAGGCCTTAAAGGCGAGTATATGAACATTATTTAACAAGTTATATCCACGGCGCACGGACCGCATTGGCGACGCGTACCCCTATGTATTCACGTACATACATATATAACTACAATATACAACTAACGACTATTTCTCCTTGTTAAGCGCTTCTATAAACTCTTCTAACTTCTCTTGGACTTGTCTTACTTTCTCTGTGGATGGAAAAAAAGATGATAATTAGTATAACACGCCTGTTGTGGAGCTAGTGGCTAAATAATAACAGTCGCACGGGTCGAATTACAACGTTAAGCAACGCTTGACAAGGTCGATCTGTGGATGGGTGACCATCATAACACATCGATACTCCTCTGTACCTCGGAAAGCTTTTGCTCCCAGCTGCAATTTGTAGATCTAAGACAGTCTTTACGGATAGTCAGAAGTCAATGAAGCTGACACCAGTGTTGGCGAGGGGTATAGTGTTACCCAATTACTGGGTTGTGGAGGTTAGTTAGTCGCTACAGTAAAATACTGTAACTAAGATTAGACTGATCCGGTTAGACTGGAAGCTAAAGAAGAAGGAGAGTACGGTATATCACGCCTGTAGTCCCCAAAGGCAGAGTAGTACACCCATATTTCGCCAGTTATATCTAAGTCCCACGTGATGCAGTGAGCATACTACCATCAACGGGGCATAAATCTTGACTCAGGACTGCTACTAGAAATTCCAGAAGGAAAAAACCAGTAGTGTTTGTTAAATCAACGAGATTGGTTCATATCTTACTGTTATTGTTTGCCGGCGGAGATTATATATGGCTCTGATCGCTCTTTTCTGCTGAATAAAAATTGACTCGATGTCTGCAGCTCGTCACCACAGTAAGATACCGTAAGACGTGACACTATGAAAATAACTAAAAATGACTGGTCTCGCGGTATCAACATCCGCAAATTTGCGGATTTTTCGAGCAGCTTATGCCGCTGAACTTAGCTGACCTGCACTTAGTAGTAAATAAATAACATGTTTGTGTTTAACTTACTCAGTTCCTCAGCTAGTTCTACTCTTCTGCCGGACAGCAGCTTTTTCTTCAGTTCGGGGTCGGCTGCCATCTATAAAATTACAAACACAATATTTTAGACGAAACATTTATGATTTGAGTCTGTGTCATCCGTCCAATATTTAGTGGCGATTTTTGTTTTTGTTGTAGTTTACGAGGGAGAAGGGGTCCGGACCACCTTAACACCCCCTTATATACGGCCCTGGTATGGCATATGGCTGCAGGAGCCCCTCTGTCTGTACGTACCTCGTCGAGCACCTCCCTTAGCTCGCGGTCCAGCCGCGCGGCCTCGCGGTTGCCGATCTGTTGCCGCAGCGCGTTGGCGGTCGTGCGGAGAGTCTGTTGCACTCGCCAGAACATTACCACTTCGCAGCATTCCTTCTGTAAACAAATAAAATTAATATTACACTCGAGTCTGTAAGTGTGTGTCTGTGTCTCGAGTGAGTAAGTAACTTATTCACTCTTGACTTGACCCTCAGGCTGTCCTAGGGGTCTTTCTAGGTCAAAAGTGAATAAGTTACTACTAGATTATATATATATTTAGTAGTAAGTGTAGTAGTATTGAATTATTTAGTAGTAAGTAGGATAGGATTGGATAGTAGAAAGTAGGTTAAGATTGTATGCGATTATTATTCATTATGTTCACACACTACCCAGGATATAATTCTATTATAGACTATTATGTCATAGATGCAGTAGCATTATAGGTTACAAAACCGGTTAAACTTGGCCTTTTAATTCTCTTGAAAATTCCGTTATATATAAAAGTGATTTTCTCGTAATATAAAATACTGAAAACATGCACTTTGCGTCTCATGTTCATAAACGACTGTACGTACCCCATTCCCGTTCTGTTGACTGTACAAGTAGAAGCTCTTCCGACAGTCCCGCGCCCGCGTCTGTGCGCGCTGCAGGAAGTTCCTGGAATTGACATACAACTACAATTTAACCCCAATAAAATTTAACACGAACCACAGTATGGTTTTACCAAAGGTCGTTGTACGACTGACGCCTGGAGTCACATTGTTAAAACTCATATGTACAGCGTGGGAAGAAGCGCAAGATGCCATAGGAATCTTTTGTGACCTCTCCAAGGCATTTGATTGTGTAAATCACGGAACAGTCTCCTAAAACTAGAATATTACGGACTAGGTAAACTTGCACTCAGGTCAGTGACGTCTTACTTAAATGACAGACGGCAGCAACTTCAAATAAATGGTGGCAATTCACGGGGTTTTAAAGTCAAAATGGGGGTACCACAAGACTCAATATTGGGTCCTTTCCTCTTTTTAGCATACATTAATGATCTTCCCCGTCTGTTTAGAAATCAACCTCAAACGGTTAACGATAATTTGAAAACAGTATGTATGTTTGGAAAAATCTTCATCTTTTTGGCATAACTAGTAACATCCATAATATTAATACTAGAAATCGGAATAAATTAGATCAACCCCGATTCAGATCTATGGTACTATGTTAGGGTACTATGTTAAATTTTATATTAAAACTAGCTTTTGCCCGCGACTTCGTACGCGCATATCCCGTATTTTTCCGTTCCAAGAATTTCGGGAAATTCTTTCTTAGCGCTCCCCTACACACCTCAAGGAACCTACATGCCAAATTTCGGCTATCTACGACCAGTAGTTTCGGCTGTGCATTGTCTGTTAGTCACTCAGTGAGGCAAGAAATTTATATATATTGATACCACTTGATATTCTCGAACTGAATGAGACAAAATTTAAAAATACGCATAAAACGCACACTATGTAGACAAGCACATTATAAACTGGAAGATTATATCCTTGATAAAATTACGGCTCCAATATATTTGGGAAAAAGCTAGGCAGATGATGATTTACACGTACTTCAGATACACCGGCCTCCAAGTCTCTCTAATATAATCGTTGTCGACGTCGATGCCCTTCCTGCGCAGGTTGTCCCTGACGGCGACCACCTCGTCGTACGAAAGCACGGGCCGCGCCACGCCCAGCTTGTCCAGCTCAGAGCGCACCTCGCCGCGACGAGCCTGTTCCTCTGACGTGGACTGCCAGTACAACCAGCGTTCTTTTAGTCCTGGACCTGCAAAATTGAAAATCCTACTTATATGGGACTGTAACCTTTAGTCGAAAGAGCTTAAAATTGGTCCAAGGTCGAGGTACAGGTACGTCGGCAGGGGAGAGGCTGGCCATTGAGAGGCTTGGGACCAACCGATCCGGAGCCGGGTCCTGCTACCGATAGTCGAGAGCAGCGCATGAGATGGACACATGAGAAAATGGTTAACCTATGCTTCTACACTAATATTATAAAGCGGTAAAGTTTGTGATTTTGTGAGTTTGTAGGGGGTAATCTCTGGATATACTAAACCGATTCTGAAAATTTTTTTACCAATAGAAAGCCACGTTATTTGTGAGTGTCATAGGTTATATATTAACCCCAAAAATACCGCCCAACGAAGTGGGCACGGGTCAGCTTTATTAATATAATTCAAAGAGTTAAAATAGTTTCAAGTTCGACGTACGGATACGACAATAGGAGAAATGCCAGCCACTGTGAGGCTTGGGACCTAGGTGCAGAATGGACGCAGTCCATGAATGAAAACGTAATGCACGCATACTACGGTTCTAAAGACGGGGGAACTAACCTCACTGCGTACCGTGTCAGGATGCTGTCTCTGTTCCAGGACCTAGAACCAACCGTGAACGTCTCGGCCCAACGATTGTCAGATCAGATGCGGGCCATCTAACTTTCTCATAGGTTGGACGACGCCGCACTTAATAGGCTACGCTCAGACTTACTGAGCAACCTTATTATCTCGACCCCGTCACACAAGCACCAGCTACTGGCATACCGTTGTCCAATAATAATAATAATAATTTATTTACTTCAGATATCAATCATCCATATTTAAAATTCGCACACATGTCAAACTTAAAAATCCGTGTTTTTTGTCTACTGACTCCTACTGACTAAAACTACATGGTGTTCCTCCTTGACACATTAGGCTGGGGTGCGGGGACACGTTCGCATTCTTCACGATCACCCCGACAGTGACAATTTGCGCTTGCATCTCGGGTAAGGTTTGGAGTGAGCTTCTCCTGACCCTTTAATCTGTGAGAGGCGCTTGGAAACACCACGAGACACCAACTCGGGCCTGCTTGGCAAAGCGGCCTCTACCAACCTTCGCTACAAGACCCTCACGATAATAATTTACTAATGTCAGTTATTACCGGCTCTGGGGGGCTACTCTCTAAGCCCGAAGTCCGTAATTTCGGGCTTAGTTGCGGGCGTATACTACTTCGTATCAACTACGGACTTACGATTAGTCCCGAACCAGAACTAAGAATGAATGACAACACGATTTGACAGTAACTATCAAATCGTGTTGTCATTCTTAGTGGTTAGGTGATACGGAGCAGAATACGCCCGCAACTAAGCCCGAAACTACGGACTTGGGGCTTAGAGAGAAACCCCTGTCACGGGTGTTTAGGTTCCGAACCCCTGTATGGAAAAACGGAACTCTTATAGGATCACTCGGTTGTCTAAGGAAAATAAATAAATTTTGGGGTCACCTTTTGGGGTAGGGCAAATAAGAAAGCTTAAAAAACAAGCTTACTTGGGTAAGCTTGTTTTTTAAGCGGTACGGGTCTCAAAAGTATTTTTTTTTTTCATAATTTTAAAAGATTTCATTAGTTTTTGAAGAAAATAGATTAATCTTCGAAAGTACTGAGCCAAAAATATTGACCTATAGATAGATTACAGAAAAACCTAAGTACTTTGTGATTTTAAAGTGACATGATAAAAAAATTTCGTTCGGAATCCTTTGAAGTCAGCAGGTATTAGGCGTCGGCCTAATTGGCAACGATCGTACGAGCAAACGATGCGTTCATCGTTGCACGACGAGATTAAACACAATGAGTGCGTTTAATCTCGTCGTGCAACGATGAACGCATCTTTAGTGTCCTAATAAAGCTTGCAAGTCATCGCGCGAGAATAGTAAAATGCTTAATATCGATCGTACGATGAGTTTGATCGTGCAATCAAAGCTACAAATCTCTTTTGAGTGTCCTGATTGATCAAGCGTCATCGCGCGATGCATCCATTGCAAATGTAATCAAATGTTTCTTTTGTCATGGACAAATAATTGTAAAAGTTTTCTTCACTATACCGTACATCAAAATCAAAAAAATCAAGTATATTATGTGGTCTACGTTTTCTTTTTTACTGTTACTTGCAATTTTCAAAGCAATATTGCCCGAAAGCAAAAACTGTGCATCTTTGTAATCAGCCATTGTTAAAATAGCGCCACTGCCATCGTTTGCTCGTACGATCGTTGCTAATTAGGACACTGGTTGGACCATCGCACGATGATTTTCATCACACGACCATGAACGCATCGTTTGCTCATACGATCGTTGCCAATAAAGTACACCGGTTGGACCATCGCAGATGAACGCCTCGTTTGCTCGTACGATCGTTGCCAATTAGTACACCGGTTAGACCATCGCACGATGATTTTCATCGCTGATGAACGCATCGTTTGCTCGTACGATCGTTGCCAATTAGTACACCGGTTGGACCATCGCACGATGATTTTCATCGCAGATGAACGCCTCGCTTGCTCGTACGATCGTTGCCAATTAGTACACCGGTTGGACCATCGCACGATGATTTTCATCGCCGATGAACGCATCGTTTGCTCGTACGATCGTTGCCAATTAGTACACCGGTTGGACCATCGCACGATGATTTTCATCGTCGATGAACGCATCGTTTGCTCGTACGATCGTTGCCAATTAGTACACCGGTTGGACCATCGCACGATGATTTTCATCGTCGATGAACGCATCGTTTGCTCGTACGATCGTTGCCAATTAGTACACCGGTTGGACCACCGCACGATGATTTTCATCGCAGATGAACGCCTCGCTTGCTCGTACGATCGTTGCCAATTAGTACACCGGTTGGACCATCGCACGATGATTTTCATCGTCGATGAACGCATCGTTTGCTCGTACGATCGTTGCCAATTAGTACACCGGTTTGACCATCGCACGATGATTTTTACCGCCGATGAACGCATCGTTTGCTCGTACGATCGTTGCCAATTAGTACACCGGTTTGACCATCGCACGATGATTTTCATCGCCGATGAACGCATCGTTCGCTCGTACGATCGTTGCCAATTAGTACACCGGTTGGACCATCGCACGATGATTTTTATCGCACGACGATGAACGCATCGTTTGCTCGTACGATCTTTGCCAATTAGTACACCGGTTGGACCATCGCACGACGATGAACGTATCGTTTGCTCGTACGATCGTTGCGAATCAGGCCGACGCCTTAGACTGAACTGAGGGTTACATACCTGTAAGTTCCTTAAGCTCCTGCTGTGTCATGTCAAGCCTCTGTTTAAGAGCGGTGTCCATCAGGGACACGGCGGCGTCCCAATCTTGCCGCGACGACACGCAGCGGTCTTGTAGGGCATTCAGTTGTAACACGCGAAGGACCTGGAAATAGTTTGAGAGTCAGCACTATTTTAGTAATAAAAATATTTAAAAAAACCGGTCAAGAGCGAGTCGGACTTGCACACCGTGGATTCCGTACCACCATATAAGTTCCTATTAGGTGTATAAAAATCAAGGTCCTGTCCTGAGTCAACACGATAAAAAGATATGGGAAAATTTAGATTTCGCGAAAACTTGTAAGTACCAATTTTTTTTTATCTTTTGAGGTACCCTAAAAAGGGTTACAAAACGCTCGCCCGTCACTGTTCGAAAAAAAAACTATATACGGTGCCATTTTAGTCGTTGTATAACGGCTACCAATCATCTATCTAATGACTACTACTTACACATTCATTATAAAAAAAAACTGGCCAAGTGCGAGTCGGACTCGCGTGCAAAGGGTTCCGAACAAAGTTCATTTTTTCAAAATTGTTATTTTAACACTATACACTTCTTATAGGTTTTCCTGTAATCTATAGGTAAAGATCTATTATATCAATTTTTTTCAAAATTTTAGGCTCAGTAGTTTCGGAGATAAGGGGGTAATGGTCATTTTTCGTCTTATTTCTTGAATAACTTCAAAACCATTTATTTTAAAATTATGAAAAAAATAAGAAGTAGCCCTTTTATTTGATATGTCACACGATATTGTTAAAAAACTTTAAACTTTTTTTTTAAATTTTCTAGTTTGACACCCAAAAATCACCCCCCTACTAAAAATTTAATGATTTACGTAACGCGTCCTGCGCCTTCGTCATGAGCTCGGTGAACTCTATCTATGTACTCACATCCTGCGCCTTCGTCATGAGCTCGGTGAACTCTATCTATGTACTCACATCCTGCGCCTTCGTCATGAGCTCGGTGAACTCTATCTATGTACTCACATCCTGCGCCTTCGTCATGAGCTCGGTGAACTCTATCTATGTACTCACATCCTGCGCCTTCGTCATGAGCTCGGTGAACTCTATCTATGTACTCACATCCTGCGCGCGGTCCTCCCACTGATGCCTCCGCAGCGCCTCCTCCACAGCCTCCCTCTTGACGGGCTCGTACACGGGGTCGGTGTCCTGCGCCCTCGTCATGAGCTCGGTGAACTCTATCTATGTACTCACATCCTGCGCGCGGTCCTCCCACTGATGCCTCCGCAGCGCCTCCTCCACAGCCTCCCTCTTGACGGGCTCGTACACGGGGTCGGTGTCCTGCGCCCTCGTCATGAGCTCGGTGAACTCTATCTATGTACTCACATCCTGCGCGCGGTCCTCCCACTGATGCCTCCGCAGCGCCTCCTCCACAGCCTCCCTCTTGACGGGCTCGTACACGGGGTCGGTGTCCTGCGCCCTCGTCATGAGCTCGGTGAACTCCTCGCGTAGGGCTTCGCGTCCGGCGCGGATGGAGGCGTTCGGCAGCTCGGCCTCCGCCCACTCCCGGAGCTTTATGTCCACGGACGTGTTGAATTTGTCTGTGAAATAATTAGAAGAAAATGAGCGAGAGTTCTTGATTGAGATGCAAGTTCGCGAATACTAAAATTATCTTTGTCTTCGTCTACACAAATAAGACAATTGTTCGGCAACATCATCAGCATCATATCAGCTGAAAGACGTCCACTGCTGGACAAATGCCTCGCCCAAATGTCACCACAACAACCGGTCCTGTGCGTCTCGCATCCATCGGCTGCCCGCGACCCTCACCAGGTCATCGGTCTACCTTGTGAGAGGCCTTCCAACTTTGTGTCTTCCGGTAATACTACAGAACTTTTCGGTCCTATCGACCACAATGAGCAATGTGCCCTTTCCACTGCCACTTCAGTTTGGCGATCCTTCGGACTATGTCAGTAACCATGGTAGCGCTAAGCGAAACTAAAACCATTGCCCTTTGAGTGACTTTAAGCCTTCTGATGAGGCCCATTGTAAGCGACCACGTTTCGGATCCATAAGTCATCACTGGCAACACGCACTTGTCATAGACTTTCGTCTTGAGACACTGATGGTGTTTGTGAGACGAGAAGATACCAAGCAACTTCCCGAACGCTGCCTAGCCGAGTCGGATTCGAGGTTTGACCTCTTTCTCGAAGTTAGCCCTACATAGCTGGAGACGGTTCGTGATGACTCTGGAAAACGGCTTGTAGACATGGCTCAGAAGTGAGATGGGCCTGTAATTTTTAAGCAGGACATTGTCGCCCTTAAAGAAGAGTACCACCACACCTCTGCTATATGTCTGGGGCTTTTTCCCCTCGAGCATGACGGAATTGAAGTTCAGGAGTTTGGCCGTATTTCCGTCCTCACCCGACGCTTGTTTTTAAGCTGCTTCAGTGCCATCCTATTCTCATACAGGCTGACGTCCGGGATGTCCTCGGTATAGTGCCGGGTCAATCTAGCTATTGGGTCGTTAGCTAGATTCGTAACAGGCTTAGTCATTGACGTGTATAACTGTCCACATAATGTCTCGATCTCCCTCCGGAGCGCCGATTTGGCGGATATGGTTCTGCCATCAGCGGTCTTCAGTTTCGTGAGCTGGATCTGCCCAATAGACAGATCTCTTGCAAAGACCTTGGAGCCCTTATTCCGCTCTATTAACGATTAGTTGGTCGCAATGATAGATAACCATAGCTTCAGCTCAGAAACCCGGTGTTTGTTAAAGCTGATGGCCTAGCACGAATATTTTTGACGTATAGTAACGTAACGTAATATTTTACCATAGCTACAATACTCCTTTCGCACGAAATACTTATTTCAATTAGATACTATATTCTTATTTTTTAATGATATAAATTTTGTTTGTCCCATATTATTAAACCACAATACTATGGGGTTGTAGTTTTTCACGTTCAAAATTCACTTACGTTAACGTTACTATACATTTTTGGCAATTTTGCGTCATTTCTGGCGTTAAACCCAACGTCAAACATTATCATTGCGGATAGTATATGTGCAGATAGTCGGTAAGCGTTCTATGCCTCGATTGCCTTCCTTAATGGCCAAGTCCTATGGTAGGCCCCAGATAAACTTGCAATAAAGTACATCGACCTTTCCCTAATTTGCGTAGATACTAGAATAATTAACCATTTTTAGGGTTCCGGACATCCGTAAAAAACGGAACCCTTATAGGATCACTCTGGTGTCTGTCTGTCTGTTCGTCTATCACAGCCAGTTTTCTCCGGATCTACTGGACCGATCTGTTGAAATTTGGTATACATATGGACTTCTGTGACCCAAACAAGGCCGCGTTACGTAAGTGATCAAATTTTGAGTTCGGGGGCCACTTTTGGGGGTCAAACTAGAAAATTAAAAAAAGTACCAATCTGGTACTAGTTTCAAACTGTATTGTGTGACATATCAAATGAAAGGGCTTAGTGTGAGGGTTTAATTATATTTTTTTAATAATTTTAAAATAAATAGTTTTGAAGTTATTCAAGAAATTAGACCGAAAATGACCAATCCCCCCCGTATCTCCGAAACTACTAAGCCTAAAACTCCCCACCCACTCACGCACATTAGTTACAATGAAACTGTGTTTTTAGTTGTTAGAGGGATATTCTCGAAACTAGGAATAAACGAACTATTGTCAAGTTAATTAGGAAATGATGGAAATACAATATATGTTTGTGGTCACACATGATCGATTCTGGCTATTTAGTAATTTACATGAACATTTTCTTAGTCACATCTACTTTTAAATCAAATGATTTCTTACAATGCTCAACCAATGATTCTACCAAATGTGATAAAAAATCTAGGAACGACGTACACTGAAAATATACAAAACCTACGAACATTTGTAGAAATCTCACTTGAGTCATAAGAATAGGGATCGAGCCATACAGTGGTACAAGGTGAATGCACCGTCGCGTCGATAGCGTTGTTGATCTGACGCGTGGCTGACTTGACCTGACGAGCCATTGGGAGAATTACATCTAGAAGGATAAAATTAGGACTAGAATAAAAAGTGTATAGAAGTATGTGGAACAAAGAGCAAGTAAAATCCCGCAAGCCTCCGTAGAAAAGGGAGGATCTTCCGAGTAGACGGTCGATGTGTCTGGTGGGCAACTGCTCGATAGTTGATATTCGGGCTGTTGTACATTTTCACATCCGACAGAAAACTGTGATACCGCGATGCAGGATTTCGTTAGTAGTTCGCTGCTGGTGGGATAGATGGCGTTGCGGTACGTACAAATTTGGCTTCGTTAGTTTTTTTGGCGGCATAATGCTGTTGCAAGTGTTTGAAATTCAGAAATGGGGTTTCTGTATTAAGGATGAAAATATGAGTATTTTTCTAATTCTTCTTTAGTCAGAAAACTTGTTCAGCCTTAACATTACAGAAGGGTTTTACACCGCAAAGCGTAGCATCAAATGAATGGAAATAAACTACTCTTTGGGTAATCCCGGAGTCTGGATTTTTGCTTGATTTTCGGCAATAGTTTGCGCTCCTATCATAGGTATTTTAGGGGCTGATATTGTATAGGGTACGAGTCGTGAGCACAGATGAATGTAGCAGGGTGAACTCGCCAATGAACGGTGGGCAAACGAAACTTGCAAGCGCAATAGGCGATGAGCATTGACTGACGAACCAATAACGTGAAGCGTCAGAGCTGTCGTCGTCAAACCGACCAATGAAGAGTGTGCTCTAGACTCTTGCCCGTTATTATAACTTGATAACCAGTTGCCTTTTTTCGTGGGACTCAAAAATGCTACAATCAAAAGTCATTTATTAAAATTAGGCTGAGAATCAGAATTTTGGGCATCAAAATTAATAACTAAAAGACAGCCCCCCTAAATACCCAACCGTCGAGGAATACTAAAGTTAGAAAAGTTTGAGGAATCGTAGAAGATGAAGAGAAATAGGAACAAGGGCGAGCGCAGGAACTCATAGGCACCATATATTATGTACGTCAGGGGTTTCCAACTCCTCAGTACTACATATACTTCTCAAAACGTGATATCCAGCCACCACCCTAGTGCATTAGGGACTTTTTATTACTGATAGGCTCGAGTTTGACCACAAACTCACCTGATGGTAAGCGACGATGTGGTCGACGATGAAGCACGCTTGCCTATCACGATTGTAGCTATCGGGAAACACAGACTCCGGCAGGGATTTCTATTTGTCGACAGGAGATGCTGCTCTTGAAGTATGACTCAGCAACATCAGCCTGCGCATTGGCAGCGGCGGGTAGGTAGATGCTGCCGAACACTCTCTCAGCAGCTGCAGTCCAGAGAGCTTGCTGCAGTCTCATCTCTCAAACAGCTGCTGCGATGGTGGAGAGCCCGGCGGACTGGCCTAGTAGTTATCTGACTCACCGACATCATCCAGCGCATTGGCAGCGGCGGGCAGGTCGATGCTGCCGAACACCCTCTCAGCAACGGCAGTCCAGAGAGCTAGCTGCAGCCTCATCTCTCAAACAGCTGCTGCGATGGTGGAGAGCCCGGCGGACTGGCCTAGTAGTTATCTGACTCACCGACATCATCCAGCGCATTGGCAGCGGCGGGCAGGTCGATGCTGCCGAACACCCTCTCAGCAACGGCAGTCCAGAGAGCTAGCTGCAGCCTCATCTCTCAAACAGCTGCTGCGATGGTGGAGAGCTCGGTGGACTGGTCTAGTAGTTATCTGACTCACCGACATCAGCCAGCGCATTGGCAGCGGCGGGCAGGTAGATGCTACCGAACACCCTCTCGGCAGCTGCAGTCCAGAGAGCTTGCTGCAGCCTCAACTCCCAAGCAGCTGCTGCAACGGCGGACAGCTCAGCTGATTGGTCCAGTAGTTCAGCGCGGGCGCGCTCAAATAACTCATCGCGGTCTAGTTCGCGCTGTCTGGAATGAAGCGAAAATAATGTTTGAATTACAAGTCACACGAAAATTTTCTTGGTCTACCTGGTAATGTCTACCTCAGGTTGAGCTAGTTCAATCAAAATCAAAAGCCGTTTATTCAAATTAGGCTGAGAGCCAGCATTTTGTGAACGTCAAGTTTTACAAAAGACAGTCCCCCAAAACGTCCGCCCGTCACCACTTCCTAGTGTTTTAGCTGTGGAGAAGAAGTGGCCAACAAACTCCCCAGCAACACATCTGTCTGTTACGTTTTAAGAACTTGAATCTATATAAAAGTATGCTAAGTAAATTATATACATGACACGAAATTTACTTGTTAGCTAGCACACTATGATACAGATAATGATAGAAATGTATATTAAAAAATATAACGAATTGACCTACATAGTCAGATAAATAAAAAAATAAATAAACATAAAATAAAAACAAAAAAAAAAAACAATATATGAACACATATAACCACGAGAACACATAGAACACATAAAAGTTACCTGGGGAAGGTGTTCTTCCACTCGGTCTCCAGGTTGAACCGCTTGGCCTTGAAGGCGTCGGCCTGCTGTTCCACGGAGGCGCGCACCATGCGCCAGAAGCACTCTGCTACCGCCAGGGATAAGTTACGCGTCGTCACTTGTGACGGGGTTACGAGCCCGTCTCTGTGGACAATAATACAGTAGAAATTTAAAATTATGGAAACAACATCGATGTGACGTGTCATTGACGATGTTAATAACACTAAACAGTAATTGCCACATCACGCGTCGTCGCGTGAACGGCCGCTTTCACGCGACGACGCGTGATGGTGCCTTACAATTATGTACGAGTCATAAAATAGCGGCCACAGCGTATTGTGTTCTGGTATTTGGTTTGGGCACTAGGAAAGGGAATTAATTATTTATTAGAGGGCGTGGCCTGCGGGTAGCCATCTTGCAGTAGGCTAGTTTCCACCATCAATAAATTGTAAATCTCTTTAGTCTGTCAGTTAGATTATCAAAAAATATTTGTCCAGTTTTTTTTCTTTTCATCTATGTAAGTTCAGTATTTGGCTTGGCAATGAACGTGTTAAAGCACTAAAGAGCGAATATCACACATCCAGTTGTTGATGGCACCAGCGCGGCGGGCGGGCGCACCGGACGGAGCGGGAGCGAGCGCGGACGACGCGGCGATCAAATGCCTGCTCCCGCTCTGGGCGGAGTGGAAGGGAGTGAGGTGTCGTCCTAATATAAAGCGATTATCGCACGAATACGCGATCGTCGCGTACAACTGTTCGGCAAAACCGAAAGGCACCTTTTGTCGGCGCGACGACGCGATCGGGTTTGCCGTACAAAAGAACGAGCGTATGCGCGCGATAATCGCTTTGTATTAGGACGAAGCTTCAGATTCTTACTGACTAAAACCCACACGTGCTACTTCACAAGTCCGTAACCCTGGCAGGCACTGGCCCTATTGATTTTAGAAATATTGAATGATGCAGTTTTATATTTCATCAAAATTGGGCCCGAGTCTCCTTTGAGTATTTTTCACTATCATTTTTAGTTTTGGATTTGGCAATCTAAGCCAGATTTAAAAATTCACTTGCAGCTCTATTCTGTCAACATCTCACCGAGTGGACTTCAACTTAGGTGAAGTGAGCATGAGGTAAACTGCCGGTCGATTCTTTTAACATGTCGAAGTGAAGGCTTGGGTGAAGTGATCACGAAGTGAGCTGTCATTCCATCTCGATTGCATGAATTGACAGAACACTTCATGATCACTTCACCCAAGCCTTCACTTCGACATGGTTACAGCTGGTCGATTCTGAAAACATGTCAAAGTTTAGGTTCGGGTGAAGTGATCACGAAGTGTGCTGTCATTCTATCTTGATTACTTAGATTGACAGCTCACTTCGTGATCACTTCACCCAAGCCTTCACTTCGACATGTTTACAGAATCGCACTACAGAATCGCACTGCAGAATCACCCGGCTGTCATTCTGACTTATTCCTATGAGTGTGCCGCTCACTTTATGATCACTTCACCTAAGAGTTCACGGTGAGATGTTTAGAGAATCGCACTGCTGTATGTATTGGATATAATGATTCCATGCACACAACTTACAGCAGGCAGCAGCGTTCTCTGTAAAACGCAACACCATACACTGCGATCGCCAACCCGCCTGTCAAGCATGGCGATTATGGCAAACCCCCCTTTTGGAGGAGGCCGCACTATAGGTAGAAATTACCGCTGTTTGGTGAGTTCTGACCGCCGCGAGTGTCGCTGAGCGAGTACAATCTTTGATAGCTATTGTCGCTGCAATCAATTACAGGTAAGAGCCGTTCGCCGGCAGTGTGAACAGCCAGCTATCGACTATGAATGTATGTGACTCTTTTACTCAAACGAGATCTATATCTTTTGTCCCTTTCCTCAGCGAGCAAATAGTCGATGGCTACTAGCTTCCTCGCCGGGGCGATGAGACAAGAGCCTAAACCTGTTACTAAGAATGAAATTAGTAAAACAATAGCTCTTCTACTTTTAGTAAGAGTGCAAGTCGGACTTGCACACGAAGGGTTCATTTAAACCAACAAACATACTTGATCAAAAAGTAATGGTTATTTTTCTTTTTGCTCGGCGCCTATGGTTCTTAGCGTGATGTGGAATAGCCTGTAGCCTTCCTCAAGAATTGGGCTATCAAATGCAAAAAAAAAAATCAAATCCAAGTAGTAGTAGTTCCAGAGATTAGCATGTTCAAACATACAAAAACCTCTTCACCTTTATTATTTTATATTTGTGATGGGTTTGCTCTTAACTCTAGTCTAGGTCAGAGATGACAGAGACAAAGTCTACGATGGAGCTTACCCAGAAGGAGCCTGTTCACTCTAACTTTGAAATGATTAGGGTTGTAAGCGTTTGGAAACACAGACGCGGGCAGAGAGTTCCACTCCTTTGCTGTGCGCATTATAAAAGACGCTTGGAAACGCTTAGTGCGAATTGGTGGAATAGTAACAAGGTAGGGATGGTAAGATGCAGTCCGTCTGGATTTCCGATGGTAGAAGGGGGGCCGGTGGGATGAAGTCGTGGAGTTCTTGGGCACACTCACCGAAGTACAATCTGTAGAAGACCGACAATGATGAGCCAAGCTATGTAGCTTGGCATCCACCAGTTTTTCGTCACCGATGAGCCTCTTAGCTCTGCGTTCCACCGAGTCAAGCGCGGCAAGCTGATACTTAGCTGAACCATCCCAAAGGTGGCTACAATACTCCATGCAGGATCGGACTTGCGCTTTATATAGGGTTAATAGCTGTCCAGGCCAGAAGTATCGCTTCACCCTATTTAGGATGCCCAGCTTTTTGGCAGCGGTTTGGGCTTTGTACTCGATGGTGGCGCCGAAGTTGAGACTGAATGTCAATTCCATGCCTAGGACCTCGAGCCGATCACAGGAACAGATGCACCCCGAAAAGTAGGAGTTTGGTCAAAACGACTCCTTTTTGCGGTAAAAAGACACGCCTATGTTTTGGTGGCATTAAAAGTGACCACATTGTCATCACCCCACTGGGAGACAAGGCTTAAGGTCAAATTTGTCCGCTCTACCATGGCCTCTCTCAAGGAACGAACTTCATCCCCGCTGGTTGTTGCGCTGGACAAGTATCTCTGTGAAACCGTACTGTCATCTGCTTACCCAACAAGACCAAGCTGAAGTAGGTCATTGATGTGCAGCAGGAAAAGAGTTGCAGAGAGAATAGCCCCCTGAGGAACTCCGGCATCAATAGCCATGAGGTCAGAGGAGCAGCCGTCAACGACTACTCGGATCGACCGTTCACTCAGGAAGTCTGATATCCAGCTACAAAAACCAGCTGGGATGCAATAAGCAGGAAGCTTGCTGAGTAGACCTGCGTGCCAAACCCTGTCAAAGGCCTTCGAGATATCGAGCGACACGGCAAGTGCTTCGTCGTGTGTCTCGATGGCCTCGCCCCAACAGTGCGTGACATACACAAGAAGATCGCGAGTTGATCGTCCCCGGCGAAAGCCATATTGACGGTCACTGAGGAGATCATTGTCTTCAAGGTAGGTCAGCAGCTTACTGTTAAGAACCCTTTCCATAACCTTGCATAGGATGGAGGTAATGGCGATCGGACGGTAATGTGCAGGGTCAGCACGGTCTCCCTTTTTAGGAACCGGTTGCACATTCGCAAGCTTCCATGATTTCGGCACCGTTCTTTTTACAAGAGAGAGGCGGTACAGGCGTGCCAACACAGGAGACAGTTCAGGTGCACATTGCGTCAACACTCTCGCTGGAATGCCGTCAGGCCCGCTGGCCTTATTCACGTCTAGACTGCACAATACTCTTCGGACCTCTTTAATGTGAACTGTGATCTCCGGCATCGAAGAGTCACAAAGAGGTAAAGTCGGTGGTTGCTTAGAGCCAGCGTCCAGACGCGAATTGCTTGCAAAGAGGGTTGCAAATAAATTTGCTTTCTCACTTGCAGAGTGAGCCAGCGAGCCATCAGGTTTCAACATTGGAGGCAAAGTGGGTCGACAAAAATTCGTTTCAACCGCTTTCGACAGGGACCAAAACTGCTTACTACCTGGAGGGTGCAATGCTAGTTTGGCCCCGATACGTCCGACATGGTCAATTATTAGTACAGAAAATATGAACCCACTATCATAACTTTTTCATCAGCCTGATACATACAAACATTGCAAATTAAAAAGAGTACTACTTACTTGAAAAGCTTAGAAGCCCTGAAGAACCGTTCCTCGTACTCCCGTATGCTCTGGATGGAGTCGTCCTTGCGCGAGCGGCCCGTCACCACCGCGTAGTAGCCCAGCGCCTTCATCGGGAACAGTTTGCCTTCGAGGATGCGTCGGATCTGACCATAAAATATAGAAATTCATCATCATCATCATAACAGCCGGAAGATGTCCACTGCTGGCCATAGGCCTCCCTCAAAGGGGGTGTTTGCCATAATCGCCACGCTTGGCAGGCGGGTTGGCAATCGCAGTGTTTGGTATTGCGTTTTACAGAGAACGTTGCTGCCCATTCTCTGGCGAGTCCTTTAGTCGCCTCTTACGACACCCACGGGAAGTGATGGGATGGTATTATTCTTTTACGGCACCATACGGCACCGGCCGACACACATACGGGGTAATATAATATAGAAATTGTATGAATAAAAACCCACCATGTTCTAGTCGGACTCTCACATGAAGGGTTCCGTACCATAAGCCCTTTAATTTTTGGAAAGAAGTTCCTTATCGCGCGTTGTGAAAGGGGGCTAGACGGAAAAAAATACGAAAAGTTGTAACGACAATATTTGCTATAGTTGTAAGCCGTGCGGCGTGCGCGTGTTTCTCTGTCTGTCTCTCTCTCTCTCATAGAAAGCAAGCCAGTTATTTTCGTTTCGTCTTTCTATTTCTGTTTACATTATATTTGTAAGGTAGGAAGGGTAGGCAGGGTAGGCAGGGTAGGTAGGGAAGGTGGGGTAGGTAGGGTGGGTAGGGTGTTTATTAGGGTAGGTAGGGTATGTAGGGTAGGTAAAGTAGGTACGGTGGGTAGGGTAGGGTAGGTAGAGTAGCCAGGTAGGGTAGGAGGGTAGGGTAGGTAGGTAGGTAGGGTATGGTAGCCAGTTGACGGGATCGAAGCCGCGCGGGTCAGCTAGTTATATATAAATTACAAACGTTATATTAAACCATATCACTGCTTCTTTTTTTTTTACAATTCTTTCACTAATTAATCAAAAAAAGAAACTCCGTTCCATCCGGGTGTCCCTTGACACCTCTCAAGTTTTTTGGGTTTGTACCCAAATGGTAACTAACGGAACCCTATTACTAAGCCTCCGCTGTCCGTCTGCCTGTCAGCGGGCTGTATCTCATGAACTGTAATACGAGTAGGTAGACAGTTGAAATTTTCAGTGTGTGTTTATGCTATAACGTAGAATCAAAATTAAAGGGGGCTCCCATACAAGAAACGTGTATTTTTTCGGTTTATTGTACTGTTACGAGCTTGGGGTTCGTTACAATAAAAACAGCCGATTAAACAACCAAAACTGACACTTTAATCCACAACACTAATTATCACTTTAAAACACACTAATTATAAAACACAATCGCACTACTGAACACTTCACTTCACTATAATTCGCAGTCGAAGATCGCTCTCGAAGTTATCGTTTGTATCGCCAATTCAATACTGACTGCCGTCGCCGGCTGTCCGCCCTTTATATACCGACAGTCATTTCCAGAACCCTCCTGTATGGAAACCTCTGGAAAGTTCGGGCACACACAGGTCCCGTCAAAACATCGAGAATGTTCTAGCACGTAAATGTCAGCTACTGGATACTAGATGGCGCCAGCAGTATGCCAGTATCTGCTACTCGATACTAGATGGCAGCACGTAAATGTTTGGTTGGTTGAAACTAGATGGCGTTAGCAGTACGCAAATGCCGCCATGTACCCAACATTAATTCTGGCGCGTAACACTGCCCCCTCCTAAGACATGCTCGTCCCGAGCATTATCGGCCCCATAATAACGCGCCAGTCGATCCACGTGGACGATTTTAGGAGCACTTCTTGTACCTTTTTGTATACGGTAGGTCACGTCATTGATTTTTGTCACAATCCGGTACGGCCCGTCCCATTTAGCTTGAAGCTTAGGAGATTTCCCTTTACTGCGAACTGTATTGTGCAACCACACTAGTGAACCTTCATCGAACCCTTTATTGTTCATTTTGCGGTCATAACGGGTTTTCATTTTTTCAGACATTTGCTGGCCCGATTCTCTGACGTGCTCATAAATGTCATTCATTTTGTTCCGCAAGTCATTCGCATAATCGGTTATACTACGTGGGGCATCAGGTGGTATTCCGGTGATTAAGTCTGCAGGCAGCCGTAGTTCTCTACCAAAGTTTGCGAAAGCTGGTGTCACCGATGTGCTTTCGTGAACAGCACTTCGGTATGACAGCAAAAATGGTTGTATATGCTTGTCCCAATCGCGTTGCCGGTTTTCCACAACTTTTGCCAGGTATCTCTCCAATGTCTGATTGAATCGTTCCACCATTCCATCCGATTGTGGGTGGTAAGAAGTTGTTCTCGTTTTATGAGTACCCATCACTCTACAAGTTTCCTGGAATATTTGTGACTCGAAATTCCTTCCTTGATCGCTGTGAATTTCCAAAGGTACTCCAAAACGACAGAAGACTTCATGAACCAGTTTATCTGCAACTGTTGAAGCTTCTTGATTTGGAATAGCGAAGACTTCCGGCCACTTAGTGAAGTAATCCATTACAACCATGAAGTACTTGTTACCACTTTCACTTTCCGGAAACGGTCCCGCAACATCCAGAGCTATCCTTTCCCATGGTGCACCAACATTGTACAATTGCAATGCACCTCTGCTACGAGTCTGAGGTCCTTTTACAGCCGCACAACTTGTACATTTGCGACACCAGTCCTCGACATCGGCACGACAATGGACCCAGTAAAACCGTTCCCGTATCTTCAGTAGAGTCCGTTTGACTCCCATATGGCCTCCTGAACAGCCATCATGGTACAGCTGTAGAACATCCGGTACTTTAGCTTTAGGGACAACCATTTGCAAATGACAGCTGTCTCCTCGAGCATTTTCCCATTTACGGCACAGTACTCTATCCTGAATCACTAAGCTGTCCCATTGGGCCCAATAACTTTTTGTGATCGAACTCATCGCTGAGACATCACTCCACGTGGGCTTAGGAGCACTGGCCTTCATCCACTCCAGAATCGGCTTGATGTCTGAATCTTCGTGCTGAGCATGTTGTAGGCTTTCCTTCCACTCGTTGCTGAGGTCTGTCTTGAGCATCCTCACAGGTATGACTTCTTTACCCTCTTGCCTAGTACAATGCTTGCAGTCTTCAGGGCAAGGTCTTCTTGACAGTGCATCAGCGTTGCCATGAGATTTTCCGCTGCGATGTTCTACCACAAAGTCGTATTCCTGCAGTAGTTCAATCCATCTCGCAACTTGTCCTTCTGGATTTTTGAACTGCAATAGCCATTTCAGCGCAGCATGGTCAGTTCGTAGGTGAAATTTCCGCCCCAGTAGATATTTGCTAAAATGTTGCAATGACTTTACCACAGCAAGCAATTCCCGTCTCGTGACACAATAATTCCTCTCTGGTTTCGACAATGACTTGCTGAAGTACGCAATCACAACCTCTTGATCGCCATTCCGCTGAGATAACACACCGCCAAGTCCGATATCACTTGCGTCTGTGTCAACTATAAATTCCTTGCTGATATCAGGATATCCCAAAATAGGGGTTTTGCACAGACGGTCCTTTAGCTCCTGGAAAGCGCTGTCGCAACTTTCATCCCAACAGAAATGTCGCTTTTCCTCAGTTAGCTTGTGCAGGGGTTTGGCTATATCTGCAAAGTTCTTGACAAAACGCCGATAATAGGAGCACAAACCTAAAAATGCTCTGACCTGCGTCTTGTCTTTTGGAATTGGCCAATCCTTGACAGCGGCGATTTTCTCTGGATCCGTGCGGATACCTTCTTCCGACACAACATAACCCAAAAAGCTAACTTGCCGTTTGAAAAATGAACACTTTTTCGGACTCAACTTGAGGTTGGCACTCTGGATCTTCATGAGCACGCGTTCCAGGTTTTGAAGATGTTCTTCAAACGTACGGCCTACGATGATGATGTCATCCAAGTAGACAAGGCAGGCATCACCAATCAACCCGGTTAGTACCAGTTCCATCAATCTTTCAAACGTTGCCGGAGCGTTACACAATCCAAATGGCATAACTTTAAATTGCCATAGACCCTTTCCTGTCGAAAATGCAGTTTTCTCCTTGTCTTTCGGGTCAATTTCTACTTGCCAGTAGCCACTTTTTAGATCTAGTGTGCTAAACCACTTTACTCCAGTAAGCATGTCCAGCGTGTCATCAATTCTTGGCAAGGGATAGCTGTCTTTCTTCGTAACGTCGTTCAGACGACGATAATCAACACAAAACCGCATGCTGCCGTCCTTCTTCCTTACCAGCACTACCGGTGAACACCATGGACTGGATGAAGGTTCTATAACACCATCCTTCACCATTCCCTCGATCATGGTTTCCACTTCCTTTTCACGTGCTACCGGTAATCTCCTTGGCCGTTGACGGATAGGCAATTCTTCTCCTGTGTTTATTTTGTGTTGAACTAAGCCAGTCTTCCCAATGTCAGCATCGTTCGAAGAGAAAACATCGGTGTACTTAAGTAACATCCTCTTCGCCTTGACCATTTCATTTTGAGACAGAGCGCTGCGACAGTCTTCTAAAAGTGTGGTCACTCTCGTTTGTGCATCCTTGCTGAGGGTCCCAGTTGATAGATATTGGCATCGACGCAACCAATCCACTTCCTCGCAGGTACCCATCAGTGTGCCCTTTTCTATCACCTGCTCCTTGTCACAAAGGTTCAGCACACGTACTCCTGAGATGTCGGTGGCTCTGACCAATGTTCGTGCCACTTTCCATGGAAGGTCATTGTCTACCCTTTCCACGAGTACGCAACGATGAGTTTGCCCAGGATTCCGAGGAAGACTAACCGGTACAATCGTTTCCGATCTCGGAGGAAGAATAATCTTCTTTAGGTTGTACACATTTCCAGATAAAGCCCCTTCCATGAAAAGTTCCTCTTGTCCACATTTCATAACTCCTTGATTAACGTCGATCTCACAACGATTCTTCCTCATAAAGTCTAAGCCCAGGATGCAATCGTCCATTATATCGGCCACAACAACATTATGCAGGTAGCTTTTGTTGCCTAGCTTCAACTCCATCTCTCTTTCTCCTCGGACGGGTATGCGCTGACCGGTGGCTGTTACCAAATTTATACGCTCTCGGTTGTATGCAGAGTCCCCAAGGAGCCGACTTATAATTTGGGAACTGACAACCGTGCGAGAAGCTCCAGTGTCTATCGTCAGCTTACATGGTGTCCCGTCGACCTCGCCCTTGATGATAAGGCTGTTCCCGTCACGGGTTTGTGAGATCGAAATCCTTGGGGCTCCTTGAACATCAGCCAGCACCCGCCCCGCAGTCCTGGCTTTTACTCGTTTCCCTGCTGTTGCTGGGCGGTGCTATTAGCCGCCCTGCCCTCTGGAGATCGGCTACCTTCCCCTTCTGCAGTTCGCTTAGGGCAACTGGATCGAAGGTGGCCCCTTTCACCACAGCCGTAGCACCTAGGGCTGTATCCTTTAACACGATCGCGAACTGTAACCGCTGCAACCTCCCTGACGCGGTGGGAACGATGATCTTGCCGCACAGCTTCCACCTCCAGTGCATGGGCTAAGGCGTCCTTAAGCGTCCCGTGGTGCCCGAGCCTCACTGCAGCCCTAACTTCAAGGTCGCGGATGCCGTCGATGAATGCCTGCACCAGGTTCCCTTCAATGAGCGCTGGTGCAGACTGGTATGCTTTTCGCACCAGCTTCTCCACTTCCAGGGCCCACTGCTGCAGGTTCTCACCGCTGCGTTGCACGCGATCCCTTAACTGCGCACGAAACACGTGCTCCAGGTGGGCGTCGCCATACCTGGCTTCCAACGCCTCAAGCAGCTGCTCGTAAGTCACCTCCTTACCGAGAGCTTCCAGGACAGTTAAAGCCTGGTCGCGCAGGCCTAGGGTGAGGGCAGTCATGGCCTGATTTTTACTCCACCCGTTCGCCTTCATGACAGCCTCAAACTGAATCTTGTAGGCCGACCAAGAAGACGTCCCATCGAACGGCGGCACTTTGAACCCACGTGGCGAAGGTGTAGTGGCTGCTGAAGTAGCAATCCCATCTCCAAGTTTAAGGTTGCCCAACTCCTTCTTCATATCAGCAATGACGTCATCAAACTTGCTGATCCTGGTTTCAGCGTCTGACAAGCGGTTGTCATGCTGAGCAACCTTATCCTTCACCTCCTTCATGTCTTTCCTGAAGGACGCGTGAAGTTCTTTCATGAGGAGCATCTGTTCTTCCTGGCGGCACGCCTGCTCCTCCTTGTCAAGCTTGAGCTGCTCTTCCAAACGACGGGCCTGTTCCTCCTGTCGTCGGGCCTGCTCCTCCTGTCGTCGGGCCTGCTCCGCCTTGTCGTGCTGCAACTGTTCTTCCAACCGACGGGCCTGTTCCTCCTGTCGGCGGGCCTGTTCCTCCTGTCGGCGGGCCTGTTCCTCCTGTCGGCGGGCCTGTTCCTCCTGTCGGCGGGCCTGTTCCTCCTGTCGGCGAGCCTGCTCCTGCAGCATCATCATCAGAGCAGCAAAGCCTGGTGGTGGTGATGCCGGAGCTACTGTGGACGGGCCGGCCTCCATGGTCGGTAGCTGACCTGCCGACGTCTGCGGCGTTGCACCACCAAAACGCCTCTGGTCCGTCTCCTGCTGGCGTTGACTACGGGTACGGATACCCTCCGTGTCGTCCTTTGGCAGAATCGGCATGATTATCCACTATTCTGACACCAATTGTTACGAGCTTGGGGTTCGTTACAATAAAAACAGCCGATTAAACAACCAAAACTGACACTTTAATCCACAACACTAATTATCACTTTAAAACACACTAATTATAAAACACAATCGCACTACTGAACACTTCACTTCACTATAATTCGCAGTCGAAGATCGCTCTCGAAGTTATCGTTTGTATCGCCAATTCAATACTGACTGCCGTCGCCGGCTGTCCGCCCTTTATATACCGACAGTCATTTCCAGAACCCTCCTGTATGGAAACCTCTGGAAAGTTCGGGCACACACAGGTCCCGTCAAAACATCGAGAATGTTCTAGCACGTAAATGTCAGCTACTGGATACTAGATGGCGCCAGCAGTATGCCAGTATCTACTACTCGATACTAGATGGCAGCACGTAAATGTTTGGTTGGTTGAAACTAGATGGCGTTAGCAGTACGCAAATGCCGCCATGTACCCAACATTAATTCTGGCGCGTAACAGTACCAAATCCTTCATGTTGGCCGTTTTTGTTATTTGTTGTTATAGCGGCAATAGAAATACACACTCTGTGAAAATTTCAACTGTCCACCTATTACGGTTCTTGAAATACATCCCACTGATAGGCAGACAGACGGACAGCTGAGGTTTAGAACTAGGGTTCCGTTGGTTACTTTTCGGGTACGGAACCCTATTAAATATTCTGCCGGACCTTTTGCCTTTCTACCTGACTTACACAACCCACTAACTAGGTAGTAAAATACCCACTAGCGTCATTGATATATAAAAACCCAAGATGCACAGTCTCGAACAAATGCAACACTCGAAACTCGTCAAAAACTGACATGTATCAAGTGTCATGTGTGAGTTGTGTGTAGTTATACTATAAACAATTTTTTTTTGCAAATTCAACCTTACACGGATCGCTTAAAGTAGTTTTTACAAAGCAGTGCAATATGGCGAGCGATGCGAGACTGTTTCAAACTTGCGCATAATTATACATATTGCGCTTATTTTTTGCGGACGTTTTTGAGATGCTGAGTGTGTATCTTGGGTTTTTTATATATCAATGACTAGCGTAGATTAATAAGACTGCCATCTACTGTTGACAGTTAGAATTTGTTACTTTATAAATACTTGAGACTGACGACATTGACTGACTTCTATACTGTCACCTGTTCCTACTCACTCCCTTTAGGGGAACGCCGGGAATAGACTGTGCCATCTAGTATTGATTGAATTCGAAACTTTTTCGCAGCACAGAACTGTCAATGTCACCTGTTTGACATTGACAGTTCTATGCTGCCACCTAGTTCCTGCACGCTCCCGATCTGCTGATTATGCTATGCGGATATCTCTCTGTAAGTCTACTCACCCTGTTAGGGTTGGCGAGGTTCTCCTCAGCCAGGTCCACCTTGGTGAGCACGAAGATGGTGCGCTTCCCTGAGGGGTCGCACGATGACACCAGGTCCGTCACGTTGCTGCGCTCCGCGTCTACCGAGCCGTCCTGGAACGAAAAGGATAGAGTAAGTGACAGCTATGGCATCTAATCTAAGTGGCCTGTATTATAAACATCCACTGTTGGACAAAACTCCCTGCACAAGTTGCCGCAATGGTTGGTCCTCTTCGTCTCCCATCCAGCAGAAGCCAACCATCAGCAAGTCATCGGTCTAGGAGTGAGCGACTGCAGCAAGGCCGCGCGCAGTCGCCACTCCAGAATCTTTCGGCCCCATTGACCATCCGTTCTGTAGGCAATTTCCCCTTTTCACTGCCATTTCAGTTTGGGAATTCTTTGTGCCGTGAACCGAAGTGAACCGAAGGATCGCCAACCTGAAGTGGCAGTGGGCAGAGAAAATCTGTTCTGCGAGCAATGTGCCCTGTGTATCGACCATCTGGTCGACGGGCTCTAAAAGTTCTGGAGAGGCGACCGCATACCTACCGGAGACGCAGCGTTGGAAGGGAAGCTTCCCACAAGGTGGAGCTCACACCAGGGGGCTACTCTCTAAGCCCGAAATCCGTAGTTTCGGGCTTAGTTGCGGGCGTTTTCTACTCCGTGTCACCTACGGACTTACGATTAGTCCCGAACCAGAACTAAGATTGAAAGACAACACGATTTGACAGTAACTATCAAATCGTGTTGCCATTAATTCTCAGTGGTTAGGTGATACGGAGTAGAATACGCCCGCAACTAAGCCCGAAACTACGGACTTCGGGCTTAGAGAGTAGCCCCCCTGGCTCGGGTCGCGGGTAACCGATGGATGCGAGACGCACAGGAGGTTGTTGTGGCGACGCGCACGTGGAGGCTACCGTCCAGCAGTGGACGTCTGCAGGTTGATATGATGATGATATCAGTAACCTAGGTAGACTGTTACTGTATATTTCAAGGCAATGACCTCGCTGTTTCTTTTTACTATGTAGTAGAAATTAAAAATTGTGTGTAATAATTGTGCTATTATGATGGATCGCTTTTTTGTCCCAAAAAATAATCAGTGTATCTTAAAACACTCGTTATCTTAATGTTATTCAGCTTAGAAGGGCGTAGGTTTTTTCCACAGCAATCTAGAACTTGTTTTTTTTATGTTTGGCGCTAATAAACGCTTTTTTTTTCTTTCTATTGATCAGCACACGTTTGACCACAATCTCACCTGACGGCAAATATTGTGGTCGAAGATGGATTTTTTATTTAATTTTGTTATTTCTGATGTATCATACGTGCTATTCTGCTAATATTATAAATGCGAAAGTTTGTGAGGATGGATGTATGTTTGTTACTCTTTCACGTTAGAACGCCTGAAAGGATCTTCATGAAATTTGGCACACAGGTAGATTATAGTCTGGAATAACACATAGGCTACTTTTTATCCCGGGAGTATGCTCCCTAGGGATCACGCCGGTGAAGCCGCTGGCAGAAGCTAGTACTTATATAAATGCTCTAATTGACCCGCGCAACTTCATCTGCGCCGCTCCTATTGGTCTTAGCGTGATGATATATGCCTATGTAACACTGGAAGAATTTTTCAAATCGGACCAGTAGTTCCTGAGATTAGCGCGTTCAAGCAAGCAACAAACAAACTCTTCAGCTTTATATATTAGTATAGATATATAGATTGCAAAATAACGAACAATTATTAGTTGCCTTGACATTATTTAGTGTTTGATACGATACACAAAAGCCTCATTACCTGAATACATAAAATGATAGCGTTGGGGTTGTCCATGTACTGTTTGGTCATCTGTTTGATGGCTTCTCTTGTATCTGATGCCATGTCCACCGTTTGTGTCTGTAAATAAAAAGTATAATAATTTTAGATCGTGTTTGAATGTATGTAAATCGGGCTGGTTTCCGCAACTCCACGACTAAGCGCGTATTTAGCGTGCAGTTAGGACAAATGTGTCATTCGATCCACCCCAGCTCCCCAAGGAAGGCCAGCAACGCCTTGGTGTTACCAACTATCTCACAGAGGGGGAAATTTAGATCATAATTTACACAATTTCTAGGTTTTGTCTCGTATCGACTATAGGGAATATGCATGCGATTTTTTTTATTTTCAAAATGAAATACTTATTAGCTCTGTAAACAATCATGAAATTAATTTTTAAATTTCTTCATCAGGGATGAATTTATAAAGCTTCAAAGATTACAATTAGAAAGAGACGCCCGATATGAACTTTGACGTCTAAGTCTATGACGCCTATACAGCTGCCATAGAAAACAGTGTTTTCGAGAGAGGGACAGATATTTGTTTAAAATCATATTATATCTCGTTTGTTTTTCGAGCAATTTTGATTCTATTCATCTCAAAAACGTCCGCAAAAAAACAAGCGCAATATGTATAATTGTGCGCAAGTTTCAAACAGTCTCGCATCGCTCGCCATACTGCACAGCTTTGTAAAAACAACTTTAAGCGATCCGTGTAAGGTTGAATTTGCAAAAAAAAATTACGCAGTGATGCGTAATTTTTTTTATATACTGAACTGCTTTGTAAAAACAACTTTAAGCGATCCGTGTAAGGTTGAATTTGAAAAAAATTGTTTATAGTATAACTACACACAACTCCCACATGACACTTGATACACGTCAGTTTTTGACGACAGTTTCGAGTGTTGCATTTGTTCGAGACTGTGCATCTTGGGTTTTTTATATATCAATGACTGGTGAAGACCAACTGGCCCCTGAGGGTGGAGAATTTGGAGGCGCCCTATAACACGAATTTCAAGTCATTCGTGGTGCGCGTTCCGAGTCATCATTTGGTGACCTTCCTCAAGGAAGAGTTTTGACTGAAAGGTGTGCTGTATCGGCGTTTCCGCGGCCGGCTACGTTGTCACGTACATGCTGATAAGGTGTCCCTCGCAGCGCAACACGACGCCTTCACTTCGTGTGCAGTAATTTTTAAGTTTTTTGTATTAGTTCATTTTTAGTTTTTATGCTTATTTATGTATAGTGTTTTATGGGTCTCAAATAAAGGATAAATAAATAGCCTTCTTTGATAAATGGTCTATCCAACACTAATAGAATTTTTCAATTCGAACCAGCAGTTCCTGAGATTAGCGCGTTCAACCAAACAAACAGACTCTTCAGCTTTATAATATTAGTAAATATAAGAAAACCTGAGAAGCGATGGATTATTTACCTATATGGAAGATATGAGAATAGAATGGAGGTGACTGTTGAGTTGGCGGGAAATATGTAGAGGTACGGAAGGAGATAAGCTGTACAAAAAATCTTTTAAGTGGTGATACTTGGAAGACGTCTTCGTCAACGCAGATGTTGAAATAAGCAAAAATGCTCATAAAATAAAAACTACTTAACCAAACTGAATCAAATTTTTATGGGAGCTTATACTGCATCGAACTAAAAAAAACACGGAAATCGGATCAGGGGGCTACTCTCTAACGAAAACCGTAGTTTCGGGCTTAGTTGGGTGGGATGTCCACCATGTACCGGTGGCGCATCGCCGTTCGTCTTGTGGTCCGATGATGGAACGGGCTTGGCGGAATTAAATTATGCAATTCCGTCGCACATTCCCCAAAATGCAACCGGTAGAAAACCGACAGGCTAGCAACTCGTCGTCGATGCTCAAGACTTTGAAGCTTCGTCGCGACGAGCCTATCATCGCCGATGATCCTCTTGGCTCGTTTCTAAATTGACTCAAGGGCATCAAGCTGGTATCTGGCAGATCCGTCCCAAAGATGAGAGCAGTACTCCATACATGATCGAACTTGCGCTTGATAGAGTTTGAGCAGCTGTTCCGGCGTAAAGTACCGTCTCACCTTTGCTAAGATCCCCAACTTCTTTGCAGCCACTTGAGCTTTTGCCTCTATGAAAGGGCCAAAATTGAGGGTAGATGTTAATGTAACCCCAAGAAGCTCAAGTTGGTCGGTTATCGGCACGGTTGCACCTCGGAAAGATGGAGCTGGATGGAATTGGCTCCGTTTAGCGGAAAATAGACACGCTTGGGTCTTAGCAGCATTGAACTTGACCAGATTAGCATCGCCCCATTCTGAGACAGCCTGTAAGGACACGTTCAAGCGCTCAACCATAGCCTCCCGGGGAGATCGGATCTGCGACCCACCAGCTCGTGCGTCGGACACGTATCTTTCAGCAACAGTGCTGTCGTCTGCATACCCAAAGGTACCGGGTTTGAGCAGATCATTAATATGCAGCAAGAACAATGTTGCCGAAAGCACCGACCCCTGAGGAACCCCGGCATTAATATCCAGCAGTCCAGACGAGCAGCCATCATTGACCACTCGTATAGACCGATCCCTCAGGAAATCTGCGATCCAATCACACAATCCGGCGGGCAGACCGAAGGAAGGAAGCTTACTAATAAGACTATCGTGCCAGACCCTGTCGAAGGCCTTCGAGATGTCAAGGGAGACCGCTAGTGCCTCCCCGTGCTTCTCTATGGCCTCACTCCAGATGTGAATGGCATACGCTAGAAGATCCTCAGTAGACCGATTTCGGCGGAATCCGTATTGTCGGTCACTAAGGACATCATTCGCTTCTAGGTATGCCAGGAGCTTATGATTCAGCACGCGTTCCATACTCTTACAGAGTATGGACGTTACTGAGATAGGTCTATAATTCGACGGGGCAGCTCGACTACCTTTCTTGGGCACGGGCTGCACGTTAGCTTGCTTCCAAGCCTTTGGCACTTTTCCAGTCTCAAACGAAAGGCGAAATAGGCGTGTCAAGATCGGAGACAACTCAGGCGTACAAGTCTTCAGCACAACTGCCGGTATCCCGTCGGGGCCACTAGCCTTGTTCACGTCTAGGTTACGCAGTACCCTACGTACGTCTCTCTGATGAATGCGAATGTTCGACATACTCGACTCGCATCCAGCAGGATCCAGACATGAAGATTCCACAAACAAAGAAGCAAACAGGGTCGCTTTCTCCTCAGTGGAGTGGGCAACCGTCCCGTCGGGTTTCAGTAGTGGTAGTAGTACATACATAAAAAAAAATACCCACTCAATTGAGAAGCTCTTCCTTTTTTGGAAGTCGGTTAAAAATGAACTAGGATAAGGGCAGGATCATGATGATGATGATGATGATATAAACTCACAGAAATCACTCCGGGTAGGTCGACGAGCACCATACGATGTAGGCCGGGCCCCTTCACTGCCATAGAGATCACTTCTGTGGACACCGTGCGACCTCCTCGCACGCTGTTACGCATTCTGAGTTCTACTTCTCTGTGGAACAATAAAAAAGTTAGGTTTTTGACAAGCTGAAACACTATTCTCAAACACGAATATTGCCGTAGCTCCCATATTGGATTTTGATCTCGACTTCAATTTCTGAATCTGTGCTCTGGATTGATACCCACGACAAAAAAAAAAACGGGCCAAGTGCGAGTCGGACTCGCGTGCAAAGGGTTACGAACGAATTTAGTTTTTTTAACGTGTTATTTTAACACTATAGACTTCTTATAGGTTTTCTTGTAATCTATAGGTAAAGATCTATTATCTCCATTTTTTTTTCAAAATTTTAGACAGTAGTTTCGGAGATCAGGGGGGGGGGGGGTGTGGGAATGGTCAGTTTTCGTCTAATTTCTTGAATAACTTCAAAACCATTTATATTAAAATTTTGAAAAAAAATATAATTAAAACCCTCACAGTAAGCCCTTTCATTTGATATGTCACACGACATTGTTCAAACAAACTTTTTTTTTAAATTTTCTAGTTTAGCCCCCAAAAGTGACCCGCATACTAAAAATTTAATGATTTACGAAACGCGTCCGTATTTGGGTCATAGAAGTCCATATGTGTACCAAAATTCAACAGAATCAGTCCAGTGGATCCGGAGAAAACTGGCTATGACAGACGGACAGACACACAGACAGACAGGAACTCGAGTGATCCTACAAGGGTTCCGTTTTTGTTTGGAACCCTAAAGCCTGCATATTTGAAGCCACAACTTGTGTTTTTATTTTACTACAAGTTTTTCCCGCGGTTTTGTCCCTGTTGACTATCCCGCAGTAGCCGCGCAGGCGTGCAGTCCGGTTTCCGGCATAAAATGTAACCTAAGAGCAGGTTTATGAATTGAGTATTTAGAGATAATAAAGTGTCAAACTTACCGAATTATTAACTTTGCCAAGTTTTCAGGCTAAAATAGAATTTGCGAAATTCTCAACTTCAAATGCTTAATGAAATTGGGGGTCACGTTGGTGTAGGATCCTTTAACTGTATATTGCAGTATTATCTTTTACAGTACATACAAAAAAAAAACCTTCAGATTTGTTTACTTACTTCCTTAAATCCGCTAAATCAGATTCCTTGTTGAGATCGAACTCTCTCGATGAATCTCTGAACTGAGCGACGTGGTAGGGACCTTCGGATAGTGTTACTTTTACTGGTGCTCTGAAAATAAAGATAAACATTGTTATTGTAACACTCACATGCGCACAATTTAAAAAAAAATTACAAAATATTTCAATTTCATCAACTCGACATGTACGAAACACGACATTTTTTGGATTTAAAACGTTAGCATAAAAGTTCGCATGGTAGTAGAAAAAAACAACTGAGGAAAAAAACAGATATCATGTATATACATGACATAAAAAATGCTAAAACATTTTTGACAATTGAGTGAAATGGTCTAGTCGGTTAAATAGTGACTAAGCTACCTTATTTTTATCTCTAAAAATTTACCCCTCAAGGTGGTTCATACAAATTTTATTGGAAAGTCCTTTTGTTGGACATTAATAAATGATTGATAATGACAGGCTCGTCGAGTCGAAGCTCCAAAGCCTTGAACATCGACGCCGAGTTGCTGGCCTGTCGGTTTTCTATCGCTTGCATTTTGGGGAGTGTGCGACGGAATTGCATGATTTAATTCCGCCAAGCCCGTTCCATCATCGGACCACAAGACGAACGGCGATGCGCCACCGGTACATGGTGGACATCCCACCCACACGCACTAAACGTTTTGGGAACACATTCATAGTGCGTACAGCTAAGGAGTGGAATTCCCTGCCAGAGTCTGTGTTTCCAGATAGCTACAACCTGGGAGTCTTTAAGACAAGAGTGAATAGGTTGCTTCTAGGCAAACGTGCTCCATCTTCGACCACATCATCGCTTACCATCAGGTGAGATCGTGGTCAAACGTATGCCTATACATAGTAAAAAAAAAAAGATTGCATTTATGCGCGCATGCGCAAGATACTTAAGTTTAAAAAGTTAGCTAAGAACTATTTTGGAAAAATTCGTTGGTGTAAATTTTAAACAGCGTGGGAGTCAACACACTGCCCTGAGGGAGACCGTTCGTTTGTCGCTCTTTTCTGATTGGAAGCACACTTGGAAGCGACGGTTTTGCAATATTTCGCTCAAAATTTGTACAAACCCCTGATCGTGAATAAAATGAGAAATAAATATGAAAAAGTTAGACTAAAGTTGGTACCCCAACTTTAGTAAGAACTTTTTCATATTTATTTACCTACGATACGATGTCGTATGCCGCTGACAGGTCCACAAATACGACACCTGTGATCTCTGAATTGTCAAAGTAAGTCAGTCAAAGATAAAGCTATTTACGACCGTCCAGCACAACACATACCTGGTGCACATCTCCCCCGCACCCCTGGGGAAGATCCTGGCCTGCGCGATCATCTCGAGCACGGACGTCTTGCCGGCCGACTGGTCGCCCACCACCACGACTCGTGGTAGCCGGTCTGTCTCGCCCGCGTCCCAGCCTGACAGCTCGTCCAGTACTGCTGAGTACATGTCGATGAGGGAGCGCTGTGGGTGGGAAAAGAAACGTGAATATTGAGGCCCTAGAGTGATGACACGCGAGGGTTGCCGATCCAAAAAATTGCGATGAAACAACTTAATGGACCGCTCTTCGACAACGCAGCATCGCGTCGCTCTCTGTCGCGGCTTCGTAGCAGGGTGTGTCAGTCTTTGAGCTACAATAGGGAACATGCAATATTTCCATTTTTGCTTTAATTTTAAAGAACTCCATCTAGACCACCAACACATCACACACCACCACATAAATAAGAAATGAAAACGCTTTAATTTATTGCCAAAATTGCGTTTTTAAACAGACGGTTTAAATTGTCACGCGAAAACGGACGATGACGTCACTCCTGTCTGCCTCTGGTCCTAACTCAAACATAAGGTTGTCTTTTCGTTGTTCAGCAGTGACGTTAATAAACGCTGGTTGTTGTTTTTAAATACGTTCCGTTTCACTTTAATTCATTATTTTTGTTAAAAATCGATATTAATTAAAAAAAAAAAACGTTGCAATGGCTTTTATTTTATACTTTTCTATCATATTATTAACAACATACTCATAAATTCTGTATTTGCATCTTCCCTATTAAGTTAAATCAACGTTGCGCTATGTAGCCGACGTCGCAGCGCAGTTCCCCCTACTCGCACCCTCTCTCTGGCCCCAGCCTAGTAATTCGCGCGCGCATTTCGTTGTAGCACGTCGTTTTAATACACCGTGTGGCATTTGTATGTAAAATAACTCAGCGTTATTTCTCCGTCGTCGCAACGCCGAGACAACGCATCGTATAGCACCTCTTACGGTTCGAATCTTTAAAAGTAGTCAAAGGCATTAACGTTATTTCCGCCAGAAAATAACTAATTAAGTAACTGAAAACCAACACGGCCAAGCCATGTCAGGGGGGGTTAATTTAAACTTGTAGCGCGAACTGAATTTTATGTCTCAGTAGTTAACGTCGTTTTTCCAACAACACAAATTTGTTCGCAAGTTCATCATCATCTACATAGTCTCTTTACCAACTATATTGGGGTCGGCTTTCATTCAAACCGGATTCAGCTGAATATTTGTTCGCAACTTAAAAAACTAAATTGGAAACGCAAGATACAGGGTTTTACGTTACAGTAGTACCCAACTGATATGGCTTACCGATGTACCTGCGCAGAAGATGAATTTTCAAAGCGCGCGAAATGCTATTGACCAATCGGCACGCTCCACGCACCGCGCTTCTTTTTCCTGTACCGCTATTGGTCGGCAGCTGCCGCCATGTTAGCACGCGCCTCGTGGCATGCACGAGACTTGCGAGTGAGACGGAACTAACATAGCATAGCATAGTCGGCCTTATAATGTTCTCACTGTTGGGACTCAGGCCTCCTCTCTAGGATGGGCCGTAATCCACCACGCGGGCCCAATGCGGGTTGGTAACAGGAACGGGTTGGAACTAACAGCTGCAGTGTATTATGAACCTTATAGTAGTGACATAAGGTTGATTGTAAGTTTGCTTTCTTTCGTTAATCTTCGGGGCCATATTTTATTTTCTGTGCGAAGTTGGGTGCCACTGTACATACCTTCATTTTCCTAGTAGAAGGCTGCCTTCCCTGCCGCAGCAGCATGTTCTGTTGCCGCAACTCTCTGTTCTCTTGCTCAAGACGCTGTAACTCGCGCTGGTAGCGAGCTTGTAACGCCAGTACCTCTTCTTGTAACGCGTGGACGCGCTTCTCTGTGGCAGAAGAATGGTAGTGAGTAGAGTCCAAAAGTCTAAAGAATATATAGCGTGTAATAGAATATACGCAATACCTGAAATAGGGTAATTGTACTCATCATTATGAACAACTTTCATTATGGGACCAACACTGAAATCGCGAAAAGAAAAATCGACTGCACGACACATTTATGAGCGCATAACTTGACAAAATGTACTGAATAGCTGATATATAAATCTAAGTATGGTTTATGAACAAGTGAATAACAATTTCAAGAGTAATATTGGAACGAAGTTCCTCATCGCGCGTTGTGAAAGGGGGCTAGACGGAAAAAAATCATACGAAAAATTGTAACGACACTTTTTGCTATAGTTGTAAGCCGTGCGGCGTGCGCGTGTTTCTCTGTCTGTCTGTCTCTCTCTCTCATAAAAAGCAAGCCGGTTATTTTCGTTTCGTCTTTTTATTTCTGTTTACATTATATTTGTTAATAATAAAAAAAATACAAATTATTATAACTTAAAAAAAATAAAAAATTATTACAATTCCTTCACTAATTAATCGAAAGGAACTTCGTTCCATCCGGGTGGCCCTTGACATCTCTCAAGTTTTTTGTAATGTAGACGCAACGGGGCTTCTCATGTCAAATCCTTACACAACTCTAACCACAGTCTGGCTTTTCGAGAGAGATCAAAGTTTCAGAGCTAGGCCCGTGTATAAAAATTACCGGTCAAGAAAACTATCAAATTGCAGGGGTGCTAATGCCCCAGGGTTGCGGAATTTGTTCCAAAGAGTCACCGCGGCCCTGGAACGCAAAGGGCGTTTAGGAGGAACACGGATGGGTTTTAGTCAGTAAGAGTCTGACACTCCCTTCCGCTCCGCCCAGAGCAGGAGGGAATCAATGATGATTACCTATCATTAAAAAAAACCGGTGCTAATGCCGAAAATGCGGTCAAAATCTATATCCATTATGGCGGCATAAGTTCGACGGGAGCGGCATAATTCTTATGGATTTTGAAAAGAAAGAAAAAATGTTTATACTGGTGTTTGTTTAATTGGTTATACATACTTAGATGGAGTTAATAGCTAATATTTTCTTTTCTTTCTTGACAAGTTGTCTTACCGTAAGTGGACGCATCCTCGTTGTGTCCTCGGGGGGGCGCGGGTGCTGGCCTACTTTGTAGGTTGTTCACGATCTTCTGCGGCTGGTCTGAAGAGTTACCACTTATATTAGACATAAGTATTGAAGATTGTAGAATTTAATATCATCAGAGAAGCAGTTCTCTTATTTAAAGGAACGTTCGCATTAGGGCTCATACAGACGAGCGGCGCTTTACGGCAGATACAACTGCAGCAGTCGCCGCCTATCGACGGCTGCCATCGACACTTTGCCAGCTACCGCCGACGCGTTGACGCCTGCCTGTGGCGGTGGCGACGGCCACAGTGGTATCTGCCGTTGGCCTTGCCGATCGTTTGTATAAGCCCTTAGCATCGCAGAAGAAATAATGTTGTTACCTTTCAAAAACACTTTTAGTTTGTCTACTTTCTGACATGGATTGTCGCCGCTACTTGACTTTGAACGTTTTTTATGTACGAGCATTGGCCTCCAGAGTTATTACAACAAGCAGTAAGTCATTGAAATGACCCAAAACTTGCGATACTACAGCCAATTTAATTTATTATTAATAGCAAATTAGAGAATGCAAAAAAGTAGCTTTAAATAAAATAAAAGATATTTATGTATCCTCATAACTTTATCAGACTAGACGTATATTAATTTAAAAATCATTGCTTGCAACAAAAAACAAACAAACACCATGTTCAGTCAGCCTATGAAAACCTTGATCACACTAGCTAGAATCTTGACTTACTAAAACATAATGCAAATGGCGAAATGAGCAATGTAGCTAATGCAAAAAGAAAGCTGATGTAACAAAGCCCAAAATGATCAACATTTTCACAAGATGATTGTACAAGCAGGGAAACTAATTGTTTGTAATCTTATTTAACTGCACTTTCACGTTACGAAACGACACAGGCTCTAGCCAAAATCTATTAGGGATTACTGACAAAAGTCTAAACTGACTCCGGATTTATCACGTTACATTAAGGTAGTGCATGTTATTCCTATAGATAATGCTATATACAGACTGATGAAAGGTAACATAAAATGAAAGAATTTGCCATCCAAATTAGTGCAATGTAACACATTTTGTAACAAATGTGGACGGCAAATTCTTCCATTTCATGTTACCTTTTATCAGTCTGTACGCAGCATAACTGACAGAATTTCAATTAGCCTAAGATCTATCAGTTACCTTTGTCTACATAAAAAACCAGCAGCTGTTTTGACACGACATCACATAAAATTTTTGTATTTAACCATAAATGGTTAAAGAACTAAGAATTAATAACAAATCACTTTTTGAGAAACATGATTAACAATTTATGTTTAAATAACAAGCTCGCAGAAAAAAAAATAGCGGGTAGGCGATGCACAACGAATATCAGCAACCGAGCAAACACGGCATGGCATACAAGGCACTTTCGATCGAGATACTGGGTTTATGTGATATTTGCAACCTTAAACAGTGAATTTCCCTGATAACATACATATAAACTACATGAAAAACATACCAAGACTAGCATTGCTAGCAGCGTTACTCGCAGCAGCCGCAGCGACTGCGTCCTCATACCGCTGCGTCAGCCACTCGCGCAGCTCGGCAGCGCGGGCCAGGCCGGCGTCACGCAGCCTGGGATCTATGTGCACCGACAGCGTCAGTGGGACACCTAACGATGTACGGTCCGCTCAGTTGGTACTGCTGCCGTTGTTACATACGTACACTCCAGGCAGAGGGTTTTTGAAGATGGGTTTTAAAATAAAAATAGAGTATTTGACTGCTATCAAAAATCTACATAAATGAATACTTATTTGAAAGATGTGTACGAACTACTAACATATCTGACGTCACACGAATTCTATATCGCGGTATCAAAGTTCTCCGCGCGACCACCATCGGGCATTTACCCACCAGAAAACACCCGTCTGGTTAGAGGATCCTCCCTTTTCAATGGAGGTTTGTGGGACTTACACCCTGTTCCACATTCCTCTATAGATGTGACTAAAAATTACGATTTGTGAAAAAAATAATAAATAGCGGTTACAAGATTTTGAATTTAATGTTCTATTCTTGTCAAGCAAAACTCTAATTCACTATGGCGTGACTTGCGAGCGCTGTAACATGCAATTAGTGCTGTCTCTGTCTATCGTAGACTAGCTGACCCGCACAACTTCGTCTGCGTCACAATTTTAATTACTGCTCTGCTCCTATTACTCTTAGCGTGATGATATATAGCCTTCATCGATAAATGGGCTATCTAACACTGAAATATTTTTTCAAATCGGACCAGTAGTTCCTGAGATTAGCGCGTTCAAGCAAACAAACAAACTCTTCAGCTTTATACAGGGTTATTTGTAAAACACCAACAACCTCTAAGGCAGTGAAAGTACACATGATTACAAACAACTTTTACTTTAAGAAAACCCCAGTTGTTTGTTATCATGTGTACTTTCACTGTCTAAGAGGTTGTTGGTGTTTTACAAATAACACTGTATATGAGTATAGATTTTAAACCGCTCACAATTCTGTCAGTTTTGGAGATATTTAAGCAGTTTTTTTTACTGCGTCGTGTGTTTTCTCTATTTAATTAAATAGGTAGGTAGTCAAATACTCTATTGTGCTTAAAGCGGGTTGGTTGTCCATAGAGATGGACTAGACTAGACTAGTGAAATGCCTTCACAACCTTTGTCGAGCATTGGGACAATTTAGTGACTCTTAAAAGCATAACAGCGGCTTCACCAAAAAATAAAAAGTCGAGGCAATGAAGCTCAACAAGTCCAGAAGAAATTATTTGGGGCCAATGAGGGAGTTTTTGCAATATAATAATATCTTGTTATGTTTCCACTACAGGACAAAAGCCTCTTCATAAAATAAAAATAACAAAAATATTATACTTTCTTGAAGACATTTACCCTAAAATTCTGTCAATCAATTTCCCCAGTTTTACCCCAACTGCAGTTGAGCATTTTACATAGAACAACTGCATAATTATCCGATCTCCAAAACCCAATAACTGGGTATTATGGTACCCCTTAGTCTTGGTAAGGCTTACCAATTCTATAGTTAAATAAAAATATCTACTCACTTTATCTGAGCGATCAAAGGCTCGAAATAAAAACTGGAATCAGTGTTTAGCACTAAAGACTCACTATTCTAAAACACCAGAATAATATGTAATCTACCACACATTAACAATGTGGAGAAGATTTAAATGTGAGTGAAAAATGTTAAACTTTACACAATGGCCAATAAATACTAAAGACATGGTTCATACTTTACGTGTTACTGCTACTCTTAAAATACTAGTAAATAGTACAACTCTCTCACAGGTTTTCATAGGCTATTTATTTTTAAAATTAATATTAGAAAATCAGTGCCGTGACGAGGGTCCGTCTATAATGTACTTTAATATAATTTTCAGGCATCTGAGGCCCATAAATAAAATACACAACATTATCTTAAACTATAATAAACTAATACATATTATAAACCATATTAAAACTGTAACTATACACGTGACGTCGGCGCCGTGTTTCGCTGCGTGGTGTCGCATAACCGTCCTCGGAAACGTCGAAATACGACACCTTTCGGCCAAAACTCCTCTTTCAAGAAGGTCTGCAGATGGTGGGTTGGAACTCGTACCAAGAACGACGTAAAGTTGATGTTGTGGCGCGATTCCAACCTTTCGACCCTCAGAGTCCAATAAGTCAGCTCAGCATTATGCTGAGAGATATGGTGCAACAGACCTGTTCCTTCCATTTGTTATCAGTCAAATGCTTAAAATTTGTATTTAATAACATAATTTAAGTACTATTAATAAATCTGACAATCTCGGGACTCTGGGGTCCCGGTATTTTGGTAGGCGTATGAGGGGCCGAAGCCAACTCGCAGAGGCCCCGTTAGACATTTGAATTGGAATGCGGCACCAGCCGACGATTATCCTTTTATACGCTATGAAAGTATACCCAAGAACAATCCTCAGTTGGTGCTGGACTATTTCAGAATACGGAAATTAATACTATTCTAATAAATAAAAATGTTTATTTCATCAACTACTACTGAGGTGGCGGTTCGCGCCGCGACCGCGACCGGAGACCGAGGCCAGAGAGAGACAGGAGACCGCGACAAGTGTCGGTCTCTTCTGCTTGTACTGTGTGTCGAGAGCGAGACCACAATCAAAGCTACTATTCATTCAGTATCGTAGAGTCTGTCGGTGGAGTCAGTTGTGTCGTACTGTGTCATTAATTTACACTGTAATGAACAAGTGCGAGTCGGACTCGCGTGCAAAGGGTTCCGAACGAATTTTTTTTTTTTAACATGTTATTTTAACACTACAGACTTCTAATAGGTTTTCCTGTAATCTTTAGATAAAGATCTATTATCTCCATTTTTTTCAAAATTTTAGGCTCAGTACTTTCGGAGATAAGGGGGGGGTATGGTCATTTTTCGTCTAATTTCTTGAATAACTTCTAAACCATTTATTTTAAAATTATGAAAAAAAATATAATTAAAACCCTCACAGTAAGCCCTTTCATTTGATATGTCACACGATATTGACTAAAAAAAAATTTTTTTTTTAATTTAATAGTTTGACCCCCAAAAGTCACCCATTCTAAAAATTTAATTTTTTTATTTAATTGAACTGATCAGACAGCACCCTCCGATATACAATGCACAACTAGACTCCTACAGAGATAAAAATTTAAAGGACAATATTTAGATTAACATAGCTCAAAGCAATAGTAACTCTACTTGGTTTTTAGGGTTCCGAACAAAAAACGGAACCCTTATAGGATCACTCGGGTGTCCGTCTGTCACAGCCAGTTTTCTCCGGATCAACTGGACCGATTCTGTTGAAATTCGGTACACATATGGGGTTCTTTGACCCAAACACGAACGCGTTACGTAAATTAAAAAAAATAATATAGTATGGGGGTCACTTTTGGGGGTCAAACTAGAAAAAAAAAACAAAAATGTTTTTTGAACAATATCGTGTGACACATCAAATGAAAGGGCTTACTGTGTGGGTTTTAATTATATTTTTTTCATTATTTTAAAATCAATGGTTTTGAAGTTATTCAAGAAATTAGACGAAAAATTACCATTCCCCCCTATCTCCGAAACAACTGAGCCTAAAATTTTGAAAAAAATGGAGATAATAGATCTTTACCTATAGATTAAAGGAAAACCTATAAGAAGTCTATAGAGTCAAAATAACATGTTAAAAGAAATGAAATTCGTCCGGAACCCTTTGCACGCGAGTCCGACTCGCACTTGGCTAATTTTTTTTGATGCAATGACAGCTCACTTGTCGTTCACTCCACCTAAGTGTACACGGTGAGATGTGGACAGACGGGCTGGTCCCGCGTCCATCTCGCTGTCTCCGGTCTCCTGCCACGGTCACGCGCGCGAACTGGTGCTCTACCAAATCATAAGGACAAGTACCGTTTGCGATCTCCTGTCTCTGTTTGCAGTCTCGGTCTCCGGTCGCAGTCACAGCACGAACTGCCGCCTTTACTGCTATTGTTACGGGAATTTAAATAAGGTTAATAATAACTTTATTTTCTTAAAGAATCTGGTATGTTTATGGACTCTGTGGCTCTATCATCCGAGGCTTAGAATTATGACGTAGAAAGATATATAGCGCTTTTGCGCGGATATAACACATATTTCGCCTATCTGAGTTAGTTTTTGTATTGTATGGATTATATTTAACGAAAAAATAATAATTTTTATTCTTTCATATTTACTGGCCAAAATGTGAAGCAGCGTTTTTCCAACACTTGGCGGTGAAGACCCAGCAAAGATTGAGCTAATGTTTCTTGCCAGTGAAAAATCACCCTTAAATCTAACAAGCCATGGTACAAAATAGTAACTGACCTATTTGGATGTTCTCCCCGATCTTCTCCTTGGCATTGAGGAGCGTCGTAGTGAACTGATCCCATTGGTCATTGTCTGGAAGCATGTTGTTTAGCCAGCCCATGTCAGGTAGACCGTCCTTCCATTCCGCATATTTCTGTAAAGAGGCAACAATGTGTTAAATGTGATGGATTTTTTTTTATTTTGATAGGTTGTCTTTCAACGCTATTTACGTTATCTGGTCTTAATGTTTAGTCAAGAGAAGAAAATAGGTCTCCGCTCCATCACGCCGATTTTACTACTTTGGCAGAGTTCTAAAGACCATAAACAATGGTTATATTTTGTCCCAGTGATAATAAAATTATTTTCAAGCAGATTAATTGGTTCTCACATGAGAGATTCCCTGTGCGTGAGATCCTGGCTCTTTGAAAGCATTTTTTAAATAACTTCATTATCATCATCATCATATCAGCCGAAATACGTCCACTGCTGGACACAGGCCTCCCCCAAGATTTGGGAGGGTTTACCATAATCGCCACGCTTGGCAGGCGGGTTGGCGATAGCAGTGTATGGTGTTGCGTTTTACAGAGAACGCTGCTGCCCATTCTCTGGTGAGTCCCTTAGTCGCCTCTTACGACACCCACGGGAAGTGATGGGATGGTATTATTCTTAAATAACTTATAATATGATGCGACTCTAAGATATGACTCTAAACGTCAAAAAGTGTTTCCACATTATATTCTCAAAGAAGAAACAAGCTAGTGTAACATCATATAAAATCAATAGCTAACTAAGGTTGATGAAATTCGGGATCTTGGAGTGATTTTGGATAAACAAGTGCGAGTCGGACTCGCGTGCAGAGGGTTCCGAACGAATTTTTTAACATGTTATTTTAACACTACAGACTTCTAATAGGTTTTCCTGTAATTTTTAGGTAGAGATCTACTATCTCTATTTATTTTTAAATTTTAGGCTCAGCAGTTTCGGAGATAAGGGGGGGAATGGTAATTTTTCGTCTAATTTCTTGAGTAACTTCTAAATCATTTGTTTTAAAATTATGAAAAAAATATAATTAAAACCCTCACAGTAAGCCCTTTCATTTGATATGTCACACGATATTGTTCAAAAAACTTTTAATTTTCTAGTTTGATCCCCAAAAGTGACACCCATACTAAAAATTTAATAATTTACGTATATGTGTACCAAATTTCAATAGAATCAGTCCAGTGGATCCGGAGAAAACTGGCTGTGACAGACGGACAGACAGACACCCAAGTGATCCTATAAGGGTTCCTTTTTTTTCGGAACCCCTTCGGAAATTAACATTCAAGCAACATGTAGACAGTTGCGTTAAAAAAGCTGACCAATTGCTAGGTTTTCTTAAACGTAATACGCGAGAATTTAAATCTACTAAAACTAAAATGGTCCTATACAATGCTTTAGTGCGTAGCAGGCTTGAATATGCCAGTGCTGCCTGGGACCCCTTTTTGCGCAATACATTCTCATGTCTGGAGAGCATACAACGTGCTTTCACCAAATACCTCGCATTTATATCCCCTGGCCTATCCCATGTGTCCCCATCCACAGCGGTTGAGCTTCTTTAAAATGACCCCACTACGGCCACGGAGAATAATGCATAGCCTTATGTTCCTTCACAAACTCGTGAACGGTTGCATAGATTGTAGTGAACTGCTGTCGCGCATTTTATTGAAAGTTCCGCCTAGAATTCCGCGCTTTAAAACTACAATATTACAGCACCCTACTACCTCTACATACATAGGTCTTAACTCACCACTCATTAAGATGTGTGCCTTAACTCATTTAATAAATCTGTACCCGAAGCGGATATATTTAATGACCCTAAGGTGAAATTGGTCTTGGGTGAATCTGGTCAAATTCAATGCTGCTAAGACCCAAGCGTGTCTATTTTCCGCTAAACGTAGCCAATTCCACCCAGCTCCATCTTTCCGAGGTGCAACCGTGCCGATAACCGACCAACTTGAGCTTCTTGGGGTTACATTAACATCTACCCTCAATTTTGGCCTTTTCATAGAGGCAAAAGCTCAAGTGGCTGCAAAGAAGTTGGGGATCTTAGCATAGGTGAGACGGTACTTTACGCCGGAACAGCTGCTCAAACTCTATCAAGCGCAAGTTCGATCATGTATGGAGTACTGGTCTCATCTTTGGGACGGATCTGCCAGATACCAGCTTGCTGCCCTTGAGTCAATTGAGAAACGAGCCAAGAGGATCATCGGCGATGATAGGCTCGTCGCGACGAAGCTCCAAAGTCTTGAGCATCGACGACGAGTTGCTAGCCTGTCGGTTTTCTACCGGTTGCATTTTGGGGAATGTGCGACGGAATTGCATAATTTGATTCCGCCAAGCCCGTTCCATCATCGGACCACGAGACGAACGGCGATGCGCCACCGGTACAAATCAAATCAAATCAAATCGTATATTTCAAATAAACCATTTACAGGCACTTTTGAATTGTCAAGGTCGGTCAGTCCAAAAAGATGAAGCTATTTGCACGTTCCAAAGCGTAGATCTCTATGGAGAAGAACGTGCAAGAAACTCCACGGACACTCTTTTAAAAATAATAAATTGTTACAAAGTTTTGTTTACATCAAGTTAAAATTATACAAACATGTGAGAACGATGTAAAAGACGAGCAGGATAAAAGCGTCCGGGAAAAAAGGAACAATTCAAAGAAATATTTAAAATAAACCATGGCAACTGAGAAATGACCAGTCCCAACTGACAGCGCCCGTTCACGAACATGACGCATGCGCTAGCACCATTCGGCTCAACCATTTTGAAGGGAGCCAAATGATCCAACGCATACGCCACCATCAGCTAGACTTTTAAGTGAGCATGACACTCCCAACCGCCAGGGTACATTCAAGTCAAAAACCAACTTAAAACTGATAGCTATAGCTTAAGTTTAAGGTACACAGTACTCACACATGTGCCGTTAAAATGGATGAAATTATACATTGCTAAATAAATTGAGTCTATATAATGCAAATATTGTTTTTTACAATCTTCAGCCGGTCCAACAATGTTTCCAAATGCTAACAGATTATTTTGTGCGCTCTAGTGGCTGTGGAGCAGGACCAGCATTCAGCCAAGCATTTTTATCTTCAATATAATCCCCCAACTTATAATATGCTTGCCTGCATAGTGTGCGTTTAATACAAGATTTAAATTTTGTCTCATTAAGTTCTAATATATGGGGAGGTATCTTATTATAACATTTTAAACAGTACCCCATAAAAGATGAGGCAACTTTAGCCAGTCTGAAACCTGGTTGAACTAATTGATCCCTATTTCTAGTACCATAATTATGTCTGTCGCCTCTTTTACTAAAAAGATGTAAATTCTTTCTGACATACATGATGTTTTCGTAAATGTATTGACAAGGTACCGTCATGATGTTAATATTCTTAAACAGTTCCCTTAGATGGTGGACATCCCGCCCACGCACACAAAACGTTTTGGGAACACATTCATAGTGCGTGCAGCTAAGGAGTGGAATTCCCTGCCGGAGTCTGTGTTTCCTGATAGCTATAACCTGGGAGTATTTAAGTCAAGAGTGAATGGGTTACTTCTAGGCAAGCGTGCTCCATCTTCGACCACATCATCGCTTACCATCAGGTGAGATAGTGTCAAACGCGAGCCTACAAAGAGTAAAAAAAAAAAAAAATTTAATCAAGAGTCTTGGCCTCCCTACTCACCAATGAAGAGTGACTACATTTCCTATTCTGTTTACTTTAAGTGATTCTTCATTAGAATTGTAGATGAAGAATCATTGTACCTAAACAATTAGTGATCAATTTATAGTGCAAATCCATTTTTATTTACTGTTTCTCTTTTTTTTTGGTTTTTGTTATTATTGTTGTATCTTTTAATTACCTAACTTTCCTTTTTTTTCTTTTTTAGGGTTCCGAACAAAGAACGGAACCCTTATAGGATCACTCGGGTGTCTGTCAGTCTGTCACAGCCAGTTTTTTTCCGTATCCACTGGACCGATTCTGTTGAAATTAATACACATATGGACTTCTGTGACCCAAACACGGACGTGTTACGTGAATTTTTAAATATTTAGTATGGGTGTCACTTTTGGGGGAAAATGTTTTTTATATTAACTAGGTACAGCATTAAAGTACTAAATATATACACTTAAAATAAAATATCCTAACTAAGATAAGGCGTCAAAAAATTCGTCCGCATCGCTGTCCACCGGAAGTGAGCCCAAAAGACTGGCGGCATTGCCACGTTGTATGGCAATGCTTATCCTCTGTCCGAGGTAAAAGCCAGCCCTTGTGTCACGCGAAGTGTCAACTAAGCGTTTAGATAGATCTTTAAATAAGGCATGAGCACTCGGACCCCACGGTCCAAGAGTTTCAACCCCAAACGGCTCAAAAATATAATTGCCAACAAGGTTATTATATTTCCGCCGCTTGAGGTTCTCAGCAGCCGCAGCGGCAGTAGCAGCACAGCACGAGCTAGGAAGATGGGATGGCGCAAGAGTATCGACACAAGTAGCGTCCCACACTAAAGGCCTACCCATCTTCCATGGAAACAAAGACATACCGTCCGGTCGCTTGCCGTCGTCGCGTGCCAGGCCATTGGGTTCTAGTACGGCTGGAACGCCGACGGCGACAAGAGCGCGTCGGATAATGTCGTTGATGTTTGCGTGCCGTGCAAAGCGACCCGCACTTCGACTGCATGAGAGACCGTGGTGCCCGAGGCTGTTGACAGCTTCGCCACAGTGACAACGATAAGGAGAACAACACGATGCGCCTAAGCGAAGGGAAGCAGCGAGGCGGAAAGTTGTATCGTCGAACAAGGTGCCTAAGTTCGACGACGGTAGTGCGTGAAGCCAGAGGCCCGACTCCCACTCACCCACAACCAGCAGGCGCGCACGCTCCGCAGTAGAAGTAGAAGTGGCTATAAGGTTCCTCAAATGAATTTGAAATAAAATGTTTTTTGAACAATATTGTGTGACATAATTATTTTATTTTATTTTATTTATTTAAGGGACAACAAACAGCAACAACATAAAATTTTAACAAAAAAAATATATCGGGTACAGTAAAACAATATTGCAGCCCACTACATTATCCACGTATTAATAATTAAAATATTTGGTAATGAGTGCCACTAGAAAGCATTATTAAAAAAAAACAGTACATAACAAAATTATTACATCACTCACGATAATTGAAAAAAAACAAATGACTTACTGCTTACTGTGAGGGTTTTAAATATATTTTTTTCATAATTTAAATGGTTTCGAAGTTATTCAAGGAATTAGACGAAAAATTACCATTCCCTCCCCATTATCTCCAAAACTACTGAGACTAAAATTTTGAAAAAAAAATTCACGTAATAGATCTTTAGCTATAGATTACTATAAGAAGTCTATAGTTTTAAAATAACATATTAAAAATAAATAATTCGTTTGGAACCCTTTGCACACGAGTCCGCCTCGCACTTGTTTTTTGTCAGTAAACAGTACACCTAAACTTAAGTTAGCAACTAAGCGGTAATCTGACATCTTTATTGTTAATGTTGTGTTTACCTGTAATTGGCATATATATTAGAACATTACCATACAATCTACCATTTGTATGTATAATATGTATGTGTTCTAGTTGGACCTTAATAAATAAATAATTATGGTCCGCCTACTGAGCAAAGGTCTTTCAACTGATTGAATTCCTTTCGGACCGTTAACACTGTTTTATCATTGTTTTTTTTTTTCTGTTTTAATCATCTCCAGGAGTGCAAAATGTAAATGTTTTATAATGTTACTCACCTTATTCAAAGTCATGCCACCGCCAACGGCTCCACCCAACACAAGGTACCGTACTTTCAGCAGCCCCCTCACAGCTCGTGCCACCAGCATGCCATATTTCCTCCGCTGGACATGACTTGTGTCTATAGGCTTGTGGAGCAGTACACTACGGCCTGTCCAGATAGAAAATGCGACTGCTCGTTTGTCTACAATAGTCCATTGTGAGGATTTTCTGAATGATGATCTGGAAAATGGATGTTTATCATAAGAACACAAACAAAAAATATAAAATTAATGTTTTTACAAAGAACTTTTTAAGTATTTATTGGATACCAACATATTTGGGAAAAAGTGTTACAATAATGTCACTTGACAATGTCTGTTTTACAGTTTAGATTCACAACAACACATACATTTAGTTAAGCATAACAATCAGTCTGTTATGACACTGTAAAATTTACAAGGTGCATTTAATTGATTTACTATTTCAAATTGCAGAATTGAATTGCTGCAGAATTTGCAAACATAGAACTTAGATTAAGAGTATTTATTCATTAGAATTCAATACATCAATAAGATTAGTTTAATAAAGCCCTGAATGCTTCTAATGGGTAAATCAAAAACCATCCAGTAGGTAGGTACTATTTGGCAGATAGGTTTTAGGTCAGCAGATTGTCAAGGTCGACTCTCATAACATATTACATTACTCACGGCAGCGCTCAATCTAACTGATATTACGCCGAATATAGGATTATAGGAAAGCCCTAGAGCTCACAGATGATTTCTTAGGGAAAAATACCAGCGCGACATAAAGTAAAAGAAGTCATAGGTCAGTAACGAAGGTTAGACACCACTCACCTCATACGATTGTGCAGTATTCTCGACATGTTTACGTAATATCTTCGGTTTGTTTAGTATTTCATAACCTTTTAATAGGCTTTCGGGAAAAATAATAAATTAAAAAGATGTTCTCATTTCATAACCTCCACCGGTACAATGAAAAAATATATCACGTAATAACAAAACTGTTATTGGTTATATGTAGGGTTTAAGAGTATATAGGAAACAATCAACTTGTAAATGGATAGAAATTACTTCATATTTTTGAATATTGACAAATTACACATTTCAAAGGACATTTTCAATTTCATTTTTGATCTACGTTTAGTTTGTGCGTTGAGAGATCTAAGAACGCAGCACTGTCATTTTAAAAAGTTTTATTCTTATATTTAATAGATTTTCATAAGAAGAAAGTGTAGTAAAATTATACTATTTGTTCAAATAATTTTGTTTGTGCTTCTTGAAACGAAAAAAACTCAAGATTTTAAAATTTTTAGAAAAGCGTTTAGTTCAACTGAGAGTAATAATTTTGCAAGGACAAGAAACGTCAATTACGTCATTTTCATGTCAAAATTGTCAAATGGCGACTTGTTTTGCCAACTGGACAAAATCCTGTCACTTGTGAAAATAATGCAATTTTCTTATTGTTTACATGTATTATTACCCATTATTTCCATTTCAATGCTTTAGTGTGATATGTGACGTTAGTTGTCCGCGTTAAAAATGTCGTGGCTAAACTTAAACCACAGTTTAAACAGCCTTAAAGGCCAGATCACTAATTTCGCATCTGAAGTGTTATCCGAGAGTCCAGCACAGGATGCTGCTAATGAAAGTTTACAAAGAGACTCTTCTGGGTCAGAGCTAGAGGAGAAATGCCGAAACCAGGAGCTTGAGGTGAGTTTACGCTATTAAAAACCCAATTTAGTGTTACGCTTGACAGCTGACTTTTAGGTTATGTTTTTATATATTTTTTTTATTGTTATGCAGAGACAAGTAACCATACGACCTGTAATCATCCTCTCTAATTCTTTCGAGGTTGCATCATTGTGCAAAAAGTAGTGCGGTCATCTCGTAATTCCTACTGGGCTTACGAAAACAAAGTTATTCTAATTGTTATTTTGATATTGCTGTCTCTTTCTTGTTTAGTAAACATCGCATATAATTGCTTTTCGGTTTATTGTTCTTTTATTATTAAGCAAGCCATTACTGGTATATCCTAAATGGAGTATTGTGTATTCACCACCTACGTCTACTTTATCCTTTGAAATATAAAATTATATTGACCATGTCCTAGTATTATCTAGAACTGATAATGTTATAAGCAAATAATGTGGATTAGTAAACGAAACAGTAGTTACTTATAAAGTATCTCAATATTTGTACTTCAATTTAACCTAAATCTTACATAAATTTTGTTTTAATATTCCATATTCTTATTAGATTCTTACTAGATATTTAAGTGTTTGGAAATCTAATTGTGGTTTATTATAGATCTAGATTAATTGGGTAAATCATTAGCATAAATATTTTTCTGCCGAAGTACCTACTATGTTATTCTAAAAACACTATCCTAGTACATTATAATATATATGTCATTGAGTGAATCTATTTGGGAAATCTTCGTTTCATTCTGTAAATCTTGTTCTCCTAAGTAGGTAACAGAATCTACATTAGTAATGATTTTAAGTATGCATGCATCTATATTCCCAAAGGCAGTGTTGTATCTATTTTATCAGTGATGTTTAAATCCTATGTTATAGGGCAGGGCTGTTTTGACCAGATACGATCATGGGCCAATACAAGTCACCAATTAGATTGGAGGGCCGCCGAAAGAAATAAGTACTTAACTACCTTAATGACTGCCGCTGTTTTCTATGTTAGCTGAAAAGGCCTCATGGACTTTGACGTCAAAGTCCATATCGGACTTCTCTTTATAATTGTAATATTTGAAGCTTTATAACTTCATCGCTGATGAAGGTCGTCCTAATATGTATTTACAAAGCGATCATTGCGCTAAAACGCGGTTGTCTTGTTGTTTTGTATGGCAAAGTGAACCCACAAATGATAAATATCATTTGTCATTTGTGAGTTCGCCCCCACAGAGGGTGCTTTTCGGTTTTGGCGAATTAATTCACTCATCGGCTTATTCGCTATCTATTAGGATGACGCCTGTGGTACAGGGTGTAAACCTCCTCACCCTCTAGGTAGATCCTTTGACTAGACGCGAGTTGTGCTGCTGGTCGCGTAGATAATTCTACCTGCACGTTGCGTGACATAATGTATGACTTGTAGTACGAGTGTGGATGTATAGATGGCGCCTCAATAACGCCTCTTTAAAAAAAAATATCGACTCCCCCATACATTTATGTGCGCACAACTCGACAAACACAACAGCTGATTTTTTTTAGGGATTTCGGGATTGGTCCCATACTAAAAGTTGTTCATAATGATGAGTACAATAACCCCTTAAGAGGTATTGCATTTGTTCTGTTACACGTTGTATATCATCACGCTAAGACCAATAGGAGCGGAGCAGACGAAGTTGCGCGGGTCAACTAGTAATATAATAAAATTTGCGATGGTCATATACTTAGTTTCAGCTCCGTTATGTAAGTGGAGGTTACTAATTAGTTTATTTCTTTCGGTTGATTGCTTGGGTGACGATAAGCGTCACGGTTGGGGAGTTCCGTTGTGAGGACAAGTTAAAGTTGGCTGACTTATGTGGTTCGATATAGCGGCTATTTTTAGCTCGAGATGTAATGGCGCTTTTGTTGAACGCTAAAATGTCTTAAAGCTTTAGGCAACTAAGCACCTATTACGAAATCGGCTCTAACGAGGAAAGGTTTCAGTGTCGAAAATACAATCCGTTTTTAGGGTTCCGTACCCGAAGGGCAACCAACGGAACACTAAGCCTCAGCTGTCCGTCCGTCCGTCTGTCTGTCAGCGGGCTGTATCTCAAGAACCGTAATAGATAGACATTTGAAATTTTCACAGATTGTGTGTTTCTATTGCCGCTGTAGCAACAAATAATAAAAATTAAGGTTTATGGCACGGCCCCCTTCGTGTGCGAGTCCGACTCGCACTTGGCTGGTTTTTTTCTAGTTTGAAATTAAAAGATAAACCTCCAAAATTCTAATAATTAATCTGCCTAGCCCTTTTTCCGGGGGTTATCCTCTTGGATAACCGCCCTGGGGCGGGCGGAGGGGTCTGTCAGACTCTTACTGACTAAAACCACCCCGGTGTTCCATCTCTCACCTACGCCGGGGATCGCGGGAACTAATGCGAGTTCCGTAATCCACCGGGGTCCTCGGATCAGCGGAGGAAGTGAGGTGTTTGACTACCCCCGCGACGTCAAAGAGCGGCGCACGGGAACACCATGCGCCGCCACCTCGGGTCCAGATGAATGGGAAGAGCTCACTAAGTGAGCTTTATCACAAACAATATACGGTCTTATATGTATAAATACGAATTTGATACTCACCTCGGATTCTGCTGTCGAGACACGAGCATGTGGTTACAGAATAGCACTACAGGGGGCTACTCTCTAACGAAATCCGTAGTTTCGGGCTTAGTTGCGGGCGGGCGTATTCTACTCCGTATCACCTACAGACTTAAGATTAGTCCCGAACCCGAACTGAGAATGAATGACAACACGATTTCACAGTAACTGTCAAATCGTGTTATCATTAGTTCTCAGTGGTTAGGTAATACGGAGTAGAAAATGCCCGCCCGCAACTAAGCCCGAAACTACGGATTTCGTTAGAGAGTAGCCCCCCTGGTCCGATTTGTAAAATTATTTCAGTGTTAGCCCATTTATCGAGGAAGACTATAGGCTATATATCGTCACGCTAAGAGCGGGTGATCAAGCTGCTTCTGAAGTAAATGAAACACGCTTGTCTGGAAGTAACCTTTTCACTCTTGACTTAAATACCCCCAGGTTGTACCTAGCTATCAAGAAACGCAGACCTTGGCAGGGAATTGCGCTCCGTAGCTGTACCTACGTACAGAGAAAGTATTTAGGTACTGATTCCCAAAACGTTTTGTGCTTATGGATGGGACGTCCACCAGGCCTCAACTCCCAGCCGGTACAAATTTGTACCAGTTGCATCGACGTTTTATATGCGCCCGGTGGTGCATTGTTGTTCGTCTTGTAGTCAGATGATCGAACGGGCTTGAAATAATAGTAAACAATAATTCTAGGTATCAGTGGTAAATTGTAACCTTTTTAAAACGATTCAGGGGGGCTACTCTCTAAGCCCGAAGTCCGTAGTTTCGGGCTTAGTTGCGGGCGTATTCTACTCCGTATCACCTACAGACTTACGATTAGTTCCAAACCCGAACTAAGAATAAATGACAACACGATTTGACAGTAACTGACAAATTCTGTTGTCATTATTTCTTAGTGGTTAGGTGATACGGAGTAGAATACGCACACAACTAAGCCCGAAACTACGGACTTTGGGTTTAGAGAGTAGCCCCCCAGAATTCAAACCTTTTACGATAAGATATTGAATCTTAACTATAGTCAGAATACATGTTCTTTTTGTTTGAAGTCTAGCCCGGGGATTTTTATTAATACTGCAGTGTATTTGCCAACGTATGTAAGGGGTAAGTTCACATGGAATTTATTGGTACTCCACCGCTGTGTATATTACTGTTATAAAAATAATATCGTACGTATGTAGTTGACCTCTCTTTCTAGCATATGTGATCGGATAGAGATAAAGTTTCTAGGTACTACTGGCCCATAAACTAACCATGGTGTGGCCACTAAACTAGCGAGTTTGTTAAAAGTGGTTGCACCTGTAGGAAAGAGCATTTTTCAGCTTATACGGCCTCACTGCTGGGCGTCCCCCAAATCTTTCCAGGTTTTTTCCCAGGCCACCTCGAACGAGCTCTTGCAGTAAGCATCTAGGTTGTCTCCCCACTGCTTCCTAGGCCGGCCTCGGACTATGAAAGCATTATAACTTACTAGTAAAAAACTACGAAGTCGTTTCTGTACAGGTTTTACGTGGTCTAGTTAAAACCTTAATTTGTTTTATCTATACTAATATAAAGCTGAAGAGTTTGTTTGTTTGCTTGAACGCGCTAATCTCAGGAACTACTGGTCCGATTTGAAAAATTATTTCAGTGTTAGATAGCCCATTTATCGAGGAAGGCTATAGGCTGTAACATCACGCTAAGACCAATAGGAGCGGGTCAACTAGTCCTTACATAAACTTCTATCACATAGAATAATTCAGATGACCTTTTTACCATTTTGGAACGGATATATTATCACGCTAAGACTAATAGGAGCGGAGCAGTAATGATAATTGTAACGCAGGCGAAGTTGCGCGGGTCAGCTAGTGATACAGCAGATTGAGAATACTTAGCTTGGTGTATGCGTTTTCTTTCTACATGCTTATTTCTTTCTGTATTATGAGACACTTATTTACGGGCCGTTGCGGAGCCAACGGACGGGACCCTGTTAGCAAGCCTTCGACCGTCTGGTTGTCTGTCTATCACAGCATATTTACATAGCTATACAATTTGGGCCCAGTAAGTGGCCACGTTAACGGGTATAGAGGTGACAGAGGGTAGTTTTAGATCATTGTGGAAGCAAGACATTATTTGATCAGAAGCATTGTACTCTTACTCTTTGTAGGTAATTCTGATAATTCCCCATTTCGCCAGGCAATGTTTGCAGCTGCCGGGCCGCCTTCTGTGGTATGCAATTAATCCAATAATTAGCTACTGCAATTTACGGCCGGGGGGCAACTGCTCTTTTCTTCCACACATCTCTATTTGCCGACAACACAGGGCTATAACATGCCGATCCATCGTTCTCAAAAATGTCCAGTCATCACCCCAGTCTAATGCTCTTTCAAATAGCTAGCTAGGTACCAAGTCTTGCCAAGGGGTGTGGTGTTGTGAAGGCCTGATAGGCATTCGCTCCATGAAAAATTTTGGGACTTCAGTTGCATTCGATTAGACTGTGAACCGTACAGGCCCGGACTGGCCATAGGGCAATTCGAGCCAATGCCCGATGGGCCGGTGTGGCCGATTAGCGGTCGACTATCTTTTGCTATTAAAAAAAAATAAGGGGCCCCCTTTAGTAATATTCGCCACAAGCCCCGCGCTTTCGGCTCAGAGTAGTTTTCCTCACTCTTGAGAGAGGAGAGGCGACCGCCTTTTTTTTTTTTTACTATGTATAGGCATACGTTTGACCACAATCTCACCTGATGGTAAGCGATGATGTGGTCGAAGATGGAGCACGTTTGCCTAGAAGCGCCTTTAAAATGCCCGGGCCGGTTTCGGGTCCCAGTCCGGCCCTGAAACCGACCCCAACATACCTAGTTGGGAAAATGCTAGGCAGATTAATTGTAAAGGTCTTATGTCCTTTTTCCAAACAGCTACGTGTCGTTTCCCAATATTATAAAAACACCCTCTTTCTAACTATATCTACTACGCACTAAGCGTTTCCAAACGTCTTTCATAATGCGCACAGCAAAGGAGTGGATCTCTCTGCCTGCCTCTGTTTCCGAACGCATACAACCCTAATCTATACCAAGTAAGAGTGAACAGGCTTCTTATTATTTCATTTATCCTTTAATTCAGGCAACTGAGGCCCATAAAACACAATACGTATATAAACATAAAAAAAAAAAAACAGTAACTATAAATGATAAATGTTAAACTAATTTACAGAAACATTCCACGTACCATTAAACTAATACATATCTTTTATACAACGTTCTTAAAAACTACTGCACACGAAGAGACGGTGTCGTGTTTCGCTGCGAGGTCTCGCGTCTCACGTAGCCGGCCGCGGAAACGCCGATACAGCACACCTTTCGCCCAAAACTCTTCCTTGAGGAAGGCCACCAAATGATGGGTCGGAACGCGCACCACGAACGACTTGAAATTCGTGTTATGGCGCGCCTCCAACTTCTCCACCCTCAAGGTCCAGTTGGTCTAAACCCGAATGTACTCTACAATGTCCTCTGTCTTCGTGGTGGTGCAAACGGGACACGCTGCTGCGTCGTCGGTACTGCAGGACGTAGCAGCATGTTGGATCCTGCCGGCGCTGTCCCACACTGGTTGCGATAATTAGGCTTCCTCTTCTTTCTCGCCACCTTGATGAAGCCGTCCTCATCGCATGAGTTCTTCGGTGGATCATGCTGTTTGTGATCCATCTCAGCGCCTTGTTCTTGTGTATGTTGTATGTTCTTATGGGTAAGCTCACTCCATCGTCCATTTTGTTTCTCTCTGACTTAGACTAGAGTCAAGAGCAAACCCACCTCTTAAAAAATTTTTCGCGTACTACATGTTTTATTTAATATCAGCTAGGTACTAAAATCTTTTATTTTTTTATTGATTTGGTTGCTTTTGCAATCCCAACTTATGGAAAGCAACTTATGATCAACGATGGAGCACGTTTGCCTAGTAGTAACCTAGGGGTGGTTCAAGTATTACGTAAGCACCAATGGAGGGTGGGGAAGTCTTTACTATGCTTATTTTTGACTAGTGGACGTCACGCGGTTTCACCCGCGAAGTTCCCGTTCCCGTGGGAGTACGGGGATAAAATATAGCCTATGTTACTCCCTGATAATGATCCATTCATCTGATCCTGATCCATTGCTGAAAGAATTTTTCAAATCGGTCCAGTAGTTTCGGAACCTATTCAATTCAAACAAACAAACAAACAAACAGATCTTTCCTCTTTAAAATATTAGTGTAGATGACATGGGGGACGGAGGGGGGGTTCGAATGGCGATTACGTCAGCAATATTTACTTTTTTTTTGGTTGCAAATGTTATTAGATTTTGATTTGAAATAATTATAGCTAGCAGCTTGTTAATAGGTTTTAATCTCACGCGATGTTTCATAGTTAAGTAATTTTACATCTGTCTGTTTTGTGCGAGCCCCAAATAAACATTTTTCTTTCTTTCTTTCTTAGGAGAAATAGGTCCCGTGTGATTAAAAGCTTTGATTTACTATCGCTGACAAGGGGCGGGGGGGATTGGTGGGAGGAAATTACAAAAATTCTGATTACGTAATACTTGAACAGCCCCACTACCCAACTATTCACTCTTGACATAAATCGCTGTTCTCGTAGCCCGACCCGCCACACGCTCCACACGAGGCCCGTTGGCCGTTGGTAGGGTAGATACGGTATCGCTGTTTGCTCAGCGATAAGTCTCGATAAGGCACAGCTTTCGGCCGAACCTGTGCCGAGTCGAGCTTGGATTACCATGTTGGCTTTAACAAGTTATTTTAGGTTGATATTCACTTGGGTTATGTCTTAGAAGCTTGTTAAGCGTCCACGAAAATCACAAAGCGGTGTTTTTAGAGCAAAGTAGAAGATCAGAGGGCAATTTCTGTATTTTTTCTGTATCTCGGGTGCAACCGGTCTCAAGGGAAAGAGGTGTTATACAAAGATTGCGACGTTGCTTAAAATAACCAGAATTAGCTGTCTGAAGGAAAATAAATTCGTATTTGCATCGTACTCGAAAACTGTCAAAAAATCATCTAATGGTCCTACACTATGACAAGGTTTTTGACATTGATTGATACTTAGGGGCCGGCTCCACGAGCGAGAGAATCGCGGCGAGTTGACGTTTTTAGGGTTCCGTACCTCTAAAGGAAAAAACGGAACCCTGATAAGATCACTTTGTTGAATAAATTCTTTGAAAGATGTTATTAAAACAGTACAATTGGTGAACAAAATAAATAAAATTGGTGGAAAAACAGTTGCACGCTTTTGAAGTTATTCTTCTATCCTTGTCACACAAAATGTCGTTTTGTACTGAATGGCTTCAATTCAATATGGCGGGTCTTGTGAGTGACGTCACATGCAATGCCGTCTTTGTTTTATCACAGACTAGCTGACCCGCGCAACTTCATCTGCGTCTCAATTTTCATTACTACTCCACTCCCATTGGTCTTAGCGTGATGATATAGTCTATAGCCTTCCTCGATAAATGGGCTATCTAACACTGAAAGAATTTTTCAAATCGGATCAGTAGTTCCTGAGATTAGCGCGTTCAAGCAAACAAACAAACTCTTCAGCTTTATATATTTGTATAAATTTTAAACGCTTACAACACCGCTATTTTTTTAGATTAAAAATCTCAAAAAAGGCGGTGTAGTTAGCAATATTTTTAACTGCGTCGTGTCTGTTTTGTAGGTGTTGAGAAATGTAATAAAAAATCCAGTCAAATTTTTTTTTTTGTACGGGAATTGACCTTCTGTAAAGCCAGGCCATTGCAACTGCATATACAAAACGTAGAATTATAAACAGACTAGTTGACCCGCGCAACGTCGTCTGCTTCGCTCCTTTTGGTCTTAGCGTGATGATATATAACCTATAGCCTTCCTCGATAAATGGGCTATCCAACACTGAAAGAATTTTTCAAATCGGACCAGTAGTTCCCGAGATTAGCGCGTTCAAGCAAGCAAACAAACAAACTCTTCAGCTTTATATAATAGTACTAGCTGACCCGCGCAACGTCGTCTGCGTCACAATTATCATTACTGCTCCGCTCCTATTGGTCTTAGCGTGATGATATATAGCCTATAGCCGTCCTCGATAAATGGGCTATCTAACAATGAAAGAATTTTTCAAATCGGACCAGTAGTTCCTGAGATTAGCGCGTTCAAGCAAACAAACAAACTCTTCAGCTTTATATATTAGTATAGATAGATCTATCACATGACCGAGGTCTATGAAAAATCGGCAATTCAAATGAGATGGCGAAAAGCGACACGCACAAATAGTCATCGCTCTGGAAGCCGCAACTGACGACATATCCGCCCGAGTTAGACAATCTAGATACTAGCTGACCGAGTGACCGCGCAACTTCGTCTGCGTCACAATTTTCTTTACTGCTCCGCTCCTATAAAAAAAAAAATGTTTATAATCAGACAACAACGATCCATAGTGTTAGTAACAAAAATACTTAAAAGCTATGTTAGTAGGTTGATCAGGGCCCCAAGTCTGCTATTACAATAGTGTCAGAATGGTCTCATAATGATTTCATAATGGTCGATTTTGACAAGTTATGCCAGATTTCTTTTATATATTTTTTAAGTATTATTTATTAATTTGTCATTATGTACGAGATTACCATTCTATGCCATTTCTTTCAATGGAGTGTCAGTGGTTGACCATTGGAAAGTAATAATGACGCTTTTATATTAGTAGATTACCAAACTTGTCAAAATCGACCGTTATGAAATCATTATGAGACCATTCTGACACTATTGTAATAGCAGACTTGGGGCCCAGGTATTATATGCACATATGTTGACATTGTTGTTACATCAAGCCGCACCTCTCACATGCAGCTTGATGAACCGGTTGAACACCGATGCGTCTAACCCATAGATATATTTATATTTCTATGGTCTAACCTATCTGCTATCATTTTCAGGATCCCGTAGCTACTCCCCCGCACAGCTTTCATGACCGACGCCGTTTTCTTTCGCATAATTGCATAGAAATCGTCTACATACGCGTCAGCAAACATGCCTGAAGCACTGCAAAAACGAGGGAGGCGCAACAGTGCCCTGAAAATGTTATTGTACTGAACTCTGAGAGCACTGTAGGCAGTTTGCGTGTACTTGACCCACAGACCGCTCGTGTAGAAACTTTGACAGTAGGCTTTAAAAAGCGTCAATTTGACGTCAACCGTGCAACGAGCGAATCTTTGCGCCAGCATGTTTCCCCGTACAGACAGTGCCTCCGTTCCCTCTCTATGTCCTGGTCATCCTATAAAGTGTCAGTCATCGTATGACCTAGATACTTAAACTGAGAAACACGGCTCTATTGGTCGTAGCGTGATGCTATATAGCCTTTAGACTTCCTCAATAAATGGGCTATCCAACATTAAAATATTTTTTCGATTCGAACAGTAGTTCCTGAGATTAGCACGTTCAACCAAAAAAACAGACTCTTCAGCTTTATAATCTTCTAATATATAAAACTCTGTCACGGTGTTTGTTACCGAATTCCTCTGAAACGGCTCGACCGATTTTCATGAAATTTTGTGTGTAATATACACACAAAATAGGTAGGTATGAGAATGGGGAATGGTATTTTTTTGTTTGGCAAAACAACGTTTGCCGAGTGGGGTTTAATTGAATACTGCTAGTCTATTCTGTAAGTAACTATTTCGATATCGAGCTTCACCTGAGTGACAAAACTCACGAAGTGAGCTTTATTGCACACAACATAAAGGTCTTAATTTGATACTCACCTCGGATTCCGCTGTCGAGATACGAAAATGTTCTTACAGAATAGCACTACTGATCAATTGGTTTTATCTTGTAGATAGGCTTGAAGATCGTACAAGTCACCTGAGGGTCTAAAAAGGCAACTTTAGCAGAATCAGAAAGCATATATCACGCTACCCGTCACTGTCAAACTTTCCCAATCAACCTTGAACCTAACGCGTTAGGGAGCGTTCAAAATTACGTAACGCAATTTTTGGAGATTTTTGACCCCCCCCTCCCCCCATGCAACGCGCCGCCGTAACGTTTGTCTGTACCCCTCTCCCCCCTAGTAAAACGTTACGTTACCACCAAGTGACTATTTTATTTGTGTGGTCATTGTCAGTGGGTGTGACAATTTTGAGAAAAAAAAACTTTTAAAAAATGCGTGAGAGAATATCTACGCGACCGTTCTGAAGCTGTTCAAAACCCCCTCCCGCCCCTGTAACGCATCGTTACGTTTTACAAGACCCCCCCTCCCCCAAATTCGTTACGTAACTCTTGAACGCTCCCCTCCCTTAGTGATAAAGATGAAAATTAAATTTGACAGATTGTTGTTGTTGTGTGGTTAATGTTATGGTTCTGATGTGATTCTCCTAAAGTTGCCTTTTTAGACCCGCTAAGGTCCAATCCTACTAGCAACATTCGCAAATGCATTTCTGTCGAATGCAATCTGTCATAATGACAGGAAATTAGAGGTGTTTCTGAAAAAGGGCGGCTGCATGTGAATGCCGTTCGCAAGTTATAAATTTCGTGTCATGTATTCATTACTTAGCATACTTTTATAAACATTCAAGTTCTTAAAACGTAACAGACAGATGTGTTGCTGGGGAGTTTGTTGGCCACTTCTTCTCCACAGCTAAAACACTAGGAAGTGGTGACGGGCGGGCGTTTTGGGGGACTGTCTTTTGTAAAACTTGACGTTCAAAAAGTGCTGGCTCTCAGCCTAATTTGAATAAACGTCTTTTGATTCACATCTCAGCCGCCTAAAAATTAATAGAATTGGCTCTCTGGAAGATGAATATTTTTCCTATTAATTGTATCCCCAAGGAGCAGTCATTTCGATACATAAATCCCTTAATTCTTTAGTAACACTTGAAGGAAAAACTTCAATATCGTCTTTGCTACAGTACCTAAAAGCTAAAAATCTTTTTTTACAAAAAATTTTACCGACTTCCAAAACTTTTGTTTTGTTTTGGAAGTCGGTTAAATTTTTAGTAAAAAGATTTGTATTTGTCACTTTTTAATGGTGCTATCTGCACCATTCAAAATTGAAAAATAAAAATCTTTTTTTTTGGTACCTGCGTACCCATTCACAGCGTACCGGCGTGATGTTATGTTATGAAAATAAAACTTACTAAGTGCTTTCGGTGTAAAGGTCTCGTCAATACGAATGTAATAAGCCCAAACACTTTGTAGTTCCTACTTACCGATGTGGAGTTCCCTTGACTATCTGTCGTCTCCATCATCAGGTCTGATCCAAACCTTCATCGTTTTGTATTATCACCCGATATACACACGAATATCAAGTTTTTACCAGATGCGTGCCTACAATTTTCGAGAATTGCCCTCGATTTCTCAGCGTTTCCATCATCAGATCCTGACGTGGTGGCAGTGGGACCACCTCGGCAGCATACTCTTTCATATAAAAAAAGATTCATCGAAATCGGTTCATAAACGACGAAGTTATCCGCGAACATACATAAAAAAAAAAGAAAAAAAAATATACGCGGTCGAAGTGAGAACCCCCTTCTTTTTTAGAAGTCGGTTAAAAAGTGGACTAGCGGATATAGCAGTACCTGTAGCGGTGTTCAGAATAAAAACGAATCGAATCGACAGAGTAAATAAATCGATTCTTATTCAAAATTCCCATCCTCAAAATATGGAAATTCAACGTCACCGTCACGTCAAAACACCGTTGACATATTCAGGGTTTTTAACCGATTTCGAAGTCAAACTATGATGTCGAACGGTTTGAAGCTCGCGAATATGTCAGACATTATCATTCATGTGAAGCATTTGTCCCAGTCTTCAGCTCATTTGAATTTTCCCAATATTACGCAAGTTGGGGCCAAAGACCTCCCTGCGATGGGTCGGGATGAAATACTGGTAATATATTCAGTTATTTTCGGGATGGTTCCGTCTATTATTTATTACATACTAGCTGACCCGCGCAACTTCGTCTGCGTCACAATTTTCATTACTGCTCCGCTCCTATTGGTCTTAGCGTGATGATATATAACCTATAGCCTACCTTGATAAATGGGCTATCTAACACTGAAAGAATTTTTCAAATCGAACCAGCAGTTCCTGAGATTAGCGCGTTCAAGCAAACAAACAAACAAACAAGCTCTTCAGCTTTATATATTAAGTACTAGCTGACCCGCGCAACTTCGTCTGCGTCACAATTTTCATTACTGCTCCGCTCCTATTGGTCTTAGCGTGATGATATATAGCCTATAGCCTTCCTCGATAAATGGGCTATCTAACACTGAAAGAATTTTTCAAATCGGACCAGCAGTTCCTGAGATTAGCGCGTTCAAGCAAACAAACAAACTCTTCAGCTTTATAAATTAGTATAGATAGATAGGAAACGTCATTAACTCAATCTACAGGTACACAGTGTTTAGGAAGGCGATAATAGAAACGTGGAATGTTTCAGACGTTTGGGTGTCCCTAAGTTTTCAAGAGCTTTCAGGAGCTTCTTTCTACCGTATACAGACGCGACGCGACGATGCGGTTTCCTATCAGTTGTCATTATGAAATAGAAACAAATCTTTAAAAAGTTAGTGTTGCTTTATCGTGTTGGACCTGTAAGGCTTTTTTTTTAAGGATGGGAAATCATCAAATGACTCCTCCCGCTCTGGGCGAAGCAGAAGAGAGTGTCAGACTCTTACTGACTAAAACCCATCCGTGTTCCTCCTAGTGCCCTTTGCGTTTCTGGGCTGCGGTGATTCTTTCAAACAATTCCGCCACCCTGGCAAGCACTGGCCCTAGCGGACCCCTTCTTCTATGCTTATATCTCTTGGAGGCGCGCGTGGAACACAACGCGCCATCAACCCGGGTCTGGTTCTGATCGAGCAGCGAGCCACCCAACGCTCGCCGTCCGCAGGCCCGCGCCTATGGTGGCCGGGAATCGCCCTGCGACTCCCGACGTCCGGGGTGTCTTCTTCTGTTGCGGCGGCTGGGGCGTGAGGATTCCCTCTCTCTCACACGTTCGGCTTCCTCCTTCGCTAGCATTACTGCTTCGCAGAAGGTAGGTTACCGCTTCCCATGCTTCCTCGCTCCGGACCATGGATTGAATCAGGGCCGGACGCGAGAGGTGGCCGCTGCCGATCGCCTCGACGAGCACATATATGCTCCACCGTGTCCTCCGGGCGGTCCTCGCAGTGTTGACACCCGGGCTTTAGCGGTACCCACACCTAACAACACCACTGGAAAGTCGCAGGAAAGCAAAATACGCAATTTCGTTTACTTGGATGATAAATCGTCAATTCCAGCTATATTGATTTAAAAGCCAAATTGCTTGACCGATTTTGATGAAATTTAAAGGGAGTCGAGTCCAATCGAGGAGTATATCCTTTCACATAAAACAAGAATTTTTCAAATCGGTTCATAAACGACGAGTTTTTTTTTTCTCTTTATTCGTTTAAAGGGGCTTTTACGCATATAAAACGAGGAGTTATGAGGTAACAAACGTAAAAAAAAATCAACCAAATTGAAAACCTCCTTTTTTGGAAGTCGGTTAAAAAGATAGATTAATTTTGTAATGATTTTTTTTATAATGTGTTTTTTGCTGTTGTGTTGTGTCTGTGTCGAATAAATATTTTCTATTCTATTCTATAAGTAGTCTCATCTTCAGTTCAAACGGTCCCACTACACACGGTACCCTAAAAACTGTCAAATTTGTCAATGACCGAATCTGCGATTATAATCTGTGTTCCAGTTTCTATGTAAATCTTCAGTTTACCATGCCATCAACATTGCTAAACACAGGCGAATCATGTTTTTGTCGCACACCTACCAACACTACCTGTAGTTTTTTTTCTCCAATGAACGCGGGTACTCATTGATTTCTGTGAAAAAAAGTTGATTTCGTAATAAAATTATGCAAGGGTGGGTCCGTAATTTATTCTTTTGTTTTCGTATTTTGATTTTGCTTTTATTAACTTTTTGTTTAATGATATTGATTATCTTTTTTTTACAAAACTAGCCTCTTTTACCGTACCTCAAAAGGTAAAAAAAGAACCCTTATAAGATCACTCTCTTGTCCGTCTGTCTGTCCGCGTGTCACCACCGATTTTCTCAGGAACGGGTGGACCTAGTAAGTTGATATTTATATCAAATACTGATGTCTATAGTCACTATTAGGTGTATAAATCAAGGTTCTGAGTCAACTTGCTAAAAAGATATGGGCAAATTTAGATTTTTGTGAAAACTTGTTAGTAGGTACCAAAATTCACCTTAATTTTCACTTTTTTTTCTTTTTCGGAATTTCCCCTATAGTTGTGCTGTAAGACCTTGTTTTTAATCAAACGACTCAGGACCTTGATTTTTATACACCTAATAGGGACTGGGATATGGTGGTACGGAACCTTCGGTGCGAGAGTCCGACTCGCTCTTGACCGGTATTTTTTTTAATATAGTTTCTTGGGACAGCTCTACCTCTAGGAAGGCGACTTAGATTTTGTTAGTATTCTGTCTATAGTGTTATACAACCTGTAACAAAATAAATGCAATATTATAGAGGGTATGTGGAACAGAGAGTAAAATCCCGCATAACCCCCTTGGAAAAGGGAGGATCCTCCGACCAGACGGATGTAATGTCTGGCGGGCAACAACTGCCCGATAGTTGGTATTCGGGCTGATGTATATGTTCAAATCACGCGGTAAACTCTGCTTGCGCGATGCAGGATTTCAATGTAGTAGTTCGCTGCTAGTTGGATAGATGGCGCCGCGGTTCTTTTTTTTGTTGCGATGTAGATTTGCTCCGTTGGTTCTCCGTTGGTGGTATTGATGCCGCTACAATATCTCTTAAGGGGTCATTGAACTCATCATTATGAACAACTTTCACTATGGGACCCCTTAAGAGGATTGCGTTACACGTTGTATGTACATCATGATGTTTCATCATTTTAACTTTTTTTTTTCAGACATTCGTTATCAATCATAGACATGATTCGTGCACACTTTTAGTGCCAAGCACTCAGCGTATGGGTCGAGCAGTGATTCGTTCGTGTGCCCACAACCCGCATCTGAGTCATCGTTTTAAGTAGCTATACCTATGTATGTGACTTGTGATCATGCGCGGCTTATGGGCACACGAACGAATTGTTGTTCGGCCCATGTGTTGAGTGCTTGGCACTAAAAATATAAAAACACTTTTGCACTTTTACTCGTATTTTTTTACTCGCATATTTCGACAAAATGTAGAGAGCAGTAGATTTTTTCATTGATAATTTAGGTGATAATAAATTAAAATGTTGGGGGTATGTGTATCCCAAAATCTAATTGGAAGTTATAAAAATATTATTATCAATTACGAAAACATCGTTCAATTAATTATTAATTTAATTTCACATTGCTTAAAAACATTACGAGGATACAGCTGTTTCAAAATAATTACGTACAATGCAAATGTTTCACGTGTGTCCTAAATACTAAAAATAGAAGATTCGATTACAATTGATTAAAACTAGGAAGCGAATATGGGACAGGAAAACCATTTAGTAAAATGGAAAGATACACGTGCACTAGAAGTAACGGTTTTACATCTATTCATAGAAAATCAACAGTTGACTGACCGATGACTGACTGACTGTCTGTCATCGGTCAGTCAGACACTCAAAGCATGGCCTTAACTTTTGGACATCTGAATCTGAAAAAAAAACTTTTTAACAAAAAAATTAAACCTAGTAAGGTAAAGTCGGTGTTAAAATACGAAGAAACAATCAAAAACACCGACTGAAATTAAAGTTATTTTTTGTAAAAAGGTTTATTATTTTTTGCTTTTCACTTTTATCGGAAGTTTAATTTTTTTTGTTAACGCTGTTATGCTACACAACTCAGCATTAAAATCTGTGAGTGAACAATAATTCTCCCCTATTTTTCCACCCTTAGAGTAGGATTTTTTTTTACAAATTTATATGAGATCACTTTCGAGGTATACCCTATCTAATAAAAAAAGAATGATCAAAATCGGACTACTCTTTAAAAAGTTATGCGTGGTCATACATAACAATCAGTAAGTGAACAATCAATCATCCCCTGTTTTCCTACCCTTAGGGTTGGAATTCTTTTTCAAATTTATATGGGACCACCCTCAAGGTATACCCTTTTCAAGAAAAAAGAATTATCAAAATCGGACTACTCTGTAAAAAGTTATGCGTGTTCATACATAAAAAAATATCCTGAGAACCTCCTCCGTTTTTTCGTCGTTTAAAAATGTGAAAAGGCCAGAAGAACAACTTAGGTACTCAATCATAACTAATATCATAAAAGCCACTGTGAGTTTGTTTGTTACACTTTCACGCCTAAATTGCTGAACCAGATTTTGATGAATTTCGATTAAGTTGGGACCCTAGACAGGGTTATAAGCTACTGACTACTGAAGCGAGCGCAACCGCAGGAAACAACTAGTGAGTCTCAAATTCAGGGGGGCTACTCTCTAACGAAATCCGTAGTTTCGGGCTTAGTTGCGGGCGGGAGTATTCTACTCCGTATCACCTACAGACTTACGATTAGTCCCGAACCCGAACTGAGAATGAATGACAACACGATTTCACTGTAACTGTCAAATCGTGTTATCATTAGTTCTCAGTGGATAGGTGATACGGAGTAGAAAATGCCCGCCCGCAACTAAGCCCGAAACTACGGATTTCGTTAGAGAGTAGCCCCCCTGTGACAGACAACGTTTACACCACTGGGCCTAAAAGCATGACATCTTAGAATCATTCTGAGAGAGATATCTCCTAAGGGAAGATTATTACTTATGTCCTAAGACCCACTTGCACCAACTATTTATCTTATTAAAACTGAGTTAGTTATTTCTTTTAAGTTCACGCCGTCTTACACGGGCTATGAACCAATGTACGTATACTTCCTAAAATACTGCCTCCCAAGATACAGGTTTTTACCTAGTTTGGGAGACAGCTGGCTATGCAATTATGTTAAATTAACTGTCCTTGCTCTAGCTATTAAGACTGTAATTTATGATTGTGTTCCTAATTAAATTATTATTATTATTATTATTATAGTTGCTACCATAGGCCCATCATGTGTGAAATATTTGTTATTTAACCTCGTGGTAACTAGTTCTGAGTTGCTTTTTTTTTGTTTATCATCATATCAGCCGTAAGACGTCCACTGCTGGACTTAGGCCTCCCCCAAAAGGGGGGTTTGCCATAATCGCCACGCTTGACAGGCGGGTTGGCGATCGCAGTGTATGGTGTTGATTTTTACAGAGAACGCTGCTGCCCATTCTCCGGCGAGTCCCTTAGTCGCCTCTTACGACACCCACGGGAAGTGATGGGATGGTATTATTCTTTTACGGCACCGTACGGCACCGGCCGACACCATACGGATATATTTTTTTTTTGTTGCAATGAACATTTAATTGGTAAATTTTCCCGTGGGCTGTAGCTGTGTGCCCCTCGGGAAATCCCGTAAACACGGTTTGTTATTTATAAATCGCATTTCGCACAATATTACACAAAACAAGTAGGTATGAAAGAACCTTGTCATCGATGTTGTTCGAAAAAAAAAAGACCAACGCACCAATGGCGCGGCTGTGTTTTGAAATTCAAATTTGGAAGCAATTTAAATGCGCGCCACCAATAGGTCAGAGTGGAATGTATTGGCATCGCAAGTGGGTGTTTACGTACAACGTCTTTATGTAAAACGAGCGTATGTAACTGGCATTATGACGCTTTTCCTGTCGCGGACGCGGGAACGTAACACGATAAAAAAAACCGGTTAAGTGCGAGTCGGCCTCGCACACGAAGGGTTCTGTACCATAAACCTTAATTTTTATTATTTGTTGTTACAGCGGCAATAGGAATACAAAATCTGTGAAAATTTTAACTGTCTACCTATTACGGGTCTTGAGATACAGCCCTCTGACAGACAGATGGACGAACGGACGGACGGACGGACAGCAGAGGCTTAGTAATAGAGTTCCGTTGCTTACCCTTTGGGTACGGAACCCTAAATATGATTTTGAATGGTTTTTTTTGGAGAGTAATTCTGCAATGTTATGTTTTTTTTGTGGTAGATCCCATGAAGATTTTATTTCTAAATTGAAAGTTAAGAAAATCTTTACAACAATAATGTTAAATAATAATAAACATAGAATAATAACTTAAACCGTCATAGAACGCATCACAAGTTTACAAAAAAATTGGTAATATTCCAAGTATTTTGTAAACTTGTGTAAAATGAGTTCTAGAAACTAGGCCCGTATTTAAAAATATCACTTATTAAATACTTGTTGCAAATGCGAAGTATACGTCGAAATTAAAACGTTTTCGTAACAAATGCTCTTTAATAAAGCAGAATACTGAAAGAAATTTAGTTTTCGAATAATCGCTCTCGGCCATATGTGGTATAAACCTATTGTATGTAATGTATGTAAATCGTGCTGGTTTACGCAACTCCACGACTAAGCGCGTATTTAGCGTGCAGGTGGGACAAATGTGTCATGCGATCCACCCCAGTTCCCCAAGGAAGGCCAGCAACGCCTTGGTGTTACCAACTATCTCACTGAGGGTACTTGGGTTACCGAAGTACTTGGCCCTGTGATCCGCGACTACCGGGCAGCTTAGAAGCAGGTGTGCTGCTGTCTCTTTCTCCTCCATGCAGGCTCTGCATAGCGGGCTGTCAGTGACTCCTATAGCATAGAGGTGTTTATTAAAAGACCCGTGGCCTGTTGTTACGGCTGTGACTGTACGCAACTGTTGTTTAGTCAGTCTTAGGGTTTGTTTAGTGAAATTGGCCATCTATACAGGGAAGTGCCTCTTTGGCCTGCCTACACTCACCATAGTCAACCCATAGCTTGTGATGTTTTTCTTCGGTCGTATAAACCTATTACGATTAGATTGATTTTCAGCAATTTGAACTTCATGCATTATTAAAACTCCGCACAAACCTTCATTGAAAAGGGAGGATCCTCTGACCGGACGGTTGTTGTCTGGTGGGCAACTGCCCAATAGTTGATATTCGGACTGTTGTAAATGTTCAAATCCCATGGTAAACTCTGATACCACAATGCAGGATTTCGCAGTAGTAGTTCGCTTTTTATTGGATAGATGGTGTTGCGGTTTTTGCTGCAATGTAGATTTTGCTACGATGTTTTTAGGGTTCCGTTCTGTCCGTGTGTCACCACCGATTTTCTCAGGATCGGGTGGACCTAGCATGTTAAAATTTATACCAGATACTGAGGTCTATAGTCCCTATTAGGTGTATAACAATTACCCTAAAGGTTTTGGGTCGAAAATGTATAGGGTAGTTCCCGTTGACCTAGAATCACGAAATTTCGCAAAAAGCAAGGTCTTACAGCCCAAATAAAGGAGAAATTCCAAAAAAATAATAATAGTTGAAAATTAAAGGCTGTCCCAATACATACATATGTAGTTCACGCCAAACACACTTAAAAGCTACCAATAAAAATGATACCAATTTTATTATGGCGGTATAATGGGTAGGTGGACTTCCCACCCACACGCACAAAACGTTTTGGGAACACATTCATAGTGCGTACAGCTAAGGAGTGGAATTCCCTGCCAGTCTTGTGTTTCCTGATAGCTACAACCTGGGAGTCTTTAAGTCAAGAGTGAATAGGTTACTTCTAGACAAGCGTGCTCCATCTCCGACCACATCATCGCTTACCATCAGGTGAGATAGTGATCAAACGCGCGCCAAAAAAAGAAGGTACGGAACCCTCGTCGCACGAGTTCGACTCGCACTTGACCGGTTTTTTTCTTGTGGTGGCATTAAAAGATAGAGTTTCAGAAGCAAGCAGAATTAAAAAAGTAGTGTAAAAAAATATTAATAGTGTTTATTGTTCTTTGCAGATTGCATCTCTGAAGAAGTTAGTCGATGAGCTACAAACTTCTTTGCAGTCTGAGGTAAGTTTAGATATTGTTAGTTTCTTTTATGTCCCACGGCTGGTCCTTTACCGTAGTAAAAAAAAAACTTGAGAGGTGTCAAGGGACACCCGGATGGAACGAAGTTCCTTTCGATTAATTAGTGAAGGAATTGTAAAAAAATAATAACAATAATAAATTTTTTTTTTGTTTTTTATTAAGTTATATTAATATTTTTTTTATTATTAACAAATATAATGTAATATAAACTTAATCAGTAGGCTCAATTTTAGTAATAATTGGCTTGTCAAAATAACTGGCTTGCTTTCTATGAGAGAGAGAGAGAGACAGACAGAAACACGCGCACGCCGAACTATAGCAAAAAGTGTCGTTACAACTTTTGGTCTTAATTTTTTCCGTCTAGCCCCCTTTCGCAACGCGCGATAAGGAACTTCGTTCCAAAAATCTTCTTAAAAAGTTGTACTACTTTCCTTATCAAATTGCTGCTTAAAGCTTCATAATCCAAATCGTCAGCGGTCTATTGTGTTAATATCGCACCGTGATGACGTAGGTGAAGTGAGTTTGCAGTGAGCTGTAATTCACCAGTGACTAGCGTTGCCAGGCGTCCGGGTAAAGCCGGACACATTCAGGTTATGGTTGTGTGTCCGGCCAAATAAGACGGTGTCTGGCCTGTCCGGCTAATGTTAGGCTTTTTGAATAAGAGCATTTAAAAAAATATTTGTCATTGTTGTTTGATGATTTTTTTTTCATTTTATTATTATTGTGATTTATATTGATTTAATTGAGAGAATGTTTTTTTTTTTCAATATTTGAGTTAACCGACTTCATCTTTTTTTAATTGTTTACTTAACTGTTTTCCTGTTTTTTTTTTGTAACACATTCAGACACAATGTAAATTGTTATTGAATTAAATAAATGAAATGAAAAATGATAACCGCTCCACCTACGTCACCTTGTATCGTTAGTTGCTACTACTAGGTATTGAAATACAATAAAGAAATTAATGTCCTTAAGTAGTAAAGACTGAATCGTTTAATTTTATTGTTTCACTAGTTAACCCGCACAACTTTGCCTGGTCCGCTCTTATTGGTCTTAGCATGATGATATATCAGCGCCGTGAGCGCACGTTCCTAAAACGTGCGTCGTCGGCGCGTTAAAAATACGCTGTGCGCTGCGCTGTGTGAGTAAAACGAAGGGCACATTAGTCCAGGAGCCGGTATACAAAAAAAAAATACGATTAGTCACATATAAATCGTCAGAAATCACAGCGGGTCACAGGAAACACTAAATATTTATGATTCCTAACGAACGTTAATTTCCTAAAGTATTACTTAGTTACCTAAAGGAGGCTTTTGTCGATATGTATCGGGTCAGAGGGTTGGGTACGGGAAATGCTAAGTACGTACACAGCTTGGCTCATCGCCGCAAAGTTGTCTCCTTGTCAGTCTTCTACAGATTGTACTTCGGTGCGTGTGCCCAAGAAATCCACGACCTCATCCCACCGGCCCCCTTCTACCATCGGACTTCCATAAGCACTGTAACTTACCATCCTTACCTTGTTGCTATTCCACCAATTCGCACTAAGCGTTTCCAAACGTCTTTTATAATGCGCACAGCAAAGGAGTGGAACTCTCTGCCTGCGTCTGTGTTTCCAAACGCTTACAACCCTCATCTCTTTAAAGTCAGAGTGAACAGGTTCCTTCTGGGTAAGCTCGCTCCATCGTAGACTTTGTCTCTGTCATCTCTGACCTAGACTAGAGTCAAGAGCAAAACCAATTTCAAATTAAAAAAAAAGTAGGCTTAAAATAGATCGTATATTAAGTGATAGTTAGGTATGTCTGTATGCGATTTACGTTAGCTTTTATTGTCAACGCTTAGGAAAAGGAATAAAAACGGATGGCCGGTAATAGAAATTTTCTTAAAATCTCTCGGAAAATGACAATTTTGAACTAAATTCCGACAAATAAGAAAATTAAATGAAAGCTATTAGAAAAAAGCCGTAATTATTACTAGACAGTACCTTCCTGTCTTTAGTAGGTAGAGATCAGATTATAATTTATTGTATACCAATAATAGTTACATGACCTGGTGAAGGTCGCGGGTAGCCGATGGATGCGAGACGCACAGGACCGGGTGTGGCGACGCGCGCGGCGAGGCCGCCGTCCAGCAGTGGACGTCTTTCGGCTGATATGATGATGATGATGATGAATTACCTATACAACTCGGTATACAAACTTCCTTGGATCCTTTCTTGGATCCTACCTTCCATTGTCATCTTTCTCTATCTTTCAAAGGTTTGCTGGGAGAAAACTCAGTTCTGAGTTAAGCTCGCCTTTGTACATGAACTTTCATCGCTGTATATTATATTAGCTTTTGCCTGCGACTTCATACGCGCATCCCGTTTTTTTCCGTTCCCGTGGGAATTTCGAGAAATCGACGGTTAGTGCTCCCCTACACTCCCTAAGGAACCTCCATGCCAAATTTCAGCTTTCTACGACCAGTAGTTTCGACTGTGCGTTGTCTGTCAGTCACGTAAGTAAGTAACGTAAGAATCTATACTAATATATAAAGCTGAGGAGTTTGTTTGTTTGCTTGAACGCGCAAATCTCAGGAACTACTGGTCCGATTTGAAAAATTCTTTCAGTGTTAGATAGCCCATTTATCGCTAAGACCAATAGCAGCAGAGCTGACGAAGTTGCGCGGGTCAACTAGTCTTAATATATATAAATCACGTGTCACGTTGTTTGTCCGCGATGGACTCCTAAACTACTGAACCGATTTTGATGAAACTTTGTAACTATCGGTTATTTGATCCAACTTAAAAGATAGGATAGTTTTTTGGAACGGGAAAAAACGGGATACGGGAAATAACGGGATATGCACGTACGAAGTCGCGGGCAAAAGCTAGTGTTATATGTATATATATATTGATTGATGATAAGCTGTTATGGTGTACAATAAAGAACTAAGAAGAAAACTTGTGGGGCAAAAGTTACTTTAAAAGCCTTCAAGTTCTCAAATATAAGCAATTCAAATACTTTAGTTCAGCTAGGTGCCCGTTTCAAATTAGTTCCCATTTCCTATAAAGAGAAAACGCCAACAACTCCGCACGTTTATTTATATATATTTATTTATTCATGGGTAGTATTTAAACGCAAATCAAAAAATATCCTTTTTCTATGCAATAAGATTCCGAATTCCCATCAAAATTACTGATTGTACAGCAAAATATTCAACTCAAAATATCACTAAACACACTACGATTTATTTTCGCAGCGTACAGCGATTTTTCCTAAAGCAAAATTTTTCATCAATGCACAGCTAATAATCTTAGTGCACGACAAAACTGTACTGCGACTCACCATAGTTCTGGGTGGTTTAAAAAAAAATAAGCACGCGCGGCGGCGGGCTTCTCTCCCGCCTTAGCCTTCTAACCTAACCTATCCGAGTCGGGGTAGTCTGAGTCGGGGTGTTGTCCATAAATATGGAAAATTTGCTGTGCAGTCAGTATTTATGCTATGTATGTAGTATTTTTGTACAAAAATAAATTTAAAAAGAATATAAATGATGAGTATGTATTGATAGGCGATTATTTATTTGATATGCAATTTATAATATCCCTTTATTAATTAACACATACATTTGTTCTAACAGGTAAAACCCAAGCTAACAAAAGTAGTCATACATTGCAATTAGGAGCACACGTTATACAGTGGACAACATATTAAGTGTCACCCTCTGGAATTCCGCCAAAGTGCAAGAAAATAAGTCCAAACGCCGAGAGACTCTATTCAGGGGGGCTACTCTCTAACGAAATCCGTAGTTTCGGGCTTAGTTGCGGGCGGGCGTATTCTACCCCGTATTACCTACATACTTACGATTAGTCCCGAACCCGAACTAAGAATGAATGACAACACGATTTCACAGTAACTGTCAAATCATGTTATCATTAGTTCTTAGGTGATACGGAGTAGAAAATGCTCGCCCGCAACTAAGCCCGAAACTACGGATTTCGTTAGAGAGTAGCCCCCCTGTATAGTTACTGCACGAATCACTGGCGCAAACTTTAATAGGTTTGTACGGGCTGCCGGAACTTTAAAAACCCCTCGGTCCCAACCGTAGCCTCCTCATGTTTTGGGCTATTTATAAATAGCCCAAAACATTTTCCCTCTTAAACTAATACCAATCAATCATTTATTTCCCTAGTCAGTGATAATCGTAACCCGTCCCCAAAATCGGTTACTACCCCCGCCGATAACGCATAATTTTCGCTCATAATCCCTTCAGCATATAGAACACAAAACATACATAATACGAATGTAAAACTAACGTCGAGCTTGCAGATAAAAGTATTGATCGGTAAGCTTAAAGGGTTGATAAGCGACTATATAAAAGCTGAGATAAGACTCTTACACCTTTGTTTTGTCGTATTAACGGGTGCAGACGGGTGTCAGAGGTATGTCTTTTACTGTATTAATTAATTAGTTACTAGCTTTTTCGTGTCAGCTTTTCAATTTTCTGAGATACTTACATAATAGGGAATATGCACGAAAAAAATATTTATTATCTATACAGTTTATCTAAAAATATACACAAATATAATACTAACAGTGAAAATAGAATCAAAATTGCTCGAAAAAAACGAGATATAATTATTTTAAACAAATGTATCTGTCCCTCTCGTGAAAACGCTGTTTTCTATGGCAGCTGTATAGGAGCCAAGACCTTTGACGTCACAATTCATATCGGACTTCTCTTTCTAATTGTAAACTTTGAAGCTTTATAACTTCATCGCTGATGAAGGTATTTAAAAAATAATTTCATAATTGTTTATTAGAGTTAATAAGTATTTCATTTTGCAAATAAAAAAATCGCATGCATATTCCCTATTGTACAAGATTTATCGTGTAAAGATTTCAATTTTGCGGAGTTCAAAGTAATTACCTTCATTTCCTTAAATACCTTCAAGTATTTCTTTAGCATTTGTAAATGTTGCAATATAGGTGTAATATTTATTGTCTGGCTTGGATGATATCCTGTTGGGTTATCTTTGAACGGAATTAAGGCTCTATAGGTCGATATCTGCGCTTATCTAATATCGTTTTCATCGATTTTCCGTCTAGCCTCTGTAGTCACAGATTAAGTAGATTCCTATTTCTATAACAGTAGCAACACACACAACATTTCAATTTACGTAATGTCAAAAGACAAGTCAGCAAAATTTGCCTATCAAAAATAGAATTTTTATTATTTGTTGTTATAGCGGCAATAGAAATACACAATCTGTGAAAATTTCAACTGTCTACCTATTACGGTTCTTAAGATACAGCCCGCTGACTGACAGACAGACGCACGGACGGATAGACAGCGGAGGCTTAGTAATAGGGTTCCGTTGGTTACGATTTGGGTACGGAACCCTAAAAATAGCCTTCTCCTTGACTATCCTCGTCTGCCTAGCCTTTTCTCAACTACGTTGGGATGGGATGGCTTCCACTTTTAACCGGGTGCAGCTGAATACCAGTATTTTACACTGAGCAATAGCCTCGCTGATCTTCACAGCCTAGTTACTGGGTAGGTAAAACGATATGCATTGTTTAAGTCCGATTTTTCAATCACTACATAGTATAAAACAAAGTCGCTTTCTCTGTCCCTATATCCCTATGTATGCTTAAATCTTTAAAACTACGCAACGGATTTTGATGCGGTTTTTTTAATAGGTAGAGTGATTGAAGAGGAAGGTTCATATGTATAATAAAATCCATTACATAGTGGAGAAATACTGTTATTTTTGAGTTTTCTAATATGATGTCGTAAATAATTACATTTTATGACGCAGACGAAGTTGCGCGGGTCAGCTAGTCTATATGTATAAAAATCAATGCCACTTTTCGTTGTAATTTTATAACTCACAAGTGGACGTCACGTGGTTTCACCCGCGTAGTTCCCGTTCCCGTGGGAGTACGGGGATAATATAGCCTATGTTACTCCCTGATAATGTAGCTATCCAATGCTAAAAGAATTTTTCAAATCGGTCCAGTAGTTTCGGAGCCTATTCAATTCAAACAATAAATCTTTCTTAATATAATATTAGTATAAGAAGATCGGGCTCACCTATCCAAACCAAATGTTTAGGCTTTGTTCGGACTGTTTAGTAGATGGTTTATGTGAAGTTAGGGTAAGTAGGTAGGGTAAGTAAGTAGGGTAGCCAGTTGACGGGAGCGAAGCCGCGCGGGTCAGCTAGTCTTATCTTATATATAAAAATGAATCCCTATTTCCCTTGGTCTAGGCATCAAGGGTGAACGGCTGGACAGGGCCCCAAGTCTGCTATTACAATAGTGTCAGAGTGGTCTATCATTGATTTCATAATGGTTGATTTTGACAAGATTCTATGCCATTTCTTTCAATGGAGTGTCAGTGGTTGACCACTGAATATAAAAGCGTCATTATGACTTTCCAGTGGTCAACCACTGACACTCCACTAAGGCCCGATATTTCAATCTTATATATAAAAACTAGCTTCTGCCAGCGGCATCGCTCGCGTTTTCCCTAGGGAACATACTCCCGGGATAAAAAGTAGCCTATGTCCTTTCTCAGGCTCTGGACCATCTGTGTACCAAATTTCATTTAAATCGGTTCAGTAGTTTTGGCGTGAAAGCGAGACAAACAGACAGACATAGTTACTTTCGCATTTATAATATTAGTAAGGATGAATCCCTATTTCCCTTGGTTACGGCATCAAGGGTGAACGGCTGGACTAATTTCGCTAATTCTTTTTTGTTGTTGTGTTTGTTATTTTTACGAGAAGGTTCTTATGAAAGACAAAAATAAGAAAGTCGCGGAGTACAAAGGTAGCGAATCGGTTGACGGGAGCGAAGCCACGGGGGACAGCTAGTACTTAGATAAAACTTATTCTTCGAATATCGTTTTAAACAACCATTTCAAAAATGTGTTCTAATCGCCCGTCTTTTGTTATTTTACAGGTGACATTTTTATATTATTGTGTAATACTTTATTAGACGGATAAGTTGTATCGAAGGATTGAAAAATCAACCCTTAGGGTATCTGATTCCCCTCTCTGTAATACCTCTATATCTAAATTAAAATTTTAGAGGAAAATTTTTATTTTTTGTTTGTATGTTACGATTTAACTCAAAAACTACTGGACCGATTTCAAAAATTCGTTCACTATTAGAATGCTACATTATCCCTGAGTAACATAGGCTATATTTATCATAAGAAAAATTTAGGGATCCTTAAGAAAATTGCAACGCGGACGAAGTGCTAGCTATTATTATAAAGAGGTAAAGTTTGTGAGGTTGTAGGGGGTAATCTCTGGATCTACTGAACCGATTTTGAAAATTCTTTTACCAATAGAAAGCTACGTTATTTGTGAGTGTCATGGCTATATTAACCCGAAAAATACCGTACAACGAAGCGGGCACGGGTCAACTACTAATGTTATAATTTTCTTAACTCCCCTGATCCCCAACTTATTTTTGTCACACTTTACTAATGTACCTACTCCCCAACACACGCGCAAGCTTCATAATCACTTCCAAAGGACCGTCAAAGGTGCAGGTCGCAATCGATAGTTGCCTATGCAAACGATTGCACAACGCCTACGTCCTGCATTAAACGGCCTTCTAATATATACGTGTGTGATTTTGTTTCATTTAAATGGCTACCTAGTTAGGGAAAAGGAAGTGACCTTTCGACTTTTGGAAGTCCCAAATAGAAGCGATAATGTTTATTCATGTTTTTTCAATTAGTTCCAGAATGTAAAGTTTGGACGCATTTAAGAAAGTACAGAAATTGGGACACTACGTTGTCTTACTAGCTTCTTCTTCGGTCTTGACATGGCCGTCGTGGTCACTATGAATTATGTCCAATCGCTGGTGTTGTAACTCGCCTCACGGTCTCTCCATGTAATTCTGTAAAATAAAAAACTGGCGCATTCATTAATAGAACAACCAACCGCGTATTAAACCATTGAATAGGTAATTAGCTTGCAAATGAGGCAAAGTTCTGTCACTCTGTGTACACGAATCAAGAGTGTTTTATCACAAGGGAACATATCTTCAGGATAAAAAGTATCCTACGCTCTTTGCTGGACACGTTCTACCGGTGCCAAGTTTCGTCCAAATACGTTCAGCTGGCTGCTCTCGAGAAATGCTTAAGAACAGCGTGCAGATGAAGCAACTTTTCGTCGGCATTTGCTAAGAAATTACATCTGAAAAAAATAGGTAGTAATCTACATGATATAATACGTAATTTGGTTTAGCCAGAATTCATGTATCGGTATCACATAATAAGAAAAAAAACACCAAATCACCTCCAAATCGTTGAGATGAAACCATTTTACTCCTCCATTTTTTAACAAAATTCAAAAAAAAATATACAAAATAAAAAATATACAAATATACTGATTTGCAATACATCATCATCATCATCATCATATAGGCCGAAGGACGTCCACTGCTGGACATATGCCTCCCCCAAGCGTCGCCACAACGACCGATCCTGTGCGTCTCGCAATACAAAGGAAAATAATTTGGTTTTGTTACTTTTTTGAAATATGTTTTATTTTTTATAATAAATTAAAAATGCGGGTAGCGGAGTGGCGCGTAGAGGAGTAGTTAGCTCCGTTTATATGCACAAGGTCATTGGCATGTATGTATACAAGCCTTAAGATGTGAGGATGCGGGAGGGACACACACAGAGAGAGACTTATAATATTAGTTAGAATGAATGATTATGTTATGACTAATGAGTCTTAGAACTATTTACCCTGTGGTACCACGTAAGCACAGACGTAAGGTCTTATTGTACGCGTCACAGTCTGATCGTTTTACATCTATTCTATACTAATATATAAAGCTGAAGACTTTGTTTGTTTGCTAGAACACACTAATCTCAGGAACTACGGGTCCGATTTGAAAAATTCTTTCAGTGTTAGATAGCCCATTTATCGAGGAAGGCTATAGGCTATATATCATCACGCTAAGACCAATAGGAGCGGAGCAGTCATGAAAATTGTGACTCAGACGAAGTTGCGCGGGTCAGCTAGTTAAATATAAACGTAACAATATTCAAATAGTTGTGTTACAATATGCTTGTTTGTCTGTTTGTCACGCTACACCTGCACAAATAACCCAAACAATTATTTATAGTTCCACTTTTAGTCGGCGCCATTTTTAGTTTAAATTTTTCGGTAGTTCCAAATTTAATTTTGAGTTTATGTTTAAAATTGTTTTTTTTTTAAAGGTAACTAAGCTTTTGCTCTTTTAGAGAGGTTTTTGTCTAGAGGTGGACTGAAAGGAATACCATTTTTTTTTATGATGGGTTTGCTCTTGACTCTAGTCTAGGTCAGAGATGACAGAGACAAAGTCTACGATGGAGCGAGCTTACCCAGAAGGAGCCTGTTCACTCTAAATGAAGAGATTAGGGTTGTATGCGTTTGGAAACACAGACGCAGGCAGAGAGTTCCACTCCTTTGCTGTGCGCATTCTAAAAGACGTTTGGAAACGCTTAGTGCGAATTGGTGGAATAGTAACAAGGTAGGGATGGTAAGATGCAGTGCGTCTGGATGTCCGATGGTAGAAGGGGGCCGGTGGGATGAGGTCGTGGAGTTCTTGGGCACACTCACCGAAGTACAATCTGTAGAAGACCGACAAGCAGGCAACTTTACGGCGATGAGCCAAGCTATGTGGCTTGGTATCCACCAGTTTTTCGTCACCGATGAACCTCTTAGCTCTGCGTTCCACCGAGTCAAGCGCGGCAAGCTGATACTGTCCAGGCCTGAAGTATCGCTTCACTATATTTAGGATGCCCAGCTTTTTGGCAGCGGTTTGGGCTTTGTACTCGATGGTGGCGCCGAAGTTGAAACTGGATATCAACTTCATGCCTAGGAGCTCGAGCCGATCAGTCACAGAAACAGATGCACCCCGAAAAGAAGGACTTTGGTCAAAACGACTCCTTTTTGCGGTAAAAAGACACGCCTGTGTTTTGGTGGCGTTAAAAGTGACCAGATTGTCATCACCCCACTGGGAGACAAGGCTTAAGGCTATATTAGAGTGAACAGGCTCCTTCTGGGTAAGCTCGCTCCATCGTAGACTTTGTCTCGGTCATCTCTGACCTAGACTGGAGTCAAGAGCAAACCCATCACAAATAAATAAAAAAAATATTAAAATAACGAGATTTCTCCAAAAGCACGTTAAGCTGTTGGTCCCGACTGTCATTTTTTTTTATTTGATATGGGTTTGCTCTTGACTTTAGTCTAGGTCTAAGATGAAGGAGACAAAGTCTACGATGGAGCGAGCTTGTTGATCTTTAACAGTCGTTACGGGTAGTCAGAAGCCAAGAAATCTGACTCCAGCCTTGCCAAGGGGTAACGTGTTAACCAGGTACTGGGTTTTGTAGGTCAGATAAGAAGTCAGTTAGACTGAAAACCGGTTAGACTGAAAGGCGACCCAAAACGGTAGACACACAAAAATTGAAATTTTTACCCTCACTTCAACGTACTCGAATCCTGTAGTGCTATTCTGTAACAACATTTTCGTATCTCGACAGCGGAATCCGAGGTGAGTATCAAATTAAGACCTTTATGTTGTGTGCAATAAAGCTCACTTAGTGAGTTTTGTCACTCAGGTGAAGCTCGATATCGAAATAGTTATTTACAGAATAGACTAGCTGTACGTTGTACAACAGCTCCAGGTTTGCGAATTTACAGTCAACTATCAGGACGTATTCGATTAAATTATTTATAGTGATAAGGAACACGTTTATTGTGAGTAACAGAAACGTTTTCCTCTCTACGATAGTACATTATAAGTTCATGGACAATCTCCCGTTGCTAGGTTGCCTCCTGCATACAAATAAGAGCTAAGTGCATTGGGTAGTTGTTTTACGTTGGGTCATTAGGTAATCCTTTCTTTGTAACAATAGGTTTGTAGTCCTTTAGTTATAGAATAACGTCTTTTTAACCCCCGACGCAAAAACGACGGTGTGTGTGTGTGTGTGTGTGTGTGTGTGTCTGTCTGTGGCATCGTATTTCCCGAACAGATGAACCGATTTTGTTTTTGATTTTTTTTTAAAGGTGATTTAGGCGGTAGTGTTCTTAGCTATGTTTGATCAAAATCGGTCCAAGATGGCCGCCGCCACAAAATGGCGGATGACATATTTTTTCACAACTGCCTTTATATGGGTATCAAATGAAACGGCTTGACTAGTACAATGACAAATTTCAAACCAAGATGGCCGCCACCACAAAATGGCGAATTACATATTTTTTTCAGGAGTAATTATGGCACCTTTAAGAGGAAATGCTGGCGGCGAGACTTTGTATGTAAAAAAGTCATAATTCAAGGTATGGCTCTGGACTGTTTTCTCCTCCAATATTGGACCGATATAAGAGATATTTCACAAACTGAATAAGAAGGATGTAGACTGTGTCTCTATGTTTTCTTTGGTTGATTAATAGTTGCCAATTTTGTACACTAGGGCTCTGTTGACAGCGATTTATCGGACAATTTTGAGCATTTTGTAAGAGTTCTAGTGCTTATTATGGTTAATAAATCGTCAAAAAGGAAAACATAGGGACAAAGTATATATACCTTCTTATTCAGTTTGTGAAATATCTCTTAAATCAGTCCAATATTGGAGGAGAAAACAGTCGAGAGCCAGACCTCGAATTATGACTTTTTACAACAAGTCTCGCCGCCAGCATTTCCTCTTAAATCTCTCAAGTACGATGGTACTTGAGAGATTTAAGAGGAAATAAGGAGAAAGAGTTCTGAATACTGTCAACTTTCTACCCTTGTTGTAATTCATTAGGGATCGGGGCAACGTGTCCTTTTTTTTCCCACATCTCTATTTGCCGTCACATGTATCTTTCCATGTCACCTACCACACCATTGTTTTTTGACGTGATAACGTCTTATAAATCGATGAACGCCGGCTGCACGCACGAAAAAGTGTCACGTTCCGCCTGAGCCGAGCGTGCAAGCGAGAGCGCAGAATAGCATAGAAATAACATTTTAACAAGCGGATACGGAACAAACGATAGAGAGGCACGATCGGCCTAAGCGTTCGGCTTGTTTGTTAAGAATTCAATTGTTTTCTTATGACGTTATCCACGTAAAATGAAAACCGAATTTACAGACAACCAATTTTTTTTTGGTTTTGTCTTTAGTGTAATTTAACTACATTTTTTTCCATTACTTTGATAACATGCCTATACCATAAGGTTTCCGGATACCATCATTTGAAATAAGACCTCTATAATTTACTAAGCTAGGTAGTCTTATTCTTAACACTGATGTTCACTCATCATGATCCCTGCCTTTATCCCATGTAACTTACTTGGGGTCGGTGCAATACGTTTCCTTTCTCCACTGATTTTCACTGATATTCGTTTTTTAACCGACTTCCAAAAAAGGAGGAGGTTGTAGGGGATTTTTTTTTTATGTATGTACTCCGATTACTCCGAGATTTCTAATCCGATTTCTGTGATTCTTTTTTAGTTCGATGCGGTATATTTGCCATCTGGTCCCGTAAAAATTTAATTCATTTTGGTTCAGCAGTTTTTATTTTATTAGCATTTTTGCTTATTTCAATTTCTGCGTTGACGAAGACGGCGTCCAAGTTTTACTACTTAAAAGTGAAAAAATTAACTTTTTACAAAAAAATATAACCGACTTTCAAACAAAACACTACAAAGTATAAAATAACCATAATTTCGGAAGTCGGTGTTAAAAAACAAAGAAATAAAACCATAAACACCGACTTCCGATATTAAGGTTATTTTATACTTAGTAGTGTTTTGTTTTATGGACAAGTCCTGATCTAGAATTTCGCTTCATCCGTGGCATAACCTAAGCTCTATAAGCAGAAGGGTTCTTAATTTTATTACTGGTTCCTTGATATTCCATGATTTAGAAACAAAGACCTTTGCGTAAATTACTGGCTGTTTACAAAGTTGTTAAAAGTCAACCCTAATGTTTAAAGGACGTCCTAAAACTATTTAGCATTGATCAGCTATTACGCGGCCCTGAGCTAGTAGATTATTGTAATTTGTACCTAACTACGAAGTGCATGCTGATTGAGTGATTAAATTCTTTTAAGATGAGTTTCTAACACTATTAGTCATACCGTTTTACTCAAACAATGTAGACTTGTATTATTTCCATTTCCTTTCGCACCCTACTTACAAATTTCATTCATATAAGTCCCTTACTCGTTCGGTAATGGTCTTTTGAGTTTTAAGCAAAAATAAACCTGAATAACAGTTGACAGGCATTTGAGACCAGTTTCGACAGCTAAATCTAGTCCCCATTTTCAAAATAACATTACCCTTCTGCCTTAACTCTTTCTTTTTTTGACCCCCAAAAGTGACCCCCATACTAAAAATTTAATGATTTACGTAACGCGTCCGTGTTTGGGTCATAGAAGTCCATATAATAATATAATAATAATAATAATTTATTTATTTATCTAAAAAGGCTTTACATTCTTTTTACAAATAACACTGGACCCCACACTAGGATACCCTGTGTCGTGAGGTCCATATGTGTACCAAATTTCAACAGAATCGGTCCAGTGGATCCGGAGAAAACTGACTGTGACAGACGGACAGACAGACAGACAGACAGACAGACACCGGAGTGATCCTATAAGGGTTCCGTTTTTTTTTTCGGAACCCTAAAAATGACCAGAAATAGGAAACACAAAGATACACAAAAACTAGGTATTTCAACACGTTTTCTTCTTATTGAATTGACATGTTAATTATTTCTAATATTAAATCATTAATTCGAATACCTAGATTGTTGACTCTCTGTACGTGTTGGTAGGTCTACTGTAAGTGCAGAGAGTAATTGAATTTAAATAAATAAATAATTATCTCCTGACAACCGCCATGCTAAAATGCACTTACCTTTTCTTTAATATCATTCCTCACACAATCCATCTATGTTCTCTTTGACCTCTCACTTCCTCCATCAACAATTACATTCATGACTCTTTGAGTCAAATATGTTTTATACAAACTAGGTAAATAAACCAAGAAAATGCTTCAGGAATTTCCTCTACCTATCTTCGCGTAACCACTCATTACTTAATAATAAGCTAGTTTTAGTATTTCCTTGACACACGGCTGGCTTCTTTGAACTATTAATATATATAGCTATATCGTCTATAGCTGCCTCGACAATATTTACTGCACATTGTTTGTAATGAGCGTCCAGTGCATTGTCATGCGTTCTTGCAACTGCGTCTAAAACTTCAGTTATTAAGGTAATTTAGGTTTTCATCTTCTGCGATGGGCAGATCGGTTTGACTTGCTCATCACAGTGAACTAGTAGGTCTTTTCTAAGATGGGTTTCAGTATCTGCTTCTCGGTCGCTAACATGTCTTTTCTTATCTAAGGCCTATTCAACTGAATTGCAAATGTGATTTCTTTTGGTATCTGAAATTAACTGTACATTATTATTTACGCCTTTACTGAGTTCACCTGGAGTTGGCATGAGTTTAACTGGTTAGCTCAATACAAGAAAGAAGTTGATTAAAATGATTTAATTTGCTCTCTTATGTTTCTTTATCGGGAGTCCATATCCGTTATTACTGTTATATGTAGATATAATTACTATTACGTATTCAACGACTTGTCCGCTGTATTAAATTTCAAAAGAATTCTGAACAGTTCAAAGGTCTAATTCAATGCAATCCCGAATATAAAGCATCCAAAATAGGCGCTTTTGGATGCTTTATATTCGGGATTTTTATTAAAAATTCATTCATTCGAATTGTCGCACCTTGTTTCGTAGAACATGCTGCATTTTCATGCAGGCTTCGATCCTTCGCGTGTGTGTGACCCGCCCCTCCTAGTGTGAGTGAAGGCGTATCTCAAGCGTCGCAGGCGCCGCCTCGCCACTCAGTTACACTGTGGACGCCGTCGCGAGCGGACGTCCCGACCCGAAAACATTTTGAGAGCGCACGATCGAATTTTTCAAAATTCAAAAGTGACGGCGGAGTTCAAATAAGGTTATCGGTTTATGTTTGCGGGTAGGATATCCGCGCCTGCTCGAGGTAAGTTTTGTAATGTTTGCCTTTTTTGTCTATTGTTTATCCAGTTTTTTGTTTGTCTTTGATTAGCGTTCTGCTGTACGGTTGCATGCATAGGTCACAAGAGTAATTTTTTTTAAATATTTTTTTCCTGACTCATATTTGTACAAGTGACATCATATTTGGCAGTTCCTTTATTATGTGTCAAATGAACAGCTCATTACCACAGTCAATGGATTTATTATCTCGAGCGATGGTATATAATATGACATCTAATGATTCATATTAATATTTACACATGGCGTGTGTAGACGGGGTAAAAGATATCTTATTGATAAGGTGATAAAGCTTCTAATCAGAGGTGAGTAGGTGGTTTGAAGGCGAGACTTGTCACCACTTACGTATCGAACTTGTATCTTCAAAGTGTTAGGTACATTTTCATGCGATATGACGTATACTTCAGGACACACCTATAAACCTCGTTTAACTTCTGATAAGCAAGGAACGTGGAATTCAAATACCAGGCCGGCAAGACATGGCTGAATTTCTGTGGAACTATGTTGTAGCGCTTTGGGTTATCAATTGAACTGAGTTTTAGAATTTTAAGTGATCATTCACATCTGTCTTCAATATCTAGAAAGTATTCCTCTGAAAAACTCCAAACGTTTTGTTAATAGCTTCTTAGCTCTTAGATTATGTGCTTTGAAACCATCAAAAAATATTGAGATAATTAATTTTCTAAGCAGTTTACTTAGGTACTTATTAAATGTAAATTTGACAGTCAGCCCGTATCGCATACTGCTATAAATAAGAAAGCCTGTAGTATACTGAGTAAAAGGTTGAAATTTTCAGAACCTTAATTAATCAACCTGAAAACACAATTCATATTAACCATCCTTTCTGACTTCCGAAATTCATACCAAGAAACTCAACTTGACTGAAATTTAACAGTATTTAAATAATTCCAATTCATAATCCCTATGCGTAGTCTATTCGTGAGGATTCGTAATGACTATGGCTTTCTGGTGACTATGATTTCCTTTTTCAGGGTTCCGTACCCATAAGGTAACCAACGGAACTCTATTACGAAGCCTGTGCTGTTCGTCCGTCCGTCTGTCTGTCAGCGGGCTGTATCACGAACCGTAATAGGTAGACAGTTGAAATTTTCACATAGTGTTTATTTCTATTGCTGCTATAAGAAAAAATAAATTAAAGTTAAAATTTACGGTGGCTCCCATCCAAGAAACGTGTTTTTTTTTTTCATTTTATTTTACGGAACTCTTCGTGTGGGAGTCGGACTAGTACTTGGCCGGTTTTTATTTGTATTAGTTGTAAATCTTCCATGTACTAAATAAATAATTAATACCATAGAAATCTATCCAAAGCAATACTGTCAAACACATTATAGCGTAGATAATGATCGCGGTGTAATTAAATTGAAATACCAATAAATACACGAGTAGCTTTAAAATAACTAATTATGTTTCAAGTCCAACCTTGGCACGGTTTGTGGGTATGCACCTCTTCGTGACTGCAAATTCTAGGTTTTTTGCAATAATTCTTATCCCGATAGGTTTTGATGTATGGACGAAATCTATGGGTTTATTGTCTTCGTGCACTTTTGAACCTAATTTTTATGATTTCATTGAAGAAGTTGGGCTGAAATTATAGTATTGTTACCTAGAAATCAAGTTGCAGTAGTAAAGATTTTGAGTCGAACATTGTAGCGCTTTTGATTCCAGCGTTCCATATAAAGAAACAAAATTTTCATACTTAAATGAACTTATACAGAGATTCTAAAGTATAGTGAAACTTAGTCCAATTGTTCGATTTGTGGGCAGCATCGTGAAAAAAATTGCCAAAATACTCTTTGCATGATTAACTTTTCATACAGGGGTTCCCCAAGGAGTGATGCTCGGCCCAATACTTAATATGAGATTAGCTTTCTGAATATTCGAATCCTAACTAATGTTTGTTCGTTTTTTACGCTTTCATGCCTAAATTGCTGAACCCATTTTGAAAAATTTAACGCGAGCAAAGCCGCGGGCTTATATTTTTGTTGATTCATATTGAGAAGAAATTAAAACCTAAACCAACCGCCCAGTTTACCCCAGGACTCGCCAACAATGGTTCAGGCAACTTATTTCCATCAAACACAATTAAAGATGTATTTTTTTTCATAGCCGTTTGACGAACAATGGTTCTCCTCGCGTGTCGATGCAATGTGTAATTTTATTACAAGTACCCAACCAATGACAGATTACAATTGTATTACGTTGACGTTTACCTCATTCAATGTCATTTGGTACTCTCTGATGGCCTTTTATTGCTTAATTTCACAGTTTTCTTACGGTTTGAGTTTGCTACGGGTATTGACGAGGACTGTAGGATTTGTTTCAGACTTTAGATCTATCAGAAATGTATGTCTTTGAGTTATTATAGCTACTCGGATATAGGTTCACACTTAGACTTAAGTTTCGTATTTCTTATACTAAATCTATCAGTATACATAGTTGCGCAAAAAGTTTGCATTCTTTTTACATGTATTCTTTGGTGAGGCATAGCCTGTTTTCTACTAAAATCTCGTCGATTGCTCTATTAACTTAGAAATCGTGACTTCACGCGATTGTTGGTCATAAAATTCATCGTTTTTAAACCTCAACCTGCAACTTTACGCACTTTTTATCCTGCCATAAAGACTAGCTGTAAATGCTCCTCAATAAAAACGTAGCGTCGTCTATTTCAAAATCTATATTGAATTATTTTTGCTAACCTGACTCAAAGTCAATGTTCGTAAGCTAAGGACAAGTTTTTGTACAAAAATTACTTATCTCTATCACCTTCAAGAACATTTTCATTATGTAAAATAACGCTCGACGACAAATTGTACAGAATACAGCGCGAAGCATTTTGCCAACGTATAATACTCATACATTATTCATCACCAACAATTAGCGATTCAAAATTACTTATTTATCGCTAAAAGTCATTAATTCGTCCTCGTCGAGTTTTATATCGCGCAATTAAACCTCTTTAGTACAGCACGCGTCACGAATTTCTAAAAAGTAAATAGACCATAGAGGCTTTACAATATAGATAATGAAACTATGAACGTGACAGTTAAAATGGCGGGAAACGACTTTCGACCGTTATTTGTTATCGGGCATGCTGTGTTATCTGTAGAACATCGCCAAGGCGTTACTAGTTGTACGATAATTTTCTGATAATTTCTTTTGCTCACACACGTTCATAAAACGGTTCAATGATTATTCAGTTAGAACATTCTGTAGTACAATATATAAAGCGAGAAATAATCAAATTAGAACTACTAACAGCACAGCGACTGTGTCCAAAGAATGTATGCTAACCACACATACACAAGTAAAAATAAAACAATATATACACTTGCAAAATTTGTCTCGCTACGTTACGTAGAAAATCACGAGAGACCTATTTATTTCCATGTATCGTTCTCACTGAAATATAATATGCAGACATAGCTTTGTCACATATGCGGTAGTTTGTTTAAATAATTGCTGGACATAAAAACAGAATGACTTTGGTTGAAAATTTAATAAATTGTGTATTGTTTTTACGATACGAGAAGACAAAATACTAGATACAGTATAGAAGGTTGCAATAGTCCAAGTATTTATTGTTCTCAGTGTTCGTACTACAGTTTTAGAATCAAATTCTTTTTCGGCGAATATATCTGGTACTTTAAGTCATATTTTGTCATTGTCAGTCAACTCCTTAAACTAAGGATGACCGTTTATTTAAATTTTAGCAAACTTCTCTAACATGCTAGTTGTCAATGAAATATTTGATTACAGTAAAGTCTTTCCACAAATATGATTCTCAATGGACCCTACACCGACTGACTGTTCAATTAACTTTAATGCAAGCGTTTAGAATTTTCCGAGTATTTCAATATCCCAAATTATACTAACACCTACTGCATCCGTTGCCACCTCAACATCACTGAATACTGTTACCGAAACTCTATTCTAAATAGTTTTAATTACTTTTCTATTGTTATCTTTTCTTTTGTTTGCCATTAGCATATGTCACCTACGTATTTGCCGTCACGATTCACTTGAGGGGCTGATAATACCGGATGTGGTACATGTACTCGAGTAGTGTTAAAGCATTATGTTTTAAATATATTGGTGCTTGTGGTTTGTGAAAAACTGGTTGAAAATGCTTCGGTTAGGTTGGAAATTCTGATGAAGAAGTGCATTATTTGCAGCTTACTTTGGTCCTTGGTCCTTATAAAACATATTCTATCATGTACCATTAGTATCAACATTCTTCTTGATTTTAAATGACGTTTCTTCCATCGGCTATCACTTTTCCAGTCTGATTTTGATCTTATTTTGGCCGTAAAGCATGCGACAATTCGACTTATATTCTTAACTCCCAATTGTAGCATACAAAGTCGTTTACACTCATACAAATATGCACGCAAATAATAAATTTACTGCTTCCAAAGAAGACACACTAAATTTAAAAGCGGGCACTACAAGACGCTGACAGATGCGATCTTTACTCATTTCTGCTACCATTGTAATGGTTCCTTTTGTAAAGACCGGTCCGAAGACGTTATTAAACCAGTTTTAGTCAAAATTTTGGAAAATAATAATGTAGTTCACTTATGACGTGTACAATGGCTTGTTTCCATGTTCGTGTGGGAAAAATGTGCTTTAGTTGGAATTTAGTGTTGTTGTGGTTGGCTCATGCTCTTTGGATCTCGGTGTTACTTATCCCTGTACGATGCATTTTGCAAGTTTGATACTGCTGCCTTGATGCTTCTTGTTTATGTACACATTACAATATATCTCTGGCTTTTTAAGGTTCCGAACAAAAAACGGAACCCTTATAGGATCACTCAGCCAGCCAGTTTTCTCCGGATCCACTTTTTAGTATATAGTACTTTTGGGGTCAAACAAGAAAATTTAAAAAAAAAGGTTTTTGAAAAATATTGTGTGACATATCAAATGAAAGGGCTTACTGTAAGGGTTTTAAATATATTTTTTCATACTATATCTATACTAATATATAAAGCTGAAGAGTTTGTTTGTTTTTTTGTTTGCTTGAACGCGCTAATCTCAGGAACTACTGGTCCGATTTGAAAAATTCTTTCAGTGTTAGATAGCCCATTTATCGAGGAAGGCTATAGGCTATATTAGCTATATATCATCACGCCAAGTCCAATAGGAGCGGAGCAGTAATGAAAAGTGTGACGCAGACGAAGTTGCGCGGGTCAGTTAGTTTTAAAATAAATGGTTTTGAAGTTGTTCAAGAAATTAGCAGAAAAATTACCATACGAAACTACTGAGCCTAAAATTTTGAAAAAAATGGAGATAATAGATCTTTACCTATATAGGTAAACTTGGTCAGATTTTTTCTTTGAATCGCAATCTGCTGGGTATAGACCTCCCTTTTCTTCTGCTATATTACCGTCGCTCATCCAGATATAGTTCGCCTTGGACGATATCGTCAACTGAACGCTAACTCATTCGCAAAATATGAATGTGTCCCGAATTGTGGTCCTTATTCTCTAAGCTACAAGGACTATAAATAATTTTAAGGCTGCTGTCTCGAGAATGCTTAAAAACAGCGTGCAGATGAAGCAACTTTTCGTCGGCATTGACTGAGAAATTACATCTGAAAAAAAAATAAATAGCAATCTACATGATATGATACGTAATTTGGTTTAGCCAGAATTTATGTGTCGGTATCACATAATAAGAAAAAAAAATTACCAAATCACCTCCAAATCGTTGAGATGAAACCATTCTACTCCTTAATTTTTTAACAAAAGTGCAATACAAACGAAAATAATTTGGTTTTGCTACTTTTTTAAAATATGTGCTATTTTTTTATAATCAATTAAAAATGCGGATGGCGGAGTCGCGCGTAGAGGAGTAGTTAGCTCCGTTTATATGCACAAGGTCATTGGCATCTATACAAGCCTTAATGTCTCTAGGATGCAAGTGTGTACTTGCATCCTAGAGACGAAGCTATGAACTTAAATGATAGAGAAGATTACTGTTTTATCTTTAAAACATTTCCAAGTGTGTTTTCCTCGGTACAAATCTGGGTCATATTATCTGATAACTTTAAGAGCTGGGAATAGATAGATACTGGTACTACTCGAAAATTCAATTATAGATACCGTGATATGACTGATTTCTGAGTAATCGTTCTAATCTATTGTTTTTATCTTTTAACGTGTTTCGTAGAAATACTGGTAAATTTTTTTCATTAGTTAAAAAGCCTTGGGTTTTGCAACTTTTTTCCGTTGTCTACTTCCGTTGATAACGTTAAGTAACGATATTTGATTAAGTATTTTGCTTATTAAACCTAAATGTACATTCATACGTTACGCCTTTTTCCTATGGGATGGGCTAATATTAGAGATGTTCACCAGCTACGGATCCTTACTTGCTTTTATTTCATTAAATAACATCGCAAACACAACGTCAACCAGATGTCACCTTTTTACCAAAATGGTAAAAAGGACATCTGAAATTATTCTATGTGATAGAAGTTTATGTAAAGACTAGTTGACCCACTCCTATTGGTCTTAGCGTGATGATATATAGCCTACAGCCTTCCTCGATAAATGGTCTATCTAACACTGAAAGTATTTCAAATCGGACCAGTAGTTCCTGAGATTAAGCGCGTTCAAGCAAGCAAACAAACAACAAACTCTTCAGCTTTATATATTAGTAATATATAGATTTATTTAAACTTTATGTAAAATAATCCTTACTTCCTTACTAATATTATAAATGCGAAAGTAACTCTGTCTATCTGTCTGTCTGTCGCGCTTTCACGCCAAAACTACTGAACCGATTTAAATGAAACTGAAGTGGTACACAGATAGTCTAGAGCTTGAGAAAGGACATAGGCTACTTTTTGTCCCGGGAGTATGTTCCCTAGGGACCACGCGAGGCAGAAGCTAGTAAACTAATAAATATGATCTTTTATGATAACTTTCTGATTAAGAGAACTTATGACTAGACCAAACTAAGAATGACAGGCTTTTAAGCAGTAATAAATTCTTCTGACATTATCCTACTCCCATCAACAAGAGTTCACGATCAACCGAAACATTAATTCACACAAACAGCTCAGCAAGGGAAAGGGCCACAAATGTGTGGCGCAGCAAAAGCTGTGAGAACCGACTGCGACATGTTACACCTTGCTTTGTAGTCAGCAGTATGCACAAATGTAGCCGCTTCGTTCCCAGAATCACGTTTATTGCAACTTGTTTGTTTTAGTTATTTGTTTTCTATCAATCTTGGTAGGACCAGATATTGCAGCTGTATTGAACAGTTAAGTTAATAATAATTTATTCATCAAACTTTTCCTGGTGACTGTACGTCTACCATGAGATTTATCTATCTATACTCGCTAGCGACTGTAGTTAAATGTATGAAAACTTTTAAAAAACAAGTATCTAATTTATTTGTGTAGTTGTTAACTAACAAGAAAGCTTTGTTGCAAGTAAAACTTTAGTTAACAACTAAACAAATACATTAGAAACTTGTTTTTTTTTTGTTTTCAAACATTTTTCTAACTGCAGTCGCTAGCGAATATAGTTTGACAAAACTCATGGTAGACGTACTGTAATGTAACACATTTCAGGCACATCTTTCTTTACCAAACAAGTAACAAATTGAAACTTTGTGTATAGCTTTTGCCGGTGACTGCTCCCCCGGCCTATCCTACAGGAACCGTATTATTTTCCAGGATAATAAGAAGTCTATGACACTTCGGTACAGTGTAGTTTTCTATAAGTAGAAGAATTTTCGTAATCGTATCGCTCGCGTACACGCTGATACGATTACTAAAATTCTGAAACTTTAACTAATATTAAATTTTGAGTTTTATCATAATAATCTAGATAATAAATAAAGATTTTAACAGGGAATATTATCGGTCGCTAAGACCATTATAGCCTAGCCTGTTTCCTACTATATTGGGGTCGGCTTCCAGTCAAACCGGACGCGGACTCAGCTGAATACCAGTATTTTGTGGAGTGACTGCCTATTTAACTTCAACAACCCAGTAACTGGGTAACAGGGTACTTTTTGGAAAGACTAAGACTATTTTCAGTCGCCAAGACCAATAGTATGCTTCACTTTTTTTTTTTTTGTTCGGGTCCACTCGCAGTTCACCTTACTAAGGGTGGTTACTGCTCAAACGGGAGGAGTATGCTTCACAAAGAAAGGTTTTAACCCCCTTGTCTTCACCACACCTTCAAATCACATCCAAGTCCCTAATTTAACGACTTTAAATACACGTTATTAAACTAGGGCCAAAGACCAGTGTCCGTCTGACCCGTATTATATGCAAATCGATATATTTACATGCCTTTCCGTTGAAAAATATCGATTACACTCACAAAGAAGTGTCACTACGTCCTACGAAATTCAAATCGATATTAAAAACGTTTTGTGTATTCGTTGACCAAGATATTTTTTCCTTGGATGTTGTAAGACTCCTTTGGTATTGTAATATCTGTTTGTTCAATGAATTTCTGACATGTATTTTGGTTTGTAAAAGCTGAATTTGTGAATGGTGCGGTTTCGAAATGTATGGTGTATAATTTACGCATAATTCAATGTGAATACGATTTTCAGCGGTCTGTTTTAGACCATTAGTCTTATCTAGGTCTTGTATGTCATTTGTACCAAAATCATTATAATTTTTCTTAGTTTTGTCAATACCCAAGAAGGTAAGGTAAACAACATTTCTTTTGAATATTTCCGAAGCCTACGTTTTATCATATTAAGGGTGCTATTACAAAATCGAGCGCTTGGCGCGGACTAAAGTTACAGACCGCGTTTACCGAGATTTATAGTGATTGTAGCGCTGTATACAACAATTGTTTAAAAATATTGTTTTACATTTAAATAGACAAATGTTTTTTTTTCATGCAAGGTAACATACCACACACCTTACCACATACCTTAGTTGTAAGTTACTTTTGTTTGAATTGAAATTGAATTTGGATTATATTTTCATAGAAAAAAAAATATATAATTTCGGACGAAAAATTACTTACTGTATGAATAATAATAAATTGAACAAAGCACTCCAAAGAAGAAGATACAGTTGCATCACAAACATCTTTATTAATGACTAAATTATTATATCTTCGATATAACAAAGCATCAAAAGATGAAATAATAATAATAATTATTATTATTATAATAATAATTTTATGAAACATCCTTTGCAGAGACAAGGTTTTTACTAATTTACGTAAACAAATTAAAATATTTATTTAAAGCACTCCCAAGAAAAAGAATTAAACTTTTTTGGCCATATATTTTTTTAATTTGTGGCTATATATAAACCATAATCACACATCAAAACTCGAGTCAAACGCTCAAATCCAAGAAAAAATGTAATAGCCCTCTTAAGGCAAAATGGTTCAGTGTGAGTTTGTGTGAGTGTAAAATCTATACTAATATATAAAGCTGAAGAGTTTGTTTTTTTTTTGTTTGCTTGAACGCGCTAATCTCAGGAACTGCTGGTCCGATTTGAAAAATTCTTTCAGTGTTAGAGAGCCCAATTATCGTGGAAGGCTATAGGCTATATCATCACGCTAAGACCAATAGGAGCGGAGCAGACGAGTTTGCGCGGGACAACTAGTAAATTAATAAACTCGTAGATGATTGCTGATTAATTACATAACTGAAATGACAATGCTTGGTAGAGGTCCTTTATCCAGCAAAGTACACCCTTTGGCTGAGATTATGACTAACTTTTTCTTGCTTTACTGATGAACTAGCAGCTTCAGAAAAAGATAATCTGTCTAACTAACAGGATTTCCGCCGTATAGTGTCGGCCGGTGCCGTATGGTGCCGTAAAAGAATAATACCATCCCATCACTTCCCGTGGGTGTCGAAAGTGGCGACGAAGGGACTCGCCAGGGAATGGGCAGCAGCGTTCTCTGTAAAAAATCGACACCATCCATACACTGCGATCGCCAACCCGCCTGCCAAGCGTGGCGATTGTGGCAACCCCCCCCGTTTTGCGGGAGGCCTATTACGCTAGTATTATATTATCTGTGCCTATGTCCAGCAGTGGACGTCTTTCGGCTGATATGATGATGATGAACAGGATTTGAAGTTGATAAAGAATGCTATAGAAGAGAGAAAGAAAATATATAAACCAAAAGTGTCCTCAAGAAAATTTATCATCTACTTCAAAACGTAGTATATACGGCAACGGCCAGATATGCGTCCTATATAGTGTCATAGTACCTCTACATCTGTTTGTAACAATTGAGCGGGACTGCATTCTGCATGTGTTGACACAGTTGTGTTGACTCGCTGCGTCTGCGCATGAGCTAGGTAGGTGTTATGTCGCTTTGTACAGGGACAAAGTTTTGGGGAGTTGACGTTATTTGAACTAATATTAAGGTTATGTAAGTACTTTTTACCCGACTACGACAAAGCCAAAAGGAAGGGTTTATGATTTTAGCTGTCTATGTATGTATGTTCCACCGTAGCGCCTAAACTGCTGAACGGATTTTGATGAATGGGGTATCAAAATATTTGTAAATACTCAGGGTGACACAGGCTATGTATTTGTTTACTAGAAGTCAGGCACTCCGCTTCAACGCTACTTTTATTATGCGTACAGCAAAAGTGTGGAAACTTTCAGCATTTTACTGTGTTCCCTACCACCGTCAATCTTCAAGGCAATATTGAACTAGAATTGCTAAATTAGTGAACTAAGCCGATTCTCGCTTCGTTCATTGTAGACCTCATACATAGCTTGCCATCAGGCGAGTCCCAGAGTGGACCCAAAAGGTAAAGAAAAGTACAGACCTGTAGTGCTGTTCTGTAACAACATTTTCGTATCTCGACAGCGGAATCCGAGGTGAGTATCAAATTAAGACCTTTATGTTGTGTGCAATAAAGCTCACTTTGTGAGTTTTGTCACTCAGGTGAAGCTCGATATCGAAATAGTTATTTACAGAATAGACTAGCAGATAACGAAAATTCTCGGATAGAAAGATACACCAACTTACATCCCGGAAAAATGTAGGATGCTTTTATAGATCGGTTAGAGGAGCGAACTTGAGAAAAAAAACTTGTATTAGAATAAATTTTTGTTTTAACAAGAAGTTATTATATCTGCTTCCAAATCATCATTATCATAACAGCCGAAAGACGTCCACTGCTGGACACAGGCCTGCCCCAAGAGCGGGTTTGCCATAATCGCCACGCTTGGCAGGCGGGTTGGCGATCGCAGTGTATAGTGTTGATTTTTACCGAGAACGCTGCTGCCCATTCTCTGGCGAGTCCCTTAGTCGCTTCTTACAACACCCACGGGAAGTGATGGGATGGTATTATTCTTTTACGGCACCATACGGCACCGGCCGACAACATTTGGCAAACAATGCCACTGAAACGAATCCATTAAATTACAAAATTGAAATACTAAATTAATTTAAAAATCATCATTACAGTCAATTACAAATTCCAATACAATAAAATTCACTACAGCAGTCTATACGTTCCTGTAAATCGAAACCTAACACTAGATCAATGAGGCTAACACTGTAAATCATAGCTACATTATAATTATTCGACACCATTCGCCCTTAAATGTCACAAGATTAGACTTGATAATCGCATTGCTTACTGGTTTTCGTTCATTTCAGACGATTTATAATTCTATTATTTCTCACGATATTATAATTTCAGGCCGTAAATGACACTACGTTATCTCACAATATTATCTGTGATATTATTCTTCACAGTACCGGTGGTGCTCAAACTTATCAGAACATTAAAGAAGTCAGTTGGAACTTGTCAATTCTAGTAATTAACCGACTTCCAAAAAAGGAGGAGGTTCTCCATTCGGTGGGTTTTTAATGTATGTACACAGATTACTCCGTGGTTTCTGATCCGATTTCCGTGATTCTTTTTTAGTTCGATACAGAATAGCTGCCATTTGGTCCCTAAAAAATTTGATTCAGTTTGGTTCAGTAGTTTTTATTTTATGAGCATTTTTGCTTATTTCAACTTCTGCGTTGACGAATACGTCGTCCAAGTATCACCACTTAAAAGTGAAAAATAAAAAACTTTTTACAAAAAAAAATAACCGACTTCCAAACAAAACACTACAAAGAATAAAAAAACCTTAATTCCGGAAGTCAGTGTTAAAAAACAAAGAAACAAAACCAAAAAACACCGACTTCCGAAATTAAGGTTATTTTATTCTTTGTAGTGGTTTGTTTGGAAGTCGGTTTTATTTTTTTGTAAAAAGTTTTTTTTAGGAGGAGTTAGATTTTTTTAGTGAAACACCCTATTGCGATTACCAATATGTTGTTTTAAATCAATCTTGATTATTTCACAAATATTATTGTATACGCTAGAGAGTTGTATATATTCAAAGCATATATTTTCGAAGGTTGACGTGTGAGTTTATGTCGGAAACGTGCCTGTTGTCAGTCGTAGATCGTGTCTGCATATAATTGTTCGCATATTAGCTTTATTTTGTAGCCTGTGGCCGACTTTTACTCTAGGACATGTTGTATTTTGCTGGCTGGACACGAATTGTTAGGCTGTTTCATTTTATGTTTCAAGTTAGGGCTTGTTGATTGTGTGAGTTACTTTTCTACTGTGTACTGCTGAGAACTGTCATTTGATTAAGAAATAGTCCTTTTTTTAAATGCATATCTTGTTCTCTAAGACCAAGTTGCATATGATGGTTTGAGTATCAAATCTGTACATATTCATTCCTGATTCCTTACCCTGGTTGGTGTAGTAGAGTGATTCTAATAAATGTTTATCCGACTTGAAAACGTAGGAGTTTTTATGTTCGTCTATGTGTTACTTTTTTAACTTACATATTTATATGTTCAGCAATATTTTCGTCAATAGGGAATATGCATGAAAAAAATATTTATTAATTAAATATTTATTATTTAAAAATATACAAAAATATAATACTAACAGAGAAATTAGAATTAATATTGATCGAAAAACAAACGAGATATAATTATTTTAAACAAATATATCTGTCCCTCCCGCGAAAACGCTGTTTTCTATGGCAGCTTTATAGGGCGTTATGGACTTTGACGTCAAAGTTCATATCGGACTTCAAGAGAGAAAAAAAAAGTGTAATTGTGATCTTTGAAGCTTTATTACTTCATCGCTGATGAACGTATTTAAAAAATAATTTCTTGATGATTTACTAGAGCTAATAAGTATTTCATTTTGCAAATAAAAAAATAACATAGATCTTAAGAAAAATTGTTACTAACATTTATGGATTCTGTCCGAAATAAATAGATAATAATAATAATAATATTCGGGTCTCCAGGGACCCAAGAATATCAAATACAAAAAAATAATAATATTCCGTATTGTTGACTGATTGTGATGATTTTTTTTTTCTTTCAATACATTTCTCTTTTTCATTTCTCAAGTCCTTTTCTTGCCCCAATGACCTTAAAGTAGTCCATACGTTTTGCGCTGCAGTTCCATTAAGTCCAGTTTACACAAAACCAGTAGCTTTACCGAGTTTATTTTCCACGTACACTATATGCAATTTAAATCTAATCTAAGATCTTAATGATACCTGTAGTACGTCATCTGCATATGTGCCCGCATCTCCTATTTGCTATGGGGGCTAGCACATGGCTGTTTAGAAGTTGGGTAATACATACGCAATAAGTTCTGGGGTGGGTAGATAAGACAACCTTGTGAAAGTAGAGGAGGTTCTTGCGATCGCATTTTTAAATTTTTGTCAGTATTCTACTCTCCCGGACAGTGCCGTAACGGTAAAAACTTGAAAAAAATCGCCTGTAGGGGCTTTATTTTAATGAACCGTAGGTAGACATTTGATCATGTAGAGTTGACATTTTCAGTGTGTAAAAATAAAATTAAAATTTTAAATATCAATCAATCATTTATTTATTTGCAAACATGGGTATTAGTACATAGATGTTCTTTTTTACCGTCGCAAGGGCATGCAAATAATATTGATATCTATTCAACATAACATTACAAATTAAGATCACAAAAATTATAAATGTCAAATAAATGTCGAATTACAATAAAAAAAAATAAAAAAATGTCGGACTGGTTACACTAGTAAAATTATAAATGTCAAATCATAAAAATTATAAATGTCAAATCATAAAAATTATAAATGTAAAATTTTGTTAAATAAATGTCGTTTAGATACTTAACAATAAAAAAAATATCTGAAACAAATATCGGAACCATTGCGCTATTAAAAATTATCATAATCATGAATGTCAAATCATCATAATCTTACAAGAAACGTATTTTTTTCTGTCTATGGTACGGAACCCTCCATGTACGGGTCCCACTACCACTTGGGCGGTCTTTTCAGTTTTAGTGTTGGGGATAAGCTGTTTCACTGAAGTGGTCGTTCATAATAGTTTGTTCTTTTTTATCAACTCTTAGTGCTTTAGTTAATTTTTTGGCCTTGTCACCATTTTTGCCTTTACCAGCCTCCTTGGTAAACGGATAGTGCGCTGTTAGTCTTACAGTAACTTAGAGCATCACTCGTTCTTCTTCAGAAGAAGTATCTGTACTAATATTATAAAGCCGAAGAGTTTGATTGAACGCGCTAATCTCAGGAAATACTGGTTCGAATTGAAAAAAATCTTTAGGTGTTGGATAGCCCATATAAAACCTGGATTTCAGTATTCGTCCCATAGTGAAAGTTGTTCATAATGGTGAGTTCAATGACCCCTTAAGAGGTATTGCGTTTATTATGTTACAGGTTGTATTGAGGAAGGCTATAGACAAAATAACATCACGCTACGACCAATAGGTGCGAGGTTAGGGTTGCCAGCATTTTTTCAACGAAATATAGTATTTCTCAAAATAAGCTATAAAAAATATAGTACACTTCAAAATAATATAGTAATTTTATGGAAAAAGCAAAAAATCGACAAACATAATTATGTTACTTGTTTATTTATTTATATTTAAACTATAATTTGTTTGCACTTCTTGGATATTTTAACAATTTTTTGTCCAAAATAAAAGTGTCATCTTTATCAGTAATCATATTCAATTTTTAAATTAACGTAAATCAAAAGCTTACTTACAGCTTATTTTTTTAGGATTCGGAATTCAACTTCACAAAAGAAAGAACAATATTTAATTGAAAATAATTACCAAAATCCCAAAACAAAAATAAAGCAGACCAATGACCAAACATTATTTTGACATTGACAAGTTCGGAACGCAATAAGCAGTGAGACAGATACGTTCAGGTACAGTTCCCGTCACGCAACTTTACCTCCCCGAAGTACGTCGCAATCAAGTGCGCAGAATGTCAATTTGACAAAAACATAATACAGCGCATGCGCGAGCAGGTCGCGCATGCGCGTGTTTGCGCAAGATGGCGGGTGTAATGGCATCTCACTCGCTCGTATACGTTCGATGCATACGTGTGACCCGCTTGCTCAATGCAATACGACTGTTGATGCGAAAAGTGTTACACGTTGTTATTTTTTATAATTATTAATTTTGTATATTTCTTACTATTTGATTTGTTTTTTGTGTGTTTTTGTGGTGTCTGTATTTGTGGTGTTACTTTTTGATATTGTTATTGTTACTGGTAGTCTTTGTTACTTATTTATAATATGATACGTATAAACAAAAAAATATTCTAGGAACGTAACACTTGTTTACGCGATTGCATCTGCGCGGTCGTCACTAAAACCTAACTTCGGAGGGGTAAACAACGGTGATGCGAACTGTAGACTAGTCGAATCGGAGAAAGAGTCATTTTCTATCGAGTGGCGGTGGTGGAGGACATAGGTAGAAAATATAGTATTTTGGCGTACTATATATTTCTTCAACAGTATATAGTACGGAGACCCGAAATATAGTACACTACTATATCTTATAGTACGGTTGGCAACCCTATGCAAGGTGGACGCAGACAAAGTAGCGCGTTTCAGCTAGTTTTTAATAAAAACTAAACATTAAAAAATGCATTGGCTTTAGAAAGTTTAGACAATTTGTCACATACTACTTGTCTTTCTGTATGGGTTTTAGACACTTGATTTCAAATAAAGAAACGTTTGAAAAGTTACGAGTAACAATCGCGGTAGCGCTGTCCAAAGGCTTAACGACACTTTACAAATTGGTTTCCCGATGTGATGTTACCGTACAGAGTTTTTTTTATCTCGTTTCAATTTTATTATACGTATGTTATTTTAATATTTGTTTGTTTTTTAGACCCTACTGGCTAAGAAGCTGAAAGTTTTTCGTTCAAAGTGCGTCAGAAAGCAAAAACCCGATCTTTTGTATGTCCCGATCACATGAGAATGTCGAGGTCTTATTTGAGATATGCGCTTTTACGCATCTAAAATGGAAAATAAATTCCTAGTATGGAGCGACGATTATCTTTCTCTTACTTTTTGCTCTTTTATAAAGTTGAGTCAATAAGCCGGTATAGACTATATCATGCCCCTAATCGTCATTTATTTAAACCGTATGCCTTCATTCCGACCGCGTCCATATAATTGAAACTCGTGCTACGGCCACCATTTTACTTTGATCCCTTATCCCACTTCAGCTGCATACGTTTTGAAAGCTCTACGGTTCGAGTTATATTGGTTGTGTGTTGCTAGCTGAACGTGACAAGAATGAAGAACTCGCGATATATTTTTAAAAAGAGAATGCGGGTTTCGCGCCCAAACACCTGTCAAGTGTTCCAAGCGTTTGTCTTTTAATTGCCGAACGGCCAGTATTTGCACAGTAAATAAGGAGGTTTTATTGTAACAGTCTTGGTTGAATTTTTAAATGTCATTCGAATTGAAATATGCGGTTTATGTTTTGGTTTCGAGTTCCAACTTTTAGGAGTTCTTGAAGGCCTCCTAGGCTCTAGTTAGTGATATTATAATAGCTATAGTGATTTTCGAAAAATAAAAAATGTATGTGATGGACTTTTTGACAGCCATTATCGCTGATAGGATATCACTTATTATAAAGCTAACTGCTGCTGCTGATGACTGCATCCGTGATCGAGTGGTGTAGGCGTCTGCCTAGTCTGACCCGGTGGTCGTGGGTTCGGTTCTCACGGGAAGAAAACATACTTTGTAAAGTTGTTTTCCAGTTTGGCTAGGACATTGCAGGCTTGAATCACCTGATTGTCTGATAAAAAGGTGATTCCGTGCTTCGGAAGGCACGTATAAGCCGGTGGTTCCGGCCGCCAAATGGCGGTCGTCAAATAAACCATGTCAGAGGCCCTTGAGGCGGTTTAGAAACTCTGACACTAGGGTGTGTGGGGTCGTTAGACCTTACTGCCCACACGATAAGAAGATAAAGATGTCTATATGAGTTTGCGAATTTTTTCGTCTATCAAATTTCAGATAGTGTCATTAATTTCATCAGGTCATTTTGTCTAGTTTTAGATCACTGATTATTTTCAAGTCCCTAGTTCCCAACCAAAAATCGATAAATGTGTAACCGCCTTAAGTCCTACAGAAGCGACACAGAAACATATTTCAAATTTTCAACTCAGGGTTGTCAAAGGCATTCTTCAAAGACAATTCCGTCTCATAACTCTTTTCGGACATTCAAAGAGGCGCTCTTTCATATTTGTCTCTGTCTGACCCTATTGTGTTAACGCGTAAGAACAGTTAACTTTGTCGACCTCTACTACCATCCGTTTAAAATTCTACATATACGTATGCATTGTGGAGATACGGTTAAGCCTATATTGTTTTACATTTTGTCTTTCTTATTCATTGATAGAAAGTTAGATGTTGAATTGGAGGTCCCTAGTTCAACGGGTATTGTGACATATAACTCAGCCCTTCGGATCACTTTTAAATTGTATGATAGAAGTACAACCATACTAGTCAGGAGAGGCGTAGACGATAAAATAATATTAGAAGTTAACAAGTATTAATGGCCTGTATGGAAACGTTCGTGTTGCAACATTTATTGATAATAGTGAAGCCATAATTATCTACTGCAGATCTCGATCAGCAAACCAATCCCATTCATGAAAACATTCCTAATTTAAAATCAAATCCTTTACAAATTCAAAACCCACAATTCTAAAGCGACGTTATTCTGTAACCGAAAAAAGAACGTCTCCGCTTTCACTGCCACAGATAATAAATCTACAAAGTCAACCTTACCATAGCTACCGGCGACATTTCGTAACCTAACCCCTGTTAACCTCAGCTAACAATAAAGAAACATTACCAAGTAAATACATACTGTAGTCATTGTAATTTAAATAAATTCAAATTACCTATACCCTCGTCGTCGGGTGTCGCAAGTGGACCTAATATTGTAAAGCTGAATGACGTAATCTTTGATCTTTTGTCTTTGCTATCTTCTCTCTAATCTGTGGTTCGCTTTGTTTTTGAATTGTGGTAGGTCGTTTATTGAGTTCGCATACCACTGTCAATTTCTGGTTTGTGTTAGGATCTGTCAATTTTATCAAATGTTCGTCGACCAAGTCAACAGTGTTATGTTAGCTGCTCCTTCATTCAAAGCTGTTCGAAAACAAACTGGATCAATCTTGTAATATTGATATTTTATTTTACCATGACTAAAAGGCATATAACATCAGTAAATAATCCAGGGCAGTAGAAAAGTATGTATCTATGTATTTATGGTTGTATTTTTTTGTCTCTGTTTTTTCTTTCCTATAATTTGCACTTGCTATATTTTCTCTGCACCACCCTAAGGTCGACTGTTAGACAATGCCTAAGGCATTAAGTCCGCCTTTAGTGTTTTGTTACTTGTGCATAAAGTTTTAACAAATAAATAAATAAAAGTGCGTTGTGCTGAAGGATTTCAGTGACGTTTGGAAGTAGTGCAGAAGAAATGTAAGGTTTATACCTAGCAGTGGCTGATACAGGACATAAATGATGATGATTAAAAAAGTGATCAGTACATAGTTAGACAAACTAAACGATTACCACCGGGATCGGGCATCCAATGAGTGATTGTAATTTTCCAGATAGATAGATATATTTATTTTATAAAACATGAGTACAGCATTTACGTCCCCATAATTAATTATGAAGTTGCTACATGTTTGGCCATTTATGGCGTACAAAATCAGTTGAACAAACGAAATAAGGATTCAATGACAACATTTAAATTAAATTAAAATTATAGTATCAAAAATTAAGTTACCTTTAAAATTTCCATGTGAAAATTTAAATCGAATTGAAATTAGATGTCTAAATTTAAGTTTCATACAAAGTCCACCAGCAGCAGCAGCAGCAGCAGTGATCGAATAAACGATCGTGATCGTGTTACTCGAATAAACACAAATTCTATTCTATTCTTTCTTCTAAAATCACAATGTCAAAATTTAAATTCAATTCAAAATAGCAATGTCAAGATTTAAACTCAATTAAAAATAACAATGTCAAAATAAAAAAAATATTTGAGTAAGACATGCAGAAAAATTAATTTAACATGCACCTTCAGAAGTAGTCGTTCTAGTTCGGAAGTCTATATGGAGTTTCAATCAAACTTACATCCTACTTCATCATTTTCTACAGAAGTAGGTACACGAGTAGGTGTAAGCAGCTCCGTTACTTATCGCCTTTTATTTTCCGCAATTAGCAAAACACATTAGTCACCTTATCACAAACGAATATCTTGATAAAGAATTGTTCCGATCCGGAACTCTACTAACCATTTAAGGAGTAACAAATTCTTAAGTCTGTTTGAGTCATACCTTGGGACTAATCAATGGGCAGCTGGATAAGGCTTTGTCCTCATCATCATCATAACAGCCGAATGACGTCCACTGCTGGACATAGGCCTCCCCCAAAGGGGGGGGGGGGTTGCCATAATCGCCACGTTTGGTAAGCGGGTTGGCGATCGCAGTGTATGGTGTTGCGTTTTACAGAGAACGCTGCTGCCCATTCTCTGGTGAGTCCCTTAGTTGCCTCTTACGACACCCACGGGAAGTGATGGGATGGTATTATTCTTTTACGGCACCATACGGGACCGGCCGACACCATACGCCACGGCTTTGTCCTAAGACGTAACAATTTACACAGTCAGATTGGTTTCTGTCACTGTTAAATTTGTATAATTTTAGGACGAATTATACTACCTTTCCATAATATTATGTAGCTCCTCCTTACTATTTATTTCATGGTTTCAAAATGTCATCGTAAGGTTTATATATTGTTGAAACCAAATAATTTCTAACTTGTCAATTTCCGCTTAAAGAGGCTACCAGTTTCAGCAAATACTGATGAACCTCGTGGCGGCATCAATGCCGCCACAAGAAAAACCATCGTAGCAAAATCTAGCATCGTAGCAAAAATTTTCCTTTAAGCGTAAAATCTGGAATCGCTCCTTAAAAGCCTGTCATTCATAGTTTGGTCTACTCATAAATGTTGAGTTCTCTTAAATAAATCATATTTTTTTTTATATCATTTCCTACTAGGAGTATTTATTTCTTCTTCTACCATACATACAGACTTACAAACAACTAGACTAATAATAATCACGGAATTATGTACAAACGCGTATAAAAACAAAATAAATCATTGAGTATTAAAAAAACAATCCACATCGCTGTCAATGGCAAAAGTGCCTAGAACACTGGCAGCATTATTAGTTTATTATTTTAACGTAAATATGTATTTTATTAGTATTATATATATTACTAGCTGACTCGGCTAACGTTGATTTGCCATACAAAAAAAAAATACCCTACCACCTATTCTTATACCTACCGAATATACACACAAAATTTCATGAATATCGGTCGAGCCCTTTCGGAGGAGTTCGGTAACAAACATCGTGACACGAGATTTTTATATATTAGATTTGTATATTCTTTCCGAAACTAAAAATTATACTTTAAATTTTATCTATTAGTTGTTCACCTACCATAGTGTAGTATTTTTAACCCAAAGGTTGACTGGCAGAGAATGCCTTGTTGCAATCAGTCCGCCCTTGTACCACATTTGTAAATAAAGAATAAATAAATAAAACAAATCTAAATTGCAACAAAAATAACCGCAACGCCATCTATCCAACAAGCAGCGAACTACTACGAAGTATTGCATTGCGGTGTCAGAGTTTACAGTGCGATTTGAAAATAATATATAAAACAGTATCGGGCAGTTGCCCGCCAGACACAACAATCATCTGGGCGGAGGATCCTCCCTCTTCAATGGTGATTTGCGGGACTTTACTCTCCTTTCTGCATACCTCTAAAACCTAAAAGGCTGAAATGAAATCTATCACCTTATGAACTTTAAATTCAAAAGACTTGACTACCGATTTGAGTCATGCCTCGGTTCCAAATATCGGGACCTGCTACAACAAAGGTAGACAGTTTCGCAAAGGCCCTATTTGCACAGGACGTATATCTCTCGAAAGTGAGAATGAGCGGCTGCGGGTGGCCCAATGTTTGCACCTTTAAATTTTTACCCTTTTTTGTAAATGTTTGTTTTATTGCATCCCGTCGGTCGATGACTTTGTTTGTGAAATTTTCTCTTAAAAAATATCTGGAGTAAGATTACTTTAAAACTTGTTCCATAAGTGCAGTTGTATTTTCTGGTCTTTCAAGTCTGCGATCCTTGCAGCGTGATGTGAAATAGTTCTTAAAATATCGTCAGGTTATCCGAGTCGTTTGAATTTAGGCATTTGCTTTAAACTGATCCAGGTCATGCTGAAGGAAACAATACATGCTGCACTGATAAATTAAAAATAATGTTAAAGAATGAAAACCTGGAATAAAGGACAAGTTTAAGTAAAATCGTAACGTTTATTATATTTTTACGACTACAACCCAGGAAGCGAAGCGAGCCAGTTCATATAACAATTCCATATAACACAGGGAAGTAATAATTTCCCTAATAAAACTACTCGTCAAATCTACCGTGAACTATGTGTGTGCAGGCTTTATCGTTCAACAAACCCTTTGTGTTTGCATCTAGCTCGCACTTGTGGACCTCTACTATGTCTGTCACATTCGCTCTTGGGTCTAATATGGCGGTGGCGGTTGCTAGGCAACGCTTATTGTTTACACATGGCGCGAGCGTTGGTTGAACGATCGAATCTGTATGAAGCCTGAATCGGTTTAATGTTCAAATTATATCGATGTTATTTCATTATTGACTTTGTGCAGCTATTAAAGCAATTATTTTGAATTTTTGGACTGTATTTATTGGAATGTCGAGCCACGTCAATCGTACGTAATGTTAAATGAACTTTCAGTTCACATTTCAATTGGAGATCGGGACTTATCACATCTTGTATGGAGCGGTGTCCTACAGGGGTCTGTTCTCAGTCCCCTTCTTCTATTCATTTATTGATACTTTTGGTTTAGACTTGTCCATATGCACGTATAAAGGCTTTTGTCTGAAGACTTCCTTAAATTCACGTCATATAAAAAGGTGACGACCGCAATGTATGGGACGCTAGTCAAAGATTCCAAAGATTCTAACATCCTCGTCAAAAAATTAATCCAGCGATTTAGGATTCCCCAATCGTGACTAAATATCAGAAGATATATAATCTTTAGACCTTTATAGTATAGATATCAGATCACGTACGTATGACACACATTTATCGACACAGAAGTATAATTAACGTAAACGACATTTACCCTAACCGCCGAAATGTTCTTTACGACTGTTAACATAAAGGACATTTATCCAAAATGCCGATATGTCTCTTATGTTAATTGATATTTCTAGTAGCGGAACGTTCAGATTCATTGAGAACGGATCGCGTCGCGGAGTCGATAATAGCATGGTCAAATAACACCTTGCAATGCCCTTGGGTGACATTCTTGTCTAGCTGTTCATGCTATACCATGTGACTTATAAAATCTAGCTGTGTTTGTATATAAGAGACGAGTAATTATGGGTGAGTGCATAAAGCTGCTACATATTCTAATATCTTTTTCTAAAATAAAGGAACTACGTTTGGCTCTGAAGTACCTTAACTTACCAAACAAAGCAACTACAAAACGTTCACGTTGGAATCCCAAATTAAAATTGCTTTTATTCTTTAATCCGGCCATGTATAGACTTGCAATCCTTAAGGCTTAACCTGAACATCCCAGCTTAGCCAAATCAGCCTCGCATACATCTTTCAAAAAACTTGTACAATTACCTGTTCCTTAACACGTTAGCTGCCATGGGGGGTCCAAATGACCGGCACTTGGTAGAAGCGTTTGGGCCATGGGGGGCTTAAATGACCGGCACAACTAAGGTGAACTTGAACACCTTTTGCTCGCTGACGGCCATGCGTGTAACGCAAAATACCATTACAAGTGGCCGGCGCGGCCCCAATGATCACTTTAGATAACTTGGCCTCAAAATATTTTTATAATTTTTTGGTTGTATGAATGTTTTTGTAGCGAGTCAAACAAAATTATGATGTAAATTAAAGACAGTATACTTTTTAAAATATTTTTATTATTACAAATCAAGGACTAGTGTTATTTAGAGACACATTATGTTGTGTTGAGATCAAAGTAATTTAAAATTAAAAAACAAACAGAAAATTAATGATTTTTATCAAAACACGGTCTGCACAAATATGGCTTGTCTGGGCAAACTGAACAAAATGTCGTAACCTTTTTGGTTTTGTTTTTGGCAATTTTTCTTCCATGCGTTTGTGAATTATTTTTGTAACAACCTACACAAAATTTTCTTGTCGTCGCAGCCTTTCCGTCTGCTTTTACAAGAGAATGTTTTATTCTCTTTGGCCTACATGGAATGTTAGCTCCATCACGTGGGTTTGAGTCAATCATTTGTTGTGACAGTTTTCGTCTAAATTCAATAATAGGTATCTTCTTTTTTGTGGTAGCTTCATATAAAACCCGAGCATTTACTACAGCTGTGTTTAGAAGCAGTTCTAAGGCCAACTTCTTGTACCACTTGATAGATTTTCGAAGCGGAGAAGAATACGCTGTCATTTGATCCGAGAGGTCTACTGCTGCCTTAGCTTTATTATAATCCATAATTATCTTCGGCTTAATCACCTCTATTCCTCTCTTATTTTTAGTTTTTATAAATCCTATAGAGTGTTTAGTTGACAGTAGACAAACGTCACGTTTGTCCTTCCATTTCATAACTGTAATTCCCTTGCTGTTTTCTTTGGCTGCAAACTCACCAGGGTTTAATTTGGCTTCCATCACCTGTTTCGGCAAGTACTTTCTGTTTTTACGTAAAGTACCAATAAGATGTGTCTCATTGTCAATTAACTTTTCTGCCAAATCCAAACTTGTGTACCAATTGTCTACAAATACAGAATAGCCCTTTCCTAGTAAATCCTCACACAGCCTGAGCACCACATTTGTCGGTGTAGAAAAAGCAGAATCGAGCTGTTTTCCAGAATAAACCTCAATTTTCCAAGTGTATCCGGGAACAGTACATAATTTAAATAGTTTGATACCATATTTATGGCGTTTTTGCTTATTATATTGTCTAAAGATTACTCTACCACGAAATGGAATCATGCTCTCATCCACACAAAGAAATTCACTAGGTGTATAGTGGTAAGCAAAATTAGCATTCAAGGCACAAAGAAGATTGCTTATTTTCGATAAACGATCATTTTCTCGAGCCTCCTCGTTATTAGAAAAATGCAACATCCTCAGTAATATTTCAAACCTGTTGCGGCTCATAATATTTTTAGCGAACGGTTGAGCGTACATTGGGTCATTAGACCAATAAAGTGCCAGTTTTGGTAATTTTACCAAACCCATCCAAATTATAAGACCAAAAAACTTCTTGATTTCAGTTTTATCAGTGTCCTTCCACAAGTGTAGCCTGGATTGGCGCGATAATCGACTTTTAGATAAAACTTGCGCGGCAAAAATATTGGTCTGTCTAGCTATATCTTCTAACAGAGCCTCTGGTACCATCAAATTATAAAAATCTGCAGGTTGACCGCCAGCTAAAGCGTGTCGCAAATGCATCGGCTTCAAACCAGAAATTTCAGTGTAAGGTATTATATTAGGTTGTTTACCTTGTGGTTCGTGCCATTCCGTATTTGGAGTGTAACCAGACTCTGACGGTGAGGGTACAAGGATTTCTTCGTCTTCAGTATCAGATGGCACTATGCAGCGCTTCCTTGCACGGCGATTAGAAAACCGAATAACCTCTTCATTATCACTTGAAAGACTCTCCGTCTCACGAAATTGGGATTCAATATATTCTATTTCACGAAAATCATCTAAAGTTAGATCCAATTCGTCAAATAACATGTTCAATAGCTTTGACATATAATAATAACAATAAACTAGAATGTTAGGTGACCATTTAGCGCGCACTCCGATCTGTGACAAATAAAACTTTGCACTGAGTTGTTTACCTACAATTACAAAAACATTCGCACAGGACGCGGAAGAAATGTAATGCGGGGCAGCGGGGAAGGGACGCAGCATGCACTATCCTAATATTTCTTTATTTTTCACTCATCAGTAGCGCGCTCGCTCGGGCGCAGGATGGACGTTCTGGCGGGGATTTTTACGCGACTAACAAGGATGACCGGCGATTTGACCGGCGTGGCTCCAATGAAAAAAAATATTACATTTGCGCCGCGCCGGGTGTAAATGACCGGCGGATTAAAAACAGCACATAATATACAAAAAAATATATAAAAACATATATTATATATAGAAATCTTATAAATAAGTCATTTCACGTCATTTAAGCGACTGATGAAAAAACGCAAATGTATTCGGATTTCCATATGGCAGGCAACGTGTTAATATTAAGTTCAACAGTAAGTACCTCTTAAAACACAAAGTAAACATGTGGTTTCTTTACAGCCAGGTCAGTGGCATTCAGTAACCCAAGATCTTGAGGTCGGTACTGTCACATCGATTGACTTGACAAACTTCCGAGACAAGGAACCTGCTCAAACACACCTAGATTTCAGACACTGGTGATCCGTATAGAGAATAAAGAAAGTGGCCTAAACGTACTACTAGAATTGCATGTACTTTCCTACGGGTCTTTTTACGGTAGTTCCTGCTATACGTATGCCTAGATTGCTCTAGCGATGAGACGTCTTGGTTCGAAAAAAGCGACTTGATACATCATTTTCCTGCTCGTATCCCATGTTACTTAGGGACAACGCAACACGTTTTTTTCTTCCATTCTGTCTCAGCCGTCACGCTATCACTAACTTCATTTTCTTTCATATCGCTCTTCACACAATCCATCCATTTTTTCTTTGGCTTTCCTCTCCCTTTCCACCCATCCACATTTATATTCATTATACAATCAACCAGAATCGTTGAATACGTAAAAAGACAACTAAGCCCTTGAATACCTTTAATTCCGCCGGCCTACAGTATTGCCTTTGCTGTGACCGGGTATTCAAAACTAAATCGGTATGGCGAGCCATATTAGAGCACATGCATTTCATGGGGTCGTCGTTGTCGATATCGAAGAGGAAAGCTATATATTTCTACATATGCCCATAAATCGTTACCCAGAGGTACCCAGTAAGTGAAAAATCCTGCGATCAGTCGTATAGGCTTGATACTAAGCTCAGAAGTTACTTTCATAAACTTCTATATAAAAACTCAAAAGGTTTCTGTTTAAAGTACTATCTGTAAGCTTTTAGTATTTTTAACTTCCTTCTATACTTTATGCCCATAACTATGATTACATCATATCCCGAAGCTTTCTTACCCAACTTCAACAAAATAAAATTCAACCAGCGTATGACAGTCAGCCATTTTGCCGTGTCAATGCAGCAATACTCAAGAATGGGCAGTAACAGCCTGACGTTTGTCGTCGAACAATCGGTCGCAGTTGCCTCAACGTCCCTTCGTTGTGTAATAACGCTAAACTTCGTGAACGTGACTTTTTCTGTGTCAAAGCCTTCGGAGGTCTTCGGGTGTGTTCGGTTTTTTTTTAAGCTAACGGTGGTAGCTTTTGGTTTTGTTTTGTTTTGTAGTTACTTGGTTATCTAATAGGTTTTCTTGTCATGTTGTTAAATTATTTGGTCTGTTCGGCAGGTCATTCCTTTACTTCAACTTACTTAATTTTCAGTTACATAATTATCTCTCATGCTTACTACTTTGAAACATATAATTTAATCCATAGTGACTCGCCCCAGCCTTGCTCAACTGCATAAACTCCTAGCTTTTGCCCGTGGCTTTGCTCCATGAGTTTCTTCTCTCTGTAACAAAATTTTACAATATTATAGATAGGATATTATGTACCGTACTTTAATATATTGTTGGATATCACTTTAAAACCCTACTATCCAAGTCAGTAGCCATTATAACGTTCTTGAAAACTTTTCTTTGAACATTTACCTGTTTATCCTTTATTTCTTTTCTTTGTCTTCAAACCCTCAAACCATTCCTTCGGTTCAAAAATCAATCCTACGTCCATCTTCGGCACATAACCTTCTATAATGCAAGTCATGTGTCCCACGAACGTGTAAACACCAAACAGAGCTACCAACTCAGCAGATGCGTTGTGTAGCTCAGTACTACTGAGGCCTTGTGCCCGATGCTGGCTAGCGACTCTTTATTGACTGCTAGTTGCTAAATCTATGTGTGTATTTAGTGATGGACTTCTTGACAAAATTGTGATGGGTTAGTTTGGAGACGTGTAGCTTTGACCATTTTGAAGAACATTTTTAGAAGAGTAAACTGTTGCAACTTTTTAGAGTATATATAGTTGAGAAAAAAGCTAAACAGATGATGATGATGAATATTATAAATTCGAAAGTGAGTTTGTATGCTTTCACGCCTAATTCGTCTAACCGATTTTAATAAATCTTAGTACAGAAATGGATAGAATCCTGGAGAAGGTTAGATTATAGTAATAAATATAATTTTAAAGAAAAAATAGGAACAATATAAGAATTGAAAACCTATCATCCTGAAAATCACAAAAGAGAAATTGCTCTTTCTGGTCAGAAATTTTAAAAAGTAATATACAATGCATCTGCAAAGCCTGAATTGTTGCACGTAGTGCTCTAAATTCTTTTGTATACATAAGAAGGCTAAAGAGATTTATATCAATTGCGATTAAGCAAGTTGAAAAATTATGAATATTTAAAGGTTGAGATCAAAAACTATCAGTGTGTTACCAAATAAACTTAGGAACGTCTCAAAAAAGCCATCTCAGAGTAGACGAACATTATTAACATTAACAGAAATAAAATGGAATTAAGATGCAACCGCAAAGTCTTTAACACATCAACTCATATACCACACCATGCCACTGTAATCGTCTGAATATTTAGTTTTAGTATCGATTGAAGCGATGCGTATGATGAGGTACACGGAGGAATACCTGTCGACATTGCGGTTAAGTCGTTATAGTCTTACTTTGTCAGTGTTTGGTTTGCTTTTATCAAGCCCTTCTTTTTAAGGATAGTAAATCATCAAATGACTCCTTCCGCTCTGGAGCGGAAAATTCCGCAATCCTGGCAGGCACTGGCCCTAGAGGGCAACGTCTACTATGCTGACATCTCTTTGAGGCGCGTGTGGAATACAACGCGCCGTCGACCCGGGTCCGGTCCTTATCGGGCGGCGAACCACCCAACACTTGCCTTCCGAAGGCCCTCGCCCTGCGACTCCCGACTCTGTAAGCCCTAGGAGTAGAATAGAATAGAATAGAATAGAATAGAATAGAATAGAATAGAATAGAATATTTATTTATTTGCTCAGAATGTAGGTATTTGCAATAAGATGGTGACAATAATATTAAAGAGTCCTTGTACATTCTACCATTTTGGCATGCAAACATTGATGCAGTTCATTCATCATACAAACATAGAAAAAAACAACAACAACAACAACAACAACAACATAGATAAATTGTTGAAGGCATTCATTTGGGCTTAACATCCTGATTCTCAAAATTGAACTGAGCTTCATACATGGATTTTCACTTTTAATAAGCGTCTAAAGTCTGCTTTTTAATCCCTGAGACTAAAATGACAAGTGCAAATGGCAAACTGACATAGATTACAATAGCATTTAAGTCAGTTTTGACATTTGTAGTTGTCAATTTAGTCTCCGAGATTAAAAAACAGACTATAAGGACACGTTGTCGTATTTCTATAGAGTTAGTTTCTAAATAACAAACCTACTCAGCTTGGTAGCTTCTTAAGCTTAGACTTTCATTTTCATAAAAAAAAATATGCTATAAAATAGCTTACTAGTGATTGTTTTCGGACTGAACTTATCAAGACTTCAGTCAGAAGACATACTTACTAAACGACGTTTTCTTCTGTTCTTTTACATTACAGTCTTTCTACAATACAAACTTTTCAGTCAACTGTCAAGGCCCTCTAGCCCGCATGTCAGTCGAACGCACCATGACACAGTTCCGGACGATTTCCCGCCAACTGTTCTAGTGCACGTTATGCTCTGACACTGGTTCGTCGATTATGTTGATTGCATGATCTATCAATGGTGGCTGAATTTGTTTGTCATAGAATATTGTGACATGACGTTGAACATAAAGGGCATGCGTTTTTTTGTGTGTGTTTGTGAATTTTTGGTTGCTTTCTCTTGCTTTGTTTCATCACCATTGCCTGCTTATCCCAATTTATTTCGGGTCAGCACAGCAAGTCTTCTTCATTGTTCATCGTCATTTTAATAGTCACTATCTTTCTAGCATATGTCATCTTTTACACTATCCTAAATATTAGTAGGTTGATTATTGAACATGATCTTGGCAAATGGAAACGACTTCTATTTGTCCATCGTTTCATGTATCAAATCGCAAGTATTCTGTTCAAACCATGTTCCATGTAACTTGTGTTTGATACGCCTATACACCCGCAGTTTTGAGGACTTAAAACGCTACTGACTGTTGTCGTGCTCAGCCATTGATTCCAAATCATTTAATGAAATATGTAATTATTGGTATCACTGGACAACCGTCTAAATACTTCTGTTCAACTATTATAAAGCTTATACTAAATTTATCGTCATTCATTGCATTGTTAGTGTTTATATCTATTTGGACAGGTTTGCTGGGCATCTTAGCGTAACGCGTACGACTTCCGGCCTTTGACTTCTTCGTACCTTGAGATTTTACTCACGCAGCGTCTAGTAATTCCAAATCCGATTTCCGCTCTCTTGCGAAAATCATTTGACATCTAACCTAACCTTTGCTACTGGTTATAATAGCCCATATTTAATTTGTGTCTCTGATATGAGGCTTAACACTTGAGCTACCAAGGTCAGTCAGCTCACAAGACCCTCGTTTTGAATGGCTGCTAATAAGAATTCTCACAACCTTCGTTGGTAGTCAATCATGCGCTGACATTGGCCTCTTACAGCGAAGAACAAAAAGACATAAATTAAAATTATCGCATGGAATTTGCTGCTTTATTGTTTTAGTCGTAAAGTTAGAATTACGGTGTGGGTCAAGTTGTGTCTGTATTAAAGATGATTTGTGGTTGGTATGGATGGGTGGATGCAGCAGGTTTTAGTTTTTAGCTTAAAACTTCGACATAGTTGACGATACCGACGAAAGAACGAAATATGAACGATGATGATTAAAAAAATAGGGGACGACCAACACACGTTGAGTAGATTGTGAAAAAGGGGATTCACCTAGAAAAGAGACAAATTCTTCCCTGTAGAGATTTATGAGAGACTAGTGGACGTCACGCGGTTTCACCCGCGTAGTTCCCGTTCTCGTGGGAGTACGGGGATAAAATATAGCCTATGTTACTCCCTGATAATCCATTGCTGAAAGAATTTTTCAAATCGGTCCAGTAGTTTCGGAGCCTATTCATTTCAAACAAACAAACAAACAAATCTGTCCTCTTTATAATATTAGTGTAGATGAGATAGATGTTTGATGAAATGCAGATTTGGATATTCAATGTTACTAAGATTATCATCTAATGCAAACAGAAATCCTTACCTATGTTAAGATGAAGTTAAAGATCTAATAGGTTTCAAGTAAGCGGCGGATCCAGTATTGTCGTTTGGTGGTGGGCTTGTCCTCGCTGAGGGTGGCACACTAAAAAGCACATAATATTTTATTTTGCTAAGCGGATAACAAGTCTCCTTGAACAACTTATTGTAAATTGCTCAATGAATTTGTTAGATTGTAGACTACCAAAGAAGGGTCTTGAGCCCCTTAGCCTGGTTCCGCCACTGCTTCAAGCCTTGAGCATCTTTAGCTGGTTGATAAAACTACACAGGTTCATCAAAATTGGAAGCGATTGGAAAGAAAACATACTTCTTGACATTACGTCTTTGCACCTTGACTTTAGCTTAAGGGCGTCCCTCATTAGGGCTACTTTCTAGTCCCTTGGTAATTTCTTTTCATTTCCATAAATCATCTGTCAAAGCTGTAACTAATTCAAATCTTCAATGGAGCCAGCTTCCGTCATCTCCAACATGCATGCCCGACCGATAATGACCCCTATTACAAACGATTTTAAGTAAAAAATGTGTTACATGCACACCATCCGTTACATAACATTCTAACTTGTCCAGTTCATTTGAATTTCAACTTTATTCTAGCGTCATAAATTCAAAAATCCTTTTGCAATTCATTAGCCTCCATCGTTAAACTAAATTGGACTTTACGTCTTCATTGACAAAGTTCTTTATTCTGTGTATGACTTGTTAACGGTTGCAGGGTTTTGTGTAAAGGAAATAGGACCTAATGACGCTGAAAATAAGGTTGTATGTCATAGTAGTATAGTGGGGAGGTCGTCTGCGCACGCGACTCGTTCCGGCTGTGATTGCGCTCATGAAGGACGCTCAGTCATGTGAAATTGATTCCACTCGATTATAGTGAAGATATTGTTGTTGAGTTATCTCTTTGCTACGATCATTGTAATTGACATTTCGAAGCAAAAATGAAGGGTTAGTTCTAGTCAAGCGCGTGCCTCGCTTAGCTTTTCCTCTTGGGATACGCAGAAACTAGAGAACACCACCTATTTCTATCCTTACACTCAGTTTGCTTCGTTTACCTTCCTTCCTTTTGTTTTTGTGGTCATATCTACATTTCATGAACATCTGGCCATCAACACAGTCAAGGAAGAAGTCAAAATAGCTGCTAAGCGATACCAAGAGCGTTTAGCTAAGCACCCAAACAAACTAGCTCGCCAAATCAACAATAGGTCCTACAGCTTGAGACTGAAACGAAAAGATATTCTGCAGTTGCAAAATTAGCGTTCTTCAGGCAAATTTGAGTAGCTGGCCTCAAGCGGGGAAGCACTCGCATGTCACTGAGCGCACTCAACACATCCGCTCATAGTCTACGGACTGATCGCAGATACACACAGAAAAGAAAAAAAAAAACTACATTTCTGCAATGTTAAATATTGACTTACTTGACTTAAGTTCCTGTGTCCCCTAGTGGGGCAGAGGGCGTCCACAGTGCGGCGCCATCCCGAACGGTCTTGAGCTTCGCGCTTCATTTTGCTCCAGGTCTTTCCTAATTGCTTCGCTTCTGCAATGATCGTTCGGCGCCAGGTCTGCTTGAGGTGACCACGTTTACGCTTTCCTCGGGGATTCCAGTCTAGGGCTTGCCTCGGTATGTGTTCAGGATCCCTTCGGAGCGTGTGGCAGATTCAGTTCCACTTGCGGCGTTTGATTTGCTGGTTGATTGGAGTCTCACCGCAGCGTTCCCATAGATCTTGGTTGGAGATTTTCTCGGGCCAGTAAACACCGAGGATACGATGAAGAAATCGGTTGATAACGACCTGGAGTTTGTGCGAGATGTCCTTAGTGACCTTCCACGTCTCACATCCGTATTATCTCATTATCCGTAAGGAAATCCGTTCATTCATCAATAATGATAATATTACTATCAGGGTATACACTGCTGCCTAAATCATCGGGGAAAATAGGCGTGATGTAATGATGATTTTGTGAAATACCATCAAGCAGCATTGCGGTAGTCTGGTTTGAAGGGTCCATCATCATTATATCTGTTTGGATCGATCCACTGCACAACCTTTCGTTTATGCCACGCTTCCTGGTTCTCAGCTCAACCAGCTGGGACGCACAGAACCGTCGTCTGAAGGGTTGTGCTGATGAAATCACGGTCACCTCGAGACCGGTCCATTTCTTTCTATAGGTTTGGGCCTTTATTTAGACTAATATTAGTTTTGATTAAAAGTACTATGAAATTACGAAAAAGCCTACTTCAACAAATCTTTAAAATAAGTTAACTTACAACATTAAGTACCTACTACAAAAGCATTTCAAACGCCCCGCTTACCGGGAAATACTATGACAATACACACATTATCAGCTAACCACTACACGCTTGTATACTATGTAGTCACTAGTCAGTTGTCTAGTAACTACAACAGTCATACAAGTATTACAATAGTGATACAAGTATTACAGTCACTGCCCAGTCATATATTAATGTCACTGGATGCTGAACAATGTCTTGAGGTTAGAGAGATTCTTCCAATAACAAAATTTAAAAGAAAAAATAACTTATTGATATAACCAAAATCTTAAAAAAAAAAAACAATTAAACTGCCAAAACATATCCGCCTGACATGGCAGATTGAGTAGTTAACTACTCAGTCTTTATGGTCACACCTTAGACCGAACACATTAACGTATTGTCTATAGCATGACGTCCTACACTGTATTTGCAGCAGACACAGAAGAATATAGTGAAATAAACAAAGTTGATGAAACGGTTGAAGTTGATCCAGTTAATAAATTACCTCTTAATACTCGTGTTCCAGCAACAGTAATTACTTCGTTCGTCGTTTCTGAACTGCTCACGATTCGTCAGGCGATCACAAATAAACAAGCAGTTTAGGCTGAACATCTTGTTTTAGCTTGATTGTGATTGTTTAACTTGCGAAGTGATACTTCTGATTTAAAGCAAACAGCTACTAACAATGATAAGACAACTTAAAAGGTTCACAGCCAAAGTTTACAAAGTATCAAATTGAACCTCTATTGTCTCTATCTATTAGTTTTAATTGGACGTATGTTAGTCTAGCCACAACACTTACAGGTGAGCATGTTTTCAAAACAGCCCGCACTGAGCTGCGCCAGTCGTTGCATACAGCCAGCCATTGTTCCTCGTCGACCGTATTTGAAAAATAACGATGTTCTATTTTGTATTTCGAATTTTAGTAACGGTCGCGTTCGATTTTTGAAGATATTGTTTATTTTCGCGTTGAATTTCGGCGGGTGATGATGTGTGTTTAGTGCGGTGCGGTGTCGTAAAATATATCTTTTTAATTTCCTTTCGGAAATCAATGTTTTACATAATGGTTCACCAAAAATTACTTCCAGACTATCTTTAACTATATCTTCAGTGAATTTCTTACTTCATTCTGAAGTAAAAACTGAAACCGGTGCAAAAGCCAACTTTTTGTACTCCGTAATCGAAGCCAATACGACAAAAAGAAACGTTCGTTCGCAAGTATAAACTGTATCGAACTTAATACCGAACCGTTTAAAACGTCATTGGTGATCAAAAAGCGTACTACCGTGTTGCAATAAAAGTAAATAATTACGAACTATGCAGAGCGGAAAATAACCAAATATTGAACGTGGCTATAACAGTTGTATTAATATTGTGGTTATTTTATTGTGGTCCTACGTCCGCTTTGACACCGTTGCCTTGGCACATTTTTTCATCATCATCCTCTAGCCCTTATGCCTATTTATTTTAGTTTAAGCTATGTATCTTTTTCTATTCCTCTGTATCTGCTTTTATCACAGCATTCACTCATTTTCCATCATCTGCCAGGTGAACCATGACTAAAACAATAATTTGATTAGTTAAACAAAATGATGGTAAAAAAAATGGTGGTAAAATGAGAAGACACATATTGTTGGTGGTCTTGCAGCTAGTATTTAAAGCTCATTCTGCCTTCATAGCCTATGTGGGCATTGATGATATTCATGTGAGTAAATTAACAGATATTTTGAAAATGTAAGAATCAAAACTAGCAGTCTTAATTTTGAAGGAATGGAGGGAGGCCTTTGTCCAGCAGTGGGATAGTACGGGCTAGTAATATATATATAGTCTTAATTTAAATACTGGTATTCAGCTACGCCTGGTTACCTGAAACCTGTCAATATAGGGTATTTCGTTGAGATGAAGCTCGTAGATGACGATACAACTTTTGTGTATAGATATTGGCCTAACTAATTCTCCATCTGAGTTGGTCTGGCAAAATTGGACACTTCTTTCTTTACTTTTTAGTTGTATAAAAGGGCATATAGATGCAGAAATTTAATATGTACTATTTGATTACTGTAGTTCCGGGTTCCTAATCCTACTAAAATTATAAATGCGAAAGTTTGTGAGGATGGATGGATGGATTTTTGTTACTCTTTCACGTCAGAACGCCTGAAAGGATCTTCATGAAAGAACAACGGCCAAATTTCTATAGGAGCTGGACTTATTTTTCATGTCCCAAAATAAGCTTCATTTAGATTGGTTTGTTCCTATGTTAGAAACATCATCCCGTTTGAAAATTATTTCTAAATAGCTACATTTTTTTGTAAAAGTGTCAATTACACTGTTGAGGTTAGAATCAACAACTACTTTTTATCCGACTTTTGTGTAGCTTACAATTTAGTATACTTAGCGATAAGCAAGGAGGGTAATTAGCGATCTAGTTTCTATTTGAAATTAGTTAGAAAAACAAACAAAAACTAAAATAAGGATAACTTTTTTTTGTGGCGCCTTAAAAATATATTTTTTGTGTTTTTTATGACCTTAAAAAATAAGGGTATTTTTCATATATATAGCATATAGGGACACTATCGTTTCGTCGCCAGGTACGTTTTGGCCAACCTTCCACCAGTGTGGTACGGAGGTAGATTAAAGTCTGAATTAACACATAGGCTATATATATCCCGGGAGTATTTTCCCTAGGGATCACGCGGGCGAAGCCGCTGACTAAAGCGAGTTTAATAATATAGTTATTGGTTTGGCCTGTAATATTGCTAATGCATTCATGATTTTTTGACGAGTACGACAACACTCGTCAGTAAAGGTGAAGGCATTTCCTAAAAATTGTTTGTTGTCTACCATTATAGGGAGCGTGCAGAAACCATGGGTGGCAGCACAGAAATGTCACTGTCGAGTATGTTTAAAGTATAAAATTCGAAATAGCTACGTTAGATGGCACAGTCTTCTTCGCGCACGTTCCACTAAACTGAGCGTGCAGGAACCACAGGTGGCAGCACAGAAGCGTCAATGTCAAGTATTCTTACCCTTAAAACTTCGAATATGCGACACTAGATGGCATAGTCAACGCCGTGCACGAACCCTATAAACGTCAATTTAAAAAGCAAATTGGTTGTCAAAACAGTCGGTATAGTTTACAATCAAGTTCAATTGATCGCACTCGAATTGATATCGGATTATAATCCGAGTAGGTACCTTAGATGTTATAATAACATTCGGTAGTGTGATGCAATGAATTACAGAGTAATGTGAGACTGAAACGGTTGTTGTAGCTTAATGGGATATAGGTTGGCTAAGGTTCAGGTTATTGAATATGTCCTTAGCAATATCGTTGAGCGCCTTAAAGTTGCTTATGCTTGCACCGGCTGGTCACGTCCATGCAAATTTGCATGGTCCTTCCGTCAAAAGAGTACCTCAGACATTAACATGCATGGTTAATGTCTCATATTTGACCATTACATGTTTACAATTGTATGGTCTTTAAAAGAGAAGTTTATTTTGGTATTTCTTCTTAGTACTCTAAGAAGATATCTAGGCTTATAGAAAACACCGGTCACATCTAATTAAAATTAAAAGTCATTTATCATTTTAGGCAGGTTTATTTTCAAGATGTCCTGCACACATTGATATGGTGGGTTTCACGTTACCTTGTTCTAGCTTCTTGTACTCCAGATTTCAGTAGGCTTGTTTTAAAATATTATTTGCTACAAGCCAAATATTATTATTATTTTTGTTCTTCATATTTATGAAAAAGGAAATAATTTAATAAAAACGCAGTTTTTTATTTAAAAACTGCGTTTTTATTAAATTATTTCCTTTTACAAGACTGATTACGTATGCCTGTGACTTAAACGAGCTGAGCTTTTGAATCTACGTCATTGTATTCTAAACTATTACTGTTACTTCTAATAAAAACAATTTCTGCAGTTGGAGCAATTACGTTACTTTAAACACTGCTATCTTCTCAACCGTGCGAATGGTTTCTCCCTTGTCCACGAGTTCTTTCATAGTTTTCTCTGACTAACCAGTCTCATCTTTTGAAAATATTATTTCTCAAACGTCTTCACTTGCTTAGCAGTTTAGCCTGTTTAGCACCGAGTCAAATCGTCGTACAGTTGACAATACGCCTTACGTAAGTCTAAGCCCGACAATTATGGAAGTTTGACAAGCGGCGGGAACGCGGTCAAGGCGCTGCCAGTGATGCGCAATCTTCATTATTGTAGGAATTATTTACCATTTTTACTTGTTCTAGGCGCCTCGTTTTCCATTGAAGTCAAATTATGTAGTTGTTTGATGAAATGTACGACTAAGTTGATAGTTCGAATAAAAGTCTAAGCTAAAGAGTCCGATTAAATCATTTTCAGTCAAAAGTCGAGCTCGAGGTATCTCGGGGTACTTTGCATTTTATGTTATTCTGTAAGTTTCTTATTTTTTTTTTTAGGATAGGAAATCGTCAAATGACTCCTTCCGCTTGGGCGGCTCAGAAGGGAGTGTCAGACTCTTACTGACTAAAACCCATCCGTGTTCCTCCTAATGCCTTTTGCGGGCCGCGATGACTCTTTCTAACAAATTCTGCAACAAGTTCCTTACCTAAGGACCAAAATTAGGCGATCATTTACACTCGTGGCAAATGAAATAAATAAAAGAGGAACAACTGGCTGCTCAGCCTTGTCCCTTAGGTTGCTACTAACTTGGTTTTTGGCAACCTATATCTAAACCTCGTTGCATGTTCGGCTGGAAGTTTTCATTAATTCAGTCGTGTAGACCATCTTTATCGTCTTCCTGCCCTTGTCATGTCACTCCCATTCTGTTCTGTCAACTGTCACGATATTACTAACTCCATTTTCTTTCATATCATTCTTCACACAATCTATCCATCTTTTCTCTGCTATTCCTGTCCTCCTCTCTGTTTCCCTCGCCCTCAGTCGTTGTCTCGATATTTTCATCCAATACACACGAAGCATTTTTTAAATTATAATTGATAGACTCGCGTTGACACCACAATCTCATCTGATGGAAAGCGATAATGTGCTCAACGTTGGAGCAAGTTTGCCTAGAAGTAACCTGTTCAATCTTGGCTGAAAGACTCAGATTGTAACATTATTTGCCAAAAGACGAAAGCCTTAAACAAACACCATTGCAACATTTCCCGATACGTCACCAGCCCTAGGTTCAGTGTCCGGCTGGTACAATGGCACATAAATGCTTTATAACCGTAGTAAAACCGAGTGATATCGCTATACGCGGAAGTATTAACAAAAGGGGTAAAGCGCTAAACTTTAAAACTATTGAGAAATGGCTTTTTTGAAATCGACGGTTTTCTGGAAGGGCTATTGACCCTTTTCTTACCAAGTGTTTAGTGTAGGTTGAACTCGGAAAAGACTGAGACAGTCAGCTTGGTACAAATGGGGGGAGGAGATTATAATTGGTGGTAGAAAAGCCTGCCAGTAATGATTATGATTATGACAGAGTGTGTCACTCCGTTAGTCCGTGAATCGTTTCTCCGGGACTTGTCGAGTTTCATTGACTAGGTACTTTTCTGGTGGTTGCCTCTAGCTTTCAGGAGTTGCAGTGGTTGGGAACAGTGTATCTGCAAAGAAGCCTCGCAAGCAATTTGAGAAGTTGTCTGAGAACGCGTTAGAATAGGCTCAACGATGACAAAACCGATTGCTTAATATGCGATCCTAGATAAACTTATACGAATCGAGAAACCTATGACGAAATGATAACGCACACCCAGGATGTCCTGTTGTGGAACTTGTGGAGTCACAGCATTCTTGGCACAAATACCTATTGCTAATACAAATATTTGGTATGATAAGGTACAGGGAATGAACTTTCGAATTTTCTTTTAAAAGGAGACAGCGTAAAGAATAAAAAAGTGTTAAATGAGTCAACCTTTTCCAATGATCAAAAATAACAGGAGTCTTATTTTTTTTCTCTGATACAGTAAAGAGCGTAAATTAAAATGCCAAAATCCTTCTGTTACCGGATCTTTTATAATAGAATTCCGTAGAGTGTCTTTCACGTTCTGCTCCATAGCTTTACGCTGCGCATACGCTTTGGAACGTGTAACTTGCTTCATAATTTAAATTCACCGACTATAACAATTCAAAAGTGTCTGTATATGGTTTATATGCTTTATGTTTAAGTTTGACTCTTAAGAATATGTATGTAATGACTTTACTTGCCATCTTACCACCCTTAGAAATTTTCCTTCCATTTCGGTCACAAAGTACTTACAATAGTTTTCAAACGCTAGCCGGTATGGTCTGCGGATTAAGATAATTAAGATAAAGTAATTATCAGTGCCTTATCAAGTCGGTCTATGGCAAGAGCATTATAAAGATGTTGGAGTGTAGCAATCATTTGTTGGTTTAGTTAGAAGAACTTTTAAGAAATTCTGCTATAGTTTTTGTTTGTTACAAAAGGTTCAAGCGATTCTTCGACTTCAATTTGAATCAGCTAAGGAGTGGATTTCTCTGCCGGAGTGAGGTTTCCTAATATCTACAACCTGGGGGTCTTTAAGTCAAGACATGATTGATTATTAAGATATTTTTAGGCAAGCGTGCTCCATCGAAAATAAAAATCTGTTAAAACTTATAAGGCACACGGCGGCGGTTTCAGTGGGATTCTCCATCGGCAAAAATGGCGAACTTTTTTACATTCATCCTCTCTGTTACTACTTTTGGGAATGAATGATCAAATATATTTTCATAGTGCTTACTTTTTATAGGGTTATAAATGTTCTACCTTAACAATGCTAAGCTTTCTTTTTATAATAGTGTCAAATTGACCTTTGTCATCAGATTTAATCCGTCATTTTACAAATACGCTGTTGAATCTAATGATTATCCGATAAGACTAAAAACAGTTGTTTCTTCGCATACTCACTAACTCTCTCTTTAGCGTCACAAAAGCGTAAAACGGTTACTATCGTAGTTCTGTCACCACAAGTGTTGTGTTATCTGGTTTTACGCACCACTTAGCAAATGGGGGGCTACCTGCGATACTGGTGGAACAGTCAGCCACACTTCAATGGCAACATTTGGCAGCACCTTTCATGTCATAGCAGTAAGGCTGTTTTTGTCGTTCAACGTGCGGTTGACTGTAGGAGTACGTGTGAGGCTTTGTTTGTTGCTAGTACAGATGCATTGATGGGTTTAAAAAAAAGATAGATAAATTGGTTGAAGTAGCATTGTCGTCATGCCCTTTAAAATAGGTGAACTTCCGTAAAATTCAGCCGTAAAAAATTAGTAGTGACTCTTAGTGTTTCCACACGTAATTTTAATCCATTTGCGGGGCGGTATAGAACGATTTTTCACATTATACCTCGGTAGCCTATAATTGAGTGCAAATTGCATACGAGCTGCATGCAGGTGAAAACGTGGCGAAAGCTGAAGTACAAAAACGAAAATGCCAACGGCATTCACAGATATGTATCCCGTCAATAATTTCGGAAAATAGGTATGAGTCCAGTCTTATGAGTCAAGTAGGTTTCTACTGCAATGCCGTTAGGTCAATACAATCACAAGCAGACGTAGAAAACTCCACTCCATTTGAATCACTTAAAACAACGTGGTACAAAAGGACCAACTTCAACGATTACCACATCTGTGCCGCATTACTAATACCTCAGCACCAACTAAGCCAACACACGATGACTTACATCCTCAACACGACGACATGTCCGCATATCCAACATAACCTACCCTAGCATCGTGTATAGACTTCGGTGAATTCAGAGGTCGTGTTATACTGGCAGGTATAGCTTCGTATGTCCTCAACTGTATAGCGTCTGAGTCAGACCAGCCGTAAAACGGGCAGATAACGATATCGTGTGTTTAAACAGACGTACCCACATACTTGTGTGTGTACAATTGGTCTCGGGACGATACAGTCAATGTAGCTGTGAATTTCTGTTGAAAAACTGTGAAATTAAAATGTGAATTTGTTGAGGTGATAGTGGATACATTGGCAGTAATTGGGCTCTTCAGAGTCTGCAGTCTTCAGACGTAGGTGCATTAGAAATAAGTGTTCGTGTGATTTTTGCTTCCAAACGTTTGATATATTTATATTGCAGTATATCTTTAGTGTAAGTACTATAATACTTTCACTGGCGATCTTTCAAATTAAGTGTCAGTCCTACGGTCCTACCACGTCAACGTTTTTCGTTGAAATTTCGTCCAGGTCGTTAACCTATCCGAAAAAACCAAACACGCAACTCTTATCAGTAACTATGTTTAGAGAATAATTTGTGAATATTTGCAGTGAACTAACGTTACGTTTCTTTCTTTCCAGAAGCTCAGCAAGAAGAATGGCATCAAAGAAGAGGAATCCAGTTGGTACTGGGACCCGCCGCCCCAAACGTCGAAACTATCGGATGATGAAGCCGAGAACCTTTACAGAATACAAATACGAGATCTACATAATGAAGTTACCACCTTGAAGGAGAGAAGCACCACTGACATGAGACCCGATGAAGAACTGGTCAGACTAAGAGAAGAAAACAAACACCTCTCCTCAAACTTAGAAGATCTAGACAGCCAACATCAACAGGCTATGGAAAGACTTCTCGCACTAAAGAAAGAACTACAGTCCAACTTTGAAGTCCTAAAACAAGAGCACGAAGATCTCAAATCTACAAATGAAGAATATGAAAACCAAATCAAGAGTTTGTTAGCTAAAATCGGAGAGAGGGATAAAGAATTAGAAGAAGTTAAAGGAGCTAAGGCCGATTATGATACTCTGTATCATAAGTATCAAAATCTGGAGAGGATACATAGTCTGTTAAGAGAGAACGCTGAAAAATTCCAAGAAGAAAATCAAGATTTACACGAAGAAGTGTTCAAGTTAACAGAAAAGGTTACGAAGTTAGAACATGAACTTGAGGTAGCACACAAACATGCAGAGCTATCGGACATGGTTCCCAGAGATACTTACGAAGAGCTTGTGAAGGAAGTCAATGAACTGAAAGATAGAAGAAATTCAAATGAAATCCATTTGGATGAAATCAATATTGATGATAATGCTAAAGGTGTGATTGAAACCCTTAAACGTGATATTAGCGAGCTTAAGCATAAACTAGCTCAAAAAGAGATTAACTGCCAAGATACTGTAGATAATAAAATAATAAAACCGGAAAAGGTTATGCAATTGTACAACAAGTATGTAAACTTTGAACTGCCCATTGATTACGTTGGAGAAATACCATCAGCTGGAGACAACATTGTCCTGTTCAAATTAGAGAGCGTTTTTAAAACAGTGCACTCATTCAAAAAAGAAATCGACGTGCTGGACCACAAATTGTCCGAGAAAAACCTCACTGCCAATCATCTACAGACCCAAATAGATGATTTGACCACAGAGAATGATTTCTTAACAACTGATATTCAACATCTAGAGAGAGATTTGAGCGAGATGAAGAAGAATAACGATTTTCTCATATCTGAAATCGCGGCTTTAAAAAACACGTCTAAGTTAGAGCCCATTATAGAAACCCATGAAGATAACTTAGCTAAGTTAGAGACAGAACTCGCCGACTCTAACAAAATGAATAAACTCTTCGAATCAGAAATCAAGAGAATACTCAAAGAGCTAGACGAAGTGAGAACTGAAAAGATTTCCCTTCGCAATAGTTTGAATGATATAAAACAGAAATACTCAACGATGTTGGATGAATTTGAAATGTTAAAAAATCAAAGTAGCGCAGTTGCAGAACTAGAACATAATGTCAATAGTCAAGATCAGGAAAAACTTAAAAAGACAGCCGATGAAATAGATGATCTAAAGAAACGTTTGAACTCTGCCCACTCTAAAAACGAGCAGCTTTCTATAGATATACACATATTAGAAAACGATAAAGTATTATTAACTAAAAAAGTGGATGATCTTAAAGTAACATTGGATGAGAAGTGTTATGCACATAAAGAATTAGAAACCATGAAATCTGCCTTAGATCATAAACTGCAGGACTTTGAAACTAAACTGGATGACGTCATAAAACACAAGCATGACATAGAGAACGACAAGCACAGTTTACAAGAAAAAGTTGCTATCCTAGAAGAACAATTAACAACTGTTAGTACAACAAGTACGACTCTAGAAAGCGTGACCACAGAAAATAGTTTAATTGCTGAAAAAATGCATGAGATGTCCGTAGCCAACGAAACTCTTTTAGAAACCATCAAGACACTGAAAACGGCGATTGCCGAGCTTCAACGCAAAGAAAAAGAGCTTTTAACTGAAAATAATAATCTTAAAAAAGATATGAAGACAGAAAAAGAAATAAAAGCACTTGAAGATACCATCGAGGAGTTAAAGTCGAAAGTTATTCGTCAAGAAATACTCAGCAATGAGGAAATCACAAGTTTAAAAGCGGAAATTGAGAAGCTGACCGAAAGGAAAACACAAGTGGAAACTGAATTATCTTCTACTGATAGCAAAATCTTGCACCTGGAACAAGAATTTGAAAAGTTGGTGTCAGATCTTAATGAGAAAGATACCCTAATTGATGGCCTTAACAACACAGTACAACATAATAACATAACCATACAAAAACAAAATGAAAATATTGCTGATTTAGAAAAAACTGTCTCCATCAAAAATGATGAAATCAATGTCCTGAGAGAAATGAGTACAAAAAAAAATGTAACTGAGGAAGAACTAAATAGGCTGCATAATGAAAAAGAGGACCTAAGTAAACAGATATACTCATTAAATGATGAAATCAGTTCAAAGACCAATGCGATATCGACACTTTCAGCTCGTTTAGAAGAAACAGAGAAAGCTCGCGATGAATTTAAAACAACAATAAGTGAGAAAGAGAAAGAAATAAAAGAACTAAATCAATCAATAGTTGAATTAACCGATAAATTAAAAACCACAGAGAACATTACGCATCACAACGATGATTATGCGAAATTAGTACAAGAAAAAGCAGACATTCAAGCTGAGGTAGAAGAACTAAAATATTACGTAGTTTCAAAGGAAAACTATATCGAGGAACTGAAAGAATCACACGCAAGCGTTGAGAAAATGGCCACAGAGTACAAATCGATCATAGATGCAGCAATGAATGAAAAAACAGAACTGATTAATTTGATAAACTTAAAACACAATGAAAGCATACAGTATCATAATGAAATACAGAGGCTAAACCATGTCATCTTAGAACATACTAACGAATACAAAAAAGTCATTGAAGAAAAGGACAATTTGCTACAAAGTTCTGCAATAAACTGTTCGAATTGTGAAAACCTAAGGGTTACTCTCAGAGAAAAAGATGGTATTATAGTATCTTTGAACCAGAACATATCAGATTTTGAAAGGGTTAAGTCCGAACTAGTGACTGCTACGGAAACTGTTAAAAATTTGACTGCGAGGTGTGAAAATTTGGAGAAGAATTTATCGGTACAGATTGAAGCGGTCAAGAAATTGACAGCAGAAAATTTACAGGTGAATATTTAATCATTTAGATAAAATAAAAATACTGTTATGACAGGTTAGTTAGTCTAGTAATCAATAGCGAGATAGCCGAACATGAATGGGTTCGATTCCCAGGTCCAGCAAAGTTTTATCTATGGTTTTCATGTAGAGTATTTCAGTAGTAATCCTGGACCTTTGCACGGTGGTTATACTACTGGCCCTGTATTTAATGAAATGAGATGTACGACACATTTCTGCATTACAAAGGGTACAGATAGACATGTCACGGTCGGTTTAGATTTAGAGTTTTAGACTATACGAGTGGATTCTATCTCCAATCTATCTTATTTTTGTGTGAGTAAACTGAGATTGTATGAAATGCTAGCTCTTGTTCGTGTCCTAAACTTGTTTCTAAATCAAATTCAATAGTCATTTATTCAAATTAGGCTGAGAGCGAATACTTTTTGAACGTCAACGTTTTTTACCCGACTACGGCAAAGCCAAAAGGAAGGGTTATGATTTTAGCTGTCTATGTATGTATGTATGTGTTCCACCATGCCGCTTGGAATACCGAAACGATTTTGATGAATGGGGTGTCAAAAGATTCGTAAAAACACTCCAGGTGACACAGGCTATGGAAATTTTCACTAAATTTAAAATGTGAGAATTTACACGTAAACTTCTGACCCTGAAAAAAATAAAATTGAAATAATCATGACATGTTTGGTATCAAAAGAAAGGTCTTAACGAGCACGTTCCAAATATGTTCATGTTCTTGCATTGTCTAAGTAAATTATTAAGTTTGAATTGTTAACAAAGAAGCGAAAGTGAGTAATACTAGATAAGTACCTATAATATATCGGAAGAGGAGTCGTTTTGCACATAATATTGTAGTCGGGTTACAGTTTTTTAAACTTTACCCTTATCTATACTTCTATACTAATATATAAAGCTGAAGAGTTTGTTTGTTTGCTTGAACGCGCTAATCTCAGGAACTACTGGTCCGATTTGAAAAATTCTTTCAGTGTTAGATAGCCCATTTATCGAGGAAGGCTATAGGCTATATATCATCACGCTATGACCAATAGGAGCGGAGCAGTAATGAAAATTGTGACGCCGCCGAAGTTGCGCGGTTCAGCTAGTTTTTAATAAAATTGTCCCTCGAAACGCCCGCCCTGCCGTCACCTTTTCCTATTGTTTTAGCTGAGAAGAAGAAGTGTCGCAACAAACTCCTTCGACAGTTTGGTCCATTATTTCTATTTTTTTTTTTTCAGCTGTCGGATCAAGAACAGAACTCCACAAAAGAGTTGGAGCGTCTGCGGCGCCACCTGGTGGAGACTGAGGAGAACTACACTCAGGAGCTGATGGCCTCGGAACAGAAGCTAACGGAGTGCCAGACTAGGCTGCACCAAGTTGAGGAGAGGGCCAAGCAGACTAGCACTGTTTATACTAGCAACAGGTAAGGAGAAGTCTATAGTCTAGGAGATTTGAGTTATGTTTGGAAGAAGATCGTGCCGCTTAACTACACCTGCCAGTTAAGCCTCTATTTCTTTTTGACACATGGAACACCAGGTTGATCTGCCAGGGTTGTGCAATTGTTCGAAAGAATTACCGCGGGCATGGAACGCAAAGGACGTTTGGAAGAACACCGGTGAGTTTTAGTCAGGGTCTGATACTCACTTGCGCTCCACCCAGGGCGGGAGGAGTCATTTGATGATGTCCCATCTATATACTTAATGTATTAAGCTGAAGAGTTTGTTTGCTTGAACGCGCTAATCTCAGTAACTTCTGGCCCGATTTGAAAAATTCTTTCAGTGTTAGATAGCCCATTTATCGAGGAAGGCTATAGGCTATATATCATCACGCTAAGACCAAAAGAAGCGGAGCAGACGAAGTTGCGCGGGTCGACTAGTACATAATAAAGGCTGTACCAGGTTGAAGAGAGTGCCAAGTGGACTACTAGTAATAAATAAGTAGTTCTATGGAATCTCGTGTGTTTTATGTTTGGCGGAATACCCAGAAGCTTAGTGGAGAGGGGTAGCTCGTGCCAGAAATCAAGTAGTCAATCCTTATTTTATGTGTGAAACACATTAGCATAGTTAGCATGGGTGACACTCGGTACGGATGTTAAATTTTCATTCTAGGAAGACATTCCTAGAATGAAAATTTATTATTACTGTTACATCATAATATAGGTGTAGCTTCACTCGATTTCTACTGACGGCAGGCTCGGTTGAGGACCATGATTTCGGGTTACAGGGAGAGGTCAGCCATTGGCGCCGCTGGTTTTTTACTGGCGAAACGTTTTCTTAGAGAAAAAAAGGAAGCTATAGTATACTAACACCGTTAACAAAACTTTTGGTATCAAGATTTATAACAGTACGGCGATAACTTTATCAGTACTTATTTGACATACAAAGTCATTTCCTTTAAAACTCACGAAAGGGAAAGGTTTATTTTTAGTCAGTCTATTTGTTACGAATATAGTCTATTTGTTATATTTAACTTTGAAACGAAGTTTCTTAACGCTGCTTGCGGTAGGTGTGATTCGGGAGAAAATGCTATGTCACGTAAGATTATTGCGTTATACCCCCTCCATATGCCTTTTTCTTTCTCTCAGCGTATCTTTCTATGAGCAGCCATAGACGCACACCGCGTGCTCTCTCTTTCTAGTGTCTGTGTGTTTGAAAAATTTGTCAAAAAATTTATTCTTAACGGGGTGTCTCTGACCGCATACTCTTTTTTCATCTTCTTTTTTTTTGCACAGACGAGACTTTCTTTTGAATCATTCCTTTGTAGGCTCATCTTGTCTCATTTACAGTTAACTTTGTCATAAATCTCTTCTGAAAGAACACACATACTAAGATTTTACACAATGCTTAGCTAAAAAAGCTCTTATTTCTATTACCACAAAACTCACACCCTCATTTAAATTTCCAGCATCAGAGCAAACCAAGAAGTAGAAACCTATCGCAATCAGATCAAACTGCTGGAGAAGCAGCGCGACGACGTGCAGGCGCGGCTGGGGGAGGCGGAGGACGCGCGGGAGAGGAGCGAGGCGGCGCTCACCAACCTGCAGGTCGTGTTGGAGCAGTTCCAACTAGGTGAGTGTAGTGTGTTGAAGCAACCAATGGACACGTATCAGACCAAACTGCTGGAGAAGCAGAGCGACGACGTGCAGGCGCGGCTGGGGGAGGCGGAGGACGCGCGGGAGAGGAGCGAGGCGGCGCTCACCAACCTGCAGGTCGTGTTGGAGCAGTTCCAACTAGGTGAGTGTAGTGTGTTGAAGCAACCAGTGGACACGTATCAGATCAAACTGCTGGAGAAGCAGAGCGACGACGTGCAGGCGTGGCTGGGGGAGGCGGAAGACACGCGGGAGAGGAGCGAGGCGGCGCTCACCAACCTGCAGGTCGTGTTGGAGCAGTTCCAACTAGGTGAGTGTAGTGTGTTGAAGCAACCAGTGGACACGTATCAGATCAAACTACCGGAGAAGCAGCGGCCAGTGATCCAAGCAATGTCCTAATTATTTAGCTACGAGCGCCTCCCAAGGGATTACATTTCGGAGATAAAAAATATCCTGTGTGTACCCGCGTGCCAAAAAGCCCACGATGCAGTTTAAGTTTTAACTCTCCTTTGAGAAATATTCGCTGTTCCCCAAAAATTCGTATTTGGCCAACAAAGCGCACTTTAAGAACTCAACACATTATTGAACTAACTTGACGAACCTCATTTAATAAAATAAAAACAAATCTTCCCCAGACAAAGAACGCGACACACACGCCGCGACGGAAAAAATCAGAAACAAGATGGAGGAACTCAAATCTGAGAACAAAGGTCTACAGACTGAGATCTCGCGACTCAACGCCAAACTCGAAGAGTCTCTAGCTGGTCTGCAAGCCGCCTCCAGGCTTGGTGACCAGGTGGAGACCAAGAGGGCTGAGATCAATGACTTGAAGGAGCAAGGTATGTTGTATGAAGATGAGTGAAGAAGCGGAGAAGAGTATTTGGATTGTGAAAGTACATTTGGATGACCACTCTTTTGATGGTTTCGCGTTTGACCACAATCTCATCTGATGGAAAACAATGAAGGGTTCACTCTTGCCTTTAAGACTACCAGGTACTATTCAGCCTTTACTGAGGAACAAGCTCACATCAGCAAAACTATCATTAATTAATATAGATAGCTCAGGACATGTGTGCACGCGGCTGCATATGGTGCTGCACGTTTCCGGTATGGGCTGAGTGGGCTGACCTCTCATTGTACGAAAATCCTATACGATGCGAGGTGCAGGTACTTGCTGTCTGTCAGTGTTCAGTGTCCACGGCTCGTCCGCGATCTACTGGTGCCAGTGTGACTGATCCTTGAGCAAAATAGTACATAGTGGGTAGTTTTAGGGTTGGTTTTTCATAAGAATATTTGTATATTAAAAAGAGCTTCTCGTCATCAAACTAAAAATTTTGACGAGTAAAATTGATAAACCTACGTTTGAGAATAAATAATAAAAAATAGTCGTTGCTATCGGAAAACATTCTCCGGCAGGGAATTTCACTCCTTTGCTGTACGTTCAATGAAAGTATTTCCAAAACGTTTTCTGCGTATAGGTGGGATGTAGCTTTATGTTCCCTTACGCAATTTGATAAGGGGGTTCTTATTAGGGTTCCGAACAAAAAACGGAACCCTTATAGGATCACTCGGGTGTATGTCTGTCTATCCGTTTGTCACAGCCAGTTTTCTCCGGATCCACTGGACCGCTTCTGTTGAAATTTGGTACACATATGGACTTTTGTGACCTAAACACGGATGCGTTACGTAAATCATTAAATTTTTAGTATGGGAGTCACTTTTGGGGGTCAAACTAGAAAATTTCAAAAAAAAGTTTTTGTACAATATCGTGTGACATATTAAATGAAAGGGCTTACTGTAACGGTTTTAAGTATAATTTTAATATAAATGGTTTTGAAGTTATTCAAGAAACTAGACGAAAAATGACCATTCCCCCTTATCTCCGAAACTGCTGAGCCTAATATTTTGAAAAAAAAAAATGGATATAATAGATCCTTACCTATAGGTTACAGGAAAACCTATAAGAAGTCTATAGTGTTAAAATAACACGTTAAAAAATGAAATTCGTTCGGAACCCTCTGCACGCGAGTCCGACTCGCACTTGGCCAGTTTTTTTTTTTTGAAAAATCAATTCATATGAGATTCGACGGAAGATTTGCTTATATGGGGCCAAATAGGGAAGAGTTTAAGTCATCATTATCCCAGAGAGTCAGGCTTTGTTGTTATCAATCTTCTGTGCTCGCTTGCTCCATCGTAGAACTCATTTATTGCATACCATCAGGCGATACCGAGGTTAGGAGCGTTCTCAACAAGATTAGAAAGTGCGAGAAAGAGATGACGAAAAACTCCATCTCTTTCACGTAACGGAACAATGTTGGCTATCCGTCTATTTACATCCCTCTCCGTCAATGTACATGGTGGACATCCCACCCACACGCACAAAACGTTTTGGGAACACATTCATAGTGCGTACAGCTAAGAAGTGGAATTCCCTGCCGGAGTCTGTGTTTCCAGATAGCTACAACCTGGGAGTCTTTAAGACAAGAGTGAATACGTTGCTTCTAGGCAAGCGTGCTCCATCTTCGACCGCATGATCGCTTACCATCAGGTGAGATAGTGGGCAAACGTATGCCTATCTATAGTAAAAAAAAAAATTTCGAGTTGTCAGTTTGATTTGTGTCCTTGTAGATAAAAATATACTAGTAATTAAAATGGTTATCCAAATGCATTTCCACAATCTCATACAACGAATATAAAACTCAGAAAGCTTCCTAGATTAGATTTAAACGCTAAAATTAGTTTGAATTTTGTGATTAAAATATTGTTTATGTGTCGATCGTTTCGTGATTATGAATGATTATATTAATTGGTTTATCTTTCAATGTCAGTGTAACTCTAATAAATAGTGTAGTATCGATTTGTAATGTAAATAGATTAGATCTGACTGATTTCGTTGTAATATAAATATGGGTACTGATTTGTGAGATTTGCAACTACAACCTTGAATTTGAAATTATTTTTTGTGCGACAAACAACTTTATTATTCTGATCTTTCGCACATTTCTATGGTTCCGAAAATCCTTAAAAAACAGATCCCTTATAAGATCACTCGGTTGTCTGTCTGTCCGTCGGTCACAGCTAGTTTTCGTAAACGTAACTCGAGATATGTGGGGTGTATGTATTACTAGTTGACCCGCGCAACTTCGTCTGCTCCGCTCCTTTTGGTCTTAGCGTGATGATATATAGCCTATAGCCTTCCTCGATAAATGGGCTATCTAACACTGAAAGAATTTTTCAACTCGGACCAGTAGTTCCTGAGATTTGCGCGTTCAAGCAAACAAACTAACTCTTCAGCTTTATATGTTAGTATAGCTGACCCGCGCAACTTCGTCAGCGTCACAATTTTCATTACTGTTCCGCTCCTATTGGTCTTAGCGTGATGATATGTACCCTATAGCCTTCCTCGATAAATGGGCTTCAAATCGGACTAGTAGTTCCTGAGATTATCGCGTTCAAGCAAACAAACAAACAAACTCTTCAGCTTTATATATTAGTATAGATATATAATATACCTTTAGTAAACTCTTTAGGGAAATACTATTTACAATCTTGATATATTCATTTATTTAAGTTCACGCACACAAATGTACAGTTAACTCCAATGACGCTTTTTAGGCGATGATTTTTTTTACCAACTTTTATTGCACTGTCACAAATCGGTACCCACCCAAACCCATAGCCATAAAGCCGTTATAAAGACCAGCCTAATACCGTGACCCGGCCAAATATCAGCTGGTAATTCTGGGGTGATATCGCCCAGACTGCCAGTTGATATGCGGCGGGGTGCGGCCCACTCGTAGCACCAGACACATGTAAGTCAGTCAGTAACTTTGTTTCTATGTGTCGGCTTTGACGTGTGTCTTCAGTGTCTGTTTTTTTGCTCTTTTTTTTTTGTTTGTTGTTTTTTTATGCTGTGTTTTTGGTAGGCAACAGAACTGCCTAATAGGGAATGCATGAAAAAAATATTTATTATCTATACATTTTTTCTAAAATTATATAAAAAATAATACTAACAGTCAAAATAGAGTCAAAATTACTCGAAAAACAAACGAGATATAATTATTTTAAACAAATATATCTGTCCCTTTCGCGAAAACGCTGTATTTTATGGCAGCTGTATAGGCGTCATGGACTTTGACGTCAAAGTTCATATCGGACTTCTCTTTCTAATTGTAACCTTTGAAGCTTTATATCTTATTTAAAAATAATTTCATGATTGTTGCTAATAATTATTCATTTTATTTTGCAAATAAAAAAATCGCATGCATATTCCCTATTGAGTGAATTGCTAAGTTTCTTTTCTCAATAATTTCGTTACGGCATCCTAGACGGTTGGATTATTTCTCCTTTATTCGCCGCAGCATTAGCATAAGTTTCTGGTGAATGTACCTATGTAGCCTACTGAAGACACAGCTAAATGCTATTTTTTTGCAAATAAGCGTCTCGTTTATGATGATAAAACTCACCATATAAATATAAGCACATTTGTGTAAACTTTAGTTATGCCTAAGTTAGAGAAGTCAGTACATTGACAAGACAGCCGCTTGTTGTAAAAATATTCAAGGAAGCCAATGCTTTTAAAGTAATTTAACTGTTAATAAGTCTATGTCAGAAAATTATAATGATTCAAATGAAAAAAAAAGTAAATCTAAACTATTTAAATGACAAAAAAGGTAGGAATGTAAACTGAATGAATTATGTGTGTACCATCGCTGTATGCTATAAATACAAGCAGCTTACCAACAACCAAGAACCAGCGCTTCCGCCAACTTCGGTTTAATCTCATTTGGTAACTGTGAGGTTTTCGAACGCAGCGGCCGCCGTCACCTGTCACCGTGACAGACTTCACTTTGACGCCTGTCACTTTGACAGATGGCAATGGCGGGCTCGCGATACTCAGATTACCATATGGGGTTTGACTGAGGGTATCGGCTTCACGTCGTGTCGTCTATGTGTTTTCACCATTTTTATTTTGCGCTTTTTAATGAGATTTTTGTGTATGTTTTTTTTTTGGGATTGAGACTCTCATGTTTAAGATAAGTAATGTGCTGAAACCAATGTTTAAACAAAATATGATCTTATTATTTAAAATCTGTCATGATTAAAAAAAAAGATTAGGGGATACTTAAACCTTATCTGGGAGTCTCAATTTCAACGGCATTATACTTTCATGAAGCACATGCAAGTTAACGTCTTGCAGCACCTTTTTGTCGTATGAGTGTTATGTGAATGTTTTTTTGTTTTTTGATTATGTTTCAACTTGTTTTGGATACAGTTTTGGAATATGGTATTTTGACCTATGTAACCAAGAAACCAAAAAAATACAAAAATACCCGATCCACGACAAAGTATAATAGCATTATGCTTGATGCATTTAAAACATAATTTTGCCACTGTCTACTTCAAAGAAGTAACTGAGGTGAAACACTAAATTTTTTAAGTGTTTATGGTGCAAGCGGGTCTGAAAGTATGTTAATATCTTGTAGTTATATATTATGACCTAAAACTGTCCAAGACAAGTTACATTTTTCTTTTATTTTGAATGCTCCGAGTTCTGTAGAAGAGTAGAACGTAGAAGATCAGCATTAACGCCACATTGCCTCTGAGTATTACTTCAGGTACTGGTGGAATCAATAAAAGGGAGACGGGAATCGCTCATCACTTTAGTTTTCACTACAAGCCAAACTTGAAATTCATTAAAATATCGGTCCAAAAAAAAAATTCGCAAAGACATGCCTAGCGGGTATTACCAGATAGCGGCGTTCATCAACGTTTCAGTTCATCATTAACCTTAATGGCTGTAACAAGCTATGTTATTACAATTTGTTGATATTGGATGTTGGCTCGCATATGGTCTATCCACAACACAGAATTGGAAGTATATGGCAACTGCATTTATAAACCAATCACCGTTTACGTTGATGATATGGTGATGCATGCCAAGTCATGAGAATCACTCTCGTTTAGTGAGAGTGATTCTCATGACTTGGGACTCATAGAACGGCTAGTCCATAACTGTTTTAGGCGTTGCCAGTCTTCTATATCAACGATCTTGTCCAACAGTGGACTAAAATAACCCCAACGTCACTGACGACCAATATTTTAGTGCTTAAATTTTCTTCTATAAATCTTGTAAAGAGATCTTAGAAAGGTGTCTGAGCGTTTTCCGGGACCCTACCCAGTGGCTGAATAATACTTTGAGGTCGTGTGCGCATGCACAACGAAGCGTCGAATGAAGATGTGCTAGATGCATGGTAAGAGTAGAATAGTTTTGTTTTATCTTTTAATGGCTTTTACTGTGTATATTATTTAGACATGTTAACTGTAATTGCGCACTGATTATTGTTTTTCGTTTTCACGTGTCGATAACTCCTATCTTGTCCGACCGAGTGCGTAGCGACTTTGACAATCTGGAATAATGATTAATGTCTGTTTCCAACATTCCTTGACTGTGTTTGTCCTAGTCTTCCTTTGTCATATTAGAAGTAAAAGCCACCGAAATGATGTTTTTGATTGTTTCTTCGTATTTTAACACCGACTTCCGAAATTAGCTAAAGTTATTTTTTGTAAACAGGTTTATTATGTTTTGCTTTTCAGTTTTTGTAGAGGTTAAACTTTTTTTTGTTAAAAAGTTTTTATTTTATACTTTTTTTGTGGCTATAATCTACTAATTTTACTAAATACTTTCTTACATTAGCTATAAACTGTTATATAACTCCTACTTTAACTATTACTTGTTGAAAACAGGCTTTCTATACCCACATGGGTAGGCCTACAAAAAATGCTACATAACTCTGCACTAAAATCTGTGAGTGAACAATCAATCATCCCCTGTTTTCCTACCCTTACGGTTGGATTCCAAATTTATATAGGACCACGCTCGAGGTATACCTTTTCCAGTAAAAAAAGAATTATACAAAATTGGAGTACTCTGTAAAAATTTATGCGTATATACGCGTCGAATTGAGAACCTCCTTCGTTTTTTCGTCGGTTAAAAATAACATCTAGCCAACGGAATGAAACTGTTTTTCGACATGACACAAGTTTCTTTAGAATACCTCTGTTTAGTCAACCAGTACATTTAATCCTTCACTGCTTACCCAGTTCGGACTCTGCAGACATCTGTAGCGGCGGCTGAAGAGCGGTACTACAACGCGATATCCAACCAGCAGGACAAGGTTGATAAGAACCTGGTGAAGAACCTCGTCATCAACTATGTTATGACGGCGGGCGGGAATAGTACTAACAAGTAAGTAAATTATGTTTTATTTCTCTGATATTTAAAATGTATTTTTTATCGTCGCACTGCATAAAAAGAGCCCCAAACAAAATTTAACTCTCGTTTCCTTAGGATCCGTATTTGTGGTTACTGCTGGATCATCCCTTTCTGACAAGGCTTTCCTGATTTTCTGCTCTTTTGATTCGAGCTGTGGATTATTGATTGTTTTATCTAGCGCTAACCCCCATCTTAAACTTGTCTGCCGCAACGCCTTCTAGCTGTGTCTAGAGTTTCTTAAAGTTAAATAATCAAGTAGAAAGAACAGGAGTATCAGTATTTAGGTACGTTATTCTTGTGTTAGGTATCTTCCTCACTGCCAGGGTTGCATAAAGCAAAAGGCATATGAAGGAACACTGGTGGGTTTTAGTCAGTAAGAGCCTGACATTCCCTTTCGTTCCGCCCAGAGCGGGAGAAGTCATTTGATGATTTTCCATCCACAAAAAGGTATCTTCCTCAACATAAGGTAACAAAAACTTCACTCCCCCAGAACACAAGTCCTCCGCGTCCTATCAACAGTTCTGGACTTCAACCAACAAGAGTGCGAGCGCCTGGGCCTGGCCCGCTCCACGGCGGCGCCGGACAGCCTGGCGGCTGAGTTTGTGCGCTTCCTGCAGAACGAGTCCCGGCCGCGGGCGCCGCTGCCCAACATGATGACGTTGGCGCAGGGGAACGGGAGCAGGAGCGCTACGCCCAGTTCCAGGAAGAATTCTAGTATAGGTAAGGGTCTGCGTCTGATTCCAAACACATTCAACCCTAATTTCTTCAAAGTTAGAGTAAACAGGCTTTTTCTGGGTAAGCTCCCTCCATCGTCGACTTTATCTGTTACCCCTGACCTAGACTAGAGTCAAGCGCAAATCCATCTCAAATAAAAAAAACTGGCCAAGTGCGAGTCAGACTCACGTGCGAAGGGTTCCGAACGAAATTTTTTTTAACATGTTATTTTAACACTATAGAGTTCTTATAGGTTTTCCTGTAATCTATAAGTAAAGGTCTCCATTTTTTTTTTTCAGAATTTTAGGCTCAGTAGTTTCGGAGATAAGGGGAAATGGCCATTTTTCGTCTAATTTCTTGAATAACTTCAAAACAATTTATTTTAAAATTATGAAAAAAATATAATTAAAACCCTCACAGTAAGCCCTTTCATTTGATATGTCACAGGATATTGTTCAAAAAACCTTTTTTATTTATTTTTCTAGTTTGACCCTCAAACGTGACCCCCACACTAAAAATTTAACGATTTACGTAACGCGCCCGTATTTAGGTTACAGAGGTACCAAATTTCAACAGAATCGGTCCAGTGGATCAGTGACAGACAGACAGATACCCGAGTGATCCTATAAAGGGTTCCGTTTTTTGTTCGGAACCCTAAAAATTGTGAGAATATCTAAGTAACAAAAACTGGAAGTATCTGGTTCTGCTTCGCAAACTTTCCGATGGTGTACCAGATGAGTTGACTGAGTGATTACAAACATCAATTTTAAGTCCGCTAAATTTTCTACAAACTATAATAAATAGTATAGTAAATGCTACAGCAATGCAATAGAATGCTATAGTTTTATTATTATCTCCTTTATTCATTTCATATTCTTATAATTTATCATCTACCTAGCCTTTTCCCAGCTATATTGGGGTCGGCTTCCAGTCAAACCGGATTCAGCTGAATACCAGTATTTTACCTGGAGCGGCTGCCTACCAGACCTCCACAACCCGTTAACCGGGTAACACGGTACTCCTTGGCAAGACTGGAGTCAGATTTACTGGCTTCTGACTATCCGTAACGACTGCCAAAGATATACAAATGACAGTCGGGACCAACGGCTTAACGTGCTTTCCGAGGCACGGAGGAGTCTCGGTATGTTAAGATGGTCACCCATCCACAGACCAACCTCGGCAAGCGTTGCTTAACCTTGAGATCGACCCGGGCGGCTGTTATTATTTAGCCACGAGCTCCTCAATTCATATTGTTATAATTTATATTTTTAAATATAAAAAATATATATAAAAACATTTAAAAATATAAAAAATAGTAGCCCACCGGTATCGGGAACAGGGTCCAAGCTACCGGCGCTCAGGGCCCCGGAGAGAGGAATCTCCTGACAATGCGAGCCGTGTCCAGAAGTACCGCTTTCTGAATAAAGCCCTTGATCAAAAATTATTATTATTATTAATTCTCCCGAGATGAAAGTTGTGAACAATACGATTATTTTATAATTTATTCGTTTCATTCGATTGTGAACAAACTTGAACCAAGGACAATCAGCGCGAAATCTTTAAGATTTCCTTGAATACTATCGCTGAGTTAATTAAATTTAATACATAAATAAAACATTTAATGAAAGCAAATAATAAATTATACCGCACATTTTAAAAGCAGAACAATCCCCTTGACGTTTGACCATACGTATAGTTCATATCGTAAGTCGCAGGAGTCTTCCGGATGACCCTTTACATATAACCCGTGGTATCACAAGTCAAGCAAGTTAAATACGAAATAAACATACATTCCATCTCTTCCAGGGCCGCCACCAAACCTGCCAAAAGCAGGTCACAGTCGCACCGCTTCGAACAGTTCGAACAACCTTCTGTTCCAAAACATAGACGCCATAGAGACCTCCTCCCAACTGTCCACAGAGTCCGGCAGAGAGCCCAGGGTGCTCTCGCCCAGCCTCGACACCGGGGTCAACCAGACCAGGAACACGGAGGGCGCCATTTTGAAGTCTGTATTAAAAGACATGTGATTTTTACTACTTACAAGTTTTTAAGAATAACCCGAACGAGTTTTTGTGATGGCTAGAAACTTTGATTGGAGTCCAGAGTAAGATGGCGCTATATTTTCGCTTTAAGCAAGAAAGAGAGAGATCTAGGCATGTGTCATGTAAAGTATCTTAAAATTAGATATCATAATTATTATGTGTTCAAGATGCGAGAGTGAGACAAACGCTAAAGCTTGGAAAGAGATAAACGTAACATGACAGCTAGCATAGATAATTTAAATTTTCAATCAAAGAAAAATGGTCGCTTGACAGCTACCATAGTCGTATTTTAACCGTCAAATTCGCTTGACAGTTTCTATAGTCATATTTGACCGTCAAAGTCACTTGACAGTTTCCGTAGTCGATTTTAAATGTCAAATAAAAATTTTCAGTTGATAGTTTAGTTGCTGTCTACATTTCCTTTGTTTTTTTAAATTACTAATAATATACACACTTGCTTTTAAATCTACATTAGACATGGGCAGAATAGTCGACATTGACTTTGCTTGCCATATAAAATATAGAATAGAAATTCTTGTCATATTTTGGAGTCCTATTAAAGTTTCTACTGCCGTATGTATTGCTCAGTATTGTTGAGCGAACAGCTATGAATGATATGATACTGAATTCCGTATGTTATACTCATTCATTTATTTATTATTATTTTTATTCCGTCTAAATTAATGAATTGATAGCATTTTTTATTCAATTTATATGTATTATTGTTTAGTAAAATGTGTAATAGTCACGGATTCTAGCACGGTTTTCTGGATTTTAATTCCGTTGCACATATTATTAGATTCTTAGCCGATGAAATGATCTGAGAATCCGTAAAACTTGCCCCAAAAACGGATGTCTTAAATAATTGGCGAAAGATTTATTCATATAGTTGTTTAAACTATATTCAGTTAGTAAATAAAACTGCCAACATTATTTAATTCCAATATGAGGTGTGAGAAGTATTTAATTTTATATCATTTTGACATATTTTTGTATAATCAATTACTGCAGATACCTGATTTAAAAACTAAAAATAATGATTCAGGCAGTCAGAATACGAAGTTACTAGCTGATAAGAGGTTCTACGAAAAAGCGATGTTTCTTGACTTAAATGGAGTTATGTTTTCTGTACAAACGTGTAATGTTTTGAAGACCAGATGAAGTGTTACAAAATAATGGTAAAATTGTGTACAGGCCAGAATTGCCACATTCTCAAATTTTCAGCAGTTGTGGATTGTCCCATTTCCATTTACCTGTTCCCTAGAATCTCAATGAGCTAACTCCCCTATTACAATACTAACCAATTCCTAGTGTCCAAATGTTAGAATCCGCATTCCCATACTAACCAATTCCTGCAGTGTCCAATTCCCATAACGCGCAGTTCCGATTCCCTTAATATCTTTAACCAGTTCCTGTAGTGTCCAATTCCCATAACGCGCAGTTCCGATTCCCTTAATATCTTTAACCAGTTCCTGTAGTGTCCAATTCCCATAACGCGCAGTTCCGATTCCCTTAATGTCTTTATCCAGTTCCTGTAGTGTCCAATTCCCATAACGCGCAGTTCCGATTCCTTAAATGTCTTTAACCAGTTCCGGCAGTATCCAATTCCCATAACGCCCAGTTCGAGTAGTGTCCAATTCCCATAACGACTAGTTCCGATTCCCTTAATGTATCTAACCAATTCCTGCAGTGTCCGATTCCCTTAAATCCCAGTTCGAAGTCCCTTAGCGTCTAGAACTAAATCCTGTAGTGTCCAAATCCAACAAATAAAAAAAATCTTGTCCTGATTCTCCGAGATTTTGATTCCATTAATGTCTAGTACCCGTACTAACCAATCTCCTTTGTATCCAATTCCATTAAGACACAGAATTCCACATTCGACGGAGATAACTTCTGGAATTAGCTTTTGAACCTATGTCATCTCATTAAAACCATCTGATTTACTGTCCGTATTCTGATTGTCTTTATGCATTATCGTATAAAACACAAACGCATTAAAAATTAGCATTTATTAAATGTGTGTATAAAATGTTCAAACGTCACCAATATTTTGTTTTCATTAAATTTCAGTAGCTTTAGTGACTGTATAGTTATTTTGGTGCCTTACTATCGTTTAGCTGGTGACCTAGGATTAAAAAAAAAAACATTAAAAATGGTATAAATCCTAAAAGATGGCCTATGTCATTGAATATTAGACTTCAAAATCAGTCACATAAAGTGCAAAAGAGCTTGTGTGGGCACGCTTATGTCCGCCCATAGAGTTTTCTAATCCGTCAATGTTAGTGCAACTTTGCACTCTTTGTGTCTAAAGATAAAATATGTTATTCCATGTCAACAGAAAGTCCTCTAAAGCTCTGCGCAGAGTTTCTTAGATCTATCGATTCTATCAATCGATTATGTCGTACGATTTTGATCCTACTGCACCTTGACAATAAGATCTATCATGCCATGTATCTGCTTGAATTTACTGAAATTATCGTACGATGTCGTTAATTGATATGATAGCTTATATCTATCGGCATTATTATGCAAAAGATGTATGGAAGACAAGCTGTTCCGAACCCAAACAAATGAGGAGGCTACCACGTTTGTATTCACTTCCAGAGGCACTAGTGTTTAGTGAGGTCTTCAAGTTCACTGTGTGTGCTTAAGCGAGTTATTTTTATTATAATCTTAATTATGTCGTGATTTTTTTCCAAAACCTATTAATTATGGTAAAATCTACTAACACTAGTTATAAGATATTTTACTAACAATATATTTTTTAACTATATTGTTGTCTGAATTTAATAAATAAATTAAATTAAATTAAAATGCGATTGTACCAAGATATGCTTTAAGAGGTTTATCTTTTGGAAAGTTATATTTTTTTTTATTTTTGCTAACTAAATGTGACTGCGCAACAATACTTGCATAGTTAATCGCGCTTTTGCGGCATTAAAAAAATATTTTATTTCGTACTCGTGCCCGAAATAAAAACTTAACAGTTAGACTTTACTACAGTGGTGCCATCTGGTGAGCACGTGAACGGTAGCCTTCATTAGAATAAGCGTTTCCAAACGTCTTTTATAATGCGCACAGCAAAGGAGTGGAACTCTCTGCCTGCGTCTGTGTTTCCAAACGCTTACAACTCTAATCTCTTCAAAGTTAGAGTGCACAGGCTCCTTCTGGGTAAGCTCGCTCCATCGTAGACTTCGTCTTTGTCATCTCGGACCTAGACTAGAGCCAAGAGCAAACCCATCACAAATGAAAAAAAAGTTTTATTTTATTAATTTTTGATATTCCTTGGTCGAGCCAGCTATAAGCTTAATAATTAAGTTGTATAGAACTGTACATTGTGTAATTATGAAACTTATAATATTATTCGTAATCAGTTCAATTTTAATTGTGATCCAATGATTGGTTTGAATTAATGTCAAATTATTGTATTTGTATTAGTATTCTATAGTATCTTTTTTTTTGCAGTTTGGTACAAAAGTATTGGTGTCGAATTCGATATATAGATATTAATTTTATTAAATTTGATAAAATTATTATTGTTTTACAATATCCAATCAATTTTTTTTTTCAATATTTTAAATTTTTATTTTATATAATAAAAAGCATGCAATGTCATTTTTATTTATACAATAACAGCATTAAAACAAAGCAATAGTTAAAACACCGATATTTTTGTACATAACTAAGTGTTTAGTGGTACACAATTTTGTAAATTTTAATTTGTGAATACATTAAAACTTAATATATAACTATTAATTAATTTAACTATGTACAGTCATCACCAGCATAAATACCTTACACTTACACAAAATTCAAAAGCAATATCTCTTTTAAAACATTTCGTTTCTTTTGGTTTTCGAAGAATATCATGTTTGTAACACCATAAATTTTTATGTTAATACTTTTGGGGAAAATCGCTTTAGTATTTTGCGTTATTGTCACATATTTATGCTAGTGACTGTACTACAGTACCCAGCCGTTAATATAGCACTTATTCGAAGATCGGGAAATTTGGGAATACTGGAATTCCCTGACAGAGTCTGTGTCTTCCTTATTCCTACAACATGGGGGTTTTTAAGTGAAAAGTGAATAGGTTGCTTCAAGGCAAACTTGGCTGTGTAGAGCGTCGTCTCGCTCACTCATACCAGTGTGTCCCTTTCTAAGACCCGATGTGCCATATTAACGCCCGAGTACTGTCGCATCGTCCTGCGCAGTGGGTAGCTGCCATTGTATTCCTTACATAACGAGGTAATAAATGAATGATTGAAATATATTGCATACGTTTTATTTGATGACCTATTATTATTCATAATCCCCTTAGAAATTAGAACTAAAAACCGACCAAGTTCGAAGCGGATTCGCAAACGAAGAGTTCCGTACCATAAACCTTACTTATATGGGAGCCCTCTACAACCTGTAACAGAATAAGCGCAATGCCTCTTAAGGGGTCATTGAACTCATCATTATGAACAACTTTCACTATGGGACCAACACTGAAATCGTGAAAAAAAAAATTGACTCCCCCATACATTTATGTGCGCATAACTCGACAAAATGTACTGAACAGCTGATTCTTTTCGCGATTGATGAGTACAATGACCCCTTAAGAGGTATTGCGTTTATTCTGTTACAAGTTGTATAATTGTTAATTTAATTTAATTTTTATTATTTTTATAGCGGCAATAGAAGTGCACACTGAAATTTTCAACTGTGTGTGTGTGCCCGCTGATAGATAGACGGACGGACGGACAGGGAGGCTTATTAATACAGGTTCCGCTGGTAGCCCTTCGGGTACGGAAGTCTAAAAGATCATGTTACTTTTATGAAGTGGTTCATACAAGATACGATTTAATTTTCATTATTTGCTAGAGCGGCAATAGCAAGACGGCAACACACTGTAAATTTCAACCGTCTCGGTCTACCTGTTAGTGAGATAGAGCCCGTTGACAGACACAGGAACGAATGGAGGCTCCGTAATAGGGTTCCGTTGGTGTAACCATTCAAATACGGAACCCTAAAAAGATAACGCTCGTTTTCCTGCGAATCTTTTGTCTTTACTCATTGTAAGTATTCGCAACCCTTCGTGTGCGAGGTCGACTCGCACTTGGCCGGTTACTTTATAATTATACTAGCTGACCCGCGCGGCTTCGCTCTCGTCACCTGGCTACCCTACCTACCCTACCTACCCTACTCTATCTACTTACCCTACCTACCCTACTCTACCTACTTACTCTATCTACCCTACCCTACCCTACCATACCTACCCTACCCTACCATACCTACCCTACCCTACCCTACCCTACCTACCCTACCCTACCTACCCTACCTACCCTACCCTACCTACCCTACCCTACCTACCCTACCCTACCTACCCTACCCTACCCAGTATCCTAAGATCGCTTTCAGCGATAAGGCCGCCCATTGTGTCACCCTATGTAATGATTCTCATCTATCTTTTCTGTAACTTATATGGTGTACATCAGTGTTTTTCAAACTGTGGGTCGCGACCCCCGGAGGGGTCGCGAAGCTTCTATAGGGCAGTAAAAAAAACACTAAAGTTTAAAAAGATTTACTTATGAAAATGTTAACTAAAGGACATTAAAAATAACTTATGGGATCTCTTCCTTCTTAAACATTTGTATCAAATTAACAAAAAATAAAAAAAAAACCTTATGAGAACTCTTAATGCGAAGGTTGCGCTTGTTTTTCATTAACCAATTTCTCCCACCGTGGATCCGTTTTTGCTACATTGAGAATTAAATCGTTTTCCATATTTAAGCGATTTCTTTCCTTACTTTTTATTTGGGTCATTGATGAAAATGCCAACTTGCACAAGTACGAGGTGGCAAATGGAATCAAACATTTCGAAGCCTCTATTGCTAATTATTTTTAACCAAAAGATATCCAAATTGACAGACTTAAATTCCAATTGCAGCATCCCATCGGCAGATAAATCGGTTTGGTTGCCAACGGATTCAAGATACACCGTTGCCCAGAATTCTTCGATATCTCTTGCATTCAAAAGTAATGACATAGTTCTTCTTTCAACTTTTCTAACATTATTTTCATATCAGGTATAAATTCCTTGATGTTAATCTCACATCCGACTTCTTCAATAAAAGACGACGTCGAGCAAAATGAATTGAAGTGGTTATGATTTAGAGACGATGACCATAAGTCAATTTTGTTTGTCATTATTTTTTAATTGCCATGGATTTTGACATTATTTTTTAATTTTTTGTCCGAGTGCGCATCGAGTCTGTAAGGACATCAGCAAACAACTTGCCGACTGTTCACGTGTCCGTGGCCGTGTTTTTCGGCCAAAGAATCAGTATTGCCATTCAAAGTGGCAATGCTGCCAGTGTTCTGGGCACTTTTGCCATGGACAGTGATGTGGATTATTTTTTTGATGCCCAATGATTTATTTAGTTTTTATGCGCGTTTTTACATAATGCCGTGATTATAAGTCTAGTTGTTTGTATCTAATATAAGTTGTTTTGGTGTACAATAAAAGTAACCTAACTATTTTTTTGTAAACTAGTGAATTATGAAAATGAATATATATTTTGGATTGAATATTTGTCACAAAATAAAACACATGAAAAAAGCAACGGGTAGGGGGTCGCGAAATATTTTTTCATACTAAAGGGACCGTGTCATGAAAAAGATTGAAAAACACTGGTGTACATAATAAAGAGTATTCTATTCTATTCTATGTCCGTCTCCTGGCTCTAAGCTACCTACCCACCAATTTTCAGCCATATCGGTACAGTTTCAATTACAATTCTTTCAATGTTAGATAGCCCATTTGTCGAGGAAGGTTATACGGGAATGGAAAATTCCTACGGGAACGGGAAAATTACGGGATATGCGCGTACGAAGCCGCGGGCAAAAGCTAATTAAAAAATAAAACTATTTTTTACTTACAAAAATTGAGTAATTAATCAGAATGTAATTGTAACAGGAATTTGATAGAAAGAAAAAGACTGTTTAACCTAACTTAAAATAAACGTAATAATAATAATAACAACCACACGTCGTGATTGACCATCTTATCACGTGGGGGGCGGACTCACGAATGAGAGATTACTGGCGTGGCTAACGTGGCTCTGGAAACCCATTCAATATGGAGACACGTTCAAAAAGAAAACGTTTAGGACCGCTGCCCGGGGGCGATCGCCGGGGCGCACCTGGAGCTGACGCTGGGTGTCTCAGCATGCGAACCGTCAGCGGTGAGGAGTTGAGACACTCCCACCGACAAAGATGCTACAGGCGAACTTACTGACGATGGTGACAGACTGTCGGACAGGACAAACACCCCTGTAGAACCGTATAGTTCTAGCACAGTATCATACAAACCTTCAAGGCCATCATCACCATCTATACCATCGTCACCTTCAATACCGTCATCACCAACCATAACTAGTTTAAATATAGTCCAACCCACTTCAACCTTGAATGTTGCGCAGGGGGTAAGTTCCTTTTTACCCGCGTCCACCAAGGCTGGAAAAGCGAAAGTTCGCATGAGATGGAGCAAAGAAGTGAACCTATTTATCATGCGAACTTACCTATATATATATCACTAAATTAGAGACAGATATGACCACCTACAGGCAACAGCTGCATGAACTTTTCACACGCCAATACACAGAAATTAATGTTACAGAGCAAAGGATCTCAGACCAAAGACGAACAATAGTTAGGAATAAACTTTTATCACAAGAATTAATAGATCAGTTAAGAGAAGAAGTTCGCATTCAGTAGAAGAAACCAGAAGTAATGAAAGCGCTAGCGATATCGTATTAACCACAAGCACAACGGAAAATATTCAACAAGAACTACCACAATCATACACTCAATTACATTCTAATACACAATCTCAAACGCAGTATCAGTCACAAGCACATTTGCAAACCACTCATGCATCTATACAAACCGTGAGTCTCACCATAGTCTTAGAAAATGATGTAGAAGTTCTAACAGGCATCGATCAAGATTACCCCACAGATACGCATGTTCAAGTAATACACGATAAATTCAAAACAGCTCTTACTCAATATTCCGGGATGGAACCGGCAGCTCGACCAAAGCTACCCAAGCTTAGATACACACCAAAATTAAACCAACTTATTAATTTATTTAATCAAAATATTCTCCACCAGTATATTAGCGAAGACACTCAATTAATAATAACTAAGAGTGATCTAACAATTTAATTAAGAGTGTAGAAGCAATATTTAAGAACATTACTATTCACACTAGACACGAGGGTAACAATAGGAAACCGGAAGATTATTTAGATACTTTAAAACAAAAACTAGCGCTTAAAGTTCAGAGATTAAGAAGATACAAGAAAGCACAGGAGCGCAAAAATGACAACTCCTTATTTGCTATGAATGAAAAGAACTTTTATAGAAATTTACAGAGTACACCACAAACTGATACACCACCAGAAGACAACGTAGAATAACCCACAGTAGAACAACTTGAAACATTTTGGTCTGGAATATGGGAAGAGCAAGTACAACATAATGATAAAGCTGATTGGATAACAGATGAAGTTACTAGACGGAGTTCATTAGCACAAATGGAATTCGTTGAGTTTACTGAATCTGACATAACTAATATCACAGCAAGACTACACAACTGGAAATCCCCCGGTATTGATAAAATACATAATTACTGGTTTAAAAAGTTAGAAACATTACACAAAATATTGGCTAAAAATTTTACAAACATTATTTTAGGGAAACAAAATATACCAGAATTTATTGCTACAGGAATAACCTACATGTTGCCAAAAAACAAATACTCACCAGAGCCTTCCCAGTACAGACCAATTACTTGCCTACCCACAATATACAAAATTCTGACGTCAGCTATTACTTCAAAAATCAATAAACATATAGAACAACACAGCTTAATAGCAGAAGAGCAAAAAGGGTGCAGACGGGGTCACACGGGGTGTAAGGAACAACTAGTTATTGACTCAGTAATACACAGACACGCAGCCACGAAAAATAGGAATTTACATTGCACCTACATAGATTATAAAAAAGCCTTTGATAGCATTCCACACTCCTGGTTAATCCAAATATTACATATATATATTGTTACGAGCTTGGGGTTCGTTACAATAAAAACAGCCGATAAACAACCAAAACTGACACTTTAATCCACAACACTAATTATCACTTTAAAACACACTAATTATAAAACACAATCGCACTACTGAACACTTTACTTCACTATAATTCGCAGTTGAAGATCGCTCTCGAAGTTATCGTTTGTATCGCCAATTCAATACTGACTGCCGTCGCCGGATGTCCGCCCTTTATATACCGACAGTCATTTCCAGAAGCCTCCTGTATGGAAACCTCTGGAAAGTTCGGGCACACACGGGTCCCGACCGACCAGGTGTCTAAACATCGAGAATGTTCTAGCACGTAAATGCCGGCTACTGGATACTAGATGGCGCCAGCAGCACGCAAGTGTCTGCTACTCGATACTTGATGACAGCACGTAAATGTTTGGTTGGTTTCCGTTACTTGATACTAGGTGGCGTTATGTAACCAGCATTAATTCTGGCGCGTAACAATATAAAATAAACCCAAAGATTATAGATTTCTTACAAAATATTATGTCTCGATGGAAAACCACACTACAGTTAAATTACCGCGATAAAGCCATAAAAATGCGACAAATTGCCATAAGAAAAGGCATTTATCAGGGTGATTCCCTGAGCCCGTTATGGTTTTGTCTCGCTCTGAACCCCCTGTCTCATCTACTACAATGCAGCCAAGCTGGATATTGCCTTAAGTACACAACAGAAGTAGCCACTATCTCTCATCTCATCTATATGGACGACATTAAATTATATGCCAAAACAGAAACAGCGATGAAAAAACTAATAGAAATCACAACAGAATTTAGTAAGGACATTAACATGCAATTTGGCTTAGACAAATGCAAAACAGTACACATAATACGCGGCAAAATTAAACCTGGTGGGTATACAATTAACAATACAGACACAATTACAGCAATGGAACCAACGGATTTATATAAATATTTAGGATACAGGCAACTCAAAGGACTAGATCACACAGCGATTAAACACACAGTAAATACTGAATACAAAAGGAGAGTGATCGCAGTATGTAAAACTCAATTAGCGGGAAAGAATTTAATAAAGGCATTAAACACCTACGCGATACCAATACTAACGTATTCGTTTGGAGTGATCAAATGGTCAAAAACTGACATCCAACAAATCGAAGGAACCACACGCACCACACTTACTAAACATAATAACTTGCACCCTAAGTCTGCAATAGAACGATTGACTATAAAACGCCAACACGGAGGGAGAGGCTTAATAGACATTCATCACCTTTGGCAGAAACAAATCACTAGATTAAAAGCATTCTTTCACACAAAATCTCACACAAGCAACATTCATAAAGCCATAACCACAAACGATATTAACTAAACTCCCCTTGACCTAAACGAAGAGAATACAACTTACGATGTAAACAACGACTCTCAGCAACAAATATTAGAAGAATGGAAAAAGAAAGTGCTGCATGGGCGGCACTCCCACGATCTAGAACAGTCCCACGTAGATGCAGTAGCTTCAAATAAATGGCTCAAGATAGGAAAGTTATTCCCGGAAACCGAAGGTTTTATTATTGCTATTCAAGATCAAATCATTATCACTAAAAACTACAGGAAATTCATAATCAAAGACCCTACAATAACAAATGATAAATGCCGCAAGTGTCACAGCCAACCAGAGACCATACAACACATTACAGGAGCATGCACAACGTGCACACAAACTGACTATACTCACAGACACAATCAGGTGGCAAACATCATTCACCAAAAACTAGCAATCAAACATAAACTCATACAAGACACAAACACTCCTTACTACAAATACGTTCCGCAAACTGTTCTAGAAAACACCACACATAAACTTTACTATCACCGCGCCATTCTCTGTGACAGGACCGTTCACTACAATAGACCAGATATCACTCTCCAAGACAAAATTAATAAAGTTACTTACTTGATAGATATTGCAGTCCCCAACACACACAATTTACAAAAGACAATAAGAGAAAAAATAAGTAAATATGCAGAGCTAAAAGAGGAAGTGACAAGAATTTGGAGGAAAAATAAAGTGTATGGCTGGGGACGTGGCTGACGTTTCCAAATAGCTCGCTTAAGAGCATCCTACGCGTGCTCTATTGGGTTTTAGTCAGGCGAGCCGGCAGACCAGTCTTACCTTTTGATGTCGTATTCTTGGAGAGCAGCATTGACTTGTTGAGCTCGATGTGCGGGCGCATTATCATCGACCAGTTCAAAATGGTGCCCATGGTTTACTCGGAATGGTCTGACAATTCCATCAATAGCAACTGCTTTATACATGTCTGCTGTCAAGAAGCCTCGATACGGGATCAAAGGCGTGCTAGCTCCAATCATAATACCACCCCAAAAGGACACCGATTTCTCGCCTTGCTGATCTGTCCCAGTGGCAGTTCTTTACCTTTCACGGTCTCCTGGTCTTCTCCAGACACGGACACGTCATTTATCTGGATGAGTACTGATTCGCGAATCGTAAACGAAGAGACAATTTTGCCAAATGTTTTCTTCTTCATTTTGCCGAAGCCTAGCCTACTGTAATCTCCAAAGTCGCCGCCAAAGTTGCCGGGAATTCAGAGGCGCTCGCCAAGACCTCCGTGCTCGTAATCCAACCTGTTTTAAGCAATTCTAAATAGTCTGAGTGCTAACTACAAGCCCAGAGGCAGCCTGAACTTCTGTTTTTATTTTAGTAGCGTTGATTGTTGGGTCACGGGCTGCCAGCAATCTAATATAGCGCTTTTGGGCAGCAGTCCAAACAGTTGGGCGACCACTGCGGGGTCGGTCAGCTAAATTACCCATCCCGTGGTACCTCTGCAACGTGGTCACGACACAGGATTGGGATATAGCAACTCTGCGTCTGTCCTTCTTCCCTCAAAGTTACTATTCTTGCTCGTAAAACTTCTGATAATCCTCTTGGCATTTTTTCAATTACAACTTTTGTGCGGGATTTTTCCAGGTATAATTACGGGAATAAAGAAAAAATACGTTGCTTGATGTGAACGTGCCGTTTTATATTTGCATAATAATACATACGAAGGTAGGCGGTCGACACACGGGAAAAATAAAAAACTATTAGTCATAATCCACATTGCCTCAACATTAAACTATGTGATTTTCGGTAGGCACTTGCAGGAACATACCCCGGGCGTTGAAAGCGTGCCTTTCAACCACTAAGAATCTTCAGACTCCGGATAAATAGGCAGCGGACAAATCTTGCTAAATGATCTGCGTAACAGACCACTCGAAGTCTTCACGTCTGCAACTCTGACTACGCCGTCTGTCCCTGGATACGTAGCAACGATCCGACCCATTTTCCACTTGAGTGGGGGGAGGTTGTCTTCCTTTAACAGGACCAAAGAATTAAGCTTCAAGGAGCTCTTACATGCTCGCCATTTCATGCGAAGTTGGAGCTCCGATATATATTCTTTACTCTATCTGCTCCAAAAATGTTGTCGGAGAAGCTCAATACGCTCAAATCAAGTCAGAGAATTGATGGACTGGTCTCGATAATCAGGTGACGGCAGCCATGTCATAGGGCGTCCAATCAAAGTGTCCGGGTGTCAGCGGCGTCAGATCCTCAGGGTTCGATGATAACGGCGTCAGTGGTCTGGAGTTCAAAATGGCTTCAACCTGAACCATCATGGTGTATAGCTCTTTCTTCGTAGGTAAGGTTACAAAGGCCCAGCACTCTGACTAAGTGATGCTTGGTTGATTTAACACCAGCCTCCGCAAGGCCAGCGAAATGAGGAGAATATGCAGAAGAAAGTGAAAGTTGATTCCTTCTTTAGCTCTCCTCAGACAGCGAATCGCAACTCGCCCTAAGAAACCTAGAAAGGTCATTTGGTAATAGTTGTTACTAAGTTGAAATAAAACTCCGGATTGTAGATAAGTCACGAAGAATGTAAAACGGATGTATGACTGTGAAGTCGTGAATGAAGGGTTTATTTTCAAATGAGTCTGCTTATATACAATTTACAGTATTTACAAATGAGAGCTTAACCAATAGAAATTACTAACTAAATGTTCACAAGATTCTGACCAATCCTGTCACAGCACTCTGTTGTCCGTTAGCTCCGCGTGGTGTCGCTAGAAACGGTCGTGGCTCAGCTCGCGGTGCGCGGGATTTCGGCGTGTCGAAAGTATAAAAAAGGTTGACACGTAATTCGCGTTCCTTTGGACCTGTGGCGCTCGTCGGGAGAAGATGTCTGTTGTTGTCCACACGTGCGGGGACCGGAAACCAAAGGGCACGATGGTGGCGTGTGGCTTCAACAGTACTTGCTTGTACTATTTCTTTAACAGTAAACTAGTTCTTTTGAGAACTGTGCTTCTTCGAAGCAGAAAGTCGAAAACGTTGTGATAAGAGTTCTTTTCAGAACTGTTTGCTTCTTTGTTTCTTTACTGAAGTTGTCAAAGCGTGCTGTGATGGTTGGTGGCTACAGTACTCCCCCTCAAGCAAAGCGTACCGGCAGTTTGATGACGCGACCCGTGCGTGTTGTCTTTTGCTGGGCCGAATTTGGCATCACGCTGTCGAGAGGTACTTGAGTTTGTTGCTTGGTAACGGTTGGAGCGGTGTTACTCCTGGTTTTCTTGGTACTGGTATCGGTTTTTGGTGTGGTAATGGTTCTTGCTATGGTAATGGTATTTGGTGCGGTAATCTTGGTTGATGGTAAGGTATTGGTATCTTCTGTGATGATATATGCAGGCTTCAATCGATCGATCGATATGTTCGCTTGCCGATTAGGTAGCTGTACGGAGTACACTTTATCTGTTCGGCTTATAACTCGATAGGGGCCTTCATATGGAGTCTGGAGTGGTTTTTTTACTTCATCTGTTCTGATAAACACGTGGCTGCATTTAAGTAAATCTTGATGCACAAATATGCTTTTATTGTTGCTGTGATGCTTCGTAGCAACTTGCGGCTTGTTTTCTTGAATAATATCTCGCAGTTTTTCAACGAAGGTATAATCCATAGTGGGTGTACAGGTGCTTGCAGTGAAGAATTCGCCAGGTAAGCGTAAGTTGTGACCGTAGGTAAGTTCGGCGGCGCTCACGCCGGTGTCGGAGTTTAGAGCGGCTCGCAATCCCAGTAGCACGGTAGGTAACTCGTCGATCCATGTACTTGTGTTGGTGAGTTTCGCGCGTAATGCGGTCTTGAGGGTACGATGCCAACGTTCGACGATTCCGTTGCTTTGAGGATGATATGCTGTTGTGCGATTTTTCTTTATTCCCATTTGCTTCATTAAGTTTTGAAACAGCTGACTCTCGAACTGGCGACCTTGGTCGCTTGTTAGTGTGGTCGGGCATCCAAATCTTGCGATCCAATGTCGGTAAACGATATCGGCTATTCGGGCAGCTGATATTTCGTCGGTAGGAATTGCTTCGGGCCACTTCGTTGATCGGTCAATCATTGTTACCAAGTACCGATAACCTTGAGGTGTTGTAGACAATGGTCCGGTTATGTCGACGTGCAAATGTTGAAAACGATCGCTTGGCGGGAAAGAACCGATGTTCGAGGATGTGTGTCGTTGTATCTTGCTTTTTTGGCAAAGTACGCAGGTTCGCGTCCAACAGCTGATGTCTGCGTTCATTGATGGCCAGAAGTATTTCTGAGTGATAAGCTTGCGAGTCGTGCGCGTACCAGGGTGACTGATGTTGTGCACGCTGTCAAAAACTTCTTTTCTATATTGTTCGGGTATATACGGACGTACATACGGAGTAGATGCTTCGCAGTATAACTCGACGTCGCTGTTGGGTATCGCTATTTTCTTGAAAGTGATGTTATTTTGTGATAACAAGAGTTCAATGTTGCTGTCGTTTTCTTGCGCGCTGGCTATGTCGCTGTAGTTTATTGTAGATGGGCATGAAATTGTTTCTATGCGGCTGAGTGCATCGGCGACGATGTTTTGTTTACCGTTCACGTGTCTTATATCCGTGGTAAATTCGCTGATAAACAAAAGTTGCCTCGCTCGCCTCTGCGTTTCTGAGTTAGAATTAATCTTCGACATTATAAATGTTAGCGGCTTGTGATCAGTAAATATGATGAGATGTCGTCCTTCGAATGTCTTCCGGAAGTGTTTGACTGCCATGTACATAGCGAGTAATTCACGATCGAATGTTGAATACTTCTTTTGTGCGTCGGTGAATTTCTTGGAATAATATCCGAGTGGTTGCCATGATTCATCTAGGTACTGTTGAAGTACACCACCGGCTGAGTAATCGGACGCGTCACAGAACAAAGCGAGTGTTGTATTGTGCGATGGGTGAGCGAGTAGGGCTGCGTTTATGATGCTAGCTTTACATTGCTCGAATGCTTGAGTTGCTTCGTCAGTCCACGTAATTTGAGTTTTGTCACGTTTCTTTACGTTATGTAGGTATGCGTTCAATGGTGCTTGTAGAGATGCGGCGTTAGGTATATGATCGCGATAGAAATTAATCATACCGAGAAATCTTCTTAATTCTTCGATTGTAGTCGGCTTCGGGAAGTTGGTTATGGCTTCGACTTTATGTATTGGAGGTTTGATGCCTTCAGACGATACGGTGTATCCTAGGAACTGAACTTCTGATTTGCCTAGGTTGCATTTGGCGGGGTTAATAGTAATGCCGTTTTCTTCTAACCTCTTGAGTACGATGTGAAGATGTTCTCGGTGTTGAGCTTCGCTTTCTGATGCCAGTAGCAAATCGTCGATGAATGGGAACACGAAATCTAATCCTCGTAGTACTTCATGGATGTAGCGTTGAAACGTTTGTCCCGCGTTTTTTAAACCGGGGCACATACGTGGAAATTCGAATAATCCCATTGGGGTTATGATGGCTGTCTTCTCAATGTCTTCTTCTCTAACGCTCAGTTGTTGGTATGCTCGGTTGAGGTCTATTGTAGAGAATATAGATTTCCCGGACAGGTGATGAGTAAAGTCTTTGATGCGTGGCACTGGGTAACGATCTGGTATGGTGATGGAGTTGAGTCGGCGATAGTCACCACAAACTCTAATATCGCCATTCTTCTTGGGTACGATGTGTAGAGGTGATGACCATGGACTTTTACTAGGTCTGCATAGTCCTTGTTCGATCATGTTTTCAAATTCTTTCTTGACTGTTTCGTAGCGATGCGGTGGAATTGGTCTTGCGCGGCAGTGTATAGGTGGTCCTCGACTTTCGATAAAATGTTGCACTTTGATGTTGCAGTTTAATTTCATCGATGTTAGTCTCGTTATGCCGGGATATTGGGCTAGGATGTCGTGATATGATTGCGTCATGTCGATGCTGCGTACGGTAGGCACGTTCGATACTCGTAACGGAGCGTTGACCTTCAAGCTCGTAACACCGTCGATTAATTTTCTGTTTTTCAAGTCGACGATGAGATGATGGTGATTGAGGAAGTCAGCTCCAAGTATTGGCTTCGAAACGTCAGCTACGATGAATTTCCATTTGTACGGTCGTCGCAGGTTAAAATCGAGGGATAATGTTTTCTCACCGTACGTAGCTATTTTAGTATTGTTCGCTGCGTACAGTTGAAATGGTAGCGGCGTCGCTGTTTGTCCCTTTTTTCTTGGCAGCACGGATATGTTGGCTCCAGTGTCGACTAAGAATGATAGCTTTGTGTTTTTGTCGGTGATGTATAGGCGGTGTGAGATTTCTTGAACGCCGGTGTCCGCCTCTGCCAACGTTCTTTCTAGTTTTCCGTGTTTTGTTGCTTCTTGAATGAGCAAGGCGACGTGCAGCGTCTAGCTTGATCTTTGAAACGCCGGTGATAATAACAGAATGGTGATGGCGATGTTTCTCGATTGCGTGATCGTGAAGTGCTACGATGACGAGATGGGTAGCGGCTGCGGCGGTGATCGTTTCTGTATGGCGGTCTTGCTTTCAGTTCGGCTATTTCTAGCGATAGTTTTCTTATCTCGTTGATAAGGTACTGCGTATCTGCTTGCAGTGCTGATGATGTAGATGGGGCTGTTGACTGCACGGCTGCGACTTCGGTTGATGCCGTCTGCTCCATCATTTTGTCAGCTAGTAGAGCGAGTTCTTCAAGTGCAGTCTTGTTGCTGAATGATTCGCTGACTGCGAGGACTGCACGGATGTGTGATGGAAGATGATTTGTCCACATGAGACGCAGAGTGGAATCGGGAACTTTGTCTCTGGCAAGGTTTCGCATGCGGCGCAGTAGTTGGGTCGGCTTCTGATCTCCGAGTTCCATCTCTGATAGTAGCTTCTGGAACTGGCAGCTGTCAGATTCTTCGTAGGCGGATATGAGCCGTTCTTTGATAGCTTTGTACTGGTCCGTCTCCGATGGGTTGTACAGCAAGTCCACGATCTGCTCGATGTCTTGTCGCTCCAGCTGTGCTATGACCATTTGGGCGAGCTGTGCTTGTCCTTTATTGAGGTCGTTGGTTGCGGCCTCGAAGCTGAGAAACCAGAGTCGTGGTCGGTCGCGCCAGAATGGTGGAATACGCATGGTGAGAGAGATACCGGCAGCTTCAGCCTTCGTCACGGTGTGTGATGCTGATGAGTTGGACTGTTCTTCCGCTGGGCAGGGATTCGACATCTTGAAAATTCTTCGGCAGTTGACTTCTCTTCTTTAGATGTTTTGTTCGGGAGTTGGCTTTTCTGCTTACGGTGTGTTTTGTTCGGGGTCACCACTTTGGTAATAGTTGTTACTAAGTTGAAATAAAACTCCGGATTGTAGATAAGTCACGAAGAATGTAAAACGGATGTATGACTGTGAAGTCGTGAATGAAGGGTTTATTTTCAAATGAGTCTGCTTATATACAATTTACAGTATTTACAAATGAGAGCTTAACCAATAGAAATTACTAACTAAATGTTCACAAGATTCTGACCAATCCTGTCACAGCACTCTGTTGTCCGTTAGCTCCGCGTGGTGTCGCTAGAAACGGTCGTGGCTCAGCTCGCGGTGCGCGGGATTTCGGCGTGTCGAAAGTATAAAAAAGGTTGACACGTAATTCGCGTTCCTTTGGACCTGTGGCGCTCGTCGGGAGAAGATGTCTGTTGTTGTCCACACGTGCGGGGACCGGAAACCAAAGGGCACGATGGTGGCGTGTGGCTTCAACAGTACTTGCTTGTACTATTTCTTTAACAGTAAACTAGTTCTTTTGAGAACTGTGCTTCTTCGAAGCAGAAAGTCGAAAACGTTGTGATAAGAGTTCTTTTCAGAACTGTTTGCTTCTTTGTTTCTTTACTGAAGTTGTCAAAGCGTGCTGTGATGGTTGGTGGCTACAGTCATTAGATGCACCAACAAATGAGGTGCCATTATCTGACTAAATATTTTTCGTCTTACCTCTACGTGACATGAATCTTTTTAATGCCAGAATGAAAGTTTTACTTGTTAAATCACCGACTAGTTCAAGATGAATTGATTTCGTAGAAAAACAAACGAAAATAGCAATATAAACTTTTACCGATTTACATCCACGGCCTTGACGAACAGCTGACTGAATCAGACCTGCATAGTTGGACTATGCAGGTCTGATTCAGTCAGCTGTTCGTCGGCCTATGTTTTCAAAAAGGAAACCTGCTAGAAGTCGCTGCTGCGGTAAATCTCCCATAATGGGACTTACAGTTTCACCTCTAAATCGGCAGCAATGAAAACATTGTTTACAGCACATCCTGGCTAAATTTCGACCTCGAATGGGCCAGTACGTATCTCGTATAGACGCCAACAATAATTGGGGTCCAGCGTGAAACAATCTTTTAATCAATGTCTCAATAACTGTAAAATTATTACACTGTAAAGCAAAATAATGCAGTTACTACGAAGAACTACTCTTTAACAATGTGTAAATAACAAAATTAACAATAATTACTGATCAGTTAATAATTGTGTTACAATTTGTAACCACTCACAGAACACAGAAAAATGACAATAGGTATTTCGTACTAACCTGGCTAATAACGGCTAACTTACACTAATTATACCTGTTAAATAGAGTGTTGGGTACACACATTTAGTAATAAATACGCCTTTTCTCAGCTATTACCACGTAAATTCCAACAATCTTCTGAATGACGTAGCAGAATTCACCGGCCACACCGGGCGTCGACTAAGATTTCTGATTTCACCAATTCTCTTCAATCCCTTTTTAACAATTCACTGATCGGAGTCAATATTCTTCAAATCTCCAGAATGGAGGGAGGGAGGAGGAGGGTGGGAGGACCATGTGCGGGATTGTTCCAGGTATAATTACGGGAATAAAGAAAAAAATACGTTGTTAATGTGAACGTGCCGTTTTTTATAAATGCATAATAATACATATGAAGGTAGGCGGTCGACAGACGAGAAAAATAAAAAACGATTAGCCATAATCCACATTGCCTCAACATTAAACTATGTGATTTTCGGTAGGCGCTTGCGGGAACAACTCTAAATCAGAATTCTGAATGAGCGTAAGCTAGGACTGAAAGCCTTTTAAATATGGAAAAACAATAGGACTGTTTTATTGTTTTATATTCTAATTCTATATTTTTAAATAAAGAATCTAAAAGAAAGAAGAAATCATATATAATAAACCGTAACATAAAAGTTTTCGATTTTTTAAAGTGATCGCAAACTTTTTTTTATTATATGTAGGTAACCAAATGATATTTTATACAAAATTCATAACCATACTAATATTATAAATGCGAAAGTAAATCTGTCCAGTAGCGTAGCTAGCATGGGTGACACCCGGGGTGGATAAAGTGGTGTTACCCCACAAATGAACACCCCTAATAATTATGAGTTACGCCTTTAGCCTTTCGTTCTGGTGACGGCAATCGCAAGCCGTTTTTCGGAAGGGAGGGGGGAAGATGTGCCATTTGCGCTACAGGTTTTATTTTCAGGAATGTTCTTACATCATACTTACTAACAAAATCTCGAAAATTAGATTGTTTTGATTTTGCATTCATCATTATCTAAACCCAACTTTGTTGAGTAACACAAGTAAACTCAAGAACTAAAAGAGGGCAGAACACAAGAGCGAGCGAAGCGAACTCGAAAATTTTTGCATCCCATCTCTGATAGATTTTATTTTCTTTTGAACATTCATACTTAAATAGAAATAACTTTAAGGAGTGATGCAAGAAAGCTCATTAACTGAGAGAGGACAGAACACAAGAGCGAGCGAAGCGAGCTCAAAAATTCATGTACCCCAACTCGGAAAGGTTTTATTTTCTTTTAATAATATCATACATAAACATAGTGATTTTATTGAGTCATACAGAAACGCTCGAGAAAAAAGAGAGTGCAGAAAGGAAGAGCGAGCGAAGCGAGCTAGAAATTTTTTACACCCCACCACGGACGGGTTTCATTACGTCGCCCGTTAAGGGGTGACACCCGACCGTAATAAAAAGTAAATCAACGGGTGTCACCCCTACATGCAGAAAACGTGAAGGACTAAAGAAATTTTTGCACCTCATCTCGGAAGGGTTTTATTGTATTTTGAACATTCATACTGAAATTTAAGTTTTTTGTTGATTTATATAGAAAAACTCAGGAAGTCAGAGAGTGCAAAATGCAAAAGCGAGCGAAGCGAGCTCAAAAATTTTTGCACCCTGCTTCCGACAGGTTTCATACGTTTAGGGGTGCCACCCGATAGTGACAAGAACCAGTCAACGAGCGGTCGGGTGTCACCCCTGAGCGGGTGTCACCCGGTGCGCGCCGCCCCCCCCGCCCCCCCTCGCTACGCTACTGAATCTGTCTCTGTAACTTCTTCACGTCTTAACCGCAGAACAGATTTACAAACTCTGTTTGTATGTCTGTCTTTTTGTTTGTTACTTCTTCACGTATTAACGGCTAAATGGATTTGGATGAAACTTGGCACATGGGTAGGCCCACAGGGTAGGCCATATCCTGGAATAGGACATATGATACTTTTCATCCGAGGAGTATGTGCCCTTGGGATGATTCCCGACATTCACTACAATTCCTAATTAAATATGAAACCGTCTAATAGAAACGTTAATTGCCCACGTCATAACTGCCGAGCTCGCATTAGCTGTAGACTGCATCGTGGGTGCGGTCGGGCCGGCAGCGGCGGGGTCCGTACGTAGCTACTAGGTACACCCAATCACTGCAGTTTTGTGATTTGATACTACGACTCGTTGGCGATACGACTGCGTTAATTGAAAGTGTATGTGTATGTGTATATTCGATGAAAAGGCTTTTGGGCTAATATAATTAAATATGAAACCTTCTAGAAACGTTAATTGCCCACGTCATAACTGCCGAGCTCGCATTAGCTGCAGACTGCATCGTGGGTGCGGTCGGGCCGGCGGCGGCGGGGTCCGTACGTAACTACTAGGTACACCCAAACACTGCAGTTTTGTGGTTTGGTACTACGACTCGATGGCGATACGACTGCGTTATTTGTAAGTGTATGTAGATATTAGTTCTTGGGCCTTACTTACCTTATTTCAGCGAGTGTGCCTTGAGATTCAATCTGCCTAGCGTTTTCTATACTAATATAATAAAGAAGAAATATTTGTTTGTTTGTTTGAATTGAATAGGCTCCGTAACTACTGAACCGATTTGAAAAATTCTTTTAGCATTGGATAGCTACATTATCAGGGAGTAACATAGGCTATATATTATCCCCATACTCCCACGGGAACGGGAACTACGCGGGTGAAACCGCGTGACGTCCACTAGTCCTAACTAAGTTGGGGACGGCTCCCAGCCGTATGTCGGAGTCTCCTAATCGATAAAGCGGATCTTAGAGCGACTGCGTATCTAACCACAACCCAGTACTTAACTGAGTAATAATAATAATTCATTTATTAATTCAGGCAATTCGAACCCATTGCATCCATAAAATATAATAATAATAATACAAAAACAATGTCAGACAGAAAAATATGAACTAGAGTAATTATAATTTGATTATAATAATAATAATAATTAATCAAATAAAATAAATAATAAATAAAATTGAAATTATCAAACCAGAAATCATAAAATTAAAATCATAAAATAACCACAATTAAAATCAGAAACTAACATAAGAATTCTAATAATATACCTGCCTCTGAGTCATTTGTTCGTTTGTCAGTACATTAATCATATAACAATGATTAATGTACTGGCAATCAAACCTGTTCGCAAATACGCTCAGAATGGTGCTGGAAGTGGTCCGGAGCCTGCGCCCCAGAGAACACGGTACCCCTTGGCAAGATGTTAGTCAGATTTTCCGGCTTCTGCCTATCCGTAACGACTGTCTAAGATCAACAATTGACAACCGGGACCAACGGCTTAGGGAACGTGCTTTCCGAACTAAACAGGAAACTCTGTATAATAGACTCTCAGACGCGACGTAAAGTGACTCGACATAAAGGGAACCAATCGTAACGGATGTTCACCCATCCACAGATGGCCTCCGCTAGCGGTGCATAACCTTGAAGTTCGAACTGTGAGGCTGTTATTATTTAGCCAGGAACTTTTTAATTCAACCAACAAATTGAGTTCATTTTAAGATAACACATCATTACGACGCTATTAGCGGAAGGCTTAGGCACAGAGGGCTTAGCACGAATTTTTTGACGTATAGTGTATACGTTAACTTAAGTGAATTTTGAATACAAAAGTACTGCAACCCCATAGTTTTGGTTTAATTGTATGCGACATACACAGCTTGTATCATATAAAAATATGAATTTAGTATCCAATTTAAATAAATATTTCGTGTCAAACGAATATTTAAGCTATAGTAAAATTTTACGTTACGTTACTATAAGTCAAAAATATTCGCGCTAACCCTCGTGGTCTTCTTCTTTTCGTATCGATCTACGTTAATTGCAGCATCGGTGGCAATCATTAAATCCCCCAAAGTACAGGTGTATGGACACTTGGGGTACTCCAACACGCGGCTCATATTTTGAACAGGGGCACCGAACTCACATTGAGTACAGGGAGGCTACTCTCTAAGCCCGAAGTCCGTAGTTTCGGGCTTAGTTGCGGGCGTATTCTAATTCGTATCACCTAAACATTAATAATTAATGACAACATGATTAGACAGTAACTGTCAAATCGTGTTGTCATTCATCCTTAGTTCGGGTTTGGGACTAATCGTAAGTCCGTAGGTGATAAGGAGAAGAATACGCCCGCAACTAAGCCCGAAACTACGGACTTCGGGCTTAGAGAGTAGCCCTCCAGATCAGAGATCAGAGGCGTGTCTAAGCACACCCACATTTCACCAGTTATTAAACTCCTGTGAACTAGGAGGCGAACCGTTTGGCATCAGCGTGGCTCAAATTCAGACTTGGGCTACTACGCCAAAAAATATTGAACACATATTTTTTTTACGTAAACGTTGAAAGCGTCACTACCATATTGCTACCATAGTACATTTTTTCTAGTGACGTGACGTCACCAGCCCCCGGCCACGAACTTTGATGCGCGATTATCTTAATGATTTAATCAATTTGGAATCGCAAAGAATAAGTTTTCAATATTTTTTGAAAATCTAACGGTCGGACTAAATAGAATTATAATTTTTGTATCAATAAGAACAACCTATTAAATTTCGACGCGACTAGTCACTCGTCTTTCATTGGCTCGGCGCTTTCTGGCTTTCAGAAGTTGCAGTGATTGGGATCACTCTCTCTGAGGTCGGTCGCTCAGGTCTAAGGATCGTGGTCAGCATCAGCGTTGCACCTGGAGCGGATGATCTGCCTCCACCGGATTCTGTCCACCGCGTTTCTTACGACCGTGTAGAATTTGGCGGACGATCTTTCACTTGATCGGTCGATCTTGTTGGTGAACCACCGCGATCTTTTGCCTTCGGTGTTCCCAACCACAATCCGATATAAAGAATGCGTTGCTGACATGGTGTGGACAAACGAGTTTTTTCGATCGATTCATTGGTGTGTTTCACAGTCAATAAATCCTTTGTCTTTCACGCGCCAGGATTTCACGATTCTACTCCATATAGGAAAATAGGGTATACCGAGGTTCTAGACAAAGTGACATTCTATTAGCGAAAGCGATTGTCGAAATGCCAAAATATAAGAGATTTATCACGTGACATTTCGACAGCGTTTGTCAATCCCAGTTTTGACAATCGCTTTCGCCACGCTACTGCAAACAAAATGTCACTGGTCTAGAGCCTCAGGGCTTGTATCAATTCGATCATCGATAGATACGAATTACTAGGCGATAGAATATGGGATATTAGCATTTGTCAAAATAATGCGTTTCTCTGAATCATTTCCATTAGGTCAAAGGTGGCTGCGTCAACAATATCACTTCTATAGACTCTAATTTAGTCTTTTAGGTATTGAACCTTATGCCCCCAATGATAAATGTAGTTATACACTGGTGGACATAAAATTAGGCCACCGTTATTTTTATGCTTCATTTATTAAGTATGAAATTCTTTTTAACCGACTTCAAAATAGGAGGAGGTTCTCAATTCGTTTGTATTTAAAAAAAAAAATTACCGATTTGAAAAATTATTTTTTCATGTGAGAGGGTATACTTTCCGGTTGGTCCCATTTAAATTTCATCAAAATCGGTTTAGCATTTTGGCTTTTAAATTAAAAAAAACTGGAATTCGTTTACTTAGATGACGTATTTGGTTTGTCATTACAAGTAAACGAAGTTGCGTACATATTTTGCTTTCCTCTGACTATCCAGAGGTGTTTTTAGGTGTGGGGGTACCACTAAAAAGTGAAAAATAAAAAACTTTTTACAAAAAAATACAACCGACTTCCAAATAAAAAACACTACCAAGTATAGGATACTTTGTAGTGTTTTTTTATTTGGAAGCTTTTTTTAAATTATAGGTTTTTGAACAGTCATTTTCAATCGTATAAGAGGAGATATTAATAAAATTATCAAGCGTAATTGTGTCAAATATCGTAATCAATTTTTGTTACGTTGGCACTAGTTTTTTTATTCTTTTGAGTTTAATGTTCTGTCGCTAGGCCGCGACTAAACCTGTCGTTCAGTTCGGATCACTGATTAAAGTTCTGTGTCTCCTACTTCCTTTTCATATGGAATATGGTGAAACAGAAGTTGTTCTAATCGTAACGTTATTACAAACTGGAAAGAGACAGCGAAATGTCGTCTAATATAGATACGTCACCAGATAATTTCAAAATACGTAAGACTACAAAATATGTTGGGAGATTGTAAACTTTCGATAAATTGTCAACTGAACATTTGGAAAACTTTTTTCCGCATAAAAATTTGATAGTCTATCTCTTGAAGTCATTCCGACAAATTGTGGACTGATATAAAATGGTAACCAAGCAGAGCACAAGTCTACAATTTATATTTTGGTGTGATAGTTAAATTGAAAACTTGGCACCTCATTGGTGTGAACCCACGTGTATGGGGAGTTATGGAGTCGTTTTCAATTTCGTGAAATAAAAAAACCCATGACAAAAAATTGGGATTTTTTCGTTCATTTAGTATATTCTTGTTTAGTATAATATTCTATTGATCTTATTATCATCTTGTATAATTGATATTTGAGCTAACCACAGAACATAGAGCGACCGCGCCAGCTCGGGAACTTAGGGCACCCCGACACGGATAGGTTAGGTTCGCGAGAGTGAGCGAGCGAAGCGAGCGTACTTACCTCGCGTGATCCCATTCATGTTAGGTTACTTTAAACCCTGCAGGCAGAAATAGAAATAAGAGCACCGCGCAGCGGGGCTCCGTCAACTTGCCTTGGTTACAACTGTAAGAAGGATGGCCAAAACGTACCTGGCAACGAAACGATAGTGTCCCTATATGCTATATATATGAAAAATATCCTTATTTTTTAAGGTCACAAAAAACACAAGAAATATCTTTTTAAGTAGCCACAAAAAAAAGTTATCCTTATTTTAGTTTTTGTTTGTATTTCTAAATTATTTTCGAATAATAGTTTCAGAACGCACCTATTGACGATTCATTTCGCGTATGAAATGACTTGTTATTCAAAGACTATGAATATTTATTTTTTTCTGAATAGTTGTTAACTGTTATTCAATTAAATTAGTATTTAGACACCATATCACTACTACCCTGATTTATTATGCATTGGATCTTTGTCATAAAAGATAATTAAGTGAAAGCGTTTAGTTCAATTACGTACAATGAAACGTCATTTTTCATCGACAAGTTACAGAACCTGTGGTCATTGATTGACAGTTTGACACCCGGCAATCATAACGCATCCGCATCTCATTCGCTTCGTTTGTTGTGAATTGTGATACGCGCTGTACTATTTGGGATTTCCTTCTGTTGTTTTGACCTTGGCATTGTTTTACGGACTGATAACTACACTTGTGACGATTACTCTGTGCTTTTGATTTCTGGACACCGATTTTGCTTCTTCGATATTTTTGAGAGACATCATGCAGACGTCACAACTAGCCCTGCGATTGCTATGTTTTAATTGTAACATACGCATTGATACACTTTGCCGCCATCTCGTCTTTGAGCTTGACACGAGAGTAATTTTTTAGATCTGCGAATGGAATCCTTCAATAATAGTAAGTATTTACATACCTACTTATTATATTACACACAATCAAACATCATAATACAACTCTTAATTCCTATTTTAGATCACTGAAGAAGATAACATATGCGATGCTTGTAAACAATCGGCAATACAGCATATTAACTCGGGACTAGCTAATGAACCTGGTGCGTCATCTTCCCGTGGTCATATGCATGTTTGCATACTTTGTGGAAGTTCTTTAAGGAACCGTAGATGTGACCTTATTGTGAGAGAGAATCCATCTCAGTTGCAACAAGCAATACATTGACCTTGAAAATAGAATTGCTCCACGGCAGGTAATTATGATTTTTTTATTATATACTTTTGTTTGTATTGTTATCAATGTTATAGTGAATTCATCAATGTTTTTATTTACTTGTTGGTTGTTTCAGGCAACTACATCAGACCATGTTTGTCATCCCTGTTGGCTGAGACTTAAGAGAGTTGCAATGCATAACGTGCAGCAAAATATTGAGCAGCAGGCAGAGCCAGAACCGGAGCCAGAAAAAATCGGTGTTCGTTTAAAAAATAGGAATAATGCTGAAGAAATCATAAATGTGATTAGGGAACGATTTCCATTAAATAATAATTTATCTGATTTTATAAACTCTACGAATATGAATAGACACATCTGATTTTACTAGTTTAACAGCTTATTCTAATACTAATATTATGTTCCCCCGTCTAGAATATAGTGTAATTATATTATTTGCCCTAGGAACATACCAGATCCGACAGGCAAGGTCCTATTATAGTGAACATGTCAGGTTTCACGGAGGGTATCGAATTGAAATAAGTAATAGAGAAAACATTAATGTAACAGAGTATCGTTTGAGAGGAAGTGGAAATAATTAACTGATAAGAGGCAAACTTAAATCCAGATATTAATTGAAAATAATCTGTCTGGAAGGGAAGCTATAGTTGAGTATTGCTGTAATTGTCTAGTTGGTAGAAGAACGGTTGGGTGCTGTGCACATGTTATGACAGTTGTGTGGTATCTTGGGTGGGCCAGGCATCAGCCAACAACATTAGAGCCAGCAGCATTCCTCGATTCTGTAGTAGTAAGAGATGATGAATAATAATTATTTTTGTGAAGCCTATTTCTTTCATTTCAGTATTCCTAAATCCTACCATTACACTTCATTTACTCCTGTATACCCTACACGTACTCGATTTGTCGATATCTATTCAACTTGAGCATTGAAGACTGAAAGACAGTAGGTAGTGTATCTAGCAACTAACTCTATTTAGCCAGAATTTAAGTGGTTAACCCACAAAAAAGTCTTGAAGTCCATCCTTGTTTTCTACACTAGGTACGCCTTGTGCAAGTTCGAGCAATATAGGTGTAGTTTTCATTGAATTATCGGTCAAAATCATGTGTCGAAGCGGACAAGACTCCACAATTCGGCTTTACAAGTACTTAACCCTTTTTGACATCGAACTAAGAGTCTAATGGACAGACAAGGTGTCTGTTCAAGGGGAATTTCCCAAAAAATAGGGCACCTGTCAAAGCGCACCAACGCTTTGACAGATGCCCTATTTTTTGGGAAATTCTTTAAGAGAAATCGCAACAAATAGAAACTAGATCGCTAATTACCCTCCTTGCTTATCGCTAAGTATACTTGTAAGCTACACAACAGTCGGATAAATGGTAGTTGTCGATTCTAACCTCAACAGTGTAATTGACACTTTTACAAGAAAATGTGGCTATTTAGAAATGATTTTCAAACGAGATGATGTTTCCAACATAAGAACAAACCAATCTAAATGAAGCTTATATTGGGACATGAAAAATAAAAGTAAGGTCCAGCTCCTATAGAAATTTGGCCATTGTTCTTTAAGCCGAATGTACATTTATATTAAAAATTAGATACCTAACATTACACACTCAAAGTAAACCCAACCAACATCGGACAACGGGAGGTCCATTTAATACGTAACTCTATGGTGTACCTGGGACGTCACATGAACAGACTAATGCGAGTCTTGTTTCTTGTAGACTCGTACTCTGATTGATCGTCATTTCTTTTCAGTCCACAATTTCTCGGAATTACTTCGGCAAGTTATAGACTATGAAATTTTGATGCGTAAGAAACTATTCCAAATGAAAATTTATCGAAAGTTTACAATCTCACAAGTTATTTTATAATCTTACGGAGTTTGTCATTTTCCGGTGACAGATATACAAAAAGTATCTGGAGACTGGTGGCAAAATGTTATAAAAATCTTTCAGCCACGACAAACGATTTAGTAGGTGGCCTTATTTATTTGTCCGCCAGTTTAATTTAGTTAGTGTACAAATATATTCTTACACAATGCTGTAATTTAAATAAGTTTTTCGGGAATACCCGAACGATATCTTTTGTACATAGTCAGAGTATTTAAACAGGTCGCATTCCTACTGTTTCATATATTCCTTGCTTGACTTCGGGAGCAGCGGTACTAACTCGAGCGACACAAGTGAGTACATTGGTATTTAACTTTGTAGGACTTTAAACTCGTGGCTAAATAATAAACAGTCACAAGTAATCATCACGCATTGTTCAGATCTTGATTGAAGAAGACATTCATCACCAATTTACCACCTTGCTATTGTCCTATGTTACTTGAGATTGACCCCTGACAACCATCTCGGATTATTTATCTCATCTAGCCCATTTATTTTACTTTGGTCTTCGTCTAAGATTTTAATACCTGGGGTGCTACTCTCTAAGCCCGAAGTCCGTAGTTTCGTGCTTAGTTGCGGCCGTATTCTACTCCGTATCATCTAACCTCTAAGAATTACTGACAACGCGATTTATCAGTTACTGTCAAATCGTTTTGTCATTCATTCTTAGTTCGGGTTCGGGACGAATCGTAAGTCCGTAGGTGATACGGGATAGAATACGCCCGCAACTAAGCCCGTAACTACGGACTTCGGGCTTAGAGAGTAGCCCCCTGGTTCAAATCAACCTTGATCGAAGAAGAAATCTATAAATACTAATATATAAAGCTGAAGAGTTTGTTTGTTTGCTTGAACGCGCTAATCTCAAGAACTAGTCCGATTTGAAAAATTCTTTCAGTGTTAGATAGCCCATTTATCGAGGAAGGCTATAGGCTATATATCATCACGCTAAGACCAATAGTAGCGGAGCAGTAATGAAAATTGTGACGCAGACGAAGTTGCGCGTGTCAGCTAGTCTACACTAATTTTATAAAGAGGAAAGATTTGTTTGTTTGTTTGTATGTTCGTTTGTTTGTTTGAATTGAATAGGCTCCGAAACTACTGGACCGATTTGAAAAATTCTTTTAGCATTGGATAGCTATATTATCAGGAAGTAACATAGGCTATATATTATCCCCGTATTCCCACGGGAACGGGAACTACGCGGGTGAAACCGCGTGACGTCCACTAGTAGTTAATATTTATAGAATTATTTTTTTAATAATTCCAGGTATGTTCCGGTCCGCGACTCTAGCTGTACTGTTGGAGTGTAGGAGTGTTGTTGGTCTTCGCAGGCCCCATCTCGCGAACCTGCACCGAAACAGTTGATGCCGAAGTAAAACAGCTTTTTCATCACCCTCCTCCTATGATTCAAATTGATCTTGGGATTTTAAATCTGCTTCTTTCAAAAATCTGTCGTCATAACATTCTTAAACTTTTTACAATAGGTGCAATCATGAACAAAGGCTCTAGATAAAGTGCCATTCTATCAGGAAGATTGTCGAAATGCCAAATATAAGGGATTGACCACGTGTCATATCGATAAAGTTTGTCAATCCCATACATTTTTGAGGTTTTGACAAGCGCCCTCGCCACGCTACCGCTGTCAAATTGCCACTTGTCTAGAGCCTGAAGACGAGCCCAGCCAAGGTGAGATTAAGGAAGATGGGTACTACCTACCTTTTCTCGAAGCGTTTTGCCGTGTTGGACCCTGCATAACACTAGAGAGCCCACTAGTTCCAAGAACATTTAACGACCAAGCCATACTCTGTTACTCAGATGTCGGGTTCGTAGAGTAAGGACTTCTAGATTCTAGAAGCCATACTATTCATCATCATCATCATCATATCAGCCGAAAGACGTCCACTGGTTGACGGCGGCCTCCCCCAAGCGTCGCCACAACGACCTTCACCGAAGTCAAGGGTAGACGGGCTGCGGGGCACTAGGGGCCATTTTTTGGTTGTGCTTGTCATTTGGGGGGTTTGCCATAATCGCCACGCTTGGCAAGCGGGTTGGCAATCGCAGTGTATGGCGTTGAGTTTTACAGAGAACGCTGCTGCCCATTATCTGGCGAGTCCCTTAGTCTCCTCTTACGACACTCACAGGAAGTGATGGGATGGTATTATTCTTTTACGGCACCGGCTGACATCATACGGCATACTATTAAAAAACAAAAAATCGAAAAAAATCAAATCTAATTAAATTATCGTCAAAAAATCTTTGACTTTACCTAGTTTCTCCAATTCCTCATTCAGCTACCTAGTCAGGAATAAGTTTGGAACTGTAACTAAGAACTAACGAATTATTTTATCAATTTTCAGAGAAATGTAACTATACAGACATGCCAAGTGGTCGAAGACGTTGGAGGGAGGGTCACCAATAGAACTGAATTAACCATCGTTGGTCCGGATACCATTAATTGGAATGACCCTAAATACGATGAAAAGTATGGGGATAAATCTGCCTTTCTCTTGCTTTGATTCTTCTTAAAGACATTGACTAAAAGTGTTCTAACATTATTGTTTGTAGAATTAATCTTGTAAAGGTGTTTTCATGGATATAAAATAAAGTTTATTGCAGAGCGCGGTTTGTTATATTCAATGAAATCGCATCGTAAGATGCGGACACTGCGAGGATCGCTCGGAGGAAACGGTGGAGCATACGGTGAAGGTCTGCCCTGCTTGGACGGAACACCGCCGTGTCCTCGTCAAAGCGATCGGCGACGGCGGGAGCGAAGAGGCATGGAAAGTGGTCACCTCCATCTGCGAAGCAGTAATGCTAGCGAAGGAGGAGACCGAACGCGTTAGAGAGACGGAGACCTCGTGAGGTTTCCCTCTCTCTAACGTGTATGGTGGGGCGTGCCCCAGCCGCCGCAACAGAAGAAGGCCCCGGGCGTCGGGAGTCGCAGGGCAATTCCCGACCACCATAGGCGCGGGCCTGCGGACGGCGAGCGTTGGGTGGATCGCTGTCCGATCAGAACCAGGCCCGGGTCAACGGCGCGTTGTGTTCCACGCGCGCCTCAAAGAGATTATAGCATAGTAGATGGGGCTCGTCAGGGCCAGTACCTGCCAGGGCATCTGGATGAAATGACGCAAATAGATAGATTATTAGTAGATTTTTCCCGGGATTATGATCCCTTGGGATAATTTCCGACATTCGCGCGGGTGGAGCCACTGGGAGGAGCAAGTATATCATAATTAAACATTCAAGAAGGAAAGATGATTTGTACCTCTTCTGCTTCTTGCTGACTTTCATTTTCGTAACTTAGACCTATTAAGTCTGCCACGTTTGCGGAATTTATTTGAAAGAGTCACCGCGGCACTGGAACGTAAAGAGCATTAGGAGGAACACGGATGAGTTTTAGTCAGTACGAGTCTGACACTCCCTTCTGCTTCGTCCAGAGCGGGAGGAGTCAGTTGATGATTTCCCATCCATAAAAAAGGTACCTACCTATGAGGATGCGGGCTGATTGACATTTTGATTGTAGTTTTGGCGTGAAAGCGCGACAGACAGACAGACAGAGTTACTTTCGCATTTATAATATTAGTAAGGAAGTAAGGATTATTTTATTTTAATATTGGTTGTTATAGCTCCAGTCTTGGCAAGAAGTGCCGTGTTACCCAGTTAATGGGGTGTGAACCTCCACAACCCATTAACTGAAGCGACTGCTTCATGTAAACTACTGGTATTCAGCTGAGTCCGGTTTGACTGGAAGCCGACCCCTTTATAGATGGGAAAAGACGAGGCAGATGATGATAATAGTGGCAATAGAAAACACACTCTACGAAGATTTTAACTGTCTACGTAATATGGTTCATGATACCTAGCAGGCACTACCTACTGGTTCCGGAATTTGTTCGAAAAAGTCACCGCGGCCCGGGAGGGCTACTCTCTAAGCCCGAAGTCCGTAGTTTCGGGCTTAGTTGCGGGCGTATTCTACTCCGTATCACCTACGGACTTACGATTAGTCCGGAACACGAGCTAAGAATGAATGACAACACGATTTGACAGTAACTGACAAATCAAAATCAAAAAGTGTTGTCATTAATTCTAAGTGGTTACGTGATACGTAGTAGAATACGCTCGCAACTAAGCCCGAAACTACGGACTTCGGGCTTAGAGAGTAGCCCCCCTGGAACATAAAGGGCATTAGGAGGAACACGGATAAGTTTTAGTCAGTATGAGTCTGACACCGCTTCGCCCTGATCGGAAGGGGTCATTTGATGATTTTCCATCCTTAAAAAACAAACCAGTCAATTGCGAGTCGGACTCCCACGCGAAAGGTTCCGTATCATAAACCGAAAAAAAAAACACGTTCCTTGTATGAGAGCCCCCTTTAATCTATACTAATATTATAAAGAAGAAAGAATTGTTTGTTTGAATTGAATAGGCTCCGAAACTACTGGACCGATTTGAAAAATTCTTTTAGCATTGGATAGCTACATTATCAGGAAGTAACATAGGATATATATTATCACCATACTCCCACGGGAACGGGAAGTACGCGGGTGTAACCGCATGACGTCCACTAGTCTTTATTATATTGGTGTCGATTAAATAAATTTGTCTACTTTTCACCATACATTGATAATAAGCAAGTAAACTTTTGGAGTCCCTTTTTGTGAGCTAAAATGTTTTTGATTAGCAACAAGGGTAGACCATCTTTTACAGTTGCTACGGGTTGTCAGAAGCCTGAAAGTCAGTTATAAGATTTTCCAAGAAGAATCGTGTTATCCAGTAAATAAGTTGTGGTGGTCGATGTTGGAATTTTAACATTGCAACCGTATGGTGATGAAAACGAAAGCATATTTGACCGATTGCTGTTCAAAACAGCTGTAGTCTTTTATGGATATCTGAGTACCACTTTAAAGATTGTAGGTATATATTATCCCCGTACTCCTAAGGGAACGGGAACTACGCGGGTGAAACCGCGTGACGTCCACTAGTTTTTAATAAATTTCATTTTATTATTTTTTGTTATAGCGGCAATAGAAATAGGTACACATTTTGTGAAAATTTCAACTGCCTAACTATTACGGTTCTTGAGATACAGCCCGCTTACAGACAGACGGACAGACAGTGGAGGCAATATTTTTTCAAGGCACGACCGCTGAGGGTTTTTGATTCCATCCAGTAATTCCCGATATGTATTAAATGACACCATGCATCCAAATCGTCACCTTGTAGATTCTTAACTCCTAGGTACCCTAAAATCGTATCGCAACGTCTAAAAATCACTGGTAAAGCTGAAACATTAGGGTAATTGGTAGTCTCCATTACTTTGAGAGGCACACCCAGCGAGGGAATCAATATTAGTCTGCTTATCTAGATGATGTTGTACAAAAATATTGCAGTACCTAGATAAATAATATTAATTAATATCGCCTCTAATTGACCTTAATTACTTAGGTATTATATCCGCCAAACCGGCAACCTGCGTTGGCCTGCGTTGTGGATATGCGCTGACCCTCTCACAAATAAGAGGTTGATGCTTAGAAGTAGAGTAGAGTAGGGACTCCATTTTCCACACTTAGGTTCCCATATGCTGAAGTGGGAGTGGTCTGGCCGCGTTGCACGAATGAACCCGGAGAGGTTGGCGAAGATCGTCACTCACTGGACGCCTGAAGAAGGACGTCGTCGTCGAGGTCGTCCGCGGCGAAGGTGGTGTGACGATGTCATCATGTTTGCCTGACAAACTTTGCTAGAGATCGCTCAAGACCGCGAGATTAGGAAGGAGAAAAAGGGAGGTCTTTGCCCAACAGTGGGACACAAAAGCAGGCTAGCAAAAAAAAAAAAAACTTTCCCGATCCGTTGTGCGAAGGAATCCTGGCTTAGTCATCCTAGCTTCACCCAGAAGTACAGAAGTTTCCTAGGAGCTTTACGGGCTACGCGGAGCGACTTCATCCTCCCGAAGACTGGTTTACGTTGGGTAGTCACGGCCTCGCATTCCAATCCTTGTTTATTAGAGGTGTTATTTAAAAGCGATCTCATCCTAGCCTAGTTATCATGTTGTTGTTGACCACAATTTTACCAGAAAGTAAGCGATTATCGACGATGAAATACACTTGCCTAAAAGTAACCTATTCATTCTGGACTTAAAGACTCAGGTTATAGCAGGAAGCATAGACTCTGGCCTGTGTCAGAGTCTGTGCTTCCTGCTACAACCTGGGACTCTTCCCAAAGATGAGAGCAGTAGGTACTCCATAGTCCCTACATGATCGAACTTTTTTTTAACCGATTTCCTTTTTTTAAGGATGGGAAGTCATCAATTGACTCCTTCCGTTTTGGGCGGAACGGAAAGGAGACTCAGACTCTTACTGACTAAAGCTTATCCGCGTTCTAATGCCCTTTGCGTTCCAAGGCCGCGGTGACTCTCTCGAACAAATTCCGCAACACACGATCGAACTTGCGCTTGATAAAGTTTGAGCAGCTGTTCCAGCGTGAAGTACCGTCTCACCTTTGCTAGGATCCCAAACTTTTTGGGACCCACTTGAGACATTACCTCTATGAAAGAACCAACATTTAGAATATATGTTAATAGTTGACCCGTGCAACTTCGTCTGCTCCGCTTCTATTGGTCTTAGCGTGATGATATATCTCGAAAAATGGGCTATCTTACACTGAAAGATTTTTTCTAATCGGACCAGTAGTTCCTGAGATTAGCGCGTTCAAGCAAGCAAGCAAGCAAACAAACAAACTCTTCAGCTTTATATATTAAGTATAGATGTTTTAGGTTAATTTCCAATAATAAAACCATTCGTCTATCATTTACAACTCTACCAAAATGGTCACAATAACAGAAACATTCTATAAAGCTGTTACAAGTCGCCATAACATTAGTTACATCCTTCAGTACAAGGTTCTATTTTATTCGCGACCCTGAGCAGCGGTATTAGAATACATTACTTGTGTTATATTAGCTGGATTTCGCCTTTTTTTCTAACGAATATAAATTATTATGTAGTAGTTAGTTAGCTGGTACATTGTTGCGAATTACTAGTGAAATATGTCAGGTGGAGAAGGATGGAGATATCTGTAAACAGAGAAAATTACAATTCTGTACGGTCAGCGAAGTTTAATGATGGTCCTTTAGTTAGTGCATCCCATATAGAATGTACTGAGTTTCCCCTTTCCAAGGTTGCAGTGAATGACTTACGACTTACTTATCCTTACTGAGACTTACTTATCCTATATCCCCTAGATGGAGCAGAGCGCGTCCACAGTGATCAATCCTCCATCGCGAACGGTCTTGAGCTTCAAGCTTCACCTCGCTCCCGTCATTCTGATTCTCGTCGCTTTCTGCTAACACCGAACAGTCGCTATGTTCTTCCTTATTCTGAGTAGCAATTGCCTGGCTCTATCGATTTCTTTATTATAACTTCGGAAAAAGTACCTCATTTTCTATAGGTGGTCTTGAACGATTGACATTTTTTTTTTCGGTTCCTGTAAGTCTTAAGCGTAGTCCTGAAACAAATCATACCTTTGGCATTTTTTATTCGTTTTTATTAGCTAAACATTTTGCCCGACCTACAGATTATATGTCGCTTATTATTAGCAATGTTCATAACCTGAAGGTGGTTTTCGTAAGTTAACTCGACAAACTTTCAAACACCACCTACAATTTTGCTCACCTCCCAAACACAAACCTAGCGTGAACCTACATCAGTGATTTGCAAATTAGCCACAAGTACAAACAGCCACGCACAGCGGTCTTACATCCATCAGCATTATGCTACGAATTCTACAGACGCGAAACTCTTAATTAACGAAATTATTTGAATACCTGCTCGTACTACTACAAGGTTTCAAGCTGTTTTGAAATTAATCTTATTTAGAGGTTTAAATAAGTGGCTTAATATAGCAGGAAAATTCTGATATTTTCGTTTACATTAAAATGCCAAAAATATTGTAGCGTCAAAAGTTTAAATCCGATAACAATTAGAAACGAAAATCCCGTGCCCCCATTTCACTAGGCGTCGCGGTCGGATAAAGTCATCACATACCAAACTATTTTCTGAACATGACATCGTAACCTCAAATAGCGCCAATAACAGTAAAATCCGCTGCCGAACGCACCTTGCCGTAATTAAAAAACAAAATTATTCCACCCTATGTGATTAACAGCACACCCCATCGCCATCGGCCACCCACTCTCCCCCATTTCTTCGTACAATGGTCAGTTGTAACACAACTGCCTTGTAAGACATAGCGTAGCCTTAGAAACTGGAAACAAAACAATAATAAACAATAGCATTTTAACAAAAAAATACCAAAAATAATGCCAACAACAAAATCAGTGTGTGTAAAGTAATAAAATGTGTGATTTTTTGTGCTAAAAGTGTTAAAAATGCAAAATTTTCGCATCATGGCCGAGAAATTGAAATCTAACCTTCATTTGTACTTTTTTCACAAGGAAACATTGTTTAATCTGTTATACTAAACCAGTGTGAGTGTGTGAGTGGAATTAAAATTCAAAAATGACAGCTACGATTTATTTTCGCGCCAGAAAATTAAAAATGGTGGCAATTTACGTTTTGTATTACGTGTTCAAAATAAAATTGAAATGATGACGTTTTTAATTTAGTGTTTTTGTAAAATATTAGCAAAAATGTGAACTTTAGTGACTGATAATTGTTTTATAATTGAGAAATACTGTTTTAGTGTGTGTTGTGTGGTCGTAAATTGGATTTTAATACCTTAATATTAAGTAAGTATTATTTGGTACCAGCATTATTTCAGCAACTGCAAAATATTAGATGCTATCGCGCTGTATACTCCAAAGCTTTTCATGTGTTAAAAACCTAGTTACAGAGGTGAAAATATAATATAATACACCACACTAAACTTAGCAGTTCCGTGCTCCACTTTTTCAAGGGTCACATTTTATCATAAGAATCTAAAAACATATTTTAGTACGGAAACCTACGCGTATTATGGAACATGAATTATGTACATTAATTAAGTGATATCTTTTTGCAATCTTTCATCAACTTTAGTGATCGGAAGATTCGGAAGTTTAAAGTTGGAGGCAGTCAATTAATACTATTAACGTAAGATTAACCATCAAGGGACCATCTGTAGTGGTTCTTAACATCTTTGGATCAAATAGTGAAACAAAGTGATAAGAGAGCAGAAGCGCACCAGTAGCAGTAGTGCTTCTGACAGAAACAGACTAGACCCACCCACACTGATTATCCTCTTGTGGGGTTTAGGATGTCAATTATACCTACATTTTTATAATTTAGCTACAAACATATTATTACTTAGCGTCAAGACGAACCCCTCGAATAGAGCACCAGAAAATAGAAATTAAGAAAAGTAATTAATTAATAAAATATGCTTCACTGAGATTCGAATTGTACGGAACATATAGACAGAGTATTCAGCATTGCCAATTATAATGTCTTGCAAGAAGTCTAATTGAACCACTTAACGTGAGGTAAAAACAACATTATCCTCCTGCTCTACATAATACTATACATTATTGGTCGGCACAACACGTCTTCTTCTTTCATTCTTCTATATCAACCGTCATCTCAGTACTCACTCCCTTTTTTGCCAAAAAAAAGTAAACTAATAAAAGAACATCCAGAGCTTAATAAAAATTAAACATGATGTTTAAACGACCTTGCATGATTCGAAGCGGCTAAATAGTCTAGACTAGCTGAAGCTCAAGGCGATATGAAGAACTCTTTACTAAGTAGGTATTCTAATGAAGACTCAAAAGCTCCTTGGAATGAATTAAAATGGCCTCCACGAGTGGCGATACTTGACCGTTCCTCCAACACACCTTTTTTTTAAGGATGGGAAATCATCGAATTATTCTTTCCGCTCTGGGCCGAGCAGAAGGGAGTGTCAGATTCTTACTGACTGCAACCCATACGTGTTCCTCCTAATGCCCTTTGCGTTCCAGGGGGGCTACTCTCTAAGTCTCCCCCCTACTCCGTATCACTTACAGACTTACGATTAGTCCCGAAACCGAACTAAGAATGAATGACAGCAACTATCAAATCATGCTGTCATTAATTCTAAGTGGTTAGCTGATACGGAGCAAAATACGCCCACAACTAAGCCCGAAACTATGGACTTTCGGTTAAGAGAATAGCCCTCAAGGCTGCGCTGACTTTTAAGAACAAATTCCGCAACTCCGGCAAACCTTGGATGATCAGCTCCGCCTAAAAAACAATCTGCGTAGCTTTTTCCCAACTAATTTGAGGTCGGCATCCAGTCATACCAATGCAGCTGTGTACCAGAATTTTATATTGAGCGACCATCCTATTTGACCTTAAAAACCCAGTAACTGGGTGTCACGATAGCACTAGACAAGACCGTGTCAGGGGGCTACTCTTTAAGCCGAAGTCCGTAGTTTCGGGCTTAGTTGCGGACGTATCACCTATGGACTTACGATTAGTCCCGAACCCGTAGAGCAGAATACGCCCACAACTAAGCCTGAAACTACGGACTTTGGGTTAAGAGAGTAGCCCCTCAAGGCCGCGGTGACTCTTAAGAACTAATTCCGCTATTCCGGCAAACCTTGGATGATCAGCTCCGTCTAAAAAGAATCTGCCTAGCCTTTTTGAACTAATTTGAGGTCGGCATCCAGTCATACCAATGCAGCTGTGTACCAGAATTTTATATTGAGCGACTATCTACTGGGTGTCACGATAGCACTAGACAAGACCGTGTCAGGGGGGCTACTCTTTAAGCCCGAAGTCCGTAGTTTCGGGCTTAGTTGCGGACGTATCACCTACGGACTTACGATTAGTCCCGAACCCGAACTAAGAATGAATGACAACACGATTTGACAGCAACTATCAAATCGTGCTGTCATTAATTCTAAGTGGTTAGCTGATGAACAGCAGAATACGCCCACAACTAAGCCCGAAACTACGGACTTCGGGCTTAAAGAGTAGCCCCCAGATTTCTTGGCTTCTAACCCGACGACAACTCGTTACGTGTTATTCGAGGTACGGACGAATCTCGGTATGTAGCCTGAGCGAGGTTAGGTATATGAAGCGATTCTATTGGTTCTTAACAAACACAACCTTCGCTACGCATCCTCGCACATCTGTGGAAACGCGACCTTAAAATGGTGGAACTGCTGGCCTACTATGACGTCTTAAAACGATCGTGTATAAGGTGTGGGAAGGTGACAGAGTTATACAAGACACATAACACTATCCCTTTTCCTCAGCCTAATCATGATCGCATTGGCACGTCATAGTAGGGCCCCTGACTTTGCGACTGTTCTTATTTAGCCACGAGCTCCTCTCCAACTAAGCCAATATTTTTATAACAGCACTAGCACTTCGCCCGCGACTTCGTCCGCGTTGCAATTTTCTCAAGGATTCTTAATTTTTTTCTAGACAATTTATATACTAAAACCTTCCTCGAGAACCAATCTATCTATTGGTGAAAACAGCATGAAAATCGGTGCATTAGTTTTACGTGCTTATCGCGAACAGACAGACAGACGCGGCCGAAGACTTTGTTTCATAATATGTGGCGATAGTGATAGTGATGAAGTGATTTAGTGATATATAGCGATAAACATAACAAAAAATAGTTACCCGCTCTGTCAAATTCTATACACATTTTTTTAGGGTTCCGTGCCCAGAGAGTCACGAACGGAACCCTGAACCCTGTTACTGAGCCTCCGCTGTCAGTCCGTCCGTCCATCTGTCTGTCTGTCAGCGGGCTGTATCTCAAGAACTGTAATAGGTAGACAGTTAAAATGTTCACAGAGTTTATATTTCTATTGCCGCTATAACAGCAATTTAGAATATAAATTTAACTAAATTACAGATTAACGGGGTCCCATGTCCCGTGGTTTTAGTAGTTTAATCTGGTGGAGAGCTAGTTTAGCTGTTGGCAATACTGGTCTCACGGCTAGTATGGCGTCACCGCCACCGCATCATGCATTGCATTCTCGTCACATTCCAAAGACTACAATATTAATATAGAAACGTGTTTTTTTCGGGTTATGGTTCAAAAACCCTTCGTGTGAGATTCTCCAATCTCACCTAGTGAAGATCTTCCTCGTTCATCGTTCTTTCTTTTAGCAAAAACCGTTTCAAAACAAAGATAAACAGACTGGTACACAGAGATGTTTCATACATATTGAAGAGATGTGTTGGTAGTAGAAAAGGACCATGTGAATAAATGTTTAAGTAACCAAGTACAAGGTGAAAAACACTTCAAGGTCTTGCTTGTAATACAAGTCATTACTAAACACATAATAATCGATTTTTGCCAGCAGTAAATAATAATTTAGCATGCCAGATTGACTTAGATAGTACCTAAACCAAGAAACACTTTATTTAGAGGTTAAGAGGGGACTCTAGTCGGTAACTCTTGGGCCTTTCTCCATACAAACGTATTCCGCTGTTTTCTTCGTGGATAATGCTGCTTGAGCAATGATTTTTTTTACAAATAATCAAGATCAAAATAATCAGTGCCTCTATCATTTTCTTTTTTCCAAAACATAAAACTTAAAGAATTATGACAATCCAAAAACCCGAAAAAACAGCCCGTTTTTACCACCATGTTCAGGTTCAGACGACTATCACACAAATTTGATAAGTTTTTAACCAAATAAAAACTAATAGAAGCATAGATATAGTCTTCCTCTAAATTTTAATGTATAATTTTTATAGATCAGTCCAGTTTTGAAGAAGAAAACAGCGGAATACAAGACAACAGTAAAATCAGACTCTGCTGCAGTTGTCGCGTTCGCGCTTTACTTGACAGGGCGCAGCGCGACGGCATCGGCAATAGATTCATCAAATACCTATTTTACAAATTCCTCGGGACTAGAGTCCCCTCTTAAGTTTTAGAATTACTTGATCATCATCATATCAGCTGAAAGACGTCCACTGCTGGACATAGGCCTCCCCCAAGTGTCGCCACAGCGACCGGTCCTGTGCGTCTCGCATCAATTTATGTATTCTTTTTGGATTACTTATTTCTACAATGATCCATTTTCAAGCTTTTATTTAACTTAGTTATTGGTTATGATTTATTTAACTTAGTTATTGGTTATGATTTATTTAACTTAGTTATTGGTTATGATTTATTTAACTTAGTTATTGGTTATGGGTCTAATCTTGCAACTGAATTTCAAAGCAGTCCTCTACCCATTGAGCTAACATTTCACACACGTTTTGTTTGGAGGTACTAGCGTCTGACGTTTCATAAGTGCCCATAGTAGGCTCTACTCTAGACAAAATGTCATTCTATCAGCGAATGTAATTCTCAAATTGGCAAATTATAAGGAACTAGCTTTTGCCCGCGACTTCGTTCACACATATTCCGTTTATTCCCGTTCCCGTAGGAATTTCGGGAAATCCTTAGTAGTAGTCTGCAGTATATAATCCTTAGTATTTTATTTTATTTTTATTTTTTTATTTTATTAATTTTAGGAAAACTTACAGCTAATACAAAACAATATAAAGTAACAATATGTAAAAAATGGCCATTTACAAGTTTTCACATATATGTTGACTTAATAATAAAAACAATTTCACGAAAACAGCTAGCACGCTAGTAAATTCGTTCAACGCTCAAAAAAGAAAAACAAGGAATAACTCAAAAGGGTGATCAAGCACCAAAGAAACGATCAGTCAAACTTTTTTTAACTTTTTTAACACTGCTGGTAAACAAATCAAGCTCGACATCCTGACACACCATATTAAACGTACGACAGGCTCTTATCAAGTACGAGTTCTTTCTGTAGTTTGTTTTAACTTGAGGAACATGAAGGAGACGCGATCTACGAAGAAATGCACATGGTACACGAAGTCCGATCCTGCTCACCAGCTCAGGGACATCAGTAGATCCGTTCATAATATTAAATAAAAATGCATGATCTGCAATTCTCCTTCGCTCATGTAAAGGCAGAAAATGGAATTTTTTACATCGACTCATGTAATTAGGAAGAAAGATCTTTGAGCGATATTGGGTGTACTTTAAAAATCGCTTTTGTATGCTTTCGATGCGATTTATGTAAAAATTATAGTTGGGATTCCAAATTTGAGAAGCGTATTCCAGGTGGCTACGGACAAACGCACAGTAAAGAATTTTCATCGTCTTAACATTCTTAAAGTCAGTAGAAAGCCTAAAAATAAAACCCAAAGCTTTAGAAGCCTTACTGACGATGTTATTTATATGAGCATCAAACAAAAGCTTCGAGTCAAATGTAACTCCAAGGTCCCGAATGACATTGACTCTTGCTATTAGGGTATTCGACAGCTTATAATCACACTGAATAGGGTTTGGCTTAGTAGTAGTACATGCCAAATTTCAGCTTTCTACGACCAGTAGTTTCGGCTGTGCGTTGTCTGTCAGTCACTCAATCAGTCAGTAACGGAAGAATTTGAACGGAAGAAGGTGGGTAGCCTTTGGAGTGGGATGCAACATGTGTCGATACTCTTGCGCCATCCCATCTTCTTAGCACGGCGGGCTGTGCTGGGGCGGCTGCTGCAGGTGCAGAAAACCTCAAACGGCGCATATATAACAACTTAATTCGGAGTTACATATTTGAGCCGTTTGGCGTTGAAACATTAGGCCCATGGGGTCCGAGTGCGCATCGAGTCTTTCGGGGCATTAGCAAACAACTTGTCGACTTTTCACGTGACCAGACGGCTGGGCTTTTTTTCGGCCAAAGAATCAGCATTGCCATTCAACGCGGCAATGCTGCCAGTGTTCTGGACACTTTTGCCATTGACAGCGATGTGGATTATTTTTTTGATGCCCGTTTTTGTATACGCGTTTGTATAAATCCTCTTTATGATTTATTCTTACTTTATAACTGATAGTTTCAAACAATTACTGATAAATCTTGGCATTAAAACTATATTCCAAACAGAGTGCCAATTCTACTCATTTTCAAGCATCGCATTCGCATTTCAATTGCAAGCTGTAAAAAACCAGCCGAATTGAGAACCTCCTTTTTTGGAAGTCGGTTAAAAATGTATGAAAATTAAGGCTTTTTTGACAGTTTGCGACTGACATGCGAATGCAAATGTTGTTTAAACAAAATAAGTAGAATTGACGCTCAGGATATACCCTCGAAAACTAAACCTACGCCGCGTAGCAGCTCGTAGCCAACATGCTACGAATGGCTACGAGATCCTTTAAGCTTTTTCAAGGCTACGAAAAATTTATGTAAAATCGTATTACTGTCTCTCATTTTAACAGTATTTTAAATTTTATACATACCATGACATCTGTATATAAAACCTAACGGCGGGTCAAACAAGGCCACTTTAGTAGGATCATAATATTAATCATACAACAATCTGTCAAATTCTATTTTCATCTTTTTTGCCAAGGCATTAGGTTCAAGTTTGATTGGAAAAATTTGACAGTTTCGGGCTTTTTGTGCTGGCTGATTCTACTAGTCTCCTTTTTAAATCCACTGATTTACCATAGGGACACCTCTGAAAGCATTCAATGTGCGTACAGCTAAGGAGTGGAATTCCCTGCCGGAGTCTGTGTTTCCTGATAGCTACAACCTGGGAGTCTTTAAGTCAAGAGTGAATAGGTTACTTCTAGGCAAGCGTGCTCCATCTTCGACCGCATCATCGCTTACCATCAGAGTCAAGCGTGTGTCTCGCAATAGTAAAAAAAAAAACTGGTGTACTGAAGGTACACCTTTGAAAGCTTATATTTGAAAAGAGTAACTATGGAGTTTCTTGTCCGTTCTTCTCCTTAAGAATCTACCTTTTGCGAACGGACGACTAGAGTCACTATATTATTTTATTTTCATTTGACGTTCAAAAGTGCCTTTAAAAATCAGAAATAAATCATTTGACTTTGACTTTGAAAATCAACAGTGATTACTGTGACCCAACTGGTCTCCTCCTCCTAAGGTACAGCGCTGTATTAGACTGTATTTTTTCAGTAAAGTGTTATTAGTACCTGAAAGTGTTTGAAAGTAATTAAGCGTGGTGCTGCGGCACTGCAGTTTGTCAATGTTGCTGACCTTGCCCGTTTAAGGTAGCCTGCAAGGTATGCCTGGGTACTACCCGTTATTAAAATTTTACCGTAAGTCATGATTGTGTGCATAGTGTACAACATATCATCATGTTTAATAGCTAAACAGTAATTAGGGATCACCTTAGTCACCCTTCTTTGTTAAAACTAAATTCTTATTTTGTAATTGTACGACAAAACAACTTATCATACAATGATAATAAGATTCATGTACAAAGGCGAGCGTAACTCAAATAAACTAATAGGTATTAGCAACATTGTTTTTATGCTCCAGGTGAGTCTGTCGCTAACATCTTGTAAAGAAAAGCGTTATTATTAAAACGTTTTTGAACATAAGAGGGATTAGGTAATGCAGGGTATTGACTGTTTGTATATCTCTTCTTAGCCATCTTTTCTGGCGATATCTTTTTATTTTACATAGGTACACGCGAACGAAGTCGCGGGCAGCAACTAGTAGACTAATAGAAATAAATAAATGAAGATGTGAGATTAAATTCTCTTAATATCGCAATGTTATATCATTTACACATATAAACACATATTATCACCGTTTGCAAGCAACAATGCCAACAAAAGCTTATTAAATAATTTTGAGTCGGCGCCAAACCACAAGCAGTCAAGCAGAAGCTACTTTCTTCAATGTATATCCTATCTACTCGTAATTAAACAAAGAATAATCAGAAGCAGACTTTTTATAAAAAGTTAAGCATGATTAAGTGATCGATCATACATAAAACAAGTGCGAGTCGGACTCGCGTGCAAAGGGTTCCGAACTAATTTCATTTTTGTAACATATTATTTTAATACTATTATAGACTTCTTATAGGTTTTCCTGTTATTTGTAGGTAAAGAACTATTACCTGCATTTATTTCATAATTTTAGGCTCAGTAGTTCGCCAGAGAATGGGCAGCAGCGTTCTCTGTAAAACTCAACACCATACACTGCGATCGCCAACCCGCCTGCCAAGCGTGGCGATTATGGCAAACCCCCCCTCCCTTTGGGGAGGCCTATGTCCAGCAGTGGACGTCTTGGGCTGTTATGATGAGTTCGGAGACAAGAACCCCCTGACAATGGTCATTTTTGGTCTAATTTCTTGAATAACTTCAAAACTGTTTGTTTTAAAACTATGAAAAAATATAATTAAAAACCTTCACAGTAAGCTCTTTCATTTGATATGGCGTAAAATAGTTTGAAAAACTTTTTTTTTAATTTTCTACATTGACCCCGAAAAGTGACCCCATATTCAAAATTTATTTATTTACGTAACGCGTCCGTTTTTAAGTCACATAAGTCCATACCTATGTGTATTAAATTTTAACAGAATCGGCCAGACAGACAGACAGACAGACACCCTGAAAATAAGCACAGGTCGACCTGACTACCTCCACAGTTTTTTCTTCGGTTTTTTTTTGCTAAAAATCTTTATTGGCATTGTCGCTTGCAAAGGTTGAAAATATGTGGTTATAGTAAATGGAATAATATTGCTAAAATAATGTGTATTGAGAAGAGTCATTAAAAAAAAAGAATGGAAAAGTAATGTTGAGGAATTGCAGACGGTGCGCGGTGTTGTAGGGAATGTGTAGAGGTCATGTGTATCCGTTGCGTTTGTGAACACGTGTAAGTGCACGCATGCGCACTGCAGCCGACAGACAATGGTGGTTGATGCATCGGGCTCTGTGAGCTAATGACCCACTACAACACACATATTATGACACAACTAAGCGTACTCCATCTTCGACCACATCATCGCTTAACATCAGGTGAAATAGTGGTCAAACGTGTGCCTATCAACAGTAAAAAACAAAGCTGACCCGCGCAACTTCGTATGCGTCACATTTTTCATGAATACTCTGCTCCTATTGGTCATAGCGTAATGTTATGTAGCCTATAGCATTCGTCGATAAATGGGCTATCCAACACTAAAATATTTTTTCAATTCGAACCAGTAGTTTCTGAGAATAGCGCGTTAACCAAACAAACAAACTCTTTAGCTTTATAGAAGCCGTTTTCCTTCCGACGGGTTAACTTTTCAGTAATTATGAAGAGAGAAGAACAGTTTTTGTTTGTAAGATGTCAATAGTCGACAAAGACTAGATTAGACTATTATTGAAAAATACTTGTATTAAAAACTTGAACGCAAAAAATCTACTAAAATCTTCTTCACAAGCACTTTAATTTGATATACTTCATATGACTAACTAAACACGACGCGCCTGACACCATATTTTTTTTACAAATTTCATGTAGCCTGTGTTTCTTTGACAGTCGAGACAAATCTAATAATATTTAATTTGTTAAAATAAATCAAGCTATTTAGGCCACAATTAGTGCCAAAGAAATAGAATAAAAAAACATTAATTGAACTTTTTTTTTAGATTTTTTTTCTTGTTTGACATTTATACTTTTTGTTGTTTATTATTATTTTAAATGGGAAAAATTAATTCTATACGCAATCAAATTTAATGTAATTATGTTTACAATATTGGTATCAATTACTTTTTTGTAGGAATAATTGTACACCTTCTGGCGTAACATAGCGCACTTATAATTTTATAACAACTATTTATTGTACCTATGTTAACAAAATAATAACGGACATATGACATTTTGTCCTACCCGAGAATCGAACCCATGACCAACAAACAACAGCACAACAACAGCACTTGTAATCACTTCACCATCGAGGCAAATAAAATATAAATGGATACGGTAGACATCCCACCCGCACGCACAAAACTTTTTGGGAACACATTCATTGTGCTATGCTAGCTAAGGATTGGAAATCCCTGCCCAAGTCTGTGTTTCGTGATAGTTACAACCTGGGAGTCTTTAATTCAAGATTGAATCGCTTGCTTCTAGGCGAGCGTGCTCCATCAGTTGAGATAGTGTAAAAATAAATAAATTGAAATTAGTAGCACTCCCAAAATTCACACCCACCTATCCCACAAACGACAAGTCACTGTTACCCGCGTATCGATGGGCTATCACTATCATGTTGAAAGGCTCGTCCTACATGCAGACAGCCCCTATCTCTGGCACTATTAATCATTCACGCTTCTAGAACGGAATTTAATTATAATAACGCAGGGAAATTGATGTACCTAGTAGAAGTAGTTTAGATTAAGGCATTGTTTCGAGTAGAAAATATGGCTAAATAATAAGAGCCGACGGGTCGACGGGTCTTCAAGGTTAAGCAACGATTGCTGAGGTCGGTCTGTGGATGGATCACCATCTTAACATACAGAGACGCCGCGACGCCGTTTCCGTGCCTTGGAAAGCACGTTAAGCTTTTGGTTCCAGCTGTTAGATTTTTGTCAGTCATTGCAGATTGTCGGAAGCTAGAAAATCTGTCACCAGTCTTGCCAAGTACCGTGTTACCCATTCACTTGGTTGTGGAGGTCCGGTAGGCAGCCGCTCCACGTAAAATACTGGTATTCAGCAGAATCCGGTTTGACTTGAAGCCGTTCTTCTCCATAAGAATCTACCTTTCCGAATGGACAGTAGAATCACTTCAGTATTTTATATTTTTTGTAATGTGAATGACGTTCAACAGTGCCGTTTAATGGCCTAGTTGGAATAAACGTTTTGACTTTGACTTTGACTTTGACCGACCACAATATGCTTAAGAAAAGGCTGCAAAGATGATGGATAAGATTGGTTTTTTTGTACAAACGTTGTTATACTATATTGCTAAGACTGCTTCACTAGACGACACACTCTGTGACGCGGTTGAGTTCAGATAATCTCGAGGACTAAGATATGTTGCCAAGAACGTCCGCCTCACAAAGCGCATCACTGTACTGTGAGTGTTGCCGTCCTCAGGGACATCACGCCACGTAAACTTATTTGCTTCAGAGCAAATATGTTTGACGATGAGTACTCTTGTAGCGGCATCAATGGCGCCACAAGAAAAAAACCAACGGAGCAAATCTACATTGCAACAAAAAGAACCGACGCCATCTATCCAACTAGCAGCGAACCACTAGGTTGAAATCCTGCATCGTGCAAGCAGAGTTTATCGTGCGATTTGAACAATTTACATCAGCCCGAATATTAACTATCGGGCAGTAGCCCGCCAGACACAACCGTCTGGTAGGAGGATCCTCCCTTTTCAATGGGGGTTTGTGGGACTTTAATCGAACTCAAACTCTAGCCTCACCGATACGACGCTCGATCCCGCACTGCCAAGCTGGTACAGCTGGTTGTGTAGCTCGCTTACTGCCGCTGCGGCCGCATAGTACAGAGGCTCTACAGCTACACAAATGATATTCTGCCAGCGGTAGCGTGGCTAAGGCGATTGTCAGTACGTCAAAAATATATGGGATTGACAAATGCTTTCGAAATACCACGTGATCCATCCCGTGTGTTTTGACATTTGTCGATGTCGATGTAAGTGTCGAAATGTCAAAACACACTGATAGCTTTGTCTAGCCCCTGATCGAGTGGTTATCGGTAAAATCTATGCTGCTATCAAAAAAAAATGCCAGCTGCGAATCTAAAGCATACACCGCTCTATAATTGTGATGTATGGACAAACGAGATGAACAAGGTTTGACTCTCGGAACGCATGCTCTAAAGTACTCCCCAATCGAAATACATATAAACATGCAGCGCAGGGGTTGCATGTATGACCAGAAGTTTTTTGGTGTAGGTACTATAAAAATAATTAGGCAATATTTTAAAAGTTAATTTATGCAGTCATATTGCATACAACCGTCGCGGCCTTATAAAATATTTTGCCATAATTATTGCAAATTATATGCTTCTTAGAAATTGTGGACAAAACTATATCTTTTTTAATTTTTAACCAACAACTGACGATCAACTGAAGTAATTTTACTTATTTTTAAACTCTTTTCCCATTTGTAGAGTGTTCAAAGAAGCTGTGACAGATCAATCAGTGATTGAAAAGAAATTCTGGATCATCATCATTCTCGTTTCCATATTCCTTCAAATCACATTCCACGAAGTCCTACTCATTTGATTATTTAATTTTACGGATACGTACATACGTAAATAAAAAAAAATACAATAATAACTAAAATAAGCTAAACAAGATTGCCAAGAATCAGCAGCAATCAGCATTGCCCTTCAACGCGGCAATGCTGCCAGTGTTCTGGGCATTTTTGCCATTGACAGCGATGTGGATTATTTTTTTGATGACCAATGATTTATTTTGTTTTGCTTGTTTGTACATAATTTCGTGTTAATTAGTGTATTTAGTTAATTAACTATTAATTAAAGCAGCTGTAAGTAATAAAACATAATGTGTAAAGATAAAAAATAGACTAAAAGTATGTGAGTATATTTTATTCACATGGCACACATATATTTTAGTGGAAGACACATTTCGCCATAATATAATCTTTGTCACAAAACCGACGCGACCATTTAAAAATACTACAATACACAATTTGAAGCACCTTTTCACCCCCTAATAGCCTGAAGTACTAACATGAGTAGCGAGTCGTTATTGTACTGTGTCAGCCCCTAGTCTTGACTCACTGAGTCACTGAACTTGATAGTGACGCGTCATTGGTAGCGTTGGCAAAACAGAGGGTGGATCAGGAGTGGTTTTTAATATTACATTTTTTTGCTATGTATGAGTTGTTTAAGTATGTGGAATAATCATTCTGTAGTATAGTTCATTAGGTATTCTGCAGTTTACTTTGAATTTTTATAGATACTTTGGATTGTGATAGAAATTGCGGGTGTACTTTTGAAAGCGTCTTGTCAAAAAGGAAGAAGTCTTGAGAAAGGCCAAGGGAAAACCTATTAAAGTTTACTACGGTTTGGCTCCTCATAAACTTCACAAAACTGATGCGACCATTTAAAAATACACAATTTGAAGCACTTTTTCACCCCCTAATAGCTTGAAGTACTAACATGAGTAGCGAGTAGTCATTTTACCGAGTCTTGACTCACTGAGTCACTGAACTTGATAGTGACGCCGTCATTGTAACGTTGGCTAAACAGGGGTGAATCAGGGGTGATTTTATGTTACGTTTTTTTAAAGAAAACCAAGATATTATTATGTTTCGTAGGTGTAAGTTATTAGTTGATTTTAAGGGTTGCTCCTACTGTTAAGGCCGTATCTTTGAAATAAATGATAGCTCGAAAGCACCGATTTCATCTCCTGGCACCGCGCAGTCCCCGCATGCTTCCATGTGCAAAGTTCGAAATATCGAACCTAGCGCCACAACATGAAATTAATTCAAACCGCCAACTGATTCAGTGTTGCCCGCACGCAAACTTCATAAACTTCTGCTGTCAAAATATTAACACAAATCAGCACTCTTATAAACAGTGATTTTAGACATAGATAAAATACAATTTAATAAAATATCGAGCGACGAAAAATATTGATTTGTTTTAATACTCATTTTTTACAATCGTTGTTAAATTATATCATGTTTTGTATGGCCCCAAATTATTGTGAAAACTACTAATTCAGTTGACTATTTAAGAACATGGCCATAATTGTGCGATAGAGATAGTACTAGAGACTTTTAAGCATACGGAAGGTATGGAGTAGACCAGTTGTATAAAAGTTATATTTTAATCGTAATTGAAATATGTACACAAGTTATGAAAACGAATGAAAAGATAAGTAGTCAATTTTTTTTTTCGCGTGGCTTTACTCACGTAGCCTTTTCCACAGAAACCGTGCATTTACCGGAGATTGCTTTGTATCAGTGAAAAATAAATCGAACGTCCTGTAAACATCGAGCTCCTAGGCATGGAGTTGACATCCAGTCTCAACTTCGGCGCCACTATCGAGTACAAAGCCCAAACCGCTGCCAAAAAGCTGGGCATCCTAAATAGGGTGAAGCGATACTTCAGGTCTGGACAGCTTTTAACCCTATATAAAGCGCAAGTCTGATCCTGCATGGAGTATTGTAGCCACCTTTGGGATGGCTCAGCTAAGTATCAGCTTGCCGCGCTTGACTCGGTGGAACGCAGAGCTAAGAGGCTCATCGGTGACGTAAAACTGGTGGATGCCAAGCTGCATAGCTTGGCTCATCGCCGTAAGGTTGCCTGCTTGTCGGTCTTCTACAGATTGTACTTCGGTGAGTGTGCCCAAGAACTCCACGACCTCATCCCACCGGCCCCCTCCTACCATCGGACATCCAGACGCACTGCATTTTACCATCCCTACCTTGTTGCTGTTCCACCAACTCGCACTAAGCGTTTCCAAACGTCTTTTATAATGCGCATAGCAAAGGAGTGGAACTCTCTGCCTGCGTCCGTGTTTCCAAACGCTTACAACCCTAATCTCTTCAAAGTTAGAGTGAACAGGCTCCTTCTGGGTAAGCTCGCTCCAATGTAGACTTTATCTCGGTCATCTCTGACCTAGACTAGAGTCAAGAGCAAACCCATCGCAAATAAAAAAAAAAATATTTTTAACTCTTTATCATATTAATTGAGTTCAATACCTAGTTAACCAGTCATCATCATCATCATATCAGCCGAAAGACGTCCACTGCTGGACATAGTTAATCAGTATTAGACCCTAAATGCCGTATGGTGTCGGCCGGTGCCTTATGGTGCCGTAAAAGAATAATACCATCCCGTCACTTCCCATGGGTGTCGTAAGAGGCGACTAAGGGACTCGCCACAGAATGGGCAGCAGCGTTCTCTGTAAAACTCAACCATACACTGTGATCGCCAACCCGCCTGCCAAGCGTGGCAATTATGGCACTTTTGGGGGAGGCCTATGTCCATCAGTGGACGTCTTTCGGTTGATATGAGACCCTAAATGTGATGCAATGACCCTTTCAGTAAAGTTCCATCGGAAGTATACATGAGCACTGCTGCTATTATATGCGGCATTCCAAATCCGGGGCTGTAGGATAACCCTGGTTCCATCCTCAGGCCCATATTGCTAAGTAGTAAATAGTTTCATCCTGATTGTTGTTTCATCCACGGAACATCTTCAAGACTTATACCAGACCATGGAAAAATACTTGTATTAAACTACTTGACCGTCACTGGAAGCTTTCATATGAGATGGCATTTCCGTTTCCCATCGATTTCTTACTAGATTTCGTACTTTTATCCCCTCTATACTTCCGGCTCAGTGGCACCACCTGACGGTTGCGGGTAGTTTTTAGTTTTCGTAAAAAAGAGGCACGCCATTTTTGTTCACACGCTTCGCGAGCATGTCAAAATAACTGTACAAATATTACAAAAACTGGGGTGGAAAAGAAATTTCGAAAAATCTGTTGTTTCTACTCAAAAGATAATTTATTTAGGGATACTATAGAAACCATGGGAAAATAAAAAAATCCTACCAAAAGAAAAGATTCAGGACATCATTACAAAGATAAATCAGGCTATCAGGATAAATCAGGCGAACAAGAGAGGTTAACTTTGAAGGAGTTGCAGAAAATAGTGGGACTTATAAATTTTGCCAGTTTTGTTGTCCTTCGGGGTCGGCTCAATCATCGACAGTTACTAATGTTCGTAAATTCGCTGCCAGTCCTGCCATCAAAGACCTACCGACTACCACAAGGTGTCTTAGAGGAACTAAACTGGTGGTCCCAAAATTGTCAAAGGTCAATACCCCTTCAGTACCCTCCTCCATTAAATTTTTTGACGATAGATGCGTCGGATCAAGCGAAAAATTTAGCTCTGTCGGGAACTTGGTCGCAAGAAGAGAAAACGCTGCATTGCAATGAAAAAGAAATGCTAGCAATTTTATATGCTCTTCAGAACCAAGTTCATTGGCTTCATCAAAGTTCGCTCCTCATTCAAAGCGACAACAGAACTGCGGTCACCTACTTGCGAAAGGAAAGACGTACGAGGACATCATTATCCCTGTTGGAAATAACCTATCGAATTCTGAATTTGTTAGACCAACATCAGATACACTTCAACATACACTTCATTCCGGGCAAATACAACAATCATGCGGACCATTTATCGCGCCTTCGCCAACCTCCAGAATGGCACTTACTACCGACTTGTGTTGAAACAGTGTTTGCAAAATGGGGAACCCCAATAGTAGATCTATTTGCCTCGGCGACTGCTCACGTAGTGTACAATTACGTGTCCCTAGATCTGAGAGATCCTCAAGCTCTGTTCCACGATGCCTTCAGTGTCCCATGGAATTACGAGCTCGCATGGATATTCCCACCACCTTTCCTAGTCCCCAAAGTCCTGTCTCACTTAAAACAGTCGATAGGAATGTTCCTATTAGTAGTACCTCGATGGGAGAGGGTATTCTGGCGTGCCGATCTCAAAGCCCGAACGCTCGCAGCTCCATTAACTCTGAGAAACCTACAGAGATACCTAATAGACACGTCGACGGGACTCCCACCACCGCAGGTCGAGAACATTGTCCTCGATGTTTGGAAGTGTGGGGGTGGTCCGACGCGATAAAGACATGGAACGCTCAACAACTATCACTGCTTAAGAATTCTTGGCGAAAACCTACACTAAAAACCTACGAGGTAGCCTGGAAGCGCTGGACGTCGTGGTGCCGTAATAAAAACCTTGACTTAGTGAATCCCACTGGTTCACAATTAGCGCAGTTTTTATGTGATTTATATTTAATTGATAAGTTGTCGTATAATTCAATACTTTTACATAAATCGGTAATTTCTACACTATGTAACGCTGAAACGTTAAGTTCACACGTTCTAGTAAGACATGTTTTAAAATCTATTGCCCTTAAAAATCCAAAGGTCACAAAGCCTCCAGTTTGGGATATCGATAAATTAATTTAATTTTTGAATAATTACACAATTAATTATTTTTCTAAGTTACACATAGTAGTTATAGATAAAGTTTCTAGAAAGTACACTTATCTATGTACTTTCATTGAATTGCTTTATACATTTATTTAAATAAATGCATAAATTTATAATTACGACTTTGTTTAAATTCTCTTCTATCTCTCTTCTTTCTTGCTTTATCACATTGGCCTACAGTATAGCACCAGGCAATAACAAACAGATCTCATAAGAAAGCTTCCAGTGAGGTAAGTATTTTAATATGCGTTTTATTTCAGGTAAAACGCTGATATTGTATTGTACTGTTTTTGTCTTCGTAAACTATACCTACCAAGACTTTTGATAGGTTGGAATGGCGGAAAAATGTTAACCTTATTCTGATGTTTGTATTTTATTTTTACAAAAATATGACTGAAGTACGAGATGAAGTAAGGCTGAAATGATGAGGGATAAAGAGTCACAAAATATCAAGAGCCCAGAATTATGATAAATTAAAATTGGCCTAACAACTATTACAACATCATATTGATTTAGGTTTATAACATTAGTAGGATTAAATATTTTTCATTTATTTCTGGTAGGTACTTCTAAAACCCACGCAGAAAAGTCGGGGTAAAAAGCTAGTATTTACTTAACACATTTTTCACAATTCAAACGCGACTCCATAATTTTCCCTAGGCTTGTTGCCTTTGACATTTAACACATTCTTGACACATTGATGTTTGACGTATTTCAATCCAAAAATGAAAACATTTATTTTAGCGTGTGTCTTGAGTTAAAATGTGAGAATAACGCTGTATAAACAGACACTCCAATATAGAAAACATAATGTTTACCCAATATTGCTTTGTGAGATGAGAACATTGGAGGATACAGTACGTATGTACAAGTTAAGGTGAAGACTTGGAGACGTTATTTTCTTCAAGCCGTTGCTATTCATTTCCTGGTAAACGAGTCCATTGTCGCCTTCAGGTAGGAAGTCCCAACGACGTTGTACTTAATTTAGTTTTGCTCTTTTATTTCATACCAATTTTATACATAATTCAGAAATTAGTGTGGATAGAAAAATATTGCGTTTTATATTATTCAAGGTCATAAGAATACACATTCATGGTGCAGACATTTTTTAACACTAAATTTATCTATAAACGGCTAAACTATTAGCATTTACTGTAAAAAAATATATTGAAATTACGAAGATCTGACAGCTCCGATTTGCAGAAAAGTGATACAGGTCCTGCTTGCAAGAGCTCCACGGAGCATCTGAAGAACTGAACAAATGAGAGAGATGCAAATACTTTTGCAAGGCAAAAGATGAGATGAAGATAATAAGAGTGTAGCTCGGAATAAAAAAACGTAAGTGCCAAAATAAATTTTCGGATTTGATAACATAAAAGTATTATTATATCGAAATCTGTTCAGTTGAAACCTCGATAAGGTTATTTTATATGCTTTAAAGTTATTTTCATAGGATCAATCTAAAGCGTTGCGTCTTGTAGCTAAAAAAAGTAAAAAGATATTTCGAACTTTGTGATTTTTTTCTATCGAGAAAATTTCTTCGTATCGTGTATTCCTTCAGTTGGATACTAGATCATAAAGTCAAAAAGCATATACCGTAATCTCACATCCCTGTTCGAGGTACCTAACAAGATACGTTAAAACGAAAAACGGCCTTATTCTAAAGGTATCCCCTTAAATAATTTTATCCAGATTAGTTATTTTATTTCAAGGATAAGTGAGTGTGATATTGATACGTAATGAAAAAATTAAGTACACCCAAAATACTAAGAGTGTGATGAAATTTAGAATATTTCAAATTTACACTGCAGAATGCAGAAAGCTATTTTGTTTTAATTAACTGTGTTATATTTTTTACCACGGCGCAACTTCTAGTAGCAAACTTAAAAAATACTAACAAATACTAAAAAATAAATGAGTACGTTATATTTATCAATACATCAATAAAACTGTATGTCTGGTATGCTCACTAAACATTTAGAGGGCTCCAAGGCACAAGAAATATAGTCTAAAAAGGTTTATTGTGTGTGTTTTTAGTAAAGAAAAATAAATAATTTACATCTATTCTTTTCAGCAGTCCCTGAACTTGTTATTGGAACGACATTGATAACGTCAGCAAATTAGTTGCTTACACGTTTGAGTCATTCATATTTTCATACTGTACAGGTTTTGCTAGTTTTGTGACTGATGAGACATGCAATAGTTTAATTTATGATTTTATGATGCATATGGCCTTGCAAGTTAAGAACTTGGAAATGATAGATTGCACTATACGTACATGTTGATTAATATCTATAAAGCCATTTGAAAGTTAAACTTTAATACATGCCTACATCATAAAACAATTTGCAGGTAGTGTAAAACTTCAAGCTTTTTCGAATACTGAGCTTTTGACATGTTTTTATGGTGCCTATGAGCATTTTGTGATAAACAAACTGTTATTCTAATGCTTTTCTGCTTATTTATAGTAGTATTCAAATAAAAAACTGGCCAAGTGCGAGTCGGACTCGCGTGCAAAGGGTTACGTACGAATTTAATTTTTTTAACATGTTATTTTAACACTATTCTTATGTTGGTTTTCCTGTAATTTTTAGGTAAAGATCTATTATCTCCAATTTTTTCAAAATTTAGGCTCAGTGGTTTCGGAGATAAGGGGGAATGGTCATTTTTCGTCTAATTTCTTGAATAACTTCAAAACCATGAATTTTAATACTATGAAAAAAATATACGTAAAACCTTCACAGTAAGCCCTTTCATTTGATATGACACTCGATATTTTTCAAAAACTTTTTTTTTTATTTTGTAGTTTGACCCTCAAAAGTGACCCCCATACAAAACAATTAATAATGTACGTAACGCGTACGTATTTGGATCACAGAAGTCCATATGTGTACCAAATTTTAACAAAATCGGTCCAGTGGATCCGGAGAAAAGTGGCTGTGACAAACAGACAGACACCCGAGTGGTCCTATAAGGGTTCCGTTTTTTGTTCACAACCCTAAAAAAGAACACGAACGTTGCTTGTGTTTTTGTTTAATCATTAAGTACTTATCTGGAAATTATTTAAAATCAATGATTCTATTTTCACCAATATACAATCTGTTAGTGTTCTGGACACTTTTCCCGCTTACTGCGATGTGGATGAATTGTTTTATACCCTTTCCTTTTTATGCACGTTTGTATATACTAAGATTTTTTAATTAGTGTAGTTGATAATAAAAAAAACCCCTTACCCCTATCTCCCCTCCCCCCCCTCCCCCTCCCTTATCCCTTACTTATATGGTGTACATAATAAAGAGTACTCTATTCTATTCTATAACCATTCCACGTCAGCTGCAGCTTTCCCTGCTAACCGTACCGCGTCCACTACCGAGTAGGATCGATGGCACGTGCACCAACACAATAGCCACCTACCTATATACCATGTATACATGGGTACCATAACGCCAATAACCAATCACATGCAAGCGTTTTACCAAGAAACGAATATGACTTGACGCATCATTTGATTAGTACTGTGAACCGTGTGAACCTCCTTGTCTGCACTGACTGGCAGACACGTTAGTCGTTGGAGTTTTGGAAGTGTCCAGCAAAAATACAAAATAGTATATGAAAATAGGAATGATAAAAACAGATTAGTTTTTTACACGTCAGTCTTGTAGTAGCTGTTTTCTGAAGCAGATGCCGAGTATGAGTAATGGTTAAATCCCAATAGCAGTTTTATTTTAATTATTCCTAGCGTGATACTAAAGACAGCATCCTGTGGTGTCACAGTACTTTCATGAAAATACTGAAAATCTATTAAAGTGGAGCGAGGAGTCGAATTCTCTGGGGATCTTTTAGTCAAGAGTGAATAGGTTACTTCTAGGCAAGCGTGCTCCTTCGTCTCCCACATCGTTGCTTTCCATCAGGTAGAAGGTGGTCAAGCGCGAGCTTATCAAAGAAAATAATAAAAAAACACATGAAAATTACATGTCCTCTTGTCATTCTTCCATCTCTAGATGGTATAAGAATTGTTCAACTGCTTGTTTTTCCTCATTCAGGCTATTTTTCAGCATTGAATATCTGCAATTTCATAGAGCAATTTGGAAAACATAGACTTAATTAAGAAAGAAAAAACCCTGTCTGTAGACACTTTAAACTTTTTACGGAGTAATCAATTGTCAGTTAAATCACTGTATTTTTCAAAGGAGCTAGACCGAATAGCGTTTTATTCGAGTAAAATAGAAAATCCAGATTCTTATCTTGCATTAAAGAAGTGATTGTTCTTTTACGTTGGACGAACTAGAATTCTGGCACACTGCCAGAAAAATGTGAAAATGTAAAATTTAAAAGGCTGGCTGTATTTTGTATGTTAAGTATTCTAACATAACAAATGTAGGCATCTATTTAAGGTTGATTCTTCAAACATCGGTTCAGAATAAATAGGCTGAGCACCTTAGAGATCTGCGTTGGGCAACACGATAACTGATAAATGCTTGCACTTTTTGGAAAGAAAAGACTGACTGAAAATATTTTGGCCACATCTTTATACACAAAAAGGTCAAAAGCAAGTCGGACTCGCATGCAAAGGGTAACGAACGAATTTAATTTTTTTAATATTTTATTTTAAAACTATAGACTTCTTATAGGTTTTTCTTTAATCTATAGGTAAAGAACTATTATCTCCATTTTTTTTTTCAAAATTTTAGGCTCAGTAGTTTCGGAGATAAGGGGGGAATGGTCATTTTTCGTCTAATTACTTGAATAACTTCAAAACCATTTATTTTAAAATTATGAAAAAAAAAATTAAAACCCTCACAGTAAACCCTTTCATTTGTTATGTCACACGATATTGTTCAAAAAACTTTTTTTTTTAATTTTCTAATTTGACCCCCAAAAGTGACCCCCATACTAAAGGTTTAATCATTTACGTAACACGTTTGTGTTTGGGTCACAGAAGTCCATACACGCACCAAATTTCAACAGAATCGGTCCAGTGGATCCAGAGAAAACTGGCTGTGACAACCGGACAGACAGACAGACACCCGAGTGATCCTATAAGGGTTCCGTTTTTTGTTCGGAACCCTAAAAAAGAAATCTATTACGAGTCTATCCAACCGATTTACTTATTGGTTTTTTAAATAACTGTTTTGATAAATAACTAACAAATCTTTGTCATCATGCATTGAAAATCATCAAACTTCTTTCAACGCAATTTTTTCTTGTACATTTCTTATATTTTCATAACTTTGTTTCTTTGTTTTGTTTGTTGAAATGAGCTCTTTTATTTGAGCTTTTGACCATTTAAATTGGTTAAGTTGATCGGACGCCGTATGGTGTCGGTCGGTGCCGTATGGTGCCGTAAAAGAATAATACCATCCCATCACTACCCGCGGTTGTCGTACGAGGCGACTAAGGGACTCACCAGAGAATGGGCAGCAGCGTTCTTTGTAAAACGCAATACCAAACACTGCGATCGCCAACCCGCCTGCCAAGCGTGGCGATTATGGCAAACCCCCCTTTTGGGGGAGGCCTATGTCCAGCAGTGGACGTCTTCCGGCTGTTATGATGATGATGATGAAGTTGATCGGAAGGCAGGTGCGAACTCTCAACTGGACTTTCAATGCTGCGGAGCAGCACGGGTCCCGTCTACGAGAGATTCCAAATTGCACCTAGCGACGTAAGCGTTGCTTCGAATTAAAAAAATATCCCATGTCGCAAAAAAACCTAAAAGAAATACAAACGGCCGGTGTTTCACAATGTTAACAAGGACACTTGATTGATTAATAACAGTAATTAACAAGCTCCCTACCACCATTAATTAACTTCATACGACCAGAGCGGCGACATCTGGTGTTCGGTGACTTGGCAATGTTCACGCCTGGAAGTCTTAGAAGGGTGGACAGGACAGAAGAGCGTAATTATTTTTCTTCTTCGTCTTGATGCGATTGTTGATAGTGCGTGAGCTAGTGTGATAGTTACACTTTCAATCAAGGGATAGATTCCTTAGGGTGCTGGGGTGGATCGAATGACACATTTGTCCCACCTGCACGCAAAATACGCGCTTAGTCGTGGAGTTGCGGAAACCAGCCCGATTTACATACTTACACATACATAGATAGATACATACACTTGCATAGATTCCCTTACTGAACGAATATTTGAGAAGCGAACCTACAAATGACCGTTTTTGTGTATAAGAGCACCACTCTGGGTCTTTTAGATTTTTTCTATGTTAAAAAATAATCTATATATTTTTAGTAAACGTAGTGACAGACTTAATTATTATATAAAAGTTATTATTTATACCTATTTTGGACTTCGTTGAATCAATTTACAACAAACAAAAAAAACTGGCCAAGTGCGAGTCGGACTCGCGTGCCAAGGGTTCCGAACGAACTTCTTTTTTTGACGTTATTTTAACACTATACAATTCTTGTATAATCTCTCTATAAATTTTCCTGTAATCTATAGGTTGGTACCTATTGTCTCCAGTTTTTCAAAATTTTATGCTCATTAGTTTCGGAGATAAGGGAGGAATGTTCATTTGTCGTCTAATTTCTTGGATAACTTCAAAACCATCATTATAAAATTATGAGAAAAATATACATAATTAAAGCCCTCACAGTAAGGCTTTATTTGATATGTCACACGATGTTGTTCAAAAAATTTTTTTTATTTAATTTTCTAATTTGACCCCCAAAAGTGACCCCCATACTAAAAATTTAATAATTTACGTAACGCTTCCATGCTTGGGTTATAGAAGTCCATTGTGTACCAAATTTCAACAGAATCGGTCCAGTGGATCCAGAGAAAAGTGGCTGTACCAGACAGACAGACACCCTAAAAACACAAAACTTACAACAAACTAATACATAGCATCAAAGATTCGTCCTCAACGCTATGGGAAGTGTCAACCAACCGTTTCGAAATTTCTTTGACAAGGCTGTGTGGCCCACGGCCCGAGGGTTTCAACCCCAAAAGGCTCGAAAATATAGTTACCAATAATCCTTACTAATATTATAAATGCGAAAGTAACTCTGTCTGTCTGTCGTTTAAATGAAATTTGGTACACAGATAGTCTAGAACCTGAGAAAGGACATAGGCTACTTTTTATCCCGGGAGTATGTTCTCTAGGGACCACGCGGGCGAAGCCGCTGGCAGAAGCTAGTTAATACTAATCCAATGGTTCATTTTAAAATAATTATTCTACTTATATACGAGGTGAGGTGGCTCATTTTGCCGCTCTTCTTTCTTCTACTTTAGTACCTACTCAAGCTGTATAAGACGCCGTGCTGAAGATGCAATGCACCCTTCTGCTAATTTTAACGTGTTCGGTGTCATTTTCATGAATTTCTAAAGTTTAATCAAAAACCAAGATGGCGTCTGTAAACAATTGAACATTTTTCGTCATGTAGGTATCTTATTTTCATGGTTTTCGGGACGGATAATTACGGGATAATCAACATTTTAAGGGCCTACGCACACCGAGACGGAATGTCAGAGGATTTAAATTTTTACTAAAGGACATTCAAAATTATCTAGTAGGAATAGTTACAACATAAATGCCAATGTTATAAATCGATTTCGTGGCGTCGGTTGGATTTTTTGACACGGCTTTGGAGAGCGCGCTAAGGGATTCCGCGGCGGGATGCCGCGGCACGTCGCGGGATCTAAGCGGCTTGTGTGCACTGCCCGGTGTGCGTAGGCCTTAAAAATCTTTGCTATATTTTTCTGCAAATATCCTCGCAAGCTAAGTCACAGAATAGATATAGTACCTATCTACCGACGCGATGCCGAGTTCAGAAATCAAAAACGTATTCTCCATAAGTTGTCGCAAAAGCCTGCCCTATTTGATTGGCCGCCATGTACCGAATGTTAATAACACTGTGCCCACAGCCATACTCCATGGCGCCATATCTTTATGGGGACTTGGCATGAAACATTATTATAATGTCACCTTCTACTAATGTCTATAATTATTATTGTGTTTCGCAAAACGGATTTTTGAGGTAGGTTAGTGAGTTTGGTGTCTTTTGGTAATGATTTAAAGACTACGCTATTGCGGTTCTAGGGTTTTGGAATTGTTTTAAAGAGTTACCGCGGCCCAGGGGGGCTACTCTCTAACGAAATCCGTAGTTTCGGGCTTAGTTGCGGGCGGGCGTATTCTACTCCGTATCACCTACAGACTTACGATTAGTCCCGAACCCGAACTGAGAATGAATGACAACACGATTTCACAGTAACTGTCAAATCGTGTTATCATTAGTTCTCAGTGGTTAGGTGATACGGAGTAGAAAATGCCCGCCCGCAACTAAACCCGAAACTATGGATTTCGTTAGAGAGTAGCCCCCCTGGACCGCAAAGGGCATTTAAGGCTGCTCTCTAGAGAAATGCTTAAAAACAGCGTGCAAATGAAGCAACTTTTCGTCGGCATTTACTGAGCAATTACATCTGAAAAAAATAGGTAGTAATGTACATGATATGATACGTAATTTGGTTATTAGCCAGAATTTATGTATCGGTATCACATAACAGGAAAAAATCACCAAATCACCTCCAATTGTTGAGATGAAACCATTTTACTCCTTCATTTTTTAACAAGTCTAAAAAAGAATTCTACTGCTTTGCAATACAAACGAAAATAATTTGAATTTGTTACTTTTTTAAAATACCTATGTTATTTTTAGGGTTTCGAAAAAAAAACGGAACCCTTATTGGATCATTCGGGTTTCTGTCTGTCTGTGTGTCTGTCTGTCACAGCCAGTTTTTTCCGGATCCACTGGACCGATTCAGTTGAAATTTGGTACACATATGGACTTCTATGACCCAAACACGGACGCGTTACGTAGATCATTAAATTTTTAGTATGGGGGTCACTTTTGGGGGTCAAACTAGAAAATTAAAAAAAAGAAACCTTTTTTGAACAATATCGTGTGACATATCAAATGAAAGGGCTTACTGTGAGGGTTTTATTTATATTTTTTTCATAATTTTAAAACAAATGGTTTAGAAGTTATTCAAGAAATTAGACGAAAATTGACCATTCCCCCCCTTATCTCCGAAACTACTGAGTCTAGAATTTTGAGAATGGAGATAGTAGATATTTACCTAAAGATTACAGGAAAACCTATTAGAAGTCTGTAGTGTTAAAAAAACATTTAAAAAAATAAATTCGTTAGGAACCCTTTGCAAGCGAGTCCGACTCGCACTTGGCCAGTTTTTTATAATAAATTAAAAATACGGGTAGCCGAGTGGCGCGTAGAGGAGTAGTTAGCTCCGTTTGTATGCACAAGGTCATTGGCTATACAAGCCTTAAGGCGACGACATACGCCAGCGAGCTTGAGGGAACAAAACGCACACTCGTTTGACACCCGCGCGACCCAAAATTCACTAGTTTTTTGTACTTACCTTATTATTCTATGACTCAAAAAAATTGCAGTATATCAAAATGTAGATAATGAAATTGTCTTTGAGATAGTGTTAATTCCATTAAAATACGCTCGGCGGTTTTGGTACAATTGTCGTTTTTATGTCCGTGTTAGACATAACTTTACAAATCAATTACACTATGTTGAACGAATTAAACTCAAAATTTTCATACATCAAATTATTGAAAAAATAGTCTAACGTAACATATATTTTTTTTCAAAAAAATACGACTAGCCGTTTAGACGTGTTTCTCATTTTAAAATCAGCTACACTCAGGTATCTCCGTCTTAAAGGAATACGGGTGGGTTTTAGTCAGTAAGAGTCTGACACTCCTGCCCGCTGTACCCTGAGCAGGGAAAGTAATTTGATGATTTCCCCTCCAAAAAAATCTTTTTATTTTTCACTTTTAAGTGGTGATACTTGGACGACGTCTTCGTCTACGCAGAAATTAAAATAAGCAAAAATGCTCATAAAATAAAAACTACTGAACCAAACTGAATCAAATTTTACGCATCAAACTAAAAAAGAATCACAGAAATCGGATCAGAGACCACGGAGTAATCGGTGTACATACATAAAAAAAATAACCACCGAATTGAGAACCTTCTCCTTTTTTGGAAGTCGGTTAAAAAAAGACAATTTCTCGATTCTCATTTTTTTTAAATTGACAGGCTCGTGTTAGACCTCACCTGATGGAAAGCGATGGCGTGGTCGGCGATGTAGCACGCTTGCCTAGAAGTAACCTATTCACTCTTGACTTTGACCTGGGGAGTTGTAGCTAATGAAAACACAGACTCCAGCCGGAAATTCCACTCTCACCTGTACGCTCAATAATAATAATATATCTTTATTCGCCCCAAAATTAGTACAATACATATACACATATTATTTCAGAAGACTTAGACACTAAAAAAAAAAACAATATATCTCTGGCCCCTACACTAGGATTCCCTGTGTCGTGGGGGTCCAGTCCTTCCGTACGATTAAAAGTGTACGTATAAAAGTATTATAGGGACAATCACGGGCCATTGCCCCCTAAATAAACATCTCTTTAGCAAAGGCGCCACAGACAGCCCACTCTGCAGGGGCTGCTTTGACGCCGAAGAATCGGCCGCCCACGTCATCCTGGAATGCAAGGCAGTGGTTGCCCAACGTCAACAAATCCTCGGAACAAGGCAGAGGTCGCTCCGCGAAGCCTGTGAAGCTCCCAGGAAACTTCTGTGCTTCTGGGCGGAGCTAGGCTGGCTAACTTAGCCAGGATAATCACGCACAACGGACCGAGTGAGAGTCTAGATGCGGAGAATAGAGTCCCCCACCACTACCACTACGTATAAAAGTAAAGCAAATCAATTTAAAACAAAGAAAATTTACAAAAAATAACAAACTAAAATACAAACAAAATGAAATGAAAAAAAGAAAAATAAAGAAAGTATCTATTCCCAAAAATGTTTGTGCGTAAGGGGTGCTTGTCCATTATAGCGGAGCGGAGCGAGGCAGCGGAGCGGAGAAACGGAGAAATATTAACCAATCTGGGGGGCTACTCTCTAAGCCCGAAGTCCGTAGTTTCGGGCTTAGTTGCGGGCGTATTCTTCTCCTTACCACCTACGGACTTACTTACTAGTCCCAAACCCGAACTAAGAATGAATGACAACACGATTTGACAGTAACTGTCTAATCATGTTGTCATTAATTCTTAATGTTTAGGTGATACGGATTAGAATACGCCCGCAACTAAGCCCGAAACTACGGACTTCGGGCTTAGAGAATAGTCCCCCAATGCCCCCCATGTCCGTCAAATTGTCAGTGACTCACGTGGTACGGAGGTTTTATGCAATTACATTGGTTAAAAATTTCTCCAGGCACCATAAACCTGTGGCACATGGACGTAGGCTTCGATTCGTTATATTTGTTTCTTCTCTTTTTATATTATGAGCTAGTAGCTCAGTAGGTCATAAAAAATGACCTAGTCATTTTTTATGACTCTATACATACCGCTGTGGGCGAACACCTCTCCTTAATTTTTTTTTCATACTTCGTTTTACCATATCTCTTTACAATATTGGTTTCGACTAAGCTACCACATGTACCGAAATTACTATACATATTTAGAAGCTATAGAAATAGCGCTCATTCTCCCCATAAATTTATAATCAGTATCAGTACCTAGTGCTATTCTGTAACAACATTTTCGCATCTCGACAGCGGAATCCGAGGTGAGTTTCAAATTAAGACCTTTATGCTGTGTGCAATAAAGCTCATTTTGTGAGTTTTGTCACTCGGGTGAAGCTCGATATCGAAATAGTTGTTTACAGAATAGACTAGCTGATCTTGTATGAATTTTCTTGACCTGGTGAAGGTCGCGGGTAGCCGACGGATGCGAGACGCACAGGACCGGTTGTTGTGGCGACACTTGGGGGAGGCCTATGTCCAGCAGTGGACGTCTTTCGGCTGATATGATGATGATGAATTTTCTCAAACAGTTTTCATATTATGCACACAGCTCTTTTCCAGTCTAGATTAACGCACGCAGTTTTCTACGACTATTCTCTATCTGAAGTTATTCTACTCAAACACAAGATCTACAAAATTCCCACACCACATCAGCTAACTTTAACAATACAATAAGTAATAGCCGGCCGCGAATTCGTGCGGTGTTGCCAAGGACGCGCCGAGTCCTTGGGTCGGTTTCCTTAAATACCGGACCGCGGCTATCGCACCATCGCGCTACTTGTGTCATGGACACTACGCACAAACTTACACTCGGTGTGGGCCAGTTTTTTTGGAATTAATAAATATGTGGGACACTGATTTTGGTGGGGCGGAAGTTTAACTTTTGATAGGTTCCCGTTTAGCCACAATCTCACCTGATGGAATACGATAATGTGGTCGATGATATGGTACACGGTATCTATTAATGCCTCGTTGGTCTCTCAAGTTCGAATGCTAAAAGTGAGGTTAGTCATACGAGGAGCGAATTATGCGTCACCCAAACATCCTGGCAAGCCACCTTATGGATGAAAAAGGGGCCAGCAGGCTTAAGTATAAAATACCTCAAGACTTCATCAGATAAACATAACTACATATGCTACATAAGTACATAGGATGTCCATTACTTCTGAGATAGATTGTAGGTAATATTAGAAGAGACAAAAAAAAGTGGGGTTCTAATTTCGATACTAGGATTCCAGAATAATCAGACTGTTATTGGTGTTACCCTCTAGAAATGTATCATTTACAGCCACTAGGTTACCCTTGCGGGATTATAAAGCAAGTTGCAAAATGAGGGCTTATCAGTTCTCTTATTTTTATCTCCAGTTACTGGGAGTCCAGGCGTAATGTATCATACGGGACCGCGGCTATCGCACCATCGCGCTACTTGTGTCATGGACACTACGCACAAACTTACATTCGGTGTGGGCCAGTTTTTTTGGAATTAATATGTGGGACACTGGTCTTACCAGGGCTGAAGTTTTTGGACTGTAGGTATTGAGAGTTCCACCAGAGCTTATTACGTACAGACGAGTTCGTGGCTGAATATATAATAACAACCGCACGGGTCGATCTTCATGGTTAAGTAGCGTTTAATGAAGTTGGTCCGTGGATGGATGGAGGGAGACCGTCTTAACATACCGAGATTTATCCACGCCTTGCATGCACTTTACGCAGGTCCCGGTTGACATTTGACAGTCGTTACGGGTAAGAAACCAAGAGATCTGTCACTAAACTTGCCGTGCGTTTATTTTTATCCCGGGCCTGCGAGGGGGATAGTCCGACATAACTCTTTCCCCAGATGGAAGGTATCCATGAGGAAAAAAGTTGGGTCGAGGGGCTTCCGGGACCGGGACCGCGGTCCCGGACTCCACCTATATTATTTTTGAGTAATTCTTATCGGTCCCGGTCCAGAAAGTCCCTCGACCCAAAAAAGGTCAAGCAAGCTGTTATTGGGTTTTCCCAATTAGGACTTTATCCTTTGTAGCCTATATAATCTATCCATCTATCTATATTATAAATGTATCATATAAATAAAAATGAATAGTCGAAATGAAGAAAGGTTTTCTGGCAGAAAATGCCTAAGGCACTGTACATCTGTATGCGTAAAGTATTAAATAATATGTACGTTCATAACGAGTGATCCAAATTCGACAATTCTTTTTGTTGAACCCTTATTTTTCAAGTTTTGTGTTTGTATCTACACTTATTTTTCTCTCCATCTACTTTGAATTAAGGTGTGAACAAAATATCATATATTTTGTTTTAAGCCAACTTCAATTAGTGCGGAAGAATTCAGCAAATCATTAAATACACATGCTGCTAATTTCAATTCCAATGACCTTGGTGTGGTCTTCACCTAGCTTGGCTGGCTGCCAGACCTCAGTTGGAGGAGCTGGTCGTGAACCCATTAGTACGCTTCCGGTTCCTTCATATCTAGCTGTTACCTACATGGCAGTGATTAAAAGATAACTTACTTATGTCAGGTGTCTTTCAGGCCTCAACAATTTTGCAGGGTTAGGCACCTAGCCTACTTAGCTACGCCCGTTAACACAACGTAAAAAAAATACGCTATTGGCGTCATGTGTCAGTGTCATTTGTTTTGTGTGTATATTATTATTATTTATGAAAACTTAGAAATTCTGTTCAGATCTTTATGGTGGAAATAGGTCGAATCTGTCCCAAAACCGAATCAGGGCTAAGTGAAGTGTTTACTAATTTTATTTTTTGATACAAGCCCGCCACACATTCTCAACCACTGCAACTCCTGAAAGCCAGAATCAACAGTGGCGACCACCAGAAAAACGCCGAGCCAATGAAGCCCGACGAGTCCCGGAGAAACGATTTAACTGTCTTGCATCCTGCAACGAATTTAATCAGAAAAGTACAGCGGAGGAGTAGGAAAAAAAAATATATATAATTTCCACTTCCCTATCCTTATCAAGCAGGAGACAGAATAGAGCTAGGCCAATAGGCACCAAGGGACATATACAACTGGGCTAAGCCCAGTTGTCAAGCACCACGGATTATATATTAATTAAAAACTAATGGGTCCTAAGTGTTTACTAATATAGGCTTGAGATTGTTCTAACACAAACTGTATTATTATAAAATTTATTTTAGTCTATAAGGTATATATTTATGGGCCAAAGTAGCCTGAAAAAAAGAGGTTATTATTATTATTATTCCGTTTAAAAAATATATAAAATAAAGTAGTCCACCGGTGTCGGGAGCAAGGTCTAAGCTACCGGTGGTTAGGGCTCCAGAGAAAGGAACCTCCTCACAATACGAGCCGTATCTAGGAGTACTGCATTCTGTATCAGGCCCTTTACCCAACTGCGTAACCAGCTTCGACAGATGGTCGTCGAAGCTTTTGGCCATCAGGCCATTGGCCGTAACAACTATCGGCACAATGACAGCTGAGTCCACATGTCGACAACTTCGTGTGCTAAGTCGAGTTACTTAATTTGCTTGTCTTTCTCAGCCTTCACGAGGTTCTCGTCATGTGGGATGGTATCATCAATTATCATTGTCCGGCTAATCGGTCCATCACCACTATATCAGGCTTATTGGCAATAATAGTCCTATCAGTGATGATAGACCGATCTTCCGTTATAAAAATTCGGAGGCGCGGAGGGGGAGCAGCCCCCGCCCGTGCTCACCTCCGCAGCTTCGGCTTAGTCTGACTTAGTTATCTATCCAGCCTTTGCCAAATATGTTGTAGTCGGCTTCCAGTCCAACCAGATACAGCTCAATACCAGTAGTAGCAGCAGTTTTAAGTATTGTCTCTAGTAATTCTTCATCTTGTACGTTGTATGATGAAAGATTATTATTCACTTGCCTTATATAGTCATGGTTTCAAATGCACACGCGCGAGGCTTGCCCGTCCGTCGGCAGGGTCGCCATATAATGTGAGGATTGAATTAGATTGAAACACAAGCTCGTCCGAAATGATACTAACTTTTATTAGGGATAAACATTGATTATATTGGTTACATTAGTCACATGACTTAGCTATAATGAGTACATGCTTATATACTACAATTGCACTTAGAGCGACTGCCTATTTGACTTCCACAATACCAGTAACTGGGTACAGTAACGAAACGCCTTGTGTCAGGTTTTGACTTATTACTCTAATCCGTAACGACTGACAAAAATCTATAAATGACAGCCGGGACCACTTGCTTAAGAGGAAATGCTGGCGGCGAGACTTTGTATGTAAAGTCATAATTCGAGGTTTGGCTCTCGACTGTTTTCTCCTCCAATATTGGACCGATATAAGAGATATTTCACAAACTGAATAAGAAGGATGTAGACTGTGTCTCTATGTTTTCCTTTTTTGGTTAATAGTTAAAGAAAGAAAGAAAGAAAAAGAAAAATGTTTATTTGGGTCTCGCACAAAACAAACAGATGCAAAGATGATGATGATGTAGTTGCCAAATTTGTACACTAGGGCTCTGTTGTTAGCGATTTTTCGGTAATTTTTGAGCATTTTGTGAGAGTTCTAGTGCTTATACGGTTAATAAATCATCGACGCTTGGGGGAGGCCTATGTCCAGCAGTGGACGTCTTTCCGCTGATATGATGATGATGATGACATACAAAGTCTCGCCGCCAGCCGTTGTGTCCGAGGCACGGAGGAGTTTCGGTATTTTAGGATGGTTAAACTACGCTTGCCAAGGACCATCTTTAGCAAGCGTAGTTTAAGCATAAAGGCCAACCCGTGCGGCTGGTGAAGAAGTTTTTAGGGACAATCCATACTTGTCCTAATATATAAAATTCTGTTCCGTTACTGACTGATTTAGTGAGTGACTGACAGACAACGCACAGCAGAAACTACTGGTCGTAGAAAGCTGAAATTTGTCATGTAGCTTCCCTACATTCCGTAGGGGAGCACTAAGAGAGGATTTCACGAAATTCCTACGGTAATGGGAAGAAACGGGATATGCGCGTACGAAGTCGCGGGCTATAACGAATCTACATATAATAATATTTAATAATAATAATTTTTAATATATATATATATATTAAAGTAAGAAACTGACTGGCTGACTGGTTCACTGACTGACCGATCAACGCTCAGTTGAAACTACTGGCCGTAGAAACCTAAATTTGGCATGTACCTATGTTCCTTGAGGAGTGTAGGGGAGCATTAAGAGAAGATTTCCCGAAATTCCTATGGGAACGGGATAAAACAGGATACGCGTACGAAGTCGCTGACAAAAGCTAGTACAATATATTATTGCCTTGACCTTCAAACCGTGAAAACTTTTGGAACTATTTTTGATTAAAGATCCTATCAAAGAGACGAAATTATTAAGTTTGACTTTGACACTAAATCAGCCCCCTCATAGGAAACTTACTTGTTTCGTAGCTAATTTAATAACATAACTTTGAAAGTCGCCGAAGTCGAAGTCGCCATTGACCCTATTTCTTTATGTATTTCTATTGAGTTACGTGGGGCTCCTTCGGAATAGTTTCTGCTCATTTACATACAAATATTATTATAATAGTTTGCCTTCCGCCATTAGTAAAAGCTTAAAATAGACTTTTGTAAAATCAAACTTGCATAGTTTCTTGAAAATTACATTTGTTAGGTATATTTTGCAGAATTTACTAATGATCCCATTATAGTAAACTAGCTTCTGCCAGCGGCTTCGCCCGCGTGGTCCCTAGGGAACATATTCCCGGGATAAAAAGTAGCCTATGTCCTTTCTCAGGCTCGTGACTATCTGTGTACCAAATTTCATTTCAATCGGTTCAGTAGTTTTGGAATGAAAGCGCGACAGACAGACAGAGTTACTTTCGCATTTATAATATTAGTAAGGACTAGCTGTCGGCTTCTAGCCTTTATAAATAGCCTTTTTTACGAATGGAAATCGTCAAATGACTCCTCCCGCTCTGGGCGGCTCAGAAGGGAGTGTCAGGCTCTTACTGACTAAAACCCATCCGTGTTCCTCCTAATGCCCTTTGCGATCCAGGGCCGCAGTGACTGTTTCGAACAAATTCCGCAACCCTGGCCTACATAATGTGTTATTCTGATCTATAAGCACCGTGAATTTTTATCAAAATTTGTTCAGTAGTTTTTGCGTGAAAAAATAACAAATGTCCATCCATTCATTCATCCATAATAGTATTTAATATAAATATAAAAGTAGATAGTAGGATTAACGTATACTACAAACTATAAATTAACTTTAATTTTGGAAGTCGGTCTTCTGAAATTAAAGTTAATTTATACTTTGTAGTGTTTTGTTTTTGAAAGTAGGTTGTATTTTTTGTAAAAAAAAGTTTTTTACTTTCGAATTTATAATTTATAACCAACATGAGATGATGATTACCAGGCACAAATATTTAAATTGCGTTACAAAGTTTATGAAAAACATTGTAGGTACCTACAAAATTTGAGGGTCTCGTCAGATTCTGACTAGGTGACAATGAGACCAATTGGGAAGTATATCCTTTCAGATAATACAAGAATTTTGCAAATCGGTTCATAAATGACGGAGTTATGAGGTAACAAACATAAAAAAAATAAAATCAAATTGAGAACCTCCTCCTTTTTTGAAGTCGGTCAAAAAGAGTGGTCGATTATTTAGCTAAATGATAAGAAAAGCTGGATAAGCTACTTGAACAAAAGTCATCATCTGTCTAGCCTTTTCTCAACGATATTGGGGTCAGCTTACAGTCAAACCGCATTCAGCTGAATACCAGTATTTTACGCGGAGAAGTGCCTACCACACCTCCACAGCCCATTAGCTGGGTAACACGGTACTCCTTGAAAAGAATGATGTCAGAATTTGGGCGTAACCACTTCCAAAGATCTATAAATGACAGCCGGTACCAATAGCTTAACGTGCTTTCCGAGACACGGAGGCACGTCGGCACGGAGGACATTTTAACTTTAATTTACTGACATTTTGAATTTTCATTTAATTAGCATTGTCAAATTTAACTTATTAACTTATTGATGGGATTTTCATTTAATGTTTTTATTTTGAATTGTGATTTTATTATTGTTATTATTCTCTTTATTTATTATTATTCTTGTTTATTTATTTTTTTACATTTACTTTATATTTTTAAATATTTCAATAAAAACATAAAAAATAACATTTAAAAATATAAAATAGCACCGGTATCGGGAACAGGGTCCAAGCTACCGGCGGTCAGGGCTCCAGAGAGAGGAACCTCCTGACAATACGAGCCGTGTCCAGAAGTACCGCTTTCTGAACCAAGCCCTTGATTCAGCTGCCTAATGAGAGCCTCCTAAGGTGTTGGTCGAGGTTCGTGGCTATTAAGCCGTTGGCTGTCACAACTATCGGTACAATGATTGCGGAGTCCACTTCCCACATGTCGACAACCTCGCGAGCTAAGTCAATATACTTGATTTGTTTATCTTTCTCGACTTTCACGAGGTTTTCGTCATGCGGGATGGTTATATCTACAATCATTGCACGCCTCACTATTCGGTCCACCACCACTATATCAGGCTTATTGGCAACAATAATCCTGTCAGTAATGATGGATCGATCACGATTATTATTAAGATGGTCACCCATCCACAGACCAACCTCGGCGTCTTGAACTAAAGTAATATGCAGAATAGGCACGAAAAAAATATTTATAATCTATACAGTTTATCTAAAACTATACACAAATATAATACTAAGTCTAACAGTGAAAATAGAATCAAAATTGCTCGATAAACTAACGAGATATAATTATTTTAAACAAATATATCTGTCCCTCTCGCGAAAACGCTGTTTTCTATGGCAGCTGTATAGGCGCCAAGAACTTTGACGTCACAATTCATGTTAGACTTCTCTTTCTAATTGTAAACTTTGAAGCTTTATAACTTCATCGCTGATGAAGGTAAGTATTTAAAAAATAATTTCATAATTGTTTATTAGAGCTAATTTGTATTTCATTTTGAAAATAAAAAAATCGCATGCATATTCCCTATTGATAAACTCACGCAATTGCTAATCTTGTTGGTAAGGCACACTCATTCAACATACATCCGCTACTGAGATCTACTAAGTGCATTTGGAGGTAGTAAAGTCCCGTAAACCTCCGTTCTAAAGGGAGGATCCTCCGACAGGACGGTTGTTGTGTCCGGTGTGGGCAACTGCCCGATAGTAAATATTCGGGCTGATGTATATGTTCAAATCGCACGGTAAACTCTGCTTGCGCGATGCAGGATTTCGACGTAGTAGTTCGCTGCTAGTTGGATAGATGGCGTTGCGGTTCTTTTTGTTGCGATGTTGATTTGCTCCGTTGATTTTTCTTGTGGCGATGATGCCGCTACATGCATTCCTAAGACATACAAAATAAGATCTATAATATGTCTACTTAGTGCATTCCTAATATGTAGGTATATACAATATGTGAGACTCTCAGAATAACTCCTTTTCTTTATTTGTGATGGGTTTGCTCTTGACTCTAGCCTAGGTCAGAGATGACAGAGACAAAGTCTACGAAGGAGCGAGCTTTCATTTGGTATGTTGCACGGCGCGGTTAAAAAAACCTTTTTTTCCTTAAAACCAAAAGAAAAATATATAGTAACGTACCGCGTGTTTGTGTCACAGAAGTTCAGTCAACAGAATAGATTCAGTAGAAGCGGATCACGAGTGCTCCTATAAGGGTCCCAATTTTTCATTCGGACCTACGGAACCCTTAAAAACTTATGCCAAAATACTTCCTTTTCACTCAAAACTCCAAATTTTGCTCGATACTTATATGTTTTATACAGGACTAGGTTTTGTCCACAACTTCGTAAGCGCATATCCCGTTTTTTCCCGTTCCCGTAGAAATTTCGGGAAATCCTATACTAGTGCTTCCCTACACTCCCTAAGGAACCTACATGCCAAATTTCAGCTTTCTACGACCAGTCGTTTCGGCTGTGCGTTGTCTGTCAGTCATTCATTTACTCATCAGTAACGGAAGAATATATAAGAACTAGCTGACCCGCGTAACTTCGTCTGTGTCACAATTTTCATAACTGCTTCGCTCCTGTTGGTCTTATCGTGATGATATATAGCCTATAGCCTTCCTCGATAAATGGGCTATCTAACACTGAAAGAATTTTTCAAATCGGACCAGGAGTTCCTGAGATTATCGCGTTCAAGCAAAGAAACAAACTCTTCAGCTTTATAAATTAGTATAGATGTACGCTTATTCCTAAATCAATGACGGGCTGGGCGATTTGGGGGACTGTCTTCATGTAAATTTTGACGTTCAAAAAGTGCTGATTTTCAGCCTAGTTTGAATAAATGCCTTTTGTTTTTTTTTTTTTTTTGAAAATGAAAATCGCACATTAACATATTTAATTACTAGGAAGCAACGACCCCAGCAAATAGGTCGCACAATTAATCCCGGCTGCATATCGGAAGCACGTTAGCAGTAAAGTGTAGTAAAAAACAACTCGTGACCAGTAACTGGTTGAAATAACACCACTGAGTTATGTTATAATTGTTAGGTTCGCCGTGTAAGGAAAGCGATACTAAGCTTTGCTATATCCAACATACTAGTTCAAGTAATTATTATTTATTTGTTTATTTCCAAATTACTTAGTCTATAGTTACACTTGAATTTTGCCGTACAACGTTAACCTCACAGGGTTCAGGGTTCTAGACATTATTTTGAACAAAATCAATTATTCTGGATGAAGTAAAATAAGTTAAACTCCGAATTTAGAGAACGGCAGTTTCCAACAAAATCAAAATCTCATCATGGAAAGAAAATTTAGATTGGCCTTCTACTATTTTAACAAATAAACAACAATCGTCATCATCATACCCCCCCCCCTTTTCGGGGAGGCCTATGTCCAGCAGTGGACGTCTTTTGGCTGGTATAAACAACAATAGGCAATGATATTAGGTAACTAAAATTGACAAATTAATAAACTAAATTTACAACAAAATAAAATATAGCATCAAAGAAATCGTCCTCAACGCTGTCAGCTGGTAATGTGCCCGAGAGATTGGCGGCATTGCCACGTTGAATGGCCATGCTTAGCATCTAGCCAAAGTAAAAGCCAGCTCTTGGGTCACAGACGTGTCGAAATTTCTTTGTAAAGGGTGAGATCAAGGGCCCCGCGGTCCGAGAGTTTCAACCCCAAACGGTTCGAAAAGTTACCAATAAGATAACTATATTTATGTCGCTTGCTGAATCTTACCATTAGCGGTGAACATTATTTCTTTTTACATGATATTGATGAATTAGTCAATTTGCTGTGCTGTGCTGTGCTGTGAGTGTAAACACTTACTCTGAGAACACACTACATGTGAAATTTAAACGAGCGATGGATAGCTCTTATAACAAAAACATTTAAAAAATGTCTTATTAATATAATGTATCTATTGACATAATAAACGAGATTGAATGGATTTTGAGTTGTAACATCAATAATTCAGAAATATCTTATAGCATAGCTTTTAGTGTACCCGACATTAATCATAAAACTATGCAAACTATTATGTGTAGTGTTCAAGTATATAATAACTGGCGAGACTAGTAAACTGAATATCAGCGTAATTGGCCCGGGCGGGTCACCGTGTGGCATTGCAGGTTCATGACTGGAAAACTATTTCACGTTAACAGGGAAATGCAATGAGGTTTACTAGCTTTTTAGGGTTCCGAACAAAAAACGGGTGGGCTTTCTGTTTTTCTGGCTGTCTGTCTGTCTGTCCGTCTGTCACAGCTAGTTTTCTCCGAATCCACTAGACCGATTCTGTTGAAATTTGGTACACATATGGACTTCTGTGACCCAAACACGGACGTGGTACGTAAATTATTAAATTTTTAGTATGGAGGTCACTTTTGGGGATCAAACTAGAAAATTAAAAAACAAGTTTTTTAAACAATCTCGTGTGGCATCTCAATTAAAAGGGCTTACTATGGGGGTTTTAATTATATTTTTTCATAATTTTTAAATAAATGGTTTTGATGTTATTCAAGAAATTAGACGAAAAATGACCATTCCCCCCCCTTATCTCAGAAACTGCTGAGCCTAAAATTTTGAAAAAAATGGAGATAATAGATCTTTGTCAATAGGTAGATTACAGTTTAAATGATATGTTAAAAAATTGAAATTCGTTCGGAACCCTTTGCACGCGAGTCCAACTCGCACTTGGCCAGTTTTTTTGTTATAACTCTGTGTCGTTAGTTTTCTGATATATATAACAGACTTCTTGTTCTGGGCTACTATATTTATTACATACATTAATTATTGTACACCACATAACAAGCACAGGAAAAACGTTGTAAACGTCGTATATCACTGAAATGAATATTGAATGCAAACGTGTTTATTGTATAGTTTAATTTAATATTTTGGAAAATATAAATATGGCGGTATAGACATGGTATGGTCATGCGTAGAGGAGGGGTGAAACTCGTGCTTCTCAAAGAGTTTTGAGTATAAATGTGAATGGATGGACACCAAAGAAAAGCGGTGTACGACTAAACGCCGACAGACTGAACACCGACAAGAGTTTACTTCAACGGGACTCTGGATGGATGGTTTGTGTCAGGAGTGATTATAAAGAAAGGGAGCGAGTGGTAGGGTGACGATTGACAGAACAGAATGGAGGAAAAAAGACGTGTTACCGACGTCGACCCCATGTAACATGAAATCAGGGCAGCAAGTAGGAGCCATAAGTATAATTCGAAGCTCCAAAGTCTTGAGCATCGACGGCGAGTTGCTAGCCTGTCGGTTTTCTATCGGTTGCATTTTGGGGAATGTGTGACGGAATTGCATAATTTAATTCCGCCAAGCCCGTTTCAACATCGGACCACAAGACGAACGGCGATGCGCCACCGGTACATGGTGGACATCCCACCCACACGCACAAAACGTTTTGGGAACACATTCATAGTGCGTACAGCTAAGGAGTGGAATTCCCTGCCGGAGTCTGTGTTTCCTGATAGCTATAACTTCGGAGTCTTTAAGTCAAGAGTGAATAGGTTACTTCTAGACAAGCGTGCTCCATCTCCGACTACACCATCGCTTACCAACAGGTGATATAGTGGTCAAACGCGAGCCTATCAAAAGTAAAAAAATAAAACCTGTCAAGAGCGAGTCGGACTCACGCACTGAGAGTTCCGCACCATCACATAAAACGTGAAATATTTTTAAACTTTCATCGTTGAGGCTATAACGTCAGAGAATTTTAACACTGCGGTGTATATATTGCAGTTTTGGATCAGCGCCATCTCTTGACCGATTGCGGAGCTAATGTAATTTTTGTTGATGATTTCTGTAAAAGTGTGCTAGTTAAAGACAACGTTTTACTTTTCCTGTAATCTTTACATACACTTCTATCACATAAAATAATTTCAAAAGTCGAAAACCATGCGGCCTAAAAAAAATAAAATATGTTTGAGAATGTGCAGCGTTCTTTCATATGCTACCCTACATGCCTTAGTAGCGCCACTTTGAATTTTCAAGAACCTATTTCAGTCGCTGTTGCAAAAAAATATATAAAAATTTTATTTCTTTCTTACTTGCAAAATAGTTGCGCAAACGTCATCTAAAACTATTCCAAATTTCAAGTTGATAGTATTAGTAGTTCTTGAGATATCCAGCTGTGACAGACGGACAGACCATAAGGGTTCCTTTTTACCATTTTGATACGGAACCCTAAAAAACCGTTTACTTATTCCTCCGCTGTTCATTTCTGATTAATTTCGTCGCGGGATTCTAGACAATTAAATTTTCCGGGACTCGTGCCACATTGACTCAGTGTTTTCCCGGTGGCCACCACTCTGGCTTTCAAGAGTTGCAATGTTTGGGAATAGTGTGGTGGGCTTGACCTAAATTAAACTGTTTTGCTGATTATTTTGCCAGTATAAGTTTAAGAGATCTAGACAAATGTTTTTGAATGGGCTTCTAGCTTTATCTTTGTATTTGACTGGCTTCTGTACGATTCAAGAACACCTTTTTGAATGTAAATAAATCTTTTGAATTTGAATTCTGGTTTCAAACAGTTCTATGTAGATCGGTATATTCCGGGTTGATTTTACGATGTCTAGCAGTTTGATTACTTGTGGTTTATTTTATGCGCCCTACTCAAATATCCTTAGGTACGTACCTTAAAGTTCTTGAGCTACACGATTACGAGTACTCATACAAGAAAACTACAAACCTACTCATGCCTAAGTCATTAAATTAAATTATTAAGGTTAAGAAAATAAGTGCAGTTTTTTACATGCAAATGAATTAAAAAGCTGTTGAAGTTTTTCAAACCGTGATTTGCATTGTGACGCAATAAAAATAACTTATTTTTGTACAAGTCATGCTAAGCGTTTGTAACTTAACTCACTTAGCTGTTTGCGACCTGTGGCATAATTGAGCTATTTAAGTTTAAGCTTTTAATATTATTGTATTACTAGCTTTAATTCGCATATCCCGTTCCCGTAGGAATTTCGGGAAATCCTCTCTTAGTGCTCCCCTACACTCCAAGGAACCTACATGCCAAATTTCAGCTTTCTATAACCAGCAGTTTCGGCTGTGCGTTGTCTTTCAGTCACTCACTCAGTAACGGAACAATTTTACATATTAGGATTACCTAATCTCTTATAATAAGGTTATGCCAGCGGCTTCGACCAGAAACTAGGAATTACGACATTCGAACATATTCACGGGATACAAGGAATCATCAGACGACAAACAACAAAGATGTACTCACTAATATTCAAATAATTTTCATCTTCTTCTTCTTATCGTGTGGGCAGTAAGGTCTAACGACCCCACACACCCTAGTGTCAGAGTTTCTAAACCGCCTGTAGGGCCTCTGACATGGTTTATTTGACGACCGCCATTTGGCGGCCGGGACCACCGGCTTATACGTACCTTCCGAAGCACGGAATCGTCTTTTTATCAGACAATCAGGTGATTCAAGCCTGCAATATCCTGGCCAAACTGGATACAACTTTACAAAGCATGCTTCCCGTGGGAATCGAATCCATGACCACCGAGTCACAAGGCAAACGCCTAAACCACTCGACCACGGAAGCAGTTAATATATAATTTTGATAAAAAAAAACGATGCGATTCCCGAATACCAAGCACAACTTGATCTGAATTGGTTTAGTATTCGAGAATCGCTTCGTTTTTTTGACGTGATAACGTCTTATAAATCGATGAACGCCGGGCACTGTTCGCACGCACGAAAAAGTGTCACGTCCCGCCTGAGCCGAGCGTGCAAGCGAGAGCGCGGAACAAGCGATAGAGAGGCACGATTGGCCTAACCGTTCGGCTTGTTTGTTAAGAATTCAATTGTTTTCTTATGACGTTATCACGTAAAAATTATCGTCCGTAAACCTACTTTACAGACAACCAATTTTTTTGCCAGAGAAAACCCAGTTGACCTTAATTCCTGGCGCGAGGTTCGAAACCAGCCGCTCTATTCTATCGACATGTCACCTTGTACACTTGAGTGGAGATGAACGACAAGTGAGCTGTCATTCAATCTTGTTTGTATGGTTCGACACCTCATCATCATCATCTACCTAGTCTTTTCCCAACTATATTTTTTGTGGAGCAGCTGCCTACCACACCTCCACAACCCATTAACTGGGTAACTGCTACCACACCTCCATAACCCATTAACTGGGTAACTGCTACCACACCTACACAACCCATTAACTGGGTAACTGCTACCACACCTCCACAACCCATTAACTGGGTAACACGGTACTTCATTGCAAGACTGGAGTCAGATTTACTGGCTTCTGACTATCCGTAACGACTGCAAAGATGTACAAATAGCAGCCAGGACCAGCAGCAGCACGGAGGAAACTCGGTATGTTAAGATGGTCACCCGTCCACAGACCAACCTTGGCAAGCGTTGCTTAACCTTGAAGAACGACCCGTGCGGCTGTTATTATCGAGCCACGAGCTCCTCAAATGGTTCGACACCGTACTTGTCGTTCACTTCGCCTAAGTTTTCACTTCGACATGCTTACAGAATCGCACGGTACTCAACAACAACAGTATTCTCAGTGTATTCGCAGATCGGTGGGATTCCCCGATGTTGCGGAGGTGCATGCGGCTCCACGCTGAATTTTAATTGTATATTTTCATCTGTGTGTGTAACCTACTAACGCTAGAAGTTAAGTAAAATTGTTGCTAACCCTATGATGGGAAATAAAAAAAATCTATTCTATTCTATTGCCTCCAATTGATACATAATAAAAAACTGGTCAAGTGCGAGGCGTGCAAAGGGTTCCGAACGAATTAAAAATTTGAACGTGTTATTTGAATACTACATACTTCTAATAGGTTTTCCTGTTATCTTTAGGTAAAGATCTATTATCTCCATTTTTTTTTTCAAAATTTTAGGCTCAGTAGTTTCGGAGATGAGGAGAGAATGTTCATTTTTCTTCTAATTTCTTGAATAACTTCAAAACCATTTAGTTTAAAATTATGAAAAAAAATATAATTAAAACCCTCACAGTAAGCCCTATCATTTGATATGTCACACGATATTGTTCAAATAACTTTTTTTTTATTTTATACTTTGATCCCCAAAAATGACCCCCATACTAAAAAGTCCGTGTTTGGGTCACAAAAGTCCATATGTTTGGTCCGGAGAAAACTGGCTGTGACAGACGGACAGACAGACACCCGAGTGATTCCATAAGGGTTCCGTTTTTAGTTCGGAACCCTAAAAATCAAGACTTAACGACAATGGGTAACCAACGGTGCCCTGTTACTATGCCTCCGCTGTCCGTCCGTCCATCCGTCAGTCCGTCCAGAACCCTAATAGGTAGACAGTTGACATTTTCATAGAGTGTGTATTGCTAATGCTGCGATAACAACAAATTAAAATTAAATTAAAAAGGAAAGAGGGCTCCCATACAAAATACGTGTTTTTTTTTCGGCTTATGGTACGGAACCATTCTTGTGAGAGTCCGGCTCGCACTCGGCCGGTTTTTCCAATTTTATGTCGTTTGTCCTGTAAACGTGTTATGTGATATATCAATGGTTTTGTGGCTTTAAGTTTCAGCTGTATAAATAGGTGAACGTACATTTACCTTTATCTTTCTTTATTTGATGTCTATCTATTATTTGATCAAAAAAAGATTGCCATAAAAGACCACGCGAGTTCTCAATTGCACAAATATCGAGCCATCTAATTGGATAATAGTTTAAATGCAACAATATGGCTACAAGGACACTCCTCAGTACACACACTGTTTTGTAACACAATGTAATTGATTGATTTACCAATAAAATAATTAAGATAAACTTACAAGTGAAGTAAAGGCAAATACTTTCATTTTGGTGTCATTGAAATGTGATAGTAACAAAATAAGTAAGATTTAAATTTTGAACGCCAGAATAAAAACGGATCGGTGTAGTCTAGCACCAGGCAAAACTACAAATTCACTGTATTTTTGTCACATATTTGTGGGATAGCCAAAGGTAAAAACGCTTGAATAACTACAAAAGATAGGGAGAGGTTTTCCTATAATTTAACCAGTGTGTAGCATATCTATAGATATAATAAGGGACGACAGATGAGACCTCTACAAATGGCGTTAGCTGCTTAGAATTGCAATGATAGGCTCGTCGCGACGAAGCTCCAAAGTCTTGAGCATCGACGACGAGTCGCTAGCCTTTCGGTTTTCTACCGGTTGCATTTTGGGGAATGTGCGATGGAATTGCATAATTTAATTCCGCCAAGCTTGTTCCATCATCGGACCACAAGACGAACGGCGATGCGCCACCGGTACATGGTGGACATCCCACCCACACGCACTAAACGTTTTGGGAACACATTCATAGTGCGTACAGCTAAGGAGTGGATTCCCTGCCGGAGTCTGTATTTCCTGATAGCTACAACCTGGGTGTCTTTAAGTCAAGAGTGAATAGGTTGCTTCTAGGCAAGCGTGCTCCATCTTCGACCACATCATCGCTTACCATCAGGTGAGATAGTGGTCAAACGCGCGCCTATAAATAGTAAAAAAAAAAAAATGTTTAACTTTTTGGGGATCACTCGGGTGTCTGCCTCCAGTTTTCTCCGGATCTACTGGACCGATTCTCTTAAAATTTTGTACAAGTATGGAATTCTGTGACCCAAATACGGACACGTTAGTACATTAATAAATTTTGAGTATGGGGGTCACTTTTGGGAGACAAAATGAAAATAAAAAAAAGTTTTCAGGCTGTATTCTGTAATATATTAAATGAAAGGGCTTATTGTGAGGAATTTAGTGATATTATTTTGAAAAAAGTGGAGATAGCAGTTCTTTACCTATACATTACGGAAAATAACAAGTCTATAGTGCTATAAACATGTTACAAAAATGAAATTCGTTCGGAACCCTTTGCACGCGAGTCCGACTCGCACTTGTTTTTTTTATGTTAAATGTTTTTGATATGACAGTACTCTTAATAAATACCTAAACTCAATAAACTGTCCGACCCAGAGATCAAATCAAAGATCTCACCGTTGTGGCATCACGTATTGTGCATATGTGAACGCACCTTAGATGTAGGATTGCATGTGTTAATATTTAAGTGCAGAACGCACCCTTGTTAAGTGGCAACACAAGAGATTCGGGACGCTACCCATAGCGTCCTTCTCTCACTTGCGAACCGCCTCGAGACACGGACCACTTTAGTCCATACTGTATTTTCTAGTAATAGTTAATTATACACAATCAATATTAGTTCTTAGCTATGACCGTGTGTCAACATACATTATTTACTACAAGTTGGATTTTCCGTCTCCGAATCATCCACCTCATCGTAAGACGCATCAAGGGGCAGATAGAATACCTTCCATCTGCGTCCTCAAACCATGATCTCACACTCAACAGCCTCGCTTGCGACCACCAGATCTAGACGAGGAATCTGCGGTGATTATAATTGAAGGGTACGGGCGAAAAACAAGGAATGTCACAAAAACCAGTTTTTGTGTAATTTACATTTTAAGTTTTCAAAGTGTATGGACTTTCTTCTACGTATCTAATCTTAGATATTAGTAATAGGAGCTCTGATATTATCTTTAGGTAAAAGGAAGCCTTGGTAATTGTTTAAGCCATTACAAAAATCAAAAGTGACAATGATTATGTGACATTCCTTGTTTTTTGCCTGTTCCTTTCAATTATTAATTCCTTTCTAAATTCGAGAGAGTTCGAAGTTGACTCTACTTTAGCTTGAGAATATATCAGTGAGGTTTGAAAAAATCTACTCTATTGTAAAAGCAACAGGCCAAATGTGAGTCAGACTCGCACAGAAAGGGTTCCGTATCTTGAACCGAAAAAATCACGTTTCTTGTAAGGAAATAACATGAGAAATAATCCTTTCATTTTTAATGTTATCATTGTTCTATGATTTGTTTGTTATAACGGTAATAGAAATGCAAACTCTGTGAAAGTTACAAACCTCTGCCTATTACGATATATGAAAAACAGCCCGATGACAGACAGATTGTAAATTCCCAAAAAGGCATTTCCAAAGAATAGACGATAGAACTGGCATGACTGAAACTCTGGTAGGTAGAGCGGTAGATTAATTTAGACATTCTCGCTACTAAGAGGGGACTTTAGTCCCGAGGAATTTGAAAAAAAAAAAAGTATTTGAAGAAACTATTGCCGATGCCCGTCGCGCTGCGCCCTGTCGAGTAAAGTGCGAAAGCGACAACTGCAGCAGAAGCTGATTTTACCTATAAAAACCTTGACCAAAAGACGTTTTGTATTCCGCTGTTTTTTTCTTCAAAACTGGACTGATGAATAAAAATTATATACCAAAATTCTGAGGAAGACTATCTATGCTTCTATTATTTTTTATTTTGTTTAAAACTTATCTTTATCTGATAGTCGTCTGAACATGGCGGTAAAAACGGGCTGTTTTCGGGTTTTGGGATTGTTATAATTCTTTAAGTAATTATGTTTTGGAAAAAAGAAAATGAAATTATATTTTTTGGCAAAAAAAAACATTGCTCTAGCAGCACTATATACGAAGAAAACAGCGGAATGCGTTTGTATGGAGAAAGACCCAAGAGTTACCGACTAGAGTCCCCTCCTAATAACAGTAGATAACCTTCTAACCTCAACGACTATAATAACAATTAAACACTATTATGAAAGCTTACCACTATTTATTACTCATCAAACTCACACAATCCCTTCGCGACCTTGACACCCACGAGAGCAGATGTATTATCTGCTGTCAGAACCTTTGATACCGTAGGCCTATTAATATTTACTATGTGGGCTTGGAGTTGCATCAACTATGAACTAATGACTCATCATAATTATTACATAAATCACAACTTTGTACCTCGAAGGGTTTAGGCAGAGGTGTAAGCAAGAGCTAAATTTTGGGGAATATTTCCATTCGGCTTACAGCTAAGGAGAGGACATCCCTGTCGGAGTGTTTGTTCCCTGATGAGAGATTGTTCAAACACTAGCCCATCAATAAAAAAGTACATTAAAAAACTAGCTAAGTGCGAGCCGGACTCGCGTGCAATGGATTCCGAAACAATTTTAATATATTTTAACATGTTATTTTAACACTACAGACTTCTAATAGGTTTTCCTGTAAACCTTTAAGTATAGAACTATTACCTGCATTTTTTTCCAAAATTTTAGGCTCAGTAGTTTCGGAGATAAGGGGGGTATGATCATTTTTGGTCTAATTTCTTGAACAACTTCAAAACTCTTTAAGAATCGGTCCAGTAGATCCGGAGAGAACTGGCTGTGACCTATAAGGGCTCCGTTTTTAGGGTTCCGAACATAAAACGGAACTCTTATAGGATCACTCGGGTGTCTGTTTGTCTGTCTGTCCGTCTGTCAGAGCCAGTTTTCTCCAGACCCACTAGACCGATTCTGTTGAAATTTGGTACATATATAAACTTCTGTGACCCAAACTGGAGGTCACTTTTGGGGGCCAAACTAGAAAATTAAAAAAAAAGGTTTATTGAACTGTATCGTGTGATATATCGAATGAAAGGGCTTACGTCTATAGTGTTAAAATAACACGTTAAAAAAAAATTCGTTGGGAACCCTTTGCTCGCGAGTCCGAGTCCAACATAGTGCTCACATGTGTGCTGATCATCATAATCATATTCCTGCCCTTATCCCACGTTACTTGGGGTCGGTGCAACACGTTCTTTTCTTCCATTCTGTCCTATCAGCCGTCACGCTATCACTAACTCCCTTTTTAACAGAGTTCAAAAAAGGAGGAGGTTCTCAATTCCGTTGTTTTTTTTTACGAGTGTTACCTCATAACTCCGTCATTTATGAACCGATTTGAAAAATTCTTCTTTCATGTGAAAGGTAATGCTTTCCGATTGGTCATATTTAAATTTCATAAAAATCTATTCAGCAGTTTGCCTTTTAAATAGCTGGAATTCGTTTACTTAGATGACGTATTTGGCTTGTCAGCCAAGTAAACGAAATTGCATATTTTGCTTTCCTGCGATTTTCCAGTGGTGTTGTTAGATGTGGTGTACCACTAAAAAGTGAAAAATAAAAAGCTTTTAAAAAAAAATACAACCGACTTCCAAATGAAATAAAACACTACATAGTAAAAAATAACTTTAATTTCGGAAGTCGGTGTTGAAATACGAAGAAACAACCAAAACACCAACAGTCTAGCTAGTATAAAGTTAGAAGTAATATTTATAAACTTAGTTATTGAAAATAACCTTGATTATTACGTAGAACATGAAACTATTAACTATTCTTAGTTTACACTTGAACCTACTGATTAAAAAAACGACCTTTTACTATTTTATTTCAATGTATAATTTTCACGAAAATGTCAAAAGTTGATATAATAATTACCTACTTATCTACAACAGAAAGGTACAGTCAGCAAAAAATAAAACAAGTTTTTCTTGTTTTTTTTTTACAAAAACACTCATGCTATAAAAAACACTGCATACCTAAACAAACGGTGTTACCCCGTCAGGCCTTGCAAAATTAAAAGACGATAGTAGGACAACCGCCGTCCCACATGTGAGATGGCCGGGCCTGACTGGTAAAAGTCGTATTATAAAAAAATAGGGAAGGTACTACTAATTAAAACAATCCTATAATTTATTTCAGGTTATATTCTACTCGTGTGGCGAATCTTTCAAATCCTTTCAGCCGTTGTGGCGTAATTGATTATCAAATTACCTATTACTAACATACTAACATTTATAATTATTTCGATTGAGTATATTAAAAAAAAAATACAAATTATAAACCTAAACCATTTCTCTTTCCAGGCAAAAATGTCATCGTAAACAATGGCGCTGAAACTAAAGTACAAAGACGAACACGGCATCGTTCAGATAAACATGAGTCCCTCATCCAGCCCGAAAGATCCCGACAAAGACCTCACAGACCCGAAGTTCGACACGATCAACCACCGCTTCGCACAATACGATCTCTTCGGCGGCAAGTACGATGTCGACTCGGGTGGGGAGACACCTCGGTCACTGTTCCGAAGCCGCTACAACAGTATCGAGGAGGAACTGGCAAACACTCCGTACGCCTTCACTACCGAACGCTCTCTCAGACTAAACAGCGCGAACAAACTCGACATAACCATCCAATCGCGCGACGAAACATCTCCTTCAAAAGATATTCAAGACGATCGATTTTTTAAAAGAAAACTAAGCTTGGAATACGATGACTCGCTGTTTGGGCCGCAGATAGATTTAAAAGTCAGCGAGTGTGGGACTCCCGCGTTCACTGTAACTCAGTTGATCCACGCTCAGGATCGATACTTCGATCTCTCCGGGCGGCAGTCGGTCAGTTCTTGTGGCAAAGTGTGTGGTGATCATTGTACTGAAGTGGGGGTGCCCAGTCCTGATGATGAAGCCTTCAGGGTGCTTTCTGCGGAGGTGAAAAAGGAACCTGTGGTTGCGGCTAAACCGTAAGTAGATTTTTAAATTAGTAGATTTTTTAGCAGCGTCAATGTTTTTGTTGCTGAAGTTACGGCTCAGAAAATTGTTTTTGTTTAAAATAAGGTGTAAAAAATAACATTGTAAGATTGTAATACCTATATTTTACTAGCTTCTGCCAGCGGCTTCGCCCGCGTGGTCCCTAGGACCACATATACTCCCGGGTTAAAAAGTCGCCTACGTCCTTTCTCAGGCTCTAGACTATCTCGGTACCAAAATTTCATTTAAATCGGTTCCGTAGTTTTGGCGTAAAAGCGAGACAGACAGACAGACAGAGTTACTTTCGCATTTATAATATTAGTAAGGATTAGATTGAAAAAATTGCTGACCCGCGCAACTTGTCCTGCGTCACATTATTCATTTATGCTCTGCTCCTATTGGTCGTAGCGTGATGTTAAATAGCCTCAAATAATTTTTCAATTAGAACCAGTCGTTATTGAGATAAGCGCGTACAACCAAACAAACGTTATAGCTTTTTAATATTAGTATAGATAAACTCTCGATCTATATGAAGAAAATTTGTAATACATCCATCCAAAATTCAATTATTTTCAGTATATCCGTGTCCTATTGAGAAGAAAGAGTTTTACGATCTCACATTATTTATTATAATAAAAATAAATAAATGAATCTCTTAATTTTCAGGCTACATTGGCCCATAGATACCTTACAAAATAACATACAAATATTCCAAACAAATAATACAATACCTAAGTAATTTGTTAATCAATTAACGTAGTTCACCAGATTGTTTTAATAATGGATTCGAGTTTTTATCCTACTCCGACAGACCCCAAATTAGAATAATTTGTTCTATTTTTCGTATTAATCTTACTGGCTACATTTCAAATCCTTATTTTTAATGCAGTAACATTTTCCTTAATTAAGAATTTGGTCTTATGAATGACCACCCAATGGGAACGTAAAACAATTAAAAATAGCAAAATAATGACTAAAACTACAAAAAAAAATTTTGCGAATTGCGAAGTAGGCTCTATAATCAGTTTTTTTTTTTGCTAAAAACAACAACAATACTGTAGGTATTTTGCTACTAATCACGACAACCGTGATAAGTAGACGTATTATTTGGTTACATGAGTTGCCAGAATATCTAAAACAAAAAACATTTTCAATGTCAAACCTTTGAACTGGGAAGTACAAAAGATAAACAATTTAACAGACAATTTTCCTCAAAATACACCCGAATTGGTCCAAAATAAATAAATTAAATAATCCATTTATAAATGATCAAAAGTCATTTATCAAATTAGGCTGAGAGCCAGCAGTTTTTGAACGTCGGTTTTACAGAAAGACAGTCCTCCAAAACCACCACCCGTCACCACTTCCTAGTGTTTTGGCTGAGAAGAAGTGGTGCAACAAACTCCCCAGCAACACACCTGTCTGTTAAATTGGAAAATTTTAATTATCTTTTACAATTATAGTATAAAAGTTTAACATACCTGTAGGTACAGCTAAGGAGTGGAATTCCCTGCCGGAGTCTGTGTTTCCTGATAGGTACAACCTGGGAATCTTTAAGTCAAGAGTGAATAAATTACTTCTAGGCAAGCGTGCTCCATCTTCGACCACATCATCGCTTGCCATCAGATGAGATAGTGGTCAAAGGCGTGCCTATCAATTAGTAAAAAAGGTATTATTGGAAAAGTGCAACACAAAACAATCACCTATGACTAAAATGCACATAGATAATTTTTCTATGCGTTCTTTAAAAATCAAACGAATCTTATAAAAAATCTATAGCCATCTATCCTACTTAATTACATCCATAAATAAACGTTTATTGAAGATCAGACGTTTCCGAGAACAGACCAAACAAACGAACAGGACAACGCGGCTAAACTTATTGTGTTTCACCCAAAATAGTCTTCAATAGGCTAGAACTATAATTAAACATACACGACACTTATTTTGGTTTATTTTTTACCAGTTCTCGCCCACTACGGTTTTACTTTAATTCTAAGGGAATCATTTAAAGTTCCTGTTTAGTTGTAACTTTTTAACCGACTTCAAAAAAACTTGCCAAGTGCGAGTCGGACTCGCACACGAAGAGTTCCGTAACATAAATCTTAATTATTTATTGTTATAGCGGCAGTAGAAATTCACAATCTGTGAAAATTTCAACTGTCTACCTATTACGGTTATAGAGATACTGCCTGCTGACAGACAGGCGGATGGACGGACGGACGAGCAGCGGAGGCTTCGTAATAGGGTTCCGTTGGTTACCCTATGGGTACGGAACCCTAAAAAGGAGGACGTTCTCAATTCGGATCTATATTTTTGTTCATGTTTGTTACCTCATAACTCCGTCATTTGTAAACCGATTTGATTTGATACTTCCCGATTGGTCCCATAGAATTTTATCAAAATCGGTTAGGAAGTTTGGCTTTTAAATCAAAATAGCTGGAATTCGTTAACTTGGATGACGGTTTTTTGTCATCCAAATAAACGAAATTGGTTATTTTGCTTTCCTGCGATTTTCCAGTGGTGTTGTTAGCAGGGCCGGCTTTTACCTATTGGGGGCCCTGGGCATAGCGCGCACATTAGGATAATGGGGCCCCTATGACTTGGTCTAAGGACTATTTTGCTGAAACAGGCAAAAAAAAGACAAAGGTCTAGATTTTTTTGACTGCCACATTACTGAACAAAAATATTTAGGCCATTGCAAGTTAATGCTTAAAAACTTTTAGATGTTCATTGAATACCTACTCTTTCTAGTTTTGAGATATGAAAAATCGTCAATCACTAGATAGAAGTCTGGCTTACGCACTTGCATATTACATTCTGGGAGAAACTAATGGGCCCCATTGATCGCGGGGCCCTGGGCTCGTGCCCAGAGTGCTCAGTGGAGAAGAGGGGCCTGGTTGTTAGGTGTGGGGTCCCACTAAAAACTGAAGAATAAAATACCTTAAACAAAAAATTACAACCGACTTCCGAGTGAAAAAAACACTACAAAGTAAAAAATAACTTTAATTTCGGAAGTCGGTGTTAAAATACTAAGGAACTAACAAAAACACTGACTTGCAAAATTAAAATATTTTTTTACTTTGTATTGTTTTTTTTTTATTATTCAAATACATACGAGTACCTAAGTTCAATAGTTTTTGGGTCAAAACACAGGTCTTCACAAACTTTCAGTTTACTTTATACCATCATTACGCCAGCGAGGGCACTATATGACTACGCCATTGAAACTAAATAAGCTATAAGTCCGTGCGGATACCTTGGCTTCAAATCATCATCATCTGTATTTTACATGTAACCCGTGTTACCCATTAACTGGGTAACACGGTAATTCTTGGCAAGACTGGAGTCAGATTTACTGGCTTCTGACTATCTTTAGCGACTGTCACAGATCTACAAATGACAGCCGGGACCAACGGCTTAACGTGCTTTCTGAGGCACGGAGGAAACTCGGTATGTTAAGAGGGTCACCCATCCACAGACCAACCTTGGTAAGCGTTGCTTAATCTTAAAGATTGACCCGAACGGCTTTTATTATTTAGCCACGAGCTCCCTTCAAATAGTTTTCAGAAATAATATATCACAAAATTACCACTTATATATAAAAACCCAAGATACACACTCAGCATCTCAAAAACGTCCGCAAAAAATAAGCACAATATGTATAAATTGTGCGCAAGTTTCAAACAGTCTCGCATCGCTCGCCATAGTGCATTGCTTTGCAAAAACAACTTTAAACGATGCGTGTAAGGTTGAATTTGCAAAAAAAAATTGTTTATAGTATAACTACACACAACTCACACACGACACTTGATACATGTCAGTTTTTGACGACAGTTTCGAGTGTTGCATTTGTTCGAGACTGTGCATCTTGGGTTTTTTATATATCAATGAAAATTACGGACTGGGAAAAGTTATGAACAGCCAAGATTACACTTAAAACTCATTTTCGCATTTAAAAATATAAGATAGGTCTTGATTGTTACTGGTACTAAGTAGGTATGTTAATTATTGGCGTGGGATCCAAGGCTTTACTTAAAGTGCTTCTCCAAATAAAATGCCGATTAAAGTATGGCTATATTATCAAACCATCATCATAATATTACTCATATCTTATTCGCCGACGATATTGTTATTTATTTATTTTAACTTCATGTACAATAGGGTGTGTCAGGCTAAAAGCCTGATTCTTACAACGATGATGTGTACAAAGAACAATGGCCACTTTGGACTAGGAAAAAACAGAAATTGGTAACGAGATGAAACCATCACCAATAAGTAGTGCATTGTTAATGTTATTATTGGATAGCTTCGTTTATTTTTAAAAGCTGGGGAAATCAAGATATTTTTTTTAAAGACTACTACTTTTTAATTTATCAGAACGCAGCATAAAATATTCATATTCGAACGCATCCGTATAAATTAAAAACTAATGATTTACATTAAAAATCGATTCTGTCATAAATCGATCGAATACGATTATTGACCGTCCCTCCCTATTTTTGACATGTAAACAAACAATGACGGTTTCTGCACTGACCGACCACCTTGTTGTAGCTTCTGCGACGACTGTGTTCTGTGCGATTTTCTGTTCCTTTCCTTGTTTTCTGTTTCTTGCTTTGCTTACGGATCATAGAGTAGAAAACATAAATGCTACAGATTAAATATATAAACATAACCTCAAAAAAATATTTCATTGTTTTTAAAGATTCTCCGGCCTTTTAAAAATATATTGAAAACCGTTCTTAGTTATATTTATATAAGTGAATGAAACGACGTATGTTTCATCAAGTTACTTTTTGTTAGATTTTTCTAGTCCAAGCATTTTAGCCGAGTGTCCATTGTTCTTTGGCAACTATTAATCAAAAAAGGAAAATATAGGGACAGAGTAGGTACATATCTTTTTTATTCAGTTTGTGAAATATCTCTTAAATCAGTCCAATATTGGAGGAGAAAACATTCGAGAGCCAAACCTCGAATTATAACTTTTGACTTAACATTTGGCATGTTTCTTTCCACATTTATTAAACAAACTTGGTGATATATAAGGTACCATTAAAATAAATGGAAAAACGTTTAGAAATCACCCAAATCACCAAAATAAGGATACTGGTAAAAATATTAATAAGAAAAAACGCGATTGCAATTACCTACACATAATGTTTATTCTAGTGTGCCGAAAATTTATTATTTTTGGTCAAAAAATAAAATCACTTTAAACAGTGTTTTTTTTTTTGCTTGGACATCTTTGGTAAAACGTACTGAACCGCGCTGTGTTAAAATTTGTACATCTTTTCAGTGGTTCCTAACCTTTTCAACATTTTTACCCCTGTTGCATATTAGGAAAACTGATTTTATCCCCGACCGTCAATATGAGACTTTCTTCAATTTCAGAAATTACGGTTGCCAAAATATCGTCAGGTACTCATGTCTGAAATGAGACTTTGATTTGACAGTGATATTTGTTTAATCGTGGCATGTTGCCTTGATTAAACAACTAATTTTTAGGGATCCCAAATAACGAACGACATTGCATCACACAAACAAGGTTTGATGGGATCCACTCCTATAGAATGGCCTACCTGTGCAATGATCTGTAATTTATATTTTTACTATTTAGCTACATATTTCACTAGATTAGGTTTATTTTATTAAGTTCTTTGTTACCCTCACAAAGTAACTGATTTACCCCCGCAGGGGTAATTACCCCCAGTTTCGGAACCACTGATCTATTTTAATGGGACCCTTGGAATGGCTGTTCTTTCCCTGATTGCGAAGCGACCAAGACTTTTTCTTACTACAACATGTACATTTCTGCTAAGTTACTTGATACTTATTCACACCTACCTTGTCAGAATCTCTCACCACAAATCTTTTTAACAATAAAACTATTTCTGTTAAATATTCATGAGGACAACACCACAAGACGTTACCGCATTACTTTGAACACGCGTGTGAAAGCAACAGATTGTATCTCATGTTATAAAGATCTATATGACTTAGTTTACACAGAGAAAACCATGTAAGCAGTTTTTCTGTTAGTGGGTTGTGTCGTCAGGGCCCAAATTGTGGCCTCATATCATCAAGCCCGCCACACATTGCCAACCACTGCAACTCCTGAAAGCCAGAGTCAACAGTGGCCACCACCAGAAAAAACGGCGAGCCAATGAAGCCCGACGAGTCCCGGAGAAACGATTCAACTGTCTTGGATCCTGCAACGAAATTAATCAGAAAAGTACAGCGGAGGAGTAGGAAAAAATATAATTTCTACTTCCCTCTTTATCAAGTAAGAGACAGAATAGAGCTAGGCCAATAGGCACCAAGGGACATACACAACTGGGTCAAGCCTAGTTTGCCAAGCACCACGGATTAACATTAATTTGTTCTGGTTTCTACAAGGTCCGTGTAGTGTTAATTATTTGTAACAACTATGTATACTACCCATATTTGCAGAATAAAATTCTATTCTATTCTATTCTAAACTACTCCAGATGTAACCTGAATACTATCTAACATAATATTGCGTTCAGTTTGCCAAAGAATACACTCCCATAAGATGTGGTGTCCGGATTGTTCGTATTCATGGTCAGCTGTGGATCATTGAGATAAAGGCGAGGCCACAAACCTAAAGGAAAAAACAATACTCTTAAAGTTGCCATGACCTGTGAGAAATCATCTCATACTGTCATATCAGTCGAAAGATGTCCATTGCTGGACATAGGTCCCACTCTCTCCAGCAAGTATTGCTACACCAACAAGTCTTTTGCTCTTCGCATCCAGTATCATCGGTCCACTTTGGAGGCCTGCCAATATTGCATCTTCCCGTTGCCGGTCGCCACTTCAAAACCTTTTGGCTCCATCGGCCATCCAGTTACCATGGAGAGTATTCCATCCTATTATATTCATGGTCGCATTGTACCTACTAGAATTAATTCGAATACTTAAAAAATTGGAAAAAAAATCTCTTTGGTCTCAACTCTGTGATAGATCTTTAGTACATCAACCTATGGTGCTCAGACCTGGTCACTCACCGAGTCGCAGAAGTTCCGCCTTGGGGTAAGCCAAAGGGCAATGGAGCGTAGTGTTCTAGGTTAAAAAAAAAGTAGAGTGCGGAACACCACGCTACGCTCCAAAATAGGTATCATAGACATTGGCAAAAAAGCTACCAGGCTGAAATGGGACTGGGCGGGTCACACCGGCCGTTTGCATAGCAAAAGTCCCCGCACAATAGGTGCCAGAGGATGGACGGCGTCGCCGAGGCCGACCCAGATAGCGGTGGCGAGATGATCTAAACGCACACCGCAAATACTGTGTACCATAAGGTTATCAGGGTACCCTATAATCGAATTGTTGAAGACGATATACAATCCATCTGAAATACTGGGATAGGTATGCTGGATGTCGACCCCAACATGGTTTGGAATAGGCTCGGCAGATGGTAAATGTTACATAGTTTGTATGAGTCTTTGTTTCTAACAGATCGTAACGTGCGACTATTGTCATCAGTAACACTGTATCAGTCATAATATTGAATTGTTTACTAATATTTATATCTGATGTAACTCTTGGACACATACTGTGCATGGTGGACTTTGCTCTTTCGTTCTTTGTATGATGAAAAGCGGCTTAATTTTGCCTGTAACTAGCTAACATATAAATGATAATCGTACTTTTTAGCGAGACGAGGACTATGCATATTGCATAAGACATAGTAAGACACCTTCGTCCCTCGGAATATCTATCGTTTCACCGACTTTCAAAAAAGGAGGAGGTTCTCAATTCGGTGGGTATTTTTTTTATGTATGTACACCGATTACTCCGAGGTTTCTGATCCGATTTATGTGATTATTTTTTAGTTCGATTTGGCATACTTTCCATTTGGTCATGTAAACAAATATTTTAGTTTGGCTAAGTAGTTTTTAATTTATAAGCATTTTTGTTTATTTCAATTTCTGAGTTGATGATGACGTCGTCCAAGTATCACCACTTTAAAGTGAAAAAAATAAAAAACTTTTTTACAAAAAAATATAACCGACTCCCAAACAAAACACTACAAAGTATAAAATATCTTTAATTTCGGAAGTTAAAAAACCAAGAAACAAAACCAAAAACACAGACTTCCGAAATAAAAGTCATTTTATAATTTGTAGTGTTTTGTTTGGAACTCGATTATATTTTTTACAGTCACAGCAGAACAGCCAGAAACCTGCCATGGGGTATTGCGAAGTCGGTTGTGGTGGTCAGGTAGGCAGCAGCTCCATGATAAATACTGATAGTCAGATGCATCTGCTTAGACTGAAACTTGAAAGAAATACAACTCATTGTAAAGAAATTGTAATGAAAAAAATATGTCAACTAAAAATAAATTCGAAATTCAAATTAATTCAATTTATTCGAATTTATGTCAATTAAAAATATAGTCAACTAAAAACGAATAAGGCGGTTCGTGGTTTATTCGATTGTAACAAATTAACAACAATAATAGCACCTCAGAAGACTCTCGTTAGGCAGCTAGATCTTGATTCAGAATGTGGTACTTCTGGACACGGCTCATATTGTCAGGAGATCCTCTCTCTGGAGCCCTGACCGCCAGTAGTTTGGACCCTGTTCCCGATACCGGTGGGCTACTATTTAATATTATTTTTATTAAAATGTTTAAAAATGTATAAATAAGTTAAGAACATCAATGAACGGAATAATAATAACTAAAATTAACAAAACAGTAAACTTCCAACAAACTAAATTAAAGCATCAAAAAATTCGCCCTCAACGCTGTCAGCTGGTAATGCGCCCAAGAGACTGGCGGCATTGCCAGTTGAATGGCAATGCTTATTGTCTGCCCAAAGTAAAAACCAGCTCTTGGGTCACGGGAAGCGTCAACCAGCCGTTTCGAAATTTCTTTGAAAAGGCTGTGAGCACAAGGGCCCGCGGTCAGATTGAATGATCAATGAAATTGATCTTTAAGCTCAGAAATAGCATTTCGTCTTCTTTTTTTCGAGGAATGGTTAACTTTTAGATAATTTGCATTTATTACCTCATGTTGGGCCACCGATATATAGCCCCATCGGTGACCCAACTTCGCAATGTTGTGTTTGCAGTGGCCTTCCTGAAGCAAAAGAGTCTAGAGCTTCAGGTAGGCCGCTGATAAATTGACTTGATCAGTTTCTTTATTTTTATTTTTTATTTCATCAATGAATATCAAAATTTACGGGAGAACTTCAGGTAGGCCGGTGATAAATTTACTCTATCAGCTTCTTTTTTTTCATCAGTGAATATCAAGATACACGGGATTGATCGGGGTGACATTTCGACAGCGTTTGTCAAATTTTTGTCAATCCTTCGGCACGCTACGCTAACAGAATAACATTTGTCTAATGCAGCAATGATGGCAATTAATTTGGACAAAATCCAAATTAATTTTCATAGCTAACGGAAGATTGTAAAGCAGAGATTCCACGTTAGAATGCGTAAAGAATGCCCGATGATGTTCAGTGAGCGGAAAGTAAATGTAATATCTTTATTAACATCATGTAACTTGTTGTTAGCACAAAGAAATGGCATGTTTTAGGTAGTTTTGCTGTACACGCTCAATCTTGTTTTATGTACATAGTGTGCCTATATCGTAGTAAATATTCACATTGAATTGGAACTGATAAGATTGGTTTATCTTTAGAGCATTATGGAGCCGATTACAATTGCAAGGGTTATGCAATGCTAATGGTTTGGAGCTAGTCTTCAATGCCGGATGTCTTCTGGTTTCTTTCAGTTCCATCCATCCGTTTCTAAGCTTGGGAAATGATGAAGGCTCAAAGATTTATTTTACCTTTCAAATTTTTTCTGCTTTTCTTTCTTCCCAAGACTAGAATTTAAACACATTTATTTATGAATTCTTTATTGTACATCAAAATATAACAACATAAAGAAAACCTTAAACTAAAAAATATACAATTGGCGGCCTTATCGCATTCCGCGACCTCTTCCAGGCAACCTGGAATGGAAAGAGATAGCCTGGACATGAAATGGAGCTACACTTGGTGCAAATATCAACAATTATAATAGAGAAACGACGACTGAAACGTAATACAAATACATACATACTTAATATACAAGCAAAAGGATATACTAATAATTAGAATATCATAGTGACATTGTACGGGTTTTAGATAAACATCCTAATATATAAAATTCTTCCGTTACTGGAACTGACTGAGTGACTGCTGAAATTTAGCATGTAGGTTCCTTGGGGAGTGTAGGGGCGCACAAAGAGATGATTTCCCAAAATTCCTACGAAAACGGGATATGCGCGAACGAAGTTGCGGGCAAAAGCTAGTTTTATATAAACACAATCAATGACAATGCCTCTGATTTTGACTATTTAACAATATTCATGGCATTCTTACGTTGTCAAGACGATAATGTTTTTAACGGACTTCCAAAAACGGAGGAGGTTCTCAATACAGTGGGTATTTTTTTTATGTATGTACACCGATTACTCCGAGGCTTCTGATCCGATTTCTGTGATTCTGTTCTAGTTCGATGCGGTATACTTGCCGTTTGGTCCCGTAAAATTTGATTCAGTTTGGTTCAGTAGTTTTTTTTTTTTATGAGCATTTTTGCTTATTTCAATTTCTGTGTAGACGAAGACGTCGTCTAAATTAAAAAACAAAGAAACAAAATCAAAAACACCGACTTCCGAAATTAAGAGTTTTGTTTGGAAGTCGGTTATATTTTTTCCAACATATAATTTTATCGGGGTGCAGCAAAATCCTAAAAGAAAAAGTAACGTAGCGTAGAAAGACCAAAACCGGCAAAAGTGACTTTCTTACCAGGAAATTTAACCTACAAAATCATTCCAAACTTAGTTTATTACATAACATTGTATAATCAACAGTACAATAGTAACTAACCGTCGGAAATGACCAAACAAAGCGTTCGTTACAAAAACGCATCGTAATTGTTCAGCGACAACTACGGATAACCATTCGTAATTCGTAATGCGACGAATTAGGGAAACCCACTTCCCTTTGTCTTAGTTAAGTTTTCGATTTCCTTGAGATTGAAATAGATTAACGTTCTACTGTTTGATCTCCATTTAATAGAATAGGTATGCAAAGCTACTGCTTTGCATGATACCTATTCTACTATAACTAATAGACTTCTGTCTATATTCGCAAGGCTGCTTTTTTAATGATCAGACATAAGAAGTCACAATATTTAATCCTTTCAAATTGGTAAACTCAGAGTCCATTGGTGAATTTTATCAGACAATTTAAATAAATAATAATTAGGTTTTTCTTTGTGTGAATCAAGTGTCCGATTTATTTAAAAACTGAATTCTATGTAATACTTTAATATTATATATTTTAATTTGAAGAATAATTTAAATTTGAATTTAATGAATCCAAAATTTGTATGCCTATTAGGCTAAACATAGCGATCCTAACATTACAATAAGATCTTATTATTGTACCTATGTTTTGCAAATAAATAATTTGAATTTGAAGTTAGGATGGGGGATCATCTTGATATAAGCTGTTGGTCCCGGCTGTCGTGGATAGATTTGATAGTTCATTACTAGTAGACAGAAGCTAAAAAGTCTGACACAATTCTGTCAAGGGTATCGTTATAGTATATAAGCACAATGAGTTGTGAAGGTGAGACAGGCAGTCGCTTCACGTAGAATTAAGCTAAATCGGGTTAGACCCTAATGGAATTCAACCCTAATATCGCGATTGGGAATAGCTAGGTGAGCACATCGTCTAAATATCTGGTTGCCTTTAGTTTTTAATGTTTCAGATTTTTTTTCTCAAATGATTATCGTAATAGCGCGTCAATGCATTCAAGAAGAGGCAATCCAAAGAAAATATGGAATATATTATAATAATTATTATTAAGTATTATTAATCAGTTTAATTCAGATAATAATCCAGGTAACAAAGACCCATAACATATATACCTAACAGACTATCATACATACTTATAAAAACCTTAAAAATATAAATTAACTACTGTATACGAAGGGACGGCGTCGTGTCGCAAAATCGCCGATACACGACACCCTTCGGGCAAAACTCTTCTTTGAAGAAGGTCTCAATATGATGAGGCAGTACTCGTACTACGAACGACTTGAAATTTGTGTTGTAGCGCGACTCCAACTTACCGACCCTCAAGGTCCAGACAATGATGAAAAAAGCATTATGCCAAAGACGATGCCTTGGGAGACAGTGAGCCGTAAGAAGACGACTGATAAGGTATGATGTGAAAAAAGCGTTATTTGGTATTATTTCCATTAGAAATATTTTCGTAGCAGCCCGGAGTTTGGAAATTGGTTGTGTGACACCCCCGTGCCTGGGAAAGCACGTAAAGTCGCTGGTCCTGGCAGCATTGCTCAGCATTGCCATCCTATCGGACTATGAGAGTGCAGGAAGACAGAGTGCCTCTGAATTTGCGCTCACACTTGTTTGCTATAATATCTCCTGCATCCTTGACTAACCTCGGTTGAGATGGGCAAGCGTGATCGAAATTCGATCGAAAGGATTATGGTAGACAATAACGTGATCTGCCAAATACAAATCAGGTCAAAAAGAAAGCTTATCACAAAAGAGAGGAACAGGTCCAGGGCAGATAATGATAATGAAATCAAAATTGATAATGCAAAGAAGTTCTAAGAACACAGCACTTAGACCAAACAAAATATAGTAGTTACAATATTAAACGCTCTTAACTTATCAGCAAAACTTGTCTTTCCAAATGAAGATAATGTCAGTGTCGTTGACCATATAGTGTTAGTATTAATATCGAAAGCAGTATAAATGTCTGTGTGTCTGTATAAGTGTATACAGCTTTACTAAATGACTGTCTGATGTCATCGTCGCAAAAACTTGGGAATTACAACAAAATTTTGAGAGGAGGTGAACTTTTTGTACAACGGTAACATTTAGCTAAGTTAATAGAACATCTTGGTCTTGCTTGGCTGAAACAGATTGTGACCTAGTTTATTAGAAATCGTGTAAAAATCCTTCGTTTTATTTAGTTACTGTTATGATCAATCTGATTAAATTAATACTTTCAGTTAAGCAGCTTTGTTTATACACGCTTGGTAAGTTTTTTTTCTGTTGATAGGCACGCGTTTGACCACTATCTCACCTGATGGTAAGCGATGATGTGGTCGCTTGCCTAGAAGTAACCTATTCACTCTTGACTTAAAGATTTTAAAGACTCCCGGGTTGTAGCTATAAGGAAACACAGACTCTGTCAGGGAATTCCACTCCTTAGCTGTACGCACTATGAATGTGTTCCCAAATCGTTTTGTGCGTGTGGGTGGGATGTCTACCATGTACCACCGGTGGCGTATCGCCGTTCGTCTTATGGTCCGATGATGGAACGGGCTTGGCGGAATTAAATTATGCAATTCCGTCGCACATTCCCCAAAATGCATACCGGTTGCATTTTAACCCGAACAGATCCACAGACATTGAACACCGACAGGCCAGCAACTCGGCGTCGATAATCAACACTTTAGAGCTTCGACTCGACGAGCCGATCATTGCCAATGATCCTCTTGGCTCGTTTCTCAATTGACTCAAGGGCATCAAGCTGGTATCTGGCAGATCCGTCCCACGTCTACGTCTGCAAAAAATAATTTGGTATTATTGAACCTTAGCAATTTGCCTAGTCTTTTTCCAAACTATGTTGGGCTGACTTCCAGTCTAACCTCGAACCTGATGCAGTTGAATACCAGTATTTTACTGGGTCCGAGTGCATGTCTGATTTCTACAACCCAGTAATTATACCTACTCCTTGGCAAGACTGGTATAATTGAAGTTATGTTTCAATTATACCAGTCTTGCCGAAATAGGAACAAAATAAAGTATTTTTAATGATAGCCTATTTAATCAGTCTGCAACTTTCCCACTGCTGGGCTCATGCCTCCTCCCTGTAAGAGAGGCCTGTATCCACCACGCGGGCTCAGTGCGGGTTGGTAAATGTCACAGATATGTTTTTATTTTTGTAGGTATACTTAAAAATCTAGGACATGCCGGTTTCCTCATGCTAAATGAAAAAATAAAGGTGAGAAGAAATAACAATAAGACAGCACCCAGAGCAGATTTTTCCTTAACTGGTATCTTCAACAGCGTTTTTTTTTATTTTTTCTTGTTATTCTGTATTAGAAAAATGTCGTCGGGAAAGTTTTAAATATACATGTAGAGGTGAATGGGTAACTGTAGAGGAAAACCAAAGAAACCAGATGGACTGTGTGAACAACGAAAGAGACAGACAGTGCGAAAAAAGCGCGGCTCGGTTGGTGTTCGGAATGAAAAAATGTAATAAGTAATAAAAGATTATTTAATATTAAATTTGTAATCGATTAATAATTGTAATTATGAATAGTATTTGACATTTGCATTTATTTATTAGATATTTGCACACCTGTTGAGGTAGAATATGGCAGAACATTTTTTTGTTTGTAACAACACATGTATGTACCCATATTCCAGCAAATAAATTATTTGTATTTGTACTGAAATGAAAACTATGTAGATAACTTCTTCTTCTTTTTATCTTGTGGGCTATAAGGTCTAACGACCCCACACACTAGTGTCAGAGTTTATAAACCGCCTCAAGGGCCTCTGGCATGGTTTATTTGACGACTGCCATTTGGCGGCCAGGACCACTGGCTTAAACGTACCTTCCGAAGCACGGAATTATCTTTTATCTTTTTTTTTGACGTAATAACGTCTTATAAATCGATGAACGTCGGCTGCACGCTCGAAAAATATTCACGTTACGCCTGAGCCGAGCGTGCAAGCGAGAGCGCGGAACAAGCGCTACAGAGGCACGATCGGCTTAAGGGGATACCTTTAGAATAAGGCCGTTTTTCGTTTTAACGTATCTTGTTAGGTACTTCGCACAGGGATGTGAGATTACGGTATATGCTTTTTGACTTTATGATCTAGTATCCAACTGAAGGAATACACGATACGAAGAAATTTTCTCGATAGAAAAAAAATTCAAAGTTCGAAATATCTTTTCACTTTTTTTAGCTACAAGACGCAACGCTTTAGATTGATCCTATAAAAATAACCTTATAGCATATAAAATAACCTTATCGAGGTTTCAACTGAACAGATTTCGATATAATAATACTTTTATGTTATCAAATCCGAAAATTTATTTTGGTACTTTCGTTTTTTTATTCCGAGCTACACTCTTATTATCTTCATCTCATCTTTTGCCTTGCAAAAGTATTTGCATCTCTCTCATTTGTTCAGTTCTTCAGATGCTCGGTGGAGCTCTTGCAGGCAGGACCTGTATCACTTTTGTGCAAATCGGAGCTGTCAGATCTTCGTAATTTCAATATATTTTTTTACAGTAAATGCTAATAGTTTAGCCGTTTATAGATAAATTTAGTGTTAAAAAATGTCTGCACCATGTGAATGTGTATTTTTATGACCTTGAACAATATAAAACGCAATATTTTTCTATCCACACAAGTTTTTGAAATAAGTATAAAATTGGTATGAAATAAAAGAGCAAAACTAAATTAAGTACAACGTCGTTGGGACTTCCTACCTGAAGGCGACAATGGACTCGTTTACCAGGAAATGAATAGCAACGGCTTGAAGAAAATAGCGTCTCCAAGTCATCACCTTTACTTGTACATACGTACTGTATCCTCCAATGTTCTCATCTCACAGAGCAATATTGGGTAAACATTATGTTTTCTACATTGGAGTGTCTGTTTATACAGCGTTATTCTTACATTTTAACTCAAGACACACGCTAAAATAAATGTTTTCATTTTAGGATTGAAATACGTCAAACATCAATGTGTCAAGAATGTGTTAAATGTCAAAGGCAACAAGCCTAGGGAAAATTATGGAGTCGCGTTTGAATTGTAAAAAATGTGTTTAGTAAATACTAGCTTTTTACCCCGACTTTTCTGCGTGGGTTTTAGAAGTACCTACCAGAAATAAATGAAAAATATTTAATCCTACTAATGTTATAAATCTAAATCAATGTGATGTTGTAATAGTTGTTAGGCCAATTTTTATTTATCATAATTCTGCGCTCTTGATATTTTGTGACTCTTTATCCCTCATCATTTCAGCCTTACTTCATCTCGTACCACAGACATATTTTTGTAAAAATAAAATATTAGCAAGTTCAATTTAATTGACAATGACGTAATTTCAAAGCCTTAAGTTAGTTATGACGCATTTTCAACGTCTCATTAGATATATCGCCAATAAAACAGTTCGAAATCAAGCCATCTCATAAAGTCGGCGAAAAAATTATACATTATTTAATTTTTACCTTCCAAATTTGTTTAAAACGCTTACTTTCTTTCGCTTTTAAGACAATAAACATTACAAACATCAGAATAAGGTTAACATTTTTCCACCATTCCAACCTATCAAAAGTCTTGGTAGGTATAGTTTACGAAGACAAAAACAGTACAATACAATATCAGCGTTTTACCTGAAATAAAACGCACATTAAAATACTTACCCCACTGGAAGCTTTCTCATGAGATCTGTTTGTTATCGCCTGGTGCTATACTGTAGGCCAATGTGATAAAGCAGGAAAGAAGAGAGATAGAAGAGAATTTAAACAAAGTTTTAATTAATAATTTATGCATTTATTTAAATATACGTATAAAGCAATTCAATGAAAGTACATAGATAAGTGTACTTTCTAGAAACTTTATCCATAACTACTATGTGTAACTTAGAAATATTATTAACACTTTTTTTTAATATTAAAATTTCATTGACACTGCCTGTGTTGGCATTGAATTTATTGTTTACATTGCCTGAGCTGACATTTAATTTATTGTTTTATGTTTTGTGTTGTTTTGAATGAATCTGTTATTATTATTTTTAAATGACCATTTGACCAATGTATAATTATTCCTATTATTTAATTGAGTTGACATCAGATTATTCTTAAAAGTATGTTTAAATGGAAGTTGTTATTTTTATTATGTATTATTTTCAGGAATTATTTCAGACACAATGTAAATTGTTATATTGAATAAATAAATTGAAATTGAATAAGAAATCATGAATTGTAATCATAAACAACCAATTAAAGAATATCTGTTCTAGGTAAACAACATTTTTATTTAGCAATGTTAATCAATTGGATTGAACAATTGTGTGACGTTTTGTGAATCAGTACTTCTCATTATTTCTCGTCTATAAAACTGCTGGAATGTATTAGCAGAACGCCAATTTCCACGTGCCAAGATTTCGTCGAGAGGATAATTTTGAAACCAGCTTTTGGAGGCTACAGCAGACCGGGTGCTACCTGGTGTGGCTGCAATGCCAGCTTCCCGAAACAGGGTCTTTACCCATCCTACAATGGCTGTACGTGAAGCAGGTTTAGCCACACCTCTAATCGTAATAAATAAATTAGTTGATTTTGCCGCTTTACGTCTGTCGTTATATAATATATAGTTTTTTCTGTCCAGTATATAGGGTTAAGGTTAGAGCTATCGGTATTTAAAAGCAATTTCCAGCCGGATTGCCTATAATTAGTGCTTTCAGTTTTAGAGCCAAACCGAGGCCAAAATATTATACTGCTATCAGATCTTATGCAATGATTAGGATCGATATTAAGTAGAGTTAGATCGTGTATTCGCCTACCAGAGCAAAGCAACAACAAAATTCCAGTATGACGTGATGTTTGAAATAGATTATTTGAATTAATTGTGTAATTATTCAAAAATGAAATTAATTTATCAATATCCCAAACTGGAGGTTTTGTGACCTTTGGATTTTTAAGGGCAATAGATTTTAAAACATGTCTTACTAGAACGTGTGAACTTAACTGACTTGAAGTTTCAGCGTTACATAGTGTAGAAATTACCAATTTATGTAAAAGTATTGAATTATACGACAACTTATCAATTAAATATAAATCACATAAAAACTGCGCTAATTATGAACCAGTGGGATTCATTAAGTCAAGGTTTTTATTACGGCACCACGACGTCCAGCGCTTCCAGGCTACTTCGTAGGTTTTTAGTGTAGATTGGAGGAGGGTACTGAAGGGGTGTTGGACCTTTGACAATTTTGGGCCCACCAGTTTAGTTCCTCTAAGACACCTTGTGGTAGTGGGTAGGTCTTTGATGGCAGGACTGGCAGCGAATTTACGAACATTAGTAACTGTCGATGATTGAGCCGACCCCGAGGCACAACAAAACTGGCAAAAATTATAAGTCCCACTATTTTCTCTTTCAGAAAAGATTCAGGATATCATTACAAAGATAAATCATTATCTTTGTAATGATGTCCTGAATCTTTTCTTTTGGTAGGATTTTTTTATTTTCCCATGGTTTCTATAGTATCCCTAAATAAATTATCTTTTGAGAAAAAACAACAGATTTTACGAAATTTCCTGTCCACCCCAGTTTTTGTAATATTTGTAGTTATTTTGACATGCTCGCGAAGCGTGTGAACAAAAATGGCGTACCACTTTTTTACGAAAACTAAAAACTACCCGCAACCACCAGGTGAGCCGGAAGTAAAGAGGGGATAAAAATACGAAAACTGGTAAGAAATCGATGGGAAACGGAAATGCCATCTCATATGAAAGCTTCCAGTGACGGTCAAGTAGTTTAATACAAGTATTTTCCCATGATTTGGTATAAGTCTTGAAGATGTTCCGTGGATGAAACAACCACCAGGGTTATCCTACAGCCCCGGATTTGGAATGCCGCATATAATAGCAGCGGTGCTCATGTATACTTCTGATGGAACTTTACTGAAAGGGTCATTGCATCACATTTAGGGTCTCATATCAACCGAAAGACATCCACTGATGGACATAGGCCTCCCCCAAAAGGGGGGGGGGGTTGCCATAATCGCCACGCTTGGCAGGCGGGTTGGTGATCGCAGTGTATGGTTGAGTTTTACAGAGAACGCTACTGCCCATTCTCTGGCGAGTCCCTTAGTCGCCACTTACGACACCCATGGGAAGTGATGGGATGGTATTATTCTTTTACGGCACCATACGGCACCGGCCGACACCATACGGCATTTAGGGTCTAATACTGATTAACTATGTCCAGCAGTGGACGACTTTCGGCTGATATGATGATGATGATGATGACTGGTTAACTAGGTATTGAACTCAACTAATATGATAAAGAGTTAAAAATATATATTATTTTTATTTGTGATGGGTTTGCTCTTGACTCTAGTCTAGGTCAGCGATGACCGAGACAAAGTCTACGATGGAGCGAGCTTACCCAGAAGGAGCCTGTTCACTCTAACTTTGAGGAGATTAGGGTTGTAAGCGTTTGGAAACACGGACGCAGGCAGAGAGTTCCACTCCTTTGTTGTGCGCATTATAAAAGACGTTTGGAAACGCTTAGTGCGAGTTGGTGTAACAGCAACAAGGTAGGGATGGTAAGATGCAGTGCGTCTGGATGTCCGATGGTAGAAGGGGGCCGGTGGGATGAGGTCGTGGAGTTCTTGGGCACACTCACCGAAGTACAATCTGTAGAAGACCGACAAGCAGGCAACCTTACGGCGATGAGCCAAGCTATGCAGCTTGGCATCCACCAGTTTTACGTCACCGATGAGCCTCTTAGCTCTGCGTTCCACCGAGTCAAGCGCGGCAAGCTGATACTTAGCTGAGCCATCCCAAAGGTGGCTACAATACTCCATGCAGGATCGGACTTGCGCTTTATATAGGGTTAAAAGCTGTCCAGACCTGAAGTATCGCTTCACCCTATTTAGGATGCCCATCTTTTTGGCAGCGGTTTGGGCTTTGTACACGATGGTGGCGCCGAAGTTGAGACTGGATGTCAACTCCATGCCTAGGAGCTCGATGTTTACAGGACGTTCGATTTATTTTTCACTGATACAAAACAATCTCCGGAAAATGCACGGTTTTTGTGGAAAAGGCTACGTGAGTAAAGCCACGCGAAAAAAAAATCAAAATGACTACTTATCTTTTCATTCGTTTTCATAACTTGTGTACATATTACAATTACGAATAAAATACATACAACTTTTATACAACTGGTCTACTCCATACCTCCCGTATGCTTAAAAGTCTCCAGTACTATCTCTATCGCACAATTATGGCAATGTTCTTAAATAGTCAACTGAATTAGTAGTTTTCAAAATAATTTGGGGCCATACAAAACATGATATAATTTACCAACGATTGTAAAAAATGAGTATTAAAACAAATCAATATTTTTCGTAGCTAGATATTTTATAAAATTGTATTTTATCTACGTCTAAAATCACTGTTTATAAGAGTGCTGATTTGTGTTAATATTTTGACAGCGGAAGTTTATGAAGTTTGCGTGCGGGCAACACTGAATCAGTTGGCGGTTTGAATTAATTTGATGTTGTGGCGCTAGGTTCGATATTTCGGACTTTGCACACGGAAGCATGCGGGGACTGCGCGGTGCCAGGAGATGAAATCGGTGCTTTCGAGCTATCATTTATTTCAAAGATACGGCCTTAAGCGTTCGGCTTTTTTGTTAAGATTTCAATTGTTTTCATATGACGTTGTCACGTAAAATTATCGTCCGTAAATGGACTTTACAACCAATTTTTTCTCTTTCTAACTAATAGAGAAGAATAAACAGAAAATATGTGGCGTGAGAATATATTACCAAAGATTGACTGGTAGAGAATGCCTTGTTGTATTAAGTACGTTCATGTACCACTATTGTACCTACATAACGTTAAAATAAATAAATAAATACTCATAATCAAGAACTTTATTTCGTTCACGGTCATCACAATTGCAATCGTATTCATTCAATGCAATTCTCTGATCTATGCTAATTTAAGGTTAAGTACCTTACGGTTTCACAAAAACTACTAAATAACATTAGTGGTTTTTCAATATTAAAACAAGTAAAAACATTGCATTATTACAAACAAATGGAGCGCAGAACGGTTAGATGGCCTTTTCCATTGTTTATTTATTTCCTGAAAAATCTTACACAAAAACGTTTCTTCAATGATATTTTTTAATCTAAGATAATTAGGTGTTATATCATTGTTTCCTTTTTGGTGTAAATACAGATATTTTATTTCTTGTTGCAACGCCGGATCTTAAGATTTTTTGCTTAAATATAATTCATACATCCGCATTGCATCTCTACCATTGATATATAAAAAAACTCAGCATTTCAAAAACGTCCGCAAAAAACAAGCGCACAATATATAATTGTGCGCTAGTTTCAAACAGTCTCGCATCGCTCACCATGCTGCACTGCTTTGTAAAAACAACTTTAAGCGATCCGTGTAAGGTTGAATTTGCAAAAAAAAATTGTTTATAGTATAACTACACACAACTCACACATGACACTTGATACATGTCAGTTTTTGACGACAGTTTCGAGTGTTGCATTTGTTCGAGACTGTGCATCTTGGGTTTTTTTATATATCAATGATCTCTACCATTTAATTATATATACCACGTGGCCCACATACCTCCCCCACCACCTCCACCTTCCTCAGACTAAAATGGCACCATGTATAAGGATAGGTGACATGTTTAAATATTCCTTAAAATAATTATAAAAAAATAGTAGTCCGCCGGTGTCGACAGCAGGGTCCAAGCTACCGGTGGTTAGGGCTCCAGGGAAAGGAACTTCCACACAATACGAGCCGTATTAAGGAGTACTGTCTTCTGAATCTGCAGTGCTAATAATTTTTGTAATTGAATGTTATAATTAAGTTAATATTTTAATGACAATAGGGAATATGCACGAAAAAAAATTTTTTATCTATACAGTTTATCTAAAAATATACAAAAATATAATACTAAGAGTGAAAATAGAATCAACATTGCTCGAAAAACAAACGAGACATAATTATTTTAAACAAATGCATCTGTCCCTCTCGCGAAAACGCTGTTTTCTATGGCAGCTGTATAGGCGCCAAGAACTTTGACGTCACAATTCATATCGGACTTCTCTTTCTAATTGTAAACTTTGAAGCTTTATAGCTTCATCGCTGATGAAGGTATTTAAAAAATAATTTCACAATTGTTTATTAGAGTTCAAAAGTATTTCATTTTGCAAATAAAAAAATCGCATGCATATTCCCTATTTGAATTTTAATAATCTTATTTATTGAATTTTATAATTAATTTAATGTTTAAATGAGAATTTTAATTTTAACAATTTTATATAATGAAATATGTCAGAACTCTGATGTATTACTACAACCTACTTATATATTACCCATATTTGCAAATAAATGCTATTCTATTCTATTCTAAGGCTTGGGTGAAGTGATTATTGATATATAAAAAAGTGGTGAGTGTGTTCTACCATCGGACATCCAGACGCACTGCATCTTACCATCCCTACCTTGTTGCTATTCCACCAATTCGCACTAAGCGCTTCCAAACGTCTTTTATAATGCGCACAGCAAAGGAGTGGAACTCTCTGCCTGCGTCTGTGTTTCCAAACGCTTACAACCCTAATCTCTTCAAAGTTAGAGTGCACAGGCTCCTTCTGGGTAAGCTCGCTCCATCGTAGACTTTGTCTCTGTCATCTCTGACCTAGACTAGAGTCAAGAGCAAACCCATCACAAATAAAAAAATAAAAAAATCACAAAGTGAGCTGTCAATCCAAGTAATCACGATGAAATGACAGGACACTTCGTGATCACTCCACCCAAGTTTCGGTTCGACATGTGTACAGAATCGACCAGCAGGCCTTTTACCCAAACGCGCAACACCAGCTTTGACAGGTGGTCGTCGAAGCTGACGGTCTTTTATTATCTTATTAGTTGACCCGCGCAACTTCGTCTGCTCCGCTCCTATTGGTCTTAGCGTGATGATATGTAGCCTATAGCACAAAAAATCAAATCGGACCAGTAGTTCCTGAGATTAGCGCATTCAAGCAAACAAAAGCTTTATATATTAGTAGTATTGATATAGATTTCCGGAAGCCTATACATAATGAAGTTCTATCTAACTTTCAATCAATCTTGATTTAATTATTGAGCTAATTATTTCTTCGTAAGGTTAAATACTTTCAGTAGTTTTAACTTTCCTATTCCTGTTTAAGTATCGTAGTTGATACAAATGTTTTTCTATCTGTTCACCTACTCCGTCAAATTATTTCCCAAGGAAATAAGCCAACAAATGCAATAAAAATTCTTGACGTAACACTCCTTTCCTATTATTTCAGACGTAATGAATCACCACACCCCACATGTCATGTAATTAAGTAATTTATTTCATTCACACACTGTTGAAACAGAATTGGGTTAAATATTTCTATGTTAGTAGGCGTGCTAGCAAATACCTTGGTAATTACAGAAGTGTTTGTTTTGTGCAAATGAATAAAACGCTTTTTTTTTTTGGGTTCCGAACTTCCTTATGACAAAACGAAACCCATTTAAGACACTTAAGTATCACTCGTGTGTCCGTCTGTCTGTCATGCATGTCGCAGCCAATTTATTGTCTGCGCATCTACTGGACTGATTAAGTCGAAATTTTATGCGTAGATAAACTTTTGGGACCCAGGTAAGGACCTCTGTAACGTAAATAAATAAATGTTTAGTACTATGGGTTCATTTTTGAGGGAAAAATTAGAAAAAAAAAAGTTTTTCAAACTGTGTCTAGTAGGTAAATTTTAACATAATTTAAAAATAAATAATTCTGAAGTTTATAAGAAAATAGTGGAACATTGAAATATAATGGCTTTAGTAATAGATTACAGAAAATTCTTTAAGAAGTATGGTTTTAAAGTAACATGTCAAAAATATGATTCGTTCAGAACCCTTTGCGCACGAGTCCGACTCGCACCTGGAAAGATTCTTTTGTTTCGTAATATACTCAAGCTATTTATTTAAAGCAATAAATTGTTTAGTAATCAATTCAAATTGTTTTGGGAATGAAACCGTTTTCGTCTACAAGTTCGAACTCACCTGCTCTTGTTATTGTCTACAACAATTTGGGGATCATAATATTCGTAATAGATCTCATAATCATATAGTAAATCTCCGTTAAGACCTTATATGTAAGTATTATTACTCAGTCACATTATACGAGTCTACTAAAGTTTTTTTTTTCTGTTAGCCTATTTTGTCGCACTGCTGGGCAAAGGCCTCCCCATATTTTTCCAGCCAACTTTATCTGGTGCCTTCTCCGGCCAATCCGTCAGAAATGAGTCCAAATCGTCACGCCAGCGTTTTATAGGCCTGCCTCGGTTGCGACGTCCGTCTTCAGGCACCCACTGAGTGGCGATTTTGGCCCATCTGTCCTCGTGCATCCTGTAAATGTGGCCCGCCCAATTCCACTTTAGCCTCGCTGTTTTGTCTCCAACATCAGCGATACCTGTCTTGGAACGTGTAAATGTGCTGCGAATTCTGTCTGTCCGTTTGTCTACTAAAGTTTACCAACTTTTTTTTTGTTACTATTGACTGGCACGCGTTTGACCACTATCTCACCTGATGGTACGCGATGATGTGGTCGAAGATGGAGCACAATTGCCTAGAACTGAACCTAAATACAGTGTTCAACTTATATTTAGATATGCTAGCTTCTGTCAGCAGCGAGATAGTCATAAATTATCCCCATGGAACTTATATGGTTGTACGTTGTTTTATAGAAAATAGTTTAATAGAATTTCGTTTCACATAACCTTCTACTCGTATTATCATTTCATAGAATACTCAATACGCAGAATACTCACTTTGAATAAATTTAAATCATTGATTTTTGTTACAAATAAAATTCAAAGTTTCGATATTCATATATTTATATAATAAAAAATCATAAATTCTTTATCCTTATATTGTTTGGTTCATATAAAATTTATTACCACGAAAAACATTTTATAGAGTGACAGTTTCTAAACGTTTCTATTCCCCCTTTATCAATTTGCATACCCTCTTCACAAACACCGCGTTCACAAAAACAATGCGGGTAAATTCTAGTCAAGCCAAAACTTTTCATTCGGGCCCAGTCGACGGAGCCCCACGAAGCGATGGTGGCGGGAAATAGCGATGGGGATAAAAGACAAAACTATGCAAGTTTTGTCTTTTATCCTATTGTATTTTAACATACAAACAAGCATACACCATGCATTCAGCAAGCAAGCATGCAGCATGCAAGCAAGCATACAGCATGCAAGCAAGCAAGCAGCATGCAAGCAAGCAAGCAGCATGCAAGCAAGCGTAGCTTGCAAACAAGCATGCAACATGCAGCAAACGAGCAAACATGCAGCAGGCATGGTTTGTGTTTCTGTGAAATATATTTCATTCAAGTAAATAGTTGATGAAACAATAATATTCGACATAAAATTATAAGGATCAAATATTATGTAAAACATTTTCTGCGAAACGAAATTCTATCAAATTTCTGTCTGCGAAACAAGGGAAAACCAACTTACATCCGCGATAAATAGTAACCTACGAGTATGTACCTACTTTTCCAAAATCTCTATACGAAAATTCATGAGAATTTCAGAGGTGTAGGCATGAATACGTAACAAGCAGACAGACATCTATTTTTTCATTTATTTTAATACCAGTTTGGATTGAAAACCTCAAGACAAACGATATGATAAATATTTTTATCTATCTTATTGGCAATGCACTTCGCCTGCGACTTCGTCCGCGCTAAATTTTTCTTAAAGATCCCTGTTTTATTTCTAGTAATAAATATATCTATGTTACTCAGGGGTAATGTAACATTCTAACGGTGAAAGAAATTTTGAAATCGGACCAGTATTTTTCGAGTTTATTCATTTCAAACATACAAAATTTTCCCCTTTATAATAGGTAGAGGCCGGCCCAGAAAACTGTGGCGGGGTGACCTGGACGCACACCACGAGGGCTGGTCGAGGCGATGCAGGAGTACAAAGTGTCTGGAATTGAATGGGAGAGGCCATAGAGAATATAGCGGGGAGGCCCAGCACTGGGACACTATAGTCTAATAAAAAAGTAAATCAGAGGTTTCAAATCTGAACAACCCTGCTCAATTTCATTACAAAAACTGCCAATTCAAAACACAATACATATAAAATAACATGAAATAATAGAAGCACCAAGAATTGTTATCTGAATGAGTTGTAATAACCTCAATCATATGATGGCGTAAAAACCAAGGCTTTTGGCACAAAAACCATTGACATAACACCACTGACTTGTGACATAACCAAGGTTGGACTGTAAGAACATTAACTTCTTTGTTTTATTTATGGTTTTACTTTATGATCTTCGTGGATCAGCTAGTCTATTCTGTAAGAAACTATTTCGATATCGAGCTTCACCTGAGTGATCAAACTCACAAAGTGAGCTTTATTGCACACAACATAAAGGTCTTCATTTTAAACTCACCTCGAATTCTACTGTCGAGATACGAAAATGTTGTTAGAGAATAGCACTACTGTTTCAGTTTAGAAGTTTTGACTTTTCGGGATAGAAAGTAGAGTACATTATTTTAAAGTTTTGAACTATTTTTTGCAGATTTTTTTTTTATCAAAATCGGAGCTTGAGTTTAACCTGCCGTTAAAGCCGTTTTTAACCGACTTCTAAAAAAGAAGGAGCTTCTCAATTCGACCGCGTATTTATATATATTTTTTTAGTGTGTTCGCGGATAACTTCGTCGTTTATGAACCGATTTCGATGAATCTTTTTTTATATGAAAGGGTATGCTGCCGAGGTGGTCCCATTGCCACCTCAGGATCTGATGATGAAAACCCTGAGAAATCGAGGGCAACCCTCGAAAATTGTAGGCACGCTAGTAAAAACTGTGATATTCGTGTGTATATCGGGTGATACTATAAAACAATGAAGGTTTCGATCAGATCTGATGATGGAGACGACAGAGAGTCAAGGGAACTCCACATCAGTATGTAGGAACTACCAAGTGTTTGGGCTTATTTCATTCGTATTGACGAGACTTTTACACCGAAAGCACTTAGCAAGTTTTATTTTCATAACATAACATCACGCCGGTACGCTGTGAATGGGTACGCAGGTACCACTGAAAAGTGAAAAATAAAAACCTTTTTTACAGAAAATATAACCGACTTCCAGAAACAAAACACTACAAAGTATAAAATAACTTTAATTTCGGAAGTCGGTGTCAACAAACGCAACAATCAAAAGCACCGACTTCGACACGAAAGACACCGAAAAGTTTTTTATAGACATAAAGTGAAGAAATGATTTGGAAAGTGTCACAAATAAAATAAATCCTCGCAATCGAATTTCGACTTCAGGATCTGTCTGGCCAAGTACCCACGTAGGAGATAATATATTATGAGGCACAAGTGTGTGTGACAACACAGCTGCACTCTCTGTTTCTTTTCCGTCACGACCGAGAGATCAGGTGCAGGTCCAGCGAAGAATAAGAAGCTTGAAGAGTATGGGTGCCCATCCAGAGTTGCAGAATTTGTTCGAAAGAGTCACCGCGGCCCTGGAACGCAAAGGGCATTACGAGGAACACAGATGGGTTTAAGTCAGTAAGAGTCTGACACTCCCTTCTGCTTCGCCCAGAGCGGGAGGAGTCATTTGATGATTTCCCATTCATAAGACACTGGCCCTAGCAGGCCCCACGTAGCGGGCCCCAACTACGGAACCCTACACCGTGCGAGGTTCGGCACACATTTGGCTGGCTTTTCAGACTCAAATGATCAACCCTCTTTGACTCTTTCAATCAAATTGAGCAACCGTGGATATACTCTTCAAACGACCCACGAGACGTCGTTTCTTTCATATCCCGAACAGGGAAATTCCTAATAGAAAACAACAACAACATTTTTGTCAGACCTGGGAATCGTACTTGAGACTAAAGGCTTTTGACAAAATGCCATTGTATCAGCGAATGTAACTGTGAAAATCCCAAAATATAAGAGAGGCTCGTGGCTAAAGAATAACAGCCGCACGGGTCGATCTTTAAGGTTAAGCAACGCTTGTCAAGGTTGGTCTGTGGATGGGTGACCATTTTAACATAACGAGTTTCTTCCGTGCCTCGGAAACCACGTTAAGCCGTTGGTTCCGGCTGTCATTTATTAAAATAATAAAAATAAATAAATAAAAATTGTAGATCTTTGGCAGTCGTTACGGATTAGCAGGCAACCACTCCACGTAAAACACTGGTATTCAGCTGTACCCGGTTAAACTGAAAGCCGAGCCCAATATATTTGGGAAATGGCTAGGCAGATGACGATCTCGTGACATTTCTATCAATCCATTGATACATAAAAAACGCAAGATACACACTCAACATCTCAAAAACGTCCGCAAAAAATAAGCGCAATATGTATAATTGTGCGCAAGTTTCAAACAGTCTCGCATCGCTCGCCATACTGAACTGCTTTGTAAAAACAACTTTAAGCGATCCGTGTAAGGTAGAATTTGCAAAAAAAATTGCGCATCACTCGCCATACTACACTGCTTTGTAAAAACAACCTTAAGCGATCCGTGTAAGGTTGAATTTGCAAAAAAAAATTGTTTGTAGTATAACTACACCAACTCACACATGACACTTGATACATGTCAGTTTTTGACGACAGTTTCGAGTGTTGCATTTGTTCGAGACTTTGCATCTTGGGTTTTTTATATGTATATCAATGTATCAATCCATTTTAGAGAGGTTTTACTAACACAGCGGATCTTATGTTGTCCAAAATAAAATAATTTATTATTATTATTTCTTTATTTATTTCACATTCTTATTATTTACATTTTTAAATATTTAAAAAAAAATATAAAAAACATTTAAAAATATAAAAAATAGTAGCCCACCGGTATCGGGAACAGGGTCCAAGCTACCGGCGGTCAGGGCTCCAGAGAAAGGAACCTCCTGACAATGCGAGCCGTGTCCAGAAGTACCACTTTCTGAATCAAGCCCTTGATCCACCTGCCCAACGAGAGCCTCCTGAGGTGTTGGTCGAGGCTCGTGGCTATTAAGCCATTGGCCGACACGACTATCGGTACAATGATTGCGGAATCCACATCCCACATGTCGACAACCTCGCGAGCCAAGTCAATATACTTAATTTGTTTATCTTTCTCGGCTTTCACGAGGTTCTCGTCATGCGGGACGGTTATGTCTATAATCATTGCACGCCTCACTTTCCGATCCACCACCACTATATCAGGCTTATTAGTCAATAGTTATTATTATTATTATTTTGACGTTTTAGCAATCATCTGTCTAAAGCCGCGTCTGTCTGTGTTGGTTTGGTTGATATTTATGAAATTGTATATTTGGAACGTTTAATTTACAATATGGTACCTATGATCTTTACAATAATTAATGACATTTATAATTTAAATAATAATTTGCCTAAATTGGTAAAATACAGTGAACTGCGCATTCACCTAACAGCTGGAATGTATAACTATGTACAGTAGTACCCAACTGATAAGGCGCGTCGTGAATCTTCGTTCGCACAGAAAAGAAAGTATGGCCCCGAAGATTAACGGAAGAAAGCAAACTTACAATCAACCTTAGAACACTACTATAAAGTTCATAATACACTGCAGCTGTTAGAGCCGTCTCACTCGCAAGTCACGTGCATGCCACGCGGCGCGCGCTAACATGGCGGCAGCTGCCGACCAATAGCGGTACAGGAAAAAAAAGCGCGTTGCGTGGAGCGTGCCTATTGGTCAATAGCATTTCGCACGCTTTGAAAATTCATCTTCTGCAGGTACATCGGTAAGCCATATCAGTTGGATACTACTGTACTGTGTTTCGCAATAAAGATTGAAATTGAAATTGCCTAAGTAGACCAAATAATAAGTATTAAAAGGTCTCACGACGTGTCACTGGCAGAATAGTCGGAACCGGCTCAGTTGCCAGTAACGAAAAAAAAAGTATTAAAAGAAACAGCAAAGATTGTTGATAAATAAATTACTTGAGAAAAGGTAATTTATTGTCCACAATGTGCGCTGAAAATAAAAAAAACACCTACTTATTGCCGATAAAACTGCGCTGGTAAATTGTACGAGGTACTTTCATATTTATTCTTCTAGATGATTTATGCAATGACACATTTAGAATGTGTCAAGTAGAAGATATATGTACATATATTTTTAGGGTTCCGAACAAAAAACGGAACCCTTATAGGATCACTCGGGTGTCTGTCTGTCCGTCTGTCACAGCCAGTTATATCCGGATCCACTAGACCGATTCTGTTGAAATTTGGTACACATATGGACTTTTAGGCTGTGACCCAAATACGAACGCGTTACGTAAATCATTAAATTTTTAGTGTGGGTTCACTTTTGGGGGTCAAACTAGAAAATTTCAAAAAAAAGTTTTTTGAACAATATTGTGTGACATATCAAATGAAAGGGCTTTTTTTAAGGATGGGAAATCATCAAATGACTCCTCCCGCTCTGGGTGAAGCAGAAGGGAGTGTCAGACTCTTACTGACTAAACCCATCCGTGTTCCTCCTAATGCCCTAAGCGTTCCAGAGCCACGGTAACTCTTTCAAACAGATTCCGCAAACCCCCCCCGCGCCCCTAGCGGGCCCCGTCTTCTATGCTGACAGCTCTTTGAGGCGCGCGTGGAACACAGCGCGCCGTCGACTCGGGCCTGGTTCTGATCGGACGGCGAGCCACCCAATGCTCGTCGTCCGCAGGCCCGCGCCTACGGTGGCCGAGAATCGCCCTGCGACTCCCGACGCCCGGGGCGTCTTCTCCTGTTGCGGCGGCTGGGGCGTGAGGTTTCCCTCTCTCACGCGTTCGGCCTCCTCCTTCGCTAGCAATACTGCTTCGCAGAAAGAGGTGACCGCATCCCATGCCTCCTCGCTCCGGACCATAGATGGAATCAGAGCCGGACGCGAGAGGTCGCCGCCGCCGATCAAATGAAAGGGCTTACTATAAGGATTTTAAATATATTTTTTCATAATTTTAAAATTAATGGTTTTGAAGTTATTCAAGAAATAAGACGAAAAATGACCACTATCTCCGAAACTGCTGAGCCTAAAATTTTGAAAAAAATAGAAATAATAGATCTTTACCTATAGATTACAGGAAAACCTATAAGAAGCCTATAATTTTAAAATAACAAGTTAAAAAAAAAATTGTTCGGAAACCTTTGCACGCGAGTCCGACTCGCACTTGGCCAGGTTTTTATTGATAGGCACACGTTTGACCACTATCTCACCCGATGGAAAGCGGATGACGTGGTCGAGGATAAAGCACGCTTGCCTAGAAGTATGTCTTACCCAGGGGCGTACGTGGCTACCGCCGTATCAGACGTATCAAAGATTGACCCGCGCAACTTCGTCTGCTCCGCTCCTATTGGTCTTAGCGTAATGATATAGCGTAGTGTAGCCTATTTACGATGCCGGACGAAATTCGCAAGCCGTCATTACACTGCTCTAAATAGACCTATCTACAACAAAGTGAACAGCCAAACTGACGCATGCGCCCTACCCAAGCAAAAATTATAAGTCTAACTCACTAATTGGCTGCAAAACCTATCATGCGAGGACACTAAAGACATTCTTGGCATCATATCTTAACACGTTGATTTTTATACCTTACCTCACTTACATTTTTTTCAGTATATATTTAGCACGAATTGACCCGCGCAACTTCGTCTGCTCTGCACCTATTAGTCTTAGCGTAATGAAATATAGCCTATAGCATTCGATAAATGGGCTATCTAACACAGAAATAATTTTTCAAATCGGACCTTTAGTTCCTGAGATTAGCGCGTTCAAGCAAACAAACTCTTCAGCTTTATATATCAGTAATATAGATACGGGGACCCGGACTGCAACGGCCTCGACGTGTGGACGCAAAGCTACTCATTTAGTCCCGGCGTCTCCTTCGTGGCCTGCCAAGACAGTTCCGAGCTCGTAGGGCCTGTTTTATTTATAGAATACCCCTAAAAACAGGGTCCCCCAAAAATGTTTGAGACTAGCGCTACGCTACCTACTGGTCTTACCTAGATGTGCTCGAGGGTAGATGTTTGAGACTCTTTCACGGAAAAAATAACTAGCCTGTACATCAGAATAAGACAAGAATCTTTACTCTATACTAATATTTAAAGCTGAAGAGTTTGTTTGTTTGCTTGAACGTGCTAATCTCAGGAACTACTGATCCGATTTGAAAAATTCTTTCAGTGTTAGACAGCCCATTTATCGAGGAAGGCTATATATCATCACGCTAAGACCAATAGGAGCGAAGCAGTAATGAAAATTGTGACGTAGGCGAAGTTGCGCTTGTCATAAATTCATAAATATATTTGGGGAAGTACTTAGCCCATGCAAACAGAGGCGCGGGCGTAAGCTACATTAAACATTTCTTTACACTTTTAATTTATTTTTCCACACTAAGGTCTTTGTCTGATTTAACTAGTTCACCGAATTGGTGACCAACTCAAGGCTAGGTCACAGTTAATTATTTTCTTTGTTTCACAGAACATGTGTCTATCCCATGTAGTGTGGTGTATTTAAATATAAGATAGCCTTGGAGATAGCGCTGAAAAGGTGTAGTGAATATGTGACCGAATTGGAGAAAGAAATGGGGATAATATTAAAATGTGAAGTGTGGTATTATTGTTGCGACAAGCTGTGGAAGCAATAGTCAGGTCAAATGGCAAAATATAACTGACAACAATCAACATTCTGTTCTCAACTACTTTTGCTTCCAGTCTAACTTGATCCAGTTCAAAGGTGATAAAATGTATTGAACAGCTGATTTTTTTTTCGCGATTTCGGCATTGATCCCATAGTAAAAGTTGTTCATAATGATGAGAGCAATTAATAAAACACGTTGTATATATATTTTATTTGGGGTGGGTACACACCCCAAATAAAATAGAGTACGAAGGTGATGATAACATTTATGAGATACGATTTCTACACTAATATTATAAAGAGGAAAGATTTGTTTGTTTGTTTGAAATGAATAGGCTCCGAAACTACTGGACCGATTTGAAAAATTCTTTCAGAAATGGATAGCTACATTATCAGGGAGTAACATAGGCTATATTTTATCCCCGTGTCCCACGGGAACAGGAACTACGCGGGTGAAACCGCGTGACGTCCACTTGTACGTAATAAAATTGCAACCTCAGAATTCAATGCCAAAAGGGTGTAACCTCATCAACCGTCGACAGATAAGCTTCCGTTTGTTGTTTAGTCATTTTAATGTTAGGGCTATGTTTTCGTTTTTCTTTCAATGGCAGTGGCTCATAGGTGCTTCGAGTCGGATCCCGGTGTCACCTAGGTACACAAAAATAATGACAAGTTCTTGCAAAGATCATCTTTCTCTCTCGGGCTATACAAAAGTATATCGTTTGGCAACTTTACAAAAGCAGTCAACATGGTAGAAGCAGGACTGACTATCTTTTTTTAAGGACAGGAAATCATCAAACGACTTCTCCCGCTCTGGGTGGAACAGAAGGGAGTGTCAGACTCTTACTGACTAAAACCCATCCGTGTTCCTCCTAGTGTCCTTTGCGTTCCAGGCTTCCAGGACGGCAGTAACTCTTTGGAACCAATTCCGCAACCCTGGGTCCCACTGTCACCTTAAGTGTCATACACAAAAATAATGATAAGTTCTTGGAAAAATCTTCTTCCTCCCTCAGCTTCACAAAAGCAGTCAACAAGGTAGTAGCTGCCCTGTCTGTCTAGGGTGTACAGATAATTAAATATCTAAATAAGCCATCCATAGAGGCAGTTTTAAAGTTTACCCTCAAGTTAAACTAACTCATTATCCATGTCTCAACGAGTCCCGTGTATTGTCAGTGCCTACATGAAGCGGTTACTCAAACGCTCACAGACCACGGTCTAGTGGGTACACTTTTTACAATCACCTTGAATCGCCTTGCTTTAAATGTTCACAATAAAATGCTCTATTGTACGATTTAGTTTGTTGCGGTGACTTCAATTTAACGGTGTTATTATAGCCTGTCTTATTACCTTGTGAGGGTGAGGTTCATTTAGTTTAAAGAACCTATGTTTCTGAATTTAAAGGTCATATAATTTTGTCCATCTTTTGTAATGGCTGAAAAACTGGCCTAGTTTCTTTGGCCCAGTCACGTCCCGAGCGAGTTGGTACTCGTAGTTGTCACATATAATTTTGGTTTGAACATGCCAGTTTCCTCATGATGTTTTTAGAATTCCGTACATACGAAAGAATTAAACGGAACCCATATAGGATCACTCGTTTGCCTTTTTGTCCATCTGTTAAAGCCAATTTGCTCTGAATCTACCTAGAGGACCGATTTAGTTGAGACTTGGTACAAAAATGAACTTCTGTTACTCAAACAAGGACGCACAACGTAAACAAAAAAAAATGTTAAAAAAAAAACTAGTAATTTTCTGCAAAAAACCAAATACATAAAATGGTTCTTTACATATAGATTACAAGAACACGTACATTAATAAGTCAAGTGATCAAATAGTATACTCAAAAAAAGCCTACGGCATTCAATTCAACACAAAATCGGTTTATGGAAAAACTTGTTACTTGTCCTTGCATTTTTAGGGATATCAAGGAACCTAAATATAAATTTAACTACAAAGTAAAAAGAGCGTAAATAAACGAGTAAGTGCAGATATAATTGTAAATTATTGTTGTTAACGACTCATATATTACTGCCAACATGATTTTAACATCTAATTACTTGTAATTACTTACCAATTAACAGTTATTATTCCGTGTAACTTCGGCTAGACTACAACACAGTAAACTTAATTCTTGTGTAACTAGCAAATTCTTTTACATTTGCTTCCGACTGTTTTATCACTTAAAAATAAGAAGAAAATACAGCCTCCTTGGTGGTCTATATTTTTCCCATGTGATGCTCATGGGAGAATGAAGTACCGTGTTACCCAGTTAATGGGTTGTGAAGGTCTGGTAGGCAGCCGCTCCAAGTAAAATACTGGTATTCAGCTAAATCCGGCTTGACTGGAAGCCGACCCCAATGTCGTTGGGAAAAGGCTAGGCAGATGATGATGCTCATGGGAGAAATATAAACTTCCGGGGCAGCAACAAATAAGGATCACTTTCCCAATTGAATAGGAACCTATTCATTCCCAACTAGACCGGAATTTTCGCCCAAACTATGTATATTGTAAGCTCGTCCACAACTGCATAGAATTATGTTGGCTTACCAACTAGTTTTGGCTAGGTTTGTAGCGGCATCTATATCGCTAAATACAAATAATAATAAGACCTGACGTCATACTAATCCGACATCGCGGAATAAAAGTTCACCGCGGGAACTGAACATATGCATCAACCCAACAACAACCACCGGGAAATTGCCCACCAAGCACAACAACCGTCTAGTCAGAGGATCCTCCTTTTTCAATGGAGGTTTGCAGGACTTATCACCCTGTTCCGCATCACGCATGCCCAGGGCTGGCCTCAACCGTCGAAGCGCCCCGGGCGAGTCATGGATTTAGCGCCCTTTCCTATTTCAATATAATTAAAATAACTTATTTAGACAAACTTGTACTTCGGTGAGTGTGCCCAAGAACTCCACGACCTCATTTCACCGGCCCCCTTCTACCTTCGGACATCCAGACGCACTGCATCTTACCATCCCTACTTTGTTACTATTCCACCAATTCGCACTAAGCGTTTCCAAACGTCTTTTATAATGCGCACAGCAAAGGAGTGGAACTCTCTGCCTGCGTCTGTGTTTCCAAACGCTTACAACCCTTATCTCTTCGAAGTTAGAGTGAACAGGCTCCTTCTGGGTAAGCTCGCTCCATCGTAGACTTTGTCTCTGTCATCTCTGACCTAGACTAGAGTCAAGAGCAAACCCATCACTAATAAAAAAATAAAAAAACTTTTACATCAACCTCGATAGCTTCACCCCCATGCATCAGTATTTCTACGATGTTGTTTAAAACATCATTCCCGATAACTATGCCAAAATTCGCTTATGAACGAGTTATTTTCCCTATTTGGTAGTTTTTGACTTTCGTTTGGTCATTTAAGTTTAGAAAAACTGCGTTCGCCACTGCCCACTTATCTGAATACGTAGCGATATCCAGGGATATAATTCTTGAAGATTGTGCTTTTTAATAAAGTTTCGATAGGTGTTGCCTGAATGTCTTCGAGATTATGTTGCCGACCTAAAATTTCATCGCACTAAAAATCACCATCAATGCCTGAATTTTTCTTTATATCGAAAGAAATAAGTAGGTACTCAAATTACGCGCAGCGCCTTGTATGTCCTGACGCCCTCCAGTTTCCAGCACTCCGGGCGGCTGCCCGTGTCGCCTGGCCCTAAAGCCACTACTGCGCATGCCACATATAGGGAATCTACTCGAGATTCTAGCTAACTTACGAAATAATATGCACACCAAAGACAACCATAATATTCTTGAATCTTCAATCAAATCATAAAAGACATTTCACATGTACAACAAAACGGTGATCTCCTTTTATATCCACGCCTCCGCCGCGCGGTCGTTGGCAGGTTACGTCATTGATGCTTATCGCAAGTTTCCGTACTCCTTGCAAAACCTGTGCATCGGTATTGTGGTCTAAAAGTAATGTATGTAGATTACTGTTGATACAATGCTATTGTAATATCATTGCGTGGTTATATTATATTTGTTTTGATTGTGCAGGCATCTTGGGAAAGAATTTGATGGAAGTGTTATGGCATGCCTTTAGAGTTAGAGATTATTGCGGAACGCCCAGCATTGTTTCAGGGGTACAGGTGAAATTATAAACAAATGAAACTTTATCCTTTGTTTGCCATGCATTGACAAATGGTTTTCATATATGCGTCGGTTAAATCAGGTTGAGTATAGGCCAGGGCCCTAAGTCTGCTATTACAATAGTGTCAGAATGGTCTATCATTGATTTCATAATGGTTGATTTTGACAAGATTCTATACCATTTCTTTCAATGGAGTGTCAGTGGTTGACCACTGGAAATAAAAGCGTCATTGTGACTTTCCAGTGGTCAACATTATGAAATCAATGATAGACCATTCTGACACTATTGTAATAGCAGACTTGGGGCCCTGGTCTGTTGAATTAACTAAAACTGATCAAGTGCGGGTCGGACTCTTACACGAAGGGTTCTGTGCCATAAACTGAATAAAACACGTTTCTTGTATGGGAGGCCCCTTTAATTTTTAATTTAATTAAATTCTAATTATTTATTGTTATAGCGGCAATAGAAGTACACACTCTGAAAACAACTGTCTCCCTATTACGGTTCTTGAGATACAGCCCGCTGACAGAAAGACGGACGGACGGATGGATAGACGGAGGGACAGCGGAGGCTTAGTATGGTTACCCTTTGGGTACGTAACCCTGAAAACATATTTATTTCCAACGGCTCCGCGTCCTTGGCCTACGAGAACCAGGCATTTTTTCGAGATATAAAAACTATATACCTAACCTTGCAATGGTGAATATAGCTTTAGAAGTTACCTGCTACACACATTAAAAACAAAGAATATTTTTGTTTTTTTTTTATAATATTAGTTTCCATTTGATCAGCTTCTGTTCTTAAACTAGTTGACCCACCGAACATTGTCCTGTTCGAATGACTGAGTAAAAATTCCTTAGCAAAGAGGTATTTCTATTTTATCCTGAATTTTACGGATTTCTGCAAATGTTTTCTCTAATAACCTTGTTCGGACTATTATTATGTTTTTAAACAAAACAAAAATTCAAGACGGTTCAACGGTCCTCAACTAACTAACGGTAGTTTTAGGGTTCCGTACCTCAAAAGGAAATAACGGAGCTCTTATAGGATCACTTTGTTGTCCGTCCGTCTGTCTGTCAAGATCGTTTATCTCGGGAACACATGGAAGTTTCGAGTTGAAATTAAAACCATAAACTCACGTCTATAGTCCATTGCAACTGTGAAAAAATCAAACTCCTAAGTTAACGTAAAAAAAGATACCGTATCTTTTTTTACGTTAACTTCAAACGCAGCTGCAAAAAAAGTATATTTCGACACTCTCAAGGGAATCAAAATATATAGGTTAGATCATGAAATTCGGCAAGTAATACCGTATTATACTACAAGTATAGGGAAAAGTCTGAAAACTATACATTTGTGATTAAATCATAAAAAATATAGAAGTAACTTGTAGCTTATTATTATTACTACAATTGCGCTCAATACTATAATTGCGCTCGCGCGTTCCGTCATTTGTGATATTCACAAATGATATTGGAGCACTGGGCTTTTGGGCGTGGGTCGATGTTATTGTTAATTATTTTAGATTATGTGTATTTTACATCTTGAATTTTTTCATCATTTATTTATTTTATCTATTTATATTATATTTAGTATGTGTTATGTAACTGCGTCCGTGGCATCACAGGCCCTATCATAAAACCAGCGCTGTGTTATTTATTTTTAAATTTTGCAGCCTATGCTGAGATAGGGACCTTTTTGGCCTCGCACAGGCTAATTTATTATTGATTAAGTTATACACTACTTTTAGTTTTTAATTAATTTTACATCTGTCTGTTTTGTGCGAGTCTCAAATAAACATTTTTCTTTCTTTCTTATAATAATAATTAAAGTAGTAGTTGTTAATTTGTAATCCTCACTTAGATTTGCACATCATATTTGTACGCCTCCTGGCATAACATAGCGCTCTGTTAATCTAACATAAGATCTGTATTTCTTTACCTATGTTAACAAATAAATAAATACTGACTACTACAAATATGTACGGAACCCTCGGTGGGCGAGTCCGACTCGCACTTGACCGGTTTTTTTTGTAAAGTTAGATGATTTTCTCAAAATAAACTTGTGTTTCTGGTTTAATCTACACTAATATTATAAAGAGGAAAGATTTGTTTGTTTGTTTGTTTGTTTGAAATGAATAGGCTCCGAAACTACTGGACCGATTTGAAAAATTCTTTCAGCAATGGATAGCTACATTATCAGGGAGTAACATAGGCTATATTTTATCCCCGTGCTCCCACAGGAACGGGAACTACGCGGGTGAAACCGCGTGACGTCCACTAGTTAATGATAAATTAAGGAAACTCCCGATAACAATTTTCTTGATAGCTGACAGCAGAAGACGGCAACTAAATCCTTGGCGTTCAATTTAATTACTGATCCAATTATTTCTTTTGCACTAAACTTGTGAGTAATTGATCCAATAACATTGACTTTGACACGAATACCGGCTTCTATCCAATTGCGGAGCGTTCACGTAATTCAGAAGCCGTTTCTGTAATGATCCGGAAGTCGATTCAATTAAATATCAACAATGGAGTATGTCTATGTATAGAACATAATGTGTTGTTGTTATTTTTATGTTAAAATAGCCTGTGCCAGCTATTTTATCCCTGTAAAAGACGCAAGTTGAACGGGAAAGTACTATGGTAGGCGTCAAAAAACATGGCAATAATGGTCATTGACCCTTTTATTTTTTGACATTCTTAATTGCAAAAACTGACCAAGTGCGAGTCGGACTCGAGTGCAAAGGGTTCCGAACGAGTTTTATTTTTTTTACCATGTTATTTTAACACTATAGACTTCTTATAAGTTTTCCTGTAATCAATAGGTAAAGATCTATTATCTCCATTTTTTTCAAAATTTTAGTCTCAGTTTACGGAGATAAGGGGAATGGTCATTTTTCGTCTAATTTCTTGAATAACTTCAAAACCATTTATTTTAAAATTATGAAAAAAAAAATAATTAAAACCCTCATAGTATCATTACATTTGATATATCACACAATATTGTTCAAAAACTTTTTTTTGAAATTTTCTAGTTTGACCCCCAAAAGTGACCCCCATACTAAAAATTTAATAATTTACGTAACGTGTTCGTGTTTGGGTCATGGAAGTCCATATGTGTACCAAATTTCAACATAATCGGTCCAGTGGATCCGGAAAAAACTGGCTGTGACAGACAGACAGACAGACAGACAGACATACCCGAGTGATCCTATAAGGGTTCCGTTTTTTGTTCGGAACCCTAAAAACGGAAATACAGACATAAAGTTGGCCTAAATCAAAATCCATCGTGATCTACATTCTTCAGTCATGTAACGATACATAATTTATTTTTTTGGTACCTATGATGACTTAATAGGGAAAAAAACCGGCCAAGTGCGAGTCGGGCTCGCACACGAAGGGTTCCGTACCATGAACCTTAATTTTTATTATTTGTTGTTATAGCGGCAATAGAAATACACAATCTGTGAAAATTTCAACTGTCTGCCTATTACATTTCTTGAGATACAGCCCGCTGACAGACAGACGGACGGACGGACGGACAGCGGAGGCTTAGTAATAGGGTTCCGTTAGTTACCTTTTGGGGACGGAACCCTAAAAAAATACCATTGGTAATATAATAGTAGAGGGATGTCCCATATTCTAATTTGAGCCATGGGCTATTTGGTTTTATTTTTCGTAATATGTTAGCCTCTGCTAACCCTTCGGATAATACAATCGTGAAGTTATGTTATTTATGTGGCTACTAGCTGAACCGCGCGGCTTCGCTCCCGTCAACTGGCTATTCTACCTTCCGACCCTAACCTACCTACCCTACCTACCTACTCTACCTACTTACCTATCCTACCTGCCATAGCTACCCTACCCTACCTTACCTACCCTACCTACCTACCTACCTACCCTACCTACCCTACCTATCCTAGCTACCCTACCTACCCTACCTACCCTACCTACCTATCCTACCTACCTACCCTACCTACCTACTCTTTTTTTTTTTTTTTTTATTTTAATTCTTATTATGCTATTCCGGACGAAGACTAATCCAAAAACACAAAAACTATGAAAATCGCTCGAGCCGTTCTCGAGTTAGAAAAGTGTTCGAACAAACACGACTTTGTTATAATATATTAAGAAGATTAAGAATTTTGCTATATTGTGAAAGATTCGACCTTTTTCTAGAAGACATTTTTTATATTAGCGAGACAGAAATAAAACGCATAAACTGTAGGAAGACGGACAGCGGTGGCTTATTAATAAAAAGGGTTCCGTTAGCAAACTTGGTACGGAACCCTAAAAATCGACTGGGTTCGCACGAATCAAAATCGTACGCGAAGGCTTAAATAATAGGGTCCCATTAGCAACTTCGGCACGGAACCCTATAATTTGCCTTGGCTCGCAAATCGAACCGTTTGATACTTAGCATGAATTAAAAACTTAGTTGCGGGCAACCTGGGAGTCTTTAAGACAAAAGTGAATAGGTTGCTTCTAGGCAAACGTGCTCCATCTTCGACCGCATCATCGCTTACCATCAAGTGAGATAGTGGTCAAACGTATGCCTATCTATTGTAAAAAAAAATATTCCACTCCGTATCACCTAACCAATGAGAACTAATGATAACACGATTTGACAGTTACTGTGAAATCGTGTTGTCATTCATTCTTAGTTCGGGTTCGGGACTAATCGTAAGTCTGTAGGTGATACGGAGTAGAATACGTCCGCAACTAAGCCCGAAACTACGGACTTCGGACTTAGAGAGTAGCCTCCCAAAATCGATCGCTTCCGTCACCGTGACCACCTTTGGTACGGTACCTTATTATAAAAAACCAAACTACTAACCTAAACTAAACCTAAACGTAACTACTAACCAAAAAACTGGCCAAGTGCGAGTCGGACTCGCGTGCAAAGGGTTCCGAACGAATTAAAAAATTTTAACATGTTATTTTAACACTACAGACTTCTTATAGGTTTTCCTGTAATCTTTAGGTAAAGATCTATTATCTCCATTTTTTTCAAAATTTTAGGCTCCGTAGTTTCGGAGATAAGGGGGGGGGGAATGGTCATTTTTCGTCTAATTTCTTGAATAACTTCTAAATCATTTATTTTAAAATTATGAAAAAAATATAATTAAACCCTTCACAGTAAGCCCTTTCATTTGATATGTCACACGATATTGTTCAAAAAAGGAATCAATCGCGGAGGCTTAGCAGTAGGGTCCCGTCAGCACAGCACCTTTGGTACGGAACCCTACAGGCCTGATCCGCAAGTCGAACCGTCCAGAACTTCGCAAAACTAAATCAGTTTAAGACTCTACGATAGATGCACTTTAAACGAAACCAGCACAACTCAGAGATTTAACCAATAATGGTCCCTAACAGTTTAAGACCTTTCAGAGACCAAACCGAAATTCCTTCGAAACACTACTGTGTTTAGAAATTGTGTGAGGTCATTCTCCAGCGGAAAATCTTAAGGCCAGGTATTCCCAATTTTTCATCACTTTGAATCAATAATAAACAAATAAATAGTGTTTGCTAAAAGCTAAAAAAATTCGTATTGAATTTTACTTTATATACTTTGATAATTTCTGGTTCAAAACATTATGTCGAAAACTTCGCTCGATCAAAAAAAAACCCGAAGAGGAGGCAAAATTCAACTATTTTTGATGTTTTTCTTATTATTCTTGAAGCTTATAAAAGTTATACTTCCAAAAACTATATCTAAGAAAGGTTAATAACATATAGAAGAATAATTTCTGGTTCAATTTTGCATAGTAGTTTAATTCTTTTAATAATAAATTATTATGGCTTCACGCCGTCGACGTTAGCGCACGGCTCGCTTCGCGTAAAGTATGGAAACTTTAGATACCTACCTACTTCGCCTGGCCTTAACACCGCAATTCAGAAAAACGCGTCATCAGTGCAACGCCATCTATCGACCATGTAAACTGACAAAATATTTGGCAGCGGAAGACGTTAAATAAGAAGCCCGTATGTAACGGTAAATAACGATAAGGTATTAAAATGTTTACTTTTATTTTGCTACGTCTACGTATTAAAAGTTTCACAAATAACTCAATCAATGTGTTTTGGTGTAACATTCACTCAATAGATGGCGCTCTGACTAATCAGAATACATAAGGAAGTTTCTTACCAAACTAAAAATTCAATATATTTTGATTTTGTGGATCGATTGTATCGATCAATAACGAATAGGTATAAAATGAACACTCTCATTTTGCCACGTATTAAAAGTTTCACAAATAACTCAACAATTTTTTCATGCATTTTATTTTTCTCAATAGATGGCGCTCTGACTCATCAAAATACATTAGGAAGTTTCTTCCTAAACTTAAAAATTCAATATCTTTTGATTTTGTGGATCGATTTTGATGAAATAAACGCTAAATATTACTCGGGTTATCACTTTATATTTTTACGTACTTAGATTAATTGCAATCTAATCTGTGGTTTATGCGTGATGCTCCCACAAACGCACAGACAAACAGACAAAAATTTCAAAAATTGCATTTTTGTGTTTTATACCTTTTTCCTGAGTTTTCTGTGTAATTTTCATGCAAAAATATTCAATTTACAGACACGGTTAGTCTACGATTTTATTATATGTATAGATAACAACAACATAACAGCCAGAAGACGTCCACTGCTGGACATAGGCCTCCCACAAAGGGGGGGGTTTGCCATAATCGCCACGATTGGCAGGCGGGTTGGCGATCGCAGTGTATGGTGTTGCGTTTTACAGAGAACGCTGCTGCCCATTCTCTGGTGAATCCCTTAGTCGCCTCTTACGACACCCACGGGAAGTGATGGGATGGTATTATTCTTTTACGGCACCATACGGCACCGGCCGACACCATACGGATATATGTATGTGCCTATACTATTAGTTAAATATTGACTCTTACATAATATTGTAATTACGAACAAATATACGCAACATATCGAAACCGTTTAACTTTTTACAAAACCATTGCAAGTGTAAACAATTTATTGATTGATTGCAAAAAAAAACTACTCCGTATCGATTTACGTCATGCTTTTGTCATATTTTCGTCATTAGATGTCACGAATTTAAAAAGTAGTAGGTATTTATAAATAAAATGTGAAATAATATTAATATAGTTATTATTCAGAATTAGGTTCAAGCATTTAATATTGCTTGACACATATGTATGTATGTATGTACTTAATGAACTAAATAATTATTCAGGGCATATTTTGCATTTTAATAACCTCTTTTTTGTGGTCAGTTAAAAAAGTTGTGTCATTGATTAAATAAGATTGTTTAGTTTAATTTCGTGTCTATGATTTTTGTTTATTAATAAAGTTAAAAATAAATATTGTCTGTACAATAAATAAGTAAAAATGTAAGGATAAAAACATGGAAAAGTAAAATGAAACGTCAGAAAAAATGTCTATGACATGTCACTTTGACAAATAGTATTTTAACATTTTGTTTGCACAAACTGTAATTATGATTGTATGTATTGGTATTTTAAGCAAGATTCAAAAACATTTATCAGCAGCAGAAAAGTCTCGGAAAAGCACTTTTCTGGTGCTTTCTGGTCTTAAGCCATGCGTAGAGTTCCACAGTCGGTAGGTTACAGGTTAGCAACCTAGCAGTACAATACTCCATGCTAGGCCAATGCCTCGATCACTAATAACTGGTTAAAATCTCGCAGATTAATTATTAAAACCTCATTATACTTGCTGTCTGCCATTACAGTCCAACAACTGTCAATTTGCGCGGGAAACCAACTGTCACATGCTGTCATTATTGTCTATGATTAAACTATTATGAATGCGATTGTGCCCTGTGCGTGATGGAAAAGAAAATCACTATGGCTTACAGAATGATGATAGAACAACTGACTTGTATTTTGTAAGCGCATGCATAGCTTTCCTATAAATAGAAAATCAGAAGTTATTACTTACAGTGTTCGAACCTCGGGTCGGTGAAAATGTATTTAGGTACTTAGATACTTGTCTTAAGAAATATTCACTAAGATAAAGAGATATGATGAGCATGGTGGATAGTGTTCCATCCATGAAAAGGAAGGTGTTTGCGCTCCTGGTCATTGATTGTTGTTGAGTTGTTGTTTCTAAGCTAGTAAACTAAGACAAACCTAAAAACTTGACCCTAACTTGAACCTAAGTTAGACCTGAGTCGAACTTTTGTTTTCATGTGGTGATATAGACCTCTATATCGCTTTTATCCTCATATATAAAATTCTTTCGTAACTGAGTGACTGACAGACAACGCACAGCCGTAACTACAGGTCGTAGAAAGCTAAAATTTGGCAAGTGTGTCCTTGGAGAGTGTAGGGGAGCACTAAGAGAGGATTTCCCGAAATTCCTACGGGAACGGGAAAAACGATATATGCGCGTACGAAGTCGCGGGCAAAAGTTAGTAGGTCTATATCGTTCTTTAGTTTGTATCTAAATTGCTCTTGTGGTAATCTTACCACAAGCAATTTCTAAAACACATTGCTGTTGCATTGTCATGCAGAACCTGGTTTGGTTCTTATGTAGATTTTTTTAATAACTTCTTTCGCTAAAATACATGTCATTGTATGTTTAATGAAAGAAGGAAATAAAAAAATCTCACCTCACTGCTATAAAATAAAATAAATCCTTCCTAATATATAAAAATTCTTCCGTTACTGAGTGAGTGACTGACAGACAACCCACAACCGAGAAACTACTGGTCGTAGAAAGCTGAAATTTGGCATGTAAGATTTCCCGTAATTCCTACAGGAACGGGAAAAAACGGGATATGCCCGCACAAAGTCGCGGTCAAAAGATAATTCAAACAGAGTCTATTGATTGAGTGTTATGTAAGGGATCTGCTCTCGATAATTACTGTATAATTATTGCCCATGTTTGTGAGAAACCACCGCCTGCCGGAGTGGTTGTAAACAAGCAATCAGCTGCCTATAAAACCAGACACTAATAAACTTACGAAATCACATTTTTTTGTTAATAAACAACGAGCAGTTAGTCGTATTCGTATAGCACCAGTTAACCGGGTTTTAGGGATCCGTTTAAAATTAAGAAACGACTTGATAACTAACAGCTAGTGTCTGTAAACGTTCACACCATTATTATTAGAAAACACTAGAAATGGCTGACTTTGCACAAGCCTACAGTCCTTTTTTTTAGATGGGTTTTCTCTTGACTCTAGTCTAGGTCAGAGATGACAGAGACAAAGTCTACGATGGAGGGAGCTTACCCAGAAGGAGCCTGTTCACTCTAACTTTGAAGAGATTCGGCGTTGTATGCGTTCGGAAATACAGACGCAGGCAGAGAGTTCCACTCTATTAAGGGGATACCTTTAGAATAAGGCCGTTTTTCGTTTCAACGTATCTTGTTAGGTACTTCGCACAGAGATGTGTGTTTACGGTATATGCTTTTTGACTTTATGATCTAGTATCCAACTGAAGGAATACACGATACGAAGAAATTTTCTCGATAGAAAAAAATCACAAAGTTCGAAATATCTTTTCACTTTTTTTAGCTACAAGACGCAACGCTTTAGATTGATCCTATAAAAATAACCTTATAGCATATAAAATAACCTTATCGAGGTTTCAACTGAACAGATTTCGATATAATAATACTTTTATGTTATCAAATCCGAAAATTTATTTTGGCACTTACGTTTTTTTATTCCGAGCTACACTCTCATTATCTTCATCTCATCTTTTGCCTTGCAAAAGTATTTGCATCTCTCTCATTTGTTCAGTTCTTCAGATGCTCGGTGGAGCTCTTGCAGGCAGGACCTGTATCACTTTTCTGCAAATCGGAGCTGTCAGATCTTCGTAATTTCAATATATTTTTTTACAGTAAATGCTAAAAGTTTAGCCGTTTATAGATAAATTAAGTGTTAAAAAATGTCTGCACCATGTGAATGTGTATTTTTATAACCTTGAACAATATAAAACGCAATATTTTTCTATCCACACTAATTTTTGAAATAAGTATAAAATTGGTATGAAATAAAAGAGCAAAACTAAATTAAGTACAACGTCGTTGGGACTTCCTACCTGAAGGCGACAATGGACTCGTTTACCAGGAAATGAATAGCAACGGCTTGAAGAAAATAACGTCTCCAAGTCATCACCTTTACTTGTACATACGTACTGTATCCTCCAATGTTCTCATCTCACAGAGCAATATTGGGTAAACATTATGTTTTCTATATTGGAGTGTCTGTTTATACAGCGTTATTCTTACATTTTAACTCAAGACACACGCTAAAATAAATGTTTTCATTTTAGGATTGAAATACGTCAAACATCGATGTGTCAAGAATGTGTTAAATGTCAAAGGCAACAAGCCTAGGGAAAATTATGGAGTCGCGTTTGAACTGTGAAAAATGTGTTTAGTAAATACTAGCTTTTTACCCCGACTTTTCTGCGTGGGTTTTAGAAGTACCTACCAGAAATAAATGAAAAATATTTAATCCTACTAATGTTATAAATCTAAATCAATGTGATGTTGTAATAGTTGTTAGGCCAATTTTAATTTATCATAATTCTGGGCTCTTGATATTTTGTGACTCTTTATCCCTCATCATTTCAGCCTTACTTCATCTCGTACCACAGACATATTTTTGTAAAAATAAAATATTAGCAAGTTCAATTTAATTGACAATGACGTAATTTCAAAGCCTTAAGTTAGTTATGACGCATTTTCAACGTCTCATTAGATACCTATATCGCCAATAAAACAGTATGTAAATCAAGCCTTCTCATAAAGTCGGCGAAAAAATTATACATTATTTTTTTATTTTTACCTTCCAAATTTGTTTAAAACGCTCACTTTCTTTCGCTTTTACGACAATAAACATTACAAACATCAGAACGGTTAACATTTTTCCACCATTCCAACCTATCAAAAGTCTTGGTAGGTATAGTTTACGAAGACAAAAACAGTACAATACAATATCAGCGTTTTACCTGAAATAAAACGCACATTAAAATACTTACCCCACTGGAAGCTTTCTTATGAGATCTGTTTGTTATCGCCTGGTGCTATACTGTAGGCCAATGTGATAAAGCAGGAAAGAAGAGAGATAGAAGAGAATTTAAACAAAGTTGTAATTAATAATTTATGCATTTATTTAAATATACGTATAAAGCAATTCAATGAAAGTACATAGATAAGTGTACTTTCTAGAAACTTTATCTATAACTACTATGTGTAACTTAGAAATATAATTAACACTTTTTTTTAATAAGAAATCATAAATTGTAATCATAAACAACCAATTTAAGAATATATGTTCTAGGTAAACAACATTTTTATTTAGCAATGTTAATCAATTGGATTGAACAATTGTGTGACGTTTTGTGAATCAGTACTTCTCATTATTTCTCGTCTATAAAACTGCTGGAATGTATTAGCTGAACGTCAATTTCCACGTGCCAAGATTTCGTCGAGAGGATAATTTTGAAACCAGCTTTTGGAGGCTACAGCAGACCGGGTGCTACCTGGTGTGGCTACAATGCCAGCTTCCCGAAACAGGGTCTTTACCCATCCTGCAATGGCTGTACGTGAAGCAGGTTTAGCCACACCTCTAATCGTAATAAATAAATTAGTTGATTTTGCCGCTTTACGTCTGTCGTTATATAATATATAGTTTTTTCTGTCCAGTATATAGGGTTAAGGTTAGAGCTATCGGTATTTAAAAGCAATGTCCAGCCGCATTGCCTATAATTAGTGCTGTCAGTTTTAGAGCCAAACCGAGGCCAAAATATTATACTGCTATCAGATCTTATGCAATGATTAGGATCGATATTAAGTAGAGTTAGATCGTGTATTCGCCTACCAGAGCAAAGCAACAACAAAATTCCAGTATGACGTGATGTTTGAAATAGGTTATTTGAATTAATTGTGTAATTATTCAAAAATGAAATTAATTTATCAATATCCCAAACTGGAGGCTTTGTGACCTTTGGATTTTTAAGGGCAATAGATTTTAAAACATGTCTTACTAGAACGTGTGAACTTAACTGACTTGAAGTTTCAGCGTTACATAGTGTAGAAATTACCGATTTATGTAAAAGTATTGAATTATACGACAACTTTTCAATTAAATATAAATCACATAAAAACTGCGCTAATTGTGAACCAGTGGGATTCATTAAGTCAAGGTTTTTATTACGGCACCACGACGTCCAGCGCTTCCAGGCTACTTCGTAGGTTTTTAGTGTAGATTGGAGGAGGGTATTGAAGGGGTGTTGACCTTTGACAAGTTTGGGCCCACCAGTTTAGTTCCTCTAAGACACCTTGTGGTAGTGGGCAGGTCTTTGATGGCTGGACTGACAGCGAATTTACGAACATTAGTAACTGTCGATGATTGAGCCGACCCCGAGGGACAACAAAACTGGCAAAATTTATAAGTCCCACTATTTTCTGCAACTCCTTTAAAGTTAACCGCTCTTGTTCGCCTGAATTATCCTGATAGCCTGATTTATCTTTGTAATGATGTCCTGAATCTTTTCTTTTGGTAGGATTTTTTTATTTTTCCATGGTTTCTATTGTATCCCTAAATAAATTATCTTTTGAGGAGAAACAACAGATTTTACGAAATTTCCTGTCCACCCCAGTTTTTGTAATATTTGTAGTTATGTATTTTGACATGCTCGCGAAGCGTGTGAACAAAAATGGCGTGCCACTTTTTTACGAAAACTAAAAACTACCCGCAACCACCAGGTGGTGCCACTGAGCCGGAAGTAAAGAGGGGATAAAAATACGAAAACTGGTTAAAAATCGATGGGAAACGGAAATGCCATCTCATATGAAAGCTTCCAGTGACGGTCAAGTAGTTTAATACAGGTATTTTTCCATGATTTGGTATAAGTCTTGAAGATGTTCCGTGGATGAAACAACCACCAGGGTTATCCTACAGCCCCGGATTTGGAATGCCGCATATAATAGCAGCGGTGCTCATGTATACTTCTGATGGAACTTTACTGAAAGGGTCATTGCATCACATTTAGGGTCTCATATCAACCGAAAGACATCCACTGATGGACATAGGCCTCCCCCAAAAGGGGGGGGGGGGTTGCCATAATCGCCACGCTTGGCAGGCGGGTTGGTGATCGCAGTGTATGGTTGAGTTTTACAGAGAACGCTGCTGCCCATTCTCTGGCGAGTCCCTTAGTTACGACACCCATGGGAAGTGATGGGATGGTATTATTCTTTTACAGCACCATACGGCACCGGCCGACACCATACGGCATTTAGGGTCTAATACTGATTAACTATGTCCAGCAGTGGACGACTTTCGGCTGATATGATGATGATGATGATGACTGGTTAACTAGGTATTGAACTCAACTAATATGATAAAGAGTTAAAAATATATATTTTTTTTATTTGTGATGGGTTTGCTCTTGACTCTAGTCTAGGTCAGAGATGACCGAGACAAAGTCTACGATGGAGCGAGCTTACCCAGAAGGAGCCTGTTCACTCTAACTTTGAAGAGATTAGGGTTGTAAGCGTTTGGAAACACGGACGCAGGCAGAGAGTTCCACTCCTTTGTTGTGCGCATTATAAAAGACGTTTGGAAACGCTTAGTGCGAGTTGGTGTAACAGCAACAAGGTAGGGATGGTAAGATGCAGTGCGTGTGGATGTCCGATGGTAGAAGGGGGCCGGTGGGATGAGGTCGTGGAGTTCTTGGGCACACTCACCGAAGTACAATCTGTAGAAGACCGACAAGCAGGCAACCTTACGGTGATGAGCCAAGCTATACAGCTTGGCATCCACCAGTTTTACTTCACCGATGAGCCTCTTAGCTCTGCGTTCCACCGAGTCGAGCGGCAAGCTGATACTTAGCTGAGCCGATGATGATGATGCAGGATCGGACTTGCGCTTTAGATAGGGTTAAAAGCTGTCCAGACCTGAAGTATCGCTTCACCCTATTTAGGATGCCCAGCTTTTTGGTAGCGGTTTGGGCTTTGTACACGATGGTGGCGCCGAAGTTGAGACTGGATGTCAACTCCATGCCTAGGAGCTCGATGTTTACAGGACGTTCGATTTATTTTTCACTGATACAAAACAATCACCGGAAAATGCACGGTTTCTGTGGAAAAGGCTACGTGAGTAAAGCCACGCGAAAAAAAAAACAAATTGACTACTTATCTTTTCATTCGTTTTCATAACTTGTGTACATATTACAATTACGATTAAAATACAACTTTTATACAACTGGTCTACTCCATACCTTCCGTATGCTTAAAAGTCTCTAGTACTATCTCTTTCGCACAATTATGGCCATGTTCTTCTATAGTCAACTGAATTAGTAGTTTTCAAAATCATTTGGGGCCATACAAAACATGACATAATTTACCAACGATTGTAAAAAATGAGTATTAAAACAAATCAATATTTTTCGTCGCTCGATATTTTATAAAATTGTATTTTATCTACGTCTAAAATCACTGTTTATAAGAGTGCTGATTTGTGTTAATATTTTGACAGCAGAAGTTTATGAAGTTTGCGTGCGGGCAACACTGAATCAGTTGGCGGTTTGAATTAATTTCATGTTGTGGCGCTAGGTTCGATATTTCGGACTTTGCACATGGAAGCATGCGGGGACTGCGCGGTGCCAGGAGATGAAATCGGTGCTTTCGAGCTATCATTTATTTCAAAGATACGGCCTTAACGCTTAGTGCGAATTTGTGGAATAGCAAAAAGGTAAGTAGGCATGGTAAATTGCAGTGCGTCTGGATGTCCGATGGCAGCAGGGTCCGGTGTGATGAGGTCGTAGAGTTCTTGGGTACACTCACCGAAATTTTAAGAATTGGAACAACATCTGTATAAAGTTATCAGCCGAATAAATTATCCGGAAGGTATCAGTTAAGCACTACTTCCATCCGATTCGAAGCAGCCGTAAGTACCTAGTACTATTAGTAACAGGGGTTGTGCTCTGGATCCGAACTCCGTAAGTCCGAATTTAAATTATTTCCTATCCGGATTCGAATGGGATGTAGTGCGTAAACAATCTTTTTGTGATTTTCTGTGTAATATCAATAGGCTAGCCCAAAAAATCCATCCTATAAGGATGGATATAGGTCTATAGGTCTACATAGGTATAGATATATATATATCCTAGATGATTATAGGTCTGAACGAAAACAAATGACTGATGATGATGATCTGGTGATGTCGGGACTGAATAGAAAACAAATGGAATTATATATTTGCAGGAAATAAGACTTTGGGAGACTAAATCATATTGTGTTGATTTCCAGTGAAGTTATTTTTCTGGCGAAAGCTATATTTTTTTACTGAGATAGTAATTGAAATAGATAGGAATTGAAATACCTACCTAATATTATACTGCTTTTATTTTACAATTTCCAAAGAACGCCCGATTTTTAAGTAGGTACGCGAGTTTGTTTATAGAATCATCATCGGTTAAATGTGGGTGTGCTACTCATTTCAGCTAAAAACCAAGTGTTCTGGCAATTAACTACAAGCTGATATTATTTCAACAGGGAAATTGAGGCCATTTTGTTACTGACTAGCTGACCCGCGCAACTTCGTCTGCGTCACATGCTCCGCTCCTATTGGTCGTAGCATGATGTTATATAGCCTATAGCCTTTCTCGGTAAACGGGCTATCCAACACTAAAATAATGTTTCAATTCGAACCAATAGTTCCTGAGATTAGCGCGTTCAACCAAACAAGCAAATTCTTCAGCTTTATAATATTAGTAAGTATATAGATCCCCAGATCCTAAAGCCCGTCTCCCACTTGACCGTATCCAACATTTAGTTAATTAAGTAAATTACGCGTTGGTTAGAAAGCGGAATGTGAGCACAATTCTGGCTGTATGTGTACGTAACGCGGTCAGAATGTGCTCAAATATGTTAGTATCACGCCGGCAATCTTGAGGGGTGGGTAGAGGTGTGGATGGCACGCTTACTGTTATTTACAAACGGTAAAATAAAAGGAGGATCACTGTGCAAATAGTCATATGTCCTATACAAGTACGGAAACCCGGTAAGGAGATATATCTAAAAAAAAAACTGGCCAAGTGCGAGTCGGACTCGCGTGCAAAGGTTTCTGAACGAATCATACTTATGACACGTTACTTTAAAACTATAGACTTCTTTTTGGTTGTCCTGTAATCTATAGGTAAAGATCTATTATCTCCATTTTTTTCAAAATTTTAGGCTCTGTAGTTTGGGAGATAAGTTGAAGAATGGTCATTTTTCTTCTAATTTCTTGAATAACTTGAAAACTTCAAAACCATTTATTTTAAAATTATGAAAAAAATATAATTAAAACCCTCATCCCCCCCTCCCTCAACCCTTTCATTTGAAATGTCACATGATATTGTTCAAAAAAGTTTTTTTTGAAATTTTTTTAGTTTGACCACCTTTTCTAGGTTGACTGTGACCCCAAAAGTCCCCCATACTAAAAATTTAATAATTTACGTAACGCGTCTTTATTTTGGTCACAGAAGTCCATATGTGTACCTTTGAACAAAATCGGTCCATTGGCTGTGACGATGCGGTTTCGTCGCACGACGAGATTAAACACGCACATTTCTTTCGATTGTCCTTATCGAAACATGCAAATCATTGCGCGAGTACAAGAACGAGTGAAAAATGTCCTTTTTTGTGGATGGAAAATCATCAACCATGCGCGATCTAGGTACAAGCTTTGATCCACACTTGACCTTTAACCAGCACTTAATTCAGACCTGTAACAAATCCCGGAAAAACTTAGGTTTTGTCTTGCGTCAGGCAAAAGTATTTAATAATAGACAAGCCCTTACCCTTTTATATAATTCGTACATTCGCAGTTTACTTGAAACCAATAGTGTAATCTGGAACCCACACGAAAAAACCTATACGTTACTCATTGAAAAGGTCCAAAAGCCTTTTGTACGCTACCTCTACTTAAAATTGTATGGTTATTATCCGTACTTATATCCTACACCATTTGTGCTAGGTATGGTAGCCTACCAAAGTTTAGAAGTCAGAAGAAATATTGCTACGGTTAAATATTTCATTCGCCTTATTCGTGGTTCCCACTTCAACTCCTCGCTTTTACAGCACATTCTTTTTAATATACCTCTTCCTATCCGTCATACACTTCGCCCTCGGCAACGTCCTCTATTTTCAGTGCCTCAAATTGGTTCAAAATCCCTTAAGACCAGTCCTTTGTATGTAGCTCTTACTCTTATAAACAACATTTTATTATTTGACGTTACGTTGGATATCTTTGCAACTGCTGAGCTGAGATTTCTGAGCACGGCTACTCGTTACCTAGAGTCCATTGCTGCCTCTAGTACTATCTCTTGTGACTAATTTAATATTGATTCTTATTTTGTTTGACTTTTTAATAATTGTTTACTTTTGTTTTTTTATATTTTATTTAATATTACTCTATACTGTATACATTGATAATTTCATTATAATTTGACATTGATAATTTCTATTTTTCCATATTATTTTTGATTAATTTAATTTCTTTTCTAATTTTATTCTCATTCAGTTTCATTTTTAAAAATTGTTTTTCTTTTGACTTTTGATTTAATATTATTGTTTATTTTTTATTGTTTTTTGATAATTTTATTACCTATGATTTCATGACATTTATAATTTCTATTTTTCTATTGTGTTATTTGTTTGTTTTTGTACTGACCAATAACTTGTTTGTGTGGTTATAAACTGTAAGTGCAAGTTGGTTATAATAATAAATAAATAAAATAAATAAAAAAAAATCAAATGACTCCTCCCCCTCTGGGCGGAGCAGAAGGGAGTGTCAGACTCTTACTGACTAAAACACATCCGTGTTCCTCCTAACTCCCTTTACCTACATTCCAGGGCCGCGGTGGTGCGTAGCTTTGGCCGGTTTCTGCCTAGCCTTCTCCCATCTGCCTAACCAATCAAACTGGATTCAGCTGAATACTAGAATCTACGAGGAGCGACTGCTTACTAGACCTCCACAACCCAATTACTGGTAGCATGCGCTTTGGATTTTTGCATACCAACTGGCTTATGGGGCCGATTGTCACTGAATTAAGACTTATATACATGCCAATGACCTTGTGCATATTAACGGAGCTAACTATTCCTCTACGCGCCACTCCGCTACCCGCTTTTTAATTTATTACAAAAAAAATAACGCATATTTTAAAAAAGTAACAAAACCAAATTATTTTCTTTTGTATTGCAAAGCAGTAGAATTTTTTTTAAGACTTTTGTTAAAAAATTAAGGAGTAAAATGGTTTCATCTCAACGATTTGGAGGTGATTTGGTGTTTTTTTTCTTACTATGTGAAAACGATACATAAATTCTAGCTAAACCAAATTACGTATCATATCATGTAGATTGCTACCTATTTTTTTCAGATGTAATTTCTCAGTACCGACGAAAAGTTGCTTCATCTGCACGCTGTTTTTAAGCATTTCTCGAGAGAGCACCCTTAATCAATGGATTCAAACACTATTTTTATGGAAGTAGATAAAACCAATTAAACTTTATCTATTCAGCCTACTAAAACTCTACAAAAACAAACAAATTAGTAGAACGTCTGCTAATTGGATGATTGGCACAATTTGTGTCCGATCACCCGTGACTTCCTGACAGCTTGGGCTCTATGCTAAATGAATGACTTGGACAGGTTTCAATTACGTGTTTGTAGATGTTACCTTTTTTTATTCAATTATTTTCTAACCAAATTTACTTGCCAACTTTCCAGTTTGGTGGAAAGGATTCACTGGTGCACCTACTTTCGCCTCGATGGTTGGGTCGCGAGAACTGCTACGCATGACATTCGCGATCCATCCAGCGTGGCCCACTTCTGGGCTCCCTCTTCTTTCAGCGATGTCCGGGTGCACTGGGACATCACCACGACAAGCTACCTATCCTTTTTTTTTTGTTGCCGGGGTGGAAAATCCTCATGGATGTCCTTCGCCTGGGGCAGGCGAAGGGGTCTGTTAGACTCTTACTGACTAAAACTACCCCGGTGTTCCTTCTCACACTTGGACCGAGGATCGTGAGAACTAGTGCGCGTTCCACGATCCCCGGATAGTGCCGGCCCGCCTACGCGGGCCACCTCAGGCCCGCGGGAGGAGTGAGGTGTCCTCCCCCCGCACGTCCAATAGGGGCGCGTCTGAAACAATACGCGCCGCCGCCTCAGGTCCTGCTGGATGCGGGGCGGCGGACGACTCCGAGTCCACCGTCCCTCCGGACCTTTCTATGGGGGCTGGAAGAGGGCGTTGTCCGCCCTCCGCCGACGCCCGGTTCGCCTGCTGCGGCACGGGAGTGTGGCCACGGCCTCCCTCTCCCTCTCCGCAGCCTCCTTCTGCGAAATTACGATTTCACAGAAGGAGATCACCGCATTCCACGACTCGGCGCTCCCGACCATCGAACGAGCGACGGCCGGCAGCGACAGGTCGGGTCCCACTTCGGATACGAGGGCACGGCGCTGCTCCTCCCATGCGGCACACTCTGCCAGTGTGTGCTGCGCCGTGTCCTCCCGACAGTCGGTGCAGTGATGGCACCGAGCGTCCGGCTCCCTGTTTATACGACACAGGTACTTCCCGAAGCAGCCATGCCCCGAAAGCACCTGTGACGCCCGAAACGACGGGGAGCTACCTATCCTAACCTTTTTTTTTTTTTTTTTTTTGAGGGAGTTTTGAGGGAGAAGGCCCCGCCTTCTCCGACCTCTTCTCCGTCTTCGAAGCGGCGCAGCGAGAGGGTCTTCCTCCCGCTCGCGCTCCGCCGCCTCCTTTTGCGAGATAACCGCCTCGCAAAAGGAGGCGACCGCTGCCCAGGCCCCCTCACTCTCCAGCATGGCGCTGACCACGCCGGGTAGTGAGAGGTCCTGGCCGACCACCGCGGTGAGACTGCGGCGCAGCTCGGACCAAGCCGGGCACACCTCGAGGGTGTGCTGTGCCGTGTCCTCTGCCGCGCCGCAGTCGTGGCACGCCGGAGTCTCCTCCCTCCCGATCCGGTGCAGGTGCGATCCGAAACAGCCATGTCCGGATAACACCTGCACCAGACGGAAAGAGAGGAAACCGTGGGGGCGCTCGAGCCAGTCCCGCAGGACCGGACCGAGCGCGTCCAGGGTTCGGCGGCCAAAGGTGGCGGAGGCGAGGTCCTCCGTCCAATGGACGATGATGGCGTCCCTCGCCTCCCGCCGCACGGCCTCCCGCTCCTCCGCGACGGGGCGCTCCCCGAGCGCCCTTCGTTGCGCCGTCCAATCGTACACTCTGGCGAGCACCCACGCCTCCAACTCCCAAGGAGGGGTGCCAGCCAGAGCGCACGCCGCCGAGAACCCCACTGAGCGGTATGCCCTCGCCACCCGCTGTGCAATGGCCCTTTGGGGCCTGCGGATGGCGGTGGCATTCTCCCTCCTGTGGAGGGAGTCCGCCCAGATGGGGGCCCCATACAAGGCCATACTCCGCAGGATGCCGGCATACAAGCGCCGGCATCGCGCGTTCGGCCCCCCCAGGTTTGGGAGGAGCCAGGACAGGGCGTCCGCAGATTTCAGCAGGCGCGTCGACAGCCCGCTGAAGTGCGGGCCGAAGCGCCACCTGCTGTCCAGCACCAGGCCCAGATATTTCATCTGGGTACCTATCCTAACCTAACCTAACCTTTTAACTGAAAGAGAGAAAGCATAATATTTTTGGAGGTATGCGAAACACAGAGTAAAGTCCCGCACAACTCCATTAAAAAGGAGGATCCTCCGGCCAGACGGGTGTAGTGTTTGGCGGGCTACTGCCCGATAGTTAATATTCGGGCTGATGTATGTGTTCAAATCGCACGGTAAACTCTGCTTGCGCGATGCAATAATTATATATTCGATGACTTTATATGTGAGATTTTACATTACCATTACCGCGGCTGCGTGGGTGCCATATTAGTACCCCAAATGTGAATAACACCGGTTGCATTTTGGAGAATGTGCGACGGAATTGCATAATTTAACCCCGCCAAGCCCGTTCCATCATCGGACCACAAGACGAACGGCGATGCGCCACCGGTACATAGTGGACATCCCACCCACGCGCACAAAACGTTTTGGGAATACATTCATAGTGCGTACAGCTAAGGAGTGGAATTCCCTGCCGGAGTCTGTGTTTCCTGATAGCTACAACCTGGGAGTCTTTAAGTTAAGAGTGAATAGGTTACTTCTAGGCAAGCGTGCTCCATCTTCGACCACATCATCGCTTACCATCAGGTGAGATAGTGGTCAAACGCATGCATATCAACAGTAAAAAACAACTTCGCATAAATAGGGCCCAATTCCAAGAAGAGCGCGAATTATGTTGGCTGATAATTATATTTTTCGCGGTATTAGAAATTTGAAAAAGTTTGGTGAATGTGACATAACTGTCTTCGAATTTTGGGTTCACGCACGCATGCAGGTATCCTCAGTATGTTCTTCTCTGCTACAAAAGCAGAGGTTATTAAAAAAACACAGAGTAAGGCACTTGTCTCACCGCCGGCGATCAGCGAGTAAAGCTTCAAACTCGAAACAGTTGACGATCAGCGAGTAGCGAGTGAAAAGTTTCGATAGTTTTGACGCTCGGCTTTCAGCGAGTGCTTTTCTGCGACAGGCTTTAATCGCAATACTCGCTCCGGCTCGCATTATAGGTAGAAATTACCGCAGTTGTTCTGACCGCCCAGCGAGCATCGCCGAGCGAGTGTCACTGAGTTAGTACAATCTTTAATAGCTCTTGTCGCTGCGATCAACTAGAGGTAAGAGCCGCTCGCCGGCAGTGTGAACAGCCAGCTATCGACTATGAATGTATGTGTCTATTTTACTCGCACGAGATCAATATCTTTTGTCCCTTTCCTCAACGAGCACAAGTGCTTTAGTTGCCTCGGTTTGCACTCACGAAAGTCGGGGCCGTTGCCACTGGGCCACACAGACAGTTATTGATTAAGCAATAATTAAGTCAATCACCTTCTATCACTAAGATGAGCCAAGATACAGATTGACAGGTGCCTCCTACGCTGTAATAACACAACAATAGGCGTCTCCTAAAGACAGCGCGACCTTCACGGAGATGCATCTCATCAATAAGCAACTCCTACATTAAATTAAAAGTGAGTGTTTGACTGTTTGCAATGCTAATAAACGACCATGTGCTGAATTTAATGAAGTTTAATACGGCTATATATATTCACACTTCACAGTTGAATGTTTAGAGTATTAATTTTAACCTCTCAAAATCATTGTTTGCTTTTATGTAGGGTCCTTCGTGCGTGCCTCGGAAAGCTCCGGCTGTCATTCGGAAACCTTTGAGCTTTGATTTTTTCTTTTTTTTTATAAATAATTCTACACTAATATATAACGCTGAAGAGTTTGTTTGCTTGAACGCGCTAATCTCAGGAACTACTGGTCCGATTTGAAAATTTCTTTCAGTTTTAGATAGCCCATTTGTCGAGAAAGGCTATAGGCTATATATCATCACGCTACGACCAATAGGAGCGGAGCAGTAATGAAAATTGTGACGCACACGAAGTTGCGCGGGTCAGCTAGTAATAAATAAAAACATCAGTCACTTTTCTTGCCAAGGGGTATCGTGATCGTACCCAATCCAACAACTGGGACTAAGAAACAACTAAATATCTGATTGTGGAGGTCATTAATTCAGTCTTTCATATAAATACCGACTCCGACATAGTTGGGAATAGGCTCGACAGATAGATTTGTTTTGCTGGAATACTATTGACATGCTTTAAAAACTATAACACTAACACACACACACACATACCACACACAACACTAACTTTAACTTTTAATACTCTTCGATTTATTTACAACTAGCTGACCCGCGCAACGACGTCTGCGTTACAATTTTCATTACTGCTCCGCTCCTATTGGTCTTACCGTAATTATATATAGCCTACAGCCTTCCTCGATAAATGGGCTATCTAACACTGAAAGAATTTTTCAAATCGGATCAGTAGACCCTGAGATTAGCGCGTTCAAGCAAACAAACAAACAAACTCTTCAGCTTTATATATTAGTATAGATAATCATTTCACCAATAGAAAGTTGCAATATCGCTGAGTATCATATAGACTTATTTTTGTACCTGATAAATACACGGTTCCTGTGAATTAGGCCACGAAAGCGACGTCGCGGGGAGGGCTAGTATGAAAATAATAGCCAAAAATCTCTTACACAAGCCAACTACCAAACCACAATAACTCTATCACAAAATACCTAATCAAAACGTAATTTTTCTTATTTCAAATTCGGTCAAAACCAATCAACGAAGTAAAAAACATAGACAAATTAAAAAGCACTCCTATTCTCGTTTCCACCCACATATAACACAAAACGCCTTTACAATGTCAACTACCTCTATGACTCACACGTTGCGAAACTGTGCGGAACCTCGTTGCATCCTACTATTCGCCTACGGAACTCTGGATCTATTGTTCTGTTGGAGTAAATTGCATGTCGTAAGCTTGCAAGTAATTAGTACCTACGGGATGTCCCAACGTGGGTTTAGTGATTTGCTTTTAGTTGGCCTTCGACAGATTTTAGTGTTATTGCCCTTGTTGGTGTGTTTTTGAGGTTAAGCAGCGTTTGATGAGTTCTATTTGTGGATGGGTGAGTCTTTATACATAAAAACTCTGTGTAAGTTTGAAGGTTGAAGACAAACTTACTCCGTCTGTCTATCAGTATTTTTAGTAGGTTCTTCGCAGAACCTGGGTTGATCATTTGAGTCTGGAAAGGTTCGACACACACTTGGCCGTGTGTCAAATCTCGCACGGTGTAGGGTTCCGTAATTGAGGCCCGCTACGGCCAGTGTGGGGCCTGCTAGGGCCAGTGCCTGCCAGAGTAGCGGAATTTATTCAAAAGAGTCAGCGCGGCAACGCAAAGGGCATTAGGAGGAACGCGGATGGGTTTTAGTCAGTAAGAGTCTGACACTCCCTTCTGCTCCACTCAGTGGGAGGAGTCATTTCATGATTTCCCATCCTTTAGTTACCCAAAAAAGTCATGAAAATTAATCATCCCATGTTAAGAAATGTTCATCCCTGATGTCGAACCCCAAAGCCATGACATTGACACCCATAACTACAGCACATACACCTAGTTTAGGAGTTTAGGAGAATTATCTACAATTAAAAAGCCATTAACGATTTAGACCTATAAATGTGAATTTTGTAAATGTTTTTGGCGAATAAATTTATTTATTTATAACTATGTGTTTTGGTTAAACTGGTAAGAAAAATGACTACCACCTACACAGCTGACCGCAGTCCGCAGCTTCACATGGTCCTCTCCAAATATGGGGCATTATGATAAAGCTAGGTTAATGACCGGAATTATCGTAAAAAGTAATCATAGTTTCTTGTCGGTGTTTTTACATGAGACCAAATTATGAATCATCATAACAATCATAATTCTGGCCATTTTCCATCTTACATACTATAAAAAAAAGAAAAAAACTTGAGAGGTGTCAAGGGACACCCGGATGGAACGAAGTTCCTTTCGATTAATTAGTGACGGAATTGTAATATTTTTTTTTTAAGTTATATTAATATTTTTTTTTTATTAACAAATATAATGTAATATAAACTTAATCAGTAGGCTCAATTTTAGTAATAATTGGCCTGTCAAAATAACTGGCTTGCTTTCTATGAGAGAGAGAGAGAGAGGGGGACAGAGAAACACGCGCACGCCGCAAGGCTTACAAGTATAGCAAAAAGTGTCGTTACAACTTTTGGTCTTAATTTTTTCCGTCTAGCCCCCTTTCGCAACGCGCAATAAGGAACTTCGTTCCAAAAAAAATATATACGCGTCGACTTGAGAGCTTCCTCCGTTTTTTCGTTGGTTAAAAATGAGAAAAAACTGATTTCTAAGTAATCGCTACGATTATTGGTCCTAGAATAGATTACCAACCCAGTTCCTTATCGTAGCCCATCCTTTGATTTCTAGAAGGCAAATTGCTGGGCTTAGGAATTCGACTGTTTCGGGGCGACATAACATGCCTCATCTTATATAGTTCTTTTCTCTGTTACGGAGTTCAAGACAAAGTGCCTCATTCATAAAAACTTATAAACTTAAAATTCAAAATAAAATTCCTAGCTATAATATGGCGTCAAAAAATTCTTCCGCATCGCTGTCGACTGGAAGTGAGCCCAAAAGACTGGCGGCATTACTACGTTGTATGGCAATGCTTATTCTCTGTCCGAGGTAAAAGCCAGCCCTTGGGTCACGCGAAGTGTCAACTAAGCGTTCAGCTAGTTCTTTAAATAACATGTGAGCACTCGGACCCCACGGTCCAAGACTTTCAACCCCAAATGGCTCAAAAATATAATTGCCAACAAGGTTATATATTTCCGCCGTTTACGGTTCTCAGCAGCCGCAGCGGCAGAACTGTATAATTAGTTCAAACACTTTTTTTTTTTTCAACCTATGCTGTCCCACTGCTGGCCAAATGTCTCCCCCATAGCCTTCCACTCTTCCCGGTGTATTGCCTTCTCCGACCAATCCTTCATGAACGCCTCCAAGTCTTCACGCCAGCGTTTCCTAGGCCTTCTTCGGCGACGACGCCCGTCATCTGGCTCCCACTGCGTAACGACTCTGTCCCATCTGTCTTGATACATCCTACATATGTGACCAGCCCAATCCCACTTCAACCTGGCAGATTTGTTGCCCACATCGGCGATCCCTGGTTTAGAGCAAATCGTGGTGTTACGTATTCGATCGCTGAGCCTAGCAACTAGAACGCTTTGCTCCATCGCCCTTTGACAAACCTTGAGTTTGGACTTTTGAGAATCGGTCAGGGACTAAGGTTGCGCACCGTAGGTTAGGATAGGATTAATTAGCAGATTCCTAATTATTTACAGATAATTAAAATTTAGAACCTACTTATCAGTATCAACAGTCAAATTCAATCTGCGATAACGATTGTCAAATGTCCAAAATGACATTTTGTTTGAGCATGATAATCCTATCTCATCATTTTATCAATTTAGGTACAATAAACAGCTAGGTTCAATATTTGTCTTGGAACAGAGAAAAGGTAATACAAAATAACACACAATCACACTGACACAACCAACTATCCAACCAACCCCAACAATCTCTTTTGATTTATTTAAACATCATGCACCTAGAAATATATGAAATAGATGTAGCACTTTTCTTGGCCCAAACGTTTCATGTTAAAACGTTCCTCAAACGTGACCTAAAATTTTTATCAAGTTGATTTTGTACACCAACTAGGTTAGACCGTGTAAAAACGTTGTTTTCCCGTACATTAAGTTTCACTATCAATTGTACAGCCATTCCGCGGAGTAGCATCACGCCACCAGCGCGCTTTGTGGTCGTCAGACAATTTGCGGTGGAGGAAAGTTCTAAGATATGATGTATGGCTCTAGGATACTGAAAGTTAATTGGTTAATATTTACAGAGAGATACATACAAGTTTGATTCTTTTTCTTGGCAGTGGTTTAAATAAATATTTCAATTTGTTAACATAAATTAGAAAAAACCTTGTCTCTGCAAAGGATGTGTCGTAAAATTTTACTTTTGATGCTTTGTTACATCAAAGATATAATTATTTAATCATTAATCAAAAAATAAGTACAACTGTATTTTCTACTTTGGAATGCTTAATTCAATTTATTATGTTTCATACGGTAATATACCAAAAATAATTCCGTAAAACAGAAAGTTACTGATTATTTTTCGTCCGAAATTGTATTTTTAATCTATAAAAATATAGTCCAAATTCAAACAAAAAGTAACTAATAACTAAAAAAAAAATCTAAATGTAAATAATATTTTTTTTTTATTTGTTGTTGCAGTGCTACAATAACTATAAATCTCGGGAAACGCGTTCTGTAGCTTTAGTCCTCGCCAAGCGCTCGATTTTGTAATAGCGCCCTTAACGGCTGAGTGGATTTGAATAAACGAGGCACACGAGAAGACCATAGTTCCATAGTCCACAACATCATAGCTACACATTAGACAGGCAGTGGCGAAACGCGAGGCTGGCAAAATAAAAAAAAAACACTGTATTTTGAATTTCAAGCATTGTTTTATATTTCATTAGTATCAGAATCGAACCTGCCTCCCTAAGCATAAAACAACTACATCCACTTTCTAACCACCTTCTAAGTATCTTCTTCTTTTTACATCCGGTAGAGTGAGCTGATATTTGACAAGCCTGCAGCGTACCTATATTTTTATTGTCACTACACTCCATACAGACCGGACCAGTGCTACTCAAGGGAGCGCAGTGCGTGACACACATCGGCGCATACGCACCGTGTAATTACCTAGTGTAGCACTGTGTTTACACATTGTGCGTGGAGCGGGGTACGAGGGATGAGCGCACAGCGATTTGTTGTGAGGTTTCCTTTTCAGTTCAAAGCACCCGTCAGTGGCAGTGGCATATTAATCGCCACATACTATGTTGATTCTGTTAGGAAAGGCAGATAGTGGCATTTTGAATTATGATGGTTTTAAAACGTCATTGTAGGGCCCTTCAGCCTTGAGGCTTGTCGCGGTTCATTAAAGTCGGATTCACCTACCAAATATTAATAAGAAACTATACAAACCTTATGAAAAAAATATATATTATAGTTGTCAAAAAATAAAAGGCCCGTTTTTCAGCAGGATACAACATTGCTTTACTAGCAAGTATGAAAGAGACATAAAAATAAATCTCTTTCGCGCTTAGTGGTAAAACAAATCGGTCAAACTGTCAAATCGGACTTCTTAGATTTTGGTGACTTTAGTGCTGATGTGAATGAGATTATGAGTATTTTACAGAATGTTAAACATAACTTGATTAAGAGCCGTTCAGGGTGGTTAAAAAATAATAAGAATGTTCTAATCTACAGAGTGTATCGGAATGGTGTATTTATATTTCAACTGCTTCTGCCCATGTATCAACAACTATCTTCGAGGCCATCAAAGTCAATTTCTCAGCTATAGACGTATTTTTTTTTTCACAAAATAATCGTCAAAAAAGCACGTTAAGCCGTTGGTCCCGGCTGTCATTTGTAGATCTTTGAGAGTCGTTACGGATTGTCAGAAGCTAGTAAATCTTACTCCAGTCTTGCCATGAAGTACCGTGCTACCCAGTTAATGGGTTGTGGAGGTCTGGTAGGCAGCAGCTCCATGTAAAATACTGGTATTCAGCTAAATCCGGCTTGACTGGAAGCCGACCCGAATGTAGTTGGGGAAAGGCTAGGTAGATGATGAATCGCCAAAAAAAAAAAAACATTTTTGTCCTCGACTGTACAAACCGGTGATTTTCAGAGATAAAATGTTTTGTTACAGTAATAGCCGGTAATAAGCAATAACTTGACATGCATTAGAACTATTGGTCATCAGGCCAGGCTCCATACAAAATTGCCAATAAAAGAGACACACTGGTCCTATCTATGCAACGTATGCAACGCATTATGATATCTGGACTCATGTCTTATATGAAAAACATGAGACAACACACTTATCATACGATAAGTGTGTTTCTATTGCATAGTTTTTCATATAAAATCAAGAGTCCAGATATCATAATGCATTGCATACGTTGTGTACGTGGGACCAGTTTTTCTCTCGCTTCATTCTTTCCTTCCACCCTTTATAACCCGCTCCCTCTACCTCTCATAACTTCACCCGTTCCTAATAAACGGTGCGTATCCGGGGAAAGTATAGTTGCGTACTAGAACAATACGCTCGTGTCACACCGCTTTGCAGCGCTCCCAGACCGTGACCAGGGTAGCCTGACTGATGGCGAAGGTATCGATGAGGAGATAGCTCAGATTGCATCGCGGTACTTCTGCTCAACAAGTGTCAACCAAGCTCCTTTTATACAAAAAAAACCGGCTAAGTGCGAGTTGGCCTCCCGCGCGAGGGTTCCCAACATATCAAATATTTTTTTAACATGTTACTTTAAAACCACAGACTCTTTCTAGATTTTCCTTTCGGAGTTAGTATTCTACAATACGTTGTTGATAATCCTGAAAAAAAATGGAATCTTTTAAGATCTCATATGGGAAAGTTGAGAAAACCTTTTTTATTTGTCCCCAAAATGAACTCACGCTCAAAATTTATTTATTAGACGCATTTGTATTTGGATAACACAAGTTCATATTCATATTCGTTCAAGTCCGTATGGTGTCGGCCGGTGCCGTATGGTGCCGTAAAAGAATAATACCATCCCATCACTTCCCGTGGGTGTCGTATAAGGCGACTAAGGGACTCACCAGAGAATGGGCAGCAGCGTTCTCTGTAAAACGCAACACCATACACTGCGATCGCCAACCCGCCTGCCAAACGTGGCGATTATGGCAAACCCCCCCTTTGGGGGAAGCTTATGTCCAGCAGTGGACGTCTTTCGGCTATAATAATAATAATAATAAGTTCATATTATGTGTACCTTTACTTTTCAACTGAGTCGCGTCCATTCGGACAGACAGACACACGGGTGGTCCTATAAGGGATCCGTTTTTCATACAGACGTCTATTCGAAATACTAAAAAACCTGGCCAAGTGCGAGTCGGACTCGCGTGTAAAGGGTTCCGAACGAATTTCATTTTTTTAACATGTTATTTTAATACAACAGACTTCTAATAGGTTTTCCTGTAATCTTTAGGTAAAGATGTATTATCTCCATTTTTTTTTTCAAAATTTTAGGCTCAGTAGTTTCGGAGATAAGGGGGGGAATGGTCATTTTTCGTCTAATTTCATGAATAACTTAAAACAATTTATTTTAAAATTATGAAAAAATTTAATTAAAACCCTCACAGTACGCCCTTTCATTTGATATGTCACACAATATTGCTCAAAAAACTTTTTTTTTTAATTTTCTAGTATGACCCCCAAAAGTGACGCCCATTCTAAAAATTTAATGATTTACGTAACGCGTACGTGTTTGGGTCATAAAAGTCCGCATTTGTACCAAATTTCAACAGAATCGGTCCAGTGGATCCGGAGAAAACTGGCTGTGACAGACGGACAGACAGACACCCGAGTGATCCTATAAGGCTTCCGTTTTTTTTTTCGGAACCCTATAAATATTAAAATCATCTCGAAAACTGGCAGCTTTTCTTAAAAGTTCTAAACCAATCTCAGAGGTTTTTGAATTGAATTGAGTATAAGGATAGCCTATATTTTAAAAACACAATATTAATGCCCACAACTACACGACGCGACGGACGTAACTGAATTTACGTCTGAAAAAAACTAAATTCCTTTCATAACACTTCCACACCTCTTCAGCCACTAACATATTCAAAACATTACAATTTTGTAACGCCTCGCGATAGAGTGAGCAAACCGTATAATCACGTAATTAAACAACACATTTTGTGGTTCAGTTCGTTAATAACCAAACGGTGCTCGTTTCGATTGACGGTTAAATCATCGAAAATGATGCAGTAGTTGGTAACAAAAAAAATGGGAAGGTGTTGTATGACTGGCTGGTGAAGGGGTTCCGTAGGTAAATTTTGTGGATTTCATCGCAACGTTAAATGATACCTATAATACTTTTATTTACATACATTTCCTTAAGTCCTTAAGTCCTTCCTCTAGTCCTGAGGAATTTGAAAAATACGTATTTGAAGAAACTATTGCCGATGCCGTCGCGCTGCGTGCGCCCTATAAAAGTACTAAAGCGACAACTGCAGCTCAGGCTAATCTTACATCTAAAAACCTTGACCAAAAGAGTTTTTGTATTCCGCTGTTTTCTTCTTCAAAGCTGGACTGATCTATAAAAATTATATATTAAAATTTAGAGGAAGACTGTATCTATGCTTCTATTATTTTTTATTTTGTTAAAGACTTATCAAATTTGTCTGATAGTCGTCTGAACATGGCGGTAAAATCGGGCTGTTTTTTCGAATTTTTGGATTGTCATAATTCTTTAAGTGATTATGTTTTGGAAAAAAGAAAATGATAGAGGCACGTATTAATTCGACCTAGATTTTTGGAAAGAAATAATTGCTCTAGCAGCATTATCCACGAAAAAAACAGCGGAATGCGTTTGTATGGAGAAAGACCCAAGAGTTACCGACTAGAGTCCCCTCTTAATCGTAGAATACTTTACTGTATTCTACATCTTTCGTGAAATTGTTCATGAAAATTCGAAACTACCGCATGTACTTACTCTTGCGGAAGCAGAGGATAATGCTTATTAAATGAAACCGCTCGTTAAAGGAACTTGTTATGTTTTTGTTGCTATGTTGTAGATATGTCAAATTAAGCTGAGAATCAGCATTTTTTGGTCATAATGTCAAAATCTTTCACAAAGACAGCCAACCAAACCGCCCACCCGTCACCACTTCTTATTGTTTTAGCTGGAAAATTGAAGTGGCGCAACAAACTCTCAGCCACACGTCTGTGTGTTAAGTACGAAGAACTTGATTTTATACAATAGTACCTAATGAACTTCGCAGATAATTATAAATGTAAACAAAAATAATAAGGAGTTAAAATTACTTTTCTGATTGATAATAATTATGTTGATAAAAGTTAGGTAACATCTGGACCTACTGATGAGATTGCATAAATTATATTAAACGATAAAAACTACACTACGGAGAACTTTAGCCAATATTTTATCCCGGCAAAATAAATCCCGGTTCCCGTGGGACAGGCCGAGAGAGCGATACCGCGGTAAAAGCATAATCATCAAAGGACAAACTACATTTACGTACAATATACATGTTATTTTTTACATATCTTTGAATCGAAAACGCAGTGAACCTATGGTTTCAATACCGCTTAATTTTGTACGGTACCCTAAATAAGTAAAATTGCAAAAACCTCATTATTATCGGTCCAGTTGTGTTGACGTAAGCGCAAGGTCGGCGTTACACAAATGTAGCTGTTTTCTTGATTTTCAGCGAGTTTAATACCTTATGTTTGTTTCGACATTATTCTTTATTGTTAGAATGGGCCGCGCCCTCTCTCGAATTTGTTACAAGTTATCATATATTACGGCAATTATTGTCTTCTATGTCCTAAAATTTTCATTTTCAAATAAACTGTGGGGTTGTGCAATAGTCCATTATAAATACCCAGTTGATTTTATTGCTCTTTAGAGCCTTGACCTATGATTATGTATTTTATTCCCCGAAACATTATTTCCAGCGCCCTTAGGCTTGAGTGCACTAGTACGCAGTAGGAACTTGCCAAGTGCAATAACCCTGATGCAAAAAATTATAGGTATGACGCGTACCACTAAAGATATTATTCACGCTAGCGCGAAGACCTTAGTAGAAACCATTGTTTTAAAACTAGCTATGACTGTCCCAAAGTTGGGCAAAACCACGGCGTAGACCATGCCATCTAGCATTGCAAATTCGCAACTTTTATTCGACACCTACCTACAGTTCAAACACGCTCGCTCCCATTAGAACAACGTGCCCGGCGTGGAAAGTGCCATTTAGTGGCGCGAATTCGACAAATCATTGAAACTTGTGTGCTTTCTCCTATAGTTCCTCACTAATGAAACTGTTTTTCTTCCACAGCGTGGTCTCCACATCGAAGAGGAAGAAGGAGTCGTCGTTCGCGATCCTCGCGGAGGCGCCGGTGTCGCGCCCCACCAGCCCGCGGTCTCTGCCCGTAGACATCAGGACTCGCAGGGTCTCGCCTTTTAGAGGTATATACTATATAAGTAATATTTTCGAATTTCTCCAAAACCCTTCGTCATGTTTCAATGTTTAGCAAAATAAATTAATCTGGTGACTCGTAACGTAGTGATGTACCAAAATTTGCTAACGAATGGAACAGAACAGTCAATGAAGTAGTGAGATATTCAGATAGCCCTGTAAACAACGATAAGAATAAAAAAACAAGTAATATCATAAGTAAATTCAATAAGGGTGTATGAGTTCCTCAAGAAAAACCTATGAACAGTCAGTTCTGAGATTTGGTATGAACCATAATTTTATGTTTTAAAAATTGTATTGCATCAATATCGAAAGTGATTCAAGTTTATTCTCCTCTTCAGGTCGTGGTTTCCGCGAAGAGACTTCCCGCCACAATACTCCAAAGACTTCAGCAGCCAACTCAAGATCAAACTCTCCTCCCAGAAGAAGAACCAACTCCTTATCCAGGATAGACAACATGGCTTCAACAGCCACTTTACCTCTACCCATACACAACTTACCAAGACCACACTCTCCTAGAAACTTTCTCAAAGAAAATATAGAAGAAGTAAGAGAACTCAGTGAGCTAAACAGAGAAAAACATGAGGCAGAAGCTGAGAGGAAAAGAATAGAAGAAGAAGAAGCCATCCTCAAAGAAATGGGAGTCTTAGATAAGTCCAAATCTGGGTCTAAAAGCCTTGTTGGATCGAGGACCAACTCTAGAAGCAACTCTCCAAGTAAAATCAATTTACGGTCGAGAGATAATTCTCCTTCAGCGATAATACATTACGAGAATATTCCGGCTAGCAGCAAGGAGTTTGTTAATCCTGATGATGGTATAAGGAAGCCCGTGACACACAGATCACGCCTTAGATCTATCTCGAAATCCCAACCTCAATCCAACAATGGATCGCCAAAACATTCCAAGATTCCTAAAAGGCAAAGCTCTGTTTCCCCAACTAGAACTATCACTAGCACAAGACGAGAACCTTCTATGTCAAGAAGACCCTTTGAGAATAACTTAAATAAAAATCAAAGGTTTATATCTAGTAGTACAAGCAGCATTCATGAGACTATCAGAATCGGAAGTCAGGTCCATGATAAGAGAGCAAGCAAAAGTACTCAACACTTGGATATATCTCCAGCACATATTAGAGGGAAACCTCCGATCTCTCCCGGAAGAGGAGGTCCACCCCCTTCAAACAGGACTATCAATGCTAAAAGACTATCCCCTATAGTAGGGACTCCAAACAAAAGTCCCGCAGATGACTTGAAACCAAGTTCAGCCAGAACGAGCTTAAAACCTTCACCAATGCCAAGAAAAACAGTGAAAACTGCCGGTAACACCCCTGCTACATCTAGATTAAATTCTAGACAGCCCAGCAGGACTGTTAGCAGAGACCCCAGCCCCGATAAGCGTAAAACCAAACCGGTTACAAAACCTATGACAAATGGCACTACAAAACCAGTTAGTAGAGCGGCAAGTACTAGAGCTACCCATAAACCATCAGTGACTAGTAAACCAGAACCCAAAAAGCCAGTGAGTCGTACAAACAGCATGAAAAGTTTAGTCAGGACACCCAGTACGAAGAATTTAGCGGAAAAACCTCCCCTTAAGAAAAATAACAGCAGGAAAGACATGAACGAAAAAGCACAATCTACGAATAAAATAAACGAAGTTGGTGCTAGGAAAGATTCAGCGAAAGATCCTAAGAAAACTCCGAAAGGAAAAGATGAAGAAAAAGGAAAAGTTAAAAGTACAAGGAGCACAGATTCTATGACTGATTCAGATAATGTAATGAAACAAGATAACCAGACTCAATACGATAAGATTACGAACGAAAAAGGCGAACTCGTTATAATGACGAAGAAAAACATCATTTCGATGACCACCGCTGCTATAACTTCTCAACCATTAGAACTAGTATCAACTGTTACTAACCAACTACCAGCTGCTTTTGAGAAGGCTAGAGAGAAAGGTATTTTTGAAAGACTGAGTTCAAAAGAATCTCTTGTTGGTAAAGAAGATACAGAAAAACCTGAGAAGCCAGCCAATCATGAAAAAGAGCCAACTCCGCCAAAACCACAAAAACGCACAGAACATAAAGAGGTTGCAGAAGAAAAGGAAAAAGTTGAAGAAAGAAAACCTCCACCGAGGCATAACAAAAATAATCATGAAATGAAGCCTCTATTCACAGATGATCAAATGAAACTCAGGCTCCTACAACCACCATACAACAATCCTCAAGTAGAACGAGCGAAACAAAAGATAGAAGCCATTTTGAAAGAGCCTGAAGTTTCTACTGAAAACATTCTTACTGCCTCGGCAAAATCTAGAGAACTCAAAAATACCATAAAAGAAGCAGCTGAAAAAGCGAAAACCGAAGCAAAAGAAGTGAAAGACGAAGCAGAAAAAAAACTAAAAGATATAAAAGACCAAGCTGTCAAACAAAACGAGAAAATGACCGAAGAAATACGTTCCGAAGTTACGAAAATCGTCGACAGCATCATAACTCCAGTTGAACAGCCAAAAGATATCACAGAGAAGAAAGACAAGCTCAAAGATGTCCCGAAAAAGATAGAAGAAGTGAAAAAAGATATATTAGAACCTATAGTGACAGTTGTGAATGAGAAAAAGAAAAATGGTGGAACGAATATCGCTGAGAAAGTGAATGAAACTCTAGTGAAAGGTGAGGGTGACGTAGAAGTGCAAAGTTCTAATGTGTCCACTCCTGGTGTTGATAAGATAACTGTGCACAAGAAGACGGCGGATGGCAACGGGTCTGACAGGTCTGCTCAAAGTAATGGCGGGTGAGTTCTTTATTTATTTAATGATACTTCCTATAGCTCTAGATAAATGACGTTCTGTTTAATTTAATATTCTATATCGATCATAAAATGCAGAATAATACTTTTATATAAATTCAAGTTTTTCAAACTTAACAGACAGGTGTGTTGCTGGGGAGTTTGTTGGCCACATCTACTTCCCAGCTAAAACACTAGGAAGTGGTGACGGGCGGGGCGATTGGGGGGACTGTCTTCTTGACGTTCAAAAACTGCTGATTTTCAGCCTAGTTTGAATAAATGCCTTTTGATTCTGTTCGCAAAAGCGTGTTAGGTCAAAATGTGAAAAATGTATGGGATTTACAAACGCTGTCAAAATGACAAAGTCAAAGTCAAAGTCAAATGATTTATTTCAACTGGACCAATAAAGGCACTTTTGAACGTCAAAAGAAAATAAAATATAGTGACTCTAGTCGTCCGTTCGCAAAAGGTAGATTCTTATGGAGAAGAACGGACAAGAAACTCCATAGTTACTCTTTTCAAAAATAAGCTTGCTCAGTCTCAGACACGTGATCAGTCCCTTATATTTTAGCATTTTGACCATTGTAATGCTGATAGAATGGGATTTTATCTAGAGTTAAATCTATATTTATTGTCAATTTATTCGGGGATGGCTTCCAGTCTTATCAAGTTTTAGTATGCAAGGCCTATGACCAAGAACCTGAAGATGTATAACTAAGATGTAAAATCTAAATATTTGTACGGCGGAAATGCCGAATATAGTGAAACCCATAGATCTTCAGCTACCTATAGTCTCGCAAATAAATAAATAATTCATTCAATGAAATACAGATAGCTCAGTGTTTTACTGTTATATTCTTCATTAATTTGTTTCATATATTGGGATAAAGTACCAGAAAGTGCTGGAGATGATTCTTCAACATTTTTAGTTAGAACTTAAGTAATGTCGTTAAAATCATAGAACATTACAAGAAGCTAGAGTGTTATAAAATACCTGGGTATGAACAGTTCAGCATGGGCACTTATATCTAACCTAAATACTTCCAGGCTAGCAAAACATCATTTCTCTTCAAAAATATGAAGCAAGAACCCAAATGTAGTTATTTTTGTCGCAGCCAGAAACAGGATACAATACTGTAATAGAATCTTTTTCTATTTACTATGATACTCACACGTAAAGAAATGAAAGGCACATAATTCCTCAGAGATTGTCCACAATGTGCTTTCACTACAATCCCTAATGATCGATACTCGTAAAACCCCTGTGTACGCATTATTACACTACGCATATCAATCAACTTATTGTCATTTACGCTGGCGGATATTACGTACAAGTCAATGTTTTCATACTGTTGGCTGGACATCCGTTAGTGAAAGTTTCTTCGCTCGATGAACTGTTATGTCGCATCCTGTTGGTTCCAAAATGAAGAATACCCGTCCGTTGGTACAGTTCAGTGATATTTCCTTACAGTTCAGCAATCACAAACATCTTGTCCTATGGTTTCTTCCTTTCCTACGGCTGTTCCATTCAATCTGCCTAGCTTTTCCCTAAATATGTTGAAGTCGGCTACCAGTCTTAGCTTATGCCGCTGAATACTAGTATTTCACATAGAATCACTGTCTATCTGACCTCTAAATCCCAGTAACTGAGTAACACGACAGTCGAATCAGATCTATGAATGACAGCCAGCATAAAGTTATAGCCAACTAATAATGTATGGTCAACCATCAACGGAGCGAACGTGGCTAGCGTTGCTTTCATCGTCATCATATCAGCCGGAAGACGTTCACTGCTTGACATTGGCCTCACCCAGGCGTCGCCACAACAACCGGTCCTGCGCGTCTCGCATCCATCGGCTACCCGCGACCTTCACCAGATCATCAGTCCACCTTGTGGGAGGCCTTGCAACTTTACGTCTTCAGGTACGCGGTCACTACTGCAGAACTTTTCGGCCCCCCCTGTTCTGCGAGCAATGTGCCCTGCCCACTGCCACTTTAGTTTGGCGATCCTTCGGGCTATGTCGGTAACCTTGGTTCTCTTGCAGATATCATCATTCCTGATTCGATCACGCGAGGAAACTCCAAGCATTGCCCTCCCCATTGCTCTTTGAGTGACTGATGAGGCCCATTGTGAGTGACCACGTTTCAGTTCCGTATGTCATCACTGGCAACACGCACTAGTCATAGACTTTCGTCTTGAGACACTGTGGTATGTGGGACGAGAAGATACCGCGCAACTTCCCGAACGCGCGGAGTCGACGGTTGCTTTACCTCGAAAATATCCGTGCGACTGTTATTATTTAGCAACGAATTACAAAGTAGATACGAGTAAATTGGTTTCCTAAGCTGAACAATGTTAGGCCGCACACAGTTTTTAAATGCAAATTTCCAACTTTTTGTTCACTGAAGTTATTATTTCTTATAATTATTAATGCTATTAATCTTTGCCAATTAACGCAGTCATCTTTCACAAACTAACTCGTAGGACTTTGAACGCTCTGGCATATACACAGGTGTGCGATTTTTGTCTGCAAACATCGTAGTTCTCCTGATTGTATCTGTAGTTTGGAAGGCGAGTTTTAAACGTACTAAATTAATGAGTGTAGATAATTTACAAGGATTAAATAAGACTCATCGTAACTGGAACAAAAATAACCGTCTATAAGACGTACGGCGATGCACCACCGGTACATGGCGGACATCCCATCCGTACGAAAAACAAAGCGTTTTGGAAATAGGCACTGTCATTGTGCGTACAGTTAAGGAGTGGAATTCCGAAGTCTGTGTTTCCCGATACTCGTAGCTACTGCCTGGGGGTTTTTAAGTCAAGAGTGAATAGGTTACTTTTAGACAAGCGTGCTCCATCTTCGACCACATCATCGCTTACTATCAGGTGAGATTGTGGTCAAACGTATTTAAAGTGTGAAAGTAACTCTCTGTGTCTGTCTGTCTGTTTGTTACTTCTTTGCGTCGTAACAGCTGAACGGATTTTGATGAAATTTGGCACACGGGTAGACCATGTCCTGGAATACAACTAAGGATACTTTTGATTCTACAAAATCGCGAGAATTAGCGATAACATTCGAATTTCAAGCAGACAAAGCCGCTATAAGAAGCTAGTAAAAAAAAACAATCTTACTAAACCTTAGGTATACTGTAAGTGAAAACGTATCACCAAATAACAATTATCCTTACTTCCTTACTAATATTATAAATGCGAAAGTAACTCTGTCTGTCTGTCTGTCTATCTGTCTGTCTGTCTGTCTCGCTTTCACGCCAAAACTACAGAACCGATTGAAATGTAATTTGGTACAGAGATAGTCTAGAGACTGAGAAAGGACATAAGCTACTTTTTATCCCTGGAATATGTTCCCTAGGGACCACGCGGGCGAAGCCGCTGGTATTAAATATCTTTGACTCCTTCAAAGTACTCGTATCATTCATTAAGTCACGCATGTCTACATGAGCCCAGCAGTGGTCTCTTACCCCCAGCGGTCAGCATGCGGTAACGAGGCACTATCGACCGCGTGGCGTGACCGGCGCGGCGCCTGATTAGCATACGTAGCTAGCTAGCTAGGGCTGCAGCGGTTAGACAAATGTATTGCCTGCACTTACTTTTATTTATTTTGGGGAGATAAGTTTTTGGGGGTTATAAGAGGAAAAATGGGGTCATGTTTTTAGGGACAGCGGAAAAATGTTGGTGCTTGTTTGTGTTTCGTTTTGATAATTGTTTTTGCTTACACTTTCCGTACCGGATGAAAATGTCAATTTTGTTAATGTAGCGTTTATTAGGAAACATACTAAGAACGATGTAAGTAGGTACATATTATCCTTCATTAGTAAACAAGACTAAATATTAAATTTTGCAAACTGCTGTGAAGTACTGTGCCGTTACAGGGTTCATGTCAGGTGCTGTACTCTAACACCATCTTACCACACGAGTGCAATAAAGATTCTGAGGAAAAGAAGTTTGTTTTGAATCAGAAGGGGAAACTTTAAAGAACATTGCTACCTTGGGGCAAATCAATTGTTGCAGTTGAAATTATTTCGTGAATTTTGGTGTAAAAAGTCATACACACTTAAATTGTAGGTAGTTAAATAGTTACTATTCGTAAAATAACAGATACATCCATTGCAATTACTTTGGGTTAAATTAGGCAAGAAACCAGTCCGATTCAAAGATATGCACTTGCCAGACCTTTTAAATCCCAGTAGGTTTGTTTCAAAAAGTTTCATCTTTGATCAGTGGTCATAAAACTATGCTATTTAGGATGCCTAACTTATGACAGGTATTGATCTGAGGGCCGATTTTTAAATAGATAGATAATTACCTACCTGAGGAATAAAAATTTCAGTTTAAGAGCCTATCACAGTATTGCGTTTTCACTCACAAAACTGCTGACTCATCGCATTATTTAGAAATTAGGCAGCAGCAACTACGTTTATATTAGGGTTTATTATTAATTTATTTAATGAATATTTATTAAATTTTCATTTCCTATGAACTATGGTTTATTTAGGTACAAATTTTAAGTATAATATTAATTTATTAAGGAGAAATTTACAGTTAATTCTGAGCGTTTTTTAGTAGATTTTATGGATTTGAATGGGATTTTTTAAGGATATTCCATTCTTGTTTCAAATTTCTGACGCCGCTTTGAACGAAACCACTAGATAAGGAATAATATGATATCATTTTCGTTTCATTTGGTTGGTACAGTAGTTCAATCCACGAGCTCGAAAAAGTACCGTCACGCTTTTCATGAGAAACTTACTTCGGAATTTTCGCTTTTTACAAATAGATAAGAGGGAAAATATAAAACGGGTAAAGTGAGGCCGCTATACACTATACTAATAACTATTCTCAACTATCCAATAAGCCAAAGTTGTCTAAATATTTCAGTTTCTGAGAATAAAAAAGCCAAAGTTGGTCGTTTTACGCAAATAACACAGTCAAATTGTAATAGGCCCCTTAACACATTTTTTACTGTGTAATATTATAATTACAAAAGTCACTGTCTGCCTATTTGTCTGTTTGTTACCTACTTTATGTTTTCAACAAAATTCTATTTTAAATTTTATTTATTTGTTGTAACCCAGTGTAGATTTTTTAACCCAAAGGTTGACTGGTAGAGAATGCCTTGTTGCATTAAGTCCACCCATGTACCACTACTGTACATAACGTATTTAATCTATACTAATATATAAAGCTGAAGAGTTTGTTTGTTTGCTTGAACGCGCTAATCTCAGGAACTACTGGTCCGATTTGAAAAATTCCTTCAGTGTTAGATAGCCCACTTATCGAGGAAGGCTATAGGTTATATATCTTCATGCTCAAACCAATAAGAGCGGAGCAGTAATGAAAATTGTGACACAGACGAAGTTATACGGGTCAGCTAGTAAACAAATAAATACTTATGTCTTAACTGGTAGATCATGTTCTCGATCAGGGATATAGGATACTTTTTAGGGTTCCGTACCCAAAGGGTAATCAACAGAACCCTATTACTATGCCTCTGCTGTCCGTCCGTCCGTCTGTCTGTCAGCGGGCTGTATCTCAAGAACCGTAAAAGGTAGACAGTTGAAATCGGAAATAGAATTTCACAGATTGTGTATTTCTATTGCCGTTATACCAAAAAAAATAAGATTTATGGTACGGAACCCTTCCTGGCGAGACTCGCACTTTGCCGGTTTTTTTTATCTCGGAAGACGTTTCCTCGGAATATTTTTTTCAGAAAATAAATCAAACAGCCTGACACTGTTCAGTTAAAATTATCCGACTATTGAAAAAATAACCCTAAGTAACTTAAATCATTTTGAATTCACTTTGAAGCGTGCTCTATGTTCAACCGCATCATCGCTTACCATCAGGTGAGATAGTGGTCAAACTTAACCCTACCAAAAGTTTAAAAAAAATACTTATATGCACTTACCTAACCATGTGTATGTATGTATGTATCTCTGTCCCATTTTGACCTAAATCAACCTCCCCAGTGTCGATCAGCTCAACAACCAAGGTTGCCGCGTTCTCGATTACCTGGAATTACTTTAGCCTATATTAACTTAATTTCCGTTGCGTAAAATTCCGCCATATTAAATTTTGGCAGCCCTATTGACGTAGGTGACGCGGCACAAAAATTTGGGCGTATCATAGTTTGGATGTCGTCCTTTATATCTGAATTAAATCGACCGTTTAGGATGTTAAAATCTTTTGGAATAGGTAAATCAACCTTTTGAAATAGGTAACCTACTTCTGTTTTCTGCATCATATTCTTCTATTTCTAAGGTGATAGTTACCCTTTGTAGGAATAGTTAATTTACTAGCTTGAACTTAATAATGTAGTGCAATTTTTTGTATGAAGATTTAACCTCCGAATTGAAGTTTAGCATTTGTCAAACTCTATGTCTGTAGCCTGAAAACCTGTCAAACTTTGACATTAGTAGGGTGTAACAACTGTAACACGTCACTTAAGTCCAAATTCTCAATTCAGCGGGTCTAAAAAGGTCACTTTAGCAGAATCAGAAAGCACATCACGCTACCCGTCACTGTCAAATTTTCCCAGTGAACCTTGAACCTAATGCGTTAACGATAAAGATGAAAATTAAATTTGACAGATTTTTGTGTGATTAATTATTATGATTCTAATATGATTCTCAAAAAGTGGCCTTTTATCACAAGTAGGTAAATAGAGTCTAATTGTTTAAGAATAAAATCATTTCCTGAACAATTTTTTTTACTATTAATGGCCACGCGTTTGACCACTATCTCACCTGATGGTAAACGATGATGTGCTCGAAGTTGGAGCACGCTTGCCTAGAGCTAACATTTTCACTCTTGACTTAAAAAGACTCCCATGTTCTTCTATCAGGAAACCCAGACTGTCAGGGAATTCCCCTCCTTTGCCGTACGCATGTAATTCATTCCTATTTGTATAAAAATTCTTCGTACATATGTGTAAGAGTAAAGTTTTATTTATTTATTTAGGCAAACCAGCTAAATACACACACAGACTTTCATAGCACATATTTACATATACAATAGCATTGTATGCATCTAAATTAAAGGTAAGCACAGCATTTTATTAAAATCTCATTATATAATAATAATTAATATAAAGATGGATAACAATTAATATATATACAATAATAATTAATATAATTCTACAAAAGTTCCACATTTCATGAACCGAGTCACACAATACAACTTACGACCCCAAACCAAGGCATTGTTTTGGTAATAAACTCAAGCTTTTCACATTGTTTGCTGTACAATGCTTCCTTTGTACATTAATGATACTACCCCTTTCTTTGGAAACTCGTCAATGAAGTCAAAACTTTCATTAGATGTCTTTTATTTGTGGAATAGTTTTATTAAAAGCTCTTGAATATTTATTGCAGTATTGGTTAATAGCGCGGCGTTGCTTGGATTTTAAAAGGATGTAGTTTTGTTTTTTAGCAATGACGCAGTTATTAACTGCCTCCGTGGTAGAGTGGTTTAGGCATTTACCTTGTGACCCGGTGGTCGTGGGTTCGATTCCCACGGGAAGAAACATACTTTGTAAAGTTGTTTTCCAGTTTGGCTAGGACATTGCAGGCTTGAATCACCTGATTGTCTGATAAAAAGATGATTCCGTGCTTCGGACACGTATAAGCCGGTGGTCCCGGCCGCCAAATGGCGGTCGTCAAATAAACCATGGCAGAGGCCCTTGAGGCGGTTTAGAAACCCTGACACTAGGGTGTGTGGGGTCTTTAGACCTTACTGCCCACACGATAAGAAGAAGTTAATAACAAAAAACTCAAATTTTGTTATTATTGTCACCTAAATCTTAGAAGTAAATAAAAATAAATAATAAAATAAAATAATTTATTGTCTCATTAAATTTACAAACGTAGATGAAGCCCTGAACCCCACACTAGGAAGTCCGATTTGACAGCTGAGTAGAGAGGGATCGAAGATTGTTTTACCACTAAGTGCGAAAGAAATTTATTTTTATGTCTCTTTCAACTTAAAGCAATGTTGTATCCTGCTGTCAAAACGGGCCTTTTATTTTTTGACAACTATAACAGCGTCATTAGTAAGTATAGTTATGAAATCAATTGTTGAGCACGAGGTCCTGGGGTTTGATTCCCGAGTCAAGCACATAGTTATTGCGTTATTTCCATCTAGATTTTTTCATGATAATATACGTAGACATCTATATGACAAGAAGTTTTATGAGTCTTTTGAGATAACTTCTAGAATGCCAAAATAAAGGTTTATACAAGTTTACAGTACCTGGATGTATATATATGTATGTACCTGACATTATCTCTCAGAACCTGGATGACCAAGCTTCGCTCGTTTTGTTTTACGAAGTTTTCTAAAAATGAAACCTAGCTAGATCGATTTATCGCTCCCGAAACCCCCTGCATACTAAATTTCATGAAAATCGTTAGAGCCGTTTCCGAGATTCAGATTATATAATTATATAGGTATATGACATATATACAAGAATTGCCCGTTCAAAGGTTTTTAATATATTTAAATTAGATAGATTCCGAAGACAACCATCTTTTTGGCTAAATTGACTAGACTGGAAATTACTGGAGTAATAAGAGAGACCTATTTTTTGATCAAGATGATCCTTTCAATCTATACTAATATTATAAAACTAAAGAGTTTATTTGTTTGATTGAACGCGCTTATCTCAGGAACTACCGTTCGAATTGAAAAAATATTTTAGTATTGGAGAGCCCATTTATCGAGGAAGGTTATAGAGAAGGATATAACATTACTCTACGACTAATAGGAGTTAATGAAAAATGTGACGCAGACGAAGTTGCGCGAATCAGGTAGTTCTATCATAAAATTCTAAATGTATTATTTAGTGAAGCCTTACTCTAAAATAACAATGTTATGGCCAGCTCTATCATTTTACCATTTCCTACAACTTAGACTATATCTGCTACTTATATCGTTGGGTATGCATAATATTATATTTTATAGCCTTGAACATAATATTTATTTGATGAAGGAAATGGCGGTTATATAGAATTTAGTTAGCAAACGAGCCGTGAAACATTGTAACTACTTAGTTCTTATCTTATCATAAAAATAGAGGAGAAACTTACAACATGCCATAAGGCGTAAAGTTACCTATGTGATACAGGATCACTCGTGTGACCATCTGTCCGTCTGTCACAACCAATTTGCTCAGAGTCTATTGGACTGATTCATTCGAATTTAGTAAGTATACCGACACACGAACTTCTCTAACCCAAACACGAAAATGTACCGTAAATAAATAAATTTCGTGTATGGTGTCAGTTTTTGGGGGAAGAATAGTGCGAAATATCAGTCTTTATCCGGGGAATATGCACGGTTTCACTGACTTCACCATCACTATGATATAAGATTATAATGAGATAATGATCTATGGGAGACGCCAGATAGTTGCAATAAAGTACATTGACCTTTCCCAATATCTCTTTGTAGATGCCCGAATAATAAATTATGAACCGCTTGTCATTAGATACTAGAGAACGTAAAGGATCACGATTGAGATCGATTCGGTACATCAATGACCGTTATTCCACATTTATCTGGTGTCTACCATAGGTCTCATCACCATCTCATCAAAATCTTTTATCATAGTGATGATGAAGTCAATGAAAGTCCCATAGTAAACGGTATCGTAAGTAGGTACCGTGATTTACCCACGATCGCCACACGAGATAATTTACAATACTTAACACAACGAAATTGAAATTATGGGAAAAATCTCCCTTTTGTTGTACCTACTTAAGTGTGTATTATGGTCCATTGAACTCTTTACCCATGTACTGTATTGTGTTTAGTTATTATCTCTGTGATAACATGTAATTACCGCAATAACCATGGCAGGTTATCATTGCTTTGGTTGTTGCATGATTCAAACTTGATGGAGGTTTCGAATTTCGAATGTACTCAAGTCTAAGGAACGTGCACGGCGTTGACTATGTCATCTTGTGTTGCAAATTAAACTTATAATTAAAATATACTTGGCAATAACACTTCTGTGCTGCCACCTATAGTTTCTGGACGTTCGTTAAGTATTTTTATTTCAGTGTTTAGAAAGCAGTTGTTTTGACCAATTACTCATTTCTATGAGTAAACCATGTCCTCTTGGTTCAATAGAAGTTCAGTCAGTGCTGGATTACCCATATAGCAAGAGTAGTAAATGCTACGGGCCCCGCGTATTGGGCCCCCGCGTAAGCAAAACATTTCGCTAAAAACTAGCAGGGTTTGTCTCACATGTGAGTCTCAAGTCAAACTGTCCAACCATACTCTACGATAGTCATTTTAACGCTCTAATTTTGTTTTTTTATGGTATGGTACTTCGCGTAGATTCTTATAATCTCTTTTTAGGGTTCCGAACAAAAAACGGAACCCACACTGTTCGAGGTGGCGCAAGAAGAGAGTGTCTGGAAGGATACGGGGGAGGCCTTTGTAGAGCAATGGGATACCAAAGGCCATTAAAAAAAAATTACCACTCCCCACCCTTATTTCCGAAACTACCAGCCTAAAATTTTGAAAAAAAATGGAGATAAATAGATCTTTACCTAAAGATTATAAGAAGTCTGTAGTGTTAAAATAACATGTTAAAAAAATGACATACGTTCGGTACCCTTTGCACGCGAGTCCGACTCGCACTTGGCCAGTTTCTGTTTTCTTTTCTTTCAAGCAATCATACCGTATGAAATCTAAGCAGCAGCAGTAGACAATGTAGGCAAAATCTATGGGCTCATTTGACATTTTCGTTTTTATTTTACGAAGGTTTTAGGTTTAGGAGGTTTCCCTTAGTAAAATTTGCTACAGGCCCTGCGCTGGCTTAATCTGGCACTGAGTACAGTAATCCATAATTGAATGTTTACCACCAAAGAAGTTGGAAAAAAATAGTTAAATGGATTGACAGCTCAATTCAAGTTCACTTCAAAATAAAACCGGACATGCGAGTCCGACTCGCCCACCGAGGGTTCTGTACAAATTTGTATGTTTAAATTGTTCAGGATTCGAGTTTCGCAGTTTTTTCAGAGCTGCTCAGATTTTTCCCTATACTTGCAGTATAAGACGGTATTACTTGCCAAATTTCATAGTTCAACGGGAAAAATCCTATACATTTTGATTCCTTTGATAAACGTTTTTTTGCAGCGTAAACAGCCGCAACAATCTTTTTTTTACGTTAACTTAGAAGTTTGATTTTTTCACAGCTTCAAGGGACTGTAGACATGAGTATATATGGTTTTTAGTAGAGAGTAATTTCAACCTGATACCTCCACGCTTTCCTGAGATAAAGGCAGTTGACAGACAGATGGAGAGACGGACGGACAACAAAGTGATCCTATAAGGGTTCCGTTTTTTCCTTTTGGGGTACGGAACCCTTAAAATCACCTATGTTTTCACGCTGTTGTTCTAGCGCAGAGCTATATCTAAGACTCAGAGAACTACTAAGATACTACGTCCCCGTCACGAGAAGCTATAAATTTCGTAAACACACATCCGATTTTTTCAAATGTTGTTCCATGAATCAGACGCGTTTCAGTACCACAAAAAATTAGACGATAGTGCATTATATCGCTAAAATATAACCTGTCCAAGTGAAATTTCTCGTTAGTTTCGTATTATACGTAGGTATGTTACTTTGCGTTGATTGATTTGGGATTATTTATTGTTGATACGTAACTTAATGCAAGTTCTTTGTTTACAAAATTTATAGCGACTCGTGACGGGTACTTTATTTAGAAACCTTAAGAAAACTTTACTCAACTGGAACTGGAAAAGCCCAATACCAACGTGACATCTCATATTGTTTTAGCCTTTCAGTCGATAATTACGCTTTACATTTTCGTTATGCAAATTCTAAGACCAGAGTTTCAGTTTGACCGCTTGAGTGACGTCACTTCTTGACCACTCGTGACAAAGAAAACACTGACTCATGGTATTAATAATACCTACCTACCTAGTTGTAGGCTGTTAACGATGACTGGTACAAGCTTCATCGATGTTAGTGAAGTGAAGTGGCTAGACTTGCGGTCATTTTTCAAGAAGTTCAGTAATTCTTACTCAAAAACTACCTCGTTTTGGTGGGTAAGAGCTAGGGAGATTTAGACAAGAGTCAAGTGAAGAGAGTTAGAAACACGGCTTTTACCCAAAAGCCTAACTAATTTTACAAATTCGAAGGGGAATTTGTTTGTTACTCTTTTAAGAGGAAATGCTAGCGGCGTTTTTGGAATATCGCTTAAATCGGTCCAATATTGGAGGAGAAAACAGTCGAGAGCCATACCTCCAATTATGACTTTTTACATACAAAGTCACGCCCGCCAGCATTTTCTCTTAAGCCTTAGTCGTTGAACCGGAGATAGATGGGACTCTGCAAATGGTTATAAAAGCTAGTTTAGGAATAAGATTGACTAACAAGAACAACTAACAAAGTTGACTACTTTGTTTAATATCAACCGACTTTTCTCTCTAATTTTTTTCAATCTACTGCAAATTAATTTCGTACTGTTGAACGACCCAGCCCTATTTTAATCTAGTCTACCACTAACTGCCTAGCTAAGCTTCTATATATCCGCAGCCTTGTAAGGGTCAACGACCTGCAACACAAGTACATAATACTTAAAGAAACATAAAAACAAATTGAGTCATAATTCTCAAGTATAAAAGAACTCGTAAAATTGTAAGTAAATTAGAGATACAGATCTCTTTTCTATTTGAACAGTGTTTGATGGCCGCCATCTTGAATTTGACATGCAATGACGTTTAATGCAGTGATTCTGTTTTTTTTTTGTTTTGTAGTATGTAGTATTTTAGCACAGTTTGAAGATTCAGTCTGATTATGTTGTTTGAGGGATTGTGTTTGAGTTTTAAGCGAGGCAGAAGTGCAGTAACAAGAAATTAAAGTACTTATTGTTTTGTGTGATTCCTGCTTTGCATAAATTCGATAGAGAAATTGTTTTTCGCGGAAACTACGAGTAGTAAGTTGCAGAATTGTTGAGCATTTTGCTTACCCCTTAGTAGTTAGAAAAGCATACCTTTGGTATACTGAATTTAAATGCGAAAACTTTTCCTACTGCAATGTTTGTTCTGCCCAGACGCTTGAATCTTATAATTAGAGTTACAAATAAACAAAAATCGATTTAATAAAACTACTAACTTAAAACGCAAATAAAAACTATCAACCACAGAACCAGAACGTTTGTACAAAGGTCCATTTTCCAACATTCTTTCTGTCCAAGGCTCATTACGTCTATACACGCTATAGCCAACACGTAATTCTTGGCATTCGATACTAAACCAGCCCTTAAGAAGTGGTTCACGCTCCTAGTACGCCCTCGAGCGTTGCCAGCCACACCCGCCCGCCAAAAACAACAAATGGCGCGAAAATTATCATAAACAATATAAAGAAGAGGCAGTAAATCTTGTTGGCTTTGCCTCAAAACAATAACAGTGTCAGTGTTCCGTTTTGGCGCGTAATTTTGAATTACGAATGGATGTGTGGCGTTTCGCCTTTGGTTTAAGAAAAAGTGTAACAGTGCTTCCATGGAATGAAAATTAGTCGATTGAGATTATGGTTTTCGGGTTTTTTTGTTTGTTTAGTTGCGTTTTGACCTGGTTTTAATAATGATACATAACAGAACTGTGTATATTTTGCCAAATGAACTACTCCCGAAGCGGTATAGTGATGAAAATAGGTAAATATAATGACGTGATTATAGGTTATTACTAGACCGTAATTTATGAGATTGACATTTATTTTATGAAGATTTTTAAATTTTGACCGAAGAAAAGTTTTGTGGGTATTCGTTTTATAAAAAAATATTTTTGTTCTATAAGTATTTTTAATAGATAAATTTATAATTAAGCTACATTTATTATTCCTTGCATCACGAGTTAACATAAGTGATTCTATTACCTGCCTAGTAGAGCAATGTGTCAAGTTGGCACATGGCCGTATTTACCCGTCATTGGCCGCCGGAAATAGGCACATGAAACAAGGCCTCCACTTCCGGCGGACAAAAACGTAATAACAGAGTTGTAAAAATTATAATTTCTGTCTGATGGGGACAGGAAAGGTTATTTTGACGATTTCCCTATCCTTTCATCCGGAATAATATTTTTTCTTCAAAAATTATGAATCTATACCTACTTATAAAATATATTATGATTATATACTATGTGTATAAAATCGTAAGTCCGAATAGATTGTCAACGCGATAAAGCTACCAAGTCTAGAAAGCTGAAAGTTGAAATATTACAAAGCTTTCCGCTTGATTTAGTAAGGATTTTTGGAAATTTCAATTTTAAGGGGGAAATAGAAGGGCGAACTTTGTATCGCTATAACTTAAATCTACTCGAGCAAAATTGTAGGCAACAGCTAATACCTAAGAGATAAAAAAAGAAATGTTGCTCGAATCTGATTTGTTTTTAGTTCGAAGTCGATTAATATTTATTATTTCCTACATTTTAGACTTATACCTCTAATACCAGGCCTTCCAATGCTGCAAAGGTAATGCACAACAAACACAGATCGAGCAATAAGCGCATGGTTTGCAAGGAGACTAAAAACAAACCACTATTTAGCACTGTGTTCGCTTTGTTTGATAAAGCGTCAAGTTTGTGACCAATAGCCACTGTAGCCATGTGGCTAAGCACTGGCAACTAACCCCCAGTTTCAGGAAAGAAACGACCGAAGCGACACAAATTAAACTCAAGTCAAGTGATGCGATTGGCTGTTCATTCGACGAATCACAACAACGGATGCGTGTTTGACAATTTCTCACAACTTTGAGGTTATTTTCTTTCCAGAAACTGGGCTTTAGTCTATTAAAGTCCTACCAAAGTTGTCCATAACTCGACTTCGGTGATCAGACCACCATAGACAATGGAAATCGAAAAGTGTTTGAACCGGCAAAAAAATAGATCCTAATATAACCTAAATGCACACTTAGTCAGTGTTCTTTAAACGAGAAAGAACCCCATAGCGTACTGCAAACTTAGATATAAAATTTATAGTTGCATATTTAACTAGTTTCAGGAAATAGGAACGAGAACTAAAACTTTATCAACACAAATTAATTTATCTTTTGAAGAAACTATCTATGTAATGGCAAGGTCTAGAACTACGACAAAGTATTTCATAAGCATGTACTGGTTTGCATTTCTAAGCGAAAATAAGTCATAAGCTATGCAATATACGTTCAAAAACTCATTTACTCTCTGAGTAATAAAAAGGAGCAGTGGTGGCCGAGTGGTAATGGCTTCGACTTACGAGTTGTAGGTCGCGGGTTCAAACCCAGCCAGGCACATTACTTTGTGTAATTTATTTCATCACCACTGCTCTCAAAACGGTGAAGGAAAACATCGTGAGGAAACCGGCATGTCCTAGAACCAAAAATTCGAAGACATGTGACATTCACCAACCCGCATTGGGCCCGCGTGGTGGATTACGGCCCATTCCCTCTCCTAGAGAGGAGACCTGAGTCCCAACAGTGGGGACATTATAAGGCCGACTATGCTAATAAAAAGACCCTCAACACCCTCATGGCTAATAGCAAAATAAATGTAATGGCGATTTGAAATATTTTCTACACTGAAACCAATACAAGAACTTGACTTGAAAAGACTGGAAGTCGACTTCAAAATTGTCAAAATAAAAGCTGGGATAGTTAGTGATCAATATAACAAAACAAAAGCTAATCAACAATCTTCAATCCGCAGGTTCCCACAAAGTACAAGCACAACCCCTAAGCCTCCAGCGAGGACCAAGAAAGAAGCGAAAGAGACCCCTCCTCCCGAAGCGTCAAGAGAAACCTCGGAACCAACAGAATCTACAGAGGATAAGGCAAAAGAACCGAACTTCTGCCAAAGACTAATGAAGAAATGCAAGTCAAAGTGCTGTGCTTGCTGCACCAAAGGAGAAGATTCGGAAGAAGATGGAGATAAAGATAAGGAGAGAGTGAAAAAGGAAGAGGAGATGAAGGAAGGAAAGAAAGGAATGATGAGTAAACTGAATTGTTGTAAAAAGAAGGTTGATGAAGAAAAGGCTGAACAAGAGACTAGGGATATGAAAAGGGCTGCTGGCAAAGTGAGTAAATTGGTGTTCATATTTTTGCGATTTGTGATTAAGATTTATACATATAAGTCTTCGTAAGCTACTCAATGCAACCTACCAATCGATGAAGGCTCTTGCGCTGGTAACTTCAGCAGCTAGGCGCCTCTGAAGCCCATCGCTGAGAAACAACCGAAATAAAAAGTGTAAAGGTTAGAGAGAAGAAATATTTTTTCCAGTAAAATTTTCTAACGGAACTTTTCCTTGAGCTGCCAATCTAATTCTGACCTTTCCAAGTTCAAAACTGTGACAACTTAATCGATGAACTTCTTTTGGGTAGTTTGAACTGTGTATCCAGTAGCAATTTAACGAAATAAACAAAACACCTAGTCTTTTTCCCAGGCATCAATAGAATACGAAAACGAAACGAAACCCAAGCGCACACTACGAGACATCTTCTGCGGCTGTTGCGGGCGACGGCGACGCGTTGCGGACACTGGATCGATGCCGCGCAACGTTGCGGAGTCCATGTCTCCTGCTCCGGAGGAAGAAACGGGTTGCTGCGGACGGAAAAAGAGGCAGATTGAGAGGCGGGACAGCATATTGAGTGATAGACCTCCTACTAGGTGAGCTGTTATAACTTCTTGTTTTTCATGTCCAGGGTCCCTATCAATATCATCATCGTCAATCATCACCATCATCGTCATCGTTTTATGGCCATCATGATTCAGATGGTGCGATAGCCATGAAAAGCTCCGTTTCTTATTCGCATTAGGAAGTTTGTTGCGCCACTTCTTATTCCCAGCAAAAACACTGGGAAAAGGTGGAAGATGAGCGATTTGGGGGAGTGGCTTTATTTAACTTTGATGTTCAAAAACTGCTGGGTGTCTGTTTACTTTAGATAAAATACTTTCAATTTGCACCGGGAATACGATGTCAGTGTAACTTCATAATACAGCACCAGTAGTGCTATTCTGTAAGAACATTTTCGTGTCTCGACAGCGGAATCCGAGGTGAGTATCAAATTCGTATAAATATAAGACCTTTATGTTGTGTGTAATAAAGCTCACTTTGTGAGCTTTGTCACTCAGGTGAAGCTCGATATCGAAATGGTTATTTACAGAATAGACTAGCAGTTTATTATATTCGTCATTCGTGTTTTTACCAGTGAAGTCATTATTTCGTTTTAACTACATAAAGTTTACAAAGCTAGCGTTAACCCAACTTAATTTAATTGAGTCGCTGAAGTGATGTCGCATTCAGTTTTAATATTGCGGTATGCGAGAAACTAGACACCAATTTGACGAGTCATGAATTTCCACTGCCCATTTTGTGAAGCAAACCATGTAAAGTTTGACGCTAGCCATTTTACCATTGCCTTTAAAGTAAAAACGGAGTAGACCACGAAATTTCTGACGCCATAATTTGGCTCGTAAGGCCAATACCGAAGCAAACTTGCCACGTGGTCGGCAATTTTCGGGGTCGTGTGCTCGAGAAATTACGGCACTATTTTTATTTATCTATGTACTCGTATTAAGTATACCGGTCACCCGATTGTTGCAAACACCGTAAGATTGTTAAAACACTTGATTATACAGTAAATAAACTCTGTACGTATTGTGAACAAATAATTTCGAATACCACAAAATCCATCCAATTCAATAGTTTCTAATATACCCGTATCACATTGAAAAAAGATATCACACGATTTTTTATAAACTCAATTTGTTATTGAGTTGTTGCAAGTAGCAATAACTCAGTGACTTGCGCATAGTATCTGAACCACATCATGTTACATGTTGTACTGTAACAGTTGCTGCAACAACCGCCTGTGCACGTGGTTGCGTGGCATGTGTCGACGCAGCTCCGAGCAGTCTTCCAGCAGAAGAACGAGCATGTTCTCTAAGAATAAGAGCATGTCACCCACTCTGCCGCCTGAGGTAAATTTTACAAAATTATGCATGTTTAATCCTCCACAGGACCGATCAATGTCGTGACTCTTGGAGTCCAGCAGTGGATGTCTTTCGACAGAAATGAATCACACACAAAATGCACATCGGACTGAATGGCAGTCTTAGAGCAGTCCCTATACTATTCATTCAATATCCCAAGACCGGATTAGTTGATAGCACAACAATGGGAAGAGAGAACAAATTAAAATTTTCGGCTAGGAGACATTTGATGATTTCAGATCTTTTTTGAGTCGCAGTAAACATGATAATGTGCATCTGGACTAACATGCAAGGTTAACTTTTTGACACAGACTCTGCCAGTAATCGCTTGCGTATTGTTTTTCAATACTAGTTCCAAGAAAACAGGTCACTTAGGTACGTCATCTTACCTCAAATGTCCGAAAGTTCAAAGTCCTTTGTAATCCATACAAATGACCCAAAACTAAGCCTTTCTATGAGCCACACGCAGACCCAACAAGTCGCCGAAACATACTAGTTTTTTACTCTAGCCGTTGTAATCGCGAAGTCGCCAGGTCGTCACGCAACGACCACGCGTGTCTCGAGAAATATGACTCAAGGTCTGCACCTGGTCACTTATTAAAACTTTGTTTGTTCCTATAATTGTAGGTGTTTCACGGAAATCATAAAGTAATTTGAATACAAAAGGATGTCGTATGATGTCTTGTATGTAAATTTGGCTTATGTTACTCATGGTCAGTTTTTTAGGCAAGAAGTTATAATTTCACGAATGAATCATTGTGACTTCGTTAAATTAGAGATAATTAAATAATAAAAACTAGAAAGCCCTAATAAATCATTTGAATTGCCATCATAGAAGTAATCTTCTAAATGATTTACGTCACTATACAACATGAAATAGACTGACATTTGAAGATACTACTATAGAAGCTTAAAACTACATGCTTTTGTGTGCGCAAAAGAACATCAAATTACATTTGACAAGGATAATACATTATTATAATAGGAATGCTGGGCGCCAACAGTGTGTTACTGGCGCCCAACACGGTACCACATTAGTTCATAACTTAAAACTCTATTATTAATCAAGTAACTTAATGTTCCTCGTTAATAATAATAAAAAAGCACATATTTATTGCGTGCTAAGCAGTACAACAATATGTAAAAAATATATATATAAAATTTCCTCGCGTGTAGACTTTTCTTAGCAATGATTTTAATCTATTCGCCATATATAATTAAAAGTAAGTTAGTAAGTAGATGCTATTTATATGAAATGGGTTAGTGTAAACAAGGTCGGTTGTCTAACAATAGGGACGAATAATCGATGGCAATATTAAATGTATGATTAGCGTATTTTAATGGCAGTGTCTATTCGACTGTTAACTGAAACGCATACGTATTACGTATTACGGAATTGTTCAATTTAGTTTTTGCGTCAAAAAATAAAACAAATCTTCAAAATATATTCGAGACTTGCTTATCTAAAGCTAAACTCTTGTACCTACTTGTAGTTACTGGACCATATATTCGATGCATATAATAAATCCATAATATTTCTGTGACAATGAGTGCTAACAAAGTTATCATCAATGTATAATTTCAAAACCCGCTACGTAACCACAGTAAACGCAAGAATAAGCAGCTTAAGGCAAATGCAGCATCTTTACCTAACTCCACACCTTCAAAACTACTTGTATAGTCTACCGAGGGAGATATATTCGAAGAATCCCAACTACCCTCTAATGACGATGGCAACTGGTAATAAGCTGACTGTAACTCCGGTACCATCACCGCGTCCTTCGATTCAAGTGTCTCCTAGAGCAACCCCTAATCCGTCACCGAGGCCTTCGCGGAAAGCCTCTAAAATTATGATAACGAAGGATTTTATGAAGAAGGATGTTGATATCGAGGAAGACACTGAGGTATTGAAGTTTTTGCTGTTCAGTGTTCGTGCATAATGAAGTTATTGAGTAGTTTAATTAATTTAATCGCAGTGCAAATACAAAAACTTCATTAGTTTATTATGTTCGAGCCATTTGGAATTGAACACGTTTTCCATTGACAGTGATGCAGACGAATGTTTTGAAACCCTTCTCACTTTACGTCACATCGACGTGACGTCACAAGGAATATCCACGTATTGTATTGCCTTCAATACGTCTCCAATATTTCTTGTTAATCTTACTGACGGACTAAAATATTTTTTTAGGAATCCTCCCTATTATTGCTCTAGGTTTCTATGAGTAGATATACTCTTGTGAATAGTGTCATGGCATTTATTTATATCGGATGAGCATTTAAACAGTGGCATTGAAACTCTACGGTCAGTGAGCTACGTCGACGTCGCTGTAACGTCGTCATGTTTCATGTCAGCGGCATGACGAGTCTGTTAACACACGCTCTAAATCTGACCCGTGAAAGCTAGCGAGGTCACCACACGACATTTTAACTATTTACCTACGACTATATTATTATTTTAAATGTTGAAATATATTCTTCAACTGTCACGTCTAGCCTTTGCCGAAATATTTGAAGGTTACCTTCTAACGGTTTTGTCGCATGATCTCTGCAACCTTCCCTGTAGTGAATTCTGAAGTCAACAATATTTCAGATGTCTGATATTTTCAACAACAACTACACACTTAAAGACTTACAGAAACTTTTGAATTGACAAGTAGTCAGTCAGTCAGTCAGAAAGATGAAGCTGCATTCCAAGGCGTAGGTCTCTTATGTAGACGATCGTGCCATAAAATCTTTTAATAAAGTTGCTAAGTCCACCATCACATCATTCACCAACGATTGACTGTTTCTAACGAAATATTAATGTCTGTAAATTGGCATGTACCTCTCGAAAGCTAGATATGGTTTTCGAAACGGAAATTAGAAGTTACATATAAAAGAAAGAAAAGTATATTAGTAGTATAGTATCCTGTTACAAATGGCCTTATTTGTCATCAACAGGACACCCGCAAGAAACTGGACACGTCGCTGGTTGAGCACACGAGTGTGATGCGTGGTGCTATCCCTGTGCTGCCGATAGTGCTCGCGTACTTCTGTCTGCTATGCAACATTTGTGTGCCCGGACTTGGTGAGTTTTACTACTTAACATCACTCCTGTACTCCTTAAGAGTGAGGTAGATGGATATATCAGATCAGTGCCAAGTTTTGTACCTAAGGACAGCTTTATCTGTGGAAACCCCCTCTTTTCTACGAAAACGGTGAAACTATATTTAGGTAAACACTCTTGCCCATACCTACTTACGAGGGACAAAACGTACAGCGCCAAGTAGCCTCCCGGTAGATCCACCAGCAAAATTCCGCATGGCGAGTGGCAACACGGCATACTAGATCTATGAAAATTGGTTTTACTCGAATGTGGCTTACAAAGAACTTTCTTTTTGCGGTTACATTGTTTTAAGATGTTCGCTTAAATGGTACGATCTCTTATGTATATTGTAACTATAAATTGTATTTGCAGGTACTATTTTGAGCGGCCTGTTCTGCCTTTGCTTCGGGATTCCCAGATTTGGGGTCCATGATGGAGCTAAACATAGGATAGGTAAGTCTAAAAACCAACCTCTAACTTTTACTTCTATATATAAAGGTCGAGGCTCCTTCTCGTGTCAATGACTACATTATCTCCGACAAATTAAAAATAATAATAGAAGCCCATAGCAGCAATGAAGAGAAGGTGAAGAAAGGTATCGGAGAAAACTATGATAACGCCGTTATTAAGAGATTTTCACTTTATCTAAATAAATCGATAATATGGAATAAATAAATCCATCATTCAATCCAATTGAATTGGCAGACCTAGGCCCCAGGCCGTCTACTGTTTTTTTAAATTTATGCTAATATTCTATTTTAGCGCAAACAACCACTACGGCAATATTGGTATGAATCAAATTGACATGCCATCGAGACCAAGAGAGGATGCATCTGTTTGCGGCTCACACTTGTCTTCTATAATATCTTCCGCGATGATTGCTAGCCTCCGCTGCGATCGAGCACCACAACTTTCCATTCAGAACGACTATCATTATACCTTCCTCTTATTTTCGTGTATCGGACCGTTTAACAGTTTGTGCCGCGTAGGTGGCCACGGTTTAGCAATATAGTGGCAGTCGAACCAGATGCAGCTGGGTACCAGTAATTTACATGAAGAGACTGCCTATATGACCTTCACAATCCAGTAACTGGGTACCTCAAGGAAATACTGATTCTGACTATCCGTAAAGACTGTCAAAAATCTACAAATGACAGCCGGGACCAACAACGGCTTAACGTGCTTCTCGAGACACGGAGAAATTTATTATTACTTAATATGTAAAGCTTGTAAAGTTTGTTTGCTTGAACGCGCCAATCTCAGAAAAAATCTTTCAATGTTAGATAGCCCATTTATCGAAGAAGGCTAAGACCAACAGTAGCGGAGAAGTAATGAAAATTGTGATGCAGACGAAATTGAGCGGGTCAGCTAGTCTTGATATGTAATGGATGGTCTCCTATACAAGAACCGACGCATGCGTCTGGTATTATTATTGGCATCATTTTTCCAAAAAAAGCTGAACAAAAAAAAAACAAAACATTTAATAAAAAAAAAACAAGAAATAAACTTATTATTATATTTTATCATTATTCCTAACATTTTATTTATTTCCTATCGTTTATTCTAGGTTCGTTCGTGATAAACCTGCTGGTGGGCGCGGGGCAGTTGTTCACGGTGCTGTTCTGTCTGGTCGGCTGGGGCTGGTCCATCTGGTGGGGCGTCATCATGGTTAAGACTTCGCGTAAGTGCATGTTTTTATTTCTCCTTCATTCAAATTGTATTAATTGAACAATTTTACAAACCATACGTATATAACTGGCACCCAGCATGAGACCAATTACTAATTGGCGCCCAGCAGGGACCAACTACCTACAACAAAAAGTATCTTCTCTGTCACAATAACTTCATTTTCACCCACAACTAATCACTTTAGCTTTTATGATTCCTACATTTATCAATTTAAATTGAACACAAGATGAATAAACTGGCGCCCTAATGAGACTAATTGTCTAAGATAAAAGAAACAAACACGAGCGTATGGATAAAGAAATGTAAAAAAGTTATGCCACATAATATTTTTCTACTGCCTAGCTTTTTCATGTAACTTCCGCATAATTTATTGAAAACAAATTAATTTCAGGTAAATATCGCAAGCTAAAAAAAGAAGCGGCGTTGGCGGAAGCGGAGGCAGCGCCCCCTGTGACCACCAACAACCATACTCGCGCGTAACATATCACTACTTGAACTTTTTTCTAGGTTACTGTTACTCGACGAGGAGTCTATAAAGGTTGGTTTTATCACCATAGCAAGTTGGTAATACGGCAAATGTAACATTTAATTTTATAAGTGTGTCTGTAATGAAGTGGTCGTTCAGACCTTTAGGGTGTGTTGTATTGAATATAACCGTCTTAGATTAATGAAATACTATCCGTGTTGGTGAGTAGGAAATATCAACTGAAGTTGTGGTTAAAACCAATCCTTATTTGAGTCCTGACTTTTTTACAGTTTATTCTGTAAATATATCAATGATATCACAATTTAATAATTGTAAAAAGGACACAACAGTTTCATAATATTGAAATATTTATGTCTATTTATGCATTAAGAGTGTCAGTACTGCCAACACTATGCATCAAACTTTCATTCTAAAAATTGTAAATAAAAATAGGGTAGTCGATACGTAACTTTGAAAATATGAATAGAATTATTCTTAAAAATTTGAAAACGTAGTTTAAATGCGAAATATGTTCCAAACTGTTATGTAAAATATAATTTAAAAAGCGAAAGAAAATATGTATGTATCTATAAATTTTAAAATTGTCTGCTGGTCAGAATTTTAACCGTTACAATTGAACGGTTTTATCCGAAACAACTCTACTTCCATTCGAAGTTTTACGACCGCACGGTCATTTTTAACTTTTACTCATAGATTTAACGTTAATGTAAATGATTATGGGCCCCAAGTGCTTCTATATATACCTAGTATTATTAATATTATACACTTAAAATAAGCGACATGATATAGAGAGAATTATTCCTACATTAATTTATTAATCGTGTATCCCTATCATATATTTGCCGTCCATTTCACCAAAGATTGGAAGATTAATTCAAAATATCATAAATTTCCAGCTATTTGAGTTCCCCTGTATATAAAATCTCGAACCAACTAAGTAATGTGTTGTTCGGTGAGCCCTTTGACTATCTACTATAAAGCAGTTTCGCAACTCCTGTTCTATGCTCCCATCTCATCTAAAAAGTTTACTTCAACTTGGCAGGTAAAGCAATAGTCCACCTGTGACAGTGACTTGTGAAATGTTATTTCTATGACTACCTTCATTTTCTGTATATGATGTCGTTGAATATATAGTTTAAGATCTAAGAAACTTTTGTATTTGACCAAACTGATATTTCTAACGTAGCAATCACAATTAACGAGATTTTTTAGCAAAGTAACCGCTAATAACGCGATAAGGTGTAGTTTTTTGACAATTTTCCAAATAATGCTATTAAACTATCATGTTATTTTCGTGTTACCTAATATAAATAATTCTGAATTGTGTGCGAATGAGAACAAGGTAGACTGGAAGTGATAGAAAATGGCGATGTCTAAAGGCACGTGTGATGTCAAGTATCTTTTGAGTAACCTCGAATACAGAATAAAACACAGCTTGGTCTTGAACTCCAATTTCTTCTTGAACCTCATAATGCCAGAAAATACCAGTTCTCCGTCGTATCCAGTTTAAATGTTCAAAACCGCACATATGTGTAATTTAATTTGACTTCCAATTGTATAGATATTTAATCGGCCTGGCCATTAGTGTTGTGATTTTAGGTAAAGCGATTATGATATTTGACTTTGTGTCCATTGTAGAAACAACGGAAAACAACGGCTTGAAATTTCTCATAAAATATTATTATTACAGGTTATAAGTCTAGTAAACTACAACATTGAATTGAAAGCCATCCAAACACAACATTAATGACATAATCTCATTTCAACTGTAATTAACTGACGAGCAGCTGGGAGCAATCGTTTGGAAATTGGCGCCTTGTTGGGAAAAGCTGTTCCAAAATTGGCGCCCAATTGGGACAAGTTGTTCTAAAATTGGCGCCCAATTGGGACAAGTTGTTTTAAAATTGGCGCTCGATTGAGCCTACTTTTTTGTAAGAATAAGAATTTATCCTTTATCTTAAGGTAGAGAGCAGCGTATCAAAAAACCAATATAGTTTTAAAAAAAAAAGATATTTTCAGACTACAGTCCATAATTCTATAAGTCTGGTCATGTATGGAAAGTCAAGTATGGAAGAAGACATGTTGCGACAACTCCAAATAAATTAGGATTAGGGCAAGTGAATGATGATTATATCTGAAAGCAATTCCTTAAGATTAACTTTACTCAGACACAAACATTCGGAAACTACCTTTCATTGTTTCTACAATGGATACAATCTGAGAGTGAATAAATATTGTTATAATAGTCGAAAACCGAAGTGATTATTATTATTATGTACGTAAGTAAGATATATTTATGGAGACGTTCTTCCAGTACAATTTATTTGTTATTAACAAATTATTAATTGTTATAAGTTGAGTATACAATGTTTATTAATTATAGTTGCTTGTACAACGAATAATCAATAAAGACGATTTTAATTTCATTTACGAAATTTTATTTTTGCTATCCATCCTGCATTCGTATTAACCACTACGCACGACAAGCCTTTGACATATTATGAAATATCAGCTGAATCGACGGGGTGTTGCGTATTACGTAATAAAATTCAGGAATTATACCAACTTTCGGCAATCGAATTTACTATGAAAATTATGTTTCCGTAGCTACTTTTTACAATGACTTTGTGAGAAATACCTTAAATTCCAAGTTAAGGTTGATCAAATAGCAAAGTCAAAGTCAAAACGTTTATTCCAATTAGGCCATTAAACGGCACTTTTGAACGTCATTCACATTTCAAATAATATAAAATACTAAAGTGATTACATCCATTCGGAAAGGTAGATTCTTATGGAGAAGAACGGACAAGAAACTCCATAGTTACTCTTTTCACATAAATCTTTTACAATATTTGGTATACAAAAATTTTGTTATATGTGAGGACCATGCACCTAGGGTATGCAGAGGTAGACTTATTAATTTCTAAATAAGTAAATGATACTCACACATTTACAAATATTGGAATCACTAATTAACAGTGTGTGAGTTAGCAGAAAAATACAAACACAAAAAGAAACAGAAAATCTATAAAGTTAATACATAAAGCAACCAGTGTGATTTTGTCCACAACATTGATTGTCCTATGGAGCAGGACCAGCATGCTTCCAACCATTCTTATCCTGAATGTAATCTTCTAATTTGTAGTAAGCTTGTTTACAAAGTGTGCTTTTCATATACGTTTTAAATTGTCTTTCATTTAGTTCTAACATGTCACAAGGTATTTTATTGTAACATTTAACACAGTACCCCATGAAAGATGTGTGTAGGTACTTTAGCTTTAGCGTCAGTCTACTTAAACATGTGTCTTACATACGAATTACAAAACCTTTCTAAATTTAGGTTACTTAGATTAGCTGAAAATAAGCGGCAAAACTAAAGGAAAGCTCTCATTTTTTACAAATTAGTTTTAAAACTTATGACTAAACCTACGTACCTAAACCGTAACTGATATTGGTTGAAAAATCCAATGATGCAGTTGTTGATTCTCGGGCCCAATGTTGATGAAAACTAAAACTACATCAACGATTGTTGAAAAAATCGTTGTTTTTTAGGGTTCCGAAAAAAAAAGGAACCCTTATAGGATCACTCGGGTGTCTGTCTGTCTGTCTGTCTGTCCGTCTGTCACGGCCAGTTTTCTCCGGATCCACTGGACCGATTCTGTTGAAATTTTGTACGCATATGGACTTCTATGACCCAAACACGGATGCGTTACGAAAATTATTAAATGTTTAGTATGGGGGTCACTTTTGGGGGTCAAACAAGAAAATTAAAAAAAAACTTTTTGAACAATATCGTGTGACATATCAAATGAAAGGGCTTACTGTGAGGATTTTAATTATATTTTTTTCATAATTTTAAAATAAATGATTTAGAAGTTATTCAAGAAATTAGACGAAAAATGACCATTCCCCCCCTTATCTCCGAAACTACAGAGCCTAAAATTTTGAAAAAAATGGAAATAATAGATCTTTACCTAAAGATTACAGGAAAACCTATTAGAAGTCTGTAGTGTTAATATAACATGTTAAAAAAATTAAATTCGTTCGGAACCCTTTGCACGCGAGTCCGACTCGCACTTGGCCAGTTTTTTTTTAATAAAAAAAAGTTGTTAAAAATGAGCGTTTTCCTTTAGTTTGCCATATGTTATAACTTCCCAAAATTTGATTCTTATTCGTGACACTAAAATAATGCAGACGTGTTTTTTTTTTCAAAATCAACTTCTGTTTCGATACAGACTTCGATTTCTGTCTGGGAGTACCGATTTTTCACAAATCCAATGATACAGTTTTAGTTTTCATCAAAATCGGGCTCGACACTCCTTTCAGTGTTTTTCGATATTCCTACTCAATGTTTTTCGATATTCCTCATAATTTCGGATTGGCCATTCATGCGCACTTTTAAAATTCATTCCTGTAGGTACCTATACTTACTCGTAACACATTGAAAAAAGGTTGATGATTGATTGAGTGAATTATAAAAATAACCTTTTATCATTCATACTAATACAAAATGTCGATTACTGCATTTGCTATTACTGCCTGCCTGGTAATAGCAAATGCAGTAATCGACATCTGAAGGCCTAGCACGAATATTTTGACTAAGTGAATTTTGAATGTGGAAAACTACAACCCCATAGTCATTTGGTTTAATTTTATGGGACACACTTAATTTATATCATTAAAAAATATGAATAGGTATAGTATCTAATTCAAATAAATATTATGTGCGAAACGAGTATTGTGGCTATGGTAAAACTTTACGTTACGTAGTAACGTAAAGTTTTTTTTTTTGGATGGCTGGAACATGGTTGAACCGAGTATTGTGGCTATGGAACATGGTTGAAACAATTAGGAAAAAAGCAGCATTTCTTGTGAAAATATCTGATATAGTTAGTATAAATGCAGCAATGATCATAATCAGCCGTATGGTGTCGGCCGGTGCCGTATGGTGCCGTAAAAGAATAATACCATCCCATCACTTCCGTGGGTGTCGTAAGAGGCGACTAAGGGACTCACCAGAGAATGGGCAGCAGCGTTCTCTGTAAAAATCAACACCATACACTGCGATCGCCAACCCGCCTGCCAAGCGTGGCAATTATGGCAAAACCCCCCTTTTGGGGGAGGCCTATGTCCAGCAGTGGACCTCTTACGGCTGATATGATGATGATGATGATGAATGACCATAAACTAGATTAAAATGCAGTACTCGCATTTTGGCTGAGTTTTAATTTAGTACATTCGTATATTTGATTTTTACCTTTTTGTATGCAGTAATGGTTTATACTGCGATTGACCCCGGTATTATTAAAAAAAAATGTAAAATATGATGTGTTGTTATAGCGGTACTGGTCCGGAAAATTCGGTATTGCAGTTAACCCTAACAAGTGTCAGGCGATCATTGTTGGGAGTCCGCGAAGCATCGCTAAACTGAATTTTGCAACTTTGCCACCGGTTTTGTTTGATAGTTCGATCGTTCCATTCAGCACTGACGTAAAGGACTTAGGCTTGCGTATTGATAGCACCCTAAACTGGCGTACGCAAGTCGCTAGCGTCAGTCAGAGGCATACGGGAACGCTGTGGGCTCTGTATCGCTTGAAATATTTATTGCCGTCGACCACAAAAACAATGCTTGTGCAGACCTTAATTTTCCCCATCATCGATCATGGTGACGTGTGTTATTATGACCTGAATGCAGATCTCCTCAACAAACTTGACCGCCTTCTAAATTACTGCATTCGATTTGTTTTCAATCTACGCAAATATGATCATGTCTCTGCGCACCGCTCGCTTCTAAAGTGGTTGCCCATACGTCAGCGCAGAGAGCAGAGGGCTCTAACTACCTTGTTCTCATTTCTTTACTCTCCTAATTCCCCAAGTTATCTAGCCCCTCATTTCCAATACATTTGCGCCAACCACAATAGAAATCTACGCTCATCCCATAATCTTCTTCTTCACTGTCCATCTCACCGTACTGATTTCATTCACAATTCTTTTTTTATACAATCCATTTCTCTGTGGAATGCGCTTCCCCAGGAAATCAGGATGGCAACCAACCGATTAACTTTCAAAGTTAAGGTTCGAGAGCACATTCGTAAGAAGTTGGCAGTAGTATCGTCACAGCGCTAATTTTCTTTTTAATTCTTTTTTCTCTCATTATTTGTATACTGTTTAAGTATATTTGTGTATTAGTTTATTAATTTGAGTATATATTATATTGTATGTATAGTTTATATATATTTATCTTTGTATTCATTTTAATCGCGTTTCTGGTTTTTTTTTATCCACATTGCACCTACCACTATTATTCTCTTCATCACCCAAAGGTTGACTGGTAGAAAATGCCTAAGGCATTAAGTCCGCCTCTGTACATCTATGTGCGTAAAGTATTAAATAAATAAATAAATAATAAATATCGTATACCGCGTTTTACATAATTGCTACAGTTTTGGCAAAACCTCCACATCAAAATGACTCTTCGATAGATCTTGTGAATAGTTTACAAGTAGATCAGTGATGAAATAATATTTTAGGAACTCCTGTTCTTACCCTACGTGTAATATGTGTTTTTATAGCCGCATTAACTAACAATTAAAAAAAAATAGTAAAAAATTAAGACTTAGGGGGTTTCCGAAACCAGAAAACGTGGGTTGATCGTGCTTTCGTCGTTATTTTGTCTTCGTTCTATCGTTTAAAAGGTAGGTAAGTATCGTATTAAACAAACCTATCTACACACAACATAGTTAACACTGCCTACTCGAGAATTGAAAAAGGCAAGGTATCTATTGCTGAAGTCAAAAAAAATTAACAGCAAACTGCCGTCAACAGGCTGGGGAAATGAAAAAATAAAACATAGAAAAAAATGTGACGTGATAGAATATTTCTGCTAACACTTTTGTTAATGGATATGTTTAAAAAATTAAATCACTGAAATTAATCATGTTTTTCCTTTTTTTCTACTTATTTAAATGTTTGAAAACTTATTCGTATACTCTGTACTGCTTTATTTATTTAAACTTTAAGTACAATTGTAGTAGAACATGGACGGACTTAACGCAACAAGGATTCTCTACCAGTCAACCTTTGGGTTAAAAAGACTACGCTGTGGTAGGTGTACAAGTAATAAATTAAATTTAAAGTACCTACCTAGAATTTTGTTTTGGGAAGAATATAGAAATAATATATATAATACTAATAAAATACATATATACGCTAAAATAATAAACTAATAAATATGATGTTTTATAATAATCTTTCTGCTCAAAAATTATGACTAGACCAAACTAAGAATGACAGGCTTTTAAGTAGTGATTTAGGATTTTACGCTTAAAGGAATATTTTGACTCAGTCTTCTTGATGTCAAGGGGAAGCATATTCCAGAGTTTGTTGGTTTAAATAGCAAAGGAATTAGACATATACCCGGTGCGGTGAGAAGGAATGTGAAGAAGTGAGTTTTTGGAAGCTCGAAGGTTAAGACTGTGAGCACTGCCCAACACTTTAAAATATTGTTTTAAATAATCAGGAGCACAAGGATCGTTTATAATAGTGGATCTCCTTTGGCGGATAGGCAACCATTTAAGCTGAGTACGGAAGGAAGAAATTTGATCATATTTACGAAGGCCAAAAATAAAACGAATACAATTGTTAAGAAGTCAATCCAGTTTGTTAAGAAGTTCTTGAGATAGATCAGAGTAGCAAACATCAGCATAATCAATAATTGGAAGCACAAGTGATTGGACCAAAATAGTTTTAGTGCTTGAAAGAAGAAAGTGCTTAAATTGGTAGAGAGATCGCAATGTGAAAGTTACTTTCTGGCTAACCTGAGCAATCTGCTTATTCCAACTTAACTTATCGTCAATGTTTAGGCCTAAGTCTTTAACGTGTGGCGACAGAGGTATGACGGTATTGTTGAAAGTAAGCGGCAGTAGATGGCTGGTGTCCAAGTTACGCAGAAAATATGAACTACCAATAAGGATAGCTTGACATTTACTGACATTGACAGTAACCCCAAATCTGCTTGACCAGTCACTGATAGCTAGAAGATCAGCATTCAGCAACGAGATGGTGATGTCTAGGCTGTCAATGTCAGTTTGCGCGTAGAGCTGTAGGTCATCAGCGTACAGATAGTAATAGCATTTGAGGATAGTGTTGATAGAGTTAATGAAAAGAGAAAATAAGAGTGGAAAGAGTATACCGCCTTGTGGGACGCCAGTTTTCAGGGCGCACCAGTCAGAAAACTTCTGATCAGCACGAACCGTTTGCTGGCGACCACGAAGATATGAAAACCAATCCAGTGCCGACGAGGAAACCCCAATTTGAGACAGAATAGCCAGGAGGATGTCGTGATCAACGGTATTAAAAGTATTGGAGAAATCTATTAAAACCATAACCGTTAATCTCGAATCCTCCAAGCCACTCCTAACGTCTTCTGTAACCTTAAGTAATGCTGTGACTGTGCTGTGGCCAGGCCGAAACCCAGATTAGAGAGGGGACAACAGGTTATTCCTAAACACAAAGGAGGATATTTGCTTGAGAGCAACTGCTTCTAGGATCTTAGATAGGAAAGGGAGAATGGAGATTGGTCTGTAGTGATTAAATAAACTGGGGTTGGATATTTTAGGAAGAGGGATTATGAAGACCTTACGCCAGATTGTGGGAAATACTCCAGTCTGTAGAGAAGCATTGATTATGTGTGTAATAATAGGTGTGCCTAATGCAATTAATGTATTTCCTAGATACAAATGCAGTAACATACACGAGTGCTTCATTTTACTGCACTTGACTTACTTGACTAAAGTTCTTGTGTCCCCTAGATGGGGCAGAGGGCGTCCACAGTGCGCCGCCATCCCGAACGGTCTTGAGCTTCGCGCTTCATTTCGCTCCAGGCCTTTCCCAATTGCTTCGCTTCTGCAATGATCGTCCGGCGCCAGGTCTGCTTGGGGCGACCACGTTTACGCTTTCCTTGGGGATTCCAGTCTAGGGCTTGCCTCGGTATGTGATTAGGATCCCTCCGGAGCGTGTGGCCGATCCTTTTCCACTTGCGGCGTTTGATCTGCTTGCTGCACTACTTTGATGTAAATTACAAATAAGGACACAAAATTTAAGTGCAGTATTCAACTTTCTAAAGACCCACATAAAAAATTTACTTCAAAACTAAACTAAACAATTCTTTATATTTTTTTTTCTACGTTTTCCATAACAAAACATCAGTTAAAGTAGAGATTTAGAAACAACACTAAACCGCGTTTTTCTCGTAACCGCTATTTTGCAAGTAAGTACTCATTTAGTTATTACGAGGGCAGAATAGTATAAATGGAAAACTTACTATATAGTAATTATGTTCATGTAGTAGTGGAGAACTTAAATATGCCATTATAAATGTTATTTAATTGAAGACCTATTAAAGTGATGTAAATCTTCATAGTATAATTTTATTGTAATCTGTATTATTGGACTAGGAAAATGTATAATGAATAATTGGATAATGTAAATGATTGAATATAAGAAATTTGTTTAACTGATATTAATTAATGTATAAGCGTAATATTTAAAAATCAATGAATTAACAATACTTTTAATCCCCAAGACATTTGCACGCCATGAGAAATGGCAAACATGTCGTGAGCCACACTTATTTAAGATCTTGCATGCATGTATTATTTTAATTTTGTATGTAAACACTTGTTTGAGTAAATAAAATTTCTTTCTTTCTTACTCTAGTTGTCTGTTCGTATGAACGACTAAACGAATATAGGTAGGTGAAACTTTCATCTTGAAACTAGGCGCACGAATAGACCTTGTCGTAGAATAGGGAATAGGATAACACTGAACTATAAACATTTAAAGCATTCCAGAAACCAACCCATATTTTAGTTCCGAAAATGAAACTAGATGGCGTTGGCGTCGAATTAGATCGCGCTATGGTTTTGTTACACGCAACAGCTTAAATACCTAGGTACTCAAAAGGGAATCAAGTAACTTTACCGAAATGTATAACCTATCAATATTTTTGCAATTAACATAGTTATTAGGTTAGCTATGTTGGTTATCGGTACTACTCAGGATCCGTGGTCCTTTCGGGACAAAATCGTCCCGATCGTCAGAATCCGTAAGCCCCTTTCGGGACAAGCCGAAGCTCGCGCAGTTGCGAACGCGATTTTGTCCCGAAAGGGTCTTATGGATCCTGAGTGGTTAAACAATTGAAATATGTAATATCTCATATGGAATCAATCCCTACCTAAAGAAATAAAATATATTGGCTGAATGGATTTGAATAAAACTTAGTGGATAGTCGCTGGACCATGACCAAGGGGTAGCGTGTCACTCAGTTACTGGGTTGTGAAGGTTGCTAGGAAGATCTTTGTTCAAAATTGTCAGCCATATTGTTTGTTTTTTAATTGTTTGGGTGTGGGAAGTGGGAAACAATTATAGCAATCTTTTTTTATTTCGATATACTTGATTAAGATCCCATGCCCAAACAAAAACTACAAAAACATTTTCAAGAACATAAATAATAAATATAGCGACCGACTTTTACCGAAAACTATGCACTAACTTCTAATTAAAACCAAGACCCTGCCATATTACTGGATAGATTTACTGAACAAGAAATACTTCAAAAGATAGAGAACCTTAAGAAAGGAAAAGCAATGGACCAGATGGTATATCCAATGAAGCCATAAAAGCAGCACAACATCAACTTACATCCTATCTGACTTGACTGTTTAATACAATATTAGATAAAACAAGAATACCGGAGGAGTGGGCGCTGTCTGATATCATATCTATACTAATATATAAAGCTGAAGAGTTTGTTTGTTTGTTTGCTTGAACGCGCTAATCTCGGGAACTACTGGCCCGATTTGAAAATTCTTTCAGTGTTAGATAGCCCATTTATTGAGGAAGGCGATAGGCTATATATCATCACGCCGAGACCAATAGGAGCGGAGCAGTAATGAAAAATGTGACGTAGACGAAGTTGCGCGGGTCAGCTAGTTAATGTATAAAAAGGTGACCCAGTAGACATCAACAACTATCGTCCTGTTAGCCTCCAATCAAACCATTACAAATTGTTTGTTTCGTGTCTTAAAAAACGTCTAAATTTCTAAACTGAAAAATACCAGCCAGTAGAGCAAGCAGGCTTTATTTAGAAAAGGTTACCAAGTTGAGTGTCGACATCGACCACATACATGCACTTGAACAAGTAATTGAAAAATACGAAGAACAACAGCGCCCACTTTGTATGGCCTTCATCGATTATGCCAAAGCTTTCGACTCAATATCTCATGAAAGCATTTGGGAAGCTTTAAGGGACTGTAGCGCACCAAACGAACTGATTGAACTAATGGACAGAAAACTGGACAGAAAGGTCCAGAAATTAAAATATGCAGAGGTGTAAGACAGGGCGACCCGCTCTCTCCCAGACTATTTATTACTATCCTTCAATACATTATGAAGAGTCTGAAATGGGAATATTTATAAACGGGAAGTAGGTACTTAAGCAAGCTAAGATTCGCCGACGTCATTATACTATTTCTCAGAAATACACACAAACAAAACATGTTGGATGAACTGAACAATGTCAGTTACGAAATCGGTTTACAGTTGAATACCTACCATTAAAACAAAAATTATGACTAATAGCAGACAACATCCGATTAAAGTTGCGAACAGCTCATTAGAATATGTACAAGATTAAATATACCTAGGAAAAATAATTTCTTTAAAAAAAAAAACAGACGAATGAGACGACGACGAGATGAGCTGAACCGACGAGTCAACATAACATGGAACAAATTCTGGAGCTACAAGGAAATACTAAAATCTAGTCTTCCCACAAACCTAAAAAATACTGTTTTGGATTCATACCTACTGCCACGTCTATCTTACGCGTGCCAAACTTGGATATACCTACAATGGAAAAACTGAAAGAAAAATCACGACATGTCAGCGGGCAATGGAACGAAGCATTCTCAACGTGAAACGAAAAGACAAGCAAAGAAACATAGATATAAGAATCCGAACCAAGGCAATAGATGCACTGGAACATTGTAAAAAATTTAAATGAAAATGGTCAGGCCATGTCGCGCGTATGAATGATGAAAAATGGACTGAAAAAGTTACAAACTAGGCTGGATCATTCGGGAAAAGAAAAAGAGGCAGACCCCTTGTTAGATGGCTAGACGAAATAAAGAAGATGGCTGGTGAAAATTGGGTTTTTAAGGCCCAAGACAATAAAATGTGGAGTAAAATGGAAGAGGATACTAAAAGAGAGGTCCTTAAAATTAATGGATTTTTCAACCGTGAATGGAGAGACTGCCTATCACCTCCGGTAACTCCGTAACCCAGTTACTGGGTACCTTAGCATACCTCTTGGCAAGGTTGGTGTTGTAGCGCTGAGCTAGTGTGTGGTAATAATACTCCAGATAGTAAGGATGTGGTATATTGAGCGGTTGCGAATGGAATGACTCTTTACAAAATGATACATGTCTTAAATCTAAACTTAAGGCACAAGTGGTGGTCTATTTACAATGCCAATCAACCAATAGGAATCTAGTCAGTATTACAATGTAGTTCCTACAGAAATCCGTGCGGGCGCACGCAGCTCGCCGTCCTCTGGTTGGCCGGTCGCGGAGACCGCGTCAATGGCTCAAAGCAGCACGCAGGCACGATGAATTTGCACCGCATATAAACACGGAACACTAGGGCGCGGGAGCCCTAGTGTTCCGAGGTACTCGGCGGCGAATCTATTGTATGCAGCTCCAGTATTAAAGTTTCTGGCCTCTGAGTGCCCGTAACGACTATCAAAGATGTAGAAATAACAGCCGAGTTCAACGGAATGGATGGTCTCCCATCCACGACCCGACCTCGGCAAGCGTAGCTTAACTTCCAAGTTCGATTTGTGCGGGTGTTATTATTTACAAATACTTGTATCAAAAAACCCATGTCACGCATCAAAACACTCATTTGAAATGATTCAGATGTTTGGTACATGTAATTATGAATTTTCGCCACCCAAACAAAATTCCGACTCGATTTTCATTTCGCATATTCGTTAATAACCCCATAAACCATGAAAATAACACCCATGTCAAAACTTAGATTCGCCGGTTCCAATTTTGCTTACATACTTTTATTAATCATTATTTATTATTTAGAATTAAAATTATTTCATATAGAATTTGGTCTAAAGACCTGAGACCTAAATAATCAACAAAGTAATAATAAATTCTTCAGGCTTTTTATCGTAGCAGTAATTTTCGTAGTGCAAGTGCTACACTAGTGTAGGATTATCTGCAGCTTACGCAAAATCTAGAATTTTTTCACTCAAGTCACAAAGGAAAACTGGTATTCAATTTATTTCGTTGAATCCGGTTTGACTGGAAGCCAACCCTGATACAGTTGGGACAAGGCTAGGCGATGATGATGATAATTTTCTCTGGTTAGAGGCCGTTAAAGTATTACGTAAGCAGAATTTGTCATTTTTAACAAAACCCCCCTCCCCTTGTCAGCAATATATAGTAATCAAAGCTCTAACCCCTCCCTCCTATGCTTACGTAAGCATTGGTGTTGTGTTGTTTGATATGCTAAACCCTTCGTAGAACTGTATAAATCCGTAGGCGAACTTTAATCATGCACAGTCACGTAGAACAATGAATATGGGATGAAGGTGGGTACTCACGGGTCTTCGCTGTCGACGATTATATCGTGGCGCCACTTCACTCACAGTTCCAGGGACGTCCCTTTTTGCCACTAACACTCGCGAATTGTTGGAGAAAGTCAGTGCAGGTAGATTTGATAGTCTGTTGAAAGCCGGTAAAACTGCGCGCGGATCCGCGCGTTGCTTGTAACTTGTTGAGTGAGTAAGAGAGACTGACTGGAAATTAGGATTTTTGTTTGCAAGGGAGTGAATGAATGATTGAATGGGAATGGGATTGGAATGAGGAAGAGTGACCGTGCATTAGTCAGATTAGTGTTTGTTTATTTACTTTTTGATACTTTAACATTCTTCCCCCCTGCTGGCGAAACTATGGAGACAGAACACTACAGTGAAAGCTGCGTCCATATCAACCAAAAACTGGTGTGTTATTATGATATTATGATAGATGAATAATTATGATTTGATGATATATTATGATGTGTAATTGTGTCCGTAATAAATACAATACAAACTAATAATGAATATGATAATTATGTTTTTTGTTGTTTAAAGTGGTGAAAATTTACTCATGTCCATCAGGGAGAGGACATAATTTTACTAAAGGTCTGTCAATAGTACCTTGAGCAGTCTTGACCGTAGCCGAACGAGGAATCCCATCACGACCAGGATATAGCTTTATAATTCTACCAAACCGCCATCGTAACGGATGAGAACATTCGTCTTTGATAATTACTAACTGATTGATTTGAACGTCACGTGAGGACTTATTCCATTTCAAGCGTTGCGTTAAAGTGGTAAGATACTCAGAATGCCATCGTGACCAAAAATCTTGATGCATTCGCTGCAAAAGTTGCCAGCGTGTCAGCCTGTTAGTTGGTATGTCTGTATAATCTGGTGTTGGTAATGAAGTTAATGGTGCTAGTGTTAAGAAATGGCCTGGTGTGAGTACCGTGATGTCATTGGGATCCGTGCTAACTGAACATAATGGTCTAGAGTTAAGTAATGATTCTATCTGGACTAGAACTGTATTTAGTTCTTCATATGTCAGTATTTGTGTACCTATTACCCGATAGAGGTGCGTCTTTACGGACTTGACCCCAGCTTCCCAAAGTCCTCCGAAGTGGGGGGCCCCAGGAGGGTTGAAATTAAATGTTATATGTTCGGTCTCACAAGCCGTTTTCATTATGTTGGCCAACTCTGATTGAGCGCCTTTAAAATTTGTTCCACAATCTGAATGGATAATGTTGCAACTACCACGTCGAGCAATGAATCTACGCAATGCCGCTAAGAATGCTGCAGACGACATGTCAGATGCTAACTCTAAGTGGAGCGCTTTTGTGGCAAAGCACACAAAAAGACATAAGTACGCCTTCGTAACGCGAGTCCCACGCTTTCTGACGGGGGTTACATTGAAGGGTCCTGCGTAATCGCAACCAACTGCTTGAAATGCTTTTAATTGAGTTATACGTGATTTTGGTAAATCTGCCATTTTAGGCTGAAGTGTTGTTGGCTTGGTACGAAAACACCGATAACAATTTGCTAAAACTTGTTGGATTGCTCGCTTTGGGGACAAAATCCAAAAATTTTGAAGAATTAAAAAGTGAAGTGTTTGTAATCCTGGATGCATATGCTCGTTATGAACCGATTGAATGATACGCTGAGTTAAAAGATGTTTGCGAGGAAGCAAAGATGGATGTTTTGTTTCAAATTCTAAATCAGAACGAGAGAGCCTTCCCCCCACCCGCAAAACACCAGAGTGATCTATAAATGGGTTTAGTTTCCTAAAAGATTTAGGTAAAACTTTTCCTGCTAATAACTGTTTGATTTCGTCTTTGAATTCAATATGTTGTACGTGTTTAACAAGTACCATAAGGGCATTGCTTAGCTCAGCTTCTGTTATATGGTCATGATCTACTGTTTTGTTTTTGCGTAATGCGTTGATGAATCTGAGACAATAGGCTAAAATACGTTGAGTCTTTTTTAATGATGAAAATTTGTTAAGGAGATTATCCAAAGGGTTGGTATCGATTATGTTGTTTGCTAGCACTGTGATACGCCGCTCACAGGTTACATCACCATCCGTGAAGCGGTGTGATTCTGTATTTGTTGGCTCGTTAGGCCATTGATTCTGATTTAATGATAACCACTCCGGTCCAGTCCACCAGAGGGCGTGGCTAATGATCGGGAAGTAAACCACGACTTGCGCAATCAGCTGGATTCTGCTTGCCTGGCACATGTTTCCAGGTAGCATTTGCTAGTTTTCTTTGAACATTTGCTATACGATTGCCAACATATGCTTTAAAATTGGTTGAATTTGATTTGATCCATGACAGCACTATCATGGAATCAGACCATGCGAACACGTCCTCAATGTTGATGATGTTAGAAAATATGTTAATGATATAACTTATGAGATCTGCTAGTAATGATGCACCACATAGCTCGAGCCTCGGTAGCGTTCTCCGCTTGGTGGGAGCAACACGTGATCTTGCGCTCACCAGACAGACTTGATATTGATCTTGAGAAATGCTGGAACGAAGATAGACTGCTGCCGAATAACCTGCTTCACTAGCGTCACAGAAGCCATGAAATTGATAAGATGCTGCTTCACCATGTGTAATACGTCTTGGAATACGTAATTGAGAAAGATTTGATAATTGATGCGTATACTTCGTCCAAAGGCTATGAATGTCATCGGGTACTGGTTCATCCCAAGATCTTCCCAATAACCACAGACGTTGGATAAGAAATTTGGCTAAAAATGTTAATGGTGTAAGTAGACCGATAGGGTCATAGATACGAGCAAGCTCAGAAAGCATTGTCCGCTTTGTACAGCCGCGTGGAATTTGATTGACTTGATAATTAAAAACATCTTGATGAGCATTCCAGGCAAGGCCAAGAACTTTAATAAAGTTGGTGTCACTGTCGAACGTCAAATCTGGTACCATCTTATGTTCTTCAGGTATGTTTTGCAGTACAGCCGCATGGTTGCTGGACCACTTCCTGAGCTCAAAACCACCGGCAGCCATGATTTTAGCTAATTGTTGTTGTAAATTAACTGCTTGTTGGATGTTATTACAGCCGGTGACTACGTCATCTACGTAAAGATCGTTCCGCAAAACCTCTGCTGCGAGAGGGTAGGACTCCTGTTCGTCTTGAGCTAGCTGATGCATGGTACGTATGGCCAGAAATGGCGCGGACGACACTCCAAATGTTACGCGATTGATTCTAAATTCTTGAATTGATTCGTCTGGTGAACATCTGAATAAGATACGCTGATAATCCCTATGCTCCTGAGTGATGATGATTTGACGATACATTTGACGTACGTCGGCTGATAATACGACTGCATGGAGTCGGAATCGTAAAAGAATGTTATTAATATCTGCCTGCAACTTAACGCCTGTTAATAATGTGTCAGTAAGTGACCGACCCTGACTATCCTTAGCTGAGGCGTCATAGACAACTCTCAGACGTGTAGAAACGCTACTTGGCTTAACCACTGCATGATGTGGGATATAATATGCTGAAGATGATTGACACTCATTAGGTGGGACAGGTTCCATTTGACCACTTGATAGATACTCCATGATGTGAGATTTATACTCTTCTCCAAATTCCTGGTTCTGATTAAGACGTTTTTCAAGCTGATTAAATCGCCGAAGCGCAATACTATACGAATTGTTAAATGATGGTAATGATGAATCTCTAAATGGTAAATGAACGATATAACGACCGTCAGCATCACGCTTACATGTTGATTGATAAATTTCCTCGCAACGAATGTCGTCAGCAGAGGCTGTTTGTTTTGGTTCCGATGGCATGTTGTCGGTATCCCAAAACTTTTGGACTGCAATATCTAAATTGGCATCCATTGATACATGATTGACTGAAATAGGAATGGATTCAATGGGATTGGCTGCTTGTGTCCTACCCATGAGAACATAACCGAATATAGTGTTAATTGCTGTTGCTGTATGATTACTACTTTCAATTTTACCTGGTAACAAAATCTGAGGGAAAATCTCTCCACCAATCAAAATGTCTATAGAACTAGATTTATGAAAATCAGGATCTGCTAACTTGAGATTTGATATATGTTTGAAATCATTGATATCTATTGCACGTGCGGGCATATCGCTACAAATTTTATCCAAAGTCACCGCTTCTGCTGTAAATGATATATTGGAATTGCCCAATGGACGAATATCCAGAAAAACCTTACTACCTGATAAAGCAGGAGTGACCCCTATTCCTGACATAGGAGTGTTACATTTGATACGAGTCAGACCAAGTCTCCGTACACAAGAATTTGAAATTATATGGCTTTGACTCCCTGGATCTAAAAGTGCACGAACCTTTTCATAAGTGCCACACCTATCTTTGACTTCAATTTGCACTGTGGCAAGCAAAACAAAGGATGGAGCAGATGCTTTTGTTGTGTTTGATAATGTTGTAACCGGCGCAACAGTATCAGAAGTGCTAGCCTCATTTGCAGCAACCTGAACTTGTGATGGAATTTTGTTGTTGATTTGAATTTTGGTGACTCTGGTTTGATGATCTACCCTTTGGAAAATGTAACAGGCTGTTATGACGCTGATTGCATGATTTACACACATGAGTAGATGTACATTTAGAAGTGTTATGATTGGAACGCAGACAATTTAAACAAAGTTTATGTTGCTTTGCCAATTGAAAGCGCTCTTGAGGTGATTTATTAAGAAAATTATTACATGAAAAGAGAGGATGATTTTCTTTGCAAATGATGCAATTTGATGATTGAGGCGTTTGAACCAATCAATCAAATCAAATCAAATCGTATATTTCAAATAAACCATTTACATGCACTTTTGAATTGTCAAAGTCGGTCAGTCAAAAACATGAAGCTATTTGCACGTTCCAAAGCGTAGATCTCTATGGAGAAGAACGTGCAAGAAACTCCACGGACACTCTTTTAAACCATGTGATGTGTTACAAAAATCTTGTTAACATTAACATTGATTGCTTCTATATGTGAGGACAATGCAAAGAACAAGAAAACATATAAACAATTCAAAATGCAGGTACAGATTAAAATAAGCCAGTGGCAGGTAAGAGATGACCAATTTCAACTGACGGCGCCCGTTCACGAACATGACGCGTGCATCAGCACCATCTAACTCAACCATTTTGAAGGGAATCAAATGAGCCAAAACACGCGCCACCATCAGCAAAACATTTGTGTGAGCATGACAAGCTCTCAACTGCCACGCTCGTTCATGTCAAACTAATTTAATAACGAAATCTATAATTACATATGTAAATGGCTCCATAGTGCTCACATTTACAAAAAATTGAAAATATGCTTCTACGTTATACAAAACTATGGTTTCAAGTAAATAAGAAAAGAAAAAAAAAAGAAGGCTGCTTTATTGTGTATACTTTGCTAATACAATAATGCAAAGAAATGATAAATAAATGATTGTATAGGAGAACAAAAAAAGGGTAAGCATTTCTTCCAATTATCGAAAACCTAACAAGTGGACCCATGCTGCTGTGGCTGTGGAGCAGGACCGGCAATAACATAGTTGATGCTTGATTTTTATGTTGAGTTGATGAACTGTTGTTATCTTTATTTGAATAATTCTTCTTGATATTATTATTATTTGGCAAAGCCACTGCTGTTGAAGTATTTGTTAAAGATGAGCGCTCTAATGCATTGCATCTTTCTACTAAAACAGATTTTAATTGATCAAACCGTGGAAAGTCACAACCGTTGCATGAAAGCTCAAAAGCTTCACGGGATTTTTTATCTAATTTTACCAAAAGCGAATGAAATAAAACAAAGTCCCAATTGGAAGTGGGCAAACCTAATGAATTCAACATTGAAAGATTTTCTGAAAATGTGTCTAAAAGATTTCTCAAGCTTTGAGCCGACGGTGTGGTTATTGGTTTGAGGTTGCATATTTGTTCCCAACATAAAAATGAAAGATATCGCTTGTTATTGTACCTATTAACAAGTGCTTCATAAGCACTAATATAATTAGCTTCTGAAATTGGAAAAGCTCTGATAAGATTAACTGGTTCCCCTGAAAGGGAAGTCACAAGGTATTGGAATTTTTCTACTTTTGATAAATCCATCCTGTCATGGACTAACGTATTAAACAAATCAATAAAACCAGGAATATCCTTAAACTGACCTGAGAAAGTAGGTAGCTTTATCGCAGGCAATTTAGTAGGTTTTCTGTTTTCTACCGAGGATGTGGAAACCTTTACCACATCTGCTTTATGGTCAGGTAAGAGCTTACGTACAGTTTCTAAAAACTCAAAATACATGTCATCTGCTTGTTCTTGATAAATTGTTTGTTTCAACATTTGTTCCTCACTAATCTCAAGGTTTGAATATTCAGCCAAAAGTTTCGTGTGAGCATCATTAAACGCTTCCATAATTGATTCTATCCGCGATCCCCATGTTTCTAAACGCGGTCGAAGATTTGCATCATTGATGCATTTGCGAGCGCAGACAACAGCATCTGTCAATCGCTTGTGCGCAATGTTGCGCTTTGATTCATGATGAGCTGCCATAGCTTCACTCATGATGACTGAATTTGATGAATTTAGTCGGTAAAATATGTTAAAAGTAACTTATTATTACTAAAATAAGTTGTAATGATGTTTTGAAATAGTTCAAAATATTGTTTGATGACGTAAATATTAATTACGTATTATGACAGCGATGGTAGAAAATATTCCCCGAAATGTTATTCAAAAACTACCAAATAAAAGTAATTTTCTAAGTATGGTAATATCTTGGGGCTGACAACACTGAAGATTGAGTGAAATTATTGAATGGTGAGTGAACGATCGATTAAGTTTTGTAGGTAACGCTACTGCGCACTAGATGTCGCTATTACCAATTTACACAACTTTATGCCTATTTTGCGAAAATTATTTAATTTGAAGGACCGTAAATGATGAAATGCTGATGATATGTTATTTATAAATTATATGTTATTTATAAATCTCACAAATAAAGTGAATGATTATGTTATAAAGTATTCGTTGCACCGTTACGTGTTACGTATGCAAACAAACTTACGTAAAAAAATACGCAAAATGAATGATTATGTTAAAATGGTTATAATGTTTTAATGCTATATGTTACACCTTAAAACAACGCTTGAAATGTTCAGATTCACGTTCCTGTTGAAACGGAAGAACTAAATGTTCAAGTACCTACCTACGCCGACCGACCGGTCAAAACTGGTTCAAGATTTCAAACTTCATATGATCGAAGTTGAAAAAACTTTAAAACCACTTGATATGATGATATGATGCGTGTTAAATTATGTTATTATGTGATAATACACTAAATAATGTAATAAATAGGTATGATCGTGTTTTTTGTTAAATGTAAATGGCAAATTTGGACGCCGCACGTGTATGACTACGACTAAAATTGGAGGTACATGTATAGAAATCCGCTCGAATGACCACAAATGTTGTGTTGTTTGATATGCTAAACCCTTCGTAGAACTGTATAAATCCGTAGGCGAACTTTAATCATGCACAGTCACGTAGAACAATGAATATGGGATGAAGGTGGGTACTCACGGGTCTTCGCTGTCGACGATTATATCGTGGCGCCACTTCACTCACAGTTCCAGGGACGTCCCTTTTTGCCACTAACACTCGCGAATTGTTGGAGAAAGTCAGTGCAGGTAGATTTGATAGTCTGTTGAAAGCCGGTAAAACTGCGCGCGGATCCGCGCGTTGCTTGTAACTTGTTGAGTGAGTAAGAGAGACTGACTGGAAATTAGGATTTTTGTTTGCAAGGGAGTGAATGAATGATTGAATGGGAATGGGATTGGAATGAGGAAGAGTGACCGTGCATTAGTCAGATTAGTGTTTGTTTATTTACTTTTTGATACTTTAACAATTGGTATAGTTTTTACTCGCGCGAGACCTATTTCCCCCACTTTTGTTACTTCTTACTAAACTTCGCGTGAGAGTAAAAACAACTAACTTGCCATAATTATGTCAAATTAAAATATCCTAAGATTTGCAAACAAAAAACTTTTTACAAAAAAATGTAACCGACTTCCAAACAAAACACTACAAAGAATAAAATAACCTTAATTTCTCATAAAATAAAAACTACTGAACCAAACTGAAACTGAATCAAATTTTTATGGGACCAAATGGCAAATATACTGCATCGAACTTAAAAAAGAATCACAGAAATCGGATCAGAAAACTCGGAGTAATCGGTGTACATACATACATAAAAAAAAACTGGCCAAGTGCGAGTCGGACTCGCGTGCAAAGGGTTCCGAACAAATTTTATTTTTTGTAACATGTTATTTTAACAATACAGACTTCTTATAATCCTGTAATCTATAGGTAAAGATCTATTATCTCAATTTTTTTCAAAATTTAAGGCTCAGTAGTATCGGAGACAAGGGGGGGGAGAATGGTAATTTTTCGAAAAACATTTATTTTAAAATTATGAAAAAATATAACTAAAACCCTCACAGTAAGCCCTTTTATTTGATATGTCACACGATATTATACAAAAAACTCTTTTTAATTTTCTAGTTTGACCCCCAAAAGTGACCCGTACTAAAAATTTAATAATTTACGTTGCGCCTGTGTTTGGGTCACAGAAGTCCATATGTGTAACAAATTTCAACAGAATCGGTCCAGTGGATTCGGAGAAAACTGGCTGTGACAGACGAACAGACAGACAGACAGACACCCGAGTGATCCTATAAGGGTTCCGTTTTTTATTCGGAACCCCTAAAAATACCCACCGAATTGAGAATCTCCTCCTTTTTTGGAAGTCGGAAAAAGGAAGTAAATATTGCTGACGTAATCACCGTTTAAACCCCCCGTCCCCCATGTCATCAAAAATAAGCATAGTAAAGACCCCCCCACCCCCATTGGTGCAACGTTATCCTTGAACGGCCCCTTAGGTTTTGCCGAGTGTGTTGGTGTGATGCATAATTATAGCTCTCTATAAATAAAACGGGATATTATAAATTGCATATTAAATAAATAATCGCCTATCAATACATACTCATCATTTATGTTCTTTTTTACATCAAATAACTGACTTCACTACAAATAAACTAAATGTTTAACAAAACTCAAACTGCAGATAATTCGAAATCATACATTACTTTTTTCCTCATAATGCAATACAGTTAAATTTATTTTTGTACAAAAATACTACATACATAGCATAAATACTGACTGCACAACAAATTTTCCATATTTATGGACAACACCCCGACTCAGACTACCGCGACTCGGATAGGTTAGGTTAGAAGGCGGAGAGCGGAGCTCCCGCCGCCGCCGCGCGTGCTTATTTTTTTTTTAAACCACCCTGAACTATGGTGAGTCGCAGTACAGTTTTGTCGTGCATTAAGATTATTAGCTGTGCATTGATGAAAAATTTTGCTTTAGGAAAAATCGCTGTACGCTGCGAAAATCAATTGTAGTGTGTTTAGTGATATTTTGAGTTGAATATTTTGCTGTGCAATCAGTAATTTTGATGAGAATTCGGAATCTTATTGCATAGAAAAAGGATATTTTTTGATTTGCGTTTAAATACTACCCAAATAAAACACGTCTCCATTTTACAATATCACTTTATTTTATTACGGTCCATATTGATAATAGTAGCGTCAGAATACAGACAATTATGGCGTGGCTTACACATACTTGCAGACTACCGTGTCTTAGCTACACATGTCAATAGCGCGGAACACACATTTGATACTACATCTCAATATTTATTTTTTTATTTGGTTTGAAAATCACATATTTTTTTAATTATCCAGTCGTTTGAACCCCAGTATCAGTAGATTCAAAAGAAACTATAAGATCAAATTCATAGCAAATTTTCCCATAATACTGATTTAATTTTAGCCGTCGCAATTATTGCCGATAATGCGGCATTGAAAACGAGTACCATGATTCTGCAACTTTTCAAGTTTTTTGAAGCGAAAACTTCTTTAGCGGCGCTGAGCACTTTTTGTTGGATGGGTAAAAACTTCCAAACTCGCGTCAGGGTCACGTGATGCTGATCGAAAAAGCGTAAGATCGAGGGGAAGGGAGAGGAACTAGTATCTCCCACTCTTTCTACCGTACCTGCTCCGCTTAGGCGGCACAGGGCGCTTGCGCGAATGTCCGTCTGTGTTTATGTACAGCGTGCCACGCGTATCCAAGGATACGAAATTACGGAATTACGATATTATGGATGAAAGTTGATTTTTCTAAGAGATAAAAATTAATGTAATATATAAATAAATAACGATATAATATTATGAATAATAACATGTAAATTGTCATATTTGTGTACGATAGCGCAATAAATAAACATTGTATTCTACCTCATAAATGATAGTATTTTTTTTTCTATTTATTTGTGATGGGTTTGCTCTTGACTCTAGTCTAGGTCAGAGATGACAGAGACAAAGTCGACGATGGAGTGAGCTCGCCCAGAAAAAGCCTGTTCACTCTAACTTTGAACAGCTAGTCTATTCTGTAAGTAATCATTTCGATATCGAGCTTCACCCGAGTGACAAAGCTCACAAAGTGAACTTTATTACACACAACACAAAGGTCGTATGTTTATACTCACCTCGGATTCCGCTGTCGAGACTCGAAAATGTTGTTACAGAAAAGCACTACAGATTAGATTGAGTATTGCAAGAATCTGTGAATACCAACGTCTCATTATGTGGTACCAAAGAAAACGTGATTCACTAGCCCACACTCGAGCTCTGCGGTACTCTGCCTGTTTTCATTAACATGAGCGCTTTAGGCACTCAAAGTGAGGCCCAGTGTTAGTGAAAACGAGTTAACTGCCTTTAAGTCTCGGCAAGTAAGGAGCATAGAACCATTGTGGAATGATTTTCATTGCTCTCCCTCGACCTTCAAATATCTCGGCAACGTGACACTTTAGGGCACCATGTTGCTAACATTTTTTGTTTGTTTAAGTGTCCTCTACTCATATATTATATGCATGCTAGATCGTGCGCAATAATTTAAGTAAAAAAAAAACAATGTGCGGCGGGGTGCTGCCAGCTCCCATTGAAAAAAAGTTCGAACGCCTTTATTTTAGGTTGATTTTTTTATACAAATCAGTGCGCATGCAATTCTTAAATAATTGCTAAATAAATATAGCAGAATTATGTAATTGATAACGTATCAAATGTGTGTAATCCGCGCATAGTAATATAGAAACACACAAATTATCTACCACGGTAAGAAGTTACGTTGATTTTGCTATCGTGAGGGACTGGATTCATGTGCAGGAATCATTTGTTTCAGCTGACGAAAATTGCGTAAAATTGCCAGGAAATTCTAGTAATATGTGAAAAGTATGTAACCCCATTTGTTACACGCGTTGATGACAATTTTAGAAAAAAAAGTCTTCAGTTAAACATGTAAATCAGTGTGTGTGTGTGTGTGTGTGTGTGTGTGTGTGCGTCTGGCAGTTGATAATTAGTAGTGTGTTTAACATTTAGATGATCATCAAGATTACAAACTCAACATTTGAAAAAACGGGACAGAGATACCAAAAATATTTAAATTACCATAGCTCCATACTAAATACTGACATTTTATCACATATCGTTTAAGCGCCCGCCCATCTACATAAACAGTCCGTTCTACCTTAAAATTCGTCAGTTCAGAACAAATCCCATTCCGTATGCATAGCTCTATCAAATCATTGAATCTTCATGTAAGGTGTAACAGAATAAAAACAATACCTCTTAAGGGGTAATTGTACATTATGAACAATTTTTACTATGGGACCAATACCGAAATCGCGTAAAAAAACAGCTGTTCAGTACATTTTGTCGAGTTACGCGCGCAACGTATGGGGGAGTCGATTCTTTTTCACGATTTCAGTGTTGATCCCATAGTGAAAGTTGTTCATAATGATGAGTACAATGACCCCTTAAGAGGTGTTTCGTTTATTCTGTTACAGGTTGTATAAGGTGTGACGGAATTAAAGCAAAACCCTTAAAGAGGTGTAATGTACTATTGCAATGTACTACTACTTATCACTATGAACAACTTTTAGTATGGGACCAACCCACAAATTGAGATTTTGCAAATTCCCCTTCGTTAGCTTTCGTCTGATTGGCAACAATGGCAACCTAAGATTCTTCGGTTCAGTATGATCTTTCCGTACTCACAGAATACTCCTCAAAAACTAGTTCATAAAACTCTTACACACAAATCCAGTCCCCGCACTAAAGGTGACATCACACTAAAGATCCTGAATTTACACAAATTGTAATTTCTACGCAGTAAAGTGTACATACATCGGATTACCTCAAAGCCTTAGTTTGCGAATATCGTATAACTTACGTTTAAGAGTCGCTGTTGCACGTTCTAAAGTTCTACCAGAGGGTAGTTGGAGAAAAACTGGAGAAATAGCCGTTAGGTTTGAAATCGTTGAAAATAGGGTATTTGTGTACTATCAAAAATGTACATAAATTAATGCTTATTTTAAAGATTTGTGAAAAAATCTATAAAATCTGGTGGAAAAATGGAGAAGGTACACTGTTTTGACACTATACTTCTATCTTTGTCACGCAAAATGTCGTTTGTATTGGATAGTGAGAGGTCATCATGACGTTACTTGCTCGTGACATCAGAAGCTTCTAATGCTGTCTCTATTTACCATCAAGTTAAACATTTCTTGAGATTTGTAAACAGTATTTGTGTCGTACCATTTCTTAAAACATCACACACAAAAATCTAGTCGAATATGATATTACGACTTCAAAATACTTTTTAGTAAGTTAGAAAATTAATTAACGATCATATTCAGTCGAAGAAATTCAGTCAGTATTGGTTATTTGGCTTTACAGTAAAAGGTTAAAGTTTTGTTTACTTCGTATAAGTCTCAGGTAAATTGACTATGTGTTTGAGACCAAGTACACAAAACTAGACGCGAAATATATGTATAAATATTACAAACACCCGAAGAAATGATTCATAGAACTTTAGAACATCCAACGAGAAATATTTACATTATTTTATTTAATAATAAGACAAACGTACGTCGTTTAGTAAAAATTGCACAAATTGTGAAGACTGATCACGTGGTTCAATTTAGCACCGGCCGATTAGGCGCGACACAAACGTGCGACTAGTCGCAAGTCCGACAAAAAGTTAGGAAAACTGGTGTGACTTAAAACCGACCCATCATAAATTAAGGCTGGGATGATGACTAATTATGTTAAATTCGAACTTGCGACTAGTCGCAGGGTTTAGTCGTCGTAGCCTTTAAACTTTTTTGGAGACACTTCCCAATTTAAAAAAATACTGAAAAACAATCAAGGCAAGACTTTATTGGAGTGTACAAATAAATATCTTTTAAACTAAAAAAATCGCTATTATATTTACATTAAATTAATTAAAAATTGATCGCTTCAAAAAAATGTCTACTTAAAAAAATATAAAATAAACTTTTAACCATAGAATTACAGAAATCCATTGACTATGGCAAATTGTACTTAAATATCACCATTCTATCCAAAAAAGGGGGGTAATTAGGTATTAAAAAAATATTCTTTGGTAAACCTATACCAAAATAAAATTAAGCCATATTTAATGCTATTCTAAGGTTTGATTCTGAACGTGCGTTACTTCGTAAGCCTCAACCACACGCTACGATTTTTAGTCGTAACAACTTTAGTCGGTTTAAAACTCAGATTACCAGTTCAGGTATATAATCCAAGTAGTTAGCTTATGTATAAATTGATAGCAGTTCTGCGACTAAAAATCGCGTTGCTACACGACTGATCGCAGCGTATGTTAATCCGATATCTTTTTAAGTTCAGAACCAAAAAACTATACAGAGAAATGCTAAAATACTCGTACATATAAAAAATATATAGGAAACAATATTTTGAGTATTATCCGTGGCGCGACTGAGGCCAAAACATATCCTTAGGCTTTACACACAGTGACATTCTATCAGCAATAACGAATTTCGAATTTTAAAAAAAACAAGCCATTTGATTCCTTCAAATACTGATTTAGCAGCTTTTTAATTATTTTTTTCTATGGAGAATATCATAATTAGAATCTGCTTATCAATACTTAAACTAAGCATATGGCTAGCGATTTTTTATAAATAAGTCTGCTTTTTTTTTTTCTTTCATACTTTTACTATAGACCACATGACATTACGATAGCGCATGTCAATACTCTAAATTTTTGAAAACCGCTCTGACAAAATATCACCTAGTCTAGCCTCTTATTAAGTTACGAGCGCATTGTAGTCTGCGATTAATCGCAATAACATTTCAAAATTCAAATAACCAAACTCAACGTGACTTTCAAACAATTTTGTTTCTTATTACAAAGCTTAAACAAACTTACCTTAGCCTTTCAGTGTTTTTCACAAAAACCACAACAGTTACTGCGATTAATCGCAACGGCAAATTGCAAGACTGCACACAACTTATCCAACTCATCAAATTTAACTAAAATTATTATGCCAATTAAGCCTTTTGAGAAATAAAGGGTTTTTGGTAGTTCAATGCGTCCTTCAAATTGAAGTTTTAGAACTAATTTGCAACGATTTTGACCCCGATGACTTGGGGTCCAAATTTCGTTCGACTATTCAAGCTAATTTGGCCCCCAAGCCAACCGGGGTCAAAATCTTTGCATATTAGCTCTAGAACATCATCATTTGAACGAACTCAATAACCAATCATCCCGTAAAAATATTAAAAATAATTTAATCATTATTATTTTATTGGAAATGTTAAATTGTAATTTTGACATTATTTTTTATCGTCATCCACAAATTTCTTCTTTTAAGTCTCATTACTTTCTAGTTGGCTGTCAAAATAATATAAAATAAAACTATAATTTACCCAAAGTTTCATCGTGTTAAGGGTATAAGATGAACATTAAACGTACGTACGACGCGATCAAGTCGCATGTTGAATTAAAAATAAAACTTTTACAATTAATAAATAAATAGGGTTAAACGGTCTTTGACTTTTTACTAGTGGACTGTGTTTTAATACATTTTTAGGTACAAATCATTGATATACAAAAAAACCCAAGATGCACAGTCTCGAACAAATGCAACACTCGAAACTGTCGTCAAAAACTGACATGTATTGTGTCATGTGTGAGTTGTGTGTAGTTCTACCATAAACATTTTTTTTTTGCAAATTCAACCTTACACGGATCGCTTAAAGTTGTTTTTACAAAGCAGTTCAATATGGCAAGTGATGCGCAATTTTTTTTGCAAATTCAACCTTACACGGATCGCTTAAAGTTGTTTTTACAAAGCAGTGCAGTATGGCGAGCGTTGCGAGATTGTTTGAAACTTGCGCATATTGCGCTTATTTTTTGCGGACGTTTTTGAGATGCTGAGTGTGTATCTTGGTTTTTTATATATCAATGGTACAAATCTTCAATTTAATCAATTTTCAGATGCCGTGTTAAATTTTGCGATCGGTTATAGTAACTACTATCAACCAACCATAATCACCTTATCTTAATAATTATTACCAAATTGTTTATGGTCGAACTAGTGTAGCCCGTACAGCAATAGGACAATTCGAGCTCAATAAAACATCAGTCTTACACTTGTGTGTAAACAACTTAAAAGTGAGAACTAACAGCCTAACCATAAAAATATTTTAACTATTGCTTAACTTTGAATTTAGAATATCTTAAACAGTATTTAAATAAAGCATTGCATGTTTAGATTATGATATGAATATGCCTGAAATAATCAATAGAACTGGCCAAAAACAAACAAACAAAAAGAAAATGGCGCCCAAAAACAAGACCTGTCAAAATGATAAACGTCACTGTCAATTGACACAAAACGTCAGTCCACTGGTATAAAATCGGTTGTTAGTAATTGTGTACACCCTGTGTACGTACACGGCGTGTTCACTGCAGGATACAGTTATTCTTTCTCTGGATTTCCACTTGGGATAGGTTTCTTTCTATTTCATCGTCATCTGCTATCCTGTTTGAGAAACACATATTTTAAAATACCGGCAATTATTTTATATACACACATTTAACAAAAACTATGTATATAGACAAAAAAAACTCCTAACTAAAATAAAGCGTCAAAAAATTCGTCCGCATCGCTGTCGACTGGATGTGAGCCTAAAAAGACTGGCGGCATTGCCTCGTTGTATGGCAATGCTTATCCTCTGTCCGAGGTAAAAGCCAGCCCTTGGGTCACGCGAAGAGTCAACTAAGCGTTTATCTAGTTCTACAAATAACGCATGAGCACTCAGTTCCCACGGTCCAAGAGTTTTAAGCCCAAACGGCTCAAAAACATAATTGCCACATAAAGTGTGTAATCTGTTGGATATTGTCTTACTACCCGGTATCAGGATGGATATCGAGTGAATATCCGGTCGGATACTGAACTATTTGGCAACTATCCAGATACTTACTACATTGTTATATGGCTGGATATTCAAATCAAATCTAAATAATTTATGTTTGTCACAGGTTTAAACGCAGTTCTTATCAAAATAATATGTAGATCGCTGTAACATACCCACAGGGCGTATTGTAACGTTATTCGGTATCTGGTTATCTATATCTATACTAATATTATAAAGAAGAAAGATTCGTTTGTTTGAATTGAATTGAATAGGCTCCGAAACTACTGGACCGATTTGAAAAATTCTTTTAGCATTGGATAGCTACATTATCAGGGAGTAACATAGGCTATATATTATCCCCGTACTCCCACGGGAACGGAAACTACGCGGGTGAAACCGCGTGACGTCCACTAGTATATTATATAATATCCGGTCGAATACTGACCTATTATTCGATATTTAGTTAAGATACTTACTTTACTATTTTGTATCGGGCCAGATCTTGATCTACTATCTGGTCGTATTATATAATTCTGATATATGTTTTAGCTCTAAAAATCTATTTAAAATTTGGATATATTAAAATGGTGAGTAAAACTAAGACTTACGCTCTTTCCTGTTCATCCATTTCTTGTACTAATCTGTCTCTCTCGTTGACGGCTGATAACAGCTCCTGAAAAAACGAATTGACGAAATATTTCATAAAAGACAGCTTGATCTCTGCGACATATGTCAAACTGACATTCCTAGGGTTGTCAGGATATAAAAAAGTCGATAGAAATTCTCGACGATTCTTACTATTATCGATGCTAATGTAACATATAGTTTAATTACAAACGTTACTAAATTAAACGAATATTTTAATATAAAATACATTTATTTTCTTAAAGGAGTACACCCCAAATCAATATCTGAATTAGTTTCTGAATCGCTAGAACAATCTTGTAAATTATAAACTCTTGTTCGCAAATATTATCAAATCGGACGTCCCGCTCCCAATCTTCTTTCAATTTTATTTAAAATATCGATAGTTTATAGTCTGTGGTCACGATGATTCATCGCCCATCACTAATAAGGTCGGCATGCCCATAAAGTATGACATTGACGGGTACAGATGTCTGTACTATTATGAAATTCAGGACTTCATAGGCGTGACTTTACTGACAGCTGTCGCAGAGATCAAGCTATATTTTATTTTTATGAAGTATAGCGCAAAAATAAAGGCACATAATATAAACATTATTTTTGTTTTTCAATAACCTGTAATATAATGCCATGTTCTGCGATCCACAACATCAAAGTCAATAGCAAAGAATTCCATTCGTATTTCCAACTGTTAACAAAGCTTTTATACGATAGCACAGTAGCTTGGGAATGAATGAATGCAGTCAAATTATTTAAAAAATCTTTTGACTCTTGATGGTTTTGTAATTTTTTAACAAACCTATGCAAGGTAGAAGAAGTAGCCTTTGTCTGAGAGGTTCCAGCGGCATATATCCCTCCACATACGAACTAAAGCCGTCATACAAATCCAACAAAGCGGTATCAAAGTCCTCCGCGCGATTAGAACATCTATATCTATACTAATATATAAAGCTGAAGAGTTTGTTTGCTTGAACGCGCTAATCTCAAGAACTTCTAGTCCGATTTGAAAAATTCTTTCAGTGTTAGATGGCCCATTTATTTAGGAAGGCTATAGGCTATATATCATCACGCTAAGACCAATAGGGGGCGGGTCAACTAGTAGGTATATAACCGCCAGACACAACACCCTTCTGGTAAGTCTGGTTGGAGGATCCACCATCTTCAATGCAGGTTTGCGAGACTTTTCACCTTGTTCCGCACTCTATCACCTCTAATAAGGTCAGCACATCATCATCATCATCATCATATCAGCCTGCAGACGTCCACTGCTGAACATAGGCCTCCCCGCGCGCGTCGCCACAACGACCGGTCCTGCGCGTCTCGCATCCATCGGCTACCCGCGACCTTCACCAGGTCGTCCAGGACGTCTTCCGGTACGCGGTCACCACTCCAGAACTTTTCGGCCCCATCGACCATCTGTTCTGCGAGCAATTTGCCCTGCCCACTGCCACTTTAGTTTGGCGATCCTTCGGGCTATGTCGGTAACCTTGGTTCTCTTGCGGATACCATCATTCCTGATTCGATCACGCAAGGAAACTCCAAGCATTGCCCTTTGAGTGACTTTGAGCCTTCTGATGAGGCCCATTGTAAGCGACCACGTCAGCACACGCTATACAATAAAACCGCACCTGTAATAGTAGCCTCTCCCTGCGTTTCTGTCCGGGAGTCTTGCGCCACTCGTCGACTCCTAGCGACAGCCTCAGTTCCCGCGCTAGCAGCTCGCAACGACGACTTAGGTCCTCTTCTTGCTCTCTGAGGGAAGATAACAAAATAAATACATATATGTGAGAACTAGCTTCTGCCAGCCCGCGTGGTCCCTAGAGAACATACTCCCGGGATAAAAAGGTAGCCTATGTCCTTTCTCAGGCTCTAGACTAACTCTGTACCAAATTTTATTTAAATCGGTTCAGTAGTTTTGGTGTGAAAGCGAGACAGACAGAGTTACTTTCGCATTTATAATATTAGTAAGGAAATAAGGATTTATATTGAGTTTCAACCAATCCGTCGGACCGTGTGACCCATGCGCTGCCACCAACGATGCCAAATCATAATCATTTATTCATTTGCGAACATGGGTAATAGGTACAGGTGTTTCATAAGTCCTCCATATTCTACCGTCACATGGGCATGCAAATTACATTAAATTTGAAATTAAAATAAATTAAATGAAATATTGACATAGAATAGGCAAAATATAATAATAACAATGTCAAATGCATCAAATGTCAAAGAAAACAATATGTCAATCGGAACAATTTTGGCAAATAGAGTAACATTAACTTCAAATTAAATAAATTAAGATATAACATGAAAAATGTAAAATAATAATAATGTCAAATGGTACAAATGTCAGATAGAACAATAATGTCAATTGGAACAATAATGTCAATTGGAACAATAATGTCAATTGGAACAATAATGTCAATTGGAACAACAATGTCAATTGGAACAATAATGTCAATTGGAACAATAATGTCAAATGGAATAGGAAGTATGTCAATTAATCAGTGACTTATCATTCAGGAAGTCGTCAATTGTGTAGTAACATTTGTCAATCAATATACCAACCAAGTCTGAGTAATTGTCGTGCCAGCGACATGAAGAAGAGGTGGCTACGGACGTCTATAGACATTTACAATAGGCATTGCGGATGTGTCGCTATCTCACGTGTCATTGATGAGACTCTTCACATTTATGCTGCGGCCACACTACCGAATAATACGATCATGTTTCTGGATTTCGCGAGGTACTCAAGTGGCTCCCTATTCGACTTCGCAGGAACTCTCGGACATTGTGTTTGCTATTTAACATCCTTCACAACCCTAAAACGCCTTCCTACCTGCGAGAACGCTTCTCCTTTTCCCGTCCTTCTGATGCGCCTTGCAGGTCGCATCTTAGAAATCTCCTTAAGTCCCCTCCCCACGCTACTGAGTTTTACTCCTATTCCTTTACTGTCCATGCGGTTAGGCTGTGGAATTCACTGCCGCCTGACATTAGAGACTGCAAATCTCTTTCAGTTTTTAAAAGAAGAGTGAAAGAACACTACCTTTCTTTACCGTCATAGTTGCATATAAGTATGTGTTATTATTTATCTTATAATATTATTTAGTATGTATTAGTATATATTTATTTTAGTAATATTTATGTATTGTATGTTATATTAAATTTATTGTTTTATTTGTAAGTACTTATACCATTTACACACGGTGCCTACATATCTTTTATACAACTCTCCTTTCGCAGGTATGCTGGAAGAGATTTCTTTTGAAATAAGCATTACCTTTGTACCTATTTTTCCGTTTCCTTCTTTTTATCTTTCTATGTAATGTGTGTGCATAAATTGTTAAATAAATACCGTAATATGGCAATAATTATGGCCATAATTGAAACAGAAACAACACCATATATGGCCATAATTATTGCCATATTGCGGTAGTATGGCCGTAGCATTATAGATCTGCCACAGTATCTTTCTGACACATGTTCTCATTGTTCTCTTTTTAACTTTTGACCGTTATACGAAGTTTTACACTTACAAGATATTCAACTGCATCTGTCTTCTGAGAAGCGCGTTCTTCTTATTCACCAAATTGAACCACTGCGACATTAGCCTGTCTTCCTCCTGTTACAAAACAAACACTAAATTAATAAAATAATAAGTTTTGTTTACAAGACTGCTTCGCTGGCTCTGAAGACAATATTATTTCTAATCTACATAAGTTCTATGCTCGGCTACTGAAACTTCGCTTCAAAATTGAAAAAAATATCAGCTGTTTTATACAAAATGCAATATTTGGCCCATGAAATATATTACTATTGATAGGCACGAGTTTGACCACTATCTCACCTGCTGGTAAAGTCAAAGTCAAAGTCAAAATAGACGCGAAGCGATGATGTGGTCGAAGATGGAGCACGCTTGCCTAGAAGTAACCTATTCACTCTTGACTTAAAGACTCCCAGGTTATAGCTATCAGGAAACACAGACTCCGGCAGGGAATTCCACTCAAAATGTATGAAACAGCTGATATTTTTTCGAGTTCTCAGGGTTGTTTATAATCATGTGTATTTTCACTTCCTAAAAGGTCATTAGTGTTTTACAAAATAACCCTGTAGTTACAGGGCCATCGATCCACATATGGTAATTTTACTTGTTTTACAAATAACCTTTTTATGGGATGATCTAGGAAAGGATCTACTTAAAAAAACGGCTAAGTGCGAGGCGGACTCGCTCAGGAAGGGTTCCGTACCATAAACCTTAATTTTTATTATTTGTTATTATAGCGGCTATAGAAATACACTATCTGTGAAAATTTCAACCGTCTTCCTATTTCGGTTTTTGAGATACAGCCCGCTGACAGACAGACGGATGGGCGGATGGAAGCAGATGCTTAGTAATAGGGTTCCATTAGTTACCCTTTAGGTACGGAACCCTAAAAAGGATCTAACACGTTAATGGTAGGATAGGATAGGGTTACCGGGTCGGTTGGAACTTGGATACAGGCTAGCACAAGCCTCTTCCACTTGTTCTGTAAAGAGGAGAGGTCTGTTAAAGCTTTGTAAAAACACTATAGGAATTTATTACATACATAATGAGGTCTGTGAAGAATCAAACTTAGAGGGCACAAAACCATTGCGGCATAGCCCTCCTCCGTCGCCATTTTGTTTTTTTTTTTCAAAGTTGTGGCGCACGATTTGACATGCACAAAAAATGTTAAGAACATGGTGCCCTAAAGTGTCACGTTGCCGAGATATTTCGAGGTAAAGTCACCACGTGACAATCGCCTATCATTAAAAATTACTTAATTATGTGTTTATATTTTTTTTTATTTGTGATGGGTTTGCTCTTGACTCTAGTCTAGGTCAGAGATGTCAAAGACAAAGTCTACATGGAACGTGCACTGCGTTGACAGTGCCATCTAGTGTCGCATATTCGAATGTTTAACGTTCCGAACACTTGACATTGACGCTTCTGTGCTGCCACCTGCGGTTCCTGTGTGTGTGTGAGTTTAGGGGAACGTGCGCGAAGCAGACTGTGCCATCTAGCGTAGCTATTGCGAATTTTATAGGTGAAATATACTTGACAGTGACGTTCTTGTGCTGCCACCTATAGTTTCTGCACGTTCCCTATTGAGAACTTCACAAAATAATAGTGCTTAATTTATATGAATGGTTAAATCAAGCCGAGAACTATGAGAACAATACAAAGTATTGCATATAAGCGAGTGATCTGTTCCTTATTAATGATTTTCATTACTCTCACGTGGCAACTTCGCCTATCTTCGGGCAATAGTGGCGGTATGCTATGCTAGGTAACGTTACCTCCGTGTTGTCAGCACACTCCATGACCCGCCGCAGCTGTTTCTCGAGCGCGGCGGCTCGCTCGTCGATAGTGGCGGTATGCTATGCTAGGTAACGTTACCTCCGTGTTGTCAGCACACTCCATGACCCGCCGCAGCTGTTTCTCGAGCGCGGCGGCTCGCTCGTCGATAGTGGCGGTATGCTATGCTAGGTAACGTTACCTCCGTGTTGTCAGCACACTCCATGACCCGCCGCAGCTGTTTCTCGAGCGCGGCGGCTCGCTCGTCGATAGTGGCGGTATGCTATGCTAGGTAACGTTACCTCCGTGTTGTCAGCACACTCCATGACCCGCCGCAGCTGTTTCTCGAGCGCGGCGGCTCGCTCGTCGATAGTGGCGGTATGCTATGCTAGGTAACGTTACCTCCGTGTTGTCAGCACACTCCATGACCCGCCGCAGCTGTTTCTCGAGCGCGGCGGCTCGCTCGTCGATAGTGGCGGTATGCTATGCTAGGTAACGTTACCTCCGTGTTGTCAGCACACTCCATGACCCGCCGCAGCTGTTTCTCGAGCGCGGCGGCTCGCTCGTCGATAGTGGCGGTATGCTATGCTAGGTAACGTTACCTCCGTGTTGTCAGCACACTCCATGACCCGCCGCAGCTGTTTCTCGAGCGCGGCGGCTCGCTCGTCGATAGTGGCGGTATGCTATGCTAGGTAACGTTACCTCCGTGTTGTCAGCACACTCCATGACCCGCCGCAGCTGTTTCTCGAGCGCGGCGGCTCGCTCGTCGATAGTGGCGGTATGCTATGCTAGGTAACGTTACCTCCGTGTTGTCAGCACACTCCATGACCCGCCGCAGCTGTTTCTCGAGCGCGGCGGCTCGCTCGTCGATAGTGGCGGTATGCTATGCTAGGTAACGTTACCTCCGTGTTGTCAGCACACTCCATGACCCGCCGCAGCTGTTTCTCGAGCGCGGCGGCTCGCTCGTCGATAGTGGCGGTATGCTATGCTAGGTAACGTTACCTCCGTGTTGTCAGCACACTCCATGACCCGCCGCAGCTGTTTCTCGAGCGCGGCGGCTCGCTCGTCGATAGTGGCGGTATGCTATGCTAGGTAACGTTACCTCCGTGTTGTCAGCACACTCCATGACCCGCCGCAGCTGTTTCTCGAGCGCGGCGGCTCGCTCGTCGATAGTGGCGGTATGCTATGCTAGGTAACGTTACCTCCGTGTTGTCAGCACACTCCATGACCCGCCGCAGCTGTTTCTCGAGCGCGGCGGCTCGCTCGTCGATGGCGCACTGTTCCTTCTCTAGCGCTTCCAGCTCGCTTTGGATGTACGAACCAGTTTCTCTACCCTGAGGAATGAAATAAATAGAAGTTGATCCAAGTCGACAAACTTTATCATTGCAGCCAAGGCGGAATGGACGTCCGAGCCGAAGGCGAGGTCGTTAAGGAGTCAAGTGACTGCAACAATAGTTATATTTAAATTGTTTCATATTGGCACGTAATTTTATAGTAATTATTTATTTGTATCTACATATATTTTAGTATGTGGCCCTATCGGAATACCAGCATTTCGTTATTTATTTTGTAAATATTGTAGCATAAACTGAGATAGAGACCTTTTTGGCCTCGCACAGATATTTTTTTATGTTGTTATCTTAGTGAGTTTTTTAATTTATTTTTCTTTTTTTTTTTGTCTTGTCCAAATAAACATTTTTCTTTCTTTCAATGACAAATGCCGTCTATCAGACAATAACAGACGGAAACTGGAATAATTTTCAGGCAGGCAAAGTCGAAAAGTGTTCGGCTTCCACTCTGATCCGAGTGCAATTGCCGTTGCAACTGCGTATCTAACCTCCTCGACCCTGTAACTTCACCACAGTACCCGTTGGTAAGACTGGTATCAGATTTTCTTGCTTCTGAAAGACAGGACAAACGGCTTAACGTGCTTTCTGAGGCACGGAGGAGACCGAACCCTCCTACGGTCAGTCTAGCATCAACGATTCGCTTGCCAAAGGCGGTCCCGCCGAGGACCTCGGCAAGCGTTTCTTAACCCTTGCCGATTTTATTCATGCAACTGCCATTATTATGTCTCCTTCACCTTTGGTTGACTGGTAGAGAATGTCAAGGGCAAAACTCTGCCTTTGTACCTATGTGTAAGACGTCTAAATGAATAAATAATTTAGCCATGCACTCCTCTAATGCCCGGTGCCAATATTCAACGATAAGTTATTGTACAAAAGGTACGTTTTTCCGTTACGAATAATGATCGTAACTAAGCATTCCTAAAAAAAATTGCGTTATCTACCGGCGACGAACTGCTCTCGGTTACCAACTTACCGAGTCCCTCCGTCGACACATGGTTAAGACTATTGTTATTGCTTGAGTTATGATCGACCCCTGTCGTAAATCCATTGTTGAATTATTTTTTTTGTGAAAGTTTTTTGTCCGTACATTTTAACAGAATGATTTATTTGTTTTTAATATTTATTAACGTCCGGCAATAACCCTTTTGTAAACCGCGCCAAAAATACATACCTGACGAGCAGATGTGGATAAACTTTGTACAGACGGTTTATCAAGCCGAAATGTAATTTGGAATTCGCCATTATCCAAGATATTATAAAGGTCGACTCTCGTTTCGTAATTACTTCGATTAGAACTATTTTCTTAAGCTGATTAAGAGTTACTCCAGGCCGATAACCTTTCTAAATCACCTAATTCACTATCAGACATTTTATAATTATTTACAGTTGTTAACGCACAATAAGTAAAACTATTTCTTAACGACTCGTAACTTTAACAGCTCGTTGACATTTTTTTTTATAGGCACACCATAGCCCGACATCTGCATACATTTGGCCTACTATCCGTAATTCGATACCCCCCCCCCATCCATACGTAGCAAGCTGGCGGTGACTTAACTAACGAGACGTTTCTTATAGGCACCTTCCATCATCGGACCACAAGACGAACGGCGATGCGCCACCGGTACATGGTGGACATCCCACCCACACGCACTAAACGTTTTGGGAACACATTCATAGTGCGTACAGCTAAGGAGTGGAATTCCCTGCCAGAGTCTGTGTTTCCGGGTAGCTACAACCTGGGAGTCTTTAAGACAAGAGTGAATAGGTTGCTTCTAGGCAAACGTGCTCCATCTTCGACCACATCATCGCTTACCATCAGGTGAGATTGTGGTCAAACGTATGCCTATACATAGTAAAAAAAAAAGGCACGATTTTGAATCAAGCCTCGTAGAAAATACTACTATCCGTAAGGAAAACGAATCGTTTCTTGTTTATAGGCACCGGGCATTAGCCACGAACTCCTCTAAAGCAGGTAGTAAGATATAATTTTCTCACCTCTTCCGGCGCATTGTCGTTATCAGGCGACAGCTTATCTACGAGCGCTGAGAACGAGTGCAGCGGAGATCTTCGTTCGAGACTCAGGGATAGAGATTTCACGGATTTTGTGTCCTCGCTGTGGCGGTCTTCTGTTGACAAAAAAGATGTATTATTGCAAAAATACAATTATCTGAAACTACTTACAATAGGCTTGTCCACTGAAAAAATCGAATTAGTCCGTCAGTTATATTATCAAAAAATATTTGACCCGTTTTTTTTCCTTTGTTACGTAAACCAAAATTGACGAAGATGCGACGCTTTTAAATTCTCAATACGTCACGCCGTGGTATAATTTTAAGTGCGTTCTGACGTCACGAGCCCCCACTCCCGAGTTTTGATGCGTTTTATCTTTGTTATTTTCATTGATAAAAAATAAAAAATACGAGTACATTATTTTTCAATACTCTAATTGACGGACAAATTAGATTTGCAATTTATTGATGGTGGAAACTTTTTCTTCTTATCGTGTGGGCAGTAAGGTCTAACGACCCCACATACCCTAGTGTCAAAGTTTCTAAACCGCCTCAAGAGCCTCTGACATGGTCTATTTGACGACCGTTATTTGGCGGCCGGGACCACCGGCTTAAACGTGCCTTCCAAAGCACGAAATCATCTTTTTATCAGACAATCAGGTGATTCAAGCCTGCAATGTCCTAGCCAAACTGGAAAACAACTTTACACAGTATGCTTTCCCGTGGGAATCGAACCCACGACCACCGGGGCACAAGGCAAATGCCTAAACCACTCGACCACGGAAGCAGTTATGGTATTAGCCTATTGTAATTCCACCTTTTCCATGAGGCCGATGACAAAACTGTATTGCTTGTATTGTTTTGCTCTCGCAAAGTTCCAATCAGAATTTCTAGGTTTCAAATAGAAACCTTATTGTTATTACCAAGCAGTAGCCTATCTGCGAATAGAACTCCCTCCCCAAACCATTCGCCTCTGATGTCTGTCTTTTAAGGTGCTTTCTCAAAAGATATATGTATGTGACGTAGTAAGGCGACGGTTCCTTTCCAACCCTGGCATAGCGCAGCTTCGGCGGCAACGCGTCCCAAAAATTAATATCCCTTATTGAACTTATAAACCGCAATGGTGTGTTTATTTTTCGAAATTTCTTAATTTCTCTGATGCCTCGTATTGTTTTTTTTTTTCACCTTTCACAAGTCTTTTTTTACTCGTTGGGCGCCATTAATAATAACAAACATTTATTTTCAGAATCTCTTCCATAATTTCCATTGCTAAGCAGAGGCCCTGTTTTCGGCACTTCGAACATACGTTACGTACTTTACGAGTTCTTATAAAAAGTCACTTAGTGCAGTAGTACCCAACTGATATGGCTTGCCGATGTACCTGCGCAGAAGATGAGTTTTCAAAGCGCGGGAAATGCTATTGACCAATCGGCACGCTCCACGCAACGCGCTTCTTGTTCCTGTACCGCTATTGGTCGGTACTGCCGCCATGTTAGCGCGCGTGGCGTGCGTGTGACGCGACTGAGGCGGAACTAACAGCTGCAGTGTATTGGTCGGTACTGCCGCCATGTTAGCGCGCGTGGCGTGCGTGTGACGCGACTGAGGCGGAACTAACAGCTGCAGTGTATTGGTCGGTACTGCCGCCATGTTAGCGCGCGTGGCGTGCGTGTGACGCGACTGAGGCGGAACTAACAGCTGCAGTGTATTGGTCGGTACTGCCGCCATGTTAGCGCGCGTGGCGTGCGTGTGACGCGACTGAGGCGGAACTAACAGCTGCAGTGTATTGGTCGGTACTGCCGCCATGTTAGCGCGCGTGGCGTGCGTGTGACGCGACTGAGGCGGAACTAACAGCTGCAGTGTATTGGTCGGTACTGCCGCCATGTTAGCGCGCGTGGCGTGCGTGTGACGCGACTGAGGCGGAACTAACAGCTGCAGTGTATTGGTCGGTACTGCCGCCATGTTAGCGCGCGTGGCGTGCGTGTGACGCGACTGAGGCGGAACTAACAGCTGCAGTGTATTGGTCGGTACTGCCGCCATGTTAGCGCGCGTGGCGTGTGTGTGACGCGACTGAGGCGGAACTAACAGCTGCAGTGTATTGGTCGGTACTGCCGCCATGTTAGCGCGCGTGACGTGCGTGTGACGCGACTGAGGCGGAACTAACAGCTGCAGTGTATTGGTCGGTACTGCCGCCATGTTAGCGCGCGTGGCGTGCGTGTGACGCGACTGAGGCGGAACTAACAGCTGCAGTGTATTGGTCGGTACTGCCGCCATGTTAGCGCGCGTGGCGTGCGTGTGACGCGACTGAGGCGGAACTAACAGCTGCAGTGTATTGGTCGGTACTGCCGCCATGTTAGCGCGCGTGGCGTGCGTGTGACGCGACTGAGGCGGAACTAACAGCTGCAGTGTATTGGTCGGTACTGCCGCCATGTTAGCGCGCGTGGCGTGCGTGTGACGCGACTGAGGCGGAACTAACAGCTGCAGTGTATTGGTCGGTACTGCCGCCATGTTAGCGCGCGTGGCGTGCGTGTGACGCGACTGAGGCGGAACTAACAGCTGCAGTGTATTGGTCGGTACTGCCGCCATGTTAGCGCGCGTGGCGTGCGTGTGACGCGACTGAGGCGGAACTAACAGCTGCAGTGTATTGGTCGGTACTGCCGCCATGTTAGCGCGCGTGGCGTGCGTGTGACGCGACTGAGGCGGAACTAACAGCTGCAGTGTATTGGTCGGTACTGCCGCCATGTTAGCGCGCGTGGCGTGCGTGTGACGCGACTGAGGCGGAACTAACAGCTGCAGTGTATTGGTCGGTACTGCCGCCATGTTAGCGCGCGTGACGTGCGTGTGACGCGACTGAGGCGGAACTAACAGCTGCAGTGTATTATGAACCTTATAGTAGCGATCTAAGGTTGATTGTAAGTTTGTTTTCTTTCGTTAATCTTCGGGGCCATACTTTCTTTTCTGTTCGAACGAAGATTCACGACGCGCCTTATCAGTTGGGTACCACTGTAAATCTTTGTTTCGGGTAAAAATAACGGTCTAATCACTTACCAGATCTGTCAGGACTAACAGAACTCTTCCTGGAACCAGGACTGGATGGCAGGGAGTCCGTCCTTCCTAGCAACGCGTCCAGCTGTTCTACACCACCCGCTGTAGGTTGAAAATAATAGTAGTTAAATCTATTTTTTATTATTAATGCTAAAGAGTTGAATAATGGTTTGAATTGAAAAAATATATATATATTTAGTGTTGGATAGCCCATTTATCAACGAAGGCTATATATAAAGGCTATATAACATCACTCTAATTAATTACTAAGCATACTTTTATATAGATCCAAGCTCTTAAAACGTAACAGACAGATGTGTTGCTGGGGAGTTTGTTGGCCACTTCTTCTCCACAGCTAAAACACTAGGAAGTGGTGACGGGCGGGCGTTTTGGGGGACTGTCTTTTGTAAAACTTGACGTTCAAAAAGTGCTGGCTCTCAGCCTAATTTGAATAAACGACTTTTGATTTTGATTCTACGATCAAAAGGTGCAGAGCATTAAAGAAACATGTGACGCAGAAGTTGCGCGGGTCAGCTATTGTCAAATAGTGCTCTACAAACATCACACTTATTGCTACGACATAAAGGTACTTTAGAGGTATGCGATACAGGGAGTAAAGTCCCGCAAACCCCCATTGAAAAGGGAGGATCCTCCTACCAGACAGTTGTTGTGTCTGGCGGGCTACTGCCCCGATAGTTAATATTCGGGCTGATGTATATGTTCAAATCGCACGGTAAACTCTGCTTGCGCGATGCAGGATTTTAACCTAGTAGTTCGCTGCTAGTTGGATATATGGCGTCGCGGTTCTTTTTGTTGTGATGTAGATTTGCTCCGTTGGTTTTTCTTGTGGCGGCATTGATGCCGCTTCAGTACTATTAATGCCAATGGGGGATTCTCAGAAGCTTTCAAATACTAGAGTTGTCACAACAAACACAATAAATACGATATTTATACAGAGCCTTTTCAGTAAAAAAAAGCATAGGTGTTGGCGAGCATTTGCTCTATTTACGGAAAGGAATTTCTTTGCTAGTTTTGCTACCTAATTAAAAAGAAATTACGATATCTTTCTATAAATATAGACACTATTCTAATACATAAGTTGTTTTACGAATAACAAGTCATATTATTTTTAAGGCGTGAAAATTGCAAATTGTCGCTTACGACGCTTTTTCTGACATGGCTCGATATACCCTGAGAGTTACGCATTGCAATAAAAAGTTAACGTACCTGCAACAATCTCGTCCATGACTGACTGCTTGCTGATAATCTCGACGGTACCGCCGCGAGAGTTGCGGGACGGTGACAGAGGGGACGTCGGACTGCGGACAAATTGATCCTTACTCATTACATATTTACAGGCAAACGAGTGATTTATCCAGTGTGAGTCTTTCCTACGCCGCTCAAACAATCTATCATCATTCCAGTTCACAAGGGCGGGGATAGAGACGATGTCAATAATTACAGGCCTATATCCATTTTACCAGCTATTTCCAAGATAATAGAAAAAATATTTAATGACAGACTTATTAGATACTTTAAACAATTTAATATTCTAAGCAGCACACAATTTGGTTTTAGGCAGGGAATTTCAACAGAAGATGCAGTTACTGCTCTTAGCACTCTAATAGCTGATAATCTGGATAATGGTACCAAGTGTCTGACTGTATTTCTGGACCTAAAAAAGGCTTTTGACACCGTCTCTATTCCCATCCTGATAAACAAATTGGAAGCAGCGGGAATAAGAGGAACACCGCTTAAATTCGCAAAAGACTACCTGTCGAACCGAAAGCAACGAGTCAAGGTAGGAACATTCGTTAGTCGCGATGCTAATATTACGTTTGGTGTCCCCCAGGGAAGCGTGTTGGGTCCTACATTGTTTCTCCTGTATATTAATGACCTCTGTAACCTCAGGATCAGCAATGCTTCAGTATTTTCCTATGCTGATGACACCGCTGTCGTTTTCACTGGGAAGACCTGGCATGATGTTGCTTTGAGTGCTGAGGCTGGAATGACCCAAGTAGCTAGATGGCTCAAAGATAACTTACTAACTTTTAACACAGCTAAAACCAATTACATCTGCTTTAGTATATCCAATCGTTCCCAGCCTGGCGCAGAACTTAATTTGAGAGTACACACCTGTGATGACTCAAGTAATTGTTCATGCCCAACATTATACAAGGTAACACAAACAAAATATCTAGGTGTTGTGGTCGACCAAAACCTATCCTGGTATCCTCACCTTGAACAGGTCAATAACAGGATAAGAAAATTAAGCTGGATTTTTAAGTCCCTAAGGCATATTGTTCCAAAAGTTGTACCTACTAATACGAACAACCCGAGACACCTCCTTAATGAAATTTACATAGCTTTGGTGCAATCTGTTTTGACGTACTGCATCCCCATTTGGGGTGGTGCAGCAAAAACTAAATTCATTGATCTTGAGCGGGGTCAACGTGCTCTAATTAAGATGATGTATTTTAAAAACATGAGATTTTCTACCCAACACCTCTACCAAATTAGCAACTTATTATCGGTGAGAAAACTATACATTATTAGAACTATAATTAAAAAACACAAATCCCTTCCTTATGACCCTGACATAAATTTAAAAAGAAGAAAAGACTTAGTAGCAGATGTTCCCCAAACCAAAACTAAATTTGCTAGCAACCAATTTAAAAAACGGTCTGCTCAGCTTTATAACAAATGTAATAGGGAAACTTACGTATACAATTTTAAACTAAATGAATGTAAAAAAATTTTAGCTCAATGGATAAAACCGCTTAATTATGAGGAAACAGAGGCATTATTGTTATAAATACAATATGCTAACAGTATCCTAACTCAATCCTAACTCAATCTCATTCGCTCATGATATAGGTACTCCCACCCACACACATAATGACATAACACACGCATACCACACATTCAAACACAACACTGAATACAACAACCCAATCACAATTACACACAACTACATTATTAAAAACAATTTGAATTCTGAAAGCACTTATTAGCCTAACTTATAAATTATCCATAGTTTTCGTAGATTAGATTCCTTTATTATATATATATTTTTAGTATTGTTTTAAATAAACAAGTTTATAGTTAATACCAACTATGTATGGAAGAGCGGAGTCTTCTAACACAGGCTTTATTAGCTTAAAAGGAGGCTCCAATCACTACCTAGTAATGTAAGAAAACTTGTTATAACTAATAAACATTTTCATTTTTTCATCCTCATCTATCTATATTAATATATAAAGCTGAAGAGTTTGTTTGTTTGCTTGAACGCGCTAATCTCAGGAACTACTGGTCCGATTTGAATTATTTCAGTGTTGGATAGCCCATTTATCGAGGAAGGCTATAGGCTATATATCATCACGCTAAGACCAATAATGAAAATTGTGACGCAGACGAAGTTGCGCGGGTCAGCTAGTTTTAAATAAAATTGGAAGAAGATTGGGAATGGGACGTCCGATTTGATAATATTTGCGAACAAGAGTTTATAGTAAATTTACAAGATTGTTCAAGGTGTACTCCTTTAAGATAATAAATGTATTTTATTTTTAAACTAGCTGACTCGGCAAACATTGTCTTGCCAAATACAAAAAAAAATAGCCTACCACCTATTCTCCTACCTACCGAATATACACACAAACTTTCATGAAAATCAGTCGAGCAGTTTCGGAGGAAATCGGTAACAAGCACCTTGACACGAGATTTTCATATATTAGTAACATTTGTAATTAAATTAAACCCAATTTTATTATATGTTCCATTAGAATCGATAATAGTACGAAACGTCGATAATTTCCATCAAATCAACAACAATTCAATAAAAAATTAATAAAAAAAGTCAATTTCATTGACAATTTTTTACATCCTACTTTGACAACCCTAGGAATGTCAGTTTGACATATGTCGCAGAGATCGATATTTTATGAAGTATAATTCATAACATTGTACCTGCACTGAACCTACCAATATTGATTTATGCTATCCGTGGAAATGTAGTGGATTGTACTGTAACTACCCTCAGACCCAATTTAATATTATGTAATCCTTACTATACAATAGGCTAGTTTCCACCATCAATAAATTGCAAATCTATTTAGTCCGTCAGTCCGTCAAAAAAAATACGTGTCCATTATTTTTCAATACTCTAAGTATTGAAAAATAATGGACACGTATTTTTTTTTTTTTGTAAATCAATGAATATTGACAAAGATAAAATGCATCAAAACTCAGGAGAGGGGGCTGGTGACGTCACGTCGCTAGTAAAATAGTACTATCGTAGTGACGTCACGCGAGTTTTCAACGTACTGTATCTTCGTCATTTTTTGTTTATGTGAAAAAAGAAAAAATACGTGTCCAATATTTTTTGGAAATCTATCTGACGGACTAATTAGTTTTTTTCAGTAAAATGCCCTATTGTTTGTCTTCCCAAATAAATAAATAACAAACAAACATTATATATACATATATATATATAAAATCATAGAAAGGTAACTTACCTAACGATACCAGCTCTCGCATCAGCGATAAGCTTTCTCGCTCGCTCCCGCAGCATCGCCTGTCTCTCTTCCTCTGTCATAGGCTACAAATAAACCCAGAATAGTATAGTTAGTTACTTTTTTGTATAGAAGGGAACACATATAGGCTTTGACATCGAGTGCTTGCGCCAACAATGTGCTATACAATATTTATTGTGTTTTAGATACGTTTTATAATGAAACGCGATTTTGTGCGTAGACACAGCCAAATATTTCGAAAACTTCTCTTATCTATACTAATATACTAATATATAAAGCTGAAGAGTTTGTTTGTTTGCTTGAACGCGCTAATCTCAGAAACTACTGGTCCAATTTGAAAAATTCTTTCAGTGTTAGATAGCCCGTTTATCGAGGAAGGCTATAGGCTATATATCATCACGCCAGGACCAAAAGGAGCGGAGCAGTAATGAAAATTGTGACCCAGACGAAGTTGCGCGGGTCAACTAGTTTATGTATATTTTTAAATCAACTTACCCGCCTATGTACCACTATTGTACATGAATTCTAAATCCTTTCTAATATTATAAATGCGAAAGTAACTCTGTCTGTCTTTCGCGCTTTCACGTCAAAACTACTGAATACATTTAAATGAAATTTGGTACACAGATAGTCTAGAGCCTAAGAAAGTACATAGGCTACTTTTTATCCCGGGAGTATGTTCACTAGGGACCACGCGGGCGAAACCGCTGGCAGAAGCTAGTAATAAATAAATAAACTTATGGATTACATTCTCTAGCTATTTTTAAGAATGATATTTTATTTTGTATGACATAGATATTAGGATATCTATGTTTGAGTTGAATTTGTGCATAAATCCAATTCAGATAACTTTTCAGTATATTTAAAAACCAATATCATATTTCAACCCTCTCCTTTTTACGACAAAATTAAAATTCTGATAAATTACTGCATACAAAATTACCCAATGAATGTCTGAAAACTCATAAGTAAGGTATATCCTGTCAAAAATGTTAGCAGTTGTGAGATTTCACGAACAGTTAACAACAACTAAATGAACGCTTTAATATGATTGCCCAGTTGGTTCTCCAACTCTTGGCTCTGCGCCAAGCGTTGAAAATCCAACATTGCACTTTTATTTATTTAATCAGCTGTTGTTGCCTAGTGTAAAGAGGAAATGCTGTCGGCGAGAAATGTATGTAAAAAGCCATAATTCGAGTTTTGGCTCTCGACTGTTTTCTCCTCCAATATTGGACCGATTTAAGAGCCATTTCAACCAACTGAATGAGGAAGATATATGTTTTCCTTTTTGATGATTTTTTAACCGTATAAACACTAGAACTCTTACAAAATGCTCAAAATTATCCGATAAATCGCTGTCAACAGAGACATGCAGAAACTATAGGTGGCAGCACAGAAATGTCACTGTCAAGTATGTTTCAAGTATAAAATTCGAAATACCTACGCTAGATGGCACAGTCTTCTTCGCGCACGTTCCCCTAAACTAAGCGTACAGGAACCACAGGTGGCAGCACAGTAGCGTCAATGTCAAGTATTCTGACCCATAAAACTTCGAATATGCGACACTAGATGGCATAGTCAACGCCGTGCACGGTCCCTATAGTGTACAAATTTGGAAACTATTAATCAAAAAACCAAATCATAGAGACACAGTATACATCCATCTTATTCAGTTTGTGAAATTATTTTTATATCGGTCCAATATTGGAGGAGAAAACAGTCGAGAGCCAAACCCCGAATTATGACTTTTTATATATTATGTCTCGCCGCCAGCATTTCCTCTTAACTGGCAATAATCAATCCTGTTCAACAAGACGGAGTTCCACTGGTGCGCAAAAACTTCTACTCTAACACTACTCTGTATTCGTCTACAATGTAGTACACATGAGTAAGGCAGCAAACTTAACAAACCGTTACCTTATTACTCACATCTCCATTCCTCTGTCCATTCTCTTTCTCCTCTCTCTCCTTTTCACTCTGCCGCAGTTTCCTGTCCTTTTCCCTCGCCTCGCGTTTAGTGGCTTCGAGCAGCTGTCTAGCTCTCTCTTTCAACTCGTCATGGCGTGATAACAATTGCTGGCCAATGGGAATCGAGCGCGATGACGCGATGCCGGGATGGACCAATCAGCGAAGCGGGTTATATGCGTCGTCCAGAAGCGTCAAACACAGGCGGTTGAAAGCGGTGTCGATGAGCAATGGAAAGAAATGATGGAGTTTCTTTTATTGGACGGTCGGCAAAATAAATGTAGAAATATTTAGAGCTTGTTTAATCACAATTTTATAATAGTTTTAGGATATTGTAAAGCTACGTATAGAGAGGTATGCAGAACAGGGGTGTTAAGTCTCGCAACCTCCATTGAAAAGGGAGGATCTTCCGACCAGACGGATGTCGTGGCTGGTGGACTATTCCCCGATTGTTGTTGTCGGTACATGCTCAAGTCGCTCGGAGTGATAGCGCTATTTAAGATTTTTGTAGCGACAGGTGTTTTTGTAGTTGGCGGTAGAGATGTCGCCCAAATAATAACTCTATCTATATTTATAAAAATGAATTGCTGTTCGTTAGTCTCGCTAAAACTCGAGAACGGCTGGACCGATTTTAATAATTCTTTTTTTGTTGGATTCGCCAAAATACAGGGAAGGTTTAAAAGTAAAAAATGGGTAGGTAGATAGGGTAGGTAGGTAGGTAGATAGGGTAGGTAGGTAGGTAGATAGGGTAGGTAGGTAGGTAGGTAGGTAGGTAGGTAGGTAGGTAGGTAGGTAGGTAGGTAGGGTAGGTAGGTAGGTAGGTAGGGTAGGTAGGTAGGTAGGGTAGGAGTAGGGTAGGAGTAGGGTAGGAGTAGGGTTGGAGTAGGGTAGGAGTTATATTATAGATGAAAATTGTGACGCAGACGAAGTTGCGCGGGTCAGCTAGTATATGATAATTATAATAATATGAAAATACAACGTAGCACAGAATAAACACAACACCTCTTAATGAGTCATTGTACTCATCATTATGAACAACTTTCATTATGGAAACAACCCTGAAATCGCGAAAAAAAATTCAGCTGTTCAGTATATATTGTCGAGTTATGCGCACATAAATGCATGGGGCAGTCGAATTCTTTTTCGCGATTTCAGCGTTTTTCCGTGAAAGTTGTTCATAATGATGAGCCTGTAAGAGGTATTTCGTTTATTCTATTACAGGTTGTAGGTATATGATAATATGACGAGCCTTTTTCCAACAGGGTTGCGAGTCTGCTTCCAGTCTCATTGAATGCAGCTGAAGACCAGTATTTTACATAGAAGGACTGTCTGTCTGGCCGCGGACACGAACTCAGCGGTGCGGCGGGCGGCGCGGGCAGCTACATTATACATGTCTGTATTAGAACGCGCCGCTGCAGCGCTGGTGGCGTCAAATGCAGACATGTATAATGTAACTGGGCGCAACGCCCGCCGCGCCGCTGACTTCTTGTCCGCGGCCGCTGACCTCCACTACCTAGTACTGAGATGTGACAAAACAAACTCTTAAATATTTTGATTCAGATTGCTGACCGTACCATGTCACACGATAGTGACAGTTATGAACTGGCAGATAATAACTTAGCTTAATATTCCCACTTGCTTTTGTTTATGGGTGGGTATGTTTATTGAATGCTGGCAAACACTTGACGTATTTTTCAATACAAAATTAACTTTATTCCGGAAATCATAAGGCATATTTTCTATCGCACAAGTGACGCGAATATTTGACAAATATACCAAGTAACAGCATATTATAATATCATCCTTTTATCTGCAGTTTTTAAGTAATCCCAAAATTGGACAGACACAAACAGTGAAACAATATTTTTCCCACAACAATTAAAACAAATTATCTTTCTAAACTTTATGAATTTATATTATGACAATATTTTAAGATACAGTATTTTAGTTTTCTAAAATGTATGATTTTGTTACTGAGCATTATTAGTATGATAAAAACACACTAATTATGTACCTACTGCTATTTATCTATTTTCGTAAATACTAGTAGAACTAATGACATCTTTATGCATAGGTAAGTAACACACGTTAAATGTTTAGATACGGTCGCTTTGTATCTTTTGAACATTGATATATAAAAAACCCAAGATACACACTCAGCATCTCAAAAACGTCCGCAAAAAACAAGCGCACAATGTATAATTGTGCGCTAGTTTCAAACAGTCTCGCATCACTCGCCATACTGCACTGCTTTGTAAAAACAACTTTAAGCGAACCGTGTAAGGTTGAATTTGCAAAAAAATAATGTTTATAGTATAACTACACACAACTCACACATGACACTTGATACATGTCAGTTTTTGACGACAGTTTCGAGTGTTGTTGTTCGAGACTGTGCATCTTGGGTTTTTTATATATCAATGCTTTTGAAGTATTTGTAAATGACATATCGAATCCAAGACACAGGGAGTGAGATCGTAGCCAGAGTTCAGTTAATTACTAGGATACCTACCTATACCGATACCTGTACCTATGTTTTACAAATAAATAATTTAAATTTAAATATTACAACTAAAAAACCAACACTGGAATCTCAAAAGGTACGATATGGGCGTATAGTTTTACTTTACCAATTAATACAAATTGAAGTTACTGTTTTTAATATGAAAATAACAGCTTTTTACTAATTGCATATAAGAAAATAAAAAATGATTTTAACATTTTTAGTCTGCATTTCTATTTGTTCCGGCAAATCTGCGAAACATCTGGACTGATGTTGACAGGACTTTCACTGGTAGACAGCTGATGCTCAGAAGTAACTTTTATTTAGAAAACGAATTAGTGTTCGCGCATAAAAAAAAAATAAAAAATATGAAATTGTAAATTTTGTTATTTTAAGAGTTTGACGAGGATGAAGTCGTGGACAATATTTAGCCCATACTGATAATACAAATGCACTACGGTATATACAGTTTAAATAAATAAATATGGTTCGGTGCCGTAAACATCAACTACGACGGACGTCGGTATGTATCTACTAAAACACTACTCCTCTAAAACACTAGGAAGTGGTGACGGGGGCGTTTAGGGGGACTCTACATGTTCACTTTTTACGTTAAAAAAAAAGTGGTGATTTTCAGCCTAGTCTGAATAAATGACTTTTAAACTTTGATTTTCCTGGCTACGAGATCACGCACACTAAACTCGGCACACTACGCACTACAACAAGCCATCCACTGCACACTGCACGCTGCGTACCGCACTTACCGGTGTGGGCTTGGGCAGGTCGGGCGTCCCGGGCGCGGGAGGTAACGTTGGTACCGCTGCGGGCCTGTCCGCCTCCGCCTGGGACTCACTCAGTGGCTCCGAAACCGGTTCCGGTTTGGGCTCGGCTTGAGGTTTAGCTGTAATTAATGAAATTGATGACTCATTATTGTTGTGAAACATCTATGGGGAACAAGCAGGGCGTTGGCTATGCCATTTAGTATTGCATATTCGAAAAGTTGAGGTAACGAATACTTGACATTGACATTTCTGCAATAATACATAGTGTCTCAAACGATACTACGTATTATAGTAATGAAGATAAAGTTTAAAATTATATGACACTGAAACTGCGCGCCGCTTCGCAACTGCCCGCTGCCATCTCAGTGTGATTTGAGCCATACCTTTAAGTCAGTTATCGGAATATTTTTTAGTGCAACTTTGTTGGATTTGTGACATTATCTTAATATGGATAATTATGCTTTTATCCAACTTAGTTGGAATTTAACATGGTTAATTTAATTCTAAAATGTTTAATGTACTAAACTACCTGGTAAATGAATTGTATACTGTGGCGATGGTTAATAAGAGAATTAAAAAGTAATAAAGAATTTCAAAGTATAGCAATGAAGTAAATATTTTATTAATTGGAGCGACAAGGTCGCCCAAAACCACCCTACGTAATTTTTCCCTCATCTATCTTTTCTGTAACTTATATGATGTACATAATAAAGAGTATTCTATTCTATTTACTTTTGACAGTAGAAAAACATTTGATAAATCATAAAATACCGCTTCCAGCAAGTTTTATCCATATAAATACAACGTTTAAGATCATTCACTAAATTGCACTACCTATTCCGATCACTACTTGACGCTGACACTTCTGCGCTATCACATATAGATCCTGGGGGGCTAAACATGCCACTTTAAGATAATCATAATATTAATAAGGTAAGGTTCCGTAAAAGAATAATACCATCCCATCACTTCCCGTGGGTGTCGTAAGAGGCGACTAAGGGACTCGCCAGAGAATGGGCAGCAGCGTTCTCTGTAAAACGCAACACCATACACTGCGATCGCCAACCCGCCTGCCAAGCGTGGCGATTATGGCAAACCCCCCTTTGGGGGAGGCCTAGGTCCAGCAGTGGACGTCTTTCGTTTGTTATGATGATGATGAATATTAATCACACAACAATCTGTCAAATTTAGTTTTCATCTTTATCGTTAACAAATTAGGTTCAAGGTTGATTGGGAAAATTAGACAGTGACGGGTAGCGTAATGTGGTTTCTGATTCTGATAAAGTGGCCGTTTTAGAGCCGCAGCACGCTTCCCAAAGCCCGGCTTACTTACCTATATCATTGCTCTGGTTGTTCAGCGCGGGGGGCGGCGGCGGTTCCTGCTGCTCCTCTTCATCATCAGAGCCGAAGGGATCCGTCAGCTCCTTGCGAGTCATCAGCTTCTCTGGTCGCGCTGGCGGTGGCTGGAAATAGGATTTGCACTATGAGTTTTATGAACGATTAGCTTCTGCCAGCGGCTTCGCCCGCGAAATCCCTGGACTATAGACAATTCGCAAGACTCTAGATTTTAGACTAGTTTAGGGACTCATTGGCGAGTAGCGAGACAGAACCGACGTTGTTCTAAGATAATCCAGACATCCTTCACTGTAAGGTTTTTTCCCGTCGCGGTTAAACCCAAAACCGCGAAACCAATCGAAAAGTACGGGAATCAGTCGCAGGTAAAAACCGCAAGTGCGGCCACAGTTTACCGTGCGATTCGAACATATACAAAAGTCCGAATATCAACTATCGGCAGTTGACCACACTGGACACAACATCCGTCTGTTCAGAGGATCCTTCCTTTTCAATGGAGGTTTGCAGGACTTTATTCTCTGTACCGCATACCCTCCAAATAGGTACCAGCGCACCTGACAGAAGCCACACACACAATAAAGCTCCCCGGGCGCCGAGCAGCCGGCGGCAAGCATTGCACTTGCCACTGCAGTTTCGACCTTATACAATGTGTAGTGTGACAGAATAAACGCAATACCTCTTAAGGGGTCATTGTACTCATCATTATGAACAACTTTTACTATGGGACCAACCCCGAAATCGCGAAAAAGAAAACAGATGGTCAGTATATTTTGTCAAGTTATTATATTTATTTTGCAAATATGGGTACAAAACACGGTATATAACATATTTTACCAGAAGACATGCAAAAGTACAAAATACGTTATAAAATAAAATAAAATTTATGGGGCAGTCGATTTTTTTTGCGACTTCAGTGTTGGTCTCATAGTAAAAGTTGTTCATAATAATGAGTACAGTGACCCCTTAACAGGTATTGCGTTTATTCTGTGCACGTTGTGTACAGGGTACGATGGTTACCTCGTTAACTTTGAGCGGGTCAGCGAACCACTTGGCAGTGGGCTTGTGGGCCAGCTCCTTGGCCGGCGACAGCATCTTGCCCAGGATGCTCTTGGACTGCTGCAGGAACATGTCGCGCACGTCCTTCACTCCCGTGGGCGACTGCGGCTTGTCCGGGCTCGCAGACTGACGGGACTCTTGGGACTCTTGGGAACTGGGACCAAAAATGGAGATAAAAATAATAATATTTAATAATAATTTGAGGGCTTGATTCAGAAAGCGGTACTTCTGGACACAGCTCGTATTGTTAGGAGGTTCTCCCTATGGAGCCCTGACCGCCGGTAGCTTGGACCCTGTTCCCGATACCGGTGGGCTACTATTTTTTATATTTTTAAATGCTTTTTTAATGTTTAAATTTAAATATTTAAAAATATTATTTAAGTGTAAAAAAAATAAATAAACGAAATAATAATTTATTTACTTCAGATATCAATCATCCATATTTAAAATTCACACACGTCAACTTAAAAAAAAAAAAACAAAAATAAAATTGAAATTAAAATAACACTGAACTCAAATATTAAATAATAATAAAATTTATAGAAATAATAATAAGTTCACAAAAAAGTATACATAATTATGGTTCAGTAGTACGTATATATTAATATCGAGGCCTATAATCTGGATGTAAACTATGGTATAAGAAATTAATATGAAATTACAGTCAAAAATAGAACTCTAAAGGAAATGTAGTGCGCTGCCTGATCTAGGTTTATTTAAATCTGTTTCAGGCCAGATGGTCATAGTATGCTGTACTTAACCTTCCTATAGGGAACTTGCAGGAACTATAGGTGGCACAGAAGCGTTAACGTCAAGTATTTTTACCTTACAAGTTTCGAATATGCAACACTAGATGGCATAGTCAACGCTTTGCACTTTCCCTACACCCGCGCAGTGATCTGTGCGACCAACAAAACACTCTTTCGTGATGTTTAGGGTTCCGCACGTAAAGGGTAACCTTCTGTCTGCCAGCGGGCTGTATCTCAAGAACCGTAATAGGTAGTAAGTTCCAATTTTCGCGCCGCATGCTGATCTCTCTGCTGATCAGCTCCTGCGGAATGTAGCCGTGAGTGTGGTGGTACTAGGTACGAGGATAGTGGACTCACCCCGGTCTCGGCCTGTCGATCACGTTCCGCGAGCGCCGCATGCTGATCTCTCTGCTGAACAGCTCCTGCGGGATGGAGCCGTCCGTGTCGTGCCGCCCTACTAGGTACGAGGACTCTGTCTCGTCGTTACCTGGGAATAAGTAGATAGTGTTACATTAATAGCCACACCTTTGGAAGTCCACTACACTCGTTTCAAGCTGAGTACATGGGCATCTTCCTGGCAGCTTCAGCCATCCTAATCAAGGAAGTTAAGGACCAATCAATACGCATACTCTTGGACAGCATGGCCGCCCTGCAAGCTCTGAACAGCCACGCAGTTAGCTTTGGGCTGATTCTCGAGTGTCACCAATGTCTCAATCAGGTTGGTAGATACAACAAAGTAACCATTCAATGGATCAAAGGACACAGCGAATCCCGAGGCAACGATGCTGCGGACGAACTCGCCAGAAGTGGTTCGAGTATGACACTCCCTTTCGGGTTCCTACGCAATCTGATAAGGACTGTCACTGGAGACAAACATTACAAGCTAGCTATGGGTTGCCCATGGTGAGGCAGGCCAAAGAGGTACTTCTCTCCACAGAAGGAGTGGAACTGCCGGAATCTGTTTCCTGATAGCTACAACCTGGGAGTCTTTAAGTCAAGAGAAAATAGGTGACTTCTAGGCAAGCGTGCTCCATCTTCGACCACATCATCACTTACCATCAGGTGAGATAGTGGTCAAACGCGTGCAATAGTAAAAAAAAAGTGGCCGATTCACAAAACAAGCCTGACTGATTCGAAACCCTCACAATATACCTTTTGCATTTGATACATCACATGGTACAATTGGAAAAACTTTTTTTAAGTTATGTATTTTCGTTACACGTACATGTTTGGGTCATAGAAGATTATAATATAATGTACAAAATTTCATCTGTATCGGTCCAATAACCTATGTTTACAAATATATACTCTGAATCTGAATCCAATAGTTTCGCAGAAATTTGGCTGTGACAGACGGACAGACAGACAACCGAGTGATCCCAAAAGGGTTCCGTTTCTCCATGAGGTTCGGAACCCTAAAAGCCAATTGAAATAGGCGAGTTACCATAGTGACACATATAACTTACCTAATTGTTCTACTTGTAATTCGTTGCCAGTGAAATGAGCCCGTAGTTGGAAGAGATACGTCATTATCTGCAAACGGAAAAGAAAACATATTTACCTGAATGCACCAGAAGGAGAATATGTTTTTCGAGCGTAATGTATGTATGTATATTTTTTTAGCACGCTCTGTAGCCTAAACGGCTTGATGGATTTTAGCTTGAGAGGTGTCGTTAAATTCGTTTTGATTGTGGGAATGACACTGGGTATATAAAAATTAAAATGGCCGTTTTTTGGCGCCATATTGTCTTGAAAAAATATTTTCTTCGTCATAAGATAAGATAAGACAATTTATTTCTGAGTATATGGTACATAAAGATCTTAATAATTAAACAGTTTCACAAACACTACCGTTGCCGGTGTAGAAATATTAATGCAAGTGACATACCAAAATGGCCCAGTTCGAGACCACAACAATATAAGTTACAGTGACAGTGATAATTTGTCATTAAAACGATAATTAGAAATTATATCCCCATTAATGTAAACATAAATCAGTATTTAAGAAAAAAGGTGGTAAGTGGGGTATGAAAATAAAGGACTCGAGGAGGCGATTCTAAAAAAAATCACTCACTAAAATGTAGCAAATAAAAAAATTTACTTTGTCAAAAGACCGACGGTTTAGCAGTCGGGTTTCTTGACAAAGTAATTTTTTTTTGCAGTTTTTAATCTTTTGTCATAGTCAGGGCTCGTGGCTAAATAATAACTGCTGCACAGTTCGATCTTCAAGGATAAGCAGCGCTAGTCGTGGTCGGCCCAATACATACCGAGTCTCCTCAGTGCCTACAAACTCGTCAAGCCGTTGATCCCGGCTGTCATTTGTAGATCATTGGCAGTCCTTACGAGTGGTAGCCAGAAGCCAGAAAATCTGACATCAAATCTTGCTGAAGAATATTGTTGCGTACAGCACGCAGTACGTGATTAATCGGGTTAAAATATGAAACAGTTTATTCGTTCAAAGGTAATGAGAGTCCGCGGCGGCGCCGTAAAATGTGTTTCAACCGAATGTGCGCTCTATGATTCGCAGCGCTGTGAGAGCGAGACAAAATGATAACTTAAGGGTTAGGTTTAAACATGCGTAAGGTTACCGTGGCGAGGTCTCAATGACTGATTTATTATTAAAAAAGGATTGATACACAAAATTAACGTTATCAAAATGTTTCCCCGCACGTAACAGGTATCGTATAACCTACTAGGTTATAGCTTAGTAGCAACCTAGTGGCTGTGAAGATCCTGTAGGCAGTCGCTTGATGTAAAAAAAATAGTACAGTTGCATCCTGAGACTGGGAGCCAGCCGCAACATAGGACAAGGCTCGCTAATGTTATGCCATACTTAGAGCATATCATGTAAAAAGGGTGCTTTAGGCACTTGTCTCAACGTCGGCGAGGAAGCGAGTAGCTATCCACTATTTTCTCGCTAAAGAAAGGCACAAAAGATATAGATCTCGTGTGAGTAAAAGAGACACATACATTAATAGCCGATAGCTGGCTGTTCAGACTGCCGGCGAGCGGCTCTTACCTGTAGTTGATCGCAGCGACAAGAGCTATCAAAGATTGTACTCGCTCTGCGACACTCGCTCGGCGATGCTCGCTTGGCGGTCGGAACTCACCAAACAGCGGTAATTTGTATCTATGCTGGAGCGAGTATTGCGAGTAAAACCCGTCGCACAAAAGCACTCGCTGAAAACCGAGCGTCAAAACTATCGAAACTTTTCACTCGCTACTCGTTTCGATTTTGAAGTTTTACTCGTTACTCGATCGCCACATAAAATTCCACAGATTAAATTTGAGTGTCTTTATGCGTAAATTTCTCTTTGATTGAACAAGTAGTGTAGAAAAGTGTATTTTAGCTATACGTACCGCTAGCCTGTCGGGTATCTGCCGCGAACAAACATCGGCTGCAGTGAGCACCTGTGAGATGCCCAGCTTGGAGCTGGCTTCCAGCGCCACGCGGAGATTCTTTTCCGCCTCGTCGGGTTGTAAGCCCGAGAAATCTCTGGAAAGAAGAAATAATATTTATTTATTTATGTTAGGGTCGCCATGAGTGACAATTTTACCATTTTTTTTTTAGTTCAGTAAAATTTAGGGGGGTGATGTTATTCGCGTCCGTAGGAACTACCTAACCACAACCCTACACGTGCCTCCCGGGTGGTGCTAAATGAATAACAACGCCGGGTCTCGGGCGGCGGTCAACTAACCCGACCATACCAGCCTAATCAGCTTGGTTTATCAGTGAGAATAGGAAATGATTCTCACAAACCGCAACCCTGTAGGATTCAACAGGATCGGCGGCCTTGGCTTAATTGTCTGGGCCAAGAAGAAGACAACTTCTATAAAAAATCACCCCAAGTCTACGGTGAGATCTCGTGCCAAGAGACTGCATGGCTGGTGGGTGTCCAGTCACTAGCGATCAACCTCTACGGACATGGCAAACGTAGTTGTACTCTGCCTTCTTAGGGAAAGGCGTCACCCCTAAGTGACCTATTATTTCGTCCAATACTCGTGGGAACAACATGACCGAAAATCTTAAAAATAAAATAAACCCTACAATGATCCAACAAACTCTACAAGAGAGTATGTTCACCAAAATACGTAGTAACTCACTCGGCAAATTATCGCAAGACATTAATGCTACAGAAATAGCATTTAGTGCAAACGACCGTAGAAAAAACGATTGGCAACAAGCAGTGGCGGTACCTTCATATAAGCCCAAAAGCCCGGCATGCCTTACTAAAATGCTCGATAGAGAATCAATATCAAACCCAAACTATTTAAAAGTTCGCGCGCTTAATTCTTATCAAAATAACACAAAGTATCTACCTATGCCACACTACACATCGCGATTGTTCGCGCGCAGAGTGTCGCAATTGCAGCATTCAAATACTATCTCTGTCACTTTCGCACTTATAGCGATGTGCCGTATAACGAGTCAGAAACTTTAGCGTCTACAAATCGATCAGTATGAAAGAATTAAGCCGTGCATGCGTATGAAGTTGCACGCGTATGCGTGACCTTGTCACCTTGCCAACTCTGCAGTGTTGCCGTTTTAGCGACGTTGTGAGATCTTGGAGATTTTTAACGAGTTTGGAGACTTTTTTTAAGATTTAACAACAATAAAAACTAGCGACTTTTTAAAATAACGAAATTAAATATTCAAGCAATATCTTAAAAATAAAAAATTTGCGACATCTAGCTAGATTTTTCATATACCTGGCGACTTTTTTTGCCTAAATGACAACACTGCAACTCTGGTAAGTAGTTACCGACACCCGAGTGCAACTAACTTCAGTTTCATTTGCTTGAGTGGAAAAGTTATGTTGTTAAAGTTTTTTGTGTGTTTTCTTAGATTTTTCTCAGTGATACAATTGTTTTGGTGACTTACCTACTGGGTAATTGTACCTTGTGAGGATTTAAAATGCGTTCAAGTTTTGATTGGCGAAGATAAGGTAAAATCTTTAAACTTTGCTCAGAAAAAAACAGTTAATTTCTTCATTAAAACCGACGCCTAATCTGTGTATTTCTCAGACTAGTAAATCGCATAAACGAAAATTTAATAGATCAGTGTATAAAACTAGTTGGATTGTTGGCTGTTCGCACACTAATAAGTTGTATTGGGGGTGCATATTTTTTTCGAATGAAGATTCCGTTTGGAATACATCTGGTTATAATGATTTAAATAACATATCTGGCGCCATTAAAAGGCACGCAAATTCCCATTTATACACCTGTGTGCAATGGTTTCTTTCGGTAATTTTGGTAAACAACGAATTGAGACATCTATATCAGTTTATGTGAAAATTGCGATGATACATACGAAGGTACCTACATACTCAGTCGAAAACTGAACTTTCTTTTTTTGAAATCGGTTAAAATTTTTTTGGGCTTGCTTTATTTTGAAACCCTAGGCACGCCACTGGCAACAAGATCGAATACCTCAAGCCAAAAGGAAAAGAGTGGAATCCAACTCACCACAGGCAGAAAATGAAAAGAAAAAATCCAGCACAACTGTTTATACAGTACCTACACAAAATCAATTTGATATATTAGACAATGAGAAAAAGATCTCAGATGATAAAGAGTCAGTCAAGCCTCCAAAGCCAGAACCAATTTTTGTAACTGGAGTCCTGGATATCACTGCTCTTAGAAAGGAACTACTAAAAATTACAACAGCCGAAAACTATATTATGACAACGCTTAGATCAGGACACATTGTGAAAATAATGCCAGCAAGTATAGAAGTATACAAATCAATAAGAGAAAGCTTCATTAAGAACAACATTAGTCACTACACGTACATGTTAAAGTGTGAAAGACCCTACAGAGTTGTACTGAGAGGCCTTCATAGTTCAGAAGATACCACCCAAATAAAGGAAGAACTCAAAGAACTTGGACATGAAGTAAGACAACTGATAAATGTACGTCACCGAATGTCAAAAGAATCTTTACCTTTATTCTATGTAGACCTGGAACCAAAGCCGAACAATAAAGAAATATTCAAACTGAAATTCTTAAATCATACAAAAATATCTTTTGAACCTCCATACAAAAAAAAAGAAATCCTCCAGTGTAAAAGATGTCAAAGATTTGGTCATTCCAAAAATCAATGCCATCGACCTTTTAGATGTGTCAAATGTGGAGACGACCATTCAACAACCAGTTGTACCAAAACTAGAGACACAGAAGCTACATGCGCAAACTGCCAGCAAAAACACCCGGCTAGCTATAGAGGATGTATAAAATACAAACAATATAAAGAACATATACTGAAAATCCAACCGAAACCAACACAGCCCAATAGAAACCAATACAACCGGATAACGGAAATTGACAAACCACAGCCAAAGAAACTGAATAACTACAAAAGAACCACAGCAACTTACGCTGAAGTGACGAAAAATACTACAGACAACATAATTTATCCAGACCAACCTCCCCAAATACAACAACTCGGTTACATCTTAGATAAATGTTCAACAGAATTCAAACCATGATGATAAACATGGTAGACAGCATGATGGATCGGTTCCTCCAAGTTCTAAGCAGCCATAAGAAAATTTAATCATAATCTCAAAATTATAACATGGAACGCCAACGGACTAGTTGCACGTAGACTAGAGCTAGAAATCTTTTTAAACATTAAAAGAATTGATGTGGCACTCATATCCGAGACCAGATTTACAAGCAAGAGCTTTATCTCAATAAAGGGATATACTATGTACACAACTAACCATCCATCGGGAAAAGCTCATGGAGGAACTGCAATACTCATTAAATCTAACATAAAACACCACCCGCTTGAACCCTACTCAACCGACAAGCTACAAGCCACAGTAATTAATGTCAGTGACAAAAATTCAGACATAACACTTGCTGCAATATACTGCCCTCCGAAACATCAAATATCAAGAGGAGACTATGAATTTTTCTTCTCTAAGCTTGGGCGTTGCTTTATAAGTGGAGGCGATTGGAATGCATAGCACTCTTTCTGGGGTTCTAGACTTATAACTACTAGAGGCAGACAGCTCTACCAAGCTGTGAGAGATCTTAATCTTGATTGTTTATCCACTGGTGAACCTACCTACTGGCCGACTGACCCACAAAAAACTCATGACCTATTAGATTTCTTCATTTCAAAAAACGTATCAATTAATAACATCAATATGGAATCAGACTTAGATCTAACCTCAGACCACTCTGCAGTTATTCTTAATTTGAATAATAAGATAATACTTACAGAAAGACTACCCAAAATCCACAATAAGAAAACCAACTGGAGAAAGTATCAGGATATCATCACAGCAGAGAGTCAGCTTACAATCTCTCTGAAAACCACAGAAGAGGTAGAACAGGCTATAGAAGGATTAAATAAATTGATACATGACGCGGCAAACAGGTCCACACCTCAAAACAGAGCGGGAAACGCAAAAGAACATGTGTACCCAGCATCAATCAAAGACTGTATAGCGGAAAGACGTAGACTTCGCTCTGTATGGCAAAACACCCATTATCATAGAGACAAGGCTGCCTTTAATAAAGCCTCACAACAACTAAAGGCACAAATAAAGGAATGGAAAAATGAGAACTTGCAATCATATCTGGCAAAACTGACACATACCAGTGCCACAAACTATTCCTTGTGGAAGGCTACAAAAAACCTAAAGCGCCCTCAACAACAAGTAACACCATTAAAAACACAATCAGGGACCTGGGCCCGCTCTGACAGTGAAAAAGCTAACACGTATGCCAATCATCTACATAAAGTTTTTGAACCACTTCCTAGCAGCAATCAACAGCTAGACAATGAAATACACAAATATCTCACTTCTCCTAATCAAATGTCACTGCCTTTGAAGCATGTTACACCACAAGAACTAAGGCGCGAAATCCTAAAACTCAAGGAAGGCAAGTGCCCCGGTTACGATCTTATTGACGCTACTTTGTTGAAGCAACTTCCAAAAAAGGGGCTACTGCTTATACTAATTATCTTCAACGCGTGTCTGAGATTGTCCTTCTACCCAAGCCAGTGGAAGATTGCCCAAGTAATAATGATACTGAAACCAGGCAAAGCACCTCAAGATGTAGCATCATACAGACCCATTAGTCTCCTTCCGGTAGTTGGAAAACTTCTGGAAAAGGTCATATTGAATAGAATGAGAGAACATCTAGCAGAGATAATACCAACTCACCAGTTTGGCTTTAGGGAGGGCCATGGTACAATCGAGCAAGTGCATCGGCTAGTTGATGTTATTGGTAGAGCGCTGGAAGACAAACAATATTGTAGCGCAGTCTTCCTAGACATTAGCCAAGCATTCGACAAAGTTTGGCATAATGGGCTGCTCTTCAAAATCAAAAGAACGCTTCCACATTCCTTCTTCCCATTATTAAAATCTTACCTCGAAAATAGACGCTACGAAGTAAAATATAATTCCGACGAATCTCAAATGCATGAAATTAAGTCTGGAGTACCACAGGGTAGCATACTGGGACCAGTTCTCTATCTTATATTCACAGCAGATTTACCCACTCATGCTTCGACCACTACCGCCACATATGCAGATGACACCGCAATCCTATCAACACATGAGAATCACGAGGCTGCATCCGAAATGCTCCAACAACACCTGACTCTGATTGAAACATGGCTGCAGCAGTGGCGTATTAAAGCCAATACAGATAAGTCGGTTCAAGTAACCTTCACACTCAGAAGGAAAACCTGTCCACCTGTAAAACTTGGCAATACTGAAATCCCACATTCAGATGACGCCAAGTACTTAGGTATGCACCTTGATCGACGCCTAACCTGGCGCAAACACATATGGACCAAAAGGAAACAATTAGACTGCAAACTTCGAAGCATGTATTGGCTCACTGGTCGTAAGTCACAACTGACAGAAGCCAGTAAAATGGCTATCTATAAGGCTATACTGAAGCCTGTATGGACTTATGGCATACAGTTATGGGGAACAGCAAGTCATAGTAACGTTGAAATACTGGAAAGGTTTCAAAGTAAAACAATGAGAGCCATGTTGAATATTCCACCGTACATAAACAATCGATATGTAAACCTAGATTTCAATCTGCGAACAGTGAAAGAAGAAATAGAGTCATACAGCAATAATTATCAAAATAGACTAGACCAACATGTTAATCAACTGGCTGCTGAATTGAGAGGAGAGGGCAGTGTGAGATTCTCTCGACTGAAGAGAAATAGTATACCAGATTTAGCTATGAGATCTGCGGACAGAAGATGAGCATGGCATCAATGGGTGCTCAGCTCAGCTGAAGATAATAATCCCGATGAAAATCTGACACCATATTAGATTATTGTTCCTTGGAAACAGATTGCTAAGTAGCAGGATACAAAAAAAAAAAAAAAAAAATTCAGTCAAATAAGCATAAAAATGGAATTAAAGATAACAGCTGGAAATTCTTCTACACCTTCATTTTGGCGTTCTAAGTTTTGTATCAAAAGTCTCATAAAATGATATTTGAATGACGCTTCAACGATGTTAATACCTACGATCATAATTGTAGAGCGTAAAATTTGCAACAATTTTTGTAACGAACATTTTTCTTGCGCTCAACCTTTTGAGATGGAGGGCGGAGAGCGCCCAGCGCTCATCCATACTGTAATGTATGGTCAACCGTGAATCTCGGTGAATAAAACCTTGTTCAAAGTTAGGTAATCATTCATAGGGAGGCAGTATTGGACTTGCGAAAGAAGCGATATCATCGGAAGCGATCTCGAATGTGAAGTGTTGTTTATATTGTTTGGGAAATAGTGTTTTAGATTTTTAAATTGTAATAAGAGTTGTAAATTAAAATGACATTTTGATTACTTTATCGGCTGTTTTCATAAAACCCAAGCTCGTAATAATATTAATCAGTTGATGTGAGGTTAGGTTGGAGTCATATAAATGAATGGACGTAACTCTACATTTCTCCATGTTTTACCATTGATATATAAAAAAACCCAAGATACACACTCAGCATCTCAAGAACGTACGCAAAAAATAAGCGCAATATGCGCAAGTTTCAAACAATCTCGCATCGCTCGCATTACTGCACTGCTTTGTAAAAACAACTTTAAGCGATCCGTGTAATGTTGAATTTGCAAAAAAAATGTTTATAGTATAACTACACACAACTCACACATGACACTTGATACATGTCAGTTTTTGACGACAGTTTCGAGTGTTGCATTTGTTCGAGACTGTGCATCTTGGGTTTTTTTGTATATCAATGTGTTTTACGCTTTACTATTGGTCATAGCCGCTTCTGTAATCTCTCAATAGTATAGGGACCGTGCACGGCGCTGACTATGCCATCTAGTGTCGCATATTCGAATTTTTAAGGATCAGAATACTTGACATTGACGCTTCTGTGCTGCCACCTGTGGTTCCTGCACGCTCAGTTTAGGGGAACGTGCGCGAAGTAGACTGTGCCATCTAGCGCAGCTATACGGAATGCTATACTTGTTATAAGCTTGACAGTGACATTTCTGTGCTGCCACCTATAGTTTCTGCACGCTCCCTATAAAACAGCTTTTTTTTATGGGAAAAAAGAAATTTAAAACGAATTCAGTATCTGCCTTTGTCTGTAGAACGGCGGGTCTAAAAAGGCCTCTTTAGCAGAATCAGAAAGCACATTAAGCGATAAAAATGAAAATTTAATTTACAATACAACACAAATCTCTTTATTACACTCTTCACCAAGGTTCACATCAATATACATGTGACAGATTGTTCTTTGATTAATATTGTTACGAGCTTGGGGTTCGTTACAATAAAAACAGCCGATTAAACAACCAAAACTGACACTTTAATCCACAACACTAATTATCACTTTAAAACACACTAATTATAAAACACAATCGCACTACTGAACACTTCACTTCACTATAATTCGCAGTTGAAGATCGCTCTCGAAGTTATCGTTTGTATCGCCAATTCAATACTGACTGCCGTCGCCGGATGTCCGTCCTTCATATACCGACAGTCATTTCCAGAACCCTCCTGTATGGAAACCTCTGGAAAGTTCGGGCACACACGGGTCCCGACCGACCAGGTGTCTAAACATCGAGAATGTTCTAGCACGTAAATGCCTGCTACTGGATACTAGATGGCGCCAGCAGCACGCAAGTGTCTGCTACTCGATACTAGATGGCAGCACGTAAATGTTTGGTTGGTTTCCGTTACTTGATACTAGATGGCGTTAGCAGCACGTATATGTCGTTATGTAACCAGCATTAATTCTGGCGCGTAACAATATTATGATCCTAATATAGTTCTACTAGAGTGACCTTTTTAGACCCGCTGAAAGCCGATCCGAACATATTTGGTAACAGGTTTTTATTTCTATTGATAGGCACGCATTTGACCACTATCTCACCTGATGGTAAGCGACGATGTGGTCGAAGATGGAGTATGCTTGCCTAGAAGTAACCTCCGCAAGGCAAGTAAGATTCCGTAGTTTGATTTATTGTCCTTAACTTTTACTTATTTCAACCATATCATACAAGACGATATACTCACATGAGGTCGGGTCGGAACCGGTGTATGATGGCGCAGAAGGCGAGGCCGGAGCGGAAGCTTGTCGTCAAGTTGGTGACGCGGCAGGACTTGTACTCGCGCGTCACACACTGACACCATTCGAGCAGGTCTTGTACCTGCAAAAATAACACAGAATATACAACACTAGCTTCAGCCACCGGCTAAATCCGCGTAAAAGTAGAAAATTATCTCAAGGGAGCTTATTTCCGGGATCTTCTTCTTCTCGTGTGGGCAGTAAGGTCTAATGACCCCACACATCCTAGTGCCAGAGTTTCTAAACCTTTATTTGAGGACCACCATTTTGCGGCCGGGACCACCGGCTTATACGTGACTTTCGAAGCACGGAATCATCTTTTTATCAGACTTTTGCAATGAGGACTTGTTTGCAATGTCCTAGCCAAATTGGCAAACCACTTTAAAAAAAACTGGCCAAGTGCGAGTCGGACTCGCGTACAAAGGGTTTCGAACGAATTTCATTTTTTTAACATGTTATTTTAACACTATAGACTTCTTAAAGGTTTTCCTGTAATCTATGCGTAAAGATCTATTATCTTCATTCTTCTTATTTCTTGAAAACCTTCAAAACCATTCATTGTAAAATTATGAAAAAAAATATGATTAAAACCCTCACAGTAAGCCCTTTAATTTGATATGTCACACAATATTGTTCAAAAAACTTTTTTTTTTTTTTTTCATTTTCTATCTTGACTCCCAAAAGTGACCCCCATACAAAAAATTTTTAATTTACGTAACGCGTACGTGTTTGGGTCACAGAAATTCATATGTGTACCAAACAACAGGATCGGTCCAGTGGATCCGGAGAAAACTGGCTGTGACAGACGGACAGACAGACACCAGAGTGATCCTATAAGGGTTTCGTTTTTTGTTCGGAACCCTAAAAATTTTCTTTTCCGTGGGAATCGAACCCACGACCACCGGGTCACAAGGCAAACGCCTAAACCACTCGACCACGGAGGCAGTTGCAGGGATAAGAACTATTCTATGTCCTAATCCAGAACAGGACATACATAGAATAGTTGACCCCCCAGGCGACAACAGGACAGGCGACAGGCGAGACAACAGTACGATATGCTCTTATACTGCGAGAACATCACTCATGCGCAAAAGTGTTTTCTGTATGGCTCCTATGATTTATAATAAACTGCCTAAAAGTTGGAGAGAACTGCCCTTGTCGCGTTTTAGAAATATATTAAGATTTTTTTTAGTTAATAAAGTATTATAATGTTTTAGATTTTTTAAACGAAAAGGACTTTCCTATTCCGACTTTTATTAAATATAATTGATAATAACGATTTAATTATGTGCTTTTTTATTTTTTTTCTTAATTGTATTATTTGACTGCATGATAAAGAATGTTTACTGGACACAATATAATTTAGTGTGAACTGTTATATCTTGACATTTGTTTCTTATATAAATTCAAAATGACTATATTGTTATACCTACAAAATTTGTACGCCACTATTGGCAAAATATGGACGCGCACAATACGCTGTTAATACCTTGCATGTCTGATTCGACAGTTCATGTAAACGCATATTTGACAAATAAATTATCTTTCTTTCCCCATGGGCCTTCTTTCATCTTAATCCGTTTAGCCTATAAGAGGTCACAAAAAAACACAGACAGATGACCTGTACACATTTGACAACGTTGTTTTCGCATTTATAATATTAGTATGAATAAATTGTTCATCCGCGTTCAGAAAATAGTGATTCATAGGCCTAGCCACGCCTCCGACCAATCAGGTCTTCATCATCATCATTACAGCCGAAAGACGTCCACTGCTGGACATAGGCCTCCCCCAAAGGGGGGAGTTTGCCATAATCGCCACACTTGGCAGGCGGGTTGGCGATCGCAGTGTATGGTGTTGCGTTTTACAGAGAACGCTGCTGCCCATTCTCTGGAGAGTCCCTTAGTCGCCTCTTACGACATCCACGGGCAGTGATGGGATGGTATTATTCTTTTACAGCACCGGCCGACACCATGCGGCGACCAATCAGGTCGGGTGTCAGATTTTCTGGATTCTGAATGAATACATTACTTCTAGGAATTCACTTGTATGAAATTAAAGAGCAGAGGGCCGAACACGAATATTTTTGACGTATAGTAACGTAACGTAATATTTTACCATGGCTACAATACTCGTTTCGCACGAAATATTTATTTGAATTAGATACTATATTCAAATTTTTTGAATGATATTAATTGTGTATGTCCTTTAGAGGGTATGCGGTACAGAGAGTAAAGTCCCGCAAACCCCCATTGAAAAGGGAGGATCCTCCGACCACACAGTTGTTGTGTCTGGCGGGCTACTGCCCGATAGTTGATATTCGGGCTGATGTATATGTTCAAATCGCACGGTAAACTCTACTTGCGCGATGCAGGATTTCAAGCTAGTAGTTCGCTGCTAATTGAATAGATGGCGTCGCGGTTCTTTTGTTGCGATGTAGATTTGCTTTCGTTGGTTTTTCTTGTGGCGGCATTGATACCGCTACAGTTTCATATTATTAAACCAAAGTACTATGGGATTGGTTTTTCACATTCAAAATCTACTTACGTCAACGTTACTATACGTCAAAATATTCGTGCTAAGCCCTCAGTTAAATCAATAGAATGATAGGTTACCGGAGTCTTGTCCTTATCAAACTTGCCGGGGAACAGTTTCTCCATGTCGGCGGCGGTGGGCGTCTTGTCGCTGTCCTCATCCTTTTCGTTCTCATTACGGTCCAGGTTGATGCTGTTCAGGTTCGTCTTCAACTCCAATGGCTGTAACATACAACATTAGGTGTGAATTCGTCTAAGTGCTCGTTCACGGAGACGCGGCATCCAGCGTCGCGTGCGGCGTGGCGGCCTATACTAAACGCACGCGGCGTGGCACGCGGTGTCGCACGCGGCGTCACACGCGGCGTCACACGCGGCCCGCTGCACGCGCCGCCTCTCCGTGAACGGGCACTTAGTGTTTGGCAGAGGTGTAAGATAGCGTGTTGCTATCAACGAGGAAGATAACCACACGTCAACCGGTTTGTTTTTAAACCCTTTAAAATTGGCTGACCTGCACTCTAATTACGTAATTCATAAAATGGCATATCCTTTAACAATCTTAACTAACTCCAGATCTTAATATGTTTAAAAATCAGCAGTACCTTTTACCAACAGTAGACTCATGAGGCAATCGTATCATGATTGTATTGTAATAATTTTTACTTTAAGAGTTATGTAGATTTGGTTGTCTTTAAAAGATCGCTTTTAGCGATAAGGCCGCCTATTGTGTCACCCTATGTAACGTTTTCTTCATCTATTTTTTTTTCTGTAACTTATATGGTGTACATAATAAAGAGTATTCTATTCTATTCTATTCTATGTAGCTATTTTAAGTCGATTGCTTTCTGACCATTTTTATTGTAACAAAAAAGTCCTAAGAAAATTTTGTTTGCAATAAAATTTTTACTTTATCTCCTTCAACTTAGAGTCCAATTACGATAAATTCTGAACTCTAAATGACTCTTTACTAACCTTCAAATTCCTCATAGCCACCATCTTAGGTTTCAAAACGACCCCCTTCAGCTCCCCTTTACTCTCAGCCCCACCACTATTCTGTTTCGGCGTCGAAAAGAACTTCGGCTCCGGTTTCAGCGCCATTTTGGTCAAGTTGGTCAACATCTCCGGCCTGGACTTGTTCACGGGCTCGAACATATCGTTGTCGTTGTGCGGGGGCTCGCTGGGCACGGGGGTGCTCGCTTCTGGGGGGGAGGGGGACAGGGGGGCCGTGGGGGTGCGCGAGTTGTCGAAGTTTAAGCTCTGTATGCTGTTGGGGGTGGCCGCGATGTCGCTGTTTGTGAGGCTTTGCGTCATCTCTTCCATTTGTTGGCGGAGGTCTAGCATCTGGGGACGAAAATGGGGGTTAGTTTTGCATAATAAATTATATTATTCTTATAATAATTTATGATAATTTGTACAACTTCACGAAGAGTCAGCCAAAGTCATCTACACTAATATTATAAAGAAGAAAGATTTGTTTGTTTGAATTGAATAGGCTCCGGAACTACTGGACCGATTTGAAAAATTCTTTTAGCATTGGATAGCTACATTATCAGGGAGTAACATAGGCTATATATTATCATAAATTATTCCCGTACTCCCACGAGAACGGGAACTACGCGGGTGCAACCGCGTGACGTCACTAGTATTTCATATAATGGTCGCCTCTATACTAACATTCAGAAATTGCAGTTGGAAATAGTTGGTTGGGATGAAAATTAGTTTTATTGCATCCAGAATAACGTGATTAAAGAACTTAAACAGAAGCATTAAAAACCTCAACCATACTGCACAAACCGTATTTACGTTTTATTTCATAATACGCTGAGGTTTAAGTGGAAATAATGTACTTCTGGACAGTTTCATCAACTTCAAATTGATATACTTAACCTATTTTGCTTTCCTTCTAAACTTCAATTTGTTAAATAAAAAAACACTTTGTGCTCCATTGATATACAAAAAACCCAAGATGCACAGTCTCGAACAAATGCAACACTCGAAACTATCGTCAAAAACTGACGTGTATCAAGTGTCATGTGTGAGTTGTGTGTAGTTATACTATAAACAATTTATTTTGTAAATTCAACCTTACACGGATCGCTTAAAGTTGTTTTTACAAAGCAGTGCAGTATGGCGAGCGATGCGAGACTGTTTTAAACAAGGGCACAATTATACATTGTGCGCTTGTTTTTTGCTGACGTTTTTGAGATGCTGGGTGTGTATCTTGGGTTTTTTATATATCAATGTTGTGCTCTAATGCGATTCGTAATTACTCATAAGGTTGATTATTAAAATAAAAATCTATGAGATAAAGACTTTGAAGTGACTGTCCAGTTCAATGGGCAATTTGTAGTCGTCCTAGGAGCGTGCAATAACTATAGGTGGCAGTACAGAAATGTCACTGTCAAGTATGCTTCAAATATAAAATTCGAAATAGCTACGCTAGATGGCACAGTCTTCTTCGCGCACGTTCCCCTAAACTGAGCGTGCAGGGACCGCAGGTGGCAGCACAGGAGCGTCAATGTCAAGTATTCTGACCCATAAAGTTTGGAACATTCGACACTAGATGGCGTAGTCAACGCCGTGCACGTTCCCTATATAAGGAGCTAGTTTCCGTTAGCTGTAGCCTTAGTGCGAGTTTTTTAACGTTCTCGATCGCGTTAGCGTCAACGTCAATTTGTATTGAAACTGAATAAGCGCCATCTGGTGACAATAACGAAAACCTTTTTTTTTTCTATACATTTTGACATAAGCGATCGATTGCGTTAAAAACTTACACTAAGCCCTCTGTGTAGTAGTAGTAGTAGTAGCCCGCGCCGCAGAGCCTTTAGCATTAAACTCCCCCAAATAATGCCATGACCCAGCCAGTCCCTTGCTGCCCTCCCCTAAACGACGCCGCTGAGCCTACGTCCGTAACCCACTGGGGGTGCCCTCAGTGAGCGGAGTTTTAGTTTTAATTTGCATAGCCTCGGCTAGGGGCCTTAAGTTCTATTGAGGCCCACACAGGCAAGTCCGGTTAAGTAGTTACAACCTTCCCAGGTTCGTAACTGTGAGTGGTCTCCGACAAAAAAATAATGGACAAGTGCGAGTTGTACTCGCGTGTAAAGGGTTCCAAACCAATTTCATTTTTTATTTTATTTTAACACTAAAGACTTCTTATAGGTTTTCCTGTAATTTTTAGGTGTAGAATTACTATACGCATTTTTTTTTTCAAAATTTCAGGCTCAATAGTTTCGGAGATAAAAGGGGAAATAGTCATTTTTGGTTTAATTATTAAAAATTATGAAAAAAAATAATTAAAACCTTCAGAGTAAGCCCTCTCATTTGATATGTCACACGATACAGTTTGAATATTTTTTAAAATTTTTAGTTCGACTCCAAAAGTGACCCCCTAAAAATTTATTTCTTAACGTAACGCGTCCGTTTTGGGTCACAGAAGTTCATATGTAGACCAAATTTTAACATAATCTGTCCTGTAGATCCGGAGAAAACTGGCTGTGACAGACAGACAGACGGACACCCGAGTGATCCGAAAGGGTCCCGTTTTTTACGGATGTTCGTAATCCTATAAAAAGAATCACCTGTCTAGTAGAGTTATCAGAGAGCGTATAGTCGTCCTCGTCCAGATCTTCCAGCACGGCGATGTCGGAGTTGTTGTTCACGGACAGCAGGGACGCTAGGGACTGCATGTCGTCGTCACTGAAACATAACAAATAAAGACTCAAATTAATTAACTTAAGAAAAGTTTGACTGATCGTTTCTTTAGTGCTTGGTCACCATTTTGAGTTTTTCATTGTTTTTCTTTCTTGAGCGTTGAATGAATGTATTCGCGTGCTTGCTGTTTTCGTGAAATTGTTTTTATTATTAATACAACATATGTGTGAAAGCTTGGAAATGGCTATTTTTGACATATTGTTACTTTATATTGTTTTGTATTAGCTGAAAGTTTTCCTAAAATTAATAAAATAAAATAATGCTTGTTCAGAATAAGGATAATTAAAATAATCCTCGAACCGAATTTTGATCACGATGGCGATTAACGGAGATTTTAGGAATGTACGCAGGAGATATTATAGTGCACAAGTGTGTGCGCATACACAGTGCACTTTGTGTTCCTTCACTGTCATAGTCCGATGGGACGGAGTCCGACAGTCGCGAACACAGAGCAGGCGCAGGCCCAACGGCTGTACGCGCGCCGAGGCACGCGGATGTCACACCACCAACTTCTAAACTCAGGGCTACTACTGACAAATTCCTAGTGGAAAAACCCAGTTGCAATTTTTGCCCGACCTGGGAATCGAACCCCACGCTCGGCACTCGCGCTTGCAGCCACGAGTCCAATAGGACATAAGAATAAGGAGTCTTCTCTCTATGAGAGGTTCTAGGACATGCCAGATTCCTCACGGCATCTATATTATAGAGCATTGAATTAATTCACATAAGTTAAAAAGGTCATGGGTGTAGCGGCATCAATGCCGCCACAAGAAAAACCAACGGAACAAATCTATATCGCAACAAAAAGAACCGCAACGCCATCTATCCAACTAGCAGCGAACCACTACATTGAAATCCTGCATCGCGCTAGCAGAGTTTACCGTGCGATTTGAACATATATATCAGCCCGAATATCGATTATCCGGCAGTTGCCCGCGCCAGGCACAACAACCGCCTGGTCGGAGGATCCTCCCTTGTCAATTTTGGTGAGATTTGCGGGACTTGACTCTCTGTACCGCATTCCTTCATATGGGTACAAATGTAGGCAGGCGCATTACTTTGTCTAAAGTCACCACTGCTCACTCAAAACAGTGATAACCAAAAATTCAAAAACATTTCACATCAACACACAATGGGTCCGCGAGAGGATGTTGTGTCCCAGCATTGGGAACGTTATAGACTAAATATGAAGGGCATGCCTAGGTTGAACGACCACGGCCTATAACTTTTAAATCGCAGGCGATTTGACATGACCATTGGACTATCATTGCTCTTATTGAGTCACTCATCAAACAATAATGACTTACGTGGCCTGTCCCTCCCTCAGCAGTACAGTGTGTAGGGTCAACTGGATGGAAGCAGCCACTATCTTCTGTGTGACAGGATCCAGGGTCAGCACCAGGGTGCGTTGTGAAGGCTCCAGACTGGCGTATTTGCGCATGTTGATGGAGCACACAGCTAGGCGGCGACGCTTGCCAGTTATTGATACCTGGCAAACATATTTTTATTTATTAACTTCAAATATTCAAGACTACCGTTGACAAAGAACTTAAAGGCTTAAGTGTGTTGCGCCCCTTACACTGTAAATCCATCACAAAGCTCATAGTTTGTTATGTAAAATTAGCATTTCAGTTAACTTCATATTACAAAGTATGATATATGAATCTTTTCTCAAACATGCTTGGAAATTTGAGCATTATTTTGACAACCTTCTTCGAGATAAATCGAAATTGCTCTACTGGCCAAATACGTGCGAGCTAGGCCAGTACAGCAATTTCAACAAAAGTTGTATGAAAATCCATATCTATCGTGGTTTAGCGGCCAAATAAATTACATAGTAAACTCATATCCGTCGTGTAATTTAAAAATGGAACAATCTTTTACTACGAAACATGGCAACCAAGGAGGTAACTTAACAAAGGTTTTATCATTGATATATAAAAACCCAAGATACACACTCAGCATCTCAAAAACGTCCGCATAAAACAAAATTGTGCGCAGTCTCGCATCGCTCGCCATACTGCACTGCTTTGTAAAAACAACTTTAAGCGATCCGTGTAAGGTTGAATTTGCAAAAAAAATGTTTATAGTATAACTACACACAACTCACACATGACACCTGATACACTGAAAAATTAAATAACCTATAAGTCCGTGCGGATACCTTGGCTTCAAATAATCATCATCTACCTAGCCTTTTCCCAACTACATTGGGGTCGGCTTCCAGTCAAATCGGATTCAGCTGAATACCAGTATTTTACGTGGAGCGGCTGCCTACCAGAGCTCCACAGCCCATTAACTGGGTAACACAGTACACTTTTTGGCAAGACTGGAGTCAAATTAACTGGCTTCTGACTATCTGTAGCGACTGCCAAAGATCTACAAATGACAGCAGGGATCAACGGCTTAACGTGCTTTCCGAGGCACGGAGGAAACTCTTTATGTTAAGATGGTCACCCATCCCCAGACCAACCTTGGCAAGGGTTGCTTAACCTTAAAGATCGACTCGTGCGGCTGTTATTATTTAGCCACGAGCTCCCTTCAAATAGTTTTCAGGAATAATATATCACAAAATTACCATTGATATATAAAAACCCAAGATACACACTCAGCATCTCAAAAACGTCCGCATAAAACAAAATTGTGCGCAGTCTCGCATCGCTCGCCATACTGCACTGCTTTGTAAAAACAACTTTAAGCGATCCGTGTAAGGTTGAATTTGCAAAAAAAATGTTTATAGTATAACTACACACAACTCACACATGACACTTGATACATGTCAGTTTTTGACGACAGTTTCGAGTGTTGCATTTGTTCGAGACTGTGCATCTTGGGTTTTTTATATATCAATGTATCTGTCGTGTAATTTAAAAATGGAACGATGTTTTACTCCGGTGTTGTACATGGCAACCAAGGAGGTAACTTATCAAAGGTTTTATTTAAATTTCGAACTGGATTGCAAATAGAAAGCTGTTTATTGAAAAAAAAAACAAATGAACACTGTCGCGGGATAAATTTTATTATTGCTGTTCGTTATTTGTCAATGGTTTTGAAAATTAATTGTATTTTAATTTCCGCGCATTATTTCAGAAAAGTACTATACAAGCCTGGTCCTGCTCCATAGGACAATCAATGTTGTGGACAAAATCAAACTGGTTGCTTTATGTATTAACTTTATGGATGTTCTGTTTCTTTTTGTTTGTATTTTTCTGCTAACTCACACACTGTTAATTTAGTGATTCCAATATTTGTAAATGTGCGAGGATCATGTACCTATTTAGAAAATTAATAAGTCTCCCCCTCCCCTCTGCATACCCTAGGTGCATGGTCCTCACATATAACTAAATTTTTGTGTACCAAATATTGTAAAAGATTTATTTGAAAAGCGTAACTATGGAGTTTCTAGTCCGTTCTTCTCCATAAGAATCTACCTTTCCGAATGGACAGTAGAATCACTTTAGTATTTTATTTTATTTGAAATGTGAATGACGTTCAAAAGTGCCGTTTAATGGCCTAATTGGAATAAACATTTTGACTTACACTTGGCCAGCAAAAGAGGCATTGATGGACTTACGTATGTCCATTTACTTGTTCGTCGCTCAATGCACCTTTTGCTGGCCGCTGCAGTAATGTAATGTAGTACTGCCTGAGGCTACTCACATCCTCGAGCACGAAGGTCCAGTCCTTATCTTCCAGCTCGTTGGTGCGCGAGTCTTTGAACAGCGTCACCGCCACCGTGCGGTTCTCGGGCACCGTGTAGATTACTGACCCTCTGCAAATTACAACACACCCATAATAAATATCTATACTAATATTATAAAACTAAAGAATTGGTTTGTTTGCAAAAAATTTTTGCTGTTCAGTACATTTTGTCGAGTTATGCGCACATAAATGTTTGGGGGAGACGATTTTTTTCGCGATTTCGGGCTTGGTCCCATAGTAAAAATTGTTCATAATGCTGAGTACAATAGGGAATATGCACGAAAAAAATATCTATTATCTATACAGTTTATCCAAAAATATACACAAATATAATACTAAAAGTGAAAACAGAATCAAAATTGCTTGAAAAACAAACGAGATATAATTATTTTAAACAAATATATCTGTCCCTCTCGCGAAAACGCTGTTTTCTATGGCAGCTGTATAGGCGCCAAGAACTTTGACGTCACAATTCATGTCGGACTTCTCTTTCTAATTGTAAACTTTGAAGCTTTATAACTTCATGGCTGATGAATGTATTTAAAAAATAATTTCATAATTGTTTATTAGAGCTACTAAGTATTTCATTTTGCAAATAAAAAAATCGCATGCATATTCCCTATTACCCCTTGTACAAGTTGTATACAGGGTGTAAAGGACATCGTAACGCAAACTTCGCGAAAAGGCTACACCTAATGCCACTAACCAAATTATGGAAGTCATTAATCTCGCTAATGATCGGTTACAAAAATTGTCATTTTCGAGCACGCAATGTATTGTGAACAACGCGATCTAAACGCGCGAGAGCGTTGTACGAAATACGTACCTACACTACTTGCACACACACATACACAAGGCTGCGACGCCGCGCGCGCTGCGGTCTTTAAATGTACTCGTAGATGCTTACCTACGAATATCGCCGACAACAAATCACACAAAATCATTTTATCACTCAGAAATACCTACGGTACCTACTGATGGTATGAAAATGTTTATGCAGAATTTAAGAGAAGAAAAGGATCCATAAGCTTAGTCTCTTAAAATCACGATTCCGATTAGGATTGATAAGATAACAAAAAAGAAACTTGTAAGTACCTACCATTGAGATCCCGTAACGTGTAGGTATAAACTAATGAACTATCTAACTCACTTTGAATGTAAGTACCTACGAATATCGCCTTTCGCCAACAACAATAATGCCTATCACATAAAATTTATCATTTGTATCACTCAGAAAAACTTACCCACTGATGGTAAGAACTTGTTTTTGAAGAAGTTAAGAGGAGCCATAAGCTTAGTTTCTTAAAATAACGATTCGAATAAGGATTGATTTAAAAAAATAAGCTGGAAGTACATTGAGATCCGGTAATGTAGATAACTAATGAACTACCTAACTCACTTTGAATGTACCTAAGTTCCTACGAATATCGGCCCTTCGCAAACAACAACTGACATGTTTATGCAGAAGTTAAGGAGCCATAAGCTTAAGCATGTTCCACACGGATGTACCTAATCCAATGTCCAATCCAAGGTGACCTTGGTGGGAGCTTGGTTTCCATCCGCGAATTTTGTATGAATTTGGATTGTATCTGCCGTCTTCACGGACGGCAACAAGCAAGGTCACCTTGGATGGGTCGCAGGATCCTTGTAGAACATTGTGTGGAACATTACTTTAGTCTCTTTAGTAACTTTAGTCTCTTCAAATCACGAACACGATTCCGATAAGGATTGATAACAAAGCCGGCCATGTTAGAGTCGGATTCTAAAACAAAGGGATCTGTACCATAACCCAAAAAAACACGTTTCTTGTATGCGAGCCTTAAATTACCTAGTCCTACGGATGGATGGACAGAGGAGGCTTAGTAAAGGGGATTCGTTGGTTAATTGTAAGTACATTGCGATCCGATAATGTAAGTATCTGCCTACTACTAAATTACCTTAAGCTCGCTCACCCCAATCTGGTTACAGATTGGGTTCGAAGTGGCCGCTGCCAAATTTGGGTCCTGAGCACACTCTTCACGCAGCGTCGTAAACACTCGGACACAAACACCTTGTCCTTGACGTAACCCCAAAGAAAAAAATCTAATGATGTCAAGTCTGGTGAGCGAACTGGCCATGGCTCCAGACCGAATCTACCGATTCCACAAGTCCAGATGACATTTTTAAATCAAACACACAAAACACACACAAACACAGAGAAAATTAATAATAAGTTTTGGTATCAAACCAAAACTTATCTTTCCTAACGTTCCGAAAACAAAATCTCGCAAAAAAAACACTCGCTCGCGGTCAACATCAACAAGATACTAACAAAAATCTATCACGAAATGTTCTTTTCGAACTCTCCTTTGATTTCGCCGACATACGTGCATCAGTACAGTGGCGGATCTATCATTGGTTTTTATTTATTTATTGAATGATTTTTTTATTGAAAAACTCAACTATTTAGTTACTTGGTCGCCTTCAAAAATGATAAGATCTAAGAGAACCCAAGCTGCAAGAAACCGAACGAAGCGAACAAGTTTCGCCACTGAATGGAAGTATGATTTTATTTAATTAAAACAAACAAATTAGCGTCATCACTTGTCATTATTAAGTCTCAACACCATGTACATAATTTAGTGCTGCCGTATTTTACATTCTGTCTTTTAATGTATCAAAGCGTAAATTGGGTATAGCAAGAGCCAATTGAGATAAGCGTAACATTACTTATTTTAACTTTAGCCTTATTATGGTTTGTGTAACGCGTGCCTATTAATAGTAAAAAAAAAAGATTTATTTTCTCGGTCGGCTATCTAAGGCCGCCCCTTGCGCTCTCTTCTATCAAAGCAACAGAATACCTAGATCGGCTCTTGTGTCGGCATCGGCGGCATGTGCAAAAGACGTGAGCTGTTATACGAAAATACGACATAGCGACACAAAACGAAGTAACCGATTTGCGTCTTTAAGCAATTACTTTAATGTTGGAAATCGCTTACTTCGTTTTCTTGTGATACGTATTATTTTCTAATGACGGCAGTCTTTAGACGGTATGTTTGAGCGGCGCTTTTGATGAGCTATACACACATGCACACTCGTTAGTGTGCAGGCAGGTACTAGGCATGCGTTGACCTTTCGTTTGAACTTTGCACAGCTGAGCGTATACCTATTTGTAGTTTTATTTACATTGCTTTTTTTGGTGAAAATAGAGAATTAATGATTTTTTTATTAAAAATCTTATTGGGTTAGGTCAGAATAACGATTATGAGCAGTCTAAAGTAAAAAAAACTCCTGAAAAAAATGAAAAAATGAGGAAAAAGCCGACGAAAAATTCCAACTTGGGGGTGTCCAGAATCATGTCCTGGACCCATGGAAATCGTTTGTGCGTCGATGTCTTTTACACCCGGTATTATATTACAGTTGGCAACCCTAATCGTGGGTGCGTTTTACAAACTTATAAACTCACCCACACAAACAAACAGCTAGACCCGGAACAACTATCTGTAGACCATACAAACATTTGCTCCATGCGGGAATCGAACCCGCGACACGCAGCACAGCAGTCAGTCGCTCAACCACTGCGCCAGCCGAGCCGTAGAAATTGTTTACTCACCTCACTCAAAATTCAGTAAACAGCCGGTCGATTCTGTCGACATCTCACCGTGACCACATAAGTGAAGTGAACGACAAGTGAGTTGTCACGCCATCTTGTTTGTATGGTTTGACAGCTCACCTGTCGTTCACTTCGCCCAAGTGTTCACTTCGATACGTTTACAGAATCGCACTGCAGTAACCAGCCATGAATTATTTAACATTGCTTGAACTTCAGCTTTGGCTGTCATTTGTAGATCTTTGGCAGTCATTACGGATAGTCAGAAGCCAGGTGACTCCAGTCTTGCCATGAAGTACCGTGTTACCCAGTTAATGGGTTGTGGAGGTCTGGTAGGCAGCCGCTCTACGTAAAATACTGGTATTCAGCTAAATCCGGTTTGACTGGAAGCCGACCCCAATATAGCTTTAGATGCAATATTTACGGTACAGTAGTACCCAACTACCGATGTACCTACGCAGAAGATGAATTTTCAAAGCGCGGGAATTGCTATTGACCAATCGGCACGCTCCACGCACCGCGCTTCTTTTTCCTGTAACGCTATTGGTCGGCAGCTGCCGCCATGTTAGCGCGCGCCGCGTGGCATGCACGCGACTTACGAGTGAGACGGAACTAACAGCTGCAGTGTATTATGAACCTTATAGTAGTGATACAAGGTTGATTGCAAGTTTAATTTCTTTCGTTAAACTTCGGGACCATACTTTCTTTTCTGCACGAACGAAGATTCACGACGCGCCTTATCATTTGAGTACCACTACTGTAACGAATACTTACTTGAGCGGGTCTTTCAGCGAGGGCTCCCATTCCAGCGGGTCTGTGATCACTCGCCGCGACCGTCTGGTCCACACCACACTTAATTTATTGGGTTTCCTAAAAATAAACATAAATATGTTGTTTAATTTCTGAGTTTATTTGGAATTTGAACTAAGGAAGGCCAGCAGTACTGCTATGGGCCGGTGAACAGATCTTAAAACTTTAGAGATTTTTGTAATAACATGGCAATACAACACCTAATGGATTCGTTGAGCTTTAATCCAAGCTTTAATCTACACTAACATTATAAGAGGAAAGATTTGTTTGTTTGTTTGAAATGAATAGGCTCCGAAACTACTGGACCGATTTGAAAAATTCGTGGGAGGGAGATGAAGTTAGTGGAGTACCAAGTAAACCTGCGCGAACGAAGTCGCGGGAGAACTGCTAGTAATAAAATCAAAGGTATTCAGAACCATCTCATCATCACAGTCGTAAAGAGTCCCAGCTGGATAAAGGCGAGGACGCTTTGATCCAGCTCAGGGCCTGCAGTCTCGACATAGATAACGATCGCGTAGCGACCGACCGAATTTGGTCGTTAAGTCCTAAAGCCGCCCGTACACAGTAAATTTCGAACGCGATCCACGGATCATTCCATTGATTTTGACCGCGGAATACATTCGAGATTAACTGTGTACGGGTGACTTTAACGAATTCGGTCGCTAGGCGATCGGTAAGTAAGTCGACTTCCCGCCCCACAACAAAGCCTTTTTAACCGACGAAAAAATGGAGGACGTTCGCAAGTCGACGCGTATATTGTTTTTTATGTATGTCCACGCATAACTTTTTACAGAGTAGTCCAATTTTGATAATTAATTTTTCTTCTATAATATATGTTCGATTTAGCGTTAAATGATATTGTATTATAACAATATTTCTATGTAATCTTTAAATATTGTGGTGAGAAAATAAACGATTATTATTATTGCCTATTGGTAAAATATGGCTAAACTTTACTATTTATCGCTTTACCACCGTGTACTGTACTAATATTTTACAAAATAAACAACTAACTTAATATAGTAGGTAACTAATAAAAGACGTTACAATCCAGTAACCAATAAAACAACACCGACAAACAGACAATCGAACCACTCCTCTTATATCTTTTGGTGTATCTAAGTTTAAACCAGGGCTGGCGACTGAGCCGCGAATAGCTGGGATCGATACGAAGCGAACTTGCAACTGACGCCTGCATCGTTTGCATACAAGGACAAGGACGGCCGAAATGTTTTTTATCTACACATAGCATAGTCGCATAGTCGACCTTATAAATGTTCCCACTGTCGGAACTCAGGCCTCATCTCTAGGAGAGGGAATGGGCCGTAACCCACCACGCGGGCCCAATGCGGGTTGGTGAATGTCACATGTCTTCGAATTTTTGGTTCTAGGAAATGCTGGTTTCCTCACGATGTTTTCCTTCACCGTTTTGAGAGCAGTGGTGATGAAATAAATTACACAAAGTAATGTGCCTGGCTGGGTTTGAACCCGCGACCTACAACTCGTAAGTCGAAGCCATTTCCACTCGGCCACCACTGCTCGAACACGATGTCGATCTACCCATAGACGAAAGGAATACATGTCCAAATCATCAATATTCTATACTTAAAATTCTTCCGTTACTGATTGATTGAGTGTGTTGACTGACAGACAACACACAGCCCAACCTACTGGTCGTAGAAAGCTGAAATTTCGCATGTAGGTTCCTTGGGGAGAGTCCCCTACTCTCCCCAAGGAACGCACTAAGAAACACACAGACATAAAAAGACACATACAATTATAAATATGATTATTTATTTTTATTTATTATTACTTTTTTTTTTAATTTGAATTAGATTAATAAAAACAATTTGTTGTGATACTAACACAGTTTGTAAGTCCTAATACTAACACCATACGGATGATTTCAGAAATAAATTTTTATTATTAATATAATTTTTAATTCAACAGTACCTATTGATGGGATTTTAATTTATTGTTCTTATTTTGATTCGTGATTTTATGATTTTTGTGTTGTAATGGGTTGTAATTACCTGAATAAATGAATTTATTATTATTATTATTAATACATCATTGAGACATAAAATTCATGTCAAAATATTAAAGTAACGATTTGTAATCGATTCGTTTTGGAATTGGAAGGCAGCTTCACCATATTAAGAAAAGCTAGAATGATAATGAGACGTTATTATTTAGTCAAGGCTACAATCATTGATAGTTATTTTTTGCAAACATAACGTCGGATACCCAATTTGAGTGTGGTGCCCGCCGTGTTCAGAACACGAGCCACAATTTGAGTGTGGTGCCCGCCGTGTTCAGAACACGAGCCACAATTTGAGTGTGGTGCCCGCCGTGTTCAGATCACGAGCCACAATTTGAGTGTGGTGCCCGTCGTGTTCAGAACACGAGCCACAATTTAGAGTACCCATAATTCTCATACACCTGTACAATGGGGATTTAAGAGGGGACTCTAGTCGGTAACTCTTCGGCCTTTCTCCATACAAACGAATTCCGTTGTTTTCTTCGTGGATAATGCTGATAGAGCAATGACTTTTTTCCAATGACTTTAGATATAGTGTTCCTCTAAATTTTGATATATAATTTTTATAGATCAGTCTAGTTTTGAAGAAGAAAACAGCAGAATACAAAACGTCGTTCCATACTATACTTGATAGATAGCGTGACGGCCGGCATCGGCAATAGTTTCTTCAAATACCTATTTTTCAAATTCCTCGTGACTAAAGTCCCCTCTTAATGAAAGCCACCGATGCTACATTTAACGTAGCCATCAACTCAAAAAGTCTTCACGAATGGATCCCGATTTTGGTCTTAATTAAAGTAACAGACTAAAGCTTTTGTGTTTTTCAATTCTTGTTGTACCAAATAAATGTTTTATCTATCTACATTCTGTGATCACGGCATGAGTTATTATTATTTTTCTTACCTTATTGATGGCGAAGAATGAAATATTTGTCGTCCAAAATTAGTAAAAAGCTACGGACACGTTCTCCGCTCTGTGATGCAGAAATAAGGTCACCAAGTGCACAGAAGACAGACATGTAGCGAAAGATGGAAGGCGGAAAGAGACTGAAAACATATTTGAGGTTTGACCCGTCCTTTAAACCCCATGTGTGCTTTGTCTTTGCTCCAGCCGACTAGATTTCGGAGGCTATTGAGAGCTTTCCAAGTCAGCCATGGTATACCCGTGTCCAGGTGGCTCTCAGACAGTGAAGACTGCTTCACTCGATGGCTTGTTACAAGCTAGTTTGACAGTTGTTTCCTTACCATTTGGGCGAGGTCTCCAGGTCCACACGATGGTACGAGGCGGTGTACTGGAACTTGGCTGCGCGTTTATTGACGCGCTGCAGGCGTTTCCACACCGACGCCATTTTAACACCTGGAACAACCAACCAGCTATATAAAAGAAAGTGACAAGCAGTGAGTTTTAAATCTCACATGATGTGATATAGTTTTACGACGGGTTTGCAGGGATTGGAAGGATGTTGATGAATTCACAAGTATATAACAGTTTTTAAATGTACCTAGTCTAGCCAGTAAGGTATCTTACTCATCAGAAAACTGTTAGACCGTTGTAGGTGTATTCAAATAGCGGTGATCGATTCCTGTCAAGTGACCTGTCGTTCTGTTTGCCAACCAATCGTTCAGTTCGTCTCCAGCCCATGGACGACTACTGGACAAAGACCTTCCCTAAGTTTTTCCAGGCTTCCTGTGTCAGGTCGAAAGTCATAAAGATGGAATGTTATCCTACTAGCTTCTGCCAGCGGCCTCGCCCATGTGATCCCTAGGGAACATACTCTCGTGATAAAAAGTAGCCTTTGTGCTATTCCAGACTATAATCTACCTCTGTGCCAAATTTCATGAAGATCCTTTCAGGCGTTCTGACGTGAAAGAGTGACAAACATACATCCATCCATCCCCACAAACTTTCCCATCCTATCCTACTTACTAGCTATCTTACTAGTAGAATAGGATAGGATAGTATTGCTCTATTTAATTTAAACTTTTAATTTCGATTAAAATAAATCAGGCAGTAACAATAATAACTTACGGTAGTGATCGCAGAGTCGGGGGCGTGTACTATCTGCGCTCGCGCATTATCGCGCGCCGCTCCTGCGGAAGCAAACATTGATATTGAGCGAATGTACGGATTTTTTGATGGGTCGTGTTTATTTTGTGAGTGTCTGGGTCTGTTGCAAATATTCTGGAAGGGTATGCGGCACTCCTTGATATGACTGTCAATATCTATATACTAATATATAAAGCTGAAGAGTTTGTTTGTATTTTTTACGCGCTAATCTCAGGAACTGCTGGTCCGATTTGAAAAATTCTTTCAGTGTTAGATAGCCCATTTATCGAGGCAGGCTATAGGCTATATCGTATCATCACGCTAAGACCAATAGGTGCGGAGCAGTAATGAAAATTGTGACGTAGCCAAAGTTGCGCGGGTCAGTTAGTTTAAATTATAAATTGCCTGTGAAGCTCTGGCCACACTGAGGCAAAACGTCACGCCCGGGACGGCGCGGGCGGGACGCGTTTTTTATAGAGGTCGTCACGTATCAAATTGCGTATAATTATGAACACCACTATACAAGTTACCATTAAGTTACATAGTTGACAATTGGCGCAAGCGAATTCTCCCCGTCCCGCATCCCACGCGAGGGTCGCGCGGGTCGCTCCAGTTTGGAAAAGCTTAGCCGATTTACAGTTTTATGAACCACATGTGGTCTTTGCTGTTTGTTTAACTAATATCTGCTGTGCGGACAGTGAACCTGTGGAGGTCTGTTTGTTGACACGGATGGTTAAAACTACGAAGTTCCTTCTTTTCGCTCTTATGAATGTGAATTTTCTATGTGCGTTTGTTCTATTGTAGTGTAGCCTCAGATATCGTTTTCTAAAGGCAAGTGAGTACGTTTACAGTCCCAGAGATCTAAATGTGATTTAAAGGGAAGATTATTTTGCTTCTTCTGTCGCACAGATGTCCAACACCAACTGGTTGACAATGATATTGTGGACATTGAGGGTGCACCAAAAGAAAAACTTGTTGCCACAAAAAAAAAACTTGTTTGGAATTTTTAAGTCGTTTTAGCGGGTCGGTTTTTTTGACAAAGAGTTACATTTTTTGAATCGTCTTCTCGAGCCCTGTACTTCTCCCATGAGTTTTATCAATCTATACTCGCTAGCGACTGTAGTTAAAAAATGTATGAAAACTTTAAAAAAACATGTTTCTTATTTATTTGTTTAAGTTGTTAACTAAGAAGCAAGCAAGTCGCAAGCAAAAATTTAGTTTCGTTCGTTAGCGAGTATAGATTGATAAAACTCATGGTAGACGTAGTGTATCTCGATACCCTACTCGACAGGTTTTGAAAAAAAAAAATTAAAGACAATAATTATGGCGCCAAAAATCAATCATTTTAATTTTTATATCCCTTGTGTCACTCTAACAATCAAGACGAATCTAGGACACCTCTCAAGCTAAAATCCATTAAGCCGTTTAGGCTACAGAGCGTGACTAAGAAATACATATACATACATACACTCGAAAAACACAACCCTCCTCCTGGCGCAGTCGGTTAACTACAAACATGAAAGTATAGTTAACGGGACAATCAACCAAGCTGAAGCTATCCGGAAGCTAACACTGATTAGCAACTTTTTATATTAGTAGTTATTCGAGTTTATCTAAACTATTCAGTCTGGTTGGCTGCAGGGGAATCCAGTGCCCCCGTACATATGTCAGCAGAGCAGTGTTCATTGTGTGGTCATCAAACGAAACCAACTTACATTAAAATATGAAAAACATTGATTGTTTGTACGAGGTGATCTCTGAAAGTCCTGATATTCACCACAGAACGGATAAAAGAGGTTCTGTGATATTCAACGATAAGGCATAATACGTTAAGCTATCTTTCTTCTATCGAAATCGCCGAAAACGCTAGTTTGTAAAATAGTTGGAACAGAAAGACTTAGGCTTCCCACAAGGTTAGCGTTGCCAGGCGTCCGGATAAAGCCGGACAGAGTCAGGCTTTTTGGTTGTGAGTCCGGCCAAATTAGACGGTGTCCGGCCTGACCTGTTTTTGAATATGAGTTTTTGTGACATTTGTCATATTGTGTTGATTTCTGCTCCGCTTGCCTACCTACCGCTACCTATCGTTAGCTAGTTACTACTACTATTGAAATTATAGAAATTAAGATTGAATGATTAATAATAAAGAAGACTGATGTATTCAATTTTATTTTTGTTGCATTAGAGTTTAAAGTAAACTTTATAGGAAATGATAATAAAGCCTTATTTCACTTAAAAAAAAATGTCGTGTTATACTAAACCTAAAACATTAAGGATGTCCGGCCTTTTAATCCAAATGTCCGGCTTAACTGGCTAATCTGTCCGGCCTTTTAGTTTGAAGACCTGGCAACCCTACACAAGGTGGACCGATGACCTGGTGAGGGTCGCGAGTAGCCGATGAAATGTACACGGCTAGACCATGTCTTGTCCTCCTATGTCATATCAAAGGATACTTTTTATCTAGGGATTGTGTTGGTATAATTTTCGACATACACGCGGGCGAAGCCGCTAGCAGAAGCTAGTTTCATATATCCTCACTAGAGCTTATAATAGGCTAGTTTCCACCATCAATAAATTGCAAATCTATTTAGTCCGTCAGTTAGAATATTGAAAAATAATGGACACGTATTTTTTGTTTTTGTAAATCGATGAATATTGACAAAGATAAAATGCATCAAAACTCGGGAGAGGGGACTGGTGACGTCACGTCGCTAGTAAAATAGTACTATCGTAGTGACGTCACGTGAGTTTTCAACGTACTGTATCTTCGTCATTTTTTGTTTATGTGTAAAAAGAAAAAAATACGTGTCCAATATTTTTTGGAAATCTATCTGACGGACTAATTAGTTTTTTTCAGTAAAATACCCTGTTACTAACAGATTCGGTGAATCGTTGGCTTAGGTACTAAGAAGAATCTCGCCTTGAAATTAGCTACAATGTCCAGGTATGTTAGAATTATGTTTATTTGTACAGCCTAAACTGAATAATATGTTTAGACTGGGTTGAGTTTGGCTAGAAATATTCGACCTTCAGGTGTAATACCTGCATGCCAGTAGTGTTAGCATTCCACTGGTTGAATACAAAAGAGGGCAAGAAAAGTTGCAAAAAATTGTTCTTGGTGCAAATAATACAAATAATAGCTCTATTGAAGATATCAGAAGATGTCTTGTTACAACAATGGGAGATATTTTTTGTAAGATACTAGCTTTTGCCCGATACAGCGTACGCGCATATCCCGTTTTTTCCCGTTCCCGTAGGAATTTCGGGAAATTCTCTCTTGGTGCTCTTTTATACTCCCCAAGGAACCTACATGCCATTGCAATTTCAGTTTCCTACGACCAGTAATTTCGGCTGTGCGTTATCTGTCATGTTTTTTCATCTACACAAACACACACATTATCTTCTTTTTCTTTGTTTTTAGTCACTAACATTCTATATTAATACACTAGCTGACCCGCGCAACTTCGTTTGCGTCACAATTTTCATTACTGCTCCGCTCCTATTGGTCTTAGCGTGATGATATATAGCGTATAGATCTATAGATCGATAAATGGGCTATCTAACACTGAAAGAATTTTTCAAATCGGACCAGCGCGTTCAAGCAAACAAACAAATAAAATCTTCAGCTTTATATATTAGTAATAGATATTAAATGGTAGCACACAATGCTTTTAGGTTATAAAATAACGAAATTGTCAGCTGAGTGCTATCTTCTGAGATACAGGCCTCGCCTTGTTCGGAAGATAGTCAATGCTTAAGTAACCTCTTTTTACCACCAGTACCTAACGCTGCTGGATTATCCTTACTAATATTATAAATGCGAAAGTAACTCTGTCTGTCTGTCTGTCGCGCTTTCACGCTAAAAATTCTGAACCGATTTAAATGAAATTTGGTACACAGATAGTCTAGAGCCTGAGAAAGGACATAGGCTACTTTTTATCCCGGGAGTATGCTCCCTAGGGACCACGCGGGCGAAGCCGCTGGCAAAAGCTAGATATTATAGACTAATATTAAGTACCTTTAAACCTTGTTGTTATGCTGGTGAGATATAAACCATTTTTTTAATATTATTATCTATTCTAACGACAAGCTACCGTTTGGTATTCTTTCATTATGTTTCACTCACACGATCACACATTCCATTCACGTTTTGTGCCTCCGTTTCCCTCATCCACATTTATTCATCACTCATTTAAATAACAAATCATATTTAAAAGCAAAAAAAAAGTATGCAGGAATCGAGCAGCTGGCGTTCGGGAGTTTGAGATATAAAATCAAGGTAAGAGTGTTTATATGTCTGTAAGATGTTTAAAATCAACATAAAATGATCGCACGGTTGGCGCAGCGGTTGAGCGATTGACTGCTGCGCTGCGTGTCGCGGGTTCGATTCCCGCTCGGAACAAATATTTGTTTTGCCTACAGATAGTTGTTCCGGGTCTGGCTGTTTGTGTATGTGAGATTATATGTATGCAAACGCACCCACGATACAGGAGAAATTCCTAGAGTGGAGCAACACTCATCTTAAAAAAAAAATGAAGTAAAACATTTCAAGATACGTAATGATATGATGTTGTACTGAATCAGTTTCCGTTGCTCGGTTAAAAGAACTTTAAACGTTAAGTACAGGCTAAGTATAGCTCTTTAATTTATGCCCGATGCAGTAACAGATGGCTCCGAGAATAAATCAGTTGGATAGGCAGCTGTATAGCTGTTTGCTGGCAATAAGCTTCTTCTAAACTACTTATTCGGAAACTACTTCAGCTCTGTGAAATCAAAGTTTAAATCTATACTAATATACAAAGCTGAAGAGTTTGTTTGTTTGCTTGAACGCGCTAATCTCAGGAACTACTGGTCCGATTTGAAAAATTCTTTCAGTTAGACAGTCCATTTATCGACGAAGGCTATAGGCTAAAAGGAGCGGAGCAGTAATGAAAATTGTGACGCAGAGGAAGATGCGCGGGTCAGCTGCATGAATATTGGTTTTCTGCTTGGAATTATCCAGGGTGCCTGTGGAGGGTCGACGGGCGTTCGCGGTCCCGGACTCCACCTATATTTCTTATCGGGTAGTATTTCTTATCGATCCCTGTCCAGAAAGCCCCTCGACCCTCTGTGGAATAGGCCGCGTTAAAAAAACACGTTGGGAATAACCTTGAGCCATCTGTTACTTCATGCTGAAGTAACAGATGGCTATGAGAATTTGGAGGTAATGCGGTACAGAGAGTCAAGTCCCGCACACCTCCATTGAAAAGGAGAGGATCCTCCTACCAGACATTTGTTATGTCTGGCGGGCTACTGCCCGATAGTTAATCTTCGGGCTGATGTATATGTTCAAATCGCGCGGTAAACTCTGCTTGCGCGATGCAGGATTTCAAGCTAGTAGTTCGCTGCTAGTTGGATAGATGGCGTTGCGTTTTTTTTTTGTTGCGATGTAGATTTGCTCCGTTGGTTTTTCTTGTGGCGGCATTGATGCCGCTACAAGAATATTGGATAAGCATCAAAATGAGTAAAAATACGGTAGGTCCATCTATGAGGAGGACTTGTGTTATCCTTATGATGGACCAATGTGCGTGGTCATTCCAACCAGCCTGACTCCCTCCAGAAACAGATTGGGCCTCCCAGTTTGTTCAGGATATCTGTATGGTTAGATTATTCCGTAATATCTCTTGTGACAATATGAGCCGTATTTTGAAATGTTTAGTAATCATACAAGTTCAAAACACCTCCTATTATGAATTGTGCGGAACATTGAGTCCCGCAAATCTCCATTAGCAAATAATTTTCCTGCTAAGCAGAAGCCGACTTTAAAGTTCCTGTCCATAAGTTATCAATTTCACACATGGGAATCCCGCACTGTGAAATAATTTATTACGAGTATAAATATATATTTTATCACAGCTTCATTAAAACTATAAATAGCTATCGGAAACCGCAACGCAAGGTTTTTGTAAGGACAAACATATTTGCCCTTTTGTCTGTAAAGTTCAATTTACTGCATCAGTTTTTAATTCATTATTTTTTAGAAATACTTATCTACATAAGTTAGTTTAACTATAAGTACTAATATTATAAAGCTTGTTAATAATAATTAATCAATACTTAATTAAAGCTGAAGAGTTTGTTTGTTTGATGAACGCGCTAATCTCAGGAACTACTGGTCCGATTTGAAATATTATTTAAGTGTTAGATAGCTCATTTATCGAGGCAGGCAATAGGTATCATCACGCTAAGACCAATAGGAGCGGAGCAGACGAAGTTGCGCGGGTCAACTAGTATTAACTAAAATGAAAGCGATTTAAGCCCTTCTTTTATACTTTTTCGGCATTTTAATCACAATCTATACTATAATATTATAAAGCTGAAGAGTTGTTGGTTTGTTCGCTTCTCTCAAGAACTAATGGTTCGAATTGGAAAAATCTTTTAGTTTAGCCCATTTATCGAGGAAGGCTATATAACATCACACTACGAACAATAAGAGATGGAGCATTGATGGAAAACGTGACGCAGACGGAGTTACGCAGGTCACCTGGGAACTTCACGCCTGTACTCCCCAAAGATAAGAAGGCAGAAGTCTTCCTATACCTAGTACACCCACATTTCGTGTTAAGTCCCAAGCCCATGTAATGGGGGCGACCCCAATGCCATTAACCGGATAGAAATCGGGGACCCCGGGATGCTACTGAGAAATTCTAGAAGAAAAAAAAAAGCATTACATACGACCTTTTTTATGGGGAAATCATCAAATTACTCCTCCTGCTCTGGGCGGAGCAGAAGGGAGTGTCAGACTCTTACTGACTAAAACCCATCCGTGTTCCACCTAGTGCCCTTTGCGTTCCAGGGCCGCGGTGACTCTTTCGAACCTTTTTCCCTTCAAAATGAGGGCCAAATTAACAAACATTATGCAAGGTTCTTATCGATCTATCAGCATTATATCAGGCTTATTGGCAACAACCTTATCAGTGATGATTCCTGATGATAGGTCGATTAAAATTTGATAAATTAGGTCAACTATTATCTTTTTGGTTTAAATTCTAATAAATGAACCTACAGATTCTGTTGAATCGTTGTTTTGTCCACACGATACAGACTTTTGTTTGTAGGTACAGACTTTACGAACTACGAAAAAAAAAGACCCACATTAAATGCCGATGCAATAAAGCAATGCAGACAAATTTTGTCTAAAATGCTTTGTTGCACGGACAAAATTCTGTAGGTGTTTATGCGCAGCATTGGAGATTGAATTGCACAGATAAATAAGAGAGGTCATATGAATCGGAATGAATGACTCATTAGTCATTCATTCCGATTCCGATTATGTTACCGGCAATCTATATAATTCAGGTATTTTACAATATCTAGTTAATGTATACAATACCGAATACGCAGCCGGCAATTTGTTTAAAAGACATATAAATATAAAAAAACAGGAGAAGTGGCAAGGGGGCGTGTCCGTGTCCGCGCAACATGCTCAAATTGAGCATATTATAGGCAAATGGTCGTCTCGGCGAACTAGTGTGCTTTCGAACGAGTGTTCTCTTGAAGAAACCGCAGCCTAAACCAAGACTTTGTAAACCAAGGAATCACTTACACTATCTAAATATAAGCTAGCTTCTGCCAGCAGCTTCGCCCGCGTAGTCCCTAGGGAACATACTCCCGGAATAAAAAGTACCCTATGTCCTTTCTCAGGCTCTAAACTATCTATATACCAAATTTCATTTAAATCAGGTCAGTAGTTTTGGCGTGAAAGCGCGACAGACAGACAGACAGAGTTACTTTCGCATTTAACTATAATATTAATAATATAGGTATAGTAAGGAAGTAAGTATTTACTATATTTGTCTTTAAAATTCCGACTTTGACAGTTCAAAAGTGCCTGTAAATGGTTTATTTGAAATATACGATTTGATTTGATTTGCCCAAAAAATCGTATCTATATTAAAACAATAGGTATTATTTTTTTTACTTTTTGAAGTTATTTTTAGTCGGGGGTTTTTAAATTTTAAATTTAATTTTTTACGTTTAAAAATATAATTTTAGTTCAGAAAAGTTCGGAACAGCCGCACGGCTCAATCTTCGAAGCTAAGCAGCGCTTGCCAAGGTCGGGCAGTGGATAGGTGACCATCCATTACGTACAGAGGTACGTATTCCTCTATGCCTTAAAGGTACTTTAACCTTTTGGTCCCGGCTGTCATTTGTAGATCGTTAACAACCGTTACAGAGAGTCAGATGCCAGAAAAATCTGCCGTCAGGCTTGCCAGGGGTTACCGTATTAACCAGTTACTAGGTTGTGGAGGACAGATAGCTGGTCACTCCATCTACACTTATATTATAAAAAAGAAAGATTTGTTTGTTTGAATTGAATAGGCTCCGAAACTACTGGACCGATATGAAAAATTCCTTCACCATTTGATTAGAATCCTACATTATACCTGATGAACATAGGCTATAGAATATTTTCAAAAAGTTAGGGATGAATGAAAACTTCGATATGTAACCCAAGGTGTGAAAAAAAAATACCAAAAAAATACCATAAAAATATAATAAAACCCGGGTGAAGTGGAATAATAAGGATAAGGATTAATAGCATGATACTAAAATCACCACATTTTAGTATCATGCTATTAATCCTTATCTATTTCAATTGTTTCATAATTAAGGTTGGTTATGTACATGTAAATTACACTTTAAATTATTCAAATCGGACCTATCGTTTAATGTTACTACTGGTATAAAAATCCTCTAAGTAAGAAAAATGTTGCGGTTTGAGCGAACTGTCCTACGTTTAGTCCATAATATTATTAATTTACACATTACCCTTTAAGAGGGTAGAGGGGAGATGAAGTTCGTGGAGTACCAACTAAACACGCGCGAACGAAGTCGCGGGCGAAGTGCTAGTGTAAAATATAAGCCGACTCCAACATAGTTCGGAAAAGGCTTGTAAATTGACTAAGGAACACAACCGAAAACACCATTATTTTTTGTTTATTTTCCTTCTACACACCGCAAAAACCGTTACATTACCTACAAATGTAATGTACCTCTTTGTAATGATAATGTTTGTTGACCGACCGTAACCTTTGCGAGGCAAACGGTTTGCTCGTAGTTCGTGAATAAAGAGATGCATACGGGTCTGCGGGGTCACGCAAATATGGAGAACGTCGAGAAATAGAAATATGAAAAACTCGTCAAAGCAAAGCAATGAGGGAACTCATTGCCTTGCTATGACGAGTTTTTGAAGAGTTGTAATGTTTGGCTAGCATTTGGATGTTACAAAAGTCTATTTTAACCTTGTTGGTAATTATATTTTTGAGCCGTTTGTGGTTGAAACTCCTGGACCGAGGGGAGAACTTGCCAAACGCTAAGTTGACACTTCGCGGGACCCAAGGACTGGCTTTTACCTCGGACAGAGGATTAGCATTGTCATACAACGTGGCAATGCCGCCAGTTTTTTGGGCTCATTTTCAGTCGACAGCGATGCGGACGAATTTTTTGACACCATATTTTAGTAAGTTTCTATTTTAAGTGTAAGTATAAATAAATTATTGTGTGACGCAGTTGGAAGACAATGAAAGTACTTATGTAAATCTATACATACATACCTATGTATAACTAATATACCAACCAGCTAGTGAAAGAAAAAGATGATTCCATGCTTCGTAAGGCACGCATAAGCCGGTGATCCCGGCTGCCAAATGGTGGTCGTCAAATAAACCATCTCAGAGGCCCTTGAGGCGATTTAGAAACTCTGACAATAGTGTGTGTGGGGTCGTTTTAGACCTTACTGCCCACACGATAAGAAGAAGAAGCTAGTCATCTAATCACAATTCACGTTTTGGTAGAAACCTGAATAGTTATGAGATGTCCATTCCCAACTGTACAACTAGAACTGCTTGGCGACCACCACAAAAACGCCCAGTAAATCATCAAGCTATGGATTTTATCTGCAATAAAGGGAGGGGGGGGGGGGTTGCCATAATCGCCACGCTTGGCAGGCGGGTTGGCGATCGCAGTATATGGTGTTGCGTTTTACAGAGAACGCTGCTGCCCATTCTCTGGTGAATCCCTTAGTCGCCTCTTACGACACCCACGGGAAGTGATGGGATGGTATTATTCTTTTACGGCACTATACGGCACCGGCCGACACCATACGGCGAACAAACAACAACGCCTAGTAAATAAAGCGAAATAAAGATGTCTGGAAGAAACGATTCAATTGTTTTGGATCCCGGAACGAAATTAATTAGAAAAGTACAGCGGACAAGTAAGAAAAACATAATTTCCACTTCCGTTTAGGATTTTACTGTACACACACTAACCAATCCATTGTCGACTGTCAACTTCGATTGATTAGCAAGAACGGTCAAGCCCGTCAAACTATCCCTAACCACGGCAACTCCTGAAAGACAGAATTAACAGAGTTGGACACAAGACAAGCGCTGAGGCAATGGAGCTCGACAAGTCTCAGAGAAACGATTCAACCTACCGGAGCTCCGTTCGGCGTGCTGCGACTTGCTGCGGCAGAGGAGTCTCGCCCCGGAATTGCGCCTCCACACGCTATTCGTTAATTAACCCTACCTACCCTTCATACCTCTATCGGTGGAGGCAACTCCTGAAAGACAGAATTAACAGAGTTGGACACAAGACAAGCGCTGAGGCAATGGAGCTCGACAAGTCTCAGAGAAACGATTCAACCTGCCGGAGCTCCGTTCGCCGTGCTGCGACTTGCTGCGGCAGAGGAGTCTCGCCCCGGAATTGCGCCTCCACACGCCATTCGTTAATTAACCCTACCTACCCTTCATACCTCTATCGGTGGAGGCAACTCCTGAAAGACAGAATTAACAGAGTTGGACACAAGACAAGCGCTGAGGCAATGTAGCTCAACAAGTCTCAGAGAAACGATTCAACTTGCCGGAGCTCCGTTCGCCGTGCTGCGGCTTGCTGCGGCAGAGGAGTCTCGCCCCGGAATTGCGCCTCCACGCACCATTCGTTAATTAACCCTACCTACCCTTCATACCTGTATCGGTGGAGACAAATCCAATAAATCAAAAATCGTCTTTGTTTTTTATTTATATAGATGTAAATCAATATTGAATGACACAAGTCATAAAATAATTGATCTATACTAATATATAAAGCTAAAGAGTTTGTTTGTTTGCTTGAACGCGCTAATCTCAGGAACTACTAGTCCGATTTGAAAAATTATTTCAGTGTTAGGTAGCCCATTTATCGAGGAAGGCTATAGGCTATATATCATCACGCTAAGACCAATAGGAGCGGAGCAGTAATGAAAATTGTGACGCAAACGAAGTTGCGCGGGTCAGCTAGTTGTAATAATAAAGTGCGTAGTTGCTTTAAGTAACTACAACTTTAATCAGTAAAAAGGTCCATTGGATGTCATTCTTAACCAACAAAAAATATTAATAAAAAATATTTTTTTCTTAAAACTCCACTGTCTGGGCAGCACTTAGCCCAACTCCCATACATGGTCAATGTCCTTTGGTAAGTATACCCAAGTTCTAAGTATATGGAAATGAGATCTATTAGAGGAGCTTCCAGAACTAGGTACCCACATAAAACTTGTTCATATTTGAAAGGAACGGGATGGAAAATTTAGAGAGCCCGCATCCGGAAGTGAATAACATTGACGCGATTTTTTCCGCAATGCAGATTTGTTTTGCGCACGGTCGCCATCAATATACGCCCTTGATTTGATTATTTGACTATTAAAATCGTGATAAGTTGATGCACCGTCATATTATTTAACGTCACGCCCTATCCTTTATATTTATTAACAAGCAGATAAAGAATCCATTTCTACTAATTAGTTAACAATATCAATTGATATGTCATCAATAAAGAACCCATTTATCCCGCAAAGGATACGAACGATACTTTGCTATAATAAACGTTAATATAACAAATTATATCAATACTTTAAACTTAAAGCAAAAACCACCTTAACCTTTGCACTGCAAAGTCTAATTTAGCAAAAAGGTTATCTCAAAGTTAAGTCAAACACAGACAAAAACCAACCTTAACTTTCTGCTGTTAAGTTACAATATGCAAAAACAAAGGTCGGTTATGTCAAGGTGTTTCAGTAGACCTTATGCGCTATAACATAAGGTTTATTTTTGGAGATGATTCATAGTGGTGATATCATCAGGATCTTTAGATATTTGATGCATGTAGGTGTTGATTCGTTACGGCATTCCTTCGCATAGTTTTGTTTGACTACAGACTACACGTGGTCATGCGAGCCTGGTATCTTATTTCATAATAGTGGGACAGGTTATTTAGTTTTATAGAAATATGGATGTTAAAAAGGTAGTTTTCCCAAGGGGAATCGAGTTAATCAGTAATTGAGTTGTGGAGTTCATAATATAAAGCTAAACCACCGACCAATGGTTTGGTTTCTGTTTTTCTCCTCCAATATTACACCGTTAAAAGTGATATTTCACAAACTGAATAAGAAGGATGTATACTGTGTCTCTATGTTTTCCTTTTTTTTTTATTAATAGTTGCCAAATTTGTACACTAGGGCTCTGTTGACAGCGATTTAACGGAGAATTTTGTGCGAGTTCTAGTGCTTAAACGGTTAATAAATCATCAAAAAGGAAAACATAGGGACACAGTATATATCCTTCTTATTCAGTTTGTGAAATATCTCTTAAATCAGTCCAATATTGGAGGAGAAAACAGTCGAGAGCCAAACTTCGAATTATGACTTTTTACATACAAAGTCTCGCCGCCAGCATTTCCTCCGAGCCTTCCGAGGCACGGGAGTGTCACTACCAACTTCCTAACTCCTCCGTCCTTCCTCCTGTTTAAAGACATTTATTTTTCTCAAAGAACAAATTGTAGTTCACTTAAAGACACCCAAACTGCAGTAAAAACTACACAATTTCCTTCAACAACAACTATGAATGAAAAAGGAAACTACAACAATGCGCTTACAGCATTCAACGTGCGACCCCTTGCCTTAACTAGGGGGGGGGGGGGGAAATGGGTCACGACCCTATAACCCGTACGATTAGTAGTTGGTAATATGACGAACGAAACTGTCCGTTATATTGACGACTCATTCCTACGAGCTACGAGGCGTTGCTCAAGATTGGGTATTGATGATACAAGTATGACAATAATCCTTACTCCGAGTTTACTCCTTACTAATATTATAAATGCGAAAGTAACTCTGTCTGTCTGTCTGTCTCGCTTTCACGCCAAAACTACTGAACCGATTTAAATGAAATTTGGTACAGAGATAGTCTAGAGCCTGAGAAAGGACATAGGCTACGTTTTATCCCGGGAGTATGTTCCCTAGGGACCACGCGGGCGAAGCCGCTGGCAGAAGCTAGTAATAAATAAATAGACAAATATTTTGGAGATGTCACCATCGTGTTTCAGATCTTTTATTAGGACTTTTTTTTAGTACTCCAATAGCGTAACTCACAGAGAATTAAATGCTATTTTATGCATTTAATTCTCTAAAAAAAATCCATTTTTTGTTGCTTCATAAGTTTAAAAAAATCGTCTGATCGACAACGTAAAACACGCAGTGAAAACGGTTGCAATGTCTAAAGTAATGGACAATTTCATTCCTTTTTGCTACAGGTTTTTTCAGGATTCATAATTCGAGCTAGACTGACCTAGACTGCCTGTAATGTGCCATTTTCCTTAAGGAAAAATAGCTTTCGAGTTACAATCCTTTCATGACTATATTACATTTTGTATCCTTTTATCTTTCAATGCGTTCCACTGCGTTTCTGACCTGACCTTTTTGAAAGACATTAACAATAAGGTCAGCGTAAGTCCGTGCGTTTCCAGGGTTGCGGAATTTATTCGAAAGAGTCACCGCGGCCCTGGAACGCATGGGTTTAGTCAGTAAGAGTCTGACACTCCCTTCCTGTCCCTTCCTGAGGAGTCATTTGATTTTGATGAGAGTAAAAACATTTTTGTCACCTTTGATTCATCCTTTACATACGTTTATAACATCGTTCCGACATGACGAAACATCAAAGCATGCACATTTTCCAAATACTATAGTAATTGGTCACCAACCCTGCCCAGCGGTGGTTAATTACTCATCTAGCAGAGGATTATACTAAACTAGTGACCCGTTCTAGCTTCGCATATCCTCCCGCCGATTCCGAAACAGGTACCTCCGCCTGATACAGGTCCAACCGTATCTGGTGAGGACCTGCGTCAGACGAAAGTTGAGGACGCCGTGCGCTCTCTAAACACCTCAAAGAGGGACTTATCGCCACAATGGCATACCCAGGTATAGTTAGCAAGCTAACAAACAGCATGTTTTTTCTGACATCTTCAACAATCATCATTATTCAGCCAATTTACACAAAACTATAGAGAAGATGAAGACTAAAGATGATCTACAAATGACACCCTGGACCAACCAACGGCTTGACGTGATTCCCGAGGCCCGGAGGGCTTTACTTACGGACTTATTGCCATTGGGAAATACGGGAGAAAAAGTCGTGATATTACACCGTTGTGTACGGGCTTCGACCGTCACACTTTCAGTGCCAAGTGCAAAAGTGTTTTTACAGTTTTAGTGCGAAGCACTCAACACATGGGCCGAACAACAATTCGTTCGTGTGCACACAACCCGCGCATGAACACAAGTCACATATAGCTACTTAAAACAACGACTCAGATACGGGTTGTGGGCACATAACGAATCACTGCTCGACCCATACGCTGAGTTCTTGGCACTAAATGTGTTAACGTCGGTATTCCGGGCATCAAAGAGGCAAGTTCTGGTGCTAATTAACTTTGTTACCACGTCGTCTCATTAAGCTCGGAGTAGAATGAATGGCTTTTCCTAGTCTTACCTAGGTTGCACTGAATTTAGTTGATTTGTTTGAAATTTTGAAACTTGTCAATAAGAGTATTGCAGGATACGCAAATCGAAATTAAAAAGAAAGAATGAAAAAGAGTTTATTTGTGGCAAGCATGACGCATACCATAAAAAAACCGGCCAAGTGCGACTCGAACTCACACGAAGCCAGGGTTTCGTACCAAAAACCGACTTTACTTGACGTACTTTACGTATAGCGTGTCGGACGGACAGGGGTTCCGATGGCTACTCTTCGGGTACGAAACCCTAAAAGACAAGTAAAAAAAAATTTATGTAATTCAAAACTTGAACTGAACTTTTAATGGGACAAGCCCGCCACACATTCCCAACCACTGCAACTCCTGAAAGCCAGAATCAACAGTGGCGACCACCAGAAAAACGCGCAGCCAATGAAGCCCTACGAGTCCCGGAGAAACGATTCTTCAACTGTCTTGGATCCTGCAACGAAATTAACTGAACTTGTTAAAAGCACGGAAACCTATAACAGACGATATTATGGTTCATTGCTTATTCCTGCGGCAAAGTTGGAAACCATTGAGCTTCGTACCAACGCTTCATAATGACTTTCTTATGGTTTCTTACTTCTTGAACTTTCAGAAAGTGTCGTTTTGGCCTAATTCTTAATTTTAACGGGTTTTTTATGTATCAATGTTCTGAACTTTTCATCAATGTATTAATAAAAAGGAATAATTTAGTTGTTTTGTTGAAAGTGCACGAGACGATCCGATTACGAAATTCTCTAAAAGAAAGCTGTATTAAATCTGCACTATTGAAAGAGTGCCATAGGCGTTTTGCCCAGGAAAATTATACGGTCCCTGTAGATGGCCGCCACGGGAGCAAAGCCGCAGGACCAAATGATGTTTTAACACTAATACAGACATCAGATCTCAGATCCAATCGCTGTCTCAGTGACATTCCAACCAGATCACCTTCCATTAACACATCATAATCCGCCCCAAGATTGATGAATCCAATCATGTCAGTGAGATCACCGTCCAACTTGAATTAGTCTAATCCAGTCTAGACAACACCGATGCCATTAATAAAAGAAACAGCCTATTCAAGCCCAGACACCTCTGATTAAGGTCAAAGCAAACGTTAATCTGAATTTGTATGGCCTTAACTTTTAAGAGCCAAATTGAAGCCGAAATTACAAGTTTGGCAGGCAATCTCGTACATAGCAATGCTGCCGATTACGACGTACATTTACTAACTAGATGTTTCCTTCGGCTTCACTTCCGTAGCCTATCGGATTCTTCAAGCTTAACGGCTAACGAATATCTACAATTGAGGCCCTGCGTCAAAGGCTATACACACTTCCCGAGGCAGTTACTGTCTTTTGGGAAATACGCGTTATATTAAACCGTTATGTACCAAGCTTCTAGCCTATCCCACAGGAAACGTGCATTTATTCCGGAATAAAAAGTAACCAATGAGAATTAGCGATAGTGTAGCCACCACAGAGGAATATTCATGAGAGTTGTTTCGGAGATTACCTCCTACATCCAAATATGATGTTGCGAATTTTTGAATTTGTTCGAAAGAGGTCCTGGAACACAAATGGCACAGATGGGTTGATCGAGTATGAGTCTGACACTCTCTTCCGCTCCGCTTAGAGCCGAAGGAGTCATTTGAAGAGATCCTTAAAAAAATAACTGGCCAAGTGCGAGTCGGACTCGCGTGCAAAGGGTTCCGAACGAATTAAATTTTTTTAACATGTTATTTTAACACTACAGACTTCTAATAGGTTTTCCTGTAATCTTTAGGTAAAGATCTATCTCCATTTTTTTCAAAATTTTTGGCTCAGTAGTTTCGAAGATATGGAGGGGAATGGTCATTTTTCGTCTAATTCCTTGAATTACTTCAAAACCATTTATTTTAAAACTATGAAAAAAATGTAATTAAGATCCGCACAGTAAGTCCTTTCATTTGATTTCATTTTTTTTTTTTCTAGTTTGACCCCTAAAAGTGACCCCCCATACTACAAATTTAATGATTTACGTAACGCGTCCGTGTTTGGGTCAAAGAAGTCCATATGTGTACCAAATTTCAACAGAATCGGTCCAGTGGATCCGGAGAAAACTGGCTGTGACTGACGGACGGACAGACAGACAGACAGACACCCGAGTGATCCTATAAGGGTTCCGTTTTTTTTTTCGGAACCCTAAAAACATAGATATAAGACAGTCAAACACAGACTACTTTTCGTTACATTATGCTCTATTCAGGACTTCAAGAACCCTATAATCAAATGCAACGAACGATTAACAAGCAAAACTATAGTATTTCTTTTTTGACATAGTATCCGGGCATAATGTGTATAGAAACTGGGAAAAAAATACCGTCGTGGTGCGCTGCTTTTAAATATTAAGGCTTGTATACATGCCAATGACCTTGTGCATAGAAACGGAGCTAACTACTCTACGCGCCACTCCGCTACCCGCATTTTTCATTTATTAGGTTTGAAATAATAACACATAATATTTAAAAAAAGTAACAAATCCAAATTTTTTTCGTTTGTATTGCAAAGCAGTAGATATTTTTTTTAGACTTTAGTTAAAAAATGAAGGAGTAAAATGGTTTCATCTCAACGATTTGGAGGTGATTTAGTGATTTTTTTTCTTACTATGTGATACCGATACATAAATTTTGGCTGATGTAATTTCTCTGTTAGTGCCGACGAAAAGTTGCTTCATCTCATCTGCACGCTGTTTTATTCATGCTGCATTTCTCGAGAGAGCAGCCTTAAAAGCAGCGCACTACGAGGCGATCCTACAATACGACTGATTTATTTATCATCCGTAAACCATAAAATGAGTGGAAACTCGTTAAGTACACGACGTTTATCGCAGCGTAAATTATATAAATAAATCCAAGGAGATGAGGCATGGTAGATCAACGAACTTTTCGTTCTTAAGAAAACTGTAAATACGCGCAGTTGATTGTTCTGCCAACATCAGGATTCTAGATTAGGAATTTAGGCAAAGCTGGCTTTTGGCTAGCCGGAAGCTTGCAGCTTTGGTGCACGGATATCGGAAGCTTCGGTTGGTACACTCCGGTAGCCGGAAATTCCGGTCTAGGTTTACGGATGTCAGTCTTAAAACTTTGTTGATGCACAAAGTGTGTGTGAAGCGTATTTTTCGTTGCACACTGCAAAAAGGCCGTAGAGCTAAAGCCAAATGCTGTTAGATCGAAAAGGCAACTTGGAGGCGATGTTCTGACCCACTTTTACCAGGCCTATATCTACATTAGTTCAATTACTTAATCTATACTTAATATATAAAGCTGATGACTTTGTTTGCTTTAACGCGCTAATCTCAGAACCTACTGGTCCGATTTGAAAAATTCTTTCAGTGTTACATAGCCCATTTATCGAGGAAGGCTATAGGCTATACATATATCATCACGCTAAGACCAATAGGAGCGGAGCAGACGAAGTTCAACTAGTCTACTAATATTATAAAGCTGAAGAGTTTGTTTGTTTGCTTGAACGCGATAATCTCAGGAACTGCTGATTTAAATTGAACATTTTTTTTAGTGTTGGATAGCCCATTTATCGAGGAAGGCTATAGGCTATCTACCATCACGCTACGACCAAAAGGAGCGGAGCATTATGACGCAGACGAAGTTGCGCGGGTCAGCTAGTAGTTTATAAGTTTAGCCAGCCAGAGTACATCTCAAAAATGCCGCTGAATTTGGACAAAGAATGACTAAAAATGTACATATTCACAACTAAAAATCTAACCGTTCTTAAATCGATAAACGCGGGAATTTCAACTATGGAAATACGATATTAATGATGACCATAATGTAGTAACACTAAGGAATTTATAACTGACCGGACCACTGTTACCATCCGGCCAAAAATGGTAGCGGAAACCAAAATTAACGGTAAACAAACAATTATTTATAGTTATTAAGGCCAAACAGTGACCCACGGTGTTAATTGACTTTGCTCCAACAATTACTGACTTATGACTTATGTACCGTGTTACGTGTGAAATGAGTGGTAAAACTTCCTCACTTCCTCTTCGTAAGGCATAGAGCAGGGATGGCGAACCTTTATTAGTAACCGTGCCATTTCTCCAAAAAATAATAATAATGTGTCCATGAGTGCCACCAAAGAATCTTGATTTGGTAATTTAATGGACAACAAACTACTTTTTTTACTATTTATGCATACGTGGCATACGTTTGACCACTATCTCACCTGATGGTAAGTGATGATGCGGTCGAAGACGGAGCACGCTTGCCTAGTTGCTATTCATTTTACTCTTTATTGGGAACCTGAAATGTATACTGAAGTCGATATCGTAGTCCAAAAAAAGGAAAAGTTAGGGTGTATTTTTTTCTATTACAAATTACCTGGATGCTAATACATTGGGGTGCCCGAATTATTTTGCGGCGTGCCACCACCGGCACGCGTGCCAAAGGTTCGCCATCCCTGGCATAGAGGAATAGACAGAGTGTTCCCTATTCCGGCTGTGTAACATGTACGGATGGTAAATTCCAGCTGAGGGCTTAGTGTAAGCTTTTTAACGCACTCGATTGCGTTAACGTAAGCGTTCGCTTATGTCAAAATGTATAGAAAAAAAAAAGATTTTCCGTTATTGCCACCAGACGGTGCTTATTCAGTTTCAATACAAATTGACGTTTACGCTAACGCGATCGGGAACGTTAAAAAATTCGCACTAAGGCCACTGCAATGCTGGCACTTGGCGTATTTGCGCAAATATTCGCCTCACTTATTTGTTCAAAAATGAACTTTATCCCGATGGATATATTTTCTATTATCCAAGTAACACGAGGAGCTCGTGGCTAAATAATAACAGCCGCACGGGTCAATCTTTAAGGTTAAGAAACGCTTGTCAAGGTTGGTCTGTGGATGGGTGACCATCTTAACATACCGAGTTTCCTCAGTGCCTCGGAAAGCACGTTAATTCAGTCATTTGTAATCTTTGGCAGTCGTTACGGATCGTCAGAAGCCAGTAAATCTGACTCTAGTCCTACCAAGAAGTACCGTGTTACCCAGTTATTGAGTTGTGGAGGTCTGGTAGGCAGCCGCTTCACGTAAAACACTGGTATTCAGAAGCCCGTAGTTTCGGGCTTAGGTGCGGGCGTATTCTATTCCGTACCACCTACGGACTTACGATTATTCCCGAAACCGAACTAAGAATGATTGACAATACGATTTGATAGTAATTGTCAAATCGTGTTGTCATTAATTCTTAGTGGTTAGGTGATACGGAGTAGAATACGCCCGCAACTAAGCCCGAAACTACGGACTTCGGGCTTAGAGAGTAGCCCCCCTGGCCTTAAAGTGAATACGCTCGGAAAAGGGTTAGAGAGAGAGAGAGAGCAATCGTGCGTTGAGTTATTTATTGCCTTTACTAAAATTCTTATTGGTACACGTAACAGAAGTTTAAGGTTATGGGGGAGACCTTTGACAACGTTTGACCTTTGAAAACAGAGAATTATTGAAGAAAGAAGACTGTCGCGTCGATCCTGAATAGACTGGGAGGCAAGGAAATGATGACAATTGATCACAGGCTTCTAGTGGGCACCTTTGTCGCTACGATCTTATAGAACAGGCGGGTAATACAGTGGCCTTCGTGCGAGTTTCTTAACGTTCTCGATCGCGTTAGCGTAAACGTCAATTTGTATTGAAACCGAATAAACGCCGTCTGGTGACAATAACGGAAAACCTTTTTTTTTCTATACATTTTGACATAAGCGAACGTTTACGTTAACGCGATCGAGTGCGTTAAAAAGCTTACACTAAGCCCTCGGTACAGGTATTAGACACTTAGTTGCTTTGTCTCTTTCTACGGAGTTGTTAATTCTGGGACGGTATTGCTCAGTCCATTCATCTGTTTATTTCTATGCTCTTAGTCAATAGGAAATGTCAGGTTTATATGTTTGGGTATTTTAAATTGGATGACTCAGATTACGACCTCAATGTTAGAGGTTGCAGATGTATCATTTGATTCATTTTGTTTGCAATCATTTTATGACTAAACTGCCGCGTCGATTTTGATGCAGTACGGTAAAATAAAGCAAAGTAAGACAAAAGTCGTACAATGTCGCTTGATCTCGTTATTTCGATCCGAATTTGGTTTTATTCAGAGTATGCTACAGCTGAGCTTCTGCTGTTAAGATATTTTAGCATTAAGAGATAACAGATCTTTACTTATAGATTACAGGAAAATCTATAAGAACTCTAAAGTGTTAAAATGACATGTTACAAAAATCAAATTCTGTCGGACACCCTTGCACGCGAGTCCAACTCGCACTTGGCCATTTTTTAGGGTTCCGAAAAAAAAAGGAACCCTTATAGGATCACTCGGGTGTCTGTCTGTCTGTCTGTCCGTCTGTCACAGCCAGTTTTCTCCGGATCCACTGGACCGATTCTGTTGAAATTTTGTACACATATGGACTTCTATGACCCAAACACGGATGCGTTACGAAAATTATTAAATTTTTAGTATGGGGTTCACTTTTGGGGGTCAAACAAGAAAATTAAAAAAAAAAGTATTTTGAACAATATCGTGTGACATATCAAATGAAAGGGCTTACTGTGAGGATTTTAATTATATTTTTTTCATAATTTTAAAATAAATGATTTAGAAGTTATTCAAGAAATTAGACGAAAAATGACCATTCCCCCCCCCCTTATCTCCGAAACTACTGAGCCTAAAATTTTGAAAAAAGTGGAGATAATAGATCTTTACCTAAAGATTACAGGAAAACCTATTAGAAGTCTGTAGTGTTAATATAACATGTTAAAAAAATTAAATTCGTTCGGAACCCTTTGCACGCGAGTCCGACTCGCACTTGGCCAGTTTTTTTTATAGGAACCATAACTAGCTGTGACAATCTTTAGTAATTACTACATACTACTTACAACTCAAAAAGTTTCTTAACCCTTTCTTAGGTACCTAGGTACCTAATTTGTCACACTTGCATAGATTAAGATAAAAATAGTTTTGTATTGTCTCTGGCACTGCAATGAATGCATAAATAATAATGGCTTCAGATAAAGCCTCATTAGACTCGCTATTAATAATACAATAATATTGTATTTACTGCTTGAAGAAAATAAACTTAATGTAGTAGTAGGTATAAGTATATACCTACTACTATACACTAGCAACTGGCTGCGCCCGGTTCGGTCAGTCAACATGATTTTACCGACATTTTTTTTTACTATTGATAGGCACGCGTTTGACCACTATCTCACCTGCTGGAAAGCGATGATGTGGTCGAAGATGGAGCACGCTTGCCTAGAAGTAACCTATTCACTCTTGACTTAAAGAATCCCAGGTTGTAGCTATCAGGAAACACAGACTACGGCAGGGAATTCCACTCCTTAGCTGTACGCACTATGAATATGTTCCCAAAACGTTTTGTGCGTGTTGGTGGGATGTCCACCATGTACCGGTGGCGCATCGCCGTTCGTCTTGTGGTCCGATGATGGAACGGGCTTGGCGGAATTAAATTATGCAATTCCGTCGCACACTCCCCAAAATGCAACCGGTAGAAAACCGACAGGCCAGCAACTCGCCGTCGATGCTCAAGACTTTGGAGCTTCGTCGCGACGAGCCTAACATTGCCGATGATCCTCTTGGGTCGCACATCTTCTTGAAACATCATCATGTGTCAGCAAATTTACACAAAACCTTAATGAATTCTATACCTAAATCTTCCTCATGAAATCACTCTTTCCATTGGTAAAAACTGTAAGAAAATCCAATCAGTCGTTTTTGAATTTATTGCACATACAAATATTACAGATGCATGGGAATCTGTTTTATAATATGATTAGCTTTCGCCCGCGACTTCGTACGCGCAAATCGTGTTTTTTCCCGTTCCCGCAGGAATTTCGGGAAATCCTCTCTTAGTACTCTCCTACACTTCCCAAGGAACCTACATGCCAAATTTCAGCTCTCTACGACCAGTAGTTTCGGCTGTGCGTTGTCTGCCAGTCACTCAATCAGTCAGTGACAGAAGAATTTTATATTATTGGTAGTGATAGTGTACTAAAATAAAATAAAGTTGAAGAGTTTGAATTTCATATCTTTGGAACTCCCAGTCAGATTAAAAAAAAAATTGCATTTGTTAGCCCTATTCGGCCCTTAGGAATCAAGCAAATGAAACGGGGAATAAAAAATAGTGCATAAATCATAATGGCTTCAGATAAATGCCCATTAAACACACTATTAATAATATTACATTAAGTTTAATAAACTTATTGTAATAATAATTGCAATGAGGAAAATAATATTTTGTATTGCGCATGGGTCAAATATCCACTTTACAATTATTATTAAATGGTTTTAGGAGCTGACTCATATAATTTTAAAGGATTTTACAAGAATATCATTCGTAAATTACAACACTAATATGGCAAAAAACTTTTTGATACAGGAAAAAATTGTTTTCCTTGTATATGAAACACATTTAAAAGTTTTAAAATTGTGGATATTTTATTTTTCAAGTTCTTGAAAATTCCAGAAATACTGGGTGTGCTAAGAGTGCTAGGATACCAAAATATTACGTCCCCAATTGTGGCCAAATTGTCTGGTGTGCTCAGTGCCTCACGGGTTTATAATATAATGTGACAGATTTTTGTAAATCAATCATGCCTTAATGGATTTCACTGATGTTGTTAAGCTGAGTTTCTTTGCTTTTGGAGTTGCAGTGGTTGGGAATGTGTGGCAGGCTTGTCCCAATAAAAAAAAAATAGGGTACACAGACTTGGCAGGACTGTGCCACGTGTATCGTATCTGGTATACTGGACTTTTAACGTCTTAATTTTACCCATGGGACAATTTTCAACTTCATGCAGGCAAAGCCATCATCAAAAACTAGTCATGTAATATACCTACCAACCAGTGATGATAAAAATATCCCTTTCGAGCCACTATAGCTCTTATTTGGAAGCCCCAATCCTGATTGTAATAACAAATAAAAACCAATATTTCACATATTTTAGACACTTGATAATAACATGTAGAATATGGCATGCCTTCAAGTTTATTTATATGGGATGTATCTATAGCTTACGTATTTATATGGCCAGCACATGTTCACCCACTGAGTCTAGGCTATGCCTTGTTTACCATAGTGGTATGTACAAGGAATCATTATGTGAACTATTTTTAGACTTGTTTATTTTATTCATTAACATGGTTTTATAATGGCAGGTTGAACAAGTAATTGATAAAAAAAAATAGACAAATTTTAAGGTCTATTTAAATGATAAGGAACTTTGTATGTAAAAATAAAAATAATCAATATTTATTGAGTAATTGGTTTCTTTCATAGTAATAAAATTAATGAGTTACAGGGCTAAAATATCCTTTCAGATTTTTAGCAAAACAGGATAATGCAAAGGAAATAACTTGTATTTCATAATGATGTGATTTAACTATGTATATAGGTACTGTTAGCAAAGAAACAATCAAATAATAGGGATTTTAAATATCCTGTAACATAATAACTCAAAATACTTGTATTCTATTTGTGTAAAAAAATTAAGACAGTAAATTATTGTTCAATGAAAATAGATAAAAAAATACTTACAGATATTTTAAAAACAACACAACAGAAAGTTAACTTCACTACCACTTCAGCATCCAATCAAAGAGAATCCTTTACGCGTTCCAAATTTAAATAACCACACTATAAACACTACACAAACAAACCCAGCTGTAATTGCGTACTCTAACATCTAAAAATAACTTTCAAAACTCAAAGGAACCATTATTCTCTCAAAATTCACACATTACATCACAAAATAAAGTTCAAAGAACTAATCATGATATCATCCAAACAGATAATTAATAATTAAGTTACGAGACCTAGCCTTGACGAAGTCTCAGCTTTTTATACTCACTGCTAGCAAAGTATCGATGCCCCTAAGCCTTGCACCATAAATGAAAACAGGTCATAACTGTTCACACTGACTAACACTGAACACAAAAACAGTTTTTCTCACACAGGATTTCAACCGCACAAGTATGACGAAACCAGATTTTTGTGAAAGATTATTTTTCAGGAAAAATTAGATGGAGCAGAAAATTTTTATGTCCATTTTTGACGTTTGTGTAAATTGGTGTTGCGGTGAGTGGGCGTGTTACATTTTGCTACGTTTTGTCAAAACTATACTGACTTGTTTGGGCAATGAGCAGATTATTCTTAATATTTTATCATGGTTTAAAACCGCACAGTACAGTATTTGAGCACTTAAATAAAACCTGTTTATTCCATGATACCAAAAAGTATTGGATGCGTAAATCAAGTATTACGTTTTATTTTTGAAAAATACATTATTTTTAATTTCCATAAGAATTCTGTTAACTAAGTGCACTCTAAATAGAACAAACTATTAACATTCTGATGAACGCAAGTCGCAAATTGTAGAGATTTCAATCGGTGGCAGTATATTCCATGTACTCTGTGGCTATAATGAAGTTCACAAACTAAACGTTCGTTTCGACGTAAAAGTGTAACAAATATGTACGTCATTTTAATTTTAGTAATATGCATAAATAGTCAAAACCAAAGCAAAAACTTTTGTTACAATGCGTGAAAAGTATATGCTCCACTGACATTTATTTGACGTCGACGCTATTATGCTATTCTCTTTCCGCCATTTTCGTACTTCTTGGCTTGTCATCGAAAATATTTTAAAGTAATTGATCTCGAAATACGTGTTTAAAATCACTAAATAACTGTAAGCTGTAAAATTACCAGCTGTGCTTGTAATATGTGAAAGAGTCCGACTAACTTCTCGTAAAATAACAATCATCGCATAACCTAAATAATGAATGAAGAAGATATTTTTCCGGTATTATGTCCCAAGAAAACGTATTCAAATCAATGTAAAAAGGTGAAAAAAGCAACATCAGAGTCTAATAATATGGAAAAGACCCCTAGACGAGCAGGAAAGGTTCACGATCCTGGTGTACCGTTGACTACTAAAGTTGCTGTGGAGTATTTGCTGAGTGGGAAGTTAAAGACAAGTGTATGTCGTTACTGCCTAAAAGTAACGATCGGGCTGTCCGAACTGGACCAGATAATGCAGATAGCGGGCACAGGAGTCATGTATAAAGTGTCTATAAGAGAAATGATAGCCTGTTTCTACCCTTTCAAGGTGTGTTGGTGATGGTGACCTAGATCTTATTTATAATTCATAACTGTGCATCTATTAGATGACTGTGCATAATATTTTGTCAGTGTAATGTACTAGAAGCTGAGTGTATTACTTTTCTTGACAAATGGGCTAAAGCAATATAAATTTTGACTAAGATGTAGATTGCAGGAAATCATTCCTTACATTAGATTGTATGTCTATAATAATAATAAATATATATAGATATATATACTTATGTATAAAGCTGAAGAGTTTGTTTGCTTGAACGCGCTAATCTCAGGAACTACTGGTCCGATTTGAAAACTTCTTTCAGTGTTAGCTCATTTGTCGAGGAAGGCTATAGCCTATATTCTCCTATTGGTCTTAGTGTGAATCATCACGCTAAGACTAAGACGCTAAGACAAGAGAATAGAGATAACTAACATTAAAATGTTACTGGAAAAATTGGCAAAATGGTTTTTCCTATTTTAAATTCGGATTGTAATGATCACAATGATCTTCATTGATAACCTTATAAACATTCATGTTTCAGGCTAGAGAAGAAGAAAGCTTCCCAAATAAAATCTGTCAGAGGTGCATAGACAGAGCTATCAACGCTTACCTCTTCACGCAGCAGTGTGAACAGGCCGAAAGAGCTCTACACAACTGCTTTGATGACATGAATGAGAAATTCAATAAACTAGACCCTGTTGATAGAAAGAAAAAGAGAGGCAGACAAAAACTTAACCCAAACCCCAACACGTTATACGCCGAACATCATAATGTAATGGATTACGCTGAACCATTACGAAACATAATCAACTTGCAGACAGAATCGTTGAGCAACGAACCAATATGGAACGAATTTGAATGCAAAAAGTGCTGGGAAGTCCTCCCAGACCTAGAAGCGTTGTTAAACCACGAGCAAGTACATCCTAAATACATGTGGTATCACTGCCGATTGTGCGGTAAATCTTTTGTAAAACTTAACCAGTTAAAGAAACACTTCAACCAAGTCCATATACGAGGAAAAGGGGTTATGGAAGAAGTCGACAAGACTTTCAAATGCAAAGAATGTGGGAATGTAACGGAGAGTTATATACAACATCTACAGCATATAGAAAAGCATAAGTTTAAGAGTGTAATGAAACATGTGATTGAGAAGAAAACAGACCAGCTATGCTTGGTTTGTCTGAAGAAAAGTACAGATTTGGTGGAGTTGGATAAAATGGTGTGCATACATGGAAGTTGTCCAGAATTGGTTGGAGATAAATCACTGTATACAGTGTTAGCCTCAACCTTACCTGATGTGAGTATAACTTTTATTATTTATCTACTAACGTAGTTGTAATTTACTCGGATTTAAATGTTGATTGGTCAATTCCTAAATAAATAAAGAAAAAGATCCTTAAATTGAATTTGCTTGTAAAAGTTCTTACAACGTGAATGTTGGCCCACAAACATTTGATCACAGTTTTAGTAGCTATATAAATAACTGCTAATAATCTCTCTGCTGGGCGAAATTCTCATAGACTTGGACCACCCATGGTCCATCCTAGCCCTGTCTGTCGATTCTGTAAATCTTTCCCTGTGCAGAACGTTCCCTGTTGGTGAAGTGAACTTGAACTAAACTTGTTCCACCACGATTGCATGGATTGACAGCTCACTTCATGTTCACGGCAACCAAATTTTACAGTGAGATGTTCACAGAATTGTATCGCTAGATTGAAACAGCTGGAAACTTCACTACTACGCTAAGAATCTAGGCATGATTAGCCTACAATGTTTCCACTGCTGGGATCACAGGCCTCCTCTCTGTGTAAGACACTTGACTGTAAACCACCACATGGGCACAGCCCAGGTTGTTCTTCTTAAAAAGGGGAATCATTGATGTAAATGCAACATCCCTTTTTCTAGGACCCAAGAATTTCTAATTCTATTGGATGATTTTAATTTTTTTTCTTTGTTGATTGTTCCATCTGTAAGAAGTGATTCCTTTTCTAGAAAAAATCATACAAATACCAAGAGTTACATGTACCGTGTAAAGCTGATATAATGACTATAACAAAAAGAAAGAGAAAACATGAGGAAATACAGAATATTCCTCACATTATCCCAAAAATACAGTTCAAACTGTCCATACCAAAGATAGTCATGAAAGAGAGATTCAAAACTGATGATTTTTATTATTATGTTTTCTGTGATCCACAAACTCCTGAACATAATGTTGATACTCAGGACACTACAGGTACAAAAGTTTTTGAAATAACTAATGAAACTATGGATTGTAATGTAGATGATAAAATGCCAACTGGGAATGAAATTATTCCAGTTAGTGGAAAATGTACTGGATATAAAATCCCAGGTGATGTAAAGGAACCCATAAATGTGTATGCGGGAAATTATAATCCAGCATCTGAAATAGTTGAGAAGACTGAACCACTTGATTCATTGAAAAATGTTGTAAACAATAATACTATCCAAAAAGAATTTCTAGAAAATGCTAACCTTGGCTACAAAAATGAAACAAGTCACATAGAATCAGTGGATTTGATTGCAACTGGTAAAACTAATGTTGAAGACAACATCATACATGTTAAAGAATCAATGGATGTGGGCCTTAGTGATCCAGAAAAAGACTTTACGAAAGTCAAGACTGTACCCATAAGTGTTATTAAAACAGATGATCTAACTTCTATTAATGAGAAAAGCCCATCAGTATTGAGTGAACAAAATAATTTGTTCAACCAATATAAATTTGATATGAATCCTAAGTTTATTTTCTCCAATCCTATACCTTTGGAATTAAATCAAAACACAAAGGATAATATGATAAGTTCATTAAATTTTTCGAATCCTGAAAATGGCGGTACAAGCAGCAACCATGAAGCTAATAATAGTAAAGAATTGAAAGAAGTATACAATCCCAAATATGACGTAAGACCAATAAAATTAAAGACTAATTTGACTTGGATCTTTAGAAAGTCCTGTGACATTACAGAACTATTTGAGAAAAATCAAGTCACTGACAATATAAGTAACGATATAGCTAACCCCGAAATAAAACGTGATGATTGTAAATCCTGCTGGTTATTTAAGCATTTGAACAAATGTGAATACTGCAAGAAACTTAATGTTAAAATGACTGATGAAAACAAACAATATGTGGAGAAAAATACTGAACTTGATAGTAAATCTAATGACGATACTATAAAGCCGGTTGACACTGCAACTGTCTTTGACGAAAATGTTGAAGTCCAATCAATACAAATGAAAATTAGGGAATATGCCAAAGAACGAAAAATAAAAAAGGAATGGCAATGCAATGTTTGCTTAACCAACAACAATAAAGATAGATTTACTTGTCATTGCTGCGAATCGAAGAAATATATCGAAAATGGTAACTGCAAAGTCACATTTGGAAATAATAAAACCTTCTTATACAAGAAACATGAAAAAGAAAACCAAATGTCGAATGAAATTGATGTATCTATGCAAGAGACAAAACCACGTATAGTAATTGATGAAGCTAGTATGATGGATACCAAAATTGGTACAAGTCCAGACAATTTTGAAATACAAATGGACAATAACAAAGACACAAACTCAGTATGTAATATGGATACAGAAACAGACACATTTAATTATACTTTGGCGACAATCAATGAAGAAATGGATGTAGAAGAAGAATCTTTCATTCCTAATACTGTTCAAAAGTTTGAACCAGTACCAACATTGGCTGCAAACTTTGTGCCATATGTTGGAGCCAATATTCAGTTCAATGTTGGATCTAATCCAATACAAAATGAAAAGGGGGCAAGGAAGTTTAAAAGAGCTGTTAGAAATATACCCAAAGCTTTTCATAAGTGAATTAGTCTGTAACTCGGTAGTTTTTGTAAGTACTCTCTCGATAATTTGCCACCACAAAATTTCGTCCAACTGCGCATTATTGAAATTGGCTGTAGTGTATATTCAAAACCATATTTCATAAAAAAAATACAAAGTTTTTGTAAAAAGTTTTCTAATGGCTGGTTTTTGCCAGAATATATTTTCTTGGTAACATGGTCTCCCATTTTGATGTTATGTTGTAGTTATGTCACATGACATAGTATTTTTGAGCCCATTTGATACAAATATAGGTTGATCTAAAACATTTCAGACTCTGTAAAAGTAACGAAATTTTGGGAGTACCAAGTGGCGAATTAGCCAAAGTGGACTATGTATGCGAATGTTTCATTTAGTGAAGTAGTTTTAGTGTTTAATGCATTAAATGTCAGATAAGATTGGCTAGCGAAACTTCACGGACGTGGTGCGTATAGATCATCATCATCATATCAGCAGAACGACGTCCACTGCTGGACATAGGCCTCCTCCAAGTGTTGCCACAACGACAACAACGTCTCGCATCCATCGGCTACCCGCGACCCTAACCAGGTCATCGGGCGTATAGATATCTTAAGACCAGTAATAGTTACTCTTACTGGATGTCTTAAGAACTATGTGTGTAAAAGAGTTATGTAACTATTTTTGGTGTTAAATAATTTACATAATTATATTCTATGTATCTATCTGTAGCGAAGGAGTCAACGGCTGCCAGGTTATAAACACTACTGCTGCTATTAAAGTTTTTTGGCTACATCGTCTTTAGAAACCGATTAATTGAATCCTCGTCCATCACGTGTGTGACGTGTTGCTAGCTAATTATATTTCGTTCCTATATTTCTATTATATTATATCTGTAATATGACTAAACTCTGAGATTTTCAGCATTTTAGAGGTTTATACAGTGGTTGGCTTACCAAAGGTATCAAAACATTATTAAGTCATGATCTCATATTTAAATCTCATGTTTGATCTTATAGTTTTGGTCATATTAAGTTAAATACTTATAAAGAATCAATTATGTACCTAAATAGTTTAGGTTAATTTTTTCTGCATTACATAGATAAATGTTACTCATTCACAGTAATAAATATTTATAAAACTCAGACAATAACAAGCACACATGTAATAGGGTATTTGAAATTACGCTTCATGAAACCTAGAGAAGAGAAGACACAGTAAAAAGAGCTGTTTAAAAATCCCAAAAAAATCTGAGGTATGATCAAATCGATGATAATCAGAGACAGCACTAATTGCGTGTGACGGCACTCGCTATGCACGCCATAGTGTATTTGCGCCATCCAGTACAAACGACCTTTTGAATGACAAGGGTAGAAGAATAAATTCAAAAGCGTGTAACTTCTCCCTTTTTCTACCAATTCGTTATACATATTTAGTTAATTTAGTGTCATCTGTTAAGTAAGCATTCATTAATGAATACGTTTGATAGTATTCAAATAGCATATTTCATGAAAAGTATAAAATAACCGGCACGAGTCGTGAGCACAGTCTCCATTGACGCTTCACGTCGTATTGGTTCATCCGTCATTGTTCATTGGCAAGATCACCCCGCTGCTAATCATCTGTGCTCACGACTCGTGCCGGCAGATACCTACACACCAAACTATAGGTACGCTATATACGGTACTAGCTTCTGCCAGCGTCTTCGCCTGCGTGGTCCCTAGGGAACAATCCAGAGATAAAAAGTAGCCTATGTCCTTTCTCAGGCTCTAGACTATCTATGGACCAAATTTCATTTAAATCGGTTCAGTAGTTTTGGTGTGAAAGCGTGACAGACAGACAGAGTTACTTTCGCATTTACAATTGCTTCTGCCAGCTGCTTCGCCCGCGTGGTCCTTAGTGAACATACTCCCGGGATAAAAAGTAGCCCAAGTCCTTTCTCAGGCTCTAGACTATCTGTGTACCAAATTTAATTTAAACCGGCTTAGTAGTTTTGGCGTGAAAGCGCGACAGACAGACAGAGTTACTTTCGCATGTATAATATTAGTAATCTATACATATAATAAAACAGTAAGTAATAAGGATAGTATACCATTTTAGTAGTTAGTTTACACCAGTTTAGTATACATAAGGTAGTTTGATGTGTATACCTACACACCAAACTAGCAAGAACACGCGAATTCGTCTATTATTGTCCCTAAAAACAGGTTCGTTCCAAATTCCTCACCCGAACCTATTCCCAAGCTATTAAACTTTAACTTTTAACACAAAATCTTTTGTTACAGATGAACTACCTACACAACTTTATTGGGACAAAAATATGCGAAAAGTGCCTTAATCACGCGATCACTTCATACGTATTCATACACCAGTTCAGTTATACTAGAGAACGCCTAGATCTGTGCGTCAGTCTTATGTTAGAAAACCTTAGCAAAATCACTCCTAGCGCTAATGTTTTCGTCCAAGTGTCACCACCAAGCATCATGGCTCCTCCAGAAGAATTAGAAGAATTAGTACTCCTAGATGACAACGATTTTATAGATGAGAGTAAATTAAAAATAGATGTTTTAGAAGACGAGTTTAGAATGAAATCTGAGAGTGAGAGTGAAAGCGAACCAGAGGAAAAATTCGAAGTTCCTCCGTCTCCAGCAAAAAGGTTAAGTTCAGAAAATTCAACCCCAGAAATGGAGAATTTAGCTAGCAACGCAACCAAGACATACATGAAGAAAAAATTGGTAAACGGCTTGCAAAGTTCAACATACCCTGTCGATGTGTGTAGTGAGTTTTTAACGTTTAACAAAAGGAAAAAAGTCGAAAAGGTCTCCTTTAAATTCACTTGCCCACTCTGTAGTAAACACTTTATATCGCAATATTTCTTAAAAAGACATATTCTTAAACATGTGAACAAGAAAGTTCAATGTAATTTATGTCGCAGGGTGTTCAAATCTAAGTTCTATTTGTATGAACACACTAAAATGGTACATTTATTGAAAGAGAGCTTTTACATGTCGTGTAAGGTGTGCGGTAGGAATTTTACTGACACGGATAAGCTACAGACTCATGAAGAAAACCATAGAATTAAACCTTGTGAGCTCTGCAATAAGGTATATACTACCCAAGCACACTACGAAAACCACATCCAAAGACACGCAGTCAAACTGAAGCTTCTAAAGGAAAAACAATCCCAAACATGCAGTTTCTGCGAGAAAGAGTGTTCAAACGACAATGAACTCTCTGTGCACGTCAATAAAATACATTTACAAATAAAACCTTACAGTTGCGATATGTGTGATAGACAATTTTACACTGAAAGTAATTTGAAGAACCATAAAAAGGTCCATAGTATGCCTTCGAAGGAAACGTGCGAATTTTGTAGCAAGACTCTTAGGAGTAGGAAACAGTTAGTAATTCATGTTAGGAAACATATAGGGGCCAAGCCTTTCTGCTGCCAAGTTTGCGGGCAGGCATTCTACTCGGCTTCTAAAGCCAGAAAACATATGAGAATAAACCACGGTGGCCGATTTTGCTGTAGAATATGCAAATCCATCTTCGCAACCAAACATGAACTTAAAGGTCACGTGAATAGAGACCATAATATCATTTAGCAAAAGTGCAAGCCATTTATTGGCTTGGACGTTTAAAAGCAGGTTATGAAGTACCAATTTATTGTTGATTTTTGCTGAAAAGCTTACATAATCAAGTAATTTTTTCAATTAAGTCATTGTAATAGATAAGTACACAAATTATAGAACTTTTATCACAGCAAAAGCTCATGCATGGATTAATAAATAAAGTCAGATTTATGTATAAAATATGCTGCCATTAATCAGATATTACAGGCAACCTTAGTACATAATTGATTCCTTTATCCGATTGTCTCTAAGTTAGTACACATTTTTACACTAGGTCAGACTAAGAAAAAGACTTTTTCCGAGAAAACCTAAATATGTATGTAAGTTTATTTGGGTAATAATATAGCCAAATCTATATAATTATGTATTACACAAAAATGTACATATATTTCAAGTTTGTCCGTCCGTTCTATCCAACCAAATTTTCTTGTTTTTTTTTTTCAACTCAATTTATACTCACACGCGATTTTTTCATGTTTTCATAGATTTCTTTCTCTGTATACTTGATCTGCTTTTAATTTAGGTACGTCTTCGTTTTGGTTCGCACTAAACTCTCGCTGAATACAAGAGCCGTGCTTTTTTGCAGTTTTTTTTGCTCGATTTAACGGCATAATAGTGGATTTTAATCATGGCGATGGCACGGAACTCTTCATGCGCAGGCCCCACAAAACTTGTTCCCATTTATGTTGGTTGAGTTGGAGGGTAGTTAGGTATAAACATTCAACTTTATTTTCAACTAGCTGACCCGTGCCCACTTCGTTGGGCGGTATTTTTTGGGTTAATATATAGCCTATGACACTCATAAATAACGTGGCTTTCTATTGGTAAAAGAATTACAGATTACCCCCTACAACCTCACAAACTTTACCTCTTTATAATATTAGTAGGTATATATTTCCGTTTCACACTATGCTGCGGAGCAGAGTGGGTCTTTTATGGAATTAATAATGTTTTAAAAGACACTTTATCTTCCTTTTTCTTCGTCTGACTTAATTAGAATGATAGGCATAATAAGATTTTTATTTTTACAATATGCATTGATTTTGCACCGCATAACATGCTTGATGGGACAATGAGTATTTACAAATTTTGTCTTGTTTAGCATAGTAAATTAAGTTATAGTATTTGTTCAGAAAATACCTAATATATCGTCGAAATTTTATTTCCCGATTTATTTGATATTAAGTTTAGCTGTCGCTATTTTAATAAATATCAACTTTATGCTAGTGTAAATTAAGTTGATTTCAGAATAATTGACACTCGTGAATGGGTCATCATTTTTTTATGTTAGCGCAAACTGAACTTTATGTTTGGTTTTGAAAGTAGTTTTTTAAAAAACTTTTTTAAATATTTGTCAAGTAAATGGTGATCGTATTAAACCTACTTTCTCTTGTTAAATTATAATTATTTTAACTAATAAAGAGATAAAATTGTTTTATGTTTGTAGAAAAAAAAGTACTGATTCGATTACAGAAATATTTCACTTATACACTATACACTGTTGCAGAGTATCATAGGCTACTTTTTTTTTACTGGAAAATGCCAATAAATAAATACCCTTGAAATACAGAGGCGATTACTAACCCATAGCTTAGTTTTAAAGTGCAATCTTAATATGAAATGAGTCGCAATATTATGTTAGTAATAATATCTGTATAGGTACAGCAGCTATAATATTGTATTAGATTGTAAGATATTATGTTAATTAAATATGATTATATTTACATACCTACAGTGATAAAGGTTTTTTTTTTTTTTCTTACAAACTTACCTTTTTACCATCGCAACATATACCAACACAATGTGTTTTTTTTTTTACTATTTATAGGCTCGCGTTTGACCACTATCTCACCTGATGGTAAGCGATGATGTGGTCGAAGATGGAGCACGCTTGCCTAGAAGTAACCTATTCACTCTTGACTTAAATACTCCCAGGTTATAGCTATCAGGAAACACAGACTCCGGCAGGGAATTCCACTCCTTAGCTGCACGCACTATGAATGTGTTCCCAAAACGTTTTGTGCGCGTGGGTGGGATGTCCACCATGTACCGGTGGCGCATCGCCGTTCGTCTTGTGGTCCGATGATGGAACGGGCTTGGCGGAATCAAATACCATATTTTGCCTGTACCCACATTTTGCCTGTTAGCATTTATCAAGTCCCATGTAAAAGGTGGCGAACCTCTTACTGGCATGTATGACTGATACTGGCATAGCCACCATCAGAGATTTTAATTTTGATTATATAAAGAAATTAGTCGCAATTTTTCGTAAAAATTGAACTCATTATTTATACATTTCACTAGCTGACCCGCGCAACTTCGTCTGCGTCACAATTTTCATCTATAATATAACTCCTACCCTACTCTTACCCTACTCCTACCCTACCCTACTCCTACCCTACCCTACCCTACTCCTACCCTACCCTACTCCTACCCTACCCTACTCCTACCCTACCCTACTCCTACCCTACCCTACTCCTACCCTACCCTACTCCTACCCTACCCTACTCCTACCCTACCCTACTCCTACCCTACCCTACTCCTACCCTACCCTACTCCTACCCTACCCTACTCCTACCCTACCTACCTACCCATTTTTTTTTGCTTTTAAACCTTCCCTGTATTTTGGCGAATCCAACAAAAAAAGAATTATTAAAATCGGTCCAGCGGTTCTCGAGTTTTAGCGAGACTAACGAACAGCAATTCATTTATATATATAAAAGAGAAAAAAAGAGATAAAAGAGTAGAAACCGTAATTACTATACCTACATCAAACGATTTTTTTTTGTCTGTGTTCACGCTAATCTCCGTAAATACTAAACAAATTTTGTTGGGGTTCTCAAAGTTAGTTTCAGCTTATTTCTGAGCAACATTTAGTCTTTGTTTACTAAAGAAGTTTGTCTAATTAAGTAGGTCAGCGCCTGCCAGGGTTGCGGACATGATCGCAATAGTTACCGCGGCACTGGGACGCAAAGGGTGTTTGAAGGAACAACCCATACTCAGTAGTAGCAGTTGCAACCACTAGACCAACTAGGCAATACCTTTTTTGACCATATCGTGATAACATACGAAAGGACTACAAGACCTGTAGTGCTATTCTGTAACAATATTTTCTTATCTCGACAGTAGAATTCGAGGTGAGTTTCAAATGAAGATCTTTATGTTGTGTGCAATAAAGCTCACTTTGTGAGTTTTATCACTCAGGTGAAGCTCGATATCGAAATAGTTTCTTACAGAATAGACTAGCTGTAGTGCTATTTTGTAACAATATTTTCGTATCTCGACAGTGAAATCCTAGGTGAGTTTCAAATTAAGACCTTTATGTTGTATGCAATAAAGCTCATTTTGTGAGTTTTATCACTCAGGTGAAGCTCGATATCGAAATAGTTTTTTTACAGAATAGACTAGCTGATTAGAAGCTCAGAGCGAGTGCCTGTCTGATGACATGGAGTAATAACTTTTGTTGGGGTAGTAAAGCTTAAAATTGGACAAACGTTGACGGGCGCACTCACTTGGACTTTATGATGTTAGTAGTTTACTAATCAATTTTAAAAAAACTGGCCAAGTGCGAGTCTGAACTCGCGTGCAAAGAGTTCCGAACCAATTTGATTTTTTCAACATGTTATTTTAACATTACAGACTTCTTATAGGTTTTCCTGTAATCTTTAGGTAAAGATAAAATGCAGATAATAGTTCTACTATTATCATTAGGCTCAGTTGTTTCGCAGATAAGGGGGGGAATGGTCATTTCTGCTCTACTTTCTTGAATAACTCCAAAACTGTATATTTTAAAATTATGAAAAAAATATACTTAATCAAAACCCTCACAGTAAGCCCTTTCATTTGATATGTCACACGATACAGTTCTAATTTTATTTTTTTAATTTTCTAGTTTGACTCCCATACTAAGAAAATATTTACGTAAAGCGTCCGTGTTTGGATCACAGAATTCCATATGTATACCAAATTTCAACAGAATCGGTCCAGTAGATCCGGAGAAAACTGGCTGTGACAGGCGAACAGACAGACACCCGAGTGATCCTATAAGGGTTCCGTTTTTTACGGATGTTCGGAACCCTAAATAAGAATCTTATGCACTTGCAGACAATATTGAAGCCCGGTCCAAAGAACTCCCACCTTACCAAAAGGAAAATGATTGGGTCTTTACACTTGCTGTGACATCTTCCGTGACGATGACGACCTATAAAACAGTAACGTCTGCAGTCGCTTTGTCTCTTTCTACAGTATGGGTAGCTTTGTGTCAGCATTGCTTGGTCCATTCTCTGAGCTATGCTCTACTCAAGAACACATCTACACTTGAGTTAGAACTCAAGCCAGTAGACTGGCTGGCGTCGTCTTAATACAAAGTGATCATCGCGTGAATTTGATCGTCGCTTTCATTCTACGACAGAAAATCGAGGCACGGCAGAGGGCGCCTCCCGGTTTTGCCAAACAAACACGGTTCAAATGGCACACATTTGCTCAATATGCAAGATAGTATAATAAAAACAAGCATGTTCCAAACAACTTATAATATTCAATTCAACAAGGCATATAAAAATCAAGATCTTCATCAGCAACTTTAACCCTTCTCCCATCATGAAACAAATGATAATGTTTTTCATCCAAACCTTTCAGCTCTCGAGGATCAAATCTCTTATTTTTCTGCTTCCAATGCACCTTTATCAAGTGTCTCCTCAAATCCCTTATAGTATGAAATTTGTTTGAACATAACGGACAAATATTACTCTTATCCGAATGCTTTTTCAACTTGTGGACATTCATTATGCTGGATGACCGAAATCGGTCCCCGCATATTTCACAAGTAAAAGGTTTTTCTCCAGTGTGTAATCGCAGATGCATTTTTAAGCAAGATGAGTTGGCAAAACTCTTCAGACATACCATGCAGATAACGCTTTTCATGTCATGCGTTTCAATATGCTTTTTCAGTAAGTGTTTCCCTATAAAGTCTTTGCTGCATATATGGCAGACATATGGCTTTATTTTTAGGTGGTGTCGGTTCATATGGCATTCTAAAAGTGTGTTGTTCCATGTTTTGTATTCGCACAGTTTGCATTTCGTGTTTGGCTGTTGTTTTTTCATTCCTTTCTGAGGATTTTCTTCCATTAGATGTCCTCTCCAATGCCTTCGTAATCTGGATGGGTTGATCATTTTTTTACATTTTGGACATGGCACACTCTCTAAATGAACTTTCTGGTGGTATTTCAACAAAGTGATATTTGGAAAAGACCTGCCACAGGTTTCACAAGTTTCTACTGCTTCTGAGTGGGTAGTCAGATGTTTTCTTAGGAGAATTTCTCTCATTTCTTTACCACAAACATGGCATGTGGCAAATGGCCCATTGTGTTTGCGATTATGTGCCCGATATTGTCTCAAAGTCTGATACTCTGTATTGCAGATCCTACACGGATATGTAATGTTCGGACCGTGAGCTTTCATATGCTGCACCAAATCTCCTTTGTTGTCAAACTTTTCTTGGCACACAATACATTCTACATTTTTATCCCTATTTTTCATTTGGAGACTGCTATGCACTTTAACCATATGTTCCTTCCTTTTGGAGTCTTTCAGGAACTTTTTATTGCAAAGGCCGCATGGGAAGATATCAGTGCTATGTCTACGTTTGACATGGTTACTCAAACTGTCTGAAGTATCAAAAGAGGCAGGACAATTTTCACACACAAACTCCCTTCGAATATCCTCACAGGATTGTACATGACTTTCATAATGATTTATATTACTGAATTCTGAATCACAAAACCGGCACACAAAACAGTTTTCATGGAATCTAAGAATATGAGCTTTTAAGACAACTTTTGAATAAAACTGTTTCCCGCATTTATCACATGTGTATGGGTGATTGTTTAGATGGTCTCGGTTTACATGTCCAAGTAATACCTCTTTTCTTTTACAGACATAGTCACAGTCAACGCATTTGGCTTTGTCTGCGTTCTTCAAAATCTGTTCTCTATATGACTTCAAATATTTATAGTGAGCACAAGGAACTTCAGCACATTCCGGACAACTGTACTTACAGTTATGAGACTTGAATTCTTGTTCAGTAAAAGTCTTTAGGCACATCAGGCACTGAGGATTTTCTTCCTTTGTTTGTTGACAGACTTTAGAGTGAGTTTGATAGGTATTTAAAGAATAAAACAATTTGCATTTTAAACACTTGATTAAAGCATCTCCGTGGTCAGTTTTCAGATGGTTCAGTAACTCTTCTTTGAGAAGTATTACTTGACAGAACTTGCATTTTACTTTTAAATGCAGTTTGTGATGTGCTTCTAAATGTTGTTTGTTTCTAAAAGTTTTCAGACATAGTCTACATCGGAATATCTGCTTCTTGCATTTCATTTTATGTATCTTCAACGCTCTGTGTGTTGGCAGCATTGACAGACATTTCACACATTTGTATTTCATTCTTTTTGGAGAGAATTTAACTTTTTCCAATTCAAATATTTCATTATTTTCTTCCATTTTTAAATTAGATTTATCTTTTACTTCCCTTATGTCCAGAGAATCATCATGGATATTATTTTCTAATACAATCACAACATTTGTACCTTCAATAGTTGACTCTGGCAAATGATTGATTATATCATCTAATTTGCTAAACAAGTCATTGACATAATTGTCTAAAATCTGAGATGTTTCTTTAGCATTTTCTATAAAAATGTAAGACTGAATCAATTTTTCCATACAACTGTTGCATATGTGTGAGCTTGCTAGACTGTAATTTGCCTGGAATCATAGAAATAAACAGATTACTAAATTTTTCTTTGGCATGGTTAGGAATTAAAGAAATATAGGCCAGAAATAGGTGTACATTTAGATACCTACATTACTTTTCACTAAAGACTAAGTGAGGAAACCAAACCCTGATAAGATTGATATAGATAGACGAAAATGTCAGCCTGGTTGCCTGCAATGTTATAGCTTAATAATTATTGTTTTGGACCAGTTATACAAATCAAAGGAACTCAATAGTACTTGTAGGGTCAGAAATGAGTCCCATGTAAAACATTCACAGGAGTTAGATAGGTACTTGACTGTATCATGGCATAGAGAATTAGCAAAACACATACTTCTTTAAAAACTACATCAATAATAGCCTGCAAAGCCTTCGTACGAGTCCGTTCATTCACAATGATTTCCAGATCTTCGTCAACAGTGCTCATACTTTCGTCACATTCCAAGCATATTCCACAAAACTTTGAGTTGTGCAGGACATTCTTTAGCTTCAGCTTGAAACTTTCCATCTTTTCAAAACCTGAGAATCATTTAAAGTATAATTTTTACTAAATAAATTAGGTTTAACATCAAATTTAACATTACAACACAAATGTCATATTTGTTTTGTTTTTTTTTTTTGGTTGGTTGTCGCTGAATATTTTAGGTTAGGTTTGTTTGTGTTATGCAGTTAATCTCAACATTTTCAAAAAGTTTTTAGCCAGTTGGTATCTTGAGACCGTCTATTTCACTTTAGAACTCGAACTATTTCACAGTCGATAAAAATATAATGATGTCAGTATTATTACGATAACAGTAGCCATTTTTCTTGTCCTTTCTTCAAATCGATTTTATTCGCTGAGGATTATAATTAGGCGACTCCTATTATCATAGGAGTCGCTTTAAGTCGAAAGAAATAATGATAACATGAGCATAATCGCAAATAATTGCCCCTTACCGATAACTGAGTAGGTAATTGATTATTGTGAAATTGAACGCGATATTTAAAATATGGTTTGATAGAAAAAAAAACAGTGTTGCCAACTTTACTTTAATTTCGATGTAAGTATTCGAATAGGTAGTACTTTCGCGTCCCGTTCTCGTCGTCGCTTTCTACGACCAAGGGGGCCGACCAGTAGTTTCGGCCAAAGAGTAGGTAGGTACATAAGAAATTAAGTATACGGGTTATTGTTTTGTTTAAAAAAAACTGGCCAAGTGCGAGTTGAACTCGCGTGCAAAGGGTTTCGAACCAGTTTCATTTTTGTAATAATTATGTTATTTTTTTATTATGTTTTTATAGAATTCTTATACAGGGTGTCCCGTAAATAATGGATCAAACGTAACGGGTAGGTAGCTTACCTCATTTCCAACAACTAATTTGAACAGTAAAAAAAAACCCATAAGGTAACCAAGATAATTTTTTTTTTCGATTTTTACTATTTTCTGTACCAGCATTCAGTGTTTTTAATGCTGTTGCTGCAAATGGTATCATATTTAGGTGTGATTTTTGTCATACATTTCTGAATAGTTTACTAGTGTTATAAGATACCATTTTTTTAAATAACATTTTATTTGCCTTAGAAAAAAAATCTTGAATTCAAAAGTTTTGTTTTTACGATGAAAAGACCAGAATTGGAAAAATTCTCCTGTAAAAAAAATGTATGACATTAAAGTGTACCATTATTTTAAAAACTTGTAAAATTACTAAGGTTTGCAAATTGGTATAAAACTTACGTCTAGTCCTTGCGGTTACAAAGATATTGCTACTCGTATGAATGTGATGAAGAAGACAGAATAGAAATTAAAATGGTACAATCTAACTTTTCTTTCTCGTAATGGCTTATGCTTGTAATCTAAGCATGTGGTTAAGCGTGTAGCGTAATTCCGAGCCGATGACGTCATCTGTTCGGCATTTGGGACCGCTACCTGCGGAGTTGCACCTCACTCAGTGTGAAAGGGATAGATAGCGCCGCTTTTGTATTTTTGGTAATGTTGCTTGATTTTATTTGTTTAGTTGACACGAATCTCTCTTCGAGTTGATACGTACGTCAGACTACTTTCGCTCCTGCTGTGCCTAACTGTTGTGTTCCTTAAAATTAAACTTGTGCGGTGTATTTGGACTTTGCTTTGCCTAACGATTTGGAACTGTTTGTGTTTTGGATGAATGACTTGGCAATCCTACGGACTTCGAAAACAATCGTTTGTGTGTGGTTGTACGTGTGTGCAGTAGTACGATGCCTCGTTACGAGTACACGCCACGGGAGTATGCCGAAATGCATTTTATCTACGGAGAAGCAAGAGGTAATGCCAGGGCGGCCGCAAGATTGTATCGTGAAAGATACCCGAACCGGGATCGACATCCCGACTATCGCGTATTCATTAGAGTGCATAACGCGCTTCTTGAGGGAAGAATTCTTGGCACCGGAGTTGGGGGTGCCAGTGAAGGGCGACCGTCACAAGTCAATGACGAAATTATTATTCGAGAAATCGAGGAAGATTCGTCGGTCTCAATTCGCGTCATAGCGCAACGCACAGGTATTCCAAGATCGACGGTACATCGAGTTCTAAAAAGGCACCGGTTGCACCCATATCACGTGCAACGTGTTCAAACGCTGACGTCACGTGATTACCCGCAAAGAGTAGCATTTTGCCAAAGGATGCTTAGAATGATACGGGCGGACCCACAGTTTTTTAATAAAATTTTATGGAGTGACGAGTCTTCATGCCGGCGAGATGGATATCTCAATTTGCATAATTTGCACAGTTGGCAGCTGGTAAACCCACATTTGATGCGAGAGGACAGGAGCCAACATCAATTTAAAATAAATTTATGGGCAGGAATAATAAATGGGCAAATAATAGGGCCCTTTGAACTACCAGCAACTCTAAACGCCGAATACTATCTGCATTTTTTAAGGAATGAGTTGCCAACGTTATTAGAAAATATTCCAGAAGACGTGCGGCAAGCAATGTGGTTACAAAATGATGGATGCCCCGCTCACTATGCGACGGCAGTAAGGGCGCAACTCAATGAAACTTACCCTGACAGATGGATCGGCCGATTAGGACCAATTTTGTGGCCTCCGCGATCTCCGGATTTAAATCCCTTAGATTTTTTTTATTGGGGATGTTTAAAAGACAAAGTTTACAAACAACGAATAACGTCGGAAGAAGAATTACGTCAGCGCCTCCAATCTGCTGTATCAGAAATAAACAACAGCCATTTTGTCCGTCGGATAAGAGCTTCCTTTATTAGGAGGTGCAGACTTTGCATTCTCGTAGGGGGACGTCAGTTTGAACATTTACTGTAAAAACAAAATAAACGATTTATTTGTATTTTTTTTTTAATTTAACCTCCTAAGTTTTTTCATACGCTGAGATACCTAAACATTTTTAAGAAAATAGTTGAATTGTGCACACTTTTTCAATTTTATTTTATTTCGTAATTTTGCACCTCTGTCAGATTCATAGCAATATCTTTGTAACGACAAAGACTAGGCGTAAGTTTTATACCAATCTGCAAACCTTAGTAATTGTACAAGTTTTTAAAATAATGGTACACTTCGGTGTCATACAATTTTTTTACAGGAGAATTTTTCCAATTCTGGTCTTTTCATCTTAAAAACAAAACTTTTCAATTCAAGATTTTTTTTCTAAGGCAAATAAAATGTTATTTAAAAAAATGGTATCTTATAACACTAGTAAACTATTCAGAAATGTATGACAAAAATCACACCTAAATATGATACCATTTGCAGCAACAGCATTAAAAACACTGAATGCTGGTACAGAAAATAGTAAAAATCGAAAAAAAAAAATATCTTGGTTACCTTATGGGTTTTTTTTTTACTGTTCAAATTAGTTGTTGGAAATGAGGTAAGCTACCTACCCGTTACGTTTGATCCATTATTTACGGGACACCCTGTATTTGTGTGCTTTTTCAAAATTTTCGGCTGTGTAGTTTCGGAGATAAGGGGGGAATGGTCATTTTTAGGGTTCCGTACCCAAAGGGTAACCAATGGAACCCTATTACTAAGCCTCCGCTGTCCGTTCGTCCGTCCATCTGTCCGTCTGACTGTCAGCGGGCTATATATATCTCAAGAACCGTAATAGGTAGACAGTTGAAATTTTCACAGAGAGTGTATTTCTATTGCCGCGATAAAAACAAAAAATAAAAATTAAACTTAATTAAAAATTAAAGGGATGTGCTCACACAAGAAATGTGTTTATGGTACAAAGTCCTTCATTTGAGGGTAGATCTCAAAAACTAAAGTGTACAGCTCCGTTTTAATTTTACGTATTTTATCTGTAAATGTTCTGTATAAATTCAAACTTCTATGTTAAACTACACATATTAGTCCAATCACGAAGTGTGAGTGTTATCTTTAATATAAAATGAAGAATCAGTAAAAAACTAAAAACTAATCATAACAGAACTTGAAGACATTATATCATTTGATTGTGTTCAAAACTGAAGTAAATTGTGGTAGTGACGTGTGACTGACAATGGCATGGCCACCATCAGGTATTTTAATTTTGATTACATAAAAAATAGTCGTTAGTTAGTCGAAATTAGTCGCCAAATATTAGAATTAATCGGTCACTGGTTCAAAAAATACACGGGTTTATAGGTGGCGACCTACCCCAGCTTGGCCCATTTGAATCTCCAAAGCTAGGCATCTAGCAAATATTTAATCTAGCAAATAATTCATGTTAACGAAAAAAATTTAAATGCGACGAAAATGTAACGCTTGTCAATAAACAAATGACTAAATTTGAGAAAATAAAAAAAACCATGTTTTAAAAGAAAATGAATTTGAAATTAGAATTCTTGGCCAAACAAAAAATATTTTGATTTGAAATGGTCAGTACTGCAGAACGGCAATTACATAGGTAAAGACCTATGTTAGTATATGTAAAAGTAAATATAATAATTTATTAACAAATAAAATATTTAAATTATAATTTTTCCCAGTCCAGTCATTTCATTTATTCATAATAACAATTTACATTGTGTCGAATTTATACATGTGCAATAAACTATCAAACTTAAAGAATTATGAATTAGTCTTCCTAGTGAAAATCAAAGTACCTAAAGTGCGGAAACAGTTTTCAATATTATGACAAAACAGTATATAATGTAATTTTAACAGGTTTAAAGTATAATGTCAAAACAGTTTTCAATATAATTTCAACAGATGTAAAATATAATGTCAAACAGTTTTTAATATGATGACAAAATAGTAAAAAAAAAAAAATGTCAAGAGATTCTAAAATATATAATGTCAAAAGATTCTCAAAATATAATGTCAAAAGATTCTAAAATATATAATGTCAAAAGATTATAAAATTTATAATGTGAAAAGATTCTAAATTACATAATGTCAAATACCCACGCATCATTTATTATTGTGTGAACTTAGTTCCGATATACTATACAGACATTTTTCTAATAAAAAGGCTTTTAATTTTGTTTTAAACAAGTTGGTGTTATAAACCAGGACCTTTAGCTCAGATGGCAAATTATTAAATGTCTCTACAGCTTGGTATTTCGAGCAATGCTGTACTATATTAAATTTAGGTACTATTTGTTGCTTAAAGGTTTTTCTTCGCGTGCTCTCTCTTATCTCTCGTTCTTCTTGTGATTCAAACTCGTGTAGATATTTAGCAAAATAACTTAAGAGGACCAATATATAAAGGCTAGGTACTGTCAGTATTCCCAATTTTTTAAAGTAATCTCTGCATGAGACACTTTGTGCAATTCTGACTATTGTCCTTATGGCTCGTTTCTGCAAGATGAACGCTCTCTGCCAGTTATAACTGTAACTATTTCCCCATAGCACGATGCTATACCTTATCCTAGACTCGACCAGCGCATAATATACAGCCTTTAACTGTTCTAAGTTTAATTCATCCCTAAGGCTCCTGAGAGCGTAACATGCTGACGATATGGATGATTCAATAACAGCAAGCTCCGGTTTCCAATTCAAAAGCCAATCTATATTAATCCCTAAGACTTTAGCCTTGTCCACTGATTCAATACTGTCTCCATTTATTTGTATATCTAAGTTTTCATTATGACGAGTCGTAGTTTTAAATGATATGAGATTAGTTTTACCTGTATTTAGTAATAAGTTATTTGCTGTAAACCATTTGCAAATTTTTTCTATAATTGTGTTTATATTTAATGTCAATTTTTCCATGTCTTTTGCCCCAATTATTATGTTTGTGTCATCAGCGAAAACAACAACTTTCTCGTTCGGTTGAGTTTTATTTATGAAGTTAAGTAAGTCATTAGTAAAAATAATATATAGTATAGGTCCTAAAATTGAGCCTTGAGGCACACCACGTTTTACATATGTCATTTTTGACTTGTAAGTCACTTCGTGATTAGTCTTATCTATACTTTTAATTTCTACATACATTCGTCTATTATGTAAGTAGGATGCCATAAGTTGTAGTGTCTTTCCTCTTATACCATAATGTTCGAGTTTAGTAAGTAGTAGTTCATGATCTATGGTATCGAAAGCAGAACTGAGGTCCACAAATAGTCCAGCTACTTTCAATTTTTCATTTAATTTACTAACTATGTCATTTATTAAAGTATTCATAGCATCTGCGGTACCAACGCCTTTCTGATATCCAAATTGTCTCCGATTGATTATTTTGGTAATACCCAAATGTACCATTAGTCTAGTTTTAATGACTTTTTCGAAGATTTTTGATAATGTGGGTAATAAGAATATGGGGAGTTAATTTTTCGGGTCGGTCTTAGTGCCCTTTTTATGTATTGGAATCACCTTGGCCAATTTCAGCTGGTCAGGAAAGATTGGCTCCTCCATGCATTTATTAAAGAAAAAAAAAGAAAAAAAAAAAGAAAAAGAGGAAGAGGCGAAGCTAATATCTCTATATTCTCCTTAATAATCGATATCGGTACGTCGTCGAAGCCGCAAGAGTATTTATTTTCCATTTTGCTAACCAACTCTGCAATTTCATTTGGTGTGGTTGGCTTGAAAGTTATGTCACTTTCAACTCTTTTCGTGGTATCCACCAGAAAAGACATCGCTTGATCTTTATCTTTTTCCGCTATTGATGACTTCAATACGAAACTGTCGGTAAATATATTGGCAATAGCCTGAGGATCAGTGATTATTTTATTGTCTACATTTAATATAAGATTTTTACGTTGCTTGATTTTCTTCTTTTTAGTGTGTTCGTTTACTATTTTCCATGTTTCTTTCACTATATTTTTTGCGCTGTTTAAATAACGTGATATAGCTTGCTTTTTGGCCTGCTCAAGAACTCTTCTATGAATTCTAACGTAGGTATTTTTATATTGTTTTATGCTGTGATTATTTATTGGTCCAGAGCACAAGACTCTTTTCATTTTACTTGATACTTTAATACCTTTTGTAATCCATTTTAGTGTATTATTATTTTTGGACTTTAATCTGATAGATTTTTTGGGATAACAGTCATGGAATATTTTGTTGAAACAGCTTAAAAACTGATTTATCCCCATATTAGCCAGCGTTTTGTTAGTAATACATCTTTTAAAAATGGAGTTATTCTTCTCATTAAATGATCTTTTAATTACTGTAGTGTACTCGAAGCTTTTTGATTTTTTGTGCATTTCTTCAAGAGCTACACAACATAAAAGTCCACCATGCCCATCAGCTAAGCCATTATGATCCACAAAGCACTGATTTATGTAGTCAGTATCAAGATTTGTGACTATATTATCTAGACACGACTGAGAGTTATTTCGGATAAAGGTCGGAGTTCTCAAAAGGTATCTAAAATTATAGCATGTCAAAGTGCTTAAAAACTCGGAAGATTTTTTGTTTTCGACAAGTACGTCAACATTGAAGTCTCCACATATGATACAGTTTTTGTCAATAAAGTATTCTAGTAATTTTTCTAAACTACAAATGAAGCTTTCAAAGTTTTTATCATAGGGGCTTCGGTAACAACAACAAATATATAGCCCTGTTGCAACATCTTTTGCACCACATATCTCGAAACTTTCAGCTCTGTAAAACTTACTGATTGACTCAATGTTTTCGCATTCTTTCAATTTATGTGCCAAAATAAGACTGCCTCCCCTTTTCTTTTTCGTCCTTGTATTACAAGCGATTAGATTATAATTTGACATGGTAAAAATGTTGGCAGATTGGTCATTTAAAAAATGTTCTGATATACATAAATAGTCCACGAGATAATCTAAAGAGTCAATGTATAATTCAAGTTCAGTTTTTTTATTGCTTATTCCACATAAATTTTGATGAAAAATCTTTAAGCAGTTAGTATCTGATAATAGGGTGCTATTACTTGCGATATCTGGCATTACCTTTTTATTCTCGAAAAAATACACGATCATTAACAATTACAGGTGAAACATTTGTTTGTGTGGACGAATTTACAAGCACTCTAGATGCAGGTATTTCACTCGCTTTGAATACAAAATTAGGTGTAGTTTGTGTAGAAACATTTTTAAACGTACGTTTTGCCTTTTGATTCGTAAGCACCTTATGCACATAATTTTCATAGTTGATCCTGTATTGTAATCGCAATATATTCCTATAAATTAATTTGCATGCACTCAGCTTGTTCACTAAAAGCCTTTTATTGTAGTTAGCATAATCATAGTCATCAAGTGTGATAAAGGTTGAATTTTCACAGTTATTACATACAAGTTTTAAGGTACGATTTACATTTGATACATTTAAATAATTATTTTTATAAATCTTACTGACAAGGACATTTGTGTTTTGTATATTTTGCAAAGTGTGATGCAGAGAACTTAATACATATATTTAATGGACTTTTGTCGCTAATACCTCCAATTATTAAAACAAAGTCAGACTTTGTGAAGTCCTTACACATAGTGGTACATGTACTTAATATGTAACTAAGAGGTGCATTTGGTTTGATTACCGACGTTACACTAAAACTATCACCAACTAAGTTTTGAAGTATATCTCTAATTTCATATCCGCTCTGATCAGCAAAGATAGCGATTTTATGCTTTGGTGCCAGTACTTGTAATCGTTGTTTACAGTATCTATTTTCTGACAGATTTTCTACACTTTCATTTACGCCCATCAATTGTTTAGGTGTTGACAGTGACATATTCTTCCTTGTTTCCTGTATTTCTCTGTCCGTCGATATATGTATACCTCCATTTTCTTGTTCCTCCACGTTGGATATATATGAATTTTGGATATAAGTAACTTGTAGTTCTCTGTAACTGTTTGTAGGTGACAAGTTTCCTGCCCCTGTGACTGAGGAATTATCTAAATTGTTTTTTATTGGCAATTCATGTATGAGTGCTACCGACTTATTACTATTTCGGTTCATTGACGTTATGGCCTGCATAGTAAACTCTCTAGAAGAGGTTCTGGGTAAACCTGTTTTCATAGTAATTGTCCTGAGTCGACGTTGATATTGAGGTGAATAGAACCTCATAGGTGTTCCCGCTCTATCTGAGGAAGTAGAATCTTGTAAACCTACTGATTTAAAAATCTTGATTTTGCTTTCATACTTCCTAATTTTGTCCTTTAGTGAAATATTTTCTAAGTTTAAATGATCTATTTCTGAGTTGGCAGACTGTAGTTCCAATTTAAGCTTGTTAATTTCTTCGTTCTTTGCGAAGATAACCATATTTTCGGAATTATTGTTGTTGGGTAAACTTTGATACGAGATATCCATGTCAAATTCAAACTCGCTCACGTTTAATTATGTGGCTTTTGTGTTCTTTGCGTGACGTATATATATTGTCATCCTCCATATTTTGATGTTAGAATATTTACAAAAAGTCAGATCAAACTCAGATTCGAACCAGCGACCAACAGCTCCGCAGTCCGGAAGGATCCTTAAGGCGCCAATCGTGTTAATACAATTTCCTACCAAATAGTACCGTACGTTCCACCTGCAGAAATCTGTTTTATCGACTGCTGGTTTCGGTGCTCTCAAACTAGATGTCACTATTTGATATTACTTTTGGCACTGGCATTTGAATAAAAAATTTTTCGTAACGGTTCGTAAGATGCATAAAATAAAAAACACACAATTTTTGAAGTGACACTTGTCTTGTTCGCTCCCAACACGTATTTATTTGAGTATTGTAGTAAAACACGGCACAGTCATTGTTTATTATTGGCAAAATTGCGTCATTGCGAAAAGTAAACACTGAGGTCAGTCCATCCTAAATAACTTGCTACTTCCACAAAGCTTTCAGTGGATAACACTGTCACTGAATGTTTATAGTATAACCATTTCGTCAAATAGAATAGATGATCCAAAAACTTATCTCACTATTTTTAAACAATAAAAAAATACAGAGCAGGTGTAACTCGTGACGGCAGCGCCATCTGACACACAGGACAGTAGGAGTTTACAGTAGGAGGTCATGACCCCCATGACCCCCCCCCCCTGGATCCGCCTTTGGATGGAAACCATAAATTCCTATACCCATCGTGTTTGGACTCGTATGGATTGTACGGGGCGGTACTATTCATTGTAGCTGGTAACATCCATCTGATGGTGGAAGCCATTAAGGTGTGTAGGGGCCCTCTTAATTGACTACTCCTATACCCATCATTAGGCTCATTTGAATCTTTCTGATGAGTTAGTGCTCACGATCTGATGATAGAAACCATAAGGTTGAGTAGTGGGTCACTTAGTTGACTACTCTTAAATCCATCGTGTTTGGGCTCATATGAATTGTATGGGGCGGTACTGTTCATTGTAGCTGATTACAACGATTTGCTGATGGAAACCATAGAGGTGAGTAGTGGCTTTTTTAGTTCCTTACTGTTATACCCATCTTGTTTCGGCTCATATGAATCGTACGGGTTGAACTATTTATTGTAGCTGGTAACAACGATCTGATGATGGAAACCATAAAGGTGATTTCCTAGTTAACTAACTCTTAAACACATCGTATTTGGGCTCATTTGAATTTTCCTAACAAGTACCTACTATTTATTTAAGCTGGTAAAAAGGCTCATGATGGGGAGACCAGAAACGCCTAAAGGCGAGCCAGCTAAGAGATCCAGTAGGATCTTTTAGTTGGCTCCTTGAACACATGGTGTTTGAGCTTATTCCAAAAGTACGGGTGGATACAATTCATTGAATTTGTATCCAGTGTTTCTGTTGGGTCGTATAGTAAATTATTGCACCATAAAAATTGTATGGTCCCATAGTAATACTGACTGCTCGCAACTTCGCTCACGTTAATAGTATTTTCATGGGTTTCAATTTTTGTAGCACGGATCCCTTATTCTTTTTCGAAAATAAGTTGCTCGTTATAATATCAGTTATCTGCTATATAGTGAAAGTTCTGCCAACATTGATCGAGCCGTTTCGGAGATACCGCATAAAACGAGGATTTTAGGCAGACAGACCGACAAAGGTATTACAAATTGTGATTTTAACATAACAATCGTTTACATTGCTTATATTATATTCTCATATGTATTTAGTAAAAAGCTGTTATATTGGGATTACAAACAGATACTCCAATTTACATTATTTGTGTTGGTTAAATGACAGACTTTTTCACAGTATTTTTGTCAGTTTTAATGGTCTAACTTTCTGGTCTCCATCATCAGATCCTCGTTCCCAACCATTATATCTATGATAGTGCTCGTCAAAAGGATTCAAATGAGCCTAAGTACGATGGTTATAATATAAACCAACTAAGAGTTTCACTATCCACCTTTCTGGCCTCCATGGTCATTGTTCCCAACCACAATAAATATAGTGCGCATCAGACGGATTCAAATGAGCCCAACCACGATGATTACGCTAGCGGGAGTGTACGAAAAATAGCTTTTCTATACTTCGCTTGAACGATCAAAACCTTATACTTATTTATGCGTTCGCCAAAGAATTCGAAAAAAAAATAAGTTTTTCTCTCATATTTCAGACGATAAACAAAATATACTAGATGAAATAAGTGTGATTTATGTTGGAGTTAGGTTAATTTTGTATGGGCCGTAACCATTTCTCTTTACCCCCTGACCAGCCAAGAGCGGCACGGATTGCGGCGCGTCAAGCGGTGAGCGGCGACGCGGAGAGCGCAGCGCGGCAGGCGGCAGCAACAGGCTGCGCAGTGTGCGATCGAAACAAATGTACTAGAGAGTATCGAGGCGGCCAAAGCTCAGCTAGTCTATTCTGTAAACAACTATTTCGATATCGAGCTTCACCTGAGTGATAAAACTCACAAAATGAGCTTTATTGCATACAACATAAAGGTCTTAATTTGAAACTCACCTAGGATTTCACTGTCGAGATACGAAAATTTTGTTACAGAATAGCACTACAGTACGTCTACCATGAGTTTTATCAATCTATAGTCGCTAGCGATTCTAGTTAAAAAATGTATGAAAACTTAAAAGAAAACAAGTTTCTAATTTATTTGTTTAAGTTGTTAACTAACAAGGAAGCAAGTTGCAAGTAAAACTTTAGTTAAAAACTAAAAAAATAAAATAGAAACTTGTTTTTTAAAGATTTCATACATTTTTTAACTACAGTCGCTATAGTACCTATAGATTGATAAAACTCATGGTAGACGTACAGAGCGGCGCACGCGGTGGCATCGGTGGACGCATTTGGGATCGCGCGACCGAAACAAATTATTTTGTATTTATCGCGCTTTGGGCTTACATAAATAATGGATACGGAACAATAATTAGTGAAATACTGAGTAGACCAGCAATATGGATGTCAAAACATCCATATTATAAATATAGGCATGTTATAAAATCGGGATAGTTCCTATGTTCGTAACTAGCGGACGTCACGCGGTTTCACCCGCGTAGTTCCGGTGGGAGTACGGGGATAAAATATAGCCTATGTTACTCCCTGTGGTGTAGCTATCCAATGCTGAAAGAATTTTTAAAATCGGTCCAGTAGTTTTTAAGTTTATTCGTTACTAGCGGACGTCACGCGGTTTCACCCGCGTAGTTCCCGTTCCCGTGGGAGTACGGGGATAAAATATAGCCTATGTTACTCCCTGATAATGTAGCTATCCATTGCTGAAGAAGAATTTTTCAAATCGGTCCAGTAGTTTCGGAGCCTATTCATTTCCAACAAACAAATCTTTCCTCTTTATAATATTAGTGTAGACATACAAAAACTAACTACTACTAACTAGGTGCGCTCTTATTCTTGACTGAATGAAATCTTGAGCTAAGAACTTACTTGTTTCAAGGCAATACCGTGTCACTTCTGATAGGGCCATTTTAATAGGTTCTCTAAATACGTCCACCGATGACGCCGCCGCGGTCCCAGCTAGTCGAGCTGTGACATACCACCGCAAATAGCACATTTTTTGGGACACAGTTACACTAAAACTTATAATCTAGGGTGAATTTGTAACTTAAAGGTGTGCACAGCACTTACCTAGTTCAAGTTTTAGAATATTACATAGTGTACATGTATAGGCTAAAAAACAAAACTAAATGAAAACAAAATTACGAATTAAAAAAAAGTAAAACATAACTAAATCTATTTTGCTGCTGGGTTAAAGTAACATTATTGTCAAAGTAACAAGACAAAATAGAAAGAAAAAAGAAAGAATACTACTTTATTTGGCACACACGAAATCCCACAATGCAGGCAACAATATGAGGAAATGAAAATTAATTTAAAAAAAAAAAACAATAACATTGTGTGCCCCGCGGCTGCGCCAAATAGGTCCAGTTCAGCAAAATGCCAGATAACTAGGTGCTGCCTGACGCTGGTTTTCAACTGCACCTTATGTTGATGTGTACGGATGTAAACCAGTTAGACAGTGAGATATCAACTGTGGCCACTGTGGGTCAGTAACAATCGTTTCCGAAATTGCGAAAGCTTGTTGGCAAAGATGTCAACGCTATTGGAACGTGTATGGAGCTTCTTGTACGTCCTCATCAACCTGTTCATTGGTGCCGAATGTCCAAGGTTACTTCTTGCTGGGCATGGAGTCAACACATCTAGGATGCGTTCAAATCTGGGTGAACTATGGCGAGGGACAGATATATTTATTTCGACGAGAAGCTTAGGAACTTGTATAGTTCCATTAATGATTTTGTAAAGCAAAATCTGATCAGCGTCGAGAGGACAGCTATTAGATTTGTACCGCAGATAGCGTGTGAAGCTTTTTTGGACCCGTTCTAAGCGATTCACATAAGTTGGATTCCAAACCGGTGTCGCGTATTCCAAAACAGTTCGTACCAGTGATTTATAGAGTACTGTTAAAGTTTGGACTGTTTTGAAGTCGTAACAGGGTTTTTTTTTTTATGAATCTCTCTCTTTTTGAAGTATTTTTCCGTTGAGCGAATATGAAGAAGTAAGCGTAAGGTGTTTTTTTGTGAATGTTATATGGTAACACTTGTCAGCATTTAGAAACATGTGATTTTTGGTACACCAACTATGTACGGAGTTCAGACCTTCCTGGAGTAAGGCAATGTCTGTACTTGCATCAATGACCCTATATAGTTACGAGTCATCTGCGAAGATGGAACAGGTACTATGTTTAAATACTGTTTGCTATATCGTTGACGAATATAATAAATAGTATTGGGCCCAAATGAGAACCTTGTGGGACTCCGGATGTTGATGTGTATGGTAGAGACTGATGACCCTTTATTTTCTTTTCTTGATTACTACAATTCTCTGTTTTCTGTCGGTCAGATAAGATTTAGACCAAAGCCAAAGTTGACCAAATATGCCAGGTTTGACAGCTTTTGGAGCAATATTTTGTTATTTACTTTGTCGAACGCGCTGCTAAAATCGGTGTAAATAGAGTTTACTTGCTTGCGTGAGTCTACTAATTTGCAAAGATCATTAACGAAAAGAACTAAGTTGGTCGCAGTGGATTTTTGAGCACAAAAACTATGTTGCTGTGGAGCTATCTCTATTTTAGAATGAGCGGTTAAAATAGGACACATGAGAGACTCGAAAACTTTTGAAAATATTTATTTATTTATTATTATTATTATTTATTATATACTTTATTGTACACCTCATAAAAAGCACAGGAAAATCGCTTATAAAAACTAGTGTACAATGGGCGGTCTTATCGCACAGGGCAATCTCTTACAGACAACCTTTGGATCACACACAGAATAGAGATAGGTCGGTAATTCTTTACGTTATCAGCCTCCCCCTTTTTAAAGACGGGCACTACATGTGCTAGCTTCCACTTATCAGGAAACTGAGAAGTTTTAATAGAGTGGTTGAATTTAATTTTAAGTGAAAGAGATTTTTTTGACAAATATAGGTGGTAGACCGTCTGGACCAGCACCTTTGCATACATTAAGCTTTCTTAGTGCTCTGATTACTTCTTTTTCCGAGAAAGCAACGCTGCTCAACGTATTGCAAAAGCAGATCTGTGTATCATCAGAGCGATGTTCAGGTGTAAGACGTACACAAAATCTTTCCTCTTTATAATGTTAGTGTATATTACAGGAAAAATAAAACAATGTCTCTAAATAGGGAACGTGCATGGCGTTGACTATGCCATCTAGTGTCGCATATTCTAAATTTTAAGGGTCAATACCATAGATTATACATTATAATACTGGTATAGATGTGCCACTCTGCGTCCAAAAACGATATTAATTCTTCCCCACACTTAAGAGATGGCTCTGAGGCGCATGCTGGTTTCCATACGCATCCGCTAGATGGCACTCTTACCTAAGTAGTCACTATTTTTCAAATAAAATTTACAAGGAAGAGCGTTAAGAAATAATAACTTGATTTAAAATACTTCTGGTTTAGTTCACACATGTGATTTTCGTTTTACGAAAAGTATTTTAAATCAAGTTATTATTTCTTAACGCTGAATTGCTGTAAAAGAAAAAGGCAAAACATCTTTCAAAATTTATTTATTAACTTTTTTTCTTTTATTAAAATATTCAAATGCTTGAAATTTAATTTGATCATTCCTATCAAAATGTGAAATTTTGCCATTTAATAATCTATTCACCCCAAGACACCAACTGTGTACAATCATTTTTAGGGAAAGATCACAAATAAATTTAACTAAATCACATTTATGTTTACTACATGTAATAATATTAAAATCACATGCACAATCAATAAAAAAACGAATTCTTTGAATCAAAAATTTTGATTGAGGATTATCACGAAGGCATGCAACAATCATATAATAAATGTCATTCATTAAATTAATGAACTTATCATTTGGATGAAATAATGATTTCTTTGTATAATCAACTTCATAATTAAACGAATCGAAATCAATTTCTGATCTACACAAATCATTTAAACAAATATTACATTTCTTGAAAATTTTAGACTTGGATTTTTTAATCACATATCCCGTAACGTATTTTTTTGATTCGGCATGCAATAATGAATCATTAATTTTAATTTCGTGCATTACGTTAAGCAAAGAATCAATGTTACATGCAAAATCAGAGATTTCAGAATCATGGTGATTGGTTGTAATCAAGTGTGATAATGATTGCATACATGTATTATAATCTTCTTCACAATTTGCACCTGCAGAATGGGGCGAATTAAAATTATTAATAATCAACGTTTTAAATGCATTCATAAATTGATTACAATCAGGATTAACATTTCTAACTCCATTACTTCTAATACTGCTAAAGAAATTTTCTAAAGGATCTTGATTGAAGGATCTAGTTACTAAATTTACAACATTGTGATTAACTAATAAATACTGCCACATTTCCTTAAAAGCCTTTATATTGTGGATCCAATTTCTAATTGAAGGAATCGACTCATATTTTACCTGATCAATGTTATTTCTACGATAAACTGATTTAAACTTGATTGATTCTAAAATTGGGAGCAAATCAGCCCACAGTTGGAAGTGAGGGGAATTCCTTTTAACACAGCATTTATATACTTTTGCATCATCTTGATAGGAATGACCATTGAAAGTATCAAACAATTTATCAAATATTAATAAAAAATCAGCAGTGTCCTGGCACTCCTGCGGTAAAATTCCAAGTCCTGTAAAAAAAAAAAAATTAGGTAGGTAATTAATTTCTATGAGATTTTATCACATGAAATTTGGAGTATCAGCATGCGGCTTGGAGAGGGAAAACACACATGATAGGACACTGTTTTACGCGGACTAATCAATTGCCGTAGTTGTGTAATAGATACTAGCCTAAACCTTTATATTCCCCTTTGATATACTCTCTATGAAACTAAGTATTAACAGTTTAAATAGTCACAAATAAAAACGTATTCACTTGTGATTAGTGCATCTGTGACATAATACACTTACAGAAAAATATTTATGTTCTGCTTGTATTCAAACCATTCAACCTCTAATAAAACAAATAGCAAACAACAAATAACAAATAGTGTGGTAAATTTTTCTCATCTTAGAAATTGTAGTGAATAATTTTATCCAAAACTACTTTATGTTGGTCTACCAAGTTCTTGTTTTTTCGACTTCATGCAATTAATTGTGTCTTTAAATATTATATGCGTTAAATTGCCTCTTATTAATCCTATGTAGTACTGCTGAATTAAATTATATCTAATGAAATAACACCAGTAAAATGTAAGCATAACCTATCATTCAAAAGGAAATCTGTTCTCACTTACTTGATAAAAATCTCATTGCAGAAGACACTCTTTGGCTAAATACCTGAGCGGCTAATTTAACTTTCATTTTTTTTATTTTGTCCTTATCAATATGTCTCTCAGTTAATTTATTTACGAGACGAATTTCATCATCACCTACGTCCACAGCTATTAACATTTTTAAGTGTTCCCATTTGGCCCACTTCTCCACCCCATTTTGTGTGAATTTCGCATCTTTAATTAATAAATTATTCCTTACACCTTTAAGTAGATGGGGTGGATCAAATAATGGAAACACTTTCATGTCGTTTACCTCAAAACATGTTTTGTATTCCATAGGCTTCTGTTCAATGGCATATTTTTTTGCTGTTTCTCTTATTAAATCTTTTACTGTCGAAACATTTGTGGAACACTGGTCGCATATTGTGGCAACAATTCGTAGCCCTGTGTTGTTTATTTCTTCAATAATTTTTAGTAAAAGTGTTTTCAAATCACTTTTTTTTGTGCCGTTTTTGCAAAATGTAAAGCAAATGGGTTGTTTTGATTTACTTTTTATGCCTTTAATCATAAAGACTAGAGCATGGTCTGCAATATTATCGGTTTTATTAATGCCATTATCTTCGAAGCCTATGATTTCGTTTTGGGAAGCGTTATATACGAGACCAGGCGACAAAGACACTTCGTCAAATAATAAATTGACGAGCCTTTTTGGTTCTGGCATACGCTGAACCACATTTTTCAAATTTTCTAATATTTGTGTATTAATGCCTGGTCTCATCCTAAATGCCCCAAGTATTTTTTGTAAACAACGTTTTGAAGGTAACACAAACATTTTTTGTAAAAGTTTATAGGCTTTTGGACTCTGCTTCATAATCGTTAAGGCCATAATTTTTTCTTCAGTAGTATAACGTCGCCCTCGTGGTTTCTTTTTCCATCTCATTTGCAATTTCATGAATGTTTGTGCCGCATCAGGTAGTTTTTCAATATACGTCAAAAATTTTTTGGACATAGCCATTTTTTTAGCTACGCGTATTTTTCTTGATTGAGATTTGCATTTTTCGCGTAATTTCTGTAATTTCTCTTTCAATCTTATAGTAGTCTTGACTGTTGGTTTCGCACAACATGCTCTCTTAGGGCCTGTAATAAAAAATAACCCAGTTGTATCCATTGTTTACTATCTACAATTATTATTATTTATGACAATATTAATAAGATAGTAATAGCTTACGTGGAGTTACTGTGCGCGTTAAATTCGAGGAATCATCACCGGGTGTAGTTGGTTCTGTTTCTTCATTTGGCAGTGCAGTTGATGTTGAAGCTTCTTGTGCACTACTTCCGGCCAAAGCTGTAAATATTATTAATTATATATTAATTTTTTTAATAATTACATTTCACACATAGTAGAGACATTGTTAGAATACAGAATTCACAGTAGTGACAATCTAGTGGGGAGATCACTAGGTAAATTGCCAAACAGAGGTCTTGATTTCACAAACTCATTTTATGAATTTTATTCAAACTTATTCAAATACAGAACATAAAATCTAAGTTTTGCTAAAGTAATAATTTAATGTGCTTAATACTTCTTCAATAACATATAAATTTTGTAAATATCATAACTAGGTATTTAATATGAGTTTATTACTTACTTGGAGCCATGAAAGTATCAGATGTTGCTGGCAACCTCCCTTCATACATCTCCAATGCAGCTGATGTTGAGGGCTGTTCTTCATGTTGACTCAAAGCTATGAATATATATGAGAAACGTTTAATCATTTAAAAATAGAATAAATAATACATGACATTAGGAATCACAAATAAAAATTAAATGTTGTATGTTGGTAAGCGCATCACTTAATCGGTCAAAGTTCACCGCTCTGAATGTTTCTATTTGGAAAATGTTTTAATAGATAAAATGCTTCTTTGATAAATAAAGTGACTACATGTAGATGATACCAGTTAACAATGGGACACAGCCAGTTAACAGTATAATATAAAGCACATGTTAAAAATATTATAAACTAGTGGACGTCACGCGGTTTCACCCGCGTAGTTCCCGTTCCTGTGGGAGTACGGGGATAATATATAGCCTATGTTACTCCCTGATAATGTAGCTATCCAATGCTAAAAGAATTTTCAAAATTTGTTCAGTATATCCAGAGATCCCCCTACAACATCAAAAACTCACAAACTTTACCTCTTTATAATATTATATGTAATACATAGTATAGATTTAGGAAATATAGAATGATAAGTACTTACAAAATATATTCAATGTTGGTACTGCATTTCTGGTCAAGTGATGACTTGGTAATTGAAATTGTTTTTCAAAGTGCCTGTAGCATAATCGAACATTGTTATAGATGTATTCATCGCCTCGTGCTATAGTTGCAGGATTGAGCGAAGACTTCCACTGATTAAACTTCTCTGTGTATGGATAATCCCATTTAGGGAAACGGTGTAATGGACCTGCAAATTAATATTTCTATTAGAGTGAATCCTTCACATGTCATAAATTGTAGATAAATTTTATTGTGGTTACCACAATAAATACAAAAATCCCTGTAGAATTAAGGAAAGCAGAATTACAGTTATCAAAAGGTATATATAAAATTCTTCGACTGAGTGACTGACAGACAACGCAAAGTCGACGCTACTGGTCGTAGATAGCTGAAATTTGGTATGTAGATTCCTTGGGGAGCACTAAGGATTTCCCGAAATTCTTACGGGTACGGGAAAAAACTCGATATGCGCATACGGAGTCGCGGGCAAAAGCTAGTTTCATTATCACACATTCTTAAATGAAATGCTTACCATCAACAACACATCCAAAATAACACTTCAATTCTTTTGCTTTCGGCATTGTAAAGTTTTAAATCCCAAGTCGCAAAACAAAACAAAGTCCGTATAAGAAAAAGCCAAGATATCAGGTTTGCAAGTAATCGGTGTCACAGTAACAGGCCAGGTCGTATCGTAAGCAGAGGTCACAGAATCCGTTATCACGCCAAGTCGTATAAAAAGCAAGGAAATAAACAAACGCAAAGAAAACTAAGAAAACCGAACGAACAATAATTTAAAATGGCTGCAAGTTTTCCTAACTCTCGGAAGTACCTATAGAAAGTTGCCAATATAAAAATAATAAAAATATTTTCATTTCACATTATATTATATTTCTAATTTTTACTATTACATATTATTAAAATTAATCACAATTTTTATAATGTGTTTATAATATTTATTATTTCTTTTTGTAGAATTTAATGAGTATGTTAGGTACCTAAATCTTTCCACTGCTGCCATCTAGCGACTCCTTTTTGTTAATTTTGGGAGAAACTGACCTCCACGCCCATAAGATGGCGCTATTGTCGAGATTTATTATCGAGTTCAAAATCTCTATAGAAGTTTCATGCCCCTGGTCAATACTTGACATTGACGCTTCTGTGCTGCCACTTGCAGTTCCTGCACGCTCAGTTTAGGTGAACGTGCGCGAAGTAGACTGTGCCCTCTAGCGTAGCTATTTCGAATTTGATACTTGAAATATACATTGACAGTGATATTTTATGCCGCCACCTATAGTTTCTGCACGCACACTTTTTCAGAAATCATCAACAAAAATTATATTAGTTCCACTATCGATCAAGAGATGGCAGTGATCTAAAACTGCTATATACACCGAAGCGCAGATAATAAAATACTAGCAAAATTTACTGACGTGGTTATATTCTCTATGAGCCTCGCCAATGAAAAAAAAAAAACATTTCACATTTTATATGATGATATGGAACCCCCGGTACGCGAGTCCGACTCGCTCTTGACAGTTTCTTTTCATAATGGGAATGACAAATCAAAGGGGGCAGACCTGGTTGCGATGTACCCTATTGTGTCCACATAAAGGGTAGCAAAATAGGGAGCGCGCCTATTGTGGTCAGCCGGGCACAGATCCAGACTCTGGATTGTTACTGAGGAACTCCAGACTCCAGATGGAAAAACGCAATAACACAATGCACTGCACGGGATGGCCGTCGCAGTTTTTCGCACTAAGGAATGCGAGAAATACACTCCATTGCTATTTGCTCGCCTAAAGCGTTGTGATAGGAGCCAGTTTGCGTGTTGACTGTTTGTAGTGTGGAAAAAGGATTTACTGAATAAGTAACACATTTTAAGGTCATGATTTATTGTAAAAGCAATAACACTAATAAATACCATTCTATTTTATTAAATACCGACTTAACATGAGAAAAATTATAATTTCAAGTAACTAATTAAAAAATTATTAAGTATTTACAGATTTTATTTGGTAATCTATCAAAAATATGGAAGAAAATAACATTGCTTACTTATTCCGGGTTTTGTCCAAAGTTACTTAGAAATTTGGACCGGGCAAAATAAAAAGTTAAAGAATTGTCGATTTTTGACAGTATTATGCAATAATTTCTACCAATATTTCTGACTTTATGATATATAATAATTATAGTCAATTCACAGAATTTACACAAAACTTATTAAAATCCTCTTTTGACAGAATCCTTTGACAAATAAGAGTTTTGAAATAACTGAATCATCATTTTGAATATTTGCTAAGGACCTAACCCTACAAACACCTAAAATAAACAACAAAGCCTCTGATGCGCCACCAATACATGGTGAAATGGAAATCCCACCCGTAAGCACAATAACTTTTGGGAATCAGGAAAGGAGTGGAAGTCCCTGCAGGAGTGTTTCCTGATAGCTTCAACCTGTGAATCTATAAAGTCGAGAGTGAGATTACTTCTAAACGAGCACACTCCATTGCAGACCTCATCCATCGCTCCTCAGAATACGAGATCGCGGTCAAGACCTGGCTCATCATTCTTGATTAAGTTTCGGCAGTCGACCATCTTCAAATAGATAATAACACTCCTTGGGTAACTCCTCAACATCTTTAGGATTGAATGGCCTTCCATCTTTGAACTTCCAATGAGTTTTCTTGAAGTGATGCCTCATGTCTCTGGCCATAAAGAACATACTGTCACACAAAGGGCAACATACTGTTTTCTCCAAATGCCTTTTTAGTCTATGGGTCTTCATCATGCTGGAAGACCTAAATTTCTGGCCGCAAATATCACAGGGGTATGGTGCTTCTCCGGTATGCATTCTCATATGCATTTTAAGGCATACACGGTTCGCAAACTTCCCTCCACAAACGGAACAGAAGCAACTGTTGTCGGTTGTATGCGTTGATATGTGTTCTTTCAGACGAACTTTACCACAGAAGTCTTTGTTACATATATGACAGACATACGGCTTGATTTTCAGATGATATCGGTTCATATGTGCTTCTAAGTCACACTTCTTTCTCACCGCATGTCCGCATAAATCACATTCTATTGTTGGCTTGCTAGATAAACCTTTCATTTTCTTTGGTTTGTATTCCGTAGTGCTGTTTGGGTGTTGGTCGTCTCCTTCTTGTCCATGAACTAGCTCCATATGTCTTTTCAAACTAGTAGGCTTGATAACCTTGTTGCAAATAGGACATGGTTGCGGTTCCATGTGGACCCTCTGATGGAAACGTAGCAAGGATTCCAGATGAAAGGACTTTCCACAGACTTCACAGATATGGCTTAGAATTGTATCTCTTTTATATGGGCACCGTACCGCATGCTGAGGGTAGAATGATGCTGCTACCCTCTTGTTACAACCCGAACATTTTATTCTGTTGGTATAGTGCCTTTGATTATGAATGTACAATTTCCTTAACGATTTGAAGCTTTTCGAGCAAACTTTACAAGGGTAAAGCTCATCTGCATTGTGGAATTTTTCATGTTGAAGCATTTCTTTTATATTTTTAAACATAATGTCGCATAAAGAGCATTCAATATGTTTCCTCCTTTTCTTGCATTGTATACCCCCGTGAACCCTCGCATGATGTTCTTGCAGTTCTATATCAGTTAGGAACTTGCTTTTACAAAGGGGGCAAGAGTACACTCCTTCATTATGCTTCAAGTTTTCGTGCTTCGTCAACTCTTCAGCAAGGTCGAATGAAGCAACACAGTGGGTACATTTGAACGGCCGTATCACAAGCTTGCATGCTTTCTTATGAGTTATCAAAGTCCTGCTATCCTTGAATTCAAAGTCACAATGGGGACAGAATAGATCTTCATGGAATTGCATGATGTGTGTTTTCAAACTTAACTTAGTGTAAAACTGTTGGTTACAATCAGCACAAGTAAACGGATGATGGTCCAAATGCTCTCTGTTAGCATGACCGATTAGATGTTCTTTGCGTCGAGTCACATAGTCACAATCTAAGCATTTTATTTTATTTGTATGACCTAAGACCTGCTCCCTATAAGAATTAAGATACCTGAAGTGAATGCAAGGCATAACAAAACATTCGGAACATGAAAACTTGCATTTATGCTTCTTCATTTCAGCGTCAACAAAGTTCTTAAGGCACATAACACATTGAGATTTAGTTTTTGTGTCGTTGACTAAGTGGCTTATTTTGAAATGTGTGTCCATAGACTCTTGGGTGTAATAGACTAGATCACAGAACTTGCAAGGGTACACGAGGTTAGGATGTAGAGTCCTCAAATGTTCCATTAACTCCTCCTCTGGTAATATAACTTGGCACAACTTACATCTAGCCCGAGAATGTGTTTTGTAATGAATGCACAAATATTGCTGAGTGTTATAAGTCTTGTCGCAAAGCTTGCAACGGTAAACAGACTTTTTATGCTTGGCTTTCTCATGTTCCTTCAAGGATCTGTAAGTGGTGAATATGTCTGGGCAGTCAGCGCATTCATACGTATTGTACCGAGGAGCTGAGGTTCTCACCGAGCTTAGAGGTTTTATAACGATGTGACCTTCTTTCAAAGTTATATTTGGAGTACCATCAGCTTTTGGAACCTTCCTTTCTTTGACTTGCTTCACTTCCTTAGGTTTTTCTATTTCCTTTTTTATAACTATTGGTTTATGAGGCTTGGCAACCTGAATAACTTTTGGCTGTGGCTTAGGGATAACGTGGTCTTTCATTGCAATGGGTTTAGCAGTTGGCACAACTTCAGTCATAGACTTGACATCAATGATTGTTTTGTATAGTTCCGTATCATTTTCTAGGACAATCATTACATTGGCAGTATCGTAAGTCACGGAATCGTCAAGTTGTGTGTTGATGTCTATCACTTTGGAATCGAGGTCTGAAATGCAGTTGTTTATGATTTTGTTCAGCTGTTTCGTGTTGTGTATGAAGAGGTAAGATTGTATTGTCTTCTCAGTACAACTGTCACATAAGTGCGGACTTGACATGAAGTTTTCAATCTGAAACAGAAAACAAATAATTTTTAATGTTGCAATTGTGCATTTGGCCCATACACAGAGCAATATCCCGGGGATTTTATTTATTTTAAGCAGGATCAACAGTTACTACAACAGGATAACAATTTGATTAGTAATATAGAGCCAAATACAGCTTCTCACAAGTACAAACAATAAAAAGTAATCTATACTAATATATTAAAGCTGAAGAGTTTGTTTGTTTGCTTGAACGCGCTAATCTCAGGAACTGCTGGTTCGATTTGAAAAATTGTTTCAGTGTTAGATAGCCCATTTATCGAGGAAGGCTATATATCATCACGCTAAGACCAATAGGATCGGAGCAGTAATGAAAATTGTGACGCAGACGAAGATGCGCGGGTCAGCTAGTAAAATAATAAAAAGTAAATTGGGTAAATAAGTTTTAAGTAGGTTAGGAATTCTAGTTTCAGTTTATAATTTGTATGTATGGAATAAACACGTTTTCTTTCTTGATTTACTTTTTCAGCATGTGCTTATTAAAGGTCTTTATAAAATTTATAATAATAATAAATTAATCTTTATTGCAGACCATACAAGATCCATATTAATTTACATTCACATTAAAAAGTTAAAAACAGTTTCATTTAACAATGACAGTAAAAAACAATGCGCTAGGTTAAAAAAAAAATACTGGCCAAGTGCGAGTCGGACTCGCGAGCAAAGGGTTCCGAACGAATATTTTTTTTTAACATGTTATTTTAACACTACAGACTTCTAATAGGTTTTCCTGTAATCTTTAGGTAAAGATCTATTATCTCCATTTTTTTCAAAATTTTAGGCTCAGTAGTTTCGGAGATAAGGGGGGGAATGGTAATTTTTCGTCTAATTTCTTGAATAACTTCAAAACCATTTATTTTAAAATTATGAAAATTATTATTAAAACCCTCACAGTAAGCCCTTTCATTTGATATGTCACACGATATTGTTCAAAAATCTTTTTTTCTAAATTTTCTAGTTTGACCCCCAAAAGTGAACCCCATACTAAAAATGTAATAATTTACGTAACGCGCCCGTGTTTGGGTCATAGAAGTCCATATGTGTACCAAATTTTAACAGAATCGGTCTAGTGGATCCGGAGAAAACTGGCTGTGACAGACGCACGGACAGACAGACAGACACCCGAGTGATCCTATAAGGGTTCCTTTTTTTTTCGGAATCCTAAAAAACCAATAAATATAATTAAAAAAAGTATATGATAAAAATACTTTACTATACTTTATTATAGCAACAATAGATATTAACTGATTCTCATTAGTTGATGGGGTATAAAGTGATTAATTAAATGACCTCCACTTTTGACCTATCTCAATAATCTAATACAAAACTTTTTTACTCACATCATCATTAAACACATAGTTCAGGATGTCCCGAAGACATTTAGAGAATGTCTGATGGCTGATGACTAGCTCCATGTCCACGGAACAGAAGTTACCGTGACCCTCCAGACATAGTCCGCAGAATGTGGGAGCCGTCCACACAGTCTTGAGTTTCTGTTTTATCCATTCTATGTGCTTTGGATCTGTGTGGTTGTGATAAGATACTGCTTGCTCCATTTTACATTGGCTGTAAACAAAAATAAAAAAAGTGTTAATTTATGTTAAGTAAATTTCCAGGATTCCAAGGATTATAATATTTATCATAAAACAATCTGTAAATTTCATTTTCACCTTTATCGCTAAAGCATTAGGTTCAAGATTGATTGGGAAAATTTTAGTTTCGGGTAGCGTGATGTGTTTTCTGATTCTACTAAAGTGGCCTTTTAAGACTTGCTGATGTCTTAATCCAGATCATTAGGAATAGTCTCCTCCAATCTTCAAAGTTTGTTATTTGAAATGATAATACTATCATGTAGTTCCAGGCCAGCAAATTTGTCAGTGGTTTTAAAATATTATTGTGGGGTCTATTTTAATTTTTTATAACAGAGAAGAAGGAATATGATGGAATTTAGGAAGGACTTCAGATTAAACAGTTGCCGTTTTTTATAGTAGGTATTTTTTTTTGGGTAGAATGTACCTTTTCTATAGTATACACCGTTATTTTCTTTCTTCGTGTTGGGACCCCATGCAATGGGTTTGGATCTTCATTATTTCTTCCGTAGAGCTCTCTTTTTGTAGAACACTATTACACAGTTTCATAACGCGCACTCATAATATCACATAATTTGCCACAGATAACTTAATCGGTCCAAGGTCGTTTTGTTTTACGGTCAGACTAAGTGACATTCGAGATATTCTTAACGTTGGAGTTTGATAGGGGGCAATATTCCACGATTTTAAGCATATATTGACCTTGACCTTTAAGAGTTTGACCTTGACCTTGAAGATGCCCTTGACCTTAATTTGGATTGGAAGCTTATTATAGTCCCACCACGTAATCTTCTCCACCCTTAATACTCCCACTATCTTACCAATCCCGAAATAAACTATTGGCGATTTTTTTTCTGCACCTATGGTTTTTCGCGTTTTGTTTATTTCAAATTTACTATAGAAAAGGTACATTCTACTCAAAAAATACCTACTATAAAAACGGCAATTGTTTGTCAATTTTACGTAAATAGGTTAGAAATTGAGAGGAGCTCGTGGCTCGATAATAACAGCAGCACGGGTCGATCTTTAAGGATAAGCAACGCTTGCCAAGGTTGGTCTGTGGATGGGTGACAATCTTAACATACCGAGTTTCCTCCGTGCCTCGGAAAGCAAGTTAAGCCGTTGGTCTCGGCTATCATTTGAAGTTGTTACGGATAGTCAGACGCCAGTAAATCTGACTTCAGTCTTGCCATAAAGTACCTACCTACCGTGTTACCCAGTTAATGGGTTGTGGAGGTCCAGTAGGCAGCTGTACGTAAAATATTGGTATTTAGCCGAATCCGGTTTGACTGGAAGCTGACCCCAATATAGTTAGGAAAAGGCTAGGCAGATAATGAGGTTAGAAATTATTGAAACTAGGACTTTTTTCTCTAAAACTATGAGGTTGCGCGTTATGAAACTTTGTGATAGTGTTCTACAAAAAGAGTACTCCACGGAAAAAAATAATGAAGCTCCAAACCCATTGTGTTTAATTCGAAGTTGAGCCAATTGCCAGTGGCGGCAAATCTTCTCTTTACAAGATTTTATTACTGTCTGTCAGTGCCATCATTCGAATCAAGGCTTGGTTTGGTTACAAAGCATGAGTATGGAATGCTAATATGCAATGCGTGCTAAAAATGTTAATATTTCAAAAAAGGTACCTGAATCTTTATGTTTTGATTAAATTACTTTTCGAACGGGAATTTCTAGGTTATGTTACGTACGCAACTTGTAGAACAAAATGGCGTATTTTTTCTATAGCTAGGCGTTTGGGAAATACCGTCTGGTTCTTATTTAAAACTCTGAACTTAACATTGTAATAAAGATTTTTTGGAAGATTGTGTCTTAGGTACCTTGCACTTTTCACGTTCCAGTTTCTTTCTCGGCCAGTCGATAAAATTAGCTTGTTCTATGGCGCCTAGCGGTCCATGGTTATCACGTATCTAACGTGTTCAATAGTACTTTTCTTGCCACACTTTAAATGATAAATAAATAATGAGTAAACTTGTGATGATCTTGATTTTTAGACAAAAAAACAGAAGTCACTAAGTTTTGAATCAATAGATTTTTTCAAAAACAGTGACATGGAATGCTTTCGTGCAACCTTGTGATGACATGACGTGAACGTGACACTCCGCTTCGCGCGACCTTCTGCTAATACTTAACACAGGCTAAAAATATCGAAATATTCCAGTCCAGTGTCAAATGAAACGCTGCCAACTGTGCAATATCAATTTAGTCGACTATTCCCGTGTGGAATCGAGTTTTATTCTGCTTTTTTTAATTTTCCACTCTAAAATTAAGTAAAATTTGACATTTTGCGATGTCAACATTGTCAACAAATCGTTTCAAATGTGTGTCGGTGTTAATTTTCTAATTTAGTTGTAATTATAATTAATTATTAACATGGATATTTTAAACATACTAATAAATCCAACATATATAAAAAGTGTTTGCTTCCTCTGTTACAAGCAAAGCGACAAAACCACAAATTTACATGAAAATATAGAAATTCATGATGAGTACATAAGTTTCAATATTACTTTGTGGAATATTATGAAAAAGTTATTTCCATCGAACGTAAGTACCTAATTTTAATGTTCACATGAACATCTATTTGTGATAGTATCTAACCAAATATTAGGGTTAGTGGGTCGTCTTAGGGGCGGTTAGAACTTTTAAGCAGGAATTGTAATAGTAAAATTAGGCAAAAAAATCCTAATATATTTGCTATAGCTCCTTATTTGCTGTGAAATCCATCAATAGGAACACTGCTCTTTTACATGTTTAAGTTTATTACCGAAAGATTAATTTTCAAGCCTTGTATGCCCACTCTAACTAGATCTGCACCTGCTAATGTTTAATAAAAATCTTACTTTTTTTTCAGGACCCCCTCCTACCTCAAGCCTGTGAAGACTGTTCAAGTTTAATAATCAAGATATTCAGCCTTCTACAAAGAAACTATTTCAAAAATGAAATGCTTAACCAATTAGTTGATAACATAAATGAAGAAGTTGACAATAAAATTGAGTGTGGAAGACAACCTAAGAAATTTAAATTAAGAGTCAGCTTACCTACGTATCAAAGTATTATAACCAATACAAAGATGCAGATAAATAGTGTAGAATGCAACAAATGCAATATGAAATTCAGATCAAAAATATTACTTCAAAAGCATTTTAAACTTAGTCATAAAAACACCAATGCAGCTAACATCTGTGATATTTGCGGAAAAGTATTTAATAAAAGCTCATCTTTAAAAGTGCATCTAAGTAGCCACAAAGGAAAGCAATGCCCTCACTGCTTTAAAGTGTTGAAATCTCACTCACATTTCAACATACATTTGAAAAATCATAATGCTTTAACTAAGAGAAAGCGGGTCAATAAATATCACTGTTGTGGCAACTGTGACTATAGGAGCCTGAATAAGAATACACTTGAGGCTCACATCAATAAGGTACATTTAAATATACGGCCTTTTGTATGTCAAATATGCCAAAAAGGTTTCTACAAAAAGAGTAACTTGACACAGCATTCCGTGACACATGAGAAGATAAAAGACAAGACTTGTGAGATATGTGGCAATACATTTGTGAATGAAAAGACACTAGCTGAACACTTGAGGCTGCACACTGGTCAAAAACCATTCAAATGTGAGATATGCAATGCCGAGTTTATCACATCTGGACGTAGACTAGAGCATATGAAAAGGAAGCACATGGAGAAAGAAGAATGTTGTGTAGTCTGCGATAAGAAGTTTGGTCTGAAAAAAGATTTGAACTCCCATTTGAAACATGTACATGGTGCTGAAAATTTTATTTTGAAGCTTGAAAATGAACAAACTGAATTGCAGGTCATTAGGCTGATCAATGATGCAAAAGTTATCAGGATTCCCACATAGAGACATATCCTTACTTCTTTACTAATATTATAATTGCGAAAGTAACTCTGTCTGTCTGTCTGTCGCGCTTTCACGCCAAAACTACTTAACCGACTCAAATGAAATTTGGTACACAGATAGTCTAGAGCCTGAGAAAGGACAAAGGCTACTTTTTATACCGGGAGTATGTTCCCTAGGGACCACGCGGGCGAAGCCACTGGCAGAAGCTAGTAGTGGATTATTTTAATGATATCTCTAAAAAACCAGCCAAGTGCGAGTCGGACTCGCACACGAAGGGTTCTGTACCATAAACCTTATTTTTTATTGTTTGTCGTTATAACAGCAATAGAAATACACAATCTGTTAAAATTTCAACTGTCTACCTATTACGGTTATTGAGATACAGCCCGTTGACAGGCAGGCGGACGGACTGATGGACGGACGGACAGCCATTCCATGCTTGTAACAAATATTAGTTGATCAAACCAATATTTATTTGTTGGGAATTAAATTAAGAGGCTTTTATGATATTTAATTAACATCATAAAAGTTGGTAAATAATTGCTCCTCCTGAGACCTTTTCCTAGTTACAATTTTCTTGCGCTTATCAAATGTTGCCTAGGGTCGGCGTAACACGTTTTTGTCTTCCATTCTGTCTTGTCAACCGACACATTATCGCTGTCTCCCTTATCCACAGTATTTTCTAATAGGTTTGTTGTAGCCAATTTCTATGTTTGGATGAAAAGGAACAATATACAACTTGATGCTATTCGCCGCTAGATGTCGATATTTGTACCTACTTGAGCATTGCATAGTGATGAGAAACGAAGAAAAAATATAGATACTATTTAAATTATGAGATAAAACTAAATCGCAGTATTTCTTTGAAGGGTTAATACAAATAAAAGTCATCTTGTATAACTGTAGCTTATATTTATTTTTATAAAAAAATAAGGTACAAAAGGACACATCATATTTTTAACAAAGATTTGTCAATTTACTCCTCTATCCTATACAATAAATATACAAAATACGGCAGTGTAATGAGTATTATTAATTAAAACTATTACAAGCAATTTTGTCATTTTTTAGCATCACAATATGGTTTCTAGCTTCCTTTTTTAAACAATACAGTTGGTTTTAAAAGGTAAAATATTTTTAATCTATTTAATACTAAAAAGGTTATATTTATACAGATATAGGCTGTGCGTACATGTATACGTAATCTCACAGATTCCGCAAACTACTATTTCTAGATCTTCCCATAATAAGTTATGACATAGTTTGTAGGAAAAAGGAGGAAATAGGGGTCTTCTGTCAGCCCAGTTCAGTATTGATTATCTAGCTAGCGAAGTAGATTTATATAATATTTTTATAACAATTGGTAACTATATTTCGGTAACTATGTTAATGTAATACTAACTTAAACTATAGGTATTATATTAAAAACAATTATTCTGCTACAGAATCTTTATAACATACAGGATTTGAATCATACATTTTAGTCGACTTTTTAATGTGGTGTTCGGCATGCCATTTGTGTTTTAAAAAATTTGTTCCAAATCTTGTCTGTCACAAAGAAATTTAGCAGTTACAAGGGCAATTTATTAACAAACGTGTTTGTTACACTTGATATTTCACACTAATACTACGCGATTTTTATTGTATTTGTCATATTTTATGCTCCCTTTACTTTTATTTTTTTCATTATGGCTATTGTGTCAGTGAAATCTACACTTGTACCAAAAAAGCATCCCAAAAAATTCAAGATTCTATTTGACCGAGTGTGTCGGGTATTTTCTTCTTCACTCTTCACTTCTATGATCTCACTGCCACTTTGACAGATCTAGAGAGGGGAGCTTTCAATTTACTAATAATCGACTATTTTTAATGTTCGCGTAATCCTAGCAAGAAATACAACTTCAGTTCATTGTATACCTGCATAGTCGTTGGGGGTAGTGTTTAGTATTGGTAGCCGCCTCCTTGGCTGGGGGGCACGTAGGCCTGGCCACCGCCGGAGCTGCCTGAGCCGCTGTTGTAGCCACCCGATCCGCTGCCGCTACCGTAACCATTGTTTGAGGACGCACCACTGCCATAACCGCCAGCAGGCGCATCGGGGTACCTCGCCTCACCTTCGTATGTCACCTGAAACCAGTCATTAAGGAGAGATAAGATACATAAAATAGCTATAGCACCTTTAACCAGGTTTTTTCAGCTCAGTAGCGTAAAAATATAAGTATTCTATAATTATCTCCTATTTTTTCCTCTCGCTGAATAATTTTAAAACAGCGCCATCTATTACCGAGTAGCGGAACTACCAACAAACTAACCTCCGCGTTGAATCCGTTCTTCCAGTCGGCGGTGTACTTCACAATTTGCGTGCGACCATCGGGCAAGGCTACTCTGTATTCTCCCCTCGTGATATCACCGTCGGATATCGCGTTGTGGCTATAGTCATTGCCATCTTCAGCCACCTGGTAAAGAAAAGGAGAATTAATTATGGCGCCTGACCTTTGTGGAACCTTAAAAGATTTTAATAGTCTATCTTTAGAAATAGACTAGAATCGGGTTTTAACCTAATAATTTGATTCAACACCTGATCAATGGATGTCCCACCCATACAGATAGTTTTAACTAAATAATCGGCCGCATGGTTTTCGACTTTTGACGAAAAATTTATAAAATTTGACCATTCCCCCTCTTATCTCCGAAGTTAGCATAGAGAAAAATCTGAAATTATTCTATGTGATAGAAGTTTATGTAAAGATTACAGGAAAAATAAAACGATGACTGTGTGACACTTTTTCAGAAATCATCAACAAAAACTACATTAGTTCCACACCCGTCAGGCCCGGCCGTCCCACATGTGGGGCGTAGACTATTGTCTTTTAATTTTGCGAGGCCTGACTTTTCTGGTGGTCGCCACTGTTGATTTTGGCTTTCAGAGCCTCTAGACAAAGTGCCATTCTAACAACAACAGTGTTGATATTGAAGTGGCACGTGGTTAATCCCGAAAATTTTGGCAACTCGATAATCGGTATCGCTTAAAGAATGTCTAGAACCATAGAAATTGCAATGATTGGGAATAGTGAGGTGGGCTTGTACTGACCTGGTAGGAGAAATCGAAAGGCATGCCTGGCTCGTGGTGGTGGTGGTCACCGTGATCGTGGTTACCGTTGCCGTGGTCGTGGTGGTCATGATGATCGTGATGATCATGATGGTCATGGTGCTGTGGAAGAAGAAACAAAATAATTAACGTTGGTGGTCGATAACAAATTTGAGGAGGAGCTCGTGGCCAAATAATAACAGCCGAACAGGATCTTCATGGTAGGTACAGCAACGCTTGCCAAGGTTGGTCTGGGAACACGATAAGCCGTTGGTCCCGGCTGTCATTTGTAAATCGTCGTCACGGATAGTCAGAAGCCTGAAAATCTGACACTAGATTTGTCAAGGAGTACTGTGTTACCCATTTAATGGGTAGTGGAGGTCTGGTAGGCAGCCGCTCCACGTATAATACTGGTATTTAGCTGAATCCGGCTTGAATGGAAGCTGACCCCAATATAGTTTGGAAAAGGCTAAACATATAAGTAGGTCGATAAAGAATTTACAGATTTGTATAAGGTAAAAGTAAGTGCTGTTTATCTAGCCTATTTTGTCTCACAGCTGGACAAAGGTCTACCTCTCCTTTTTCCTCACAACTCTGTCTTTTCGGTAGGAGTCGAGCTCATCCCGCCATCTTCGCCTTGGTGTGCCACGATTTCTTCTTTGTCTTGTGACTGACAATTAATGGGATGTAAGTGTTTACTAAAACTGTGAGCGGATTACAGTGCCTAAAAGTCCCACAATTTACTCGGAGTACCGAATCATCTCATCGCCCTACTTGTCACTCTGGCTACTGGCTCAAATACGGGAGTCGTAACAGTCGATAAAGCAGCATCAAAACCCTTCAAATTCCACCAAGGTGTACGCCAGGGATGCATTTTATTGCCCATTCTGTTCAACGCCTATCGAGAGCACACTATGAGACGTACTTGTGAGAATTGGAAGGGAGGCATTATAGTTGGTGGCGTGAAAATCACCAACCTGCGCTACGCCGATGACACTACACTTCTTGCAGCAAATGAGTCTGAAATGGCTGCACTTCTAGACAGAATAGAGCGGATTACCGAGGATTCTCCGTAAACAGATCCAAGACCAAGGTCATGGTGGTAGATCGATCTGGGAAGTGGGAACTCACTGGCGCATAAGGAATAGAATCAGTGGACAACTTTATCTACGTGGGTTCCAACATCAGTAACGACGGGTCGTGCGAGAAGGAAGTGCGCAGGAGAATTGGCATGGCTAAGCGCGCCATGTCTCAGCTTGGAAAAATCTTGAGAGAACGTAACATTTCCGTAAAAACTAAAACTAAACTGGTACGGACCCTAGTCTTCTCGATCTTTTCGTATGGCGCTGAGACTTGAACACTGAAACCTGCAGACGCAAACGCATTGACGCGTTTGAGATGTGGTGCTGGAGAAAGATGCTCCGTATTCCTTGGAAGGCGTTTTGTACTAACGTATCTATATTGCGAGAACTGAAAATCTCCTCGCGGCTGTCATCCGAGTGTCTACGCATAGTCCTAGAATACTTCGGTCACATTGCAAAGAAAGAAGGTGACAACCTCGAGAAGTTCATCGTGACCGGCCAAGTAGATGAAAAAGGACCTCGCGGATGCAGTCCAATACGTTGGTCTGACCAGATTCGCACCCCCTTCACACCGCTGGGACAGAAACAGGTGGAGAAACATCATACGTGTGAAAGTGATGCAGAAGGGAGGTCACGACCCTCAGCACTGAGGAATACGACGCAAGGAGGAGGAGAAGTGTTTAGTAAAAATGTGAGAGGATTAAGGTGCCTAGAAGTCCCACAATTTGCTCTTTGTTTTTCCACGTGAGTTGTCCATTGGTACGGTTGTGGACAGGTTTGCCACGTTCGTATTAGCTGTGTGGTTCATTTGTTGCAGATAGTTACAACAATCCGCGCAGCGTGTTTGTAGCGAGCAGTGGACGCCATAACTAAGACTTGACATCCATCACACAAATAACTACATCGCGGTATCAATTTTCTCCGTTCGATTCGTACATAAATACAACAGCCCAAATATCAACTATCGGGCAGTCGCTCACCAGAAAGAACGGTCGTAGGGACCTGTTTTCATTGGAGGTTTGCGGGACTTACACCCTGTTCCGCATACCTACTTCTATAAGCATAACGTTAGATGATTGCTACTGCATTTTCTTTTCAATCTTGACCATCACATACCTACTTATGAAGCGAAACTAAGTACATATGTGGCTTAAACCGCGGTAGCTTAACTTTAATTTCAGATTACACATAACCGTAAAATACTTATTATATTAATATCACAGACGTAAACTTTTGATTTATTTGTCAGTCGATTTCGATAAAATTTTATTGAACACGAGAATAACTTAAATCATAAAAATTCAACGATATGCCTTTCTAAAAGAAAACCGGCAGAAAGATGTTTAATTTTAAATAGATTTTAGAATTGAGCTAATATTATGGAGTTCCGGATATGTTTTATATATTCGGTTTCCTATCTTTTGGTATGATTTTATTCTGTATTTTTTCTGTATCTAAGATAGCTAGCTCCTTTCTTTTGACCGAGTCGCCTTTCCTTTTGACCGAGTCGCCTTTCCTTTTGATCTAGTCGCCTTTCCTTTTGACCGAGTCGCCTTTCCTTTTGACCGAGTCGCCTTTCGTTTTAACCGAGTCCGGAGAAGCCCAAGAGAGAAGAAAATGTTTTTGATTTTGCCAACGTGCTCCGTAGTACACCTGTCTAGAACATTCTTAGATCAGAACGGACCAGTACCAAACTTAATCAAATTATCTTTCTTTAACAATTTATTGCGAGGGTATTGTGAGTCATGATTTTTATTAAGTATAAAATTTATTTAATTTTTCAGGCCTTTTCAATTATTCCGACATGTAAAGCAAATTACGATGCACAATTGGGTTAGTATGATCCTTTCTCACTGAAATAATTAGTAACATAAGTACATATTTAACATGTCTGGCTGACTGACGCCCTGGATCGGTTTTATCACTTATCAGATATTGTGAAAGCTTTTATAGAAGTACTAGTTTTTTCCCGCGACTTCGTACGCGCATAGGTATCCCGTTTTTTCCCGTTCCCGTAGGAATTATGGGAAATCCTGTCTTAGATCTCCCCTACACTCCCGAAGGCCAAATTAAATTTCAGTTTTCTACGACCAGTAGTTTCGGCTGTGCGTTGTCTGTCACTCAGTCACTCAGTAACGGAAGAATTTTATATATTAGGATAAAGGTTTTAGGTAAAGGGAGTAAAGTCCCGCAAACCTCCGTTGAAAAGGGAGGATCCTCCATGGTTCATATTGGAGCTGTTGTATTATGTCCAAATGGCACGGAAAACTGATACTGCGATGCAGGCTTTGTTTGACGTAGTTTGTGTCTGATGTTATAGATGTCGCTACTTTCACAAAAGTGCTATTTATAGCCTAATTGGCTTAAAGGTTTCTCAAACGAAAATGAACACAAAAATAGTGCTTTGACAGCCAATCGTAACACCTGACGGTGATAGTAAAATTAGAAGTATGTAGCGAAATTAATTAATTTAATTAAATGATTTTCAAACTTCAGCGATGAAAATGAAAGATATGGACATGGGTGAATATAATATATATATTGTTTTAAATTATTCGACTTAAATTATTACTCATTTTTTTCTGTAATAACATAGAATACGTGTGTCCTAAACTTGGTCTACCCGTGTCCCAATTTTAATTCAAAACTGATTAGTCGTCGACGTATTATTTATTAACAAACATTCAAACATACCGACTTTCACATGACATATTTATGCAGTAGGCCCGTGACTTCGTACTCGCAAATCTCGATTTTTTCCCATTCCCATGAGAAATTCAGGCAATCCTCTCTTAGTGCTCCCCTACACTCCCCAAGAAACCTACACGCCAACTTTCAGCTTTCTACGACCAGTAGTATCGGCAGTGCGTCTGTCAGTCACTCAGTCACTCAAACGGTGCCATTTAATGCGGTGCCTCGCACAGATTAATTTAAGGATGCCGCTTAACTGTGTAAACATGTTTTTATAACTGTTAGTTTTACGTATTTTACTACTATGTGTCTTGTGCGAGTCCCAAATAAACATTTTTCTTTCTTTCTTTAATCAGTCTTCTTACAAAAGCAGCCCACTTAATGTACCCGACATAAACTACCTCTTGGCGCGATTATTTTTTTTTGAAATAATTCATTTACTAGACCAAAGTAGTTGGATTGTAAAGTGATGGCCTGAAACACAGGTTTATTTTAACCTAGATTGGGCTGGTCGCTACCTAACATTGCAATTCCGAACAACCATTACTTGCACCTATAATAATATCTTAGTTTTAGTTTATTTTTAGGCACTATAATTGTATTGATAAATTATTACTGTTGACTACTTGTACACTTTTTGTAAACGTTTTATTTGAATAAATTATTATTATTAAATTATTTTTAAGATAGTAGGTACAAAAAAATTAAAGAATGCATTAGAATTATGAAAGATTCTGTTAATAATATTTACGTATCAAAAACTGTCACCGTTCCATTCTGCGCCCTTGGAACGCAAGGCTCTGATTGCGTTCGCTCCTGGATATTTCAAACTACATCATCATGTGTCATGATAATGAGTAATATTTTCATTTTTTTAACCGACTTCCAAAAAAGGAAGAGTTCCTCAACTCGGTTGGTATTTTTCGTGATGGGTTTGCTCTTGACTCTAGTCTAGGTCAGAGATGACAAAGTATATTTATAGTAATCGTGTCGTCATTAGAGGTAGCAATAAACAACCGGGACATATACCACCTGTCTATTTGAACGGTGTACCTTTGGATCGTGTTTCGCAGTTTAAGTACTTGGGGCACATTGTGACGGAGACCCTGCAACATGATGCGCATATCGAGCGGGAGCGAAGAGCGTTGTCGGTGAGTGCTAATATGTTGGTCTATAGATTCGCAAGGTGTACAGTAGACGTAAAAGTAACCCTATTCAGAGCCTAAAACTTTTACGCCAGCGCTTTATGGTTCAACTACACCCAGCGGGCCTACAACGCTCTTCGCATACAACACAATAACGCCTTTAGGATTCTAGTGAGGCTCCCTCGATTCTGCAGCGCGTCGGGCATGTTTGCTGACGCAAGAGTCGATGACTTTTATGCCGTTATGCGTAAGAGAACAGCTTCTCTGATGCGTCGGATTCGGGGGAGCGCCAACGGAATCCTAAGGATGATTTCTGAGAGGCCAGAGTCTGCAGTGCTGGGGAGATTTTTGCAGCTTCATGTGACGAGATGACAATGTATGTATGTTTAATGATTATTTTATTTGTTGACATTTATTATTTGAATGTATTTTTTACTTTTTGACATTTTTATTTTGGACTTTATTGATTTTATTATTTTGAATTTAATTTTATTGATTGATTTGTTTGTATTTGATTTTTAATATTGACTAACATAGTTTTAAGACCTCTGTTACTAACAATTATGGACATTATTAGTCTGAATTAATAAACGAATTGTATTGAACTGAATTGAATTATTAACCTTAATTTCGGTATTCGGTGTTTTTGGTTTTGTTTCTTAGTTTTTTAACACCAACTTCCGAAATTCAGGTTATTTTATCCTTTGTAGTGTTTTGCTTGGAAGTCGGTTATTATTTTTGGTAAAAAAGTTTATTTTTTAAATGTTCATAAATGTAATTTTTGTTTTAATGAGTGTGTAGAGAGTCACTGGATAGATAATGTGGGCTGTTTTTGTAAGACGAATAAAATGACACCGTGTATATAAGGATATTGGTCTTAGCGTGATGATATATACCCTATAGCCTTCCTCGATAAATGGGCTACCTATAACTGAAAGAATTTTTCAAATCGGACCAGCAGTTTCTGAGATTAGCGCGTTCAACAAACAAACAAACAAATTCTTCAGCTTTATTATTAGTATAGATTAATTAGTAGGTAGTTGGTTTTTATTTCTAATACCTAATTAAGAGTGATTTTTAGAATACGGCGAGAAATTGTCCAGTGAGTTTTTTCCACTTAATTTCTGTCTTATTTTTTAACTAGCTCACCCGCGCAACTTCGTCTGCGTCACATTATTCATTACTGCTCCGCTCCTATTGGTCTTAGCGTGACGATATATACCCTATAGCCTTCCTCGATAAATGGGCTATCTAACACTGAAAGAATTCAAATCAGACCAGTAGTTCCTGAGTTTAGCGCGTTCAAGCAAGCAAACAAACAAACTCTTCAGGTTTATATATTAGTATAGATTACGTATGTATTTTGATTTAATTTTTTTTTGTAATTTTAGGTCTCGAAGAAGGTCAGTGAGTCCCTTGAAATTCACTACTATCGGACGACTATTATAATTGGTGCCTGTCATATTAACTAATATAATATTACTAATTAACCATATAAAGAATACAATATTAACCAATCATGTCAGTCAAAATATCAGTAACTCACGTGGTGCGGAGATTTTATGCAATTCCATTGATTAAAATTTCTCTGTTTCTCCGCTCCGCTGTAATGGACAGGCACCCTTACTGTCTACAACCCACCCGTATCTTATGCACTTTGGGTTCCAGAGAAGCGGTAACTTTTTCGAACAACTCTGCAAACCTGGATTGAGATATGCCTAGCATACCCATTGATATGCTGCGCAACCCAGAGCGGGAGGAGTCATAAAATTTGATGATTTTACATTCAGAACAAAAGGTATCTCTCAGAACGAGTCAGAGCAAGTTCTTCCAGTCGAATTCGTCAAATCAGACAGTGTAACACATAAATAAGACAGTGTAACACACAAATCAGATAGTGTAACACATAAATCAGACAGTGTAACACACAAATCAGACAGTGTAACACACAAATCAGACAGTGTAACACACAAATCAGACAGGGTAACGGTTTGGATTGGTCATCCGGATGGTACGGGCATCCGGATGACATTACTATGTCCCTCGACCCGTTTGACAGTAACGTAATTTTCTGCTATTAAAAGAATTATGATTAACAAATTGTTCTTGTCTATTATAGCCCGTATGGTAGGGAACAAGCCGCGCCCGAAGATGCTACATTTGAAGAGCGATAACGAGTTGAACCATCCACTTCAAGATAATAAGATAAAACGTCAATCCAGCAACGAAATTCATCCGTCTTCCGAATACTACGAGGAAACGCCGCGAAATAAACAAGCTAAATATACCTTAGCGACCCGAAAAATATTCCCTACTGCAGCTTTTGACGACTACACGCCTCGATATCGACCTATAACCGCGAGGGCCTCGAGAACTACTGGGCATTGGAGCAAGCCTTCTCCACTTGGTAACATAAAGTATTCAAAAGAAGATGAACCTCCTTATGATCCTCGGATTCATGACCGTACTTTAATTTACGACGAAACCAGCCCGATGGAGTATATACCTGGTATTGATAAGTTTCCAAAAGAAGACGACAATATTGTCTATGAATCTAACGAAATTGACCTAAACCAAAATAAAGCAAGTAATGTCCCAACCACTTCTTTACGTTGGTCAACAAAACCACGAAAAATCCCAACTCCTATACGTTGGCCAAAAAAACCACGAAAAATTCCAACTCCTATACGTTGGCCAAAAAAACCACGAAAAATCCCAACTCCTATACGTTGGTCAACAAAACCACAAAAAATTCCAACTCCGTCCCGTCCTCCTCCAAAAACAGTGTCACCACCAATTTATAAACAGCCACAGCCATATTATACGACAAAAAGACTATGGACGTCGCCGCTTATAATGACCTTTAACCCTACTGCAAAACCATATCCTCATTTCATACCGAAAAATGCTGACATAAAGCCGCCACAAGATATAGAAGACGCAGAGCCCGATGATGATGCATGGCCGGACCCTAACCAAGAGGACGCAGAACCCGATGATGATGAATGGCCAGTCCTTAACGACGAGGACGCAGAATCCGATGATAATACATGGTCGGTCCCTAACGAAGAGAACGCAGAACCCGATGATGATGCAGGGTCGGTCCCTAACGAAGATGACTCAGATGCCGCTCCAGGCGAAGATGATGAACTGCTGGACTATAACGAAGAGGACCCAGATGTCTCTGTTGAATCAGACGAAAGTGAGCCGCCGGCAGTTTCGAGAGTTACGAGATGTACGACTTCAAAACCATTACCAAAATGTGAGTACCGTCCTAAACGCACAATAAATAAATAATATTAAATTTACCGTTTTTAGGTTTCAGAACTTCCATGAGGAAAAAAACTGGCCAAGTGCGAGCCGACTCGCGTGCAAACGGTTCCGAACCAATTTAATTTTTTAACACGTTGTTTTGACACTACAGACTTCTTATAGGTTTTCCTGTAATATTTAGGTATAGAACTATTATCTGCATTTTTTTTTTCTCAAAATTTAAGGCTCAGTAGTTTCGGAGATAAGGGTGGAATGGTCCTTTTTTCATCTAATTTCTTGAATAACTTCAAAACTATTTATTTTGAAAATATGAAAAAATATAATTAAAACCGTCACAGTAAGCCCTTTCATTTGATACTTATGTTACACGTTACAGTTTAAAAAACTTTTTATTTTATTTTCCTGTTTGACCCCCAAAAGCGACCCCCATACTAAAAATCTACTTATTTACGTAACGCGTCCGTGTTTGGGTCACAGAAGTCTATATGCATACCAAATTTCAACAGAATCGGTCCAGTAGATCCGGAGAAAACTGGCTGTGACAGACGGACAGACAGACAGACAGACACCCGACTGATCCTGTAATGGTTCCGTTTTTTACGGATGTTCGGTACCCTAAAAATTACTTGGTCAAAAAACCCGACCGCTAAATACGACTAAAAAGTTCCAAAAAAGTCATTTTTCAACCATTCTGACGCAGTTGGTGGCATCAAATACAATTATGTGTTTCCTATATTTTTGGAAATTATTGTCTCTTCATCATCATCATCATATCAGCCGAAAGACGGCCACTGCTGGGCATAGGCCTTCCCCAAGCGTCGCCACAATGACCGGTCCTGTGCGTCTCGCATCCATCGGCTACCCGCGACTTGTCGACGCGATTGTCTCTTCGAGCCCTTTGTTTTGATAAAGCTAAGTTTTGAGGAAAAAAAATTGAACACATAATATGGCGCCAAAAATCGGCCATTTTAATTTTTACCCAGTGTCACTCCCACAATCAAGACGAATCTAACGACATCTCTTAAGCTAAAATCCATTAAGCCGCTTAGAGTAAAGAGCGTGCCAAAGAAATATACATACATACATATTTTTACCCTCCTTCTGGCACAGTTGGGTATAAACAGAACCCTTTTAGAATCACCCGTGTGTCTTTCTGTCTGTCAGTCTGTCACAGCCAATTTTCTCCGAATTGACTGCACCGATTCTGTTGAAATTTGGTGTACATACATATGAACTCGAACACGAAAGCTTAACGAAAATAAATAAATTTGGAAAATCGGGTTACTTTTCGGGGGACAAATTAGAAAAAAAGGTTTTTCCAACTGCACCGTGTGACATATCAAATGGAACAGCTAAACGTAAGGGTCTCAAAAATAATTTTTCCATGCTAATACATTATTCCATGCCGTAGTAATTGAAGAAAATATATGAAAATTGACCATTAACAAAAAAAAAACAGGTCTAAAGACTACATATATAGCAAAGTGTGTTATAAAATAAATTTATTTAACATCCTTAACGTCCAAAAAGTAACAAGTTTAAAAAATAATTCTTTCGGAACCCTTTGCACGTGAGTCCGAATTTATTTTACAAAAACCGCATACAAATCGGTCCTCCCGTTTAAGAGCTACGGTGCCACAGAGAGATAGGCGATTCACACACTGCCCCGCTACAGCTGCGGGATGCGGGGCGACGAAGTCAAAACCTGCGCGTGAATGCGTTTTCAGTGTGTTGCACTACGCGTGTTTTCAATACAAACAGAGATATTTTCAAGCAACGTAAGATCACGCACCGGGAGTGCGTGATCTTCGCTACGCTGCGTGATGCGTTGCAGGGTGCGAATCGCCTTACACAGACACACATGCGGTTTTTGTAAAAAGGCCACACTTTAGTGGAATCGTATTGTATGTTTATAAGCTGTATACCCTAGCCTAGTAACTAAGATATTTATTGCTTGCTTGAAATAAACTTATTATTATTATTAGAATCATAATATTAATCACTAGCTGACCCGCGCAACTTTGTCTGCGTCATAATTTTCATTACTGCTCCGTTCCTATTGGTAGTAGCGTGATGATATATCCTCGATAAATACGCTATCTAACACTGAAAGAATTTTTCAAATCGGACCAGTAGTTTCTGAGATTAGCGCGTTCAAGCAAGCAAACAAACAAACAAACTCTTCAGCTTTATATATTAGTATAGATATAGATTGCAGCATTAGCGAAACCTTTTTATAACTACTTCTTGTGTCTGTTTTCATAATAAAATGCCTGCATCGGTGTAGACTTTGGTACGTGAAATTAAGATTTTCCCATTGAAACTTCTATATTAAAAACAACTTTTCACAATATGAGTACCTAGGTACGATATACTTGTTTTTCTCTAATTATGTTTTTTGTTTGGTTTCAGTGGACCCAAATTATTTGCCGAGTAAGTTTTCGATAAGCCTAAGCCTCCTTGGTCTAAAATTTTAAACGTTTAATAAATAAAATATTTTGTTTTTATAGCCAGCTCCGGTAAGTGATTCTATTGTACAAGCAGATTATTTTACTTAAGAGCGCACCGAGCTTTTGGTGTAAGTATTTCTACGCGGTCCGTGCATTTGTCCGTAAGTGCAAGCGAAAACCGTACGTAAGCGCAAGACGACTGCCAATGTTCGACGGCCGAAGTAGAAATAAAGCGGGTAAGCGTTGCGGCTCTAGCTATAATGAACGGAACGCGCTAATTTAGGTATTTCGTTCATATTATTAAATTAAAGACACATTTTGAAAATGTATACGTTATACGAAAACATGTAGTTTTCTTATTATTCAAAAAGTGATATACCTTCCATGAAGTATTTATACCGTACTGAGTGTTTATTTTATTTTTATTGGAGATGATTGGATTTTTTCTATAGAGGAAACTACAAGTTATCGTGTTCGTGTTTCTAAAGTGTAGGATTTAGAGAGTGAATCCTTAAATATCTTGCACATTAATTATATAACTAAAGGTTAAGGAATAAGGATGCAGCACGGGAGCAAACGGACGCCGATTATGTATTATGTCCTCGGTGCCCCCTTAAACTTGACATACTAATCATAATATTTTTTTATAATTTGCCCGCGTCTCAGTTTCTGTTACCCAGATAAGAACATAGGACATAGGATACTTTCACCCCGGTGGTTCATACCGGGACAAAATACCTTTTCAAAGTCTGTTTGACACTTCTCGTGACCCAAAAGCTGGCTTTTACTTTGGCCAGAGGCTAAGCATTGCCATACAACGTGGCGATGCCACCAGTCTCTTGGGCACATTAACAGTGTTGAGGACGAATTTTTTTATGCTATTTTTTAAGTTTAGCTTAACACTACCTGCCGCTGTGAGCGTTGACGGCGGACTGATAGAGCGATCGGCCTGCACTGCCCCCCTCGTCTCACCGCGCACATACCTAAGGCGTGGTACAGCGGTCCCGGTAGTTAATATGTTTGGAGCATTTGACGTACTTTCATCTGGGGGGACGGAATTTAAGTGCCCCAGATGTAAATATCAATTTATGATAAAGTGGTTGGATAGCTGCTCTCATAGATGATAGTGAATTAAACGACTTGGTTTACATTCGATTTTACAACTTTTTACGGCAGAAGAACTGCTTTGTGAGACTTGTGCGTTTTTGTACATGTCAAGTTTTTGATGGGATCATAATTACATGTACCTAGTATTAGTATGATTGTGTCTTATTTGGTAATTAATATTGGTATGATAAATCTGCTTAAACCGATTTTTTCATTTTCAGAGGAGAATGAGATACGTTCTTCAGCTGAAGGTACGAACACACCTAAATAGTTGTTAGGGTTCCGTACCTGAAGGGTAACCAACGGAACCCAATTACTAAGCCTCCTCTGTCCGTCCGTCCGTCTGTCTGTCAGCGGGCCTTGATATTTCGGTTTATGGTACGGAACCCTTCGTGTGAGAGTTTGACTCGCACTTGGCTGTTTTTTTTTAAAGACTATTTAGCTGTAGTATTTTAACGATTGAAGTTTAGCGGCTTTTTTAATTCTTAGCAAATTGATTCCTAGTCGATATTGTGGTTTAAACTTAGTTTAGTTTTGTGTCTCATCTGATGTGTCCACGCAGCTGTACAATTTTTTTGTGGGTTGACAATCACTACATTAGGCGCGATCTCTGTAAAGTGGAGTTCAGAGTGTTTTTGTAGTATTGATTATTTCAACGAACCTTGCCGCGAAGGTTGACACGATATTTTTATTGCCAAATACTCCAACAAACATAAGAATGTATAACATCCACATCCTAGTACAAAACAAAATGATTTTATAAAAAAAACTTAATAAAAAATACTTGAATTAAAGGCCTCAGTAGCCAGGTAATTAAATCCCAAAAAAAACAAATTTGCTGTCAGCTGCCATTGTTCGACATTCTGTCAGGTGGTTTGAGTATAAATAAAACAAGTTTGACACTTTGCTAATTTGTGTGTCGAAATGTTCCAAGGATTTATTGGCGTGTGAATATAGAAGAGAAAACACATGAATAAAACAAAAAAGTGACAATAAAAACAAAAGAAAAGCAGTGTGTGTCCCACTGCTGCACCAAAAAAGGTTCACTTCAGCAATGTTGCCAGACAAATGCTGTTTGACGCTGGTTTTCCAATTAACTTTGTGAAGATAACTTTGAAACGGTTTCAAACGTAGTATAGAACTTTAGTAAATAAATGTCAATGTATTCATTAAATAATAAAATGAGCAATGCAGTCATTGTTATTGTGACGCGCCAGAATTAATGCTGGGTACATAACGACATTTACGTGCTGCTAAACTAATCAGATCAAATGAGTCAAGATGTTTTTAGACTTTTCTATGCTAGAACATTCTCGATGTTTCGACACCTGGTCACTCGAGACCGGTATGTACCCGAACTTTCCGGAAGTTTCCATACTAGAAGGTTCTAGAAACAACTGTTGGTATATAAAGGGCGGACATCCGGCGACTGGAATCAGTATTGAAGTGGCGCTACTAGCGATAATTTCGAGAGCGATCTTCAACTGCGAATTATAGTGAAGTGAAGTGTTCAGTAGTGCGATTGTGTGTTTTTAAGTGATGATTAGTGTTGTTTAAAGTGTTAGTTTTGGTTAATTAATCGACTGTTTTTACTGTCACGAACCCCAAGCTCACATTATTAACAGTGTTGATAACTTCAAACTCAGTGTCAAACTTGTTTGTATTATAAACGTTTTTCCTGTGCTTGTTATGAGGTGTACAATAAAGTATATATAAATAAATAACCGTTTATAAAATTGTTTTGACAGTAGCAGCCTGAAAACAGTTGTGGAGAGTCCTTACTCACCTTTTCTGAGGCACAATAGTCAAGCGCTTATTCCTGACTTTATCGTTCTCTGCACATCCTGCCTCAGACACCTACTTAGTCGTTTGTTTTTTATCCTCATTTGTTTACTACTAGCATTAGTTATAAGATATTTTACTAACAAAATTGGCTATATTGTTGTCCGAAATTATAAATAAAATAAATTAAAACCAAGCTGGCCCGCTTTAGTTCCGATTTTGGCCACATGCCAAAAAGCCCTTGCTTCAAAACCTTTAAAAAGCCTTTTGTAGTATTTCGTACCTAAAGGTGGGTCTACACGATGCAGACTTCCATAAGTTCTATAGAGTTTTGGCTGTGCAACAAAGCAATGCAGATAAATGTCAGTGATGGATTTTTTTTATTCAGAATTCATGTTCAGTACGGACAAAGGTCAGTTTCGTTTGGGCCCACTGTAAGAATTTGACTCCTATGCGAGAGATTCAAAGTTTAATTGAATTATGTATTTTCAGGTGATGCAGAAAATGAACCAGAGCTTAAAAAATACCGAGCGCCTAACGTAGTAGAACTACCGCACAATTACATCGACGACGAATAATAATTATATTTTTGTAAGAAATGGTATTTTTTATTCAACACCGACATTGAATACCTATTATTAACTGACATAATATATATCAAGTACATCTGCTACTGTATAAAAATCTCGTGTCACAGTGTTTATTATCGAACTCCTCCGAAAGGGCTTAACCGATTTTCATGAAATTTGTTCATGTTTGGTAGGTCTGAGAATAGGCCGTAGGCTATTTTTAGGGTTCCGAACAAAAAACGGAACCCTTATAGGATCACTCGGGTGTCTATCTGTCCGTCTATCACAGCCAGTTATCTCCGGATCCACAGGACCGATTCTGTTGTAATTTGGTACACATATGGACTTTTGTGACCTAAACACGGATGCGTTACGTAAATCATTCAATTTTTAGTGTGGGGGTCACTTTTAGGGGTCAAGCTAGAAAATATAAAAAAAATTCGAACAATATCGTGTGACATATCAAATAAAAGTGCTTACTGTGAGGGTTTTAATTGTATTTTTTTCATAATTTAAAAATGGTTTTGAAGGTAATCAAGAAATTAGACGAAAAATGACCATACCCCCGTTTTCTACGAAACTACTGAGCCTACAATTTTGAAACAAATAGAGATAATAGATCTTTGCCTATAAATTACAGGAAAACTTATAAGAAGTTTGTAGTGTTAAAATAACATGTTAAAAAAATTAAATTCGTTCGGAACCCTATGCACGCGAATCCGACTCGCACTTGTTTTTATTTATCTGTCAAAACAATTTTTGCAAAACGATTCCTCCGAAACGGCTTGACCGATTTTATGTTTTTTTTTTTGTGTTTATTGGGTAGATCTGAGAATAGGTCGACGTACGCAATTTTTTTATATAACAAAAAAACGTTTGCCAGGTTAGATAGTAAGTTAATAAAATAACAAATTGGTCATGTCCACCATGTACCGGTGGCGAATCGCTGTTGGTACTGCAGTGCGATTCTGTAAACATATCGAAGTGAACACTTAGGCGAAGTGAACGACAGGTGAACTGTCAAACCATACAAACAAGATGGCGTGACAACTCACTTTTCGTTCACTCCACTTATGTGGTCACGGTGAGATGTCGACAGAATCGACCGGTTGTACTTAGTCCGATGATGGAACGTTAGTAAAAGCATAAGTTAAAAGTAAATGACTTACCCCAGGGGTTGGAGAAGGGCCAGGTCCTGGGGTGGGCTGGCTGGGGGGCAGGTAAGGCCTCTGAGGCGTTGGGTTCGGCCTGATGGGTGGGGTCGGTGGTTGCTGTAACGTGATAAGGGATTCAGTTAGTCTCCAGTCATACTAAATCAATTATAAAATAATTTAGTCTGAGCATAAAAGTGCTTCAATTAGTGACAATTGGAAATACCAATACCAAAGGCATCAAAATCATCTTTTTTAGTTATTTAAACGACATCCATTCCTAAATTGTCTTTAATTATAACAGGAGGACCACTAGAGGACTCTCATATTTTAGAAAAAAAAACGGTTGATGAGAACAAGAAGTAAATATTGTATTGGTGCTGCAGATATTGCTGCTTTCTGTTCACAAGGCTTCGAAGCTGATGGTCTGCTGACATAGGTTGTTTTGAACGTCAAAGATCTACATAAAGACAGGTCAAGGATTACAAATCTATAGTAGGTAAGTGACAAAAAAAACATTACTGGAGACTCAAGACAACATGCCATTCTTTTAGCGAATTCGACTGCCGAAATACCAAAACATACGGTTTATATAATTACGATTGATCACGTGACATCATACGCGGCGGAGCTTGCGGAGTCGAACGCCACGGGGCCCGCGGCTCCACACGCGGCGGGGCCCGCGGCGTCACACGCAGCGTTGCAACCAGCTATTCCGTTCACGGTCAAACGTAGCGACGCCCGCGGCGGGGCCCACGGCGTTGAACGCGATGGGGCCCGCGGCGCCGGCGTCGCACGCGCAACGCGCCGCGTCTCCGTAAACGAGCACTTAGGTTTACTGTTGGGTAATAAGACTCTTACCTTATTGCCATTATTGTTGGTGGGGAACGGTATGGAGGGTGGTTCGTAGTTGTACCCCTTGCTCGGGGGGAGGTACTCGTTGCCGGCTGACATCGCCATCACGAATAGTGTGGAGGACACTATGCTGGAGAGCCACATCTGGAAACAAGAGACAAATTGGTTAAGAAACATTCGTAAGTATTTGATACTAGCTTCTGACGGCAGCTTCGCTCACCTAAATGTCTGAATCAATCCTAAGGGAACGTACTCCTGAGATCAAAAGCCTTTGTGCTATATTAGACTAAAATGTATCTCTGTGCCAAATATCGGTCGTTTTGGCGTGATTGAGAAACAAACATCCGTAAAAACTAGCGCAGTTACTTCTATAAATGTAGTAAAATTGGTTGGGCTAGGGTGTGTGGGGTCGCGACGGACTTGGGGAAGTCCGTCGCCCACCCCCCCTTTTACTTCGCGGGGGAGTTAAACACCTCACTCCCCCCGCTGACCCGAGGTGGCCTGCAGAGGCGGGCCGGCACCAGCCGGGGTTTACGGAAGTCGCATAAGTTCCCACGATCCCTGGCGTAGGTGAGAGATGGAACACCGGGGTGGTTTTAGTCAGTAAGAGTCTGACAGACCCCGCTGCCCGCCCCAGGGTGGAGGACATCCATGAGAATTTCCTCCCGTTATAAAAAAAAAGGGTGTGTGAGGTCAACCTTTCTGCCCACACGATAAGAAGGAGAAGAAGAGTAAAATTGGTTTTTTATAGAGTAGAATGGTAGCTAACAGTTCTGCGAGTATTGTGCGCAGCTCAGTGCCTACTGCCACTTGTTTTGCGATTCAAGGTGGACTGATGACCTGGTGAGGACGCGGGCTTCATCATCATCATCATCATAAGTCGAAAAACGTCCACTGCTGGACATAGGCCTTCCCCAAGTGTCGCCACCACAACTAGTCCTGTCTCCGGGTTATCGGTCCACCTTGTGGGAGGCCTTCCAACGCTGCGTGCACCGGTACGCGGCAGAACTTTTCAGCCCCATCGACTATCTTTTCTGCGAGCAATGTGTCCTGCCCACTGCCACCTCAGTTTGGCGATCCTTCGGGCTATGTCGGTAACCTTGCAGATATCATCATTCCTGATTCGATCACGCACAGACACTGTGGTATGTGAGACAAGAAGGGGGCTATGAAAGCCGAAATTTGGTTTCGGTCGGACACTAGTTTTTGGAATAAAACCCTTTCAAAAACTGGTTACTATAGCCTATGCTAGATTATTGTCTAGCTCCATTACTATTTCATAGTCGAGGTAATAAAATAGAGTTAATGACATGTTTCTCTTACCGGCGACGTTACAATAAAGTCATAATTTAGTAGTTTTTGTCTGACAGACAGTGGCACTGCTCACTTGAAACAAAACACTCCGTTTTGCATACAATGCCTTTATGGGAAATTGTACGGATGGCAGAGAACGAGAATTGTTTTGGTTTCGAGGAATAATTTGCTCATTTTAAGACGTAGATATTTTAATTGAAATATTTCCATAAAGAAATAACATGAAAATTGTTGCCTGTAGGAAATGGCCGCGAGCTCTTGAGAAATAGTGATGATGAATTGACTTATTTTCTATACAAAAAGCTATAAAACCACTATTTCGCAGAGAACAGTTATCTGACGATTGAAAATTCGAAGTTGATATTGATGCATTTTGGTACCTTGAAGACTGTTATAGGATACCTTTTTTGGCGAACAACGTTACTAATACAAGTGAAACCATGGGCGAAAGCTAGTCGATAACAATGTAAACCAAAAGTACATGAATTTGCAGTCCCTACACCTATGCATTTGATTGCATACGACGTACACAGGCGCACTTGTTTACATACATATGTATAGCCTTATGTGCATAGCTACAGATCGTAGATCGAGGCCGTTTGCCGAACGCAGGCACTGCCATGTCAGGCATTACCGATATTTTGGCAATTTACCAAGTTGAAGAACCCATTATTTTTACTTGAACTATTTTGCAAATTGCCTTTGAAATTGTTTGTATTTTCAAATTGATTGTGTGCAGTCTTCTTTAGCATAAAATAGCACACTGTAAAGAGGCTTGTACAAGTGACTTGGTACCTATCATTGGTAAAGCCCGTGAATTGTTTTTTATTTGAGATGGGTTTGCTCTTGACTCTAGTCTAGGTCAGAGATGACACAGACAAAGTCGACGATGGAGCGAACTTACCCAGAAGGAGCCTGTTACTTTAAAGAGATGAGGGTTGTAAGCGTTCGGAAACACAGACGCAGGCACAGAGTTCCACTCCTTTGCTGTGCGCATTATCAAAGACGTAAAAAACAACGTAGGTATACTTAACGATACCGTATAATATTACATTTATTATATGTCCACTTACATTGTCAAGAAGACTGGACTGGTGGTTTATGGCTTTGCAAATAAGACTACAGAACATAGAGTCGGGGCTAGCCAAACGTATTTCAAGCTATGTGTTATTAGGATTGATATCGTAGTCTCTCCCTCTTAAAACAAGTTTGGAGATCTATCTACCTTTCTTCTCTTTCGGGGAATATAAGCTTGAACATATGTAATTTAATCCTAGAATCAACTTATTAAAAAAATCGCAACAGCATTCGAGCTCTCTCAAATTAAATCCATCATTCCTACATTTAAGCTGTGTCTGCAGCTGATGCATAAACTGTACCTACTCTTCGTGTTATCACGATCCGATGCAACCACTCATCGACGGTACTCTAACCACTTGTAAGTGCTTGCAATTGTCACGCTTGAAGTAAATGGTGGAGGATCGTGAACAATTGAACATCTGCTAGTTGTTTGCTAGATTTTAGTTAAACTTTCGGTTACATGTAAGCGATGGTAGTTAATTGAGAAAATTATTGTGAATGATGGTTTGAATACTCAGTAATTTTGTGCTTTTGTGATTTTAGTATTTGAGATTGTTGTTTAACTGAATTGTGATGGAAGTTTATATTATGGAAAAGAGGTAGTTTGTTTGTTTATGTGTTTGTAAAAACAAATTTCTGAAATAGAGATCCGATTAAAAAAATATTTCACTGATAAGAAGTTACGCTTTATAGTTCTGGAGTGGCGACCGCGTACCGTGAGGCCGCTGAAAATATATAGAAATTGAGGGTTTTTTGACAATTGTGATTGTTTAATAATTAGTAGTATTGGCCTTCAGCCTGAAGTACTAAACAGTTTCATCATTTAGATCCCTGATACACTTTCAAATTCAATTAAAGCACAATGACGAATCCAGTGAATGTTCTAAAAGATAGACATCAGCAACCAGCAACCAAGGGCATCTGAAAGCCCCTAATTCTGTCAAGTAATAAATTGTTGCATATTCTTAGTGGAACAATGGTTCATGTCGCAACATCTTTCCGCGTGGATGAAACTTGGAGAGTCCCTCATTAAGCGATTGTGAGGACTGGCGCGAGTGGTAGCGGAGCGGTTGTATGAGCGATTTTTTGAAATAGATACTGAAAATTACTTTAGAGGATTAAAAACGTACATATATAATGTTGTGCTTTAAGGCTACTTAGATTTGAACGTTTAGGACCAACTGTGTTCCATTTGATATTTAATTTAATTATCTAATTAAAATACGAAACGTTCATCGTGCGAATAATTTTCATTTTTTTTTACTGTTGATAGGCACTCGTTTGACCACTATCTCACCTGGGCCAGAAGTCTGCTATTACAATAGTGTCAGAATGGTCCACCATTGATTTCATAATGGTTGATTTTGATAAGATTCTATGCCATTTCTTTCAATGGAGTTTCAGTGGTTGACAACTGGAAAGTCATAATGACGCTTTTATATCCAGTGGTCAACAACAGAAGTAACCTATTCACTCTTGTCTTAAAGACTCCCAGGTTGTAGCTATCTGGAAACACAGACTCTGGCAGGGAATTCCACTCCTTAGCTGTACGCACTATGAATGTGTTCCCAAAACATTTTGTGCGTGTGGGTGGGATATCAAGCATGCACCGGTGGCGCATCGACGTCGTTCGTCTTGTGGTCTTCAAGATGTCGATCGGCAGCAAAGGAATCGTCTTGTATTCTTCGTATTTCGAAGAACCAAGAGTCTGTGCTTCCAGATAGCTATAACCTGGGAGTCTTTAAGACAACAGTGAATAGGTTGCTTCTAGGCAAACGTGCTCCATCTTTGACCGCATCATCGCTTACCATCAGGTGAGATAGTGGTCAAACGAGTGCCTATCTATAGTAAAAAAATGTTTTTGACATTGATTTTCGCTGAGATTATATTGCGTCTTGTATTTGAAAAAAAAAAATGTACGGGAATTGGCCTTCTGAAAATGTTGTAGATATTTTATTGTTTCCTTATCCTAGCTTTTTCTTACTACCAGGAATAATTATAGGACACGTTAAACAACATTTCAGGGTGAAATGAACTCTCTCACTTCCGTTTCGCCCAGAGCTGAAGGAGTCTTTTGATGATTTCCCATAAAAAAGGTGAAGTGAAAAGGTGGAGGTAGCGATTCAAAAAAGGTTGAAAGACCCACTCCGCTACTAGCTATCACTGACACCTTGTCCTATCGACTGTTACAAGAGATAATAGTGTTCATTAAGTCACAAATTATGTTCAATCTCCAGATAAACAGTTCATTGTAGTCCCCCGAGTGTGACGCGGCATGATCTATTCTATTGTTTTATGTTCTAGCTTAGTTCGCGCGGGGGTTGGCCAAAGGGCAAATGTTTGAGGATTTGCCAATACGTCGAGTTTGGTGAGGAACTTAATTGGTATGAAATTATTGGTTTGATGTAACTTTAGATTCTATTGTGGGACTAATAGGACGTAAAGTCGACTGGTGTTTAGATGTAACATATCTGTCACAGTACCGTAGGTCACCAGTAGATAAATAACCTTATTTTTAGTATGCAAAACCTGAATATAGTTTGTTTACAATCAGAATCGATTGCAATTTCTAGACCATGTTATGTCCTAAAATATTACAAGTTGGACACCCATTGCAGATCAACTAGAACTAGCCAACTAGTAGCCCAGAAGCTAGAGGTCGAGACAACACAACACGAGTAACTTTTCATTCATCATGCTATATTCAGGACATGTTATTTTAATTTGTTGTGGGTTTTGCTCCTGACCCTAGTCTAGGTGACAGGGTGACAGAGACAAAGTTTACGATGGAGCGAGCTTACCCAGAAGGAGCCTGTTCATTTTAACTTTGAAGAGATTAGGGTTGTAAGCGTTTGGAAACACAGACGCAGGTAGAGTTCCACTCCTTTGCTGTGCGCATTATAAAAGACGTTTGGAAACGCTTAGGACAAATTGGTGGAACAGCAACAAGGAAGGGATGGTAAGATGCAGTGCGTCTGGATGTCCGACGGTAGAAGGGGCCGGTGGGATGAGATTCTTTAGATAAAATATTTGACAAGTGTTTCAGTTTTTGTATCATTATCTGCCTAGGCAATTCCCAACTACATTGGGGTCGGCTTCCAGTCAAAGCGGATTTAACTAAATACCAGTGTTTTACGTGGAGCGGCTGCCTACCAAACCTCCACAACCCACTAACTGGGTAGTTCTTAGCAAGACTGGTGTCAGATTTACTGGCTCCTGACAATCCGTAACGACTGCCGGAGATCTACAAACGACAGCCGGGACCAACGGCTTAGCGTGCTTTCCGAGGCACGGAGGAAACTCGGTGTGTTAAGATGGTCACCCATTCACAGACCAACCTTGGCAAGCGTTCCTTGAAGATTGATGTGTGCGGCTGTTATTCATCATAATTATCTACTAAAAATAATGTACGTAGGTACTCTCAATTTGATTTTTCTAGTCAAAATTACTTTCGTGCCGATAGTTGTCTTTCTAACGTAAACACCATAAAAACACCATCACACTTTCATTTTTACAATAGTAGATGTAAGGAAGAACACATACTTACGGGTACTAACTTTCATATGTATAGTAAAAGTCATTGAAAGCACTGTGTAAATATTACTAAATCGACGCATGTTTACTGTTTAACAGTTCGCAAGACTAAGGTTACTGTCAATGGTTGAAAACTTAGCTTGCTAAGAATGATCGTATTTCACTTTGTTTTAAGGATTTTGATAATCAACAAATGACTTCTTCAACTCTGGGCCTAGCGAAAGGGAGTGTCTTACTGACTAAAACACATCAGTGTTCCTTCTAATGCCATTTGCGATCCAGGGCCGCGGTGACGTTACGCTCAGAGTTAACGTAAGAAAGCACTTTATTTAGTATGTAGTTGTATAAAAGTACTATTGTTAAGCGAGTTTGAAACTTACTAAGGGAGTAAGAAAAATCGTGAACATTGCCATTGTATTTAAATTACAAAGACAACCGCGCCATACTCTTCCCAACCAATGCAACTCCTGATGCCAGAATCAACAATGGCGACCTACAGAAAAACGCCTGGTCAATGAAGCTCGGCGAGTCCCAGAGAAACGATTCAACTATCTTGGATCTCATAACGAAATTAATCGAGAAAGAACAGCGGAGGATTAAGAAAAACATAATTTCTACCTATCCTTATCAAGCAGAGACTCAATCAGTTCTAGGCGTATTAAGAGTTAGTGAAAAAGCACAATTTGGAAGTTAGGGCGCATGAAAATATCTTAGAAAACCTTAATTTGTTGATCTGAAATCTGCATCAGAGCTGGCCTTCAAAGCTCATTTCTTCCTTTCTCTGAACGAATTCTTTTACCATGGATTGGTGCAGTTAGAGGTTGGTACCATTGCTCAATACTGCCAACCCCCCGGCGTCAATACTCGAGTATATTGAATTAAACTACGGCACGCAGACGACCTATAGCGTACTTGGTGGTGACATTTCAATGCAAACCTCTGCAGGGCTGCGACTCGGAAATTAGCCGGTAGGTACGATATGAATGTAGCACCTTTGGTAACAATGGAAGAATGGTGATGTTTCGACATGTTAATAAGGGTGATGCAATTGCGTTGTGCAGTTTTTTAGGAACCCTAGCTGGGCTGTTGCCTTAGTACTTAATGGGAAAGAGGAAGTGTGGTGTAAAAGGACTAGAATTAGGACACAAGAGATTTTCAAAGAACCCACTATACTATTCCCAGGCACTGTAACTCCTGAGATCCGGAATTAACAGTGGCGATCACTAGAAAAACGCCAAAGAGCCAGATGTCCGTCGACTCGGTCTACTTGACCAAGAGTTATCGGAAGAGAAAAGTCTAACAAAAGAAGGGTTTGCTCTTGACTCTAGTATAGGTTAGGGGTAACAGAAACAAATAGATTAGGGTTCAATGCGTTCAGAAACACAGACTGGTGTGCAAAGGAAGAGACCTCACGAGAAGAGTACTCAGCATTCAGCAGGAATACGAGTTAAAGAAGAGAGTGAGTCCATCTGTCATAAAGTTGAGTTGCATTTAAGTATACGATGCTTGGAGTTTCCTTGCGTAATCGAATCAGGAATGTTGATATTCGCAAGAGAACCAAAGTTACCGACATAGCCTTCGGGATCGCCAAACTAGTAGGTAGTGGGCAGAGCACATTGCTCGCAGAACAGATGGTCGATGGGGCTGAAAAGTTCTGGAGTGGCGACCGCGTACCGGAAGACGCAACGTTGGAAGGCCTCCCACAAGGTGGACCGATGACCTGGTGAAGGTTGCGGGTAGCCGATGGATGCGAGACGCACAGGACCGGTCGTTGTGGCGACGTTTGGGGGAGGCCTATGACCAGCAGTGGACGTCTTTCGGCTGATATGATTATGTATTCAGAAGTCATATTTATGTGTTAGAAAGCTATCTTAAAAGGAAAAAGAAAGTTGTTACACTGTTTTTTCTAGACATAACTATTATTTTGATAGATATAGATAGACCCTGGCCTACTGAGTCTAATAATAAAATGTAAACAATACAAAGTTATGGTCAATTACATAATAAAACTGTGAATCGTTGGGAACTTGTTAATCGTTGACTGTCATGGTCGTTCCATGGGTTATCGACTCTTAAGCTGTAGTTTGCATGACTTTAATTATTTTACATTCATAACAGGCCCTGACGGAGATGATGGGGTAAGCTGGGGTCTTTGATAAAGACTAGTTTGCAGTTGCCCCAGATCAAGACAAGTGAAAGGAAAGTAGGGAGATCTTTGGTTGCGGAATTGGTTCGAAAGAGTTACCGCGACCCTGGAACGCAAAGGGCATTAGGAGGAACACGAATGGGGTTTTGTCAGTAAGAGTCTGATACTCCTTTCCGCTCCACCCAGAGCGGGAGGATGATTTCCCATCCTTAAAAACTGGCCAAGTGCGAGTCGGACTCGCGTGAAAAGGGTTTCGAACGAATTTAATTTTTTTAACATGTTATTTGAACACTACAGACTTCTAATAGGCTTTTATGTAATCTTTAGATAAAGATCTATTATCTCCATTTTTTTTCAAAATTTTAGGCTAAGTAGTTTCGGAGATAAGGGGGGGAATGGTCATTTTTCGTCTAACTTCTTGAATAACTTCTAAGCCATTTATTTTAAAATATGAAAAAATATAATTTAAACCCTCACAGTAAGCCCTTTCATTTGTTAAGACACATGATATTGTCCAAAAAACTTATTTTTTATTTTTCTAGTTTGACCGCCAAAAGTGACCCCCACACTAAAAAAAAATGATTTACGTAACGCGTCCGTGTTTGGGTCATAGAAGTCCATATGTGTACCAAATTTTAACAGAATCGGTCCAGTGGATCCGGAGAAAACTAGCTGTGACAGACGGACAGACAGACAGACACCGGAGTGATCCTATAAGGGTTCCGTTTTTTTTCGAAACCCTAAAAAAGAGTTCTTTTTGGGTAAAAAAATTAAGAGGCTGCAGTAGTGCCGAAACATAGCGGGATGTGCTGGACTACTTCGAGAAAGACTATTCTCAAATAGCCCTGAGATAGAGGAGGCCCTGCAGTGGAAAAAATCAGGCTAGTATTAAAATAACCTCCTTAGGGCGGATACTCAAATTGTTAGGGTACATTTCAGGTGTAATTGTTCCTAATAGGGAACCTGCAGGAACTATAGGTAACAGCACAAAAGCGTTAATGTCAAGGATTCTTAACGTTAAGATCTCGAATACGCAATAATAGAGCGTTCGATTCCTACGGGAAGCATACTTTGTAAGTTGTTTCCAGTTTGGCTAAGACATTGCAGGCTTGAATCACCTGATCTATACTAATATTATAAACAGGAAAGATTTGTTTGTTTGTTTGTTTGAATTGAATAGGCTCCGAAACTACTGGACCGATTTGAAAAATTCTTTTAGCATTGGATAGCTACATTATCAGGGAGTAACATAGGCTATATATTATCCCCGTACTCCCACGGGAACGGGAAGTACGCGGGTGAAACCGCGTGACGTCCACTAGTTGTCTAATAAAATGATGATTCCGTACATCGGAATGCACGTTTAAGCACGATTTAATTACAAATGTATCATTTTCAGACTTTTTCCTATACTTGTAGTATAGGAGGGAAGGTCAACGGGCTATAGATTTTTATTCACTTGAGAATGTCTAAATATACGTTTTTTTTCGGCATAAACGGCTATATATTTTTTTACGTTAAACTTTGTTTTTTTCACACCTAAAAGGGACTGTAGATTTGAGTACATGGTTTAATTTCAACTCGATACCTCCACGCGTTCTCAAGATAAAGGGCTTTATCTACATAAAGACTTATCTACATAATGCGACGTGAACGACTTCCGACATTAAGAAAATGACTTAAGGTCGGAAATCGATTAGTTCGTTTTGTGCACATACGTCCCTTTTTTCTTATGGCGGCCGAAATGACGTTTATAAGGATCTGATTTTCAGCGTAATTTGGAAATACTACTTTTAAATACAAGTGGACAAAGTTTGATTTTTCTCTTAGCTCCACAACGGCCTCTTATTCGGCTCGGGCATCTATTCCGCCTAGGCTGCCATGACATATGCCCACGGCCCACCTGCATCAAACGACGCCGACTTTATTTCCATGGTTACTCGTAGCAACCCTACCCAGCGTAATGACGCTAGTATCACATTGCAACCTTTGAACAGCACCGACTCGCGACGTGGGATTTAATTAAGATGCGTATCTGAAGTCCAAAATTAACTATTGTGTTACCATTTTGAAAGTCGAAAATATCTTATTTTGTGCATCTTTGCGATGATTTGCGCGTGTTGAGTTTAAGGTTGATTATCATTTGGTAAGGTCGCGTTCACGTTAGAATGGTGTTGCGTCATCCTGAGATTCCACTAGCGAAAGACAACCTGAGGCTCTAGGAAAATGACGGTCTCTTAATGGTAGAGTACTGAAGGCAATGAGGGTTTAATGAAACGACGAGAACCAGGTGGCAGCATTAAGGCGTCTGGTGCAGGCACCTGTCATGCTGCACGCTAATGTTTTCTGACATTAGTTAAATTGACAACAAAGTAATTTTTAGGGTTCCGAAAAAAAAGGAACCCTTATAGGATCACTCGGGTGTCTGTCTGTCTGTCTGTCTGTCTGTCCGTCTGTCACAGCCAGTTTTCTCCGGATCCACTGGACCGATTCTGTTGAAATTTGGTACACATATGGACTTCTATGACCCAAACACGGACGCGTTACGTAAATTGTTATTTTTTTAGTATGGGGGTCACTTTTGGGGGTCAAACTAGAAAATAAAAAAAAAAGTTTTTTGAACAATATCGTGTGACATATCAAATGAAAGGGCTTACTGTGAAGGTTTTAATTATATTTTTTTCATAATTTTAAAATAAATGGTTTTGAAGTTATTCAAGAAATTAGACGAAAAATGACCATTCCCCCCCCCTTATCCCCGAAACTACTGAACCAAAAATTTTGAAAAAAATGGAGATAATAGATCTTTACCTAAAGATTACAGGAAAACCTATTAGAAGTCTGTAGTTTTAAAATAACATGTTAAAAAAAATAATTCGTTCGGAACCCTTTGCACGCGAGTCCGACTCGCACTTGGCCAGTTTTTAAGAGGACCTCTCGCCTATGTGGCGGAAACTAAATGTCAAAAAGTACAAAATTTGACAGCTGTCAAAATTTGTAATTTTTTACTTTTCGCTGTTGAAATGACACGTGATCAATCCCTCATATTTGGGCATTTCGACCTCACATTCGTTAATAGAATGGCACTATGACTAGAGCTTCTGGAGGTTTTTAAATCAAGAGTGAATAGGTTACTTCTAAAGCATGTTCGATCGTCAACCAAATCATCGCTTACCATCAGGAGAGAATGTGGTGAAACGCGAGACAATCAATCAATCAATCAATCAGTATATATAAAACTAGTCGACCCGCGCAACTTTGTCTGCTCCACTCCTATTGGTGTTAGCATGGAAATATATATAGCCTATAGCCTTCCCCGATAAATGGGCTATCTAACACTGAAAGAATTTTTCAAATCGGACCATTACGGAGAGAGATTCGCGTTCAAGCAAACAAACAAACAAACTCTTCAGCTTTATATATAAAATCGTTACTGATAGTCAGAAGCCAGTAAATCTGACTCCAGTCTTGCCATGAAGTACCGTGTTACCCAGTTAATGGGTTGTGGAGGTCTGGTAGGCAGCCGCTCCATGTAAAATACTGGTATTCAGCTAAATCCGGCTTGACTGGAAGCCGAACCCAATGTAGTTGGGAAAAGGCTAGGCAGATGATGATGATATATAGTATAGATTTTCCATTACTGACGGATTGTGTGACTGACAGACAACACACAGCCGAAACTACAGGTCGTAGAGAGCTGAAATTTGGCATGTAGCATTCCTACACTCAGTAGGGTGCTCCCCTCGGTGCATTAAAGTACTGATTTATATAGTCTCTAACGATCCAGACTTACATCACACTCACACACACACACACACACCCAGTGCGCGAACTGAGTGAGCATAAATTTTTTTATTTTTTATTTTAAATATTTTTCATCGAAGTTTATAAATAAAATAAAATAAAAATAGCCTTTATTTCTTGCTACTACAGGAATCTAACATAAGATTAATCAATTTATAATATTGTATTATATTGAAGTTTAGTTTATTTTAAATAGTTTTTTTTTTACTATGTACTTAGTTTAAAATTGTCACTAGTTTTAAAATTTATGTACCGCTACTATAAACTAGAGGAGCGGAACTACCTACTACAAGCACTCTTTTTTGCTTAAAAGGTAGTTCCTAATGTTGTAATGTTACTTACATAAGTTGATGAAATATTTTTTTTTTATTTTTTATTATTATTTTATCCTATCATGACCACGATCTCCAGACATGACGGACTCACCAAAGAGCGAGACGGATGCCGACTATGAAACCACGAAATATCAATAACTTTTTTTGAATTAAATATCATGAAATGATTCCTCCCGTTCTGGGCGGAGCGAAAGGGAGTGTCAGACTCTTACTGACTAAAACCCATCTGTGTCCCGTCAAATGCCCTTTGCTTTCCAGGGCCGCGGTAGATGTTTTGAACAATTCTGCAACCCTGGCACATTTCCATAACTTACGAAATACATCGTCCTCTCGGAAACGAAAACCTCAATTACTGTAAACATAGGAATCAAAGCGGTGTTCCTAACATTTAGAAAGTTAATAACAGTGCCCTAGTTCGCACTAGCATCGCGACTCGGTGTCACTCGTGTATCTTCGTCGTGACTCGGCTTGGGCAACTCGTGTCAGGAAGAGGTTAGGACAGGAGAGCACGAGATTTTGTTTGTTTAGACCGAATGGCGTGTTTTGCGGAAACCCTGTGTTAGAAGCCAATTAAACGGAGTTTGTGTTTGGATGTTATTACAAGAGGGTCTGGACAAATCTATACTGATAGTTTAAAACTGAAAAGTTTGTTTGTTTGGTTGAATTAATCTAGTCTCAGAACTAGAACTACTGGTTCGATTTGAAAAAAAAATTTAGTGTTGGATACCCCATTTATTGAGGAAGGCTATAAATAATATCAAGCTATGACCAACAGGAGCGGAGTGTTAATGAAAAATGTGACGCAGACGAAGTGACTTATCAGCAATAATAATTGTCAAAAGTGATACCCCACTGGTACATGGTGGACATACCACCCAAACGCACAAAACGTTTTGGGAAAACTTTATTGTGCGTGTAGCTATGGATTGGAACTCCCTGGTGGAGTCTGTGCTTTTTAACGAGTTACAACCAGGGGGCTAAAAAGTAGAATCAATATTAATCACACAACAATTTGTCAAATTTATTTTTTTATCTTTATCGTTAACGCGGTTAGGTTCAATGTTGATTGGGAAAATTTGACAGTGACGGGTAGCGTGATTTGCTATCTGATTCTGCTAAAGTGGCCTTTTTAGACCCCTTGGGGAGTGTTGAATGACGAGTAAACCGGGGGCTACTCTCTAAACCTGAAGTCCGTAGTTTCGGGCTTAGTTGCGGGCGTATTCTGCTCCGTATCACCTAACCACTAAGAATTAATGACGACAAGAATTGACAGTTAATGTCAAATCGTGTTGTCATTCATTCTTAGTTCGAGTTTAGGACTAATTGTAAATCAAAAAAGTGATGGAGCAGAATACGCCCGCAACTAAGCACGAAACTACGGACTTCGGGCTTAGAGAGTGGTCCCTCAGATTACTTCTAGGGTTCTTTCGTCAACCACATCATCGTTTTCCATCAGGTGAGATTGGTCAGACGCAAGCCTTTCAATAATAATGAAAAAAAGTGGTGTTGTTAGGTGTTACCACTAAAAGTGAAAAATAAAAAACTTTTTACAACAAAAAATACAACTGACTTTCAAATAAAAAAAAACTAATTTCGGAAGTCGGTGTCAAAATACGAAGAAACTGTCAAAAACACCGACTTCCGAAATAAGTTTTTTTTATTTGGAAGTCAGTTGTATTTTTTAAAGCAAAATACGCAATTTCGTTTACTTGGATGACTAAAAACCGTCATCCAAGTAAACGAACTCCAGCTATTTTGATTTAAAAGCCAAACTTCCTAAACGATTTTGATAAAATTTCTATGGAATCAATCGGGAAGTATATCCTTTCAGATAAACAGGATTTTTTCAAATCGGTTCATAAATGACAGAGTTATGAGGTAACAAACATAAAAAAATACGACCGAATTAAGGACCTCCTTTTTCTTGAAGTCGGTAAATGAAGTCGGTTAAAAAGAGTTTGGGATTGACTAAGTCCTCATAGGACCTTATGATAGCTCATGTGCAATCCATACATTTTGGTGTTATCGACAGTCGTTTACACTGACAGAATATCACATTGTTTAGAGCTTCGTATCCACACAAGAGTGGATGTTTGACCATCTTAAGGCTTGTATACATGCCAATGACCTTGTGCATATAAACGGAGCTAACTACTCCTCTACGCGCCACTCCGCTACCCGCATTATTAATTTATTTAAAAAAAATAACAAATCTAATTTATTTTCTTTTGTACTGCAAAGCAGCATTTTTTTTTAGACTTGTTATTGGTGATTTATTTTCTTATTATGTAATACTGAAATATAAATTCTGGCTAAACCAAATTACGTATAGATTTTATTTACTACTACCTATTTTTTCAGATGTAATCTGACACCAGTCTTGCCAAGAGGTGTCGTGTTGGCAAGTATCTGGGATTTGGAGATCTGAAAGGTAGCAGTGGCCATGTAAAATACTAGTCTAAATTCATCTGCATCTGTTTGACTGGTAGCTGATCCCAATATAGTTGGAAAATGGCTGGGCTTATGAATTTGAGGTTATTTTTGCCATATTCTGCAATATCCGTTTAGTATCTTAGGTAGTTATTATGGGTTATTATCGCACTGTTACAAGGGTAAGCAGTAATTAAAGTATACATTACAAGCACGCATGTATGTATGTTCACAAATTGTGTGAAATAATTCAACTGTTTTAACCTAATTATTGTTTTCTATTGTTTTTGTGGGAACGGTCACATCGCTTGCTGTGGCATGCGATTTTACTTCTTATTCTGAAGATGCTAGAGTTTATAATTGTTGTGTGTAATGTTTAGTGTTACCTTATAAGTGTGTGATAAGTGATTTTGAATGTTGTTTTCAAGAAGTTAGGGTATAATTTTGTAGAGAACAAGTTTTTCAGTTACAAAACACAGGCTTATTTTTGTAGTAGACAACATGAGATTTAATAAATCTGTGAGATTTATCCGCTAATACATATTTATCGTTACGGCACAATCGTTTGGGACCAGGCAGAGATCGAGGCGATACGGTGTGACTTGTGAGAATCAAACGAAACATTGATTTTTATCTGATTTTATATTCTTAAGTCTTGTTCAAGATTTTTAGTGAGGGTCGTTGTAGGCAATCTGCTATTTGTGTGTTGAAATTAAAATTGGTGTTTTAAAAACGTAAGTTATAAACTACAATTACACTAGCTATTCTACGTATTTATAAACTGTTTTTTGTTTCTTTAGTGATTGGCTGATTCTGACAGACAGACAACTGCCTGAGGTATCAAAATAGTTTTTTTTTCATTATTGATAGACATATTGATACACATTTGACCACTATCTCACCTGATAATAAGCGATGATGTGATCGAAAATAGAACACGCTTGCCTAGATGTAACCTATTCACTGGTGACTTAGACTTTCGGAAGATAAAGCAAATAATAGGCTAGTTTCCACCATCAATAAATTGCAAATCTATTTAGTCCGTCAGTTAGAGTATTGAAAATAATGGACGCGTGTTTTTTGTTTTTGTATATCAATGAATATTGACAAAGATAAAACGCATCAAAACTCGGGAGTGGGGGCTCGTGACGTCAGAACGCATTAAAAATTATACCACGGCGGCGTGTCGTACTGAGAATTTTAAAAGCGTCGTATCTTCGTCAATTTAGGTTTACGTAACAAAAGAAAAAAACGGGTCAAATATTGTTTGATCATTTATCTGACGGACTACTTAGATTTTTTCAGTGGACAAGCCTATTGAGTAGGTTTAAAGTTTGGGTCTATATAAGTCTGTGTGCGTCTTCCCAACTATGTTTGGATCGGCTTCCAGTCTAAGCATGTAGCTGAATACCAGTATTTTACATGAAGCGACTGTCTATCTGACCTCCACAACCCAGTTACTGGGTTGTGGAGGCCAAATACACCATACCCGAAGCAAGACTGGTGTACGATTATCTGGCATCAGATCTGACTAACCGTAAATACTGTCAAAGCCTCTACAAATCCACGATTGACAGCAGGGAACAATAGCTTAGAGTGCTTTCCAAGGCACGAAGGAACCTCGTTATATTAAAATGGTCACCCATCCGAGGACCGACCTGGGCAAGGGTTGCTTAACTTTGATGACACACTTATAAAATTGCAGAAGTTAATTTTATTAGTTTTTTCGTCTGACGATGGGGATACGTATCAGTAGTGGGTATTCTTAAATACTACATATAAGTCATTGACGTAAAATAGTGTAAATTACAAGTCATATTAGGTACAACAAAATATTACAACAGCGTTCCCTTAACCTTAAACTAAATGATGTTCAAACAAACGATAATTACAACAAAAAATGATCACGCGAACCTAATTTAAGGTCAAATGTCAAATATGACATAAGTCTTACATAAGGCATTATTAGTATATAATGTGTAAGTTCAAACTAGACGCATAAATCAATTTAATTGGTGTGTGCACTGACAGGAAAATTGATGCCACTCGCACTTGACGCAAGATGGTATAAATACTTTTTTGAGTTTGTATGAAATCGCGTGAGTGTTGCCAGTTAGTATTATTTTTTGGCTTAAGGCGTTTCCAAGATAAATGTGGGTAGTTTTTATTTGATAAAAGTTTAGTGGTTTACGTGATGGGTTAAAAATAATACGATAAAAGAATTTTCATAAATTCTTGCATGATGCAAGGACGGAACTATTTTTTTTGTATTAATTTTATGACGAGTATAAATTATTTTTATGTTATGAGATGGTTTGGTTGTATAAGGCTCTGTTAAGAAAAAGAACACTAGTCGTACCTTAAAAATACAAAATTGCTGACCCGTGTCCATTTCGTTGGGCGGTATTTTTCGGGTTATTATATAGCCTATGACACTCACAAATAACATAGCTTTCTATTGGTAAAAGAATTTTCAAAATCGGTTCTGTAGATCCAGAGATTACCTCCTACAACCTCACAAACTCACGAACTTTAACTCTCTATGATAATAATGGGTCTTTCAAATGGGGCGGGTCGATGTTGACAGTTTGTGGCGGCCATGTTGTTTTGGCGGCATCTCAAATGCGTTGTTATTTCTTCAGTTACTGATGCCAAATCATCATGGCAAGTTACACGATTGAGCAGCACGTCTAAATGATAAAACTTTATTATTAAACACAATGGACATTCTGCATGAACCGTTCAGGGGTAGGGTTATCTCTCGCAGAGGTGACGTGAATTGGCCACCAAGATCGTGCGATTTGACCCCGCTGGACTTTTTCTTGTGGGGTTTTCTCAAATCGCAGGTCTATGCCAATTATCCGCAATCAACCGATGCCCTGAAAGTCAACATAACGCAGGCCATCGCTCAGATTCAGCCGGATCTATGCAGTAATTGAAAATTGGACCTCTCGGATCCGTGCCACCGTTCGAAGCTGCGGTGGACATTTAAACAATGTCATATTTCATAAATATTCTTCCTATGGCATAAATGGGCCTTCAAATAAAAATAATTTCTTTAATATCTCACATACAACTTGTTTTATTTAATTTCAACATCGACCCGTCCTTGTTGAAAGACCCTTTAGTATAGATGAAATCATTTCTTTAAATAATTATTATTTACTAGCTTCTGCCAGCAGTTTTGCCCGCTAGTTACGTTCTATTTTAGGACATGGTCGCCCCGTTTGTCAAGTCTCATCCAAATCGGACGAGAAGACGTAACAAAGACACGAGATTCTTTCGGTCTTCTCACCTACTTGTAGTAAGCATGGATTACTGATAGCAAATATTCACAAGCAATCCAAAAGGAAATTGTATAAGCAAAGGAAATGGAAATTATGCTCTTAATAAGATTATTACTGCATAAAGAACCCCGTCTAAAGCCGACAGAAATAATGTTTATTTATGGGAAGATTATAAACTGCCCCTCATAAAACAGGACATATAAAATTATAATTAACCATAAATGTTATAAAATGCGAAATACACACATTCTCTAAGACGCGTAATAACTTATTTCCTTTAAGTTAGTCATTAGCAATTTGATGCCTTTTATGTGTGTAATAACATAATTTTAAGTGCACTTTGAATTCCATCTTGACTTGATTCTTGCTAATAAGACAATTCGTAAGTAATGCACGACATTAACCATTACAGGAAATAATTAATTAATAATAATGCCTTCTGCATTATTAATCTTGATACCAGGTCGGGGAAAACGTTACTGGGATTTTACATTGAGATTTTTTAAATTACAGCCCGGACTGCGTTTGCTTGGTTAATGAGCTTGACCCTAGTTAGGTAAATAGGACTTAAAATATGCAAATAACTGGTAAAATGTTGGTGAGGTATATAAGGTCCCATTTAAATAGATGGACAAACAAAATAAGGATAATGGTAAAAAAACTCTGCCTAGCCCATTAGGAAAAGCAGGCGCAATGTTATGACAATCAAATAAAAATGTTAAGCACAAAAAATAAACGTCATGCTACAGAAAGTCTGGCAACACATTTTGCCACTAAATTTCATTTTGACAGATTAAATTTTTACACCGCGAGGCAACGAGGCGACGGCAGCGAGCCATACAGCCTGTAATTATAAACTCATTTCTCAAATGCTCTCAATTTCTCACGGTGTGTAGATGTAAGTGATTGCCTACTTATTTAAAATTGCTAAATAACATTGCAGTGATATGGGAAAGGCAAAAACGTTGGAAGAAAATTGATTGAAGGAAAATAGTTCATAGTTTCCCGGTTTGCGGGATTTTGCGCAAGAAATGGTGTTGCAGAAGTTTGATTTTAGATAGGATTGTTCTTTGTTGCTTCCGTGATTTTAAAGAAATGAAAGGGGGTTTTCAAGAAAATGCGTGAAAAAAACCGTATTTTTGCCTATTCAATTATGTTATCAATCTTAATTTTTGTAACCTTTTCCAATTCTTTTGGGGTTAGATTCCTGTCTACTGACGCTACTGCCTATTTAATCTCCGTCACGTAGATACGCCTATGCCTATCAAAGAAAAAAGGAAAATATATAACACATGTATCCTTCCGTGTTTGTCGTATGGATGTCAAACATGGGCACTGAACGAGAAACAACTCAAAAAAATCCGAATTTGCCAAAACGGAATGCGAAGGAGCGTTATTGGAGTGAAAAGAAGGGACAAGGTGAGATTAGAGAGTATAAAGAGCAAAACAAAATTAAAAAAATATCCATGCAGTATACAAAAGCATGAAATGGATATGGACATGACACATGCTAAGAGAAGGGATAGAGAAATGGACAAGACTAGTAACGGAATGGTACCCGCGTGATAGTAAAAGGAGCAAAGGTAGACAAACTAAACGCTGGGATGACGACATGTAAAAGACAGCTGGTCGAGAATGGACACGTATTGCAAAAGACAGGACAAAATGGATAGCATTAGAGGAGGTCTTTGTCGGAGGACAAGCTGAAAAAGTTAAAGTTTAAATACAATTAAGTAGGTTTAGTCAAAGTAAAAATAATGTTTAACTAGATAAAGTTTAATTGTAAAATAGATTTAAGGGAATGTTAAATTAAGTTTCAGCAATAAAGGCTTATTTTATTTTATTTATTTTTTACGTAGACACGCGCGACAATTTCAGGCTTATCATCATCATTTCAGGCGAAAGACATCCACTGCTGGACATAGGCCTCCCCCAAGTCGCCACAACAACCGCTCCTGTGCGTCTCGCATCCATCGGCTATTCGCGACCCTCACCAGGTCATCGGTCCATCTTTCCAACGCTGCGTCTTCCGGTACGCGGTCGCCACTCCAGAACTTTTCGGCCCCATTGACCATCTGTTTTGTGAGCAATGTGTCCTCAAGCTTAACAACAAAAAATAATTCAGAATCAAATTAAATAAAAAAATAATTGAATTTATTGTCAAGGAAATACGTAAAAACAGTAATACTTTTGTTTTTGCTTGTGTATTGTCCGTTTCTATTTACATCACAGCTTTTAAGCTTTCCAATTAATAACACTAATGAGTTAACGGTTATTTTACACCTCGGTAAAAAAACCGACAAGCAATTAGACGCATATATATTTGTTAACGTTTTCTCTATATCGAATTAACGACGCAAATCGATGTTAATCGGAATCTTTTATAATTAATAACTTCGGTGTTTCGATTATATTTACCGATTTTATTGTATTTACATAAGTCCTGTGTTACGCAGCGGCTTCCGTATATAAACGTTTGATAATTTTGGTTTTAAAAATATAAGATGTACATATGTAAAGGTTTATAAAGATATATGTACCTATTTTAGAGAATCTTACACCCAGTTTTTGCAACACTAAAATTAGTTTATAAGTCTTTGTTTTTCTTTGTAAAATGCCTTTTATTACTTTCCCTTTGCAAGCATTATCACCCTATGAACCAGTACCTACATCTCTATTCACCGTAAAAAAGAAAATAAACCGATCTATGATATAACTAACATAACAATTTAATATACAAAACTTGACAATGAATCGCGAAAACTAAACAACATTATATCACATTGTCCCTCGACCTCACTAATTCAATAACTGTCAAAGCTCTATAATAGACAACAACAAATGTTTTTTTAATATGACATACTGACAGTTGGTACAGTCAGTGTTGCCATATTAGGCGCCACGGTCAAGGGGCAACCCTGAGTGAATGAATGGCTTGTTAAGATGATTTGTGTATTCAGCACTGATTGTTGAGTCAGGAGAAAAGTATTCGGTTTATGTCCACCTGCTTTTGAAGGATGGTATCAAATTCACATAGCTAGTCCTTTTTTTACTTAGTAGAGGTTATTGTGAGGAGTTTTTCAGGGGTAGTACTAACATCATGTTTGATTAGGTGTCTGCCGGTTTAAAGAGGTTGATGGTCAAAGTATAAAGGTGAAAACAGCTTCTTCTAGCATGATTTAACAGTGGAATTTAAAAAACTTGTGAATTGTCGTACTTAAAAAGCGTTTTTTTTAGATTGGTTTGCTCTTGACTCTAGTGTAAGAGATTGCTGTCGACGATGGAACGAGCTTACCCAGAAGGAGCCTGTTCTCTCTAACTTTGAAGAGATTAGGGTTGTATGCGTTCGGAAACACAGACGCAGGCACAGAGTTCCACTCCTTGCTGTGTGTGTGTGTGTGTGTTTTTTCAAATTAATTCGCAATAGCGTCTCAGTGACAAAATATTAGGAAATAAGATAGCAGGGATTTAAAAGACAAGACAAGATATTTATTGAGTATACATAAAAGGAATTTTTGTGGCATACAAAATATAGGTTAAAAGTCATTCAAAAATTAAAATTATTATTAAATTGTCAAACACACTATAAATTGAATTTAAATAATAATTTTGTATTAAATTGTCTTAAAGTCTAATTATAAATAATCTTATTTTCAAAATTATAAAATGTCGCAGATTAAGAAGTCATTTAAAAAATTTAAAATTATTATTACATTGTCAGGCAAACTATAAATTGAATTTAAATAATAAATTTGTATGGAATTGTCCTAAATTGTCCTATAGTTTAATTATAAATAATCAATTATAAAATGTCACAAAATATTTGTTGAATAATAAAATATTACAGTTTGTCATTCAAAAAATCTGAAATACTTGCTGCATGCTTTCCCAATTAGATATGATTTTAGCCGCCTTTTTAGTATGTGTACGCTTAGTTCCCTCCATTCCTTTGGAAGTTTATTAAATATTAAAGGACTCTCACTCTTTAAAAATACGAGGATGGCCTTGCAGCAATAGTTCATAGTATAAGAACACGAACTCGTCTGCTTTTGGCCTTTCGCTTGCCTTTCTTTGAGCTATATATTTGCATACCTCTGAGATCTGGTTTTTTTTTCAAGTAATTTACTTTCAATTTCTCTAGCATTAATGTGGAGTTATGGACAATATCTATATTATTTAAGCTTGTCATTTGCCACCATGATATGTTATTTACAATGAATACACCAATTAAGATGTTAATAATCTATTGTCATGGAGTCTGTTAGAAAGTTATGTTGACTTGACAAAGATGTTACTGTCAAGTGTCAAATTGGTCTTTGTTATTTTGGTGCCCATTGCCACCCATGGCGAATGAAAGTCGGTAACATATGACAGCTACGTCTTCGCTTTACAAATATATCTACGAGGACGTTAACACTCATCAACATTTAGTTGTATGCCCGTAAAAGCTAAGTAATCTAACTTATTTTACAAACCACGTAATTCCGCCTAGCATTATAGGACTACAAAACGTACAGCGATGCGTACAGTGTCTGTCCGTCTTTCCTAATAGCTACCAGTGCTATCAAAGGTGCTTTAAGTCAAGAGATTACTTATATCACATCATCGCTTTGCATCAGGTGAGATTCAAACATATCAATAAAAAAGTGAATAACAAAAAAACAATTCGTATACAAAATGCTACTTAGTAACTTTATGAATACATTAAAAAAACCAATGTATTTTAATGTGCTAAATGCATTGATGTATAAAAAACCCAAGACACACACTCAGCATCTCAAAAACGTCTGCAAAAAACAAGCGCACAATGTATAATTGTGCGCTAGTTTCAGTCTCGCATCGCTCGCCATACTGCACTGCTTTGTAAAAACAACTTTAAGCGATCCGTGTAAGGTTGAATTTGCAAAAACAATTGCGCATCACTCGCCATACTGCACTGCTTTGTAAAAACAACTTAAGCGATCCGTGTAAGGTTGAATTTGCAAGAAATTTTTTTTATAGTTATAACACACACACATGACACTTGATACATGTCAGTTTTTGACGACAGCTTCGAGTGTTGCATTTGTTCGAGACTGTGCATCTTGGGTTTTTTTATATATCAATGGCTAAATGCTATAAATATCATCTTTTCGAAACAGAAGAAATCGAAGATTAATCTTAGTGAAAACCACAGACAATCTTCCAGAGTTAAATATAGACTTCAACCTATCAAGGACGCTATAACTAACTCATATAATTTGCCATCGTACTTAATCCTTATGTTAAACCCACGACTTGCTTACCAACCAGTAATTATCGGTTACCATTCCTCCATTATGTAAACACGACTAACAATCAGTTGCCAGTCCAATTGTCAGATTGACGTTGACGTCTTGTTAGATGTTAGCAGATGGGCGCTAGAGAGAAGGTGGGTTATTATTTAATTTGGTATTTCTTCATTATTATAATGATCTGAGTATTTTTAGGGTCGAGCTTTAATGAAGCAATTTATGGGCAAGAATTCTGTTCGTTTTTTATTTAGGGGTTAGATTGCTCTTATTGATTTTATATAATAAGGCTGCTGAGGTCCTCAAGCGGCGCTAATACTGTAACCTTATTGGTAATTACAGTTTTGAGCCGTTTGGGGTCGAAACATGGGGTCCGAGTGCGCTTCTCCTTTTTAAGGATATTTCTCGCCGTCTGATCGACTTTGCGTGACCAGAGGGCTGGCTCGTTCTTTGCTCAAAGAATTTGCATTGCCATTCAACGTGGCAATGCTGCCAGTCTTCTGGGCACGTTTCCGGATGACAGCGGTGCGGAGGAGGTGACTTCGACGCCTGAGTGTATTTGTTTTCGTATATTCATATGTATATAGTTAGGTTTAGTAGTTATTTCATGATTGTTTGCTACTAAGTACTTTACAATTTGTAACAGAATGAACGCAATATCTGAAATGGGAACATTGTACTCATCATTGGGAAAAACTTATTATGGGACAACTATAGGACAGTGCAATTTGCCGAATTATGCGCACTTACTACTCGGCCGAGTTAACTTGACACTTGAAAAAGAATATAAACTCAATGGTAAAAGTAATGCTAAACTGTATATTATTTTCATCGAAATCGAATTGTACCACTACTGTCATACTACTGTACATAAAGTTTAAATAAATAAACAAATTGTTAAATTTAAATTAAAACGTCAAAATTTCATACGAACTAGGTGTCGCCAGGTGTCAAGTTAACTCGGTCGAGTAATAAACGTATGGGACTAGCGATTTTTTTTTATTACGGGGCTGGTGTGGGACCAAACCCGAAATCGCAAGAAATCGCTTGCGTTTATAAAAACTGGCCAAGTGCGAGTCGGACTCGCGTGCAAAGGGTTCCGAACGAATTTAATTTTTTTAACATGTTATTTTAACACTACAGACTTCTAATTCCTGTAATCTTTAGGTAAAGATCTATTAACTTCATTTTTTTCAAAATTTTAGGCTCAGTAGTTTCGGAGATAAGGGGGGGAATGGTCATTTTTCGTCTAATTTCTTGAATAACTTCAAAACCATTTATTTTAAAATTATGAAAAAAATGTAATTAAAACCCACACAGTAAGCCCTTTCATTTGATATGTCACACGATATTGTTAAAAAAACTTTTTTTTAAAATTTTCTACTTTGACCCCCAAAAGTGATCCCCGTACTTAAAATTTAATAATTTACGTAACGCGTCCGTATTTGGGTCATAGAAGTCCATATGTGTACCAAATTTCAACAGAATCTGTTCAGTGGATCCCGAGAAAACTGGCTGTGACAGACGGACAGACAGACAGACAGACAGACAGACAGACACCCGAGTGATCCTATAACGGTTCCTTTTTTTTTCGGAACCCTAAAAAATGTTCATAATCATTTCTACTGAGATGACTATCACCCTTTTAGACAAAGCATCTTTCATGCAGTCCATCCAGAGCTTTTATGGGAAATCATTAAATGACTCCTGTCAGTCCAGAGCGGTTTGTCAGTCTCTTACTGAGTAAACTTAAGGATTATCAGACTCTTGCTGACTAAACATAAGGATTGTCAGACTCTTATTGACTAAACTTAAGGATTATCAGACTCTTACTGACTAACCTTAAGGATTGCTAGTCTCTTACTGGCTAAACTTAAGGATTATCAGACACTTATTGACTAAACTTAAGGATTGTCAGTCTCTTACTGGCTAAATTTAAGGATTATCAGACTCTTATTGACTAAACTTAAGGATTGTCAGTCTCTTACTGACTAAACTTAAGGATTATCAGACTCTGACTGACTAAACTTAAGGATGGTCAGACTCTTATTGACTAAACTTAGAGATTGTCAGATTTTTACTAACTGAAACCCATCCGTGTCCTAATGCCCTTTGCGTTCCAGGGCGTGATGGCTCTTTCGAACAAATTCTGCAACTTAGGCTTCCCCTACTCTTATATTTATGTAATAGAATCTCATATAAATACAAAATTTAATTTAGAGACGGAAATTACATTTAAAATTGAACACGAATGCACAATAAACTTTACTCAGTCGCGTAATAGATATTCTGCAAGAATAACACTAACTTAAATTTTAATTAAAAATGATCATAAAATTATAATGAAGTTGTTAATATAATAAGTAATTATTTGTAATTGAGACGGTCTTAATTAAGTTTTGTTAATCACTAGCTTTACCCGCGGTTTCGCTCAAATGTCACCACATAGTCCGGTCCTGCGCGTGTAGACCGTTATATGCTACTATCGAACGATCTAAAATCCCCAAGATGAATTCCCCAAGTCATCGGTCTGCCATAAGTTAGGTCTTCCAATGCTTTGTTATAGTTGGGGTTAAAAGGTTCTGGAGTGACGACTACTGTTCTATTATAATGTGCCAATGCCATCATGCATCCGCTGTGAAAAAGGGATAGTGCTATACGTCTTTTATAGCTCAGTCTCTCTCTCCCACACTTGAATTATAATGGTTTTAAATCGTTGTAGTACATCCTAAGTACATCCTACAGTAGACACAAACATATAAACAAACAAGCAAACAATATTGTACCTCTAACTAATAATTTGGAAGAAGATAATGACTATTTGTTTATTTTTAATTGTAGTCATAATTTCTTAAGATATATATGCAAATATTGTTTTACGAATAAATTTGGGATATAAAGTTGTGTAATAATTACTGAAAGATGTTTAAACGAGATCGTTAAAAATACATAAAAAAATTGTGTAAGACTAGAACTGTAATTTTAATACGATGATTAATAAGCTAATTGCTTAGTGCTTATGTTAGAGCTCCAAATTGTAACTCGATGGTTTTGAATTGATGGTGTAAAAGAACTAATTGCTGACAATCTCATTCTAACTTTGTAAGTATCACCTTAGTCAATATATATAAAACTAGTTTTAGCCCGCCACTTCATACACGCATATCCCGTTTTTCCCGTTCCCATAGGAATTTCGGGAAATCACAGACAACGCACAGCCGAAACTACTGTTCGTAGAAACCTAAAATTTGGCATGTAGATTCGTTGAGGAGTTTAAGGGAGCTCCAAGAGAGGATTTTCCACAATTCCTACGGGAATGGGAAATAACGGGATATACGCGTCTGAAGTCGCAGGCAAAAGCTAGTAGTTTATAGTCATGGAGCTTCTGCCAGCAGCTTCTCCCGCGTGAAAGAGAGAAAACATACCAAGAGAACATTTTCCCGTGATAAAAAATACTCTATGTAACGTGAAGAGGTAACAAACAGGCAGACAAAGTTAATTTCGCATTTTTAATGTTAGTACGGAGACGCGCTCGCTTTCTTAGTCATTTTATGCTATGTTGAGTATGTACGTTGTTTTCAACACTAATATTATAAAGAGGAAAGATTTTTTTGTTTCTTTGTTTGAATTGAATAGGCTCCGAAACTACTGGACCGATTTGAAAATTTCTTTCAGCAATGGATAGCTACATTATCAGGGAGTAACATAGGCTATATTTTATCCCCGTACTCCCACGGGAACGGGAACTACGTGGGTGAAACCGCGTGACGTCCACTAGTTAATAATATATTCCTAATATGACTAACGTAATGCAAATAAAATTATACATCGTATAAAATCGGTAACAGATCACCATGACTTATTTATAAGGTTGACACTTTAATACGTCGTTATAAACACTTTAAAAACCTATTCACCATGTTACAAGACTGCCTCCGTGGTCGAGTGGTTTAGGCGTCTGCCTTGTGACCCGGTCGTGGGTTCGATTCCAACGGGAAGAAACATACTTTGTAAAAGGACATTGCAGGCTTGAATCACCTGATTGTCTGATAAAAAAATGATTACGTGCTTCGGCACGTATAAGCCGGTGGTCTCGGCCGCCAAATGGCGGTCGTCAACCATGTCAGAGGCCCTTGAGGCGGTTTAGAAACTTTCACACTAGGGTGTGTGGGGTCGTTAGACCTTACTGCGCACACGATAAGAAGAAGAAGAAGGCCATGTTACAAGCTACCTGTTTACATTAATCATAATCAAATAGAATGGGTTTAATACATGCCATTCGTCATGGGTAGATAAAACCTAATAATCTACACCAAATTTAGCTACACATTCGGAATAAGAATCCCTGTAGGGTGCCTGTCCATTACAGCGGAGCGAGGCAGCCGAGCGGAGAAACGGAGAAATTTTAATCAATGGAATTGCATAAAATCTCCGCACCACGTGAGTCACTGACATTTTGTATGACATGATATAAATGGACAGGCACCCTTAATTTTGGGTTTACGAAGTTTGTTATGATTCGTTCCTGGTTCTCTTGAGATAATTATCCATTTTCATAGTGGCAATGCTGCTTGCAGAAGGTAGTATTTAATCAAATATGTTTAGTCTAAAAGTAAAATTTACGATTCATTTATGGTCAGGAAACTGTAACTTACCCATCTCTTACTTTTATGATTTTTTGACCCTGTATGGGTCATTAATTTTACCACTAAACTAAAAAATATAACAACAAAACGTTGCCATTATTAAAAAGGTTATACAATTTTATTTTATGAACATTTGAAAACCCAAATCGATTACGTTCCACGAACGTGTTTGAAACTCCCGGTGTTACTCGTAATTTTTTATATTTATTATCTTTTATGTGATCCCTTCACGGTTTAACAGTTATGGTGTCGGCAGACAGTGTTTTCCTAGCTATGTTTTATAGGCTCACATAAAAAAGGTTTTATGTTCATAGTTAGTGTATTGTATATGACTGCATTCGAATAACAGCCTACATGGTTCTTATATGATTTAAACATTACATGTATACAATTGCATGGGTTTTAAGAGACTGAACTATAAGTATGTTTCGGTGTTTCTTTTATAAGAAACACCGGCCTCATCGAGTTTAAATCAACGAAAATTTACGTGTCATAGGTTAAAAATAACTTTAACCATTTGGCAAAAAATATAATTTATCATATACTTTTTCATTGAAGCAGATCGATGAGAATAGCACTGTTGATGAACGATGAACAACGTTCATGAAGGATGAGAGCAACTTTAAACATTAAAGACAGAATTCAGCAGTTTCATGAAAGAACTACGTTTCGTTGTTGTTCTCTACAAGTCGTGTGAACCTCAAACATATAAAACAGAAAAAAAATACTTCAGTTCGAATGATAAGAAAGAACCAATGTTATTATTACATTGGATGTTCCCAAAAAGTCAGTAAAGATACTTTTGTAGAACAAAAGACATCAACGCAGAATCATATTATTATCGATTTTCGGTTTACGGTGAGGTTCTCAAAAACTTCGTTTTTCATCATTTGAAAATTAATTTTGTAGTTATTTAGCAAACAGATGAAAATTTATTATTTCCTCTTAATCTACAAACCGAGCCTAAAATTATATTTAAAAACACAGATTAGGTCTTTACCATTCGATTAGAGTAAAACTTATAAGAAATATGATTCTTTCGGAACCCTTTGCGAGTTATTTCGACTTGCGACTACTTAAGGAGCTTCTGTACATACTAATTACACTAAATTAAGATAAAAAAATAAAAATAATAATAATTAAATGCGACGGACATGACGATATCCCAACCGTTCTTCTTTCTATTTCGATATTCAATCACTTTAGGACCATTAATGTAAGTAGCGTGACTTTTCTGCAATATTTTGGGGAACCGAAATCTGAATTACTGTCTTGCACAGCGATATAGGAAGAGGAAGAATAATTTTCATTTTGACGAGCTAATTTAGCCAAGCGGAATAAGGACGAGGAACAAGTAAACATTCCATCCCACGAAAGCCACAGCGTGAAGATATAAACAAGCGTGCCTAGTGTCACCTAGAAACAGGTTGCAGACCGGTTGGATGACCAGCCACTGACCCAGTGTGGGCAATGTTCCTGCATGCTACGCTATGGGTGCCGGAGTAGACTAGTAACAGAGTCCAAGCGTCGTAGTGTTTGTTGCGGAATTGTTTGAAAGTAAACGTGGCCCTGGAATGCAAAGGATATCTGAAAACAGTAAGAGTTTGACATTTCCTCTCACTTTGCCCTAGTACATGGACCAACTATGCGGGCCGTCATGTATTTTTAGGATATTTGGATAACTACTGCCAGAGGCTTGGAACAAACACCAGGGATAAAAGTAATCTATAAATAGGAATAAAATTATCGATTTCACGTAAATATTACTGAATAATCGATTTAGTAGTATTTGCGTGAAAGAGTAACATCTATCCATCCTTACATACTTTCAAATTTATAAGACTCAAAGGAAGTAGGACAGGATATTTCTGATAATTTAATCTACAGACAATCACTCATTATTGTATTGTTACTTCTTTATTTTTCCTTATAACCACATGCGTTATAATGAAAAATAAATAAGTAACAAGTCGGGGTTGTTGCAACATATTTTATTTTCCGATTTTCCCGTCATTACGCTATCGCTCGATACCTTCTCTTTCATATTATTTCTTAGTTTTAGGTTATGTCTCTGTGAACTATCTACTCTTGCACATTACGGCCGAGGACCTTTGCTTCCATTCGCAATGTTAATTAGTTAGTACTTAGTGCAAGCGATATCATTGTAATGAGCTGTGTTAGCAGAATTTACTACGTACCTATATGAGCGTTTTTGATGACTTTAGAAGTGTCGATGGAGTTACACGCAGTTGATAGACATTTTGACGCGTAATTTGTCTTGTGCATCATAAAATATGGATTTACGAGGTGGTTTTCTTGTTTATTCATACATATTTTAAGCTTACTATTCATGGTATTGGTGATTTTGAATGAAATTTTCGTGTTAACTTAGTTGAGTGGTTATTTACCTTAAGTTATTATTTAGGAGAAGATATCTAGAAAACGTATTAAGATAGATAATATTTTCTATGCCAATTCTTCTATTACAATCATTCTACGTTAACCTAGTTTTATTATTAAAGAGCTTTTCATACAAACTTGTAAGTACTTTATCTTGGAAAATAATAAAATGAATAAATAAATTTATTATTATTCTGGGTAAGCTCGCTCCATCGTAGACTTTGTCTCGGTCATCTCTGACCTAGACTAGAGTCAAGAGCAAACCCATCACAAATAAAAAAAAAATTAAAACAAAATATTTACATTTAAATTAAAAAAAAAATCCTAACTAAAATAAGGCGTAAAAAAATTCGTCCGCATCGCAGTCCACTGGAAGTGAGCCCAAAAGACTGGCGGTATTGCCACGTTGTATGGCAATGCTTATCCTCTGTCCGAGGTAAAAGCCAGCTCTTGGGTCACGCGAAGTGTCAACTAATCGTTTAGAAAGATCTTTAAATAAGGCATGAGCACTCGGACCCCACGGTCCAAGAGTTTCAACCCCAAACGGCTCAAAAATATAATTGACAACAAGGTTATTATATTTTCGGTGCTTGAGGTTCTCAGCAGCCGCAGCGGCTGTACCAGCACAGCACGACAAGATGGGATGGCGCAAGAGTATCAACACAAGTAGCGTCCCATACTAAAGGCCTACCCATCTTCCATGGAAACAAAAACATACCGTCCGCTCGCTTGCCATCGTTGCCAGGCCAATGGTTTCTAGTACGGCTGGAACACCGACGGCGACAAGAGCGCGTCGGATAATGTCGTTGATGTTTGCGTGCCGTGCAAAGCGAGCCGCACTTCGAAATTAATGAACTAATTTCAATGAAGTTTAATAGGCATACACAAGATACATTTGTCTAAAAAGTTAATTGAGAACTTTTTCGAAAACGAAAAAGAGAGTGATTTTCACTTTCCATAAAAAATTTAAAATTGCTCTCATGCAAAATTATAAACAACATAGAAATGTTTTTCTCTAAAGTCTACAATATATCAGCAAATCTCTTGGATTCGCAAGTCGATAGGCTCCTACTCTATCAACTAACTGTTAGCAAGTCCTCATCTTAATCTTAATACCCACAAATTAAATCCTGTAGATAATAGCGTACACTGTCAATTAGCAGTTCCAAGCACACACATTTTAATGTCATGTGGACTGCACGGTATTTCTGTCACACGTTTCAACATGCCTGGCAACCGAACAGAATTAAAGTTATATGTAAATACTTTACTTACACCATAGATGTTAATGTCTGACTTAGCTTAGGCCTCATAAATCAACATGGTACAAAAGGATATTTTTTAGGATGGATGGGAAATCATCAAATGAATCCTTACGCTCTGGGCGGACCAGAAGGGAGTGTCAGACTCTTACGCACTAAAACCCATCCGTGTCCCTTCTAATGCCCTTTGCGTTGCATGACTCTTTCGAACAAATTGTACAACCCGAACAAGTTAAAATGACGTTTACTTTGTTAGCGCCATCTTTGGAAAGTATAGCTAGGAAAACATAGCATCTAGCCAGTATTCCTCGCTAGGTTAGGGGTGTTTCTGTAGTACACAAGAAATTTTTGACTCTTATTGTAATAGGGGGGGGGGGGGAGTTGGGGACGGTCTATAGCCATCAACAAGACACAAAGCCAGATTGATAAATTACAAGTGAAAAATAAATTCAATAACACTGCTCGATTCGTTAATCGAGCTCAGGACTTGGAGTCTCGACATAAATAACGATCGCGTAGCGACCGAATTTGGTCGTTAAGTCCTAAGGCCGCCGTACACAGTAAATTTCGAACGCGATCCGCGGATCATACCATTGATTTTGACCGTGAAATGCGTTCGAGATTGACTGTGTACGAGTGACTTTACCGAATGCGGTCGCTACGCGATTATTATCTATGTCGAGACTGCAGGCCCAGGACCTTAACTCAGCAGTAACCTTTACGACTTTTAGACCAACGAGATAATAAAAATAATTTAAGTATATTTATTTAAGTTATTAAAATTACTTGAGCTTAACGCCCGAATTCTGAGTGCCAATTCTACAAATTTTCAAACAACGGCAACGTGCGCATTCGCTTATCAGTCACAATCGGTTAAAAATGTATGAAAAATTAGATATTTTTTTTAACTGATTGCGAAAGAAAGAAAAGAAAGAAAACCACTTTATTTGGCACACACGGAATCACACAATGTAGGCAACAATATGAGGAAATGAAAATTAATTAAAAAAAAACTACAATAACATTGTGTGCCCCGCGGCTGCGCCAAATAGGTCCAGTTCAGTAAAATGCCAGACAACTAGGTGCTGCCTGACGCTGGTTTTCAACTGCACCTTTTGTTGAAGTGTACGGATGTAAACCAGAACTTGAACGTCGCCTAAAAACATTGTAGAATTAGAACTGAATTAAAATTTTTGATTTAAGCATTTGTAAGTACAGAGTATTTGTGAAATTTGGCATTAAGGTTTGACACGTTCTTAACTCCAAATCCTCAATTCAAAAACCCCAAACCATCCGCATAATGTTCTACAAAGCAACTTTAAACATTGTTATATTAATTCTAGCCTAACTTGGAAGCTAAACAAAGACCGGAATCCAAACAGAATGCATCAGAATCACGTGGGAAGGTTTCCGAACATCAATAACGTTGTGCTAATGTGACCATGCACTCACATTAGCACGGACTAGTCTCGAATCGAGTTCCCACTGTGCCTTGAAAAGCACGTCAAGAGCTTTTACATCTCCATTCTTAGGCTGCGTTTGCACCAGAGAAGTCATAATTCGAAGATTGACTCTCGACTGTTTTCTCCAATATTGGACCAATTTAAGAGATATTTCAAAAACTGAATAATGTCCTTATGTTTTCCTTGGGGGCTCCGTTTTTTTATTTTATTTATCTTTTATTATTTGCTGTTATAGCGGCTATAGAAATACACAATCTGTGAAAATTTTAACTGTGTCTGTGTCTGTGTTTTTTTTATTAAGGTTCTTGAGATACAGCCCGCTGACAGACGGACGGACGGATGGACGGACAGCGGAGGCTTAGTAATAAAATTAATAAATACGTCTGTAAACTCTTTTTTTCAGTTCTTAACCAACTTTAAAGACCTTGGTATTTTAATTGAGATCAGTTCATTAATTACCACGAATAAGGGCTCACAGGTTTGTATGTATCTAATACCGTTAGGATGGCGAAGGTCAGACGAACAAACACTCCATGTAAAATACTGGTATTGAAGAGGCAGATGATGATTAGTCATCAACTTGACTGGTATACAAAATTAGGATCCCATTCTAAGATCATGTAATAAATGAGTTTTTGATTGATATGTGGAGATTAGTTCCAGTTGTTACTGATATTTCTTGTTAGGGCTTTAGGTCATTAAAGTAAGGTATAATACTAAGGGGTTTCACATTTTAGGTAATGTTTTTTTGGTCAGCAAAAATATATTTTGTCCTATACTATGAGAGCCTAGAATACTATCTAGAGCGTTCTTACATTTCTTTCTCCCGTTCCCGATCTTGCCTGACCTAGTTTATTGTATCTCGAGCTACTGCAATTTAAGACTCTTGCAAACACGTGCGACAGTACTTTTTAATAGAAATTGTTCTGAAATTTGTATACAGACGGAAAATAAATATATCAATAAAAAGTTTGTCGCGTTACAGCGTTACGCTTGTCTATAGACAGCGAGCACGTCACAATCATCGCTTAAATTAGGTGTGCTATGATACAAAGGAAAGGAAAGGAAAAGGCTAGAGGATGGTGATGACACCTCTGGACAATTTCATAATTTATTACAAAATTTTAGTACAAATGTTACATTCTTGTCCGACTTCTGTATACAGGGTGTAACAAAATAAACGCTAAATCTGAAAATGATTGATTGTACCAATAGGGAATATGCATGCAAATTTTTTTTTTGCAAAATTAAATATTTATTAGCTCTAGTAAACAATCATTAAAATATTTTTTAAACACTTTCATCAGTGATGAAGTTATAAAGCTTCAAAGATTAGATTACAATTAGAAAGAGAAGTCCGACATGAACTTTGACGTCAAAGTCCATGACAGCTATACAGCTGCCATATAAAACAGCGTTTTCGCGAGAGGGACACATATATTTATTTAAAATAATTATATCTCGTTTGTTTTTCGAGCAATTTTGATTTTATTTTCACTATTAGTATTGTATTTTTGTATATTTTTAGATGAACTAACTGTATGGATGATAAATACTTGTTTCATGCATATTCCCTATTAATATGAACAACTCTAAAAATTTACTGAACTACTGATTTACTTTTCGTGTTTTCAAGGTTGGTGACCTTGAAAACACGAAAAGTAAATCAGTAGTTCAGTAATTTTTTTCGAGCTATGCAAACAGAAATGTATGGGAAACTTGACTTTTTTTTGCATTTTTTTTTGTAGTTTCTTTGTTAAAAAGAGTCACCATGGCCCTCGAACGTGAAGGGCGTGTAAAGGAAAATGAGAAGGTTATAGTCAGTAAGAGTCTGACACTCCCGCTGTGTCCAGGGACTCATTTGATGATTTCCTATCCACAAAACAAAATAAAGCCTTTACAACCTTTGGATGGATTCTTAAGAGAAAAAGGAGATACAGTACTGTAGGTAGTCTTAGGTGTACTATTTTTACAAACATCAATACATACTAAATAGATAAAATTATACAATGATAATTATGAAACAGTAGCAGAGAACTTTAGCAAAAAAACGCTTTAAAGAGAGAGATAGTGGTTCTGGACCAAAGTTTTAAAAATGGACAAAGATTGAGCATGCCTTATCGACACAGGCAAAGCATTCCATAACCTCACCGCTTGAATCGTGAAAGAATTCCGAATTTCAGGTTCTGCGTTTAATCAGTAACACCTTGTATATGTCAGATGCTAAGGAATTTGACGACTACACATATAAAATACATGTTATATCCCATTCATTTTCATCGCAAAGCGCATAACGATATTCGATGCTCATCAAATTACATTAACTTGAGTTTAATCGTCAATGATAAATTAATTTCGCTAACGTGACTTAGTCTGCTTAACCTTTTAGTTAGGTCCAAGTTGTTGTGTAAACGAGGAATTTTAAACAGGTACATACTGTTAAATAATTTGACCATTGTTATGCTTTAAGCTATAAAAATTGTATTAGCGATTTTATTGTTTGTTGTTTTTTTGCCTAACTTGAATTAGAGCGTTGCTTTTTAGCACATACTGTTCTAGAACTCAGAAACTTCAACTTTCTATAATCATACAGTTCTTTTGAGAGTTCAACAAATTATATAAAAACAACCTACAAAATTATTGCAGTAAAAAGAAGTAATTTAAAATAAAAAAAACCCACATTGTCAAGCTAAATAAATGACGAAATAAATGTTTTCAGTCTAGACTAATAATGTTTATTTTCTCATATTCAAATTCTTGTACTTAACGTGGTGGAATATCCATCCAACTGCCTAATAGCAAGTTTCAAAATTATTGCTGTAAAAAGAAGTAATATAAAAAAACCCACATTGTTAAGCTAAATAAATGACAAAACAATAGTTTAAAATCTAGACCAATAATCTTCTGCCAAGGTTACGGAATTTTTCGAAAGAGTCACCGCGGCCCTGGAACGTAACGGGCACTAGGAGGAACACGGATGGGTTTTAGTCAGTAAGAGTCTGACACTCCCTTGTGCTCCGCCCAGAGCGGGAGGAGGACTCATTTGATATTATCCCAAAAAAGGCAAATAAAATCGTTATTTTTCAAATTCTTGCGTTAAACGTGGTGACCCTAACACTACTTGCGCACTCGAGGTCACAGCACCGCAATTTGGCACGATTCTGTGTCAATTTATATGTAATAATATCGTGTGAGTGCACTGCTATTCGCTATTCTGTGGCGAACGTTTTGTATGGCAAGCGACCAGTTTATCTTGGCATTTGACAAAATATTAAACTTGTGTTTAAAATATACAAGAATTTAACTTCATTTATAAGACCAGGTGATATCTCATACCACAAGTAGTCTAATTGAATTAAAAAAAAGTTTTTAGTCGGCTTTGCACAAATCGGAAACAATAGGGGGAATTTTCTAGCGTGTGTTCCGAAAATATAACCCAGTATACTGGCCAGTGCTCATGACATCAATATAGCGTCCGAATCATGACGTTCTGAGCAATGGCCAGTATACTGGGAAATATTTCGGAACACACGCTTAATCTCATTCGCAATGTTACAAAAAATACCTCTTTTTTTTCTTACATTTTGACACAAGATTTTGACATTGATTGTTATTGCGTCTTGTATTGAACCTTATTTTAAGTTCGACAATTGACTACTGGTATACCTATTTGCGAAGCGCTTAGTTCTTAAGCAAATCATAATAAATATTCTAAATGCTGGAATCCGTTAGATACGGGAAGCCTAGTACCAATGGTTATGGCTAAGCACGGCCTGTCTACACTAATATTATAAAGAGGAAAGATTTGTTTGTTTGAAATGAATAGGCTCCGAAACTACTGGACCGATTTGAAAAACTCTTTCAGCAATGGATAGCTACATTATCAGGGAGTAACATAGGCTATATATTATCCCCGTACTCCCACGGGAACGGAAACTACGCGGGTGAACTGACGTCCACTAGTATTTAATAAGTTTGTTAAATGTTGCTGGCATTACCCTTTTTGGCGCAATGTGGCACACTATAGTTTTGTTTGAAATTTATTATTTTGTAAATATCTGTATTATTACGTTTCCATCAAGTGTCAAGTAAAGTTGGCCACGTTTTATGCGAAGTAATCGACCGTGCAGGCTTACACACAAAGTGTGGGTAAATAGAGCCCTTTGATAACGTGCCCTTAATGTGTTGTTGACCGACTTATGATTTAGTTATGGATTATGCTTGGCTGTGGCGTCATTTTTGACATTTTACTTGACTCATTTAATAAAGAAAACTAACATAAATCTTAACATTACGTTACTGGTTACGGACTGAGTGACTGTTGTTGAAAGCTGAATTTGGCATGTAGGTTCCTTGGCGAGTGTAGGGGAGCAGCAAGGCTGCCTGTCCATTGTTGCGGAGCGAGGTAGCGGAGCGGAAAAACGGAGAAATTTTAACCAATGGAATTGCTTAAAATCTCCCCACCACGTGAGTCACTGAGATTTTATACAATTTCATTGGTTAAAATTTCTCCGTTTCTCCGCTCCGCTGTCTCGCTCAGCGACAGTGGACAGGAAGCCTAAGAGAGTGGTTCTTACGGGAAGGGAGAAAAACGGGATATGCGTGTACAATGTCGCGGACAAAAACTCGTTGTAGATAAAATTAAAATAAAATAAGCAGTCTTTTTACAGTATAACATTCCACTGCTAGGTCAAAGATCACACAAGTGCATTATGATAAGAGCTTCCTTAAAAATATCTCTGTAAATTCCTGAGACGTTGACCTCTAGCGGTCAGAACATTACGCGCTTACACAAGGGGGTAGGCAGTTATTATAATAAGAAGTGCTTACTGTTTATGTAACATCGTTATGAGTTGATACTTACGTGTGTTATGTAATATAAAAAACCATAGACACTATCTTATGTACAGGATCTTTTGTGTGACCATAGAGTCTAGATAAAATTATAGTGCATATTTTAAAAAAAATAACTGGTTTTTGTATTGAATGTTAACTTTTACTAGTAAACTAGTTTGCCAGGAAAATTCTTTAGGCTCGGTTTTGGTTGTTAGACAAAAAAATAAGCAATCAAGTAAATTCAGATATGTTTTTTTTTAATTCATGTCAAATTGTTCATACGTTGATCAATAAATATTTAACTAAGTCTGAGTTGACAAACAGAGAAATTACTTAGAATATTATAAATATAAATATTTAATTAGAATGATAGAACAGTATCGTTAACGTAAGTGAATTTTGAATAGTAAAAACTATAACCAATAGTATTTTGTTTTAATTTTATGCGACACACAATATGTATCATACAAAAATTTGAATATAGTATCCAATTCACTGTAGCTATGGTAAATTTTACGTTACGTTACTATACTTCAAAAACATTCGTGTTGGCCCTCAATTGGGAGAAGACTGCTTCTTTCTGAATCTTTAATCATACAATTCAATTCTAGCCCAGAAATTACAAACCAAATATTTTTTTCCAATTAAACCATTTACAGGCACTTCAATTGCCAATTAGAGGCGGTGTGTCTTACAAAAAAGCTAGTTCCGACCAGCGTATCCAGTTATTATAAGAGCAATAAAAAATAAAGATGTACCACTTTACACTAAGAACCGCTACTGTTCCACCTCATTACAAATTCTTTATATGATTTCCATCTTCATACAATCTTGCAGTTAGGTCTTAATACAAAATATGTGCAAATTCCATAACTCTTGCACTCTACAAATTAGAAGCGATTTTCGAATGATTTAGTGGTGGTATAAAGTTGTTATAAATTGCATGTCGCCATGCAATTAGACGTTGCATGATAGTGTTGCGCTAGGGGTGTCAAGGTGTCAATATTTTTCGGATATTTTTGGGTAGCTGAGGAGGAAAAAATATTTTGTAAGATTTTGTTAACGATTTAATGACTTTCCCTAATTGCTCTTTCAGTAGGTAAAACTTTGACTAACATTTTTAAAGACTTACAAGTAAAGAATTGAAGAATTTTAGTGTCAAGTTATTCAATTTTTGTTTATTATATTTGTCAGGATTAAAATCCACATCCTATACAATTTTTCATTGGGAAACACAAATCAATCCTTTGAACTGGTTTTTTTTATTTCAATACCTAACTTACAAGCGACGGAATGACATTTAAAGTTTTAAAAAGATATATTTCTTAGTGATTTCTAAAGACATTGTCGCTTAAATAAACCCGGTAAACTTTCTCGTATTATCTGTAATCGCAGGCGCTAACAGAGAGCAATTGATGAGGTAGTAATGGCTAACAAGGCACATATTAAAGCCATCCTCAGGCCGTTTCTCTTGTGAACTTATGGACAGTGTAATTTGATACTGCACTGTATTGCATTTGTATTGCACCAGGCTTCTTAGGTAAAATCTTTACTGCTCTTCTATTTTAAAAAACGTTTAGCGCGAACCGTTATACAATAAATTAACGACTTTCTGTTATTTTAAATCAATTTGTTAGATATGTCACTCGAAAATTTTTATAAACTTCTTTATTGAATGTTACTAATAAAACAATTTTTTTTATATTGTAGTTCCATGAAATTTTAAATACCTATTATTTATTCCATATTTACCCTTGTGTTTGTATGGACAAATAAAAAAAATTGTCATCTGACACTGAGACGTGGAAACCAATAACAATTTAAAGCGTTGTTTTTATTTGTAATAAACAAATAATATCATCAAAAAAAGTGGTTCAATTCATTTTTTGAAAATTAAAACTTATTAACGTATTTTTCGGATCTCCCCATAAAATTCGGATACTCCCCCAACACTAGGTACTTGACATCCTTAGATGATGTATGAAGTCTAAAATTACCAGTTTCTTGCTGTTTACTGGAGAGTGCAATGTTGTGGTGATAGCGCCGGGACGGGGTCAAACTGGTGACCCGGCTCTAGTGCTAACTAAATTGTACGCGCGAATTTGTCCCTACCATTCTTTCAAGTGTTTGGTACCTTCGAATAAGTAAATTTACTTTAGTCGTTTAAAATCCTACTAAGATTATAAATGCGAAACTTTACGAAGATGGATGTTTGTTTGTTCCTATTTCACGTCAGAACGCCTGTAAAGATCTTCGTGAAATTTGGCACAGAGGTAGATTATAGTCTGGAATAACTACTTAGGCTACTTTTTATTCCGGGAGTATGTTCCCCAAGGATGACGCGGCGGAAGCCGCTGGCAGAAGCTAGTTAGATATAAGCCTGTCAATAGTAAAAAACTGGCCAAATGCGAGTCGGACTCGCGTGCAAAAGGGTTCCGAACGAATTTAATTTTTTTAACATGTTATTTTAACACTACAGACTTCTTATAGGTTTTAATGTAATCTTTAAGTAAACGTCTATTATCTCTATTTTTTTCAAAATTTTAGGCTCAGTACTTTCGGAGATAAGGGGGGGGGGGAATGGTCATTTTTCGTCTAATTTCTTGAATAACTTCAAAACCATTTATTTTAAACACAGTAAGCCCTCACAGTAAGCCCTTTCATTTGATATGTCACACGATATTGTTCAAAAACACTTTGTTTTTAATTTTCTAGTTTGACCCCAAAAGGGGTCACCATACTAAAAAAATAATGATTTACGTAACACGTCCGTGTTTGGGTCATAGAAGTCCATATGTGTACCAAATTTCAACAGAATCGGTTCAGTGGATCCGGAGAAAACTGGCTGTGACAGACGGACGGACAGACAGACGGACACCCGAGTGATCCTATAAGGGTTCCTTTTTTTTCGGAACCCTAAAAAAGAAGATTGATGTGGTGGCCGCCAGATAAATGTTGAATAACGGTCAACCCACAAACATTTATTGACTTTCTTAATATCAAAAACTGAAATAAAGACAAAGCTGTCCTGAATCGACTTATATCGTGATCCTTTAATTCTATTAATGAAAAACGGTCCATAATTTGTTGTTCGGGTATTTGCGAAGGGATATTAGGGAACTTTATAGCAATTTTACCTGGCACTTAGAATAATTTGTTGTTTTCAACGGCCGTTTTATGAAAGAGTCTAAATTCCACACCAGTCATGTCCGCCATGTCAGAGGCCCTTGAGGCGGTTTAGAAACTCAGACTAAGGTGTGGGGTCGTTAGACCTTACTGGTCACACGATAAGAAGAAGAGAAGACCAGTCACATAACTTATTTGTTATCAAATGTAATTTATTATGAAGGAAGCGTCAATTAACGGTTGTACGTGTATTACTTAAGGATGGAGAATCTACTCAATTAGTCATATTAACGAGCCCAGATAATGAAATACAGGTTCTAGCCGAGCTATAAGTATTAACAATATAGCAAGGTACTAACAGTATAGAATTCCTTTTCTATACTAATATTATAAAGAGGTAAAGTTTGTGAGGCTGTAGGAGGTAATCTCTGGATCTACTGAACCGATTTTGAAAATTATTTTACCAATAGAAAGTCACGTTATTTGTCATAGGCTATAATATTAACCCGAAAAATACCAACCAGCGAAGTGGGCACGGGTCTAATATTATAAAGAGGTAAAGTTTGTGAGGTTGTTGGGGGTAATCTGTACTAAACTAATTTTGAAATATTTTTACCATATATTCACAAGTAAGAAGTAGGAAGTTAAGAAGTAGGCACGGGTTAGCTAGTGTAGTATAAAATTACCAAAAATATTGAGGTGTCTGTTACGCTTTCAAGCCTAAAATAAATAAATAAATGAATAAATAAACAAATCGCTGAACTAATTAAGATGAGTTCAGAGAACCTTGCGAAACCTGTATTAATGCGAGCAGAGCCGCGGGAAAAGTAGTAATTGTGAATAGCTTAATGTAATAAGCTTCCCCATATGTGTCAATAACGACATCATCAATCTTAGGCTTCGTTATTATGGAAATGCTTCCTCAAAGACGATGTCTTAAGAAGTTTTGCACATACTGAAGATATTCATTGGGATATAATCTCTACTAGCGACTCCCAGAGTCCGGACTCGTACCGCACAAAACGCGGCAACAAACCAGGTTATCTTGCTCAACACACTGACTACTCAGCATCCGGATGTAGATATAATCCACTCCAATATTTCTAAAAATTTGCAAGGTTTGTTTTAGTGATTAATTATTTATTACTTTTTATTATTTTAATATTTTTGATTATTTTTATTATTTTTTGATTATTGTATTATTTTTGATTATTTGATTATTTTTATTGATTGGCATCTAATATTTTGTTATGTATGTACTTGTTTGTTTAATACTTTGTTATTTTTTATTGAATTGTTATGTTAATTATTTCTAATATTGAATCATTAATTCGAATTTACATTTAATTTGATTCTGTGTAGCCAATATACCTAATGGTAATAATTAATTAATACCTAGATTGTTGACTCTCTGTACGTCTTGGTAGATTTACTGTAAGAGCAGAGAGTAATTGAAATTAAATAAATAATCTAGTTTTTCTATTGATTGCCTTGTCAGTTTAAGAGTGTGGTGTTATCTGCATGCTGAACTATGTCTTTTTTGTGGGAAGTCATTAAATGACTTGTCCTGCTCTGCATAGCATAGTTGGAAAAAAGGGTAGGCTGATTGATTGATATCGGCTCAGTAAGTCAAATATTTATAACAGTCTTGACCACTTTGGAAACAACCTAATTATGAAACAAAAACATGATCAATATATGTTTTTATAAATTCTATTTAGTATACTAATACATCAATCATACATTAATATAAATATTCATTTATTTTTATTGTTAAAAACGAGTTGAAATCAATTATTTTCCAATTAATTTAGAATCAATTTACGTCAAATCTATTGAAATTGATTTTGAAGAAGATATATTACGATGATCATTGTAATCCATTTTATTTATAAGTGTTAAAAAGATTGATGATTATTTTAATTCAATTTATGTAGATACCATATTGATTTAATGTTTTGAAAAGGTCGTTGAAAATTAAAACAGTACTGATTGAATGTTACCCAGCTTTGATTGCTTTTGGTTATAATAACTTCTAATTTATTTTATTTATAACTAGCTGACCCGCGCAACTTCGTCTGCGTCACAATTTTCATTACTGCTCCGCTCCTATTTGTCTTAGCGTGATGATATATAGCCTATAGCCTTCCTCGATAAATGGGCTATCTAATACTGAAAGAATTTTTCAAATCGGACCAGTAGTTCCTGAGATTAGCGCGTTCAAGCAAACAAACAAACAAACAAACAAACAAACTCTTCAGCTTTATATATTAGTATAGATATACTAGTGGACGTCACGCGGTTTCACCCGCGTAGTTCCCGTTTCCGTGGGAGTACGGGGATAAAATACAGCCTATGTTACTCCCTGATAATGTAGCTATCCATTGCTGAAAGAATTTTTCAAATCGGTCCAGTAGGTTCGGAGCCTATTCATTTCAAACAAACAAATCTTTCCTCTTTATAATATTATGTTATAAGTATAGAAAAACGTTAACATATAATCACTTTGGTGAAATGTAGATTAATGTATTCAGACATTTGTAGAGCTCCAGACTGAATTCCGGCCAGTGCGGTGAATCTCAGTTAACACTAGGTCAAGTGTGTGTGCACACACGGGTGCACTAAAACCCAATGACAGTTTGCATAAGGGGGCGTCCATTAATAACGTGAGGCGATTTTGGCGATTATCGGAACCCCCACGCCCCTTAGTGAGATGTCGTGATATTTGACTTGACCCCCTCCCCCAGGTCCTAATCTCGCGTGAGATTTAAAAAGAATGTGTTTTTTTAGAGTAAACACGCCAATCTGTCAATCAGACTAGTTAAGACTTTTTTCTTTCTTTCTTACTGAAATTTGTAAAAGATTATTTTAATTCAGTCTACAGTGACTCGTGTGTGTTCTCTTCTTAAGAATAATTACTCAAACCAACATGTCCATGTGATTTTCAGTAAAACCAGCACTCTGCAGCTCAGAAACATCTCATGTTTTACTAATTGATTTGTTAAAAGACCAGTTTTCTCGCAATTTAATACTATTGCAACAGTTGCTTTCGGAAAAAAAATACGTGGTATTTGCCGTGACCCCCCTCCTCCCCACATGAGATTGGGTGAGATTAGGCTCGACTCCCTCCCCCCCTAAAATGCCTGACATAATTTATGCACGCCCCCTAACCCATAACACGCTCAGCAGTCACAATGGCAACCACGAGACCGAGGAAGCAATCAAACTGAGGCCCCAGTACTGTGTAAGATGAAACTTTGATGTAAGGAATCTACAAGCCGATCTAAAATGCACACTTATTACCTAAATAAGGCTAAAACTACTCGTCAATACTATTTCTACAACCGTTCACCATTCCATCGTACCACTAGTAACCTAATAAGATATTTCATTCACTCTAGAATGTCTGAGGACGTCAACTGACATTTAGGAAGAGACTAGAATCTGTCCACAGATAAAAAATATCACGTAAAAGGGCCTAGTGATTGGCATGCCATCTTTTGGTCGAATTAAGGAACTTCAATTTGTGTTATGTAGGTCAATGTACTCCGGATAACATTTTTATATTTGGATGGGTGTTACTCATACGTAAGTTACAGTTTTGGCTATGGTAACATTTATTGATAAATTCCGATTTTATTTCAATGGGTTTTTAACTAGATTAAGGATTGCCTTTCCGGCTATTAACAGACATCTTTGCCTTTTTTAAAGTTTTGAGATAATTGCATGGTCATCACTGGTTCATCTGTGATCACGCAGGTGTAAATTATTTCCTAATTGCAAAATGATTAGATAATTTCAAAATTATCTCATATTTACTTCATAACTTCAAAATTATGGCATATTTGTTTCATATTTCAAAATTATGTCACGTTTCCTTCATAATTTCACAACTATGTCACATTATTTTCATATCATCAAACTTAATTGCAAAATCAGTCTTAAGTCAACAATAACGCACAACACAAAAGGCTTAGAGAACAAATCTTCTTCACTCTGCATTTAAAAGCCGTACCCAATGACAACATATTCGAATTAAAATCGCTAAGTAATTTGCAAAGTGTGGCAATTACTGCATTATTCAGGTCTAACTTTATCCAACGCTTAATAATACACCAATACCTCTGATCACTGTATAATGCAGCATTTCATAAACACACCTCACATTTAAAATTAACTTATTTCCAAACATAATCACAGACCGATCAATCAAAAAAACAGACATCATTATATCGCCAGCAATTTAGAGACATGAAACACATATACATACAAACACACAAAAAATAAATTGAATCGGTAGTATTGGTACACTTTCACAATTAAATAAACTCGCAAAAAACAACTTTCAATTGAAATAAATAAAAAATTGTAATATATCAAAATGTTTTTTTATGGGTTTATTATGCAGACATGTTTTTTAGCACTGCAATTGACCTCTTATCGATTTAAAAATACTAGTATTGATGTATCGATGTGAAAACGATTACTTTATGCAGAAGCTGGCGCCAAATTGTGAGTTATTATTAAAGTTATGTCATTTCAATTGAGAAAGGCGTGATTTGATTCGATATACAAATCTATATTAGGTACAGCGGTGTGGCACCACGGCTACACCTTTACCAACCTACATATACCTTTGAATGTGGACCCTTTTTGCCGTTCCTGTCAATATACGAATGCCAAAAATGGTACACTAATTCCCCGTATGGTGTCGGCCGGTGCCGTATGGTGCCGTAAAAGAATGATACCATTCCATCACTTCCCGTGGGTGTCGTAAGAGGCGATTAAGGGACTCGCCAGAGAATGGGCAGCAGCGTTCTCTGTAAAACTCAACACCATATACTGCGATCGCCAACCCGCCTGCCAAGTGTGGCGATTATGGCAAACTCCCCCCCTTTTAGGGGAGGCCTATGTCCAGCAGTGGACGTCTTTCGGCTGATATGATGATGATGATGAAAAATGGTACAAACTTAGAAGATAAAAGTGTGAGATTTTTTTTTAAATATGACCACAATTTCACATTATGTTTAAAAATTATGTGGTCGACATTGGAGCATGCTTGCCTAGAAGAAACCTATTCACTCTTGACTAAAAGGTTCCCCAGTTTGCAACTGTCAGGAAAAAGATTCCAGCAGGGTTTCCAGTAGGTAGTACACTAAAATAACAAGGGGATATGCATAGGTCGCGGGTAGCCGATGGATGCGAGACGCACAGGACCGGTCGTTGTGGCAACGCTTGGGGGAGGCCTATGTCCAGCAGTGGACGTCTTTCGGCTGATGTGATGATGATGATGCATAGGTGCCATCATTATGTTATTTTACGGTGCACACATTTAGATGGTATTGCAACTGCATCACATGTGCTCATGGTAAATAAGGAGCCAGGTTATTTGCTAAGAATATAGTATGCGTAGTAAGTGTAATGTGTAAAGGTTAAGTAGCGTAGGATCACACTGGCACTGATTTAATGAGTTTAGAGCACATTTAACAATATACAGGGCTTTTTTAAATACCTTGTATATTATTGGAGCAAAGAAACTTTAAAAAAAAAGTATGAAAAAAATATCAGTGGTTCAGTTCAATGTATGTATCGTTGTCATTACATGATGTGCTCGAGGTTGGCTAAGGTAAGGTTTGAGGGCACCCCCTGACATGGATAGGTTCAGTTCGAATGGGATGACGGGAGCTAGAGTGAGCGAGCAAAGCGATTGAACTGAGCTCCCATGATTTCATTTCATGTAAGGTTCCTTTAATCCCTGCAGACAGAAATAGCGGGGCTTCTTCATCGAGGTAAGATAAGGTTTGAGGTGACTATTATATTTAGTGAACAACCATCATATGAAATTTACGATACGACTACGACGTTTGGGACAGTATTTTTTTTTTCCAAAGTATAAAAAAGTCAGTTTTATTTGGGTCTTTCTGTACACTCTGTTTATTTACTTCCTTTAACTAAGCATGATGACGTCCATGTGTCTATATTGTTTATAAATTCAATTGTATAAACCAAACGTCTAATACAAAAATGATCAATGTTTGTGTTCATACTTTGACAACACAATGGATTTGCGTGAGAAATTATTTTTTTAGTTATTTTTGGCCTTCCAGTCATATTGTGTTTAACAATTTTATTAATTTGTTTGTAGAGGTAAGTTAAAAACTAGTGATTGTTTTAACGATTCATTGATTCATTGAGATTTGAATAGATATTTTCTTTGAATGAATTCTAGTATTTGATATCTATAAGTTTAATATTAATTTGTTTCTTTTGAAGTTAGGATACATGATGACTGTATCCGTAAGGTATAATTTCAGTATTGTTTCGTGAAGGTAAAATTAATTGTTTTTTGAATTTGTGTGGATTATCTTTACCTATGAAATTGAAGTTTTGTTAAACGGGCCACTTTGAGACTATATAATTGTCTATTGCAAACGTTCTTAGAAATACAAAAAATACCTACTCCGAAGATTTTATTTTTATAAACCAAATAAGAAATAATAATATTTATAAACTTACCCTTCTGACTGAGGGAATCATTTTTGTCGATAATTTGTGTTGTGTTTACCTGTGAAAAAAAATATTATAAATAAACTTAAAATAAATATAAGACACAGTTTGCGTTGAACAAATAAAAAAAAATTGTCAATTCCTTTACCAAATGAAGTTCATTAACTAATTTCGAAAAAATGGCATGACACGAAGATTTTTTTTCAGTTAATTACAATGCATTGCGTTCACCTAAGAAGGTATGTGTTAACAATTTGCAATGTCTAGATTTGTAGGTCAGGTCATATAATGAATGAAATTCTAGACTACATCGTATGTTTAAAATTATACAGAATGTGCTCTAACGCATTAAGTTTCTTTTTTATGAGCATTTTGAGATGTTTGAGTTGTATTATGAATATAATCGTGTGATAACGGTCTACCACCACAAATACTGTTATAATAACTCATTGAATCATCATTAGAAATTAACCATAAAATATGTTTTCTAAAATATTATATTTCTCAAAACTGCTGGATCAGATGTTGATGCACCTTTGTACAAGGGTATAGTTGAGGTATCTCCGCAGAAATACCACAACAGTATAGCTATTGGTAAATAGACAACTTTTGATCAATCTCCTTTATACTTACTAGCTTCAGAGCCAGCAATTTTTGAACGAGAGTTTTACATAAAGATATTTCTCCAAACACATAGCACGACATTTTTAACTATCCAACAAAAAGTTAGTATCTCATCTAGTAGTAATCTAGAACTACTGATCTTTCGATTAACTAACGACCATCCGTTCGTAAAAGTTACCAGTAACGTGTAACGAATCGTTACATCTTCATACGTAAACAGTTCTTCATGCATCAGTCGTCACCTTGACCTCACATAGTCAAAACATTATGCAAATGGTTTTCGGTAAAAATAGTCATGTTTTTTTTTAAGTTTTGCAACCGTAAATGACTCTATAATGTGTTTGAAATGCTTGTATTTTAAGGTAACTGTAGTTTTCATAGTTTGTGACATAATTTTGTGTGAGAGAGCATAGCAACGCGTTTTCACGACTTAGGTATCTTTTTCGAACGAAAAGTGGAATACTTTGATGTAATTGACGGTTATTCTGAATTATTAGGCAGATATGTAAATGACCATAGTGCACAAACATTATTCCAGTTATGTTGAGAGTGTTATGTGTTTCACCTTATCAAAAAGTGTACTAAACCTGTTTTAACACGTTTACAAAATATATTCTTTTCTCTATATGTCCGCCGCATGGTGCCGGCCGGTGCCGTATGGTGCTGTAAAAGAATAATACCATCCCATCACTTCCCGTGGGTGTCGTAAGAAGCGTCTAAGGGACTCGCCAGAGAATGGGCAGCAGCGTTCTCTGTAAAACGCAACACCATACACTGCGATCGCCAACCCGCCTGCCAAGCGTGGCGATTATGGCAAACTCCCCACTTTGGAGGCGGCCTATGTCCAGCAGTGGACATCTTTGGCTGTTATGACTGACTGATGATGACTGATATGTCTGAAAGCTACTCACAACAGAAGAATTTAAAAGCTTACTCAAATGCGTGTTTACTTTTGGATTTGTTGCAAAGAGCTTTTTTATAATGTATAATGGTCTACGCCTAAGTTTGTATAACTTTGTTTTATTTTAAATCAAAACTCTTTCATTCAAATAAGGTGGAAGTTCTGTACTCCTGGTACATTAAAATTTGCATAAAGATATTCCCCCAAAATGCCCGCCCGTCACCACTTGAAGAAAGAAGAAGTGGCGCACAACGGTTGTTTTTTTTACTATTGATAAGCACGTTTGACCACTATCTCACCTGAGCTGGTAAGCTATGATGCAGTCGAAGATGGAGCACTATGAATGTGTTCCCAAAACGTTTTGTGCGTACCTATAGGTGGGATGTCCACCATGTACCGGTGGCGCATCGCCGTTCGTCTTGTGGTCCGATGATGGAACGGGCTTGGCGGAATTAAATTATGTTAAGTTTAAAGAACTTGAATTGACAATATTCCTGACTTGTATAGGAATCAAATATATGAGAAAAGTTCATGACCAGAATGGCGTAAAAGTAAACTAAGGTGAATTGAACATGAAATGAGCTGTCAAACAAACTGGAACGATAGTTCAATTGAAGCTCAGCCCACCCAACTTTTTACGGTGGCATGTGTACGGAATACACTTACTGGTCGTGGTTAAAATAAGTATTACTTATTCAGAAATGTATTACCTTTAGCGTTGCATTTTCGCCTAGAACCTTCACTCAAACATGCAAAACGTTGCGAAATCTAATTTGATCGCCACACAAAGACGACCCATCAAATGCCAGTCGGGGTTATAAAAATTTATCACTTTGTTCTAAGGCCGCCTGTTTGAGTCTAAGTGATCTATAACCATGTTATGTACTAATGTTTCCGTTCGATACAAGGTTTGTGATTGATGTTCTTTTGTTTTTGTGAATTGTTCAGGTTACATTGTGATGTTTTTTGATAGACTTCCTTTAACCTTAGCACTATTGCGCGTGTATTCAGCTTAGAGTAAGGCAGAGGTCACATTTTATTGTCAAGAGGCTCTGAGGCTCTACAAAAGTGCCATTTTACACAAATATAAAATCAGATTTCGGACTGCTACAAAAGTTTTCAATGAGCTCAATGACTCTAACAATGCCCTTGAAGTTCCACCTCAAGATTGGTATTTAAACGTACTTTAGCTGAATGAGCATATAAAAAAATTAAACTAATAGAGGGAGCTACCTTCAAAGATTCCCTTTTCGTGGGTGTCGTAAGAGGCGACTAATTCGCCAGAGAATGGGCAGCAGCGTTCTCTGTAAAACGCAACACCATACACTGCGATCGCCAACCCGCCCGCCAAGCGTGGCGATTATGACAAACCCCCCCTTAGCTGGACTTAGGCTTACCCTTGCTTGGGGGAGACCTAAGTCCAGCAGTGAACGTCTTTCAGCTGATATGACCTTCAAAGATTATGTATGTAGGGGTAGAGCTGACTTTAGAATCAGATGATATGGAAAAAAAATAATCTTTGGAAGGAAATGAGGAGGCAGGAAGAATTACCATACGACCATTTTGTTCACTTAGTATCGCCTACAATAAAACGACAATTCAATTACCATTTCAATTAATAAGTATGAACTATAAACCTGTACCATCAGAGATTCAATTAATAATTGATGTTCAATTTATAAAATACAATAAAATGTTTAACGACACCATGTAGATTGAAGTAATTTGAAAGTAGGTAGTGTTGCGAGCTTGTAAGAGTAGCAGTGGGCTGGTTGTATCTGTTAAAAGACTATTGACCGTTGAGGCACACGAGTCCTAGAGTGTTGACAGCATGGCATAGTAAAACTGTCGTTCAATCAGCGATAACATTTCAAAAAACCGGTCAAGAGCGAGTCAGACTCACGTGCAAAGGGTTCCAAACGAAGTTTCTTTAACATGTTATTTTAACACTATAGACTTCTTATAGGTTTTCCTATAATTTATTGGTAAAGATTTTAGGCTCAGTAGTTTCGGGGATAAGGGCGCAGAATGGTTATTTTTTGCCTAATTTCTTGAATAACTTAAAAATCATTTATTTTAAAATTATCATTTTTTTTCCTGAGGAGCCGCTCGGCCGCCGCACGCTCCGCCATACATCATTCCGCCAACTCCTTGGTGGCCGCGGTGCGAGACTGGGACAACAGCCCTCTGCATCAAAAGTGGCAGTCCTACCATACGCCGATAACATAAGTCGCGGCTTCTAAATTTATTTATTTATTGTTATTGTTATCTATACATATTAATACCTATTTAATTTAATTGGATGTAAATCTGGAAATAAATCATTTCATTTCATTTTTCATTTCAAAACCCTAACAGTAAGCCCTTTTATTTGATATGTTACACGATATTGTCCAAAAACCTTTTTTTTAATTTTTTACTAAAAAAATAATAATTTACGTAACACTTCTGTGTTTGGGTCACGAAAGTCCATGTGTACCAAATTTCAACAGAGTCGGTCCAGTAGATCCGGAGAAAACTGTCTGTGACAGACGGACAGACAGATACCCGAGTGATCCTATAAGGGTTCCGTTTTTTGTTCGGAACCCTAAAGTTCAAAAATAGGTTTGACACAAGCAAACGAATATGACGTGGTCGTTCCCAAATATTTTGCTGATGGAACCTATTCAGTAATCGCTGATGGAATGCTACTATGGCGATAACTATCTTTCAAGTGGCTTGTACCAGGTACAGTCAGCCAATAATGTTCCCAACGCTGGGACACGGGCCTCTTTGACAGGGATTATCATCATCTACATCCCGACGTTGCCCGCCTCTGAACTTAAGCCTCTCTTTTTGTGTGCCAATCCCCAAGGTGGGTCTACGCTAGACGAGCACGAGCGGAGCACGAACCGAGCCAAAATTCGTGTAGTGTGGACAGAGTTACGTGCCTCGAACGAGCGCGCTTCGAGCGTTTAGCTCGTGCTCGACTGTGCTCCACCTATTGTCGGTTATTTGACGAACACAAAGGGATTTGCATCGCATCGAGGAGAGTGATTGTTGTAGGCTCATTGTACGTCCACACTTGACACCGAGAGTAGAGCGGCTCGGCTTGCGCTCAGCTCGTGCTCGGCTCGTCTAGCATAGACCCACCTCCACGATTCTGAGCCACCATCCAAGTTCTACCCGCGATAGCTACAATGTCATCTGCATACCTCGCCGTCGGTAAACCAACTAGACTTTTCTACAAGTCTTTGTAGGCCACTCGGTCACTGCCTTACTCCACACATCTCTATCATGTGTTCCATGACCTGCTCAATTATCTTGCTCAGCTCCATTGGAGCTCTATAACTCGTTTTCAGATAGCGAAGACCCTCGTGGGAGGCATAGAAAAAATAATATTTAAGACTAGCTGACCCGCGCAATTTCGTCTGCGTTACATTTTGTCATTAGTGCTCCGCTCTTATTGGTCGTAGCGTGCATGTTATATAGCCTATAGCCTTCCTCGATAAATGGGCTATCTAACACTTCAAGACTTTTTCAATTCGAACCAGTAGGTTCCTAAGATTAGCGCGTTCAACCAAACAAACAAATAACGATTCAGCTTTATAATATTAGTATACATTTAGATAGAAGATTCGCTCTTACATTCACCGCTGCTAAAACGATAAAGTGAGCAACAAAGTCTAGAGAATTCTTAAGTTGTAAAATCTAATTAAATTACAAATAATCTTCTCACAAATCAGTTGGATCAGTGGGAATTTTACAGCTGTTTCGTAATGCGGCTAGCGTTGCTGGCTGTACCTTTATTTGAAATAGTTTTAGGCTCCGTTCACACATCGGGAGTTGCGACTTTGCGACGCGATTCGAGAGGCGATTTTCGACAAGCGGCACTCGACCACGACTTCAAATAATAATGATGTTTATTTCTGTAATTTGGTAAATACAAACACTTTTTTTGTACAGAAGATAATTTGAAGCAAGAGAGCAAACTTTGTCATTGCAGAAAACTGAGCGATGGTCAAGCCGTTACAGAGCCGGGGAATTGAAATTCAGAATATTGTGCCAGTCTGAAATTATAAGGAACTGGGTGATTTTATATGTCTTTTTTGAAACAAGATAAGCTTGGTCATGGTTTTCCTAACTAACCTGGCAAGAAACACCAGAACTAACTCAGAGGTCAATCTGACCTTAAAAGAGACGGTTTTAAGGTCCAGAAACTTTTTGTGGTCAGGATCGATCATTGATGCGCTGTGCGCTGAAATGGTATTTTAAGGAAATAATCCCACATGAGAATCCTCTGTGCCTCGGAATGTACGTTAGAGCCCCATCACAGAATTGCGCTTTCACTCACAAAACTGCTGATGCACCGCATTATGTAGAAATTAGGCAGTTGCAATTACGTTTATTTTAGGGTTTATTATTAACTAGTGGACGTCACGCGGTTTCACCCGCGTAGTTCCCGTTCCTGTGGAAGCACGGGGATAAAATATAGCCTATGCTACTCCCTGATAATGTAGTTATCCATTGCTGAAAGAATTTTTCAAATCGGTCCAGTATTTTCGGAGCCTATTCAATTCAAACAAACAAACAAATAAACAAACAAACAAATCTTTCCTCTTTATAATATTAGTGTAGATTTATTTAATGAATATTTGCTAAATTTTCATCCCTCATGAACTATGATTTATTTTGGTATAAATTTTACGTAATAATATATTGACAGTTAACTCTGAGCGTTTTTAGTAGTTTTTATGGATTTTAATGGGATTTTTTTAACGGATATTCCATTCTTATTTCAAATTTATGAGGCCACTATGTACGAAACCACTATATAAGGAATATTATGATATATTTTTCATTTCATTTGGTTGGTACAGTAGTTCAATCCACGAGCTCAAAAGAGTGCCGTCGCGCTTTTCGTGAGAAATTTACTTCGGAATTTTGGCTTTTTATAAATAGATAAGAAAAAAATGCGAAAAGTGAGGCCGCTATGCACTATACTAATAACTATTCTCAACTACCCAATAAGCCAAAGTTGTCTAAATATTTTAGTTTCTGAGAATAAGAAAGCCGAAATTGGTTATTTTACGCAAAAAATACAGTCAAATTGTAATAGGGCTCTTAAGCCATTGGTCTCAGCCATTGTCAGAAGCCAGAAAATACAAAGGTTATGATTACAAAGGTTTGTGGGAGACAAGAATCCAAACTAGGATACCCTGTGCTATGTATTCCTAGCCCCCCTCGGCGAGAATGGGATCATAACAATAATTGTAGAACTATTGTGCGAAAAGAATACAAGAAAAGGTACTAATAAACTAAAAAAAAATAAAAAAAAATAAAACAAAATTAAAATGCATGTGTTGTGTGTTTGTGTGTAAGTGATGGTGTGTTTGTTAGTGTGTGAAGTGTGAGTGTGAAGTGGAAAGTGTCATGTGTGTGGTGTTGTGTTGTGTGTGTATGTGATTAGTGTTCCATCATTTAAATTTTGCATGTCAAATCTTGGGCAGAATGTATGGCTCAACTTTTATACTTCACGACCTCATTTGTATACCCGCATTCTAGCAAATAAATAATTTGATTTGATTTGATTTGAGAGTAGGATGGTGTATTGTGCACGTAAGTATAATGATGGATGTGTATACGCAAATGGGCATGATGAGGTGGCGGTATGGTTTTATGGAAAACGCTACACTAGGATAGGATTGTAAGCATTGGTTCGTTGTCTTACGATTGTCAATCTGTAGTAACAATCGTAATCGCTGAAACATTTTAATGTCTAGACCCTCTCTCATTTGTTGCAAGACGCTTATTGCTGGCGAATAAAGCCGTACTTTATGACATTCCCGACTTAATTGCTACATACATCAACAGTAAATCAAAGTTTAACGGATTAAGTTTAGTGTCCACCGCAAAAACTTAAGGTTGTTTTAAGTTAAAATCACCAAATTGAAGTTATATTTTGATGAGAAACGTCAGGTTTTCATTATTATTTTCCATTAAATATGACTTAGAGAACTAGATTGATGATTAAAATAATTCGTTTTGAGTAAATAATAACTCATAACTGTCGAAAATTTTATTTCGATCACCATACGACCTAATATAGGGCTGAAATTAATAAAATATAAGAAATAATGGCCGATGGAAGGATGGTCGATTTTAAAAATCGACGAAAGTATAACGATGAACTGTGTTTCTAAAAACCAATCCTCTTAAATTCAAGTCGCATAATTATCATCACAACGGCCATCAATATCAAAAACTAGTAAAAATTTAGGGAAATTAGGGCTTTTTTTGACAAACTGCGACTGCTTTGCGAATGTAAGTAAACCTTTCTTAAAAAAAGCTTAATTAAAAATATAACCGACTTTATTTCCACTTTTAAGTGCTGATACTTGGACGACGACATCGACCGCAGAAATTGAAATTAGCAAAAATACTTATAAAACAAAAACTACTAAGCCAAACTGAATATTTTTTTTACGGGGCGTAATGGCAAGTATCGAACTAAAAAAAGAATCACAAAGTCAAAGTCGATTAAGAATACGGTAGGATATACCCCTGAAATAATTATGTACATGAAATCCCTCCCTTAATAGGACTCCATCGCGAATGCTTTTAAATACTAAATATCATATATTTTAGACTGCTCGACAATGGTTATCCAAACTAATATTATAAAAAGGATAGATTATAATTACTTTGACATCAAAATATTGACTATATACACTCATTAACACGAAATTATGCACAAACGGGTATAAAAACAAAATAAATCATTGGGCATCAAAAAAATAATCCACATCGCTGTCAATGGCAAAAGTGTCCAGAACACTGGCAGCATTGCCGCGTTGAATGGCAATGCTGATTCTTTGGCCGAAAGAATTTAATTTAATATGTTTGTTAGGATTCTTTTCTTCTTCTTAACGACCCCACACACCCTAGTGTCAGAGTTTCTAAGCCGCCTCAAGGGGCTCTGACATGGTTTATTTGACGACCATTTGGCGGCCGGGACCACCGGCTTATACGTGCCTTCCGAAGCACGGAATCATCTTTTTGTCAGACAATAAGGTGACTCAAGCCTGCAATGTCCTAGCCAAACTGAAAACAACTTTACAAAGTATACTTCCTGTTGGAATCGAACCCACGACCACCGGGTCACAAGGCAAACGCCTCAACCACTCGACCACGGAGGCAGTTTGATAGGATTAAAACTACTGGACCAATTTAAAAAATTCTTCCACTATTAGAATGCTATATTATCCCTGAGTAACGTAGACTATATTTATTGCAAGAAAAAATTAGGAATTCTTAAGAAAATTATAGCGCGGGCGAAGTACTAGTAGCAGATATAATAACTGGAAGAAACCAATCCCAGCGTAAAAATTTCGCTGCTTACTAGAGAGCATCAACCTTAAGTCACACATCATATCAGCCGAAAGACGTCCACTGCTGGACATAGGCCTCCCCCAAGCGTCGCCACAACGACCGGTCCTGTGCGTCTCGCATCCATCGGCTACGCGCGACCTTCACCAGGTCATCGGTCCACCGTGTGGTAGGCCTTCCAACGTTACGCCTTCCGGTACGCGGTCGCCACTCCAGAACTTTTCGGCCCCATCGACCATCTGTTCTGACCATCACTTTAGTTTTCCGATCCTTCGGGCTATGTCGGTAACCTTGGTTCTCTTGCGGATATCATCATTTCAGCAAGAAAACTCCAAACATTGCCTTCTCCATTGCCCTTTGAGTGATTTTGAGCCTTCTGATGAGGCCCATTGTAAGCGACCACGTTTCAGTTCCGTATGTCATCACTGGCAACACGCACTGATCATAGACTTTCGTCTTGAGACACTGTGGTATGTGGGACGAGAAGATACCGCGCAACTTCCCGAACGCTGCCCAGCCTAGTCAGATTCGACGGTTGACCTCTTTCTCGAAGTTGGCCCTACCTAACTGGACCGTTTGTCCTAGGTAGATGTTAAGTCACACACTTAACTTAAATCCCACGATAAACCTACAGCTAAGCATAGAAATAACTTAGAAAATTACCAATCTCACCGACTAAGTCGTCGGTTGATATGTCAAAGTCGTGAACTGAGCGGTTACCTGAAGGTTGCGAGTTGACGGTAACCGCATAAGTATAGTTAACTTAACTATAAGTTTATCTGATGTCTGTGTGAATATTAACTTGATTTGATGCGGTTGTGAAGGTCGATGGCCCCTTGTTTGGCCCATAAATTGTTACCTACATCCAAAGAATATTCTGCCTGTAATGTTCTCATTGAGGAGACACAGGTTTACCCTGTGAGAGGGGGAGTGAGCTGCATTCCACCACGCATAGTGGAGGATTGTGGATTTTACTTGGCTTTGAATTTTAAAGACTAATGTGTGGTCCGAATATAATCTTTTGTGAATGTGAGGACTATTTATTTACGGAGTTTTCACGATTGCCTAGCAGTTTGAGTTCTTTATGTGCCCTACCCAAATGCCCATTCTTTAGTACGTATTATTCGTCCGATCTATAACACTAATGCTTGCATTTTCTGGACAGGTTCACTTAATCTGTGTGGTGCCTTTGTCCGAAGCCCATATCAGACATAAAACTACATTTTAATTTCATGATTTGGCAAGTACCTACTGATTGTATGGACGTTAAAAGAGAAATCGACTTCTGAGTTTGGTCTCAGGACTACCTTAGCTGCTAAACAAGTTTTTTTTTTTTTTGGAAAATTAAACTAGAACTGGATTAAAAGAACTAGATTGCAAAAACCTGACCTACAACGATTATTATTTTTATATGTATTTGCAGTATAAACATCAATCCTTCATTCATGACAGATTCCTTCATCATTTTATACGTGCTTTTATGCGCAAAAGAAGCTAGACTTCAATTTCTAAATAACTACTTTTGAATGGTTTTGCGATTATATCAACATAATATAGATCCTTTACTGGGAAACTGCTTTGAATCCTTATGATAATGTTCCCTATTGTAGTCAGGTCTTCAATAGGAGCTTATTACCATCTCAGAATGCTCTTAATTTTCACTTAGAGACTTGGGTGCCAATTATGCAATCACCGTGGCACTCTAGTACAGTCAATCAATCGTACGTCCATGATAACAATTGGTATTACGAGCATCTTTATAAGTTCATTACTACGAACTTTATGAAGACGATCTTAAAATAGAGTTTAGTGTTGACTGTACTGCAAGTGCGACTAAATAGATAGATAGATATAGTATAGGTAATTTATTTTATAACAATAAAATACGAATATTTTGACGTACCGTTAACGTAAGTGAATTTTGAATGTGAAAAACTACAACCCCATTGTATTATGGTATAATTTTATGGGACATACACAATTTATATCATTCAAAAATATGAATATAGTATCTAATTCAATTAAATATTACGTGCGAAACGAGTATTGTAGCTATGGTAAAATTTTACGTTACGTTACTATACGTCAATAACGTTCGTGCGAGGCCCTCAGTTTAGATGATTTTTTTTAAATCCTAATATATAAGCTGTTACTGATCAGTAACTGACAAACAATGCAGAGCCAAAAGTACTGGTCGTAGAAAGCTGAAATTTGGCATTTAGATTCCTTGGGGAGTGTAGGGGAGCCATTGATATATAAAAAACCCAAGATACACACTCAGCATCTCAAAAACGTCCGCAAAAAACAAACGCAATGTGTATAATAGTGCGCTAGTTTCAAACAGTCTCGCATCGCTCGACATACTGCACTGCTTTGTAAAAAAAATTTTAAGCGATCCGTGTAAGGTTGAATTTACAAAAAAAATTGCGCATCACTCGCCATACTGCACTGCTTTGTAAAACAACTTTAGGCGATCCGTGTAAGGTTGAATTTGCAAAAAAAATGCGCATCACTCGCCATACTGAACTGCTTTGTAAAACAACTTTAAGCGATCCGTGTAAGGTTGAATTTGCAAAAAAAATTGTTTTTTAGTATTTTTACACACAGCTCACACATGACACTTGATACATGTCAGTTTTTGACGACAGTTTCGAGTGTTGCATTTGTTCGAGACTGTGCATCTTGGGTTTTTTTATATATCAATGAGGGGAGCACTAATGGATGATTAATTTCCGAAATTGCTACGGGAACGGGATATACAAAATCGCGGGAAAAGCTTTTTTTCAAAAAAACTCCGCTCAATTTTTCGACTTCACTATTACAATTATTGTTTTACACTGGGGTTATTCTCGTTTAGTTTTTACTGCGCAGCAATATGCAAATGCAAAATAGCCACAAAATTCGATGTGTCCATCCTCTCAATTCTAAAAGCTCATCATAATTTACGATAACTACGTCTTGCATGTAAAAGGTCTGTCCGTCTGTCACAGCGTGTCGAATGTTTAATCTCCGCGTTTCCTACTTTACTTTACCTTCGTTGGGTAATAGTCTCACGCGATTCTATTGTCTGTCTGTTCCAATGAAGAGGTCGACTACGATGTTATAGATAATTTGGTTAGTTTTCGTTATGTTCTAGAGAGAATCGTTTGTATTCTGTACTAGCTTCGGTCCTTGGCCCTTGCGAACTATCGATCAAAGAGCCTAGTACAAATGTTATGACATATAGTAACGTTACAATATCGTTAACGTAAGTGAATTTTGATCGGGCCTGCGGACGGCGAGTGTTGGGTGGCTCGCCGTCTGATCAGAACCAGGGGGGCTACTCTCTAAGCCGTTTCGGGCTTAGTTGCGGGCGTATTCTACTCCGTATCATCTACAGACTTACGATTAGTCCCAAACCCGAACTAAGAATGAATGACAACACGATTTGACAGTAACTGTCTGATCGTATTGTCATTAATTTATAGTAGTTAGGTCATACGGAGTAGCATACGCCCGCAACTAAGCCTGAAACTACGGACTTCGGGCTTAGAGAGTAGCCCCTCAGGCTCGGGTCGACGGCGCGCTGTGTTCCACGTGCGCCTCAAAGAGCTGTCAGCATAAAAGGCGGGGCCCGCTAGGGCCAGTGCCTGCTGGGGCTGCGGACTTTGTTCGAAAGAGTCACCGTGGACCTGGAATGCAAAGGGCACTAGGAGGAACACGGATGGGTTTTATTCAACAAGAGTCTGACACTCCCTTCTGCTTCACCCAGAGCGGGAGGAGTCATTTGATGATTACCCATCCTCAAAAAAAAAGTGAATTTTGATTAAAACTATAACCCCATTTTAATGTTATGAGACATACACAATTTGTAGATATCACACAATATGAATATATGTAGTATCCAAGTCTAAATAAGTATTATGTCCGAAACGAATTTATTATAGTTATAGTTTTTACATTACGTTACTACACTTCATAAACATTCGTGCTAGGTCATTGATATATAAAAAACCAAGATACACACTGAGCATCTCAAAAACGTCCGCATAAAACAAGGGCAAAATTGTAAAATTGTGCGCTAGTTTCAAACAGTCTTGCATCGCTCGCCATACTGCACTGCTTTGTACAAACAACTTTAAGCGATCCGTGTAAGGCTGAATTTGCAAAAGAATTGTTTATAGTACACCTATACATAACTCACACATGACACTTGATACATGTCAGTTTTTGACGACAGTTTCGAGTGTTGCATTTGTTCGAGACTGTGCATCTTGGGTTTTTTATATATTAATGTGCTAGGCCCTATGGACGACGGGGGAATCTCGGATTGTAAAGGTGTGCAGCTAGTCAATTCTGTAAATAACTATTTCGATATCGAGCTTCACCTGAGTGACAAAACTCACAAAGTGAGCTTTATAACACACAACATAAGGGTCTTAATTTGATACTCACCTCGGATTCCGCTGTCGAGATACGAAAATGTTGTTACAGAATAGCACTACTGCTTCTCCAGGTTCTAAAATACCTATTCCTATCATCAATAGGGACCGTGCACAGTGTTGACTATGCCATCTAGTGTCACATATTCGAAGTTTTAAGGGTCAGAATACTTGACATTGACGCTTCTGTGCTGCCACCTGTGGTTCCTGCACGCTCAGTTTAGGGGAACGTACGCAAGGAAGACTGTGCCATCTAGCGTAGCTATTTCGAATTTTATACTTGAAACATACTTGAAAGTGACATTTCTGTGCTGCCACCTATAGTTTCTGCACGCTCCCTATAGCACGAAAACGTAGCAAACAAACAGACTTACAGGCAGCACGTACGTTACAGACAGTACTTTCGCATTTCAATCTGTCTATCTGTCTAGTTTTTTCCGAACTATGTCTATGAGCACTGTACATGTATATGTATGTGAGTCGGCTTTTAATCTTAGCATGCAGTTGAGTGTCAGTATTTACAACGTTGCCTGCTTGTCGGTCTTCTACAGATTTTACTTCGGTGAGTGTGCCCAAGAACTCCACGACCTCATCCCACCGGCTCCCTTCTACCATCGGACATCCAGATGCACTGCATCTTACCGGAATGTAAGATGCAGTGCGTCTTGTTGCCATTCCACCAATTCGCACTAAGCGTTTCCAAACGTCTTTTTATAATGCGCACAGCAAAGGAGTGGAACTCTCTCCTGCGTCTGTGTTTCCAAACGCTTACAACCCTAATCTCTTCAAAGTTTGAACAGGCTCCTTCTGGGTAAATCGCTCCATCGTAGACTTAGTCTCTGTCTTCTCTGACCTAGACTAGAGTCAAGAGCAAACCCATCACAAATAAAAAAAAAATGGAGCGACTGTCTTTTTAACCTTCACAACCCAGTTACTGGGTACCACGGTACTTCTTGGCAAGATTGGTATCAGATTTCTTTGCTTCCGAGTATCCGAAACAACTGTCAAAGATCTACAAATGACAGCCGGGACCAATGGCTTAACGTACTTTTCGAAGCACGGCAGAGTCTTGGTAAGTAGGTAAAGGATGGTTACCCATCCTCGGACTGACCTCGGCAATTGTGACTTAACCTTGAAGATGGACCCGTGCAGCTGGTATTTAGCCACAAGCTCCTCTTAGAAATAAAGATACTGTTTAAATATAACCATTTAAAATTCCGCAAACTAAGTATAAAGTTTATCAAGCTTAGACGCAGGAGGTATGCAGCCCCGCCCACCCGCGAGATATGCAGTTGTATCGCGTTCTATACTGATATATATACAACACGCTTTTCCATAGTTTGGCACGATAACTTTTAACGAATGGTAAGTAATATTAAGTTAATATTACTTACCATCCGTTCCATCTCTTCGTCGCGTCTCGTCTTCGTTCTAAGGAACCCAGGCAAATAAATAAACATACGATTCGATCAAGAAACGAAAGCTACTTTCCAAGAAAGAAAGAAAAAGAGTTTATTTGCTAAAAGAATGACGCATACCATAAACAAAACGTTTAAACAAAATTAATATGTTATGATAGAAAGACCGACACTTTTTCCTGCCTTGAAGTACGTTAACTTAAATTTAATATTAAAGGAGACTCCCATACAAGAAACTCGTTTTTTTTTTCGGTTTATAGTACGGAACTCTTCGTCTGCGAGTTCGACTCGCACTTGGCTAGTTTTACATACTATTATTAGTATTTGTCTACCACTGCACAACGCATGCCCCAGCGTTGAGCGTTCCAATCAAAAGACCGACGCTTAATAACGAAGTACGAACGGTATCTTATGGGAATCCAGAAGAACAAACAGTAAGTTTAAGAGTTTTTAGTTTTCTTCTTGTCCCGAGGAATTTGAAAAATAGGTATTTGAAGAAACTATTGACGATGCCGTCGCGCTACGCCCTATCAAGTAAAGTGCGAAAGCGACAACTGCAGCAGAGTCTGATTTTACCTATAAAAATCTTAACCAAAAGACGTTTTGTATTCCGCTGTTTTCTTCTTCAAAACTGGACTGATCTGAAAAATTATACATCAAAATTTAGAGGAATAATGCTTGGAATATTTTCTATTTTATTAAAACTTATCATATTTGTCTGATAGTCATCTGAACATGGCGGTAAAAATGGGCTGTGTTTTCGGGTTTTTGTATTGTCATAATTCTTTAAGTAATTATGTTTTGGAAAAAAAAAATGATAGAGGCACGTATTAATTCGACAAAGATTTTTTGGAAAAAAAAATCATTGCTCTAGCAGCATTATCCACGAAGAAAACAGCGGAATGCGTTTGTATGGAGAAAGGCCCAAGAGTTACCGACTAGAGTCCCCTCTTAACGGATCGTTAGTTAGAGGAACCCAGCCAAATACGGCTTCTACAATAATATACACCGTGGCATTCTAAACATTTAGTAGTCTTCTCATTACCAATCAAAAAGCCACGCTTCTCTTAAATTGAGGACTCACGAACTTAATAGGGACTCTGAGTGAAGTTGACGAGTTTCATGGTAAATAACATAATTTGTTTTTCGTTAGGGCTGTCACGAGGAAATTCTTGGAAGATTAGACTAAATGACTAAACATTTTACCGACTATACAGGATCTAGGCAGAGACCTAAGAGAACACTTTTCACAGTGGGACCAGCCCAGTCGTGCGATTCTATCAACAAGTCGAAGTGAAGTCTCAGGTGAAGTGATCACGAAGTGAGCTGTCAATCCAAGTAATCAAGATGGAATGACAGCTCACTTTGTGACCACTTGATTCAAGAGTTCACTTCGATATGTTTATAGAATCGACTGGCTGAAATCGCTTAAAAAAACTAATCAGTTCAATGCATTTTGCTGATCCATTTGGCTTTTTTATTTAGTTGTGTATATGTATGACTGGAAGGTTGTTTATAATTAAATTTTAGAGCCCGGTAAAAGTAATTCAATATTTAATTTAGAATCCGAGAGGTAGATAATAAATTAGAAAGATTTTTTTCAAGATTAAAGCAACAGTAGCCAAAATATGTAGTTGGGCGATTCATGCGACAGCTTAACACAAGATCAAAAATAATTTTCGGTGTCGCAATCCCAAAATTATTTTGTTTATTGGGGAATGTAAATTATTAAAAAAAAATATGAAGATTATTATATCCATGTTATAAGCTAGCTTCTGCCAGCGGCTTCGTCCACGTGATCCCTAGGGATATATATATACAGCCTATGTGTTATTTCAGACTTTAATCTACCCCTGTGTCAAATTTCATGAAGATTATTTCAGGCGTTCTGACGTGAAAGATTAACAAACATCCATTCATCCTCAAACACTTTTACATTTATAATATCAGTAGGAAGTAGGATATGTGTGCCAAATTTCATTTAAATCCCTTTAGTAGTTTTGGCGTAAAACAGTAACAAACAAACAACCACCCATCCGTCAATTCAAACTCATAAACTTGCACATTTATCATTTAAAGTTTTCTTTACTTTGCTTTTGACAGCCCTACAGATTCCTATTCACAACTAGTAGCGCAGAGCATTGACTAGCTGATTGAGTTTGGTCCTCGTTAGTTACTTGTGCATTGAAAAGCATACCTCAATTCATAAAATAAGTATATTTGTTAGTAGAACTGCACGTTCATTACGAGGTTTATGTGGTAAATAAATTAATGACAATTTATTTAAGCATCAAGCAGGAAGGTGCGTAGTACTCGCCACCAGTGTGCGTGTATGACCAAGTAGGGTCTCTAAGGGTTCCGTTTTTTCTTTTTGAGGTACGGAACCCTAAAAACGAAAAATAAAATCCCCAGCTGACCTAATACTCCAACTATAATCCGACCTAAATACTCCAAGACTTAGAAATGCTTAAGTTGAAAGCAAAATTCATTACCTACGCCTGTCTTTGTACCAACATAACGACGACAATCTATTGACAGTCACGGCTCTAAAACAAATATGGAAGCCACTTGACACATCTGGACCTTGGCTTAAACTTAAACCTTGCGTCTTAAGTCCCTTCTTGCTGTTAACGTTTTATATCTTTGTTATTTTGTTTTAATACTTTCGACCTTCTGTATTGAACTTTTCATTTGTATTGTTTTGAGTTAATTTGTTTAAGGTTAGGAGAATAGTAATTGGTTTTAGGGTTATTTTTTGTTAAGTTTGAAAGTTCAGTTCAATAAATGTGGAAGGATGAAGGAATGGAAAACTGGACAAGTGCGAGTCGGACTCGCCCACCGAGGATAGATACAGATAACTTTAAAATAAAGACTATATTTTATATGATTTAATTACAAATGTGTACTTGTAGCATAAGAAGATATTACTTGCCAAATTTCATAGTTCTAGGTCAACGGGAAATACCCTATGAATTTTGTATATTCCCTTGAGAGTATCGGAATATACGTTTTTTTCGGCATAAACGGCTGTATCTTTTTTTTACTGACTCTCCGTTACTGAGTGACTGACAGACAACGCACAGCCGAAACTACTGGTCGTACAAAGCTAAAATTTGGCGAAATTCCAATAATACGACAGAATTTCCCAAAATTCCTACGGAAACGGGAAAAAATGAGATATGCGAGCACGTAGTCGCGGGAAAAAGCTACTTTTATCAGGGCCATCTGTCTTAATTAGAGCAGAGAGGTCTACGTAGGTCTTCTAAGTAGATTGAAAAAAAAAGTTAGTAAAAATTGTCGATAGTTTCCTATTTTCACGATGAAGCTGCCAAACTGAATTGAAACATATCTGAAACTAGCTTCGCCCGCGTGATCCCTAGGGAACATACTTCCGGGATAAAAAGTTTTGATTGCCTATGTCCTTTCTCAGGCTCTAGACTATCTGTGTACCAAATTTCATTTAAATCGGTTCAGTAGTTTTGGCCTGAAAGCGCGACAGACAGACAGACAGAGTTATTTCGCATTTATAATACAAGTTTATGCCAGCGGCTTCGCCCGCGTGATCCCTAGGGAACATACTTCCGGGATAAAAAGTTGCCTATGTCCTTTCTCAGGCTCTAGTTTATCTGTGTACCAAATTTCATTTAAATCGGTTCAGTAGTTTTGGCGTGAAAGCGCGACAGACAGACCAACAGACAGACAGAGTTATTTCGCACTTATAATACTAGCTTATGCCAGCGGCTTCACCCGCGTGGTCCCTAGGGGGGAACATACTCCCGGGATAAAAAGTAGCCTATGTCCTTTCTCAGGCTCTAGACTATTTGTGTACCAAATTTCATTTAAATCGGTTCAGTAGTTTTGGCCTGAAAGCGCGACAGACAGACAGACAGACCGACAGACAGAGTTACTTTCGCATTTATAATATTAGTAAGGATTAGTAAGGATAATTAGTCCGGCGCACAAACACATTATGCTTTTCATCCCGGAAAACAACCAATCTCTCACGATCGCAACTGGTCAAAGACACTTACTCGGTAATTTTTAATCGATTTACTCCACATTTACGTTCTCTTGCCGCAATAGGACGTAACTCGCGGCGACCTATGTGATTCTATGTGAGATTATTTCGACAGCTCCCATTAATGTAAACTACACAAGTGGATTGCGTATGTTTTGTAGATTGTACTCTGACATGTCAATCTAATAGCCAAGATGAAATTATTTGTTGATGTAACGATTTAAATTAAACTGACAAGAGTTTGTTTCCTTCATCATCATCATCATCATCATCATCATATCAGCCGAAAGACGTCCACTGCTGGACATAGGCCTCCCCAAGCGTCGCCACAACGACCGGTCCTGTGCGTCTCGCATTCATTGGCTAACTAAATAAAATAAAAATATCCGTTTTTTTACTTATTATGTACTTATCGGGTTGTGAAATTAATAGATTTTGCCTTTATATTGTCTGCATCCTTCAGTTATTTTTAAAGTTCGCGGTATTCAGAATGGGGGAAGAATAATAAAAAAAAACTGAGCCAAACTTAATTAATTAAGTAAAGCAAGTATACCGCATCGAACTAAAAAAGAATCACAGAAATTAGATCCGAAACCTATGAGTAGTCGGTTTAATGCATAAAAAAATATGCTTTTTGGAAGTCGGTTAAAAAAGAAAAAAACAAAAATCCCATCCATCCCAAAGTGTTTTTCTGAATGGGATTTTTGTGTGTATTATTTGAAAAATACGTCGTTTGTCAAGACAGCTAGTAAGTTAGTACCGAATTAAATAAGAGAAAAGGTAATATCGAAGAACGTTATGTGATCAATACATATTTTGACACGAGCAAGAAAATCAAATAAATTAATTCAAATATTTTGCGTTGAGATGGGCAGTCATCCCTATTATTTTAATATTTATGCCTCAGTATTTATTATTATTTTTTATATAAATAAAATTATTGTCACTAGTATAATCTCTGGATATGTCGACTGCCTAAATGTTAAAGCCTTGAACTATTCTCAAATATATAGCATAAATTCATTAGAAAAATCAAAATTTGAAGGTATCCTATGATTACCATATTATTCAAACAAAACGTACTGTAATCTGTTAATGTATCTTCCTACGTTTGTATGCATAATTTTAATCACCAAAAAAGTATGTTTAAAGATACATTACAAGATCGAATCATATACAAAAAATAGCATAAAAGCAACATGGTAGCCGTAATGTTCAATTTGTGAACCGTTATTATGTTAATTACACAGCTTAATTTAATACTTTAGTGCAGCCGTAAAATATTAATGAATAGTTATTAGCAGGGTCCATAGTAATCTTGAAGGTGTTAAAAAACCTTAAGGAAGGAATTTATGCATGAATGCACGTAAAAACTTAAAAGATGAATCTCGAACTTAAAAAAAAACATTTTACAAAAAAATACAACCGATTAAAAAAAAAACCACGACGATGTAAAAAATAATTCTTATTTCGGAAGTCAATGAAAAAACCACACGAGAAAAACCGACTTCCGAAATTAAAGTTATTTTGTACGTTTAGTGTTCATACCGCCCAAAAATAAAAACTGAACAGTAAGCTAATAAGTGAGGTACCTTAAATTAAATCATCCAAAAGTTAGCAAAAATTGCTCACTTTGCTGACAAAAATTGCTGTATGTTTAGTGTTCATACCGCCCAAAACTGAAAACTGAACAGTAAGGAAATAAGTGATAGTACCTTAAATTAAATCATCCAAAATTAAGCAAAAATTGCTTACTTTTGCTCATAAAATAAAACCGACTCAATTAAACTCTTATGGGTTGAATACTTGATTTCGAAAGTTCATGATTCGATTTTTATTATATCGAACACGGTGTGTCGATAATTCAGTTGTACGATATTTTATTTCATCAATGTTTTATTGATGCGATGTAACGTTTGTGTGAAAAATCCTGTAAAAAATGGTGATTTTTCCCTTTGTATATAAAATTTAAAATTGCTGATTTTTTTTTCAGACATTGCCTCATTTGCTGGAAAGCGGTTATTTTTTAAATAATAAATTCCTAATTAACTAATAAAACGTATGTTAAAGAAACCAATGCCACAGAGGTACATCTTCCACACAACACTATGCACTTCTGCTAACCAATTCGATGAATAGCAGTCGTGATGTTGTTCAAATCAACTTTGAATGGCACTTAATGGACAATTAGTATTATATTCAAATCGTTCGGCTTCCATGCTTATGTTAATAAGTTAGTTGTAACTTGTCGAGGAAGTAACTGGAGACTGTATGAATACTGTTGAAAATGTTAGGAAGTATTCAGCTTTTATGATTTTTGATGAATTGATATTGTTCTGCAGTTAATTTTGATTTGTTGTTTCGAATTTTTTAGTACAGTTATTTTTTTATGTTTTGTAGAATTCTAGTGTTTAGAGATTTTTCGGTTGATTTTTGTTACTTTTTAGTTGTGAATAATAAAATAAAGTTTGCACTTTAGAAACAACACTTTCTATTAACTATGATATTCAATTTACTTCAGATAATATTTTTAAAATGTTATTCGTTAATGTTAAGATATAATTTGTCAGTCAAATTTTTGCAAATATTATTAGGTCAGGTAGGTGCTACGTATACGTCTATTTTTTCGTATTCTAAGCAATATGGTATTTATAAGGTTTTCTTTAATATTAGCAGTAAAAGTTATATTTTATGCAGTACGAATCCTCTTCTTAACATTTGAACTTAGAACGCGTACGGTATTTGCAAAAAACATGCAACAGACTCCTTAAAACCAAAATTCTTTCGTTTTTTTAAAAAAAGCGTTCGACACAGATTAGAAATAAAAAAAAAGTAATTCAAAAATAGAACTAACTTTTTCAAACGCCTTCGTTCCTTACACTTCACTGCACAATCACAAACACAGAATTAAAATAAACGTGTGCACGTAAGTACTGAGTATGGACGACTGACAGATGCAAGGGGGCTTGTACTCTTATATACATGCTCTGAATTCTGTTCGTTGGGCAACCAAGGATGCGTTGGTGGGGTTGCTTCCGGGTTATTTTTTTCTTTAAAGGAAAATGGAGTAAATTCTTGAAGTGTATTGGTTAATAGTGAGAGGATTCATGAGGTTTTGAAGTTATGCTGCAGTTGTTTAGGAATGGAATTGGATGGGTGGCTTCCTAATACTTATCGGTTCATGTAGATGTTTGTCCGTCAGTCTGTTACAAACGATCCGGTTTGCCAAAACTATTCGGAGTGCCAATTGGGAGGGAAAAAGATAAACAGCCATGAATTTATCGGAGGTATTCCAATAATTTTGTCTTTTTTTGTCAAGCCGCCATGAATTTATCGGCTTTTCAAGTAGAATATTATTGTTATAGTTCGCTCCGAATTCTACGTTAGTTAGACAACCAAGGATGCGCTGGTGGGCTGGTGGGGTTGCTTTTAAGGTTATGAAAAAAGAAGTAAATTCTTGAAGAGTCAGCGAGTTTATTGATTACTAGTGAGAGGTTTCTTAAAGGAAGAGCGAGGTTTTGAAGATAAGCGGCGATTGTTTAGGTATGGAATTGGATGGGTAGCTCATGCTTTTATCGATCGGCGTCTGTACGTCTGTCAGTCTGTCACACGCGATTTCCCGATTTTCTAAAACTATTCGAAGAACGAATTAATATATGGGAAGGTGAAAAGTGATGGTAGTTAGTAATATTTTGTCATTTTATCATGAATTTTCTGACAAGGTAAATTTTATTTTTATAGTATTATCTAAATTATAATTTAATTGGATAACCAAGTGAGGAAGGGGTCTACGATATGGAAAAAAAATTGAGAAACTTCTTAATGATTTGATTAAAAGGAAGATTCTTCGTTGAACTTTGTGGTTTTGATACGAAAAGCGGCGGTTGGTTAAATATAGAATTGGGTGGGTGGCTTCCGAAAACTCACGTCACGTAACGCTCACGTCGTTGCCCTTAGATTTTCCACCATTTTCCGCAGGAAGATGAAAATTTGACAAACATTCAGAGTTGTTGAGTTGTTGTTGTGGTTGAATTGACATAGACATAATTTGCACACTTGCTTGCAGGCAGAATACAATGACTTTTTGGATATAAGATCTTTCCTTGTGATTTGTATGTATCTTCTAGCAAATAAATATTTTTGATTTGATTTGATTGGTCCCGATTATTTTGTCCGGTTTTGTAATTCTTCCCTAATTTTCCGAAAGTAAAATCCTTCTTATAATATTATTTTGCTCAGAATTCTATGTTAGTTAACCTGAAGATGCATCGAGGAAGCTTCCAAGTTTTTCTGGCAAAAATATTAAGAAATTTTTATAAAACATGTTTTTTTCAGATTTAACTGGAAAAATGCTGAAATGGATAAAAACATTTTTTTGCTGAAACTGAATTTAACAAACTATTGGTTTTTATATAAAAACATAACCAGGAAGGGTTATGTTTTATATAAAAACCAATAGTTTCATTTCGGGGCATTCAGGTAGTAAAGGTGTTGGGGTTTTTTACCCGACTCCGCCAGAAGGAGGGTTATGTTTTCCGTGGATGTTGATATTGACAGAGACGTAACAAATGACTATGTTTATGGATTTTAATGTGTTATGGTGTACAATAAAGAATATATCTACATATGTTATGTTTATGGCGGAAACAATAACAGTTTCAGAGCGATTATTACGATTTTTTGAGGGTAATTCAATTGGGGGTCTCTTGGGCGATGGGTAGATCACCTCTATGATGCAAGTTTATAAGCGTACTACGTGAGCTCGACAAATGGATGTGCGATTAACGCTTATGCGACAAAACTGTACTGCGACTCACCATAGTTCGAATGCACGCTTGTGCGACACACTGAAGATCGGGAGCCCTATTTCTGGGTGGTTTAAAAAAAATAACCACGAAGGCTAAGGCGGGAGCGAAGCGGAGCGGAGCTTAGCCTTCTAACCTAACCTATCCGAGTCGGGGTACTCTGAGTCGGGGTGTAGTCGATCTTCAGTGTGTCGCACAAGCGTGCATTCGAACTATGGTGAGTCGCAGTACAGTTTTGTCGCATAAGCGTTAATCGCACATCCATTTGTCGAGCTCACGTAGTACACTTTACTAATCATGTACTAAATAATCAAGTAATTGCGATCAATTACCCTTTTTTTTTTGGTTGGAAAATCATCAAACGATTTTCCCGCTCGGGCGGCGCGGGAGGAAGTGTCAGACTCTCACTGACTAAAACCCATCCGTGTTCCTCCTACTACCCTTTGCGTCTCCGCAACCCTAGCAGGCACTAGCCCTAGCGGGCCCCGACAAAATTAAGGGCGATGAACCGGTCACCTCCATAGCACAATTTGATCAAACCTTTTAATTAATCAAGTAACACAACGTTACCCTGAGGGTACAAAAATCGTGATAGACTTATGATGATATATTGATGAATTACAAATGATCAGTAATCGTGATGAGTACATCACAACTTGACGTAACTAGGTCAAAATAGCCATAAGTTTATAGAAGGCGATTAAATGTTTTTTACTTTTTTGTAAATTGATTTCCTTATTTGATGTTGTGTTCTTTGATAATTGATTTAAGTTATAAAGAAGCCTAAGCAAGCTATTTCAAGTACTAGTTGGTATCTATACCTATCTACTGTGTCCTGTTATGGCATCCTGAGCATAAAGCTTCAATACCAATCTTTGGACTAAGGTTAGTTTTGTAAAGGTCGTCCCAACATGAAAATAGGAGCTATAATTGTCATGAACCAAAGTTTTCATGAAGTAAGTATCATGGCATTATACCAGACATACACTCACAACACACACACGCACGCACACACACAACAGACTCACGCACACACACAACACACGCACGCACACACACAACACACACGCACACACACACTCACACACAAACATACACACATCACACACCCGCACTCACACAACATTTACATTTATTCATTAATAAATTGTACCAACTTACTCTACGCGGGAGGAAGACCTGGAGTCCTGAAATACAGGGCTGCCCTAGTTTAGGCTCCAGTCCACTCCATTTATTTTAATGATGTCTGTACTGTGTTTTCCATTAGTGTGGAAATAAATGAAATTTTTACTTTTTTTTACTTACCAGAGTACCAATTCTACTCATTTTCAAGCAAGGTTCGCATCTCTATGGATTCACGTCTGTCCGTCAGTCTGTCACAAACGATTTTCCGGTTTGCCAAAACTATTCGGAGTGCCAATTGGGAGGGAGAAAGATAAACAGCGCTTTTGCAATAATTTTGTCCTATTTTGTCAAGTCGCCATGAATTTATCGGATTTTCAAGTAGAATATTAAATATTTAATAAATCCTAACTTATATAATAGATGCATTGATATATAAAAAACCCAAGATGCACAGTCTCGAACAAATGCAACACTCGAAACTGTCGTCAAAAACTGAAATGTATCAAATGTCATGTGTGAGTTGTGTGTAGTAATACTATACACAATTTTTTTTTTCAAATTCAACCTTACACGGATCGCTTAAAATTGTTTTTACAAAGCAGTGCAGTATGGCGAGTGATGCGCATTTTTTTTTGCAAATTCAACCTTACACGGATCGCTTAAAGTTGTTTTTACAAAGCAGTGCAGTATGGCGAGCGATGCGAGACTGTTTGAAACTAGCGCACAATTATACATTGTGCGCTTGTTTTTTGCGGACGTTTTTGAGATGCTGAGTGTGTGTCTTGAGTTTTTCATATATCAATGAATAGATGCGAAAGTTAGTTTGTTTCGGGGAGAAGCTGACTAGACAAATTTTTTTTTAAGTCTTGTACCACACTAGGATTTTTTCTGTGTCGTGGGTGCGTTTACAAACATATAAAATCACATACACAAACAGCCAGACCCGGAACAACTACCTGAAATATTTGTTCCGTGCGGGAATCGAACCCCCGACACGAGGCGCAGCAGTCAACCGCTCAACCACTGCGCCGACCGTATCGTGTTGTTCTTAGAGAACTTTGACCCTGGCCTTTTCTTGTACTTGTTAAATACTAATAAATTGACTTTCTGTAATACACCGTGCAACATTTTTTTTCCTATTATTTCATCTTACATTCCAGTTTTGAAGCAGCAATAGTTAAATCTTATGTATCTGTACTACCGTCAAAATACTCACTCACGAATAATTTTCCAATATTATTTAATCTTGCACAATAGAACAAGTATCTATTAAAATTTGTAGCAATACTGACTTACCTACGCACCAGTACGCATCACAAATTGTTCTGACGTAACGATAAATTGACGGTGAACTAACTTTATGTACTGGCCCTGCCTGTACAGTCACGTGCCAAAATAAGTATACAATGATTTTCCTCCTAAATTATCGATTTAAATTATGAGGTGTTGTGCCAATTGTTTCTTTGATAACATGGTTACATACTAGTAAACATGTCGATACTCTACAATGACATATGGTACTGGCCGACACGTTACCTGTTCTGTTACCCAGTAACTGGGTTTTTTGCAGTTCAGATAGGCAGTTCATCATCATCATCATATCAGCCGAAAGACGTCCACTGCTGGACATAGGCCTCCCCCAAAGGGGGGGTTTGCCATAATCGCCACGCTTGGCAGGCGGGTTGGCGATCGCAGTGTATGGAGTTGTTTTACAAAGAACGCTGTTGCCTATTATCTGGCAAGTCCCTTAGTCGCCTCTTACGACACTCACGGGAAGTGATGGGATGGTATTATTCTTTTACGGCACCATACGGCACCGGCCGACACCATACGGCCATAGGCAGTGTTTCTTTGTAAAATACTAGTATTTAGATGCATTTGATTTGACTAGAAGCTATTAATAGTAGAGGAAAGGCTAGGTCGATGATGATGGTGTCTTCCAAGCTTGCGATCACGGATGAGAGCCATGTCGTGCAACTACCTAGTTTCTAGTACTTCCATATTTAGGATTCCGTACCCAAAGGTTAGCCAACGGAACCCTTTTACCAAGCCTCTTCTGTCAGTCCGTCCGTCTGTCTGTCAGCGGGCTGTATCTCAAGAACCGCATTAGGTAGACAGTTGAAATTCCCAGAGTGTGTATTTCTGTTGCCGTTTTAACGACAAATAATAAAAAAACTTTTTTTACTAAAAATATAATCAACTTAAAAAAAAAACACTACGAAGTATAAAATAACATTAATTTCGGAAGTCGGTGTTAAAAAACGAAGATACAAAACCAAAAACACCGACTTCCGGAATTAAAAAAAAAGTTTTTATTTTTCACTTTTAAGTGGTGATACTTGGACGAAGTCTTCATCTACGCAGAAATTGAAATAAGCAAAAATGCTAATAAAATATAAACTACTGAACCAAACTGAATCAAATTTGTACGGGACCAAATGGCAAGTACGCCGCATCGAACTAAATCACACAAATCGGATCAGAAACCTCGGAGTAATCGGTGTAAATACTTAAAAAAAAATACCCGCTTTATTATATGGGGGGCTACTCTCTAACGAAATCCGTAGTTTCGGGCTTAGTTTCGGGCGGGCATTTTCTACTTCGTATCACCTAACCACTGAGAACTAATGATAACACGATTTGACAGTTACTGTGAAATCGTGTTGTCATTCATTCTCAGTTCGGGTTCGGGACTAATCGTAAGTCGTGTAGGTGATACGGAGTAGAATACGCTCGCCCGCAACTAAGCCCGAAACGACGGATTTCGTTAGAGAGTAGCCCCCATGGTACGAAAAACTTCGTGTGGGAGTCCGACTCGCACATGCACATCACTGTACAATCCACTTTGACCCTAAGCCTTCGTTTAGTAATACACATAATTGGTCCAGCTAAGTGAACGGAGCGGAAACGAGAACGTAACAAGATGCGACTCACGGACGTACGTTTATATGTACTAATACAATTATTACACAGCGTTTAAAGTAAATTGTAGCGCATTCATGAGATTGCTATTTGTTTGTGACGTCATTTGTTTAGTTGTGTTGCAGTTGAGAGAGTTATGTTTGATTAAATACTCAATACTCAATATCTATTTTTTTTATAATTTTATACGTGGATCTATACTAATATATAAAGCTGAAGAGTTTGTTTGCTTGAACAGGCTAATCTCAGGAACTCCTGGTCTGATTTGAAAAATTCTTTCAGTGTTAGATAGGCCATTTATTGAGGAAGGTCGGTCGGTCACGGTAGGCTATAGGCTATATATCATCACGCTACGACCAAAAGGAGCGGAGCAGTAATGAAAATTGTGACGCAGACGAAGTTGCGCGGGTCAGCTAGTTATTCATATTTCCCGTCCATTCTCATTGTTATTCTTTACTAGCTTCTGTTTTGTAGTATTGCAAACAAAACTTACAGACACAAATATAGTATGGCAGTTTATATTCCACGGCAAACTTAACGCGCCTCAAAGAGATTTTAGCATAGTGAACCGGGCCGTATGGTGTCGGCCGGTGCCGTATGGTCATCATTATCATCATATCAGCCGAAAGACGTCCACTGCTGGACATAGGCCTCCCCCAAGCGTCGCCACAACGACCGGTCCTGTGCGTCTCGCATCCATCGGCTACCCGCGACCTTCAGCAGGTCATCGGTCCACCTTGTGGGAGGCCTTCCAACGTTGCGTCATCCGGTACGCGGTCGCCACGCCAGAACTTTTCGGCCCCATCGACCATCTGTTCTGCGAGCAATGTGCCCTGCCCACTGCCACTTTAGTTTGGCGATCCTTCGGGCTATGTCAGTAACCTTGGTTCTCTTCCGGATATCATCATTCCTGATTCGATCACGCAAGGAAACTCCAAGCATTGCCCTCTCCATTGCTCTTTGAGTGACTTTGAGCCTTCTGATGAGGCCCATTGTAAGCGACCACGTTTCCGTATGGTGCCGTAAAAGAATAATACTATCCCATCACTTCCCGTGGGTGTCGTAAGAGGCGACTAAGGGACTCACTAGAGAATGGGCAGCAGCGTTCTCTGTAAAACGCAACACCATACACTGCGATCGCCAACCCGCCTGCCAAGCGTGGCGATTATGGCAAACCCCCTCTTTTGGGGGAGGCCTTTGTCCAACAGCGGACGTCTTTCGGCTGTCATGACGATGATGATGATGAAACGGGGCCCACTAGGGCCAGTTCTAGCCAGGGTTGCGGAATTTGTTCGAAAGAGTCACCGCAGCCCTGGAACGCAGAGGGAACTTGGAGGCTGACTAAACCCCATGCGTGTTCCACTTTTGCGTTCCAGGGCCGCGGCGACTCTTTCGAACAAATTTCGCATCTCTCTGCACCACCCTAAGGTCGAATGGTAGAAAATGCTTAAGGTATTAAGTCCGCCTCGGAACAGTGTTTTACGAGTGCATAAAATTTTATTCATAAACTTTTACACTAAAACTTTTTACAAAAGAATACAACCGACTACCAAAAACACCGACTTCCGAAATTAAAATTATTTTTACTTTGTAGTGTTTTTTTTTTTAAATTGAAAGTCGGTTGTATTTTTTTTTGTAAAAAGTTTTCTGTTTCACTTTTTAGTGGTACCCTACACCTAACAACACCATTGGAAAATCGCAGGAAAGCCAAATACGCAATGGATGACAAAAAACCATTATCCAAGTAAACGAATTCCAGCTATTTTGATTTAAAAGCCAAACTTCTTAACCGATTTTGATAGAATTTCTATGGGACCAATCGGGAAGCATATAAACAAATAAAATAAGATAAATTAAGAATTTTTCAAATCGGTTCATCAGTGATGGAGTTATGTGGTAACAAAAATAAAAGCAAATTGAAAACCTCCTCCTTTTTTGAAGTCGGTTAAGAAATGAACTAGTCCCAAATTTGTGTATAATCCTGGGTCGGATGGTCAGCCGCAGAAGACGCTGAATGGATGATACTGAACGAAGATTTAATAACTGGTGTTGCTCTTGCTTTTAGGTTGACCACTTCGTAAACTGAATTGGTAATTGGTCCTAAAACTAAACGATTTCATAAAGAGTAACCAGTTTACGTCTTAATTTAAATGAATAAAACTACTTATATTTAATTGTATAATTATTATTGAAGATGGCGTTTGCATTCGCACTATTAAAGTTAATTAGAAAATATTAACTGACTGATCTTTGACTCACTCGTTACTCCATAAGTATTAAGTGATGGGAGCGCGTTCGGAAAACATTTTCTTTGTGATTAGTTTGTAACTATTTTGTATTGGTTAATAATAATAATGATAATATCTAGACTCAAATAATAAGATGTAAAATTGTTCACATGTTGTTGTTGTATGCGAAGTACCTACCTAGATCCGATTCTTTAAAATAAATAGATTCTGCTCTTTCGCAAAAAGAACATACACGGTTTTGTGGAACAAGGCACTGCAGTGAAGTCTCTTATTTGTGTGTATCAAATCGTATATTTCAAATAAACTATTTACAGGCACTTTTGAATTGTCAAGGTCAGTCAGTCCAAAAAGATGAAGCTATTTGCACGTTCCAAAGCGTAGATCTCTATGGAGAAGAACGTGCAAGAAACTCCACGGACACTTTTTTAAAAATAATAAATTGTTACAAAGTTTTGTTTACATCAAGTTGAAATTATACAAACATGTGAGAACAGTGTAAAAGACGAGCAGGATAAAAGCGTCCGGGAAAAAAGGAACAATTCAAATAAATATTTAAAATAAACCGTGGCAACTGAGAAATGACCAGTCCCAACTTACAGCGCCCGTTCACGAACATGACGCATGCGCTAGCACCATTCGGCTCAAACATTTTGAAGGGAGACAAATGATCCAACGCATACGCCACCATCAGCTAGACTTTTGTGTGAGCATGACACTCCCAACCGCCAGGGTACATTCAAGTCAAAAACAAACCTAAAACTGATAGCTATAGCTTAAGTTTAAGGTACACAGTACTCACACATGTGCCGTTAAAATGGATGAAAGTTCATGTGAGAGTCCGACTCGCACTCGGTTCCAAAATCCGAAATAAACGTTTCTTGTATGGGAACCACCCTTATTTTTTTATTATTTATTGTGATAGCGGCAATAGAAATACACTCTGAAAATTTCAACTGTCTACCTAGCACCATATTTGAGATACAGCCCGCTGATAGACAGACGGACGGAATCCTAAAAAAACAATAACAACTACTTATTCAGCCGTCTGTAATCTCTCGAATTCTATCGATATATTTTATTGATATGTAATCTTTTATGTAATGCATCCAAAATGATCAAGCAATCGAATTATTCTTATAAAAATTGGATGGTTCAATGCGAAACTTAAGAACTAAATAATTAACTTATTCAAGAATGGTCACGAAATTAATCTTTAATCTATACATATAATAAAATCGTAGACTAACCGTGTCTGTACATTGAATATTTTTGCATGAAAATTACACAGAAAACTCAGGAAAAAGGTATAAAACACAAAAATGCAATTTTTGAAATTTTTGTCTGTTTGTCTGTGCGTTTGTGGGAGCATCACGCTTAAACCACAGATTAGATTGCAAATCTAAATACTTAAAAATATTAAGTGATTACCCGAGTAACATTTAGCGTTTATTTCATCAAAATCGACCCACAAAATCAAAAGATATTGAATTTTTAAGTTTAGGAAGAAACTTCCTAATGTATTCCGATGAGTCAGAGCGCCATCTATTGAGAAAAATAAAATGCACGAAAGCATTCAAAATTGTTGAGTTCTTTGTGAAACTTTTAATACGTGGCAAAATAAGAGTGATCATTTTATACCTTTTCGTTATTGATCGATACAATCGATCCACAAAATCAAAATATATTGAATTTTTAGTTTAGTAATAAACTTCCTTATATATTCTAATTAGTCAGAGCGCCATCTATTGAGGAACCAAAAAATGCATGAATGCATGAATGTTACACCAAAACACATTGATTGAGTTATTTGTGAAACTTTTAATACGTAGACGTAGCATTTTGTTTTCGCAAAACGAATTCAATAATGTCGATGTTGATAAATCGTTTATATAATTCAGTAAAATATTTTGAAATTTTATTTATTAATCTTATCATTTACAATCACACATTAATTTTTTCATTTGACATTTCATCTTAATCAATTATTTAATCACCTATTCTAATAATTTTGTTACAAATACTCACCAGTTAGTAATGTACCTAATTCCCAGTGATATGGGGGTAGTCGGTAGACTGAATATGATGAGCCCGTTACGTCTAATGCCAGGATCCATGCGTTTTTCACTTTCATTTTCCGTTTTTTCTGCGACAGTCGTTGCTATTTTAACTTTTACTTAGGGTTTTGATTATAATTGCCGCGCCGAACGTGACAAATGCCACGTCAGCCGGCCCAGTGGCTTGCCATTGGTCGACTGATGCGCCATGTTGGCAGTTTGACACATTTATTGGATACACACTACACAGATTTAAATGTTACTTTTAACTTTATAGTTTTTATATTACTGTATTTATTTACGATTTATGTTTATTTTATTTATCAATATTTAATTAAGTACTATGTTTATTGTGTTTACCTTCGTCCGTGTGTCGCTGTGGGGTGCCAACTGAAAACCAGCGCTGGGTGTCTGACGCCCAGCAAATGCTGAGATGGTTACCCTTTCGGTATGGGCACGCTCAGCGCAATTGTGTACCTACTATTACTTCTGTTTACTTTGTCGCTGTGCGTTTGTCTGTGCTGAATAAATGATTTTCTATTCTATTCTATTCTATAAAATAAAAGTAAATATTTTAATACCTTATCGTTTTTTACATACGGGCTTCTTATTTAACGTCTTCCGCTGCCAAATATTTTGTCAGTTTACATGGTCGATAGATGGCGTTGCACTGATGACGCGTTTTTCTGTATTGCGGTGTTAAGATTTTCCGCTGGAGAATGACCTCACACAATTTCTAAACACAGTCGAGTTTCGAAGAAATTTCGGTTTGGTCTCTGAAAGGTCTTAAACTGTTAGGGACCATAATTGGTTAAACCTCTGGTGCTGGTGTCGTGTTTATCGTAGAGTCATAAACTGATTTAGTTTTGCGAAGTTCTGGACGGTTCGACTTGCGGATCAGGCCTGTAGGGTCCCGTACCAAAGGTGCTGTGCTGACGGGACCCTACTGCTAGGCCTCCGCGATTGATTCCGTTTAGAGCGAAGCAACGCACAGTTCGATTTGCGAAACAAGGCTAATATTAATAATAAATAAAAATCTTATATTTCAGACAGAGTCCATTTTTTGGTTAGTAGTTAGGTTTAGGTTTAGTTAAGGTTAGTAGTTTGGTTTTTTATAATAAGGTATCGTACCAAAGGTGGTCACGGTGACGGGAGCGATCGATTTTGGGAGGCTACTCTCTAAGTCCGAAGTCCGTAGTTTCGGGCTTAGTTGCGGACGTATTCTACTCCGTATCACCAACAGACTTACGATTAGTCCCGAACCCGAACTAAGAATGAATGACAACACGATTTCACAGTAACTGTCAAATCGTGTTATCATTAGTTCTCATTGGTTAGATGATACGGAGTGGAATATTTTTTTTTTTTACAATAGATAGGCATACGTTTGACCACTATCTCACCTGATGGTAAGCGATGATGCGGTCGAAGATGGAGCACGTTTGCCTAGAAGCAACCTATTCAGTTTTGTCTTAAAGACTCCCAGGTTGCCCGCAACTAAGTTTTTAATTCGTGCTAAGTATCAAACGGTTCGATTTGCGAGCCAAGGCAAATTATAGGGTTCCGTGCCAAAGTTGCTAATGGGACCCTATTATTTAAGCCTTCGCGTACGATTTTGATTCGTGCGAACCCAGTCGATTTTTAGGGTTCCGTACCAAGTTTGCTAACGGAATCCTTTTTTTTAATAAGCCACTACTGTCCGTCTTCCTTCAGTTAATGCGTTTTATTTCTGTCTCGCTAATATAAAAAATGTCTTCTAGAAAAAGGTCGAATCTTTCACAATATAGCAAAATTCTTAATCTTCTTAATATATTTAAAACAAAGTCGGTTTTGTTCGAACACTTTTCTAACTCGAGAATGGCTCGACCGATTTTCATAGTTTTTGTGTTTTTGGATTAGTCTTCGTCCGGAATAGCATAATAAGAATTAAAATACAAAAAAAAGAGTAGGTAGGTAGGGTAGGTAGGTAGGATAGGTAAGTAGGGTAGGTAGGGTAAGTAGGGTAGGTAGGGTAGGTAGGTAGGTAGGTAGGTAGGTAGGTAGGTAGGTAGGGTAGGTAGGTAGGGTAGGTAAGGTAGGGTAGCTATGGTAGGTAGGATAGGTAAGTAGGTAGAGCAGGTAGGTAGGTTAGGGTCGGTAGGTAGAATAGCCAGTTGACGGGAGCGAAGCCGCGCGGGTCAGCTAGTAGGTTAATAAAATTGAAAGTATGTTGTTCTTTTAAGTTGTAAGCACATGCACACATTCGCAAGAAGTTGAAAATATCATTATTTGTTTCATCATCGATTCATTTTTTTATAATTTTGTTTACATACATATATGTCTGTATCTAAGTATGAACCTATTTATCTATACATATAAAATTCTTTTGTTGCTGACTGAGTGACTGACAGACAACGCACAGCCAAAACTACTGGTCGTAGAAAGCTGAAATTTGGCATGTAGGTTCCTTGGGGAATGTAGGGGAGCACTAAAAGATGATTTCCCGAAATTCCTACGGGAACGGGAAATACGGGATATGCACGTACGAAGTCAAAAGCAAAAGCTAATTTTTTGTATATTTGTCCGTCTGTTTGTATTTCCTTTAAGTTTCATCTCCAATGTTCTGTCTCTGGACCACTCTAAAGCCGGGTTTACATTATTGTGTTGTGGCGCCTTCTGACGCACTTGATTAGCCACAAAATCCGTTGTGATATGACATAGGCCTAAATATATTCGTTTTAATGGTGTAAACAGTACCACATCACAACACGACACAGTAACGAAAAGGACATTCCTATTCCGCCTTTTATTAAATATAGTTAATAATAACGATTTAATGATGTGTTTTTTATTTTTTTCTTAATTGTATTATTTGACTGCATGATAAAGAATGTTTACTGGACATAATATAAATTAGTGTGGACTGTTATATCTTGACATTTGTTTCTTATCTAAATTCAAAATGACTATATTGTTATATCTACAAAATTTGTACGCCACTATTGGCAAAATATGGACGCTCATAACATATTGTTAATACCTTGCAATTCTGATTCGACAGTTCATGTAAACGCATATTTGACAAATAAATTAATCTTTCTTTCTTTCATTTTGTTTCATGTATCCATAAAGTTTTAAAACAGAAACTACAGCACTCAAAGCACACACTTTTCTTACAAACTTCGATGCTGGTTTCCCACCAATCTACCACCCAGTTTATTAACAAACTTCAATTACCCCACTTTATTTATAAATGCAGAGCCATCACATTAGTATGATGAATGCGACAAGTATTGCGTCTCCTAAGGAGCTGTTATTTATGGTCGATTAATTTGATTTGTTACCTCAGCCCATTGGAAACTGTCCGTTAAGGCTGGCCGTCTCATTACCTTGAGGAGGCGCGAAGATTCTAGTTAGTGTTAGGTGAGGACACAGCAATGTTTGTGTCACTGACGCATCATCATCGTACCTGCCAAAGGACGTCCACTGTTGGACATAGGCCTCCCCTAAGTGCTGCCACAATAACCGTTCCTGTGCATCTCGCATCCATCGGCTACCTGCGATCCTCACCAGGTCATCAGTCCACCTTGTGAGAGGCCTTCCAATGCTGCGACTTCCGGTATGCGGTCGCCATTCCAGATTATTTCCCTTACACATACGACAGCCACACTACCGTAATATGGCAATAATTATGGCTATACATTGATATGTAAAAAACCCAAGATACACACTCAGCATCTCAAAAACGTCCGCAAAAACCAAGCGCATAATGCGCAAGTTTCAAACAGTCTCGCATCGCTTGCCATACTGACCTGCTTTGCAAAAACAGCTTTAAGTGATCCGTGTAAGGTTGGATTTACAAAAAAAAAATGTTTATAGTATAACTACACACATGACACTTGATACATGTCAGTTTTTGACGACAGTTTCGAGTGTTGCATTTGTTCGAAACTGTGCATCTTGGGTTTTTTATATATCAATGTGGCTATATTAAGGTAGTGTGGCTGTAGCATTGAAATGAAATGAAATGAAATGAAATGATTTTATTTCCAGATTTACATCCAATTAAATTAAATAGGTATTAAATAAATAAATTTATAAGCCGCGACTAATGTAATCGGCGTATGGTAGGACTGCCACTTTTGATGCAGAGGGCTGTTGTCCCAGTCTCGCACCGCGGCCACCAAGGAGTTGGCGGAATGATGTATGGCGGAGCGTGCGGCGGCCGAGCGGCTCCTCAGGAGCGCCGGCCGCGCGGCGCTCGCAGAACATGGCGCTCGCGCTGCACCACCGAGGGAGTCGGAACATGGCGCGCCACGCGTCGTTGTACTGCACTCGCATGTCGCTGAGTGCAGCCTTGGTGTAGTTAGCCCACAACTCAACTGTGTAGACGTTTGTGCAATAACTTATAAAGAGCTGCGATTTCACGGCGTCGCTACAGCGGCTAAACCGCCTCGCTAACATGTTGCCACGCACTGAGATGGCTCTTCTCTGCCTATCTATATCAGCGTGATCGGACAGGTCGGCTGTTATTACATGACCTAAGTATTTTACGCTGTCAACCTTTACCAGCGCAGTGCCGCATTAATGGTACAAGTTTTGTTTAAGTTGCAAAATCCAAATAAAAAAGTTATAACAAACGAGGTTGAGAATCAGCTTTTCTTGAACGTCAAAGTTTACATAAAGATAGTCCCCCAAACACCCACCCGTCACCACTTCTTAATATTTTAGCTAGGAAGAAGAAGTGGCGAAACAAACTCCCCATCAACAAATCTGTCTATATGTTTGAAGAACAAACCTATTTTTAACATGGTCCAACTTTTAACAATGAAATAATAATAATCTCTTTATTTCAGGCTACTTGGCATATATATATATACCTTATAGAATAGTTTTATAGCATTTACACAGTATTTAAAGTTATAAAGCATGAATGTAGATCATAAGGTCCTGGTTTCAGTCCCTCAGTTGAGCAATACTCCTATATTTTCCTCGCAAATTCTCACAGCCTTCGATAGTAAGTGTTAGAAGATAATGGCGATGGTTTCGTCAATACTGAGAGTTAATAACATCATTAGTGGTGTACCTAATTGTATAGAGGCGATATACCGAACTGGCCAACTGTTACATAAAGGACAAATCCTTGAATTATGTAAAGAAAATAAGTAGTTAATATGATACTTGTTTTCTTTACATGTTTCAAGGATTTGTTTTCTATTTCTGTTGTGTGTCATAGTGGTAAACACTACGACATGAAAAAATAAAAGAAAATTAAACCTCCTCACACAAAACATCCATCTTTGGCCACCCTCTCCCTCTCCATCCATTAATAATAATAATAAATAATAATAAAAGTTTTTATTGTTTCTCATACAATTGTTCTACAGCACAAAATTGAGGCAACCCCAGTAAGTTATAAGGATATTTGTGATGGGGTTACCTCGCAACTTCCCATGGGTTACAATTTAAACTGTTGACACAAAATTAAAAGTAAATGAAAATTAAAATAAAGGTTCTAGGATGATTACAATAAATTGGTATGGGGTGTGAGTGAGTGTGTGTGTGTGAGTGGGAGATGGGTGTGAGTGGTGTATGGGTGTGAGTACATGGATGTGTTAATGATTGATCGGTTGATATATGTTAAGATTTGGGTGCAGGTTCTACTTTAGCATATTCTGGTTAATAATAGTTCAATTTGATCATATGTTTGTGTTTTTAACCATTCCGATAGAGTAGATATGTTTGCATTCATACCGCAACATGGGGTAAATATTCAATATATGGTTCAATTTATTACAAATATAGGTAGATTGAGTGTTATACTGACGCCTAGGCTACGCCATTCACATTTATATTCAGAACTCTTTTAGTAACATGAGTTTCATCCCTCCTCTTCTCACAACCATACCGAGACAAGCGATTCCTTTTTAACTTCTATCTCTGACACTGCTTTCAAACTTCCTCGTATATACTTATTTCTGACTTTACCCCATTCTCGTTACTTTTATTCATCTCAACACTCTCATCTCCGCTACATGCAATCTTTTCGCATCCGTATTTAATCACAGCACATTCTGATCAATACAGTACAGTGGTACCCAACTGATAAGGCGCGTCGTGAATCTTCGTTCGCACAGAAAAGAAAGTATGGCCACGAAGATTAACGAAAGAAAGCAAACTTACATCACTACTATAAGGTTCATAATACACTGCAGTTGTTAGTTCCGTCTCACTCGCAAGTCACGTGCATGCCACGCGGCGCGCGCTAACATGGCGGCAGCTGTCGACCAATACCGGTACAGGAAAAAGAAGCGCGTTGCGTGGAGCATGCCGATTGGTCAATAGCATTTACCGCGCTTTGAAAATTCATCTTCTGCGCAGGTACATCGGTAAGCCATATCAGTTGGGTACTACTGTATGACAGGTCTTTTTACGGACATGTAGACTTTCCCCCTTTAACTTGGTACACATCCGTGGGTCGCAAGTGGTTTCTATTCAAAATACACCCTTAATTCCTTCATGATTACTCTATGAAAATAATATTTTATTTTTACAGTTTTTACGGTGTTCACATAATATGAGAGTACCAATGACCTGTAATCATTTCATCCATCCTGATTTGATCCTGTCTCGGTTTACATCGTCATCCCAAGATGTGTCTATGGATGTCAAATTTTCATTCCACATTTAAATTTCCATTCACCTTTGGCCTTGCTAACCTATTACATTTTTTATGTATACGGTATTCTAAGCTTATCCCACACGCTTGCCATCGTTTTGTTTCCCCATCAATAATTACCTCGCGGTGTTGAGTGGCAAAACAAGCTTGTACAAAAAATCATCAGCTAAATGAAATAATGTGTTACCCGATGAATGAATGCAATGTTTCTCATTTGCATGGGCGTACCACTATGTGTTTGAACTTGGCCGTACTTGCTTAGGCTGGCCTGAAAATGTTTTGCATCATAATCCAGGTGTATTTTTAGAGGATTAAAATAAATTAACGAACGAAACTCCACGCAATTCAACGTATTTACCCTGACTTTGAAAAACATTTTTTGTACAGTCGTACTTAAAAACCCTCTCCTGAAAAAATAAATCTGCTTTTAAATTTTATTTTTGTACATTACAATATATCTAACAGAAATACTTGAGGAACTCCGAACGTCATATTTCGAGGCTTGCTTTGAAATTCTTTGAGTTTTACTACCTGAAACCTGTAAGTAACTCTGTCTGTATGTTATCGTCTCAGGTTTTAATGGCGGACCTTTGGATCATACTACATACATTAGGGTACAAAATGTCCTGAAATAGGAAATAGAATACTTTTCAATTCGGGACTCTCATCGTCATCATCATCATCATATCAGCCGAAAGACGTCCTCTGCTGGACATAGGCCTCCCCCAAGTGTTGTTACAACAACCGGTCCTGTGCGTCTCACATCCATCGGCTACCCGCGAGCGCGACCCTCACCAGGTCATCGGTCCACCTTGTGGGAGGCCTTCCAACGTTGCGTTTTCAAGTCCGTGTTCGCCAGTCCAGAATTTTTTGGCTTCATCGACCATCTCTTCTGCGAGCAATGTGCCCTGCCGACTGCCACTTCAGTTTCGGGACTGTTCCCTTATTATTTCCGACCTTTTCGCGGGTGAAACCGCTGCCGCTAGTATTCAATGAGTGGCGAAGAATAAAACTAATGTGTCTACCTCACTTCCTAAAATCTTCATCCATGTCATAACGGCTTGGAAATGTGTGTTAAAAGTTAAATGTTCGCACCATGCATGATTTTTAATAGCCGTTGTCATCGGTGATTAATTTGCATGGTGTCGTACATTTTTGGCGACTTTTTTATTGTTAGCAATAAATAATTGCTTTGAGCTTTACAATGGGAAATTGCTTAAAATATTGCGGAAGTATTATTTTGGTTGTAATTATTATAATTACTGCCTCTTTGGTGTAGTGGTTGCAAGCGTTGCAGCTGACATGAAGGCTTGGGTTTGATTCTTGGGTAAGGCAAAATTTGGGTTTCGTTAAAGAATTTCTCGGTAGCCGTCTAAGAGTCTGGAGCTGTGCCTGGTTGAGGATAATAGGCTCACCCCCTATATTACTTACTGGCAAAATGAGGGTGTACCTACCAACCCTACCGGAGTCCGTCTGCGTAAACTAGTTATATTTTTCCTTGATCTATTTTATGGGATGTATTTAGACACAAAACACTTTAAAGAGAAATCAGAAGTATTTTTTTTTGCGATGAATGTGGGTATACAAAATAAGATGACGATCTTGTAAAAAAGAACAGTTCCAACATACTCTACGGTACGATATGCAAAAGTAAAAAAAATACTTATATCTATTCAAAGAGCAAATACAGATAAAATAGTACAAAGGTGCAGCTTATTTCAAAATAAATTTCTTCCAGCAGGACATAGTGTGTATAGATTAATTAGGAAACATTAAAAAAAGACCATAAAAACTAACAATGTTTGCAATGATGTTCCTGGTTCTATTTAATTATCATCAAACCTTTTCATCCTATCTAAATATCTATCAATAGCTGACTCGTGCCCACTTCGTTGGGTGGTACTTTTCTGGTTAATATATAGCCTACGAAACTCACAAATAACGTGGCTTTCTATTGGTAAAAGAATTCAATTCAAAATCGGTTCAGTAGATCCAGAGATTACTCCCAACAACCTCATAAACTCACAAACTTTACCTCTTTATAATATTAGTGTAGATATAGATTTATCATCTCAGTGTTCACTTCCTTCACAATCATTTCCTTCCACACAATCTATTCGTATCCTTTCATAGCCTCTTTTCTTACATCACCCACATTCATACTCATGTCTATAAGTATTATAACAGCAATACCTCGTAGGTCACGGCCTAGATGAACGTGACACTCACGACATTGCATTGCGATTTGCGACCGACAAGACACATAGTTCAAATTCTTGTAAATTCATCTACACGATATGCTTCATTGTCGATCATATTGTCACTTTCCATCAGGTGAGTAAGAGGTCAAACGCGAGCTTATTAACAATCAAAATACAACGGTCGCCGCTCAGGAGATGGGGTCACACTCTTGCTTCTCTTGTCTCTAGCGCGGCAGGACTAGCTTTATCTGTTTGACTGACAGACCTTGACAATTCTCACAATGATCGCTGATCACAATGCTGCTGACAGCGGGTGTCGCGCGCTACAGTACTGCCTCGCGGTGTCTGTTCACGGCTCCACCGTCACGTACCCTGATGGCTCGATATGCCCCAACGGCCCAAGTGATCAGTTTGCCAAGCACCCTGACTGCTCAGGAACCGGAGGTTGATATATTTATGATCGCTCATAGATCCATGATGAAAAATTATAAGATTAGCCAATTTTATGTTGTAGGCTTGCTATATACACGCTTTGATGCAAACTGTTAGTATAGTAAGCAATTGATACTAAATAATTACATAAAAATTCAAAGTAGGATAATATAATACAGGATTTTGATTTGATTGATTGTTTGTTTGAATAAAGTACAAATATAATCTGTTTGGTACCACTCATCAGATCGAACCTCGAAGCCAATATTATAGTGGTAGTGCTTTCTGGGACAAAAACGAGGGGTGATTTATTTCAGTCATAGTAAGAGAAAGTATGTATTGGAGATGTATATGCCGAGGATGGAAAATATGGCCCAGAAACCGAAGATCGTTAGTTAGAAGAGGCTTTATTTAGAAGCATTTATCTGGTATCTGGTCTCTCTCGCTGGCAAAACCAAGTTAATGATAAATTGAAGATTAAGAAATTATAGCTATGCAAAGCCATGAAACAAATACGAGTCCAACAGAAATTAGGAAAGATGAAAAGGCCCAAGTTCCTAGTCCGCGCTACCACAAAACGGTTTTGCACGGGAAAATAAAGACAATAGTACAATGTTTAGAGGCGCGGGTTACACAACCGCTCGGATGTAGTAGACATTATACACGACTATTTTGTCTTAGAGACCTGGTAGAAAGCTCCCAGGTTTCTTACGAAGAGAAAGGGAGCTTACCGTTTTTTTTTCTAATTACTATGCTGTTGTTGCGATCCTTAGTCCGGCTGTGAACATTTCTCGGCAGAAATAACAGTGATATGTATTTCTGTTGTAAGTTGTTTCTGTAATTAGTTTTAATCAATCCGTAACAGAATAGGGTAGTTGTAATAGGTTTTAATTTCTTCTTAGGGTGTGTCCATATCTGCCGAATGCGCCACGAATGCGCTGCGTGCGTGCGTGCGTCAAGTTCGAGCAGCAACTGCACGCGTGCAGCGCAGGAGCAGCTCGTAAGCGGGTCGCGAGACTCACGAGCGGTGATTATGCTACTCCGTTAGACGTCATCCAGTGAAAGCCAGCTGTCGCTGAAAACCAGCACCGTGGCTCTGTCTTACACGAGTCCCGCCACATCATTCGCGCAAAATGGCAATCGTTCAGCATTATGAGCATATTTTAGCTTTATATTTCCTTATGCATTTTTGAAGTGCCGGTTTTGGAAGATGTTGTTAAACCACTAATTTTTATCCTTTTTTTTAGAGTGTTAGTCATTTTATGAAATTAACAATCATTAAGTACGTCATTATCAATATCTCCATTTAATTCAAATTAAGGTCTCTTATATTTAGTCATTTTATTAATTCAAAAGACTAATTATATGATATACTAGCTGACCCGCGCAACTTCGTCTGCGTCACATTGTTCTTTCCTGCTCCGCTCCTATTGGTCTTAGCGTGATGATATATAGCCTATAGCCTTCCTCGATAAATGGGCTATCTGACACTGAAATACTTTTTCAAATCGGATCAGTAGTTCCTGAGATTTGCGCGTTCAAGCAAACAAACAAACAAACTCTTCAGCTTTATATATTAGTATAGATACAAGCTAGTAGAAGATGAACATGTATAAATGAACAAACGGAGTAAAAGAACTCATAGGGCATTGAAAAATTCGTCCACATCGCTGTCAACGGAAAAAGTGTCCAGAACACTGGCCGCATTGCCACGTTGAATGGCAATGCTGATTTAGGCTGATTATCCTTTTTATATACGTAGGTAGATCTCTCTCTTGGTATGCAAATCCGGTAACCCATCCACGCATCAACTTCAACAAGTACAACCTAACCTTGCGTTAAATCCGCGTGGTCGTCATTATGTCAGAGTGAGTCAAGCATCTAACATATAATATAACATTGTAGGAGTAGGAACGGCAAGGGTGGGGAGAGTTAATAAAACTCGGCGCCTCACCCGGGCTCGGCCCTTTTTTTGCACTCGCCTTCGTTGAGATAGGTCGTTACTCTGTCCGATTGTACCTAACTTTTGCTAATTGTTTAGTCATAGATAGATAGTTTCTAGGTCTTATTTAGATTCATTAGTTTTGTATTATTTTTGTGTGTTAGTTAATTTAGAAGTGAAATCATTTTTGTTGTAAAGTTGTTTGTGTTGAATTTATTTTGTCAGGTAGTATTAAAAATTGTTTTTAAAAAAATCACTCCTGGTCTTATTCCTTAGATCAGGCGTGGGATTCTTTCCCAATTGCCCACTGTTATTTTTGTTAAAGGATAGTGCTTATCAGTTAGTTTTATTCTAGAAGTTTTGTCGTTTAGTTCGGTTTTGTTCAGCTACCCTCAGGTAGTACGATTTTTGCTGGAGTGTTTTATGGTGATTAGTAAGTGCTTTTGATTAGTTTTTCGTGTCATTATTTGTGTGTCATAGCGGTTCATTTATTTTTCTACTTTAGACTTTTGTTGATTTCGTCATGTCGAATCGTGAGCGTGAATATAGTGCGGATCGTCGCGATAGTCGTAGTTCCAATCGTCATAGTCGCGACAGATGTGATAGTAGAAACCGCGAGCGATTGCCTGACGAAAGTTTTAAGTTGCGGCTCGAGATGCAGGCTATGGTGACGCGTCTTAAAGCGTTAGAGGATAGGTCTAGGGCCTCGCCTTTGCCAGGGCATTCGGGTGATCGTGCCGTATTAGTGCCGGAAACTAGAGACCGCGATAGGTCATCATCACGACAACGCGATCAGGTCAGACAGTCACCTAGGCGTAATGCTTTACGATCACCGGATCGTGCGTATCCGCGTAGTGAGCGTTATGTTTCGCCGCCACCGCCGTCTACCCGTACGCGTAGGTTGCAATCGCCGCATTTAATTCCGCGATCGCGTGATCGGTTTGTGTTGCCTGTCCGTAGTCATAACCAGCGTAACCGATCTAGGTCTAGATCATTGCCTCGCGGTTCAGAGCCTACATCTAGCAAGGCGCTAGAACATTCCACGGTTACCGACAGTATCGTAGACGCGATTCGTTCGATTAATTACGGTAGATCCAGCCAGCATTTTTACATTTCTAGTTTTGATCCAAACTTGCACAATATTGATGATTGGTGTGCGGAGGTAGACCACGCAAGATCCCTAAATCATTGGAACGATCATGAGTGCCTTTCGCGTATTGGCAATTGCTTAAAGGGGGATGCTCGTTCGTGGCTAAACGATTGGGTGTCAAATGACCGCACGTGGAGTAACTTTAAGAAAGAGTTTAGGCCATTGTGTCCGAAGACACCCGATGTAGCAGGTATTTTGGCGGACGTGATTAACACCGACTCCGACAAGTACCCCACGTACGCTGATTATGCGCGTCGTTCGTTACTTCGGTTGAAAATAGTGCGGGGACTTAGTGACGAATTGATATCGATAATAATTATACGCGGTATTACGGACCCTAATATTAGAGCAGCTGCGACTAACGCAAAATTATTGCCAAATGATTTGATTGAGTTTTTCTCCATTTACGTAAAACCGGTTAGTACCTCGCGCTCTGTTTTAATAAATAGCGGTAACAAAGGGAAACCAATCACTGATTCCTCGCGGAAAAGGGGTAGTACTAGCGATATTAAGTGTTTTTCGTGTGGTCAGTTAGGACACGAGCAGGTCGCGTGTACTAAGCGTGTACCGGATCAGGGACCGAGTAGTCCTCGGCTTCCTTCGAGTACCGCGAATTCGAAGACGGTTTTTGTTCCGAATAAATCCGAACCGTGTTCATTTTGTAAGAAACCGGGTCATAAAGTCGAAACTTGTTTTGCCAAGCAAAGAACTGGAGCGGCAAACAAGGAGACTGTTAATTTATGCAATGTTTTAGTAAATTCTACTAATCATGATGTTGTAGTGGCGGTTATTCAAGATTTGCCCGTAGACGTTTTGATCGATAGTGGTTCAACCATTTCTTTAATATCGTCCTCTTTGCTGAAACATTTTAATTGTTCGCGCAAGCCGGCTTTCCGTATTTTGAAGGGCTTGGGTAGTCAGGAAGTGGAAAGCACGTCTTACGTTACGTTACCTATCGAGTTTGACGGTCTGACTCTTGATGTTGATTTATTCATAGTATCATCTCAATACATGAACATTCCGGTCATAGTAGGTACGGACATTTTAAATAGAGAAGGTGTTAGGTACGTTCGCACTAAAGATTGTCAGTCACTTACGAGGGTTGATAGCGGGCCTACAACTAGAGTAATGACATTTCAACCCGAGGTTTCTATTCCAATTAACACGCCTCTTGTTAATGATCAATTGGAAAAGCTGTTGAATATTATTAACGAGTTTTCTAAATTTTTTATTACTGGTACCGCGACTTCAACAGTTAATAGCGGGTGTATGACAATCAAACTCAATTCTAACACACCTGTTAATTACCGTCCTTACCAACTTCCTCTTGCCGAGACGCTTCGTGTTCGAGAAATTATTAGGGATCTTTTAGATAAAGGCATAATTGAAGAGTGATTCCGAGTATGCGAGTCCTATCCTTCTCGTCAAAAAAAGTCGGGTCGGATAGGATGTGTGTTGATTATCGTAAGCTCAATGATGTAACAATTAAGGATCGGTTATCCTTGTGTACATCGATGATGTTTTGATTCTGAGTAAAACAGTCGAACAGGGCCTGATTCTACTTCGTAGGGTTCTTAATACCTTGACTGAGGCTGGTTTCTCAATTAACTTGAAGAAGTGTTCGTTCCTAGCCACGGAAATTGAGTATTTGGGGCGGACCATTAGTGAAAATCAGGTAGGCCGAGTCATGACAAAGTAATGGCTTTGATTGACTCAGCTCAACCGCAAAATGTAAAACAGGTCCGCCAGTTCATGGGCTTAGCCAGCTATTTTAGACGTTACATAGATGACTTTGCCCAGAAAACTGCTTGTATTGCTGCCGATGCATTTTCTAAGTTTGTTCTATTATACCCTATGTTCTGTCAGGATATTGACGGGTTAAAACGTCACTTCACTAATTTAATTTCACTTTTTGGTACACCTAAGTTAATTGTAGCTGATAGAGGTAGGATGTTTCAAAGTGTGGACTTCCTCGACTGGGTTACGGATATGGGCTGCAACACGCATCTCATAACGCCCGAGATGCACCAATCCAACGGGCAGGTGGAGCGTTATTGTCGCACAGTACTCAACATGGTACGTATCGAATGCAATGATCGACAGCAGAGGTGGCCGTCTGTCATGTGGAAGCTCCAGTTGGTTCTGAACATCACCAAGCACAGAACAACTCAACAATCTGCTCTTAACCTGCTGATTGGCATCGATGCGGCTACTCCACTCATCCGAAGTTTGGTACGTGACGTGGCTATTGAAGGTTCCAGTCCGAACAGGGAGGCTCTTCGTGAGATGCGTCGGCAGAGGGCGTCTGAACGTCTCCGTTTAAATCGCGAAGCTCACGATACCTACGTCAACCAAGGACGCAAGGCACCGCGCGTTTTCGAAATAAATTCATTGGTTTTTGTTAGAAAACAGGCGCAGTCGACTGGGAAGCTGGATTCCTGCATGCGAGGGCCATACCGTGTGGTGAAGGCTTTGTTGCACGGTCGTTACGAGCTTCAGCTCTTGGCCGGCTCGTATGGGAAAACGACGCAAGCAGCCGCCGAGTATATGATTCCGTGGCATGGAGAGTGGACTCCCGATGTGTGTGCCGATTTTTTCCTTGGTAAGTGATCTAAGTCATCGCTTTGATGTTTTTCCTCTTAATGATTTGTAGACATGCCATTGGTGGTCTCTGTCTTGTGTAATTGTTTGAAGAGTACGTATTTCGTTATGTACTACGTACCTACTTACTGTGTGTTTTCTCAAGGGATAAAACGCAATGAGGGAAGTTTTGTCTTGCGGTTGGGATAGCCTCTGTCTCGGATGTCCTCGTACTCAGATATACTATCCTGACTGACGGATACACTTCAAGTGAGGTTTGGTTTCATGTTATTGGATGCTGTCTTGGAGTGCGCTCAGTCATGCGATCCTAGTATATGGAACATGCCTTGGGTGGTTTGTGTTTTTATTTTGTTGTGCTCGGACATGGTCCTGGAGCTGTGTTACATGCAGGGTTGTGCCAAAAGGTTGGCCTTAAGGAGTCGTGGTGCGAGACATGTTTCTGTGACGAACATGGTCTCTGTGTATTTTTTTTTATTGTTTGGGTTGAAACATGCTTTTATGTGAATCGTTTCACACACGCAAAGCTATGTCTCACGTAAGTCCGCGTAGATCTCTAGCGAGTCGTGAGGTGGCACTCCCCCGACGGGAACTGCCCTGGGTGATCGATACAGATATTTGTTTGTTTTTTTACCCTGTGCTTAGGTTTAGCTAGTTGAGCCTAGCTATCATGTCATAGTTGTGTAACTTGACAAGAAGGACACATGGAGCCTCCGTCTTTTATTTTGTGTGAACATTATATTTTCCTGTGATTTATTCTTGTTACAGAATCGGACGTCGATAACGAGGAGTCTACCGCTCCAAGCGTCGTCGTCCAGCCTTCCGAAGTCGAGACGCCTGATGTTGCGATTGAACCACAGCCTAGCACGTCCGGGACACAGGGACGCATCGAAGAACCTCCAGTCCCGTTCAGCGCTTCATCGGGTGATGAAGGTCCAGAGACATCGTTGCCGACCCTGGAGACTGACCTCCAGAGTTAGAAGATGGAGCCCGAGGACGGACTTATGTCAGGAGAGGCCGTGTAGGAGTAGGAACGGCAAGGGTGGGGAGAGTTAATAAAACTCGGCGCCTCACCCGGGCTCGGCCCTTTTTTTGCACTCGCCTTCGTTGAGATAGGTCGTTACTCTGTCCGATTGTACCTAACTTTTGCTAATTGTTTAGTCATAGATAGATAGTTTCTAGGTCTTATTTAGATTCATTAGTTTTGTATTATTTTTGTGTGTTAGTTAATTTAGAAGTGAAATCATTTTTGTTGTAAAGTTGTTTGTGTTGAATTTATTTTGTCAGGTAGTATTAAAAATTGTTTTTAAAAAAATCACTCCTGGTCTTATTCCTTAGAACATACTATATGTACATTCATAACCTCAATAGAGTATATCAAATAATAAGGTGTTTTTGCCAAAGATGCGAGGTCGGGGACGCACGGTCAGTGGGCAAGTGTGCCGGAATGATCTGATGAAAGAATGACACAAGAATGGGCGTTATTAATGTATCAATTCTATCTTAGTACACCAATTAGTGAATTTGGCTAGTACCTATTGTAGTCTGGTGTATGAAAAACTGGTCAAGTACGAGTCGGAATTGAGTGGATTGTGCTAGGTTTTGCTGTAATGTGTTGGTTAAGAACTGATATCCGTATTTTCTTTTTGGCATTTTTAATTTAGTGGTTTTACACGGTTCAATTTGAAATGTTTAGTTATTTGTCTCCCAGAATTGGCATCAACATTTAATTGTTATCGCTACGCGAACGCGTTTGGGTCACAGAAGTTCATATGTGAACCAAATTTCATCTGAATCGGTTCAATATATTCGGAGCAAATTTGTTCTGAAAAACGGAAAAACAGACGGACAGACACACGAATGATCCTATAAGGGTTTCGTTTTTCTCATACAGACATTCGAAACACTAATTTTTTTTTTATTTTGTTGTCCATGGTTTGTCTATGACGTGATCGCGACAGTAATGTGTTTTTTGACACAGACTGGCAGTGGTTTTACGGACGAATGTTTGTCTCTTATTTTGTTTTTATTTGTGTATTTTAAAATAATGTCATTTTAATGTGCGTCTGTTAGAGCGGAATAAACTTTTTTTGTTTCTTTCTAATATGGCTCTGTCGGGACTTGATATTATTTTTATCTAAGTAACTATATTTTGGCATTCGCAAAATTGACGTCAAATACAAATACTTGTAGCATATACCTACCATGGTTCGCTTTCAAAACGCAGAAATTGAAATATGCAAATATGCTCATAAAATAAAAACTACTGAACCGAACTTAACTAAATTTTAACGTAACCAAATGGCAAGAATACCGCATCGAACTAAAAAAGAATCACAGAAATCGGATCAGAAACCTCGGAGTAATCGGTGTACATACATAAAAAAAATACCCACCGAATTGAGAACCTCCTCCTTTTTTGGAAGTCGGTTAATTAGTTTTTTTTTAACAGATTTAGATGGGAATGCGAACGTTTTGTATTATTAATTTATTTTATTTATTTATTAATTTATTAAGAGTACTGCCACATCACATACATAAACGTACGAGTAACATAAAGCCGTCCAAATCACTGCATCATGACATAATACCCGATTAAATAACAATTTGTCATATCTCAGCGGTGCACTACAATCATAATTATATTATAACGAATCGTCGTCTCATTACTGCGATTGATGACACTATGCCGTGGCTTTTTCAACCTATCTTCACTAAACATTTGTATCGGTACAGTTTATAAATAAAAGATTGATTTTTTACGGTTCCGTACCCGAAGGCAACCAACGGAACCCTATTACTAAGCTGCTCGTCCGTCAGTCCTTCCCTGCGTCCGTCCGTCCTTACCTGCGTCTGTCCGTCCTTCCCTCCGGCCGACCGTCCTTACCTACGTCCGACCGCCCTTACCTCCGTCCGTCCATCCGACCGTCCGTTCGTCCGTCCGTCCGTGCGGCAGTCCATCGGTCTGTCTGTCGGCGGGCTGTATCTCAAATACTGTGATAGGTAGACAGTTTAAATAAAAATACTACTCGACCGAGAAAAAAGAAATATTTTTGGTGGTCTAAATTCCGAAAATCTATCTTTTCGGTGATCAGAATTGGCCCCATAATTCGTCTGATTTGAAACTGCTAGTTTTCTTTTAAGGGTTCCAAAAAAAAGCCTATTAGAAGTCTGTAGTGTTAAAATAACAAATTAAAAAAAAAATACGTTCGGAACCCTTTGCACGCGAATCCGACTCGCACTTGGCCAGTTTTTTTGGAGTTATTTGAAATCAAAGGTAAACACCAGGTTGGCGGAATATGTTCGAAAGAGTCACCGCGGCCCTGGAACGCGGCGGGAATTAGGAGGAACACGGATGGGTTTTAGTCAGTAAGAGTCTGACACTCTCTTCTGCTCCGCCCAGAGCGGGAGGAGTCATTTGATGATTTCCCATCCATAAAAAAATTAAAACAAGTTCACAACCTCCAGTGCATTGAAGGAGATTCAAGACTGAAGTAATGAAATTCAGCCACATTTATGCAAAATGGTAGTGGAAAACTTCGATAAAACGGAGACCATATACCCGATGTGATGTATCAAAAATAACCCTATCCTGTGTATTTGATGATTTAATAAAAAAAATACAATAAAAACAATACGCGTCGACTTGAGAACCTCCTCCGTTTTTTTTCGTCGGTTAAAAATCTTTGTTTTCTAGTTCAATTAAATCTTGCGTAAATTTTAAGACATCTAATTTTGTGATATTTTATAATCAGCACAGTCGATATTAAGTAATGTTATTCTTTGTTCTTTCTTTCTGTATTGTTAACAAACAACACTGAATATCAGAAAGCGTAACTGAAAAAATAGACATCTGTAGAAATATCTATAAAATTATTACAAAAAGATACTGCTAAAGGTGTATTATACTCGTAAGCTTTTCAAAAATTCCGCCGTGACCAACAATCTATTCAAAATGTCATATTTTAAAACTCGTGATTCCATTTTAATCAGAACAAATGTCAAAAATAATTACATTCCACGCCCCATACGTACCTGTGCTTACCTTCATACAACTAGGCGTGATGTTCAACGTGAGAAAGGAACTTATCGATCGCATCACTGACCTTGCCCAAGAATGCAACACTCAGAGCCGAACCGACGACCTTTGTAGTCGAGGAGCTAGAGCGCTCATACTGTGTGAACTTATTTATTTCATACACTATAAGGTGGCTAAAAACCTTTTAACAAAAAAATTAAACCTCCGAAAAAACTGAAAAGCAGCTTTTTATTTTATATTTTTTTTGTGGCTATAATCTACTAATTACTACTAACATGGGTAGGTACGATTCAGCATTAAAATCTGTGAGTGATCAATAAATTACCTCTATTTTCCCACCCTTAGGGTACGATATTTTTACAAATATATATGGGACCACTGTTAATCCAATAAAAAAAAGAATTATCGAAATCGGACTACTCTGTAAAAAGTTATGTGTGGTCATACATTACAATCAGTGAGTGAACAATCAATCATTCCCTGTTTTCCTACCCTTAGGGTTCGATTTTTTTTCCAAATTTATATGGGACCAACTTTGGCTTATATTCTTTCCAATAAAAAAATAATTATCAAAATCGGACTACTCTGTAAAAAGGTATGCGTTTTCATACATAAAAAAAATACGCGTCGACTTCAGAACCTCCTCCGTTTTTTTAACCGACTTCTAAAAAAGAAGGTGGTTCTCAATTCGACAGCGTATATATATATATTTATGTGTGTTCGCGGATAACTTCGTCGCTTATGATCCGATTCCGATGAATCTTTTTTTATATGAAAGGATATGCTTCCGAGATGGTCCCATTGCCACCACGTTAGGATCTGATGATGGACACCCTGAGAAATCGAGGGCAACTCTCGAAAATTGTAGGCACGCATCTGGTAAAAACTTGATATTCGTGTGTATATCGGGTGATACTACAAAATAATGAAGGTTTGGATTAGACCTGATGATGGAGACGACAGAGAGTCAAGGGAACTCCACATCGGTATGTAGGAACTACCAAGGGTTTGGGCTTATTTCATTCGTGTTGATGAGACCTTTACACCGAAAGCACTTAGTAAGTTTTATTATCATAACATAACATCACGCCGGTACGCTGCGAATGGGTACGCAGGTACCACTAAAAAGTACAATATAAAAAACTTTTTTACAAAAAATGTAACCGAATTCCATAAAAAAACACTACAAAGTATAAAATAACTTTAATTTCGGAAGTCGGTGTTTTTAGTTATTTCGTTTTTTGACACCGACTTTCGAAATTAAAGTTTTTTCGTCTTTTAAAAATGAACAGCCACACGAGTTGATTTTCAAGGTAATACAATATACGCTTGCCGAAGTCAGTCTGTGGATGGGCCATCTTAACATATCGAGACTCCTTTGTGCCTCGGAAAGCACGCTAAGCCCGTGGTATCGGCTGTCATTTGTAGATTTTTGGTAGTCGTTACGGATAGTCAAATGTCAGAAAATATGACACCAGTCCTGCCAAGATGTATTCTGTTAACGAATCACTGTTTGTGAAAGCCAGATACGATACCATACGGCACCGGCCGCCGTATGGTGTCGGCCGGTGCTGTATGGTGCCGTAAAAGAATAATACCATCCCATCACTACCCGCGGGTGTCGTACGAGGCGACTAAGGGACTCACCAGAGAATGGGCAGCAGCGTTCTCTGTAAAACGCAACACCATACACTGCGATCGCTTCATGTAAAATACTAGCATTCAGCTGTTGTCGGTTAGACTGGAAGCAAACCCCAATAGTAAGATGGTACCATGGTTTATGAACCAGACATGTGTTACAGTGGAGACCGCGTATGGAGGCAAACGTAGTGTGGAACGCCCTGCGGCACGATGGATCGATGATTTAAAGAAAGTGATGGATGGAAGGATGATGGTTTATGAAACGGTATCCTGACCAGTGGTAGATAATATGTGGTTTAGAAGTGCTACCGATATGTCAAAGGGGTCAATCAATTTTGAATTTCAGACAATTGATATTTCTGTTAGAACGCCATGTTTTCTAGGTCCTCTGGTCAAAATAACCATGTCTTACAAAGTATCTGTAAAAATACATACATAACTGAAGCCCAAAGCCCATTATCTCCTCGCCTATAACTCGACCTTTTACTCATTGAGCTGTCAATTACTCATCAGCACTGACGTTCATTGTTCACCTGAGGCTATATGGCCAGGCTATACAGGGTGAATTTTTCAAGAGGGCGTGGATAGCGAAAATTACACAAGAGAGTGTCGAACCCCATTTTGATGAAAACTAAACTGCATCATTGTTTTTTTTTAATTTGTTCAGTGGTGGTTTAATAGGTAGGTCACGTAAAAAAAAACTAGAAATGTATTTGGTAAAACTGAACACTTTCCTTTAGTTTGCCATTTTTAATGACTTCCTTGAATTTGATCCTTATTAGCGACACTTTCGTATGGTGTAATAATCCAGAATGTGCTTTTTTTTCCAAAATCAACGGATTCGATTTCTTTATTAGGAATATTGACTCTATCAAGCGCAAGTTCGATCGTGTATGGAGTACTGCTCTCATCTTTGGGACAGATCTGCTAGATACCAGCTTGATGCCCTTGAGTCAATTGAGAAACGAGCCAAGAGGAACATCGGCAATGATAGGCTCGTCGCGACGAAGCTCCAAAGTATTGAGCATAGACGACGAGTTGCTAGCCTGTCGGTTTTCTACCGGTTGCATTTTGGGGAATGTGCGACGGAATTGCATAATTTAATTTCGCCAAGCCCGTTCCATCATCGGACCACAAGACAAACGGCGATGCGTCACCGGTACATGGTAGACATCCCACCCACACGCACAAAACGTTTTGGGAACACATTCATAGTGCGTACAGCTAAAGAGTGGAATTTCCTCCCGGAGTCTGTGTTTCCTGATAGCTACAACCTGGGAGTATTTAAGTCAAGAGTGAATAGGTTACTTCTAGGCAAGCGTGCTCCATCTTCGACCACATCATCGCTTACCATCAGGTGAGATAGTAGTCAAACGCGTTCTTATCAATATTAAAAAAAAGATTTTTCAAAAACCTGTTACCACCATGTTATAAAATTCTAAGTTTTTATCAAAATCGGGCCTGAGCCTCCTTTGACTGTCTTTCGCTATCTATCCTATCATACTTCCTATAATACTATAAATAATAATAATTAATAATTATTATGAATGCGTGTTACACTTTTACGTTAGAACGCTTGAAAGGATCTTCATGAACTAAATGAGACAAAATTTAAATCTTGTATTAAACGCACACTATGCAGGCAAGCATATTATAAGTTGGGGGATTATATTGAAGATAAAAATGCTTGGTTGAATGCTGGTCCTGCTCCACAGCCACTAGGGCGCACAAAATAATCTGTTAGCATTTGGAAACATTGTTGGACCGGCTGAAGATTGTAAAAAACAATATTTGCATTGTATAGACTCAATTTATTTAGCAATGTATAATTTCATCCATTTTAACGGCACATGTGTGAGTACTGTGTACCTTAAACTTAAGCTATAGCTATCAGTTTTAGGTTTGTTTTTGACTTGAATGTACGCTGGCGGTTGGGAGTGTCATGCTCACCCAAAAGTCTTGCTGATGGTGGCGTATGCGTTGGATCATTTGGCTCCCTTCAAAATGGTTGAGCCGAATGGTGCTAGCGCATGCGTCATGTTCGTGAACGGGCGCTGTCAGTTGGGACTGGTCATTTCTCAGTTGCCATGGTTTATTTTAAATATTTCTTTGAATTGTTCCTTTTTTCCCGGACGCTTTTATCCTGCTCGTCTTTTACATCGTTCTCACATGTTTGTATAATTTTAACTTGATGTAAACAAAACTTTGTAACAATTTATTATTTTTAAAAGAGTGTCCGTGGAGTTTCTTGCACGTTCTTCTCCATAGAGATCTACGCTTTGGAACGTGCAAATAGCTTCATCTTTTTGGACTGACCGACCTTGACAATTCAAAAGTGCATGTAAATGGTTTATTTGAAATATACGATTTGATTTGATTTGATCGATTGACATGAAATTTGGCACAGAGGTAGATTACAGTATGGAATAACACATAGGATATTTTTATTCTCGTCATTCACGCGGGCAGAGCCGCGGGCGACAGCTTCCTCATAGTTTCGAATTTAGCCATTCACGCCCTCTTGAAATAATCACCCTGTATAGCCAGGTTATAAGGCTAGGCTATTTCTTAGGCATCATTAGTCTGCTCGTCTAGCACATTAGTGGTGTTCAAGCTATTCATAAATTGATGTTTTTGACATTTATCTCGTGGCGAACTAGAATGGATGATTTGAAAAGATCGTCGTTATTGATGAGGTGCTAAAGAATGTAGTCTGGGTGCTTGAGTGATGGGAAATGCTTAATGGTTGAAATTAACCCTCGCTTCATCCATATAGAGGGAAGTGTTCATTATTTTTAAATACTATTAATGTGATTTTTACGAAGAAACTTTTCTTCGAATATATTTCAAAGTATGTCGAAATTTAATATTATTTTCAAAGGATAGAAATACTCAAAGGATAGGATAGGAATACTCTCCAAAAAGAAAAAGCTATTGTGTTGCCAGCAGAAACAGGCAAATTAAAGTACCTACTAGCTTTTGTCCGCAACTTCGTACGTACATATCCCGTTTTTCGCGTTCCCGTAAGAATTTCGGGAAATTCTCTCTTAGTGCTCCTCTACCCTCCCCAAGAAACCTACATGCCAAATTTCAGCTTCCTACGACCAGTAGTTTCGGCTGTGCGTTGTCTGTCACTCACTCTCACTCACTCACTCAGTACAGACAGAGTTACTTTCGCATTTATAATATTAGTAAGTATCATAAATGCGAAAGTAACTCTGTCTGTCGGTCTGTCGCGCTTTCACGCCAAAACTACTGAACCGATTTAAATGAAATTTGGTACACAGATAGTCTAGAGCCTGACAAAGGACATAAGCTTTTTATCCCGGGAGTATGTTCCCTAGGGACCACGCGGGCGAAGCCGCTGGCAGAAGCTAGTTTTATATATTGGGATTAAGGATTAATATTTGAAGACTCATAGTTACACATACTCGTAATTTAGGAGTATAAAATATATTTATGATCTATTATAAAAATAAATTTATTTATATTATTTATCCGAACGTCACTTCACAATGAGAACTTATTTTACTCTTCATTATCAACATACAGCATAAACTAAATGCCGCTTTCTCAGATAGAATACATGTTATTTTTAATTGAATGGTTGATAAATTGGTATACAACGTGGTATTGCGTTTATTCTGTTACAGGTTGAATATTCAGTTACATTTGATAAGGCTAGCAAAGGATTACAAATGTTGGCAGAACGGCTAAGATTTATTACGACTTAGTAAACCATTAACTAACAAAATTTCAGTAACATCATGAGAGTATTTGAACTTCTCAGACCAATTAGTAACTTAAAACACAAATTAAAGTAACATTACTTAACAAAATGTTCCATTAGAAACAATAACTAAGATTAATTGCGCATGGATGCACCGATTACGATGAGACTTTCACTTTTAGATAGATGTGGAGTAGGATTGCTAAAATTAACGGGCTGTTGTGTCATTTAAATGCGTTTTTTATTTGCGTTATTATTAATGGGATCAAGTAGGTTACTTTGTTTTCAAGACGAGTTGTTTATGCTCTGGTGGTTATTAATGAGGGTTACGGCCGTATTCTAAGAAGTTTTTTTATCTAAGTGTATAGTATTAGTACTAAGAACTTTAATTACCTTATTTAGGCGATTTTTAGAGGCTATAAAAGTGCGGTTATGGTAGGCAAGTATTTGTGTATAAATGATAAATGATATTTATTTTGCAAATAGGTTACAAGTAACTCTTTTACACTTTTCTAGCTGACTACCCTGAGAAGAAACACCGAAACAAACTCAGAGGTCATAGTCTCTTTTGAAGTCCATACAATCGCCAATAACATATGAAAAACATGTAGGTTAACGTCTGAGGTGGCCTTTTGAGGAAAGCACCACGCAGGTTTGAGTGGGCTTGTCCAGACAGTGCAAGCATTTGTCAGTTATCGTGCAGCTCAACTCAGAACTTTGAGGAGCTCAACGAACCGACGAACAATACCAAAGTAAGGACATTTGGGTAAGCCGCATAATATACTCAAACTGCCAGACAGTCATGAAATCAATCCTTAAAATAACGACCTACATAGTCCTCACACTTACAATACATCATTTTTTAAGGACCATGCAGATTAGTGTCTGAGATGGTCTATAGAAGAAAGAACCACACAGATTTGAGTGAACCTGTCCAGTCAGTGCAAGCATTTGTTAGTAGTCGTGTAGCTCAACTCAGATCCACTTAGGAGCTCAACTGATCTTGGTGTTACATTGCATATGTTCGGTGTTGCGAACAGTCACGATCGATTTTTTAAATAACCTCATAACTTAGACAAAAGGCAAGATGCAGTCATTAAAAATCTCAAAAAATGAGACGTGTTTTGTTACCCGACTGCGCCAGAAGGAGGGTTATGTTTTTCGAGAGTATGTATGTATGTATAATTGTTTGGCATGCTCTGCGGTTTGAACGGCTCGATGGATTTTAGCTTGAGAGGTGTCGTTAGATTCGTATTTACTGTGAGAGTGACACTGGGTATATAAAAAAAAATGGCGGATTTTTGGCGCCAAATTCAAATGTTTGAGTCGCTCTGTAGCCCAAACGGCTTGATGGATTTTAGCTCCAAAGGTGTCGTTAGATTCGTAATAATTGTGAGAGTGACACTGGATATCTTAAATTAAAATGGATGATTTTTGGCGCCACATTATACCCTCAAAAAAAAAATTAATTTTCAAAACCTATCGAGTGGGGTATCAGATATAGGGCTCGGGGAGAAGATTCCAAAAAGTGTAACTGACTAAAATGTAGGAAATAAAAAAATTGACTTTGTTTAAAACCCGACCGTTAAAAACGACTAAAAATGTCGAAACAAGTTGCTTTCAAGCAGTCTGATGCAGTTCAATCACTGATCTGATGCACCAAAATCAACTTGTTTCGAACTTTTTAGTCGTTTTTAGCGGTCGGGTTTTTTGACAAAGTAATTTTCTTTTAAAACAGAGAAACAGTAACTATTAATTTCGTGTGACGTCACTCGCAAGTCACACGCAATGGGTCATGGAGGTTCTTACGACTAAGGAACACATTGTGAGAAAATCGTTATTTTACAAAACTACAATCCTTCAAGGAATATGCATGAAAAAAGTATTTATTATCTATACAGTTTATCTAAAAATATGCAAAAATATAACACTAACAGTGAAAATACAATCAAAATTGCTCGAAAAACAAACGAGATATAATTATTTTAAACAAATATATCTGTCCCTCTCGCGAAAACGCTGTTTTCTATGGCAGCTGTATAGGCGTCATGGACTTTGACGTCTAAATTCATATCGTACTTCTCTTTCCAATTGTGTGTTTCTTTGAAGCTTTATAACTTTATCGCTGATGAAGGTATGTAAAAAATAATTTCATGGTTGTTTACTAGAGCTAATAAGTATTTCATTTTGCAAATAAAAAAATCGCATGCATATTCCCATGCATACGATTTTTTTGGTTTGGAAGATACGTGCCACCCACCCGTCTCCATACCAACTGAGTTGTGCCACTGGATATCTGACTAATGCTTGCACTGTCTGGACTTTGTGGTGGTCTTCAAAGTTTAGGTGTCAAACTTACTTAAAGCCTGTGGCCCAGTCCCTCTCACAGAGTGAGGCCATGTGACCCCGCAGTGGGAACAAATAAGCTGACAAAATTTTTGCTCGCGACTTCCAGTTCTCGTAGGAATTTCGGGAAATCCTCTCTTTGTGCTCCCTTGCAACGAACCTTTCTTCTTCTTCTTTTTATCGTGTGGGCAGTAAGGTCTAACGACCCCACACACCCTAGTGTCAGAGTTTCTAAACCGCCTCAAGGGCCTCTGACATGGTTTATTTGACGACCGCCATTTGGCGGCCGAGACCACCGGCTTATACGTGCCTTCCGAAACACGAAATCATCTTTTTATCAGACAATCAGGTGATTCAAGCCTGCAATGTCCTAGCCAAACTGGAAACAACTTTATAAAGTATGCTTCCCGTGGGAATCGAACCCACGACTACTGGGTCACAAGGCAAACGCCTAAACTACTTGACCACGGAGGCAGTTGACCTTTCCTCTTGTAAGTCTTTCTACGACCAGGAACTTCGGCTTTGTGTTGTCTGTCAGTCACTCAGTAAGGGAAGAATTTTATACATATTGATAACGACAAGAATTGCGGTTTCAGAAATCTAGCCCAAGAAACCGACATGCTTTTCAGCTTTCTACAACCAGTAATTTCGGCTGTGCGTTGTCTGGCACACACTCAGTCATTCAGTAACGGAAGAAATTTATTTACAGTATAATGTCACTAATCCGTCACTATTTAAAACCAGAGGGTGCCGGATTATTGGAATGTTCGGATTACTGGATTATAGACATTGATATATAAAAAACCCAAGATGCACAGTCTCGAACAAATGCAACACTCGAAATTGTCGTCAAAAACTGACACGTATCAAGTGTCATATGTGAGTTGTGTGTAGTTATACTATAAACATTTTTTTTTTGCAAATTCAACCTTACACGGATCGCTTAAAGTTGTTTTTACAGAGCAGTGCAATATGGCGAGTGATGTGCATTTTTTTTGCAAATTCAACCTTACACGGATCGCTTAAAGTTGTTTTTACAAAGCAGTGCAGTATGGCGAGCGATGCGAGACTGTTTGAAACTTGCTCACAATTATACACTATGCACTTGTTTTTAGCGAACGTTTTTGAGATGCTGAGTAAAAAAAAAAGAGAAAAAATCATAATAAATAAAATAAAGCATTTCATAAAGAGAATATAATTATTTGACATTTTTAACTACACACGATACTCTAATTAAAAACAGGTACATAAATACGTACGCACATGCACGTGAGAAGTTTTGAGGTTAGACTGCAAGACGACGACGCGGTGATGGAGCGCATAGGCGTAGAGGGGCGAGGGAGGCGCGGGCGGAGGGTGCCGGATTATTGGATGTATCGGTCTATTGAAGTGCCGGATTAGTAAGATACAGATACTGTATATAGATTACGACAAGAACTGCGGTTTCAGAAATCTAAGTAAGGCGTCTATTTATTGAACGGGGGTTGATGGTAGTATACAAACGAATTACCAAGCATATGATGACATAGAACTATCCATTCACATAACCTTTATCAGTCATGGTAATTTTACCAACAAACTGGTATTTCCCAGCTATTCACAAGATATTTTCCCGAAGCAATGATTGTAATGTCTGGGCAATTTGCAGGCTCTTCATGTGATTTTGTAAGTGTTCATAATTCAGGTTAAAAGGAGGTGGTATTTCCTAATTTGTTGCAATATGACAGAGTAACTGCTTTGAAATTGTAGTCAGTGCATCCTTAAGTGTTGTTCTCTGGTTACTAGATTGTGCAGATCAGACACATAGGCGGTCGTTCTATGTTAAGTACTGGTATTCAGCTGCATCCCCGAATGCATCTTCTAGTATTGCATGTACTAGAATCTTTTTTTTTTACAATAGGTAGACATACGTTTGACCACAATCTCACCTGATGGTAAGCGATGATGTGGTCGAAGATGGAGCACGTTTGCCTAGAAGCAACCTATTCACTCTTGTCTTAAAGACTCCCAGGTTGTAGCTATCTGGAAACACAGGCTCTGGCAGGGAATTCCACTCCTTAGCTGTACGCACTATGAATGTGTTCCCAAAACGTTTAGTGCGTGTCGGTGGGATGTCCACCATGTACCGGTGGCGCATCATCGTTCGTCTTGTGGTCCTATGATCACAATAGAGTTGGAAAAAGCATGCAGATGAGTGCATCCCGTGAACGACTGGTTCTGGAAAAAAGACCGCGTACCGAAAGCCCGAAAAATCACCAAACTTAAGAGGGGACTCTAGTCGGTAACTCTTGGGCCTTTCTCCACACAAACGCATTCCGCTGTTTTCTTCGTGGATAATGTTGCTGGAGTAATGATTCTATTGCCAAGAATCCAGATCAAATTAATACGTGCCTCTATCATTTTCTTTTTTTCAAAAACATAATTACTAAAGGAATTATGACAATCAAAAAACTCGAAAAAAAACAGCCCGTTTTTACCGCCATGTTTAAACGACGATCAGAAAAATTTGACAAGATTTTAACAAAATAGAAAATAATAAAGCATAGATAATATAGTCTTCCTTTATTTTGATATATTTTTTTTTAGATCAGTCCAGTTTTGAAGAAGAAAACAGCGGAATACAAAACGTCTTTTGGTCAACATTTTTGTAGGTAAAATTAGCCTGAGCTTCAATTGTCGCTTTCGCATTTTACTTGGTTTGGCGCAGCGTGACGGCATCGGCAATAGTTTCTTCAAAAGCCTGTTTTACCGACTAGAGACGCCTGTTAAGTGACAATATTGCTAACAGATAGTCGATGGGGTCAAAACGCTCTGGAACGGCGACTGCGTACCTGAAGATCCAGCGTTAGACGGCTTCCCACAAGGGGGACCTTAGGGGGATTAGCAGTATGCGAGACGCACAATACCGGTTGTTGGCGACACTTGGGCAGGCCATTATGTCTAGCATTGAATATTTTTCGGTATAAATGACTAGCTTCTACCAGCGGCTTCGCCCGCATGATCCCTAGGAAACATACTCCCAGGATAAATAGCCAAGTGTTATTCCAGACTTTAATCTACCTCTGTACCAAATTTCATGAAGATCCTTTCAGGCGTTCTGATGTGAAAGAGTAACAAACATACATTCATCCTCACAAAATTTCGCATTTATAATATTAGTAGGATTATTAAGATAAGATAGGATGATAAAAACTGTTATTCATGCTGAAACATCATATGCCATAGCCCATCATAGCCTTTTTTAAGGCATATTGCACTGCACTGTACTCGGGGGCCCTGTGGTTCAGATATACCCAAAGGGTTTACAATGTTCTGCGTATTCAATACAAAAATGCGTTCAGGGTGCTGTTGGGACTGTCACGCTTCTGCAGTGCGTCGGCGATGTTTGCTAATGCGCGCACTGACAGCTTTGACGCAGTATGGAGAAATCTGCCTCGTTACTTCGCAGGTTGCGTGACAGACCCAACATCATTCTGCACTCGATAGCTGCCCGGGCAGATAGCCCGCTTGTGTGGGCATTAGCCGATCGAACGAGGTCTTTTTTAGTTATTAAGTACTTACATAGGCTAAGTAATTTTGTTACTAACACAGTGGACCGCATCTGTAGTCTAAATAAATAAATAAATTGTTAATATCGGGAACATATTTTTGTAACGAAGTTCCTTATCGCGCGTTGTGAAAGGGGGCTAGACGGAAAAAAAACATACGAAAAGTTGTAACGACACTTTTTGCTATAGTTGTAAGCCGTGCGGCGTGCGCGTGTTTCTCTGTCTGTCTCTCTCTCTCTCTCAGAAAGCAAGCCAGTTATTTTCGTTACGTCTTTCTATTTCTGTTTACATTATATTTGTTAATAATAAAAAAAATATTAATATAACTTAAAAAAATAAAATTTTATTACAATTCCTTCACTAATTAATCGAAAGGAACTTCGCTCCATCCGGGTGTCCCTTGACACCTCTCAAGTTTTTTTTTTGTATTGGGACGAGTCGGAATATTTTGCCATAACACGAACGCAGCCTTACCAGTGTAGATTACCGCTCATAATTCTCTGCCGAATTCACGCGAACGTTAGCCCATTTGAACGGTTCAAAACCACAAATGTATCAGCGACTGACATTTGACTGGCATACCTCGCGGTTCAAGGTTCGGTGCCAAGTAATTAGAGTGTTCAATTTTATTTATTGTTCGTCTTTTGTCGGTGATAATGGCAGTAGAGTATTATATGGATGATGTGGTATTGTCACGGTCGGAGAACAATTTGTGGTGTAAATTGTTGGATATTAGCGAACTTTTGATCTCAGTTGGTTGTATGATTAGTCTTGTTGTTTTTGAGTTTATTTAAATACATAAACTACTAGTGCTTAGTAATAATGTTAATAGTGCTTTTACCTCGGATAGAGGATAAGCATTGCCATACAACGTGGCAATGCCGCCAGTCTTTTGGGCTCACTTCCAGTGGACAGCGATGCAGACGAATTTTTTGACGCCTTATCTTAGTTAGGATATTATATTTTAAGTGTATATATTTAGTAGTTTAATGCTGTACCTAGTTCATATCTAAATAAAAAATTATCTTAATTTGGATGGGATTTATTGTATTCAAAATGATTTGATAACAATATATCGAGAAAATCCTTACTAATATTATCAATGTAAAAGTAACTCTGTTTGTCTGTCTGTCTGTTCTTCTTCTTAAAAAAAAAACTTCTTCTTCTTATATTGTGGGCCCACACACCCTAGTGTCAGAGTTTCTAAACCGCCTCAAGGGCCTCTGACATGGTTTGTTTGACGACCGCCATTTGGCGGCCGGGACCACCGGCTATACGTGCCTTCCGAAGCACGGAATCTTCTTTTATCAGACAATCAGGTGATTCAAGCCTGCAATGTCCTAGCCAAACTGGAAACTACTTTATTACTAAACTACTGAACCGATTTAAATGAAATTTGGTGCACAGATAGTCTAGAAAGGACATAGGCTACTTTTATCCCGGGAGTATATTCCCTAGGGACTACGCGGGCGAAGCCGCTGGCAAAAGCGAGTATAATATAAAAAAGATTTATTATAATGTTACGGAGTTTGTAATAATCCGGTATTCAGTATTCAGTATTTAGTGACACATACACATAGTATTAGTCAGAAAATAAATAAATAAATTGGTTTAAACACATTAGAACATGTTATCTTAAGTATACTGTCGTCACTATAGAAAAACTAGCTTTTGCCCGCGATTTGGTACGCGCATACCCCGTTTTCCCGTTCCCTTAAGAATTTAGGAAAATTCTCTATTAGTGCTCCTCTACACTTCCCAAGGAACCTACATGCCAAATTTCAGCTTTCTGCGACCAGTAGTTTCGGCTGTGCGTTGTCTGCCAGTCACTCAATCAGTCAGTAACGGAAGATTTTTTTATTTTTTATTAATAATATGGTTTTTTAATATACATATATATATATATACTAGTGGACGTCACGCGGTTTCACCCGCGTAGTTCCCGTTCCCGTGGGAGTACGGGGAAAAAATATAGCCTATGTTACTCCCTGATAATGTAGCTATCCATTGCTGAAAGAATTTTTCAAATCGGTCCAGTAGTTTCGGAGCCTATTCAATTCAAACAAACAAACAAACAAATCTTTCCTCTTTATAATATTAGTGTAGATTGATTGATAATGGTACCAGAGCAGCGCTTGCCAAGGGCGGTCTGCGAATAGGTAACAACCGTCCATTATATAGATACCGAGACTACTCTGTGCCTTGGAAAGCACGTTCAGTCATTGTTCTGGCTATCATTTGTAGGTCTCTGGCAGTCGTTACGGATAGTTCGAAGCCAGAAAACCTAAAGTTAGTCTCAGCAGGGGCAATTGTATTACCCAGTTACTGGGTTTTGGAGGACAGAAAGGCTTGATTCCATTAAAATACTAGTACTCAGCTGTATCCGGAAAGATTGGAAGCCTACTCCGACACAGTTGGGAGAATTCTGAACAGATTGACTGTTCATTAGTTCGGTACTTTTACTTCCTGATCCACCTTCTCCAGAACAATTTTATCGCTGAGGTCCTCTTACCCGCCATTTCAAAGCTTATTCCACTGATAGTGCCTACAAACAATATTGAAAATAAAACCTCAAAAGCCAACAAAGAAAAAATATACACTGCAATACAAATTCGGCAACACTATTAAAAAGATATCTAGATTATTTTTAAAACAAAAAGCTCATTTAGCGATCACTCAGTCAAGGTCCATTGCATGCACCAATATGGATAATCCCAACTTTTATTATAAATACGAAAGTGTGTCTGTCTGTATGTTGCGTTTTTATGTCTAAACTGCTAGCTAGATGGATTTTGAGGAAGCTCAGCATAAGCATAGACTTTGATCTGAGGCCTATTGTAGCGACAGGAGGCAATCCGACAATCCGATTTCTTTTTTGTAATTTTCTTTTGTACGAAAAATTTTATAATTATGTAATAGGTACACACAATAATATCGGTTAACAGGACCTTATCAAATACACAATAGAAGTGGCTTGGTGGTTGTGGTAGTGTGGTGGTGGTGGTAATTTGTTAACATTATGTCGTGGTGTGACTTATTACCGAAACGTGGTCTCTCACAATATCATCAGAAAGCTTAAAGTCACCTAAAGGGCAATGAAGAGGGCAATTCTTGGAGTTTCCTTGCGTGATCGAATCAGGAATGATGATATCCGCAAGAGAACCAAGGTTACCGACATAGCCCGAAGGATCGCCAAACTGAAGTGGCAGTGGGCAGGGCACATTGCTCGCAGAACAGATGGTTGATGGGGCCGAAAAGTTCTAGAGTGGCGACCGCGTACCGGAAGACGCAGCGTTGGAAGGCCTCCCACAAAGTGGACCGATGACCTGGTGAGGGTCGCGTTCCCTTGTGATGTTAAAACCTTCTAGTGGCGAGCAAAGCCGCAGACAGTAGCTAGTGGTTTTATTTATATATACGCTTCTTTGTTTTGGTCTAATGTACAAAATGACGTCAACGTAAAGATCAAGGTGGATTTTATTACAAGTCGAAATAAAAATGTTCAGCACCAAAATTAACTGTTTTACAGCTAACATTTCACGCAGGTTTGAATAAAAATTGCAACAGTGTTACAATATGTACAGTTCTATTTTAATCGGAAAAAGGTCATTTAAGGCTTCTGTCATGATGAGTAGAAATAGTTGAAAGAGCTTGTATGTACTAGCTTTTTATTTACTTACTTGCTTAAATACACTAAACTAACAACAAACTAAATTATAGCATCAAAAATTCGTCCTCAACGCTGTCAGCTGGTAACGTGCCCAAGAGACAATCAAATCAAATCAAATCAAATCTGTTTATTTGCCAGAATGTAGTACAGTGTAGGTTGATACAAGATCTTAAAACTATATTGGGCCCTTACATTCTACCATCACATATGGTGTGCAAATATTTTATTTTATGTTAGTTTTTAATTAGTAATACAAAAAAGAACACAGACAGCAACAGTTCTCATGCATATGGAATTACAAAAAAATAATATATCTATTAATGTCAAAATTATACCTTAGATGTCGGTTCACAAGATAAAATGTCAGATTAAGAAAATATAAATAATTGTAATTTCATAATTATTATAATAATGTCAAAGTAAAATTTTTACATTTACCAATATTACCAATATTGGTAAATGTAATTGTACCAATATTATTAATTCATGTTTCCTTCTCCGCGATATGACATATATTCATTAATATTATAAAAGCTTTTTTCTTTTAACCATTGCGTTAACTTATTTTTAAACATGGTCAAAGGTAGATCTTTAAAAGCGTCTGGTAATTTGGTATATACCTTTACAGCATTAATGTACGAGTTCCTCTTATACAATTCAAGCCTGCACTGCGGTAAACAGAGCTCATGTTTAAATTTATTTTTATTTCTAGGAGCTACAATTCGTTTTGTTACATCTTTGCGTTTAGTAAAATATTCCGGATGTTGTTGTACAAATAGGCATAATTCTCTAATGTACATACACGGTAATGGCAGACTATTGTACTTTTTAAACAATGGCTTACAACTATCTGTATACCAGGCTCCACAGATTGCACGTACACATTTTTTTTGTACTTTGAACGCTTTTGTAATATCCACCGAATTACCCCACAACAAGAGACCATAAGCGAGTACGGACGAAACGTATCCATGATATGCACAAAGAGCAGCTTCTGTTGATACCGTGACTCTTAACCTTTTTATTGCGTAGACAAATCTGTCAAGTTTATCGCACACGTAATCGACGTGTGTTTTCCAGTCGCAATTCTGATCCAATATTATACCCAGAAATTTGGTACTTGCAACTTGTTCGATGATAGTATTTAATATTTATAGTATTTAATATTTAACGTCAATGGCTTTCTTTTATGGGTTTGGAATTGTATCATTTTTGATTTCTTCATATTAGTTTGTAAGTTGTTTGAATTTAACCAGTGTATTATGTATTCTATTGCTTTGTTTATGTCTTTTTCATATGTGTCTGCCTTATCACATTTCACAATGAGAGTTGTGTCATCGGCAAACAAGATTGTGTTATGGCAAGTGATATTTGGCAGATCATTAATGTATATAAGGAATAAGAAAGGTCCCAATACACTGCCCTGTGGCACACCTAAATTATTTCGTCGATAGTCACTTCTATGTATAACTTTATTGTTATTATGTATTTTAGAGATTTCCACACATTGTTTTCTGTCATTTAGGTACTCCCTCAACCAGTCGTTCGCTTTACCTCTTATTCCATATTTTTCTAATTTGTGTAAGAGCAATTTGTGGTCTACAAAATCGAATGCCTTACTCATGTCTAGGAAAATCGCAGCAATTGGTACGCCATCATTTATAGATACAATGCCACGTTGAATGGCAATACCCCTGGCTTTTACTTTGGGCGGAAACTACGGATTTCGTTAGAGAGTAGTTTCGGGCTTAGTTGCGGGCGGGCGTATTCTACTCCGTATCACCTACAGACTTACGATTAGTCCCGAACCCGAACTGAGAATGAATGACAACACGATTTCACAGTAACTGTCAAATAGTGTTATCATTAGTTCTCAGTGGTTAGGTGATACGGAGTAGAAAATTCCCGCCCGCAACTAAGCCCGAAACTACGGATTTCGTTAGAGAGTAGCCCCCCAGCTCTTGAGTCACGGGAAGTGTCAACCAGCCGATTCGATTTTTCTTTGAAGAGGCTGTGAGCACAAGGGCCCCACAGCCCGAGGGTTTCAACCTCAAACAGCTCGAAAATATAGTTACCAATAAGATTACTGTATTTGTTAATTTTAGCTATTATAATAGTAAATTTATTACTTGATTGAAAATTCTTACTTGCTTTGTTCCCGGTTACGAATTAGTAATATAACTTTCAAGCATTTCCGATCTGTCATTTTGGATTAATACTGGCAATACAGTATCGTGTTACGAGGGAGCGCTGATTTGATCGAAGACATGGAGTATAGAGACGAGGAGAACGATCTTATATGGGTGACAAGTTGAAAAAGTGTCCAGCTGTAAGCAGTAGTAAGTAACAGTACAAAAATCTTCCAGAATGGCGCTAGCGTAGCTGCAGGTAGACGGATTGAAGTGTGCCGAGTTTGAAAAACTTTTGTTCTCTTTATTTTGAACATACCATTTTCTCATCTGATCAATGTATTTACTTTTCAATATTTACTGAAAATTGATACACAAAAATATAATTCTTACTTAAACAACAACGAATAATAACGAAGCGGAAGTTGTTATTTCGTTGTTTATTTTTATAACCTACTCTAATAACTTTTGGCGCTGTTTTTAAAATTTACCCTGATACGATTGTAGCGCCTCCCTAATTTAACGCATATTATTTTTTATGTACAGAGATAGTCCTCCTAGCCACTATTCTCTTTAGCTGTACGCACAAATAATAAATTCCCCAAAAACGTTTTTATGTTGTTATTACGTTGATGACTTAGCCAATTTATCGCCACTACTAAAAACATTCCAACTCATTAAGAATTCCAATACCAAATACGTACTTTTCATTATACCTATTTCGTATGGTATTGTAAATTATACAATTCAAGTTAAAATTAATAATAATAACATTGCTTATACAATGATAATAATTACGATACCATTATGTCTCACCCACGCTTAGGGTTCCGTATAATTTGTTGTTTGACTGTTGATAAAATTGTTGAAAGTTTATTCGTAAGTTAACAATTGGTTACTTTTCTAAAGTCAACAATTGGTCACTTTTTCTAAAGTTAACAATTGGTTACTTTTTCTAAATTTCGGTTAAATTTTGGTTAAAGTTAACAATTTGTTACTTTTTCTTAATTGGTTACTTCTTCTAAAGTTAACAATTGGTTACTTTTTCTAAAGTCAACAATTGGTTACTTTTTCTAAAGTATTGGGTACTTTTTCTAAAGTCAACAATTGGTTACCTCTTTCTTTGTTTTTGACCGTCGAAATTTATTTACTAGAAAGGTTTAGGTAGGTAGCTAAAAACAGGTAAACAATCTTGATGTGTCTTTTTAATCTTTTAAATTAAAAACCTCATCTTAAAAATAAAATGCAACTATAAACCAATCATAATCATAATCATAATTTATTTGTCAGAACATGGTTGGTATGTACATTACATGGAAAGAAACATTTTTCAATCTTTCTTTCAATAACGATTACTAAATCAATTGGACCATTAGTTTATTTTAAGCAGTAGTTTATTTGTTTAATATGTGTTTCTGTAAAAAGTCACATTAAGATTGTTTACCTATATTTAACTACTTATAACTTCTAGTATAGGTTTATTGAACGGATGACAGTTTACTATTATTTTAATAAGGTAATTTCTGGTAGTAGTTGCTGTACCGAATACGAATATTATTTCACTGATAGAAAGGTAAATTAATGCGTATGGGGGTTATGAATTTTAGACAACAATAATAGTAGATTATGCAACGAGGGGATAAAGCAGTGTTTTATGTCACGGGCGTTGTATTGAATTCCGAACGCAATGAAGGATTTGGGAGTTAACTCACGAGTGAAGGGAGGGAGTTTATACAAGAATCCTGAATGCAGTCAGGGATTCAAGCTAGCCCAAGGAAAAGACACCTTTCTCCCCGAGGAGGATACTCTACTTTTCACACTTACTGCGAGAAAATTGTTCGCAAGTCGTGAAGAGAGATGGGTTCCCGTCGGTTTCAAAGTTGAGTTCCAAATTCAAATCACATTATTGACCTCCGGGTATATTGTACCGAATTTCATTATGACCCGCCGGGCAATAATGACTATCTTTAGGTTGAGTTTGCATGACATATAATATAATGTGACGTTTTCGTGAAGGTGGTGTTAAAGGTATTTTCTTTAATCCTCTTTCAGATTTCGATCTCGAATCCTTTGAAACTTTACGCAACAACAATTGAATAATTTATTGTAAAAAATCGGCGACCGCCATGTTTTTTGGTCGATCGGGGGCCATAGGATATTAAATACTGCGTTTTTTTAAAAAGAAGTTTAAACCACGTGATTTGGTATGTGGCATGTGGGATGCCATTATGCGTCAATTTCAGTTGACGCCCAATGACACGCGGATGTGCCAACGAAAAATCACCGGTTAATTTAATTTAGTTTTTATTATTTGTTGTTATAGCGGCAAAAAAATACACAGTGTGTAAAAATTGCAACTGTCTACCTATTACGGTTCTTAAAATACCGCCCGCTGATAGACAGACGGACGGACGGACAAACGAACGAATGGACGAATGGACGGACGGACGGACAGTGGAGGCTTAGTAATAGGGTTCCGTTGGTTGCCCTTTGGGTACGGAACCCTAAAAAGGGCAATGTAATGGCCATCTTTTATTTTCTACTGAACCCACAGCAACTGATTGACCTGACCTCACATCTCTAATGATAATCGGAAGTAGGTGCAACAAAAAAGGTTTAACACCAAATACGATGAAATAATAACACTTACAATAATAAACAATAATTCTCGTGTCAAGTCGAGGGTCAGAAATAAACGCTCAATAATTACGAGTATTGAATTTATTTAGTTTAATTTACAAACTAACTTTGTCATGTGGCTTTGCCCGTGACCACAACACTTACTTTTACTTAATATTTTAATAATCCTATCCTATGCGAAGCCGAGTTTGTTTGTTTGTTTTTACGCTTACACGCCATAATCAAAGGACCGATTTTGGTGAAGTGTTGTGCAGAGGGAAAGAAAGAGGAATGATTTGAACGTTTGTTACGAATAAACGCAAAAACCACTGGACCGACTTCAAAAATTCTTTCACCATTAGAATGCTACATTATCCTTGAGTAACATAGGCTATATTTATTACTAGAAATAAAAAGGGATCGTTAAGAAACTTGCAGCGCGCACGAAGTCGCGGGCGAAGTGCTAGTGAAAGAATATTGGTTGTAGAATCAGTGCTTCTAGAGTTTCTAGAGAATTATCTTTTTTAAACAAACGAACTTGCAAACATCCAATATTAATATTTTATAATAGTTAAGACTTAAGCAACGTTGTTTTTTGTTGATCTTTCAACAGTAAGCTACCGTGTTTTTGTGTAACCACAATAGGTGCAATTTGTATAAAATATCTTCGCCATATATAGGTTCAAAGGTGTTAATGAATGCTATGTTTTTTGGTATCTAATATCTATATGATTATTATACTGAGGGTCAATAATAATGTGTTTTAAATTGTTGATTTTTGATCGGTTTCTGAAGTTACAATGCGAAATATTTTTGCGGTCGTATTTCCGTAATCTTCTAAGGTGATTAAGTTTTGATTCAATTCAAACATTTGATTCATTTGATTAAATTGGTGTTAGGACTCACCGCTGATGATCAGCGAGAAGCGAGTGCTCTTGTGCGACGAGCGACTCCTCGCACCACTCGCTCCGGCCAGCCGAGAGATACTTTCCTGCGCAAACCTCCACGCGATACGAAGCGCTGAATTCATAATATGTTGGCTAGCATTTTGATCTGCGACAAGTGCCTTACATATGAATTGGTTTCTTGGTTTATTTCATCACACCTGTATTGCTAAAATGGTAAGGAAGAATAGGTATATACTTATAAATCACCCAAATTTCGCCAAATACTCTATAGAACAGAGAGCACCCTTCAACCTTTAATTTAGTTTAGGCTTTAATTTTATAGGGATCTTATGTATGATTCAGATCCACATTTCGTCCTTCATGTATTAAATCCCGTCTTAATGTAAATCTCAAGTACTAGAGGGCAAGCCATCCAGATTCTTTAAATTTTCGCTATTTTATTAGGGTTCCGAAAAAAAAAAGGAACCCTTATAGGATCACTCGGGTGTCTGTCTGTCTGTCTGTCTGTCTGTCTGTCTGTCCGTCTGTCACAGCCAGTTTTCTCCGGATCCACTGGACCAATTCTGTTGAAATTTGGTACACATATGGACTTCTATGACCCAAACACGGACGCGTTACGTAAATTGTTATTTTTTTAGTATGGGGGTCACTTTTGGGGGTCAAACTAGAAAATTAAAAAAAAAAGTTTTTTGAACAATATCGTGTGACATATCAAAGGAAAGGGCTTACTGTGAAGGTTTTAATTATATTTTTTTCATAATTTTAAAATAAATGATTTAGAAGTTATTCAAGAAATTAGACGAAAAATGACAATTCCCCCCCCCTTATCTCCGAAACTACTGAGCCTAAAATTTTGAAAAAAATGGAGATAATAGATCTTTACCTAAAGATTACAGGAAAACCTATTAGAAGTCTGTAGTGTTAAAATAACATGTTAAAAAAAAAAAATTCGTTCGGAACCCTTTGCACGCGAGTCCGACTCGCACTTGGCCAGTTTTATTATACTAGTTTTTGTCCGCAAAGTTTTTTTTTAACGTCGCCCCACATTAGAAATTTCTCCTGTATCGTGGGTGCGTTCACAAACATACAAACTCACATACACAAACAGCCAGACCCGGAACAAATACCTGTAGGCCAAACAAATATTTGTTCCGTGCGGGAATGGAACCCGCGACACGCAGCGCAGCAGCTTATCGCTCAACCACTGCGCCAACCGTGTCGACTTTGTTCGCGCACATCCCGTTTTTTGCTGTTCCCGTAAGAATTTCGGGAACTTCTCTCTTTATGCTCTCTACACTCCTCTAGAAACCTACATGCCAAATTTCAGCTTTCTACGACCAGTAGTTTCAGCTGTGCGTTGTTTGTCAGTCACTCACTCAGTACTCCTAATATATTGATTGATTTAAACAAACAAAGAACTGCTTCTACATGAAGATGACTTCTTGAAGGAAAAAAAACCTATATAGAAAAGTTGTCCCTATATAAAGCGCAAGTCCGATCCTGCATGGAGTATTGTAGCCACCTTTGGGATGGCTCAGCTAAGTATCAGCTTGCCGCGCTTGACTCGGTGGAACGCAGAGCTAAGAGGCTCATCGGTGACGTAAAACTTGTGGATGCCAAGCTGCATAGCTTGGCTCATCGCCGTAAGGTTGCCTGCTTGTCGGTCTTCTACAGATTGTACTTCGGTGAGTGTGCCCAAGAACTCCACGACCTCATCCCACCGGTCCCCTTCTACCATCGGACATCCAGACGCACTGCATCTTACCATCCCTACCTTGTTGCTATTCCACCAACTCGCACTAAGCGTTTCCAAACGTCTTTTATAATGCGCACAGCAAAGGAGTGGAACTCTCTGCCTGCGTCCGTGTTTCCAAACGCTTACAACCCTAATCTCTTCAAAGTTAGAGTGAACAGGCTCCTTCTGGGTAAGCTCGCTCCATCGTAGACTTTGTCTCGGTCATCTCTGACCTAGACGGGAGTCAAGAGCAAACCCATCACAAATAAAAAAAATAATAAAAAAAAAGTTGCTTTCCTATCTACAAGAAAATTCATCAATCATCATCATATCAGCCGAAAGACGTCCATTGCTGGATATAGGCCTACCCCAAATGTCGCCACAACAACCGGTCCAGTGCGTCTCGTATCCATCGGCTACCAGCGGTCCTCACCAGGTCATCGGTTCACCTTATGGTCGCGCCAACGCTGTGTTTTCCAGTACGTGGTCACTACTTCAGAACTTTTTGGCCCAATCGACCAAAATTGTAACAACGCGACTATAAAATCTTAAGACTTTATATTAAGTTCGAGTCCAACAGTAAAAAAAAAACATTTTTCAACGGGTCACGATAACCATTTATTTAGAAAGACTGTGGCAACATTAATCAAGGAAAGTCATTTGAGGCTGGCAATCTTCCTAACTCATTTATTTCTCATTTGCTTCAACTAACCACAGTTTGTTTTGTAATACATTCACTGGGACTTTTTGTGGCGCCATCTTGGACAGTATTTAGAATTTGTGATTATTTCTAGATATGGGTGCATTGCATGAGTGTAATTAATATTACTTACACATCGGATTTTCTTTCTTTTTCTTTTTATAAAAAACCTTGCCCCACTCTAGGAATTTCTCCTGTATCGTGGGTTCTTTTACAAACATATAAATACACATACATTTTCTCGTTGGTCTACTGATTAGGAGTTCTATTGCTGGGTCATCGGAAAACTTGAGACTAGAGATACTGATGCATTCCACCAGCTTCTATGACAAATCTTTACGATTCAGGCGGTGCGGTTATGGAATGCCTTGCCGGTGTCGGTAAGGCGTCCTCAATCTTTGTCTACAATTAAAAATACGGTAAAAAATCATTATCTCTCTCCTTAATCGTCTTTACTTGGGTTCTCTGCTATATTGTTTATATGTTATAATTGTATTTATAAATATAACACCTAAGACTACCTGCATTACTGTCACTCCTCTCTTTAAAATCCATCCAAAGGTTGTCCTTAAAAGATCGCTTTTAGCGATAAGGCCGCCCATTGTGTCACCCTATGTAACGTTTTCTTCATCTATTTTTTTCTGTAACTTATATGGTGTACATAATAAAGAGTATTCTATTCTATTCTATGAGGTCTTGGATTTGTTTCCCTGTTCTAGTTTTTTATCTAGTATATTAAAAGATAAAAGAGTATAAGTATAAGTAAGAGAGTGTGAAAATTCACACTCTCTATAAACACTTAAAAAAATAAGTCAAGTCAGTAGGTGGTAGTGGAGCTCTGGGAGTCTTTATGTCAAGAGTGAATAGGTTACTTCTAGGCAAACGTGCTCCATCTTCGACCACATCATCGCTTACCATCAGGCGTGTTAGTGGTCAAACGCGTGCCTATCAAAAGTACAAAAAAAGTAACTATTTAGACCTAGGTCTTGCGTATTCATATCAAGTTCCATTAAAATTGGTTCATTCATATCCAAGAATAAGGGTTACGAGACTGTATGAAACACCGTGACCACTCTTATGAAAGGCCTAATCTCTCAATTAAAGCTTGCGAACAAGACTTTAAAACCCCTTATAAACTTATACAGACCCACTTCACACTCATCTAATAGCTAACCAACGTTTTACACATACCACAGTAAAGGCGACACTTCATTTCAAGCCACGGCTAAGCTATACTCGCGTAACATAGCTGATCTTTGTATGTAATGTAATCTGACATGTCTTAACTACTCTGATCTTTGTTCTTAGTTCCGATTCTGATTCTGATTCTGTTGGTCTCGCACTGCCTAGCGGCTGGCTTTAATTCAAAATTTGCTTTGAAAAAAAAAAAAAATTGGTTAACCCATGTGGATTTTTTTGGTATGGGTTTGCTCTTGACTCTAGTCCAGGACAGAGGTGACAGAGACAAAGTTTTTTTTGTGATAGCCCGGAGTTTGGATTTCGTTGGTGGTGTGAACCCCGCGTGCTTCGAAAAGCATGGTCGTGTCGGATTGCCGTCCCATATGATTATGAGAGTGATGGAAGAACCCTCTTCCATCTGTGTTTGTGCACACACTTGTGCCGTATACTAACTCTGCGGGAATAAGAAGCCAATAGCTAGTCTGCGTTGAGATTGGACGTCATAACTGAAATCGGCCAGGATTACTTGTGAACGAGATCATCCAAGGTTCATCATTATCATCATCTCAGTCGAAACACGTTCTCTGCTGGACATAGGCCTCTCCCAATAGTCGCCAAATCGACTGGTCCTGTGCTTCTCACATACGACTGATTCCTGTGACTTTCACCAGGTTATCGGTCCACCTTGTGAGAGGCCTTCCAACGTTGCGTCTTTCGGTATGCGGTCGCCACTGCCATTTTAGTTTGACGATCCTTCGGGCTATGTCGGTAACCTTGGTTCAACTAACCTTGTAACTTGGTTTATCATCATCATCTAAGTTAAAAGACATCTATTGCTGGACATAGGCCTCCCCCAACTGTCGCCAAATCGACCGGTCCCGTGCTTCTCACATCCGACGGATTCCTGTGACCTTTCACCAGATTTTCGGTCCACTTAGTTGTAAGCCTTTCAACACTGCGTCTTCCGTTACGCGGTCGTCACTCCAGAACCTTTGACTATCTGTTCTGGGAGCAATGGTGCGTGGCAGCGAATTAATGAACCGCGCCGCTAACATGGCACACCTCTCCGTGTATAGCCTACGTAGCAGTGGACGGCCGACGTTATTCTCTCACATTTGCACCAAATATGGTAAGGTATGAGCGATTACCGGCGTCCGTGAGAACTTGAAGATGGCGAAACAATTATATTATTACTGTAATTACACATCATTATACTTATGATTGTATTATTGATCGGTTTAATAGGTCAGATTGTTTGTTAGTTTGTAATCTTTACAGATGCGAGATAATGATAACTACTAATATACTATACTTAATAATAAGTATCTATAAGTTCAAGTTTTTCAAACTTAACAGATAGTTGGGTTGCTGATAGGGTTCCCAACATTTCTTAGATGAAATATGGTATATTTTAAACTAAGCTATAAAAAACTGGCCAAGTGCGAGTCGGACTCGCGTGCAAAGGGATCCGAACGAATTTAATTTTTTAACATGTTATTTTAACACTACAGACTTCTAATAGGTTTTCCTGTAATGTTTAGGTAAAGATCTATTATCTCCATTTTTTTTCAAAATTTTAAGCTCATTAGTTTCGGAGATAAGGGGGGGAATGGTAATTTTTCGTCTAATCTCTTGAATTACTTCAAAACCATTTATTTTAAAATTATGATTAAAACCCTCGCATCAAGTCCTTTCATTTGATATGTCACACAATATTGTTCAAAAAACTTTTTTTTTTAAATTTTCTAGTTTGACCCCTAAAATTGACCCCCATACTAAAATTTTAATAGTTTACGTAATGCGTCCGTGTTTGGGTCATAGAAGTCCATATGTGTACTAAATTTCAACAGAATCGGTTCAGTGGACCCGCAGAAAACTGGCTGTGACAGACGGACAGACAGACAGACACCCGAGTAATCCTATAAGGGTTCCGTTTTTTCGGAACCCTAAAAATTTAGTACACTTAAAAACATATAGTATTTTATGAAGAAGCAAAAAAGGAGATTGCTCTGCGCCCATACATTGTTCGCCCTGGAGCCAAGAGCATCGAAAAATTATGTGTTGTATTGTTGATCATTAGTAAACTCCTATAAGATCTTATTTTCATAGCGGACTAGCTGCAGAAAAGATATATGTCCAAAAAAGTATCAGATTTTGAGGTTATAATCTAACCATAACAACGAATATTAGATATAGTTTTTCATAGCTCCGAGTGATCTTTAAGAAACTTATTAACAAAATCATAATACATTCAGCTATTTTGAGTACCTACCTAAATAATTAGGTACCTTTGCAGTTTTTTTTTTTTTCTAAAGCCTAAGTGTAAGTTAATAGGTAGGTAAGTGCAACGTTTAAATGCATAGAATCTAATTAACATACTAGGTAGATAGTGGATACCTGTATTCTTAGCATTGGTTTTGGAGTGAGATTAAATGTTTGTGTATTGTTTGTTTGTGTTATATAAAACATTGCGCGCTGTTCAAACGCGTGACTATGAAACCAGCCTTACCAATTAGGTAGCCGGTAATTTGTGTTAAACCTACAATCCTACTTTAACTTACTGATTATGTTTGAATAAGAAATAAAACACAGATTTTAATTTCACGTTTATTGTTCATCTAAATTGGCAATTAAAATATAGTCTAGAAACTGTGCAGGGGTCGATATTATTTTGATGTCTCGCATAGCTTTAATACCAAATAATGGTCACAACATGGGCGTGATCCATCGGGTGCTGCGCTGCAATTACAGCAATATTGTATGATTGCTTGTCGACCAATTTGAGCTGAATCAATTACTATGTAAACAAAATATGTTTTGTTGCTGATATGGCGGCTGTGAATTTTGCCTCGTAATTCCCATATGGTTTCGGAATTATTTAATTGTAGTTCATTCAAATCCGATGGCTGAATCTACAACAAAAAAAAAAATTGTTGGTTACACATTGCATTTATAGTACAATAAATAAAACAATTTACACTACAAATGTTGTATGACTATAACTGACCAGAAAGGTCTATTAGCTAAACAAAATAGCACATCAGGCAAGTTTAAGCATACTATGGTCGGCACCAGATAAACATACAATAAAGTACACAGACTTTTCCCTAATATCCCTTCATGGATACTAAAACAATAAATTATGAACCGTTTTTCATTACTAGAAAACCTAAAGGATCACGATAGAAGTTGATTCAGGACAGCTTTATTACTGTTTTTGTTTTTTGGAAAGTCAATAAATGTATGAGGGTCAATGACCGTTATTGCATGGGTATCTGATGTTTACCATAGCCTAATTTCTTGCAATAGTTAACCAATCAAAAACGTCTCTCACCTCTCAGGGTTGAACTCAATTTCACAAAAATATCTAAAATGTGGCTGATACTTTCTGCTTGTATGGAGTAACATTGTATTCGTGCCAGTGAACAACCACATAGCACACGTTGATCATGTTGATGACCAACCATTGGTACTTCTTGCAAATCTTGTGATGTTGTGGTAACTCTATTATCAAATAATGTATGACAATCATCGCATATGTAATCATTTGCAGTCACCTGTAATAAACATTATTTATTTTATATTTCCTCTTCTATACAGAGCCATTATAAATATAAATAGTTACAAATGGAAGTTAAAGCTTACTATTTGTGGTGCAACTCATTGCTGTATTTGCACAAGAATGGCTTCATTATGGAGAATATGCCGTCTTTGTCTATTGAAATGAATACCACAATTGGCACAACCCGGATGATTGCTTGTTGTAGGAGTATCCCTTGATGAAGATGGTGCTGAATAATGCCTGGCAGCAGGATCACATATTTGCCAACAAGGATGGCAAATATAATGTGATGCACGTATCTTAAACAAGAAAATAGCAAGTCAGATCAATGGCACCCACTGCAAATCCAATGTCAAAAATGGCCCAATAATAATATATATAAAATAGTACCTCCAATGGCATAAGTCTTTCTATGATGATATTTCTGATATTCACATTATGTTGAGTGTCAGTTCTCAGAGCAATCAGATGATGTGAGTGTGCCCGAGGTGCCAACATTCTATTGCAGAGTGCACAGTTTCTACCAACATTACTTGTTACTGAAGTGTTAGTCATCTCTTGAGCTCTTGTCCAACAACTGGTGCACATGAGATCATGAGCTTGAACCTAAAAAAAAAAACATACTTAGTTCAATTGTATTTTTATAGAGTATTTACCTATCAGATTGTTTCTATTATAATGAATATACCAAAATACTTTATAAATTGTTTCTTTTTTTTTGTGAAAACGATAATTGCAAACATAATGCGTAAGGTCAAGTATAGAAACTTATTAGTACAAAAAAAGTCAGAGAGATCGCAAACAGAATAATATAGGTACAACAAAAAATAATATTTGTGCAAACAAAGTAAAAATGTAATTACCAAAAGAGGTGCAGTCCATTGTTGTACTCAATGACGAATCTGTTCATCTTCCAACAACATGGAACCACTAGCAGAGCCGCAATTTACACAAAATACACTTTCCATAGCGTATGCGTTAGTCCATTTATGACTGCCAAGTTATCGTTTGAGCGGTACTCCGAAAATCACAGCCAGGTAAGTCGTTTTCGAAAGCAATCAGAGTCCATTATAATAGCCAAGACGGAATATTAGTAGTCCCGAAAGTCACCAAAACACACCGACACAATTACAAAGAGCAAGCGACGCTAATGTAAACAGTGAAAGCACAGATGGAGGTGGGTGACAGACAGTCAAGTGACAATTTAGTGACGTCAAAAATAGGAGTGTGTGTAAAATACGATACAATTTATCGATTTTCCCTAAGATTTTGTTACAAGGATGACAATGTCCTACTTTACTCATAAAAACACTCTTTGATACTTTTTATAATATTAATACTTAATAACATTTGTATAACATAACAAAAACATTTATAGTACCTACCTACTTAATGTATTCAGTAACGATAAGTATTTTTATCCGATTGCGGCGAAGCCCAAAAGGAGAGTTATTTTTATATTAATTGTCGTAAATACCTAATCGTTTAGTTAGAAGTAAACCACACACTTTCTTAAACGATCATAAGAAAACCCTGAATAATGATCATGATGAAATACGAAGGTTTTGATCACTTCAGCATTATTCGTACTATCTATTTAAAATCGAGTATGACCTCATGCACAAAGTACCTATACTCAGTAGGTTTTTTTTAAATTAAGTATACATTTAGGGAATAATATATGGAATGGTAATTGAATGATTTTATTGTATCTTCTGTTTGCTCTTTATTCGAAATAAATTCAGAATATGATTCACATTAAAAATAATTACACTACAGTTCTTTAAAAATTAAATCGATTGATTACAATCGATTGGGCATCCCTAATCTTTTTGACATGACATGACGTTTGGTGAAGATGGCGGCGATTCATGCTATTAATCGCGAAAATACTTTTAAATGTTCATTTTGGCTTGCAGCTAGTCCGTGTTATAAAAGTATTTGCAACTGATATAATAAAATAGAACATGAATTATCGTGTATGTCCGATACTTTTGCTTCACAGGGCGAATTTGGACATTGTCTTTTACAAAAATATATTTGTAACTTATTTACATTTTTTTTTTGTTTTAAATAAAAGCAAAATTTATTAAATTTTTATACTTTTTACCCACTTAGGTCTATATTTATGGATTTGTTTCAATATTTTTCGCTTTTCAATCGGCGTTAGCGGCGCTACCGAACCTGACGCACTTTTGTTATCGCTACTACTTTCCGTAGGTAATTTTTAGGAATTCAATTTCTCAAAAGAAAGAACAATAACTAATTGAAAATAATTATTATAAATGCTTAAGTAACTTTGTCTATCTGTCGCGCTTTCACGCCAAAACTATTGAACCGATTTAAATGAAATTTGATACAGGGATAGTCTAGAGCCTAAGAAAGGATATAGGCTACATTTTATCCCGGGAGTGTGTTCCCTAGGGACCACGCGGGCGAAACCGCTGGCAGACGCTAGTTAAATATAAATAAAGCAGACAGATGACCAAACATTCGTTTGTCATTGACAAGTTCGGACCGCGGTAAGGCATTCGGAGAAAGAGTCATTTTCCATGAAGGGGTGGGGAACATATGTTGTTATTATAATGTGTCCCTATGTTTTTCTTTTTTCATTAAAAGTTGCCAAATTTGTACACTAGCGGTTTATCGGTCAATTTTGAGCATTTTTTGAGGGTTCTAGTGCTTATACGGTTTAAATATCATCAAAAAAAAAAAACATAGGGGAAAAGTATATATCCTCCGTATTCAGTTTGTGAAATATCTCTTAAATCGGTCCAATATTGGAGGAGGAAACAGGCGAGAGCCAAACCTCGAATTATGACTTTTTACAAACAAAATCTTTCTGCGTTTCCTCTTAAGCCGATCCCAGATTGATTATATTTTATTTTATTTTTTAAAGGACAACAAACAGCAACAATATAAAATGTTAACAAAAAAAAAAATCAGGTACTTACAGTAAAAACAATATTTCAGCCCACTACATTATCCATGTATTAATAATTAAATATTTGGTAATGAGTGCCACTAGAAAGCATTATTAAAAAAATAGTACATAACGAAAATAATAACATCACTCTCGATAATTAACTAATAAATAAATAACTTAATAACAAAAAAAAAACATTAAAATTGCACCAAATAGGATTTGATTCATTATACATTCATTAATACACTAAAAATACATTCATTTCATAATCATTATTATACATGCATTAATTCAATATACATTACACGACTAGAGTCACTATAATATTTTATTTTATTTTAATTTGACGTTCAAAAGTGCCTTTATTGGTCTAGTTGAAATAAATCATTTGACTTTGACTTTGACATTCATTTTATTTTATTCATGGATTAATTATGGAAAAATCTGCTTTAAGGGCTTGTTGCACTACACGTTATTCAGGGCCCTAAGTCCTGATATAGGGTGGTGTAATAACAGTTTGTGAGTTAGGGTCCCTAATCAGGGTGACCGGAGCGGCCCGGTCTACTTAGCTCCCTAACCTCCTTACTACCGGGCAGTGTAATAGCGTTTAGGGCGCTAGAGAGCAGTGTTGCCAACACCAATTTAACAAATTCCCCGAAAATTCAAGTCATTTTTCCAATTTGGCGACAAAAAATCTACTGATTCCCCACAAATTCTATAATTGGCATAATATCAGAAGAATAAAATCAATATTTAAAATGGGATATTATAAATTGCATATCAAATAAATAATCGCCTATCAATACATACTCAACATTTTTATTCTTTTTTAAATCAAATAACTTACTTCACTACAAATAAACTAAATGTTTAACAAAACTCAAACTGCGGATAATTCGAAATCATACATCAATATGACATTACTTTTTTCCTCATAATGCAATACAGTTAAATTTATTTTTGTACAAAAATACGTAGTTATTTTTTTTTAAACCACCCAGAACGATGGTGAGTCGCAGTACAGTTTTGTCGTGTATTAAGATTATTAGCTGTGCATTGATGAAAAATTTTGCTTTAGGAAAAATCGCTGTACGCTGAGAAAATAAATTGTAGTGTGTTTAGTGATATTTTGAGTTGAATATTTTGCTGTGCAATCAGTAATTTTGATGGGAATTCGGAATCTTATTGCATACAAAAAGGATATTTTTTGATTTTCGTTTAAATACTACCCATTTAAAATTCCCGCATTTTCCCGCATCTTGCCAATCCCCAATAAATCCCCAATCAACTTGAGATTCCGCGCAGTTTGGGGAATTCCCCACACGTTGGCAACGCTGGTCACTTCACAACTGAGTTAGGGCCGAATCGACCGGCTAGTGTAATAAGCGGCTCCCTAGTTAGAGGCCACGCCCACCCTTGCCACCGGGCCCTGAATACGGTATAGTGTAATAAGCGCTTAATTGTGTCTTCACAGCGCAGTTGGTGGACCGCATAGTAAAGCAGATTAATTACCTACCTATGTTAGCACTAAAGGACCAGCGTGAATAGAACCCTGGTCAAACGGAGGTTGTGAGTCTGTGGTTGATATTTTTTTCTTACAATTTTGGTATTCCTTTACGAAATTCCATGCAAAAGTTAGTCATCTACCACGAAATGTCCTGCGGAATGCGCCGTTTAACAGCTAAACACTATAAACACAGCTGAGCACACTCTATAAGATGACGAGCCTGCGTAGGACTTGGCTGTCGAGTGGGCTGCCAGCATTAATTATAGAAGGATGGCACTCGATACCATCGGTGTTATAACGACGTAAGTGTGGATATTTTAGAAAATAGACCTAGCTGCGTTCATTCTTAGATTATAACAGAATATGGTTCTGGGCCTTGAATCGCATTATAATTCCATAGATGTCCTAAAAGGTAAGTAAAATGGGCTGAAATCTCCCAAGATTGTAAGAGAAAGTGGTGCTGGGTCCTAAACCTGACATCTTAATGCCAAACGAAAGACATCCACTAGTAGACAAAGACTGTCTACTAGTGGAACCGCATGTCGCGGTTTTTAACAAGTTATCGTTCTACCTTGTAGGAGGCATGGACCAAAACAAACAAGTCTTTTCCACAGTCTTGTCAAGATGAATGGTTAAAAGTAATTTTGGGAATATTTTTGTTGTGCGTACAGTTTCGGGTTTCCCTGCTGGAGTCAGCGGATAGTAAATAGCTTACTTCTAGACATGTGTGTTCCATCGTCGACCAAATTACAGCTTTCTTTCAGGTGAGATAGCGGTCAAATACGAGCATTGCAATAACAAAAAAAGAGGATGAATATGAATACTGAGATGATGCAGGCTAAATAATATTGCTGGGGAGTTTTGTTAAACCGTTTTTTTTCTAGTTACATATTAAGAAGGTTTTAGCTAGCGATTTGGCGGACTGCCTTGTGTAGTTTTGACGTTACAAAAATACTGAATCAAGCTTAATTTGAATAAAAGCCTTTTTAGGGCGTCGAACGTCTCCATGAGAAATCCCGAAGGCCTTTGACAGGGTCTGTCACGCAAGTCTACTCAGCAAGCTTCCTGCTTATGGTGTAGCTAGATATCAGACTTCCTGAGTGAACGGTCGATCCGAGTAGTCGTTGACGGCTGCTCCTCCGGAGTTCCTCAGGGGTCTGTTCTCTCTGCAACTCTTTTCCTGCTGCACATCAATAACCTACTTCAGCCTGGTCTTGTTGGGTACGCAGATGACAGTACGGTTTCAGAGAGATACTTGTTCAGCGCAACAAACAGCGGGGATGAAGTTTGACCTCAATCCTTGTCTCACTCCACGAACTCATCCCATTGGCCCCTTTCTACCATCGAACATCCAGACGCACTGCAACTTACCATCCCTACCTTTTGCTACTCCACCAATTCGCACGAAGCGTTTCCAAACGTCTTTTATAATGCGCACAGCAAAGGAGTGGAACTCTCTGCCTGTGCCTGTGTTTCCGAACGCTTACAAACCTAATCTCTTCAAAGTTAGAGCGAACAGGTTCCTTCTGGGTAACCTCGCACCATCGTAGACTTTGTCTCTGTCATCTTTGACCTAGACCAGAGTCAAGAGTAAACCCATCACAAATAAAAAAAAAAAAAAACACAGAATCCTTCTAGGATCAGTCGTGTGTTTATCTATTAGTCCGTCTGTCACTGCCAATTTCCGAATCTACCGGACCGATTCAGTTAAAAGATACACTTATAAACTTCTGTGACCCAAAACACCTTTGGCAGTCAGTATTATTGATCTTTTCAAGGCACAAGATACTTAGGACTTTTCTAGTCCGCGCCCACCAATAACTTACACCTCTGTTGAGCCTACAGTGTGATTGTTGTATAAACAAGTGTCAAGCGTCGCCCACCGCTCACCTTCTTAATATAATATACGATGTTATTATAGTAAATACATTCCTTTTGTGTGTTAACTGTTGAAGCTTCTACTAATGAGTAATAATTGTGCATTGTTAGTAAGGCTACACGAATTTTGGAGCATAGGATGTAGGTACTAGTCATGTGTCCCGTGGGATTTGTCCTAGGAAATAATGACGATCTTGGGAATGATTTAATTAAGCGTACCAGCTTGTTTTTTATGGGAAATCATTAAATGACTCGGAGGTAGTGTCAGACTCTTGCTGACTAAAACCCATCCGTGTTCCTCCAAATTCCCTTTGCGTTCCACATTAAGTTGGGGAATTTCCAACAACTAATTCCGCAATTTATTATTTTGTATAGACCATAAGTGTTTTAGTTTTATCATTGTTTAGAGAATTATTTCTTTTCTAATTAATGTTTTTAGGTTAAAGGTCGCTTTCATAAGCTCGTATAAATATAATGTTTTTTAATTAAAATATGCTGTGGGAAATAACCCAAACGTGTTTTTGAGATAAGCATTGGTATTTAAGGAAGTCGCACTGATAATTCAATTAAATTAAAATTCAATTCAAAACTTTTTTATTCTCTCTTTCAAATGGTTGCCTCAATTTACCTTTCTTATCACTAAATTGTGTAACTATATATTCCACCATTGAAAGAGACTGGTGCCTGAAATAGGTTTTGGAATAAAACCTGTGGTACAGGTCACCAGGCCCCCCGGCAGTATTAGAATAAAATAGTAAAACATTTTATAAACGACCTTATGCGAGTACAAAAACGCATACAGGGATTAATTTTTCATAATTAAGCATATTGGAAGAAAAAGTGTACAAGGGCAAGTATGACATGTGAGTTGTGTATGTAAATGAAAGAGTGTGCGAGAGCGAATGTGACCTGTGAGTCTGTGAACTTGTATGTGAATGAAAGTGTGTATGAGAGCGAGTATGGGGTAAGGCATGGGAAATGAGGGTCAGGGCCAGTTTATTTGAGAACATATAAAAGATTCTCAGATTTTTCATAGTCAAGGGTTTTGAGGAATGTTTTGAAGGCTTTGTTACAATTTGATTTAGTTTTAGGATATTTCTGAGGGAGTACTGACTTAAAGTGGGATGAGGGGCATATCCTTCCCTTAAGCCGTTTGTTTATGATGAGCTTAGAGTCAAACTTTAGCTAGGAGTGTTTCTTAACTACAGTAAGCAGGATAAATGTTTGTCTGACCGTAAGAATTTCCCATTCTTTGTATAGATCAACAGTGGGGAAACGAAAATGGAAACCAGCACCAACCTTGAGTATAGCGGGCTGCGCTCTTTCGACCTCAATAAGGTGGGTTTTGGCGACCCCTCCCCATGTTGTGATACAATACTCAATTGATGACTGGCATAGAGCATAGTCTATCATTTTAATAGTCCTTCGGTTTACAGTGTGTCTTAAGGTTTTAGAAATGTAGATAAGTTTACGGAGCCTCGGTGCCAGCATATCAATATGAGGTTTAAAAGTAAGATGGGAGTCAATGATTATTCCAAGGTATCTTATATTATCAGTCCTTTCGACGGTGGGACAAGTACACTCTGTTTTTACAGAGTAACAAGTGTGCGCTGTAATAGTGAGGGATGACGGAGGAAGAAGGTTATATTTCGTTTTCGAGACGTTTAGTGTCAATAGGTTGTGCTGCAACCACTCGTTAACTGTGTCAATGCCCTGTTGGGCAACATCAAAGACCTCATCCCAGCTATCGCCACAGAAAAACAAGGCGGTATCGTCTGCAAAAGTTACGATTTTTCCTTTGGAAAGAGAAAGCTGGCAGAGGTCATATATGTAATACTGCCATGTGGAACACCGAAATTGACATTTAGCTCGTCACTTAGTCTATCATTTATTTTCACTATTTGTTTTCTCCCAGTAAGGTAGCTCTTATTCCAAACCGATCCAGCTTTTTTAGAAGGTGTAGTATTGAGACTGTGTCAAACGCTTTCGCGAGGTCGAGGAATAGCTTCAAACATTTCTTTTTATCGTCTAAACTGACAACTATAGAGTCAACCAGCTCGTGGACAGCATCATCAGTATTTTTGCCGATTCTGAAGCCAAACTGGGAAGGGGAAAGCAGTTTATTTGTCTCCAGAAACTTGAGTAGACGTTAATTTATCAGACACTCTAAGACCTTGGAAAGAGCGGGCAAAACGGAGATTGGTCGGTAGTTATTTACACTGTCTCTTCCCCCAGCCTTATAGATAGGTTTGATTACTGCTAGTTTAAATAACTCCGGGAACACCCCTGTAGAGATTGCCAGGTTACAGATATGAGTGATAGGGGACGTAAGAAGGTTAGCGTATCTTTTGACTATTTTGCCACTAATCATATCGATTCTCACTGCGCATTTATCCTTTAAGCTGTTGATAAGAGCGAAAATCTCTTGCTCATCAGTGGGGAGGATGACCAGTGAATTTAGGGGGGAGTTTCATAAGTGATCATGGTAAAAAGCAGGAGTTTGCATTTCCGCGGAGATCTTGTTCGCAAGGTTTGCACCTACGTTTGCAAAGAATCTATTGGTGTTATTAAAGTCCGATTCGGGGTTGTTAGATGTTAAGAGAGAAGATGAGTGGCCGATTCTTTTGTCGAATCCGCTTATTCTTTTGATAAGATCCCATAACTGTCTTTTTTAGCCCTTAGTATTATCAATCTCTTGTTTTTCGTACTTCTTTTTTGCTTTTTAGGGTTCCGAAAAAAAAAGGAACCCTTATAGGATCACTCGGGTGTCTGTCTGTCTGTCTGTCTGTCTGTCTGTCTGTCCGTCTGTCACAGCCAGTTTTCTCCGGATCCACTGGACCGATTCTGTTGAAATTTTGTACACATATGGACTTTTATGACCCAAACACGGATGCGTTACGAAAATTATTAAATTTTTAGTATGGGGCCACTTTTGGGGGTCAAACAAGAAAATTAAAAAAAAAAGTTTTTTGAACAATATCGTGTGACATATCAAATGAAAGGGCTTACTGTGAGGATTTTAATTATATTTTTTTCATAATTTTAAAATAAATGATTTAGAAGTTATTCAAGAAATTAGACGAAAAATGACCATTCCCCCCCCCTTATCTCCGAAACTACTGAGCCTAAAATTTTGAAAAAAAATGGAGATAATAGATCTTTACCTAAAGATTACAGGAAAACCTATTAGAAGTCTGTAGTGTTAATATAACATGTTAAAAAAATTAAATTCTTTCGGAACCCTTTGCACGCGAGTCCGACTCGCACTTGGCCAGTTTTTTGTCTTATAATTGTGATTAGTGTTCCATCATTTAAATTTTGCATGTCAAATCTTGGGCAGAATGTATGGCTCAACTTTTATACTTCACGACCTCATTTGTATACCTGTATTCTAACAAATAAATAATTTGATTGATTGATTGGCGATTTAAATATAAACATAGTTCCTAATAGTACATAAATTTCCAGCCTATCTTTGACTCACAAGACGCAAACACCGCCACCGAGCTTCTTGTAACATATTTATCTACGACAATCAAAAACAACACTAGAATGGTTAAAACTAAAAAAAGAAAGTTGATGACTAAATCGTGGATCACTAAATGGTTATTACGTTGTATGAGAAACCGTGATAATTTGCACAAAAAGCTAAAACAAAATCCTCTTGATGAGACTATTAAAACCACTTACTAACGTTACCGAAACTATTGCAACACCCAACTCAAAAAACTGGCCAAGTGCGAGTCGGACTCGCGTGCAAAGGGTTCCGAACGAATTTAATTTTTTTAACATGTTATTTTGACATTACAGACTTCTAATAGGTTTTCCTGTAATCTTTAGGTAAAGATCTATTATCTCCATCTTTTTTTCAAAATTTTAGGCTCGGTAGTTTCCGAGATAAGGGGGGGGAGTGGTCATTTTTCAAGGAAAACATAAAATTTGGCTGTGAAAGCATGTTTTGTACTTTTTGTGGGGCAAACAATGTCTTTTCGTCTCTTTTTAGTATATTCAGTGCTGTAGCAAAGAGCTGCGTGTTGTTTTAGTACAATGCTCATTATGAATAAATGCCCAACTGTTAGTGTAATGGCTCTGGTGCGGGCAGACGGCCAATAGAGAAGTCTACTCACGTGTTCCCCGCCTCGGCATGCTCATTATTACTGTGAGCATTTTTAACTTTTACCAACTACTTCGACTGGTACATGACCCTATGGTCTCCCTCTCTTTTTTACCCTATCGTGAGCCTATTTCTAATCACACTTTTGATTTCAACCTTCAACGTGTAGCAATTATCATCCAAAACCTCTGCTACCATTAATGGACCTTTTAACTTCCCATCTAACCCAGTCTGATTTCGCTCTTCATTTTCTTATAACACGAAATCGTTAACAAAAGCTTTATTTTAGCTGCCATTTTGCCATCAAATAGAGCCTTATCATCCGCACCTCGCTCTCTAGTACCATTTTTCGTATCTCATAAATGTTGACTCTGGTATCTACATCACTACTCATCTACTGTCAGCTCATGACAACGGTCTTGCAATTTCGTTTATTAAAAACTCTGCAGATAAAGCTTTTTGACACGATTTCTTGAAAGCCGTATTTCACCTATTTCCTACCGCGAAAGTAGAGATGAGAGATCCTCAACAACGTTGCAACGCACAGAGCTATTCCTCATCTTCATGTTTCTGATTAATTGGCTACAATAGTTCGAAGTTTGATGAATAGTAGTTCGATTGAAATAAATGCTTTGGGTTTGAGTTTGATTCGCAATTTACTAGTATTCGGGATTATCGAGTCCAAGTACCACTGATAGTCATCAAACAAACATTTAATCGAAAAATCAAAACAACAGATATCTTATTCACAGTCAACAGCTATCTCATAGCTCAGTAAAACATTATTTCTACACTCGCACTTCCCCACGGGAATGCCGACTCAACTCTCTTGACAACACTACCTAGAGCTACCGCAACGATACCCTGGTCCAGACTCTACCGTCTATACCATCCAGGGCTACAGTTCGATATTCTGGTACAGTCACCGACCCACTGAACTCAGAACATGTTCACAAAAACTAAATTGATGCTAACTCATCATAGTTTAGTGCGATGCGCGGTCTAGTACGGTCGTGCTTGCGCTGCTCTGTCCGAATATTTAATTCGCGAATCGCACGGCTGTAGTCGCTGCCCGTTGTTCGTGCCGCTATGAGTTCACAACCGCTCATAGCCAAGGAGTTGTTAGCATTCGTCAAGCATGCCGTCGATTACATGGACGAAGTTAGCATCTTGCAGATCTGCAAGTCCGCCTACAATGAGGATGAGATAAAGACGGCCAAGTTGCTGCTTTTCCAAACGCTCGTCAAAGGAGATCAAATGCCGTCCCGCCGAAGAGATGGTACAGAAAAGAGTGTACAAGACATCGTCACTCCGCTGAAGTCGACCGACCCAGACGCTGAGTCGCAAAATTCGCAGGCAAGTCAAGCGATCATAACGAAGGGGGGTAAACAGAGCCGCTTTACATCCAACACGGGTTCGAAAAAGCGGGTTCCGGATAAGGAGACGTGTGACAAGGATGGCTTCACCAAAGTGAAGAAGAGAAAGAAGAAAAAGCCTGCTTGTCGGAACCAGTGCGGCACCGCGCTGGCAGGACCAAACATGCTGCTGCGTCCAGCAATACCTACGACGCTGCTGTATGTGTCCCAGCTACATCACCCTACGAAGGTTGAGGAGTTCGTGGAGTACATGAGAGTGAAGACCAACTGGACTTTGAGGGTCGAGAAGTTGGAGTCGCGCCACAATGGTTTTACGTTGTTTTATAGAAAATAGTTTAATAGAATTTCGTTTCACACAATTTTTTACTCGTATTATCATTTCATAGAATACTCAATACGCAGAATACTTACTTTGAATAAATTTAAATCATCGAATTTTGTCCCCCCTTTGTCAATGTGCTTCCTACACCGCGTTCACAAAAACAATGCGGGTAAATTCTAGTCAAGCCAAAAATTTTTCATTCGAGCCCAGGCGACGAAGCGATGGTGGCGGGAAATCGCGATGGGAATAAAAGAAAATAACTATGCAAACATACAAACAAGCATACACCATGCATGCAGCAAGCATGTAGTAATCATGCAGCATGCAAACACGCATGCAGCAAGTATACAACATGCAAACAAGCATGCAGCATGCATAAAGCATGCAAGCAAGCAAGCAAGCAACATGCAGCATACGAGCAAGCATGCAACATGCAGCAGGCATGGTTTCTGTCACGGCTTCGGCGCTGCAGGGCTTCGGCGATCCCACGCGAACTTATAGTCGCAGATGGTTTTAACGTTCTCCACCGCAGCTTCGGCTTGCTGGCCAGCTTGCGGGCCGCCTCGTCCCTCCGCGCCTACGCGGGCTTAAGGGGTAGAGCAGACCTGACTACGTGGAGTCGGTTTTACAGCGATTCGTTTCTGTTACTAAGTTTTGTAGCACAACATATTGACTTTTTAAGACGTATTTTAATTTTAATGTAGGGTTAAAAATGCTAATTTATAAAAATGCCACTGTGCCTGGTAAAATTATTCCAATTGAAATTCTACCATCTTCAAAGTACCCATTGTAAATTCCGACATATAAAACAATAATATTAAATGTTGATTACACTACCATGGAATAATTTACCGAACAAACAATATTCGTTAAAAATAATTCTACTGTTTGACAAGTTTGTTAAATAAAAAAATGTGAATCGAAATTCATTGAATTGTGTTTCTGTGTCTGTTCAAGTAAATAGTTTTTGAAACAATAATATTCGATATAAAATTATAAGGATCAAATACTATGTGAAACATTTTATGCGAAACGAAATTCTATCAAATTTCTGTCTGCGAAACAAGGGAACACCCACCACAACACAAACTTCAAGTCGTATGTGGTGCGGCTTCCAACTCACCATCTCGAGATGTTCCTCAAAGCAGAGTTTTGGCCGAAAGGTGTCGTGTATCGACGTTACCGCGGCCAGCTGCGCAACACCAGTCAGCGAAACACGACGCCGTCATTTTTTAATCAGTATTGTAATATGTTTTTTTTTGCTCGGTGACAATGATTTAAACACGCCAACTGTCACTTTGAGTGTTTTTATTTTGCGTCTGAACCAAAACGAATTCCACTTTCTGATGTCAGCGAAGACAAAACTCTCCAGGTTACATCAGCCAGGATATTGGAACTTCAGTGGGCGTACTATGGGAAGTGTTGGTTATTGCGCAATAGAAACACCGTTTGCTTTTAAATCAAATTATTATTCACACTCGAAAGTCTCAATTACAATATTCTCACACAGTAGGTACACCGAACTATAGATGGGTGACCATCTTAACATCCCGAGATTCTTCCGTGCCTCGGAAAACACGTCAAGCCGTTGGTCCCGGCTTTTATTTGTAGGTATTTGCAGTCGTTATGGATTGTCGCAGCCCAGGGAATCTGACACCAGTCTTGCCAAGAAGTACCGTGTTACCCAGTTAATCGGTTGTGGAGGTCTAGTAGGCAGCCGCTCCACGTAAAATACTGGTATTCAGCTGAATCTGGTTTTACTGGAAGCCGACCCCAATATAGTTTGGAAAAGGCAGTTAATGATGATGTTTTTTATTATGTGTTCTTCAAGAGCTCATGGCTACGTATTATAACTAATTATAAGTTGCATGTTCCCGATCTTCAAGGTTAAGCAAAGCCTTTTTTTTGTTGCCGGGGTGGAAAATTCTCATGGATGTCTTTCGCCTGGGGCAGGCGAAGGGGTCTGTCAGACTCTTATTGACTAAAAACGACCCCGGTGTTCCATCTCTCACCCACGCCGGTGATCGCGGGAACTTGCGACTTCCGTAATCCCCGGTTGGTGCTCGCCTCTGCGGGCCACCTCGGGTCAGCAGGGGGAGTAAGGTGTTTGACTCCCCTCGTGACGTCAGAGAGGGGCACATGGGAACACCACGCGCCGCCACCTCGGGTCCGGATGAATGGGGGGCGACGGACATCCCCAAGTCCGCCGCCCCTGGACTCAATTAGGAGGCCCGGAAGAAGGCAGCGTATCCAGCCCTCCTCCGATGCCCGGTGCGTCTGCTGCGGGCCGGGCGGGAGGTCGAAATCTCCCTCTCCCTTTCCGCAGCCTCCTTCTGGGCGATAACTTTTGCAGAAGGAGACCACCGCGTCCCAGGACTCCTCGCCGTCGACCATAGCACGGACTACGGCCGGCAGCGAGAGGTCACTGCCTACCACAGAGATGAGGGCACGGCGCGGCTCCTCCCAAGCGGCACACTCGGCCAGCGTATGCCGCGCCGTGTCCTCCTGAAGGTTAAGCAAAGCCTAGGTCAACTGCTGAGCGCTGGCTTCGGTGGTTAAAAATGGACTTAGGTTTTTACATTACCAATTCGCACTAAGCGTTTCCAAACGTCATTTATAATGCGCACAGCAAAGGAGTCTGCGTCTGTGTTTCCAAACGCATTCAACCCTAATCTCTTCAACTTAGAGGGAACAGGCTTATTCTGGGTAAGCTCGCTCCATCGTAGACTTTGTCTCTGTCACCTCTGACCTAAACAAGAGTCAAGAGCAAAACCTTCTCAAATAAATAAAAAATCTATTTTATAAGGGACCGTTCCCACTCGTACGGACTGTCTATTTAAAAGGAAGACAGAAGCCGTACGTGCGTGCGTGTGACGGACCGTCCGTCATAGTGTGGAGCACGCACGTACGGCTATTCAAACGTAAAACAGCGGCTGACGATCGGTAGATTCATTCACACTACAACCCATCCGGGCGTTTAGACGGTTCTTCGCAGTGGCAAAAATACCCGGTTCCGTTCTTTGCCTCGGATCCGTCTAAATGTGAACATCATCATCATTGTTATCATCATATCAGACGAAAGAAGTCCACTCGCAGGACATAGGCTTGAAAAATGTGAACAGTGTCATATAAATTATACAGTCACTTGTATATCTGACTTTATAGACGAACCGGGAAAACAGACGGTCCGCCTTAGATTAGGGAATATGCATGCAATTTTTTTATTTGCAAAATGAAATAGCTGTAGTAAACAATCATTAAATTGTTTTTTAAATACATTCATTAGCGATGAAGTTATAAAGCTTCAAAGATTGGAATTAGAAAGAGAAGTCCGATATGAACTTCGACGTCAAAGTCCGTGACGCCTATACATTTGCCATAGAAAACAGCGTTTTCGCGAGAGGGACAGATATATTTGTTTAAAATAATGATATCTCGTTCGTTTTTCGAGTAATTTTGATTCTATTTTCACTGTTAGTATTATATTTTTGTATATTTTTAGATAAACTGTGTAGAAAATAAATTTTGTTTTCATGCATATTCCATACTTACTATTGTTATAAATGCGAAAGCTTGGACGGATCAATGTTTGTTACTCAATCATGCTAGAACAGCTGAACAGACCTGGGTGAAAGGCATTGCGGTAGATTATAGTTTGGACTAGCACATTGACTATTCCAAACTCCCGGGATTATGTTCTCTTGGTATTATTTCTGCCAATAAGGTAGTGTTTTCACCAGAGATATATCACCGAGGCTAGGTTAATGAACCGATTCTATTGGTTCTTAACAAACACATCGCTCGCTATACGCATCTTAAGAGGAAATGCTGGCGGAGAGACTTTGTATGGAAAAAGTCATAATTTGAGGTTTGGCTCTCGACTGTTTTCTCCTCCAATATTAAACCGATTTAAAACGGTACACAATAATTCCTCTCTGGTTTCGACAATGACTTGCTGAAGTACGCAATCACAACCTCTTGATTGCCGTTCCGTTGACATAACACACTACTAAGTCCGATATCACTTGCGTCTGTGTCAACTATAAATTCCTTGCTGATATCAGGATACCCCAAAATAGTTGTTTTGCACAGACGGTCCTTTAGCTCCTGGAAAGCGATGTCGCAACTTTCATCCCAACAGAAACGTCGCTTTTCCTCAGTTAGTTTGTGCAGGGGTTTGGTTATATCTGCAAAGTTCTTGACAAATCGCCGATAATAGGAGCACAAACCCAAAAATGCTCTGACCTGCGTCTTATCTTTTGGAATTGGCCAATCCTTACATACAAAGTCTCTCCGCCAGCATTTAGAATAGAATAGAATAGAATACTCTTTATTATGTACACCATATAAGTTACAGAAAAGATAGATGAGAAACACACACACACAACACATCACACACACACAACACATTTCCTCTTAATGCGGCCATATTTATATGGCGGTACAGATGTCGCACAGATCCTGTCAAAAAATATTTTTATTGTTTCAGAAACCGGGAACGACAAATGTTTCGGATCGTGACTCTTGTAGTACTGATGGTCGGGGTATTGGTGGTCGTTGCTGACCCAGAATTTCTAGGCTGCAAGTATCATACGGCTCAGCCCGTGAGTAAATTACTGGAACTTCAGGGTCAAATAAAGGCGCGTTGTGTTCCACGCGCTCCTCGAAGAGATAGCTGCATATTTGACGGGGCCCGCTTGGAACGCTTGGGCTGTGGAATTGTGCCAGGGTTGTGGAATTCTTTCGGCAACGGCAACCTTGGTAGCCGGTCGTCAAAAAACGGTCTCTAATAATAATTAATTTAAGAAAATTGTTAAAAGTGTTTTAATTAAGTTAAATTAGTGTATAATAGGTAAAAAGTCCTAGTAATAACAAGTGCCAGTAATTGTACAGTGTTTTTTGTACCGATAACTTCCGAAAACAAGTACACTAAAACCAGCTGTCAAACCAACGCAACGACGGTGACTGATTTAAAAAGATCGACGAACCCGGGGAGTATTTTGTTTGAATTATATTAATGTAGGCAATATATACATACTACAAAACATCACGAGATACTGCTCAGGCCTCTGAGCAACGTCCATCACACACTGGCATGGTTTATGTCTCCTTTTGCTTGACAACTGGTGGAAGCAAAATCGACGACGAAAACATTCGCCCAGACAACTAACACTGCATAATTTACTGCACAAATACACTACATAATAAAATCTATGCTAGGTACTGTTAGTTTAAACTGTAATGTATAATAAATCTTTATGTTAATCAAGTTCCAGTGTAATTTAAAACTTAGATAAAATAACAAAAGCAGTGTTTATTTATAGTAATATTTTCTTATTTAACTTTCCCCTTGTAATTCTTTCCATGTAATTCTAATAACTTTATTTAACTTTAATAGCTATCCCTAATTAATTAATTTTACTTTTCTTTTCCCTACTACCTCCTACTTATTTTTATTACTAAAAATTTTCATTCACTGTTAGTTAACTATATAACTGTACATATTCCAGTTGACCCAACAAAATGATGACCTGCAGTGCCACGATTAAAGAGCTGGAAGCAAAATTAAGAGTGTCTTTGAAGGAGCTGAAAGATTCCAAAGCATTAAACCAAAAGTTGCTCCAAGAGATTGCAGAAGGCGAGGTGGAAGTGCAAAATGTGGTCCAAAAAAACACCTGCCTCAAGAATGAGCTAGCTGAGCTACACATCCAGCACATGGACTTAACCGACCAACTCACTCAACTCCAACAGCAAGTGTCTTCATTTGAAAAGTGCAGTGACATATATGAACAGACTTTGAACCGTGTTTCAGAACTCGAACAAGAACTATGTGATGCCCGTAAGGCCCTTTATATTGCAGAGTCTGTTAAGGTTAGTGAACAATTATCTAACACTAATAATTTATTTGATGAGTTGGTAGGTGTTCAGTCTAAATCAGTGTGTGAGCCAGCCATAACTATAGATTTGACAGGTGATGACACCATACCATTATGTCCTATTGTAATGAGTCACAACAAGTTAAAGAAATATATTAAATTTAAGAAAATAATCAAACGGTCTCGGAGAGAAATAAAAAAACACAATCTCAAAAAATTTAACATTTTGCTTAGAAAGGACCGAGTCAGCCTTACAAATAGATTGAAACTTTGTACTGAAGAGCTGGACCAATGTAGGGAACAATATGATAAAGATACTCAGTGCTTCCAAAATGATATACTATACAAGGAGTACTTGCTGAAAAATATTTATGAAAAATATGAGACCTCACAACTACAACTGAGTGAGCGCTTGTTTGAGGCTGGGGAACTATTGGACTTGGTGAAGTACAATGCTGAAAGATACGAGTCTCTGACTAATAATCTTTCATGCAGCTGTGTAAACCGGCCATCATCTCCCCAGCCCCAACTAGACATATCTCCACCGGTGTTGGCTCTTCCATTAGAAACATGTGTCAAAATACCAGGAAATAAATCTATATTTTTTTGTGATGAATTAGGGTCTGGCTTTGGAAAAATACTACATAACTACTTAAGCCATAGTTTTACCAACCATAGTTATCATAATATAAGTCTTAAACAAATGGTTAAAAGAATTATAAATACAAATCTTGATGATTATTCATCAATGGTTCTTCTATTAGGGAATAGTACTGGTATTACCAGAAAGGACATAGTGGATAGTGTTGACTCCTTATTAAAGTTAAACATAGGAAAACTGATGTTATGTGCTTTTCCTTATTCCGATAGTTTATCAGATGATCAAAACAAGCATATTTTAAAGCTGAATAATACTATTCACTTGCTGACATGTTGTCATAGTGACAAATTATTGTATTTTGACACTAATAAGTTTGTTAGTGGTTTTAAATTAACTCAGGGAGCTTTATCTCTGTCTGGTAAATGTAGACATATGATTGCTATGTTGATAGCATATAATATTAATGAGGTTATAGCTAATATAACAAAGATTAGGTTAAGTGACGAGCCTGTGTTGTCTAGTTGCTCTAACAGCGTAGGGACTTATTTTTATGATTCTTTGTGTTGTACGAAGGAGGACCCACTTAAAATATCAACATTCATGAACCTACCCGAGTAACAGCTTCGTCTGCGACTAGCATAGACAACATATTTTGTAATTGTGAATAAGTTGCCCTCTGATCACAGTGGACAAACAATAACGTTTTGCACCTACATACCTTTACAAAAAATTCAAATTAAATTTAGACCAATAACAGATAAAAATTTAGAAAAACTTAATAGTACTTTGGCCAGTAAATTATGTGTTCAAAATTTTAATAACATAGAAGACCCAAATGTGTTTTATACCAAATTTTATTCATTACTCAACACTCAATTTAATGATAATTTTCCAATTAAGTCTAAAAGTATTTACACTAAGTTTATATTCAGTGATTGGGCGACTCCAGGCATTCGAATAAGTAGAGAAAAGCTATACGAACTATATGGCCTAAAGCAACATGTGAATAACATAAGCTTTCATAAGTATGTTGCAAAATATTCAAAAACATTTAAAAGTGTATGCAAAATAGCTAAAGCTCTGTTTATTAGCAATAAAATAAAATCAGCAGATGACAAAATAAAAACCACCTGGAAAATAATAAATAATGAAACAGGTAGGAAGAAAAAGCGTGAAACTAAATTTAATTTAAATACCGTACATGGTCCCATAAACTCAGATGCAGAGGTAGCTCAGGAATTTGAAAACTTCTTTGCTGATATTCCACGTAAAACTACACAAGCTCTTAACTCGTCACCCGCGCTCTCTGCTGCCTTTTTAAGGAAGAATGTCAAGGTATGCCCATCAGAGTTCAAGTTTCAACATACGAACCCCTTAGCCATTATAAAGGCTTTTAAAGATCTTAAAATTAAATCAACAGAAGATCTTTGGGGAATGTCTGTAAAAGTCTGTAGATCTGTTATTGAAACTATTGCTCCCTACTTAGCTCACATATTTAACTCTAGTGTAGACCAGGGAGTATTTCCTGATCTCATGAAGCACAGTAAAGTCGTTCCACTGTTTAAATCCGGTGATAGTCAAGAACCCAACAATTACAGGCCGGTGTCAATCCTGCCGGTTCTCAGTAAGGTGTTTGAAAAGTTAATGCTTAGCCAGATGTTACTACATTTTAATAAGAATTCCATCTTTCACGAACAACAGTACGGTTTCACTAAAGGGCGTTGTACAACTGACGCTGGTGTCACCCTAATAAAGAACATCTTTAACGCCTGGGAGGATTCACAAGACGCCATTGGAATCTTTTGTGACCTCTCGAAAGCGTTTGATTGCGTTAACCATGAGACACTTTTGTTGAAACTTGAGCATTATGGGATTAGGAATTCATCCCTTGATTTGATTGGATCATACTTGAAAGACAGACAGGTTAAAGTACAGGTAAACGGTGTAAACTCACTAGGGTCTGAAATGGCAATGGGCGTTCCGCAAGGTTCAATATTAGGTCCATTCCTCTTTTTAGCATACATAAACGATTTGCCCCAATTACTTCAAAATGAACCAAAGATGGTGTTATTTGCTGATGACACATCATTGATATTTAAAATAGACCGACGGTCACAAAACCTTGATGATGTCAATTACTCTATTCACCAGGTTCAAGATTGGTTTACGGCAAACAACTTAGTACTAAATGAAAAAAAAACTAAATGTATTAAATTTTCTTTACCTAATGTTAAAAGTAACGAATGTGACATCATATTGAATGGACAAAAACTGGAATTTATTGATCAGACGGTTTTCCTGGGAATCACTTTAGACGAGAAATTGCAATGGGGACCTCACATAACATCTCTTGCGGCGCGGCTAAGCTCAGCCGCTTATGCTGTTAGAAAGATAAGACAGCTAACAGATATAGAAACCGCGCGTTTGGTCTATTTTAGTTACTTTCACAGCATTATGTCGTATGGTATTTTGCTGTGGGGTTGAGCTGCTGACATTGAATCCATATTTATTCTACAAAAGCGTGCTGTCAGAGCCATTTATAATCTTCGTCGCCACGATTCTCTTAGGGAACTCTTTAAAAAGATTAATATTATGACAGTCCCTTGTCAATTCATCTATGAAAATATTATGCATGTAAGGAAAAATCGACATCTATTTAGCAAAATTAGTGATAGACATAATTTTAATACTAGAAATAGAAATAAACTAGATCAACCATTTTTTAGATTATCCAAAGTACGAACATCTTTCATGGGGTACTGTATTAAATGTTACAACAAAATTCCTTCTGAAATATTAGAATTAAATGAAAGAAAATTTAAAACGTGTGTAAAAAAGACACTTTGTGAACAAGCATATTACAAATTAGATGATTATATTCAAGATAAGAATGCTTGGAAACATGCTAGTCCTGCTCCATAGGACAATCTAGGGTGTAGTAGACATTGTGAAACTGGTTGATATGTTTGTGTTTATTGTATTAATATTTACTATGTAAACAGGTGTATTTACTGATTTTCATATTTAATTTAACTCACACACTGATCATATAAATCAATAGTTGCAAAAATTTGTACGTATGTGAGTATTATGTTCCCTTACTAGCAAACTTATTAATTTTACCTCTGCTGGCATTTCTTTATTGTACCTACTAGTAGTACATAAGTGTTTTTTTGGGAGCATCGTCCTCACATATAATCAACTGATTAATGTATGCAAATATTGTAAAGCTTATTTTTGAAAAGAGTAACTATGAAGTTTCTTGTCCGTTCTTCTCCATAAGAATCTACCTTTTGCGAACGGACGACTAGAGTCACCATAATATTTTATTTTATTTTAATTTGACGTTCATAAGTACCTTTATTGGTCTAGTTGAAATAAATCGTTTGACTTTGACTTTGACTTTGAATTGTTCAAAACAATTACCGCGGCCCTGGAACGTAAAGGACATCTAAAGGAACACGGGTTGGTTTTAGTCAGTGAGATTCTGACACTCCGTCCCACTTCGAGAGCGGGAAAGTCATTTTATGATTTCCCATCTACAAAAAATGTTCAAATGCAAAGTTTTGGAGCAAAATAGTTTTTTAAGCATTGCTATTTCAAGGTCGGTGGTCAAAAGTGTTTTTTTTAGGGTTCCGAAAAAAAAAACGGAACCCTTATAGGATCACTCGGGTGTCTGTCTGTCTGTCCGTCTGTCACAGCCAGTTTTTGACCAGACCAGACCGATTCTATTGAAATTTGGTACGCGAAAGTGACCCACTTTTGGGGGTCAAACTAGAAAATTAAAAAAAAAAGTTTTTGAACAATATTGTGTGACATATCAAATGAAAGGACTTATTGTGCGTGTTTTAATTATATTATTTCATAATTTTAAAATAAATGGTTTTGAAGTTATTCAAGAAATTAGACGAAAAATGACCATTCCCTCCGAAAAAACTGAGCCTAAAATTTTGGAAAAAATGGAGATAAAAGATCTTTACCTAAAGATTACAGGAAAACCTATTAGAAGTAGTGCTGAAATAACATGTTAAAAAAATTAAATTCGTTCGAAACCCTTTGCACGCGAGTCCGACTCGCACTTGGCTAGTTTTTGTAAGTAAACCGGCTGTGGTGCTGCGCTGTATGTTGCGGGTTCGATTCCCGCACGTAACATATATTTTTCTATTCTACAGAAATATAGTGTCATTGTTCATCGATATTCAAATAGTCAATAACAAAAATAAGGTACTTTGTAGGTACATTAAATAAACTACCAAAATTAAAACCATTTCTAAATACTATTTTTTTTTATCATTTGTTTTTTGTAAGTAATATTTCAAAATATAAATATGTAGCTAGCATAGACTACTAAAGGAATAGGAGAAAGTGCACAAACATTTTCGCAAATTCGTCCGCATCGCTGTCAGTGGAAGAAGTGCCCAAAAGGCTGACAGTACGGGGAATGGTGGAGGTCAGTACAAGAGAAATTTATTGATTCATGTTTTTATTTCGTTATAGAACGGAGATATCATAGTGACCTGTTCTGATTTTGGAACAATCATAACGAGGCCAGATGGAGCACAACGGATAGTAACTAATATGACTGCAGGATTTCTACAAGACATACGAGACTACGGGAATTCATATACTATTCGTCGCGGCCGCGGCGCATACTAATAATAATAACTATCGGTACATATATAATCACTAACCGGAGTACATATATGGAAAGTGCAGGAACTGTAGGTGGTAGCACAGAACTGTCACTGTCAAGAATGTTTTCGAATTTGCAACGTTAGATGGCACAGTTTACTTCGTGCGTAACGGAGTGGCAGGAATTATAGCTGGCAGCACAGGAGTGTCATTGTCAAATATATCTGACATATGCCACACGAGGTGGCATAGTCAAGTCCGTGCACGTTCCTTATTGTAGCCAATAAGCCTGATATAGTCGTGGAGGACCAAATCGAGAGGCGTGCAATGATTTTAGACATAAATGTCCCGCATGATGAGAACCTCGTGAAAACCAAGAAAGATAAGCAAATCTTGACTTGTCTCGCGAGTTTGACGACATGTGGGATGTAGACACAGTAATTACTGTACTCGTTTAACACCCGCGCGACCCAAAATTCTGTCATGATATCAGCCGCAAGACGTCCTGCTGGATATAGGCCTCCCAAAAGGGGGGGGGGGGCTGCCATAATCGCCACGATTGGCAGGCGGGTTGGCGATCGCAGTGTATGGTGTTGATAAAAAACTACATCCCATAGTATTTTAGTTTTATTTTAGGCAACATACACAATTTCTTTCAATTTCACTCAAAAATATGAATATAGTATCCAATTCAAATAAATATCATTTGCAAAACGAGTATTTTATGTGTGTACCTCTAGTTACAGAAAAAAATTACTGTACGTTACAATAACGTCGTGCTAGGTGTCTGATGTCATATAGCAACATTTTTAGGTAAGTGTTTGTACATGTTGTATTTAAGGGAAAACACGAAAAAATATTTTTAGAATAATAACCAATATTATCCTTAAATAACCGGCCAAGTGTGAGTCGAAATCACGCAGCAAGGGTTCCGTAATCACACCGTCCATACGTCTCTGGCACTTCCTCGAACCAGATTCTCTTTCACAACTTTCTTGGCCAGCCTCTTCGGCGCCATCCATTGGCAAACATTAGACTAGCATCACCAATGGAAAAGAAAGCGTGGCCGTCCCCATCAAACAACACCGTTGCACCGTGTTGGTAGAAGCGACAAGCATGAAGCTCAAGACCGTTCTAGGTGGCAATCTACTATGGCCGCTCTCTGCCCCAGCTGCAGCAGCTAGGGGACTTGGGAGATTAAGGAAAAGTCATGTGGACATTTTGTTCAGTGCATGCAGTTAATGTGACTACCTCACAGTTTTCATCTTAGTACCTCTAACGGTTAAAATCGGTAAAAGAAGAGCAAGACAGTAATCCTAAAAGTATCATTTTTATCGGTTGAGTTACGGAGCCCTAGAAAGAATTTGATTGACGTATTATAACTGCGGGAGTTTGAACTACTAAGAACATTTTCCTTGTTTAGTCAGCTATCGTATAGCTCAACGACTAGACGACATGGCCTGCCTGAAGCCGATCCGGAAGATATTCATGAATTCGTATATACATGTGGCTTGCATGGTGCTCGCGTCAATATTAGTGTCTGTTGCAGCCATTGCAATAGTAATGGCCATCAACAGGGGACAAGCTGTACCACTCACGTGTTACTGCAATAAAACCATTGAAAAGGTAAGATACTGATTTATTATAATGATACTAGTTTTAGCCTGTGTTATAATTACGCAGGGACGCAGCGTTGGACGGCCTTCCACAAGGTGAACCCAGGACCTGATGAGGGTCGCGGGTAGCCGATGGATGCGAGATGCACAGGATCGGTGCTTGTGACACTTGGGGGAGGATTCAAATCGTTTCAGCATTTAAGTCGTGATTAACAAACACTCAAATTTTCAGAATTGTGATCAAACGCTGACCTATGATTGTTTACAAGTTGATGTATATTTTATTTCCATTGATTTTATAAAAAATATTAATAATATGCAAGAACGAGTGCGGCGTGAACATTTTAGTACTGTACATAGCTATGGTTTTAGTTTATATTCTACTGTTCTCTTAACAGTCTCCCCCTAAGCTACGCCACTGACTTTTCCTAAGCAATGATTGATGGTACAGGACCGCCCATTGTTTACTTGTTTTATAAAATATCCTGTGCTTGTTATGAAGTTTATAAATACTTTATTTTGTAGAGTGCGAGTGTACTTTTGACCCCTTTTTAAGGTTATCATTAAGGTAATCATCAAATGACTCCTCCCGCTCTGGGCGGAGCAGAAGGGAGTGTCAGACTCTTACTGACTAAAACCCATCCGTGTTCCTCCTAGTGCCCTTTGCGTTCCAGGGCCGCGGTGACTCTTTTGAACAAACTCCGTAACCCTGGCAGGGTTTAACCCCTGACTATGCATGTTGGATTACCGTGTTACATCATGAAAAAATGGCATTAAATAAAAACTACATTTTTATTCATTTTCAGGACGGCAATATTAACGAGACGTGCCAAGCAAGCGGAGTTATCATTAAACTGGAAGGTCTTGTCAAGATAAGAATCGATCAAACTGATTCAAAAATTCTTAGTAATGATCCAAATATTACACAATGCAATCTCTGTTCGAGTGGATCGATCAACTTTCACAAAACAACTTATACGTTTCATGAAAATGGGGAAAAAATTGATCATAATTGTACGCGCAAAACGGACAAAAAGAAAACCGAGTAAGATTTTTTAACGATAAGCGTGTGCTAAATAAATGATTAAATTGTTTAAGTTTTTTATTACGTACGTGTATGCGCATATCCCATTTTTTCCCTATCCCGTAAAAATTACGGGTTATCATCGCTTAGTGCTCTTCACTCCCCAACGAACCTACATGCCAAATTTCAGCTTTCTACGACCAGGAGTTTCGGCTGTGCGTTGTCGGTCAGTCACTCAGTCACTCAGTCAGTCACCAGTAACGGGATATGTTTATATATTAGGTTAATAATGTCTTTTGTTTTTAGAATATTCTTTACGAAACCTCTGGAAACTAGTGACTTCAGTAGGTTTGATTGACCTTATAGAAGTAAAAATCCTTAACTATGGCATTATGTAAATTCTGTTAGTAAAGAAAAACTAGTCTAGTGCGAGTCGGACTCGTGTGCAAAGGGTTCCGAACGAATTTTTTTTTAACATGTAATTTTAACACTACAGCTTCTTATAGGTTTTGTAAACTTTAGGTAAAGATCTATTGCCCCATTTTTTTTTCAAAATTTTAGGCTCAGTAGTTTCGGAGATAAAGGGGGGGGGAATGGTAATTTTTCGTCCAATTTCTTGAATAACTTCAAAACCATCTATTTCGAAATTATGAAAAAAAAACTGATTTTCAGTGGTCACTTGAAATGTGGTGTGCCCGTAACCTGGCCATCTCATCAATTTTGGCATATTTGGCCTTGAGGCTACCCAATGATGATTGCCTAACAGTTAGACATGTTTCGTGTGGGCGCTAATTTGTATAAAAATTAGTAGTTAAATTCACACAGACCACATTTTCCCGTTACTATCGATCGCGTGTGTGATACCTACTACATCGCAGCTACATCGCAGCCACGTCGCAACCACCAGCGACACCGTGAACTAGTGGCCGGCCACATCGCAAACACACCCACATTTTGTAGGTACCACAACGCAACTGCAAGAAGCCGCAGCGACCACAGTTTGATCACATTTTGTCGCGACGGTGTGGTGTGGTCGTGGTTCGTGTGGAACAAGTCATATCAGGGTCGACTGAAGTACATATATCGGAGTCAGCTTCCGTTCAAGTCGGGTGCAGCTGAGGACCAGTTTTTACATGAAGCGACTCAAGACTTGAATTCCCCAGTCACTAGGTATTGCGATACCCAGGCCTATTATAATTTGACTGTGTTTTTTTTGCGTAAAATGACCAACTATGGCTTTCTTATCCTCAAAAACTGAAATATTTTGTCAACTTTGGCTTATTGGGTAGTTTACTTATTAGTATAGTTCATAGCGGTCTCACTTTCGTATTTTTTTATATCTATTTGTAAAAAGCCAACATTCTGAAGTAAGTTTCTAATGAAAAGCGCGACGGCACTTTTTCGAGCTCGTTGATTGAACTACTGTACTAACCAAATGAAATGAAAAATATATCATGATATTCCTTATATAGTGGTTTCGTTCATAGCAGCCTCAGTGAAATAAGAATGGAATATTCGTAAAAAAATATCATTCAAATCCATAAAAAACGCTCAGAATTAACTGTAAATTTCCCATTAATGTATTAATATTGCGTAAAATTTATACCAACATAAGCCATAGTTCATAAGAAACGAAAAGTTAATAAATATTCATTAAATAAATTAATAATAAACCCTAAAACAAACGTAATTGCAACTGCCTAATTTCTACATAATGCGACGAGTCAGCAGTTTTGTGAGTGAAAACGCAATTCTATGATAGGGCTCGTAAGCAATCATAGTGTCAGATTTTCTGGATTTTGACCACCGCGAGTGCTATTCGTACTTGAGGGGTTTTTATTAGTCAGCCAATTAAAAAAAAAAATGTTAGTGTTTTTGTACATGTGAGAAATATTTTAGAAATAATTTACACTATTATATGACTATTATCCTTAAAAACACCGGCGGAGTGTGAGTCAGAATCACACAGCAAGGGTTCCGTAGCCATAACACCATCGTACTAACGAATGTGTAAATCGGTCCATTTCGATTAATATTTGATAATTTATTTGAGTCTGACTCAAATAAATTATCATACAAGCATACCAAAAATGAAACATACAAAATAATTATATATTTACTAGCTTCTGCCAGCGGCTTCGCCCGCGTGGTCCCTAGGGAACATACTCCCGGGATAAAAAGTAGCCTATGTCCTTTCTCAGGCTCTAGACTATCTTTGTGGTCTGGTCTAGACTATCTTTGTGGTGTGGACTGGTCACATGCTGTACACAGCAAATTACAAGGTTGGTTAGTTTTTGAATATTTAGGTCTATATTATTTAAAGGATGCAATAATGTCAATATTACGAGAATGGGTACAGTATACCGTCTCATACATACATAATTTGGTCAGAATGTCATAGTTTGTTCGGGAAGAACGCGGAACATTTTTGGTCATCAATTTCAAGTTACATTTTTTTTAATTTTTTTTAATTAACTTAGTAGCAGAAAAAAGTATTCCTTCATAAGTCTGTGAAAAATTGGAAGCTCGGACTTTGACAGCAAGTCTAAATCCTAATTTTCTTCCTTAAGTTACAGAATTTGTTCGAAAGAGTCACCGCGGCCTTGAAACGCAAAAAACATTTGGAACACGGATGGGTTTTAGTCAGTAAGAGTCTAACACTCCCTTTCGCTCCGACTAGAGCGGGAGGAGTCATTTGATGATTTCCCATACTTAAAAAAAAGCAGATGTTACTATTACATTTTAATTTCATCTTGATATCTCCGACCGTTTCTGAGAGAAAGGGTTTTGACAGAAGGTTAGGGAATGATAATAATAAGGTATCGTTTTTCTTTTCTGTAGCGGAACCCTAAAGAAATCGACTCGATTATTATTTGATAGGCACATTGCATGACTTTGTACTATTCAATCAGTCATTGTGTAGCTGAACAATCAGACGAACACTACCAAAGAAAGGAATTTATGTACTCTGCATGAAGTAGCCAATGTAGCAGATACTCATGACGACGTATACAGAAAAGGCGTGTTGGGGCGCTGTCCTCGTGTCGTATTTCTTTTGTTTCGTAGCTGTAGCAACAATAATGGCTATCAAAAGGGGACAGGCTGTCCCGCTCACTTGTAACTGCACTACTACTGAAGTAGTAAGTAAATCATTTATTATTATTTGCTAGTTTCTGCATAATGCTTCGACCGCGTGAATATCGAACATTATCCCAACAGACCATAATCTTGCGGTTAAAAAAGGAGATAATCAAAGCTATGTGCTATTACAGACTATAATCTATTACTGTGCCAAATTGCATCCAGATCTGTTCAGCCGTTCTGGCGTGATTGAGTAACAAACATCCAGTCATCCATCTATCCATCTCGCATTTGTAATACTTAGAAGTAAGATAGGCTTGTGTCTGATCACTATCTCACACCACTGAAGTCGAAAATGTAGTTGACGTTGGAGTCGTAAGCCCCCGCAATCTCCGGCGTAGGTGAGAGATGGAACACCGGGGTGGTTTTGGCCAGTAAGAGTCTGACAGACCCCTCCGCCCGCCCCAGGGCGGAGGACATCCATGAGGATTTCCCCCCGTTAAAAAAAAAAAACGGTTGCCTAGAAGTAACCTGTTCACTCTTGACTTAAATAACTCCAGGTAATAGCTCATAATCAGAAAATACAGACCAAGACAGGAAATTCCACTCCTTAGCTGTAGGCACAATAAAAGTATGCTCGAAACTGTAACTGAATTTCTTAACCCTGACTGTTCTCGTTTCATCAAATAATCATAATTACACTGACACGCTTCTTCTTCACGTCGCTAGCACGACATTGTCTCTGATTTGAGTGGCCTAAAACTCTGCCACTTTTGCACGTTGTATGTTTTGGGGCAAAGGGCCCGTTCCCACTCTGACGGATCGTCTGTTTGAACAGAAGACGGCGGCCGGACGTGCGTGTTCACACTAAGACGGATCGTCTGTTTGAACAGAAGACGGTGGCCGGACGTGCGTGTTCACACTAAGACAGATCGTCTGTTTGAACTGAAGACGGTGGCTGGACGTGCGTGTTCACACTAAGACGGATCGTCTGTTTGAACAGAAGACGGCGGCCGGACGTGCGTGTTCACACTAAGACGGACCGTCTGTTTAAACGGAAGACGGCGGCCTGACGTGCGTGTTCACACAATGTTTTTAGGTTGTACGTGTTACGCAAAGTCTATTATTTTCTTTGTAATAAAGCTTTGCTTACTATTGTATAAATACGAGTTCTTCTAACTCAACAGACAGATGTGTTGCTGGGGAGTTTGTTGGCCACTTCTTCTCCACAGCTAAAACACTAGGAAGTCGCGACGGGCGGGCGTTTTGGGGGACTGTCTATTTGTAAGCGTTGACGTTCAAAAAGTGCTGGTACTCAGCCTAATTTGAATAAATGACTTTAGATTTTGATTTTGAATGACGGATCGTTTGTTTAAACAGAAGACGGCGACCGGACGTGCGTGTTAATACAATGACAGACCGTCTGTTTAAATGGAAGACGGCGACCGACGATAGTTAGATTTGTTCAAACTATATCCGATCCGGGCGTTTAGACGGATCTTCGCAGTGGCAAAATGTCCGTCTAAAAACCCGGATCCGTTAAAATGTGAACAGTGTTAAATACTACCACTGGCATATCCGTCTTTTTTTTGGTGGCGTTTTTCTGGTGGTCACCACTTGATTCTGGCTCTCAGGAGTTGCAGTGGTTGGGAATGTGTGGCGGGCTGGCATATCCATCTCTTTACACAGCCCGGGAAAACAGACGGTCCGTCATAGTGGAAACGGTTACTAGGAGGTGAAGTATAGTTTATAACACTTAATAAAACCTACATTTTTCTTTACTTCCAGAATGGAACACTCACAGAGACGTGCCAAGCTTATGGAGTCATAATCAAGGTGGAAGGTCTGGCCCAGATAAAAATCAATAAAACAGAAACAACTATTCGCCCCAACGACTCAAATATTAGAGAATGCAATCTTTGTTCGAATGGTACGATCCTACATAAAAATATAAGTTATCCATTTAGTGGAAACGGTGGAAAAGTGAATATTGATAATGATTGTATAACTGTTGACTACTGTACTCTTGAGGAACGGAGGCAGAATTATATTATTTAGTAAGAATATGTAACGACAGGCATGTGCCAAATGAATGATTTTATTGTATAAGTTTTGATTTTGCTAAATTAAAATTGTGCCTTTGGTTTTGTTTTGATTTTTTATGTTAGCTCTGTATACAAGCTCCAACGCAAGGTTGTAACATCCATTTACCTATGCTTCGACGATTCCCAATGATCGTCCTGTGAACTATTATTAAGGAATAAAAATGATTAATGCAAGCTAATTTAGGATGGAAAGGGAAGGCGAATAATAATACTAACTATTGCAATGCTTGTAAAAGGCTGCTAAGTCATAAGTACCTACTAACAAAACATAACACCATTGTACACTTGGTTCGCAATAAACGTTTTGACTTTGACCTTATTTGTACGGAATGACAGCTCACTTCATGTTCACTTCGCCTAAGTTTATAGCCACTCTATTCTGTCGACGTCTAATCCAATTATTAGGGTTAGACGACGGGTCGACCCGCCCGGGTCGACGGCGAGTCCCGGGTCGACGGCGCGTTGTGTTCCACGCGCGGCTCCAGGAGATGTCAGCATAGTAGACGGGGCCCGCTAGGGCCAGTGCCTGCCAGGGTTGGAATTTGTTTGAAAGAGTCACCGTGGCCCTGGAACACAAAGGGCAATAGGAGGAACACGGATGGGTTTTAGTCAGTAGGAGTCTGACACTCTCTTCTGCTCCGCCCAGAGCGGGTGGAGTCATTTGATGATATCCCATCCTTAAAAAAGGGTTCGGTATCTTGCAGGTAACCAAAGAATTCCCATTACAAAGCTCTCGCTGTCCGTTCGCCCGTCCGTTCATCCGTCCGTCTGTCTATGAGCGGGCTGTATCTCAAGAACCGTTGTAGGCAGACTGTTAAAATTTCACGGGTTGTGTATTTATATTGCAGCTTCAACATTACATATTCCTTCCATACTAATATTATAAATGCGAAAGTAACTCTGTCTGTCTGTCTGTCTGTTTGTCGCGCTTTGACGCCAAAACTACTGGACCTATTTAAATGAAATTTGGTACACAGATAGTCTAGAGCCTGAGAAAGGACATAGGCTACTTTTTATCCGGGGAGTATGTTCCCTAGGGACCACGCGGGCGAAGCCGCTGTTATATTATATGTAGTAAGGTTATCTACAGATATCCTTACTATATCTACACTAATATTATAAAGAGGAAGGATTTGTTTGTTTGTTTGTTTGTTTGAAATGAATAGGCTCCGAAACTACTGGACCGATTTGAAAAATTCTTTCAGCAATGGATAGCTACATTATCAGGGAGTAACATAGGCTATATATTATCCCCGTACTCCCACGGGAACGGGAACCACGCGGGTGAAACCGCGTGACGTCCACTAGTCTTTACTAATATTATAAATGCGAAAGTAACTCTGTCTGTTTGTCGCGCTTTCACGCCAAAACTACTGAACCGATTTAAATGAAATTTGGTACACAGACAGCCTAGAGCCTGAGAAAGGACATAGGACATTTTTATCCCGGGAGTATGTTCCCTAAGGACCACATGGGCGAAGCCGCTAGCAGAAGCTAGTACATAATATGTTTTACCAGCCGGTTTTTGTCCCAATGAAGGGCATGAAAGAAAACCTGCTCAACATTGGAATTGAAAGAGGGTCTCACACGGTCTCAACTCTAAATTCTCAATTCAGAAATCGACACTCAGTCATGATATCTATACTAATATATAAAGCTGAAGAGTTTGTTTGTTTGTTTGTTTGCTTGCTTGATCGCGCTAATCTCAGGAACTACTGGTCCGAATTGAAAAATTCTTTCAGGGTTAGATAGCCCTTTTATCAAGGAAGGCTATAGGCACTCTAAGACTAATAGGAGCGGAGCAGTAATGAAAATTGTGAGGCAGACAAAGTTGCGCGGGTCAGCTAGTAATTATATAAGTCTTATGATATTGTACTTATGTAGTTAAGAAAGATTATTTCAATTGTTTTTCATTAGAAGTACTATTTAAGGCAAGGACTCGATAGATTAGTTTGAAGGATAATTATTGATGTTATCCTTATAAAACCGGTGAAGTGTGAGTCGGTTTTCCGACAAGGGTTCCGTGTATACCATACACACTACCTATCATCTTAGCAACGAAAGTTTTAGTCGGATCAATCTGACTTGTGTTTTGATTTCTGGGAAAGTATTATTGTAAAAGGTAAACTTAACAGTAGAAAACAATTCAATTTTGCGTCTCCATGTTCCAAATTCATGTCATTTTTCAAAAGCAGATCGTCAGACTCTCGATCCAAGGTCCAAGGTCTTGCCGAGGAAGTGACTCTCTAATAGTTTTTCCTTCTAATAGGTTACGGTACCCTAAAAATAATCTCTCTGGTGCATTAATTATAATTCGATAGTCCAATCTCACTTCCTGGGTTCATAATTACTGAAGGAAAATATCCGTAGTTTTGTTAGTAATCACGTGGCTGAATTCGTGAGCTTAACGACCAGACCAACGGTACCAGTAAAAGGAAATTTTCGGGGGGCTGCTTGAAGTAGTAAGTCTGATCGACAATCATGTGTTCACTTATAAAAAATGCCTGCATTGTCGTCGCATCGATATTGCTGGTCATTACTGTGATAGTAATGATGAGGAATGTCAAAATGGAACAAATTCTCCAAACGGAACCAGACGTCTCACTTACATGTACCTGCACTGAAACTGCTGAAAATGTGAGTCATTATTCTCTTGCCTTTATTTTGTTTTTAACGCAAAGGGTAACCAACAGAACCCCTTTACTAAGCCTCCGCTGTCCGTCCGTCCGTCCGTCTGTCTGTCAGCGGGCTGTATCTCAAGAACCGTAATAGGTAGACAGTTGAAACTTTCACAGAGTGTGTATTTCTATTATCGCTATAACAACAAATAATAAAAATATAGATTTACTAGTTGACCCGCGCAACTCCCGCGCTCCTATTGGTCTTATATATGGCCTATAGCCTTCCTCGCTAAATGGACTATCTAACACTGAAAGAATTTTTCAAATCAGACCGGTAGTTCCTGAGACTAGCGCGTTCAAGCAAACAAACAAACAAACTCTTCAGCTTTATATATTAGTATAGATGGTACGGTACGAGTACCCATCGTGTGCGAGTCCGACTCGCTCTTGGCAGGTTTTTTCGGTTTATTGTACGGAACCCTTCGTGTGAGCGACCGACTCGCACACCCTTACTGTGCGCGGCGCATTACCCAATCCTAAAATGACAGTGGACATAAAATAAGATGTACTTTTTTTCCAGGACGGAAGAATCAAAAAGACGTGCCATGTCATCAATGAGTCGGGAAGTCAGAAAAAAATTGATAACACAGCAACAGAATATCGTAGAAATGATTCAACTTTTACACAGTGGAGCATGTTTTGTTCGAATGGTTCGATTGTGCATAATTATACAAGTTATCTATCTAAAGGATAGAAGGGAAAAATAAGTTTTGGTGATGACAATAGTTGTACCGTTTTTTATGACGATGGAACGAAAGAAAATTGTGATGAATAAGAATTTGTAACAATAGACATACGTGTCAAACCTTACACTAACATTTTAATTGTGAAAATGACTTTGTCTTTTACCATTTCACGCCTAAATAGTTGATCCGATATTGTCAAATTTTGAGACAGTGAACATTTTTAACCGACTTCAAAAAAGGAGGAGGTTTTCAATTCGACCGCGTATATATTTACACTATATACATATATTTTTTTTGTGTGTTCGCGGATAAATTTGTCGTTTATGAACCGATTTCGATGAATCTTTTTTATATGAAAGGGTATGCTGCCGAGGTGATCCCATGGCCACCACGTCAGGATCTGATGGTGGATATTCGTGTGTATATCGGGTGATACTACAAAACAATGAAAATTTGGATCAGACCTGAAGATGGAGACGACGGAGAGTCAAGGGAACTCCTCATCGATACGTAGGAACTACCAAATGTTTGGGCTTATTTCGTATTGACGAGACCTTTACACCGAAATTTCAAGTAAGTTTAATTAAATAGGATAAAGTTGTATTATATTGTTTACACCACTTCAAAACATAACATCAAGCCGGTACCGCCGTACCGGCGTGATGTACCACTAAAAAGTGAAATACTTTATTTTTTTTACAAAAAATTTAACCGACTTTCAAAAGCAAAACACTACAAAGTATAAAATAACTTTAATTTCGGAAGTCGGTGTCAAAAAACGAAATAACCAAAAACACCTACTGTTTGGTTTTTGGAAGTCGCTTATATTTTTTGTAAAAAAGTTTTTTATTTTTTGCGGCGGCCTTGACTGTTGCGAGGCCCGGGGTTGTTCATCTGCGCGAGGCCCTTGTTCTTTTTAAAATTTATATTAATCGAAAATTTCCTCTGTCTACCTATTACGGTTCTTGAGATACAGCCCGCTGACAGACAGACGAAGGGACGGACAGCGGACAGTAAAAGGATTCCGTTGGTTACCTCTTGGGTACAGGACCCTTAAAATTTGTACCAAGTATCAGCTAATTCCGTTAAGACGTGAAAAGACAAAAAACAGCCGGACGGACTTACTATCGCCGTTATAATAATTATTATAGTATGTTTTTTTTTCAAGTTTCTTTATCCGTATTTTTTCTTTAAATAATACTGAATCAATCAGTGTTTTTCTTTTTTTGAAGATAAAATTTTGGTAATTTAATTCGACAACTCTCACTTGACCATAAAATCTTTATACCTATAGAGAATGATTTGGGTTGCATGTTGAGATTGCACAACATTATTTTTCGGAAATACCCGAAAGCATAACAAAAACTCACTAATATTATTAACATGACTCATAGGTAATAGAAATACACACTGCGATGATTTAAACTGTCTACCTGTTAGGTACTATTGTGAAGAAAAAGCCGGCTGACAAACGGATGGTGAAACGATGACGGTGACGATGGACATATATAATTGGATTTCATATAAAAGCGTCTGGTTAGTAATAAATGACAACCCCCTTCAAGATTAGTAGGATTCGCCGTCCTAGGCATACCCTCATCGATCTAGACGACCAAGTCACCATCCTTCAAGAAAGCTGTAGGGAAACCAGCACTATCAGAAAACACAGATACAGACCGCGTTCCGTATTCCGGCCTCGCCGTTGGCCCGTCGCGACGCCCTTGTAATGCTCCCCGTCTTTTGCCGAACGAGCCAGCCCACGCCGCTGAGCTTTTAGCGTTAAACTCCCCAAATAATGACATGATCCAGCCAGTCCCTTGCTGTCCTCCCCTAAACGACGCCGCTGAGCCGAGGTCCGTACCCCACAGGGGGTGGGGGTTAGTGAGCGGAGTTTTAGTTTATAAGTGGCATAGCCAAGGCTGGGGGCCTTAAATTCTCTTTGAGGCCCACACAGGCAAGTCCGGCTAAGTAGTTACAACCTTCCCAGGTTCGTTACTGCGAGTGGTGTTTAGATTCGGAATAACCCTAATTGTCCCAACCAAAGCAGCGCGAGGCCACTGAGTGTCCTGAAATGTGTGAATTTTAGTCAACGAAATCCAATTTGCATTGGTATGTTTAAAGGAATGGTAAGCATCGCATCGCGTGCAGACGAGTCATTCTGCATTATGTCTACTTGGGTAGCAGTTGTGTTAAACGTAGGTCGATGACAATTCAGTTGAACGTAATTGTTGAGCACTTTTACAAAACAGAGTAGTTTTGTAAAATAATTAGCGGTTGGTAAAACAGCTTATTATATGATGCCGCTGGTTAGGCGATACCGTTGGTTAAGTGATGTCCTGAATAAGGGTAAAGATAAAGATATTAAGCTGACCTATCTTGCTCAGGCATGGCCAAAACAATGTAAGGCCGTCCAGCATCCACACGAGGACGTGTGAAGCGCAGGACGACCGAGTCGCAGCAAGACTGTGTTGTTGTTGTTTTCTGAAGATGTAGAAAGAGGAAGGCTTCTCCAAAAATAACATTACTGTTCCTTCGCCGTTATATTAATTTCTCCGTTTCTCCGCTCCAGTGCCTTGTTCCACGTTACTGGACAGGCAGCCTTACTAGTAAACTTTGGAAAGTCTTTGGTTTTACCAGAACATGTTAGAATTTCAAATTTTATTTTTCACTTTTCATAGGTGATTCTCCACAGCGAAATTGACACTCACACTCACATGTGCGTACCCTTTCACAGCGTACCGGCGTTATGTTATGTTATTGACTGGTGTAAAAAATAGACAGACATGCGATTTCAGCAATCTCGGTCCATTGGCTGTTATTTATTGAGGAGTTCCGATGCCTATCTACGAAGTTCTTCATCGGAGCTTCACCAAATTGAAACGGGACTACTCCGGGAAAATACTCTTCCAAATACTTACTACCTAAATCGCTTCAAGTGTGCCTATAAAATTTGAAGAGTTCCCTCTTTTTTCCAGGATCTCATCATCAGATCCTGACCTGATGATCATGGCACCATCTAGGAAGTCTACCCTTTCAAATAAAAAAATAATTTTCCATTTCGGTTCAGAGTAATTGGAGAGCATACATAAAAAAACGAATTGAGAACCTCCTCCTTTTTGAAGTCGGTTAAAAAAGGAAACCACCGATAACACTATGCACGTGCTGAAATATTAATTTCGTTATAAACAGGAAACCCGCTTATCACAGGAACTCCTCCCAAAAGGAAACAGTTTTTGATAGCGATGTGGCTACCTACATATGTATTTATAGATTCGTGTTCACGGGAAGCCAGACTTTTGCTTTATATCCAGCGAGCGGTCATCGAGAGCTGATGTCTCATTAAAAGTCTGCTGAACCAACCTTGTGTGAAGAACAAGATGTATAGCGCGCGTGCGTTGGCGTTTGTAGCAGTGCTCGTGGGACTGGCGCACTCGTTCCCCTGGGGTAAGTAGAAGAGTCATGAACAATACTGTTATCTCTTACTTCTTTATTTTGGGTTTAATCGCAAATTAATAGCGCTAACCATAATCAGTCCTAATAATTTTACTACCAAAATAATGAAATGCTCTACAAGAATTGGTTAGGCTAATTGGCCTGGTATTTTTTTTCTGAAAATATTTTTAAATCTATCATTTTAAGACTAATATAAATCCTGCCATCTGAAAATAGCTATCCGTAAGTTAGAATTGTTTAGAGATTTCTTTCCATCAGAACGCAGGTAGGTTATTTGACTCAGTATTCTTTGAAAAGCGAACTTAAAAACATGTTGAATTTAGATGATATATGCAACAGCAGCAGCGTTAATCGATTTTGGTCGCTGACCGTACCTATATGTTTAGGAAAACTGATTTTTTTCAACCGCTAAGCTTGTCCCTTAATCCTGAGTCAGAACTTCATAGTGCGTGTCGCTTGAGTGAAACCGCGATCTCAGATTTAAGACGGACCCTCAGAGCGCGACGTTTTTAGGGTTGCGCACCGAAAGGATAATCAACGGATTCCTATTACTAAGCCTTCGCTGTCCGTCCTTCCGTCCGTTTGTCTGTCAGCGGGCTGTATCTCAAGAAGCGTAATAGGTAGAGAGTTGACATTTTCACAGATTGTGTATTTCTATTGCCGCTATAACAACAAATAATAAAAACCGGTCAAGAGCGAGTCGGACTCGCCGTAAAAACATTTTACGTTTTATATGATGGTACGGGACCGAGGGTTCCGTACCATCATATAAAACGTAAAATGTTTTTAAATTTTCATCGGTGAGGCCTCTATTCGTCAGAGAATTTTAACAATGCGGTGTATATTGCAGTTTTAGATCAGCGCCATCTCTTGGCCGCTAGTGGAAGTAATGTAATTTTTGTTGATGATTTTTTTACACTTTTCGCTAAAAGTCGAAAACAATGCGGCTTAAAAAAATAGGAATGTGCAAGTAGCGCTCTTTCATACGATACCCCACATGCTCTAGTAACCCCACTTCGAATTTTTAAGAACCCCTTTTAGTCACTGTTGCAAAAAAATACATACATTTTAATTTCTTTCTTTTTTGCAAAATAGTTGGGCAAACGTTATCTACAACTAATCCGAATTTCAAGTTGTTAGCATTGTAGTTCTTGAGATATGCAGCTGTGACAGACAGACGATCAGACGATCAGACTTAGTCACACCAGGTTCCTTTTTACCATTTTGGTAAGGAATCCTAAAAAATAAGGTTTACGGTACGGAACCCTTCGTGTGCGAGACTGATTCGCACTTGGCCGGGTTTTTAATTTACGTACACTTTATGCACAAGTTAAAATCACTGTACGAAGACAGACTATATACGATGTAACGCTCAGACAATTGTAACATTTTATGAAACTCTTGAACGAACATTATAAAACATTTTTTTTTTATTTAAAAATTTATGTACACACATTACATAGAAAGATAAAAATAGTTATTAAATTATGATGTTGTATTTTAATGTATAACATTGAAAGTAGTAATTTATTAGTACTTGATTCTCGAACCAAAGTAGACGACTATATTTTATAATGCGCACAGTAAAGGAGTGGAACTCGCTGCCTGCGTCTGTTTCCGAACGCTTACAACCCTCATCTCTTTAAAGTCAGACTGAACAGGCTCCTTCTGGGTAAGCTAGCTCCATCTTAGACTTTGTCTTTGCTATCTCTGAACTAGACTAGAGTCAAGAGCAAACCCATCTAAAAAAAAAACAAAAACTCTGGAATACAAGGAATTTTGAAACCATTTCTATGTGTACATTATTATATGAAAAGAAGCGAAATGGGAAGATCTGTTAAGCAATCGGGTTCGACAAAATGTTATTGTCATGTTTCAGACATCGTCGTGGGGGTAGAGAAACGACTGGAATTCTTTTACAACGGAAAACTCGCACACGCAGAAGTCATTCCGACGGCTGATGATATCTATTCAATAACTTACGACCCTGTTCACGATAGGGTGCTGTTTGTCGAGTACCACAACCGGAAAACGTCACTAGCCAGTTTTGACCTAACAACAAGGAAGATGCAACTTCTAGTTACGAATACCTCTATAATAGCCGACAGTGTCATGAGTATCGCCTACGACCCAGTCACACAATTACTGTTTTGGACACAAGCATATGATAAAATATACTCGTTATCATTAAAACCTGCATCGTCTAACAAAGCAGTTGATGCAAATCTTTTAGTTACGTTGAAACACAACTGCTGGGATATAGTTGTGGACAGCTGTGGAGGGTACGTTGCTAATAATTATAACAATTGCATATAGTTTTAAAACTGAGCCAAATTTGTATAAAATTTTGTGAATATTCATAGATATTTACAAATTACAGGTTTATTTACTGGGCCACAGACTATCAGATAGAGAGGGCTGCCTTTGATGGGTCCAAGAGAGAAGTTTTATTGTACGGTGGTGTAAGCGCGCGACGATGTTTGGTCATTGACCATCAAACTCAGACAATGTACTGGATTGAAGAAATAACAATGAATCAGCATTCTATTAAAAGTGCCAACTTGGATGGAACAAACATAAAAATAGTAAATTTTATAGGAAAAGAATATGCAGCAACTGATGTAGTCGTAACAAAAGATTTCATTTACTGGAGGAGCTACGATCAAAAATCAATTTTGCGACAGCCAAAGAATCAACAGGGAGGTGTAGGATCAATTGTTTATTCTAACTCTAGCACACACTTGTGGAATCATCGACTTACAGCAGCCAACTATACAATTATGGAACAGACCTTTGGAATTCAGGGCTGCGAAGCTCTGAAGAATATTTCATTAGATTCAAATCATAAAAATTCCTCGGATTGCTATAGTTCAACGTGTCACAACTATTGTTTCCAAGGAAATTGTAGTGCAAATGCTGAGGGACAACCCAAATGCAGGTAAAGTAATTATTTTTATCTAATTAAGGATTAGTGAAGATTTATAAGCGCGGCGCAACAAAACGTGCATCTTGAACCGCGGGGCGGAGCTCGAGCTGAGCGGGCTCTAGCAAGCCGCGTCTACTGGCGAAGTATCGCTACGTCGCGCTGCGCCTCGAAGCGCCTTGAGCTACATCGCAACGTCTCGTGTTTACTGAAATGTGACCAGAGTTGATTTCTTCTCGCTTTGTACAGGTTACTTTTAATTTATTGCAAATATTTCAGAGAGTTACGTTTTTTTTTACACATTGAAGTGTTGATTTTAACACTTTTATATGAGAAAAAAATATATGTTCGCTTAACTTGGCAAAATGTAGCAATAACCTACCTATTTTTACACAATTTTTGGTTGATAGGCGTCGAAGTAAAAGTTGTTAATTTTTACGAAAACGTGTTTCCCCTGAGAGAAGATAAATAAATTAAAAGTCATTGAGTACCAGTACAGCGCGTCATATCTCGTGTACAGAGCGTCTGAAATACAGCGCTACGGTCGCGCGCCTGTTCGCCTGTGGCGTTATCTTTACACAAATGCAGTGGTACGGTCGCGCGCGAATACGCGATCATCGCGTTAGTTAGTTCGGCAAAACCGAGCGCCTTCTGGTTTTGCCCAATAAATAAATTGCCTGCTAGTACTAGTCACAAGTATTTGTCAATTTCCATTATCGAATAACGCTGTTAATTATCTTCATTATTTCAGTTGTGAAGCTGGTTACACCGGGGAAAGGTGCGAAATTAACGCGTGCCACATGTACTGTTTGCATGACGGCGTCTGCTCCTTGAATGAGGAGGAGGAACCCTTTTGTCAGTGCACAGCGGAGTACGAGGGAGAACGATGCGACGTCGCCACCTCACTCACTGGTGTCCATGCTGAGCACGCAACGCAAGAAATACTACAAGACCTGCGCAGAGAAGCGAAAAAACTTATTAAAAAAGAGCTTAAACGTGCTCTGCAATTCTTCTCTGATAAAATAGATGAGTACGAAGCCAAGATATAAAAAATAAAGTTAAAAAAATAGAACCCGACTACTGAAACATCGGGCATACTACGGCTCGACCACGACTGTCCTTTGGACATCACTACAACATATTTAATTGTTGGTACATAACAGTTTTAGATGGGGTTATTTTGTTGTTTCATACTTCTTAGAGCGCGATTATTCAGTAGTTGGGACGTTGGGTTTCAGTTTTTGAACTTTAATTTTTGTATAACATGTAGTATATAGTGAAAAGGGGCAACATAGCTTCTAAATAGTATTCATAAGCTTCACTTGTTTTGTTTTTTAGGCTATTTCCTTATTTTTCTATTTTTAAAACCAGAGAAGCATTGAACTCACAATAAAAGCTATACAGCATAATTATATTGTGACAGTTAATAAATGGTATTTACTTTGTAAATTGTTTAAATATATAACATAAACAGTTATGCGTCTATCTTTTTTTGGTTCGTTTAAACTACGTAGGTGGGGCCGGTGTTTCCTAGCTGACAACCCTGAGAAGAACCATCGCCACAAAGTCTGAAGTCAGTCTCTTTTAAACTTAAATCAATGGAAATCATCTAATTTACAAATCATATGAAAACCATATTAGGTTAATTAAAGAGCGACTTGTTTTGAACATCAAAACACTTGAATTACGAAGGCGGTAGCAGGAGGATTTGAGAAATACAAAAATTATTTAAACTTAATTTAATTATGAAAAATTACAATATTAATTATGAACTAAGATAGTCGACAGTTGACCGATGCTGTGCCAAAATGTCGCGATGTTCGGTGCTGGACTGCATCACGTTGGGCTGCATCGGCGCCTCGTGTCTCCGTTGACGCCATGCGCGGTAATAAGGCTAACGCGTAGTCAGCGGTTCTGGTGCTATGCCAGTATGTAACACTTGTCATCCGTCAATTTATTTACATCAATTAAATATTTTTTCATCTATACTCTATACTTAATATATAAAGCTGAAGGGTTTGTTTGCTTGAACGCGCTAATCTCAGGACATGATCTGGTCAGATTTGAAAAATTCTTTCAGTATTAGATAGCCCATTTATCGAGCAAGGCTATAGAAAAGAAGAAAGAAAGAAAAGAAAAGACGTTTATTTCACCGAAAGCGACGCACAAAACACAAAATTAAAAGGAAATAACTTAAAAACTAACTACAAACTAAATAACCTATTATTGCTAGAGGACTATGTCAGGACCGGGCATCAACTGACACGTCTTTGTTCACACCACAGACAAACAGAACACAGTTCAATCGTCGAGTGGAAAAAATAAGTACATTGTCTATGGTGCGATGCCTGGCACTGACAAGTTGACATTGTCGTTACAAAAACAAAATAAACAATTTATAATAGATATAAATAACATCGAAAACATGCATTTAAGTTGTGCGTCGCACCCGAGCAAATATCGGTCGTTGCTCAGCATATGCCACAACTCTGGACGAGTCCAGAATCACAGCGCTGGTTTTCAGCAACCACCGGTTGAGTGGCATTTTTGCGTCCCCCCGCGTGCACACAAATAAACAACTATAGGCTATATATCATCATGCTAAGACCAAAAGGAGCGGAGCAGACGAGTGGCGCGGGTCAACTAGTATCAAATATACTGATTGTACAACAAATTAACCAGAGGCAAATGAAAAAGCCAAGTTCAATATCATTTGAAGACTTGCCTAGACATGCCGAATGAGCGAAGCGAAGCATGTGAATTTAGCTCACATCATGCCATTCATATTAGGTTCCTTTAAACCCGGTTAGATCCATCGTCGAGGTTCATAAAAAGCTCCGCTTTTTAATTAATAGCGATGCGTCACGAACTCCAAATATTGCTAAAATAATCATATTTTGAGTTATGATGACTGTGTCATTCAAATATTTTTTCCAGCACCTGCCACTTCAATTTCAAAAAGTGTTTTTGTTTTTTTTTGAGACACTTATTGGTTCTTTGCACAGTTTCTTCACAAATGGCGATTATTTAAACTATTTCGGATTGTAAGGTAAGACAATATTGTTATTTTAACACAGATGAAGAGGCAGGACGGCCTGGAGGCCCTTCACCAGAACTCATCTTCTTCTAACTATGAAGGCAGGTGGGCGCGGAAAAAGGAATAAATGCTTCAGATCACAATCGACGTATTTTAATCAGTAATTCACAGGAATCACGATGTAATTTGGTAATTAGCGATTACTACTACACGAAATCAATTTATTTAAATCTTGAATTAGCGTGATGGCAAAGATTCTGAGCGATTCGTCACAAGCGTGGTGCGCGGGCGCCGTCTCGTTCAAAAGTGAGTTTCAAGATGGCCGCCCGCACTACCATCGACAATGACGCCTCGCTAGGTTGACATTGACAGTCCTGTCAACCTGACGTTTGACGTAAACGCCGTCACGGGCGGACTGACTTGCGACCGTCCTCAGGCGATTTATCTGAAACAAATTATGATAGCTGCATAGTCCGTTCGCTCATCCTGACTTAATCATTTTCATCAGTACACATCCACTAAAATCATTTAATGACTTGGACTAACTAGGCAAGTGTATCGCTTAGTCAACCGTAAGGTGTGACTCGGACTACACTTCAGTAAGACCAGTCGACAACGCGTTAGATAAGTACCAATTCAGGTTAGAATTTAGCCTAGACAACACATTTACGTCCTTGTTAACATCTAGACAAGCCAATCCTAACAAGGATGTGACCCGGACGACACGATTCGTCTCACGATAGCAAGCGATCATCCAGGACAAGTCAGCACCTGACTCGGACGACAAAATTCGTCAGATGACGCTAAATAAACCACTGTGACAAGTCAATCTAACAATGACTCGGACGACACATTTCGTCTACCTTCTGTGAAGAGTGAAGTGTGCCCTCTAACTACTCACCCTGGAATAGTAAGGACGACACTTCTTCGCCCAGGATCAACTATTTGTACAGTTTATCGTAATTATAGGAATGTTACGGTACAGTAACGATAGTTTGTACTATACCTACCTATGATAGTGAATTGTCCTGTTCCGTGTGCACTTCAACTCCATGTAGGACCTCCCATGTTTCAGGGTCTGAATGTACGCTCAGGGTATCTGAGTTTGCAGTGACAGTGTGTGAGTCAGCCGAAGCAGTGTCCGAGCATACGGTCAAGGTGTCAAGACGGTCTAATGACTCGTTATCATTATTTGAGCACAAAGTATTTTCTACATCATTAGACGCCGTCTCGGCCTCAACTTCATTTAAAAGACTAGACGCGATTTCAAGTAATCCATCATGTCCCCGGGGTACTGCACGCAAATTCTCGTGGGAATATTTAAGAGTTCGATTCTACTCTCGACTCTACTTGCACCCGTCGCAATAAAGTGAAGTTCTATTTTATGCTGGCCACAAAAGCTTTTAAAATCAGAACTGATGTAGCAACGACCTTGATCTGCGATAATTCTTTTTGGCGCTCCAAAAAGGTAAGCTGCTTTTTGCAGTGCATATATTGCACTCTTTGCATCAACAGACGTGGTATGTTCGAGTAAAACGTACTTCGTAAAACCATCAATAATTACTGAGCAATACTCCTTCCGGTCGCTCTTCCCGCTAAGCTTTCCCGAAAAGTCAATATGAACTGTGTGCCAAGGCACAGACACTTTAGGAATCGGATGAAGCTGAACGGGCTGAGCTCCCGATGGGCCTTTAGAAGCCTTGCAAATTATGCACGAATCTATGAATTACCGAACACATTTAGACATATCTGGAAACCAATACTTCTCATAGAGCTTGTCTAACGTTTTATCTCTACCTAAATGTTGTAATTCATTGTGAACATGATTTATGAGTGGCCAAATAAGAGATCGCGGAACTACTGGCAGCCAGGAGATCAATTTATTACGAACAATTTTCCTATAAAGGATGCCTTCTCTAACATCATATGTTTGGGCTACTGTTTCAGGAAAACTGTTACTGTGGTATTTTGTGATAAGGTCTTGGATTTCAGCATCCCTTTTTTGTTCTACTGATAACCAACCTTGGTGGAGCTTAACAAATTTAACAGATTTAGTTTGCACATTTTCAGATTCTGAGGGAGTAACCGTATCAGAATTTCGGATTTCGGGACAAAAAGTCAGCGTGTTCCATTCTGCTGCCTTCACGATAAACGATATCGAAGTCGTAAGCCTGCAAATATGCCCACCAATGATATACACGGGGAGTTAAATCCTTCTTAGACTTTGACGCCTTTAATGAATTGCAGTCCGTAACAACTTCAAAATTTCTACCATAAAGATAGTGCCTGAAATGTTCTACCGCTCTAACGACAGCTAACGTCTCTAGCTCATAAGAGTGGTAGCGAGATTCCGCATCTGACGTTCGACGGCTAAAGTATTCTACAACGTGGGGAAGGTTGTCTTTGTTTTGTAAAAGGATCGCTCCGTAACCGTCCGAGCTAGCGTCTGTATGTAATTCTACAGGGAGTTCCGGGTCAAATATGGTAAGTACGGGTTCAGATGTAAGAATATCTATTAACCTTTTGCGTATTTTCTCATGTTCAGTAGTCCAAGTAATTCGTCCTTTTAATTTTGTAAGAGGATATAAGGGACCCACAACACGGGTGAAATCGGGGATGAATTTCCGGAAATAAGACGCTAATCCCAGTAATTGTCGAACATTCGTAGCTGACTTCGGTTCAGGAACATCTACCAATGCTTGAATTTTCCGCGAATTGGGTCTGATCACACCAGATTGCACAAAATATCCTAAATAATCGATTTTTTGCTTCATGAATTTACATTTTTTTAGGTTTAGTGAAAAGCCAGCTTCCGATAATGCGTCCAAAACATCGTCAAGACGCTGCAGACCCTTAGAGATGTCCACAGAGTGGCACAATACATCATCCATGTAGATTAATGGTTTATCTTTTAATTGACTAATGGCTTTTGTGATACATCTCTGAAAGACTGCAGGCGCATTTCGCAAGCCAAAGGGCATAGCCAGATATTCATATTGGCCCTCATTGGTGATAGAAGCTGTTTTCTGCACTGAATCGGGATGAACAGGAATCTGGTGGAACCCAGCTGCCATATCTAACGAGGAGAAGAAATTGGCCCCAACAAGTTGATCGATTTGTTCCTCTATACGAGGCAAAGGATAACGTTCGGGCACGGTATTGGAATTAAGCTCCCTGTAATCGACACATAATCTATCTGTTTTGTCCTTCTTTTTAACAAGGACAATGGGGCTAGGAAAGGGGGAAGAACTCTCCTGAATCACTCCTGCATCTAATAATTTTTGGACCTGTTCCCTGATTATTTGTTTTTCTATGGGAGCGCGTTTAGTGGGACACCTATATACGACCTTTTGCGGTTCTACTAATCTAAATTCACATACCCCTGTCTTAACCCGTTTGGTAGGTATTCATTCTATAAAATGATTTTCATACTTACTTAAAATTGAAATCAACATTTCTTTATCGTGGCCCTGCAGATCTGTGTCAATATGATTTAAATCTGATGTATCTAAAGTGTTATAACAAAAATTAGATTGCTCTTTGGTGTATATTACTAGGTTATCATTATCAATTTTCACGCATAACCTAAACCAAAAATATCCCTACCAATTATTATAGGATCTGATATATTACAATCGGGGACCACATGGAACAGCAAGCTTATTAAACGTTCATCGATCTTAACTTCGCTCTGAATTTGTGTAGGGCATTGAATGTCATTACCTCCTATACCACTAAGATAAACGATATCTTTGCGCACAGTACCCAAGAGGTGATTGCAAAAACTTTCCTTTAAAAGTGAACAAGACGATCCACTATCGAAATAAAAAGGAACAAGCTCACCGGATGATGTTTCCAAAGTACCCCTAGAAGGGCGGTGCTCGCAATGATGAATCTCTTTGACCGCAGCCTTGCTTCCGTTCTTCTTGTCGGGGCAGTTAGTTGTCACATGCCCCTTTTGACCACACGTGTAGCAGGTCACAGAAGGAATGTTCTCCGAAGTGCGTGATGAGCTCGGTATGTCTTGAGATATAGGTCCGGAATGATCACGACGTTTTCTACATTCTGCGATGCGGTGACCCATTATTCCACAGAAGCTACATCTGCCTGAGAACCTTTCGGTGGGACGATAGCGCTTGATCTCAGTTTCGTTGATTTCTCCACCATCCGACCGACGCTTGAGAGGTACACCTCCCAGTATCCGGAATAATTGAGGGCGAGTGGTGATATTGTGAGCGTTTAACTCGCGACGTATCAAGCTGTCCTTTTGCCAAGTACTGAAATCACAAATCCAGTCACCACTTCTTCGGGCATCACGGTCTTTGGAATTCGTTCTATCAAGTTCCACAGCCGAAGTGCAGATTCTGAAGCTGTTTCTTTGGCTCCGATTTGGAATGGTAGAATGTCATCAAAGTAGTCCTGAAGTAATTTAGGTTTAGAAAACTTCGCTATAAGAGACTGCTTGACTACGCTCCAGGTCATATCTTGTAGGTTCAATTTGGTAATGCAAGATGCAGCTCGTCCTTTCATAGCACTCGTAAGAGCCATGAGTAAGTCTATTCCATTCAGACCCCTCTTCTGAACGATGGCTTCAGTTATATTGCACCAACCGTCAATGTCGGCATCAGGGTCGTCTGGATTGAAGGGTAGCAGTTGCGTAGGATGATTAGTGTTCAAAGTTGGTACTTGCTGAACAGCGAGAACTCGAGATAAAAGCGTCTCCATGCTGTTGAGTAATTTCTCGGCATCCGTTTTGATCCTCTGGTCCTCAACTTGGGCCCCGTCGGATCCCACTTCTGATGAAGAGGCAGGACGGCCTGGAGGCCCTTCACCAGAACTCATCTTCTTCTAACTATGAGGGCAGGTGGGCGCGGAAAAAGGAATAAATGCTTCAGATCACAATCGACGTATTTTAATCAGTAATTCACAGGAATCACGATGTAATTTGGTAATTAGCGATTACTACTACACGAAATCAACTTAATTAAATCTTGAATTAGCATGATGGCAAAGATTCTGAGCGATTCGTCACAAACGTGGTGCGCGGGCGCCGTCTCGTTCAAAAGTGAGTTTCAAGATGGCCGCCCGCACTACCATCGACAATGACGCTTCGCTAGGTTGACATTGACAGTCCTGTCAACCTGACGTTTGACGTAAACGCCGTCACAGATTTTAGTTTGTTTGTGGACGATACTGTGGATATACTTTCACACACTGGTTGCACTGTTTTCTTCACTTTAGTCGCTAAATAGTTCAATATTATATTTTTGAGACATTTAATACGGGAGCACGATGTTTGCGTGACGACTACCGCCGTCTATCCAAAATCACTGTCAGATAGCGGATATTATATTTATGCTGCCGTGGTATATCTAAAATGCCGTTATCCGACATATGGTCGATTTCGAACTTTTGATGATATATCAATGAGAAAAATCTATCGAACAGTGTTTGCCAATTTCCAAAGCTATTCACCGTATTGAAAATTCGCAAACACTGATCGATAGATATTTTTTTACACGGTAAAGTTTCAAAAACTTGTTTTTGTAATTTTCCGAAAATTGGCTGTGACAGACGGACAGACACCGTAGAGATCCTAAAATGTGTCCATTTTTTACAAATGTTCGGAACCCTAAAAACTAGTTGTAAGAAAAAGTATAAGTTTTAGAAATACGTCAAAAATTTAATGAATAATTAAGGAAAACTAATGGTGTTTAATGATCTTAAGAGGGATCCTTTGGCCAATTCAAATATTTGCAACCTTAAAATGTTCATGTCACAGCAGAAGCAGGGAAGAAAACATGAGTCGTGTTAGTACAATGTCATAATAAAAATTTAAAATTGAAATTATAATTTCATACGCACACATATTCTGATTGAATTTCGCCTACCGACCGAATTCGGTAAAGCCGCAGTCAATCTCAAACACAATACACGATAAAAATCAATGATATGATCCGTAGATCGCGTTCGAAATTGACTGTGTACGGGCCTTAGGACTTTACGACCGAATTCTGTCGATAGTCGATCGGTAACTATGTCAAGACTTCTCAGGAGAATGACAAAAAGAAAACAAGGCTCATAAAAATAAATCATATTTATTTTAACATAATCCTTTTTTACAGTGATTTTTTCTTAAGTAGTATGGCACCAAGAGCTACTTCTAGACAAGGGCACTCCATTGTCGACAACATTATCGCTTTCCATCAGTTGATATTGTGGTCAAACGCGAACCTATCAATAACAATAATAAAAAACTTATAACTAAGATTTTTCTTTGGCCTTAAATAATGCTACAATAAGTTAAGATTGATACATCGGAGAGTAATGCTCAGTTACATAAACTGGCATCTTTTTACCAGCATAACCCAACACCGTCGTGTTCAACGCATCATTAGGGTGGGCTTTGTTGTATCTGATGACTGTAGCATACAGCTCGTCGCGACATCTGGCACTACGCAGCTTCACTACTATAGAGCGTGGGTGTGACCTGTCGTTGGCCACTCTAACGCACTTTAATATGTCACTATCTTTAAGTTCATATGACACACCACGAGCTAATTTTATTACGATGGCCGGTAACTTTCCGTTTTTCAGTTCTGGTAAGCCATAAATTTCTATATTCACCTCCCGCATACTCTGATCTAAAGCGTTTACATTCGCATTCAATTGACTAAAAGACTTTATCATCTCGGAGATCTTTGTGCGAAGCTCAATATTTTCACGTTGAGCACACTTGAGCTTAGTTTTCATGACAGTAATTCGAGAGATGTCGTACGCATCAGATGTTTTCAACTCGTCGATCTGTGTCTTAATATCAGTAAATCCGGACAGAGTCATATTTCTTACTTCTACTCGTTATATGTTCCTAATTTCTTCTTGAATATCGTTGTCCTTATTATCCTTGCCATTATGCATAAAGTATCGCAGTCGCGAAAACAGAAACAAAAAATATATTGCAACATGTTATTTAATCTTTGGATTTATAATAACATGACTGGATTTATGTAATTTTATTATATTTAATGAGTGTGCGCAGGAACTCCACGATTTGATCCCACTATCGCCTTTTTACTACCGGAATACCAGGTGTACCGCAGGGTACCATCCGTACTTGGTAAATATCCCGACTAGTCGTACCCAGCGCTTCTTCTCTACATTTATTATGCGCACAGCTAAAGTGTGGAACTCTCTGCCAACGTCTGTGTTCCCGTCCACATATTACCCATCTGTCTTCATAGTAAGAGTGAACAGGCATCTTCTGGGCACGCTCGCTCCATCATAAACCTCATCAATCGCTTTCCATCCGGCGTGGTTGAAAAAAAACGCATTTGGTTGGTGGGCTTTCGTTGATTAGATGTGTTGCTAAACCCCTAAATCAAAGGTATTACCTACCTTCACCATCACCACGCCCTTCAAGGGCCCGTTCCCACTCAGACGGATCGTCTGTTTAAACGGAAGACGGCGGCCGACAATCAGGTTCTTCGCAGTGGCAAAACAGCCGTCTCGGCTCCGTCTAAAACTTCCTTTCACTCACACGATTTCCTTCCACAATCCAGTTACAGGATAATGCGGTACCCCATGGGTAGACTCGGGCTTTTGACTCCAAAGGCTCAAATCAATTATTTATTACTTTTGAATGGTCAATGTCACTTCGAGAAGGGAGAAGCTGAGAGGTTAAAGCTGCGTTAATAATATATAGTCCTCCTGACCGATTTTGGCCATCGAGGCCAACTCAATGGAGACTAGCCATCGGCGTGGGACATATAGTACACAAGTGTGTGCGAAAACACAGGTGGTGTGATGGAAGAGGGATCATCCATCACACTCATAATCCGATGGGACAGAAACCCGATATGACTGGAGCGAGATCTCGCGCAGGACCAAGGAGTAGCGTGCTTTCCAGGCACGGGGGTGTCACACCACCAACTTGCAAACTCTGGGCTGTCACAGACAAGTTCCTATTGAAAAACCCATTAACACTTTTTTTCCCGACCTCGGCAGTAGCGGTTGCGACCGCAAAACCAACAGAGCAGTTCGGAGCAACATATTATTTGTCAAGTGAATCATTTTTCTGCGAGTAATCTGCATAGTTTTCGTTTTGTGAGGTCAAAGGGTCCCGTTATCAAAATATGAGTAATATTACTTACTTTCCAAACCTAAGTTTGTTTTGTACATTGAAGAGTTTCTTTATTTGGAAGTAATTTTTTTCTTGTTATGAGTTTTTAGATTTCCGTTTGTGAGATCAGAGATACATTTTTCTGGACGGGAAGTCATCTTGTGACTCCTTCCGCGGAGGGGAAGGGAGTGTCGGACTCTAACTGACTAAAATTTGCGTTGCAGAGCCGCGGTAACTTTTTTGAACAATTCCGCAACCCTGGCAGAAATAATAAATTCCTGTGTTATAAATAAAGAGTTGGGGATCCTAGCAAAGGTGAGACGGTACTTTACGCCGGAACAGCTGCTCAAACTCTATCAAGCGCAAGTTCGATCGTGTATGGAGTACTGCTCTCATCTTTGGAATAGATCTGCCAGATACCAGCTTGATGCCCTCTTGAGCAAAGAGGATCATGGGCAATGATAGGCTCGTCGAGTCGAAGCTACAAAGTCTTGAGCATCGACGACGAGTTGCTGGCCTGTCGGTTTTCTATCGGTTGCATTTTGGTGAGTGTGCGACGGAATTGCATAATTTAATTCCGACAAGCCCGTTCCATCATCGGACCACAAGACGAACGGCGATGCGCCACCGGTACATGGTGGAAATCCCACCCACACGCACATAAAATGATTTGGGAACATAATTATAGTGCGTACAGCTAAGGAGTGGAATTCCCTGCCAGAGTCTGTGTTTCCTGATAGCTTCTAGGCAGAAGCAACCTATTCACTTTTGACTTAAAGAGCTTCGATCACATCATCACGTATGCCTATCAATAGTTAAAAAAAAACAGAGTTTATAATAATAACAAATGAGTCAATACACAACCGATCCGTCTAGTTAGGTACCTACTTTATGACTCAATGGTTATATCTTTATCTATAAGTTGTCTTTATGAATTAGTTTATATTAGATAAATAATATATTTAAATGACATAACCAATCAACTACTTGCACTGACTTAATACGTTCTTATCATCATTCACCTAGCATTTTCGTAACTCTATTGGGGCCGGCTTCCAGTCAAACCGGATTCAGCTGATTACCAGTGTTTTACGTGGAGCGACAGCCTAGTGGACCTCCATAACCCAACCATCGGCTCCATAACCCATTTTGTATTTAAAATAGAAAAAGAAAAACCAGTCTAGTGCGAGACGAATGCGAGGTTGCGAACCATTTGAACTAGAGATCCCACGAATAGTGATTTTGCCGAATACCGAATACTCGGTTATAAGCGACCCTTTTCTTAGTAAAAATAATTGACAGGTTCCGGAAAGACGAAGATAAGACTTAGCTGACCAATGGAATTTCAGAAATCTTTCCAACTGTCTGGTACCTTAGGTTTGTATCTCGAATACTGTATTCGATATAGGTAATTGTAAAATGTTATCAAAACTCTATGTCACATTATGCCAATGTTCAAACATTGCTACCCATACCTACTTTTATAGGCCTTCTTAGTACAAATGGTCACTCAAAAACTCGATGAAAATTACACGACGCCGAAGTCAATTTTTAAATAGATGGCGTTTGATTAATATCAATCTAACGCCATTAAAAAATGAGTTGGGCTCATTGCATTCAGAATATAAGAATCGCGTGCGGCGAGTCCACGTACCGAGCGTCTGCACCCGGGCTCCCCGCAGTCTCCGCAATCATCCTGCCTTGCGTAAAAATTTGACACAGACGGAAAGCTGCTCTACTAAGTATTATTCAATATTTATAAATATTTGAATGGTATTTTGGATCTGGCTCTTAGTTGTCCGTTTTTTAGTGTATTCCATAGTATCCCCACATAGAAAACTATCGTAGAAGACAACGAGTGTGAGTGTGAAGCGATATTTTTAATGTTAAAAGAATACGCCATATTTTTAAGCTTTTAAGTGAGAATTGACTTCTGTCCCATCGTTACGTTGTGTTATCATGTTTACATGTACGGTCAGTTTTCTGGTACGGGAACAACCACTCTTTATGATGGGCGTTGAAGTCCCCCAGAAAAATGAGCTTCGCTGTTGGGTACCGTTGCTGGGCTACGTCGGCCGACTCCACGAGGGAATTAAACAGCGCTGTTGTCTCTTGATCACCGCCGTGCGATCGGTATACGCCGATGTAAATAAATTTCTCCACGCCTGTGTCCAAAAGTAGCCATATGGCAGAAAAACCCGATTTCTCAAAGCAACGGAGACGGCGACAACAAATGTCATCGCGGACGTACACACAGACCCCAGCCTGCTTCTTGAACTTGTGTTCAAGAGAGTAGCCCGGGTAGTTGAGGTACGCCACGTCCGACGGGGTTGTTACCTTCGTCTCCGTTAAGAAAAACAGGTGCGGCTTCTCATAGCTACATAAACTAACTTATAAATTAAACCATTGTGCCAGACTTTATCGTATGCTTTCGCTGTGTAGAAAAACAAGGTGCCTGTCATCCAGGCACGCTGGAAACCAACGCTTAGGTGCTCGACGATGCGGTGGACTTGTTGAATACACGAGTGTTCAGTTCGAAAACCGAACTGCTCGTCGGGACTGAGACTAATTGTTTCGGCGTGATAGTTGAACCGCTTGTAAATAAGCCTCTCGTAGATTTTACCGAGAACGTTAAGTAACATATAATTACAAAATGGCGGACAAGTGATGCGCTATTGGCTCGCTTTTGACTTTAAAATTTAGATATTTTAATTAATTGTATAGTTTTATGAATGTAGGTTAAAACTAAATAAATAAGTCAAATTATGGCATGTTTTTTTATTGAAAACACTAGTAATCTAGAAAAGAAATATGCACCACGAAAATAATTTTGGAGATACATAATCAATTGCAATTTCATGTTAATTCATTGTTTAAATGTGTATTTTAGTAACTTTAAAAAATACCACAATCAATCTCAAATAAACGTATTACTTACTTATTCCATTGGATTATGATTTTGTTACACCGAAAGCACTAAGTAAGTTTTATTTAATAGGCCCCAGTTCATAGCATAACATCACGCCAATACGCGGTGAATGGGTAAGCAGGTACCACTAAAAAGTGAAAAATAAAAAAACTTTTTTACAAAAAATATAACAAAGTTGGTTATATTTTCTGTCAAAAACAAAACATGTCGATGTCAAAAAACGAAATAAAAATACACCGACTTCCGAATTAAAGTTATTTTATACTTTATAGTGTTTTGTTTTTGGAATTCGGTTATATTTTTTGTAAAAAAGGTTTTTATTGTAACCTCGATTATTATGATGTTTATAACCTGCGGCGGCCTTGACTGTTGTGAGGCCCGGGGCTGATGATCTGCGCGAGGCCCTTGTTTCGATTTAATAATCCTTGTTCTTTATAAAATTATAAATCTTAAAAAGAACAAGGATTATTTACTCGAAAATTTCATCTGTCTACCTATTATGGACACAGCGGAAGATGTATGTTCACGAAGTCGGCGTGACCAATTCAGGCTGGTACTAGACAAGATACCCCGGTGTGCTACATATAATAAAAACTGTGTAGCTATGTGTGTGCATATATTCAATAAATTACCAAATACGCTTAAATATCTAATTTACAGACAATCTAAAATTAAATTGTATAACTAGCTGAATGAAAATAGTTTCTATAGTGTTAAAGAATTTCTCGAACATAAACTGCAATCATGATAAGTACTATGATTTTGCATGCTTTAATATAGATGGTCCTGACTGGTTGCAGACATATCACAACGCCGAGGCTGCACTATCCAGCGTGATGAGCTGGTTGGCTGATAATTTACTCACCTTAAATCTTGACAAAACGGTGTACATTCCCTTTTTCATTAAGTCAAGTCTGAGCCCACCAAATTCCCTTACTCTCCAAGCTCACACATGTATATCTGTAACGCAATGTAGCTGCCTCTACCTTACTAAATCTTCTTGCGTAAGGTATCTAGGAGTAGTCATTGATCAGCATCTAAAGTGGCACCCACAAATTGACAAAGTCTCGACACGAATACGAAAGCTGATCTACGTGTTTAAGAAGCTTCAAAACTCTGCTGACCGAGATACCCTTAAATTTGTATATTTTTCATTGTGTCAGTCCGTCCTAACATACTGTTTGCCTGTATGGGGAGGTGCCACTAAAAACTTTTTCATCCGCCTAGAGAGGGCGCAGAGAGCTGTCCTGAAGGTGATGTTCTTTCGTCCACGACGGTATCCCACTGTGCAGCTCTATGCTGACTGCAAGGTACTCACAGTCAGGCAACTTTTTGTGCTGCTAACGACACTTCGCAAACACTCAACACGTCCCTCTACGGAGCCGACTGGCAGACATAAGCATAACGTTTTCCAATCGGAACGACATAGAACAGCCTTTGCCAAACGTCAGTACTATGTCATTAGCGTTAAACTGTACAACTGCCTAAACAAAAAATTGAAAATTTATTCGTACACAAAATCCCAATGTAAAAATGAACTTAAAGATTATCTTCTAACCCTTGATTTTAATTACACTGAGAATCTTCTGCTGGGTACAATGATACGTACAAAAATTACAAATCACAGACACATCTTACACACAAACAAACCTTATCATACGCTTTATTTTAAATTTAACTGAATGTTTTTCTTTTTTATAATATTATTATTATTATTTTTTTTAATTAATCATTATTATTGTAATCCTAATCATATACTATTACATTTTCTTTCCCTTTTTACACCATTTATTGTGATAATCTTAAAATGACAGCAACATTTATATTTTATGGCTTTGTTACCACGGAGGATCACTGACTCCTAAGACACAGGTACATACACCTAGTTTAGGAGTCAGGGTATTTAAAATTACCTGCAAGTGTTTTAAGCATTATTTTTAGCCCTAACGAGAAATTTCTGTATTTTTTTTTGGTGAAAAAAAAAAAAACAGACGGACAGACTTACTTATAAAATTTTGGTTATTTAATTCGACAACTCTCACCTTGCGTCGCGGTATCAGAGTTCACCGTGTGATTTGAACATATAAAACAGCCCAAAAACATCAATGGGCAGCCCTGCCATGGGCCCACAAGATACAACACCCGTCTGTCAGAAGATCCTCCCTTTTAATTGAGGTTTGCGGGACTTTACACCCTGTTCCGTATACCTCTAAAGTCATATGGACTGCTTTATTTAGTTTGTATTGTTGTTTCCTTTACCTAATGATCAATATATTGTACTTATATGGTTTTCTATATTTCCCCTTATTTTGTTTAGATTCGGAATAACTCTAATTGTCCTAATCAAAACACAATAAAGTCAGTGTACTGACAGGTGTGAATTTTAGTATACGAAATCCCTTTGCAATGGTATGTTTAAAGGAATGGGAAGCATCGCATCCCGTGCAGACGAGTCATTCTGCATTTTGTCTACTTGTGTAGCAGTTATGTTATACGTAGGTCGATGATAATCCAGTTGAACGTAATTGTTGAGCACTTTTACAAAACGGAGCTGTTTTGTAAAATAATTAGCGGTTGGTAAAACAGCTTATCATATGATGCCGCTGGTTAAGCGATGTCCTAAATAAGGGTAAAGATAAGGATATTAAGCTGACCTATCATGGTCATGCATGGCCGAAACAATGTTAGGCCATCCAGCGCTCCACACGAGGACGCGTGAAGCGCAGGATAGCCGTGTCGCAGCAAGACTGTGTTGTTGTTGTTTTCTGAAGATGTACAAGGAGGAAGGCTTCTCCAAAAATCACATTACTGTTCCTTCGCCGTTATATTAATTTCGCCGTTTCTTCGCTCCAGTGCCTTGTTCCATGTTACTGGACAGGCAGCCTTACTAGTAAACTTTGGAAAGTCTTTGGTTTTACCAGAACATGTTAGGTTTTCAAATTTTATTTTTCACTTTTCAAAGGTGTTTCTCCACAGCGAAATTGACACTCACACTCACATGTGCGTACCCCTTCACAGCGTACCGGCGTTATGTTTTGTTATTGACTGGTGTAAAAAATGGACAGACATGCGATTTCAGCAATCTCGGTCCATTGGCTATTATTTATTGAGGAGTTACGATGCCTATCTCTGAAGTTATTCATCGGATCTTCACCAAATTGAAACGGGACCACTCCGAGAAAACACTCTTCTAAATACTACTTAATCGCTTATCGCCTATAGGATTTGATGAGTTCCCTCTTGTTTTCCGGGATCCCATCATCAGGTCCTGACCTGATGATCATGGCAACATCTTGGAAGTCTACCCCTTCAAACAAAAACAGAATTTTTCAAATCGGTCCAGAGTAATTGGGGAGCATACGAATTGAGAACCTCCTCCTTTTTGACGACGGTTAAAAAGGAAACCACCAACACTACGAATGTACTGAAAGATTAATTTCGATATAATACGGTTGTAAACAGGAAGCCTGCTTATCACAGGAACTCCTCCCAATAGGATACAGTTTTTGATAGCGATGTGGCTATCTACATATGTATTTATAGATTCGTGTTCACGGGGAGCCAGATTCGTGTTTTGCTTTATATCCAGCGAGCGGTCACCGGGAGCTGACGTCTCATTAAAAGTCTGCTGAACCAACCTTGTGTGAAGAACAAGATGAATAGCGCGCGTGTGTTGGCGTTTGTAGCAGTGCTCGTGGGTCTGGCGCACTCGTTCCCCTGGGGTAAGTAGAAGAGTCATGAACAATAATGTTATCTCTTACTTTTTATTTTAGGTTTAATCGCAAATTAATAGCGCTAACATAATCAGTTCTTATAATTTGACTACCAAAATAATGAAATGCTCTACAAGAATTGGTTAGGCCAACTGGCCTGGTATTTTTTTTCTGAAAATATTTTTAATCTATCATTTTAGGACTAATATAAATCCTGCACCTACAGACTTACGATTAGTCCCGAACCCGAACTGAGAATAAATGACAACACGATTTCACAGTAACTGTCAAATCGTGTTATTATTAGTTCTCAGTAGTTAGGTGATACCGAGTAGAAAATGCCCGCCCGCAACTAAGCCCGAAACTACGGATTTCGTTAGAGAGTAGCCCCCCTGTTTCCGAACGCTTACGACCCTCATCTCTTTAAAGTCAGAGTGAGCAAGCTCCTTCTGGGTAAGCTCGCTCCATCTTAGACTTTGTCCTTGCCATCTCTGACCTAGACTAGAGTCAAGAGCAAACCCATCTAAAAAAAAAACAAAAACTCTGTAATACAAGAAAATTTGAAACCATTTCTATGTGTACATTATTATATGAAAAGAAGCGAAATGGGAAGATCTGTTAAGCAATCGGATTCGACAAAATGTTATTTTCATGTTTCAGACATCGTCGTGGGATTAGAGAAACGACTGGAATTCTTTTACAACGGAAAACTTGCACACGCAGAAGTCATTCCTACGGCTGATGATATCTATTCAATAACTTACGACCCTGTTGACGATAGGGTACTGTTTGTTGAATACCACAACCGGAAAACGTCACTGACCAGTTTTGACCTAACAACAAGGAAGATGCAACTTTTAGTTACGAATACCTCTATAATAGCCGACAGTGTCATGAGTATCGCCTACGACCCAGTCACACAATTACTCTTTTGGACAGAAGGATTTCATAAAATATACTCGATATCATTAAAACCTGCATCGTCTAACAAAGCAGTTGATGCAAATCTTTTAGTTATGTTGGAGCACAACTGCTGGGATGTAGTTGTGGACAGCTGTGAAGGGTACGTTGCTAATAATGATAACAATTACAAATAGTTTTAAAACTGAGCCAAATTTGTATTAAACTTTGTGAATATTCATAGTTGTTTACAAATTACAGGTTTATTTACTGGGTCACAGACTACCAGATAGAGAGGGCTGCTTTTGATGGGTCCAAGAGACAAATTTTATTATATGGTATTGTTAGCGCGCGACGATGTTTGGTCATTGACCATCAAACACAGACAATGTACTGGTCTGAGGAAATAAAACTGAATCAGCATTCTATTAAAAGTGCCAACTTGGATGGAACAAACATAAAAACAGTATATTTTATAGGAAAAGAATCTGTAGCAACTGATGTAGTCGTAACAAAAGATTTTATTTACTGGAGGAGCTACGATCAAAAATCCATTTTGCGGCAACCAAAGAATCAACAGGGCGGTGTGGGACCAATTGTTTATTCTAACTCTAGCACACATTTGTGGAATCATCGACTTACAGCAGCCAACTATACAAATAAGGAACAAACCTTTGGCATTCAGGGCTGCGAAGCTCTGAAGAGTACTTCGTTAGATCCAAATCATAAAAATTCCACGGAGTGCTATAGTTCAACGTGTCACAACTATTGTTTCCAAGGAAATTGTAGTGCAAATGCTAAGGGACAACCCAAATGCAGGTAAAATATTAATTTTTATCTAATTAAGGATTAGTGAAGATATAAGCGCGGCGCAACAAAACGTGCATCTTGAACCGCGGGGCGGAGCTCGAGCTGAGCGGGCTCTAGCAAGCCGCGTCTTCTGGCGAAGTATCGCTACGTCGCGCTGCGCCTCGAAGCGCCTCGAGCTACATCGCAACGTCTCGTGTTTACTGATATGTGTCCAGAGTTGATTTCTTCTCGCTTTGTACAGGTCTTTTAATTTATTGCTAATATTTCAGAGAGTTACGTTTTTTTTACCTATGAAGTGTTGATTTTAACACTTCTATATTAGAAAAAAATATATGTTCGCTTAACTTGGCAAAATGTAGCAATAACCTACCTATTTTTTCCCAATTTTTAGTTGATAGGCGTCCAAGTAAAAGTTGTTAATTTTTACGAAAACGTGTTTCCCTGAGAGAATAATAATAAATTAAAAGTCACTGAGTACCAGTACAGCGCGTCATATCTCGTGTACAGAGCATCTGAAACACAGCGTTACGGTCGCGCGCCTGTTCGCCTGTGGCGATGTCCTTATACAAACACAGCGCTACGGTCGCGCGCCTGTTCGCCTGTGGCGATGTCCTTACACAAACACAGCGCTACGGTCGCGCGCCTGTTCGCCTGTGGCGTTATCTTTACACAAACGCAGTGGTACGGTCGCGCGCCTGTTCGCTCGTGGCGTTGTCATAATACAAAGCGATCATCGCGCGAATACGCGATCATCGCGTTAGTTAGTTCGGCAAAACCGAGCGCCTTCCGGTTTTGCCCAATAAATAAATTGCCTGGTAGTACTAGTCACAAGTATTTGTCAATTTCCATTATCGAATAACGCTGTTAATTATCTTCATTATTTCAGTTGTGAAGCTGGTTACACCGGGGAAAGGTGCGAAATTAACGCGTGCCATATGTACTGTTTGCATGACGGTGTCTGCTCCTTGAATGAGGAGGAGGAACCCTTTTGTCAGTGCACAGCGGAGTACGAGGGAGAACGATGCGACATCGCCACCTCACTCACTGGTGTCCATGCTGAGGACGCAACGCAAGAAATACTACAAGACCTGCGCAGAGAAGCGAAAAAAGTTATTAAAAAAGAGCTTAAACGTGCTCTGCAATTCTTCTCTGATAAAATAGATGAGTACGAAGCCAAGATATAAAAAAATAAAGTTAAAAAAATAGAACCCGACTACTGAAACATCGGGCATACTACGGCTCGACCACGACTGTCCTTTGGACATCACTACAACATATTAAATTGTTGGTACATAATAGTTTTAGATGGGGTTATTTTGTTGTTTCATACTTCTTAGAGCGCGATTATTCGGTAGTTGGGTTTCAGTTTTTGAACTTTATTTTTTTTTATAACATGTAGTATATAGTGAAAAGGAGCAACACAGCTTCTAAATAGTATTCAAAAGCTACACTTATTTTGTTTTTTAGGCTATTTCCTTATTTTTCTATTTTTAAAACCACAGAAGCATTGAACTCACAATAAAAGCTATACAGCATAATTATATTGTTACCGTTAATAAATGGTATTTACTTTGTAAATTGTTTAAAAATATATATAACATAAACATTTATGCGCCTATCTTTTTTTGGTTCGTTTAAACTACATAGGTGGGGCCGGTGTTTCCTAGCTGACAACCCTAAGAAGAACCATCGCCACAAACTCTGAAGTCAGTCTCTTTTAAACTTAAATCAATGGAAATCATCTAATTTACAAATCATATGAAAACCATATTAGGTTAATTAAAGAACGACTTGTTATTAATTGCACATCAAAACACTTGAATTACGAAGGCGGTAGCAGGAGGATTTGAGAAATACAAAAATTATTTAAACTTAATTTAATTATGAAAAATTACAATATTAATTATGAACTAAGACAGTCGACAGTTGACCGATGCTGTGCCAAAAGTGACGCTTTCGCGAGGGCCGCGATGTTCGGTGCAGGCTGCATCACGTTGGGCTGCGTCGGCGCCTCGTGTCTCCGTTGACGCCATGTGCGGTAATAAGGCTAACGCGTAGTCAGCGGTTCTGGTGCTATGCGAGTATGTAACACTTGTCATCCGTCAATTTATTTACATGAATTAAATATTTTTTCATCTATACTCTATACTTAATCTATAAAGCTGAAGAGTTTGTTTGTTTGTTTGCTTGAACGCGCTAATCTCAGGACCTGATCTGGTCAGATTTGAAAAATTCTTTCAATATTAGATAGCCCATTTATCGAGGAAGGCTATAGGCTATATATCCTCACGCTAAGACCAAAAGGAGCGGAGCAGACGAGTTGCGCGGGTCAACTAGTATCAAATATACTGATTGTACAACAAATTAACCAGAGGCAAATGAAAAAGCCAGGTTCAATATCATTTGATGACTTGCCTAGACATGCCGAATGAGCGAAGCGAAGCATGTGAATTTAGCTCACGTCATGCCATTCATGTTAAGTTCCTTTAAACCCGGTTAGTTCCATCGTCGAGGTTCATAAAAAGCTCCGCTTTTTAATTAATAGCGATGCGTCACGAACTCAAAATGTTGCTAAAATAGTCATATTTTGAGTTATGATGACTGTGCCATTCAAATATTTTTTCCAGCACCTGCCACTTCAATTTCAAAAAGTGTTTTTGTTTTTTTTTGAGACACTTATTGGTTCTTTGCACAGTTTCTTCACAAATGGCGATTATTTAAACTATTTCGGATTGTTAGGTAAGACAATATTGTTATTTTAACACAGATGAAGAGGCAGGACGGCCTGGAGGCCCTTCACCAGAACTCATCTTCTTCTAACTATGAGGGCAGGTGGGCGCGGAAAAAGGAATAAATGCTTCAGATCACAATCGACGTATTTTAATCAGTAATTCACAGGAATCATGATGTAATTTGGTAATTAGCGATTACTACTACACGAAATCAACTTAATTAAATCTTGATATAGCGTGATGGCAAAGATTCTGAGCGATTCGTCACAAGCGTGGTGCGCGGGCGCCGTCTCGTTCAAAAGTGAGTTTCAAGATGGCCGCCCGCACTACCATCGACAATGACGCTTCGCTAGGTTGACATTGACAGTCCTGTCAACCTGACGTTTGACGTAAACGCCGTCACAGATTTTAGTTTGTTTGTGGACGATACTGAAATGTTGTTTTTATTTAGTTTTAAGTCAGTATTATGTCCAGATACACTTTCACACACTGGTTGCACTGTTTTCTTCACTTAGTCGCTAAATAGTTCAATATTATATTTTTGAGACATTTAATACGGGAGCACGATGTTTGCGTGACGACTAACGCCGTCTATCCAAAATCACTGTCAGATAGCGGATATTATATTTATGCTGCCGTGGTATATCTAAAATGCCGTTATCCGACATATGGTCGATTTTGAACTTTTGATGATATATCAATGAGAAAAATCTATCGAACAGTGTTTGCCAATTTCCAAAGCTATTCACCGTATTGAAAATTCGCAAACACTGATCGATAGATATTTTTTTACACGGTAAAGTTTCAAAAACTTGTTTTTGTAATTTTCCGTTTTTAATCTGTTGACTGGGAAAAAATTGGCTGTGACAGACGGACAGACACCTTAGAGATCCTAAAATGTGTCCATTTTTTACAAATGTTCGGAGCCCTAAAAACTAGTTGTAAGAAAAAGTATAAGTTTTAGAAATACGTCAAAAATTTAATGAATAATTAAGGAAAACTAATGGTGTTTAATGATCTTAAGAGGGATCCTTTGGCCAATTCAAATATTTGCAACCTTAAAATGTTCATGTCACAGCAGAAGCAGGGAAGAAAACATGTGTCGTGTTAGTACAATGTCATAATAAAAATTTAAAATTGACATTATAATTTCATACGCACACATATTCTGATTGAATTTCGCCTACCGACCGAATTCGGTAAAGCCGCAGTCAATCTCAAACACAATCCACGATAAAAATCAATGATATGATCCGTAGATCGCGTTCGAAATTGACTGTGTACGGGCCTTAGGACTTTACGACCGAATTCTGTCGATAGCCGATCGGTAACTATGTCAAGACTTCTCAGGAGAATGACAAAAAGAAAACAAGGCTCATAAAAATAAATCATATTTATTTTAACATAATCCTTTTTTATAGTGTTTTTTTCTTAAGTAGTATGGCACCAAGAGCTACTTCTAGACAAGGGCACTCCATTGTCGACAGCATTATCGCTTTCCATCAGTTGAGATTGTGGTCAAACGCGAACCTATCAATAACAATAATAAAAAACTCATAACTAAGATTTTTCTTTGGCCTTACTGCAATAAGTTAAGATTGATACATCGGAGAGTAATGCTCAGTTACATAAACTGGCATCTTTTTACCAGCATAACCCAACACCGTCGTGTTCAACGCATCATTAGGATGGGCTTTGCTGTATCTGATGACTGCAGCATACAGCTCGTCGCGACATCTGGCACTACGCAGCTTCACTACAATAGAGCGTGGGTGTGACCTGTCGTTGGCCACTCTAACGCACTTTAATATGTCACTATCTTTAAGTTCAAATGACACACCACGAGCTAATTTTATTACGATGGCCGGTAACTTTCCGTTTTTCAGTTCTGGTAAGCCATAAATTTCTATATTCGCCTCCCGCATACTCTGATCTAAAGCGTTTACATTCGCATTCAATTGACTAAAAGACTTTATCATCTCGGAGATCTTTGTGCGAAGCTCAATATTTTCACGTTGAGCACCCTTGAGCTTAGTTTTCATGACAGTAATTCGAGAGATGTCGTACGCATCAGATGTTTTCAACTCGTCGATCTGTGTCTTAATATCAGTAAATCCGGACAGAGTCATATTTCTTACTTCTACTCGTTATATGTTTCTAATTTTTTCTTGAATATCGTTGTCCTTATTATCCTTGCCATTATGCATAAAGTATCGCAGTCGGGAAAACAGAAACAAAAAATATATTGCAACATGTTATTTAATCTTTGGATTTACAATAACATGACTGGATTTATGTAATTTTATTATATAATGAGTGTGCGCAGGAACTCCACGATTTGATTCCACTATCGCCTTTTTACTATCGGAATACCAGGTGTACTGCAGGGTACCATCCGTACTTGGTAAATATCCCGACTAGTCGTACCCAGCGCTTCTTCTCTACATTTATTATGCGCACAGCTAAAGTGTGGAACTCTCTGCCAACGTCTGTGTTCCCGTCCACATATTACCCATCTGCCTTCATAGTAAGAGTGAACAGGCATCTTCTGGGCACGCTCGCTCCATCATAAACCTCATCAATCGCTTTCCATCCGGCGTGGTTGAACAAAAAAAACGCAATTGGTTGGCGGGCTTTCGTTGATTAGATGTGTTGCTAAACCCCTAAATCAAAGGTATTACCTACCTTCATCATCACCACGCCCTTCAAGGGCCCGTTCCCACTCAGACGGATCGTCTGTTTAAACGGAAGACGGCTGCCGACAGTCAGGTTCTTCGCAGTGGCAAAACAGCCGTCTCGGCTCCGTCTAAAACTTCCTTTCACTCACACGATTTCCTTCCACAATCCAGTTACAGGATAATGCGGTACCCCATGGGTAGACTCGGGCTTTTGACTCCAAAGGCTCAAATCAATTATTTATTACTTTTGAATGGTCAAGGTCACTCCGAGAAGGGAGAAGCTGAGAGGTTAAAGCTGCTTTAATAATATATAGTCCTCCTGACCGATTTTGGCCATCGAGGCCAACTCAATGGAGACTAGCCATCGGCGTGGGACATATAGTACACAAGTGTGTGCGAAAACACACGGGTTTCTGTCCCATCGGATTATGAGTGTGATGAAAGATCCCTCTTCCATCACACTCATAATCCGATGGGACAGAAACCCGATATGACTGGAGCGAGATCTCGCGCAGGACCAAGGGGTGCTTTCCAGGCACGGGGGTGTCACACCACCAACTTGCAAACTCTGGGCTGTCACAGATAAGTTCCTACTGAAAAACCCATTAACACTTTTTTTCCCGACCTGGGAATCCCGACCTCGGCAGTAGCGGTTGCGACCGCAAAACCAACAGAGCAGTTCGGAGCAACATATTATTTGTCAAGTGAATCATTTTTCTGCGAGTACTCTGCATAGTTTTCGTTTTGTGAAGGTCAAAGGGTCCCGTTATCCAAATATGAGTAATGTCATGTTACTTATTTTCCAAATCTAAGTTTGTTTTGTACTTTGAAGAGTTTCTTTATTTGGAAGTAAATTTTTTCTTGTTATAAGTTTTTAGATTTCCGTTTGTGAGATCAGAGATACATTTTTCTGGACGGGAAGTCATCTTGTGACTCCTTCCGCGGAGGGAAAGGGAGTGTCAGACTCTAACTGACTAAAATTTGCGTTGCAGAGCCGCGGTAACTCTTTTGAACAATTCCGCAACCCTGGCAGAAATAATAAATTCCTGTGTTATAAATAAAGAGTTGGGGATCCTAGCAAAGGTGAGACGGTACTTTACGCCGGAACAGCTGCTCAAAGTCTATCAAGTACAAGTTCGATCGTGTATGGAGTACTGCTCTCATCTTTGGAATAGATCTGCCAGATACCAGCTTGATGCCCTCTTGAGCAAAGAGGATCATAGGCAATGATAGGCTCGTCGAGTCGAAGCTACAAAGTCTTGAGCATCGACGACGAGTTGCTGGCCTGTCGGTTTTCTATCGGTTGCATTTTGGAGAGTGTGCGACGGAATTGCATAATTTAATTCCTACAAGCCCGTTCCATCATCGGACCACAAGACGAACGGCGATGTGCCACCGGTACATGGTGGACATCCCACCCACACGCACATAAAATGATTTGGGAACATTATTATAGTGCGTACAGCTAAGGAGTGGAATTCCCTGCCAGAGTCTGTGTTTCCTGATAGCTTCTAGGCAGAAGCAACCTATTCACTTTTGACTTAAAGAGCTTCGATCACATCATCACGTATGCCTATCAATAGTTAAAAAAAACAGAGTTGATAATAATAACAAATGAGTCAACACACAACCGATCCGTCTAGTTAGGTACCTACTTTATGACTCAATGGTTATATCTTTATCTATAAGTTGTCTTTATGAATTAGTTTAGATTAGATAAATAATATATTTAAATGACATAACCAATCAACTATTTGCACTGACTTAATACGTTCTTATCATCATTCATTTCATTTTGATTGCGGACGTGATTCGGCAGGGGATGGAGTATTTTATTCCATTCTCCGACATCCCGCTCGGTCACAAATCCCGGCCTTGGTATAATGCAGAATGCGCCCACGCTGAGGCCCGTAAAGAGTCTGCATACCAAGCGTGGATCAAGGCCCGCGACCGAAAGGTTAAAGCACGTAGGGTTCGCGCGAGGAAAAGAGCCTTTAATTCTGCCGCTAAGTTCTGCAAGCGGGTTTTACGTAGGGCACGTTTTGACCATGTCGGACGTATCGGGGCCAAACTAGCATTGCACCCTCCAGGTAGTAAACAGTTTTGGTCCCTGTCGAAAGCGGTTGAAACGAATTTCTGTCGACCCACTTTGCCTCCAATGTTGAAACCTGATGGCTCGCTGGCTCACTCAGCAAGTGAGAAAGCAAATTTATTTGCAACTCTCTTTGCAAGCAATTCGCGTCTGGACGCTGGCTCCAAGCAACCACCGACTTTACCTCGTTGTGACTTTTCGATGCCGGAGATCACAGTTCACATTAAAGAGGTCCGAAGAGTATTGTGCAGTCTAGTCGTGAATAAGGCCAGCGGGCCTGACGGCATTCCAGCGAGAGTGCTGAGGCAATGTGCACCTGAACTGTCTCCTGTGTTGGCACGCCTGTACCGCCTCTCTCTTGAAAAATGAACGGTGCCGAAATCATGGAAGCTTGCGAATGTGCAACCGGTGCCCAAAAAGGGAGACCGTGCTGACCCTGCCCATTACCGTCCGATCGCCATTACCTCCATCCTTTGCAAGGTTATGGAAAGGGTTCTGAACAGTAAGCTGCTGACCTACCTTGAAGACAATGATCTCCTCAGTGACCGTCAATATGGCTTTCGCCGGGGACGGTCAACTGGCGATCTTCTTGTGTATGTCACGCACTGCTGGGGCGAGGCCATCGAGAGACACGGCGAAGCACTTGCCGTGTCGCTCGACATCTCGAAGGCCTTTGATAGGGTTTGGCACGCAGGTCTACTGAGCAAGCTTCCTGCTTATGGCATCCCAGCTGGTTTTTGTAGCTGGATATCAGACTTCCTGAGTGAACGGTCGATCCGAGTAGTCGTTGACGGCTGCTCCTCTGACCTCATGGCTATTGATGCTGGAGTTCCTCAGGGATCTGTTCTCTCTGCAACTCTTTTCCTGCTGCACATCAATGACTTACTTCAGCTTGGTCTTGTTGGGTACGCAGATGACAGTACGGTTTCAGAGAGATACTTGTCGAGCGCAACAACCAGCGGGGATGAAGTTTGTTCCTTGAGAGAGGCCATGGTAGAGCGGACAAATTTGACCTTTAGCCTTGTCTCCCAGTGGGGTGATGACAATGTGGTCACTTTTAACGCCACCAAAACACAGGCGTGTCTTTTTACCGCAAAAAGGAGTCGTTTTGACCAAACTCCTACTTTTCGGGGTGCATCTGTTCCTGTGACTGATCGGCTCGAGCTCCTAAGCATGGAGTTGACATCCAGTCTCAACTTCGGCGCCACCATCGAGTACAAAGCCCAAACGGCGGCCAAAAAGCTGGGCATCCTAAATAGGGTGAAGCGATACTTCAGGCCTGGACAGCTTTTAACCCTATATAAAGCGCAAGTCCGATCCTGCATGGAGTATTGTAGCCACCTTTGGGATGGCTCAGCTAAGTATCAGCTTGCCGCGCTTGACTCGGTGGAACGCAGAGCTAAGAGGCTCATCGGTGACGTAAAACTGGTGGATGCCAAGCTGCATAGCTTGGCTCATCGCCGTAAGGTTGCCTGCTTGTCGGTCTTCTACAGATTGTACTTCGGTGAGTGTGCCCAAGAACTCCACGACCTCATCCCACCGGCCCCCTTCTACCATCGGACATCCAGACGCACTGCATCTTACCATCCCTACCTTGTTGCTATTCCTCCAACTCGCACTAAGCGTTTCCAAACGTCTTTTATAATGCGCACAGCAAAGGAGTGGAACTATCTGCCTGCGTCCGTGTTTCCAAACGCTTACAACCCTAATCTCTTCAAAGTTAGAGTGAACAGGCTCCTTCTGGGTAAGCTCGCTCCATCGTAGACTTTGTCTCGGTCATCTTTGACCTAGACTGGAGTCAAGAGCAAACCCATCACAAATAAATAAATAATAATAAATAATAATTCACCTAGCCTTTTCGTAACTCTATTGGGGCCGGCTTCCAGTCAAACCGGATTCAGCTGATTACCAGTGTTTTACGTGGAGCGACAGCCTAGTGGACCTCCATAACCCAGCCATCGGCTCCATAACCCATTTTGTATTTAAAATAGAAAAAGAAAAAACCAGTCTAGTGCGAGACGAATGCGAGGTTGCGAACCATTTGAACTAGAGATCCCACGAATAGTGATTTTGTCGAATACCGAATACTCGGCTATAAGCGACACTTTTCTTAGTAAACATGATTGACAGGTTCTGGAAAGACGAAGATAAGACTAAACTGACCGATGGAATTTCAGAAATCTTTCCAACTGTCTGGTACCTTAGGTTCGTATCTCGAATCCAGTATTCGAGATAATTGTAAAATTTTAGGACAGCAAACTCTATGTCACATTATGCCAATGTTCAAACATTGCTACCCATACCAATTTTTATAGTTCTTCTTAGTACAAATGGTCACTCAAAAACTCGACGAAAATTACATGACGCCGAAGTCAATTTTTAAATAGATGGCGTTGGATTAATATTAATCCAACGCCATTTATTTAAAAATTGACTTCGAATCCAACGCCAGAAAAATGACTATTGCTTATTTTTAAGTAGATAGTATCACAAATTACAAATACAAGTACATATAACAACATTTGCTATGTGGCCAACCCTATAATTGCCATGTTTCAAATCTGTTATTTTGTATCTCATTCGCCAAACGCAAAACGCCTCTAATTTCCCCGCGTTTTGACAAGTTTTTGACTCTGGCTGTCGCTGAGATGAAATTGCAATTTGAATTTAAGCTTATAAGGGTCTAGTCTTCTAGTGCAGAATATAAAAATCGCGTGCGACGAGTCCACGTGCCGAGCGTCTGCACCCAGGCTCCCCGCAGTCTGCCATGGTCCGGAGCGAGGAGACTTGGGAAGCGGTCACCTCCTTCTGCGAAGCAGTAATGCTAGCGAAGGAGGAAGCCGAACGCGTGAGAGAGAGGGAATCCTCACGCCCCAGCCGCCGCAATAGAAGAAGACGCCCCGGGCGTCGGGAATTGCAGGGCGATTCTCGGCCACCGTAGGCGTGGGCCTGCTGACGGCGAGCATTGGGTGGCTCGCCGTCTGATCAGAACCAGGCCCGGGTAGACGGCGCGCTGTGTTCCACGCCCGCCTCAAAGACGGGGCCCGCTAGGGCCGCTAGGGCCTAGCGGGCCCGCTAGGGCCAGTGCCTGCCAGGGTTGGAATTTGTTTGAAAGAGTCACCGCGGCCCTGGAACGCAAAGGGCATTAGGAGGAACACGGATGGGTTTTAGTCAGTAAGAGTCTGACACTCCTTTCTGCTTCACCCAGAGCGGTAGGAGTCATTTGATGATTTCCCATCCTTAAAAAAAAGGCTCCCCGCAGTCTCCGCAATCATCCTGCCTTGCCTAAAAATTTGACACGGTCGGAAAGTTGCTCTACTAAGTATTATTCAATATCTATACATATAATAAAAAATAGTAAATCTTGAGGTGTATATTTCCAATTGGCGCGAAAACTACTGAACGGATTTTGTTCAAATTTTGCATAGATACTCCTTATAAGTACAGTCAGGTTATAGGCTATATATTATCACGCTATGTGCTATGGAGGATGAGCAATATTCAAAAAAGTCTGTTTTGATCGAGAAATAGTCCATGGTTTGAACCTCACCAACAGATATTACTTTTGTATTTATTACAAGGTGCTCGTCATCGAGCTACGCTGCAAACCAACGCTTAGGTGCTCGACGATGCGGTGGACTTATTGAATATACGAGTGTGCGGTTCGAAAACCGAACTGCTCGTCGGGACTGAGACTCTTTGTATCGGCGTGATAGTTGAACCGCTTGTAAATAAGCCTCTCGTGGATTTTACCAAGAACATTAAGTAACGTATCATTACAAAATGGCGGACAAGTGATGCGCTCTTGGCTCGCTATTGACGTTAAAATTCAGATATTTTAATTAATTGTATAGTTTTATGAATGTTGGTTAAAACTAAATAAATAAGTCCAATTATGGCATGTTCTTTTATTGAAAACACTAGTAATTTCACAAAAATACACCACGAAAATAATTCTGAAAATACATAAGCAATTGCAATTTCATGTTAATTCATTGTTTAAATGTGTATTTTATAATAATAAACATTTATTACGAGTAACAAGACTCATAGTGTTAGTAACAATGTACTTAAAAACTATGTTAGCAGAACACAAAACAACACAAAAACCAAAACAGTTTGCATTTTAGTAACTTTAAAAAATACCACAATCAATCTCAAATAAACATATTTCTTACTTATTCCGTTGGATTATGGTTTTGGTATTATGGAACTTAACCGAAGCTATTAGTGATAGTTTTGTATGACGAGTGACGAGCTTTTCGGTACACGTCGGGTTAATGACCTTTATTGCAAAATCTGGCGGGTACTTTAAAAATTGAATAATTTCTAAAAGTAATTAAAACTACTTTCATGCGTGTTGTTAATTACTGTCTGTCTTCCCGGTTTATTGATGACCCCGTAGGTATGGCATGTAGTATTTCTGGATCCTCCATCCTGGAACTTAATGAAATAGTACGTCTTATTTTATGTCCACTGTCATATTACGATTGGGTAGGTTGGGCAGGGTCGAAAAAGCATTCGCACTCGACCAAAACCAAAACTTTCCTATACATTTTATTTTTTGAAAGGATCAATACTTTAGAGTGTTACATTTTGGAACGTGCAAGTTTTTTTTGGCTGTGAAATCATAAAATTACTCCTCCCGCTCTGGTCGGTGCCGGAGGGAGTGTCAGACTCTTGCTGAAGAAAACCCACACGTGTTCTTCCGAGTCCCAGTGTCGCAGTGACTCTTTCGAATAATGCCGCAACCCTGGTAAGCACTGGCAGAATGTACAACTGCTGACTTACTTTTACAGTAAGTCATTTAGCTTAATGGCCTTGTCCGCATGAGGAAAAGTCGTGAGGAAAGAATTTAAGAGGAGATTCTAGTCGGTAAGAGGCAACTCCTTTCTCCATCCAAACGCATTCCGCTGTTTTCTTCGTGGATAATACGGTTGGAGCTATGATTTTTTTTTCAAAAAATCTAGATCTAATTAATACGTGCCTTTGTCATTTTCTTTTCTCCACAACATAATTACTTAAAGAATTATAACAATCCAAAACCCCGAAAAAACAGCCCGTTTTTACCGCCATGTTCAGACGACTATCAGACAAAGATAAGTTTTAATTAAAATAGAAAATAATAGAAGCAAAAAAGATAATTATTGATTATTTAAAGATCTATCTAAACGCTTAGTTGACACTTCGCGTGACCCAAGGGCTGGCTTTTACCTCGGACAGAGGATAAGCATTGCCATACAACGTGGCAATGCCGCCAGTCTTTTGGGCTCACTTCCGGTGGACAGCGATGCGGACGAATTTTTTGACTTAGTTAGGATATTTTATTTTAAGTGTATATATTTAGTACTTTAATGCTGTACCTAGTTAATATAAGAAACAATAAAATTTTATTTATTTGGCGTGAATCATAGAAGCATAGATACATAGTCTTTAAAAAAGAAAACAGCGGAATACAAAACGTCTTTTGGGCAAGGTTTTTCAGGTAAAATCAGCCTGAGCTGCAGTTGTCGCTTTCGCACTTTACTTGGTATGGCGTAGCGCGACGGCCTCGGCAATAGTTTCTTCAAATACCTGTTTTACCGACTAGAGTCCCCTCTTAATTACGAATGTGGACGGCTGCAAGAGAAAATAAACGAACTAAGACTCACCTTTTCAGTAGTTTCAGTGCAGATATGTGTAAGTGGGACGTCTGGTTCCGTTTGCATAGTTTGTTCCCCTTTGTCAGACTTTTTTATGACTATGTTCATTGTAGACATTTTTAATAGTATCACTGTAACTGTAATGACAAGCATTATCGATGCGGCTATGCAGACCTTTTTAATATGTGCATGCATGATTGTCCGTCGAATTTTCAACTTTATGCGGCCTACCCAAAATGTCCTTTCTTTGCTATAGTTTGTCTAGTCATTGAGTTTCTGAATTCGGTTACACGATGACTGCTTAAACTAGGAATATTTCCCTACAGTACGTATAGACCCAGGAAGTGAGATTGGACTTTCCAATTATGTTTAGTGCGTCATAGAGATTATTTGTAGGGTTCCGTAACTCAAGAGAAAAAACAGAATTATTAGAGCACTAGCTGACTCGCGCAACTTCGTCTGCGTCACAATTTTCATTACTGCTCCGCTCCTATTGGTCTTAGCGTGATGATATATGGCCTATAGCCTTCCTCGATAAATGGGCTATCTAACATTTAAAGATTTTTTCAAATCGAACCAGTAGTTCCTGAGATTAGCGCGTTCAAGCAAACAAACAAACAAACTCTTCAGCTTTATATATTAGTATTAGTATATACATACATAGATTTACTAGCTTCTGCCAGCGGCTTCGCCCTCGTGATCCCTAGGGAAAATACTCCTGGGATATATAGCCTATGTATTTTATGTGTTATTCCAGACTATAATCTACCGCTGTGCCAAATTTCATGAAGATCCTTTCAGGCGTTCTCACGTGAAAGAGTAACAAACATCCGTCCATGCTCACAAACTTTCGCATTTATAATATTAATCATTAGTAGGAAGTATGATGTGGTTATTACCGAAATAAAAATATTTCTTTGTGACACGAACTTACATTTGCTGCAATGTCTTAACAGTTATGGAGACGCATAAGTGAAACATTTTCAAGTGTTAACTTTGTGCAGTGAAAAATACGCAAGTCAAATTGAGCCGACTTACCCTTTTGTTATGGTCGTATGGTGGCGGTCGGTGCCGTGTGGTGCTGTAAAAGAATAATACCATCCCATCATATCCCGTGGGTGTCGTAAGAGGCGACTAAGGGACTCACCAGAGAGTGGCCATAAGGCCCTTTATATTGCAGAGTCTGTTAAGGTTAGTGAACAATTATCTAACACTAATAATTTATTTGATGAGTTGGTAGGTGTTCAGTCTAAATCAGTGTGTGAGCCAGCCATAACTATAGATTTGACAGGTGATGACACCATACCATTATGTCCTATTGTAATGAGTCACAACAAATTAAAGAAATATATTAAATTTAAGAAAATAATCAAACGGTCTCGGAGAGAAATAAAAAAGCACAATCTCCTAAAATTTAACATTTTACTTAGAAAGGACCGAGTCAGCCTTACAAATAGATTGAAACTTTGTACTGAAGAGCTGGACCAATGTAGGGAACAATATGATAAAGATACTCAGTGCTTCCAAAATGATATACTATACAAGGAGTACTTGCTGAAAAATATTTATGAAAAATATGAGACCTCACAACAACAACTGAGTGAGCGCTTGTTTGAGACTGGGGAACTATTGGACTTGGTGAAGTACAATGCTGAAAGATACGAGTCTCTGACTAATAATCTCTCATGCAGCTGTGTAAACCGGCCATCATCTCCCCAGCCCCAACTAGACATGTCTCCACCGGTGTTGGCTCTTCCATTAGAAACATGTGTCAAAATACCAGGAAACAAATCTATATTTTTTTGTGATGAATTAGGGTCTGGCTTTGGAAAAATACTACATAACTACTTAAGCCACAGTTTTACCAACCATAGTTATCATAATATAAGTCTTAAACAAATGGTTAAAAGAATTATAAATACAAATCTTGATAATTATTCATCAATGGTTCTTCTATTAGGGAATAGTACTGGTATTACCAGAAAGGACATAGTGGATAGTATTGACTCCTTATTAAAGTTAAACATAGGAAAGCTGATGTTATGTGCTTTTCCTTATTCCGATAGTTTATCAGATGATCAAAACAAGCATATTTTAAAGCTGAATAATACTATACACTTGCTGACATGTTGTCATAGTGACAAATTATTGTATTTTGACACTAATAAGTTTGTTAGTGGTTTTAAATTAACTCAGGGAGCTTTATCTCTGTCTGGTAAATATAGACATATGATTGCTATGTTGATAGCATATAATATTAACGAGGTTATAGCTAATATAACAAAGATTAGGTTAAGTGACGAGCCTGTGTTGTCTAGTTGCTCTAACAGCGTAGGGACTTATTTTTATGATTCTTTGTGTTGTACGAAGGAGGACCCACTTAAAATATCAACATTCATGGAGGCCTCTGCCCATCAGATAGAGTATTCTCTTCCTGATGGAACCTATAAAGACATTTTAGACTCCTCAATTGTAGCTGTGGAGATCGCTACGGATAATTCTTTAAACTGAACTGCAAGACAACAGAAGCTACCTCTTCTAATAACCAATTATTATATGTGAATAGGAACAAGGTATCTTCTAGCAGTAGTAATATAGTTCGTGGTAAAAATCCTAAGGGAGGGCAACACATTTTAAAATTGTTTAATCAGAATATTCAAGGTTGCTCTTCCAAATTACTTGAAATAGAAATGTTTTTAGAAAAGACCAAGTTTGATGTAGTTTGCTTAACTGAACATTGGTTAAAAGATCACCAAGTAGGATCTCTTAATTTTGAAAATTATTGTGTAGCTAGCCATTTCAGCCGACAATGTATGATACATGGAGGATCACTTATTTTAATTAAAAGTTACATTAAATCTAAAGAAAGAAAAGACATTGTTAAGCTTTCGGTTGAACACACCATTGAATTGTCCTGTGTTGAGCTAGATAAGCATGTTGTTGTATGTGTCTACAGACCTCCAAGTTACCAGAATCTATCTGTGTTTGATTCTGTAATGGAAGATGTGCTAAGAAAAGTTTGTACTAGCAATAAATCAATAATTATATGTGGCGACTTTAATATTAACTTATTAGAAACTAACTCGAATAGTATCAGATTATTGAGTCTATTTAAATCATTTAATTTATCAAATGTTTTTATTGAACCTACCCGAGTAACAGCTTCGTCTGCGACTTGCATAGACAACATATTTTGTAATTGTGATTATTTACATAAAGAGATTGTGAATAAGTTGCCCTCTGATCACAGTGGACAAACAATAACGTTTTGCACCTACATACCTTTACAAAAAATTCAAATTAAATTTAGACCAATAACAGATAAAAATTTAGAAAAACTTAATAGTACTTTGGCCAGTAAATTATGTGTTCAAAATTTTAATAACATAGAAGACCCAAATGTGTTTTATACCAAATTTTTTTCATTACTCAACACTCAATTTAATCATAATTTTCCAATTAAGTCTAAAAGTATTTACACTAAGTTTATATTCAGTGATTGGGCGACTCCAGGCATTCGAATAAGTAGAGAAAAGCTATACGAACTATATGGCCTAAAGCAACTTGTGAATAACATAAGCTTTCATAAGTATGTTGCAAAATATTCAAAAACATTTAAAAGTATATGCAAAATAGCTAAAGCTCTGTTTATTAGCAATAAAATAAAATCAGCAGATGACAAAATAAAAACCACCTGGAAAATAATAAATAATGAAACAGGTAGGAAGAAAAAGCGTGAAACTAAATTTAATTTAAATACCGTACGTGGTCCCATAAACTCAGATGCAGAGGTAGCTCAGGAATTTGAAAACTTCTTTGCTGATATTCCACGTAAAACTACACAAGCTCTTAACTCGTCACCCGCGCTCTCTGCTGCCTTTTTAAGGAAGAATGTCAAGGTATGCCCATCAGAGTTCAAGTTTCAACATACGAACCCCTTAGCCATTATAAAGGCTTTTAAAGATCTTAAAATTAAATCAACAGAAGATCTTTGGGGAATGTCTGTAAAAGTCTGTAGATCTGTTATTGAAACTATTGCTCCCTACTTAGCTCACATATATAACTCTAGTGTAGACCAAGGAGTATTTCCTGATCTCATGAAGCACAGTAAAGTCGTTCCACTGTTTAAATCCGGTGATAGTCAAGAACCCAACAATTACAGGCCGGTGTCAATCCTGCCGGTTTTCAGTAAGGTGTTTGAAAAGTTAATGCTTAACCAGATGTTACTACATTTTAATAAGAATTCCATCTTTCACGAACAACAGTACGGTTTCACTAAAGGGCGTTGTACAACTGACGCTGGTGTCACCCTAATAAAGAACATCTTTAACGCCTGGGAGGATTCACAAGACGCCATTTGAACCTTTTGTGACCTCTCGAAAGCGTTTGATTGCGTTAACCATGAGACACTTTTGTTGAAACTTGAGCATTATGGGATTAGGAATACATCCCTTGATTTGATTGGATCATACTTGAAAGACAGACAGGTTAAAGTACAGGTAAACGGTGTAAACTCACTAGGGTTTGAAATGGCAATGGGCGTTCCGCAAGGTTCAATATTAGGTCCATTCCTCTTTTTATCATACATAAACGATTTGCCCCAATTGTTTCAAAATGAACCAAAGATGGTGTTATTTGCTGATGACACATCATTGATATTTAAAATAGGCCGACGGTCACAAAACCTTGATGATGTCAATTACTCTATTCACCAGGTTCAAGATTGGTTAACGGCAAACAACTTAGTACTAAATGAAAAAAAAACTAAATGTATAAATTTTTTTTTACCTAATGTTAAAAGTAATGAATGTGACATCATATTGAATGGACAAAAACTGGAATTTATTGATCAGACGGTTTTCCTGGGAATCACTTTAGACGAGAAATTGCAATGGGGACCTCACATAACATCTCTTGCGGCGCGGCTAAGCTCAGCCGCTTATGCTGTTAGAAAGATAAGACAGCTAACAGATATAGAAACCGCGCGTTTGGTCTATTTTAGTTACTTTCACAGCATTATGTCGTATGGTATTTTGCTGTGGGGTCGAGCTGCTGACATTGAATCCATATTTATTCTACAAAAGCGTGCTGTCAGAGCCATTTATAATCTTCGTCGCCACGATTCTCTTAGGGAACTCTTTAAAAAGATTAATATTATGACAGTCCCTTGTCAATTCATCTATGAAAATATTATGCATGTAAGGAAAAATCGACATCTCTTTAGCAAAATTAGTGATAGACATAATTTTAATACTAGAAATAGAAATAAACTAGATCAACCATTTTTTAGATTATCCAAAGTACGAACATCTTTCATGGTGTACTGTATTAAATGTTACAACAAAATTCCTTCTGAAATATTAGAATTAAATGAAAGAAAATTTAAAACGTGTGTAAAATACACACTTTGTGAACAAGCATATTACAAATTAGATGATTATATTCAAGATAAGAATGCTTGGAAACATGCTAGTCCTGCTCCATAGGACAATCTAGGGTGTAGTAGACATAGTGAAACTGGTTGATATGTTTGTGTTTATTGTATTAATATTTACTATGTAAACAGGTGTATTTACTGATTTTTGTATTTAATTTAACTCACACACTGATCATATAAATCAATAGTGGCAAAAATTTGTACGTATGTGAGTATTATGTTCCCTTACTAGCAAACTTATTAATTTTACCTCTGCTGGCATTTCTTTATTGTACCTATTAGTAGTATATAAGTGTTTTTTTTTTGGGAGCATCGTCCTCACATATAATCAACTGATTAATGTATGCAAATATTGTAAAGCTTATTTTTGAAAAGAGTAACTATGGAGTTTCTTGTCCGTTCTTCTCCATAAGAATCTACCTTTTGCGAACGGACGACTAGAGTCACTATAATATTTTATTTTATTTTAATTTGACGTTCAAAAGTGCCTTTATTGGTCTAGTTGAAATAAATCATTTGACTTTGACTTTGACTTTGTGGGCAGCAGCTTTCTCTGTAAAACTCAACATCATACACTGCGATCGCCAACCCGCCTGCCAAGCGTGGCGATTGTGGCAAACCCCACTTTTGGGGAAGGCCTATGTCCAGCATAGGACGGCTTTCGACTGTTATGATGATGATGATGATGACTCTTTTGTTACTGCGATGGTGGTGTGTACGCGGACTATTTGCTGCGTGATTCCGACTTACATTTATAGAGGTAGACAGTTAAATTTTTCACAGATTGTGTATTTCTGTTGCCGCTATAACAACAAATAATAAAAATAAGGTTTTTGGTACGGAACCCTTCGTGTACGGGTCCGACTCGCACTTGGCCGCTTTTTTTAAGGACAACATTAGTAGTTTTCCTTGTAAGTAATCTCTCGAGTTTTAACAAAAAATACTTTTTACTTACCTACCTAAGTAAAAACATTTAATAAACTTTCTGATCTGAGCCAAACAATTAAGCTGATTGTGATGAAATTCCTATGGGATCATTTAGAAATAAACCCCATTCGAACAATATATGATGGAGTTATACCTGAACATACAGAAAAATAATAAGCATCCGAATTGATAACCTCCTCCTATTTGAAGTTGGTTAAAAATAAATTGAACGAAACGGTTCGTTGTACGTATTGTTTAGGAGAACTTATAGGAGACAGTTTTATTAATCTGGTTTTGGTTTTCTTGACAATATGCATAGGATTTTATTAATTTGTAATATTTACAGTCTTCTTATTTTTTTTAATTTTGTAGTCCTGTTATATATATATATTTTTATTTGTGATGGGTTTGCTCTTGACTCCAGTCTAGGTCAGAGATGACCGAGACAAAGTCTACGATGGAGCGAGCTTACCCAGAAGGAGCCTGTTCACTCTAACTTTGAAGGGATTAGGGTTGTAAGCGTTTGGAAACACGGACGCAGGCAGAGAGTTCCACTCCTTTGCTGTGCGCATTATAAAAGACGTTTGGAAACGCTTAGTATGAGTTGGTGGAATAGCAAAAAGGTAGGGATGGTAAGATGCAGTGCGTCTGGATGTCCGATGGTAGAAGGGGGCCGGTGGGATGAGGTCGTGGAGTTCTTGGGCACACTCACCGAAGTACAATCTGTAGAAGACCGACAAGCAGGCAACCTTACGGCGATGAGCCAAGCTATGCAGCTTGGCATCCACCAGTTTTACGTCACCGATGAGCCTCTTAGCTCTGCGTTCCACCGAGTCAAGCGAGGCAAGCTGATACTTAGCTGAGCCATCCCAAAGGTGGCTACTCCATGCAGGATCGGAATTGCGCTTTATATAGGGTTAAAAGCTGTCCAGGCCTGAAGTATCGCTTCACCCTATTTAGGATGCCCAGCTTTTTGGCCGCGGTTTGGTCTTTGTACTCGATGGTGGCGCCGAAGTTGAGACTGGATGTCAACTCCATGCCTAGGAGCTCGAGCCGATCAGTCACAGGAACAGATGCGCCCCGAAAAGTAGGAGTTTGGTCAAAACGACTCCTTTTTGCGGTAAAAAGACACGCCTGCGTTTTGCTGGCGTTAAAAGTGACCACAAGGCTTAAGGTCAAATTTGTCCGCTCTACCATGGCCTCTCTCAAGGAACGAATTTCATCCCCGCTGGTTGTTGCGCTGGACAAGTATCTCTCTGAAACCGTACTGTCATCTGCGTACCCAACAAGACCAGGCTGAAGTAGGTCATTGATGTGCAGCAGGAAAAGAGTTGCAGAGAGAACAGACCCCTGAGGAACTCCGGCATCAATAGACATGAGGTCAGAGGAGCAGCCGTCAACGAATACTCGGATCGACCGTTTTCTCAGGAAGTCTGATATCCAGCTACAAAAACCAGCTGGGATGCCATAAGCAGGAAGCTTGCCCAGTAGACCTGCGTGCCAAACCCTGTCAAAGGCCTTCGAGATGTCGAGCGACACGGCAAGTGCTTCGCCGTGTCTCTCGATGGCCTCGCCCCAGCAGTGCGTGACATACACAAGAAGATCGCCAGTTGACGGTCCCCGGCGAAAGCCATATTGACGGTCACTGAGGAGATCATTGTCTTCAAGGTAGGTCAGCAGCTTACTGTTAAGAACCCTTTCCATAACCTTGCAAAGGATGGAGGTAATGGCGATCGGACGGTAATGGGCAGGGTCAGCACGGTCTCCCTTTTTGGGCACCGGTTGCACATTTCCAAGCTTCCATGATTTCGGCACCGTTCTTTTTTCAAGAGAGAGGCGGTACAGGCCTATTTTAGACCTTTTTTTAGGGTTATTTTTTTAGACCTTTTTTTTTAATTTCGGTGCGCTTCAAAATTAAAAAAAGTAACTTTTGCTCTTATGTATACTGAGAGCTTAGCACGAATATTGTTGACGTCTGGTAACGTAACGTAAAATTTTACTACAACTAAAATACTCGTTTCGCGCATAATAATTATTTGAATTTGATACTATATTCATATTTTTGAATGATACAAATTGTGTATGTCGCATATAATTAAACCAAAATACTATGGGGTTGCAGTTTCATATATTACACTCAAAATTCATTTATTTTAACGTTACTATACGTCAAAATATTCGTGCTAGGCCCTGTGTAGTTGGCGGCGACCTCTCGCGTCCGGCCCTGGTTCAATCCATGGTCCGGAGCGAGGAGGCATGGGAAGCGGTCACCTCCGCGCTGCGAAGCAGTAATGCTAGCAAAGGAGGAGGCTAAACGCGTGAGAGAGAGGGAAACCTCACGCCCCAGCCGCTGCAGCAGATAACGCTCCGGGCGTCGGGAGTCGCAGGGCGATTCTCGGCCACCGTAGGCGCGGGTCTGTGGACGGCGAGCATTGAGTGGCTCGCCGTCCGATCAGAACCAGGCCTTGGTCGACGGCGCGCTGTGTTCCACGCGCGCCTTAAAGAGCTCTCAGCATAGAAGATGGGGCCCGCTAGGGCCAGTGCCTGCCGGGGTTGCGGAATCTGTTTGAAAGAGTCACCGCGGCCCTGGAACGCAAAGGGCATTAGGAGGGACACGGATGGGTTTTAGTCAGTAAGAGTCTGACACTCCCTTCTGCTTCACCCAGAGCGGGAGGAGTCATTTGATGATTTCCCATCCTTAAAAAAAGGCCCTCTGTAGTGTTATTCGGTAAACTTCTCACCGCCTTGGTGGAGTGAACATGAATGGCGCTCTCAATATATACAAACAAGGTGGAATGACAGTTGACCTCAAGCTCGCTCCTCCTAAATTTTTCATGTAAGATATTTACAGAATAAACTAGCTGTGTAGTTTAGCACTTCGCCCGTGACTTCAATCGCGCTGCAAATTTTTAAAAGGTTCCTTAATTTTTTCTGGACAAATTATATACTAAAACCTTCCTCGAGAACTACTCTATCCATTGGTGAAAACAGCATGACAATCGGTCCAGAAGTTTTTGAGTTTATCGCGAGCAGATAGACAGGCAGACAGACGCGGTGGAGGACTTTCTTTTATAATATGTAGTGATAGTGATAGTGATAATGCTAGTGATACTGATGTCGTGATAGTGATATTGATCTATCGCACTTAAAATTGCTATAATCTACCCAATGCTGGCTTCTAGAGTTGCAGAATTGTTCGAAAGAGCTACCGTGGCCTGGAAAGCAAAGGTCACGGGTAGATTTTAGTCAGTAAGAGCCTGCCACTTCCTCTTACTCTGCCCAAAGCGGAAAGTAATTTTGATGATTTTTCAACCACACGTAAAGCAGTCTACTGCTGGACACAGCTGGCCTACTATGACGTCATAAAACGATCATGTTAACGGTGTGGTAAGGAGACAGAGTTATATAAGACGCATAACACTATCCTTTTTTCACAGCTTAAGAGAAAACGCGGTCGGAGAGACTTAGTATGTAAAAAGTCCTCTAATATTAGACCGCTTTAAAAGATATTTCATAAACTTAATAAGAAGGATATACACTGTGTCCCTATGTTTTCTTTTTTGATGACATATTAACATTCTAAGCACTAGAACTCTCAAAAAATACTTAAAATTGTCCGATATATCGCTGTTAACAGAGCCCTAGTGTACAAATTTGGCAACTATTAATGAAAAATAAAAAAAATATAGAGACACAGTTAACATCATTCTTATTCCGTTTGTGAAATATCTAATAAATCAGTCCAATATTGGAGGAGGAAATAGACGAGAGCCAAACTTCGAATTATTACTTTTTACTGTATTTGTATGCTATTGACACGTCGTAGTAGGGCCTGACCCCTGTATTTGTATGCTATTGACACGTCGTAGTAGGGCCTGACCCCTGTATTTGTATGCTATTGACACGTCGTAGTAGGGCCTGACCCCAGTATTTGTATGCTATTGACACGTCGTAGTAGGGCCTGACCCCTGTATTTGTATGCTATTGACACGTCGTAGTAGGGCCTGACCCCTGTATTTGTATGCTATTGACACGTCGTAGTAGGGCCTGACCCCAGTATTTGTATGCTATTGACACGTCGTAGTAGGGCCTGACCCCTGTATTTGTATGCTATTGACACGTCGTAGTAGGGCCTGACCCCTGTATTTGTATGCTATTGACACGTCGTAGTAGGGCCTGACCCCTGTATTTGTATGCTATTGACACGTCGTAGTAGGGCCTGACCCCTGTATTTGTATGCTATTGACACGTCGTAGTAGGGCCTGACCCCTGTATTTGTATGCTAATTATCACGATTCTTGCCCTCGGCAATTAAATCCAAATGATACATCTCTGACATAATTATAATTTTAAATTAAGAAAGCAACTTAACATAGCTTCGTTTGAAGACGAGGAATAAAGAAAATAAATTGAAAATTAAGAGTTCTGATAGAATTAAAAAATACCATCAAAGAAACTTACAAAAATAAAACGAAACATAAGTAATAAAATTTATTTTAACACGTTTCTTAAACTAATGTTCATCCTTAACTAAATTATTTATCAATAGTTTTTTACAAACTTATGACTAGAATTTTTCTTTGGTCTTTAATTGTGCAGCAGTGAGTTAAGATTTAGACATCGGAGAGCAATGTTCGGTAACACAAATTGGCAACTTTTTACCAGAATAACGCATGACAGCTATGTTAAATCTATTATCCGGGTGAGCTTTGTTGTATTTGATCACTGCAGCATACAATATTCGTCACGTAATCTAGCACTACGCAGCTTCACTAGTACAGGGCGCGGGCGTATCCTCTTGTTGTCCATTCTAACGCACTTTAATATATTCCAATCTTTTAATGATATATCTGACACATAACTAGCAAATAATATGATGGTGGTCGATAGTACTTCCCCTTTAAGTTCTGGTAAACCATAAATTTCTAACATCGCCTCTCGCAGGCTCTGATCTATGGCGTTTATATTCACATTCAGTTGACTCACAGTCGTTATCATCTCGGAGATCTTTGAACGAAGTTCATAACTCTCAGTATGCACATCCTCGAGTTCAGTTTTCAAGTCACCCATTTGAGAGATGGCAATTGGTCCACGTTTTATCAACTCTTCAATCTGTTTCTTAATATCATCCGCTTCGGATCGAATCATTTTTGTTCCTTCAATTCGAAATATATTTTGAATTTCCTCTCGTATTTTGTTGATGTCTGCCATTTTGTAAGAGCGCAATTAATCACATATGTCACTATAGCTGGTAGAACAGATGAGTCCGTGAGTGGAGATCGCGTATCAGCAAGCGAAGCGTGGGATGCCGCTAGCTAGTTTGACCATCAGCTCAGTAAGATGGAGCGGGACACACTGAATGCAGTAGCCGAAGGACCAGTTGTGGCGCAGCTTGAGACAGGCCTATGTCCAGCAGTGGACTTCGATAGGCTCCTATCTTCTATCACTTGTTTGTAACTTTGTTTTTGGATACTAAATATAGGTTACTGAATCATCCCGCGACTCTCGGAGTCCGGTAATGAATGAGTGTGCCAGGAATGATTTCGACTTTTATACTCATCGCAAAACGCGTTGTTGCATAATTTATCGCAATCGGGGGAACCCTAACTGTTATTGCATAATGTTTTTTAATATCCGAATTCCGAATGTTTAGTAAATATTTTATTTTGTAGAGTTCCGAACATTCCTAAGAAACCAAACTGTATCGTGGGAAAAATTAAATGAAATGGCTTACTGTGAGGGTTTTAATTATATTCTTTTCATAATTTTAAAATAAACAGATTTAAAGTTATTCAAGAAATTAGACCAAAAATGACCATTCCTGATCACCCTTATCTCCGAGACTACCGAGCCTAAAATTTGGAAAACAAAAATGCAGATAGTAGTTTTATACCTAAAAATTAAAGGAGAACCTATAAGAAGTCTGTAGTGTTAAAATAATATATTACAAAAATGCAATTGGTTCGAAATCAGTCCGAAAACCTTTGACGCGAGTCCGACTCGCACTTGGCCAGTTTTTTTAAACGGTCGCGTTTGACCAATGCCTCATGTAATTTTGAGTGATGCGACGATGGAGCACGCTCACCTAAAAGTAATCTGTCACTGGAAAACAGATTCAAGCGACAGGAAATTCCACATCTCAATCAAACTGCCTTGCTTTTTACCAAATAATTTGTGGTCAGCCTCGTCTTTTTTTTATTGGTATAAGCCTGCCACACATTCCCAACCACTGCAATTCCTGAAAGCCAGAATTAACAGTGGCGACCACTAGAAAAACGCCGAGCCATTGAAGCCTGACGAGTCCCGGAGACACGATTTAATTGTCTTGTATCCTGCAACTAATTTAATCAGAAAAGTACAGCGGAAGAGTAGGCAAAAAATATATATATAATTTCCACTGCCAATAAGCACCACGGGATATATACAACTGGGTTAAGCCCAGTTGTCAAGCACCACGGATTATATATTAACACTAAAAACTAATGGGTCCTAAATTGTGAGCTACTTTTGATTCTAGTAATAGGTATGGCAAAATCGCTTGAACGCACGGAAATTTGTTCTGGTTTCTACAAGGTCCGTGTAGTAAACTACTCCAGATGTAACCAGAATACTATCTAATATAATATTGCGTTCAGTTTGCCAAAGAATGCACTCCCATAAGATGTGGTGTGCGGATTGTTCGTATTCATGGTCGGCTGTAGAACATTGACATAAAGCCTCCAGTCTTACTGAATTGCAGCTGGGTAGCAGTATTTTACATGAAGCAGCGGCCTATCTGGTCTCCATAAGCTGGTAGCTGGGTAACACGGTAACCCTTGGCAAAACTGATTTTCTGGCTCCTGATTAACCGTGTCAACTCATCATCTGCCTAGCCTTTTCCCAACTATATTGGGGTCGGCTTCCAGTCAAATCGGATTCAGCTGACTACCAGTATTTTACGTGGAGCAGCTGCCTACCAGACCTCCACAACCCATTTACTAGGTAACACGGTACTCCTTGGCAAGAGTGGTGTCACATTTTCTGGCTTCTGACTATCCGTAACAACTGCCAAAGATCTCCAAATGATAGGCGGGACCAACAGCTTAACGTGCTTTCAGAGGCACGGAGGAAACTCGGAATGTTAAGATGGTCACCCATCCACAGACCAACCTTGAAGATCGATCTGTGCGGCTTTTGTTTAGCCATGAGCTCCTCACTAACCATGACAACTTCTAGCCTGTAATAATTTATCCTTCGAGAGCCAAAAAAAACTCTCAGCACAAACATCAAACGGATGTTTTGTATCAATATGAAAGCGGATTGATTATACGTGGGAAAAAAATCTTTTTTTAACTTTTATTTCAACATATATTTGTTATTGCTGAAATTTGGATGTAAGGTATAGGAACACCTCTGCCTATCCCTTTGGGTAAAACCATCGTTATCTTATTGTTTTGGGAATTATTTACTGAGAATTATAATTTTATATACGGTATCGATGGTACCCTTTGGGTTCTCAACCATATTACTAACCCTCCGCCATCCGTCCGTACGTCGCTCTGTCTGTCTGTCTGCCAGCGGGCTGTATCTCAAGAACCGTAATAGAAAGAGAGTTGATTTTTTTTACAGAGTATGTATTTCTATCGCCGCTTTAACAACAAATAATAGAAAATTAATTGTACTAAAAATTTAAGGGGGCTTCCATACGAGAAACATGTTTTTTTTTTCGGTCTATGGTACGGACTCCTTCGTGTGAGAGTCCGACTCGCACTTGGCCGGTTTTTATGTTTGATACCACCTTTTTTAATAACTGGGTTTTCTTAATTGCGATAATGTTCAATGGGTATTTTTATTTTATTTTATGTTATTAGAAACTCCACTCATCATCATCATCATATTAGCTGTAAGACGCTCACTTCTGGACATAGGCCTCCCCGAAGCGTCGCCACAACGACCGGTCCTGCGCGTCCCGCATCCATCGGCTACCCGCAACCTTCACCAGGTCATCGGTCCACCTTGTGGGAGGCCTAAGGTTGCGCCTTCCGATACGAGATCGCCACTCCAGAATTTTTCGGCGCCATCGACCACCTGTTCTGCGAGCAATGTGCCCTGCTCACTGTCACCAGTTTGGCGATATTTCCGGCTATGTCGGTAACTTGGGTCTCTTGCGGATATCATCATTCCTGATTCGATCACGCAAGGAAACTCCAAGCATTGCCCTCTCCATTGCCTTTTGAGTGACTTTAAGCCTTCTGATGAGGCCCATTGTGAGCGACTACGTTTCAGTTCAATATGTCATCACTGGCAACACGCACTGGTCATAGACTTTCGTCTTGAGATACTGTGGTATGTGGGACGAGATGATACCACGCAACTTCCCGAACGCTACCCAACTTAATCGGATTCGACGGTTGACCTCTTTCTCGAAGTTAGCCCTTCCTAACTGGACCGTTTCTCCCAGGTAGACGTACTCGTCTACAACTTCGAGTGTAGAGCTTCCGATTTTGATAGGAGTGGGTGCTACATGGATATTTACCGTGATCTTGGTTTTGTCCATGTTCATTTTGAGACCCACTCTTTCGGAAGTTCTACTAAGGTCATTGAGCATTGTACTGAGGTTCTACCCCATTGCGAAACCCCACTAATTCTACCGGAATTCCATAACTTTCCCTAAACAATGACTAACTGCATTGGACTATTTATCGTTTTGGGAATTCCATTTTTGCAATCCAAATTATCATTACAACATAGATAACATCAAATTATGTATGTATGAGTCAATACTGAAACGTTCAGTTTTGTCGGGGATCTAGAGGGAGCCCCCTTAAATTTTTAATACTTATTTTTTTTTGTTATAGCGGCAACGAAATTACACTGTTTAAAAATTCAACAGTCTAAACAAAAATAGAGATAATATTTCATTACCTTTAGATTTAGAAAATAATAAAATTTAAATTGTACTAAAAATTTAAGGGGGCTTCCATAAGAAAGGTGGCGGTTTCGAAACTCCGACACCAGGGTATGTGGGGCCGTTAGACTTCACTGCCCACACGATGAGAAGAAGACCTTTAGATTACAGGAAAACATAAGATGTTTTTTGTTTGAAAGTACTATGTTACAATAATGAAATTTCTTCGGAACCTTTTCCATGTGAGTCCGAGTCGCACATGCCTAAATAGGCATTTAATTAGAGATGGATCGTACATTTATAACATACAAGAATATAAAACACAATACACAAAAACACAATTACTTAAATCATAAGACTAACAAAACACAAACAACAAACAAATACAAACAACAAACCACAAATTACTCAACAAACTACTGTTAACCGTATACCGGATAAACTGAAAGTCGAGTCCGAGATAATAATGTAGTGGAAAATCATCATTTCCAACTATCTTGGGCTCGACCCATTGGATTGTTCGGCATTCGTGCTAAATATTTCTTTGATGCAGCTTTTATTTAAGTAAAAGCTGTGTTCCCGAACACATTCAACCCTAATCTCTTCAAAGTTGGACTGAACAGGCCTCTCCCGGTTAAGCTTACTTCATCTTCAACTTTGTCTCAGCAACTCTAACCTAGACTAGAGTCAAGAGCAAACCCATGTCAAATTAAAAAATATATATTTTGTTCTGTTTTTCCTGATTGTCAATCAGTTTTGCCAAGGAGTATATTGGTACCCAGTTATGCTGGGTAGCGAAGATTAGAAAAGACTAGACAGATTTAGATGAATTCTGCTAAAGGTTCTTTCTATGAAGCAAATGTTGCCGACTGACAATCAGGATAGGATATTGTAAATTTAGCGATTAAATAACATGTTGCAATAAAAATACTTTGTTTTATTTACCCGATTGCGATATTTTGTGCAATAGCGCGTGTTTTGTTTTGAGTATATAGCATGAAATCGTGCCGTGCAAAGTCATTATTTACCGAATTTAGGTAGTCATCCGATCTATTCACTAACTACAGTTTCCAAAAACACATTAACAGATAGGCACGAATAAGTGACAGAAGATAGAAATAAGCCTGCTGAACAACAACCGGTTCTCTGCATCATCCAGTGTGCCCCAGCTACGCTTGCAGATACGCGGTCACTCAAGGACTTGACTGCTCACCGGCTAGTAGACCTTGGCATCAACTCAACAAACATCTGCTCTACAATTCACAAATCATAATCTCAGAAACGAATCCTGATTGCCAATGCTCACATAATTTTCTCACTGATTAAAGTGTTTTGAATGTATTCATTGTCGACACCAAAGTGTTACGTGCCAGTGATCTAATCAAAGTAAATTTAATTAATTAGTTTTAATTAGGTGTGAGTTTAGACTTATAACAGTAATTGTGTGATTGATTAAAGGGAAATGGCTAAGATCAATGAAATACAAGAGGAAATTCAAAAAGTACTGCGAATTGAAGCAACAAATATGATTAGATCCGAAGCGGATTATATTAAGACCCAGCTAGAAGAGTTGAAGAAATGTGGGCCGATTGATATTACTCAAATTAACGAGTTGAATGCAGAACTCAAGGCAATGGAAACTGAGAATAGTGAACTTCGTTCAAAGATCTCCGAGATGATAAAGACTATGAGTCAACTAAATGTGACTATTAACACCCTAGATCAGAGTATGCGCGAGTCGAATATAGAAATTTATGGCTTACCAGAACTTAAAAATGAAAATCTACCGGCCATCGTGATAAAATTGGCTAAAGTTGTGTCACTTAGAGCATATGATCTAAAAGACAGTGATATACTAAAGTGCGTCAGAGTAGTCAACAACAGGTTACACCCGCACTCTGTAGTAGTAAAGCTGTGCAGTGCTAGATTACGCGACGAGTTGTATGCTGCAGTAGTTAGATACAACAAATCCCATCCAGACGATAAATTGAACACAACTGTCTTGGGTTATCCTGGTAGAAAGATGCCTGTTTATGTAACCGAGCATCGCTCTCCGATGTCTAAATCTTAATTCATTGTTTTACAATTTAAAGCCAAAGAAAAATCTTAGTTATAAGTTTGTGTGCCAAAGCCTTCCATAGTAGTTAAGGAAGAGCCTTATTTTAAGCAAGGTGTTTAAATAAATTTAATACATTGTTATAAGTTTTGTTTTCTTTCTGTTATTCGGTAGAATAGTTTCCTATCTATAACTAAAATGTGAGAAGAATTTAAGTGCCATGAAAACGAAGTATAATGCATGTAGGGGTTCCCTACACTTAATGATGACGAAGGGACGGTTCTATGGGGATGATGATGAAATAAAACCGACCACCGCGAATGTCCGTTGAACACTGATATATTGAATTAATGTACTTAAACAAATTACATTAAATTATAGTTACAAAATGCTGAGCGCACAGTATGCACGGCGGTGTGAGTCTGCAAAATAATGTGCGGTTCCGTACATCCTGCCCGCCCAAGTGGGACAACTGATATGATTGATTGACAGATAAGATAGCAAGAAACAAGTAATATAGTAAAATAATATTGAATAGTACAATGATAATTATATAGGAAGCTAATGGTACGAATGCGATAAAACTAAACGATTATTCTAAACCACGCGTTTTTAATCATCGTGATCTTGTAAGTGCACTGAGCGTAAAAACGTGGGCGAGGTAGCCCGGTCTACACCACTGATTGTGAACACTTCACTACACTTCTGCACTGATTCCGCTAAACGCGATGCCACCGGCGCCGTGTCTGCCGGTGCGCTCTTCACAGGCCCCGCCTCGAGAGCCTCCTGGTCCTGGGGGGCCGGCGACGCTGGTGCCCTGCTCGTACTTCGTTGACTTCTGATGAGGTACACGACGACGCCACCCATGATGATAACCGAAGCTACACTGACGTACAGCACAGTGTAGTGATGAATGTCGTGAATGCTCAGATCTGTAGACGACTGTTCCTTAACCTGGTCAATCTGAGCCCTTAATTGATTCCAAATGAGATGATGATCTTCAGCCTCAGTGAAGTTCTCTGGTATAGACGTTTTCATGATTTTGTTTAGTACGGACACCTCTGGGACTTCGATGTGATGATGAATATTGACATGATTGATGAAATTGTTGTGAGCATAAATACTAAAAGTCTCTCCTTTCAATGTGCAACCTTGACCTAGGGTAATAATCCCGTTGCCAGCAAGGTTCACCATTGTGATTCCGTCGGCGCAAATAATGCGAGTTTTGCATTCCGAGCAACATGTATACAACCAGCTGTTCGGTCTGTGCAATTTGATCCATTGCTCGTCACATGACGATTTTACGGAGTGGCATATTTGTTTTTCATTGAATATTTTGATTTCGCAAATAGACTGCTTCATGTTTATATTGTAGATGGGCATGTTTAATGAACATAACAAGATGTCGTTGGGAACATGAGTACATGATTGTAGGTCTGCTTCTGATAGAAGAAGTGCTGTATCCTTGCGCAGATTGTAGGCTATGAGCGGTACTGATGGAATGAGATGATAATATTGTGGTCCTCTCCCTTGCGGAATAGATATAATTTTGTTCAATTCAAACAGTTCGTTGCTTAGGAGTGGAACCTTGATTTCAATGATTAAGTAGTTGGAGAAAACTCTTGCTGACACCCGTAGTAAACGGTACAGATCCTTGACATTCCTCAAGTCCACAGGTATTGTAAGTTTACCATTCAGTTGACTGGAGATGGTGCTCAGCTGATACGATAACTGCTCCGGTGACAGCAAATGACTGTCAATGCGTCCGTGTGTGATGTCTGTTACGGTACTGATTAGCGTCTGCTGAATCCAACGAATATTTGAAAGGATTATTGATGCTGCTAGAGCTGATGAGGTGATATACGCGCTATCTTCATTTGCAAAGCGTACGTTATTCACCTCAGTTGATATATTTTGAAGTCGTTGTTTAATAAATGAAAATTGTTTATTCATGATGTCCTCGTTACGGCGTACGATGTTTAACTCTGATTCTAAGATGCTTGTTTGATTTTTTATAAGTTTCTGTAGGTGTTCTTCATTATGGCTGATCTGCTCGATGTCACCCTTATATTTTTCAGCAAACCTTTCGTCTAGTACACCGAATAACGAGTTGGCAATATAACCCACGCCGTTTACTAGGCCTCGTTTCATCCTCTTCGGACTTTGATATTTAAGTAACATATCATAATGTTCAATTTCGCTTATTTCGTGCTCTAATTGATGCGTGATACTCTGATATTGTTTACTTACATGGGGGATGCATAATGACTTGATATGATTGACGTAACTCTTGATGTCATCTAAGCCCTTCCAATAGGTCGTCATGTTGTAGTAGACAACTAGACGCCATTCGTCCTGGATGTACTGAAGATTGGATATTCTATCGAAGTATATGGCTTGGTTCTGATCTAATGACGTCAGATTATACGATTCATGATTAGGTATATTTTGCGCTGAAGTAGGTGATAATAACATGAAAAATAGTAGCAGGAAGCTGGTGAATAGGTTCTTCAACGAAACGTTGTTGCGAGGAATTCGCTTTCTCTTGCTTCGCTCGTCCGATTTGTTTTGATGGTTGATATTTTGATCCTGTGTTGTCTCCTCGTTTACTGGCAATAACACAAGTCTGGTGACAGGACGTTGAATGATATTATTTTTGGTTTTTAAGCTGACTACCCTTACATAGCCATCCTTTCCAGGATGAACCGCTTGAATACGTCCTAGCGCCCATTTTCCGGGTGGCAAGTTGTCGTCCTTGATAAGGACGACGTCATCGATTTCGAAGTTCCTGCTTGGCTTACGCCATTTTGATCTAGCCTGCAGTTGCTGTAGATACTCGCTTGACCACCTTTTCCAAAGCTGTTTATTCATTGATTGGATAAGTTGCCACCTTGTTGACTGGTTTATGTGATCTGGATCAGTTTGCGGTCTAGATAGAAGCGGGCCGCCAATCAAGAAGTGACCTGGCGTAAGGGCGTCGTCTTCTGGGCTTTCTGTCAGCTGACAGAGGGGCCTTGAGTTCAGACACGCCTCGATTTGATATAGGAGTGTAGTAAACTCCTCGTAAGTTAGTTTCTGATCTCCGATGCGCTTTAGATGATATTTGAGGCTTTTCACCGCAGCCTCCCAAAGGCCGCCTGCACTTGGCCATGCAGGAGCGTTGAAGTGCCACTTTATGTTCATGTCATTGATGTTATTGAAGAAATCGGTGTTGATAGTGGCTATGATGTCTTGATACTCCTTCTTTATGATACGGTTGGCACCTACGAAATTCGTGCCATTATCGCTGTAAACGTGACTTGGTGTTCCACGTCGAGCCGAGAACCTACGAAAGGCTGCTAAAAATGCTGGAGTACTTAGATCCGAAACTAGTTCCAGATGAACAGCCTTGGTAGACAAACAAACAAACACAGCAATATATCCCTTAACGGTTTTGATTCCACGTCCCTTATTGGCCTTCAAATCGACGTGTCCAGTAAAGTCGACACCGGTATGAGAAAAAGGTCGTGACGGGGTGACTCGTGGCTGTGGAAGATCGGCCATGATTTGTTGATATTGTGTTTGACTAAAGCGCTGACACTTAACGCATGATCTCAACCTTCTTTTGACCGTACGGATTCCACTAATGATCCAATACCTGTCTCTGATGTATGAAAGTGTCAGTCGGGGGCCTCCGTGTAATGTGGTAATATGAGCCTGATCAATGATTAAATCAGTGAGACGACTATGGCTTGATAGTATGATAGGGTGCTTTGATGAGTCGTTGATGCGTGCGTTTTTCAGCCGTCCGCCCACTCTAAGGATACCGTGCACATCCATGAACGGATTAAGACATGCTATTTTGCTTTTAGGATGCACATGCCCCTTTTGATTGATAAACAATATATCTTCATGAAATTGCTTGAATTGGTCATCTTTGAGAATGACATTCAATGCATTGTCCATTTCTGATGACGTTAATACAGCTGTTTTTGGTGCGTGGTTGCCTCGTGATTGCGTAATGAAACGCGATATCCAAGCGATGATTTTTACAATGCGAGTTAAGGAACTGTAGTTCTGTAGAAACTCTTGTACCAATGTAATATGATTCTGATATAAAGCCGTGTTTACATTATGCTTTTTGGTCTCCAAATCTGGTGATTGATATGAGGTGATAGGGAGGGTACTTTGTTCGAAATTGGTTATCCATTTCGGACCCTGCCACCACAACGGATGGCTTGATAACTTCCGTGACGTCAGGCCCCGAGTGGCACAATCTGCTGCATTCTCTTCGGACCTCACGTGATGCCAACTTGATGATGGAATGATACTAATTATTTTGTTAATTCTGTTAGCTACGAATTGTTTCCACTTCTTCACGTCGCCTTGGATCCATCCTAAAACTATCATGGAATCCGTCCAGGCATAGATCTCCACATCTTGATTTGATAATGATTCCATGACCTTCTTGATAAGTTGAGATAGTAGTAGCGCACCACATAGCTCTAGTCGTGGTAATGATACCTTTTTTGCCAGAGGTGCTAACTTTGTTTTTGCTACAGCGAGCGTTGATGTGCTCTCGCCCTTACTGTTTTTAGCTACTACATAGACAGCACATGCGTATACCTTATCGGACGCATCACAGAATCCATGTATCTGATATGGTTGGTTTGTGTTGCCGAGATACCGTGGTATTATGAATTGATCTATGATGTTGAGATCATTCTTAATCTGGATCCAGTCATCTTGAATCGGTGGCGGAACTTCTTCGTCCCATGATAAATGTGATGAACTTGCCTTTTGAAAAAGCAGTTTTGCTCTGATTGATACTGGTGACAGCCAGCCTAAGGGGTCAAATAACTTCGAAATTTCCGAGAGTAGTTGTCTCTTTGTGACGCGTTTATCATGATTTTGTAATTGATTTTGAAAGCTAAAGCTGTCCGTTGATGAATTCCATCTTAGTCCAAGTGTTTTTCTTGTTTCCGAGCACCTGAAGTCTAAGGGGTTGTTGAGTTGATCTGGTGATAGATCTACCAGTAGGTCCGGTGCGTTACTGGACCATTTTCGGAGGTTCATACCAGCTCCCTTCAGCATCTCGATGAGTTGATGCTGAAGCTCTTTAGCTTGATGAATGGTATTTGCTCCACTAAACAGATCGTCCATATAAAATGATTGACTTAAGGCTGACGCAGCTAGAGGATACTTGTCGGCATCGTCTATTGCCAGCTGTTTTAGCGTTCGCATCGCTAAGTGAGGAGCGGCCTTAGTACCGTAGGTTACAGTAGTAAGATGATATTCTTTGAGTACTTCTTGAGTTGATTGCCGCCAAATGATTGATTGAAGATGACGATCGGATTGCCTGATAAAGATTTGGCGGAACATTTTCTCTATATCTGCCGTGATAACATAACGGTATGTTCTCCAGGTTAAGATGAGTTTCATGAGGTCCCTTTGAAGATTTGGTCCACAGCACATGAGGTCATTCAGGCTTTTTCCTGATGTTGATTTCGCCGACGCATTGAAAACGACTCTAAGTTTTGTTGTTGTTGAATCTAATTTCATTACGCCATGATGTGGAAGGAAGAAGGCACGTTTTGATTCGTCGTCATTATTGGCCCTACACATGTGACCCAGTTGTTGATATTCAGACATAAATGATTTATAATTTTCTGCAAATGAATCGTTATTGCACATTTTTCTTTCCAACTGTTTGAATTGTGCAATAGCCTTTGGTTTAGATGATCCAAGCTGATTTTCATATTCTGGTTTCATGGGTATGCCAACCTCGTATCTACCAGTTTCCAAACGACGAGTAGCTTGCTGATAAAACTCTTCGCAGTACTGCTCTTCACTGGTAAGACATGATGATGATGTTTCAACGTCCTCTATCTCCCAGTATTTTGATAGACCTGATAAGTCATTTGTAGCAATATGACAGTTAAATGTGCGTACATTGCCAGACAGAATCCATCCGAGTGCGGTCTGTTGCGCAATCGGAGCCTGCGCTGGTCCTTTGATGAGACCATCCATGATGATTTGCGAATAGATACTCACATCCAAGAGAATATCTATTGGCTTAGACACGTTGTATTCTGGGTCTGCTAATTGAAGATGCTGGATATGAGGCCATGATTGTTTTTTGAATGGTGCTCCAGGCAAGCAATTAGCGACCTTTGACAGAACCAGTGCTTCTGTAATAAAATGATAGTCACCATAGATAGATTGACAGTCGATTGATACCCGTCCTTTGCTTTGCCTAGCACCAGCACCTATCCCTGATACTGACGCGTTGTAACGTTGACGCTGCAACCCTAATCGCTGAACAGCATTTTCCGATATTAATGATATTTGTGATCCCTGGTCTAGGAGTGCCCTAAGGGTCACGTAGTTGCCGTCGGAACTCTTGACATTGATTGATAGCGTGGTCAGCAATAACTCTTCGTCATCCCCTGCGACATGATTAACGTTAGATTGTCTATTTGATGATTTTGTTGACGAAGTGGTTATTTGAGATGATGATGATGAGGTTGCTTTAGGAGCTAATTTTGATGATGAGACACACGCTTCATGAAGTATTGTATGATGATCACCTTGACAGGTTTTGCAACGTTTCGTCGAAGTGCATTGATTGTCGTCGTGGCTGAATAAGCAATTTCGACAAATGTTTGATTTCAAAACCAATTTCAATTGTACATCTGATGTCATATTCATAAATTTTTTGCATGATAGCAAATTGCGGGCATGATTTAAATTGCATACAGTGCATTTCGATGTTTGCGTGATGATGGCCTGATAATTTTTGTTATTGAAGCCTTTATAATTGTTTTGCTTAGTATGCGATTGATTTGGGTTCCGTTTGCTTGATGATGAGGGTTCCTTATTATTTTTAATGGGCTCAAGAGCAGTAAATTTACTCTCGAGGAAAGACATTAACTCCTCCAGCTTTGGTAGGTCACGAGGATTCCTGCGTGCTTCTTTGTAAGCGGCACATGTTTCTGGGTCCAGTTTCTTGCAAAGTAAGTGGACCAAGAGCGGATCCCATGTATTCGTATCAACACCGAGATTGTGTATTGCGTGAATACATTTGGTTGAGGTATCATACAACCTTTTGATGTCTAATGAGGTTTGCCTTTGGATGTTGGGTTGGTTTAGGAACATTTCGATGTGATTCGTGAAAAGTAGTTGTGTGTTATTGTATCGGTGTAATAAGATATCCCACGCGGTATCGTAGTTTTCCGATGATATATGGAGATGGTAAATGAGACGCTCTGCCTCCCCCTTAAGTTTTCCCTTAAGGTGCTGCATCTTCTGCGCTTTCGTGATCGAATTGTTGTTATGAATTGTCTCAGTGAACAAGTCATAAAATGTTGGCCATTGGGTGTAGTTCCCGCTAAATGACGGTATGTCAATGTGCGGTGTGGACCTCTCTAAATGAGTTGTTGAGGAGATTTTCCTATTCAACTCTCTTTTTATGTTTTTGTAGGTCAATTCATGATTATTGAACTCCTCGTCGTATGATAAGTCACCTCCAGCTAGGATATGATCGATTTGCAAATGTTGCGCATCGATCATTGTCCACTTTGCTTGGATGTTTTTGAGCTCATCCTCAAGTTCCCATTTGTCTGAAATTTGATCAATTTTGATACCTTTGACCAGCCGAGTGAATGCCCTAAAGTTCGTGCGTTGCACTGATATTAGCTCGTCTAACTTGCCATCAGGTTGAGTTGATTTCTCGGATTTGCCGTAAGACGAAATGAGATTCCGTACAGTTTGATAGTTATCTTTGCCGTTTTTATACATGTCGTCGAGGAAATAGTCGCCTGCCACATCTTTATGCTCCAATATTTTCTTATGGTTTTGCTCGAACTCTCCCCAGAGGTTGTCTATCGTGTCTAAACGGTTCCTGAGGTATTCCGCAGTTTTGCGGGAATCTGAGTCCTTGCCGAAATTGATCTTGATGGTAGTGAATTTGGCGATGATTTCCGATTGACGGGCAATAAGATTTTTCATGATGTAGGTAGGTAAAAGGAACAGTCTTACTTGGAAATATGATGATCCACGTGATGATGATGCTGATTGCGGACGCTGATCCTTCGCGCCTCCTGATGATGGGCTCCACGGAGCCTGATGATGATGATTTCACACCGTGATTTGCTTACCACAACCGTATTGTTGACCTAAGCCAAGTTGCTCTAGTCTAGGACGAATTAATGAATGAAAACAAAAGAGTTTAGTGAGTTCACTGGTTTGATCACAGAACCACGTTCGCGAGAGATCGCCACTTGAGCCGTGCGCGCGCTAGCTCAAAGTACCGCGACGAGGTCCTGATGCTTATCTCGAAGGACCAAAAATAAATGTAGGGGTTCCCTACACTTAATGATGACGAAGGGACGGTTCTATGGGGATGATGATGAAATAAAACCGACCACCGCGAATGTCCGTTGAACACTGATATATTGAATTAATGTACTTAAACAAATTACATTAAATTATAGTTACAAAATGCTGAGCGCACAGTATGCACGGCGGTGTGAGTCTGCAAAATAATGTGCGGTTCCGTACAATGCACTCTTGTAACAAGCAGCAGTTGTATGACTCATTATGTATAATCTCTCAGTATCTACTGTGATCTAACGTCCTGTTTGGTTAATATCTTACATTTTGTGTTCAGTGTCAGTTTTTTACCCTTCGGTCATTTCCGAGGACTAAGTCTTAAGTCATTGTACTTACTATCACAACTTTTACCACTTATTAAACAACTTTTACCATGGGACCAAACTTAACATCTGTATCTATTCTATACATATAATAAAATAGTTAATCTTGAGGTGTATGTCTCCAATTGGCGCGAAAACTACTGAACAGATTTCGTTCAAATTTGGCATAAATAATCCTTATAGGAATGGTCAGAGGCTATAGTTTATCACGCTATGTGCTTTGTAGTATGAGCAATATTCAAAAGTGTCTGTTTTGAACGAGAGTCAGTACATGGTTCAAACCTCACCAACACATATTATTTTTGTATTTATTTTGTTTTATAAAATGTTATTGTTGTATTTCGGTTATTTTTTAGCATTTATCCAAGTATTCCAAATATAATTAATAGAACCTATTTTCTCTTTATCTGTATTTTGTTTTGTTCGCATCACGTTATAAAAGTACAAAACCAATGTAGACAAGATTTACACATAAACCTGATAGGCATTGTAGCAATTTTCTAGAAGAAATCAACGAATTATTTTACGTAATGCATACACACGCAGTGCCATCTATTGACCGACATGGGTATTACTATCGACAGCTTGAGCGTTATACTAGAAAATATTTTTTTATTAATTACTTTTACGTCTTAAAAAGATTTTTATCAAGATTTTTTTTTACCTTAAAAAATCTCGTTCTGAATGCACATAATATTTCCTTTAGAAAAAAAAAACTCCGAACTTATATTTTAACAGTTCAACTACATATTCTATAGATGGCGTTATGAATATGATCTTATTTTTTGAATCGCGGTATTAATATTGGTCAACAGGCGCACGCATACATTTGCTAAGCTTTGCTAAAGTTGCCTAATACTGGGCCTCTACGGACTCGAAGCCAGGGGTCATGTAATATCATCCACGAACAGGTGGTGAAGTCCAAGATAGAGGAGTCGAAAGGATTGCATTAGCTCCGCTGAAATTGAGTTTTTGTGTTTTAAAAACATAAAATTGTTTTGATTTGCGTTCCTGGTTCGGAATAAATAAAAAATCAACTTGATTCATCATGTAGTTTCAAGAAGATTGTTCGGTTATTTTAGAAGATAGCTTGTTCTGTCCCGGTGCTTTACAGCATGAATTAACTTCTTCTGCCACGTGTACGGGGAACCCACCGACCAAGCATCAACCATCAATACGCATAATAGTGACAAATGTTTCTAGAGAATGTAAGGAATGTATTGAATTTCCATGAAAACGGCCATGGAAGAAAATGATACACATCATCCGATTAAGTTTTATGATTTCTATTTAGGTATTTAATTTCTATAAAACTTTGCAAATTCACATAAATCCAAAGATTTGTTTTCTGATTAGTTTCAAAACTGTTCATTTCCCAGTGAGCCTATGAAACGTAATGACTAGCCCATCGCCAGAAATTATCCGTTGCGGGCTTCACTCTCCAGTGGATCAAGCGGAACTGTAGATCCTTAGATAATGACGCCACAGACAAACTCGCAAAGAGAGGTTCCGAGATGGTAGTGCTGGATTTGTACCAGGGATGGGTACGGGTCCCTTCTACCTTTACCATAGTTTCGTACATGAATCTGCAAGAGATCAACTGACAACAAACGGTCACGGGCTACAAATTGCAGGTAGTCAAAACTGGCAACGTTAAGCCCACACACACGACTAACTAAACGACTTCTCAACCTAAGTAGAAATACCTTCCGAATAATAATTAATATAATTACGGCTTTTCAAAATAGGCGCTGTAGACAGCCCAATTTGCAGAAGTTGCTTCGAACTAAGAAGTAAAGCCGAGGCTGCCCAATGTGAACAAATTCTCGGAACAGTGAGGACGCTCCGCCAAACCTGTGAAGCACCCAAGAGGCACCTGTGCATTTGGTCTGTGCTGGGTTGGCTAACTTAGCCAGGACGGACTGAGATTGGGAGTCTAACATGGTGCGGATAACGGAGTCTCTACTCTACTCTACCCTCTTCGTTGCAGGGATAGACTTCTCTTTTGGTTGCTTTTCCCAAGGCCAACTTTATGTAGCTCTATCGTAGGTTAACACTACATTTTATATTTATTTTAAGGAACGGAAATCATCAAATACCTCCTCCCGCTCTAGGCGGAGCAAAAGGGAGTGTCAGACTCTTATTGACGTGTTAACAACCCTAGCAACTTTCTTTTACATCACAGAGAAGCAATATCATTAATACTTTTCACATTTCGAAAAATGACTAGGGCTGGTCGGCATTTGAAACAGAAGAGGCAAAACAGCCAGTGCCTTGCATAATACTCTTCCAAATTCCTAATTCTAAGAGGAGTCAAGCAATGATAGATATTGATTGTTCGTATAAATCTTATCTAGCGCCAACATTTTACTGTCTCACTTACTCGCGAACGAAGTCGCGGGCAACAGCTAGTACTTACTGAAAGTAAACACGCGCTCAACTCAAAGCATTTTTCCAATACATCCACTTCCACTAACAGGAAAAAAAGAGATCATATAGTATAAAGATTTGTATTTTGTATATGAACGTACAAAAAAAAATGAGGACTCGGGCGTTTCTCCATACAAACGCATTCCGCTATTTCCTTTGCGGATAATGCTACTAGAGCAATGACTTTTTTCCAAAAAATCAAGATCGAATTAATACGTGCCTCTATCATTTTCTTTTTTCCAAAACATAATAAAGTACTTAAAGAATTATGACAATCCAAAATTCCGAAAAAGCAGCCCGTTTTTACCGCCATGTTCAGACGAATGTCAGACAAATTTGATAAGTTTTATAACAAAATAGAAAATAATAGAAACTAGATATAGTCTTCCTCTAAATTTTGATATAATATTTTTAGATCAGTCCAGTTTTGAAGAAGAAAACAACGGAATACAAAACGTCTTTTGGCCAACGTTTATATTGTTAAAGTCTGAGTTACAGTTGTCACTTTCGCGTTTTACTTCGTATGTTCTTCAAATAATAATAATAAATAATAAAAATAAAGCTTTATTTAATTCCATGCATATTACATATTCCAAACGGATGACGGACCACTCTTTAAATAATTTTAAATGTGCAAACGAATACTATTCGCAAGGCCGGTCGTTGTGGCGACGCTTGGGGGAGGCCTATGTCCAGCAGTGGACGTTTTCCGGCTGATATGATGATGGTGAAATAAATACCAACAACTTGAATTTGGTATGGTCGGCTCAGACAAACCTAATCAAATTATTATTATTTTTCTAATATTTTTATGTGATCGCAATATTTATAATGCTATCCAAATTCACTTCATTCCAATATAAATACAAAGACGTTAGTTTACGTACCTATGTAACAATAACTTGTAGGTAAATTTTAATTTAGATTAAGAATTGATTTTCTGAGATATGTTGTAATTCTTAGATTGTGAGTAAATTGTTCTGGTTTTGATGTTTTTGCAAAAAAATATTACACAGGTACGGGGTAGGAATTAAAATTATAATAAACTTGATTAATTATTAGTCACATTTTATTATTGAAGCAGTCGTTTGCCAACAATTTTTTTGTGGATTATAAAGGATTTTTTTCATTTAAGGATCTTTTAATGATTGGTACTTAAATAATGGTATTCGTTTGGAAGAAAAAAATAAGTAAATATGAGTTCAAACAAACACCTGTGGTATTAGTTGTTGGTATTAGAACGGAATTATTCGACGGAACTTTCACTGTCAGATAACTAATATTGTAAGGAGTATTTTCCTCAAAATCCCAATCCTAATAAAAATAACTGAATGCACAGCATAACAGTTACCTTAAAGTATTACTATTCTAGCAACAATTTGACAAAGTGGCGCATCGCTATTCAGCTAGGAAACACCGGCCCTGTCTATGTACATAGTGAACCAAAACAAGATAGGTGAAGAAATGTTTATATCATATATATTATTTAAACTATGTACAAAATAAAACTATGTATCAACTATCTTGGATAGCTTCTATTGTGAGTTCAATCCTTCTTTGGTTTACCTATAAGATGGAAAAAGAAGGATATAGGCTAGAAAACACGTGTGACTCATGAATATTTAGTATCTGTATTGCCTTAATTTACTATCACTACTACTAGAATTTTGGTTTTTTATTATAACATTATAATAAAAAACCAAAATTCTAAAACATTTAGGTAACAATGTACTTACGCAGTACATATTACCTCAATGTTCAAAAACTAAAACCCGACTACTGAAAAATCGCGCTCTAAAAATATGAAACAAGAAAATAACCTCATCTGATAGTATAGGTGACATACGACCACAGCTGTCCTTTGAACATCACTACGACTAATCTGTATTTAAAACATTAAAATAGTTGGTACATAACAGTTTCAGATGAGGATATTTTTTTGTTTCATACTTTTTAGAGCGCGATTTTTCAGTAGTCGGGTTTTAGTATTTGTTTTTTTTTTATATCTTGTCTTCGCACTCATCTATTTTATCAGAGAAAAATTGCAGGGCACGTTTGAGCTCTTTTTTAATAACTTTCTTCGCTTCCTTGCGCAGGTCTTGTAGTATTTGTTGCGTCGCGTACTCAGCATGGACACCAGTGAGTGAGGTAGCGATGTCGCATCGTTCTCCCTCGTACTCCGCTGTGCACTGACAAAAGGGTTCCTCCTCCTCATTCAAGGAGCAATCGCCGCCATGCAAACAGTACATATGGCATGTGTTAACTTCGCACCTTTCCCCAGTGTAACCAGCTTCACAACTGAAATAATGAAGATAATAAACAGCGTTACTCGATAATCGAAAAAACTAACAAATACTTGTGAATAGTACTAACAGGCAATTTATTTATTGGGCAAAACTTAACTAACTAATTAGGACAACGACACAAGCGAACACGCTCGCGACCGTATCGCTGCGTTTGTATAAGGACAAAGCCACAGGCGAACAGGCCCGCGATCATACCGCTGCGTTTCTATTAGGACAACGCCACAGTGATGGACATCCTCACGACCGTACCCCTGCGTTTCTATTAGGACAACGCCACAGGCGAACAGGCGCGCGACCGTATCGCTGTGTTTTGTGTTAGGACAACGCCAAAGGCGAACGTCCTCGCGACCGTACCGCTGCGTTTGTATTAGGACAACGCCAAAGGCGAACATCCTAGCGACCATACCGCTGCGTTTGTATTAGGACAACGAAAAAGGCGAACATCCTCGCGACCGTAACGCTGCGTTTGGATTAGGACAAGGCCAAAGCCGAACATCCTCGTGACCGTAACGCCGCAATTGTGTTACGATACAACACAGGCGAACAGGCGGGCGACCATCTCGCTGTGTTTCAGATGCTCCGTACAAGAGATGTGACGCGCACTAAACTTGCACTGAGTGAGTTTCAATTTATTATTATTCTTTCAGGGGAAACACGTTTTAATAAAAATGATCAACTTTTACTTTGACGCCTATCAACCAAAACTTGTGAAAAAATAAGGTAGACAAGTAAAGAGGAGGGGGGGGGGGCGAGTTAGATAGGTAAATATGTAGGTTATTGCTACATTTTGCCAAGTTAAACGAACATATATTTTTTTCTCATACAAAAGTGTTAGGATCAACACTTCAATGTGTTAAAAAAACGTTACTCTCTGAAATATTTGCAATAAATTAAAAGTAACCAGTACAAAGCGCTAGGAAACCGACTTTGGGCACATTTCAGTAAACACGAGACGTTGCAATGTAGCTCGAGCCGCTTCGAGGCGCACCGCGACGCAGCAATGCTTAGGCGGTACACGCGGCTTGCTAGAGCCCGCTCAGCTCGTACTCCGTCCCGCGGTTCAAGATGCACGTTTTGTTGCGCCGTGCTTATATCTTCACCAGTTCTTAATTAGATGAACATAATTATTTTACCTGCATTCGGGTTGTCCCTCAGCATTTGCACTACAATTTCCTTGGAAACAATAGTTTTGACACGTTGTACCATAGCACTTCGTGGATTTTTATGATTTCGATCTAATGAAGTATTCTTCAGAGCTTCGCAGCCCTGAATTCCAAAGGTTTGTTCCTTAATTGTATAGTTGGCTGCTGTAAGTCGATGATTCCACAAGTGTCTGCTAGAGTTAGAATAAACAATTGGACCTACACCGCGCTGTTGATTCTTTGGTTGTTGCAAAATGGCACTTTGATCGAAGCTCCTCCAGTAAATGAAATTTTTTGTTACGACTAAATCAGTTGCTGCATATTCTTTTCCTATATAATAAACTGTTTTTAGGTTTGTTCCATCCAAGTTGGCACTTTTAATAGTATGCTGACTCATTGTTATTTGCTCAGTCCAGTACATTGTCTGAGTTTGATGGTCAATGACCAAGCATCGTCGCGCGTTAACACTACCGCCTAATAAAACTTCTCTCTTGGATCCATCAAATGCAGCCCTCTCTATCTCATAGTCTGTGGCCCAGTAAATAAACCTGTAATTTGTAAACAACTATGAATATTCACAAAGTTTAGTACGAATTTGACTGAGTTTGAAAACTATATGTAATTATTATATTGACAACGTACCCTCCACAGCTGTCCACAACTACATCCCAGCAGTCGTGTTTCAACGTAACCAAAAGATTTGCGCCAACTGCTTTGTTAGACGATGCAGATTTTAATGATAACGAGCATATTTTACGAAATCCTTCTGTCCAAAAGAGTAATTGTGTGACTGGGTCGTAGGCGATACTCATGACACTGTCGGCTATTATAGAGGTATTCGTAACTAAAGGTTGTATCTTCCTTGTTGTTAGGTCAAAACTGGCTAGTGACGTTTTCGGGTTGTGGCACTCGACAAACAGCACCCTGTCGTGAACAGGGTCGTAAGTTATTGAATAGATATCATCAGCCGTCGGAATGACTTCTGCGTGTGTAAGTTTTCCGTTGTAAAAGAATTCCAATCGTTTCTCTACGCCCACGACGATGTCTGAAACATGACAATAACATTTTGTCGAATTTGATTGCTTAACAGATCTTCCAATTTTGCTTCTTTTCATATAATACTGTACACATAGAAATGGTTTCAAAATTACTTGTATTCCAAAGTTTTTTTTTTCTTTAGATGGGTTTGCTCTTGACTGTAGTCTAAGTCAGAGATGACAAAGACAAAGTTTATGATGGAGCGAGCTTACCCAGAAGGAGCCTGTTCACTCTGACTTTAAAGAGATGAGGGTTGTAAGCGTTCGGAAACAGACGCAGGCAGCGAGTTCCACTCCTTTGCTGTGCACATTATAAAATATAGTCGTCTACTTTGGTTCGAGAATTAAGTACTAATAAATTACTACTTTCAATGTAATTCGTTAAAATACAAAATCATAATTTAATAACTAACAGAAAATAGTTCATTCAAGAGTTTCGTAGAATGTTACAATTGTCTGAGCGTTATCCGACGGTCAACTGGTAAAAATGGCATAAGTCAAACGTACGTCTGTCTTTGTACAGCGATTTTAGCTTGTGCATAAAGTGTAAGTAAATTAAAAACCCGGCCAAGTACGAATCAGTCTCGCACACGAAGAGTTCGGTACCGTACACCTTAATTTTAGGGTTCCATACCAAAAAAGTAAAAGGAACCTGGTGTGATTATGTCTGATCGTCTGTCTGTCACAGCTGCATATCTCAAGAACTACAATGCTAACAACTTGAAATTTGGAATAGTTGTAGATGACATTTGTCCAACTATTTTGCAAATAAGAAAGAAATAAAAATGTAAATATATATGAATATATAATTTTTTGCACCAATGACTGAAAGGGATTCTTAAAAATTCGAAATGGGGTTACTAGAGCATGTGGGGTGTCGTATGAAAGAGCGCTATTTGCACATTTTTAGTTTTTTAATCCGCATTGTTTTCGACTTTTGACAAAAAGTGTAAAAAAAATCATCGACAAAAATTACGTTGCTTCCACTAGCGGTCAGGAGGTGGCGCTGATCTAAAACTGCAATATACACCGCAGTGTTAAAATTCTCTGACGAATAGAGGCCTCACTTATGAAAATTTAAAAACATTTCACGTTTTATATTATGGTACGGAACCCTCGGTGCGCGAGTCCGACTCGCTCTTGACCAGTTTTTATTATTTGTTGTTATAGCGGCAATAGAAATAAACAATCTGTGAAAATGTCAACTCTCTACCTATTACGCTTCTTGAGATACAGCCCGCTGACTGACAGACAGACAGACGGACGGACGGAGAGCGGAGGCTTGGTGATAAGGATCCGTTGATTACCCATTGGGTGCAGAACCCTACAAACGTCGCGCTCTGAGGGTCTGTCTTAATTAAATCTGAATAGAATAGAATAGAATAGCATTTATTTGCAAACATGGGTAATACATAATAGGTAGTAGTAGGTATACATTAGAGTTCTGAGATCGCGGTTTTACTCAAGCGACATGCACTATGAAGTTCTGATTCAGGATTAAGGGTCAAACTTAGCGGTTGTAAAAATTCAGTGTTCCTAAATATATAGGTACGGTCGGCGACCAAATTCGATTAACGCTGCATATATCATCTAAATTCAATATGTTTTTATGTTCGCTTTTCAAAGAATAGGTACTAAGTCAAATAACCTACCTGCGTTCTAATAGAAAGAAATCTCTACACAATTCTAACTTACGAATAGCTATTTTCAAATGACAAGATTTTTATTTGACCTTAAATGATAGATTAAAAACTATTTTCAGAAAAAGAAATACCAGGCCAGTTAGCCTAACCAATTCTTGTAGAGCATTTCATTATTTTGGTAATAAAATTATTAGGACTGATTCTGGTTGGCGCTATTATTTTGCAATTTAACCCAAAATTAAGAAACAAGACAAAATGTTGTCGTTCACAACTCTTCTACTCACCCCAAGGGAACGCGTGCGCCAGTTCTACGAGCACTGCTAAAAACGCCAACACACGCGTGCTATACATCTTGTTCACACAACGTTGGTTCAGCAGACTTTTTGAGACATCAGCTCTCGCTGACCGCTTGCTGGATGTAAAGCAAAGCCCTGGCTTCCCGTGAACACGAATCTATAATTAGGTAGCCCCATCGCTATCAAAAACTGTTTCCTTTTGGGAGAAGTTCCTGTGATAAGCGGGCTTCCTGTTTATTACCGTATTATAACGAAATTAATATTTCAGGACATTCATAGTGTTATCCATGGTTTCCTTTTTTAACCGACTTCAAAAAGGAAGGAAGTTCTCAATTCGTTTTTTTTTTCTGTATGCTCCCCAATTACTTTGGATCGATTTGGAAAATTCTTTTTATATTTGAAAGGGTACACTTCCCAGATGGTGCCATGAACATCAGGTCAGGATCTGACGCTGGGATTCTGGAAAAAAAGATGGAACTCTTCAAATTCTATAGGCAAACTTGAAGCTATTTGAGTAGTATTTGGAAGAGTTTTTTCTCGGATTAGTCCCGTTTCAATTTGGTGAAGATCCGATGAAGAACTTCGGAGACAGGCATCGGAACTCCTTAATAAATAATAGCAAATGGACCGGGATTGCTGAAATCGTACGTCTGTCTATTTTTTACACCGTTCATAACATAACATAACTCCGGTACGCTGTGAAGGGGTACGCACATGTGAATGTCAATTTCGCTGTGGAGAATCACCTCTGAAAAGTGAAAAATAAAATTTGAAATCCTTACATGTTCTGGTAAAACCAAAGACTGCAAAGTTTACTAGTAAGGCTGCCTATCCAGTGACGTGGAGCGAGACAGCGAAGCGGAGAAACGGAGAAATTAATATAACATTGAAGGAACAGTAATGTTATTTCCGGAGAAGCCTTCCTCCTTGTACATCTTCAGAACACAAGAAATAATACCACGAACTGTTGATATCTATACTAATATATAAAGCTGAAGAGTTTGTTTGTTTGTTTGCTTGAACGCGGTAATCTCAAGAACTACTGGTCCGATTTGAAAAATTCTTTCAGTGTTAGATAGCCCATTTATCGAGGAAGGCTATAAGCTATATATCATCACGCTAAGATCAATAGGAGCGGAGCAGTAATGAAAATTGTGACTCGGACGACGTTGCGCGGGTCAGCTAGTTCTTTAATAATTTAACACTATTTTTTAATCACAATAATCACGAATATCTGCGATGGAAATGGACAGAGGTAGTGATGACATTCGCTCACGCGCACGTTCTCCGGCAGAATGCCCGATACAACGCCCACCCCACTCTCACTTGTCAACCACTTCACTTCCACCTCCAAATTACACTACCTACTTGACATTGACAATGACAACCGACAGACAGAGACAGATCGAATGACCTCACTACCGCCATCTTGCAACAAATGTTAGAAGATTCTTATCTATGGCGTCTTGCTGCGACACGGCCGACCTGCGCTTCATACATCCTCGTGTGGAGCGCTGAACGGCCTTACATTGTTTCGGCCATGCCTGACCAAGATATGTCAGCTTATCCTTATCTTGACCCTTATTCAGGACATCGCTTAACCAGCGGTATCGCTTAACCAGCGGTATCGCTTAACCAGCGGCATTATATTATAAGCACTACATAAAAGAGGACAATCCAAAAAATATCTTAGAAAAAGGGAAAGAATTACAGCAAAGGGAAAAATAGAAATAGAAAATAAAGCTATTATTAAATACGATAAAATCATCGTACTTGAAAATAAATCAGATACATCTAGTAAAAAGAGAATGCTTTCTGTTTCTCCCGAGACTAACCAACTAAAACCTCATAAAGTAGCAGATAGGAGACCACAAGAAAAACAACCCTAAATCTGCCCACTCATTACTGCAAAGATTATCTAGCATTACAGAAGGAGTCCTTAAGCCTATTATGCTAAATTACTTAGAAATACAAACAACCTGTCAAACCAACAAGACAACCATGATCAAAACGCAGTATAGCAATCAACGCCACCTCCTCTCGCAAGTCAAACAAGCACAAAAAACTCAAAAAAAAAACGAAGTAAGTCCCCCAATACAGCTGGTCACAACTACAACCCTCCAGTAACTAAAACAAGAAGAAATAATACGCTCTGCATTGTCATCTTCAATGTAAGGCCCCTAGCAAATAAATCTATAATACTGGAAATGGAGCACGCTATATCATCACTAAAATGGGATAAAATAGGCATCAGTGAAACGAGACGACAAGGTTTTACAATAGAAGACAGAGACAACTACTACCTTTACAACTACGGTCACACCAAAGGAAAATATGGAGTAGGATTCCTAGTTAAAAAAGAACTGTCAGTAAAGGTCGGTGATTTTATCGGTATAACAGATAAAGTCGCTTTAATTCACATCAAGCTGCACGGAAAACTATACAGTATTGGTCAAACTTACGCACCTACCCAAAAAGCAAGCGAAAAAGAAATAGAAGTGTTTTACATTATTGGAAAAAAGCAACCCAAATTTTATATTTCTTGGGGACATGAATGCCAAAATTGGGCAACCAGCAGAAGGTGAGAACAGAGTGATGGGCAGCTATTGATACGGTAAAAGAAATAAGAGAGGTGAAAGATTTGTTCATATCTGCCTTCAGAATAATTTGAAAATAGCTAACACGTTCTTCAGAAAACCCAGAAAAGTAAGATGGACTTGGCTTTCACCTGATGGTTATACTCGAAACGAAATAGACTTCATTACCACAAACAAACCGAACATTATAGAAAACTGCAGTGTGATAAATAGCATACACCACCCAAGTGACCACCGCATGGTTAGAATAACAATCAATATTGAGCACAGGCACCTACCACGTAAAAATCTTCTCTACAACAGCACGAAAACAAATTGACTACGAAATATACACCGCAGAAATCAACAAATTCATAGAGCCAGGCACGACAACATCTGTGCCGAACTACTACGACATTAAAGAGAATACAATCTCACAGAGCTCTAAACGTACTAGTATCAAGTTTGCACCATCAAACTATAACAACAGGAAGAAAGCAATATTAACAACAAAAATTATTATAGAACTTAGTCAACAACGACACTACTTAAAAAACAAGCACAAGACAACAAAAAGTGAAAAAACTCAACTTAGCAAGTTATATAGGTTAATAGACAAATAAATAAACAGATTAAGAAAAATATGAGACAATATAGAGTCAATATTATAGAATATCACATCAGAAAATCTGGAGCAGTTAAAAGAGCGTATAAATATCTAACCAACTCAAAAAATTTGATGGACCAACTTCAAAACGAGGAAAAATCTACAGTTACGAGCAGAAATGGGATCATACAAATAGCTACAAACTTTTACCAGTAACTGTGTGCATCACAAAATACCACAAACCAGGAAAAACTAGCCGAACAAAGAGTTTCTCAAAACAATGACGAAGTAACAATATTTAATATAAATGAAATCGAAAGTCATTAAAACCCGAAAAAAGCCCAGCATCTGATGGTATTAGAAACGAAATGCTAATTGCCGATACAAAAGCTGTCACTTCACCATTGACAAACCTATTCAATTTAATACTATCAACTAAAGAAATACCTAAACAGTGGACGTGCTCAGATATCGTTTTGTTTTTCAAAAAAGGAGACCCGAAATCAATATCAAACTACAGATCAATCAGCCTCGCGTTGTGCATCTACAAGGTATTTGCATCGACTCTACTCCGACGCTTTACTAGTATCTAGATAAACACCAGCCCGAAGAACAGGCAGGTTTTTTAAAGGGGTTTTCGACAACAGATCACACCCACACTTTGAAACATGTCATTGAAAAATACAACGAATACGACCTACCTCTCTATATATGCTTTATTGACTATAGCAAAGCATTTGACTCTATATCCCACAGTGCAATTTGGCGAGCTCTATCAATGCAAAGAGTGAGCCATGACTATATCATACCCGCAACCTCGCGAGCGACCGGACGTGTTACGGATACTGTGTGTTATTAAATTACAAAAAATATCATATTTTGCTATCCTACATTTTAAACGGGTACGAAATGTAGCGGCTGTGATGCTGCTTTGGATGATTCACTTTTTATGGAGTGTTCACAAGATAGATGCAAGAAGAAATTTCATCTAAAGTGTCTGGCATTAACAAAGGAAAAAGTTGAAGCTTTTACCCAAGAAAACAAGGATCAGTGGATTTTCCCGGAATGTATTTGCAAAATGCCGAAAAGGTGTAATACCAACGCCTGTTCGAGGAACTACAAGCATCAGCAAGACATTTTCACCGAGCAGTTTTGTGAACACCAGTGACCGAGGTAGTCGTCGAAATACAGGTGAAATCATAGTGAATACTGAGATTCAACTTCTGGATGAAATACGGGAGTTTCGATGGGAAGTTAAGAAGCAACTGGAAGAGCAACAAAATGAGAATGTTTTGTTGCAAAATAGTTTTATTGACATAGAAACTGAGTTGAAACAATTGAAACAAATGTTGAAGGTAGTACAAGAAAAGGCAAATAAAGTTGAGATTCTAGAAGCAAGAATAAAAGTTTTGATAGGAAAAAATGAGAAATTGGAGGCTAGTCAGAAGAAAAATCAGGTGCTAAATCAGACAGACCAAAGGCCTGGAGACCTAGCATTATCGTTTGCAAACGCTGTCAAAGATAAGCAGCTAGTTAGCAATAATTTAGCGAAGGAATGTGTGGCCACAAAATCGGCGACAAAATTAGTGAATAAGGAACAGACGCAAGGAAAAAATAATTATAATAAGTCTAAGAATATGGTAAGCGTGGAAAAGGAACAGCCTGAAAAAGATGGAAATTGGACTACCATTACCAGAAAAACAAGCAGATTTTTCAACAGCGAAGTGAAAACATACGAGTGCTGTTATTGATATACAGGGAACGGAAGAGAAGAAATATTTACATGTTTGGCGTTTGCAGAAGGAAACGACAGTGGAAAGTTTAGAATAGAATAGAATATTTATTAATTTGCTCAGAATGAAGGTATTTACAATAAGATGATTACAACAATATTAACGAGTCCTTGTACATTCTACCATTTTGGCATGCAAACGTTGATGCAATTCATCATCAAACATAGAAATACACAACTAAAATTTATCAGCTAGAAAATCCGATACATAGTTATAACATTTATTTAATAGCAATTCTGTTAGTTTATTTTTGAAAGTTGACACCGGTTCCACTTTTATGGAATTAGGAATGTGGTTAAAAATAGCCGGTGCCATACCAAAAACACTTTTCCTCAACAAAGCAGTCTTATATTCACCTGTGCGTAACAAGTTTTGGTATTGAGTTCCCAAAGTTACATCTCGGTATCTACTCTCCGATAGAAATAAAAATAGATGTCGATTACATTTAACAAAAGCAAATTCTAAAATGTAAGGGCACGGAAATGTCAACAAACCATGACTTTTAAAACTTGTAACACAGCTTTCAGTAACCTTTAATCCAAATATTGCTCGTAGGCAGCGTTTTTCGGCTTTAAAAATACTCTCTCTTTCAGTACAATTACCCCAGAAAATAACTCCAAACCTTAAAATGGAAACGACAAGATATAAGCTAGTAATACTGTTTTAATATTAGCTTTTTTTAAGATTATTAAGAGCATAAGCAGATACGCAAAGTTTTTTACAGATTGCTTCCGCTTGAGCCTTCCATGTCAGCTGACTGTCAATTACAATTCCTAAAAATTTTGTAACGTCTATTCTGCCCACACCTTGACTATTATAGTTAATATTAAGATCATTGTAAAAATGCATTATCTTTGCTTTTTGTATGTTTATTTGTAAGTTGTTACTATTTAGCAAATTTATTATAATTTTAATGGTATTGTTTATGTAATTTTCATAATTTACATTACTGTCGCATTTTAAAAGTGCTGTACTATCATCGGCAAACAGTACCATTGGATGGTGGATTTGGCGTAAGAGGTCGTTAATGTTAATTAAAAATAACAAGGGCCCAAGAACGCTTCCCTGTGGCACGCCGAATTGATTTTTTCTAATTGAAGACACGTATTTTTTCCAATTTAGATTTGACACATATTTTTTTAATTTCTGTCATCTGTTTGCGGCCGGATACATATGTTTTTATTAGGTTCAGGATATTACCTCGTATGCCATAGGCGTTTAGTTTTTGAAGCAGTATGTCATATATTGACGGGTTGCCTATTGTGGGGGTCACAGACGTCAAGGACTTGGGGGGTAAGTTTTAATACCAACTTCACTTTCCGCGATCACGTCATGCGTTGCTGCTTTCCGAAATATGGGTTTTATGCTTCGTACGATCCGAGGGTTCACGAACGTGAAAGCTATAATTGCATTATATAACGCACTGGTTAGGAGCCAGCTAGAATGTAACGCATTCATCTGGTCTTCTCATGAAGCTAAATATAGTCTCATGCTGGAGAGAGTACAAAATAAATTTATTAGATATTTATATATGAGGTATTATGGTGTCTATCCATTTCATCCGTTGATGTATCCCTCCTTATTTATTTTAGGTACGGTGGGATACAATGAGTTAAGGGTTAAGAGGGATTTGGCACTCACCTCACATATATTCAAACTACTGAGAGGGAAGTTGCACAATCCCATTATTTTAGGGCAGGTGAGCCTGTGTCCCCCCCCCCCCCCCCCCGATAGGTACGTGTGGCGACGACGGCGACTGCGCCTGCTGGTGGAGCCGTGCAGTCGGTCTAATGGAAGCGCCGCTGACGCGTGCACTTTGCACGCTCAACCCGATTGTTAATGAGACGGAATTATTTTGTTGTACTGTAAGTCAGTTCACAAAGAATGCATTATTTGTAATTAGTTATAGATGTTAGTTGGGTTAAACCTGTAATGATAGATGTAAGAAGAAATAAATAAATAAAATAAAAAATCAAAATATTGAAGGAAATATTCAACAAAAGTAACGCTAGAATTAAAATAAATGAGTATGGTTCAGCCTTTGAAATTGGAACAGGAGTGAAACAGGGCAACCCCTTATCTCTAAAACTCTTCATTGCAGTACTCGAAGAATTATTCAGAACACTTGACTGGGAAGATAGAGGAATAAACATATGGCAACCGCCTCTAGCACTTGCGATTTGCGTATGACGTAGTACTGCTTTCGGAAGACACAAAAGAAATGGAATTCATGATACAGTCACTCAGCAAAGGAAGCTGAAAAGTAGGTCTAGAAATTAACTCATCATCATCATCATCATATGTGCCGAAAGACGTCTACTGCTGGTCATAGGCCTACCCCAAGCGTCGCCACAACGTCCGGTCCTGTGCATCTCGCATCCATCGGCTACCCGCGACCTTCACCAGGTCATCGGTCCACCTTGTGGGAGGCCTGCCAACGTTACGCCTTCCGGTACGCAGTCGCCACTCCAGAACAAATTAAATGGCAAACCATAATTATAAAGTTAGACTCAACAGAAATCGAATACGCCGAAGACTATATTTATTTGGGACATTAACTATCCTTCAAGTCATGTAATGATAAAGAAGTAGAGCGAAGAATCAAAATAACCTGGACTAAGTATTGGGCAATGAAGGAGGTATTCAAGAGTAATCTACCAGTTACACTGAAAACTAAAGCTATGCAGACATGTTTTCACTCCCAGATCAGTAGGATCCGCCGTCCACGGCACACTCTACTCGAACCCGACGATCCCATTACCCTTGTCCAAGAGAGTTGTAGGGAAACCAGCACTCTGAAACAAGCACACAAACCGCGACCTGCCGCCTTCCGGCCTCGCCGACGTGGCCCTGCGCGACGCTCCAGTAATAATATTACTCCCCGTCTTTTGCCTAACGAGCCAGCCCGCGCCGCTGAGCCATTAGCTTTAAACTCCACAAATAATGTCATGACCCAGCCTGTCCCTTGCTGTCCTCCCCAAAACGACGTTGCTGGGCCGAGGTCCGTCAGGGAGTGCCCTCAGCGAGCGGAGTTGTAGTTTTAAGTGTTTTTTTTGCCTTGGCTGGGGGCTTTAGAGTCAAATCTGAGGTCACCACAGGCTAGCCCGGTTGAGCAGTAACCACCCTTAGAGAGGTAAAACGTGAATGGTCCCCGACAAAAAAAAGCAGACATATTTAGTACCCTGTCTCACTTACGCTTCCCAAACAAGGCCTTTGTCAACAAAACAGACTCATAAGGTCAAAGTGTGCCAAAATAGCATGGAAAGGAGTCTATTGGGCCTTAAACTAAGCGATAAAGTGAAAAATGAAGACGTCAGGAAAATTACCAAGGTAAAAAACATAGCAAAAATCATAATGACCCAAAAATGGAAATCGGCTGGGATCACCAGGGAACAAATGGTCCAGAATTGTCACTAATTGGTAACCTATTCGCAAGAAAAGACGGAAAGGAAGGCCATTCAAAATGGAGTGATGACATAGTTGCCACGGTGGGAAATACCTGGATCAGACAAGAGACAGAGCGAAATGGAAGGAAATGGAGGAGGCTTTTACCGCCAGAACGGTCCTTACAACAAAACGCTTTAACGCAAATCAAATCAAATCGTATATTTCAAATAAACCATTTACAGGCACATTTGAATTGTCGCAGTTTAATAACATATACTAACAAACTAGAATAAGTATAATACTAACAATACAAATAATGTTTAGAATTAATGTAAACTGTGTGTAAGGAATAAATAAAGCTTTATTATTATTAATAGGAACTTGTCTGTGACAGCCCGGAGTTTGCAAGTTGGTGGAGTGACACCCCCATGCCTCGGAAAGCATGTTACCTCTTGATCCTGCGCTAGATCTCGCTCTAGTCGTGTCCGTCCCATCTGATTATGAAAGTCATGGAAGAGGGAGTGTACCTGCGTTTGCGCACACACTTGTGTACTATACAGCCTTACATTTTAATCGTTTTAATCCCTTGGACGGGTGGTTTTACTCACAAAATACTATTCATCAAAAGTTTGCATAGCATTGTATCTCTTAAAATAACAAAAATAGGAAGTGATAACGTACTATTCGCAAAATGCATGAAACCAGTAGTAGCACCTTGAGTTAGTTACCTACGCGTGCGTTCGTCGCGTTGTCGTCGGTGCGTACCTAACTACCTACACTTCGCTCGATCAACTAAGGTTATTGACTCCGCTGCTCAGCTGATGTTCACGTACATAAACAAATTAAATGATTCCAATTTTTCTTTCATACTTTTACGGGCTTAGGACCGTCATAATTGCTTTGTGCCTAGGTTCCGGGACATACCAAATAAAACTAAAAGATTTATGCTAAACGCTGTAAAATGAAAAAATAAGTCCCTACAGGCCTGCTAGTTATGGCGTATTTAAATATGTGGAATCACAATTATTTACAATGAATTGAAAAGAAAAAAATATTCTCATTACACGATTTAAAAAAAGTTATGTTGACACTTTGCGATACGTTATGATCGTTCATAAAAATGTGGAATCAAAATTACGTACAACGATTGAAAAAAAGAGTGTTACAAACCTAACAATTAGTAACACGTCTGAATCACCTATCACTACGTTTTTGAAGTGATACGGATAGAGTCCTTCTGTATTTAAGAGCTTCCAAACGTAGTATTGACTCACGTTAAAGCTAATTGCAGCCATGTTTGTACTACGGCTGGGATCTCGTTCAAAGTACTCCAGGATTTCTTCGTCTAGTTCAGGTGTGTACACTGGTTGGCGACTGCAGCCCTGAGCAAGGTGTACGGAATTGTCCGTGATCTAACAAACACTGCGTAGCCGCCACAATTGTCTAACCAGACGGAACTTGAGTGTTGGGTATACCACGCAGTCGCAAAGATTGCAAGACAGTGGTTTGGTTCGCTGTAGAGACGACGAGCCGCTTGCGCATCAAAACCCGCGATTGCACCATGGCAACGAACTCCACATTGGAATACACGTAATTACGAGACGCCATTACGTTCGCGCGACAAGGATACTCGTAACAACAACACACCGATGATGTCTTAGGCAAACTGAATTGTTTACATGACGTGGTCATGTGCTGCACTTAGTGCGAGGGGCACGCGGGGTGCGCGGGGACCGCGCCTTTTTGCATTGCCAATCAAATGAGGTTTGGTGGCGGAGTTTGGTCTAGGATTGGCCAATTTTTGTGAGTCCACGTTGACTGAGCTTACGCGTCATTGTTGTTAGTACCGAATGGTGACTACTAATGGTTCGCATTGCGTTTTCACTTAGGCGAGAATTAATTCGAGTTTATAAAAAAAGTTCTTTATTTTTTTATTTTCTCTTTACAAATCGATAGTGTTTCATGCATCGGATCGATCCTCCACGGGATTAAAACGATCAAAATGTAAGGCTGTATGTCTCGCGCCGATGGCTAGTCTCCGTGGAGTTGGCCGCCATGACCAAAATCGGTTAGGAGGACTACATGTAATTAACACAGCTTCAAACCCTTTGACTAACCTTGACCATTCAAAAATAATAAATAAATGATTTGAGTCTTTGGAGTCAAAAGCCCGAGTCTACCCATGGGGTACTGCGTTATCCTGTAACTGGATTGTGGAAGGTAGTTGCTCCATGTAAAACACTGGTATTCAACTGAAATTGGTAAGTTTGCAAGTCAAATGTAGTTGGAAATACCGATCAAAATCTACTAGTCACTGTAGTTGGGTATGCGCCCATTCCCACTTAGACGGGCCGTCTGTTTTGTCGGTTCTAAAGGGACGGATTTACTAGCAGTACAATTTATATGACACTGTCCACTTTTGGACGGAGCCGAGAAAAAGAACGGATCCGGATCGAATATAGTATGAATGATTCTGTTGATTGTCGGCCGCCATCTTCCGTTTAAACAGACGGTCCGTCTGAGTGAGAACGGGACCTAAAGGGCGTGGTGGATTTAGGGATTTAGCAACACATCCAACCAAGTACGGATGGCATGGTGCCGGCTGGTGCCGTATGGTGCCGTAAACGAATAATACCATCCCATCACTTTCCGTGGGTGTCGTAAAAGGCGACTAAGGGACTCACCAGAGAATGGGCAGCAGCGTTCTCTGTAAAACGCAACACCATACACTACGATCGCCAACCCGCCTGCCAAGCGCGGCGATTATGGCAAACCCTCCCCCTTTGGGGGAGGCCTATGTCCAGAAGTGGACGTCTTCGGCTGTTATGACTGATGACTGACGGATCGTACCATGCAGTACGCCTGGTCTTTAACGAAGGCCTTGACCGCTCCCCCGAACAATAATTATTCTGCTCCAGAATTTGAAGTGTTTTGAATGTGTTAGTTGTAAAAATCAAAGTGTAATTACCGGTGATCTCATAACAGTGATTAAATTACAATCACGTGTGCTAACCATACCTACATTAGTTTTGGACTTACGAATATAACGGTATCACTATGATCGATTGCACTCTTAGAAAATGGTAAGCTGTAATACTTGTGCAGTACCAGTTAAACAAAATGTTAAAATAATAAAAAGTTCCAAATGCGACAAGGACTGCCATCAACGGTGTGTTAGACTGAGTGCTGCTACTGCGTTTGAGAAAATAAAACAAAATGCACATTCAAAGTGGAAGTGTCCGAACTGCTTACCTCAAAAGAACAAGAGTGGTAAGCCTACTGCTGAGGCTGAAGAAGATAGGTCTGATGTTAACCAGTTCAACGGTATAAGACGTAAACATCAGCCTGATGAAAAAGCTAGCTCAGATGGCAAGGATAATAAAGACAACGATATTCGAGACGAAATTAGGAATATTTTACGAGTTTTAAGAAATATGACTCTATACGGATCTGCTTTTGATTAGATATTAAATTACAGATGGGCGAGTCGAAAACATCTGATGCATACGACATCTCTCGAATTACTGACATGAAAACTAAGCTCAAGTGTGCTCAACGTGAGAATATTGAGCTTCGCACAAAGATCTCCGAGATGATAAAGACTGTTAGTCAATTGAATGCGAATGTAAACGCTCTAGATCAGAGTATGCGGGAGGCGAATATAGAAATGTATGCTTTACCAGAACTGAAAAACGGAAAGTTAACGGCCATCGTAATAAAATGAGCTCGTTTTGTGTCATATGAACTTAAAGATAGTAACATATTAAAGTGCGTTAGAGTGGCCAACGACAGGTCACACCCGCGCTCTGTAGTAGTGAAGCTGCGCAGTGTCAGATGTCGCGACGAGTTGTATGCTGCAGTCATCAGATACAACAAAGCCCTCCCTGATGATGCGTTGAACACGACCGTGTTGGGTTATGCCGGTAAAAAGATGCCAGTTTATGTAACCGAGCATTACTCTCCGATGTATCAATCTTAACTTATTGCATCACTATTTAAGGCCAAAGAAAAATCTTAATTATAAGTTTTTTTATTGTTATTGATAGGTTCGCTTTTGACCACAATCTCACCTGATGGAAAGCGATAATGTTATCGACAATGGATCACCCTTATCTAGAAGTAGCTATTCACTCTTAGTGCCATGCTACTTAAGAATAAATTGCCAATTAATAATAATAATAATTATTAATAATTGTGGGTCAAATTTTATGTATTTTCTCCGCTCTTCACCGTTATGGAAGCAGTCACATCTTTTGGACAAAGTCGATCAAATCATTCAAGACACACTAACTTCTATCTTAAATGTGGCTCTGGATGACCAAGCGTGGCTGCAAGCCACACTACCCATTCGCTTTGGTGGGCTCGGCATCCGCAAAATTTCTAGTGTAAGCTTACCGGCGTTCCTGTCTTCGGTCAACAGCACTGAAAAGTTAACCAAAAGGATATTAACTCCATCATTGGTTAACTGTGAAGTGCCTTGCTTGACCGATGCAGTGAACGCCTGGAAAGTGGCTTGCCCGAATACGGCGTTGCCCGATAACCCATTCTCCCAAAGACAATGGGACGAGCCGCTCTGCAGATTGGTACGGAATAACCTCTTAAATACGACCACCAATACTGCGGAGCGTGCCCGCCTGCTGGCTGTGGGTGAATGGGAGTCGGGTCTTTGGCTGCAGGCACTACCGTCACCCAACGTAGGTACTATGCTGAGTGACAGTACTTTCCGGATCGCTACGTGTCTGCGTTTGGGTGCTCCTAGCGGAGCTGCACATCGCTGTCAGTGTGGTGAAGCAGTCGACCGCCTCGGACACCATGGCCTGTCCTGTAGTAGGAGCGCTGGACGGTTAGCACGGCACGCTAGCATTAATGACATTATCCGTCGGGCTTTTGTCACCGCCGGGGTGCCAGCTGTTTTAGAACCCAACGGCTTGGCACGCGACGATGGGAAAAGGCCAGATGGGATGACCATAATGCCTTGGAAGGTGGGTAGGCCTTTGGTGTGGGATGCAACATGTGTCGATACCCTTGCACCATCCCATCTTCTCAGCACGGCGGGCTGTGCTGGAGCGGCTGCTGCAGGTGCAGAAAACCTCAAACGGCGCAAATATAACAACTTAATTGGGAGTTACATATTTGAGCCGTTTGGCGTTGAAACACTAGGCCCATGGGGTCCGAGTGCGCATCGAGTCTTTCGGGACATTAGCAAACAACTTGTCGACTGTTCACGTGACCAGAGGGCTGGGCTTTTTTTCGGCCAAAGAATCAGCATTGCCATTCAACGCGGCAATGCTGCCAGTGTTCTGGGCACTTTTGCCACTGACAGCGATGTGGATTATTTTTTTGATGCCCAATAATTTATTTTGTTTTTATATATAATTTCGTGTTAATGAGTGTATATAGTTACTAGATTATTTTCCTACCCTGCTTAAAGTTGTAATTTAGAATAAATTATGTTTAAATAAATATGATGTATTTTTATGAGCCTTGTTTTCTTTTTGTTATTCTCCTGGGAAGTCTTGACATAGTTACCGATCGACTATCGACTGAATTCGGTCGTTAGGTCGTAAGGCTACCCGTACGCAGTCAATTTCGATCGCGATCTACGGATCAGATCATTGATTTTTATCGTGGATCGCGTTTGAGATTGACTGTGTACGGGCGCGGCTTTACCGAATTCGGTCAGTAGGCGATCGGAAACTATATTGAGACTTCCCGCCCTCGATAATATATCCAAATTCAATCAGAATATGTGTGCGTAGAAATTGTAATGTCAGTTAAAATTTTAGTATGACATAATACTAACACGAATTCAACCAGAATATGTATGCGTATGAAGTTATAATATCAATTGAAATTTTTAATATGACATAGTTCTAACACGACTTCAGTTTTTTCCCTTCTTCTGCTGTGGAATAAAAATGTTAAGATTGTCAATAGTTGAATTGACAAAAGGAGCCCTGTATTTATTTAAGGCCTTTAAACACCGTTTGTTTTTTTTTTCCTTATTTATTCATTATATTTGTGACGTGTGAGTTTTCGGGGTTCCGAACATTTGTCTGAAAAGAAACCCTTTTAGGATCACTCGGGTGTCTGTCTGTCCGTCAGTCACAGTCAATTTTCTCTCAATCAACAGAACCGATTCTGTTAAAATTTCGAAAACATGTTAACTTCTGCGACCCAAGCACGGACGCGTTCTGTAGACAAATAAATTTTGTGCTCACTTCACAAACTAGAAAATTACAAATGAGTTTTAATACTATCTTTTTTTCATAATTTTCAAAACAAGTGTTCAAGAAGGAAGGTTTAGTACCCTCCTTATCTCAGGAAATATAGACCATAAAATTTTGAAAAAAAAAAATGCAGATTCTTTACCTACAGATTAGGAACAGGAAAACCTAAAATCTATGGTGTAAAAATAACATGCAACAAAAAAAGATTCCGACGAATTGAGAACATCCTATTGCACGCGAGACCGACTCGCACTTGGTCATTTTTTTTTCTAACAATATAGCACAGAAATCACTTTCCCTATTATTTTTGACAAAATTTTACTTAGTGAAAGTAAAAATGCTTTGAGTTGAGTGCTCAACTCAAAGCATTTTTCCAATACATCCACATACAAAAACAGCTTTACGATGTGTACAACAAAACTGTCTGTTAGCTGATATTTTAAGGAGTATCTTCCTCAAAATCCTAATCCTCACCAAAAATACTGAATGCACAGCATAACAGTTACTTCAAAATATCACTATTTTGGCAACAATTTGAGTTCGTGACGTATCGCTACTCAGCAAGGAAACACTGGCCCCATCTATGTACATAGTTTAAACGAAACAAAAAAAGATAGGCGTATAAATGTTTATGTCATTTTTTTTTTTTTAAACTGTTTTCAAAATAAAACTATTTATCAACAATCTTGGATAGCTTTTGTTGTGAGTTCAATCCTTCCCTGGTTTACCAATAAGGTAGAAAAAGAAGGAAATAGGCTACAAAACAAGTGTAACTTATAAATATTTAGAATCTGTACTGCTTTTATTTACTATCAGTACATGTTATAATAAAAAATAAAAATTCTAAAACATTTAGGTAATAATGTACGTACGTAGTACATATTACCTCAATGTTCAAAAACTAAAACCCGACTACTGAAAAATCGCGCTCTAAAATATGAAACAAGAAAATAGTAATACCCATCTGATAGTATAGGTGACATACGACCATAGCTATCCTTTGAACATCACTACGACTAATCTGTATTAAAAATATTAAAATAATTGGTACATAACAGTTTCAGATAACAAAAAAAATAACCTCTTTTTGTTTCATGCTTTTTAGAGCGCAACTTTTCAGTAGTCGGGTTTTAGTTTTTGAACGTTATTTTTTTTTATATCTGTGCTTCGTACTCATCTATTTTATCAGAGAAAAATTGCAGGGCACGTTTGAGCTCTTTTTTAATAACTTTCTTCGCTTCCCTGCGCAGGTCTTGTAGTATTTGTTGCGTCGCGTACTCAGCATGGACACCATTGAGTGAGGTAGCGACGTCGCATCGTTCTCCTTCGTAATCCGCTGTGCACTGGCAAATGGGTTCCTCCTCCTCATTCAAGGAGCAAACGCCGCCATGCAAACAGTACATATGGCATGTGTTAACTTCACACCTTTCCCCGGTGTAACCAGCTTCACAGCTGAAATAATGAAGATAATAAACAGTGTTACTCGATAATCGACAAAACTATCAAAAACTTGTGACTAGTAATAAACGGCAATTTATTTATTGGGCAAAACCGGAAGGCATTCGGTTTTGCCGAACTAACTAACTAACTAATAGGGACAAAGCCACAGGTGTAATGGCGCGCGACCGTACCGCTGCGTTTGTGTTAGGACAAAACCAGAGGCGAACAGGCGCGCGACCGTACCGCTGTGTTTGTATTAGGACAACGCCACATGCGAACAGGCCCGTGACAGTTCTGCTGCGTTTGTATTTGGTTAATGCCACAGGCAAACAGATGCACAAACGTACCGCTGCGTTTGTATAAAGCCGCGTACGCACGAACGAACAAAAACATGGTGAACAAGAACATCGAACACTTTGTTCACACGTGCATACCACTGACGAACATCAAACACTGTTCGTCAAAAAGGTTCGTAGCGATCCAATTTGGTGATCGACGTTCGTGTTCACCATGCTTTGTTCGCTAGTGCGTACGCGGCTTAAGGACAACGCCACATGCGAACAGGCGCGCGACCGTCTAGTTGTGTTTCAGATGCTCTAAATAAGAGATGTGACGCGCACTACACTAGCACTGAGTGACTTTTAATTTATTATTATTTTTTCAGGGGAAACACGTTTTAATAAAAATTAAAAACTTTTACTTTGACGCCTATCAACCAAAAATTGAGAAAAAAATAGGTAGGTTTTTGCTACATTTTGCCAAGTTAAGTGAACATATTTTTTTTCTCATACAAATGTGTTAGGATCAACACATCATTTGCAAAAAAAAAACGTAACTCTCTGAAATATTTGCAATAAATTAAAAGTAACCTGTTCAAAGCGATAGGAAATCAACTTTGGACACATTTCAGTAAACACGAGACGTAGCGATGCAACTTGAGGCGCTTCGAGGCGCAGCGTGACGCAGCAATGCTTCGCCGGTAGACGCGGCTTGCTAGAGTCCGCTCAGCTCGTACTCCGCCGTGCGGTGTCAGAATGAACGTTTTGTTGCGCAGCGCTACAATATTCACTCCTTAATGAGATGAACATAATTATTTTACCTGCATTTGGGTTGTCCCTCTGCACTGACGCTACAATTTCCTTGGAAACAATAGTTGTGACACGTTGAACCATAGCACTCCGTGGAATTTTTATGATTTGGATCTAATGAAATATTCTTCAGAGCTTCGCAGCCCTGAATTCCAAAGATTTGTTCCTTGATTGTATAGTTGGCTGCTGTAAGTCTATGATTCCACAAGTGTGTGCTAGAGTTAGAATAAACAATTGCTCCCACACCGCCCTGTTGATTCTTTGGTTGTCGCAAAATGGCTCTTTGATCGTAGCTCTTCCAGTAAATGAAATCTTTTGTTACGACTATATCAGTTGCCCCGTATTCTTGTCCTATAAAATTAACTGTTTTTATGTTTGTTCCATCCAAGTTGGCACTTTTAATGGAATGCCGATTCATTGTTATTTCCTCAGACCAGTACATTGTCTGTGTTTGATGGTCAATGACCAGACATCGACGCGCGTTAACACTACCGTATAATAAAACTTCTCTCTTGGATCCATCAAAGGCAGCCCTCTCTATCTCATAGTCTGTGGCCCAATAAATAAACCTGTAATTTGTAAACAACTATAAATATTCACAAAGATTAGTACGAATTTGACTGAGTTTTAAAACTATATGTAATTATTATATTGACAACGTACCCTCCACAGCTGTCCACAACTATATCCCAGCAGTCGTGTTTCAACGTAACCAAAAGATTTGCACCAACTGATTTGTTAGATGATGCAGATTTTAATGATAACGAATATATTTTATGAAATCCTTCCGTCCAAAAGAGTAATTGTATGACTGGGTCGTAGGCGATACTCATGACACTGTCGGCTATTATAGAGGTATTTGTAACTATAGGTTGTATCTTCATGGTTGCTAGGTCAAAACTGGCTAGTGACGTTTTCGGGTTGTGGTACTCGGCAAACAGCACCCTGTCGTCAACAGGGTCGTAAGTTATTGAAGAGATATCATCAGCCGTCGGAATTACTTGTGCGTGTGTAAGTGCTCCGTTGTAATAGAATTCCAATCGTTTTTCTACGCCCACGACGATGTCTGAAACATGAAAATAATATTTTCTCGAATCCGATTGCTGAACGGATCTTCCCATTTCACTTCTTTTCATAAAATACTCTACACACAGAAATGGTATCGAACTTAAGTACTTACAAATTACTATTTTCAATGTAATACATTAAAATACAACATCAAAATTTAATATAGTATAATATATAATACTACAAAAAATAGTTCATTCAAGAGTTTTATAGAATGTTAAAATAGGGAACATGCAATATTTACATTTTTGCTTAAACGTTTTGAAGAACTCCATCTAGAATAAACCACCATATAAATAAGAAATGAAAAGCTTTTGGGGGCCTAGTCACCTGCGTCCGTAGGAGATTACCTAATGTTGGACCCTACACGTGGTCCCCGGGTGGTGCTAATCAGGTGACAGTAACTGGTGGTAGGCTTCGGCCATTGGCTTGTGACCACCCACTGGGCAAAGACGTACCGCCAACCGGCCTAGACGCATTTCGGTACAATGCTCAGTGTAGCTAATTCAGAAGAGCTGGGTCGAAATAGTTGTTCCAATGCAGGCAGACCAACCAGGCTTGCGCTGACATGGGCGTATCGGGAGACTAGTCGCGGAGGGTAGCGGGATCCGAGGCACGGTGCGCCGCTGGCCGACCGCAGGTAGTTGGGGGCCCAAGTAGTGTGCTAGCCACACATGAAAGGCTGCCCCGCCAACTGTCGAAAAATCACAGAATGCACCATCGTGCTGGTTGGCGACCAGACGAAAGGGCCCGATGGACATTCACGGAGGGCTTGGGCGTCCCCGCAGTCTCCAGGCTAGTCCCCCAATGATGCCGTCCTGCCAGAGCGTGCCTGAAGGTTAGCAGCATGGAACCTCATTTCATTTCCTTCTCCTCTCCTTCCTTCACACAAATAAAAAAATGAACAGGAAAAATAAGAGAAAAGCTGTACAGCGGCAGCACTCCCTCTCGCATAAAGTGCACCTCTCCAACATACGAGGTCTGCAGTCAAATCTCGCCGCAGTCCATCACCACCTCGAGACGATGAAACCAGCGCTCTTATTTCTGTCGGAGACGCAAATCGGATGTCCGTCAGATGTGTCATATCTGTCTTACCCAGGGTTTACCCTGGAGCACCACTTTAGACCACGCGCGGGCGTATGTGTGTACGCCCGGGACGACATCTGCTATCGGTGTCTCCGAAACCTTGAAGACTCCAGGTTCTCAACGCTGTGGGTTATAGCGGACACAGGCCTGGACAAAATTGTCTACGCTTGTGTCTACCGTTCGCACAGCGGTGATTTGGAGACACCTAGGCTCACACAGCACCTGCGTGAGGCGGCGGATGCGGCTCAGCAGCGGTACCCTTCCGCCCAATTGGTGTTACTGGGGGACTTCAATGCCCACCATCAGGAGTGGCTCTTCCCATACCAGCACACAGACCATACTGGACGAGAGACGCGAAAGCTAGCGCTAGCGTTACATCCTACCCAGCTGGTCCAGGGGGCAACGAGGGTGCCGGATGTTGATTCGCACACTGCCAATTGCTTGGACCTTTTGCTGACAACTGATCCAGGCGGCTACTCGGTGACGATTTCTTCACCACTGGGTAGTTCGGACCACTGTCTGGTGAAGTCTGTGTCCGTCTACTCCCCGCCCGATCCTAGCCCAAGAGGGACCCGGCGGGTATGGTGATACAGGTCGGCAGATTGGGATGGCATGCGATCTTTCTTCGCATGTTACCCTTGGCAGCCTACTTGCTTTTCTTCGACTGATGCTTCGTCGTGCGCGGACGCCGTGACGGATGTGTTGCGGAGGGGAATGGAGTACTACATTCCGATCTCTGATGTAACAATGTCTGGCGAAGCTCGTCCATGGTTTGGTGCCGAGTACCATCGCGCTGATGCGCTTAAGCACGCGGCGTACCTAGCATGGGTCGACGCTCGTACGCGCAAAGCAAATGATGTGAGTCAGAAGAAGAGAGCCTTCAACAGGGCTGCCAAGTCCTGCAAGAAGGTGTTGCGGAGGGCTCGATTTGATCACATTAGCCGAATAGGGAACAAACTTTCTTCATACCCAGCAGGTAGTAAGGCTTTTTGGTCCCTGGCTAAGTCGGTCGAATTAAACTTCTGCCGCCCATCACTACCATCACTGCTAAGACCCGACGGGACGCTGACCCACTCCGCTAAGGAGAAAGCGAACTTGTTTGCTTCTTTGTTTGCGGAATCTTCACGTCTGGATCCTGGTGGTGCGGAGCCCCCTGCTTCTCCTGCTGGATGCGAGTCGAGTATGTCGAACATTCGCATTCATCAGACGTTCTTCGGGTACTGCGTAACCTAGACGTGAACAAGGCTAGTGGCCCCGACGGCATACCGGCAGTTGTGCTAAAGACTTGTGCACCTGAGTTGTCTCCGATCTTGACACGCCTATTTCGCCTTTCTTTTGAAACTGGAAAAGTGCCAAAGGCTTGGAAGCAAGCTAACGTGCAGCCCGTGCCCAAGAAAGGTAGTCGAGCTGACCCGTCGAATTATAAACCTATCTCAGTAACGTCCATACTCTGTAAGAGTATGGAACGCGTGTTGAATCCTAAGCTCCTGGCATACCTAGAAGCGAATGTTGTCCTTAGTGACCGACAATACGAATTCCGCCGAAATCGGTCTACTGGGGATCTTCTTGCGTATGCCATTCACATCTGGAGTGAGGCCATAGAGAAGCACGGGGAGGCACTAGCGGTCTCCCTTGACATCTCGAAGGCCTTCGACAGGGTCTGGCACGATAGCCTTATTAATAAGCTTCCTTCCTTCGGTCTGCCCGCCGGATTGTGTGATTGGATCGCGGATTTCCTGAGGGATCGGTCTACCCGAGTGGTCATTGATGGCTGCTCGTCTGGACTACTGGATATTAATGCTGGGGTTCCTCAGGGGTCGGTGCTTTCGGCAACACTGTTCTTGCTGCATATTAATGATCTGCTTAAACCCGATACCTTTGGGTATGCAGACGACAGCACTGTTGCTGAGAGATACGTGTCCGACGCACCAGCTGATGGGTCGCAGATCCGGTCTCTCCGGGAGGCTATGGTTGGGCGCTTGAACGTGTCCTTACAGGCTGTCTCAGAATGGGGCGATGCCAATCTGGTCAAGCTCAATGCTGCTAAGACCCAAGCGTGTCTTTTTTCCGCTAAACGGAGCCAATTCCACCCAGCTTCATCTTTCCGAAGTGCAACCGTGCCGATAACCGACCTACTTGAGCTTCTTGGGGTTACATTAACATCTACCCTCAATTTTGGCCCATTCATAGAGGCAAAAGCTCAAGTGGCTGCAAAGAAGTTGGGGATCTTTGCAAAGGTGAGACGGTACTTTACGCCGGAACAGCTGCTCAAACTCTATCAAGCGCAAGTTCGATCATGTATGGAGTACTGCTCTCATCTTTGGGAACACATTCATAGTGCGTGCAGCTAAGGAGTGGAATTCCTTGCCGGATTCTGTGTTTCCTGCTAGCTATAACCTGGGAGTATTTAAGTCAAGAGTGAATAGGTTACTTCTAGGCAAGCGTGCTCCATCTTCGACCACATCATCGCTTACCATCAGGTGAGATAGTGGTCAAACGCGAGCCTTTAAATAGTAAAAAAAAAACCTTTAATTTTTTGCCAAAATTGCGTTTTTAAACCGACAGTTTAAATTTTCGCGCGAAAACGGGCGATGACGTCACTTCTGTCTGCCACTGGTTAAAAATTGTTCTAACTTAGACTTAATGTTGCCTTTTCATTGTCATAACAGCAGTGACACTAAATGACGCTGGTTTTCATTTTGAAATACGTTCCGTTTTACGTTATTTTAATTGATTATTTTTGTTATAAATCGATATTAACCAAAATAAAAACATTGCAATGGCCTTAATTTTATATATATATATATATATTTTTTTTTTTATTAACTACATTCTCATAAATTCTGTATTTGCGTTTTCCTTGTTGTCTGAGCGTTACCCTACGGTCGATTGGTAAAAAATGCATAAGGCAAACGTACAGTACGTTTTTATAAAACCGGCCAAGTGCGAATCAGACTTGCACACAAAGGGTTTCGTACCGTAACCTTAATTTTTAGGGTTCCGTACCAAAATGGTAAAAAGAACTTATGGTGTGACTAAGTCTGTCCGTCTGTTACAACTGCATAGTCAAGAACTAGTATTGCTATCAACTGCAGCAAGCAAGCATGCAGCAAGCAAGCATGCAGTAAGCAAGCATGCAGCAAGCAAGCGTGCAGCAAGCATCATGCAAGCAAGCATGCAACATGCAAGCAAGCCAGCAGCATGCAAGCAAGCATTCAGCATGCAAGCAAGCAAACATTATGCAAGCAAGCATGCATTATGCAATCGAGCATGCAACATGCAGCAGGCATGGTTTCTGTCACGGCTCCGGCGCTGCGGGGCTCCGGTGGTCTCCCGTGAACTTATCGTCGCAGATGGTTTGAACGCTCACCACCGCAGCTTCGGCCCGCCGCCGCGGCTTAGGCTGGCCGGCTAAGCCGGCGTCATAATACCTGCTCCTCAGCTAGCGGGCCGCCTCGCCCCTCCGAGCCTACGCGGGCTTAAATTATACTCTAAGGGTAGGGCAGACAAGAGTACGTGGAATCGATTTTACAGCGATTCGTATCTGTCACTTACTTTTGTAGCAAAACTTATTGACAGTTTAAGACAATATTTTAATTTAAAGTTCAAAATGCTTAAAAATATTCGTTAGGTATATTAAACAGTAGGTCTTTTGACCGTAGTTATTTCGAAAATAGTTTAAATATCTTTGGATATTATAAAATGTAACTAACAGAATATTATACTGATTGAATCTAAATCAGAATCTTAATTTTAGCAGTTTATTCGAAGTATTGAAAATCGGAATGTCGTTTTCGGACTGAAAACCCATCGAATATTTGATTCTTCGGACGTATGAAAATTGGAAAACAAAAAAATCGCATTTACGACTTTCGGCAAAATAAGTTTCGTGATTTTTAATATAATTCTTAGGTATTGTGAAATTAGAACTTCTGAAAATCGGAAAAATGAAATTTGGAATAAAATATTTCGGAGTATTTGGGTGTTCCCATATGGTTTGTATGTTAGGTTAGGGCGTTAGGGTAACTAGGCTGGTAGATAATTGTTGTAGGGCTAGGATAAGTCAGTAGGGTCTTAGGTAACTTATAGGTGCTAGGCTCAATTGTCTCAGACCTAGCCACACTGAACGCATTTGGAATAGCGGCCGTACTAAGCTGCAAGTCCCGGTGTGTTGAAGTTTGCCATGTGTTGTTACTTCCCAGAATTTGATCCTTATTAGCTACACTTTCGGATGGTGTAATAATACAGGATGTTTGTTTTTTTCAAAATCAACCGGTTCGGTTCCTGGGTAGCAACAACGACTTTTCAAAAATCCAATGATGCAATTTTACTTTTCATCAAAATCGGGCTCGAGATTCCTTTCAGTGTTTCTTGATAAGTAGTTCTCATAGTTTCAGATTTGGCCATGAAGGCACACTTTAAAAATTCACCCTGTATATATTTTTTTGCAACAGCGAAAATTTTAATTAATTAGGCATGTGGGGTATCATTATTATGAAAGAGCGCTATTTGCACATTTTAAATCATTTTTTTCAGGCCGCATGTTTTTCAACTTTTGGCGATCGGTGATCTCCGAAGTTTGCATAGAGAAAAATCAGGAATTATACTGTGATAGAAGTTTATGTAAAAATTACAGGAAAAATAAATCAATGTCTCTAAATAGCACAGATTTTTCAGAAATCATCAATAAAAATTTCTATGATGATACATAACCCTCGGTGCGTGAGGCCGACTCGTTCTTGACCGGTTTTTATTATTTGTTGTTATAGCGGCAATAGAAATACATAATCTCTAACTCTAACTCTTTACCTATTACGGTTCTTGAGATACAGCCCGCCGACCGACAGACAGACGGACGGACGGACGGACAGCGGAGGCTTAGTAATAGGGGTCCGTTGATTACCATTTGGGTACGGAACCCTAAAAACGTCACGCTCTGAGGGTCCGTCTTAAATCTGAGATCGCGACTTCACTGAAGCGACACGCACTATGAAGTTCTGACTCAGGATTTAGAGGGAAAGCGGGTGGAGAGACTTTGTATGTAAAAAGTCATAATTCGAGTTTTGGCTCTCGCCTGTTTCCTCCTCCAATATTGGACCGATTTAAAATATATTTCATAAACTGAACAAGAAAGATATATACTGTGTCCTTATGTTTTCGTTTTTTACCATATATTAACCAATTATGATGATGATGAAAGAAAAACATAGGGACACAGTACAAAAATCCATTTTTGTAGATAATTTTATGATCTAAAATTTTTGTCCGAGCTATATTTATGATGAAACTTACTGTTTTCGAGAAAAATCCAAAAAAACCGAAAATGTTGTCCTTCGACCTTTACTAACTGTTTTAGCACTCAAGGGATCGATGGGGACTTTTGGCACTTTATTTCTACTACCAAAGTTCAGCTCTGTCGGAGTTTTTGTTTTTTGATCACAATTTTTTGTCTAATTTGACCGGACTAAAAACTCTTTATTTATTTTCTATTTCAAACGGATATCATTGTTTCAACAAATACCAAAACAAGTTCAAAGATATAAGGTACAGTCAATAAAATCATTACGTTTTTTTACGTGACGATCCTTTTGCGTAACACTAAGCTAGCCAATTAAAGCAATTCATTTGATTTTCGTTAAATTATAAGAACTTTAATAAAAAAAAAAACTGTCAAATCCAAAAAAAATAAATTTTGCTAACAAACGTCTACTTCAGTAAAATATGACTAATAATCAAGTTTATTATAATTTTAGTTCCTCCTTTTACCTGTATATTTTTTTTTTGTTAAAAAAAACATGAACAAATCTTGAAATTACAAAATATCTCAAAAAGCAGCTCTTCATTTATATTGACTCGGCAAACGTTGTTTTGCCATACAAAAAAAAAATACCCTACCACCTATATACACACAAAATTTCATGAAAATCGGTCGAGCCCTTTCGGAGGAGTTCGATAAACACCGTGACACGAGATTTTACTATATTAAATTTACCTAGTTATTATTAGAAGCTTACGTCTACTTATTTAAAAATAACTAGGTCTGGTAAATTTTTCACAAAAAAAAAACACTAAAAATATTAAAATTAAATGAATTCCGATAGATTTTTTTTGTGTTCCACTGGCGGGCAAAGGACTTCCCTTTTTCCTTCTAAATCTCTGTCTTAAGCGAATTATAAAATATTGAAAAACTAATTTGATTAGGTTTGACTGAGCTGTCTGTACCAAATTCAAGTTGTTGGTATTCGTTCGCACATTATTTAAAGAGTGGTATCCGTTCGGAATAGAAAATAAGTATGAGTTGTAACAAATACCAGTGGTATTAGTAACTAATACCGCTGGTATTTGTAACTAATACCACTGGTATTTGTAACTAATAACACTGGTATTTGTTACAACTACCTAACTATTTCCTGGACATTTTTTTCTGAAAATATTTTTTTTTCTTCCTTCTGAAGGCTAAATATTTGGGGAGGGTCAATGCTTTTTTATTCGATTGATTGGCAGGAAACGTGGATTGCTTCACAAACATTTGCTGCTGTGGTTAAAAGAAAAATACGTCACAACTAAATTAACGACATTATAAGTGCCGAGATCCCTGACCCAAATACAGACAAAGAGTTACATGAAATACAATCAATATATTTTTTAATGATGAAATTAAAATAACAAACTATTCGCACTTAAAATAGAAAATAAAACTCCTAACTATAATAAGGCGTCAAAAAATTCGTCCGCATCGCTGTCGACTGGAAGTGAGCCCAAAAGACTGGCGGCATTGCCACGTTGAATGGCAATGCTTATCCTCTGTCCGAGGTAAAAGCCAGCCCTTGGGTCACGCGAAGTGTCAACTAAACATGAAATAATTGTGAAAGAGATGATTCATGGACCCTGCGTCATCCAATACATATCGTTTCCTTGCATGATGGACGGAAAGTGCACAAAAAGGTACACCCGGGCACTACTGAAGGATACGCAAACCAATCACAATGGATGTCCTCTATACAGGCGGAGAGCTCCCGAAAATGGTGATAGAACTATTAAAATCATAATTCGTGGCGCCCTGTAAAATTTGAAGTGGAAAACAGCTGGATTTTGCCTTATTCACCCTTATTGTCAAAAATATTTGACACATATTTAAATTTTGAATTCTGTAGTTCTGTTCAAATCATTACACACATTTGCTAAGGATGGTCATTTCTTTTGCAAAATCTTTCCATTTATTCCGTTCTAATACCAACAAATTGTTGTCGGTATGTCCTAAAATAATAGATTTAAAAATATTTTGAGAAAAAAAAATGACCAGGAAATAGCCTAATCAGATAGCTACAACCTGGGAGTCTTTAAAACAAAAGTGAATAGGTTGCTTCTAGGCAAACCTGCTCCATATTCGACCACATCATCGCTTACCATGGTGAGATAGTGGTCAAAAGTATGCTTATTTATGGTAAAAAAAAACAACTCCAAATTTGTTAAGCATTTCATTATTTTGGTAGTACAATTGTAAGGACTGATTCTGGTTAGCGCTATTAATTTGGGATTAACCCAAAATAAAGAAACAAGAGATAATATTATCGTTCATGACTCTTCTACTTACCCCAGCGGAACGAGTGCGCCAGTCCCACGAGCACTGCTACTAGCGCCAACACACGCGCGCTATACATCTTGTCCTTCACACAAGGTTGATTCAGCAGACTTGTCGACGCAGCAGACGTCAGCTCTCGGTGACCGCTCTCTGGATATAAAGCAAAGCTCTGGCTTCCCGTGAACACAAATCTATAGGTAGGTAGCCACATCGCTATCAAAAACTGTTTCCTTTTGGGAGTAGTTCCTATGATAAGCGGGCTTCCAGTGTATAACCGTATGATAACGCAATTAATATTTCAGCACATTCACAGTGTTATCGGTGGTTTCCTTTTTTAACCGACTTCAAAAAGGAGGAGGTTCTCAATTGTCTTTTTATATATTTTCCCCAATTACTCTGGACCGACGGGTAGACTTCCCAGATGGTCGCATGATCATCAGGTCCTGACCCGATGATCATAACTCTTAAAATTTTATAGGCAAACTTGAAGCTATTTGAGTAGTATTTGGAAGAGTATTTTCTCGGATTGGTCCCGTTTCAATTTGGTGAAGATCCGATGCAGGACTTCGGAGATAGGCATCGGAACTCCTCAATAAATAATAGCCAATGGACCGGGATTGCTGAAATCGCATGTCTGTCTATTTTTTACACCAGTTAATAACATAACATAACTCCGATACGTTGTGAAAGGGTACGCATATGTGAATGTCAATTTCGCTGTGGAGAATCACCTCTGAAAAGTGAAAAATAAAATTTGAAATCCTAACATGTTCTGGTAAAACCAAAGACTTTCCAAAGTTTAGTAGTAAGGCTGCCTGTCCAGTGACGTGGACCGAGACAGCGGAGCGGAGAAATTAATATAACGGCGAAGGCACAGTAATGTTATTTTTGGCGAAGCCTTCCTCCTTGTACATCTTCAGAAAACAAGAAATAATACCGCGAAATGGATAGAGGTATTGAGCACATCCGCTCACGCGCACGTTCTCGGGAAGAATGCCCGACACAACGCCCACCCCACTCTCACTAGTCAACCACTTCACTTCCACCTCCAAATTACACTACTTGACATTGACAGTGACAACCGACAGACAGGGACAGATCGAATGACCTCACTACCGCCACCTTGTAACAAGTGTTAGAAATTCTTATCTATGGCGTCATGCTGCGCCTGCGACACGGCCGACTTGCACTTCACGCGTCCTCGTGTGGAGCGCTGGACGTCCTTACATTGTTTCGGCCATGCCTGACCAAGATAGGTCAGCTTATCCTTATCTTTACCCTTATTCAAGACATCGCTTAACCAGCGGTATCGCTTAACCAGCAGCATCATATTATAAGCTTTTTACCAACCGCTAATTATTTTACAAAACAGCTCCGTTTTGTAAAAGTGCTCAACAATTACGTTCAGCTGGAGCAGCTACACCCAGTGGCCTCGCAATGCTTTTGATTGGGACAATTAGATTATTCCCAATCTAAAAAAAAATAAGTGGAAATATAAAAAACCATATCTATACTAATATATAAAGCTGAAGAGTTTGTTTGTTTGTTTGAACGCGCTAATCTCAGGAACTACTGGTCCAATTTGAAAAATTCTTTCAGTTTTAGATAGCCCATTTATCAAGGAAGGCTATTTATATATCATCAGGCTAAGACCAATAGGTGCAGAGCGGACGAAGTTGCGCGGGTCAACTAGTAAGTATAATAAATTGATTATTAGGTAAAAGAAACAACAATACAAATTAAGAAAAGCAGTCCATATGATTTTAAAGGTATACGGAACAGGGTGTAAAGTCCCGCAAACCTCAATTAAAAAGGAAGGATCCTCTGACCAGACGGGTGTTGTATCTTGTGGGCAGCTGCCACTATCTCTCTCTTTAAAGCCTTTGTTACTAGAGTTCTCTGCTATTGTTTCACAATTATCATTGTATAAATTTATCTATTTAGTATGTATTGATGTTTGTATAAATAGTACACCTAAGACTACCTACAGCACTGTATCTCCTTTTTCTCTTTAGAATCCATCCAAAGGTTGTCTTGAAAAGATCGATTTTAGCGATCAGGCCACCCATTGTGCCACCTTATGTAATAATAATAATAATAATACAACACTGACACAAACAGATTATACTCACCGACATACCTAGCAGTTAAACATAAACTCATACAAGACACCACTCCCTACTATAAGTATGTACATACCACAAACAGTTCTAGAAAATACCACTCACAAATACGCGCGCCATACTGACTGACAGGACCGTTCACTACAATAGACCAGATATCATTCTTCAAGATATAGTTAATAAAGTCACTTACCTGATAGATATAGCCGTCCCTAACACACATAACTTACAAAAAAACTATAGGTGAGAAAATCAGTAAATACACTGAACTTAAAAAAGAATTTACTAGAATTTGGAGGCAAGATAAAGTGTTCGTAGTACCAATTGTTGTCTCCACTATATGGGTATGACACCTGTGTCATACCCAATCATCTCCATCATAGCCTCAAACAAATAGACCTGAAAGACTCATCCTACATTACACTTCAGAAAGCCGCAATTCTTAACACTTGCAGAATTGTTTGGAAGTTCATGCAGATAGAAGAAAATCAAATATCTCCTCAAAACAGTAATCCTACACCTTAGATTGAATCGCTACATTGACTTGGCTTAGCCCGTTAATGTAGCTTAAAACTAGCCTAGAGCTAAGAAAAACTACACGTTTTCCCAAAATAATAATAATAAAAATAATTTATTAAACCAAGAAAATTACAATGTTATTATAAAATCCTAAAATATTAGTTTGCAGATTACAATTTGAAATTAAATAACAAAAACAGGTAGGTGTTGCAACCCGTAAGTTAGTTAAGTTATTAAATAACTTGTATTAAGAGTAGTGGTACACGCCCATAACATAATATTTTTTACATAATAATAATATTATTTGCAAGTAGAGTAAGTGTTTGTTAAATCAAAGTTAACATAAGCCTTGTTTGCAAAGTACCTTATTTTACTATAGAAATTACAATTCATTCATTCAATTCTTACTAACAATTATTTCATAAGTGTGATTATTTATTAATTATTTGTGTGTGTATTTAACGGGGTATGATAGGTATGTGCTGTGTTATGTGTCAGTGAAAGTTTTATGGAGGTTTATTATCCGAAAAAAGTAAACGTTCTGTTTCGATATAGTTCTTGGTAAGGAGAAATTTTGTCAGAGAGTTTTTAAGAGACGAGGTTGAAAGATGATAAAATTTCAAGTCCCTGTTTAGTTTATTATATAATTGAGGACCTTGGAAACAAATAAATCTTTTGGTAAAAGAATACTTACATCTGTAGTGCTGGCAAATTAGATCCTTACGTCTTTTGGTGATTTCAATATAGGGGGTATGTTTGTGTTGTAATATGACTGTATTAAGAATAAAGAGTTGTCTGACAGAGAGTACCTCACAACACTTATATAGTTCCTCCGTTGGAAATAGGATCGGACGAAAAGTACTCACCTTCAACACGGCTCTCTGGGCTCTTTCCAATTTTAACAATATGGTCTTAGGCGTATCACCCCTAGCCGAAACACAATAAGACAACAACGATTGGCAGAGGGCCAGGTAAACTCTTTTGACAATCTGTGCCTCTGCTACGTGACGAAGAGTCTTAAATACGAATATTAGTTTCCTTAACCTTGCAGTTAGTACATCTATGTGGGCTGAGAAGCTCAGATTGTCATCAAGAGTTACCCCGAGGTATTTGATTATGGGGGTACGTGTAAGTGTTGGGCACGAGCAGGTGCCGTTTTTTGGACAGTTTATTGCGTGAGCGATTAGTGAATATGAATTCGGAGGCTGTGTAGATTGGCGTAAGGTAAAGCAAATAATGTTTGTTGTCCGTATTAAGGGTTAGATGGTTATCATTAAGCCATTTTAAAACGTGATCTAGTCCTCTCTGCGCCGCGTCAAACGCTGCGTGCCAGGTATCGCCAGTAAATGTGAGCGCAGTGTCGTCAGCAAAGGCCGTGATTTTTCTATTTTGGAGAAGAAGATTACACAGCTGGTTAACATAGACCAAGAAGAGTGTGGGACCAACCACATTTCCCTGAGGAACGCCAAACGTGACCGGGAGCTCCCCGCTCAGGGAATTATGAATTTTTACGCACTGACTCCGGTCGTTGAGGTAGTCCGTAAGTATTTTTAGAGGGAGGCCTCGTATTCCCAGTTCTTCCAGTTTTAACACTAGGTTGGGAATAGAAACTGTGTCAAAGGCTTTTTTCAGGTCTAAGAAAACTGAAACTACTTTCTTTTTTGCATCAATTTGCTTGACGATGTGAGTCGTCAGCTCCGGAACAGCATCATTCGTCGACTTGTTTCGTCGGAAGCCAAATTGGTTGGGAAATAAAAGCTGTTTTTCCTCAAGGTATCTAATGAGTCTCTTGTTTATGATGCGTTCTTGGGGTTTTTGGGGCCACATGGTGGGCCCCCGATAGAGTGTTGGTGGGTAAAAACATTTGCAAGATTTTTGCCAATGTCAACAAAGAATTCATTAATAGAGTTAACTGACTGTTGTGGAGAAGCAGAAGAAACAAGTAAGTCAGCGGTTGGATTTTTTGGGGCTACGGTGTTTGTCACTCTTTTTATAATTTGCCAAATCTTTTTATTATCATTGCCCGCCTTGCTCAAATCCGCCCTATCGTAGGCTCTCCTAAGTTTTTTAATGATTTTAGTGCAGTAGATCCTATATCTTTTATATGTCAGGTTTAGTATAGCGTTATCTGGAGACGCCTTCAGTCTTTTGTGCATTGCATCTCTGTTACGCAAGCAGCGAAGTATGCCCACACTCATCCCTGGTTTGAGTAGACGTTTGTGATTTGGGAGCCTGATTATAGTTGTGTGAGAACGCAAAATACTGATAATCTTGTTGATAAAATAAAAAGTAGCATCATTATCGTCAGTATATATTTATAAATCGGATGGAAATTCATACTGTTCATTTCAAAGTCTAGAGAGCCGTAATTGACTTTTGAGACAGTTTTGACTCTAGTATTAACCGTCTTACTTTGCGCCAGGCAAAGCAAGACAGAGTTATGGTCTGTCACAGAAGAGTCAATCACTATTGTAGTCGCTAATGAGTTTGTCTTGAGCATGACATGATCCAGACAAGCAGACTCTCGGGTAGGATATGTGTGGGCAGGAAGAAGTCCATGAAAAGCTATCAAATTGAGGTAGTCGGAAATACGATTAGATGTTGAGTTACCGCTGATGTCAAGATTTATATCTCCAAGAATAACTATGTTTTTATAAGATGAGAGATTAGTTAGAAGAGAGTTCAAAGATTGCAAAAAATTAGTTATGTCTAGAATAGATGGTGAGCGGTAAATACATATTATGGCTTTTTCTGTGCCGATTGTTAGCACAAGGCAACTTGCATCCGTAAAGTCAGGCTCGGTAACAGAGTAGGTGCCGACGTTTTTAACATATATGATGACACCATCATTCTGGTTTTTAAGTCGTGCAGTATAGTAGTGCGAGTAATTTTCAATTAACGGTAGGGTATAATTAGATTTCAGCCAACACTCCGTTAGCACAACCACATCACAGTCAAGGTTTATTCTACGAGTGACTAAAACAGGTATTTGAAAACGCGGGGAAATTAGAGGCGTTTTGCGTGTGGCGAATGCGATCAAACAAAATACCAGATTTGAAACATGGCAATTATAGGGTTGGTCACATAGCAAATGTTGTTATATATACTTGTATTTGTAATTTGTGATACCATCTACTTAGAAAATGAGCCCAAGTTATTTCTTAATGCCATCTTTATTAAAATTGACTTCCGCGTCGTGTAATTGTAATTTTCGTCGAGTTTTTGAGTGACCATTTGTACTAAGAAGGCCTAAAAAAAGTAAGTATCCTTTTTAAAGAGTTTAGCTTAGCTTAGATCTTTGGCAGTCGTTACTAATTGTCCTTTTTACATATTTTCCTTATTTTTCCTAAAAACATTTGTCAATATTATCCATATTGATGGTCTGCTTGGTCGGTGGGTTCCCCTAACACAGAAGAAATAAATTAATGCTGAAGCAACGGAAAAACACAGACTATCTTCTAAAATAACCTAACCATCTTCTTGACTGTGGTGAGTACCGACAGAAATTTTTAATACTATCCGTAAAATTATGCACATTTGAGTGGCCTTCTTGTATCATGTTCGCATTTTTCTTCTTCCGGGTCGTTCCTTCACTGCTGAGGATCGTGACCGCATACGACGTGTATCCATGCGATCTTCTGCTACGTGCACGCTCTGTGCGTGCTGTCTTCTTTATGGCATCGGGCCATAAAGAAGACCTCGCTATGTTTGCATATTTTGAACTTTAATGTGTTGATATTATATTGCACTATTTGAATGGTGCTGTTCTTCAAACTACAAAGTTAAGAAAATAGATGGCATTACGGGTATCTGCATTACGTTATAAGTTACTACTTTTGTTTTTTAACATGATAATTACGAACAAAAACAACGTGGAGAAGGAAATAGGTTCTGATAATAAAGTATCCATTAACACCCTGGCCATTATATTTTGGCATAGATGAATTCTAAAAAATATACAAAATACAACAATAACATGTTATTAATGTATGAAAATATTAGTAAGAATAAAAAAAGAAAGAAAATGAATACTTTAAAAATATATATAATTCAAAAGCAATTACGACTACTCGGATTCGAACCCGCATCAAGTCTCTCGAAAGACAGTCGTTGTACTGATGCTCTATGACTACTACTGACAGATTAGTGAAATAGCCGATCTTATCTACGTCATGGTTTTTCGCTGCTCAGCTCCTTGAAAGTATAGCGTGATGATAAAGATTGCTAACGTTAGGCGCATAAGTATCTGCAATATTGAAACATGTTTTGGCTTCGTATAACCATAACAATTTAAATGTTATTTTAAGTACGCAAAAATCCATTTCTTTATTTTTTGACAATACTGTGGTGTGAAAATACAGTTCAAAAGATAAAATAAATACAAAAATAATAACTGTCGGTGGGGGTCGAACCATATGCATGCAAAACAGACATTTTTAAATATTGCTCCAAAGCACATTCACGCGTGATGCGATGACCATGAGAAATAGGGATTAATTTTTTTATATATAGACACTGACTCTGACTGGATCGACAGAATAATCTGTAATGATTGAGTGAGACTAATCGATGTGTCAAATTTTATTTCATTTTTTTTGTTAAGTAATTTGTTCATGTTCGTTCTGTAAAAATAAATTTCTGAACGCACGCTTAAATATTTGACAACCAATATATAATGTCAATCATTTTTTATAACTGACATTATTCAACATCTTTAAAATCTAAAATACGCCATGATCTTGCCATGATCAGAATATTGTGGATATATGTTGTCGATTTGAAACCTTTATTTAAATACGTTCTTTAATTGAGGGCAGAGTTTACCGTATCGGTGGGATGAAAATGAAATATTTGACAGTTACGAAACCCGTGGACATTTTGTATGGGAAAAAGTTTTTTTTCTTCTATTTATTTTTTTCGTCAATTTTCGAATGTTGTTAATGAGATATTCTGCTATTCGAGACGGAGACAAATACAACAAATGAAAAACCATATAAATCGGTCCAGCCGTTCTCGAGTTATAAGTGTTCGAAAAAACCCGACTTTGTTTTATATATTAAGAAGACTAGCACTTCGCCCGCGACTTCGTCTGCGTAGACTTTAGAGGTGGCGCGCAAATTCTTTGTCCCATATTCTCATTCTCGGAAATTTATCGTTTTTCATAGTTTGTGAGTCTTTATTTTCAGCTCCGGAACTACTTCGACATGTTTCTGGTTTTAAAGATAGAAAAGAAAGAAAAAAAAACTGTTTATTTGGGACTCGCACAAAACATATATTGCGCATATATAAACTATAGCGCTCATAACTCCAGCACAAAAATTTTTCGATATGTTTCGGTTCTCCTGGTATTTTTAAATGCTAACCACTCACAATTCCAGCTTCGGAAATACTTTGACATGTTTCTTGGTACCCTGGTAGTTGTGAATCTTTAACGCTCATAATTACAGCCCGGAAATACCGGTATATGTTTCTGTTTTCCTTCTTCTATTTTGAATCCTAACCACTCAAAATTCCAGCGCCCGAAACATTAAAACATTTTTCTGGTCTCCTGGTACTTGTGAATCTGTAGCGCTCATTATTCCAGCAACGAAAATACTTCCACATTTTTGTGTTGTTTTTATAATTTTGAATCCTTACCGCTCATATATTTAGCGCGGAAATATTTTGACATGTTTTAGGCTTCCTGGTAATTGTGAAACTTTAGCATACACAATCCTAGCCACGAAAATACTTCGACTTGTTTTTGGTCTCCTGGTACCTTTGAATCCTAGCCGCTCACGTTTCCAGCGCCGGAAATATTTCGACATGTTTCTGATCTCCTGGTACTTGTGAATCTATAGCATTTACAATTCCAGCCCGGAAAAAACATCGATATACATATTTCTGTTTGACTGTCTACACTAATATTATCAAGAGGAAAGATTTGTTTGTTTGTATGTTTGTTTGTTTGAATTGAGTAGGCTCCGAAACTACTGGACCGATTTGAAAAATTCTTTTAGCATTGGATAGCTATATTATCAGGGAGTAACATAGGCTATATATTATCCCCGTATTCCCACGGGAACGGGAACTACGCGGGTGAAACCGCGTGACGTCCACTAGTTAAAAATAAAACAAAATATTTTAGCCCAAAAATACTTTAACATCGTTCTGATCTCCTGGTTGTTGTGAATCTGTAGCGCTCATTATTCCAACCCCGAAAATACTTCTAAATGTATGTGATCACCTGGTGCTTTAGAATTTTAACTGCTCACAATTCCAACCCTGGAAATACTTCGCCATGTTTCTTGTCTCCTGGTACATAATGAATCTTTAGCGCTCATTATTCCTGCCCGGGAAAAACTTCCACATTTTTCTGTTGTTTTGGTAATTTTGAATCCTTACCGCTCATATATCTAGCGCGGAAATATTTTGACATGTTGCTCGCCTCCTGGTACTTATGAATCTTTAGCATTCACAATCCTAGCCCCGAAAATACTTCGACATGTTTCTGGTCTCTTGGTACTTTTGAATTCTAACCGGTTACAATTCCAGGGCCGGAAATAATTTGACAGATTTATGGTCTCCTAGTACTTGTGAATCTTTAGCGCTCATCATTTCAGCCAAACAAAACTTCTTCAACATGTTTCTGGTCTCCTGTCACATGTGAATCTATAGCGTTTACAATTCCAGCCGGGAAAAAATCTTCAACATACAAATTTCTGTTCGACGGTAAAAAAAAAAATATATTCTTGCTCAAGAATACTTTAACATCGTTCTGTTCTCCTGGTACTTGTGAATCTTTAGCGCTCCCAATTTCAGCCCCGTAAATACTACGACATATTTCTGTTCTCCTGGTACTTTTGAATCTGAAGTACTAAGGCAGCAGAAGCGCTGTGTTTCCACTTCCTCCTCAGTCTTCGTTAAGCGTTGCCTTTTACCGGGATAAAAAGTAGCCTATGTTTGATTCCAGGATGTGAACTATATGTGCGCCAAATTTCATCCAAATCCCTTCAGCCATTTTTGCCTGATTGAGGCACAAACATACAAACATTCACATTTATAATATTAGTAGGATTTATTGAAATTTTTAATTTATTTCAAACATACTTATCATTGCAAATCACATTAATTTATTGTTTGTCACAGGTGTAACCAACCATACAATTGCGGTGTCTCCTGTCTCGTACACTTGTGATCATGAGGAAAATCGATCAAGTATTATGTGATATACCAAAGGTTTTTCATACAATTTCAGGTATGGTCCCATGGTAAAACTTATTTTATTATAATAAATATAATGATTTCTTAAGAGTCAGTACTCAAATATGACGAAAACGAAGTGACACAACACCGTAATATAAGGGATTGACTAGCTAACGGTTGTTCAAAGTATTGAGAGGATGGAAGACTCGATGGGCACTCGGACCCCATGGGCCTAAAGTGTCAACCTCAAACGGCTCCAGAAAGGTTGTTATATTCCCTACAATGTTGTTACAATTGTGCCGTTTGAGATTTTGTCTGTCTTAAGAAGAAAGGTTAGTGCAAGGGTCAATAGAATTTATCATACTTTGTTTTATGAAAAAATATGTGCAAAACTAAAAGAAAACAAATCTAATAGGAACTTACAGAATATATTTAAACAGTTTTCTTAAAATTGTGTGTACAATCTTATTTAGGGATTGTCCCTTTTACAAACAAAAATATTTTATACAAACAAACTTATGACTAGGATTTTCTTTGGCCTTAAATTTCACCGCAGTGAGTTAAGATTTAGACATCGGAGAGCGATGCTCGGTAACATAAACTGGCATCTTTCTACCAGGATAACCCAAGACAGTTGTGTTCAATTTATCGTCAGGATGGGATTTGTTGTATCTAATTACTGCAGCATACAACTCGTCGCGTAATCTAGCACTGCACAGCTTCACTACTACAGAGTGCGGGTGTAACCTGTTGTTGACCACTCTAACACACTTTAATATATCACTGTCGTTTAGATCATATGCCCGAAGTGACACAACTTTAGCCAATTTTACCACTATGGCCGGTAGATTTTCATTTTTAAGTTCTGGTAATCCGTAAATTTCTAAATTCGCCTCACGCATACACTGAGCTAGAGTATTTAGGTTCACATTTAGTTGACTCACAGTCTTTATCATCTCGGAGATCTTTGAACGAAGTTCACTATTTTCAGTTTCTACTGCCTTGAGTTCAGCATTCAACTCGTTAATTTGAGTGATGTCAATTGGCCCACATTTCTTCAACTCTTCAAGCTGGTTCTTGATATAATCCGCTTCGGATCTTATCATATTTACTGCTTCAATTCGCATTACGTTTTGAATTTCCTCTCGTATTTCGTGAATCTTAGCCATTTTCTAAGAACGCAATCAATTACACAAATTCAGTTATAAGTGTAACTCACACCTATTGTACGGGTGTATAATAACGAATTCAAAATAAAGTTACTTTTATCAGATCACAAACACATAACACTTTGGTTTTTACAATTAAAACACTTCTATCAGTTAGATAATTTGATGAGTATTGGCAACAAGAATTTGATTCTGAGTTTCCAGACAGCACAAATTCGCAAAAAAAACGTTTCACTATGACTTGAAAACTACAAAGCAAGAAATTTGCTGTTGTTGCAACGGAGCGGTTGGTTGGTCGAGCAGACGAGTCCTCGAGTGCTGAGTTGGTGACTGCGAATCGGCAAACGTTGCTGTACTTTGGATGAGATGGAGAACCGGGTGTTGCGGCGCAGTTTAGGAGAGGCCTAAATGTCCAGTAGTGAACTGCGGCAGGCTTCTGTCCTCTGTCACGTTGCTCGTGGCTATCCGTAACTTTGATTTAGAAAACTGTTGTTAGTGAATGGATCTGACGACTCCCGAAGTTTGGTAAAGAATGACTGTATACGGTTCGGTTTCAGCTTATATACGAATCATAAACCGCGGGTTATTGCACAAAATATCGCAATCGGGAAAACAAAACAAAATATTTTTGTTGCAACATGTTATTTAATCACCAGATTTAGAATATTTAATCCTGATTGGCATTCGGCAGCAATTGCTACATAAGAAGATTAAGCAAGAATCTTCAAAATTTGTCTAGTCTTTTCTAACCTTCGCTACCCAGCAAATGGGTACCAATATACTCCTTGGCAACACTAGTTAAAAATCAAGAAAACATAACAAAATAACGTACATTGCAACATATTATTCAACCTCCGGATGTTTAGAACATAGTAATATATTATTATGTAAACATTTTTATTTTTATTTTATTATTGATAGGCATACATTTGACCACTTTCTCACCTGATGGTAAGCTTAGATGCGGTCGAATATGGAGCACGCTTGCCTAGAAGTAATCTATTCACTCTTGACTTAAAGGCTCCTAGGTTGTAGCTATCAGGAAACACAGACTCTGGCAGGGAATTCCACTCCTTAGCTGTACGCACTATGAATGTGTTCCCAAAACGTTTTGTGCGTGTGGGTGGGATGTCCACCATGTACCGGTGGCGCATCGCCGTACGTCTTGTGGTGCGATGATGGAACGGGCTTGGCGGAATTAAATTATGCATTTCCAATTGTTGCTAGGTTCGCATTAGACTACAACTTCACTAGATGGTAAGTGATGGTGTTTTCCGTAATGGAGCAAGTTTCCTATTCGCTGTTGACTTATAGAACGCCAAGTATTGGTTAGCAGGAAACATTCCAGCAGGAAACCATAGGTCAGCTGTACTGTTTAATCCTTCAGTTGAAATTCCGGAATAATGGATGACTTGCTCTTGCTATTAAAAACCGGATCAGGGAAACAACTCTTAGCTCGAATTACCCAATAAATCGTTATCATCATTTCTCCAACTATGTTCGACTCGACTTTCAGTCTAGCCGGCAACCAATTTGTAAATGATTGCGTAATATATAAATGGCAGCGATTTACCGTTGTAAAATTAGGGTTACCTTAGGGATCAATTTTGGGTCCTTTCTTATTTTTCTCTATTCCAATACCATTATTTTACATGGAGCGGCTGCCTACCAGACCTCCACAATCCATTAAATGGGTAACACGCTAGTTCTTGGCAAGACTGGTGTCAGATGTACTGGCTTCTGACAATCCGCAACAACTGCCTAAGATCTGAAAATGACAGCCGGGACCAACGGCTTAACGTGCTTTCCGAGGCAAGGAGGAAACTCGGTGTGTTAGGATGGTCACCCATCCGCATACCAACCTTGGGAAGCGTAGCTTAGCCTAGAAGATCGAAAAGGTGCGAATGCTTATCAATTCGCTATAATCCAGTTACTGGGTAACGCGATGGGATTAGGAAGACTTGGGCTTCTGATCCGTAACGACTGTCAAAGATTATCAAATGACATTTTTTGAAGCCCAGATGTGTCTCGATGTGTATTGGATGGTATTCACTGGTCACCCATCCACGGACCGGCCTGGGCAACCGTTGCTTAACCTTGACGACATACCTGTGTGGCTGTTATTATAATGACTACGAGCCCCTATACTGGAACATCTTCACTTTTCAGGGAATTGACGACACAGTTGGCGCAGTGGTTGAGTGATCAGCTGCTGCGCTGCGTGTCGTGGGTTCGATTCCCGCACGGAACAAATATTTGAATGGCCTACAGATAGTTGTTCCGGGTCTGGCTGTTTGTGTATGTTAGTTTGTATGTTTGTGAACGCACCCACGATACAGGAGAAACTCCTAGTGTGGGGCAACTTTTAAAAAAAAAATAAAAAAAAATCATAGCTGTCGTTTTGTGAGGTTAAAGGTGTCAATGAGTCATGTTAAGTACTTCTAATATTATTCAATGTTATATATATTTATTTCGGGAATATCCGTAAGATAATAATATTGTCTTATGTTATGCAATTGCGATATGCAACTTAAACCTAGGTACATTTCTGTCTCATATTCTAAAGATTTAAGTTTTGGTTGCATTATATTTCCTATAGGTATTCGACTTAAATTGTCAATATTTAAAATGTCGTTCGTCTCGGTTTCATGGAAGACTTTTTTCATTCTGATTTCCTACCTTAGTAGCTATTTTGTTAATATTGGAAATTGGTTACTTCGGTTTGTGTAGATACGTCTTTTTTAGGGTTCCATATCCAAAGGGTAACCAACAAAATCCTATTACTAAGCCTCCGCTGTCCATCCGTCCGTTCGTACGTCCCTCTGTCTGTCAGCGGGCTCAAGAACCGAAATAGAAAGACAGTTGAAACTTTGACAGAGTGAGTATTTCTAATGCCGCAGCAACAAATAATAAAAACTTGAGGACACACTTAACTTAAAAACATGTTTCTGGTATATCCCCATATCACAAATGTTTTTTTTTTGCACAGCACACTGCACCTTCGGCCCGTCACATGAAGAGCTTTTAAGAACTTCTCCTAGTCGACACCAGGAGTCACGTCAGTACGTTGTACAACACCGCTCCGATCTACTGGTGCTAGCAGCATTATCTCGCCTTACTGGAACATCATTCCGAATCACTAGAATATCACCAACCTGAATCATTGAGGCATAACCGCAGAGAGTTCTGACTCACCGTGAACTATTCGGTATCGGGTTTCGACTCACTAAAACCAACCTTACACTCGCCCTGTAAGCATATCCATATGTATGGACTACTTATCCACTCGTCGGTTTTCGGAGGGGAGTTATGTAGCGATTTCTATACCACCAGATTCGACCTAAATAACCGACGTCATACAAATCAAGCATGGCATTATCAGAATTTTCCGTGCGATTTGAACATTTACAAACAACAGTCCAAACATCAACCATTGGGCAGTTGCCCTCCAGACACAACAACCGTCTGGTCGGAAGATCCTATCTTTTCAATGGAGGTTTCCGGGACTTTACACCCTGTTCCGTATACCTGTACCGTACGGACTATAATTGGGACAAACCCGCCACAAATTCCCAACCACTGCAACTCCTGAAAGTCAGAACCAACAGTGGCGACCACCAGAAAAACGCCGAGCCAATGAAGCCCGACGAGTCCTGGAGAAACGATTTAACTGTCTTGGATCCCGCAACGAAATTAATCAGAAAATTACAGCGGAGGAGTAGGAAAAGCTATACTTAATATATAAAGCTGAAGAGTTTGTATGTTTGTTTGCTTGAACGCGCTAATCTCAGGAAATACTGGTCCGATTTGAAAAATTCTTTCAGTGTTAGATAGCCCATTTATTGAGGAAGGCGATAGGCTATATATCATCACGCTATGACCAATAGGAGCGGAGCAGTAATGAAAATTGTGACGCAGATGAAGTTGCGCGGGTCAGCTAGTAAATATAAATTAATATTTCCACTTTTTCCACCTTATCAAGCAGGAGACAGAATAGAGCTAGGCCAATTGGCACTATAGGTATACAACTGGGTTAAGCCCAGTTGCCAAGCACCACGGATTACTATATATTAACACTAAAACAAATGGGTCCTAAATTGCGAGCTACTTTTGATTCCAGTAATAGGTATGGCAAATACGCTTGAACGCACGGAAATTTGTTCTGGTTTCAAGATCCGTGTAGTAAACTACTCCAGATGTAACCTGAATACTATCCAACATAATATTGCGTTCAGTTTTCCAAAGAATACACTACAATAAGATGTGGTGTGCGGATTGTTCGTATTCATGGTCAGCTGAAGCACATTGACATTAAGGCGAGGCTACAAGCCTAAAGGAAAATAATTTACTCTTAAAGTTACCATGACCTGTGGAAATGGGGTACCTTATGAACAGCTTTATGTTCAATTTGTACAGTTGAAATACTTTGTTTCCTTTACCTAACGATCAATTCATTGTACCAATGGTTTTATATATTTCCCCGTATTGTGTTTAGATTCGGAATAACCTTGATTATCACAATCAAGAGCAGCGCGAGGCCACTGGGTGTACTGAAATTTGTGAATTTTAGTCTACGAAATAAAGTCCAATTTGGTTTGGTATGTTTAAAGGAAGAATACGAAGCGTCGCATCGTGTGCAGATAAGGCATTTTACATTATGCAATGATTTCAATATATATGTCAATGGCATTATGTCTAAACTTGGGTCCCCCCGACTTTTGCCTAACGAGCCAGTACGCGCCGCTGAGCCATTAGCTATAAACCCCCTAATAATGTTATGACCCAGCCAGTCCTTTGCTGTCCTTCCCTAAACGACGCTGCTGAGCCGAGGTCCGTACCCCACTGGGGGTGTCCTCAGTGAGTGGAGTTTCAGTTTTTAAATTTCTTAGCCTCGGCGGCCTTAAATTCATTTGAGGCCTACACAGGCAAGTCTAGTTGAGTAGTTGCAACCTTCGAAGGTGCAAACAGCGAGTCAGCGAGCGCGGTCTCCGTCAAAAAAAAAAAACTTGGGTAGCGGTTATGTTAAACGTAGGTCGAAGACAATTCAGCTGAATGTTGTTGACCAGTTTTACAAAACGGAGCTGTTTTGTAAAAGAATTCGCGGTTGGTAAAAGAGTTTATGCGAGATTTATCTAAAAAAGTTTGACAATATCTCACGCGTGTCTCTTTTAGGGTTCCGTACCTAAAGGCCGTTCCGGTACCGTTTAGGTACGGACCCTATTACTAAGCCTCCGCTGTCCGTCCGTCCATTCGTCTGTCTGTCACCGGGTTGTATCCGTAATAGATAGAGAGTTGACACAGTTTCACACAGTGTGTATTTTATATATTGCCGCTATAGCAACAAATTATAAAAAAATAATTAAATTACAAATTAAAGGGGAATTCAATACAAGAAACGTTATTTTTTTCAGTTTATGGTACGGAACCCTTCGTGTGAGAGTCCAACTCGCACTTGGCCGGTATTTTTAGGGTTCCGTACCCACCCAAAGGGTAACCAACAGAACCCTATTACTAAGCCTCTGCTATCCGTCCGTACGTACGTCTGTCTGTCAGCAGGCTGTATCTCAAGAACCGTAATAGATAGACAGCTAGTTGACTTTTTCACAAAGTGTGTATTTATATTGCCGCGACAACAACAAATAATGAAAAAAATAAAGGGGGCTCCAATACAAGAAACGTTATTTTTTTCCTTGCACTTGGCCAGTGTTTTTACAGCAATTTTTACCAGTTTTTATCAGTTTTCCGCTTGTGAGGTTAGACATGCCTGTGTAATAAATAGAGTTGATAATAACAAAATGATGAGTCAACACACAACCGTTCCGTCTACTTTATGACTTAATGTTAATAATCTTTATCTATCAGTTGTCTTTATTGATTAGCTTATATAAGATAATAATATAACTAAGTGACATAACTACGTTCCTACATAAATGAAAAACGATTTCAAATAAAAATAGAAGAACAGATATATTTAGTGCGAGTCGGAGCCGCATACGAAGGGTTCTGTACCATTAAGACCTTGCTTCTTCGAGCGAAAACAGCAGTGCGAGTTTGATAACATATTGAAGTGAAAACTTGGGTGAAATGATCACGAAGTAAGCGGTCAATCCAAGCACTTATTCAATACTAGCTGTGCCCGCGACTTCGTTCGCGTGTATGTCGAAAAATATATATACCTTGCGTATCCTGATCTCAAAATTAAGAAAATAGGAAGAGGGTACCTAATGCAGGGCACTCTATCATCTCTTCCGGTTGAAATGCCGTTTAGCCCGGATAATCTCACCGATTAATTTTACATTTTATGTTAAACAGTTCTACCGGGTTTATAGAATCGATTTACTGTGTAAGAATAATCGAATTTTTTTTATCGATATTTAGTAGGTACTGATAGAGGAGACTTATAAAAAGAGGAGCTCGTAGCTAAATAATAACAGTCGCACGGGTCGATCTTCATGGCTTACCAACTCTTGCCTTGGTGGCTCTGTGAATAGGTGACCATATTATTTAACATACTGCGACTTCGCCGTGTTGATCGGAAGCTGATCCGAATATAGTTGGGAAAAGCATATATTAAAAAATACAGACAATACCATTTGGCCCCAATTGGGGCTGACGGTCCTTGAGAGAGTTACTCTGACGTTTTATTGTCCTTTTTATTGAATGGCGGTTAATCAGCGGCCTAAATGATCCCAAATGCGCAAATGTGTCAAAGTGGCGAATGGGTCTGTCATGTGACAATATTTAATGAACAGGCTGGCAGATGCTTAGGCCGTCTATGAATAGGGTAGGTAAATGTGTGACGAAAATATAATTATGAATTTATTTATTTTTTGGGAATCCTAAATTCTATTAAATTCATATCACTTAGACCGTCTCCCTAGTGGATAAAGGAAATTGAAACAAAATTACCTTTGTAATCTGTGCCCAGTTTTGCCAAGTTATGTGTTTTTCGCAAATCATTTCAATTTTTTACCATGAACCATCATCTGTCTAGCCTTTTCCCAGCTATATTGGAGTCAGCTTCCAGTCAAACGGGATTGGAGCGGCTGCCTACCAGACCTCTACAACCCTACAATACTGGGTAACACGATACTTCTTGGCACGACTGTAGGTGTCAGATTTGTCGGCTTCTGACAATCCGTAAAGACTGCCTGAGATCTCTTCTCGGTAGGTATGTTAAAATGGTCACCTATCCACAGACTGACCTTGGCAAGCGTTGCTTAACCTTGAAGATCGACCCGGGCGGCTATTATATTTCGTGGTACGTAGGAATCTTGGTATGTTAAAATGGTCACCCATCCACAGACTGACCTTGGCAAGCGTTGCTTAACCTTGAAGATCGACCCGGGCGGCTATTATAGTCCGTGGTACGTAGGAATCTCGGTATGTTAAAATGGTCACCCATCCACAGACTGACCTTGGCATGCGTTGCTTAACCTTGAAGATCGACCCGGGCGGCTATGATATTCCGTGGTACGTAGGAATCTCGGTATGTTAAAATGGTCACCCATCCACAGACTGACCTTGGCAAGCGTTGCTTAACCCTGAAGATCGACCCGTGCGGCTGATATAGATTAATTATGTCGATTCGAATCACAATAAAATTCATGAATCCCTACTCTTCTCTTTTTTCTTTTTCGGTCAAACATATCGTTACCACCTTCTTATTAGCTACATAGCATAGGTATCCAAACTTTATTTGTCAGACATGGACCAATCTGCTGATAACACCGCAATTACACACAGTACATCGCTATCAAACGACAATGTAGTTGAACTGTCAAAATATAAGTTCAAACTTAGAAGCTCAGATGTTACGATAAATGAAACGATATGACTAAATGTTATTTTTTTTCCTTTGGTATTAAGGGTTTCACAAATAATATACGCATTCATTCATGAAACAGTTCTAAACTGTTACTATTTAATCTCAATAGATGGCGGTGCATGTATGTGCTTCACGTAATGAAACTTTAAACGAAACCTTTAAATACAAATATCTTTTGATAGAGTGAACCGATTGCGATGAAACAAAAACTAAGTTATACCTCCAGTTACGTACAATTTTATTGCGTGAAAGTTATCTACGTTATTTCTGTACTTTTTACGTGATGCCTGCACATCCAAACAGACAAACAGATAAACAGACAAAAATTCCAAAAATGATGGAAATGGGTTCTGTAAGTTACCCTGTATCTCCCTAGCTATTTTTTTATTTTTTATTTTGAATGTACAAAAACGACTCTTCAACAGATTTATTATATGTATTTATTATATGTATAGATATAGATGGAATGACAGCTCACTCCGTAATCACTTCACCCAAGCCTTCACTTCGACATGTTTGTAGAATCGACCACCAGAAATACTAATAATCTCATTATTATTATTTCTGGCGGTCGATTCTGTCGGTGGGTTGCGACAATCGCTTTCTCAAAATCACCATGCCGCTTTCAGCTTGGTTATTTTGAGAGAGCGATTGTCGCAACGCAGCATACGGTGGAGGTCTGCCCTGCTTGGGCGGAGCACTACCGTGTCTTCGTCGAGGCAATCGGCGGCGCCGACCTCTCGCGTCCGGCACTGGTTCAATCCATGATTTTTGCTAGTGTTGCGGAATTTGTTCAAAAGAGTCACCGTGGCCCTGGAACACACAGGCCAATAGGAACACGGATGGGTTTTAGTCAGTAAGAGATCATTTGATGTTTTCTCATCCTAAAAAAAGCCTGGTTATTTTGACGCAATTGAACTATTTTTTTTTATTACAACTACAATTATACGTCTTTGAGTTAAGTATTCAGAGGTTAAAAGCGAGTCATCTAAGTTTCTCTCAGACATAATTATTTTGTCGTTTTCAGAATTTAAATTAAAATTTGACATAAGCTTTTTATATGAATTTAATTTCATTGCCTTCACATTCTGATCGAATGTAGAAATACTATAAGTATAAAAGGTAATAAAGGAAAAACATAACATAAAGGAAATAAAAATAATTTATTTTTATAAAAAGTCTGGCATAGAATTGTTCAGACAACCTTATGACTAGGATTTATCTTTGGCTTTACAAAGTGCTGCAGTGAGTTAAGATTGATACATCGGAGAGTAATGCTCGGTTACATAAACTGGCATCTTTTTACCAGCATAACCCAGCACGGTCGTGTTCAACGCATCATCAGGGTGGGCTTTGTTGTATCTGATGACTGCAGCATACAACTCGTCGCGACATCTGGCACTGCGCAGCTTCACTACTACAGAGCGCGGGTTTAGTCTGTCGTTGTTCACTCTAACGCACTTTAATATGTCACTATCTTTAAGTTCATATGACACAACACGAGCTAATTTTATAACGATGGCCGATAACTTTCCGTTTTTCAGTTCTGGTAAGCCATAAATTTCTATATTCGCCTCGCGCATGCTTTGATCAAGAGACGTTACACTCGCGTTCAGTTGACTCACAGTCTTTATCATCTCCGAGATCTTTGTGCGAAGCTCAATATTCTCACGTTGAGCACCCTTGAGTTTAGTTTTCATGTCAGTAATTCGAGAGATGTCGTATGCATCAGATGTCTTCAGCTCGCCGATCTGTTTCTTAATATCAGCAAATCCGGACAGAGTCATATTTCTTACTTCTACTCTTAATATATTCCTAATTTCTTCTCGAATGTCGTTGACCTTATTATCCTTGCCATCTGAGCTAGCTTTTTCATCAGGCTGATGTTTACGTCTTGTACCGTTGAACTTGTTGACATCAGACCTATCTTCTTCAGTCTCAGTAGTAGGTTTACCACTCTTCTTCTTTGGAGGTAAGCAGTTCGGACTAGCACTTTGAATGTGCATTTTGTTTTAGTTTCTCAAACGCAGTAGCACTCAGTCTAACACACCGTTGATGGTAGTCTTTATCGCATTTGGAACATATTATTATTTTATCATTTTGTTTCACTGGTACTGCACAGGTATTACAGCTAGCCATTTTCTCTGAGCACAAATAATCACAGAATTAATATACTCGTAAGTTCAATTCTAATGAAGGAATGCGTGATGACACGAGCTTGAAATAAAATCACTTTTATGAGATCACCGGCACTTAAAAGTTTAGATTTTCCAATTGACACTTTCAAACACATAAAATCAGTTAGGTTATTATAAGAGTATTGGCAATAAAGATTCGGTTTTGATTTTAGTTTTCTAGGAGCACAGGACGTAAAATAACTTTTTACTATGATTTGAGAATTGTAGAGCAGAATGTTTGTACTGTTCATACAACGGAGCGATAGCCGGAGGCGGAGACGAGTCCTCGAGTGAAAACTGCGTATCAGCAAGCGTAGCAAGGGACACCCCAGCTAGGTAGACCGACGAACTTAGAAAGGTAGCTGGGACACACTGTATGAGGAAAACCCGGAGGACCGGGTGTTGTTGCGAAGCTTGGAAGAGGCCTATATCCAGCAGTGGACTTCGATAGGCTTCTGTCTTCTGTCACTTATTGGCCCTTATTTGTTAAATTGTTTTTGTATACTAAATATTAGTTGTTGAATCAATCCTGCGACTCCCGAAGTGCGGCAAAGAATGAGTTTCTCAGGGACGATTTCGGCTTATATACTCATCGCATAACACGAGTTATTGCATAAATAATCGCAATAGGGGAAACCAAATAACGTTTATTGCAACACGTTATTTAATGTTCGGATGTATAACAATATTTAGTACGTTGGTTGCTAATCGGCAACAAGGGACAGATTGTGAAAAAAAATAACAGGTCAAGTGCGAGTCCGATCCTCACACGAAGGCACAACTTGTCAGACTGTCAGGCTTTTGAGCAATGACAGCCGGTTTAACGTGCTTTTTTGAAGCATCGCTTTCCTATGTTGGTAAGTGGATTGGTGACCACTTACCAACCTAGGAAAGCGTTGCTTGTCCTTGAAGATCGACCCTATAGTAGGCGCCAGATAAACTTGCAATAAAGTACATTGAACTTTCCAATTTCGTCAAAACCTGAGCAATAAATAATGGACCGTTTTTCATTACTAGTAAAGTCAAAGTTCACGTTAGAAGTCAATTCAGGATAGCTTTGTGTTTATTTTTAGGGTTCCGAACACCTGTAAAAAAGGAGCCCTAACAGGATCACTCGGGTGTCTGTCTGTCCGTCTGTCACAGCCAGTTTTCTCCGGATCTACTAAACCAATTCTGTTGAAATTTGGTATACATATGGACTTCTGTGTGCAAACACGGACGCGTTACGTAAAGAACTAAATTTTAGAATGGGGTCACTTTTGGAGGTCAAACTAGAAAATAAAAAAAAAAAGATTTTCAAATAGCCGATCGATTCTGTCGACATCTCACCGTGACCACATAAGTGGAGTGAACGACAAGTGAGTTGTCACGCCATCTTGTTTCTATGGTTTGACAGCTCACCTGTCGTTCACTTCGCCCAAGTGTTCACTTCGATATGTTCACAGAATCGCTCTGCTGTATTGTGAGACATATCAAATGAAAGGGCTTACTGTGAGGGTTTTAATTATATTTTTTCATAATTTTAACATAAGTAGTTCTGAAGCTATAAAAAAAAAAACAAAAATATCCATTCTCCCTCTTATCTGGGAAACTACTAAACCTAAAATTAAAAACAAAAATGCAGATTAGAGAATAGTTCTTATAAGTAAAGATTACAGGAAAACCTATAAGAAGTCTGTAGTTTTAACAAATAATATGTTAAAAAAATGAAATAGGTTCGGAACCCTTTGCACGCGAGTTCGACTCGCTCTTGGCCAGTTTATGTTTTTGATATTAAGAAAGTCAGTAAAATGTGGGTCAATGACCGTTATTGCACATTTATCAGGTGTCTACTATAGCAGCTGTTATTATTTAACTATGAACCCCTTTTTATAGCAACATGTTGTGCAAAATATTATTGTATTCGGTTTAAGAGGTCAAACTTGCTTGTGTTAGCAATCCAGCTTTTGTCAAATCAAAATATGAGTCAAATTATACTTCTAATATTATGCAATATTTTTTGTCTACAGATTTTTAGGGTGCCAATTCTACAATTTTTAGGGTTCCGAACATCTGTAAAAAACGGAACCCTGATAGGATCACTCGGGTGTCTATCTGTCTGTCACAGCCAGTTTTCTCCGGATCTACAGGACCGATTCTGCTGAAATTTGTTATACATATGGAATTCTTTGACCCGAACACGGACGCGTAAATAAATATTTTTTTAGTATGGGGGTCACTTTTGGGTGTCAAACTAGAAAATTAAAAAAAAGTTTAGTTGATTTTATTTTTATTTTATTTCACATTAATATTTTGATTTCAATTTAATTTAAGTCTGGACATCTACATATTTATAAATTCTTATTATTAGTTTTTATTTTTTCAATGTTTCTTTATATTAATCAGACCTATTCTGACAATGATGTGCATGCCTTTAAGTGACTAGTTTATAGAGGATCCTCTTGAAAATTGTCTTAATATGTTGATTTTTAAATAAGTCGTTGGTGTGCCTATATTAAATAAAACCATAACTAATTTTAAGACCATTGTACCATATTCTAACTAATAAATGATTATGATTACATGTTGCTGATGCCTTGTTACAACGTAGTATGATTGCTTTTCTGTAATTTTGCTGTCGGAAAGAAGTATGAAAACACGCCTCAAGTTGCAGGAATTGACTTAAAATGGCAGTTATTGAAATCGCATTAAGCGGTTTCTACTGTATTAATTTATGATTTTTATTTACGATTAGTTATGCAATCCCGGAATCCCGGGATTTTATTTAAAAAAAAAAAACAATTCTTAGAAGCCGTAGTCAAAAATTAACTTTAACTGTAGTCATTATCCTTATTTTTTGTTTTACAGTAATCGAGTCAAAATAACCGCTTTTTATAAAATACACATCTATACTAATATATATAGCTGAAGAGTTTGTTTGTATGTTTGTTTGCTTGAACGCGCTAATCTCACGAACTACTGGTCCGACTGTTTGTTTTTTTTTAATTCTTTCAGTGTTAGATAGCCCATTTGTCGAGGAAGGCTATAGGCTATACATCACGGACAAGACCAATAGGAGCGGAGCAGACGAAGTTGCGCGGGTCAACTAGTATTCAATATTCATTATATGCATATAATAAAAAAAAACGGTTATTTTAATCCTAATATACAAAATTCTTCCGTTAGAAACTGATTGAGTGACTGAGTGACTGACAGACAACGGACAGCCGAAACTACTGGCTAAAAAAAACCCGACCGCAAAAAACCTAACAAGGTTAAAAAAACATTTTTCAATCAGTCTGATGCAGTTACTGGCATCGAATCTGTGATTAAAATAAAAAAAACGTCACCAAGTGCACCAGACTTGTTTTTTTTTTTTTAATTTTCGTCGTTTTTGCGGTCGTTTTTTTTTAAGTCAATATTTTTATTTTTGTATATTGTGTCTTTACTAAACAGCAGAACAACAAACACCCTAAGATCACGCACTTCAGAAAAGCCAGTAAACCTGGACCACGATATTTTATAAACCAGCGTACTACAATTTATAAACCAGCGTACTACAATTTATAAACCAGCGTACTACAATTTATAAACCAGCGTACTACAATTTATCCTCTTTGGTGTGATAGAAAAAATTTGAAACCTTGTCCCTCATTGGTCTATGTTGGTGTGAGCTCACGTGTACGCTGTAGAGTTACGAATTAAATGGACCTACTGCTGTCTGATGTTGGTTGGGTTTTTTTCTACAAATTGCAAATATGTGCTAAATAATACCAGCCGCACTGGTTAAGAACTACTTTATATTCATGGTTAAGTATTGCTTGCCGAGATTGCTCTGTGAACGACCATCTTAAATTACTCAGATTCCTCCCTACCTCTGAAAGCACGTAAAGTTTTTAGTCACCAGATTGGTATCTGGTGACTAAAAACTTTACGTGCTTTCCGAGGTAGGGAGGAATCTACCCGCAAGACTGGTGTCTTGCGGGTAACTTACTACCCAGTTACTGGGTCACCAGACACCAGTCTTAGGGGTATTTTATTACCCAGTTAATGGGTTTTAAAGATCAGAAAATTAAACAGACGCTCCATGTAATATACTGGTACTGCCCTGCATTCGGTCAGACTTGAAGTTAAACAACATAGTTGGTGAAATTTAGGCAGATTCATCATCTGCCTAGCCTTTTCCCAACTATATTGGGGTCAGCTTCCAGTCAATCCGGATTCAGCTGAATACCACTGTTTTTACGTGGAGCGGCTGCCTATCAGACCTCTACAACCCATTAACTGGGTAACACGGTACTTCTTGGCAAGACTGGAGTGAGATAAACTGGCTTCTGACTATCCATAATGACTGCCAAAGATCCACAAATGACAGCCGGGACTAACGGCTTAACGTGCTTTCCGAGGCACAGAGTAAACTCGGCATGTTAATATGGTCACCCATCCACAGACCAACCTTGGCAAGCGTTGCTTAACCATAAAGCACGACCCGTGCGGCTGTCATTAATTAGCCACGAGCTAGGCAGATTGATATTTTATATAGCAACTAGCTTTAGCCCGCCACTTCGTACGCGCATATCCCGTTTTTTCCCGTATCCCGTTTTTCCCGTTCCAAAAAATTATCCTATGTTTTAAGTTGGATCAAATAACAGATAGTTACAAAGTTTCATCAAAATCGGTGCAGTAGTTTAGGAGTCCATCGCGGACAAACAACGTGACACGTGATTTATATGTATTAAGAAGATAGTGTATTTGACTGTTTTTTTTTTAATTTCTCAAAACCTGGAGAGTAGATCAGACGCAGAAAACATCTTTGCTTAAAAATCTCAAAAATGGTGGTGTTATCAGCGTTTCAAAATCTGTGAAAAACAAAGACAGCACTAATGGCGAGTGACGTCACTCACACAGGCATTTTTGTGTGAAAAGGATAAAAGAATATAATTTCCACCAATTTTATTTATTTGTTTCACCAATCATACTGTCTTTCTAATAATTATTCATTCATGTATAATTTTTCCAGTACTCAAATACTCTATTGCATAATGTTTCAAATAACCGACTAATATTGCAACATATTATTGTTTCGGGAATTCCTTTGCTATGTTTTCCGTTTGGGAGAACAAAGCTGCCTTTGTTTATCAACACCGCTATGATTAAATCAAATTGTGATTCAATGCTGTTAGATCATCGGGCGTTACAGTTAACCACACCAAATTTCGATCGCGGTTAGTCAGCGGCTACTATTCATGGGAGACATTATGATGCGCAAGTGCGTACGTAAACACAAAAAAAAACCGGACAAGTGCGAGTCCGACTCTCACACGAAGGGTTCCGTACCATAAACTGAAAAAAATAAAAATCGGTTCTTCCTTTTATTTTATTTTTTGTTGTTTAAGTGTCTAGTAGCGTCAAGACCCTTTATTTCGGGAACACGTGAAAGTATCGGGTTAAAATTAAAACCATATACTCTTGAAGCTGGGAAAAATTAAACTTCTAAGTTATCGTAACAAAAGGTACGGCCGTTTATGCCGCAAAAAACGTATATTTTAACACTTTCAAGGGAATCAAAACTCATAGGGTATTTCCCGTTGACCTAGAACTATGAAATTTGGCAAGTAATATCTTCTTATGCTACAAGTATATATAGGGAAAATCCTGAACTACACATTTGTAATTAAATCATAAAAAAGTCTTTATTTTAAAGTAATTTGTACGGAACCCTCAGTGGGCGAGTCCGACTCGCACTTGTCTGGTTTTTTCTTATGGCGGCAGAGCGGTAAGTGGTGGAGATCCCACCCATATGTTGTACAAAACGATACGGGAATTATTTCATTGTGAGTACAGATAAAGAGCGGAATTCACTGGCGGAGTCTATTTCCTGTTGCTGTTTATGTAAAAAACAATCGCGATTGTTTTATTTTGCGGTTATTCCTTTTGGTAATATTATTTAATTACTTCGCTCCATACTAATATAACCGCAATAGCTATACAGCATAAGGTTTCATTGAAAACTGCATATTCGTAAGCGTTCATATTATTTGCACTGGTTTTGTATTTGGTTCAGTTTCCAAAACGGCTTTGTGCTTTATTAGAAAAATAATTTTCACACCACCTGCACGAAAACGTCACATTATATGTCATGCGAACTCAACTAAAGTTAGTCATAACTGCCCGGCGGGTCAATAATGTGATTTGAATTTGGAACTCAACTTTGAAACCGACGGGAACCCATCTCTCTTCATGACTTGCGAACAATTTTCTCGCAGTAAGTGTGAAAAGTGGAGTATCCTCCTCGGGGATAAAGGTGTCTTTGCCTTGGGCTAGCTTCAAGCTAGGAGAAATGATTGAATAAAAGAAATATTGACCGGATTTTTTTTTTCAGTGCGTTGCATTCAGGATTCTTGTATTAACTCCTGCCCGGTTAAAGGCAATAAGAGGACCAATTTATTCTACTTATTTTCCTTGACAATTTGTAGAACTGGCACTAAGGTCGCCCCTTAATGAATGGGACTTTTAGGTAAAATTTAATAGAAAGGCCGGACAACTTATCCCATACAGGATTGCATTGTTTTAAAATAATATTGAGTAGCATTATTGCAAGTAAATCCGGGCTTTTTGACGAGTCAAAATAAAAACGTTTTGAGTTTTTCTTTATCATGCAATTTTCAGTGAATCTCTGATATTATATTCAAAACCGGACAGACCATAACTTCTTATTTGGCCGGACATGCATCTTCAAAGTATGTCCGGACATAGGTCCGGCATTATCCGGACGCCTGACAACCCATAGCTTATAAGGTTGGTGATGTGATAATGCTACTGTGGCTGCTGCTGCCAAGTTTTGGTCCAACTTTTCATAATGAGTCTTGATGAAGAAGTACTTTATTTAACTGCCTCCATGGTTGTGTGGTTTAGACGTTTGCCTTATGACCCGGTGGTCGTGGGTTCGATTCCCACGGAAACCATACAATGTATAGTTGTTTCGATTTTGGCTAGGACATTTCAGGCTTGAATCACCTGAAACAGTTTGTATAACGGAGACGTTGCCGGGATGTCGGTATAATTTTAATAATGGATGACGGAAGAAAAACAAAACAGAAACTCTGGTTTCAAACTTATACAGATTCCTTTTGTAGATTAGATAATTGTCTTCTGGGAATACACAAATTGCATTATTTTGTTTATCTATGGTAATCGCTTATAAAATTGTCACTTGTAGATATCGAAAATATGAATCCAAATTGTAGATAACGAAACGATGAATCAACATGCTCCTTCTGCACGCATTTATCAATATATATAAACATCTTCCGTTACTGAGTGACTGAAAGACAACGCACAGCCGAAACTCCTGGTCGTAGCTGAAATTTGGCATGTAGGTTCCTTGGGGGGTGTAGTAGCACTAAAAGAAGATATCCCAAAATTCCTACAGTAACGGGAAAAAACGGGCGAACAAAGCTAGTACTGCCAACATATAATGATCAGAGATGAGTCTGACTTTCCGAAAAAATGACTAGGTATCTATCAATTAATTATAGTATTTCGTAGTAAGGTTGTTTTGCATAACTTTTATATTATTGTCGTAACTTACTACGTAGAATTAATTTTTCAAAGATTTAAAAACATAAATAATCTATTATTTATTTGCATGTATGCTCTAAAATTTGTAAATACGTCACTAATGTTATATTATTATTATCCTGTCTTCGTCTTTCGAGATTTAAATGTTCACCGGTAGTAGCCCCGCTACACTTCGACTCACTCGCACATAGTTTAGCGCCATAGGAAAGAAAGAGACAGCATTATCTCCATAGGCGCCCGATTACTCTACTACAACATTGCTCATTCGTTTCCGTGCGCGCGCGGCTACCGCACATAGTGAAAGAAGTTTTTTAGTTTTTTGGATTTTATTGGTGTTAAACAGTTCTTGAAACTTAAGAAATGCCAAAGAGGAAGCATGAAGAAACTAAAGAAGATAAATGGTGAAGGAAATTAAAGAAATATGAACAAAAATTGACCAAGAAAAGACGTCGTCATAGAAGTGTGTCAATTGAAGGTAAGTACTACCTACATAATTTTAGTTTTCATTGTTATTGTGCAAAACAATATTATCTATGGTGTAAAATACAAGGCCGAACTTTATAATTCTTTGTAAACCTTAGATCTAACACGAGATGTTAGACGGTACATGAAACTTTCAAGTCAATACGAGATATTGACCTATTGTTTTATTTTTTATGAGTCGATACGAGATATTGACCTATTGTATTTTATTAGAGTTAATACGAGATATTAACCAAAGATATCGTTCCATTATTACTGGAATCGACCAGTGGTGCGTCTAGGCCTTCGTCTGCTGACCGCTCGCCTACGCCGATGGCTGCGGTGGCATATGGCGTACCCGCTGACTCAGCAAGGCCATTGGGATGAACCAGGCACCTCTGCGTTCTCTGCCTCACCCGTGCCACCAGAACTTTCTACAACGGGGGGAAGTGCATCACAGCCAGCTGACCCCAGGGTGTGACAGCCCCGGCCAATGACGCTAATACGAATGACGATAATGTTCCTCTTATCGCAGATCCTGAGTTCTTAAGGGCTCTAGGGGATTTCGAAGCTGAAACCACCGATTGGGGTCCAGATGTTGTAGCTGATTTATCGAAGCGATGGGATCCTATCCTTAAGGATCGCCTTAAAGAGAAAACACGAGACAAACTAATAAAAAAAAAAATACTTACCACCAAAAAACTGTCCCTTAATTAAAGCACCAGTTCTTAATCCTGAAATAAATGCTATGCTAAATGAGTCAGCAAAAAATCGTGACGTAAGGATTCAGAAGAAGCAATCGCAAATGGGATGCGTCTTTACTATCTTAGGAAGGACGATGTCAGGTATATTGAACAAATCCAGTGAAACTACCGACATTCTTCGTCTTCTTATAGACGCGACAAGGCTATTGACCGATTCTCATTATTTAGAGACTGAGACTAGAAGATTTATTAAATCTTCGCGTGGAATACAGAAGACAGGCAAGCTTATTCAGTCTGCAGCTCAAACGAGTACTTTAAACTACAAAGGCCCGTCGTCACGCCAGTCTTATCACCACAACGTTCGTGGGCAGCCGAGACGCGGCGGCGAGACCATGCCAGGATGGAACTACCGCCGCCGCAGGAAAATGCAGGCGATGACCCGTGCTCCACGAGAGTCGTCCCCTCACCTAATGGTGCGGGGTGCTCCCCGCATCACGCCACAAGCCAGCGGGAGCGGCCCCCACCACGAACGCGAAGCAGTAACATCTCGGGTATACTCTCATGCTGGTCGCTTAAGGTATTATATTGAAGCTTGGTTACTAATGACATAACGATCCTTGAGACCATTTCTGGTTATAGAATTCCCTTTCTTAGGCATCCTGTACAACATCTGGGTATGATTCCAAAATCATCTTTCTCGAAAGACGACAGGTTTTACATTAAACAAGAATTGAATCGTTTGTAACCAGCAAATGTAAATACATACGCAATGCATACGCAAATGTAATCCTACCCGCGATCATTTTGTATCTAGTATTTTTATGATTTCTAAAAGTAATTGGTGAAAAACGTTTAATTCTAAATTAAATAAATTTGTCGATGTTAGCCATTTTAAGATGGAAGATGTTAGGACAGCTGTCAAATTAATGACAACTAACTGCTGTATGGTTAACTTGGACTTGAAAGAAGCATACTTTTTGATACCTATTCACAATCGTGTAAAGTTTTTGAGATTTCATTTTGATAATATTCTGTACGAATTTTCGGTTTTACTTTTTGGATTGAGCTCAGCTCCTTATGCTTTAACAAAATTTATGAAAGCAGTTTCTACTTTTTTTCAATCTCGAGGTTTTAAATCAGCATTCTACTTAGATGACAGTTGTTACTTCGGAGACAGTTATGAAGAATGCATTATTGAAAGCATTAAGTGCCTAATGAACTTAGGATTTGTTATAAACTATGAGAAGAGTTCACTGGTACCAAGACAATATTGTCAGTTTTTAGGTTTTAATTTAAACTCTAAAAACATGACCTTAGAGCTCCCTTTAAAGAAAAGACGTGACAGTTTGTCACGTACCAAAAATATGCTAGCTACGACGAGAATCACTACTCGTGCTTTCGCTCGCTACTTAGGTACCCTGACAGCTGCTTGCCCGGCTGTTGCGTATGGGTGGTTGTATACAAAATCTTTAGAGCGGGCCAAATATCTAGCCTTATTGGATAGTGACGTTTATGACAAGATGATTACTGTTCCAAATAGTTTACGAGTTGATTTTACTTGGTTCTTCAATTGTAAGCACGAGTATGCCCATCAGACCAGTATCGTTTTCATTAGAGATCTTTAGTGATGCATCTAGTATCGGCTGGGGTGCAGCCTCTGGGGGACAAAGTAAAGGCGGTTCGTGGACGGAAGAGGAGCGTTCTCGTCATATTAACTATTTGGAACTCCTTGCAGCCTATTTTGGACTTAAATCTTTCGCGAACAAGGTCTCTAATTGTCACATACTCCTATGTATTGACATTACTACAGCAATCGCTTTCAAAATTGAATGGGTGAAGTGCAATACCCACATCTCAATGAAATTGCCCGTAGAATATGGACGTGTGTGAAGAACGGCAAATATTCTTTTTTGCTTCTTACATAGCGTCGTCCCAGAATATTAAAGCAGACGCGGAGTCAAGAAATATTGATACTGAGTGAGAATTGCACTCTACAGCATTTGATACTATTGTTTCAAAATTTGTTGAACCTGAGATGGACATTTTTGCATCGAGAACAAATGCTAAATGTAAAAAATATATATCATGGAAGCGCGATCCAAATGCATACAACGTGGACGCTTTTACTATTATTTCATGGGATATGTTATTTTATGCGTTTCCACCGTTTTCACTCATTTAAAGGTTCTGCAAAAGATTATTACTGATGACCGGTATAATTGTAGTGCCTCATTGGCCATCTCAAGCATGGTTGCCAGTATTCAGATCGCTTGCTGTAAATAAAATATTGATATTTCCTCCGGATATTTTTTTAGTATCATCTAATTTCAGGGAAACTCATCCTCTGCATTGCCCTGGCGGCGACTATATTATCCGGGAAGCCTTCGCGCGATTGCAGATCCCTAAATCAGCACTGACTGTAATGACGTCATCTATTTCTGGTAGCACTAAAACGCAATATACTTCTAGCTTTAAACAGTGGTGGTTATATTGTCACGATAAGGGATTAGATCCGTTCCGGATGGGAGTACATGATTTGCTCGACTTTTTGTCTCAATGTTTCACAAATGGTTCCACGTATGGAATTTATCACTTATTTCCGGAAATAATGTGGAACAAGACGAACTTGTCAAAAGATTCTTTAGGGGAGTATTTAAGTTGAAGCCTTCCTTCCCTAAGTATAATTGTACATGGAACCCCAATATCGTCTTTAATTATTTTGGTGATTTATACCCCAGCGATAATTTAAGTTTGGAGCAGTTGAGCAAAAAATTGGTTGTATTATTGGTGGCATTTTCAACAGGCCAAAGATGTCAGACGCTCTCATTAATTAGGTTGCCCAATGTTATGATCAATCAAGACAAGGTTTTAATCACTATTACTGATTTGATTAAGACATCTGGTATATGTATTTATCTAAATCACAACCAATTCTTGATCTTCCCTTTTTCCGACAGTGACCTGCAATCTGTACTGCAAAGAATTTAATAGCTTACATGAATGTTACATCCACCAAAAGAAGTACTGTAGATAATAAATTAATTGTAACTTTTAAAAAAACCTCATCATGCCCCATTTTCGCAAACTTCACAGCGATGGATAAAACAGGGTTGGGCTGCTAGTGGCATTGACACTGAAATATTCAGTGCCCACAGCACTCGTCAGGCATCATCTTCTGCTGCACATCAAGCAGGAATCAGTGTCGATGTCATTAGGAGAACCGCTGGGTGGTCAGATCAAACTGCCACCTTTGCTAATTTTTATAATCGGCCAATCGCTCAAACATATTGTGAATTTGCAAACGCTGTTCGCGGTAATCAGTAAGGAATATTTGTTTATTTCTTTGGTTATAATCCTTTATCCTTTTTTTGTGTTTGTTAATTAAAATGACAATACATCTATTATTTTTCAATTTTGTCCTACCTATAACATTGCAAATGTCTATCTCTAAACATCTACAGGTGAACATTTAAATCTCGAAAGACGAAGACAGGATAATTTAATAATCAAACGAACTTACCTGAAGTGAAGTTCGATTTTAATTATCCTGTCTTCGTCGAAGAGATTTAGGGTCCCTCCCTACCCTGACATTCAGGTGGACCTTTCATTTCCCTAAACAATGTTATAGGTCGTCTAGTAGACCAGCACTCTGAACCGAATGAGCAATGTTGTAGTAGAGTAATCGGGCGCCTATGGAGATAATGCTGTCTCTTTCTTTCCTATGGCGCTAAACTAAGTGTAGCGGGGCTACTACCGGTGAACATTTAAATCTCTTCGACGAAGACAGGATAATTAAAATCGAACTTCACTTCAGGTAAGTTCGTTTGATTATTAAATAATAGTACTATACACACACATAACTACTTACATTCGCTATACACACAACGGAAGAATTATTCTGTTCAAATTCTACTACAAATGGAATACTTTGGTATCTCCAGTACAAACTCCAGTTATTTCGGATTATGCTATGTTACGTACAATAAATCAATTCATGTGTTTGTTCTCAGTCTTGATTATGAATGACAATGTTAAAGTAATAGATGATATAGAAAACCTTTCATCTTCAGCATCATATCAATGCTCCCCGGAACAAGTTGACTCATACCTACAAAACGTTAATCACGCCTTGAAAATTTTTCACGTTAACATTAGAAGCATCGGCAACAGCGCAAATTTAAACAACCTCCTGATATTACTGCATCGAATAAAGACACAATTTGACGTCCTGGTCTTATCGGAATGCTGGTTACGTAAATGCCCTCATCTTCCCTCCATACCGGGTTTTGTATGTAATTACTCTGATCACTCAAACCAAAACGATGGAGTTGTTGTCTATACTAAAGTAGAGTTACAGTTCCTTTTAGAAAAGCCTATACTCGCCGATGCAAATTGTCTTATAATTAAATTAAAAAATGAGGTCGCGCTTATCGCTATATATAGGTCACCTTCAAACAGAAATATCCAGAACTTTATTACCGGTCTAGATGAGATCCTCAGTTCACTAAATACTTTCAGAACCGTTATTTTGGTTGGAGATATCAACATTAACATAGCCTCAAATTGGGTTGATTCGAACTCAGACATGTACCTTAATGCTGTTGCGTCACATGCTATGTTGCCTGCTCATGTTTTACCGACACGCAACGATAGTTGCATTGACCACGTTATGCTAAAATCAAATAAACCAGCTATTACCTTAGTTCTTGACTCTCTAATTACTGACCATGCTCCTATTGTAGTTTTTTGTAACCTGAAATTAGATATCCCTAAATCACTATCCCGTCAGCATCGTGTAGACATTAATGCTTGCGTAGTAGCTCTAGAGAATGTTGATTTTACTCCCGTTATGAGCTGTCAAGATGCAGAAACTGCTGCTTCCATCTTGGTCAAACTTATTTCCTCAGTTGTTGTTAAACACAGTCGTGATTCTGTTGTCTCGAACCGAAAACGTATTATTAAGCCGTGGATCACACCTGGGCTTCTTAGGTGTATTCGAAACCGTGACAACATGTACCGTAAAATGAAGAGGGATGCTGAAAATAACACTCTGAAAATCACCTATAATCGGTATAAAAATTATTGCAACAATTTATTAAAGAAATTAAAACGAGAATATGAACGGAATGAGTTTGAAAAGCACCGTAGGAGTCCGAAAGCTACCTGGAATCTCATTAGAACTATCTCCAATCTTCAAAAGAATAGGGACTCTGCCAGTGAGTTGTTATCTATAACTCCAGATCCAGCTCAATCACTTGATACTGTTAACGACTTTTAAAAAATCAAAAATCCAAAATCCAAAATCCTCAACTCTCCAAACTATAACTCTACCAACATTTCTGACTCTGGCACTTCGGATGTCCACCCTAACTCGATGGCTATTTTTGGCACGGACAGCGAAGAGATAGAATATCTTATTCGTGGCTTACGACTAAATAGTTCTACGGGTTGGGATGGTATCCCCGCAACTGTATTCTATAGTGCTAGAAGCACTCTTGTCCCGGTTATCTGCCACGTCTTCAACCTTGCCCTTACATCTGGATTATTCCCAACGGTGTTCAAAAAGGCGGTTGTGCACCCTATTCACAAGAGTGGAGACAGAGACAGTGTCAACAACTACAGACCTATATCGGTACTATCAATTCTGTCTAAGCTCCTCGAAAAAGTAATAAACAAACGTCTGCTGGATTACCTTAGCTCACAAAATATACTCGCGAATAACCAATATGGATTCAGATCAGGCAAAAACACAGAGGATGCCATATTAGAATTAATAGGTTCAGTAGCTCAAAACCTAAATAACAATGATAAATCTATAGCTATCTTTCTTGATCTTTCTAAAGCTTTTGACATTGTCTCTGTCCCCCTTCTCCTCAGTAAACTAGAAAGGATTGGTGTAAGAGGCCTACCGCTTAGTATGTTTAAGAGTTACCTTAGTGGTCGCTCGCAAATCATCAGGATAAACAACCACACCAGTAAGGAAGCATTCCTCACCTATGGAGTTCCACAAGGCAGTGTCTTAGGACCTACTCTTTTCCTGGTTTACATAAACGAGCTCTGTAAACTTGATTTAAAAAACTCCAAAATAATTACTTACGCTGATGACACTGTTATCTTGGTTCGTGGTAGTGACTGGAATGAGGTTCAGCTTCAGGCAGAGTCAGCCTTGCAAGTTATTATGAGATGGCTGACACAGAACCTGCTTACCCTCAACTTGGATAAAACCAAATTTATCACTTTTAGTCCAAGAAAAGCGTCACAACCAACCCTTTCCTTTCGTCTGACAGCTCATGCGTGTCATACAACGAGGACTGCCACCTGTGGCTGTCCTGAAGTAATGCGCACGGACTCAATAAAATATCTAGGAGTTTGGGTCGACGGCACGTTGACATGGAGTCGGCAAATCAATTCACTGGTCTCTAGGGTTAGAAAATTGATATTTGTTTTTAAAAATCTAAGGACCTCCGCCAATTCCTCTACCCTGAGAACTGTGTACTTTGCTCTTGCCCATTCCATTTTAACGTACTGTATTTCGGCCTGGGGGGGTGCTGGTAAATGTCATTTGCTGCGCTTGGAAAGGGCGCAGAGAGCTGTCCTTAAGGTTATGGCTTTCAAACCATATCGCTTTCCTACCAGCGAACTTTATACCCTATGGAAGGTACCTACAATAAGACAATCGTTTGTTCTAAGTACAGTGTTGCGGAAACACTCAAACTTGCCTTTTGACCCTGAATTTAGAAAACAAAAACGTAGAACTGACAGAGTGTGCCCGACTTCAGTTGTTAAATTGGAAATTGTCCGCCGGCAGTTCATTTTCTGCAGCCCTGTGCTTTACAATAGAATTAATAAAGTGCTGACTATTTACCCACGTACGCTCAGGGATTGCAAAAAAAATGTCTATCAATGGCTTCATACTCTCACATATGAAGAATTGGAGAAGTTAGTAAAACCCTAAAGATCTTTCTTCGACATGGACATGCATACCAAATACACGTAGCGTGGAGTGCGCTCGTGGGGAGGTCCCACTGGCACACCCTACACTTACACCCACAGACATGCACTACACTCTCATTCAACACTCCCACATGCACAACACTAAGCACTTACCTATTTTAAGTTTTTATTGTTTTAATTTTTCTTTCTATTTTAATTGTTTAATATTTTAATTGTTTTATTTTTCTTTCTATTTTTTTTAAACACTTACTGTATTTATTTATTTTTTTGAAATCTGGAACGCTGTCGTCTCCCTCTTGGAGGTGGGCGTTAATAGCTGCGACACAGTTTTGCAACTAATGCAGCTATTTACGTACGCAATTAATTTGTTAAATGTGTTATTGTTCCAATAAAGATTATTATTATTCTTATTATATTATTATTATACTGCGGCACTACTATGACGTGGCAATGCGATCATGATCAAGCTGAGAAAAGGGGATAGTGTTATGCGTCTTGTATAACTCTGTCTCCCTCCCACACCTTATACTTGATCGTTTTAAGACGTCATAGTAGGCCACCTGTATATATCTCCGAAAGTAACTTTGTATGTCGCTGTGTAAGTTTCCACTTTCACCATGGCCTGAATGAGGGAAAATGAGCTCTTTCCTTTAGTTTGCCATGTGTTATTACTTACCAGAATTTGATGCTTATTAGCTACACTTTCGGATGGTGTAATAAATAGAGGATGTTTTTTTTTTTAAAAACTACCGGTTCGATTCCTGGCTAGGAACAATGATTTATCAAAAATCCAATGATGTCGATTTACTTTTCATCAAAATCGGGCTCGAGACTCCTTTCAGTGTTTTTTGATATTCCTCATCAAAGTCAAAGTCAAATGATTTATTTCAACTAGACCAATAAAGGCACTTTTGAACGTCAAATGAAAATAAAATATAGTGACTCTTCGTAAAAGGTAGATTCCTATGGAGAAGAACGGACTAAAACTCCATAGTTACTCTTATCATAGTTTCGGATTTGGCCATGAAGGCACACTTTAAGAATTCACCCTGTATATATTTTGGTAGTCTAATGTCCTCGATCTATCCATAAAGATAAAGTGGACCTCAGAAAAGTACAGAGGATTTAATCCCGAGAGTATTCTCTCTTTAAATAAATTCCGAATTTTACGTAGATGAAGTCGTGGGCAGAAGCTAGTAATTAAGTACTCATTGACGTTCTGATTTGCATAACGTTTATGTAACGATAACACAATGACGATAACATTACCGATAACTGTGTTGGAATGTCAATAGTGAAAAAATGATACCGGATTACGAATATGAGTAATATTCGTAATTCAGTATCATTTTTTACACGTTTTTTCCTTATTATTTGTTTTGCAAATGTGGTTTTCAGTTTTTAAATAAAATTCTCCAAGTTGGTAGGGGACGCCTTAGATTAACAGATTTCACTGGTGCTGGTCTCCAGAAAAACCATGTGCATAGTTTTCACTACTGGCAAGCGTGTATGACAGGGTCTAGACAGGTGATGTTCCGTCAGCGGTAGCATGGCGAAAACGGATGTCCAAACGTCAAAATTTATAACATTGACTACCGCTGTCGCTGCCAAAATGTCACGTCCTAATATAGAAAATTCTTCCGTTACTTGCTGACTGAGTGACTGACAGACAACGTACAGCCGAAACTACTGGTCGCAGAAAGCTGAAATTTGGCATGTTGGTTCTTTCGGGAGTGTAGGGGAGCATTAAGAGGAGGATATCCCGAAATATCTAAGGAAACAGGAAAAAACGGGATATGCGCATACGAAGTCCCGAGAAAAAGCTAGTCTCTTACATTTTGGCATTTCGACAGTCGTAATCGCCAATAGAATGGCACTTTGTCTATAGCTTTAGATGTATGAACGTTAATGAATCAAAAACAGTGTAGGAAGGATTTCAGCAGGTCGCGTTTTGTAGTTTCACCTGCTACCGTGGCAAAAAGCCGAAAGTTTATGTATGTATAGTCCTCGTGACCTATTTCGGCCATGGCGGGCATGCTCAACGGAGATAGATACCGCACCGATACCCAGGTATCGGTGCGGGACATATTATAGTGCTCAAGTGTTTGCAACACAGGTGCACTCCATCACTCTCATATTTAGCTGGGACATAATCCCGACACGACCGGAGAGTGATCTGTCGCAGGACCAACGGCTGAACGTGCTTTCCGAGGCACGGGGGTGTCACACCATTAACTTCCGAATTACAGGCTGTCACAGAGAAATTCCTAATGGAAAAACCCAATAACATTTTTTACCCGACTTGGGAATCGAAGTCGAATCACGCTTGGTGTACGAGCTACGCTGTACATTGACCCTAACTAACTCGTCCTACTTACAGTGAAACGTTGCAGTATGTTTTACAACATTAGGTGTTCATTTTTCCTCATAACATGTTATTTTTAGTAGCAATAAAACCTTTATACCAATTGGTTGTTTACTCACTTAACATAACATTCAACATAACATCCCAATACACAACATCAACATAACATTTTCACTGTTGGGAGTTACGCCCCAACACTTGGCAGTCGCGCTTGCAACTGCGAGACCAACGGAGCAGTCAAAGTGTTTATGTAGTATGTGTTTCAAATTTTAGATAAACATTAGTGTACCGAACTATGAATCAATGTTGTGTAATCGCGTCCGTTGTCATAGTCATTAGTTTGGGAACTGGTGACTATGATCATTGATATGTCGGACTATACATACATGTTTACAGAATCGACCGGATTCTGTTAACATGTCGAAGTGAAAGCTTGGGTGAAGTGATCACGAAGTGAACAGTCATTCCATCTTGATAATATGGATTGACAGCTCACTTCGTGATCACTTCACCCAAGCCTTCACTTCGATATGTTTACAGAATCGCACTACAGATTTTACAGGTAGGCGTAGACGATCAAATCCTAAAACTATGAAGAAAAGCGAAAACTACTCGCAGTTTTTACGACAAATCCTTTACTGTTCAGGCGGTGCGGTTATGAAATGCCTTGCTCGTGTCGGTAAGGCGTGTTCAATCTTTATCTACTTTTAAAACTTTTGGTCAAAAACCACTACCTCACTCTTTAATCGTTGTTACTAGAGTTCTCTACTTTTGTTTCAAAATTATTTGTATATATTTATCTATTATGTAATTATTTGTATAATTGTTTAAATAGTACACCTAAAACTATCTACAGTACTGTCATTCATGTTTCTCTTTAAAATCCATCCAAAGGTTGTCTTGAAAAGATCGCTTTTAGCGATAAGGCCGCCCATTGTGTCACCCTATGTTATATTTCCTTACATATCTTTTCTGTAACTTATATGCTGTACATAATAAAGAGTATTCTACTCAAAGCAATCACGGGCTTGATTTTGATGAAAACTTACACTTAAATTGTTTATTTAAATTCAACATTTTCCTCAATTTGCCGTATGTCGTTACATACCAGGCTTAGATCCTTATTAGCAAGCGACACTATCGGATGGTGAAATAATACATCATCATCATCTACCTAGCCTTCTCCAACTCTATTAGGATCGGCTTCCAGTCAAACCGGATTTAGCTGAATACCAGTATTTTACGTGGAGTGGCTGCCTACCAGTCCTCCACAACCCGTTAACTGGGTAACACGGTAGTCCTTGGGAAGACTGGTGTCAGATTTTCTGGCTACTGATTGTCCGTAACGACTGCCAAAGATCTGCAAATGACAGCTTTCCGACGCACGAAGGAGTCTCGGTATGTTATGTTGGTCACCCATCCACAAACCTACCTTGACAAGCGTTGGTTAATTTTGAATTTCGACCCGTGCGGCTTTTCAGGGTTCCAAACAAAAAACTGAACCCTAATAGGATCACTCGAGTGTCTGTCTGTCTGTCCGTCTGTCACAGTCAGTTTTCTCCGGATCCACTGGACCGATTTTGTTGAGATTTGGAACGCATATGGACTTCTGTAACCCAAACACGGACGTGTAACGTAAATTATTAAATGTTAAGTATGGAGGTCACTTTTGGGGGTCGAACTAGAAAAAGAAAAAACAGTTTTTTGAACAATATTGTGTGACATATCAAATGAAAGGGCTTACTTTGAGAATTTTAATTATATTTTTTTCATAATTTTAAAATAAATAGTTTTTAAGTTATTCAAGAAATTAGACGAGAAATGACCAGTCTCCCCCCTTATCTCCGAAACAACTAAGCCTAAAATTTAGAAAAAAATGAAGATTTCTATGACTAGGACTTCCTATGGGTTTTTCTGTAATCAAGAGATTACAGAAAAACCCATAGGAAGTCCTAGTCACAGAAATCTCCATTTTAGTTTCTGTAATCAAGAGATCACAGAAAAACCCATAGGAAGTCTATAGTGTTAAAATAACATGTTATAAAAAATTAAATTCGTTTGGAACCCTTTGCATGCGAGCCCGACTCGCTCTTGACTGGTTTTTTTATTTAGCCACTAGCTCCTCGGATGATGTTATAAAACAGGGTATTTTTTTCCAAATCAAGGGTTTCAATTTCCGACAATTCGACAATCCGAAATTCAATTCATATATGTTGACGCGTGATTAGGTACATCAAAGTAATCCAGAACAAGTTTAATTTTATTGCTAGCTTTTATTTACGATAATACGGTTATAAAAGTAATTCTATTTGTTTTTTATAGTACCACGCTAGGCTATAAATATTATATGTAATGACTATGTAGAATATTATAACACAAATTAAATAGACTTCCGCAGTCAACAGAAATTAATTACAATAAATTGATGATGTTAGATGATCCTTAGAATGTTTTCATATAGGTTCTGTGAGAAACAAATGTTGGCACTCGGAGATTACCTAACCTTCTGCGACATACTTTTTTAATAAGTATTATTAAAAAAGTATGTCGCGCGTGTGTAATGTTATGATTTGGTTTTATTCCCAATTTTCCCTTTCCCGGAAGAATTTAGGGAAATCCTTTCTTAGTGTTCCCGTACACTCCCCAAAGAACCCACGTGCTAAATTTCAGCTTTCTACGACCTACAGTATGAGCTGTGTGTTGTCTGTCAGTCATTCCTCAGTAACTTTAACTGTACGAGAAAAACTCAAAAAAAAACGAACGGATTTTCATATAGTTTTCACAAATAATAATGGACAAAGTGATTTATGAGAATGGCTGCTTGATTCATGATAAATGTAATATAATAAATAAAAAAAAATTGAGTGTGGGGGTCACTTTTGGGTGTCAAACAAGAAAATTTACTAACAAAATTTATCAAACTCTATCGTGTGGCATATCAAGAAAGGAAAAATTATGAAAAATACAGTTAAAACCTTCACAGTAATCAGTCAGTCAGTGTTCAGCATTTTTTCATAATTTTAAAAAGTATACTAAGGAAGTTATTCAAGAATTAAGACCAAACATTACTATTAATTAATGCAGGTTCTTTACCTAAAAATTACAGGAAAACCTATAAGAAGTCCAGGTGTTAAAATAACATGTTGCAAAGGGTTCCGAAACAATAAAATGAAATTGGTTCAGAACCCTTTGCACGCGAGTCCGACTCGCATTTGGCCAATTTTATATATAAGATATGCTGATTGGTAGCTTATACATAATCATATATAATTTGCTACCCGTGCGAAGCCGGGACGAGTCGCTAGTAATATATAAAACTCAAGAGATTACTGTCAGAGGACAATTTACGATGTTTGCTTGTTAAACATTGAAGATCATATCCTTATAGCCGTGGACATTCCTGAGCGATGCCATAATGCTGTGTAGTGTACTCGTAGGCTGCCAATGTATGTCATCAGACCAGGTTCTAAGCACACTGTAGCGGAATTTGTTCGAAAGAGTCACCGCGGCCCTGGAACGCAAAGGTCATTAGGAGGAACACGGATGGGTTTTAGTCAGTAAGAGTCTGTCACTCCCTTCTCCTCCGCCCAGAGCGGGAGGAGTCATTTGCTGATTTCCAATACTTAAAAAACCCCCGACTAAAAATAACTTTAAAAAGTGAAAAAATAATACGTATTGATCCTTTAATTTAATATAGGTACGATTCTTTGGGCCAAGCGTCTTCGCCTCGGCAGACCGCAAATTCATGTTAAGTACCGCTATATAATTATTTCATGCTTTATGAATTTAATTTACCTAATAGGCATTTCTAAAAAACCTATGATCTCATAATTTTCCTGCCCTTATCCCACGTTACTTGGGGTCGGTGCAACACGTTTTATTCTTCCATTCTGTCCTATCAGCCGCCACGGTATCACTAACTCCTTTTTCTTTCATATTGCTCCTCACACAATCCATCCATCTTTTTCTTTGGCCTTCCTCTCCATCCATCCACATATGATCTACACCCACCTAAACGGCACTACATACTACAAGCTTGGAAAGTAGCTTTGCATCTCTCACCAATGTATTCACTCATTTCTCTTTTCTGCTTTATCATAGACCCTAATCACAATCTATTTATAACCTATTTATTCATTGCGACCATTTAAATGAATACGAAAACGGTAGATCTGCTGTAAGTAAGTGACGAGTTGGGTATCCTGCAGATTTCAGGACATGCTTCAGCATCAGGTTAAGGTTACTGATCTAAATATAATCTGTTCATTAAAACCATTCCAGTGAGTTAAAACACGATACCTCTGCTGTGACTTAGTGAGGAGTTGGGTATTCTGCAGACTTCAGGTTATGCTACATCATAAGGTCAATATACCCATAATTTTGCAATGTCATTGAAGTAACAGAATACCAAATTTCGCATCGATCAGACCCGTAAAAGCTGGTTAAATGCCTTCATCAACTAACTTATCTACGAACCACCGCTAGAAAACCTGCTTTGAAACCCCTCTTTTTTGGTCGGGGGTTAAAAAGGGTGCCAATGTATGGCGATGTCATTGGACCAGCGGGTCTAAAAAGTCCACTTTAGTAGAATCATATTAGAATCACAATATTAACCACACAACGATCTTTCAAATTTTATTTTCATCTTTATCGCTAACGCACTAGGTTCAAGGTTGACTGGGAAAATTTGACATTGACGGGTAGTGTGATGTGTTTTCTGATTCTGCTAAAGTGGTCTTTAGACCCGAAGGTTCTAAGCGTTGACAATAATTTTACCGCCCATTGTAGATTCAGGATAGATGGAAGAACGTTAGCCACGTTTTTAAACCGATTTTAAAATAGGAGGAGGTTCTGTATTCGTCTGTAGGTATGAAATTTTTGGGGTTTAGAACGTCCATTTGAAAAACGGCACTTCAAATAGGATAACTCGTGTACCTGTCCGTCTGTCACAGCCCACTTGTTGTGAATCTAAAAGTGTTTACTGTGTGTGAGGGTTTCGAACATATTTTTAAGCTAATTATCTAGAGTCAAGACCAAACCCTCCAAAAATAAAAATAAAGTATACAGCGAGTTATTTCGGGTTTGGCTGTTTGTGTGAGTTTATAACTCCGTCATTTATGAACCGATTAAAAAAACACATAACGAAAAATCCTTTGAAATGAATGATATTATACTTTCCGATTGGTCCCATAGAAATTACTTGAAAATCGGTTTAGTAGTCGACTTCTAAATCAAAATAAATGAAATCCGTTTACTTGGATGACGTATTTTGTTTGTTATCCAAGTAAACGAAATTGCGTATTTTGCTTTTCTGCGACTTTTCAGTGGTGTTGTAAGATGGGGTTACACTAAAAAAACTGGCCAAGTGCGAGTCGGACTCGCGTGCAAAGGGTTCCGAACGAATTTTATTTTTTTAACATGCTATTTTAACACTATAGACTTTTATAGGTTTTCCTGTAATCTATAGGCAAAGAATTATTATCTTCATTTTTTTCTTAATTTTAGACTCAGTAGTTTCGGAGATAAGGGGGGGAATGGTAATTTTTCGTATAGTTTCTTTAATAACTTCAAAACCAGTTATTAAAAAAATATGAAAAAAATATATTTAAGACCCTCACAGTAAGTCCTTTTATTTGATATGTCAAACAATATTGTTCAAAAATTTTTTTTTGAAATTTTCTAGTTTGACCCCCAAAAGCGACCCCCATACTAAAAATTTTATGATTTACGTAACGTATCCGTATTTGGGTCACAGAAGTCCATATATGTACCAAATTTCAACAGAATCGGTCTAATGGATATGGAGAAAACTGGCTGTGACAGACGGACAGACAGACAGATTTACAGACAGACAGACAGACGGACGGACAGACGCCCGAGTGATCCTATAAGGGTTCCGTTTTTTTTTGGAACCCTAAAAATTTCGTAGTCGATGTTTTTGGTTGTTTCTTCGTATTTTAACACCGACTACCGAAATAAAAGTAATTTAAACTATGTAGTGTTTTTTTTTTGTTAAGAAGTTTTTAATGTTAATCATGAAAATTTACCTCTTATTCTTTTGTCACATTTCATTCCTCGTCACCAATGACTAGACCAACTCAACTCTTCCAATTTCTCTGCCACTGGTGTCACTTACAAGCTTCGTCTACGATATCATCGACCTGTACTTTTCAGTTGAATAACTGTCTCTTAGTCTAGTGCAAACGCTACTAACAAGCATGAAGTCTTGGGTTCGATTCTGATCATCATCATATCAGCCAAAAGACATCCACTGCTGGACATAGGCCTCCCCCACGTGTCGCCACAACAACCGTTCCTGTGCGTCTCGCATCCATCGGCTACCCGTGACCCTCACCAGTAAAATAAAATTGAGTTTTTAGTGTTCCGTACGTCCGAATGCGAAATGGAATCCTTATAGGATTACTCGTGAGTGTGACTATCTGTGTTTGTCTGTATGTCACAGCGAGAGGACTGATTGAGTTCTTTGGTACACATAATTATGAACTTTTACGACCCAAACTCGGGCAAGGAACGTACCTAAATAAATAAATTTTGAAAATGGGATTCACTTTTTTACAGTTCCATACCAAAAGTTTAACCAACGGAACCCTATTACTAAGCCTCCGCTCTCCGTCTCCGGCTGTATCTTAAGTACCGTAATAGGTAGAAAGTTGAAATTTTCACACAGTATGTATTTTTACTGCCACTATAACAATAAATAATAAAATTTGATTAAAATAATTAAAAATTAAAGGGGCTCCCGTACAAGAAACGTATTTTTTTCGGTTAATGGTACGGAACTATTCGCGTGGGAGTCTGACTCGCACTTTGCCGGTATTTTTTGGAGTTCAGATTCGTACCATGCTAAGGATGCCTGTCCATTTCAGCGGAGCGGAGAAATGGAGAAATGGAGAAATTTTAACCAATAGAAACACACCAATACAAGCACAAAATTTTCAAATTCCATTGGTTAATATTCCTCCGTTTCTCCGCTCCGCTGCCTCGTTTCGCTGAAATGGACAGGCAGCCTAATGGCTATAGGCTCGTCCACTACGATAGGGGACTTAAATATAACAGGCAGAATGAGTCGTGATCTTTTTCAAATGTAAGCAGTACTTAGTACTAATAAATTCCAAGCCGATGGTGACCACATCCACTGATAGTAGCCTCATCAATAACAGATGCGTCGCCTGCTTCTTTGTATCGATATTTATCCTCATTTACAACTTATTTATTAATGCCTCACTAGTTTCCGCAATGTTCTGAATATTAATAAGATGAAAATATGTTCGTTACGTATATCGAACGTTTTAACATGTCTTTGAAAGATTGTTATCTGTTGTAGAAGCCTAGTTTAGGCTCTAGAATATAATACACATATCTACTCATTTACGCCCACCTCACCGGAGGATATCACTATACATTTAATTAAGATGTTCTTCTGTTATGTTCTCTACATCTGTCACTTCCTTAAATAAGTCAGTATATATAATATAATAAACTCAGGCAGGATCCGTAAATCCCTTTCGGGAAAAATCGCGTGCGCAATTGCGCGAGCCTCGGCTTGTCCCGAAAGGGACTTACGGATTATGACGGTTGGGGTGATCTAAGTAAAGTTAATTCCCAAGTGTCGACTATAACAGGGAAAGAGCGCTGATGTCCCAAATACAGATATTTTTATCTGATTAGGACACAGATATTCTACATCTAAATTTAGAATTAATTGTATTGTTGTGATGTTATTTAAAGGTCCGTATGTATATTTTTCTTTTTAAGAACAAATAAATAGCAAATAAACTTTTTGATGGTATAATATAATAGGATTTCCGTGTCATGTACGAAATCGTGGGCAATAGCTAGCAGTTTATCTAGTTGTCATTGACTGGACGTTGTATTGAACAGCCTTAGTTTAAACACGCACTTATATGTCAGTACTATGACATCCTAATATGTAAGTACAATTCTACCGTAACTGGTAGCTGACAGTCTACGCACAGCCGAAACTACTGGTCGTAGAAAGCTGAAGTCTGGAATGTAGGTTCCTTGGGGAGTGTAGGGGAGCATAAAGAGTGGATCTCCCAAAATTCCCACAGGAACGGAAAAAAGCGAGATATGCGCGTACGAAGTCGCGAGCAATAGCTCGTCTATGTATAAAACAGAACGCGTCTACCTGGTGACGGGGCTCCTCATCGACCCTAAGGTCAGGCGTGTGTACGGTTAGAACGAAAAATTTACCCATACGCACTAAACATTTCGGAATACTTCATTGTGCGTACAGCTAAGGAGTGGAATCCCCTGCTGGAGTCTGGTTTCCTGATAACTACAGCCTGAAGGGTCTTTAAGTTAATACTGAATTATGAGTAAATGTGTGAAGTAAATATGAACTCAGTGGCTTTAACCAATAACCCAGTTATTTATTGTTATTTATTTGTTTTTCACTTTCTCGGGTCCCTGGAGACCCAGTCCTTAGATAGGCGTACGAGGAGCCGAAGCCAACACGCAGAGGCCCCGTTAGATATTTCAAATGGAATGGGGCACCAACCGACGATTATCCCTGTATGTACTGTGAAAGTGATAATCCCTGGTTGGAGCAGGACTATTGCAGAATGTGGAAACAAAAGATGGAACGCTATGGGTTTGGGTGGTTTAGTGAACTGATAATTGTTTACTATGGAAAAACTATTGGCCCCTGCCTGACCACTGACAATTAAAACAGCTTTAAAATGGCAGGGGGTGACTTGCACACTCAATAAATGGGCCCCCCGAAAACGGTCGCTAGCACAAAGTGACGTAGCGCCAAGGGGGTAACATATCCTGAGGTGCTAGAGGAGTGGAGAGGTATACCACGGCTATCAGGGCAATCCCAGAAGTACGGTCAAGATCCCTACTAGCATCTTACTGGATTATACATCCTTCTCCCGAGCACGTTTGCTCTTGCGAATCTCCACTCAGACCGGCCGATTAAGGCAAGCCGGAAATGAGGAACAAGACTTCTCCCGGGAGATCAGGTCCGTGGGGTCGCTACTGCCCAACAGTTCGCCACAAAACTGCCTTGCGGATTTATATTGTTATTTATTATTATAAACTTTATTGTACACCTCATAACAAGCACACGCTTGTAAAAACTAGTGCACAATGGGCGGTCTTATCGGACAGGGAAATCTCTTACAGACAACCTTTGGATGGACTGAACTAAAGAAGTTAGATCAGCTAGCAAGACTGATTTGCAGACCTTTGACCATCGCGCGTCGTAACAGGTTACTTCTAGGCAAGCGTGCTCCATCTTCGACCACATCATCACTTACCATCAGGTGCGATAGTGGTCAAACGTGTACCTATCTATATCTATACTAATATATAAAGCTGAAAAGTTTGTTTGTTTGCTTGAACGCGCTAATCTCAGGAACTACTGGTCCGATTTGAAAAATTCTTTCAATGTTGGATAGCCCATTTATTGAGGAAGGCTATAGGCTATATATCATCACGCTAAGACCAATAGGAGCGGAGCAGTAATGAAAAATGTGACGCAGACGAAGCTGCGCGGGTCAGCTAGTCAATAGTAAAAAAGTTACCTAGTCAAAAGAACAAGAAGAAGAAAAAAAGTGATAAAAAATAATATAAAAAGACTATTACTATTCCATTTGCTGCGATCTGCAAGGTTACCGCGGCCCTGGAACGCAAAGGGTATTTAGAGGAACATGCGTGAGTTTTAGTCGAGTCTGAGTTTTGGACATCAGAGTTTGAATGCTACTAATTTTCGTGCAACGTCGAAAGCTGAAAAATGTATGAAAAATTAGGTTTTTTTACGGATGACTATGTGAACGTTGCTTGAACATGAGTAGAATTGGTCCTCAGACAGGCAATCACTACGTGTATCTTTACTTATATAATATTATAAAGAAGAAATATTTTTTGTATGTTTGTACCGAATAGGCTCCGAAACTACTGAAGCGATTTTGATATTTTTTTCACCAATAGCAAGCTAAATTATCAGTAAGTAACATAGGCTTAAATGTAATTTACAAAAAACAGAGATCCTAAAGAAAATTGCAGCGCAGACGACGTCGCGGGTGAAGTGCTAGTCACCTATATACTGCTGCATCCGGGTTTGACAAGAAGTCGCCACTTACTAAGAAAAAATAATATCGCAGTATCGATAACATGAACTAAGGCAGGGCTTGATTGGAAATAAAAACCAGCCAAGTGCGAGTCGGACTCGCTCATGAAGGGTTTCGTACCAAAAACCGAAAAGAAAAAAGTTTTTTGGTTTGGAGCCCCCTTTAATTCTTACCCCGCCCCCCCCTTTCTTCTTCTTTCTTTGCCCCCTTATTCTTCTTCTTTTAATTTATATTAGTTTTTGTTATAGCGGCAACAGAATTACATACAGTGTGAAAATTTAACTTAGTAATAGGGTCCTTGTTTATTATATCTATGGGTACGGAACCATCTTCGGGAGGTTCCTATGTCGCATAGGCAGGGAGCCGGACGCTCGGTGTCACCACTGCGTCGACTGTCGGGGGGACACGGCGTGGCATACCACGCCGTGTTGCTGGTAGAGTGTGCCGCTTGGGAGGTGCCGCGCCGTGCCCTCATCTCTGTGGTAGGCAGTGACCTCTCGCTGCCGGCCGTAGTCCGTGCTATGGTCGACGGCGAGGAGTCCTGGGACGCGGTGGTCTCCTTCTGCGAAACAGTTATCGAGCAGAAGGAGGCTGCGGAAAGAGAGAGGGATATCTCGACCTCTCTCGCGGCCCGCAGCAGGCGCACCGGGCGTCGGAGGATACGCTGCCCTCTGTCGGCCCCCCTATGTGGGGCTAGGGGCGACGGACTTGGAGATGTCCGTTGTCCTCCATTCATCCGGACCCGAAGTGGCGGCGCGTGGTGTTCCCGTGCGCCCCTCTTTAAAGTGGCGGGGGGAGTTAAACACCTCATTTCCCCCGCTGACCCGAGGTGGCCCGCAGAGGCGGGCCGGCACCAGCCGGGGATTACGGAAGTCGCATAAGTTCCCACGATCCCCGGCGTAGGTGAGAGATGGAACACCGGGGTGGTTTTAGTCAGTAAGAGTCTGACAGACCCCTCTGCCCGCCCCAGGGTGGAGGACATCCATGAGGATTTCCCACAGTTAAAAAAAAGAATGGGTACGGAACCATAAATAGGTGCATATTGATTGATAGACATTTAAATGAAGGGAAGGTTGAACTTTTAGACAGTTATGTAAGTAATAATTTCTTTCTGTTAACAAAAATAAACGTAAGCTTACTTACATAAATCTACTCAACGCTGTTTTACTTATGATTTATGTCCAGAAAATTTTATAATGTCAGACTCTAATCATCTTACGCAAGAGCTGAACATAATTATTAAGGAAACAATGGTCGTGCGTGCTTTTAATTTGTCATTACAAACATTAAGTTTCTATGAATTAACTTTCTCGTAATTAAAGTTGACATTTGCATTATAATGTTTGCTGTTATGTTTTGCATTTGATAGCCGATGAGGTCGACAGGTTGGAGGAGCTCGTGGCTAAGTAATAACAGCCGTACGGGTCGATCTTCAAGGTTAAGCAACGCTTGCCGAGGTCGGTATTTGGATGGGTGACCATCTTAATCTACCAAAACTCCTCCGTGCCTAGGTATGCCGTTGTTCCCTGCTGCTATTTGTAGATCTTTGGCAGTCGTTACGGATTGTCAGAAGCCAGAAAAACTAACACCAGTCTTGCCAAGAAGTACTACCGTGCTACCCAGTTTATGGGTTGAGGAGGTCTGGTAGGTACCCATTCAACGTATAATACTGATATGAAGCTGAATCTAGCTTGACTGGAAGCCGACCCCATATAGTTGGGAAAAGGCGAAGCAGGCAATTGATGGATTCGACAGGTTCTGGAGTAGCAACCGCGTATCGGATGACACAGAGTTAGAAGGAATCCCACAAGGTGGAACGATAACCGGTGGAAGTCACGGAAATCTGCGGGATGCGAGACGCCCAGGCCCTGTTGATATGGCGATTCTAGATTCCTATAATTATCCACCAGTGGAAGTCCTTTGGCTGAAATGATGATGATGATTCTGTGTATACGTGGTAACCTACCTACTTTTTAAAGGATGGGAAATCATCAAATGACGCGACTGTGTTAGACTCTAACAAGAGATTGTAGAAGGCGAGGTGGAAGTGCAAAATGTGGTCCAAAAAAACACCTGCCTCAAGAATGAGCTAGCTGAGCTACACATCCAGAACATGGACTTAACCGACCAACACACTCAACTCCAACAGCAAGTGTCTTCATTCGAAAAGTGCAGTGACATATATGAACAGACTTTGAACCGTGTTTCAGAACTCGAACAAGAACTATGTGATGCCCGTAAGGCCCTTTATATTGCAGAGTCTGTTAAGGTTAGTGAACAATTATCTAACACTAATAATTTATTTGATGAGTTGGTAGGTGTTCAGTCTAAATCAGTGTGTGAGCCAGCCATAACTATAGATTTGACAGGTAATGACACCATACCATTATGTCCTATTGTAATGAGTCACAACAAATTAAAGAAATATATTAAATTTAAGAAAATAATCAAACGGTCTCGGAGAGAAATAAAAAAACACAATCTCCTAAAATTTTACATTTTACTTAGAAAGGACCAAGTTAGCCTTACAAATAGATTGAAACTTTGTACTGAAGAGCTGGACCAATGTAGGGAACAATATGATAAAGATACTCAGTGCTTCCAAAATGATATACTATACAAGGAGTACTTGCTGAAAAATATTTGTGAAAAATATGAGACCTCACAACAACAACTGAGTGAGCGCTTGTTTGAGGCTGGGGAACTATTGGACTTGGTGAAGTACAATGCTGAAAGATATGAGTCTCTGATTAATAATATTTCATGCAGCTGTGTAAACCGGCCATCATCTCCCCAGCCCCAACTAGACATGTCTCCACCGGTGTTGGCTCTTCCATTAGAAACATGTGTCAAAATACCAGGAAATAAATCTATATTTTTTTGTGATGAATTAGGGTCTGGCTTTGGAAAAATACTACATAACTACTTAAGCCATAGTTTTACCAACCATAGTTATCATAATATAAGTCTTAAACAAATGGTTAAAAGAATTATAAATACAAATCTTGATGGTTATTCATCAATGGTTCTTCTATTAGGGAATAGTACTGGTATTACCAGAAAGGACATAGAGGATAGTGTTGACTCCTTATTAAAGTTAAACATAGGAAAGCTGATGTTATGTGCTTTTCCTTATTCCGATAGTTTATCAATTGATCAAAACAAGCATATTTTAAAGATGAATAATACTATTCACTTGCTGACATGTTGTCATAGTGACAAATTATTGTATTTTGACACTAACAAGTTTGTTAGTGGTTTTAAATTAACTCAGGGAGCTTTATCTCTGTCTGGTAAATGTAGACATATGATTGCTATGTTGATAGCATATAATATTAACGAGGTTTTAGCTAATATAACAAAGATTAGGTTAAGTGACGAGCCTGTGTTGTCTAGTTGCTCTAACAGCGTAGGGACTTATTTTTATGATTCTTTGTGTTGTACGAAGGAGGACCCACTTAAAATATCAACATTCAAGGAGGCCTCTACCCATCAGATAGAGTATTCTCTTCCTGATGGAACCTATATAGACATTTTAGACTCCTCAATTGTAGCTGTGGAGATCGCTCCGGATAATTCTTTAAACTGAACTGCAAGACAACAGAAGCTACCTCTTCTAATAACCAATTATTATATGTGAATAGGAACACGGTATCTTCTAGCAGTAGTAATATAGTTCATGGTAAAAATACTAAGGGAGGGCAACACACTTTAAAATTGTTTAATCAGAATATTCAAGGTTGCTCTTCCAAATTACTTGAAATAGAAATGTTTTTAGAAAAGACCAAGTTTGATGTAGTTTGCTTAACTGAACATTGGTTAAAAGATCACCAAGTAGGATCTCTTAATTTTGAAAATTATTGTGTAGCTAGCCATTTCAGCCGACAATGGAGGATCTGAATGGAACATGGAGGATCACTTATTTTAATTAAAAGTTACATTAAATCTAAAGAAAGAAAAGACATTGTTAAGCTGTCGGTTGAACACACCATTGAATTGTCCTGTGTTGAGCTAGATAAGCATGTTGTTGTATGTGTCTACAGACCTCCAAGTTACCAGAATCTATCTGTGTTTGATTCTGTAATGGAAGATGTGTTAAAAAAAGTTTGTACTAGCAATAAATCAATAATTATATGTGGCGACTTTAATATTAACTTATTAGAAACTAACTCGAATAGTATCAGATTATTGAGTCTATTTAAATCATTTAATTTATCAAATGTTTTTATTGAACCTACCCGAGTAACAGCTTCGTCTGCGACTTGCATAGACAACATATTTTGTAACTAGCTGACCCGCGCGGCTTCGCTCCCGTCAACTGGCTATTCTACCTACCGACCCTAACCTACCTACCCTACCTACCTACTCTTTTTTTGTATTTTAATTCTTATTATGCTATTCCGGACGAAGACTAATCCAAAAACACAAAAACTATGAAAATCGGTCGAGCCGTTCTCGAGTTAGAAAAGTGTTCGAACAAACCCGACTTTTTTTAAAATATATTATGAAGATTAAGAAATTTGCTATATTGTGAAAGATTCGACCTTTTTCTAGAAGACATTTTTTATATTAGCGAGACAGAAATAAAACGCATAAACTGAAGGAAGACGGACAGTGGTGGCTTATTAAAAAAAAGGGTTCCGTTAGCAAACTTGGTACGGAACCCTAAAAATCGACTGGGTTCGCACGAATCAAAATCGTACGCCAAGGCTTAAATAATAGGGTCCCATTAGCAACTTTGGCACGGAACCCTATAATTTGCCTTGGCTCGCAAATCGAACCGTTTGATACTTAGCACGAATTAAAAACTTAGTTGCGGGCAACCTGGGAGTCTTTAAGACAAAAGTGAATAGGTTGCTTCTAGGCAAACGTGCTCCATCTTCGACCGCATCATCGCTTACCATCAGGTGAGAAAGTGGTCAAACGTATGCCTATCTATTGTAAAAAAAAAATACACTCCGTATCACCTAACCAATGAGAACTAATGATAACACGATTTGACAGTTACTGTGTAATCGTGTTGTCATTCATTCTTAGTTCGGGTTCGGGACTAATCAAAAGTCTGTAGGTGATACGGAGTAGAATACGTCCGCAACTAAGCCCGAAACTACGGACTTCGGACTTAGAGAGTAGCCTCCCAAAATCGATCGCTCCCGTCACCGTGACCACCTTTGGTACGATACCTTATTATAAAAAACTAAACTACTAACCTAAACTAAACCTAAACCTAACTACTAACCAAAAAATGGACTCTGTCTGAAATATAAGATTTTTATTTATTATTATTAGCCTTGTTTCGCAAATCGAACCGTTCGTTGCTTCGCTCTAAACGGAATCAATCGCGGAGGCCTAGCAGTAGGGTCCCGTCAGCACAGCACCTTTGGTACGGAACCCAACAGGCCTGATCCGCAAGTCGAACCGTCCAGAACTTCGCAAAACTAAATCAGTTTAAGACTCTACGATAAATGCACTTTAAACGAAACCAGCACCAGAGACTTACCAATTATGGTCCCTAACAGTTTAAGACCTTTCAGAGACCAAACCGAAGTTCCTTCGAAACACGACTGTGTTTAGAAATTGTGTGAGGTCATTCTCCAGCGGAAAATCTTAACACCGCAATTCAGAAAAACGCGTCATCAGTGCAACGCCATCTATCGACCATGTAAACTGACAAAATATTTGGCAGCGGAAGACGTTAAATAAGAAGCCCGTATGTAACGGTATATAACGATAAGGTATTAAAATGTTTACTTTTATTTTGCTACGTCTACGTATTAAAAGTTTCACAAATAACGCAATCAACATTCATGCTTTCATGCATTTTTTGGTTCCTCAATAGATGGCGCTCTGACTAATCAGAATTAATAAGGAAGTTTCTTACTAAACTAAAAATTCAATATATTTTGATTTTGTGGATCGATTGTATCGATCAACTAGCTGACCAGCGCAACTTCGCCTGCGTCACAATTTTCATTACTGCTCCGCTCCTATTGGTCTTAGCGTGATGATATATAGCCTATAGCCTTCCTCGATAAATGGGCTATCCAACACTGAAAGAATTTTTCAAATCGGACCAGTAGTTCCTGAGATTAGCGCGTTCAAGCAAACAAACAAACAAACTCTTCAGCTTTATATATTAGTATAGATAACGAAAAGATATAAAATGATCACTCTTATTTTGCCGCGTATTAAAAGTTTCACAAATAACAATTTTGAATGCTTTCGTGCATTCTATTATTCTCAACAGATGGCGCTGTGACTCATCAGAATACATTAGGAAGTTTCTTCCTAAACTTAAAAATTCAATATCTTTTGATTTTGTGGGTCGATTTTGATGAAATAAACGCTAAATGTTACTCGGGTTATCACTTAATATTTTTAAGTACTTAGATTTGCATCCTAATCTGTGGTTTAAGCGTGATGCTCCCACAAACGCACAGACAAACAGACAAACAGACAAAAATTTCAAAAATTGCATTTTTGTGTTTTATCCTGTCCCTGTATTTATCCCTTTTTCCTGAGTTTTCTGTGTAATTTTCATGCAAAAATATTCAATGTACAGACACGGTTAGTCTACGATTTTATTATATGTATAGATTGTGATTATTTACATAAAGAGATTGTGAATAAGTTGCCCTCTGATCACAGTGGACAAACAATAACGTTTTGCACCTACATACCTTTACAAAAAATTCAAATTAAATTTAGACCAATAACAGATAAAAATTTAGAAAAACTTAATAGTACTTTGGCCAGTAAATTATGTGTTCAAAATTTTAATAACATAGAAGACCCAAATGTGTTTTATACCAAATTTTTTTCATTACTCAACACTCAATTTAATGATAATTTTCCAATTAAGTCTAAAAGTATTTACACTAAGTTTATATTCAGTGATTGGGCGACTCCAGGCATTCGAATAAGTAGAGAAAAGCTATACGAACTATATGGCCTAAAGCAACATGTGAATAACATAAGCTTTCATAAGTATGTTGCAAAATATCCAAAAACATTTAAAAGTGTATGCAAAACTAGCTAAAGCTCTGTTTATTAGCAATAAAATAAAATCAGCAGATGACAAAATAAAAACCACCTGGAAAATAATAAATAATGAAACAGGTAGGAAGAAAAAGCGTGAAACTAATTTCAATTTTAATACCGTACATGGTCCCATAAACTCAGATGCAGAGGTAGCTCAGGAATTTGAAAACTTTTTTGCTGATATTCCACGTAAAACTACACAAGCTCTTAGCTCGTCACCCGCGCTCTCTGCTGCCTTTTTAAGGAAGAATGTCAAGGTATGCCCATCAGAGTTCAAGTTTCAACATACGAACCCCTTAGCCATTATAAAGGCTTTTAAAGATCTTAAAATTAAATCAACAGAAGATCTTTGGGGAATGTCTGTAAAAGTCTGTAGATCTGTTATTGAAACTATTGCTCCCTACTTAGCTCACATATTTAACTCTAGTGTAGACCAGGGAGTATTTCCTGATCTCATGAAGCACAGTAAAGTCGTTCCACTGTTTAAATCCGGTGATAGTCAAGAACCCAACAATTACAGGCCGGTGTCAATCCTGCCGGTTCTCAGTAAGGTGTTTGAAAAGTTAATGCTTAACCAGATGTTACTACATTTTAATAAGAATCCCATCTTTCACGAACAACAGTACGGTTTCACCAAAGGGCGTTGTACAACTGACGCTGGTGTCACCCTAATAAAGAACATCTTTAACGCCTGGGAGGATTCACAAGACGCCATTGGAATCTTTTGTGACCTCTCGAAAGCGTTTGATTGCGTTAACCATGAGACACTTTTGTTGAAACTTGAGCATTATGGGATTAGGAATACATCCCTTGATTTGATTAGATCATACTTGAAATACAGACAGGTTAGTACAGGTTAACGGTGTAAACTCACTAGGGTCTGAAATGGTAATGGGCGTTCCGCAAGGTTCAATATTGGGTCCATTCCTCTTTTTAGCATACATAAACGATTTGCCCCAATTACTTCAAAATGAACCAAAGATGGTGTTATTTGCTGATGACACATCATTGATATTTAAAATAGACCGACGGTCATAAAACCATGATGATGTCAATTACTCTATTCACCAGGTTCAAGATTGGTTTACGGCAAACAACTTAGTACTAAATGAACTAAATGTATTAATTTTTTTTTACCTAATGAATGCAACGAATGTGACATCATATTGAATGGACAAGAACTGGAATTTATTGATCAGACGGTTTTCCTGGGAATCACTTTAGACGAGAAATTGCAATGGGGACCTCACATAACATCTCTTGCGGCGCGGCTAAGCTCAGCCGCTTATGCTGTTAGAAAGATAAGACAGCTAACAGATATAGAAACCGCGCGTTTGGTCTATTTTAGTTACTTTCACAGCATTATGTCGTATGGTACCGGTACATGGTGGACATCTCACCCACACGCACTAAACGTTTTGGGAACACATTCATAGTGCGTACAGCTAAGGAGTGGAATTCCCTGCCAGAGTCTGTGTTTCCAGATAGCTACAACCTGGGAGTCTTTAAGACAAGAGTGAATAGGTTGCTTCTAGGCAAACGTGCTCCGTCTTCGACCGCATCATCGCTTACCATCAGGTGAGATTGTGGTCAAACGTATGCCTATATATAGTAAAAAAAAAAAAATGGTATTTTGCTGTGGGGTCGAGCTGCTGACATTGAATCCATATTTATTCTACAAAAACGTGCTGTCAGAGCCATTTATAATCTTCGTCGCCGCGATTCTCTTAGGGAACTCTTTAAAAAGATTAATATTATGACAGTCCCTTGTCAATTCATCTATGAAAATATTATGCATGTAAGGAAAAATCGACATCTCTTTAGCGAAATTAGTGATAGACATAATTTTTATACTAGAAATAGAAATAAACTAGATCAACCATTTTTTAGATTATCCAAAGTACGAACATCTTTCATGGGGTACTGTATTAAATGTTACAACAAAATTCCTTCTGAAATATTAGAATTAAATGAAAGAAAGTTTAAAACGTGTATAAAAAACACACTTTGTGAACAAGCATATTACAAATTAGATGATTATATTCAAGGTAAGAATGCTTGGAAACATGCTAGTCCTGCTCCATAGGACAATCTAGGGTGTAGTAGACATAGTGAAACTGGTTGATATGTTTGTGTTTATTGTATTAATATTTACTATGTAAACAGGTGTATTTACTGATTTTTATATTTAATTTAACTCACACACTGATCATATAAATCAATAGTTGCAAAAATTTGTACATATGTGAGTAGTATATTCCCTTACTAGCAAACTTATTAATTTTACCTCTGCTGGCATTTCTTTATTGTACCTATTAGTAGCATATAAGTGTTTTTTTGGGAGCATCGTCCTCACATATAATCAACTGATTAATGTATGCAAATATTGTAAAGCTTATTTTTGAAAAGAGTAACTATGGAGTTTCTTGTCCGTTCTTCTCCATAAGAATCTACCTTTTGCGAACGGACGACTAGAGTCACTATAATATTTTATTTTATTTTAATTTGACGTTCAAAAGTGCCTTTATTGGTCTAGTTGAAATAAATCATTTGACTTTGACTTTGACTTAACTGACTGAAACCCATCTGTGTTCCTCTTAATGCTCTTTTGCGTTCTAGGACCGCGGTGGTATCTGTATAACTACCTAATATATCTGTTTACGATAGCAGCCGACTACTCTCCTATCCTCGGGGCTCAATAATGAACACCACAAGATCACACACAGGTACACTACACTAGTCGAGGACGATTGGATAAGTGACCATCCATTACGTAGAGACGCGACTCGCCTCGATAAGCAGGTTAAGCCGTTGATCCTGGTTGTCATTTGAGGATCTAGGTACGAGTATAACAGTCGTTAAGGACAGTCAGTAGCCCGAATACCTGAGACCTAATTTTTTACACTTACTCGATTGCGACTACATCATTTGACCAGCCATAGTATCATAGTACCATAGTATGGTAGTGTTTAGTTATATCCCATGTTTAAGCTTAATAAGGTAGCTATAATAGCTTCGGAGGCGCTTGAAAAATGGATTACTAATTTGTAGCCAAATACACATACGAACAAAGCAAGTTAATAAAAAGCATGTACCTAATAATTATAACGCGTTTGTTTGAGCAAACGTAGTGTGAGACGCCCTGCGGCATTATAGATCGATGATATGAAGAATGTGCAGCGGATGGATGCAGACTGCTCAAGACTGGGATGGTTGGCGCTCTTTGGGGGAGGCTTACGTTCAGCAGTGGACGGCAATTGGCTGATTTGATAAAAAAAAGTTGACCGTAACATTTCAACCAAATATCAACAGCCTTGGCGTGCAACAACATCATTACCAACAGGATATGTGGTAATAGAAACAATAAATTAATAATAATATAATAATACATTAGCTGCCGTTGCTGACGGTACATGCGTACTTGAGGACCGCACGGCATCCCGTATTCTGCGCCAAATGTCATTAAACATTACAGAAGCTGATGATTATGTTGATCGTGCAGATGCGACATGGTATAATATGAACTTGATCATTATTTTACCAAATACAACACTAATGGTGCCTTTCCAGTGCAGCGGAGCGAGGCAGCGGAGCGGACAAACAGATAAATTTTAACCAATGGAATTACATAAAATTTCCGCACCACGTGACTCACTGACATTTTTACTAACATAATTGGTTAATATTCCTCCGTTTCTCCACTCCGCTGCCTCGCTCCGCTGTAATAGACAGGCACCCGTACCCCTACTAACCGAAGTCAGCCAAGAAATAAGGAATGAGCTGTACTATACGTAATCATATCTCCACACGCTGATGACGGTTAGTGAGATATGTAACAATGGAACCAGCTTTGAAATATACAAATCAACATAAAAAAGTTATGTTGATTTGTAAGCAGCCTGCAGAAAACCAAGATGTGCAAAAAGTGAGAACCGAAACACAAAGGCTATTTGGGCAAGGAAAATGCTCCCAAGTAAGTCTAACACTCTCTCCCGCTTCGCCCAAAGCGGGAGGTGTCATCCACGAAAAAAGGTGGTAAGTATAAATCCCGAGCACATTTTTCATCTTACTCTTTGCGCACAGATCAGTGCGTGAGATATCTCGATACACAGTGGTATCGGAATCTGCGATGTGTTACTATGACCTTAGACTAGCAGCGCAATGAGCGCAGAGAGCGAGCTCTTGAGTCTGAATTACTTAAAGAAGATGGTTGATAGGAACAGTCCGGTCATAAAATCCGAGAGATGTAGTCTAGATACATACCTAATAATAATGTTGCTACAACCTGGGAGTCTTTAAGTCAAGAGTAAATAGGTTACTTCTAGGCAAGCGTGCTCCATCTTCGACCACATCATCGCTTAATAGTAAAAATAAAGCGGCCAAGTGTGAGTCGGACTCGCCCATGAAGGGTTCCGTAGCAGCAAGTAACACAATATAAAAGTTCTTGTAGTTCGTTGTAACTTTATAATTATTATTTACTTAGGCACCTATTACAGATTTATTATTAGAAAATAATGGTTCACGGTTTATGCAGTAGGTTTATGTTTATGAAATTTAATGTTTTTTTTTTTATATTTGAGTTGATTGAATGAAAGGTAAATTGCGGTTTACGATTTATGACTTATTAAAAATTTACTGGACCTCGTTCAAACCAATTTTCGGTGGAAGTTTGCACGTATATATATTTTTTAGTTTTATCATTCTCTTATTTTAGAAGTTCATCCATCAGTTTGCTCCGTCTTCGACCGCATCATCGCTTACCATCAGGTGAGATTGTGGTCAAACGTATGCCTGTATATAGTAAAAAAAAAAAAAAAGTTACAGGGGGGGGGACTCAAATTTTACCACTTTGGAAGTGTCTCTCGCGCAAACTATTCAGTTTAGAAAAAATTATATTAGAAACCTCAATATTATTTTTGAAGACGTATCCATAGGTGCCCTCACGGATGGGTTTGAAGAGAAAAAAAATGAGTTTCAGTTCTAAGTTTGGTGAACCCCCAATTTTTTTTTTCTTCCGATTTTGTGTGAAAATCTAATGTGGTTCCCAGAATACATCTACTTACCAAGTTTCAACAGTACAGTTCTTATAGTTTCGTAAAAAAGTGGCTGTGACACGGACGGACAGACAGACATGACGAATCCATAAGGGTTCCGTTTTTTGCCATTTGGCTACGGAACCCTAAAAAGTACAACGGTGAATGTGAGAAAACAAAGGAAGCAAAAGAAATGTGTGCTAGGATCATAGCAGGTGATGTTTGTGATGTGCAGGAGAAACGCGTTCGTTTTCGTGTAGAAAAAAAACCGGCCAAGTGCGAGACCACCATAAACCGAAAATAAACAGATTTCTGGTATGGGAGCCTCTTTAATTTAATTTTCATTACGTGTTGTTTTAGCGGCAATAGAAATATTATTCACACTCTGCGAAAATTTCAACTGTCTACCTATTACGGTTCTTGAGATACAGCCCGCTGACAGAGAGATGGACGGGCGGACAGCGGAGGTTTAGTAATAGGGTTCCGTTGGTTATCTTTTGGGTACGGAACCCTGAAAGTACCACCCAATTTCAAAAACCATTCGATGCAAAAAAAACCAAAACCTCTTTATCCGACCTAGTGTCGAACCTAAGACCGCACGCTGCCCCACTGAGGTATACGTATAATATCTTTACTAACTTTTTTTTTGCTTTTCAGTGCTTTCGCGTTAATGCAGATTTTTGCAAACAAGTTTAATATAATTATAAAAATCAAAAAAACCCGACTGCAAAACATAAACGTAGCAATACACTAACGGCCATTTTCAATAACCAATCTATCTTTTCTTCTAGCTACTAAAGATAAACAAAGCTATCATTTTATCTTCCTCCTTCAGTAGGTCCCTCATTGCTGAGAATCGTGGTCACTGGGCCCTTATACGCGGACAATGTGTCTCCATCGGTTCCAGTCCAAAGTTGCCATTACCGTCAGACCATCCTACCTACTGACGGATAGCATTATCTAACCAAGTTGTTTATCTGTCATCGGGAGGACGGATAGCCTACAAAGGGTGCCGATCCATTACAGCGGAACGGAGAAACGGAGAAATTTTAACCATTCATGACAGTCAAAATGTCAGTGACTTACGTGGTACGGAGGTTTTATGCAATTATGTTGGTTAAAATTTCTCCGTTTCTCCGCTCTGCTGCCTCGCTACGCTGTAATGGACAGGCACTCTTAGGCCCAGGCTCCACAAAAGCGAAGATGTGCGTAGAAGTCGGAAGCGGAGACGAGAAGAGATGTTTTGTAGCTAGGGTGTATCAACTGAAACTGTGCGGAGATGCGTACTGGCTAGATTGAAGCAGAGATGTGCGCTGACTACACTGAACGCTGCACACATCTGGTCTTCGCTGCGCGCCATCGTTAGCTTGCGAGGTAAAGCTCACATCTCCGCCTTGTACCGCGGCTCAGCCCAATTTCAGCGAGTCACATCTCCGCTTCCAAGTACTCTCCGACAGACGGAGCAGACTCTAGAAACGTCATTTCACTATCCCCAACATCGGCCAATAGTGCGACTATGCGTTTGAATATTAAAATGGCAGTAGCAATGTATTTTCTTTTAATAATGGAATATTACAGCACTGATGATTTATTTTTTATTTCAAATGATAATAGATTGTGTCGGGGACGAGATCCTAGCCGCGGTATAGTATTATAAGGTTTATTTGTGTGTATAAGTTCTCATAAGAATCCAATAACACGGTATTTTGATAGTTTATCTGAAAATTTTCAGGTAAAATTTTGTACTGTCAATAATTACGTAACTTGATTGTGATTTTTTGTTTATGAAGATATTGTTACAAAATTAGTGTTACATGAAGATATGTTACATAAAAACCATATCACAAAAAGAATCAAGTCGATATGACATCTAGTTTTAAAAATATAAGGAAAAATGTAATGTGATAATTTATCACATCGGAATTTTGTAAGTTTAAGTACTAGGATTTTTGTATTCTTTAGAGTTATGGTTTCTATTATTGTTTTATACTATAGAAAACGGTCTCGGAAATCTAAATGTATGTATAAATTCCAAGGTTTTTTGAAAAGTTTGGATCAGAGAGACGGAAAAAGCTATCCTTCGTTGGTCTACGACAAAGAAAACAAAACTGCAATTGTGAAACGCAGACCACGAATAGAAAGAATTTATTTTGTTTATAAGGTTAGCCATCCGAAAACTTAGATAGGTTACTGAAAACGGTCGTGAAAAGACCGAAAGCGGCAAACTTTTATGAACAAAATCTGTATCCTAAAGGAATTTAAACACGTGACTTATACATATCTATGTAATTTCCATTTAATTTCCTTCATTTTAATACCCTACTCGATAGGTATGGTTAAAAAAAAATTAACGACTTGCAATTAAGTGCCCAAAATCCGCCATATTGCTTTTTTTTAAACACCTATCTAAGGACACTTTGGTGTTTTAAACGAATCTAACGACGCCTTAATAGACGAAATCGAAGCAGCCGTTTGGAAGATACGAGGTAATAAAGAAATTAACAAACTCACAAACAAACATATATACAAGATTCCTTGACAGTCGGGTAAAAAGTAGTCTATAATCATCTCCAAGTTCCATCTATTTTTGGACCAAAATACATCAAAATCGGTCTAGTAAGTCGCGTAAGCGTAACAAACAAACAAATTCACTATCGCATACACCACGTTTATTATAAGCAGGGCCGTCTTTTACGTATTGGAGGCCCTGGGCACAGGATAATGACGATGATGATGTATGCAGACCTCTTTTGCAAAAAAATAAAAATCTGTAGAAATAGAAATCTATAGAGAGAAATAAACATGTTTTGATGTCTTAAAATTCATTTATCAGACATCGGTAGGTGATCTGACAGAAAGTAGGGGGGAGGGCAATAATCGTGAGGCCCTGGGCACTTGCCCTGAGGGCCCAGTTAAGAAAGGAGGGGGCTGATTATAAGTTAGGATTCATCCACCTGCAAATTTTGCTGACTCATTCCAGTCAACTTTGTTGTCTTGTATTACAAACACAAACATCCTTTAATATATATTTCCAATGTCACATTTATCACGATTTTGATTACATAAAGCATAACGTGGTGGGAATCGCTCAGTGAACTATTGGGATCAAGTCCAAAATGATACCAATTGCGTGCCGAGTATTAATTTTGGCATTTGCGGTTTGTGATCTGTGTAATAAGTATAATTATATTTAAATTTTAATATTCTCGAAGGGAATGAGTAATAAATGAAACGTTTAGGATATAGGAGGCAAAGTAAACCATGTGATATTCAAATATGTATTTTAAATTTATTTTTAATACCCTCTGCACGAAAACTTCACATTAATGTCATAAAAACTCAACCTAAAGTCATTATTGGGTTATAACGAAATTCAATACAATAATTGCCCGGAGGTCACTAATGTGATTTGAATTTGGAACTCAACATTTTTCTCACAGTAGGCGTTACAAGTTGTGTGTGCTCATCAAGGATAAAGGTGTATTTGCCTTGGACTTGCTTGATTCCCTTGCATTCAGGATTCTTGTATTAACGCCCTCGCTGCGCTCGTGGAGAGGAAATGCTGCCGGCGAGACTTTGCATGTAAAAAGACATAATTCGAGGTTTGGCTAATAAATCATCAAAAAGGAAAACATAAGGACACAGTATATATCCTTTTTATTCATTTTGTGAAATATCTCTTAAATCGGTTCAATATTGGAGGAGAAAAGAGTCGAGAACCAAACCTCGATTTATGACTTTTTACATACAAAGTCTCGCCGCCAGCATTTCCTCTTAAACTCCCTCGTTACGCTCGGGAGTTAACTTTCGGATCGTTCATAAAGTTCGAAATTCAATATGACGCCCGTGATATAAGACACTTCTTTATATGTGTGCGATAAATTATTATCTCTATTAATGTAGGTATATTAAATCGAAATGTTAGCAAAACAAAGTTGCAAAAATATAGCTATTCACTACATTTGCAGGAAGCCAGCGATAAGATTAAAACGTTTGGGAATTCGTGTTGCAAAATAATGACATTATTACAATCAGGGTTAACCCGTACAAAACCCGCTTATCAGAAGAACTCTGTTCTAACAGGAAATAACAACAAGGCACCAGCTATACATTCACCTATTTATAGCATCGTTTTACAGGAATCCAGCTCTTAATTTGTGCACAACTATCAGTCACAGAGAGTGGACGTCTCACTCAAATTTGCTGAAACAACCTTGTCCATAGAACAAGATGTATAGCACGCGTGTGTTGGTGTTGTTGGCGCTGCAAGTGGTTTTGGCGCACTCGTTCCCCTGGGGTGAGTATATTAGTATCCATACTAATATTATAAATGTGAAAGTAACGCAAGAGTAAAAATGGAGAGGGCAATGCTTGGAGTTTCCTTGCGTGATAGAATCAGGAATGATGATATCTGCAAGAGAACCAATCTTGGTTCTCTTGCAGATATCATCATTCCGGTAACCTTACCGACACAGCCCGAAAGATCGTCAAACTGCGACCGCGTACCGGAAGACGCGACGTTGGAAGGCTTCCCACAAGGTGTACCGATGACTTGGTGAGGGTCGCTGGTAACCGATGAATGCGAGACGCACAGGACCGGTAGTTGTGGCGACACTTGGGGAGGCCTATGTCCAACAGTGGACAACTCTCGGCTGATATTAAGTCAATGATGAAAATAACTCTGTCTGTCTGTGTGTTTACTACCTCTTCACGTCTTAACGGCTGAACGGACTTCAATGATAGGATACTTTTCATCCACGGAGTATGTTCTATAATGATTTTAACGCGGGCGAAACAGCTGGCGGAAGCAAGGGATGATGTAGTTTTACGGTTTCGTATCAGAAGGGTAACCAACGGAACGGTAGAAAAAGACTAGGCTCGTTGATTGAGTTCTGAGCGGAAAGTAGAATGGCTGGAATACAAGTCTTGCAAATTCATCAGTAGTCATTCCAATCAAATGACATTTTTTTTTGTTTCAGATATCGTCGTGGGCACAAAACAACGTTTAGAATTTTACTATAACGGCACACTAACCCATGCAAAAGACATTCAGCATGACTATGTCTCTTCAATAGATTACGATCCCGTACAAAACAGAGTACTGTTTACCTACGTAAATTATTCAAACATGTCGATATCTATCTTGGACCTTTCAAACATGGAAACAAAACAGATATTTACGAAAAAATTTACATACATGGATTTTCATCTCACCTACGACCCGGTCACACAATTACTCTTTTGGTGTGAAGCTTACAACATGTACTCGTTGTCATTAAAACCTGCATCTTTTGAAAAAGTAGTTGAAGGAAATCTTTTACGTACACTTAATAATAGCTGTCGTGATATAGCAGTGGATATCTGTAGAGGGTACGTTACTTATGTAAATCATAGTCGATATGAATAGGCTAGTTTCCATCATCAATAAATTGCAAATCTATTTAGTCCGTCAGTTAGAGTACTGAAAAATAATGGACACGTATTTTTTGATTTAGTAAATCAATGAATATTGACAAACCTAAAACGCATCAAAACTCGGGAGTGGGGGCTCGTGACGTCAGAACGCACTAAAATTATACCACGGCGTGACGTAGCGAGAATTAAAAAAACGAGTAATAATCTAACTGAGGGACTAATTAGATTTATTCAGTGGACAAGCCTATTTTGTCAAGTTATTATTTTATTTATTTTCAGCCTATTCCTTCCCACTGCAAGGTAAAGTCTCTCTTTTTTCCTTCCATCCCTTCCAGCTTTAGGGAACTGTAGACTAATCCTGTCAACAGGTGTTAAGCTCATCTCGCCATTTTTGCCTGGGTTTGCCGCGATGTCGTCGAACATTTTCTTGGGCCCACATTGTGTCTGTATTACCCCATAAGCCCTTCGACATGTAGCTGACGTGTCCGACCCATTTCCATTTTAGGTTGGCTGCTTTTTGGGCGTCGACAGTGATTTGTGTTTTGGAGCGCAGCACTGCGTTCATAATTCGGTCTGTTAATCTGACTCCCAGTAGTATGCTGCGCTACATTTCTCGCTGGTAAACTTCAAGCTTGAAATTTTGCTGCCAAAGATTAGGTTTGAATGCCATATATAAGAATAAGGACAATGCACATTTTGCTATTGTCCATCAATTTACGTTTATGGCAAATTTGAGAAGCTTGATCGACCAATACCAATTCCAGAAGTTTTCGGTGCGGCGAGCAACTTCTTTTTCTTATCTCGACTAGAATAATACCATTTAAGTTGTACTTAACAAAATTCATACATCTGGACATTTTAAAATTACAGGTATGTTTATTGGATCACAGACCATGTTATCGAGAGGGCTCGGTTTGATGGCTCCGAGAGAGAAGTTTTAATAGACGATGTGGAGTTTTTACGAATCGGCTTAGCTATTGACCAACAAAATCAGAAAATTTACTGGGGTGAGCGTAATCATGGTATGAAAGATGGATACTCCAAGGAACAGAATTCTTTAGAAAGCGCTGATTTGAATGGAGAAAACAGAAAAACTTTACATAGAAGTTTTGAAAAAATTGACAAAACAACTATAAGTTCATTGGCTGTATCAAAAGATTTTATCTTCTGGAGGTACTTTGGTCAATCGGAAACTTGGCAAATGCCAAAAAATTCATCCGAAGATGTTAAACCGAAACTATATTCAAGTTCTATGTCAACATGTTGGAGTTGCTACGGTATTGCAGCGAACTACACAATTAAGGAACTAACTCAGACAACGAAGAGCTGCGAAGCTCTAAAAAGTTTCGGCAGAGAGTCTACACACGGTTTCACCGCTGAGATATGTGATGTTCCAATTTGTCACAACTATTGTTTTCAAGGAGATTGTAGTGTCAGTGCTGAGGGAAAACCTATATGCAGGTAAATTTTGCCACCGCCATTTACTTCTTCTTATCGTGTGGGCAGTAAGGTCTAACGACCCCACACACCCTAGCGTCAGAGTTTCTAAACCGCCTCAAGAGCCTCTGACATGGTTTACTTGACGAACGCCATTTGGCGGCCGGGACCACCGGCTTATACGTGCCTTCCGAAGCACGGAATCATCTTTTTATCAGACAATCAGGTGTTTCAAGCCTGCAATGTCCTAGCCAAACTGGAAAACAACTTTACAAAGTATGTTACTTCCGGTGGGAATCGAACCCACGACCACCGGGTCACAAGGCAGACGCCTAAACCACTCGACCACGGAGGCAGTTACGACCACCACTTACTGTGTGTATTCAAATAGTTGACTGACAAATGTTTGCGCTGTCTGGACAGGTCCATTCCAATCTGTGTGGTACTTTTCTCAAAAGACCACCTCAAACCTACATGGTTTTCATATGATATAACCAGTACATTTTTTTTTACTATTGATGGGCACGCGTTTGACCACTGTCTCACCTGATGGTAAGCGATGATGTGGTCGAAGATGGAGCACGCTTGCCTAGAAGTAACCTATTCACTCTTGACTTAAGACTCCCAGGTTGTAGCTATCAGGAAACACAGACTCCGGCAGGGAATTCCACTCCTTAGCTGTACGAACTATGAATGTGTTCCCAAAACGTTTTGTGCGTGGGTGGGATGTCCACCATGTACCGGTGGCGCATCGCCGTTCGTCTTGTGGTCCGATGATGGAACGGGCTTGGCGGAATTAAATTATGCAATTCCGTCGCATATTCCCCAAATAGCAACCAGTTGAAAACCGACAGGCTAGCTCAACACTTTGAAGCTTCGTCGCGACGAGCCTATCTTTGCCGATGATTCTTTTGGCTCGTTTCTCAACGTTTTGTACGGATTCTAAGAGAGACCAGACCTGAGAGATATTTTATCATTTCAGATGTAGAGATGGTTACTCTGGGAACCGATGCGAAGTCAACGCGTGCCAGGAGTATTGTTTAAACAGCGGCGTTTGCTCCTTGAATGAGGAGGATGAGCCGATCTGTCAGTGCACAGACGATTATGAGGGCAAACGATGCGATGTTCCCGTCTTTCTTAAAACGTTTGTCCAAAATATTTCAATGTGGAGAGACATGCAGGTATACATCTTTATAATCTGTCTTAAACTTGCTTCATACATACCACAAGCACACCACATGGGCGGGTGCTAATTTGTATGAAAATGAATAGTTAAATCACATGGACCACATTTTGCCGTCATTATCGACCGCGTGTGTGATACCGACCACATCGCAGCCGTGACCACAGACACCGTGAACTAGCGGCCGGCCACATCGCAAACACAACCACATTTTGTAGGTACCACAACGCAACCGCAAGAAGCCGCAGCGACATTATTCGCTCGCAACCACAGTTTGACCACATTTTATTGCGATGGTGTGATGATGGAGTACAGCTTATGTATATATATGAAATGTGTGATGTGGTTGTGGTACGTGTGGAACAAGCCTAAAGCCTTACCGAACAATGACTAGCGGGCTATGATATATAAAAAACCCGAGATACACACTCAGCATCTCAAAAACGTCCGCAAAAAACAAACGCAATATGTATAATTGTGCGCTAGTTTCAAACAGTCTCGCATCGCTCGCCATACTGCACTGCTTTGTAAAAACAACTTTAAGCGATCCGTGTAAGGTTGAATTTGCAAAAAAATTTGCGCATCACTCGCCATACTGCACTGCTTTGTAAAAACAACTTTAAGCGGTCCGTGTAAAGTTGAATTTGCAAAAAAAATTGTTTTGTCACACAACTGACACATGACGCTTGATACATGTCAGTTTTTAACGACAGTTTCGAGTGTTGCATTTGTTCGAAACTGTGCATCTTGGGTTTTTTATGTATCAATGATCCTAATATATAAAAGTCTTCCGTTACTGACTGACAGACACCTCGTAGCCGAAACTACTGGTCGTGAAAGTTGAAATTTGGCATGTGTCTATGACCCAGGCGCGCGGCGCCATCTACGAGCGACGAACCACACTAACCGACGCGGCTTCGTAACGTCGTGCCGGGTCAGCACGAAAGAGGGTGGCTCGGTCGACGCAATATCAGCGCGCACGGCTTCTCACTTGATCTTTGTGACACGACGACGACGTATACACCTAATTTTCTAACGTACAAAAACCGCAAATTGTAATAAACCGAATTACAAATTATTACGAGCATCCTTGGATCTCATTTCATATCCACGACGATGACTTGACACAGAAATCCCCAACACCATGTAAGTTCCTTGGGGAGTGTAGGGGAGCACTAAGAGGATTTCCCGAAGTTCCTACGTGAACGGGCAAAAACGGGACATACGTTTAAAATAATCATATATTTTGGTCAAATCGTTATAGTCTATTTTCTATTCTATTTTTTATATATGGCAAACAAAGCCGATGTCAACTATTCTGCCAATGTCCAAAGTATATTTGAGAAGCAAGTGTGCAATAATTTATTTTCTTTTGAATAGTCTATTTTAAGTTTCCATTTCTGTCTGACACGCTGTGTCATCGTTTCTTAGACCACTATTCTGAAGTCCGTTGGAGAAAAAAATTTCATCTGTAGGTGCATTGTTTATTCACAAATAAATAATTAATTGTGTATTTGAACGTTTTCTTATAGACATAACGTCGGTGACTTTGTGCAAAGAAGTGAAGTCGACGTGTTCTTCAACTGTGGTCTGATCAGCGGAGCTTGTTCAGCACGAGCGCGAGATATGAAGCCGTTGAAGAGATCACTTTTACGTCTACCGTCACCACCATCTTCTTCTTAGTAGTTCCACTCCAAAATTGGCTCGTCTAGTTATATTCCAACTATCTATCCGCTATTTATAAAGAATAAATCATTTGTCATGAGTGAATTTAATTTTACCTAGCAATTTAAGTGTATATTTGTCATCACATGTATTTCCAAATTATAATTCTTAACAAATATTTTTGTTTTACAATTAATCAGTACTTGTATGACTTCACGCCTTGGTAATCTTTTCTTTTTTTTAAGAACGGGGTATCAAATAGCTCCTATAGCGGCCTACCGCTGTTGGAGTTATTTGATGAACCCCCATCCTGTTAGATATTGCTGTAGTTATTTGATGATACCTGGGCGGAGCCGAGGGGAGTGGCAACTCTTACTGACTAAAACCAATGCGTGTTCTTCCTAATGTCTTTTGCGTACTAGGGCTGCGGCGACTCTTTCAAACAGATTCCTCAACCCTGGCAGGCACTGGTCCTAGCTGTCCCCGTCTCCTTCATCTCTTTGAGGCGCACATGGATCAGTTTTTACAAATAACTGACGTCACCAGCTCCCGTTCCTGAACTCTGATCCGCCCTATTTTTGACATTTTTTATCGATTTGAAAAGGCAAGAAATATATACGTGTTCAGAATTATATGGCAACTAGCTGAACCGCGCAAATTCGTTTGCGACACATTTTTCATTATTGCTCCGCTCCTATTGGTCGTAGCCTGATGCTTTATAGCCTATAGCCTTTCTCGATAAATTGGCTATCCGATTCTAACTAATTTTCTACAATTTGAACCAGTAATTCCTGAGATTAGCGCGTTCAACCAAACAAACAAACTTAATAATATTAGGGTAGTATGTCTAATAAGTTCATTATTTTTGTGTCCAAGAAAATTACAGATTCAGTCATCATCATCATAATCATAACAGCCGAAGACGTCTACTGCTGGACATAGGCCTCCCCCAAAGGGGAGGGGTTTGCCATAATCGCCACGCTTGGCAGGCGGGTTGGCGATCACAGTGTATGGTGTTGCGTTTTACAGAGAACGCTACTGCCCATTCTCTGGTGAGTCCCTTAGTCGCCTCGTACGACACCCACGGGAAGTGATGGGATGATATTATTCCTTTACGGCACCATACGGCACCGGCTGACACCATACGGCGGAATTCAGTCTCTATACAATAATTCACTCAGTAATCAATATCATCCTAAGACAGTATTGCAAACGATGCAACTACCATCAATTTATGGTTCCATTAATATTTATGCCGCTACATCAGGTAGTCCACGTATTAACCTACTGAACCCAATGGCATCCAATAATGGCCCAACTTGAGTTACGACTGCATTGAGACTTACTTTAGATAACTTATAGCAGTTGGTTGCTCTTGTGTATGTATGTTTGATACAAAAAGGATTTTTACCCGACTGCTACAGATGGAGGGTAATGGTTTTCGCGAGGGTATGTATGTTTGTTTGTTACTTTGTCACGCCTTGTAGCCTAAACGGTTGGAAAAGCAAATAATGTGTCATTAAATTCGTCTTTGTACAATGATTTTTAGTAGTAAAAATACAGTTAAAATAAATAAACAATACACGACTTTTGAAAAAAAAATGGCGTTAGGTAAATGAAGTAGTTTTTTTTGTTAAATAAGGTGAATTTTTAAAGTGTGCGTGGATGGCCAAATCCAAAACCATGAGGATTAGCGAAACACATTGAAAGGAGTGTCGAGCCCAATTTTAATGAAAACTAAAACTGAAGCATTGGATTTTCGAAAAATCGGTATTCCTAGCCAGGAATCGAACCGGTTGACTTTGAAAAAAAAAAACACACCCTGTATTTTTACATCATCTGAAAGTTTTAGTCTCTATCAAAATCGGGATCGAGATTTGAAACTTCTTTCAGAGTTTTTTTTTTATATTCTTCATAGTTTCGGACTTGTCCATTCCACGCACACTAAAAATCCACCATGTACACATGTGGGGTATTAAAATAAAGGGTTCGAGGAGACGATTCCACAAAATGCTTTTCACAAAAATGTAGGAAATAAGAAAGCTTGACTTGTATCCAAAAAGTTCCAAAGTACTTTTAAATGAGAAAATTGGCCATTCACCTTGTCCTCTTTATTTCCGAAACTACTGAGTCTAAAATGTTGAAAAAAAAAAAACAGAAACAATACCTCTAACAGAACAGGTCTCAGGCTCTAACAGAATAAACGCAATACCTCTTAAGGGGTCATTGTACTCATCATTATGAACAAATTTCACTATGGGACCAACACTGAATACGCGAAAAGAAAATCGACTAACTCGACAAAATGTACTGAACAGCTGATTTTTTTCCGCGATTTCGGAATTGGTCCCGTAGTAAAAGTTGTTCATAATTATGAGTACAATGACCCCTTAAGAGGTATTGCGTTTAATCTGTTACACGTTGTAGATAACAGGAAAACCCATGTATGTACCTACCAGTACAATTATATAATAGGTTTTACAATTGGTCGTTTTAAGGGTTTCGTACCTAAAGGGTAACCAACGGAACCCTATTACTAAGCCTCCGCTGTCCGTCCGTCCGTCCGTCCGTCCGTCCATCTGTCTGTCAGCGGGCTGTATCTCAAGAACCGTAATAGGTAGACAGTTGAAATTTTCACAGATTATGTTGTATTGCCGCTACAACAACAAGTAGTAAAAAATTAAGTTTTATGGTACGGAACCCTTCGTGTGCGAGTCCGACACGCACTTGGCCAGTTTTTTATAAACCTTCAACGCCCAACTGCTACACTCAGTAAACAGCTGAACTTCGTGAACTAAGAAATTCATCTCCGGTGTCTCCTAAAACCTAAAAGTTCCGTGTTACTACAAAATAAAGTGTTAGGAAAACTAAATTCCCACGAGAAACAGGCAACGCCACGGGGCGAAACAGCACGTTAGATAAGACTTGTTACATTAAACTATCCTTAATTAAAAGCATAACATGACCGTTTTATCTAGACCTCTCTCACGTACACCTTGCTTACAACTTTACACCTAAACACAAGAAGATAAGGTCAAGTTTAATATGGAGAGTGATGATTCGATAGGTCTGAATGATTGGAAATGCGTAGACGCAGTTTCTTAGAAGTTTGAAGTGACCGATGTTTATCGGGTCAACTGAATTAAAGTCGTAATGCTTTACAAGTTCTGTGCAAGATGTGCTGTAAGTAGCACTATTTACGCTGATTTGGTGAATTTGTAGGAAAAGGTAACATGCAGAACTTATGGTGTAGCATAATAATAGACCTCCTGACCGATTTCGGCTATGGTTGCCAATTTCAGTCGCGAGAGATAGTATAGAGCACAAGTGTGTGCGCAAACAATGATGTACTCCCGCTTCTGTTGATCTAATAGCCCTATGGAACATGACTGGGGATAGATCAGGCGCAGGAGCAACGGCTTTACGTGCTTTCCGAGGCACGGGGCTGTCACTACACCAATTTTTAAACAACGGGCTGTTACAGAGTAATTTCTAATCGATAAATTCAATAACACTTATTGCCTGACCCTACGACTGTAATACAAAATGCGAGACTATTGTGGATTGGTCGATATGTCTTCGATTTCTGTGTTCTGGTATGTCATAGTTTCTTGATGATGTTTTGCTTCACCGTTTTGAGACATTAATATTACTTTCTTATTACTTCGTTATCATTTATTTATCGCTTGTCCTGTGCGAGTTCCAAAAAATCTATACATATAATAAAACAGTAGAGACCATGATTTCTGTACATTAAACAAAAATACCAAAAATCGAGTAGGGGTGATAAAAAAAAGGTATAGAACACAAAAAGAGCTTTTTTTTTGTCTGTCTATCTGTCTGTACACGCTTATCTCCGAAAACACTGAACAGATTTTGTTGGGGTTTTCAAAGTAAGATTAAGCAAGTTTCTGGGCAACATTTAGTCTTTGTTTCATTCAAATTGGTGGCCGGAAAAAGTTATGGACATTTAAAGATTTTAAAATTACGTATCGACGTTTTTCGACAAGTTTTGTTCAACTTTCAATTATTCGTTAAATTATCCTTTAAAAACATATCCTTAGACATTGTAATCATCACGCTATATCTTCTAGGGGCTAAGCAGTCAATAACCATAAATTATTATAATATCGGCTATTTAAATCAAACGTCAACTGAATTCATAGACCCGGCGGTACAATGACTGACTTGCGAATAAATTGGTGTAAGTTCGGATCCCAGTTTTCGCAACATTTTTTAAATTATTGTTGACTAATTTTTACTTTTTTATGTTCCTGCTCTAATATTTACGTTGGCCGCGACTGCCTGTATCCCTGTACGTTTAAAAATGTGTGGAATTTGATGTGACGAAGTACTGAAATTCCGGATTAGTAGGATAACTAACAGAACCTATTTTCTGTTTTCTGTAATCTTTTTTGTTCGCATCAATCGTATTACGATAAAAAGTACAAAACCAAAGAAGATAACTTTTACACATAAACCTGATAATTTGTAGCAATGTTAATTAAATGAACTACGTAAAAAGGATATCTGCAATGCCATCTATTGACCCAAATAGTACTTTTGACGGCATGAGATTACACCAAAACATATTTCTAGTTATTAGTGGTACGTTTAAAATGTCATAACTCACCTTTGATAGTTCAACTTCATATTCCATAGATGGCGTTATGCATTTGATCACATTTTCGCGGTGTTAAGATTACAATAGTCGTCAACTTGCGTGCGCTTATTTTTGCTAAGGTTAACAAGCTAAAGCTGCTCAATAAGACCTGTACTTTTGAGGATTTAATGAATACCACCGATTCTGCAATTAACGTAGCCAAAACAGCATAAAGGGTTAACCATCGACTCGAAAAAACGAAGAAAAATGAACCTTTACAGGCCTGAAGCCAGGAATCATGTCACCCGCGAGCAGGTGGCGAAGTCCCATGATACAGGAGTCGTAAAAACAGTTGAATTAGCTCGGTTAATCGGATGTCTAACTCTGTTCCAAAATGAAGGCTGTTGGAGGTAGCATTACAGAGTGATCCACACTGAAGAAGACCGAATGGCTTGGAGACGCGATGTATGTGGTTGTGGTCTTCAGCAGTGAGGAAACGACGTTGAAGAAGGAGGCCACTCAAATGCGCATAATTTTACGAATAGTGTTAAAAATTGCTGACGGCGTATACTACAATCAAGAAGGTGGTTAGGTTATTTTAGAAGGAAGCCTTTGTTTTCCCGTTGCTTCAGCATTAATTCATGTCTTCTGTGTACGGGGAACCACCGACCAAGCAGCAACCATCAATATGCAGAATATTGATAAATGTTTGTGGGGAAAAAAATCCATGAAAACAGGCATGGAAGAAATGGTACACATCATCCTATTAAGTTCTATGATTTTATTTATATATTTAATTTCGATTCGAGAAGGCACAAAGACACTCAAAGGGCAAAGGAGAGGGCAATGCTTGGAGTTTCCTTGCGTGATCGAATCAGGAATGATGATATCCGCAAGAGAACCAAGGTTACATACATAGCCCGAAGGATCGCCAAACTAAAGTGGCAGTGGGCAGGGCACATTGCTCGCAGAACAGATGGTCAATGGGGCCAAAAAGTTCTAGAGTGGCGACCGCGTACCGGAAGACGTAACGTTGGTGCGGCCTCCCACAAGGTGGACCGATGACCTGGTGAAGGTCGCGGGTAGCCGATGGATGCGAGACGCATAGGACCGGTCGTGGTGGCGACGCTTGGGGGAGGCCTATGTCCAGCAGTGGACGTTTTTCGGCTGATATGATGATGATTTAATTTCGATTAAATATTGTAAAACCACTCGGCTGAAAGTCACACATACCCAACAAACTGTTATAGTAGCTTAAATAAGATTTCGGCTGATTGCTCCGGTGACAAAGTGATCATTCCCAGAATCCCCCTCATTCCCAATTATTTTCCATTTATTTTCAAAACTGGTAAATTTCCAGTGAGTCTGTGATAGTAACGTCATGACCAGCTCAGGGCCAGAAATTATCCGTTGCGGGCTTCATGCTCCAGTGGATCATGGGGAACTGTAGATCCCTAGGCAATGACGCCACAGACAAACTTGCGAAGAGGTTCCAAGATGGTAGTGCTGGACCCATACATATACTTCCTGCTACCTTTCTCACAGTTTCGTACATGAATTTGCCAGAGATCAACTATGGCAGTCAAAAATGGCGACTAACTTAACTACTTCTCAGCCTTAGTATAAATACCTTCCGAATAATATTAATAGGTATAACCACGGGTCATTGCCTTCTAAAAAAACATTTTTGCAACAAAGGCGCCATAGACAGCCCAATTTGTAGAGGTTGCTTCGACGCCGACAAATCAGTCGCACACTTTATCCTGGAAATGAGGCTGTTGCTTGCCGTCGTGAACAAATCCTTGGAACGATGAGTTGGGACGCTCCGTGAAACCTGTGGATCACCCAGGAGGCTTCTGTGCATTTGGATGAAGCTAGGCTGGCTAACTTAGCCAGAACGCTTTAGCGCAATTATGGAGTCTCTACTCCATCAGTTGCGGGGGTAGACTTCTCTTCTGGTTGGTATATCTGTGGCTATCTTTATATAACTCTATCGCGTGTTAACAACCCTAACAACTTTCTTCAACATTGTGTACAGAAGTTAACTTATTTCGAAAATTACGAAAAATTACTAGGGCTAGATGGCATTTTAAACAGAAGAGATGATACAGCCAGTGCCTTGCATAACAGTCTTCCAAATTCCTAATTCTAAGAGGGTTCTAGCAATGTTAGATATTGACTGTATGTATATCTTACCTGAGCGATCTTACATAGCGATATAATTTTACGTTTCGAAATACACGCGAACGAAGTCGCGGGCGACAGCTAGTAATAAATAAAATGTTTTCTCTCTTTGTAACAAAAAAGCTTAAACAGCAAAAAATTGCAACTCGTCCAAAGTTGCGGTCGTTCCCACCGCGCTACAAATGCACCGCTTTTTTATATCTGGGTCAATTCTAATACCAACCAATTAATACCACTAGTTCGTAAACAGGCAATAAATCCAAGAAGTTGTGTAAGCACTTGAATCTGTATCACAATCCAACGTTTTGTCCACGTCCATTGTGTCGAGACTTGAAACAATGCAGCCTTTCTCCTCCGACCTTGGCACACTTCCACCGAGATTTTGTGTAAAACGAGATGTTACTTTGTGAAGAGCTTATTGATTGACCTAAACAGTACAATAAACTAATTAAAAGTAAAAACGATGCTGCGATTGTGTGTACAGATAAGGAGTGGAGTGACTCAGATAGTTACGAGTTTAATTTGAGAGTGTATAAAGCGCACGACCTAGAACTTAATTCTATGACAACTCTATGAACGTGGCGCCAATTCAACTAACTTTAAATCGATGATCGCTTTAGCATCGCAGTTACAAACTGTTAAAATGCAGGAAAATTATAAGTTGTTGACACATTGCGACTGAGATGTGAATGAGAATGTTGCAATTTCCATTTTTTAAGGCTCGAAAAAACCTTAAAAACAGCGTGCAGCTTTTCGTCGGCACTAACAGAGAAATTACAACCAATAAAATTAAAAATTAGTAATCTACATGATATGAAACGTAATTTGGTTCAGCCAGAATTTATGTATCAGTATCAGATAATAAGAAAAAAACCACCAAATCAACTCCAAATTGTTGAGATGAAACCATTTTACTCCTTAATTTTTTTTCAAAAGAGTATAAAAAAAAGTATATGCTTTACAATACAGAAGAAAATGGTTTAGTTTTGTTACTCTTTAAAAACATGTATTATTTTTATTCAAAAAAAAAAAAAAATGCGGGAAGCGGAGTGGCGCGTAGAGGGGTTCTAGCTCCGTTCATATGCACACAAGCCTTAACTTGAATTGACCCTCGTGACTCACCTCAACGATATTATCACGGCGGCGATTCGATGTGTGACGACCAAACGTCAACTTGTGGACATTCACACGTTCAGGTGCACCTAAGCCAAATGTATATACATCGTTAATTATTTTTATTGCACTTAACGACTGATTTCTTCACTAATACACAGACAATTTTCATTAAAAGACATGATTACATATTTAAACCTATAATTTATTTAATAGATTGTTGAAAATATATAGTAAGTCGTTATTAGTACTAGTAGGTACTAGTTTGATATATTTTGAGATAAATTACTTTATTTATTTCTGGGAAGTCTCATTAGATGTGATGATGCCATTTTGGCCACTATATCAGGAATAGTATGTATCAGGCTGGTTATAGAAACAACCCAACCTAATGTAGACTTCTCTCTAACACAGTACCAGTGTGGAACTCCTTCGCAGGATACGCGTCAGCTCCTTACATGGATTCATGCACCATCCAGCACCGGTGCACCGGTGGCGCATCACCGCACTCAAATAAAACTATGAACTTATAAAAGTCGTTTTTAGGTGGGACCTGACCGAAGACGCAAGGCCGTTCCCGGGCCAGCGGACGGCGAGCAATGGGTAGCTCCCCGTCCAATAAGGACCAGCCTGGGCTCGGCGCGTTGTGCTCTATGCGCGCCTCAAAGAGATATCAGTATAGTAGTCAAGGCCTGCTAGGGACAGTGCCTTCCGGATTTTTTTCGAAAGAGTCACCGCGGTCCTGGATCGTAAAGGGTAATTGGAGGAACACTGATGTGTTTTAGTCGGTAGAAGTCTGACACTCCCTTTCGCTCCTATATCGGAAGAAATCATTTGATGACTTCTTTTCTTAAGTACGAGACTTAGCCTTTTCATCTGCCAGCTAAACTTTTTTTAAGGATGGAAAATCATCAAGTGACTTCTCCCGGTTCTAGGCGGAGTGAGGGCGACCCATCTGTGTTCCTATAAACGCCCTTTGCGTTCCAGGGCCGCGGAAAATCTTTCAAACAATTCCGCAACCCTGGATGTACCACTGTGCCTTCCAACATTCTTCAATCCATCACAAGCACAGCACACCTTTTTAACCTTGTAATAATCGTAACAAAATTATTATAACAAAGGAGTCAGGTCACTTAACACACTCGAATCCGTGACCTATTGTCTGAGCAATAGAGCTTGGAGTCGATTTAGCGGCCACCGCTAGACAACATTGTCAAAACTTTCCATACAAACCAAGCGTCCCGTGACAATATGACATTTGACATCTATCTTTTTATTTTGATTTTATCAAAAATCTATATGAACGAAAGATATTACTAAAATAGTAGAATTAAAATCGGTAGAAAATTGGAGAAGTGTTTCTTATATCCTTGTCACGCTAAACGTTGGTTTACTGGATGGCGCAAAAGTTTAGTATGGCTTAATTGCCTGTGACACGTAATTAGTGTTTGTTCTGAACTGTCTAATATTTGTAACTTGTTGCCCGAGAAACTTTTGTTCAGCTCAAAAATACCTATCCAACGATGTATTACACGTAGCTATTGACTGGGTGGGACCAGAGTTTCATACAAACCCTTTTATTTTTTATTTTTTTGGGATGTGAAATCATCACTCTGAGCAGAGTGGAAGAGAGTGTCAGACTCCTAAAGTCACCAAAATCTAAGAAGTCCGATTTGACAGCTGAGTAGAGAGGGATAGATGATTGCTTAACTTTAGCGAAAGAGATTTATTTTATGTCTCTTTCATACTTACTAGTAAAGCAATCTTGCTGACAAATCGGACTTCTTAGATTTTGGTGACTTTACTGACTAAAATCTGTATTTCACGCCTTTGCGTTCCAGGGCCGCGGTGACTGACATCGTCATAGCCATTGTCCGATTTAAAACGGACAATGGCTATGACACTCGGAACTTTTGCTGGAAACACGTTGAGCGAGCGGGAATTATAATTAGTAATTTGCTTTTTCCACAGTTTCGATTCCTGGGCTGCGCATGGACCGTACATTTTACCGGGGTAAAAATTAGTAGCTATCTACCACTGAAAGAATTATCGTAATCGGTTCAGTCAGAAACCTTTAATAAACAATTAATAGTATAATATTCGTTTATAAGATGGCATCATTAGTCGGTACTCTACTCCGTGGTCTGTGGCATAAATAAATAACTGAAGATCGCATTCCATCAGATTTGAGCCGTGACTTAACACCGAATTTATAATAAGCTCTTTTCTCATGCCTCATTACTTTAGCCGAGATAACACTTATGGTCCGCGAGCCAGCCAGCAAACATATTTCCATGACCAAGTTCCTCCCAGACGAAAACTTGTAAAATGGTTAAGAGAGCTTTATTATGGAGTTCTGTGAACGTCAGCTGCGATACGGTGGGTGACTTAAGCAGCGGCAGCCGGAACACGTAGAATTTTTTTTTTAAGTCATTTCCTCCCGAATGAAAATAGGGTCAGATTCAAAACGTCAGCTGGCTGTATCTCGGTGGCGAGGTCGTCAGCTGGTAACACGATTTTTTTTTTTCAAATTTTCAGTCATGTACTCCCGATTGAAAATGATGTCAGATTACAGCTAACCCAATATCATGCAGATAACAAAACATCAGCTGGCTGTAGTTAGGTGGGAAGGTCGTCAGCTAGCGCACTGAAGGGGGCATCTATCGCCTACTTAAATTCACCAGCTGACGAGTTTTCCCTCGGCATCTTGACAGCTGATTTATTTAATTACTTACAAGATCATATTATTAACTATCAGCTGACCAATTTTTATCCGGGAGGAAATAACGTGTCTAAAGTTATTCGACTTTATGTTTCATGCTCCGACTGAAAGAACAAACTTTGGAGCCTTTATTTATTATTTTTTCCATGAAAAGCACTTACAATTTATACAGATTTATAATTCTAAGACCTTCTTCTATAATATAAAATAATATTATAATCCCCTGGCCATGACTCATTGAGCATTGAACACTTGCAATATGCGGGCGGTTACTTGCCAAGGGCGCTGGCCATACTTTTGACCTTCTGTATAGGGTACTCAAACCTACTTGATGCGTTGACGAGAACCGTAGTTGTTCCTATTATTAAGAACAAGACAGGGGATGCATCTAGTTTGAGTAATTACAGGCCTATCTTTTTCGTCGCAACTGTGATTGCGATTGAGAAATATAGCTGGGCTGTCTACTGAAACAGCTATACTAAGTCTCAAGCAATCTATCCAGTATTACACCAGTAGGAATCTGTTTACGCCTGCTTTTTTAGAACTTTCGAAGGCGTTCGACCTAGCTGTGTATGACAAGCTGTGGCAGAAGTTGTCGAGTGAGACTGAACTTCCTGACGGATTCACATCGCTCCTTGAATGTTGGTATGGCAATCAGCGTAACAATGTTAGGTGGGCGGGATCACTATCGGATGCGTATAGGTTGGAGTGTACCGTAAGACAGGGTGGTCTGACTTCACCCGAGCTCTTTAACTTATGTGTAGATCGGCTGGTCAGTAAGCTCAGCAGGACCAAGGTAGGTAGCTCGATTGTTCAAGTTTTTGTTTACAATATAAGTTACGCTGACGATATGATGCTGCTGAGCCCATCGATCAGTGAAAAATGAAAATGAAAAATGTTTATTAGTTTTAACAAGTTTTCTTACATTACTAGGTAGTGATTGGAGCCTCCTTTTAAGCTAATAAAGCCTGTGTTAGAAGACTCCGCTCTTCCATACATAGTTGGTATTAACTATAAACTTGTTTATTTAAAACAATAATAAAAATATATATATAATAAAGGAATCTAATCTACGAAAACTATGGATAATTTATAAGTTAGGCTAATAAGTGCTTTCAGAATTCAAATTGTTTTTAATAATGTAGTTGTGTGTAATTGTGATTGGGTTGTTATATTCAGTGTTGTGTTTGAATGTGTGGTATGCGTGTGTTATGTCATTATGTGTGTGGGTGGGAGTACCTATATCATGAGCGAATGAGATTGAGTTAGGATTGAGTTAGGATACTGTTAGCATATTGTATTTATAACAATAATGCCTCTGTTTCCTCATAATTAAGCGGTTTTATCCATTGAGCTAAAATTTTTTTACATTCATTTAGTTTAAAATTGTATACGTAAGTTTCCCTATTACATTTGTTATAAAGCTGAGCAGACCGTTTTTTAAATTGGTTGCTAGCAAATTTAGTTTTGGTTTGGGGAACATCTGCTACTAAGTCTTTTCTTCTTTTTAAATTTATGTCAGGGTCATAAGGAAGGGATTTGTGTTTTTTAATTATAGTTCTAATAATGTATAGTTTTCTCACCGATAATAAGTTGCTAATTTGGTAGAGGTGTTGGGTAGAAAATCTCATGTTTTTAAAATACATCATCTTAATTAGAGCACGTTGACCCCGCTCAAGATCAATGAATTTAGTTTTTGCTGCACCACCCCAAATGGGGATGCAGTACGTCAAAACAGATTGCACCAAAGCTATGTAAATTTCATTAAGGAGGTGTCTCGGGTTGTTCGTATTAGTAGGTACAACTTTTGGAACAATATGCCTTAGGGTCTTAAAAATCCAGCTTAATTTTCTTATCCTGTTATTGACCTGTTCAAGGTGAGGATACCAGGATAGGTTTTGGTCGACCACAACACCTAGATATTTTGTTTGTGTTACCTTGTATAATGTTGGGCATGAACAATTACTTGAGTCATCACAGGTGTGTACTCTCAAATTAAGTTCTGTGCCAGGCTGGGAACGATTGGATATACTAAAGCAGATGTAATTGGTTTTAGCTGTGTTAAAAGTCAGTAAGTTATCTTTGAGCCATCTAGCTACTTGGGTCATTCCAGCCTCAGCACTCAAAGCAACATCATGCCAGGTCTTCCCAGTGAAAACGACAGCGGTGTCATCAGCATAGGAAAATACTGAAGCATTGCTGATCCTGAGGTTGCAGAGGTCATTAATATACAGGAGAAACAATGTAGGACCCAACACGCTTCCCTGGGGGACACCAAACGTAATATTAGCATCGCGACTAACGAATGTTCCTACCTTGACTCGTTGCTTTCGGTTCGACAGGTAGTCTTTTGCGAATTTAAGCGGTGTTCCTCTTATTCCCGCTGCTTCCAATTTGTTTATCAGGATGGGAATAGAGACGGTGTCAAAAGCCTTTTTTAGGTCCAGAAATACAGTCAGACACTTGGTACCATTATCCAGATTATCAGCTATTAGAGTGCTAAGAGCAGTAACTGCATCTTCTGTTGAAATTCCCTGCCTAAAACCAAATTGTGTGCTGCTTAGAATATTAAATTGTTTAAAGTATCTAATAAGTCTGTCATTAAATATTTTTTCTATTATCTTGGAAATAGCTGGTAAAATGGATATAGGCCTGTAATTATTGACATCGTCTCTATCCCCGCCCTTGTGAACTGGAATGATGATAGATTGTTTGAGCGGCGTAGGAAAGACTCCCTTCGCAAAACAAAGATTGATCAAATGAGTCAAAATAGGAACAATTTCCCGGCCTACGTGTTTTAAAAATCTGGTGGACACCTTATCCCAACCTGGCGCGCTGTTAGATTTAAGGTTCATCAGAATCTTACCCACTTCATGGGCATCCGTATCCAAAAGAACAAATGAGTTTGCTTGAGACGGCGGCGGTGGTTTGTCTGCTTTAAGAGTGCTAGGTTTATGTATTGAGGGTTGAATATTTTGGGCCAAATCTTTGCCAATGTTAGCAAAATAATCATTGATATAATTCACCGACTCAGATGGACTCGATTTAAGGGACAGTAGTTCTGTATCCTGACTTTTATTATTTTTGGTGTAAGTCACAGTTTTAATATTTTTCCATAACAACTTATTGTTTGAGACTGATTTAGCAAGTAGCTCCCTTTCAAATTTTCTTTTTAATTTTTTAATTAACTTGTTACAGTAGTTGCGGTATCGTCGGTAAGTTATTTTAAGAACATCATTAAAAGGATCACTACGGGTATTCTTTTGCAATTTGTTGCGATTTTTAATGCATCTCAATATGCCAGCGGTTATCCATGGTTTAATGGTACGCTTGCTATTAGGGATTGTTTTGATAACCGTATTATTATTTAAAGACTCGGTAAGTTTATGTATTAACAAATCAGCTAATTGGTCTGGGTCATCACAGAACAGCAGCTCTGCTAATTTATTTTCTTTAAGGTTTTCTAGGGCCTGTTCAAAATCAACTGTGGAGGTAGTTTTGTTAGCAATTTGTTTAGTTTTTAATTTCGATAATGACATAAACGTAGTGAAGTGGTCGGTTATAGTTGTATGGAGGATGGCAATAAACGCTGAAACTTTTTTTTTATTAATTTTTATCATAAAGTGGTCTAAACAGCTCAATTCACGAGTTGGCAGAGAATGACCAGAAAGTATGCCGTAAAGTGATAACATATTCAGATAATTTACTCTGTTTTTATATTCGTGAATCGGTTCATTGTCTTTAGATTTGAGGTTAATGTTAATGTCCCCCGCTATAACAATGTTTTGTTGAGAGCATTTTAAAGTATTGAGATGTGTACTAAGAGAGTCCAAAAAACAGTCTGTGTTTGTGTTGGATGGGGAGCGGTAAACACCAAGAATAATGTTATTGAGAATGTCCAACTGGAGGCAGGATGCTTGAGCCAGGCTTATTTCTTTTACTTTAGGTTTTAGTGTTTTTTTTACATAAACAACCACTCCGTCATTCTGATTTAGCTGGCGTGTTGTTTGAAATGACAAGTAGTTGCTGATTTGGGGAATAGGTTTATGGGATTGTAACCTGCACTCAGTTAGAATAATTATGTCCGTTTCAAATTTGAGAGTTGACAGCAAGAGTTCGAAGTCATTAAAATTGCAGTATATGCTTCGTATATTTTGCGAAATAATCGTCAAATCATTTTTTGTCACATTTATATGATTATGTAGCTCATCGCAAGTACATTGGTATGACCGCGCAACTTCAATATTATCTATCTCAGTGAGAGTTTGTAGGGTGTTATCCATTAGATGCATTTAAATATTGAATAGTGGTCTCTGCAGAATACGTGATTAATAAGTTACTTATGAGTTGGTTGATACCAATGAAATACACTGTAGGGTGATTTTCAAGCGGTGAAAAATATTGTATTATTCTTATTTCTGTAGAAGGTGCGCAGCAACTAATCAGATGAATAGGTATGGCTGGTATCTTTTCTTGTATGAGAGAACCTAGAACACCTGTGTTGAGAACAGGATAAAATAAAGAATAAGGTAAATAGTAGTAAATTAATATGTAGTTTGTATAGAATGTGCAATAAATTAGGTGATTAGTTATACTTGTTACATTTGATTCTATGAGGCAAACTCTAGGGATTCTGTTAGATTTAGGACCTGCTAAAGAGTTACAGTTAAAGTAGTTTTGTATTATTTTCTTAGGGGGCGTGCAAAAATTAAGGACTGTAGTTATTGACAGCATGTTGATGTGTTTGTCAAAGTGATAAGTGTTTGTGTTATCATTACAAAATAAAAAGATTGGTAACAAGTAGAAGATTATTATGATTATTGTAGACGGCGTGCGGCTAGTTATGTGCTTAGGTATAAGACGTAAGTTAGTATGAGTGTGTGAATAGTGTGTGACTGAATGAAAATGAACATATGAAAGAATGCTTGATAACAGACGGGAAATTCTGAAATTATCCACATATTTGAACACATTTATCGAAAAACATTGAATACAGTAAAAAGTAGGCAAAGTTGTTGTGATGACAAAATTACTATAATAGAGTGACGCATCACGAAGAATAAAAACTAAATAATGTTGATTACTATACACCATTAGTCAATTGCTCTGGATAAGCTTATGTACCTGCTCTTCATTTCTAATAAGAATAGTAGGTGAGAGTTCATCCTTTTTCACGTAGACTTTCCCATATGCAGTCCAGCAGAATTTGTATGCTCCTGATTTAGTCAAGTCCCGGGCCAGAAAATGAAGGCGAGACCCTTTGGCAGTTAGATGCTCGGATAAAAATATGGGTGTGTCTTCTTGTGTTTGAAATCCTAACAGCTTACAGCTCAATCTAGCCTTGTGTTTTATGTAGTAAGCTCTGCCCATTTTCAATAAATCTGACTTCAGTATGGTTGAACCAGTTTCCACAATTATTGGCTGATTGAGATTTTCACTATTTTTCCCACGAAGTCTGTAGATGTCTTTGATGTCAGATTTGGTGATGGTACAGTCAACATTGCGTGAAAGTGCCCTCAGGCGCTTAATAAAGGTATGCGAGTGCTATGCAGAGGCCCGTGGGCTCAGGTATAATACGGCCAAGAGTAAGATCTTCAAATCCGGTACGAAGAGCTATGACACCGTACCTTTGGTCACATTGAACGGCAGTGCTCTCAAAAGAGTGGCACAGTTTAAGTACCTGGGCCACTGGGTCACCGAGGTACTCTCAGATGATGTGGATATTTAAATAAATAAAATAAAATTCGTTTATTTCAGGCCATTATAAACCCATAGAAATCAGTCAACACCCACAACATCTTCTGCTTTCCCAATCCACAAAACATGTAATGAAATCAAAAATCAAAATAATATTCTATCACATTAAATTGATTTTTACACATATTATTAATTATCCATTGATTATATAAATCCAATAAATTACAAAATTGATATACTTAATTAATTTAAAAAAAATCATCATTATACTCCATTACAAATTCCACTATAATAAAATTCACTATAGCAGTCTCTTATGAGCGACACTATACATAACTTGTCTGTCACAGCAGTGTCGCACATAAGGACAGTCCAACCTGTTTGCTATCATTCTCAGAACGGCATTGGAGCTGGCCCGCACTCGGCGCACAAGAGACGCGCAGCGCTTCCGCATGGTGGCATGGAAACAGTCCGTGCGTGCCAATGCAAACATACCTGAAGCGCTGCAGTAGCGGGGCAGACCCAAAACTGCCCTGAAAGCGTTATTACACTGGACACGAAGAGTGCTGTAGCTTTTCTGCGTGTAATTAGCCCACAGGCTGCAGGTGTACATAGACGTGCAATATGCTCGGAAAAGAGTTATTTTCACGTCATCTGAACAACGCGCGAACCTGCGGGCCAGCATATTAGCTCGCCTAGATACAGCCCTTCGTTCCCGTTCCATATCAGCATGATCCCTGAGATCAGTCGTGACTATATGCCCTAAATATTTAAACTGATTAACCCGTACTAAGGGTACATTATTGAGACGTACATATGGCACATTGTCCGGGCATCTAGCACCACCGGTCTCAAAGACCATGTACTGACTTTTCTTAATGTTGTACACAAGTCCATGTTTTACAGCGTAAACCTCACACGTCGCCATCAACCTCCTCAGGCCACAGATCGACGCGCTCAGCAGCACCATGTCGTCCGCATAGCTTAAATTATTGACACATACGTCATCTATATGACAGCCGACACGCTGACTGCTCAGCGCGACGATCAACGCATCCATGTAGAGGTTGAATAGCGTGGGTGAGGTCAGTCCGCCCTGTCTTACACCGCACTCCATACGATATGGCTCCGACATTGCCCCCGCCCACCTGACGCTGTTGACTTGGTTCTTATACCAGTACTTGAAGATGATAACAAGTTCTCGTGGTAGGTTGGTACGCTCAAGTTTTTCCCACAGAAGATCATACGCCACCAAGTCAAAAGCCCTGGACAGGTCGAGAAAGCATGCAAATACCGGGGTTTTACGGTCATTATAGTATCTGACGGTATGCTTAAGACACAGTATGGCACTTTCGGTTGATAATTGTGGCCTAAATCCAAACTGGTTATCGTGCAGAGATATATATTTACTTAACTGTGTATTAAGCAAACCGTCAAACACCTTCGCTGTAACAGTAGCCAGAGAAATGGGCCTGTAGTTACATTTGTCAGCTATATCCCCGGTTTTATCTTTAACTACCGGCACAACCACAGTTTTCATCATATCCGATGGAAGATAAGAGTGACTCACGCACAGCGAGTAGTACATCGCCAATACTCTGTTTATATGTGGGCCCGCGTGACACAGGTGCTCAATGGATAAAGAATCATGACCTGGACTCTTGCCTTTGGTCATATTCCTAATGGTTACGGCCACATCTTTGGCCGCAATTAAAATATTAATATTTAAAGGGACATTGTCAGTCAGAGCCAATATGCTGGCGTACTGTCAGTCTTTTTATACATGCAGCCTGTGGGTGAGGCATACGCAGAGAACTTACAGTGCCCTGCGTGCCCAATACAGTTCAGGATATTGATGGGGTTGCCATGCTTTTGTTGCGCATCAGGTATGTTTGAAGAGGCTCAAGTGGATGGCTTTCAGGCGCTACATCGCAAAAGAATAGTGTATCTGATGCGTCGCATACGGGGCAACCCCAACAGCTTCCTGCAGCTTATTGAAGGAGAATGGATATGTAATTTTCCTTCATGGAGCATTAGACGAAACTAACTTCATATATGAGTAGTGCGTTCCTGATCCAATGTTTCATTGTTGTGTGTCTTGTACTACTATTATTGTAGATATTTTAAACATGTATGGATGGTTATAATTCCCTCATATGATTGGAATTTATCTGAAATAAATTAATAATTGAATAAACAATTTATAGAGGCACGTGGGACAAAGAGTAAAGTCCCGCAAACCTCCATTGAAAAGGGAGGATCCTCCAACTGAGCGGTTGTTGTGTCCGATGGGAAACTGCCCGATAGTTGATATTTAGGCTATTGTATGTATATATTAAAATTACACGGAGAACTATGACTATACCGCAATACAGGACGTTAGTAGTTGCTGCTGCTGGCAGAATAGATGGCGTTGCCGTTCTTTTTGTTACCGCTTCATTAGTTTTCTTTGTGGCGGCATTGATGCCGCTACAAATTCAATAAAAGGTAAATGTTAATGGCGGATAAGGGAAGAAAACGTGATTCGGCGACCCCAAGTAACACAATTAATTAACAAGAGGTGCAAAATGATAATATGATGCAGATGGTAAGGTGAACTGATTCAAAGATACATAAAGTTTATTGAATAAAACAAACTGTGAAGTACTGTAAAGATAATTTTTATTTGTATGGCTGATCAAAACCTAGACAAGAGATTTTATATAAAAAAATATCGTTAAAGACTGCAAGACATGTATTAAGTAGAAGTATATACTAAGACAAAAATTTTCATTGCCAATGACAATAAATAAATTAAAAAAAAGGATAAAAATTTAACCATAAACCCCATTTTCACGCAGGCAAAGCCGCGAGTAGAAGCTAGTAAATAGTGTATAAATATTTGACTTTTATACTTAAACCGTGGTTTTGAAAATAACCTCAATGGATGTCTTAGAATTTTATTGGCTGTTTGTATTAGTAGTTGGCTTCATACTCATCTATTTTATCAGAGAAAAACTGCAGGGCACGTTTGAGCTCTTCTTTAATAACTTTCTTCGATTTCCTGCGCAGGTCTTGTAGTATTTCTTGCATCGCGTCCTCAGCATGGACACCAGTTTGGGAGGTAGCGACGTCGCATCGTTCTCCCTCGTAATCCGCTGTGCACTGGCAAACGGGGTCCGCCTTCTCATTCAGGGAGCAGACGCCACCATGCAAACAGTGCTTGTAGCACGTGTTAACTTCGCACCTCTCTCCGGTGTAACCAGCATCACAACTGAAATGATGAAGATAAGAAACAGCGTTACTCGATAAACAAAGATGCTCTGTAATATTCATATAATTTCTTCGCGCAAAGTAAACTGACTGTCTCATATTTAAAATATTTCAGGAGAAACGATTTTTCATGTTATCTACTCATACTTTGATCAACCAGGGTTTAGAGGTGCTCAATGCGAATGTTCTGCACATACGCATGTCATAATGCGACAAGAAAATGTGCGGGACCAGATGGGCGCATGTTGTGCGAGTGGTTGCCATTTGCTACTTTCCTTCGCTAACTAACCCTTAGAGCCTGTCCGCACTGCGATTTTTATTCGCGCGATTTTTTTTCCGCAATTCTGTAACACATTAAATCCTATGTGAGTATGCGCACTTGCGAAAAAAAAATCGTGCGGAACAAAATCCGCACGCGAATTACTACAAATTACAAATCGAACGCGATACGGTGCGGATTTTTATTCGCTCGATTTTTTTGTGAATTACTACAGCAGTATGGGTATATCCGCACTGTGAAATAAAATTCGCTTGCGCGATTCGCTGATCACTCAGTCGTGCACCGGCGCTATTGACAGGATGTCGCGCGTTTCGTCTCCCGCCCGATCGGCGGCCGCACAGGAGTTCCCAGAAAATTATGACATTGAAAATGAACAGGGATGGCCATCTTTGAACACTACAGACTTCTTATCAGTTTTCCTGTAATCTTTAGTAGCGACTGGTCGTTGTGGCGACGTTTGGGGAGGCCTATGTCCAGCAGCGGACGTCTTTTGGCTGATATGATGATGATGATAAAAAATTGACTTTTTTTAAAATTTTTCTCTGCTCTGGTTTATCCAAAAGAAACTGGAAATCTGCATCCGCATGCGGTTATCAAAAATTCCGCAACAGCAACGGTTGTCTCACGTCAGTTCGAAACTGGATTTTTCATTTATTTAATACTTTTTTTTTACTATTTATAGGCTCGCGTTAAATGCGCTTACTTAATGCATAAAAATGTACAATTGTTTATTTATGTAAATACTTCATACACAAAAATGTACAATTGTTTATTTATGTAAATACTCCATGCACACAAATGTGCTGAGGCGGACTTATTTTTTTTTTACAGATAGGCACGCATTTGACCTCTATCTCACCTGTTGGTAAGCGATGATGTGGTCGAAGATGGAGCACGCTTGCCTTAGGCATTTTCTATCAGTCAACCTCGATCGATTTTTAAGGTTTCGAACATCCGTAAAAATAAATCCTTATAAAATCACTCGTGTTTCTAGCTGGCAGCATCCTGACTGTCTATTCGTTTGACACAGCCAATTGTCCGCGAATTTACAAAACCTATTCTATTAAAAAGACAATGTCCAAATTCGCCCTGTGCAACAAAAGTATCGGACATACACGATAATTCATGTTCTATTTTATTATATTAGTTGCAAGTACTTTTGTAACACGGACTAGCTGCATGCCAAAATGAACATTAAAAAGTATTTTCACGAATAATAACATGAATCGCCGCCATCTTCACCAAACGTCATGTCATGTCAAAAAAGATTAGGGATGCCCAATCGATTGTAATCAATCGATTGATTTTTTAAAGAACTGTAGTGTAATTATTTTTAATATGAATCATATTTTGAATTTATTTCGAATAAAGAGCAAACAGAAGATACAATAAAAGCATTTAATTACCATTCCATATATTATTCCCTAAATGTATACTTAATTAAAAAAAACCTTCTGAGTATACGTAATTTGTGCATGAGGTTATACTCGATTTTAAATAGATAGTAAGAATAATGCTGAAGTGATCAAAACCTTCGTATTTCACCATGATCATTATTCAGGGTTTTCTTATGATCGTTTAAGAAAGTGTGTGGTTTACTTCTAACTAAACGATTAGGTATATACAACTTAATATAAAAATAACTCTCCTTTTGGGCTTCACCGCAATTGGGTAAAAATACTTATCGTTACTGAATACATTAAGTAGGTAGGTACTACAAATGTTTTTGTTATGTTATACAAATGTTATTAAGTATTAATATAATAAAAAGTATCGAAGAGTGTTTTTATAAGTTAAGCAGGACATTGTCATCCTTGTAACAATATCTTAGGGAATATCGATAAGTTGTATCGTATTTTTACACACACTCCTATTTTTGACGTCACTAAATTGTCACTTGTCTGTCTGTCACCTGTGCTTTCATTGTTTACATTAGCGTCGCTCCTATGTAGTCTGTGGCGTCGCTTGCTCTTTGTAATTGTGTCGGTGTGTTTTGGTGACTTTCGGGACTACTAATATTACGACTAGGCTATTATAATGGACTCTGATTGCTTTCAAAAACGACCAGACTAACACATACGCTATAGAAAGTGTATTTTGTGTAAATTGCGGCTCTGCTGGTGGTTCCATGTTGTTGGAAGATGATCAGATTCGTCACTGAGTACAACAATGGACTGCACCTCTTTTGGTAATTACATTTTTACTTTGTTTGCACCTATAATATTTTTTGTTGTACCTTTCTGTTTGCGATCTCTCAGACTTTTTTTTCACTAATAAGTTTCTTTACTAACACATAATGTTTGCAATTTTCGTTTCCAAAAAAAAAGAAACAACTTATAAAGTATTTTGGTATATTCATTATAATAGAAAAAATCTGATAGGTAAATACTCTATAAAAATACAATTGAACTAAGTATGTTTTTTTTAGGTTCAAGCTCATGACCTCATATGCATGACTTGTTGGACAAGAGCTCAAGAGATGACTAACACATCAGTAGTAACAAGTAATGTTGGTAGAAACTGTGCACTCGGCAATAGAATGTTCGCACCTCGGGCATGCACGCTCACATCATCTGATTCATTCATCTGAAGACCGCATATTCTCCATAATGATGCCATTTTTTATGCAAATACAGCAATTAGTTGCACCACAAAAAGTAAGCTTTAACCTCCATTTGTAACTATTTATATTAATAATGGCTCTGTATAGAAGAGAAAATATAAAATGAAACATGTTTATTTTATACTTATAACATGTTTTTATATTACAGGTGACTGCAAATGATTACATATGTGATGCTTGTCATACATTATTTGTTAATAGAGTTACCACAACATCACAAGATTTGCAAGAAGTTCATCAACATGATCAACGTGTGGTACATGGTTGTTCTCTGGCACGAATCCAATGTCACTCCGTACAAGCAGAAAGTATCAGCCACATTTTAGATATTATGCGAAATTGAGTTCAACCCTGAGAGGTGAGAGACGTTTTTGATTGGTTAACTATTGCAAGAAATTAGGCTATGGTAAACATCAGATACCCATGCAATAACGGTCATTCAAATCAAAAATCAAAAACAGAAATAATGACATAAAGCTGTCCTGAATCAACTTCTATTGTGATCCTTTAGGTTTTCTAGTAATGAAAAACAGTTCATAATTTTTTGTTTGAGTATCCACGAAGGGATATTAGAGAAAAATCTATGTACTTTATTACATGTTTATCTGATACTAAACACATACTTAACACTATAAACTTGCCTGATGTGTTATTTTGTTTAGCTAATAGATCTTTTCTGGTCAGTTATAGTCATGCAACATTTGTAGTGTAAATTGTTTTATTTATTGTACTATAAATGCAATGTGTAACCAACAATTTTTTTTTTGTTGCAGGTTCAGCCATCAGATTTGAATGAACTACAATTAAATAATTCCGAAACCATATGGATATTACGGAGCAAAATTCACAGCTGCCATATCAGCAATAAAACATGTTTTGTTTACATAGCAATTGGTTCAGCTCAAATTGGTCGACAAGCAATCGTACAATATTGCCGTAATTATGACCATTATTTTGTATTAAAGCTATGCGAGACATCAAAATAATGTCGACCCCTGCACAGTTTTTAGACAATATTTTAATTGCCAATTTAGATGAACAATAAACATGAAATTAAAATCTTTGTTTTATTTCTTATTCAAACATAATCAATCAGTAAGTTAAAGTAGGACTATAGGTTTAACACAACTTACCGGCTACCTAATTGGTAAGGCTGGTTTCATAGCCACGCGTTTGAACAGCGCGCAATGTTTTATATCACTACATAGTACAAAACAAAGTCGCTTTCTCTGTCCCTATATCTCTATGTATGCTTAAATCTTAAAAACTACGCAACGGATTTTGATGCGATTTTTTTTAATAGATAGAGTGATTGAAGACGTTGGTTTATATGAATAATAACATCCATTAAATAGTGAAGAAATACCGTTATTTTTGAGGTTTTTAATGTGATGTCGTAAATAATTACATTTTATGACGCAGACGAAGTTGCGCGGGTCAGCTAGTATACATTAATATACACAAACATTTAATCTCACTCCAAAACCAATGCTAAGAATACAGGTATCCACTATCTACCTATGTTAGTTAGATTCTATGTATTTAAACGTTGCACTTACCTATTTACTTAGACTGAGGCTTTAGAAAAAAAAACTACAAACGTATCTAATTATTTAGGTAGGTACTGAAAATAGCTAAATGTATTATGATTTTGTTAATCAGTTTCTTAAAGATCACTCGGACCTATGAAAAACTATATCTAATATTCGTTGTTATGGTTAGATTATAACCTCAAAATCTGATACTTTTTTGGACATATATCTTTTCTGCAGCTAGTCCGCTATGAAAATAAGATCTTATAGGAGTTTACTAATGATCAACAACACAATACATAATTTTCCGATGCTCCTGGCTCCAGGGCGAACAATGTATGGGAGCAGAGCAATCTCCTTTGCTACACAAAATATGAACTGCGACCCAAACGCATTATGTAAATGAATAAATTTTGAGTATGGGGGTCACTTTTGAGGGACAAAGTTTTTCCAACTGTACCGTTTGACATAACAAATGAAACAATTTTAATTATACGTATTATCCTACTGAAAAAAAGTTTTTTTTTTTAATAAAATAAAAAATCCTTTTGAAATTATTCAAGAAATAAGATGAAAATTGACCAGTCTCTCCGAAACTATTGAACCTAAAAATTAAAAAAAGCCAATTACATTTTAAAATAATACAATTTTTTCAGAGCCTTTGCATACGAGTCCGACTCGCACTTGGCTGTTTCTAGGGTTCCGAAAAAAAACGGATCCCTTATAGGATCACTCGGATGTTTATCTGTCTGTCTGTCTTTCCGTCTGTCACAGCCAGTTTTCTCCGGATCCACTAGATTGTTTCTATTGAAATTTGGTACACATATGGACTTCTGTGACCCAAACACGGACGCGTTACGTATATGATTAAATTTTTAGTATGGGGGACTTTTGGGGGTCAACTACAAAATTAAAAAAAAAAGTTTTTTGAACAATATCGTGTGACATATCAAATGAAAGGGTTACTGTGTGGGTTTTAATTATATTTTTTTCATAATTTTAAAATAAAATATTTTGAAGTTATTCAAGAAATACCTAAAATTTTGAAAAAAATGGAGATAATAGATCTTTACCTAAAGATCACTATTATTTTTTTTATTTTTTTTTTACTATGTATAGGCATACGTTTGACCACAATCTCACCTGATGGTAAGCAAGATGATTAGAAGTCTTTAGTATTAAAATAACATGTTAAAAATATAAACTCGTTCGGAACCCTTTGCATGCGAGTCCGACTCGCACTTGGCTGTTTTTTTTATATGAATACTAGGTTTTGCCCGCGACTTCGTACGCGCATATTATCACATACCTCCCTCACCATATTAGAGGGCAGGAGGTAACCCGATTCCCGACGCTACCACAAGCAGCGAGGGAGCATGACGAACTTGCTGCCGATTACTCAGACAAAATAAAACTTAACAATAAAAATATCAACCCGAAATTGCGACATAAAGTAGGAACTTGCTTAATTTCGTCGAGTTAACACATTTTTTGTTGATTACATACGTAGTTACTTTTTCACCATGTATAGTCATATATAAGTTAAGCTAGAGCCCGCTCAGCTCGTACATACTCGTGTGCATGCGCGAATTTCCCCCACTACGAAAATCTTTGCCAACTTACGTGCCGGTAATTATTCTCCGAATCGCGGTGTCAGAATGCACGTTTTGTTGTGTCGTGTTGATTGTTAGTTCTTAATGAAATGAAGTTAATGAACATATTTTACCTGCATTTAGGATGTCCCTCAGCACTGACACTACAGTTCCCTTGGAAACAATAGTGCTGACAGGCTGAACAGCTCTCCTCACTAACTTTCGTCACATTTAGCAGTCCTACATCCGAGTTATTGGAAACAGGAGCCTTGGGTATGAGACTCTTTAAAGCTTCGCAGACCTTCGTTCCCTGAGTTTGTTCCAAAATTGTATAGTTGGCTGCTGTACGTTTGAAAGCCCACGAGTTTTGGCCCGCATTTGTATAAACAATTGGTTCCACATCGAGCTGTTCATTCTTCGATAATTGGAACATAGCTTTTTCATCGTGGCTCCTCCAGTAGATGAAATCTTTTGAAATTACCAAAGAACTTGTCCCATCGTCTATGTTTTTGTAATATAATGTTGTCTTGTTTTTTTCCATTCAATGGCATATTCAATTTTCAGCGCATAATATTCTCACTAACATTATTTATTATTTATTGGCTTGAGAATTCAAGCCAAAAAAACTAAAAAAAAATATACAATTGGCGGCCTTATCGCATTCCGCGATCTCTTCCAGGCAACCTGGAATGGATAGGGATAGCCTGGACACGAAATGGGGTTGCACTTGGTGCAAATATAAAATTAACAAAATTACATTTTTTTATCAAAATTCGAATTTATTTCATGACCAGATTCTAACAGAAACCACACCTGGTCATGCGTTAAGACTACCAAACTAATTTAAATGTTGGAAGTAAGTCAGTCAATCGAACAATTGAAATAATTTGAATTAAAAGTAAACGGTTTTTCTAATATGCAATAAGCAACACTACCCAATGTAATTCCAATATCCTGGCTGATGTAACCTAGAGAGTTGTAACTTTGCCGATATATATTGTACAAAAATAATATTGATTTATTCAACCAGTTTACCCTTGTTTCATGGAAAAAAAAACAAATTACATATTACATATATTTTACATATCACATCCCAAACAATTTTTCGCATAATTTTATTTGTCAAATTACTAGCTTCTGCCAGCGGCTTTGCCCGCGTGGTCCCTACGGAACATATTCCCGGGGTAAAAAGTAGCCTGTGTCATTTTTCAGGCTATAGACTATCTGTGAACCAAATTTCATTTAAATCGGTTTAGTAGTTTTGGCGTGAAAGCACAATACACTCAGATAAAAATGATAGCGCGAAAGCACTGATTTCACCTCTCGGCACCGCTCAGTCTCCGCATGCTTCCACGCGGAAAGTTCGAAATATCGAACCTAGCGCCACAACATCAAATTAATTCAAACCGCCAACTGATTCAGTGTTGCTCGGACGCAAACTTCATAAGTTCTTCTGTCAATATATTAACACAAATCAGTACACTTATAAACAGTGATTTTAGACGTAGATAAAACACAATAAAATATATATTCAACGCAGAAGAATAATTATTTGTTTTAATATTTATTTTCTAGCAGTCGTTGGTTATTATATATCTTGTATGTTTTGTGTTGTTCTTTGAAATTTTGTGATAATAATGAGTCTAAAGTTACTTGACAATTAATAAATAATAATATATTTTAATGTGTTTTTTGAAGATTTGTATAAAAATGGAATTTTTATGTATAGAAAAATAAATAAACGCCTACCTACCCTGCCTACCCTGCCTACCCTGCATACCCTGCATACCCTGCCTACCCTGCATACCCTGCCTACCCTGCCTACCCTGCCTACCCTGCCTACCCTGCCTACCCTGCCTACCCTGCCTACCCTGCCTACCCTGCCTACCCTGCCTACCCTGCCTACCCTGCCTACCCTGCCTACCCTGCCTACCCTGCCTACCCTGCCTACCCTGCCTACCCTGCCTACCCTGCCTACCCTGCCTACCCTGCCTACCCTGCCTACCCTGCCTACCCTGCCTACCCTGCCTACCCTGCCTACCCTGCCTACCCTGCCTACCCTGCCTACCCTGCCTACCCTGCCTACCCTGCCTACCCTGCCTACCCTGCCTACCCTGCCTACCCTGCCTACCCTGCCTACCCTGCCTACCCTGCCTACCCTGCCTACCCTGCCTACCCTGCCTACCCTGCCTACCCTGCCTACCCTGCCTACCCTGCCTACCCTGCCTACCCTGCCTACCCTACCTACCCTACCTACCTTACCTACCCTACCTACCCTACCTACCCTACCTACCCTACCTACCCTACCTACCCTGCCTACCCTGCCTTGCTTTCTATGAGAGAGAGAGACAGAGAAACACGCGCACGCCGCACGGCTTACAACTATAGCAAAATGTGTCGTTACAACTTTTCGTATGATTTTTTTCCGTCTAGCCCCCTTTCACAACGCGCGATGAGGAACTTCGTTCCAATAATAATATAGATTTGAATGGATCCAAATTATTGTGAATACTACTAATTCATTTGACTATTTAAGAACATGACCATAGTCGTTTGATAGACATAGCACAAGAGACTTTTAAGCATACGGTAGGTATGGAGTAGACCAGTTGTATAAAAATCATTTCATCATTTCAGCCAATATTCGTCCACTGCTGAACGTAAGCCTTGTGATGTTGCAGGTAATTCATAATAATGCGAAATACCAGTTTATTAATCGATAAACACAATAACAGGAAATATTCCATTAATTTAAGTTGGATATGACAGAATGGTTAAAACCGAATTACAGATTTTTAGTCGATTCCAATACGGGCAGACACTATAGTCTATGGTGTGAAGGCGTATGCTTTATGGTGCATTTTCGAGGTAGACTGGATAGCTTGTTCTTTGAGATTCGAACGAGCAAGCTGGTAGGACGCATTCCGTCGAATCCAGCTCGAGAAAATGAGCACATGGCAAGTGCTTCTGGAGTCTCGCCATGGCGGGAACCCCTTTGCTCGCAACCGGCGCAGACGAATGGAGTAGCCGCTTATTAAACGCAGGTGATATCCCCGGATTTGTACTGGTAAGCAAACACGCGGATGGATTTTCTTTGTTCCCACGAAGGTTGAGTCTCATTCCTAATCAAGGGGGGTATTGTTTAAGGTCTGGCTCTTTCAGCTAGTCTAAAGGCGGACGTTGTTAGATGACGCGTCGTGCGCAGACGCGTGTTGGTCGTTAGCAACGGTGTGACGGCGTGGGCCGTGAGACAGACTTTGCTGCAGTAAGTTGCACATACCTCATCTTCGTCCCATCGGAGCCGTAACCAGGTACCAACGTCGTTCGTTTACTTGCTCCGGACCTGTATCCAGTATCTCGTAGGTCTCTCTTCTTGAGGGGGTCAGCGTTTTATGGCGTTGCCCGATGCCAAGGGATTTTGTTCCGTTAACTAGAGAGAACTAGAGTTAACTAGAAAACTAGGGAATCTATGATCACAATATATTTGACTAGCTCTACTAGTTCATTAGGGTTCAACGGTTTGTTTAATCATGTTATTCAACTATTGAGAGAGAGATTGATTTTTATGTTCACGTTCATATCAAGTGTTGAACGATTGCTAAATATTGTTGGGTAGTATTTAAACGCAAATCAAAAAATATCCTTTTTCTATGTAATAAGATTCCGAATTCCCATCAAAATTATTGATTGCACAGCAAAATATTCAACTCAAAATATCACTAAACACACTACAATTTATTTTCGCAGCGTACAGCGATTTTTCCTAAAGCAAAATTTTTCATCAATGCACAGCTAATAATCTTAATGCACGACAAAACTGTACTGCGACTCACCATAGTTCCGGATGGTTTAAAAAAAAAATAACCACGAAGGCTAAGGCGGGAGCTCCGCTCCGCTTCGCTCCCGCCTTAGCCTTCTAACCTAACCTATCCGAGTCGGGGTAGTCTGAGTCGGGGTGTTGTCCATAAATATGGAAAATTTGCTGTGCAGTCAGTATTTATGCTATGTATGTAGTATTTTTGTACAAAAATAAATTTAACTGTATTGCATTATGAGGAAAAAAGTAATGTCATATTGATGTATGATTTCGAATTATCCGCAGTTTGAGTTTTATTAAACATTTAGTTTATTTGTAGTGAAGTAAGTTATTTGATGTAAAAAAGAATATAAATAATGAGTATGTATTGATAGGCGATTATTTATTTGATATGCAATTTATAATATCCTAATATTATTGTTGCTAGTAACTCTAAACTAAGAGTTTACTGAGATAATTTTCTACACCCAGCTTAACTGGATTATTGTTTGCTACCAGTTGCTAGCGGTTCATCTCACGGATCTTCACAAGCAACCCTGAGTTTTGTATACTTTCGGTGACCACTTCCAGTACTGACCCTGTTGAACACAGAGACATCTCTGAATATATGGCGCTTATCAGACATAACGAAGTCGATCTCATTCTTTGTCACGTTATCGGGGCTTTGTCAGGTCCACTTCCTTTGAGGTTTCTTCTGGAAAAAAGTGTTCATCAGAAAAAGCCCCTGAGCCTCGAGGAAGCATACCAGCATTCGCTCCTGTTTCTGCGCCCATAGCCGAATGGACCTACTCTCAACTTATCACTCTCTTGTACTCCCACTTTAGCGTTGAAGTCACCCATGACAAAAGTGTAGAATGTTTTGGTTCGAGACGTAGCTTTCACTATGTCTTCGTACATGGCCTCGACTTCTTAGTCAAGGTGTGCAGACGTTGGAGCAGACAGTTGAATAATCTTTAAAGAGTACCTTTCTGATATCTTAAGTACAAGGTATGCCACCTGGGAACACCCAAATACTCCGAAATATTTTATTCCGAATTTTAATATTCCGATTTTCAAAAGTCCGAATTTCAGAATACCTAAGAATTATAATGTCTATTATTACTAAAAATCACGAAACTTATTTCAACGAAAGTTGTATATGCGATTGGTTTGTTTTCCGATTTTCATACGTCCGAAGAATCAAATACTCGATGGGTATTCGGTCCGGAAAACGACATTCCGATTTTCAATACTTCGAATAAACTGCTAAAATTAAGATTCTGATTTAGATTCAATCAATTCAAGTAGATGTTAATGTTCTTCACAAAAAGTCATTTTGATTCAAAATATTGCCCAAAGAATCTTACCTATATTAAACAATGAGGATCAATACATATTATTTTAAACTTTATAAAGTTTTTTTTTTATCGGGTATTTTTTTCAATGTTCTCGGCCATTTTTAGGGTTCCGTGCCGCAAAAGGAAAAAACAGAACCCTTGTAGGATCACTTTGTTGTCCGTCCCTCCGTCCGTCTGTAGCAATTAAAACCTACCTAAGTCTACAGGTCCTTGAAGCTTTGAATAAATCAAACTTCTAAGTTAACATACCGGCCATTTATGCCGCAAAAAACGTTTATTTCGACACTCTCAAAGGAATCAAAATTTATAGGATACTAGTTGACCCGCGCAACTTCATCTGCTACGCTCCTATTGGTCTTAGCGTGATGATATAGCCTTCCTCGATAAGTGGACTATCTAAGACGGAAAGAATTTTTCAAATAGGACCAGTAGTTCCTGAGATTAGCACGTTCAAGCAAACAAACAAACAAACTCTTCTGCTTTATATGTTAGCATAGAGTATAGATTTCCCGTTGACCTAGAACTATGAAATTTGGCAAGTAATACGACGGTGTTACGAAGTTGTGTTGACGGTTGTAATTCAATCATAAAAAATATAGAGTAATATGTGCCTACAAATTTGTACGTAATCCTCGGTGGGCGAGTCCGATTCGTACTGATCTGGTTTTTATGTAATATCTTTTTAAAATCTTTACCTGAAAACTTCCACTGAATATGTATTGGAGTTATAGAGATCTCTGCTCCGAAAAATACCTAAGCATTATTCGGATTAAGGAGCTGTCCGAACGCGGAGCCCCTTTCTTTGAAGCATAATAATAATATCGTCGTCTTAGAGTGAAAAAACCTCGGGAATGCATTTTTGCTCAAATGTATTTTATTGCGATTCTAGGAAGAAAACCAAAGAACGCACATCTTGATCTGACCAATTTGTTCATTCGATACTCGTAGCGCCATTTATGACAGTAAATGAGAACCTCGTAAATACTCGCATCTGTCAGTTTGGCGTGAATACGCAACGAACGTGTTGTTTTACGCATTGCGGGCAATCTTATGGTATCGAACAATGCTGGATATAAAAGCGGGTTAAATTTCCATATTAATTAATAAAAAGAAGCTGTACAAAAATTTTACAGCACGCAGTCTTTTCTTCCTCCTGAAAAGTTACTTCTTTTACACTTCCGAGGTTTTCACTCTAAGGCGTCGATATGTAGTGGTACCTACAGTTCCTGTCACGCAAGTTTACCTCCCCGAAGTATGTCGCAATTGATTGCGCAGAATGTCAATTTGACAAAAAACATAGGACAGCGCATGCGCGGGCAGGTCGCGCATGCGCGTGTTCGCGCAAGATGGCTAGTGTAATGGCACTCGCTTGTATACGTTCGATGCATACGTGTGACCCGCTTACTCAATGCAATACGAATGTTGATGCGAAAAGTGTTACACGTTGTTGTTTTTAATTAATTATTTTGGTTATTTCTTCCTATTTGATATATTTTTTGAGTATGTTTTGTGGTGTATGTGTTTGTGGTGTTACTTTTTTATATTGTTATTGTTACTGGTAGTCTTTGTTACTTGTTTATGATATAATACGTATAAACAATCCTCGCGGACCTGCGCGGTCGTCACTAAAACCTAACTTCGGAGGGGTAAACAACGCTGATGCAAACTGTATTTCAGCAACAAAAACAATTCAGGAAATAATTATTCTATCACCTATTTTGGAGTAATCGTCATTATTTAGCTATCAACCGCCAACGGTACGTATGACACATTGTGTGTTTACTACTACACGATGTAGGTAGTTAACTATCGGGTACATTGCGACGGTATTGGAAGTAAAACGAGGGGTCTTACTCAGATGGTGGTTTATTGTAGAATCATTCTTATAGCATAGTTCTTACATACTACATGACATAGTTTACATCGCTATCAATAAAATATAAACCTACCGTGTCTGTCAACTCTTGTTAACTAACGTCCAAACACATGAAATACCATGAGAACGTGAAACTAACAGCTATGGGAACGACGGCGCCTGAGTGTTTAGCGCGGCCTTTTAAAGCTAACAGCCATAAAATATTACTAAAACAACGATACAATGCGTCACTCCTACTACTTTAAGTTCGAAATTGTCGGAGGAATGACAATAACTGAAATGATTGACATCCTCACCTCGATTATTTCAATGGAGACTACTTGCTTACAAAACATAATATTATTATGTTTCACACCACCTGCATGAAAACGTCCGATGTCATGCAAATTCAACATAAAGAAACTCATTATTGCTTGTGACAATGAAATTCAACTCTCTTCATGACTTGCGAACAATTTTCTCGCAGTAGGTGTGAAAAGTAGAGTATGTGCTCCTCAGAGATAAAGGAGTCTTTGCCTTGGGCTAGCTTGAATTCCTCGCTGCATTCAGGATTCCTGTTTAAACTCCCCGCTTCACTCATGAGTTAACTTTCATATCCTTCATTAGGTTAATAAAACACTGACATTATACTCTATTGTTAAAAAAATTACTCTACAGTACAACACTTACTTCGACATATCTGGCGCTTTTGATAACGCATGGTGGCCGATGCTACTACTTAAAATGAAAACCCGTGGTTACTACAAAAATATCTATAATGTGATTCTTTCGTACTTTCTAAACGCGAAACTCAAACTTGGATATCATTTCATTTCTAAGTCTCTAACCATGGGATGTCCTCAGGGCTCAGTTATAAACCATGAGTTTTATCAATGTATACTACTACTACTACATACTATTGTCGTGTCGTGATGTCTTAGTTTAGTGACAGCTCAAGGGTCGCTTGTCCAAATGTTTTACAAACTTTTTTGAATGATTTCGAAATTAATGTAGGTATACTGTATGTAGTTGTAGGTATACACTTCCTTACAATGTGTAACAGAATAAACGATATATCTTAAAAAGGATCAATGCATCGATCATTGTGAACAAATTTTACTATAGGACCAATACCAATACCGAAAACGCGAAATAAAATCGACTGCCGCTTAATTGGACAAAACAGCAGATTTTTTAGTTTTCATGGTCCTAAAAGTTGTTCATAATGATGAGTAAAATGATCCTTATCAGAGTGTTGTGTTACCTCATGCTACCCATAGAATTCAGTTGCAGAGGGGGACGAGACGGGAGGGGAGCACGCCGCACTTGAAGGTGACGTCATCCAGGTCTTGAGTTAAGGTTACTTTCGGAAGCTTGCTTAGCATATCCTTCGGGATTGTCTTTGTCAGATAGGCTGATGTTACTAATTATTGTAAGTAGTAAACCAGTAAATTGCAATACTGAGTTTGCTCTAGCTGATTTATTTTTATTTATTAGAAGTTTATATTTCAAATTTGCAGTTTTGATATGGTTTTGTTGATTGTCATTCATTGCCTCCTCGCAGATTTGTATTTTGATTTGTACATGGCAGATCTTCTCTAACTTGCTTTACTTCGCTGCGCATGTCTAGTAACATTTTTTGCGTCATCTTGTCAGCACAGACACAGGCACCAGTGTGTGTAGTAGCGACGTCGCATCGTTCACCCTCGTAACCCGCTGTGCACTGGCAGACCGGCTGTTGTTCCTCATTCAGGGAACAGACGCCGTTGTTTGAACAATAATTGTGGCATGCGGTAACTTCGCACCGTTCTCCAGAGTAGCCGGCATTACATCTGAAATAATAAGATGTCCGACGGTCGTTTTCATGTCTGTGTTAGTCATAACTTTACAAATTAATTACACTATGTTGAACGAATAGAACTCAAAATTATATGAAATCGTTAAAAAGATAGTCTAATTAAACAAATTTTATTTCAAAAAATTATGACCAGCCGTTTAAACGCAAAACATTTTAAAATCGGCTACTGAGCCGTATCTGCAGTGCGATTCTATAAACATGTCGAAGTGAAAGCTTGGGTGAAGTGATCACGAAATGAGCTGTCAATCCATGTAATCAAGTTGGAATGACAGCTCACTTCGTGATCACTTCACCCAAGCCTTCACTTCGACATGTTTACAGAATTGACCGGCTGCTCCTTAAAGTTAATACAAGTCTGAAGCGACAACTCGCTTTGAGAGAGCGTGCTGATGAATGCTCGCACCTTTTCTGTATGAGCAGAGACTTCGACCGCAGTGGAACGAACGTAATGAGCCGGTAGATATTTAGAAACGTGTTCATGTTCTGTGCAAAAAATAATTTATGGTAGGATAGACAACAAAATACCTGCAAGTAGGTTGTCCCTCAGTAGTGACACTACAGTTTCCTTGCAGACAATAGTCCTTGCAAATGGAAACGTCACATCTTTCACCCTGATAAGCTGCTGTGCACTGGCAAACTGGCTTCTCCGCTTCATTCAAAGAACAGATTCCACCGTTAAAACAGTGCTTGTGGCACGCGTCTACTTCGCATCTTTCCCCAGAGTATCCGCGATTGCAACTGAAACAGTGAGAATACAAAATATTTGTGACTTGATTTGCAAAATTTTGTTACCGATAAAATGTAGGAAATACCTAATTTTAGGGTTCCGTATCCGAAGGGTAACCAACGGAACCCTATTAATAAGCCTCCGCTGTCCCTGTCCGTCTGTCTGTCCGTCTGTCTGTCAGCGGGCTGTTTCTCAAGAACCGTAATAGGTAGATAATTGAAATTTTCACAGATTGTGAATTTCTGTTGCCGCTATATAACAACAAATAATAAAAATTAAAGTTTATGATACGAAACATTTCGTGTGCGAGTCCAACTCTCACTTTACTGGTTTTTTGTGTGTGTTTCCGATATATTTGCATTTTTTTTAAACACGAAATATTTTTTTGTTATGCTTCTTTTTTTTGCTGTAACCATCCAGTATTATCTGGTATCTATACTTCTATATTAATATATAAAGCTGAAGAGTTTGTTTGTTTGCTTGAACGTGGTAACCTCAGGAACTACTGGTCTGATTTGAAAAATTCTTTCAGTGTTAGATTTCCCATTTATCGAGGAAGGCTATAAGCTATATATCATGACGCTAAGACCAATAGGAGCGGAGCAGATGAAGTTGCGCGGGTTAACTAGTTGTTAATATACGTGTCGATCATTCTTATGTCACGAATCTGGCATTATTTCTCAAGTGTTGTTTCGATTTATTTCATTACTGCTATGAGGTGATAGCCTTGTAAATTAATTGTTAAATGACTATGAAGAATTGCGGTTTAAAAATAAACTTTCTGCATATTTACCTTGATTTTTCCAAAAAACCTAGAAACAGTGAGTGATGAACACGATGATCACTACCACCATGAATTTGCTTCATTACTAAAAGGAAAATTGGCTTACAGAGTAATGTTGGTTTTCACAATGGAGTCACCCACCCTTGTTACTAAAAACGGCCTAGAGCGAGTCGGACTCGCACACGAAGGGTTCCGTACCAAAAACCTCAATTTTTATTGTTTGATGTACACAATCTGTAAGAATTTTAACTGTCTATCTATTACGGTTCTTGAGATACAGCCCGCTGACAGACAGACGAACGGATGGACGGATAGATAGACGGACTGACAGTGGAGGCTTAGTAATAGGGTTCCGTTGGCTACCCTTTGGGTACGGAACCCTAAAAAGCAGGCTAACTAGATACACGTGATGAAAGAACTGTCAAGATCAAAACTGGCCAAGTGCGAGTCGGACTCGCGTGCAAAGGGTTCCGAACGAATAATTTTTTTTTAACATGTTATTTTAACACTACAGTATTTTAAAAAGTTTTTCTGTAATCTTTGGATAACGATCTATTATCCCCATTTTTTTCAAAATTTTAGGCTCAGTAGTTTCGGAGATATCGGTGGAGGGGGGCGGGGTAAATGGTCATTTAGCATTTAATTTCTTGAATAAATTCAAAAGCATATATTTTTAAATTATGAAAACAATATAATTAATACCCTCACAGTAAGCCCTTTCATTTGATATATCACACAATATTGATTAAAAAACTTTTTTTTTTAATTTTCTAGTTTGACCACTAAAAGTGACACCCATATTAAAAAATAATAATTCACGTAACGCATTCGTGTTTGGGTCATAGAAGTCCAAATGTATACCAAATTTCAATAGAATCGGTCCAGTGGATCCGGAGAAAATTGGCTGTGACAGACGGACAGACAGACACCCGAGTGGGAAAAATTAAAATTTCTCAAAATCTATACTTATGTACGTTTAGATTTTGAGAGACTTTAATTTTTTTTTTTACTGAAATGTTTCATTAATTTTTCTGACTGCCCATTATCATGATAATTACCAATCACATAATCAGATCTCTGGGATGTTTGTTGCTTTTTGTTATCTTCACTAGTCCGTAATTGAGATGAATATGGTTTACCTGCATTTAGGTTGTCTCTCAGCATTGACGCTACAAGTTCCTTGGAAGCAATAGTTGTGACAATAGCGTTCCTCCACATCCAGTATTAGACTTTTTAGAGTTTCACAGCTCTTTATTCCCAAGGTCTGTTCCTTACTTATATAGTTGGATGCTGTAAGTTTATGAAACAAAAAGTGTCTGCTAGAATTTGAAAAAACAATTGGTTCCACACTGCACATATGACTCTTTGGTAATCGCAAAATAGCTCTTTGATCGTAACTCTTCCAGTAAATGAAATGTTTTGATATAGTTAAATCAGTCGCTCCGACATCTGTTCCTATAAAATAGAATAATCTTCTGTTCTTTCCGTTCAAGTCGGCACTTCTAACAGAAAACTCATTAGTTGTTTTTTCCTCAATCCAGTACATTGTCTGTGTTTTTTGGTCAATGGCCAAACCTCGACGCGCAACAACCCCCCGCCCCTCCCCACCCTTTACTAAAACTTCTCTGTTGGATCCATCAAACGCAACCCTCTCTATCTTACTGGTTGTGGCCCAGTAAATAAACCTGTAATTTTTAAACAATTATAAATATTCACAAAGTTGTATATGAATTCGGTGGAATTTTAAAACTATAGGAAATTACTATATTTGCAACGTACCCTTCACAGCTGTCGACAGCTATAGCCCCGCAGCTGTCATGAAACTCAACTAAAAATTTTCCGTGAACTGCTTTGTTAGACAATGCAAGTTTTAGTGAAAATGAGTATATTATACCATGAAGCCAGTCTCCTTCATTCCAAAAGAGTAATTGTGTGACCGGGTCGTAGGCGAGATTCTCGATATTAGTGACTGTTATTCTACTAACTAAAAGTTGTATTTTCCTAGTTGATATTTCAAAGCTGAATATTGACGTGTTCATGTCGTGGTAGTCGGCAAACAGCACCCTGTCGTAAACAGGATCGTATGTGACTGAAGTAATATCATTAGCTGCCGGAATGTGTTCTGTATGCTCCAGTTTTCTGTTGTAATAAAACTTTAGCCGTTTCTCTTCGCCCACGACGATGTCTGAAACATGAAAATAACATTCTCATTATCTTCCAATCTTCCCATTACTCTTGTTTAATTTTTTTTTTCTTCCTTTTTACTAGAATTCTCGACAGTCTATTTCCCGCTCGAGAAATAAGTGTACTTGTAACAGAATAATCGCAATTTCTAAAGTAGTTAGTTCGGTATATCTGAACCGTTTTCCGTCATTTAGATAGGTGTTACATTTTGACGGAAAAATGTTTTAAATAACTTGCACCACCGCATCATGACAAGTTAATACAATCTTTAATTTAATGAAATTCAAGCCTTAACTCCGAGCAATACCTAAAGTGAGCGACTGAATTTTTTTTTGTCGCATATTACACTATTTTAATAGCTCTAATATACACGTGCCAATAATGTCAGCGGGTCTAAAAATGTCACTTTAATAGAATCAGCCAGCAAATCAAGCTACTCGAAACTGTCACTTTCGAATCTACGTTTAAACCTGATGCTTTAGTGATAAAGGTAAAAATAAAATTTGACAGATTTATCATTATTATATTATTTAACACTAGCTGACCCGCGCGGCTTCGCTCCCGTCATCTGGCTACTCTACCTACCGACCCTAACCTACCTACCCTACCTACCTACTTACCTACCCTACCTACCTACCATAGCTACCCTACCTTACCTACCTGCCTACCTACATACTCATTCTTTTTTTTTGTATTTTAATTCTTATTATGCTATTCCGGACGAAGACTAATTTCTTCGTCCGGAATAGCATAATAAGAATTAAAATTCGTCCGGAATAGCATAATTAAAATAAAACACAAAAACTATGAAAATCGGTCGAGCCGTTCTCGAGTAAGTTAGAAAAGTGTTCGAACAAACTCGACTTTGAGAATTTTGCTATATTGTGAAAGATTCCACCTTTTTCTAGAAGTCATTTTTATATTAGCGAGACAGAAATAAAACGAATAAACTGAAGGAAGTCGGACAGCGGTGGCTTATTAATAAATAGGGTTCCGTTAGCAACCTTGGTACGGAACCCTAAAAATAGACTTGGTTCGCACGAATCAAAATCGTACGCGAAGGCTTAAATAATAGGGTCCCATTAGCAACTTTGGCACGGAACCCTATAATTTGCCTTGGCTCGCAAATCGAACTGTCTGATACTTAGCACGAATTAAAAACTTAGTTGCGGGCAACCTGGGAGTCTTTAAGACAAAAGTGAACAGGTTGCTTCTAGGCAAACGTGCTCCATCTTCGACCGCATCATCGCAGGTGAGATAGTGGTCAAACGTAGGTATGCCTATCTATAATAAAAAAAAAATCTACTCCGTATCACCTAACCACTGAGAACTAATGATAATATGATTTGACAGTTACTGTGTGTTGTCATTCATTCTTAGTTCGGGTTCGGGATTAATCGTAAGTCTGTAGGTGATACGGAGTAGAATACGTCCGCAACTAAGCCCGAAACTACGGACTTCGGACTTAGAGAGTAGCCCCCCCAAAATCGATCGCTCCCGTCACCGTGACCACCTTTGGTACGGTACCTTAAATTATTATTAGTCTTGTTTCGCAAATCGAACCGTTCGTTGCTTCGCTCTAAACGGAATCAATCGCGGAGGCTTAGCAGTAGGGTCCCGTCAGCACCTTTGGTACGGAACCCTACAGGCCTGGGGGGCTACTCTCTAACGAAATCCGTAGTTTCGGGCTTAGTTGCGGGCGGGTGTATTCTACTCCGTATCACCTACAGACTTACGATTAGTCCCGAACCCGAACTGAGAATGAATGACAACACGACTTCACAGTAACTGTCAAATCGTGTTATCATTAGTTCTCAGTGGTTAGGTGATACGGAGTAAAAAATGCCCGCCCGCAACTAAGCCCGAAACTACGGATTTCGTTAAAGAGTAGCCCCCCAGATGCGCAAGTCGAACCGTCCAGTACTTCGCAAAACTACGATAAATGCACTTTAAACGAAAGTCGAAACCAGCACAACTCGGATATTTAAGCAATTTTGGTCCCTAACAGTTTAAGACCTTTCAGAGATCAAACCGAAATTTCTACGAACACGACTGTGTTTAAAAATCGTGTGAGTCATTCTCCAGCGGAAAATCTTAACACCGCAGTTCAGAAAAACGTGTCATCAGTGCAACGCCATCTATCGACCAAATATTAAAGATTAAATATTTAATATTTATTTTGGATTTTATATTAAATATTTTGCTGTCATGCATTTTTTGGTTCCTCAATATATGACGCTCTGATTGATCAGAATACATTAGGAAGTTTATTACTAAACTAAAAATTCAATATATTTTGATTTCCAGGATCGATTGTAACGATAAATAACGAAAAAGTATAAGACCGATCACTTTTATTTTGCCACGTATATAGTTTCACAAATAACTCAACAATTTTGAATGCTTTCATGCATTTTATTTTTTCTCAATAGATGGCGCTCTGACTCATCAGAAAACATTAGGAAGTTTCTTCCTAAACTTAAAAATTCAATATCTTTTGATTTTGTGGGTCGATTTTGATGAAATAAACGCTAAGTTTTTCTCGGGGTATCACTTAATAGTTTTAAGTACTTAGATATGCAATCCAATCTGTGGTTTATGCGTGATGCTCTCACAAACGCACAGACAAACAGACAAACAGATAAACAGACAAAAATTTCAAAAATTGCATTTTTGTGTTTTATACCTTTTTCCTGAGTTTTCGGTGTAATTTTCATGCAAAAATATTCAATGTACTGACACGGTTAGTCTACGATTTGATTATATGTATAGGAAAAAGGTATAAAACACAAAAATGCAATTTTTGAAATTTTTGTGTGTTTGTCTGTGCGTTTGTGGGAGCATCACGCATAAACCACAGATTGGATTGCAAATCTTAGTACTTAAAAATATTTGGCAGCGGAAGACGTTAAATAAGAAGCCCGTATGTAACGGTAAATAACGATAAGGTATTAAAATGTTTACTTTTATTTATTTATTATTTATTTATTTATATATACTTTTTACGTATTAAAAGTTTCACAAATAACTCAATCAATGTGTTTTGGTGTAACATTCGCATCAGTCAGAGCGCCATCTATTGAGGAGCCAAAAAATGCATGAAAGCAATTTCGTGCATTTTTTGCCTCCTCAATAGATGGCGCTCTGCCTGATCAGAATATAGTAGGAAGTTTCTTACTAAACTAAAAATTCAATTTATTTTGATTTTGTGGATCGATTGTAACGATAAATAACGAAAAGGTATAAAAATGATCATTTTTATTTTGCCACGTATTAAAAGTTTCACAAATAATTCAACAATTTTGAATGCTTTCGTGCATTTTATTTTTCTCAATAGATGGCGCTCTGACTCATCAGAATACATTAGGAAGTTTCTTCCTAAACTTAAAAATTCAATATCTTTCGATTTTGTGGGTCGATTTTGATGAAATAAACGCTAAATGTTACTCGGGTTATCGCTTAATATTTTTAGTTACTTAGATTTGCAATCCAATCTGTAGTTTATGCGTGATGCTCCCACAAACGCACAGACAAACAGACAAACAGACAAAAATTTCAATAATTGCATTTTTGTGTTTTATACCTTTTTCCTGGGTTTTCTGTGTAATTTTCATGCAAAAATATTCAATGTACAGACACGGTTAGTCTACGATTTTATTATATGTATAGATGATTCTACGAAAGCGGCCTTTTTAGATCCACTTTGCATTTTACATTTGATAGTACGTGTTAAAGAAACTAGATAATTTAAGGCATTCAAATGTTCAGTCGAACCAATAAAGCTTGTTAAAGTGCACGACCGTCTTTGATTTCAGTTTGTCACATGGATTTGTTGAGAAATGGCAAAATACTGAAGAATGTTAATATACGTGTTCTGCAAATGTGTCCGGCTACGCCTTAAGGCGCGGCAATTTCAGCCAGCAGGGCTTTGGATTTCACCTCCACCCGTGACCCCTCATATTCAGTACGTCGTCGGATATACAATTCACCGAAGAAGCTGTCCATCTTTTATTTTTGATGCTTGCCAGTTTATGAAGATTTGCAAATATTGACGGCCGTGTATGTAGAAACATTTGCCGTACTTTATTATCAATAGTGTAGTGTGTGTGTAGTGTGTACCTAACTATAATTTATCGAGTCTATTAACTGGGTTTGAATTTTTTTATGGAAGTAGTTAGGCCGTCATATTATTTTTCTACTATGTTGTGCGGCACGATGAAACATATATATGAATCGAGGAAACTTAAACAAACATATCCAGAAAAAAAAAATTATGCACTTATGAGATGCCTGCAACTATCTCGGCAACACGGGCGGTACTTATGTTTAATATCAGACCAAAGAATGATAATAAAAAAATAATCAAAATAAAAAATATTTATTTCATAAACTTAATTATGTTGAATTTTAACCGCTTACTAATTCGATACTTCTTCTTGGATATACTTATACTACTTTTACTAATTGTCAAGAAAGATTTAATTTGCCTATGAAGTCACATCGCTAATCAAAATTATGTACCCTGGAACGGTGATTTTGGAAATCTGAAGTCGCATACAAGACTTGAGTTGCATTTTTGTATTTCTGTTACAGCCAAGTCTCCTCGTTTGGACACCCAGCCGACTCTGAGTTATTTTTTAGTTGACTGTCTAGCTACTCACAAGTACCAGGCTAGTAAGAATTCACTATGGTAGACAAAAAGGTAAAAATTAACCAGTTTTGTTTATTTTTAATGATCTATAATTTTTCTGACTTATTTTGACGATAACACTACGTTTACAAGAAAAATGCAAAATAATGATATTTATCACCCTTTCATTCCAAGCGATGAGGACTTTTGACATTTCATTTACAATAGTTTACCTACCTAAGACAATGCCCTGCTTCTTTAAGAAGGATGGCAAAGCCCTACATAAGAATTACAGGCTCATCTCAATTCTTAGCCATATCTACAAGCAACTTTCCAGAGTCATCACGAACCATCTCGCGCGCAGGTTTGTTGTCATTCAGCCTCCCGAACAAGCCGGATTCCGAAAAGGCTTCAGCACCGTAGACCACATACATACGCTGCGGCAGGTTATTCAGAAGACCGAAGAGTATAATCTGCCCCTCTGCTTAGCGTTTGTGGACTACGAAAAAGCCTTCGATTCGATCAAGACTTGGGCTGTGCTGCAGTCTCTCAAACGGTGCCACATAGACTATCGGTACATCGAGATGCTGAAATATTTGTACGAAAACACCACCATGTCAGTCCACCTTCAGGATCAGACCTCGAAACTTATCCTCCTACAATGGGTGTGAGGCAGGGAGACGTCTCCAAAGTCTTGACATAAATGGCGAGTACATCACTCACCTTCGATTTACCGACGACATAGTCGTCACGGCTGAGACTACGGAGGACCTCAGTACAATGCTCGATGACCTCAGTAGAGCTTCCGAAAGAGTGGGTCTGAAAATGAACATGGGCAAAACCAAAATCATGGTAAAGACCCATGTAGCACCCTCCCCTATCAAGATCGGAGACTCTACACTCGAAGTTATGGATGAATACGTCTACCAGGGTCTAGTTAGGTTGAGCTAACTTAGAGAAAGAGGTCAACTAACGAATCCGACTCAACTACGCAGCGTTCGGAAGTTGCGTGGTATCTTCTCGTCCCACATACCACCTCCTCCTCTTTGCGTCGTATTCTTTAAAGCTGAGGGTCGTGACCTCCCTTCTGTATCACTTTCACATTTATGACATTTCTCCACCTGTTTCTGTCCCTGTCGGTGTGGAGGGCGTTGTGAACGGTAGTGTCAAGGGTGGTGCAAATCTGGTCAGACCAACGTATTTGACTGCGTCCACGAAGTCTTTTTCGACTCCGCTATTGAATGTCGAAGTTTGAAATGTCGACATATTTTAGTTCTAAAGTACAGGATCTCGATGTACGCCAGTTCGAAAGTTCACTGAAGCGAAGTATGCAAGGCCGACGTTTCGTTAGTTAGAAAGCATACGAGTGCGATGTACGCCAGTTCGAAATTACCCTGTTACGAAGTATGAAATGCCTCCGTATTGTTAGTTAGAAAGCATACGAGTGCAATAGGACTATTCGCACTCGTATGCTTTCTGAGTTCGATATCGACACTATCGCTATTGGAACAATGTAATAGGTAATAAACAAAACACATTCATAAATAGATATATCTTTAAATTATTAAAAAGAACAAAACAAATTAAACCAGAACCAAACAAAAAAAAATCGCTTGGAGCATTACATAACATATAATGTTATTAAAACACCATTTAGATTAAATATGTATTACAGTATCAGTAATTTAATTTATTTCAGTTTTGTATATAAAATTAAATCTTCATATACGCTATGTACGCAAGACCACTTATGTATTCTTTTAAATCAACGTTATCCTTCTTTAATAACTGTTCTCTGATTTTGTATTTACGTTTCTTTATATTAGCATTAATTCTTTCAATCTCCAAAATTGTATTTTTTTGTTCTTTTTTCAATTCTTTCATCGATTTATAGATATTGAATTTTTTCCGGTTCAGCAAGTTATTCCAACGATTATGCCAATTTTCAATATTGTTTTGGGTAGTTGGGATATCAGCGTTCACACAATCTAATACGGACCATATACGGCGGAAATCGACTTTTTCAGCTGTAATTTCAGTGTTTACACCTTATTTCGATTAGTTACACGTTTATAAACTCCATGAACATAATATTCAGAAAACCAGTCAGTCACTTTTTTTGCTTCTTCGGGTATAATTTGCTCGCGAATAATTTCAAATGCGGATGGTATCTCAGTCGGATCTAAAAAAGCAAGGGCCGCTAGATGGCGCATTTGATGCGCAAAATTACTGTTACTAACATACTTTTTTGGATAATCCTTCCCTTTGGAAATGCTTCCAAATATTTTGGGACAGATGAAAATAACAACATTTGTGTTTTGCATTTGGGAAAACACTTTCACTAGCTCTAATCGCAGCTAACTCAAAATCTGTGATAATGAATTCCGGGTTGAGATTAATATTTAATTGATTCAATGTAAATCGCAGTACAATTTGTAAAACTATGCTATAAATTCTTTCAGATTTACTCGACAAAAAACCATAAACAAGTGGTAGTACCTGCTTCGTATCGTCGTTCTGGCCCACTTGCCCATGTATCGAATACAATTGGTAAAACAGACTTTGACAACACTGGAAAGTGCCATCCATGATCCAAAATTGAGATTTATCAAAAAGGCGAAGATTTGTTTTTGTACTAAACACAAGAATTGGTATCGTTCTCATCAACGTAATGGCCAATTAAAAATTGTTCACCTTCAAATTTGGTATACTCGTCGGGTATGACAATATCATTCAATGTTTTCGGTCGTTTTGGTTCATTTCTCATCCTTTCTCTATGAATGATCAAACGCATTTCAATAATTTGCCCAGGCCTATCAAAACTGTCGGCGACTTTTCTTTTTAATGAGTGCCTGACGGTATTTGCTTCAGCAGTATTCGAATCTGGTTCATGAAGATGAAATATATTGTTAAATTTGTGTACATAATGATCATCACCATTCTTTCTTGTAGTTACCATGGTGCCACAACTCAACGACTTTTTTCTCACGCAATTCACCAGTTCAGTTTTAGTTTTTACGGAAATGTTACGATCTTTCCAAATTTTTCCAAGCTGAAACATGGCACTCTTAGCCAGCCATGCCAATTCTCCTGCGCACTTCCTTCCCGCACGACCCATCGTTACTGATGTTGGAACCCTTTAAGTTAATGAAGTTGTCCACTGATTCTATGCCTAATGCGCCAGTGAGTTCCAACTTTCCAGATCGATCTACCACCATGACCTTGATCTTGGATCTGTTCACGGAGAGTCCCATCTTCTCGCTCATCCGCTCCATTTTGTCTAGAAGTGCAGCCCACATACCACAGTGTCTTATTAAAAAAGTCTATGACCAGTACGTGTTGCCAGTGATGACTTATGGAACTGAAACTTGGTCGCTCACAATAGACCTCATCAATCTTAAAGTCACTCTAAAGTGCAATGGAGAGGGCAATGCTTGGAGTTTCCTTGCGTGATCAAATCAGGAATACCACGCGTTTTCGCCTCGGGAGACCGTAAATTTTTGTATTTGCTAAGTACCTATATTGCTTTGCTAGCCAAGCGCCTCAAGTGCAGAATAAACAGCCATCAAAGAAAAACAAATCAACTAATATGAAAGACTATCTTCTGCAAAAACCAAAACTAACATACAGTCAAAAAGATACTACTCCATCTTCTAAACAAGAGATAGTTGCGCAACAGAACACTGAATAGCAACTACAAACGGGCCCTCTATCCTCCTATTCTCTTCCATCACGGCTGGTCACCGACCAGGAAGAGCAAACTGACCAAAACCCTCTAAAGATAATAACCAATACAAAAAAACGCAATTTATATATTTGTAGTCTCAACACCAGAACTTTATCATCAGCACAAAGACTCATTGAATTAAAAACCGCTCTAGAAAATATTAAACACGACATAATAGGATTATGTGAAGTTCGACGATCAGGAGAGAGCATTACAGAAGATGAAGACTATGTCATGTACCACTTAGGAGAAACTAAAGGTTTATATGGTGTGGGATTCCTGGTCAAAAAGAAATACAAACAAAATATAATAAAATTTACTGGTATATCAGAGAGAGTCTGCATATTAGAAATAGAGTTAGAAAACAAACAATTTGGAATCATACAGGCATATGCACCAACTGAGAGATCTCCGCAAGTGGATTCAGACAAGTTTTACGATGACCTTGCAAAAGCTCACAACTCTATCTCTACCAACTACGTCATCAGCATGGGCGACTTTAATGCGCAAATCGGAATACCCAAGAAACATGAACAATCAGTGGCTGGGAAACATGGCTATGGTAACAGAAGTCCTCGAGGAGAGAGGCTCATCCAATATGCTTATGAGTACAACCTAAAAATAGTAAATACTATGTTCTATCTGAAGAGCACAAACAGATGGACATGGGTTTCTCCAGACAAAAATACCAGGAATGAAATTGATTACATATTAACCACAAAACCTCATCTGTTCTCCATGTACGAAGTGCTAGTAAAATTTCCTTTTGCTTCAGATCACAGATTGGTAAGATCAACAATCAACCTAAATGTCAAGAAAACCAGCAGAAGAAAATTCACAAACCCACCAAAAACACTAAAAACAACAGAGGATCAAGAACTCTACCTCAATAGCCTAAACAACTACATACCAACACTTATCTCTTCACAAAATCATTATACCGCGAACGAGTACCATGAAAAAATTATACAAGCCATATCAGATAGTTTAAAAAATGTAAAAAGAAAGGTGAAAAACAAAATTTTATCAGAAAAAGCACTAGAGCTCATGAAACGAAGAAGTTTTCTACAAAATAAATCAGGTCTAAGAAAAAACGAAAAGGACGAGCTGAAACAACTGTACAAAACCACAAATAAGGAAATAAAAAAATGCTATGATACCTACAGAATAAATATTATACAGAGACATTTACAAAACTCAAGATCGACGAAAAGAGCTTACAAAGAACTGGATAGATCAAAGAAGTGGATACCATCTCTCTGCCCTGGCTCTACAAAGGGTAATTCTCGTAAAGAAATAGTAGACATAGCTACTACCTTTTATGCAAAACTTTATAGTCAACCGAGCTCAACACAACTTTTATATAGTAGTCATCAGAGGATCGATGCTATACCAGTTCCAGAATTCACAGAACCTGAAATCCTAAGCCAAATCAATAAACTAAAATCAGAAAAAAGCCCAGGACACGATGGCATAACCAATGAATGTATCAAATTTGCCAGAAATCTACTACTGACACCGATCACACTGCTATGGAATAAAATACTTGACGAAGAAACCGTACCACACTCATGGACGGAATCAGAAATCATTTTGTTGTATAAAAAAGGAGACCCAGCCGATATAGCGAACTACCGCCCAATAAGTCTCATGCCTTCATTGTACAAACTGTTTTCATGCTGCATACTCGAGAGAATATCCTCCGTGATCGACGAGCAACAACCGATAGAGCAAGCCGGATTCAGGAGCGGTTTCAGCACTATGGATCACATCCAAGTAGTCGATCAAGTGATAGAAAAGTATTTAGAGTTCCGCCGACAGTTATATGTAGCTTTTATCGACTATAAAAAAGCTTTTGACTCTATTACACACGACAGTATATGGAAAGCGCTAAGAGAACTAAATGTACATGAAAAATATATAAATATATTGAAAAACATCTATTCCAACTGTACTAGTAGAGTCAAATTGGACAGAACCGGAACAAAAATTAAGATTTCTAGAGGTGTAAGACAAGGCGATCCCGTATCTCCCAAGTTGTTTATAGCAGTTCTCGAACACGTAATGAAAACCTTACCATGGTCCGAGCAAGGAATTCATGTGAACAACAAGTACTTAAGCCACCTACGATTTGCTGACGACATTATCCTATTTTCAGAAAGCCCACAAAAACTTAACAGTATGGTAAACGACCTACATAGAGCCAGTATACACGTAGGGCTCGAAATGAATTTAGAAAAAACGAAAGTAATGTCAAACAACCGCGAAATCCCAATATTGGTGAATGGCACTCCTTTAGAATACGTGAAGGAATATGTATACTTGGGGAAAAGGATCTCGTTTGGTAGCAACAGAGGCGCGGAGGAGGTGGACAGGAGAATCGCCATTGGTTGGAGGAAGTTCTGGGCTCACAAGGAGACACTCAAATCACACCTTCCGATGGAGGTAAAAAGCATCGTCATGGATTCCGACATCCTTCCCTGCCTAACATACGGATGCCAAACCTGGACGCTCGATGCCACAACTCGAAAAAAGATCCAAACAACTCAAAGAAAAATGGAGAGAAGTTGCTTAGGCATCAAGTTGAAAGATAAGATGAAATGCGTCGAGATTCGTAACAGGACCAAAATAACTGATGCCTTAATTTTTGCTCTGAAGAGAAAATGGCAGTGGGCAGGTCACGTGGCCAGGTACAGAGACGACAGGTGGACACTAAAGAGTGTAAAGTGGAAAGGGCCGTCCGGCACGAGAGCAAGAGGCCGGCCACACGCCAGATGGTCTGACGAGATAGTGGAAATAGCAGGCCAGGATTGGCTAAACATAGCTAAAAATAAAGAAAAGTGGCTATCTTTGGAGGAGGCTTTTACCCATAGGGGGTTCATACAAAGTGGAAATTAAGTGTAAAAAAAAAAAAAAATTAGTTTATTTAAGTATGTTCACATTTGTATGAAATTAAATAAAGCTTTATTATTATTATTATTATTATTATTATTATATTGCTTCGCTTGGCCCAAAGAATCGTACCTATATTAAATTAAAAGGATCAACGTAATTATTTTTTACTTTTTTTTTTAATTTTTAATTTAGTTTTTATTTCATGATTTTTAAACTTAATTTACTACTAGAAAACTCATGATCTTATCATCTTTCTGCCCTTATTTCATGTTTCTCGGGGTCGGCACAACACATTTTTTTTAAATTTCATTCTGTCCTATCAGCCGTCACGTTATCACTAATTTCCTTTACTTTCATATTGCTCCTCACACAATCCATCCATTTTGTTTTTGGCTTTCATCTCCCTTTCCATCCACATATGATCTACACTCATCTAAACGGCACTATATCCTATATCGTATACCAAAATATCATATCGGTAGAACGAGTGAAAGTAGCTTAGCATCTCTCACCAATGTGTTCACTCATTTCTCTTTTCTGCTTCATCATCAGGCCATGATCACAATCTATTTGTAACGTACTAGCTTCTGCCAGCGATAAAATGACGGTATTTGCAATTATAAAGGAAGGATAAAAACTACTTAACACATCACACCTGTTATCGGTAAGTAACCAAAAAACGACATAATTATTTTTTCTTTTATGTTTACCCAATTACGCCATTGTTATCAGTGTTGCCAGTTTCTTTTTCATTCTTCCAACTTAACGTATTTTTTTGTGGGTATATTAGTTGGAGTAAGGTAGCATTACGTTTAGTTGGTGTACCTAGTTTTTAACCGATTTGAAAAAAGGTGGAGTTTTTCAATTCGTCTGTACTTTTTTTTAGTAGTAAATGTTCGCATAAACTTTTTTGTTTATGAGCCAATTTGAATGATTATTTTTGCATTAGATCCAATAATTATTCTACTATCTTTTTGAAAGCTTTTTCATAATACATATCAAACATAAGTATTTGATGAGTTAAACAAGCTGATAAAAATAACACATTATTTGTTTAAGATACCCAATAGTCCTGTTATCAGGAATTGATAGATAGATCGCATTAAAAAAAGCCGCGGAGATGCTACGTGGAAACCAACAAAAACTACTGGTTTTGATTTATTTTACACTTACGATGGCCCATGACTAGACAACGACGTGTTTATTTGCAATTAAAACTGCAATCCTAATATCTGTGGTCTTTCATTTCAAAGGCTCATCGATGTACGGAATCCCGTAACATGTTGCATCAAATTCAAATATTGTTTTTAGAGACTATACTTATCATATTAGTTCCTAAAGAAGTTCTTTTTGTAAAGAAAACCCAGGTTTCGGAGTTATTTTATAAAATCGAAAATAACCTGAAAACTAGGTAAGTAGGTATATTTTGTCGATAATGCCAATGACGTATATCAACAATATTATAGGGTTCCAGGACTTACCCCAGGAGAAGGAGTGTGCCAATCCAATGAACAGCGGTAGCAACGCCAATACACGAGTCCTATTCATCTTGGTCTTCAATCTTAGCTGCTTCAGCTGACCGTAATGACGAGTCTACTTCTTGTAACACACGAATGTTAAATGTGTCTTAAGCGGACGTGATTTTATGTACAGTATTTTAGGCATCTGGCATGTTGATAACCTAAGAGGTCAACTGATAACAGCTCTTAGCTGCAGTCACGAAGTAAGCGGGCGCCGGACGGGCGAGCGGCGGCGCGGGCCGTGGGGTTCGGGCCTCGGCTCAGTGGCATCGTTATCGGGAGGGCAGCAAGGGACAGGCTGGGTCATGACATTATTATTTGGGGAGTTTAAAGCTAATGGCTCAGCGGCGCGGGCTGGCTCGTTAGGCAAAAGACGGGGAGCAACAACAACATTGCTATTATTACTGGGACGTCGCGCGGGGCCTCGGCGGCGAGGCCGGAAGGCGGCGGGTCGCGGTTTGTGTGCTTGTTTAAGAGTACTGGTTTCCCTACAGCTCTCTTGTACAAGGGTGATTGGGTCATCGGGTTCCAGTAAGGTATACCGTGGACGGCGGACCTTACTGATCTGGGAGGGAGCGTATCGGGTAGCCGATGCGATAAGAGGGTTCTGGTGTCTCTCAGCAGATTCGATGAAACGCTTCGTGAGGCGTTTCATGAACTGCTTGATGGTCGGGATTTTGAGATCGACATGGAGTCGCTCATTCCTAACGAACCACGGGGCACCCGTGGCCTTTCGGAGAAAACGGTTTTGGAGGGACTGCAACCTATGGATCCGGTATGACTTTACGTGGGCGAATGTAGCACACGCATAGGTCATGATGGGGCGAATGCAAGTGGTGTAGATACGCAACTTGCATTTTAGGGATAATTTGCTGTTGTGGTTCAGCATCGAGTGGAGCCTACCGAGAGCGAAGGCGGTGCGCTCGCGCGCCGCCTTCGCTGTGTAATGTGCTCCATAAAACTGAGGTTTTTATCCAAGATCACTCCTAGATATTTGGCTCGCTCCTCCCAAGGGATCGGCTTGCCAAACATCTTGATCGGTGGAAGGATCGGGGGAAGTTTAGCCCGCGGCCTGCGGAACAGGACCGCCTGACTTTTCTCGGGGTTAACCTCGATCCTCCATTTCCGAAACCAGCCGCCTAGGCGGTTGGCGGATCTTTGGAGGTGAAGAGAAATGGATTTACCACTCTTGCCAGAGTAGTAAACGGCCGTGTCGTCGGCAAAGAGCACTAATTGCGACTGGGGATCGGGGGGAATATCGCTGGTGAACAGCGTGAAAATAAGAGGCGACAGCACACCGCCTTGCGGTACGCCGGCGCGGATGGGGCGGGGGGTGGAAAGCGCACCTTCGATACGGAATCGAAAGGTGCGGTTCGACAAATAGTCTCGTAAGATGAGCACGAGACGATCTGGCACCCCGAGTTGATATAGCTTGTATATCAGACCGTTGTGCCAGACCTTGTCGAAGGCTTTCGCTATGTCGAAGAACAGGGCTCCCGTCATCAAGCCGCGTTGATAGCGGCCGTTGATATGCTCAACGATGCGGTAGACCTGTTGGACGCACGAGTGAGTGGCTCTAAAGCCAAACTGCTCGTTGGGGATGAGACTCTTTCGCTCGACGTAATCCTTGAGACGCTTATAGATAAGCCTCTCGTAGATCTTGCCGAGCGAGCTGAGCAGACTGATGGGGCGGTAGGAGGACGGGGAGGATTTGGGCTTACCCGGCTTGGGAATGCCGATTACGATAGCCTCTTTCCACTGCTGCGGAAACATGTTGTTGGACAGAGCGCCATTGAAGATGGCGGTCATCAACACGATCAGAGTCTTGGGAAAGAGTCGAACTACCCTGTTGGTAATGCCGTCGCGCCCAGGGGCTTTCCTGGGTCTGAGTTGGCCGATGATCTTCTCCACCTCGTCCGGAGTGACGGGAGGGAGAGGGTCGTCGGGGTCCTCGACGGGAGGGAGGGAGGTCTTACGTTCGACCTCGGCGTCCACCTCGGCGAGGTGGGCCGGGTCGACTGGGTCCGAGCTTGGGGAACACTGGGCCTCTAGACTGTCAGCCAGGCATTCGGCCTTCTCGTCGTCGTTAAACGCGAGAGTGTTGTCGGGACGGATGAGGGGGGGCATGGAGGTAACCTCGGAGGCGCGTAACTTCCTCTGAAGCTCCCAAAATGCGAGGTGGTTGGGCTGGAGATCACTGAGCATCTGATCCCATTGCTTGTCACGAAACTCTTTGATGCGATTGCTTACTTTACGCTGTAAGTAACGCATAAAAGCCTTGTTACTAGCACAGGGAAAAGAGCTGTAGGCACGGACGGCCGCATTCTTCTCGGTCAACAGTTCACGTACATCGTCCGGGAGTTTCCAGCGACGGTCGTCCGTCGCCGGAGCCTCCCTTGAACATTCGTCCAGGACACTCTGTACATGTTCCGTGAGCGAGCCGATCGCGGCCGCCGTGTCGGCAGCTGACTCTATGTGATCCGGGATTTTATCCAGGTGATGTGACGTGGTGACTTTCAGTTTTTCACTTACTTTGCGCCAGTCAGTGATCACTCTGGTGGGAGGAGGTTGGGAGGGGTCGGGAGGGCCGAATCTGGGAGTGAGCTCCAGAATAACCGGACGGTGATCCGAGTTGAGCTCGTCCACCGCCTCCACAGAATGTAAACGTAGGTTTACATTCTTGAGGAGAGCGATGTCGAGCACGTCGGGTCGCCAGTTAGGTTGGTGAGGGTAATGGGTGGGATGCATCGGAGCGATGACATCGAAGTTGAGGGGGCTGCTGAGCTCGAACAGAGCTCTGCCTCTGGGATTAGCCGTGTGGCTATTCCATGAGGGATGTTTGGCGTTGAGGTCCCCCGCCAGAAGGACGGAGTCACTCAAGCCAAGAAGAGTTGTGAGGTCATTTCTGAGGGAGGGGCCTATGGGAGTGGTGGTGGGAGGGTCGTAGACAGAAATGACCGCGAGGAGTTGGTGGCCTGTCATGCCGAGCCGACAGACAGAGACCTCAAGCTCGGTTAGGGTGGCGGGCGGATCCATGGGGATGCAGTATAGGGACGATTTGTAATATATGAGAGTTCCTCCCCCATGACATCGGGTCCTGTCGTTGCGAACTAAACGATAGTTCGCAATTTTAGGATCCCGAAGATGGGGCTTGAGGAACGTCTCCTGCACCAGAAGCAGATCTATGCGATGGTCGCGGAGGAAGTTGGCGATCTCATCGCGTTGGCCTGAGAGGCTGTTGGAGTTGAAGTACCCTATCCGGAGGGACTTCGGCCTAAACCTACATGTTACTGCGGGGGACTTAGCCATGGAGTCGTTCATAAAGGCTAATAAAATGGACTACATCACTGAAGTCACGGTATACGGCACCGTGCTCAGTGATGTCAGAGGCCTTCAGAGCTTCGGTCATAGCCACAGCTCTGGGGGAGTAGAAGGCCTTGTAGAAGGCCATGTTAATGTGAATGGCCATTTCAGCCGCATTCGCGGGAATGGGGTGTACTGGGACTTTGGAAGTAGCCTTTGGTGGTGGGGGGGGAGGAGTGGCTGCCTGAGGGGCGGCTGCTCCGACGACGGCGACCGGTGGTCGGGGGAATGGAGGTATGGCTACATCCATGAGGGCCGGGATGGCCGGGGAGGGCTTTTGGGCCGCAGGGGCCTGGGTCTGGGAGGGCGCGGGTCCGAGCGCCGGGAAGTGAGTCCTATGGTTCAGCGCGTTCCAAGGGCTGGGGCGTTGAGGGTATAGGGCCACTGGGGGTTGGGTCGTGGGGGCTTCCCTCTGCTGGCGAGCGTTTGCACGCTTTGCCAGTTTGGGCGCAGACGATTTGGGGGCCTTGGGACAACCGCGGTAGTTAGCCGGGTGCCCAGCCTCCCCACACAGCACACAGCTGGGCGGGTCGGCGCATTGTGTGCGGTCCTTTGGACGGGGACAGTCAGGGGTGCCGTGGTCGCCCAGGCACTTGACGCAGCGCGGCTTGCCGAAGCAGTTGCGCTGTGAGAGGCCATATAGTTGGCAGTTGTGACACTGGCCAACTATACCGCTACGACGGGGCTTTTCCATTTTCAAGCCCTCTAAGTAACAAATCTTAGAGATTTTGAAAATGGGGTGGTATTTCTCGTCTGTGGGATTGCAGACGATGAGCACCATATTGTATGGTGCTCCACCACGGCGGTGCATACGGTGGACCGCAGCGACTGGGATTTCTTGACGTTTGAGATCATTACTGATCTCTTCAGGGGATATGGCGTGAGGGACGTTCCTCACTACCACGCGGACTAGGCGTTCCTCCTCGAAGGCGAACGAGTGGAAAGGTACCTTCCTCGCTACAAGGAGTTTATGCAACTCCCTGTAGTCCTGGGCAGAAGGCATCTGGACCTTAATTCCATTTCCCACAGCACGGGCGTGGGAGAATTGGATTCGGCGCTCGTTACAAGCGCCCGAAACCTCCGTCCACTTCGCCGCTTCATGAATGAAGAGGGGTGGCGGAGGCTTCGACTTCTTGGCGAGCGCCGGGTCGGACTGGTTGGCCGGGGGGGCAGTGGCCATCGGGCTGGGGGGACGAGACGCCTGCTGGGAGGTGCTGGCTTTGGGGGCTGTGGAGGTCGTGGCAGCGGGGGAGGGAGGGGAGACAGTTGGGACTACTGTCTTTCTTGCTTTGGGGGCGGACTCCTGAGCGGCAGAGCTTTTCTTCTTCCGCTTACCTTTACCCACAAGGGTAAATTCGGCGGAAGAGTCTGAGGTACCTGAGTCGTTGTCGGTACCGGACTCGTAGTCCATGGGGGGGGGAGTGGGGGAGTCTGGCTCTAAGGTGAGCGGGGCACTCTCGAGGACGTCACTGAAATCAGTGACGTCATCGTGAGTTGGAGAGGGGGGGGAGGGGCCCTGAGGGGGCACGGGGGAGAGTGACTCTCGCGGCGGAGGAGAGCTAGTCCTACTGGGCTGGGAGTTTTTAAGGCTCTCCAGCCTATGAAGCCTATAGTTAACAATACGGACCAACTCCTGATTGGGGTGGTCCTCTATAAGTCTTTGGACGAGATCCCAAAGGATCGCGTCCACCTCCTTAGGGGGAGGCATTTTGTAAGACTAGGGAGGGGAAATCATATGCCTTAGGGGCAGGGGGGAACCTAATCCTAAAACTCCTATCAACCTAACTCCCCGGGTGGGAGTTCCCGGGGATGTGTACCCTCCCTGTCGGGTGTAGACCGGGAGGTGAGTACCTGAGGTGTGCCCTAAGCTTGTGATCTCGCTGCCAATCTTATTGTGCAGCGAGTCCCTATGGGTCTTGCGACCGACCGACGAAGCTGGAAGAGAGCGGGGTTAAGTAATTGGTCGCGACTAGGAGGCCCCCCAAGGCCGCGGGTCCAATACCCTTCCGACTTGACCTAGGCCCTGAAGGGGCTAGGTCGGTGTGTCGGGTCAACACCCACTCGGCTTCGTTGGCACCGAAAGGTTTCCACCGAGTGACCACGAGAAACGTGGATTTACCCTGAAGGGGTCACCACGTTTTCTGACAGTACTCGAAATAGAAATAGATATCACTCGGCTGCCTTGAAAAAGGCAGCGTCGGATCAAAAAGTGTAGTCAGCGACCACAGAGACGTCACGGCGAGCGGGACGAGCAGCGAGCGAGCGAGCAGCGATGAGTCACGGAGCAGACGTCCGTCACGGTCGGGCGGCGCGCGCGGAATGAAGTGGCGCGTTTTTTTTTTTTTTTTGATAATGACCACTCGTAGTTCACCTCTAGACGGGTGGTTACTACTTAACCGGGCTAGCCTGTGGTGGCCTCAGAATGACTCTAAAGCCCCCAGCCAAGGCAACTAAAAATACTTAAACCTACAACTCTGCTCACTGGGGGCACCCCCTGTGGGGTTCGGGCCTCGGCTCAGTGGCATCGTTATCGGGAGGGCAGCAAGGGACAGGCTGGGTCATGACATTATTTAGGGGGTTTAAAGCTAATGGCTCAGCGGCGCGGGCTGGCTCGTTAGGCAAAAGACGGGGAGCAACAACAATATTGCTATTATTATTACTGGGACGTCGCGCGGGGCCTCGGCGGCGAGGCCGGAAGGCGGCGGGTCGCGGTTTGTGTGCTTGTTTAAGAGTACTGGTTTCCCTACAGCTCTCTTGTACAAGGGTGATTGGGTCATCGGGTTCTAGTAAGGTATGCCGTGGACGGCGGACCTTACTAATCTGGGAGGGAGCGTATCGGGTAGCCGATGCGATAAGAGGGTTCTGGTGCCTCTCAGCAGATTCGATGAAACGCTTCGTGAGGCGTTTCATGAACTGCTTGATAGTCGGGATTTTGAGATCGACATGGAGTCGCTCATTCCGAACGAACCACGGGGCACCCGTGGCCTTCCGGAGAAAACGGTTTTGGAGGGACTGCAACCTATGGATCCGGTATGACTTTACGTGGGCGAATGTAGCACACGCATAGGTCATGATGGGGCGAATGCAAGTGGTGTAGATACGCAGCTTGCATTTTAGGGATAATTTGCTGTTGTGGTTCAGCATCGAGTGGAGCCTACCGAGAGCGAAGGCGGCGCGCGAGCGCACCGCCTTAATGTGCTCCATAAAACTGAGGTTTTTATCCAAGATCACTCCTAGATATTTGGCTCGCTCTTCCCAAGGGATCGGCTTGCCAAACATCTTGATCGGTGGAAGGATCGGGGGGAGTCTAGCCCGCGGCCTGCGGAACAGGACCGCCTTACTTTTCTCGGGATTTACCTCAATCCTCCATTTCCGAAACCAACCGCCTAGGCGGTTGGCGGATCTTTGGAGGTGAAGAGATATGGATTTACCACTCTTGCCAGAGTAGTAAACGGCCGTGTCGTCGGCAAAGAGTGCTAATTGCGACTGGGGATCGGGGGGAATATCGCTGGTGAACAGCGTGAAAATAAGAGGCGACAGCACACCGCCTTGCGGTACGCCGGCGCGGATGGGGCGGGGGGTGGAAAGCGCACCTTCGATACGGAATCGAAAGGTGCGGTTCGACAAATAGTCTCGTAAGATGAGCACGAGACGATCTGGCACCCCGAGTTGATATAGCTTGTATATCAGACCGTTGTGCCAGACCTTGTCGAAGGCTTTCGCTATGTCGAAGAACAGGGCTCCCGTCATCAAGCCGCGTTGATAGCGGCCGTTGATATGCTCAACGATGCGGTAGACCTGTTGGACGCACGAGTGAGTGGCTCTAAAGCCAAACTGCTCGTTGGGGATGAGACTCTTTCGCTCGACGTAATCCTTGAGACGCTTATAGATAAGCCTCTCGTAGATCTTGCCGAGCGAGCTGAGCAGACTGATGGGGCGGTAGGAGGACGGGGAGGATTTGGGCTTACCCGGCTTGGGAATGCTGATCACGATAGCCTCTTTCCACTGCTGCGGAAACATGTTGTTGGACAGAGCGCCATTGAAGATGGCGGTCATCAACACGATCAGAGTCTTGGGAAAGAGTCGAACTACCCTGTTGGTAATGCCGTCGCGCCCAGGGGCTTTCCTGGGTCTGAGTTGGCCGATGATCTTCTCCACCTCGTCGGGAGTGACGGGAGGGAGAGGGTCGTCGGGGTCCTCGACGGGAGGGAGGGAGGTCTTACGTTCGACCTCGGCGTCCACCTCGGCGAGGTGGGCCGGGTCGACTGGGTTCGAGCTTGGGGAACACTGGGCCTCTAGGCTGTCAGCCAGGCATTCGGCCTTCTCGTCGTCGTTAAACGCGAGAGTGTTATCGGGGCGGGTGAGGGGGGGCATAGTGGTAACCTCGGAGGCGCGTAACTTCCTCTGAAGTTCCCAAAATGCGAGGTGATTGGGATGGAGATCACTGAGCATCTGATCCCATTGCTTGTCACGATACTCTTTGATGCGATTGCTTACTTTACGCTGTAAGTAACGCATAAAAGCCTTGTTACTAGCACAGGGAAAAGAGCTGTAGGCACGGACGGCCGCATTCTTCTCGGTCAACAGTTCACGCACATCGTCCGGGAGTTTCCAGCGACGGTCGTCCGTCGCCGGAGCCTCCCTTGAACATTCGTCCAGGACTGACTGTACATGTTCCGTGAGCGAGCCGATCGCGGCCGCCGTGTCGGCAGCTGACTCTATGTGATCTGGGATTTTATCCAGGTGATGTGACGTGGTGACTTTCAGTTTTTCACTTACTTTGCGCCAGTCAGTGATCACTCTGGTGGGAGGAGGTTGGGAGGGGTCGGGAGGACCGAATCTGGGAGTGAGCTCCAGAATAACCGGTCGGTGATCCGAGTTGAGCTCGTCCACCGCCTCCACAGAATGCAAACGTAAGTTTACATTCTTGAGGAGAGCGATGTCGAGCACGTCGGGTCGCCAGTTAGGTTGGTGAGGGTAATGAGTAGGATGCATCGGAGCGATGACATCGAAGTTGAGGGGGCTGCTGAGCTCGAACAGAGCTCTGCCTCTGGGATTAGCCGTGTGGCTATTCCATGAGGGATGTTTGGCGTTGAGGTCCCCCGCCAGAAGGACGGAGTCACTCAAGCCAAGAAGAGTTGAGAGGTCATTTCTGAGGGAGGGGCCTATGGGAGTGGTGGTGGGAGGGTCGTAGACAGAAATGACCGTGAGGGGTTGGTGGCCTGTCATGCCGAGCCGACAGACAGAGACCTCAAGCTCGGTTAGGGTGGCGGGCGGATCCATGGGGATGCAGTATAGGGACGATTTGTAATATATGAGAGTTCCTCCCCCATGACATCGGGTCCTGTCGTTGCGAACTAACCGATAGTTCGCAATTTTAGGATCCCGAAGATGGGGCTTGAGGAACGTCTCCTGCACCAGAAGCAGATCTATGCGATGGTCGCGGAGGAAATTGGCGATCTCATCGCGTTGGCCTGAGAGGCTGTTGGAATTGAAGTACCCTATCCGGAGGGACTTCGGCCTAAACCTACATGTTACTGCGGGGGACTTAGCCATGAAGACGTTCATAGAGGCTAATAAAGTGAACTACATCACTGAATTCACGGTATACGGCACCGTGTTCAGTGATGTCAGAGGCCTTCAGAGCTTCGGTCATAGCCACAGCTCTGGGGGAGTAGAAGGCCTTGTAGAAGGCCATGTTAATATGGATGGCCATTTCAGGCGCATTCGCGGGAATAGGGTGGGTTGGGACTTTGGAAGTAGCCTTTGGTGGTGGGGGGGGAGGAGTGGCTGCCTGAGGGGCGGCTGCTCCGACGACGGCGACCGATGGTCGGGGGAATGGAGGTATGGCTACATCCATGAGGGCCGGGATGGCCGGGGAGGGCTTTTGGGCCGTAGGGGCCTGGGTCTGGGTAGGCGCGGGTCCGAGCGCCGGGAAGTGAGCCCTATGGTTCAGCGCTTTCCAAGGGCTGGGGCGCTGAGGGTATAGGGCCACGGGGGGTTGGGTCGTGGGGGCTTCCCTCTGCTGGCGAGCGTTTGCACGCTTTGCCAGTTTGGGCGCAGACGATTTGGGGGCCTTGGGACAACCACGGTAGTTAGCCGGGTGCCCAGCCTCCCCGCACAGCACACAGCTGGGCGGGTCGGCGCATTGTGTGTGGTCCTTAGGACGGGGACAGTCAGGGGTGCCGTGGTCGCCCAGGCACTTGACGCAGCGCGGCTTGCCGAAGCAATTGCGCTGTGAATGGCCATATAGTTGGCAGTTGTGACACTGGCCAACTATACCGCTACGACGGGGCTTTTCCATCTTCAAGCCCTCTAGGAAACAAATCTTCGAGATTTTGAAGATGGGGTGGTATTTATCGTCTGTTGGATTACAGACGATGAGCACCATATTATATGGTGCTCCACCACGGCGGTGCATGCGGTGGACCGCAGCGACCGGGATCTCTTGGCGTTTGAGATCATTACTGATCTCTTCAGGGGATATGGCGTGAGGGACGTTCCTCACTACCACGCGGACTAGACGTTCCTCCTCGAAGGCGAACGAGTGGAAAGGTACCTTCCTCGCTACGAGGAGTTTATGCAACTCCCTGTAGTCCTGGGCAGAAGGCACCTGGACCTTAATTCCATTTCCCACAGCACGGGCGTGGGAGAATTGGATTCGGCGCTCGTTACAAGCGCCCGAAACCTCCGTCCACTTTGCCGCTTCATGAATGAAGAGGGGTGGCGGAGACTTCGACTTCTTGACGAGCGCCGGGTCGGACTGGGTGGCCGGGGGGGCAGTGGCCATCGGGCTGGGGGGACGAGATGCCTGCTGGGAGGTGCTGGCTTTGGGGGCTGCGGAGGTCGTGGCAGCGGGGGAGGGAGGGGAGACAGTCGGGACCACTGTCTTCCTGGCTTTGGGGGCGGACTCCTGAGCGGCAGAGCTCTTCTTCTTCCGCTTACCTTTACCCACAAGGGTAAATTCGGCGGAAGAGTCTTAGGTACCCGAGTCGTTTTCCGAACCGGACTCGTAGTCCATGGGGGGGGGAGTGGGGGAGTCAGGCTCTAATGTGAGCGGGGCACTCTCGAGTACGTCACTGAAATCAGTGACGTCATCGTGAGTTGGAGAGGGGGGGGAGGGGCCCTGAGGGGGCACGGGGGAGAGTGACTCACGCGGCGGAGGCGAGCTAGTCCTACTGGGCTGGGAGTTTTTAAGGCTCTCCAGCCTATGCAACCTATAGTTGACTATTCGGACCAACTCCTGATTGGGGTGGTCCTCTATTAGTCTTTGGACGAGATCCCAAAGGATCGCGTCCACCTCCTTAGGGGGAGGCATTTTTAATACTGGGAGGAGGGAAACATATGCCTTAAGGGCAGGGGGAGGGGGATCCTAAACCTAAACTCCTAGCAAACCTAACTCCCCGGGTGGGAGTTCCCGGGGATGTGTACCCTCCCTGTCGGGTGTAGACAGGGAGGTGAGTACCTAAGGTGTGCCCTAAGCTTGTGATCTCGCTGCCAATCTTATTGTGCAGCGAGTCCCTATGGGTCTTGCGACCGACCGACGAAGCTGGAAGAGAGCGGGGTTAAGTAATTGGTCGCGACTAGGAGGCCCCCCAAGGCCGCGGGTCCAATACCCTTCCGACTTGACCTAGGCCCTGAAGGGGCTAGGTCGGTGTGTCGGGTCAACACCCACTCGGCTTCGTTGGCACCGAAAGGTTTCCACCGAGTGACCACGAGAAACGTGGATTTACCCTGAAGGGGTCACCACGTTTTCTGACAGTACTCGAAATAGAAATAGATATCACTCGGCTGCCTTGAAAAACGCAGCGTCGGATCAAAAGTGTAGTCAGCGACCACAGTGACGTCACGGCGAGCGAGACGAGCAGCGAGCGAGCGAGCAGCGATGAGTCACGGAGCAGACGTCCGTCACGGTCGGGCGGCGCGCGCGGAATGTCGAAGTGGCGCGTTTAAATGCATAGATTTATATGAAACTGGACACGAAGTAAACGGCGCGGGAGTGGCGCGGCGGCGGCGTACGAGCGATGTGTGCCAGTCGAGCGATGCCCGAGCGTCTGCAGTGACGTAGTGTTGTTCATTTTATTTTTTGCTTTTTACGACAAAAGATGTTTTCATCGCTATTTAGACATTTTATTCGCGATCAAAACACTAATTTCTCATAATACAATACTACACCGCTCCAGCGCCGCGCGATGTGCCCGCTGGCTTCGTGACCGGGTCTGCGCCACCGCGATGCTGCCCGCATGCACGTGCGCGTACTTACGGTGATGTTAACGTGCGATGGAACAAATGTCAATTAGACGATAATACATCTGAGGATTACCACCACGCCTTGATCGACATGAATGAAACTGAAGATGATACACTGATTGCTGGGTAGAAGAGAAGGGTTGGAGATTTAGACGTTGATGAAGTATTTTACTTGGGCCGCCTACGTATGTGACCTCCACAACAGGCTCAGGCAACACATTGTCCCTTGTATGATTATTCTCATATTTTTGACAAAACGAAACTTTTTGTTTGGCATTTGAAAGTTGTACTGAATGTGATGTGAAGAGCAGCTACCACGTTTTGGTGGAATCTTAGGGCGCCTTCAAATTTGTTGCAAAGTGCCGCGCGGCAGCAGCGCGGCTTTGTTAATCCATACAAATTATAAACGCATAGTGCCGCGCGGCGGCCACGTGCAACTTAACGAGATTTATACCTATATAATAGCTACAAATACGTATGTAATATAATTATGTAACTATGTTTTGTTACAAATGTAACTTATCACATATGAACTAACCTATTTTAATAGATAAGATGTAAATAAAAACGGCCAAGTGCGTGTCGGGCCACACGCAGTGTAGGGTCCGTACATGCACGTCACAATTGTAACATTTTATAGATTGGTCAACTATTTCTCGTAAACTTTTAAAGGGTTTGACGCATTTGGTGCACATCTCAACTTGTACACCATGCTCAAATGGTGAACTTAGCAACTGGTACACTTCTCATATGGCACACTTCGCAACTGGTGCACTTCTTAACTGGTGCACTTCGCAAAAGGAGCACTTTTTAAGATGAGTGGGGATTTGGAAAAATTGTCTAAAAATGAAAGAATCTTTGGTTTTGCCTAGGTAATTTTCTTAAAAATACAATCAATAAATACCTTTCAAGTAGGTACATTTATAATATTAAAATTTAACTGTACTTCTTTTAGTAATTGTTACTATTAATTAAGTATCTATCTAAAAGAAGTACAGTTAAATTATAATATATCATAAAGGTTATTGATATAATATGATATTATATCATGTCTTTATTGTGAACTTTTTGCTGTAACTCTAATTTTTTCTTACATATTTATTTTCTTACATATATATTTATTATATTTTTATTATTTCCGAGTGACTTTTTTATTTTTACAAAAATAAAAATGTTGTAGTGATTGTGTAGAGTTTAATTAAAATTATTTTTGTTTTGTGATAATTATTTTTATTTTGTGATAATTATTTTGCATTAGGTAAATCTTTCTTAAATAGTTTTTATTACTTTCGTGTGACTTTTTATATTACTATTGAACATTGTTTAAGTTTAAGTAAGTTTGTACCTACTTGAAAGGTATTTGTTGACTGTATTTTTAATAAAATTACCTAGGCAAAACCAAAGATTCTTTCATTTTTAGTCAATTTTTCCAAATCTCCACTCATCTTAAAAAGTGCTCCTTTTGCGAAGTGCACCAATTGAGAAGTGCAACAGTTGCGAAGTGTGCCATATGAGAAGTGCACCAGTTGCTAAGTTCACCATTTGAGCATGGTGTACAAGTTGAGTTGTGCACCAAATGCGTCAAACCCCTTTTAAAGCCTACTTAGCTGTGATAGTTGTCCTTTTATTTTTTTTATAATTTATGCAACTGTCATGATTTTTTTTACATCTCCAAAAACAACCGTTTAGCTGGCAGACACTTGACTCGAACAAAAATAAGCACTTTAAAGCATTTTATTTCGCAAAAGGATCCTTGGATGGAAAAAAGCTTTTTAACAAAAAAATTAAACCTCCGAAAAAACTGAAAAGCAAAAAATAATAAATCTTTTTACAAAAATAACATTAATTTCGGAAGTCGGTTTTTAGATTGTTTCTTCGTATTTTTGTAACACCGACTTCCGAAATTAGAGTTATTTTTTGTATTATTATTATTTTCTTTTTAGTTTTATCGGAGGTTTCACTTTTTTGTTAAAAAGTTTTTATTTTATAATGTTCTGTGGCTATTATCTACTAATTACTACATGCTTAATTTTTTATTACTTTTAAAACGTTAAAAAATAGGCTTTATATTTTTTGCTAGTTACATTGGTAACTTTGACAAAACTGCACTGGGTTGTTCGTTGATAGTGAAATGAATATTCATAATTCATGTAAATTAATAATAAACTGTTGAGTTACCAAATCTATACATATAATAAAATCGTAAATATTGAGGTGTATGTTTCCAATTGGCGCGAAATCTACTGAACAGATTTTTTCAAATTTTGCATAAATAATCCTTACAGGTACGATCAAGTTATAGGCTATATATTATTACGCTATGTGCTATGGCGGATGAGCAATATTCAAAAAAGTCTGTTTTGAATGAGAAATAGTCCTTACCAACAAATATTATATTTGTATTTATTTTCACTTTTGAACTGTATTTTAACAGTATGACGGCGCTACGTCATCGTACGGTTGTGCACGGCACGTGCACCGGACCGATCAGGCGATGTCGCCATCCCCACCTCCCCCACTACTCGACTTGTTTGTGCTCGGACGTAAAAGGAGACCGCGCGGAGCGATCGGGGCATTCTATTCTAGACCTCGGTCCGATACACGTGTTGTCATAGCGCCTAGATTTGCTAATATCGTGTTAAAACCTTTCAGTTAATAATTATGATATGATAATTAATTGAGTTCACAGTTATTATAAATTAAGTGAGTTAATCCAATAAAATTGATTAATAAGTAAACTACCTACTTTTTACTTTAAAATATCCAATCCTGACAATACGCCTATATCAGAATTGGGACGTAACTCAAAGGGCCCACATGGAGATTCGTGACAATGCTAGTGAAATATGTGGCGGTTACGTTTTGAAATGTAATGACAGTGATAGTGAAAATTGCGGTTTGTTTTTAAAACGCATGCGTTTATCCAGACGCTAAAAACTTGATGTGTGCCGTGAAGTGTCGTGAAGTTAAATCCGATAGGCCGAAGTTCGACACACGATCATAGTGTGTCACCGTGGTGGTATGTTTTGTCGAGGATGCAGTGATGTGCAGAGCAGTTTATTGTTTTACCATATGGCGCTGAAGAGCTTTGCGCCGAATTCCTTTTCGACGAGTTTTATGCGGCTACCCTCATCAACCTGAACTAAACCAGTTCCGTCCGGAGGCAAGCAACTTCACAACAGCTGGTCAGGTCAAGGAGAGGAGTGTGAATTTATATGAAGATTTCTACGCCAATCTGGTGAGTCGTTTAAACTTTTTAATTGCTGTAGAGCTGCTTTTTATTTTGTTTACGAGTGTTCACTTTTATGATGTGGAGGCTGACTAACAAAAGGCAAAGCCTTTATGGATGGCAATTATCGATGTTTGATAATTGGCCTGTCGCTTCATCTTAGAGTGAAGCTATTAATATTAATAGCATAAGTGTTGCTGATTAAGCGATAGCATTTTCAATAATACTTCTTCTTTTCGATTCAATCGTTTACTTTTTTATTGTTTTGGACCAGCAGGTAGTTACGTTAATTGCAGCAACAGTGGCATTCATTAGATACTCCAAATTACAGGAGAATGGGCACTTGGGGCACTGTAACATATGGCTCGTGCTCTGAAAACGGGCACTGCACTCACGTTGGGTATACAACAGATCATTACATCCTCATTTCGCCAAGTTGTGTTTGCAGCAGCCTACCTGGGTGCGCAAATTGCGCTGGCGCGCGATTTAACGCTTTCCAAAGGCCATTGCGATTCACGACCAGGGGCAATTGCTCTTTGGGTTTTATGAAGTCGTGAGGTGGTGGATACTTCTCTTCCCACAGTCTGCTTCTCCCTTTAGATGGCATATCCAGGATCGTAGATAGAAGGAAGCTCTTGCGACTTTTTAGTCTTCCCGAAGTTGGCATGTGGCCATACAGGGATGTCGGGAATCGGTTTTCTGATCCTTCGAACAGCAGGAGGTGCGATGCCTGCAAGTGGGTAGAGTTTGTTTTGTGGAGTCTATTTTAATCAGCCTGATATTATCTGACACGTTTCGTTTAGGGCAATGTCTACTTTCCGAGAAAGAGCAGGTCGGTGCCACAATGTGCAAGCAAACACGCCAGCAGAAAAAATAGGGACATGCCGGTTGTACGGAGAACATCGGGTGCCGCTCCCCAATTGATGGAAATTAGGTGACGGAGCAAGTTATTCCGGGTTCGACGGAGCTAAGTATTGTAACAGTTTGACTTTTACGCTTAGGCCATATCTAACGTAACACCGAGATATTTTGGATTCGAGTAGTGTTGGACCTTGGCTCTACGCCATGTGATGTTAAGCATTCGATTTGCGGGCCTATAGCATAGATGGAAGGCGCACGACTGTCTCTTAGATGGGTTCGGCCGTAGAGCGTTGCGGTCACACTAATCTCGCCGTACACTGAGTGCCATTGTACGTTTATGCTCCACGTCCATAAAAGTCGCTGCTTGGTTTGCTAGGGCCAGGTAATCCGCGTACAAGAACCGCTCCGTTTGTTAGGTGGAAGGCGGTTCGTTCGCGTAGATGTTAAAAATAGCGTCGGCGCCAACACACTGCCCTAAGGGAGACCATTCTTTTGCCGTCGCTATCTACTCTTGGTGAATTGGAAGCACATACCTGGAAGTGGCGGTTGCACAGGAGTTCGCTTGAAATGGGCACAAAGCCTTGGTCATTGGTCAAATAATGCTGATGAAGCGATATTATTCTGCTATCGCTGATCGAGTCATGAAGTGAAATACCAGAGAGCTTTTATTTTTTTGGACATAAGAGCGATTTAGTTACCTGATAATTTATTTTGAATATTTTGATTTTATATCACCATTCATAGGCATAGGCCGCTTTCTTGTGCCAATGGTCCGATAAAATTTAGATTTTTATTTACTTTGATACTGTGACTACTACACTTACCTGAAACCTTTTCGCCCACCACAGCTTTTATTGGACTTGTACTGTCGTAGCATTTTTCGGTTTCAGACATCGTATCATGGTGTATAAAGCCAGCAGGAGGCTAGCGGTTGGCATGCTGCCATAACTGCTGAGCAGTTGCAACAACTGCTGAGCAGCTGCAACTTCTGAACGGTTCTGAGCGTGGCAGACCGAAGGTTGGCAAACTGCAGTAGCCAAGTATCATGTCAACATCTGTGGGGCTAAGAGCGTTCAAGGCCGACTGGAATACTTGGTGAGTCGCTCAAGTTTTATTTGAATAGCAAACGAAGCTTTAAAGGGGTTGATACCAATTCGGTGGTTGCATTGATAGTGCTAGGTAATTTTGACATAGTTAGCACAAAGCGAGTACTTAAAAGAGTTTCCCATTGGCGGTAATAGTGTCAAAATTTTATTCAGTGTGAGCTTTAGGTTTAGTTATCGCATAGCAAGTACCACAAGGTCATGTTTCAACTTAGACGTTTTTTTTAGTGTAAATTTGGATCTAGGCTTTCGTATTAACGTACGGAGGCAGTTTGCCTAACATCAGTTAGTAAATTTGATAGTATCAAAACTATCATGAGTAGCAATTTGATTTTAATGACATTGATAAAAGCTTTAAAGGTACAGAGAATTCTGAGCTATTACAAGTTCTAAATAGATTTTCCATTTTGTGCAATTTAATACGGGTGAGATTATAATAACATTGATTGATTCGAACCACACAGCGCAGCGATGATTTTGATGATTTTAGATTAACGTAAAGTAATTCGTGAGTGCTTACATGAACGTTAGATGCAGAAAATATCAGTGATGACGTGACGGCGAATAATAATGAAGAACTTGTTCATGAAACTTCCCATAAAAATAAAGTTTTAAGTGGTACTATTTTAGGGCTCACACTTTAAAAAAAAAATGCCGACTCTCGTACTTAAAAAGCCAGTAGCAGTAGTTAACGTATGGGGTACTGTGTTAAATTTTATAATAAAATACCACTTAATATTCTCGAACTGAATGAGAGAAAATTTAAAACGTGTATTGAACGCACATTATGTGGACAAGCATATTATAAACTGGAAGATTATGTCCTTGTTAAAAATGCTTGGCTAAATGCCGGTCCTGCTCCACAGCCACAGCAGCATGGGTCCACTTGTTAGGTTTTCGATAATTGGAAGAAATGCTTACCCTTTTTTTGTTCTCCTATACAATCATTTATTTATCATTTCTTTGCATTATTGTATTAGCAAAGTATACACAATAAAGCAGCCTTCTATTTTTTCTTTTCTTAGTTACTTGAAACCATAGTTTTGTATAACGTAGAAGCATATTTTCATTTTTTTGTAAATGTGAGCACTATGGAGCCATTTACATGTGTAATTATAGATTTCGTTATTAAATTAGTTTGACATGAACGAGCGTGGCAGTTGAGAGCTTGTCATGCTCACACAAATGTTTTGCTGATGGTGGCGCGTGTTTTGGATTATTTGATTCCCTTCAAAATGGTTGAGTTAGATGGTGCTGATGCACGCGTCATGTTCGTGAACGGGCGCCGTCAGTTGAAACTGGTCATCTCTTACCTGCCACTGGCTTATTTTAATCTGTACCTGCATTTTGAATTGTTTATGTTTTCTTGTTCTTTGCATTGTCCTCACATATAGAAGCAATCAATGTTAATGTTAACAAGATTTTTGTAACACATCACATGGTTTAAAAGAGTGTCCGTGGAGTTTCTTGCACGTTCTTCTCCATAGAGATCTACGCTTTGGAACGTGCAAATAGCTTCATGTTTTTGACTGACCGACTTTGACAATTCAAAAGTGCCTGTAAATGGTTTATTTGAAATATACGATTTGATTTGATTAACTTAATAGATCATGTAGGTACATCATTGGAAGGGTCAACAGACTGGACCAGTAGTATAATTCTGAAGGGTCATAGGACCGGACCAGAAGATATTACTCTGAAGGGTCTTAGGACCGGACCAGAAGATGTTACTCTGAAGGGTCTTAGGACCGGACCAGAAGATTATTACACTGAAGGGTCGTAGGACCGGACCAGACCATGCGATAAGATTTTAATGTCAGGATGAACGAACAGTAAAATTGTGGTTCTCATTACAAATACCTAAGTGCTTCTAAAGTGCGCGTCCGAGGACGTACGCACGTCAGAATGGCCGTGACGGCGCTACGTCATCGTACGGTTGTGCACGGCACGTGCACCGGACCGATCAGGCGATGTCGCCATCCCCACCTCCCCCACTACTCGACTTGTTTGTGCTCGGACGTAAAAGGAGACCGCGCGGAGCGATCGGGGCATTCTATTCTAGACCTCGGTCCGATACACGTGTTGGCATAGCGCCTAGATTTGCTAATATCGTGTTAAAACCTTTCAGTTAATAATTATGATATGATAATTAATTGAGTTCACAGTTATTATAAATTAAGTGAGTTAATCCAATAAAATTGATTAATAAGTAAACTACCTACTTTTTACTTTAAAATATCCAATCCTGACAATACGCCTATAAGTACAAAATTGTCAAAATAAAATAAGTTTTTGCTTGCTTAACATAACATTTAAATTTATTAGTCCACATTTTTCCAAACTGTTAAGTGAGGAATTGTTTTAAAAAACCACAACAGATAACAATATTGCAGCTGCTTATGGATCCAACCTTAGCAATGTTTATCATTACGCAATACTTTCAAGGAGTTGAGTAGCGAAAATCATGACATTAATAAGATTGGCTATTTCGATAGATTTGTCAACACTAGTCATAAACCATTGGTTTAAAGACTGCAAGCCGAAGGAGTTGGTGTGGGTTCGAATCTCAACAGTCGTAGTTTTTGTTTATTTAACTTATGCATTTCCTTACTTTTATGACTCATATTTTGCCTAATATTTACAAATATTCATAAGATGTTATTGTTGTATTTTGGAATTTTTGTAGCATTTAACCCAGTATGCCAAATATAATAGCCAGACAGTTAAAATATAATTAACACAACCTATTTTCACTTTATCTGTATTCTGTTTTGTTCGTAACACTTTAAAAAAGTGCAAAACCAATGTAGATAAATTTTACATATAGAATTATAGCAATTTTCTCGAAGAAATCAACGTATGCGTAACACGCAGTGCCATCTATTGACCGACCTACTATCGACAGCTTGAGAATTACACTAGAAAATGTTTTTTTTATTTATTACTTTTACAACGCCTTAAAAAGCATTTCTTCTTCTACCTCAAAACAATATCGTTTTGAATGCACATAATATTCCTATTGATAAAAATGAAAACAAACTCCGAACTTATATTTTAACATTTCAACTACATATTTCATAGATGACGTTTCAGATGGCGTTATGCATTTGATCTCATTTTTTGAATCGCGGTATTGGTCAACAGGCGCGCTTATATTTGCTAAATTTTGCTAAAGTTGCCTAAACGGGTCGGAGGCAGGGGTCACGTAATAAAACTTTGTAAAGTCACTTTCAACAAACTGTTTTTTGTATAGTTTCAAAACTGTTCAATTCCCAGTGAGCCTATGAAACGTCATAACCAGCCCATGGGTAAATGTGATCCGCTGTGGGCTTCACTCTCCAGTGGATAAAATTGAAGGGGAACTGTAGATCCCAAGGCAATGACGCCACAGACGAACGAGAGGTTTCGAGATGGTAATGCTGGACCCGTACCCACTCCCCTCCTTTTTTCCCATAGTTTTGTACATGAATTTGCCAGAAATCAACTGAACTTCGTGACAACAAATGGTCACCGGCTATAAATTGCAAGCAGTCAAAACTGGCAACGTTAAGCCTATACACGCGACTAACTAAACGACTTCTCGGCTCAAGTAGAAATATCCTCCGAATAATAAATAAAATTACGGGTCTCCTAAAAAACATCTTTTCAACATAGGCGCTGCAGACAGCCCAAAAACTAATGCCGAGGCTGCCCGACGTGAGCAAATTTTTGGAACGGTGAGTTCGCTCCGCCAAACTTGTGAAGCACCCAGGAAGCATCTGTGCATTTGGGCGGAGCTAAGCTGGCTAACTTAGCCACAAATGACTGACAATGGGAGTCTTACATGTTGCGGATAGCGAAGTCTCTACTCTTATCTCTCCGTTGCAGGGGTAGACTTCTCTTCTGGTTGGTTTTCCCATGACCAACTTTATGTAGCTCTATCGTTTGCTAACAACCCTTTTTATATTATTTTAAGGAACGGAAATCATCAAATGACTCCTCCCGCTCTAGGCGGAGCAAAAGGGAGTGTCAATCTCTTACTGACTAAAATCCATCCGTGTTCCTTCTAATGCCTTTTGCGATACATGACACTTTCGAACAAATGCCGCAACGTGTTAACAACCCTAGCAACTTTCTATAATATCATGCATAGAGAAGCGTTATCATCAAACGTTTCTCATTGAGAAAAATTGCTATGGCTGGTCGGCATTTGGAACAGGTGAGGTGAAACAGCCAGTACCATGCATAATACTCTTCCAAATTCCTAAATCTAAGAAGAGTCAAGCAATGTTAGATATTGATTGTGCATATATATATTATCTTAAAGATCTTATCTAGCGATAACATTTCACTTTCCGACTTACTCGCGAACAAAGTCGCGGGTAACAGCTAGTAAATAAATAAATAAACTTTCGAAGTTAGTAAAAATAGAGGTATGTATAATGAAGCGAGTAGTTAGTTGTGTAAGACATTCGAATTGTGTTATCACCATTTGTCAGGTCTTTCCCCAACCATGTTGGTCTCACCTGTAACTCGAAGCAACTGAATAACAGACACCCGTATTTTTTCTATTTAAATCTTTGTTATTATTTTAAAACGTAAATTCCAGGAAAGGTGCTTCGTTGGAGCCAATGACGTATTATAAACAGACGCGTCATGCATGAACATCACGGCTGTCGAAAACAGCGTAAATACTGTCGGTAGCTAGATAGCTACTTAGATGCACGAAGAAAGGGAAAGAAAATTAGATGTCATCTACGGCATGTTGGTTAAAGAGAGATAAATATAATTCTTTAATTCCTTTATCATTCTGTGGTGCATGCTCACTGGCCGAGCGCAAACAAAAGGAGGCATGTGGGGGAAAATGGACAATCGATTTGCTCGTGTTAACATAGGCAGTAGAGTTACGGGTAAAATAATACCTATTATTTTCGATCCTTAAAAATATGAATGCAGTATTTTGCAAGAGTAAATGTTATATTGTAAACATAAACATCTTTATTAAAAAAATGTGAATAATTAAAAATTGTAAGTAAAAAGTACAACAATCATTTAAATGAAATTAAATTACAATTAAATTTCAATTACATTTACTTTTGCTAATCTAATGTTTCGAGCAGACCGTAGAGTATTTTGTGGATAGCCAATCGTCTTCACGTCGTTGAGCCCTTATAACGCTTAACCACTTTTCCCTCATAAGGCCATCTTTAGGTAACCTAATTATTAATAATTAATTATCAGTTGGAAGATGAATAAATAGGTACACATTACTACATACACTGCATTTACTTGGCCTTGGCCCGTAAATGTAGTCGAAACCAGCTAAGAGCTGAGAAATAAAAATATCCAGTATAAAAGTAGCCAGGATTATCCATCAGCAACTTGCTCTGAAATACTCTCTTGTGGAGTCGGAGGTGCCGTACTACAGGTATGCGCCCGACCCAGTTCTCGATACTGGCATATATCACATTGTACTGGGATCGGTCCATCATCACTGACAGGACTATTGTTGCTAATAAGCCTGATATAGTGGTGGTGGACCGGATAGTGAGGCGTGCAATGATTATAGACATAACCGTCCCGCATGACGAGAACCTCGTGAAAGCCGAGAAAGATAACCAAATTAAGTATATTGACTTGGCTCGCGAGTGGATTCCGCAATCATTGTACCGATAGTCGTGTCGGCCACTGGCTTAATAGCCATGAGCCTCGACCAACATCTCAGGAGGCTCTCGTTGGGCAGCTGGATCAAAGGCTTGATTCAGAAAGTGGTAATTCTGGCTACTATTTTTTATATTTGAAAGGTGTTTTTTATATACTTTTTTTAATATTTAAAATGAAAATAATAAGAATGTGAAATAAATAAAGGCGATAATAATAAATAATAAAAAATAATAATAATAGGAGGTTCCTTTCTCTGGAGCCCTGACCGCCGGTAGCTTGGACCCTGTTCCCGATACCGGTGGGCTACTATTTTTTATATTTTTAAATGTTTTTTTTTTAAATTTATATAATATTCAAAAATGTAAACAATAAGAATGAGAAATAAATAAAGGAAATAATAATAATATATAATTATTATTTTAATTGGATGTAAATCTGTAAAATAAATCATTTCATTTTTCATTTCATAACACATATTATATTCAAACAATATAATTCATCAAACTAAACAATGTTATAAAACACAACCCATATCGACATACGGGATTCAATTGTGGGGCGTTGCCAGCAAATCCAACATACTCTGCTTGCAAAGAGTTCAAAATGGTATCCTAAGAACAAGAGCTAACGCACCTTGGTTTGCTAGGAATGACGAAATTCACGACTATCTACAAATGCCAACAGAAATCGAGATATACAAAAGACAACACAAAACACGCCTAGCCTCGCATCCAAACCCACTAGTTAATGAACTGTTAAACCCGACAGCGGTGGTAAAAAGGTTGAAGAGGAACCACCTTCTATAAGTGGCAGGCGCAGTACTGGCTGCTCCACCGCAACGCCATTTGTCATGGAACGAATTCGCTTATGGTCCGAGGACTGATTGCAAATGGAATTTTATGGAAAAAAATAAAAAAAAAACACCGTTGCAAAGTACCCCATCTTCCCTTAACGGCACGTGACTTACCTCAGGCGCCAGCCGCCATTAGAAGGCATCGAAAAAAAGAAAATAAAATACATTTTTCTTGATACTTACGCATGAAATGATACTTTTTTATCTTTCACAGTTAAATTATAATTTTTACATGTCCTTAAAACACAGGACGTAATTTTTTTTCGTTGTTCAAGGAAGTTTTTCATAAAATTTATTTTAATGTCACGTACTGCCGCAGCATTAGTTGGTACGCCACTAAATGGAAGTACGGCAATTGCCTTGCATTCATAGTGTCACTACAGAGCGCGGGCATTGTATCTATAGTTAATATATCATTGGTTGCAGCTATATCATGGAAGTGCCAGCCATCACTTACGTCTAGTGTTCGCTACGAGACTGCACTCTGGTAACGAGATATTACAAGTGCCAGCAGTACGGTCATGCGAACAAGACGTGCGACGTCGCGGCTCCTACTCGGGAGGCCTAGAGTGTCCCGCTGATAAGCTGTCGAAAACAGCCGGTGTCGAAAACGCCTAAGAGAGAGATAAAATTATACTTTTTTAATATTTAAGACTTAATTTATGATAATTTATGTGATACTATCCTGGTCCCATGTTGCTTGGGGTCGGCGCGACACGTTTCCTTCTTCCACTCTGTTTTATCAACCGTCTCACTACGTCGGACTCCCTTCTCTTTCATAATATCATTCTGGACACAAACATCCATCTTTTCTTAGTTCTCCCTCCTTCTCTGTCCAAGCACATTAATGTTCATAGCTTCTAAAGTTGCATGCGAGTCATCCCTTCTTTTTTCATGCCTAAAACCGTAGATACTGCTGTTACTGTAGATCAGGGATTTCAAAACTGTGGGTCGCGATTCTCCGGGCGTCGCGGTGTTATCCCAGAGGCGTCGCAAAGCGCCACGGAAATGAAACGCATATGATGAAACTGTATATATTTTTTTTCTGCAGTGAAATTCATTTCATTTCTCAGTAAATGCCGACGAAAAATTGCTTCATCTGCACGCTGCTTTTAAGCATTTCTCGAGACAACTACCTTAATCAGAAAAGCAAGTTCATCCGTCTTATTGATTGTACGTATACCTACCTACCTTCCTGTCTGCCTTAACGGAGCTAAGTAACTTCTTTTACAAGGGAGTCGCAAAAATAATAAAAACATGGAAAGGAAGTCGCAGTATAAAAAGATTGGGAACTTCAGTCTGCTGTAGATAATATATTTTTAAGTGACAAATATTTGGGTTATCAAAAGTCACTGACCATCTTAACTCAACACATTTCATCATCACACACAGAACATAGATAACTTGGATTTTTATGATAATGGTACAGACACGTGCATAATTATGTGACAGCTAATTTGCTCGTGACTTCGTTCACGAGAACTTTAAAAAGTTAACGAGAATGTAAGGTCAATGTAAGGGAAGGTATGCTACATTGAACAACCCCGACTAATTTGGTCCACCTACACATCATTTGTTTTGTTGAAAACTCGTTACCGGTTACTAAGCGATATGCAGTTAAAATGTACATGCACGCATTGTCGCAGGAGTAACCAGTATAGTTGCATGTGACACTCAAATTTAAAAAGCAGATTTCTCGTAGAAGAACATGGTACAAAATTAATCCATTACTGGCGATTTATAGCTCAGATTGTAGCGTAGTAAGAGTCTTAATAGAACTAGTAGAATATACAAACACCTCTCTACCGGGAGGCTAACAATCTTTTTGGCCCGTAGAAGCTTTTTTTTTACTATTAATAGGCACGCGTTTGACCACTATCTCACCTGGTGGAAAGCGATGATGTGGTCGAAGACGGAGCGAAGGTTGTCGCTATTTCATGAAATCTCTATAGAATTCTTTATACATAAGATAGTCAGAATAAAAGCTATTTTTAACATCAACATTTTCTTCGTTTTATAGAGCACCAAGCTCCAGTGTCACAGTACTTATATTTTATTATTATACTTCGTATCACTCCCAAAGTGATCACACATACATGCTGTTAATTTACGTTAATTTCTGAACTGATAAAATATAGGAAAATAATACAAAGTTCACGCGACTGCAGCCGTGGGCATGGCTAGTAAATTCAATTAGTAAAAATAATTTTCTTAGCGAATGACAAATGTAAATTCTAAATAATAATTTCACCGTGGAACAGCTCACATCTATGTCTTGCTTTTCATTCGACTCGAACTGGTAATACCTATTCTCGTTGTTCAATGACACCTAGCCCCGGGTTAAAGCCTAAAAGTGCATAACTACCAAACTGCTCAGGACTTCGGAATTTTTCAATTTAATTGAATATCTCTATTTGATTTTCAGGTTCTTGATATTTGGTCGGCCAGCCACACGTACAAACTCGTGTGTTCACAAGTTTCTAAATATCACAAGAGATGTAGACTTATAAATAAACATTAGCACAATTCTTAAACCGATGTGTCGCAAGAAAATAGTCAATTTCTAGAAAGATATGGGGGAGGCCTCTGCCTTGCGGTGGGACACCATAGACTAATTTTATATTTTAGGCTAATTACTTACCAACAATACAGTTAACGACAGCATGTTATTTGTGTTTACCACTTAACACGATATAAGTAGTTAAGGTGTATAGTAGGCTCAATAACCTTGAGCATCTGGGCCACACATTCATATCTGCGCCGCACACTCAAACATTTCCGTAGCGCACGCGCTACCTCAAAACTATTATCAAAGATTACGCGAGGACGCAGACATGCGCGCCAAGCCGGCTTTTTTGCCTACGACTACACAAGAGTATGGCGATTGCACGGCTGATATTTAGTTTAGATAGATACATACGTTACGCATATTTTTATTCACTGGTCTTATACGAATGTGGTTAAACAGAAGTTAAACAATATAGGTGAGATAAGAACAATTTCGTGAAGCAGTTTCGTCTTTTCTGCTTACGATCTATATAAAGGTACTCGAAACCCTGTACCTACTACTTTTTGTTTCTGCCTATACTACTTTATAGTCTCGTTAAAAGATTTCAAATAAAAAAAGTACATTCTAAAGTAAAGTCATCATCATCATCTGCCTAGCCTTTTCCCAACTACATTGGAGTCGGCTTCCAGTCAAGCCGAATTTAGCTGAATACCAGTATTTTACATGGAGCGGCTGCCTACCAGATCAAAGTAAAGTAAATGAAATAAATACATTTTAAGCCTATTTCATAGTTCACCTCTGCTAAATAATTTTGTAGCAATTTCATTAACTCAAAAACTTCAGATTCTGTGATTCCTGTGAAAGTTTTAGGTGTTTAATTGATAACGTTTTCATATCGGATTATTTTGTAAACTGGAAATACGATGCTGATTGTTGAAAAAACCCGACCAAGTGACAGTGAAGACACACTAGAGAAATGTCTCTGAAAAGAATTAGCGCTGTAAATCCTTATTTAACTACGGAACCCTGCAAATAACCTCCCTTTGCGAGCGCTGCAAAAATGATTGATGATATAATAAAATAATAAACTCGAATTTTAGAGGACACATCAATATCTACAAACAGAAAAGGCAGTGATACCAAATGCCCAACTATTACTGTATGCCACTTTTTTATTTAAAAATTAATAGATAAAACATGACAGACCAAAGCAGACCACGGTGCGAATACGCACCTTGGTATCAGTTTTATCAAAATAAATCGTACTTAAATTCACTTATTTTTTTGAATTACTCAAATCGAACATTCAAAAGATATCATAATTTTATCAAAACAATACAATTTAGCCAAACGGTCCCCCACAGACGCGACTGACACGCCGCATTTACCGACCGAATAATTAAAATAAATGTTTGTTTATGAACTTATGTTTGTTTATGTTTGTGTTGAAGAGCTGTATACCTACCACAGTGTATTTCTTTTAACCCAAAGGTTGACTAATAGAGAAGTCCTCGTTGCATTAAGTCCGCCTATGTACCACTATTTTTCATGAAGTTGAAATGAATAAATAAACTTATATTGTTTTTTTTTTAAATATTAGTCAGTTTGTTGGTAACTAGTGGACGTCACGCGGTTTCACCCGCGTAGTTCCCGTTCCCGTGAGAGTACGGGGATAGTATAGTCTAGTATAGTATAGCCTATGTTACTCCCTGATAATGAAGCTATCCAATGCAAAAAGAATTTTTCAAATCGGTCCAGTAGTTTCGGAGCCTATTCAATTCAAATAAAACAAACAAACAAATATTTCCTCTTTATAATATTAGTGTAGATAAAAGAAGTTAAGAATTAAAGTCGGCTACGTTTGAAAAAAAAGAGCAGACAAAAATAAAAGCCGAGCGACGCCGATAGTATTTTGATAAAAGTTGCTGTATGAAACTGTACAATGCGCCCACGCGTCAAAGTCAAAGTCAAATGATTTATTTCAACTAGACCAATAAAGGCACTTTTGAACGTCAAAATAAAATAAAATATTATAGTGACTCTAGTCGTTCGTTCGCAAAAGGTAGATTCTTATGGAGAAGAACGGACAAGAAACTCCATAGTTACTCTTTTCAAAAATAAGCTTTACAATATTTGCATACATTAATCAGTTGATTATATGTGAGGACGATGCTCCCAAAAAAACACTTATATACTACTAATAGGTACAATAAAGAAATGCCAGCACAGGTAAAATTAATAAGTTTGCTAGAAAGGGAACATATTACTCACATATGTACAAATTTTTGCAACTATTGATTTATATGATCAGTGTGTGAGTTAAATTAAATATAAAAATCAGTAAATACACCTGTTTACATAGTAAATATTAATACAATAAACACAAATATATCAACCAGTTTCACTATGTCTACTACACCCTAGATTGTCCTATGGAGCAAGACTAGCATGTTTCCAAACATTCTTATCTTGAATATAATCATCTAATTTGTAAGATGCTTGTTCACAAAGTGTGTTTTTTACACGCGTTTTAAATTTTCTTTCATTTGATTCTAATATTTCAGAAGGAATTTTGTTGTAACATTTGAAAGAAAGAAAGAAAGAAAGAAAGAAAGAAAGAAACTAATTTATTTGGCACACACGAATACACAATGTTGGTAGGTACAATTTAAACTTAATTTTAAAAACATCGTGTGCCCCGCGGCTGCGCCAAATAGGTCCAGTTCAGCAAAATGCCAGACAACTAGGAGCTGCCTGACGCTGGTTTTCAACTGAACCTGACGTCGAAGTGTACGCATGTAAACCAGTTTTGTAAGGTATCAAATATACGGGTAAATATAATTGTATTTACTAAACGATACATAATAATTTAGTGTCTAGTAATAGATAATGTATAAAAATATAAATAAAAAAAACAAAGGAAAGAAAACAATTGACACAACAAGCACAAAAAATGTTATCTAATTATATAAAAGTAAAATCCACGCAAAAAAAAAGGCAAAAGGGTAAATGATCATTATGGCACACACACACCGAATCCTTTCAACAGAGAAATTGGCCCGACATCATATCAGTGAAATGTTCAAGTTTGTTAAGTCAAGTTTCCGTTGCGCGTCTATTAAATACTGCCGTAAGCGTCTTCGGAAGGTACCGATTTTGTTTATTGCTCTAATAGGCGGCGGTAGATTATTCCATATTTTGGATGCTGCGTAACGGAAACTGCCTCTGAACGCTGCTGTACTGTGGGGCTGCGATGAAAGTTGCTGCGAACATTGCCTTCTCTCACATTCTCGCCTGCCAGCGATCCAGCTTAGCTTGCTGTAGAGGTAGTCTGGCTTTTGAAATTTAACGACACCGAACAACAGGCAGGCCAAGTGTAGTTTACGCCTCGATTTCATTTTAAGAGAAAGGTGTTTGTTCAGGAAAGGCGTTACGTGGCTTCTGGGAGGAAAGTTGTAGCAAAACCGAGCACAAGCGTTTTGAACTCTCTGAATGAGTTGGTCTGTACGAGCCAGTAGTCGCGGGCCGTACACCGTATCGGCATAGTTTAGCCTGGACAAAACCAGACTTTTTACAAGCTGCTCCCGAAGTGATTCAGATAAGTACGGCCTCATTTTATACAGAACTTTGAGGCGGTAGAAGCAGTTTCGCACTGAGTCTGCGACATGTTTTTCGAAGCGAAGGTTCTGGTCCATAACAAGACCAAGGTTTCGCGCTTCGTAGACTCGCTCAATTGGTTTGCCCATGAGTTCGACCATGAAAGTTGCGGGTACTTTAGCTAGCTGCTGTCTTGTGCCAAGTACCATGAATTTTGTTTTGTTTGGGTTTAGTGACAGGCAATTATCATAGGACCAGGCGGCGATTCTGCGAAGATCATCGTTTAGGTCTTTTAGGGCACTATCATATTCGTCTGGATAAAATGATATATAAATTTGTACGTCATCGGCGTATATATGGTACCTGCATTTCTGAAGGCATTTTAATTATGTCAGCACAGTATAATATAAAAATAATCGGTCCTAATATAGAGCCTTGCGGGACTCCTCTCTCTACACAACTGAGTGCCGATCTAAGTATGGTGCCATCCCCCAAACGCAGGTCAACAAGTTGCTTTCTATCACTGAGGTAGCTCTGGAACCATTGTACAGCGTCAGGGTCGAAACCGTAATAAGTCAACTTAGATAGTAGCAATGGTATATTTATTGCGTCAAATGTCCGGGAAAAATCGAGTAATACCAGCAATGTACACATCCCCTTATCCTGGGCAGACAACACATTATCAGTAACATCCAGTAAAGCAGTAGAGGTACTGCGCTGCTTTCTGAAACCTGATTCTAAATCTGGTAATATGCTATTCTGCTCCAAGAAAAGTGTCAACTGGTGGCTGATGACTTTTTCCAGTACCTTAGACAGACATGGCAAGATGCTAATGGGTCGTAGGTCTTTCAAACTAGTCGGATTATAATTTTTAGGTATAGGTATTTAACGGTAATGTAGACGTTAATATGGAGCAGTTTATAATGTCTGTAATTACGTGTAACGTGTGCGGCAGAGTCATAGTAATCATGTCAAGGGTAATGTTGTTGTAGCCTTCAGCATTACTTTGAGGTTGGTTATAATGCGCGAAATGTCAGCCTGCTTCACTGGAACGATTGTAAAAGTGGCTTCACCATGCCTGTGATTATTGTAATAAGTAATCAGTTCCAAGCTTGCTACGGCGTTACCAAGGACAGTTAAGAAGTTATTATTAATTAAGTCCGGATCTGCAAAATGCGACGGAAGGTCTTGTCTTGAATTAGTCGCCATCAAAGTGGATTTAAGATTTTTCCATAATAAACTTTGGGTTTTTAATTTTATTATTTATATTATGTCTGTAGTACACCATTCTTCCGTTGTACAAGGATCTTACTACCAGGGATTTTAATTCTTTGTAGTATTCACCTTTTGATTTATTTACATTTTGGTTTACGGTAACTAGTCAGTGCATCATCACGTAAACGCATCATTAATTTAATCGTATCAGTTACCCAAGGATACGAATTTTCTCTTATAGTGCATGTCTTGACCGGTGCGTGAACATCGAACAGGAAAATGATTTGTTGGTTAAAAAATGCACCATATCACATGATCAAATGTTGCAATGTTTTCAAGACATAGACTCAGCAAATCCATGCTAAAGCTGTCGATGCAAATGCTTTTAAGTGGCCTAAATTTTGTGACGTATGGTTTAAACTTATCTCGTTTCACGCTAAACTCCCCCACTATGACAGAGTGACCGTTGATTGAACCAAAAGGTTCAACCGATGAATATCTAGCTTTTAGGTCGGTACATAGAAGATCAATGAGAGTTTCGCTGGTATCTGTAAAGTGAGTAGGAGTTGTGACCAATTGAGTAAGGCTGAGGCTATTCAGAAATTCGTTAAGTTTATTCGTTTTATTCCGCTTGTGTCAAGCAAGTTAACATTAAAATCACCGAGCAATATGTAATACAGTACCCCATGAAAGATGTTCGTACTTTGGATAATCTAAAAAATGGTTGATCTAGTTTATTTCTATTTCTAGTATTAAAATTATGTCTATCACTAATTTTTCTAAAGAGATGTCGATTTTTCCTTACATGCATAATATTTTCATAGATAAATTCTCTTAGGGAAGTCTTTTTAAAGAGTTCCCTAAGAGAATCTCGGCGACGAAGATTATAAATGGCTCTGACAGCGCGCTCAATCAAGCTGGCTCCTCTACAAAGAGCTAGTCTATGAACGCACACTAATACAAAAGTTCGTAAATATTTGCACTAACACATTCATATACGCGTAGTCGGTCGATAGCGCGAGCGGAGCAACGAGCGACACAGCCTCCCCGTCTCAGTGCTAACGCACGACTGCCGCCTTCGCCCAAACAGAGCTTTAAAATATGGGAGACTCAATATTGAACATTTTCTTTGCAAAATATTGATTGATTTACATGAGCAATGTTCACTTTGTAGTACACTTTACCAGCAATTTTTCCATGTAAAAATATTTTTAAACTTCGAAGCCATTTGGAAGAAATATCCAAAAAATAGCGTAGGTTTAAATATTTTTTTACAGCATAACTATATGTCAAACGAAAACAACAATTGTTCATATTATTGTTTATAAATCTACTATATACATATATTTTTTTCCAATCTTTTGACCCAGCCGTTAATGGGGAATATCCTTTAGAAAGTAGCCTTTTGACGGCTCTGAAGCAGAGGTAGGGCCTTAACAGTCGGAAGTATTGCGAAGGATATTGTAAGTAAAACGAGGAGTCTTACTCAGATCGTTGTTTATTGTAAAATCATGCTTAAAATATAGTTCTTACATACTACATTCCATAGTTTACATCGTCTGTCAACCCTGGTCAGCTGACGTCAAAACATATGAAATGCCATGAGAACGTGAAACTAACAGCTATGGCGACGACGGCGCCTGAGTGTTAAGCGCGGCCTTTTTACGCTAACAGACATGAAATATTACTAAAACTACGATACAATGCATAACTCCTACTACCTCAAGTTTGACATTGTCGGAGGAATGATTGTCACTGAAGTGATTGACATCCTCACCTCGATTATTTCAATAGAGACTACTTACTTACAAAACATATTACTGGTATTAAATATTTTTCACACCACCTGCATGAAAACGTCGGCTTTAATCCAAATTCAACGTAAAGTAATTCATTTTTGGGTTATAATAAAATTCAGTACCTACAGTTTTATTGCACGGAGGTCAATAATGTGATTTGAATTTGGCACACTTTCACTGGTTTCATGGAGTTATTGTCGTGTCGTGATGTCATAGTTTAGTGACAGCTCAAGGGTCGCTTGTCCAAATGTTTTACAGTTTTGAATAATTTAGAAATTATATAATGTAAGTATGCTGGTATGTAGTATTAGGTATACACTTCCATACAATGTGTAACAGAATAAAGGAAAAACCTTAAAAAGGGTCAATGTATTAATAATTATGAACAACGTTCTCTTTGGAAACAATACCAAAACGCGAAAAAAATTGCCTGCCGCTTAACTCGACAAAATGTACTGAACATCTGATTTTTAGTCTCCATGGTCCTAAAAGTTGTTCATAATAATAAGTAAAATAACCCCTTTTCAGGGTTGTGTGTTGCTTCATGCTAGCCATCAGATTTCAATTGCAGAGGGGGGGGGGAGACGGGGGGAAGGTGTCAGGTCAGGTATAAGGAAAAAATCTTTCCATGCCGCACTTGCAGGTCTTTCAGGATTGTCATTTTCAAAAAGGTTGATGTTACATACGAGAATGTGGCCAAGATACAAATCTGCGAGGAGTGAATGAATGACACTTGTCAATTGGTCGCAATACTGAGCTTGCAATTTCTGATTTATGTATATTTATTAAAAGTTTATATTCGATGTTTGCGGTTTTGACATGGTTTCATTGTGGTTTTATTGATTGTCATTCATTGACTCCTCGCAGATTTGTATTTTGGCCGCATTCTCGTCAAGTTTATCCGAGTAACGTTGCATGGTACATAACAGATCTTCTCTAAATTGTTTCACTTCGTTGCTCAGGTCTAGCAACATTTGTTGCGTCGTCTTGTCAGCACAGACACAGGCATCAGTGTGTGTAGTAGCGACATTGCATCGTTTACCCTCGTAACCCGCTGTGCACTGGCAGACCGGCTCCTGTTCCTCATTCAGGGAACAGATGCCGTTGTTTGAACAGAAATTAAAGCATACGTTAACTTCGCACCGTTCCCCAGAGTAGCCGGCATTACATCTGAAACAATGAAGATAAATCAATAAAACCATATGCAAGGGAACGAGAGCTGTACTGCGTATCAGATGCTCTAAAACTTTATCTTAGACAACATTGTCATCGGTGAAGAAACCTTGGACTTAAGACGACGACATACGCTAGCGACCGTGGAGGGATAAGGCGCCCACTGGTTTCACACCTGGGCCACCCAAAATTCAGTATGTTTTGTAGTTTCTTTATAATTCTATGACTTTAAAAAAATAACCGTTCATCAAAACGCAGATATTTAAATTGCCTTTGAGATAGTGCAAATTTCATTTTATTACGTTTGGCGATTTTGGTCCGATGGTCATTTTTATGTCCGTGTTAGACATAACTTTACCAATTAATTATACTTTGTTGACAAACGAATAAAACTCAAAATTTTCATATGTAAAATAATCAAATAATAGTCTTATGTAACGTATTTTTTGAAGTGAAAACTTCTTTAGCGGCGTTGAGCACTTTTCTGTAATGGGTATAAAATCTTAAACTCGCGTTAGGGTCACGTGACCCGATCGCAAAAAGCGTAAGACGGACTCGCGTCAGGGTCACGTGATGCGAAAAAGCGTAAGATCGAGGGGAAGGGAGAGGAACTAGTATCTCCCACTCTTTCTACCGTGCCTGAGTGTGCTGCTCCGCTTAGGCGGCACAGGGCGCTTGCGCGAATGTCCGTCTGTGTTTATGTACAGCGTGCCACGCGTATCCAAGGATACGAAATTACGGAATTACGAAATTATGGATGAAAGTTGATTTTTCTAAGAGATAAAAATTAATGTAATATATAAATAAATAACGATATAATATTATGAATAATAACATGTAAATTGTCATATTTGTGTACGATAGCGCAATAAATAAACATTGTATTCTACCTCATAAATGATAGTATTTTTGTACTTATAATTAAACACAACGTTATTTTTTGTTGTTTTTATGGTTCGTTTTGTTTATGTCAGGAACTGTGTCAAGATTGACATCTGTCACTGACAGTCGCTGTCGCGGCCACACGTCAGTGTCTTTTTGTTTATTTTGTTGTCGGTGGTTTGTCTATGATGTGACCGCGACAGTAAGGATGTATTATTTACATGTTTTCACTTCTGCCGGCACTCCCGGAGTGCTACCGGTGTTTTTTTTTTTCAAAAACCTATGTCTAGCCGTTTACCTACTATCATAATATGGACCTGTATTAACGTGTGCTTGGTCTGATATAATGTTTTCAATTAAAATTAAACATTTTAAAATCAGCTACTGAGTCGTATCTGCTCCTTAAAATTAATACAAGTCTGAAGCGTCGACTCGCTTTGAGAGAGCGTGCTGATAAATGCTCGCACCTTCTCTGTATGATCAAAGGCTTTGTCCGCGGTGGGACGAACGTAGGTAACGAGCCTGTAGATATTTAGAAACGTGTTCATGTTATAATGTATGGTAGGATGGGCAGCAAAATACCTGCAAGTAGGTTGTCCTTCAGTAGTGACACTACAGTTTCCTTGCAGACAATAGTCCTTGCAAATGGAAAAGTCGCATCTTTCACCCTGATAATCTGCTGTGCATTGGCAAACTGGCTTCTCCGCCTCATTTAGGGAACAAACTCCATCGTTAAAACAGTGCTTGTGGCACGCGTCTACTTCACATCTTTCCCCAGAATATCCACGATTGCAACTGAAACAGAGGGATTGCAAAATATTTGTGACTAGTAGTAACAGGAGGTATTTGCTAAATTGTTTTACCTACAAAATGTAGCAAATACCTAATCTTTAGGGTTCCGTATCCGAAGGGTAACCAACGGAACCCTATTAATAAGCCTCTGCTGTCCGTCTGTCCGTCCGTCCGTTTGTCTGTCAGCGGGCTATATTTTAATAATCTTAATAGGTAAACAGTTTTTCACAGATTCAGTCATCGACGGACTACTACTATACGTGATGCACGCGCAGACGCTAAGCTAATTTATACGTATACCTTTGGTAAAAATGTCTAAGTGCGATAATGATAATTTATTTCTGAGCATATGATACATTAAGGTCTTAGTAATAAAAAGTTTCACATACACTACCGTTGCCGGTGTAGAAGTTACGATACATTATGTAAAAAAAAAATATAACTAAAACTTTACTGGGAGTAGAGTGCAGTAAGTGCTAGCGGATAGTGCATTTGAATCCAAAATATACGGGATTAACTAACAAACAGATCGCTGCATTAAAAGCTTCTCCCAGTCTGGAGTGGACATGCCATGAATACCAGCAAGAATCCCCGAGGCGTAACTTATCCATCGTTATACCTGAAGAGGACGATACACCAGTTCAAATTAATGCAAACAATTGGTTAAGCAACATCACTCAAGAGAAGAATTACCACAGATAAAATTTGTGCAGGATAATTGTCCTATACACCGTTCGCACAGTGTGCAGGCATGGTTTTGTCAGCATGATGACATAAGCGTTATTCCTTGGCCTGCTAGATGACCGGATTTAAATCCAATTGAAAATTTATGGGGTGTTATCGTTCAACGGTGGAATAATCAAAATGAGTGTACTCCAGATGTGTTAGAGGCTCATTGTTTACAAATATGGGAGAGTACTCGTGGATCAGATTTATGTAAAAATTTAGTTAACTCAATGCGTTCGCGCATGCAAGCTGTAATCGACCAAAATGGTGGTTACACGAGCTATTAATAAATAATTTTTAATTCCGTGATATATTTTAGTAGCGTGATTGTGCAATAATGAACTTTATTTGATAGAGTTTAAGGTTCTGATGCTTGACACTGTTGTAATGATCTGGTAGTAAATGTGTCGAGTATAGATCGTGAATTGTGCTGTCAGAGGATCGGAAGCAAGAATCGCATTACCTTTTTGCTCTATGTTTTTTTATAATCACGTTTTGTTTATAGGATTGAGTCAGGAAAGGTGTTTACGATCAGTTTCAACCAAACGGAAAAATACTCGCGAATGCTCTAGTACTTTGATACAGTTACTTATTCAGTATGCTCGACTATCCGTGAGGCTATTTCCGTTTGGTAGAAACTGACCTTGTATAGACAGTTTGTTTAGGATTCCAAAATAATTGATATCAATAAACTTGTTTATTATATTATTAACATATGAAAAAGTAGGTAAGTGAATGCTCATTTGCTTTTTTTATTTTTAATTATTAATTTATGAATAAGTAAATAAATCAAATTCAAACTAAAACCACTTATTATCATTTAATAATAAATGCATACAGCCGAATAAAGGACCTCCTCCTTTTTGAAGAGGTCGGTTAAAAGGCATGGAATGCGTGAAAGTTATTTAAAGAGAAAACAAGATTTCCATTTCATAACAATAACATCACATTCATCAATCAATTCATCATCATCATCAATCATTCATTCATCATCAATTTGACGACTCACTTACTTAATTTATCAAATACAGATTTACATAATACAGCAAGCGGCTCGTATACAGCACACATAGACATACTATGTTCCAACACTAATTGTTTTGTCTCATTATTTTCCCATGTTATTGACACGATCTCAGCCAAATCTTCCTTAGTTCGCATTTCAGTAAGGGTCTCTATTCAAATTTATTTGAACCCTTATTATTATGTACTAGCTTCTGCCCACGACTTCGTCTGCATAGACTTTCGAGCTGGCGCGCAACTTTCTTTTTTGTCTAAATCTCGTTCTCGAAATGCATCTTCATGATTCTGGTATCCTGGTAGTTTTTGAGTTTTTACGGTTCTTACTTTCAACCCCGGAATTAACTCGACATGTTTGTGAGCGGGCTACTGGTACTTGTGACTCTGCCAGCTGCTTGCGGGTAGCATGACGTGACTCTGGCCTTAGGCCCCTAAAGATTCATTATTGAGCAACTCAAGTTAAGCTTAGCTATGATGCAAGCGCACGCCTTTTGACGAATATTCTAATCATAACAACGCGATTCAAAAAATGAGATCATATACATAACGCCATCTATGGAATCGGAAGTAGAACTATCAAAATATTAGTTTGGAGTTCGTTTTATTTTTATTAATAGGAATATTATGTTCATTTAGAGCGATGTTTTTATGATAGGTATTAAAAGAATCACATTTTTTAAGTTTTAATAGTACCACTTATAACTAAAAAATATGGTGTTCCTTTGTTTTGCAGACAGAAATTTAATAGAATTTCGTTTCGCAGAAAATTTTTCACATAATATTTGATCCTTAAAATTTTATGTCGAATATTTTATTTCCACAACAATTTACTTGAATGAAACATATTTAACAGAAACATAATTCAATGAATTTCGATTCAAATTTTTTTATTTAACAAACTTATTAAACAATACAATTATTATTAACGAATATTGTTTGTTCGGTATATTGTATTTTAATGAAAATGTTTGTATTATATGTCCGAATTTACAATGGTATACTTAAAAGATGACAAAATTTCATTTGGAATAATTTTACTAGGCACAGTGCCATTTTTATAAAATAGCATTTTAAAATCTACATTAAAATTAAAATTTGTCTTAAAAAGTCAATATGTTGTGCTACTTAGTGACAGAATCGAATCGCTGTAAAACCGACTCCATATAGTCTTGTCTGCTCTACCCCTAGAGTGTAATTTAAGCCCGCGAAGGCGCGGAGGGGCGAGGTGGCCCGCGAGCTGAGGAACAGGTGTTATAACGCCCGCTGCCGCGGCTGAGGCTAGCCGGCTATGCCAGCCAGCAAGCCGAAGCTGCGGTGGTGAGCGTTAAAACCATCTGCGACGATAAGTACGCGTGGGATCGCCGAAGCACCGCAGTGCCGGAGCCGTGACAGAAACCATGCCTGCTGCATGTTGCATGCTTGCTTGCAAGCTGCATGCTTGCTTGCATGCTGTATGCATGCTGCGTGCTTGTTTGCATGCTGTATGCTTGCTGAATGCTTGCTGTATGCTTGCTGTATGCTTGCTGTATGCTTGCTTGCATGCTTGCTGCATGCATGGTGTATGCTTGTTTGTATGTTTGCATAGTTTCGTCTTTTATCCCCATCGCCATTTCCCGACACCATCGCTTGGTAGGGCTCCGTCGCCTGGACCCGAATAAAAAGTTTTGGCTTGACTAGAATTTACCCGCATTGTTTTTGTGAACGCAGTGTAGCAGGTTATGCACATTGACAAAGGGGGGAATTGAAACGTTTAGAAACTGTCACTCGATAAAATGTTTTTCTTGGTAAATTTTTTTTATGAACCAAACAATACGAGGATAATGAATATTTGATTTCGAATTTCGAAACATTAAATTATATATGCAAATTCAAAGTAAGTATTCTGCGTATTGATTATTTCATGAAATGATAATACGAGAAAAAAAATATGTGAAACGAAATTCTATGAAACTGTATTATATAAAACAACGTGCAACCGATAAAAAAAAAACTTTCAAATCAAAAATGAAAATCTTTTGAAATCTATACGTGACTGAAAAGTTCGTAAATAATAACAAATCATATAATCAGATCTCTGGTAAAAATCATATTTTTTTTTGTTGCCTAGTGTTATTGTTTTTGTTGCCTTCACTACTCTATAATTGAGATGAATATGGTTTACCTGCATTTAGGTTGTCTCTTAGCACTGACACTACAATTTCCGTGGAAGCAGTAGTTGTGACAATAGCGTTCCTCCACATCCAGTATTAGACTTTTCAGAGCTTCACAGCTCTTTATTCCCAAGGTTTGTTCGTTACTTTTATAGTTGGCTACTGTAAGTTGATGAGCACTAAAGTGTCTGCTAGAATTAGAAAAAACAATTGGCTCCACACCGCGCTGTAGACTTTTTGGTAATCGCAAAATGGCACTTTGATCGTAGCTCCTCCAGTAAATGAAATCTTTTGATACGGATAAATCAGTTGCTGCAAAATCTCTTCCTATAAAATAAAATGTTCTTCTGTTTTTTCCATTCAAGTCAGCACTTTCAATAAAAAACTGACCAAGTGTTATTTCCTCAATCCAGTACATTGTCTGTGTTTTTTGGTCAATGGCCAAACCTCGTCGCGCAACAACCTCACCGTTTATTAAAACTTCTCTGTTAGATCCATCAAACGCAGCCCTCTCTATCTCACTGTCTGTGGCCCAGTATATAAACCTGTAATTTTTAAACAATTATAAATATTCACAAAGTTTTATATGAATTTGATGGAGTTTTGTAACTATAGGAAATTATTATATTTGCAACGTACCCTCCACAGCTGTCGACAGCTATAGCCCCGCAGTAATTAAACAAATCAACTAAAACATTTCCGTCAACTGCTGCAGGTTTTAGTGTAAATGAGTATATGATACCACGACGCCAGAATCCTTCCTCCCAAAAGAGTAATTGTGTGACTGGGTCGTAGGCAAGATATATAATTTTAGTGATTGTTATTCTACTAACTATAGGCTGTATTTCCCTAGTTGATATGTCAAAGCTAGATATTGATTTGTTCGTGTCGTGGTAGTCGGCAAATAGCACCCTGTCGTGAACAGGATCGTAAGAGACTGAAGTAATATTATTAGCTGCCGGAATGTGTTCTGTATGCTCCAGTGTTCCGTTGTAATAAAACTTTAGCCGTTTTTCTTCGCCCACGACGATGTCTGAAACATGAAAATAACTCTAATCCAATTGCTAAACAGATCTTTCCATTACTCTTCTTTAATATCTTTTATATTACTAGAATTCTCGACAGTCTATTTCCCGCTCGAGAAATTAACTACGTTTAACAGAATAAACGCAATTCCTAAAGTAGTTAGTTCAGTATCGGCTTCTGAACCGTTTTCCGTCATTCAGATAGGTGTTACATTTTGACGGAATTCGAATGAATCGCATATTACACTATTTTAATAGCTCTAATACTCACATATCAATAATATCAGCGGGTCTAAAAAGGTTTAGTAGAATCAGCTAGCACATCAAGCTACTCGAAACTGTCAAACTTTCCCAGTCAAGGTTTTAACCTAATGCCTCAGCGATAAAGCCATGCTATATTATCTACGCCACCACCCTAAGGTCGACTGGTAGAAAATGCCTAAGGCATTAAGGCCGCCTTTGTACGATGTTTTTTACTTGTGCGTAAAGTTTTTTAATAAATAAATAACTAAAAATAACATTTGACAGATTATTGTATGATTAACTAGCTGTTGCCCGCGACTTTTTTTTTTTTTTACTATGTATAGGCATACGTTTGACCACAATCTCACCTGATGGTAAGCGATGATGTGGTCGAAGATGGAGCACGTTTGCCTAGAAGCAACCTATTCACTCTTGTCTTAAAGACTCCCAGGAAAAAAAACTTACTTCGTTCGCGAGTAAGCCGAAAATCAAAATGTTGTCGCTACATAAGATTTCTAAGATAAGATATATACGAACAACCAATTTCTATCATTTCTAGACTCCTCTTAGATTTAGGAATTTGGAAGAGTATGCACGGCACTGGTTGTTTCACCACTTCTGTTTCAAATGCCGACCAGCCCTGGTAATTTTTCGTAATGACAAACGTTTTAATGATAACGCTTTTCTATGCATGATGTTGAAGAAAGTTGCTAGGGTTGTCAACACGTTGCGGAATTTTTTCGAAAGAGTCATCGTGGGCCTGCAACGCAAAGGGCATTAGAAGGAACACGGATGGGTTTTAGACAGTAAGAATCTGACACTCCCTTCGCTCTGCCTAGAGCGGGAGGAGACATTTTATGATTGCCCATCCTTAAAAAAATATAAAAAGGGTTGTTAACGTGCGATAGACCTACATAAAGTTGGCCATGGGAAAACCAACCAGAAGAGAAGTCTACCCCTGCAACGGAGAGAGTAGAGACTCCGCTATCCGCACCATGTTAGATTCCCATTCTCAGTCAGTCCTGGCTAAGTTAGCCAGCCTAGCTCACAGGTTTGGCGCAGCGACCACACCGTTCCGAGAATTTGTTCACGTCGGGCAACCTCGGCATTACTTTTTGGATGACGTGGGCAACTGATTCCTCGGTTCGAAACAACCTCTGCGAATTGGGCTGTCTACATCGCCTATGTTAAAAAGATGTTTTTTCGGGGCCAAAGACCCGTAATTACACTTATTATTATTCGTAATTACACTTATTATTTCTACTTGAGCTGAGAAGTCGTTTAGTTAGTCGCGTGTATAGGCTTAACGTTGCCAGTTTTGACTGCCTGCAATAATGTAGCCTGCGACCATATGTTGTACGAAGTTCTGTTGATCTCTGGCAAATTCATGTACAAAACTATAGAAAAAGTAGGAGGGGGAGTGGGTACGGGTCCAGCACCACCAACTCAGAATCTCTCTTTGCGAGTTCGTCTGTGGCGTTATTGCCTAGGGATCTACCTACAGTTCCCCTTGATCAACTGGAGAAATAACTAGAAAATAGAAATCATAAAACTTAATCGGATGATGTGTATTATTTTCTTCCATGGCCGTTTTCATGAAAATATATCTATACTAATATATAAAGCTGAAGAGTTTGTTTGTTTGTTTGTTTGTTTGCTTGAACGCGCTAATCTCCGGAACTACTGGTCCGATTTGAAAAATTCTTTCAGTGTTGGATAGCCCATTTATCGAGGAAGGCTATAGGCTATACGGGAATGGGAAATTCCTACGGGAACGGGAAAAAACGGGATATGCGCGTACGAAGTCGCGGGCAAAAGCTAGTATTCCTTATATTCTCTAGAAACATTTGCCAATACTATACGTTTTGATAGTTGATGCTTGATCGGTGAGTTCCCTGTACACATAGCAGAAGAAATGAATTCATGCTGTAAAGCAACGGGATAGCACAGGCTATTTTCTAAAATAACCGAACAATTTTCTTGAAACTACTTGATGAATCAGGTTGATTTTATTTTTTTAGCGCAATAAAAATAATTTTATGTTTTTTAAACACAGAAATCCAATCTCAGCGGAGCTAATGCAATTCTTTCGACTTCTCTATCGTGGGACTTCGCTACCTGCTCGTGGGTGTAATGCATAACGCCATCTATGGAATATGAAGTTGAACTGTTAAAATATAAGTTTGAAGATTGTTTTAATTTTTATTAATGCCTAGGAATATTATGTGCATTCAGACCGATATTTTTTTAAGGTATTAAGATAATTATTTTTTTAGGCAGTTGTAAAAAATAATAAAAAAAAATTAGTGTGATTCTCAAGGTGTCGATAGTAATATGTCGATCAATAGATGGCACTGCTTGTATCTGCATTACGTAGAATAATGCATTGATTTCTTCTAGAAAGTTGCTACAATTCCTATCAGGTTTATGTGTAAAACTTATGTACATTCGTTATGTATTTTTTTAAACGTGATGTTAACAAAACAGAATACAGACTAATGTAAAATGTGTAAATACATATAAAATCTGTAAATTATACTTAAACAGTCTGGATATTATATTTGGCATACTTGGAAAAATGTTAAAAAATATCCGAAATACAACAACAATGTTATGAATAATTATTTGAAAATATTAGGTAAAGTAGGAATCATCAAAGTGAGGAAATGCATAAGTAAAATAAAATAAAATAAAAAAAATTCCGACTGCTGAGGTTCGAACTCAGATCAACTCTTTCGGCAGGCAGTCTTTAAACCGATGGTCTATGACTACTGTTGAAAGTTACTTGAAATAGCTGATCTTATTTATGTCTAGGGTTTTCGCTGCTCAACTCCTTGAAAGTATAGCGTGATGATAAACATTGCTAAGGTTAGACCCATAAGTATCTGCAATATTGTAATCTGTTGTGGCTTCTTATAACAATTCCTCACTTAACAGTTTGGAAAAATGTGGAATAAACATTTAAAAGTTATTTTAAGTGCTTCAAAACCCATTTTATTTTTATTTTGGGAATATTATGATGTCAAAATAGAGTTCAAAAGAGAAAATAAATACAAAAATAATATCTGTTGCTCCGGATCGAACCATGGGCTACTTCTCGTTCAAAACAGATATTTTTGAATATTGCTCATCCTCCATAGCACATAGCGTGATAATATATAGCCTATAGCCTGACCGTACCTATAAGGATTATTTATGCAAAATTTGAACAAAATCTGTTCAGTAGTTTTCGCGCCAATCGGGAACATACACCTCAAGATTTACTATTTTATTACAGTAAAACTTGGTTAAGTGGGACCTGGATAAGTGAGAAACCTCTATAGTTGGAACTCATGCTTAGGTCCCGACACTTTAGCACTGAGTTATCTCTGTTAGTGGGACAAAACAAACCTCTTTACCTGGGATTATTTCTTTTGAATTTATCGCCATAATTACCTCTATAAATGAGACAGCAAGTGTATTTTACCTCTTTTACTGAGCCTATATTTTAGGAATTATTTCTTTCGATTTTATTCGTCACAATAACACCTCTATAATTGAGACAGTGAGTGTATTTTACCTTTTTTGCTGAGACTATATTTTGGGTACCGTTTTGTTTACTAATTCTTATTTTACCTGCAAATACGCACTTGGCTAATCGCGTAAAAGTGACCTCCAGTTTTAGTTTGGTTTTGCTATCATCCGAATGTTTATTTGAAAATGTTTAGAATATACGTTATTTTATTTAATAATTGCACCTCTATAACTGAAATAACCTCTATTCTCACCTCTATTAATGGAAACCTCTGTAAATGAGACAGATATTTATCTATACCTGGATATCTGAGACACTGGGTAAGTGGAATACCTCTTTAAGTGAGACAAATTTGCAGGTTCCTTTAGGTCCCACTTATCCAGGTTTCACTGTATATGTATAGATATAGATATCTATATATCTTCTATATCTATACATATAATATAAAGGTAGAGACCGTGATTCCTGTACATTAAAGAAAAATACCAAAAATCGAGTAGGGGCGATCAAAAAAAAGCTATGGAACACAAAAAGAGCATTTTAATTTTTTTTTCTGTCTGTCTGTTCACGCTTATCCCCGAAAATCCTGAACAAATTTTGTTGAAATTTTCAACGTTAGATTTAGCTTATTTGTGAGCAACATTTAGTCTTTGTTTCATTAAAATTGGTGGCCAGAAAAAAATGCTATGGACTTTTAAAGATTTTAAAATTATGTATCAACGTTATTCGACAAGTTTTGTTCAATTTTCAATTATTATGCGTTCAGTGTAGCATAAAACTAGCCTTTAAAAACATATCCTTAGAAATTGTAATCATCACGCTATATCTTCGAGGAGCTAAGCAGTAACGATAACATTTTATAACATCGGCTTTTTGAATCCACCGTCAACTGAATTCACAGACCTGGCGGTACAAAAACTGCCTTCCGCATGATGCGGCGTAAATTCAAACATCGGTTTCCGCAAAAAAAGTATAAATTATTTTTTACTTTTTTATGTCCCTGCTCTAATATTTTTATTGGCCGCGACTTCGTTTGCCTGTATATTTAAAAATGAATTGAACTGGAAGAACCCAAGTACTGAAATTCCGGATTAGTAGGATAATTAACAGAACCTATTTTCTGTTTTTCTGCATTCCTTTTTATTCGCATCACGAAATAAGTACAAAACCAAAGTAGTTAACTTTAACACATAAACCTGATAGTAATTTGTGGCAATGTAGATGAAATCCACTTACTACGTAATACAGATACAATGCCATCTATTGACCCAAATATTACTTTCGACAGCACAAGATTACACCAAAAGATATTTTTTAGTTGTTAGTGGTACCTTCATTTAAAACGTCTTAAAAATGTGTTTTTTTTTAACAACTTAAAAGAATATCCTTCTGAATTAACGTAATATTTCTATTAACAAAAATAAAACGAACTCCGTACTAATCTTTTAATAGTTCAACTTCATTTTCCATAGATGGCGTTATCAATCAATCAAAAAACTTTTATTTCCGACAATAAAAATCCATAAAATCCATCAAGTCAAATAAATAACAATTAGAATAAACAATAATTAAATTAAAATTTAATAATTTACTCAAAGCGTCCGTATTTGAGTCACAGAAGTCCATATGTGTACCAAATTTCAACAGAATTGGTCCAGTGAATTCGGAGAAAACTGGCTATGACAGACGGACAGACAGACAGACACCCGAGTGATCCTATAAGGGTTCCGTTTTTTGTTCGGAACCGTAAAAATCAATCAACATTATCACCGGACTGTACCAACCGCCCGGCCCCGAGTACACAAGTGCGTGTGCATGCAGTGCCCAGCGATTGGCTTGTCCAGCTTGTCTCGTAATGTCCTCAGGATGATGTTATGCATTTGACCTCATTTACGTGATGTTAAGGGTACAATATTCTTCAACAGGCGTGCGCTTACATTTGCTAAGCTTAATAAGCTAAAGCTGCTTAATAACACCTGTGCTTTGGAGGATTTCATGAATGCCACCGATGCTGCAATTAACGTAGCCACCTACAGGGCCAAAACCGTATAAAAAGTTCGACTCATCGACTCGAAAAGAAGAAGAAGAATGAACATTTACAGGCCTGGAGCAGCATGGCATGGTCAAAAACCCGCGAGCAGGCGAAGTTCCATGGTAGAGGAGTCACAAAAACAGTTGAATTATCTCAGTTAATCGGATGGCAAAGCCAAAAGGAAGGGTTATGATTTTAGCAGTCTATGTATGTATATAAGTATGTTCCACTCTAGCGCCTAAACCACTGAACCGATTTTTATGATTGAGGTATCAATAGATTTTTAAAAACGTTCCGGGTGACATAGGCTATATAAATTATTCCTACATGTAACTGTCCACGAAAACAATTTTTTTCAGATAATTGTGACATGTTTGGTATCAAAGGAAAGGTCTTGATGAGCACATTACGAATATGTATGTATATCATATTGTCTAAGTAAAGGTAAATGTTTCAGTTTCTAACAAACAAGTAAAAGCGAGTCTGCACTTTGTACGGCGTGGCTGTACAATTAATTTTTAACCAGTACTTAACTAGAAAAAGTTTCAAAGAATTAATACATATATGAAACACACATAAATGGATACAATAGATAACAAACAAAAAATACCAAGACCTACAACTTCTTCTTTGCAATCCGCTTTGATCGAGTTGACGACAGTGCAAACGAACTATTTGGGTTGGAAACCAGGGGAACCTCCTGTTCCAGAGATTTGCCAAGCTCCAGTCCAAGCGCGATGACTTCCTCAAGACTGAAGACTCGGCGTCGCTTGCCATCAGGAAATCTGACGTTTATATTGCCGTCCATGGTTCACACATTCGTCACGCCAAACAGCTTGCGAGCTGTCGTAAAAGTTGACTGTCGCTGTCGAGTGAGGAATTCAGACACCACATAAGGAGATCCCTTCAATTTGGTCTTGATACTCCAAATCTTGCTGCGCATGGATGAGTCAGCACACCGAAGCAGGATGGGTCCGGCGCGGCCTTCTGAAGCAGAGCCCAGTCTATGACATACAGTCAACGAAGAGGGTGCTAGATCTGTTAAACCAAGTTTAGTCTGCAGATTGGTTGCCACGGTTCCAGGATCTTCCTCAACCGGTTTCTCTGGAATGCAACCAAGCAACAAAAACTTTTTCTGTGACGCATTTCTATTACTTCTACACTCCTGCTCAACAATCTGTAGTTGCAAGGTATTGAGTACACTCCAAACATGCTCCTAGTAAACGGTGAAGGCTGCTCAAGTCAGCTCCAGGTGGAGAAGCCTTAAGGTATGCTTCAAAATCAGCCATCCTCAGGTTTAGTGACATTATAGCCATGCGCTGGGTCTCTGCAATATTAACTGTAGTGGCCATAATAGTGACTCCGCTTCAGTTACTTTGATAGTCACTGAAGCGGAGTCACTATTATGGCCAGATGTAACAGCCCAAGCCGACCAGCAAATGCAATTTGCACTGTTTAGGGCATAAGAATACTAATGCCCACACATTATGTGCTTAGTGGTGAGGTAATTATTTACTATAGGTTAAAATTTAAAAATAATAAAATTTATTAATTAAAAGATAAAAATTTTGCACCTACCCGCGAAAAAACACAAATAGATATGAGAAAAATGCGAAAAGTGAGGCCGCTATGTTCATTACTAATAACTATTCTCAAGTACCCAATAAGCCAAAGTTGTCTAAATATTACAATTTCTGAGAATAATAAAGCGAAAGTTGGTCATTTTACGCAAAAAACACAGTCATAATGTAATAGGACTCTTATTAAATAATAAAAATTCATAAAGTCGTAACAACGGCGACGCGACGACGTCATCTCCAAGGTCAAGACTAAACTTGACTTAGATTACCTACAGTTCGCTTTTAACGCTATCTATTGGTTGGAATGGTAAAATCATTCAACCTGAGGCCACGGTCGCATTTCTTTGTATGAGATGAGGCATCTTTACGCTATTATTATATTATCTGTGGTAATGGTAACACATTTTCAAGCGGAAACAAGTACTGTGTATAGTCAAGTCTTTAAAGTAAAGCATTTTACAAACATATTATAAAACATGGTGTCAAAATGAGTGGTAAACACCATCTTTTTCGTAACTATTCATTGATAGGAAATTTAATGCAGTTAAGCATTTTACATTTTAATGTAAATATAGTTTTATACCGGTTTCTATCCGAACTTCCCTGATTTTTTCAACTAGTTTACGTTTTGTCAGTTCAAAGTCCGGCGGGACTTGATTAGAAGCGGACCATGTCAATATTTTTAAAATTCGTTCCGATTGCCATTATTCACAAGAAATCAATTTTTTAATAGGTACGCAAATTGAAAGTGTAATAATTCAGGTGTAAATGTTAATAAGTGGTAAATAAATTATTTATAGGTACTAAGTATTCTGCCAGGGGGCTTAGTTAGGTAGTAAGGGGAAAAGTGGACACATCATTCTGGCCCTAAGTGTCATCCTCACCTGCACGCATTTCAAGGTGGCGGCTGTCATCTGACAGCCGTGGTGCTCCCTACTAGATAACGAACAAGGCTATGGTGACATAGCAATAGCAGGATAATAAACAACCATCCGTTTATCCCACCACCATTTTACCACCATTTTAACCGGTTCATCCACCGGTTTGGTTTGCTACAGCGGCCTAAGGGGTCAAATAACCCTTAAAATGTCTGGCACAGAAGGCAACGGGATACCACTGCTCTAGTTCCAACGAGAGTCACAATAAATTCAAGGTATAGCGAAGTAGATGGCAAAAACTCTCCAAGAAACACCTAGAAGATAACGGTAAATTTAGGTGATTTGAATGCCAAAATTGGTAAAACAGATAGCGACAAACATCTTGGGCGGGTAGTAAGGAAGCATGGAATCGGTAACAGAAACGAGAGAGGCGAATGTATGCTTCAGTTCTGTAGTGAGGATAATTTTACCGTGACAAACACCTGTTTTATGAAACATATCCGACGATTTTGTACTTAGATTTCTCCTGGTGACGGTTTTAGAAATCAGATAGACTACATTCTCATCCAGAGCCGATGAAAATCGTTTTTCATGAATAACACGACATACCTGGGGGCGGACTTTGGCTCTGATCACCAGATTTAAGAATAGAATAGAATAGAATAGAATAGAAAATCATTTATGCAGTACAGACAAACACACAGCAACAAAGTAAACAGAAGTAATAGTAGGTACACAATTGCGCTGAGCGTGCCCATACCGAAAGGGTAACCATCTCAGCATTTGCTGGGCGTCAGACACCCAGCGCTGGTTTTCAGTTGGCACCCCACAGTGACACACGGACGAAGGTAAACACAATAAACATAGTACTTAGTTAAATATTGATAAATAAAACAAACATAAATCGCAAATAAATACAAGTAATATAAAAACTATAAAGTTAAAAGTAACATTTAAATCTGTGTAGTGTGTATCCAATAAATGTGTCAAACTGCCAACATGGCGCATCAGTCGACCAATGGCAAGCCACTGGGCCGGCTGACGTGGCATTTGTCACGTTCGGCGCGGCAATTATAATCAAAACCTTAAGTAAAAGTTAAAATAGCAACGACTGTCGCAGAAAAAACGGAAAATGAAAGTGAAAAACGCGTGGATCCTGGCATTAGACGTAACGGGCTCATCATATTCAGTCTACCGACTACCCCCATATCACTGGGAATTAGGTACATTACTAACTGGTGAGTATTTATAATAAAATTATTAAAATAGGTGATTAAATAATTGATTAAGATGAAATGTCAAATGAAAAAATAATGTGTGATTGTAAATGATAAGATTAATAAATAAAATTTCAAATATTTTACTGAATTATATAAACGATTTATCAACATCGACATTATTAAATTTGTTTTGCGAAAACAAAATGAATTTCTTAAGATTTGCCTTAAATGTGTTTATATTTGTCAAGTCCCTAATGGGTGGGGGAATGTTATTCCAACATTTGGAGGCCGCATAACGAAAGCTTCCTCGGAAGGCTGCGGTACGGTGATGCGGGGTGGCCAGCTGCTGAGCACAACGCCTGGCTTTGCATTGCCGGTGACTATTTACCCACACAAGCTTCGAGTACAGGTATGACGGACATTTGTACTTAATGACGCCGAAAAGAAGACAGGCTAAGTGTAACTTCCGACGTGATTTCATCTTTAAAATATTATGCTTGTTTAGAAATGGTGTAATGTGGCTCCTTGGTGGTACGTTAAAGCAAAATCGCGCGCAAGCATTTAGTTACCACAATCCGACTTCGGCTAAGAAAACTTCTCTAGTAAGAACGCACACTGAACATGCGCCATGTTGACCTAAAAACCTTCTGAAAAGCGATTGCAAATAAAGTGCCTGAATATTCTCTAAGTGCGGCTACTGACCGAGACGCCACTTGGGAAGCTTTGCAAAAAAATGTGCCAACTGCCATAGAAAATATGCTGCCTTAACCTACCATGAAGCCTTTTATATCTTCGGGAACAGCCTAATTCTTCGTAGACGTGAATTAAAGGGCCTCATAAGAAAACAAAAGGTTATAAAATAATCTAAACGACAGAACAAAACATTGATTGTCTAAATATAAAAAGATACCTGATAAAGTGATGTTCTAAATAAAACATCTATTTAAATTAGGTAAAGTAACCAACTCCAACTAATTATGGCCTTAAAATGGATACGATTGTTAGGTGTACAATCAGATATATATCAACAATATTATAAGACTCCAGGACTTACCCCAGGAGAAGGAGTGTGCCATTCCAACGAACAGCGGTAGCAACGCCAATACACGAGTCCTATTCATCTTGGTCTTCAGGTTTAGCTGCTTTAGCTGATCGAAATGACGTGTCTACTTCTTGTGACACACGTATTTTAAATGTCTGTTTGTGGAAGTGAACTTTTATACAGCAATTTAAGCATTTGGCATGTTGATATCTTAGGTTATCAACAGGACCGCTGATAATAGCTCTTAGCCTACGGTTACGAAGTAAGCGGGCACCAGGCGGCGGCGGCGTTGGCGCGGGCAGTTGCGCATCCAAATGCATAGATTTTTATGGAACTGGCCATGAACGGATGAAACGGCGGCGGCGCGGGGAGCGGCGTGGTGGCGGCGTACGAGCGACTAGCGGTCGTCTAGCGCTGCCCACGTGTGGCCAGTTCTAAAACTATGAAAAATAGCAGCAAATAACACTAGTTTACAAAAAAAAAAAAAATGTGCTTGCAGTAAATTACATATTTTTTTAATTAGCTGCAATAACTCAATGCAAACATGTACATTTTTATTTTTTATCACGTCACAGCTGGAAGACATCGACCCCTTTTAGTTTCGACTACCCACAAGTTTGTTCCGAAATAGCTAGTCTTCATTTTGATAAATGTTTGTTTTCAAAAGGTCAAAAAGGTTGGTTGGAGTACATTCTGGCTGTTTTTGGTGAACTTATTGTATCTAAGAAAGAATATTCTATAAAGAAAACACCCAAATATGCCTATCTTTTATTACTTGAAAATTCCGGTCTCCAACGGGATAAAAGTGGGTTTCTCAAGTGTTTATTGAAAAATGTAGAAGAACGCTAAGCTGCTGGAATGCAAGTTTAAATAGATTGTTGAAATTGCAAGCAAATGATAAAGACCCACCATGCAACCATGAAACTGATTGTTACTCCTATCGCTAAAAGCATTTGACTTTAATCATAAAACCAAGGGTTTAATTACACGTGCGGATGTCCAAGCAGCTTTTTTAATATTTCAAAGGTGCTAAAAAGCATTTGGATTATCAAAAAATATCAAAAACGTCGACACTAATTCATTTTTAGTCTCCTTATCTTTGCAAAAATATATGGGGAGTATTTTCGAAATGTGACGTGTTGGAATTTTTTAATATTTTTTTCTAAACTTGCAGCACCGCATTAAATAAGAATAAACACTTTTCCGTTCCAGGACAAAAACCTTGTAAACTAGTGTAATCAAAAGGCTCGACATCGGCCACACAAATGACACAGCAACGAATGATGTTGAATCGAACTTCTTGATTTTTATAAACAGAACCATGCACACACAGGCCACGGGCAAAGAGCGACGGCGGCGGTGGCACGGGCAGTGACGAGGTGGACTGTATATTTTTGAGTAAAACTCCGAGCTTGGCTGTTCTTAATTTATTTCTAGTTGCCACAGGACTGGCTTGCTGCTGAATGTTAGCGTGACGAATGTTGATAGGGGAAAGAGAGCCGCGCAGCAAGCCACCCTTCTTTTATACAAGTCCGGGTTAGCGTGGACTAACCCAGGTAGAGGGAGGCGCAGAGCGTGGCTTGGTTTGCTGTCGGCCAATCGGAGCGCAGCGTGAGCGCGTCATTCGCTTGCACCCTGCACATGTTTGGACTTGCCCGCGCTCTGTGCCCTCTTACAATAATAAATAACACGTGGTCATACTTAAGTCTAAAATACTAGGTAACATTAATATTAACCTAAACAATATGATAACATACTTATGTCTAGCTTATCTATTCACTTAAATCTATCGGGATCATTTATTTACATACATATATATCATTATTTAAATCCTAACTTAGCTACGACGTCCGTAACATCCTCCCCCCGGCGCAGGGCTACCGTAGCCTAATCTTCCACGCAGAGGACGGCGAGCTTCGTGACTGGACGCCGTAGGACGCCCGCTGTCGTCCTGACGTCCGCTGATCGCACCTTGCCATCTGGACCATGGTAGACAGCTTCCACGACGCCTCGGGGCCACGTTGCTCTCGGGAGTGATGAGTCGACGATGACGACCAGGTTGCCGACTTGTAGAGGCCGTCGTTGGTCATCTGACGCCCCTCGGGGCACCAGCGTAGGCAGGTACTCGTCCACCCAGCGCCGCCAGAAATGGTCGGCGAGCGCCTGGGCGGCTCTCCACTGCTTGCGGCTGGCCTCCTCACAAGGACCGGTACGGGGAAGGCCTGAGGAGGCTCCGATGAGGAAGTGGTTGGGTGTAAGGGCCTCCGGATCCTTAGGATCAACAGAGACGTGGGTCAGAGGCCGAGAGTTTATAGAGTGCTCGGCCTCCGTCAGCAGCGTCAGCAGCACCTCTTCTTTCAGCGCCTTTTGGTGTAGAGTGGCGCCCAGCGCCGCTTTCACGGAGCGCACCAATCGTTCCCAGGCTCCCCCCATATGCGGCGCCCCTGGCGGGATGAATTTCCACTTCATTCGGTGCTCCAACCCAAACTGAACGAAGTCCTTCGTCCATTCTTTGTACGCCAGTCGTAGTTCGGCGTCCGCCCCTCTGAAGTTGGTACCGTTGTCGGAGTACATGACTCGGGGCCATCCTCTTCGCGCTGCCATTCTTCTTACTGCCATCAGTGCCGAGTCGGTAGACAAACTCGACACCAACTCCAGATGTACTGCCCTCGTAGCCAAGCAGGTGAACAGGGCTCCCCATCGTTTCTCGTGTCGTCTCCCTATGACGACCACCATTGGCCCAAAGTAGTCGGTTCCGCAGTGGGTGAACGGTCGCTGCGTCTTTATGAGTCGCTCCACAGGTAAGTCCCCGGTCGTTGGTCTCACTGGCGTAGTTTTTCTAATGCGGCAGAGCTGACACCGCTGGGCAATAGCTCGCACCGTAGGTCGTAGGTTGACCACCCAATATCGTTGTCGTAGGTCGTTGATCACGCGTTCGTTATTTGCGTGACCAGCTCTGCGATGTGCGTCCTCCACCAGTAGCCGCGTGAACGGGTGCTTGCCGTGTAAAATCACTGGCATCTTCTTGGTCTCCATGACTGCTGCGTGTCCGATCCTTCCTCTGACTTTGAGGACGTTGTCTTCTAGATAAGGATCCAGTTTATATAGGCTGCTGGACTTGGGCACCGGCTTCCCCTTCTGCAGCAGTTTGATCTCCTCTGCGTAGTTTTCAAGCTGAGCTTGTTTCAGCCATAGTTTCTCGGCCTTTTCTATTAACTCGACGGTCATCTGGCTAGTCCTGTCCTTGCACTTTTCCTTGAAAAGGAAGGGCACAGCTGTCACTCGTAACAACTTTTCATATGTGGAGAATCTGCTTATGTCGGGCAGGTGGGAAGGGCGTTCTTGTTCTCCTTTCGTTTGAGTCACCATGTATATTGCTTCGTCCTCGGTTGTATTGTCCCTTGTCTTTTCCTTTGGCCAAGACTCTTCGTTATCGTACAGGAATGTGGGACCGGAGAACCATCTGTTTTCGGGTTTCATCTGCACTGCGTAGTTGGGGCGTGTAGCGTCGTCTGCCACGTTATGGTCAGTAGATACCCATCTCCATTGGCTAGCGTCGGTTAACTCCGCTATCTCACCCAGGCGATGCGCTACAAATGGTGTGTACCTCACGGCGTCTTTCTCGATCCATCGTAGGACGGTTTGTGAGTCAGTCCAATACGTCACGCTGCTGGGCTTGTCTCGGTGCTCCTTTATAACAGTCTCCGCCAGCCGTGCGCCGATCACCGCTGCTTGTAGCTCTAGTCGCGGGATGGTAATTGATTTCAGCGGGGCTACTCGTGCCTTCGCTGCGACAGGCCTGACGTCCATTCTTCCGTGGTCTTCAGGTTTCACCTTCTTGGCCAAAGAAACTCCTAGGGCATCAATTTTGAAGTGCGACTTCATCAATTCTTCTACACGACGTACATCATCTGTCTGTCTCGCTGCAGACACGTCGTATAGATGAAGCACAACTTGTCCCTCTTGTTTCTTCAGCGTGGCGCGCGGTGCAGTCCCGTGGATCACCCATCCCAACTGTGTGTAGGAAGCCGCAGGTTCGTTCTTCTTGCCGATGCGTAGTTCCCGTGTGACTATCAGGTGCCAGTTGTCGGCACCTATCAGGATCATCGGTGTGGCTTCTCCATAAAGTGCGTTCTGTCGTATGTCTCGGAGGTGTGGATAGCTGGCTAGCGTCGACCTGTCCACTGTCTGGCCATGAAGTCGCAGATCTTTCATGGTGCGTGCGTGCAGTTCTTGAAATTCACCGCACTGGCCGCGTATCTGTAGCTTGACTTCCTGGCTACATTCTTCGCGTTGCTGCGACGTTACGCTTTGGATGCGTAGAGTAGAGATCGGCCCGCTTGCGTGTAGGCGACGTGTTAGTGCTTCGTCGACGAGTGATACTGTTGAGCCTTCATCCAATAGGGCGAACGTTGATATTTGCCCGCCTGGCCCTTTCAATATCACGGGACACATTTTCAGTAGCACACGCTGCGATGCATTGCTTGGCGCCGAGACAGTCATCACTGCTTCCTGCGGGTTCTCGGCGTCGGTTGCCTCAGCTAAGTTTCCGCTTGTCGGCGCCTCTTTAACGTCTCGGTCTTTGTGCAGCAACGCGTGATGTGGACGGCTGCAGATCCCTTTGCCACATCGCTTGGCTCGGCAATGCTCGCGTCGATGGCGTCTTGACACACACTTGAAGCACACCTTGGCAGTACGTGCCCACTCCCATCTTTCATCAACGCTCATTTTTAGGAAGTTTGCACATTTTGGAACTTCGTGCTTGCTGCCACAACACAAACATTCATGTTTCTTTTCTTCTTGTTCCGTTCCCGATGTCGCATAGATTAACTCTCGGCCCGGCTTCTTCTTTGCGTGGAATTGTGGCGCGCTTCTTGATTCTTTCTTGGGGGCGGGCGCGGGCGTCACATTTGTGAAAGCGTGATTCATTGCTCGGTCAGCCTCCCGCATCAGAAACCTGGACATCAGCATCACTTTAGGTTCACGCGACGATTCCCTTGGTTCAGAAGCGTAGTCACACCATCTCGATATTATGTGTGGGCTCAGCTTCTCTACGACTTTACGGACTAACATTGGGTTCCATAGATAGCCGCCATTGTCTAACTTGGATAGCACACACACTATGTTTTGGAACTTCACTGCGAACGAATTCAATTCACTAGCTGCTTCGCCTGTGAGTCGAGGTAGCTTCTTTAAGTCATCCATCACTCGATCCATGAGCACCTCCGGTCGCCCGTAGTACTGTTCCAGCGTCTTAATGATCTGTTGCGGGTCGGACGCGGAGTACAGGAGCGCTGACACTGCTTCCCTCGCTTCACCCTTGACACAGTTGCGCAATCTCGCTAGATTCTCGGTCGCGGTGAACTTAAACATACTCGATGAATCGTCGTACGCTGCCTTAAATGGCAACCATTCAGTGGCCGCTCCCGTAAATGTAGGCAGCTCAGTCACTTGTCGTGGCGGCGGGCGTACGCGTGTCATTTTTTCCAACGTGTCGGCCAACTGTTCAATCCCACGGCGTTCTCCTCTGGTTGACCGTGAGGCCGATCGTTGTCTTCTTCGATCATTCCTGGCAGGTTCGACGGCATCAATATACGTGGCGGGTTCGACGTAGGCGGCAGTCACTGGGGCGGCGTGCGTGGCGGCAGGATGCGGCGGCTGCTCTCTCTGCAACCGATCCGCGACTGGAGGTTGACTTCGGTCCATATTTTGAAGCCACTCATCCACCCTGTCTTCATTCGTGCGCACGGAGCCCTCTTCACAGGCCTCTGCCTCTGCCTCAATCATCGACACTTCATATTCAAGTCGCTTGGTAATCAGCGCCTTTTCAATCGCAGCGATTCTTTGCTGTGCCTCGTATTCTGCCTTCTTCACTCTTGCCACGTCACTACGGTACGATCTTCTGGAACGTATCGTACTTGCTATATTCCTCACAGAAGTATCGTATGCAGCTGTCATAGTTCTCGCCGAGTCCTGTGTTTGTAGCGTGGAGAGCGTCGACGGGTAACGCGACGCGGATGGCGTGGCGAGCGATTCACTGTAGTCGAGCGCGGTCGCGGTGGCTGCTCTTGCCGGTATGTGGCGAAGAGCCGGCGCGGCGGTTGCGCCATCGGACGTCGTCGGTGCAACTCTCCCCGCCGCGGTGGCGAGGGGCGCGTTCGCGAGCGCGGGGGCGGCGTGGTCGGCCCAAGCCGCGGGCGCACCGCTCGGGGTGCGCGGGAGCGCGGACGCGATGGTCGACGTCGACCTAGGCATCTCTTCGAATGTGTGCGGGCGTCGACTATCGTAGCCCGATTCCGATGCGCTTTCCTTGGCTGCGACGCTTCTAGTCTTCATGCTCGATGTCGGAGTTGGTCTTGATTAAATCTTCAACGATGATCTTCTAGCGATGATTCGGTTCGCAAGGATCAGATGAGATCCGGTTGAGAACGACTAGCTGACGATGATTCTTCGTTCTTGAATCCGGCGGGACCAGCTGACGCTGGGTCTTCGTTCTTGAATCCGGCGCTCGATGGACCAGCTGATGCTGGGTCTTCGTTCTTGAATCCGGCTCAAAGGACCAGCTGACGAGGTGGACTGTATATTTTTGAGTAAAACTCCGAGCTTGGCTGTTCTTAATTTATTTCTAGTTGCCACAGGACTGGCTTGCTGCTGAATGTTAGCGTGACGAATGTTGATAGGGGAAAGAGAGCCGCGCAGCAAGCCACCCTTCTTTTATACAAGTCCGGGTTAGCGTGGACTAACCCAGGTAGAGGGAGGCGCAGAGCGTGGCTTGGTTTGCTGTCGGCCAATCGGAGCGCAGCGTGAGCGCGTCATTCGCTTGCACCCTGCACATGTTTGGACTTGCCCGCGCTCTGTGCCCTCTTACAATAATAAATAACACGTGGTCATACTTAAGTCTAAAACACTAGGTAACATTAATATTAACCTAAACAATATGATAACATACTTATGTCTAGCTTATCTATTCACTTAAATCTATCGGGATCATTTATTTACATACATATATATCATTATTTAAATCCTAACTTAGCTACGACGTCCGTAACAGGCAGTGTCGCGTTTAATTGCATAGATTTATTTGGAATTGAATAGTTTGCATATATTTATTTAAAAGGAAGCGGCACGGAGAAAATCATGGCAGCGGCGTATGAGCGGTGCGCGCCAGTCGAGGGGTGCCCGTGCGTCTGCAGTAACGTAATGTTGTGCATTTTATTTATGTACTTATTGCATTTTATCGACCGACGTTTCGAAATGCATATCAAAACTTTTATCAAAAATATGTTTCCGTCGCTTTTAATTCGATCCACGCGATCTGCCCGCTGGTTTCGTGACCGTATTGTATAAGTGTTATTCCACACAAGAAATCCTTTTGATTTAGACACAGCAACCTGGTAAGGCGCAACTAGTTGCTAATAAAATTAGACAGGCTCTAAATGTGGAAAATTTGTATTTATTAAATTACTATTTGACCGTTAATACCACCTGGTTATATTTTTTATTTTTTTTTATTTGATATGGGTTTGCTCTTGACTCTAGTCAAGGTCAAAGATGACAGAGACAAAGTCTACGATGGAGCGAGCTTACCCAGAAGGAGCCTGTTCACTCTAACTTTGAAGAGATTAGGGTTGTATGCGTTTGGAAACACAGACGCAGGCAGAGAGTTTATGCTTTTAAAATGGTAACGAGCATTGCTCGTATATTGCTACGGTAGGCATTTCACACTCAGATAGTTGGTAATTTGTTCAGATTAAGAATAGACCCGCTATTCTGACATCAGGTTGGCGGCTCACATACTTTCTCTAATAACTTTGATTTTAGAATAGTACATTGCTTCAAATTTTACGTACAATCAGTACATTGCTTGTACATTGCTCTCACGCATATAGCATTTGTAGGCTTACACCCGCCATCCTGATACACACAGAACTTCTCGGAGACGTAACTTATTTTTGACTTATCGAAAAAATCCAAGAAAAACTTATGTGAATGAGGTACTAAATTTTATTGAAAAGATAAACTAATTATAACGCTTACAACTAGGTGAGATCAACGTGCTCCAAATTATATGCAAAATCCATATGTTGAGGTACCAATGAGGTACAAAGTAACGAAAAATGAACTAGTTAAAACGCATGCAACACTGAACAACATGAGAACTTAATTTGAAAAAATAATAAAAATATTATTAATATTTTTTATATTATAAATATACAAAAAAAAATGATTACAACAAAATTAATATACTGTGTTTCCATTTCATGTTCTAATTAATGCAGAATAACGGGTAAAATGCACCAAATTTCAGTATTTTAAGGAATTTTATACGCCGCGGCCAAATATTTGGTTTCGGTTTCAGCCGGAAAACCAGTTTCGGTCGGACTCTAATTTCTTTACTCTACTCTTACAAGTACGCCTGTGAATTGTACTGTACCATTCACTGGAGTTGGTGACAAGGGTCTGATGATGGAAATCATTAACGTGAGTAGTGGCTTTCTTAGTTGACTACTCCTATACCCATCGTGTTTGGCCTCATATAAATTGTACAGATGGGTTCTATCCATTGCAGCTAGTAACAATTATCTGATGATGGAAACCATAAAGGTGAGTAGTGGCTCTCTTAATTGACCACTCTTATACCCATCGTGTTTCGGTACCCACTTGTAAGAATGGACGTAAAATAACTTTCCGTCATTTTCAAGGTCATGCGTCAGCCATCAAAATCAAAAAAAAAAAAAAAATTGTAATTTTTGCTCTCATTTAGATGACAAAAAAAAAATACGATAGGTCTCAACTCTGTCGCCTTCTGGGTCAGAAATTACCATTCGTCTTTGAATGATTTACGGAAAATTATATTTTATCATTTTATATACCCTCTATCTTCTAAAGTATTGATCCTATAGTTAAATGTAAATGAAATAATGTATAGAAAATTTAATGTAGATAAATTAATGTGTGAGCAAGGAGATATTTTTAATCGTTAAAAGGAAAAAACTGAAAAAAAAACAATCCTTTTCCCCCTTCCCCCACCCTCGGGGACTTTTAGTATGTTCATCTGGACACCTCAAAGAACAACTGTACCAAATTTCAAAACTACACGAATTATTCACTCTGATTTCCTTAATTTTCCTGCACTAATAATATTATCTCTCTCTAGACGTCATCGTCACCAGCTGTTTACGACAGCTTATCAGCGGGACACTCTGGGCCTCCCAAGTAGGAGCCGTGACGTCGCACGTCTTGTTCGCATGACCTGCTGGCACTTGTGACATCTCGAAACCATTGTGATGTCTCGTAGCGAACACTAGACGTATGTAATGGTTGACACTTCCATGATGTTATAGCTATAACGTAGCATCTTTCCTTCCAGATTTGAGGTTGGTTTAGTTTGTTTTATGCAGCGCAGCGGTTTCTCCAACTAGGTTTCTTGATTTATGATTTAAAATATAAACCGTTAAAAGTTCGACTTTAACCGCACGAAAAATATAGGTACAAGTGAACTCCTCGCGGACAAAGTCGCGGGCAAAAGCTGTATAGTAAAACTAGCTTCTGCCAGCGGCCTTGTTTGCGTGATCCCTAGGGAACATACTCCCGGGATAAAAATTAGCAATTAGCCTATGTACCAAATTTCATGAGTATCCTTTTTGGCGTTCTGACGTGAAAGAGTAACAAACATCTATCCATCCATCCGTTCAAACTTTCAAAACTTTGCATTTATAATATTATTATAGTAGGAAGTAGGATATAACAATCTTATATTTTGACTAGCTATTGCCCGCGACTTCGTTCGCGTGTATGTCAAAAAGTAAAATTATGTCGCTATGTAAGATCGCTGATATAAGATATCATCATCATTTGCCTAGCCTTTTCCCAACTACATTGGAGTCGGCGTTCAGCCAAGCCGGATTTAGCTGAATACCAGATTCTAATAATATAAGATATACAAACAGTCAATTTCTATCATTGCGAGAGCCCTTCTAGAATATGCAATTTGGAAGACTGTTATGCAAGACACTGGCTGTATCATCTCTTCTGTTTAAAATGCCGTCCAGAACTAGTAATTTTTGCAATGAGCAACTTCTATACACGATGTTGAAGAAAGTTGCTAGGGTTATTAACACGCGATAGAGCTACATATAGTTGGCCATGAGTATACCAACCAGAAAAGAAGTCTACCCCGCAAAGGATGGAGGAGAGACTCCGTAATCCACATTAAGACACCCATTCGGTCAATTGCGCGTAAGTGTTCTGGCTAAGTTAGCCAGCCTAGCTCCAACCAAATGCACAGAAGTCTCCTGGGTGCTCCACAGGTTTCACGGAGCGACCTCACCGTTCCGAGGATTTGTTCACGTCGGGAAGCAACGGCCTCATTTCCAGGATGAAGTGGGCGACTGATTTCTATGGCGCCTTTGTTGTGGAAATGTTTTTTTAAAGGGCAAATGTTTTTTTAAACCCATAATTCCATCGCCATTTTAGCTGTCTGTAGGCTGTGTGTGCGTTTTTAAATTTTGTTTTATTTTTAATTTCATGTATTTTCAATCTTCGGGACATATGTTAAGGGAAAATAAAGAGAAATTGACTAGATTAGTAACAGAATGGTATCCAAGAGATAACTAAAGAAATAGAGGCAGACAAATCAAAAGATGGGAAGATGACTTCAAGAAAATAGCTGGTCCGGTATGGAGCCGTCTAGCAAGAGACCGAAATAAGTGAAAATCTTTAGAGGAGGCCTTTGTCGATAGACAAGCTGTTGCAAACAAACAACCAGTTGCCGATACTTAATACAAGTTAGAATTATGATAGGATAAATTTAGTTTTTTTTAGTAAGTAGGCATTTATTAATTGTAAGAGAAACAACAATAATGGCTATTTTATTTTATTTTATTTATTTGACCCATAATTATACCCATTATTATTCGGAAGATACTTCTACTTAGGCTTTTTTTTTTTTTTTAAGGATGGGAAATCATCAAATGACTCCTCCCGCTCTGGGTGAAGCAGAAGGGAGTGTCAGACTCTTACTGACTAAAACCCATCCGTGCTCCTCCCAATGCCCTTTGTTTTCCAGGGCAGCGGTTACTCTTTCGAACAGATTTCGCAACCCCGGCAGGCACTGGCCCTAGCGGGCCCCGTCTTCTATGCTGACAGCTCTTTGAGGCGCGCGTGGAACACCGCACGCCGTCGACTTGGGCCTGGTTCTGATCGGACGGCGAGCCACCCAATGCTCGTCGTCCGCAGGCCCGCGCCTACGGTGGCCGAGAATCGCCCTGCGACTCCCGACGCCCGGGGCGTCTTCTCCTGTTGCGGCGGCTGGGGCGTGAGGTTTCCCTCTCTCTCACGCGTTCGGCCTCCTCCTTTGCTAGCAATACTGCTTCGCAGAAAGAGGTGACCGCACCCCATGCCTCCTCGCTCCGGACCATAGATTGAATCAGAGCCGGACGCGAGAGGTCGCCGCCGCCGATCGCCTCGACGAGGACACGGCGGTGCTCCGCCCAAGCAGGGCAGACCTCTACCGTATGCTCCACTGTGTCCTCCGGGCGATCCTCACAGTGTTGACAACCGGGCGTATCCTCCCGCCGAATCCGAAACAGGTACCTCCCGAAACAACCGTGTCCGGTGAGTACCTGCGTCAAGCGGAAGGTGAGGACGCCGTGGCGCCGCTCTAGCCACTCCTCAAAGAGGGGACTTATCGCCGCAATTGTGGCGTGCCCAGCGCTGGGTTGCGACAGTCGCTGTCTCCATACCGCCATGAGATCCTGCCGGAGCTCCGTCCGCTGCGCCGCGATTTGCCGCGGCAAAGGAGTCTCGCCCCGGCGTTGCGCCTCCACGCGCCATTCGTAAATGAGCGCGAGGGCTCTCGCCTCCAGATCCCATGGTGGCAGTCCGGCAAGGAGGCTCGCCGCCTCGCCAGAGATCGTGCGGTATCCCCGGGCCAGCCGGATAGCCATGACCCTCTGGGACGCGTTGAGGTAACGGGCAGGTCGCTTCCTCAAAGTAGGCGCCCACACCGGCGCCCCATAAAGGGCCATGGACCGCACGACCCCTGCGTAAAGCCTCCGGCAGGAGGCGTTTGGACCCCCTAGATTGGGCAGAAGCCGCTTGAAGGCAGCCCCGGCCCGCCCCAATCTGGGAGCCAAACGTCGGAAATGCTCGACGAAGTTCCACCGGCTGTCAAGGACGAGACCCAGGTACGTCATCGTCGACCCGACACCGATGTGAACCCCTCCTACCGTTATTTGGGATTCCGATGGTGGCCTGTTCCGAGATCCATGAAAGCACATGGCTTCGGACTTGTGTAGGGCCACCTCGAGACCCAACTGCCGGATCCTCTCAACAACTATCGCAACTCCGCGTGTCATAGCGTCGGCCGCCGCCTGGTGCGACCCCCCCTGCGCCAGGACCAGCGTGTCGTCAGCATAGCAGACAATGCTGACGCCACTAGGAAGGTCGGCGCGCAGCACCCAATCGTAACCGATGTCCCACAGGAGCGGCCCCAGAACCGAACCCTGTGGAACACCGCACGACATCTCTCGCCGGTTCCACTCTCCCAGGTGACCGGGGTAGATGACGGCTCTGTCCGTCAAGTAAGCCTCGACTACGCGACGGAGGTAGGTCGGCATCCGGTGATACCGGAGTGCCTCCCTGATGCAACTCCATGGCAGGGTGTTGAAGGCGTTGGCGATGTCTAGAGACACCGCCAAGACGACTCCGCCCCGTGTAACCGCGTCCCCCGTCGAGAGGGCTCTCACGCGCATGATGGCGTCCACCGTCGAGCGGCCCGTGCGAAAACCGAACTGGTTCTCCGCCAGATCCGGCCCCACCCTCACTAGGTGCTCGACGAGGCGGTTTGCAATTACTCGTTCAAAGAGCTTGCCCACCTCATCGAGCAGCACGATGGGCCGGTATGCGGACGGAGAGTCCGCAGGGCGCCCTGGCTTCTTAATTAGGACCAGTTTCCCCGTCTTCCAACGAAGTGGGAACTGGCCCCTCTCCAAGCATGCGCTTAGGAGCCCTCTTAGTCGAGGCCCGAGAGCCTCCGAGGCCAGGACCCAGGCTTTTCCAGGTAAGCCGTCGGGTCCTGGGGCGGCATTTTTGGCCATCAGCCTGTTAACCGCCACTCTCAGGTCTACCTCAGTCACCTCAGGAGCGTCGTCATCGTCGTCCTCAATGTGGTCCACATCGGGCGCCGCAGGTGGCGGAGCCATAGGCGGGGGAGTATGCTCCCCTCGCGAGGGGAACAGAGCGCTCACCACGTCCTCTACCAGCTGGGGCCGGAGACTCTGCGTCAACGGGGGGGCCCAGGTGCGGAGCTTATTCCGCACCATCTTGTAGGGTCTTCCCCACGGGTCCCCGTTCAGAGACTCCAGCATCTCCTTGCGAGCCACATCCTTGGCCCGCAGGATCGCCGCTCGGAGGGTGGCCTTCGCCGCTCTGTACTCCTCGTACAGCTCCGCCTCTCTAGCCGGCGCATCCGGAGGGCGGATGCGCAGCCTGCGATGCCTGGTGTACCGGCGCCGTGCGGCAACGCACGCCTCACGCAGCGTCGCCAACTCTTGCGACCACCAGTACACCTGGCGGCGGGCGCGTCCTGGCTTAACCCGGGGCATTGCCACGTCACAAATATTGGACATGGCCTCCCGGAACCACTCCGCCTCATCGTTTATGTCAGTAGGCCTGTCCGGTGGTGACACCCAGGCTTGCACGATCGAGGCTTCCAGGAGGAGCTCCCGGTCCAGCTGCTTCAGCGCCCACCGCGGACCACTTGGGGCCTGTCGGACTGGCGCGGTTGAGGTCTGGGCGGAGACGTCAAACCGGATATACCGGTGATCGGAGTAGGTCTCCACCTCCTCTAATACGCGCCAGTCAATGACGCGCGGTGACAGAGCAGGGCTGGCGAACGAGATGTCCACCACGGACTCCCCCTGCATCCGCACACACGTGGGGACAGAACCCCGGTTTAGGACGACCAGGCCTGTCTCCAGAGCCCAGTCCTCCACCATCCTGCCCCGCGCTTCGGTATAACGGGAACCCCAAGCCAAGTGCTTGGCATTGAAATCCCCGAGAACGAGCACGGGGAGGGATCGATACCCGGCGACGACGACGCCCAACTCTGTAAGGGAGTTTTGGAACTCGGCGAGAGTTCTGTTCGGAGAGAAGTACACCCCTACCACGACGATCTCCCCGAACCGTGCTGCTACGCACCCCTGTCCTCTCCTGACGCTCTCGAGGGACGGGGTACCGGCAGCGGCCGACGAAATTAGGGCCACCGAGCCGTTCAGGTCCTCCACCCAGTCATCCCTGGGCGGGACAAAGTACGGCTCAGCAACCACGGCGATGTTAATTAACCACTGTGCCATGCTCTGGACCAATAGGTCCTGAGCGGCGGCGCAGTGGTTGATGTTCGCCTGGAGGAAGCGTAATGGAGCCGTTATTGGCACTCCATTTCAGCCTCCTCCTGAGTCCCCTGTGAGGGCTCTCTCACGGCAACCGAAGCGGCAGCGGCGGCAGTGACGGCGGTGGTGGCGGCAGCAGCGGCAACAGTGGCGGCGGCGGCGGAGACGGCGGTGGTGGAGGGCTTCTTTTTGCCCCCGGTTTTGGCGGGCGGAGCGCAGGCTTTGCCCCCAGCCCAGTGATCAGCCGGCTTGCCAGCTGCCGCACATACAACGCAGTGCGGCGTGGCGTTACACGAGCCGGCCTTGTGACCGGGCTGACCACAGCGGAAACAAAGACCGCTGCAGTCCACCTCCGAGGTGCACTGAGCTCCCACGTGGTTGCCCACTTGGCAGCGGAAGCACCTCAGAGGTCTGGGTTCCAGCAGTTTGACCTGCGCTGATACCCAGCCCACCAGGAGTCTTCGGCCCTCCGTGATTTTCTTGGCCGCCGTCACGGGGCAGCTCACCACGACGGTTTGCATGCCCGTGTGGTCAGGACGTATCGTGCCTGCCTTCACCTGCTCGGCAGAGCACTCCCCAGTCCTGACGACGGCGGCCACTACCTCCTCCTCCGTGACGGAGTCGTCCAGGCCTAGAATGCGCATATCAACGCACTTGGTGGGCCTGGACACTCGGACCTCTTCCGCATTTAAGGATGCTCTGAGCCTTTCGGCCAGAGCGTCAGCGGTCGGGCCACTAGCTGAACCGGGGATCTCCAGCATTCGGGCCCCAGTCATGGCCAACCTGAGCCGGAGGCCCCCAGTAATGCCAAGCTCTCGCAGGTTCACCGCCTCCTTCGCCTTCGCGAGGACGTGGCCGTATGTCACGCCCCTCTTCTCCGCGTCTGGCTGTAGCGTGACCACTACAGCTGCGGTCTTCGGGGCGCGGAGCTTAGCAGCGACGCTTCGCGCTTTCCGCTGCCGCCTTTTCCGCCGTTTCTTGGATGCCCTGGCTGCCTTGGCCGCCTTCTTCTTATCACCGGCCACTTGCCATCCAGATTCGGCCGCAGGAGAGTTAGGAGGCGGGGGCGTCTGCTGCCCCACTGGCGCTTGAGCCCTCGCCGCTTGTGCAGCCGCCCCACGTTTCTTCTGCTTCGCGGGTGCTGGCTTAGCAGGTGATGACTTCACTGGTGCCGGTTCGACCCCTCGGCGGGCCTGGCTAGACGGCCCCGGTTTGGCAACCACGGCGGCTGCGTACGAGGCCGCCTTCATCTTGCCTGAGGCTGTCTGGCTCGCCGCTAGCGGGGGTCGCAGGACGATGCCCTCCAGGACGGAGAATCGTTCCCGGATAGGAGCCAGCTCCTGTCGTACCAGGTTCAGCACCTGGTTCAGAACCTGGTTCTCCCCAGGAGCAGACGGGCTTTGCCCGTGCTTGCGCACTCCTTGAGACACCTCCTTTGAGCCCTCTCCTCGGAGCCCGGCCAGGTCTGCTCGGAGCTTTTCATTCTCCTTTTGGAGAAGCTCCGTGGCGGCCGCCAGACGGGTGACCTCCGCCCGCAAATTGGACATTTCGTCCAATGGGGGCCCGCAAAAGTTGGCCTCTGCTGCCGCCACAATGGAGGCCGCCGCCGCGCTTATGGCCTTGTTTTTAGAGGCTTGCTTCCTCTTCAAGGCCACATCGCGGACGGCAGCCTCCACGATCTGCACAAACCTAGCCTTACGCTCCTGTTTGGAGCCGCCAGCGGCGTCTGGCTCACTGCCAGAAGACCCCGAGATAGAGGCCCTGCGACTGCTCCCTCCGGGGTGTCGCCCCTCCTCGGCGAGCTTCGCGGCTCGTTGGGTAGCCTCCTGGGATGCGAGCCCCCTCCCCTTGCCTCCGTCTCGGCCCCTACCCCGCACACTAGTGGAGATCTTACGGGCCGAGACTGCCTCTCCGTTAGAAGACGACCCCTGGTCATCCTCCGGCCTGGGACGCTTACGGAAGAACTTGGAGTTCTCCGAAGCAGCCCCGGCACCCTCGCGTTTAGAGCTCGCCGAGCTGATGCCAGACGCAGAGTCGGAGTCAGACCCCGCATCTCCTTGACGCTCAAGCGAGCCCTTCCTCCAATGTTTGGAGGGAGCCTCCGCGCTACACTCGCCCGATACCTTGTCGGGCGTAATAATATTATTAAAATTAAAGCCGATCATCTCCTTAAAGGACGTTGCGGATCGGGAGCCTCCTCGGCTCTTGTTGCCACTGGCAAGTGGTTTAAGACATCCGTTGCCCCCCCCAGAATACGAGGGGCATGACGCCTCCGAAGGAGACGTGGCGGATTCTCCAGCTGCTGAGCAGCTGGTACCGCCCTGGGGTAATACTTTTCCGTCTGTCTTTTTCATCATGTTTTGTTCCTTTTAAAGGGTGTGGTCCCTATCTCCTCCCTTCTCCCTCCTCCTTTCTCCCCTCTCTTCTTGCTTGCTCACTGCCCTCAAAGTCACGTCTGATGAGCAGACGCGTACCAGAGAACAGCGAGCAAGATTCCTTCCTATGAAAAGAGCACCGTCCGAAAACCCGAGCACTGCAGCTCAGATTTTCGGACGGTGCACCCCTCTCGTGTCCCTCTTTGTCTGGTCTCTCACTTGAACCTTTCCGGCATGAGTAACTCTACCGGCAGAGCTCCAAGATCATTGAGACACACAAGCCCCACCACGACGGCAACGTGGGGACACCCTCGGTGGGGACTTCTACTTAGGCTGAGAAGTAGTTAAGTTAGACGCGTGTATAGGCTTGATATTACCACTTTTTACTGCCTGCGATTTGTAGCCTATGACCATTAGTTCTCATGAAGTTAAATTGATCTCTGGCAAATTCATGCACGAAACTATGAGAAAGGTAGCAGGAAGAGTGGGTATGGGTCCAGCACTACCATCTTGGAACATCTTCGCGAGTTCGCCGGTGGCGTCATTGCCTAGGGATCTACAGTTCCCCATGATCCACTGGAGGGTGAAGCCCGCAACGGGTAATTTCTGGCCTGATTTTCCCCACAAACATTTATCAATATTATGCGTATTGATGGTTGCTGCTTGGTCGGTGGGTTCCCCGTTCACAGAAGAAATGAATGAATGCTGAAACAATGGGACACCACATGCTATCTTCTTAAATAACCTAACCACCTTCTTGATTGTGGCATACGCCGTCAGCAATTTTTAACAGTATTCGTAAAATTATGCGTAATTTGAGTGGCCTTCTTCTTCTTCGTCGTCGTTTCCTCACTGATGAGAATCGCGACCACGAACATCGCGTCCAAAGCATTTGGTCGTCTGCAGCGTGGATCACTCTGTAACGCTACTTCCAACAGCCTTCTTTATGGCGCTGGGCCATAAAGAAGACCATGTGTGTGCATTTTTGAACTTTAACGTATTGATATTATATTGCTCTGAATAAACGGTGCTATTCTTCAAACTACGAAGTTCAGAAACTACTTTATGAATAAAGTTTATTCTTAATTTATTTCGAAACAGGAACGTAAATCATAACGAAGTTAAGTTTTTGGAACACAGTTAGACATCCGATTAACCAAACTAATTCAACTGTTTTTACGACTCCTCTATCATTGGACTCGCCACCTGCTCGCGGGTGATGAAGTCCCATGGTTACTGTTTAGGGTTCCGTACCTCAAAAGGAAAAAACTGAACCCTTATAATATCACTTTGTTGTCCGTCCGTCTGTCTGTCAAGACTGTTTACCTTGGGAACGCGTGGAGGTATCGAGTTGAAATTAAAACCACATTTTAAAAAGAATGAAATTCGTTCGGAACCCTTTGCATGCGAGTCCGACTCGCACTTGGCCAGTTTTTTACGTAGTAAGTTGATTGCATCTACATAATTGCCACAAGTTCCTCTCAGGTATATGTGTAAAATTCATCAGTCAGTCTTTGGTTTTGTACTTTTTATCGCGATGCGAAAAAACTGGCCAAGTGCGAGTCGGACTCGCGTGCAAAGGGTTCCGAAACAATTTAATTTTTTTAACATGTTATTTTAACACTAAAGACTTCTTATAGAATTTCCTGCAATTTATAGGTAAAGATCTATTATCTCCATTTTTTTCCAAAATTTTAGGCTCAGTAGTTTCGAAGATAAGGATCGGGTAAGAAGATAAGGGTCATTTTTCGTCTAATTTCTTTAATAACTTCAAAACCATTTATTTTAAAATTATTAAAAAAATATAATTAAAACCATCACAGTAAGCCCTTCCATTTGATATGTCACACGATATTGTTCAAAAAACGTTTTCTTTATTTTTTATTTTATTGTTTGACCCCCAAAAGTGACCCCCATACTAAAAATTTAATGATTAACGTAACACGTCCGTGTTTGAGTCACCAAAGTCCACACATGTGACAATAAAATTTCAGCAGAATCGGTCCAGTGGATCCGGAGAAAATTTTCTTTTCTTTTATTTTAAAAAACTTTGCCGCACACTAGGATTTTTCCTGTATCGTGGGTGCGTTCACAAACATACAAAATCACGTACACAAACAGCCAGACCCGGAACAACTATCTGTAGGCCATACAAATATTTGTTCCATGCGGGAATCGAACCCGCGACACGCAGCGCAACGGCCGATCGCTCAACCACTGCGCCAACCGTGTCGTCAAAACTGGCTGTGACAGACGGACATCCAGACAGACACACACCCGAGTGATCCTATAAGGGTTCCGTGTTTTGTTCGGAACCCTAAGAAAATAATACAGAAAAACAGAAAATAGGTTATCTTGCTAATCCGGAATTTCAGTACTTCGTCATATCCAGTTCCACACATTTTTAACTATACAGGCAAACTAAGTCGCAGCCTACGAAAACATTAAAGCAGGACATAACGAAGTAAAAAACTAGTTACGTAAACTGGGGTTCGAATTTACACTGAATCATTCGGAAGCCAGTCATTGTACCACCAGGTCCATGAATTCAGTTCACGTTTGGTTTAAACAGCCGATATTATAATAAGTTACGGTTATTGACTGCTTAGCTCCTTGAAGATATAGCGTGATGATTACAATGTGTAAGGATAAGTTTTAAAGGCAAATTTTATGCTAAACTGAACGAATAATTGAAAGTTGAACAAAACTTGTCGAAAAACGTTGATACGTAATTTTCAAATCTTTAAATGTCCATAACTTTTTTTCCGGCCACCAATTTAAATAAACAATGACTTAATGTTGCTCAGAAATAAGCTAAATCTAACTTTGAAAACCCCAACAAAATCTGTTCAGTATTTTCGGAGATTAGCGTGAACAGCCAGACAGACAAAAAAAAAATGCTCTTTTTTGTGTTCCATAGCTTTTTTTTTATCACCCCTACTCGATTTTTGGTATTTTTGTTTTATGTACAGAAATCACGGTCGCTACTGTTTTATTATAATAAATGTATAGATAACCTTTCAACTTTGTTATGACGCAATCTAGAATTTACGTTTTAAAATAATAACAAAGATTTAAATACAAAAAAAGCTGCCAAGTGCGAGTCAGACTCGCCCATGAAGGGTTCCGTAGCAGCAAGTAACACAATATAAAATTTCTTGTAGTTCGTTGTAACTTTATAATTATTATTTACTTAGGCACCTATTACAGATTTATTATTAGAAAATAATGGTTCACGGTTTATGCAACGGTTTATGTTTATGAAACTAAATGTTTTTTTTTTATATTTGAGTTGATTGAATGAAAGGTAAATTGCGGTTTACGATTTATGATGTTGATATGTTAGTAAAACAACCGTTCAACTTAAAGCAGACTTTTTATTAAATTAGACGTTACCTTAGCAATCACATTAACACAATAGACAATACAAACCAAAAAGCATAGAGACACAATACCAACTTAACAAAATAGAAAAGTATTACATTGCTACCAACACCCCCTCTCAATGTAATACACTCTTACAGTGGCATATTTATTTAATTTATTCATACAAACCACAGTTTTTAATAAATCTTAACAATAAATTTTTATTTAATGCCTTTGTAAACATATCTGCGGTTTGGTCTTCAGTTTTAATATATTTTAACATTACTTTGCCACTTTTAATCAACTCTTTTATGAAATGAAATCTGATGGCAATATGTTTTAATCTCTTGACACTTTCAGTATTCGCTACCATTATGGCACTCTGATTATCACAAAATATTGTGACAGGACACACTTTAACAATATTGAAATCTTTAAGCAAATTAATCAACCAACACGCTTCGCTAGTAGCCATACTTATAGCTATATACTCTGACTCGGTAGAAGATAGACTAACGCTGGCCTGTTTTTTAGAGGACCATGAAACTAAACAATCTGCAAACTTAAAACAGTAACCAGTTGTCGACCTTCTATCCTTCAAATCACCTCCCCAGTTTGCATCACAATATCCCACTAATAAGTTGCTATTACATTTGTAAACAAGTTTGTAATTTATTGTATGTTTAACATATCTTAGCACTCTTTTTAAGGCAGTCAATAAAATATTATTTGCATTATTTTGATATCTGCTCAAAATTGACACAGCAACACACAAATCAGGCCTTGTTCCTAACACAGCATAAGACAAGCAACCTATAATTCTTCTACATTTATTTTCAATGTTTTTATCAATCACAGAATCATTGTTATCTTCTAATATTTTAGTATTAAAGTTCAGATCCATTGGTGTACATATTTCTTTACAATTCTGCATATCAAATTTTTGTAATACACTTTCTAAATATTTCTTTTGATCAAGTTCAGTGATCCCTGTGACTAAATCTTGTTTTACATGAATACCTAAGAAATTGGATACCTAAGAAAATCCTTCATCTTGAATTCATTATTTAATAATGACTTAAGGTCACATATCTGCTGTTGGTTATTTCCAAATATTAATAAATCATCTACATACAGTAAAACATACGTTCTTGCATCACCCTCACATTTTGTGTACAGACAATAATCACTTTTTGAGTTTACAAAACCTTGTTTCATAATAACTGAATTAAATTTGTCATTCCAGTACTTGGGTGATTTTTTTAACACATACAAAGATTTATTTAAATTAACAATATTTTTATCACCGCAATATGCACCTTCAGGCAATTCTAGATACACTGTTTCATCCATTTCTCCATATAGGAAGGCACCTGTAACATCCATTTGACTAATCGGCAAGTTTAACTTTGATGCTACACAAACAAATAACCTGAAAGTTGTTAATTTAGCTACTGGTGCATATAAATCACATAGTTCCATTGTATCACACTGCTCAAAACCTCTTGCCACTAGTCTCGCTTTATATTGTACATTACTATTAGAGTTTTTAATTTTAAATACCCACTTACTACTAACAGTCTTATTAGTTATAGGTTCTTCACAAACAGTCCAAGTATTATTTTCCTTGAGAGTATTCAATTCTCTTTGCATTGCTTCTTTCCATTTACTCGCATCTTCCCTATGCATGGCATCTTGGTAATTCTTTGGTTCATTTCCCTCAACATAGACATGATGACACTTGTAAAATGAAGTCTGTTTCCTAATCCGAGTACTTTTCTCACGTGTCTGTATCTCTCCATTATCATCATCACTGTATTCATCATCACTTGAACATGGTATGTAGACACTGTCACTTTCGCTAGTCATATTAAGGGTCTCCTCTACCTCTTCCTCTTCAGCCTGTGCTTCTTCTTTCTCCATCCTCCTTCCTTGATCTTCAGCCTTCTCTTTGTTTTTAGAATGTTCTTGACTAGTTTCCTCCTTCTCCTCCATTGTAGTGTCCAGCATAACTAATTGCTCCTTCTGTTTTCCTAGAAATATGATATCTCTTTTTACCTCAACAGTGTTCTTATCTGAGAAGAATACCCTGTAGCCTTTGACATTTTCCTCGTAGCCAACCATGACTGCTTTCTCCCCTTTAGGATCCCATTTTCTTCTCTTCTCTTTTGGAACATGGACATACACAGGATTTCCAAAGATTTTAAGGCCCGTTATATCAAATTGTTTGCCTGTCCACGTTTCATATGGGGTCTTTCCAGTTTCATTGCTTTTACTAGTTCTGTTTAGTACATATGCCGCAGTATGAACAGCTTCTGCCCACAGCTTCTTAGGTAAACCTGCTGCACACAACATTGTACGTGCTGATTCTATAAGAGTTCGATTCTCTCGTTCCGCCTTGCCATTTTGTTCGGGAGTATATGGAACCGTGGTTTGATGAGTTATTCCACGTTTCTCAAACAAATTTTTAACTTCTTTGTTCACGAACTCTAATCCATTATCACTTCTAAAACACAATACTTTGTTTTTGGTTACATTTTCAGCCTTGTTCAAAAAGTTCTCAATACACTTCTTAACTTCATCTTTGCCTTTAACAAAGTACACTGACCTGTAGTTAGAGAAGTCATCCTTTAGAATTACGAAGTATCTGGATCCTCCCACGGACGGCACCTCCATAGGTCCGCACGTATCTGCATGTATTAACTCACATGGCCTTCTCGTTTTATTTTCACTGGCACTGAAAGGCAAACGATGTATTTTGCCCTCCAAGCAACTCTCACACTCAAAGTTAGAGTCGTTCACTTTAATGTTGTTGTTTTTAAGCACCATTCTCACATACTGTAAGTTTTGATGAGCCAGTTTTTCGTGCCACTCTTTAAGACCAGATTTCACTTCAGCCGCGTTCGCTATCTCACATTTGTAACGCACGTCCATATAGTACATATCTCCGTTACGACTCGCTACGGCACTCACATTATTTCCTTTGTAGAATTTACACAAGTTATTGTCCATTTTAACAACATAACCTCTCTCTGTAGCACATTTGACAGATAATAAGTTTGTTTTCAATTTCGGAACGAAGAGTACATTATCTATGGTTGTATGTACCCATCTATTGCCATTGTAGACCTGTAACGCCACCTGTCCACACCCGAGCGCACTAATCTCCTCGCCATTACCGACTATCACTGTTTTATTGTTCATCGATGAAAATGTTGCAAATAGGTTACGATCATGGCACATATGTTGGCTAGCGCCTGAGTCCACTAACCACTTAGATTCTTGAACGTTACTATTTGAGTTCATCACCATAAATGCATTACTCGTACTGTCCTTTTCCCGATTCTTCTTGAAGTAGCACTCACTCTTATTATGTCCCATTTTCTTACAATAATAACATTTTTTAACCGGTCTATTGTCATGTCCCGAACCCTTGTTTTGGTTACACTCACTTTGATAGTGTCCCAGCTTAATGCACTTATAACACTTTACGTTTTTCTTAGCTACAAACGCTGATGCTGACGAGTTTGGAGGCTCCTTGTCGTTAATACGTTCTTCTTCAATCAATAATCTCGCGACAAGATTTTCGAGCGTTTGTTTATCGTCAGGCGCGGACTCCCACGCCGACACAAAATGTTTGTAAGCATCTGGAAGAGACATTAGCACTTTTGTTATTACGAATTTGTCTGAAATGTCTTCTCCCATCTGTTTGAGCTGGTTTCTTAGTTCTTCTATTTTAGATAAGAACGTTGACATCGCCGTGCCCTCCTCGTACTTGTATTGAAAGAAACGTTGTTGTACGATATGTATACTTGTTTGAGATTTTTGCTCATACACGCTCGCAAGTTTTCGCCACATTTCGGCTGACGTAGTGCATGTTATGATATGCATCATCACGCTTTCTGACATTCTTGTAGCAATCCATGATTGAGCTTTCGCGTCTTTCTTTTCCCATACAGCCTTCTCAACGGCGTCCTCTGGTTTCACACTGCTTCCGTCTGTTACTTCCAGTAAGCCCTGACTCCGCAACAAAACGATGGTTTGGAATTTCCAAATATTCCAATTGGAAGTTCCCTCGAGCTTTATATACGTCTGGAGTTTTAAAGAATTGTCGTCCGCCATCTTCCTGTCTGTTCGTCCCGACCTTGCTACAATCACTCGCAAGTATTTTTCTCGTCCGCCGGTTTCTAACCACACGCGGACAATTTTACCTTTTTGACGAAAAAACAGTTTCTGTTGTTTTACTCTTTTTTCTTTAGGATTATGTGTCTGGGCCCATAACCTGTTGATATGTTAGTAAAACAACCGTTCAACTTAAAGCAGACTTTTTATTAAATTAGACGTTACCTTAGCAATCACATTAACACAATAGACAATACAAACCAAAAAGCATACAGACACAATACCAACTTAACAAAATAGAAAAGTATTACATTGCTACCAACATATGACTTATTAAAAATTTACTAGATCTCGTTCAAACCAATTTTTGGTGGAAGTTTGCATGGTAATGTACATCACATATTTTTTTAGTTTTATCATTCTCTTATTTTAGAAGTTACTGGGGAGGGGGGGCACATTTTACCACTTTGGAAGCGCCTCTCGCGCAAACTATTCAGTTTAGAAAAAAATGATATTTTAAACCTCAATATCATTTTTGAAGACCTATCCATAAATAACCCCCACACGTATGGGTTTGATGAAAAAAAATTTGAGTTTCAGTTCTAAGTATGGGGAACCCCCCAAAATTTTTTTTTTCTATTTTGTGTCTAAAAATCTTAATGCGGTTCACAGAATACATCTCCTTACCCAGTTTCAACAGTAAAGTTCTTATGGTTTCGGAAAAAAGTGGCTGTGACACGGACGGACAGACAGACATGACGAATCCATAAGGGTTCCGTTTTTTGCCATTTCGCTACGGAACTCTAAAAATACGGGTGTCTGTTATTCAGTTGCTTCGAGTTACAGGTGAGCCCAACATGTTTGGGGAAAGACCTGACAGATGGTGATGACACAATTACGACCTGAATACCGATCTCCTCAATAAACTTGACCGCCTTCTAAATAACTGCATTCGATTAGTCTTCAATCTCCGTAAGTATGATCATGTGTCCGCGCATCGTTAATTATTAAAATGGTTACCCATTCGTCAGCGCAGAGCGCTGAGGTCCTTGACTAGTCTGTTTACCTTTCTTAATAATCCTTCTTCTCCCTCTTATCTAACTTCACAAATTCAATTCATCTGCTCTACGCACAGTAAAAATCTTCACTCTACTAATAATCTCCTTCTACGCTGTCCCACACACCGCTCTGGGTGTATCCACTCCTCTTTCTTTGTCCAAGCAATCTTCCTTTGGAATGCGCTCCCTCTAAACATCAGGACGGCAACCAGTCGGTTGTCCTTTAAGGTGAAGGCACGTGAGCACATTCGCAAGAAGTTGGTAGAATCATCACAGCGTTAATTCGTTGAATTCGTTTTCTAAACGTCGTTATTTTTTTATGTGTATGTATGTATCTATGTATTTATGATTGTATTTCTTTTCCTCTCTGTTTGTCATTCCTTTAAGTTGCACCTGCCATGTTGTCTCTGCACCATCCTAAGGTCGACTGGTAGAAAATGCCTAAGGCATTAAGTACGCCTTTGTACAGTGTTATTACTAGTGCATCAAGTTTTAATAAATAAATAAATAAATTCGGATGTCTTACACAACTAACTACTCGTTTTATTATATCACTATTTTTACTTACTTCGAAAGTTGAAAGTCAATAATTGTCCTGAGGGAACATACTCCCGGGATACAAGTATCTTTAGTCGTATTCCAGGACATGCTCTCGAGTGTGAAAAGTTTAATTCAAGTCTGTTCAGACGCTAAAAACGTGAAGGTCTCCAAGACAGAGTTACTTTTACGTTAATAATATAAGTATGGAAAATAACTACCAAAATAAACCGAGTAAAGCAGGGTCTGCGAGCTAGTTTTTAATGATAATAATATATTTAGAAAAAAAATATTGTTATCATTGGTTTATACTTCTTAAATTGGCGAATAGTCAGTACTTATTTTTAGGATTCCGTAGTCAACAGGGAACCTTATAGTTTCGCCATGTCCGTCTGTCTGTTTGTCCGCTGTTCAGCTCAGAGATACTTAGCACTAGAAAGTTGGAATTAAGTAGTTTGATACGGGTATACATATTCATCAAGCCAACAAAGTGGTAAAATTAAACCTTGAAAAAAAAATTAAGTTACACCCCCTTCCGGACACGTAAAGTGGCGATGACTTTTTGTCATCTTTTCCATGGTGTGCGGTGTCTTTGGGTAGGTCGAAAATATTGAAGGTGAGCGAAAACCATTTTTAACCGACGAAAAACCCGAGGAGGTTCTCAAGTGGACGCGTATATATATATATTTTTATGTTAGACCACGATTTAGATCATTCTTTTTTTATTGGAAAGGATATACTTCGAAGATGGCCCATATAAAATTTGAAAAAAAAAAATCCAACCCTAAGGGTAGGAAAACAGGGGATGATTGATTGTTCACTCACTGATTGTAATGTACGACCACGCATAACTTTTTACAGAGTAGTCCCATTTTGATATTTTTGGATACCTCTTAATTGGTACAATATAAATTTTAAAAAAGAAATCCTACCCTAAGGGTAAATTAGGGGTGATTTATTGTTCACTCACAGATTTAAATTCTGAGTTGTGTAGCTTTTCTTGTAGGCCTACCCATGTACACACCAACCACCATGTTCTCGTATGTACCAACATGGGTAGGCCTACAAAAAAAGCAGCTTTGAATAAGCCTATTTTTTAAGTATTTATATTACACACAACAAATAATAGTTAATAGGTAAACGTTTTAAAAGTAATCAAAAATTAAGCATGTAGTAATTAGTAGATTATAGCCACAAAAAATACAAAATAAAAAAAAAATAACAAAAAAATTAAACTTACAAAAAAACTGAAAAGCAAGAGATAATAAACCTTTTTACAAAAAAAAAATAACTTTAATTTCGGAAGTCGGTGTTAAAAAAATACGAAGAAACAATAAAAAATAATATTATGCTTTGAATCGCTTATTTTTGTTCGAGTCAAGTGTCTGCCAGCTCAATGGTTGTTTTTGGAGATGTGAAAAAAATCATTACAGTAGCATAAATTATAAAAAATACAAGGATCACAGCTAAGTAGGCTTTAAAAGTTAATGAGAAATAGTTGGCCAAACTATAAAATGTTACAATTGTGACGTGCAACAACGGAACCCTAGGGTTCCGTAGTTAGTTAGTTAGATAAACGCGTGTCGGGCCTTGCGCAGTACACGGCGCATGGCCCGACACGCATTTAGCCGGATTTATTTAAATCTTATCTATTAAAGGTGGTTAGTTCATATGTTATAAATTACATTCGTAACAAAACATAGTTACATAATTATATTACATACGTATTTGTAGTTATTACATAGGTATCAATCTCGATAAGTTGCACGTAATTGCAAATTTGTTTCAAAGTGCCGCGCGACAGCGGCGCGGCTGCAGCGCTGCTTTGTTAATCCATATAAATAATAAACACGCGGCTGCAGCGCGGAACTATGCGTTTATTATTTGCATGGATTAACAAAGCACTTTGCGACAAATTTGAAGGCGCCCTAAGATTCTACCAAAAGGTGGTAGCTGTTCTTCACATCACATTTAGTACAATTTTCGCCGTCTTGTCAAAAATATGAGAACAATCTTACAAAGGATAACGAGTTGCCTGAGCCTGTTGTGGAGGTCACATATGCAGGCGGCCCAAGTAAAATACTTCATCAACGTCTAAATCTACAACCCTTCTCTTCTACACATCAATCAGTGTATCATCTTCAGTTTCATTCATCTCGATCAAGGCGTGGTGATAATCCTCAGATGTATAATCGTCTAATTCGCAAATGACCACCTGATTCGCAAATGTACCGATACGAGAGCAAAAGGGCAAAGGGTGATTCTTTTAGGCCACGGGTACGAAGTCAGAGGGCCCGGGGTGGCGCCGACGGCGACGGCGGCGCAGGCTGTGGTGCGGGCAGTGACGCGGCGGCGGCGCCAACCTGGTCACGAAGCCAGCGGGTAGATCGCGCGGCGCTGGAGGGACGTAGTATTGTATCATAAGAAATTAGTGATTTCATCGCTAATGAAAATATCTTAAAACATCTTTTTGAAACAAATTATGAAACGCATTTCGAAACGTCGATCGTAAAAAAGCAAAAAATAAAATGCAAAACACTACGTCACTGCAGACACTTGGGCACCGCTCGACTGGCGCGCACCGCTCGTACCCCGCCGCCGCGCCGCTCTCCGCGCCGTTTACTTCGTAGCCAGTTCCATATAAATCTGTGCCTTTGAACGCGCCACTGCCTGCGCCACAGCCGCCACCCAGCGCCCGCTTACTTCGTGACCGCAGCCTAAGAACTGTTATCAGCGGACCTCTTAGGTTATCAACATGCCAAATGCCTAAAATGCTATATATAAATTCACGTCCACTAAAGAGACTTAACATTCGAGTGTCAGAAGAAGTAGACGCAATATTTCGATCAGCTGAAGCAGCTACGTCTGAAGACCAAGATGAATAGGACTCGTGTATTGGCGTTGCTACCGCTGTTCGTCGGATTGGCACACTCCTTCTCCTGGGGTAAGTCCTCAATAATATTGTTGAATTTTTTTTTTGTTTCTGAGTGTGTACTAACACTTAATAATCGTATCCATTTCAAGGCCATTTTTAGTTGAAGTTGGTTACTTTTCTTAATTTAAATAGATGTTTTATTCAGAACATTACTTTATCAGGTATCTTTTTATTTTTAGACAAACAATGTCTTGTTCTGCCGTTTAGATTATATTATAACTTTTGTTTTCTTGTAAGGGATTCACGTCTATGAAGAATTAGATCGGATGTTCCCGAAGATATAAAAGGCTTCATGGTAGGTTAAGGCGGCATATTTTCTATGGCAGTTTGCACAATTTTTTGCAAAGCCTTCCAAGTGGCGTCTTGGTCAGTAGAGTCACTTAGAGAACATTCAAGCACTTTATTTTTAATCGCTTTTCTGAAGGTTTGCAACATGGCGCATGTTCAGTGTGCGTTATTGCTTGAGAAGTTTTCTCAGCCGAAATCTGATTGTAGTTATCAGCTTCAGCTTTGAATGAGGAGTAGTCTATCTGGTTTCTAAAACAGTCGCTAGGAGAAATCTAGGTTATAAATCGTCGGATAAGTGTTCTAAAACAGATTTTTGTCATGATACATTTTCCTCACTAAACTCAGCTAATCTCTTAGCCCGAAGTCCGTAGTTTCGGGCTTAGTTGCGGGCGTATTTTACTCCGTACCACCTAACCACTAAGAATTAATGACAACACGATTTGACCGTTACTATAAAATCTTGTTGTCATTCACTCTTAGTTCGGGTTCGGCACTAATAGTAAGCCTGTCGGTGATACGGAGTAGAATACGCCCGCCCGCAACTAAACCCGAAACTACGGACTTAGTTGCGGGCTTAGAGAGTAGCCCGCCAGAAGTGAAGCATACGTTCGCCTCTCTCGTTTCTGTGACCGACTCCATACTTCCCGACTACCCGCCGAAGATGTTCGTCGTTATCTGTTTTACCGATTTTGACATTAAAATCACCCCGCTTTCTCCCTTTTAGGTATTTATTGGAGAGATTTGCCATCTATTTTGCTATTTCTTAAATTTATCGTGACTCTTGTTGGAACTAGTGCAGTGGTATCCCGTTGCCTTCTGCGCAAGTCATTTGGCCGCAGGAGCAAACCAAACCAGTTGCACGGATGGTTGTTTAATTGTTCTGCTATTGCTTGGTCACCTCGTTCATTATCTAGCAGGGAGCACCATGGCTGTCAGATGACAGCCATGTAGCGGTGCAGGTGAGGATGGCGCTTAGGGCCGGAATGATGTTATGCCTACTCCTCCCCTTACTCCCTAAGTAAGCCCTTCTGCAGAATACTTAGTTTCTATTAATAATTTATTTACCATTATTACATTTACACCACAATTATTAATTTCCTATTGAATAGGTACAAAAAGATAGAAGTTACTATTCAAAATTTCGAGCATTTCACGACGAAAAATTATAGCGCGTCAATGCGTTTGCGGTCTGCAGCTGTCAGTGTCCAAGTCTCAGCGCCATACGAAAAGATCGAGAAGACTAGAGTCCGTACCAGTTTAGTTTTAGTTTTTACGGAAATGTTACGATCTTTCCAAATTTTGCCAAGCTGAGACATGGCGCTCTTAGCCATGCCGAATCTCCTGGGCACTTCCTTCTCGCACGACCCATCCTTACTGATGTCGGAACCCAGGTATATATAAAGTTGTCCACTGATTCTATTCCTAATGCGCCAGTGAGTTCCAACTTCCCAGATCGATCTACCACCATGACCTTGGTCTTGGATCTATTCAAGGAGAGTCCCATTTCCTTGCTAATCTGCTGCATTCTGTCTAGAAGTGCAGCCATTTCCGACTCATTTTCTGCAAGAAGAGTAGTATCATCGGCGTAGCGCAGGTTGGTGATTTTCACGCTACCAACTGTGATGCCTTCTTCCTAATTCTCCCACGTACGTCTCATAATGTGCTCTCCATAGGCGTTGAACAGTATGGGTGATAAAATGCATCCCTGGCGTACTCCTTGGTGGAATTTGAATGGTTTTGATGCTGTTTTATCGACACTTACGACACCCGTGTTTGAGTCATACAGAGTGCGAAGTAAGGCGATGATATGATTCGGTACTCCAAGTTCGTGCAGGACTCTCCATGCAAATGGAGAGGTATGCTGTGTCAAGTGGAGTTGCTTAACTCCACTTGACACAGTCGAAAGCTTTGCTGTAGTCAACAAAACACAATAAAACTAGCGTATCGAACTCGTATGCCTTCTCAACAAGCTGCCTGTCATAAAGGATCTGCTCTCGCGTACTCTTGCCCTTCACGAAACCTGCTTGCTCCTGCGGAATTTGCTAATCCAGGTAGTGGCGGATGCGATTGTTGAGAATATGGAGCAAGATTTTGCTGGCATGTGAGATGAGCGACAAGGTTCGATAATTGCCGCAGCTTTTTTTTTATCCTTTTTTGTGCAGTGGAAAAATTACGGATTCCGACCAATCCAGCGGCCAATCACCGAAAATTGTCTCTACACTCACCTCCCCCATGGCTTTAAGCCCCTTTGCTGTTATTGGGTCGCTTCCTGGTGCCTTCTTTGTCTTGAGAGACTGTAGTGTAGCAGATACTTAATGTACTATTGACTTTGACATTCCAGTCACCAAGGATTATTTTAATTTCCCGGCCCGGAATTGAATTCAAAGTTTCTTCCAGTTTCCCATAAAAGTCTTCAATTACCTCATCTCGAGCTTGTACCGTCGTTGCGTATATTTGTACAATATTCAGCACACACGGTTTAGTGTGCAGCTTCATTGTCAAGATTCTATCAGATACTGGGTTATAACGGAGGACATATTTGTTCATGTGTGGCGGCAATATGATTGTGACTCCATTCGCACTCGAATGTATATATAATTTCTTTGTAAAATGCTTTACTTTATAGACTTGGCTATACACAATACTTGTTTCCGCTTGAAAAAGTGTTACCATTATGGAGATCTCTGCGACGAAAAAATGGGCATTTTTCGCTGCTCTGCGGGAATAGGGCGTGCAGCGGCATGTTACAGGGGTAGCCAATAAAAATCGTGCGTCTTGCTCTTTCTCACTACTATTACATTTGCAGAAGACGTACCTTAACATTCTTTAGTATATTGGCATTTCTCAACAAATCCATGTGACAAACGGAAATCAAAGACGGTCATGTATTTTAATAATAGTCCAGGCAATTTAGGATCTCACCTTGGAATGGGATAAAGTCGGCTATAAAGTTGTATAAACCTTTATTTAGACACCCTGAAACTTGTCTCAAAACCCACTTATCGTAGGGTGTTCGCGACTACAGATATTCCAAGATCCAAGGTCAAACATCGATTTTTTACACATTTTTTTTGCAAATATCTCGTTTCCTATGGGTTTTTTGTCATTTATATTTAGTGTCAGTATTGTCGAAGATTAAATTCCCTACAACTTTTGTCTCAAAATTGTTTAATACCTTGAATCATTTTCAAGATAGAGGGTGGATAGTATTGCATTTGTTTTTTATTTTCCACTATCTTAATTGTATGGAATGATATTTTTTATTAAAAACATTAATTAAGAAGTTTTTTTTGTATTTATTTAAGAAGTTATTAATACAAATTACTTTACAATTGAAATATAATTTAAGTGTTTTCTTTAACTTTTCTATATCTACACTGGCAGGTAAGTGTCAATATCAATCAATTACAAAACTCTTCCGTGAACTGACAGACAACGCACAGCCAAAACTACTGATCGTAGAAAACTGAAATTTGTCATGTAGCTTCCTTTCACTCCGTAAGGGTATACTAAGAGAGGATTTCTCGAAATTCTTACGGGAACGGGAAAAAACGGGATATGCGCGTACGAAGTAGTTGGCGAAAGCTATGTTAAAAATAGATACGTAAGTAAAATGATATAAGTAATAGTTAATAAGAAATGAAACGTGACTAATTTGTATTTAGGGTACGATGGGACTGACATACGCATTGCGATTCTAAATGTCCCTAAATAAACAAATAAAGAAAAAAAAATGACACCTCTTCGCGTGCCCTGGTTCATGAATAGTGATCTTAGTAGAAAATTGATTGTTATTGCTCTTAGACTCAGATCTGGACACATTCCATACAAAAAATTTGCCTTCATGATGGAGAAAATCGCTTCACCCAATTGTGAGGAATATGGAGTTGTCGAAGACCTACAACATTTATTGATGGAATGTGTCAAGTATGAGTCTCGTAGAAATATTTTAATAGGGTCCCTGAATTTGAACAGAACTGATGTAGGCATGTTTTACACAATTCTATCCCAACCAAATGGCGACGATGCAAAGGGTTTATTCCAATTCATGGCTCACATCTAGTGATAGTAAAATAATATTTAGGATAAGATGGGACTGGCATACGCTATGCGTAAAACCCCATTTGAACGAATAAGGAGAAAAAAAAAGAAATGAAAATTATGTATACATCAATAGTTAATAAACTTTGCATGGCGTGTTTTTGACCGGGACTACCGGGTGACCTTAAATGGTGCTCTAACAGCGCTCTCTCCGCCCTAGCTCGAAAAAGATTAAACGTATAAAAAAATTGATACAAAAGTTGTAGGAAATTTAATTCTGTACAATATTAATAATAAATACAAGTGGCGAAAAACCCATAGGAAATGAGATATTTGCAAAAAATGTGAAAAAATCGATTTTTTGATCTTTGCCATTGGAATATTTGTAGTCGCGGACACCCTACGATAAGTAGGTTTTGAGAAAAGTTTTAGAGTGTCAGAAGAAAGGTTTATACAAGTTTATAGCCGACTATGTCTCATTCCGAGATTCTTACCTAATTTTGACTAATTTGCCTGGACATAAACCTTATTTCTTTGACTATAAGATTGAATTCCCTAAAATTAACTATTTTATTTAACACGAACTACCTCAAATTAATGTAAAATGCATTGATATCATTTACATGTGTGTATCAGAGCTATATGCGGACTACAATTTCAGTCATTCATTTTAGGTAAGCTTTATTGCTCAAAGTTAAGACTTGAATTTCATTGAACTAAAGATTGTATTAACTTGTCATGACGCGGTGGTTCAAGTCATTTAAAAACATTTTTCCAATAAAAATTAACCCCTATGTTAATGACGGAAATCGATTCTCAAGCCGATTCTGTACTAATTTTTCTGTTAGTAATCAAGAAGATATTAATTTGTATGAACAGCGTATATTATGAAAGAAAAGAAATGAGAAGATCTGTTTAGCAATCGGATGTTATTTTCATGTTTCAGATATCGTCATGGGCGAAGACAAACAGCTAAAGTTTTATTACAACGGAATACTGGAGCATACAGAACACATTCCGGCAGCTAATGATATTATTTCAGTCACTTACGATCCTGTTTACGACAGGGTCTTGTTTGCCGACCGCCACGACATGAACAAATCAATATCCAGCTTTGACATATCAACTAGGGAAATAAAACTTTTAGTTAGTAGAATAACAAGCAATAATATCAAGTATCTCGCCTACGACCCAGTCACACAATTGCTCTTTTGGAAGGAAGGAGACTTGCCTCATGGTATAATATACTCATTTTCACTAAAGCCTGCATCGTCCAACAAAGCAGTTGACGGAAATGTTTTAGTTGAGTTGTTTAACTACTGCGGGGCTATAGCTGTCGACAGCTGTGGAGGGTACGTTGCTAATATAACAATTTCCTATTGTTTTGAACCTCCACCGAATTTATTTTAAACTTTGTGAATATTTATAATTGTTTAAAAATTACAGGTTTATATACTGGGCCACAGACAGTGAGATAGAGAGGGCTGCGTTTGATGGATCCAAAAGGGAAGTTTTAATTAAAGGTGGGGTTGTTGCGCGACGAGGTTTGACCATTGACCAAAAAACACAGACAATGTACTGGACTCAGGAAATAACGAGTAATGAGTTTTCTATTGAAAGTGCCGACTTGAATGGAAACAACAAAAGAAGATTTTATTTAATAGGAAGAGACTTTGCAGCAACTGATTTATCCGTATCAAAAGATTTCATTTACTGGAGGAGCTACGATCAAAGTGCCATTTTGCGATTACCAAAGAGTCTACAGCGCGGTGTCGAACCAATTTTTTATTCTAATTCTAGCGGAGACTTTTGGGCTCATCAACTTACAGCAGCCAACTACAAAAGTGAGGAACAAACTTTGGAAATAAAGAGCTGTGAAGCTCTGAAGAGACTAATAACGGATGTGGAAGAACGCCACGGTTCAATATGTCACAACTACTGCTTCCAAGGAAATTGTAGTATCAGTGCTGAGAGACAACCTATATGCAGGTAAACCATATTCATCTCAATATGGACTAATGAAGGTAACGCAAGGCAACAAAAACAATGTTTTTTTCCGAGATATCTGATTATGAGATTTGTTATTATACAGGGCACTCGAAACAATAAGTCAAACTTTTCAGTCACGTAAAGATTTTAAGAGATTTTCATTTTTGACCTTGACAGTTTTTTCATCATTTGTATCGTAGTAGTTCGCCTAGGTTTTATTAGCAGGGGTGACCAAAAAACCAGCATTACTTTGTTAGCATTGCATGAGTCCATTTTTCTTGAGATAAATGTAGTTATGAAGCAATTTCATGTTGGAAGTGATCATCGTGTTCATTACTCATAGCCTCTCTGTATCTAGGTTTTTGCAAAAAAGTCAAGGTAGATATGCAGAAAGTGTATTTTTTACCACAATTCTTCAGTCATTTAACAATTAATTTACAAGGCTATCACATCATAGCAGTAATGTTTTGCTTTTTAAAGGAAAACATTACTGCTATGATGTGATAACCAAGCTTATTCAAATAAAACGAAATAACACTTCAGAATTAAACCCAGATAGATATACATAAGAATGATCTACACGTATCTTAAAAATACCAATTAATAATGGGGTGGATATAGCAAAAAAAAAGAATCATTTCTCTTAAATTACAAAAAAAATGGTGTTTTGTATAGATCAACACTGCAAGATGAAAAAAAAAATTGCAAATATGTGCACTAAAACCGACCAAGTGCGAGTCCGAACCTATAAACTTTAATTTTTAGGGTTCCGTAGCCAAATGGCAAAAAACGGAACCCTTATGGATTCGTCATGTCTGTCTGTCTGTCCGTCCGTGTCACAGCCGCTTTTTGCCGAAACTATAAGAACTATACTGTTGAATTCTTAGAACTGACACTTCCAAAGTGGTAAAATATGCCCCCCCCTGTAATTTCTAAATTAAGAGAATGATAAAACTAAAAAAATATATGATGTATATTACCATGCAAACTTTCACCGAAAATTGGTTTGATCGAGATCTAGTTAGTAGTTTTTTTTTAATACGTCATAAATCGTAAACCGCAATTTACCTTTCATTCAATGAACTCAAACATAAAAAAATAACATTTAATTTCATAAACATAAACCTTATGCCGTGAACCGTGAACCACTATTTTCTAATAATAAATCTGTAATAGGTGCCTAAGTAAATAATAATTATAAAGTTACAAATAACTACAAGAACTTTTATATTGTGTTACTTGCTGCTACGGAACCCTTCATGGGCGAGCCGGACTCGCACTAGGCCGCTTTTTATTTTTTGTTGTTATAGCGGCAATAAAAATACACAATCTATGAAAATTTTAACTGTCTTTAGGTTCTTGGGACACAGCCCGCCAACAGACAGATGGATGGACGGACGGACGGACAGCGGAGGCTTACTAATAGGGTTCCGTTGGTTATCCTTCGGGTACGGACGGAACCCTAAAAATTAGGTATTTGCTACCTCCTGTTACTAATACTCACAAATAATTTGTATTCTCACTGTTTTAGTTGCAATCGCGGATACTCTGGGGAAAGATGCGAAGTAGACGCGTGCCACAAGCACTGCTTGAACGATGGAGTTTGTTCCCTGAATGCGGCGGAGAAGCCAATTTGCCAGTGCCCAGCTGATTATCAGGGTGAAAGATGCGATGTTCCCATTTGCAAGGACTATTGTATGCAAGGGAACTGCAGTGTCAGTACTGAGGGACAACCTACTTGCAGGTATTTTATCGCTTATCCCACCATTCGTTGCATAGAAAATGTCTTCTTTACTAAATATCTACCGGCTCGGTAGTGTCCCATTGCCAGCAAAGTCTCTGTTCATACAGATAAGGTGCGAGCATTTTATCAGCACGCTTGCTAAAAGCGAGTAAACTCGATTTGAGCTCGATGATTTTAACTATATTTTTAAGTCCATGTTCCCTCACGATATTTCCTTCACCAATGTTGTCTAAGATAAAGATTTATAGGGCATTTGAAACGCAGCACCGTAGACGTTTTATAAAGTTGGTTATATTGATATATCTTCATTATTTCAGATGTAATGCCGGCTACTCTGGGGAACGGTGCGAAGTCAACGCGTGCTATGGACACTGTTTAAACAACGGCATCTGTTCCCTGAATGAGGAGGACGAGCCGGTCTGCCAGTGCACAGCGGATTACGAGGGTGAACGATGCGACGTCGCTACTGCACATACTGGTGCCTGTGTCTGTGCTGACAAGACGACGCAACAAATATTACTAGAAGTGAAGCAAGTTAGAGAAGAGCTGCAATGTACCATGCAACTCTACTCAGAAAAACTTGACGAGAATGCAGCCAAGATCCAAATCTGCGAAGAGTCAATGAATTACAATCAACAAAACCAAGAAGAAACCATGTCAAAACCGCAAACATCAAATATAAACTTCGAATAAATAAACATAAATCAGAAAGTGCAAGCTCAGTATTGCGACCAATTGACAATTGTCATTCATTGACTCCTCGCAGATTTGTATCTTGGCAATATTCTCGCATGTAACATGAACCTATTTGAAAATAACAATCCTGAATTATATGCTAAGCAAGCTTCCGAAAGTAACCCTAACTCAACACCTGGATGACGTCACCTTCAAGTGCGGCGTGGAAAGTTTTTCTTCCTGATACCTGACCCAATACCGCCACTCCCCCGTGAAACTGAAATCTACGTCTAGCATGAGGCAATACACTCCTGAAATGAGTTATTTTACGCAGTTTTAGTTTACCGGCTTTTATATCCTCGGTTCAAAGCACTGAAAAATTAGTCAGGAATATCCTAGCTTCCAAACTGATTGATTTTGATGTGCTGTGCTTTACCGATGCTGCAAATGCCTGGAGACTCGCTTGCCCGAATAATAATTTACCCGACAACCCATCATACCAGAGACGGTGGGATGAGCCGCTCTGCAAAGAAGTTCAGAAGAACCTAATTGCCTCTGCTGCTACTTCTGCGGAGCGTGCGCGCCTGCTGGCTGTGGGTGAGTGGGAATCGGGCCTCTGGCTTCACGCACTACCGTCGTCGAACATAGGCACCTTGTTCGACGATACTACTTTCCGCCTCGCTGTTTCCCTTCGCTTAGGCGCATCCTGTTGTTCTCCTCATCGCTGTCACTGTGGCGAAGCTGTCAACAGTCTCGGGCACCACGGCCTGTCATGCAGTCGAAGTACTGGTCGCATAGCACGGCACGCAAACATCAACGACTTTATCCGACGCGCTCTAGTCGCCGTTGGCGTTTCAGCCGTACTGGAATCCATTGGCCTGACACGCGAAGATGGCAAGCGACCGGACGGTCTTCATTTCCTTGGAAGATGGGCAGGCCTTTAGTGTGGGACGCTACTTTTGTCGATACTCTTGCGCCATCCCATCTTCCTAGTTCGTCGTGCTGTGCTGGTTCTGCCGCTGCGGCTGCTGAGAACCTCAAACGGCGGAAATATAGTTGCCTCGTTGGCAATTATATTTTTGAGCCGTTTGGGCTGTCGAGTTTGAACTGTTGGACCGTGGGGTCCGAGTGCTCACGTTTTATTTAAAGACCTAGCTAAACGTTTAGTTGACACTTCGCGTGACCCAAGGGCTGGCTTTTACCTCGGACAGAGGATAAACATTTCCATACAACGTGGCAATGCCGCCAGTCTTTTGGGCTCACTTCCAGTCGACAGCGATGCGGACGAAGTTTTTGACGTCTTATAATAGTTAGGAGTTTTATTTTCTATTCACTTCGTTTATTAATTTTGTGAACACAGAGTACAAAGATGTTTTACAAAAATATTTGGTCCATCCTATGTTTGTTTGTTTGTTTATCCTGTGTGTGTGTGTATCTATTTTAAGTGTACATAGTTTGTTATTATAATAAATAAATATTAAATAAGCTCATCAATATGAACAAATATTAGGGTCATGGGGACTAAAAAAATTTTATATTTTGTCGAGTTATGCGGCAGTCGATTTTGTTTTCGCGTTTTTAGTTTTGATCACATTGTAAAAGTTGTTCATAATGATGAGTATATTGATTGACCCCTTTTAAAGTATTGCGTTTATTCTGTTACAAATTGTATAGAAATGTAACTACGTTTTATATTTTTATATACTTATTATCATTCATAAAAGTTTGTTGTACATTATTTGGACAAACAACCCTTGAGCTGTCTCTAAATTAGGACATCACGACAATAATTCGATGAATCCAGAGAAATTGTGCCGTCATGTGCACCTGTAATAGTCATTAGTGTTGTACTGTAGAATTCATTTTTTAACACTAGAGTATTTCAGCAATCATATATTTTGTAAGTACATAAGTAGTCTTTATTAAAAAATCTTAATATTAATCACTTCAGTGGCAGTCGTTCTTCCAACGATTTCGAGCTTGGGGAGGAGTTAGTTGGGAGAATGCATCCTTTTTTTATGCTAGTTAGCGTTAACAGGCCGCGCTCAACACTCAGGCGCCGTCTTCGCCATAGCTGTTAGTTTCATGTTCGCAGTGCATTTCATTGTTTTGACGTCAGCTAACAAGAGTTGACAGACAAGGCATTTTAATTATCGATAGCGATGTAAACTATAATAATAATAATTTTAATTAGGAACACAACCATAAATTACAGTCTTAATAGCTAGAACAAGGACAGTTAATTTAACATAATTGCATAGCCAGCTGTCTCCCAAATTAGGTAAAAACGTGTATCTTGGGAGGCAGTATATTAGAAAGTATACATTCAGTGGTTCATAGCCCGTGTAAGACGGCGTGAACTTAAAATAGATGAGTTAAAAAAATAATGAAAACAAAACAGAAATATTCAAAACAAACTAAAATTAAAAATAAGTTTAATATTGAATAGGTAGAATTGCCACTCATCAAGTATGTGTGTGCATGTCAGTGCGTGAGAGTATGAGTTTGTTTGTATAAGTACGTGATGGTGTATTTGTGTGTGAATGTATGTGGTGGTGTGTTTGTGTGTGTCTGCGTGTGTACAGATGTGGGATTTTATATTAGGAGTGACTCTGTGTCAATATAGTCCAAAGTAAATAACCAAGCCTTCAACTTAATTTTACATTCCTGTCTGTTTTATGTATGGATGTTAAGAATTTTGTTTATTTTATTGTAAAGTCTGGTGCTGACAAAAGGATATTGTTTACGAGCAAAAGCGGTGCTGTGAGGTTCTGAGCGAAATACTATGTCAGCCCGTCGTTTTGTGGTGGTAACAAGAGGACTACGATGTTTCCTTAGTATAGTATGAAGTACAAATAGTTTCCGAACAGTTAATACTTCACTATCAAAATATAGCTGAGTTGTTGGGTACCTATACGGTACCCAACAACTCAGCATACACATACTATTTTCAGAACTGCTCTTTTTGCTCTTTCAAGCTTTAAAAGTGAAGTTTTATCAGCACACCCCCAACTGACTATACAGTAAGAAAGTAAAGATTGGCACAGAGCGTAGTATACTAGCTTAAGAGTGGCTACATCGGCAGATTGCCTCAAATTTCTAAATATATAGATAAGCACCCTTAGTCTTTTGACTAAGTAATCAATTTGCATATGCCAGTTTAGAAATTGATCTATGTAGACGCCCAAGTAACGGACGCAACTGTTCCGTTCCGTTGTACACAGAGAGGTGGACAGGAGCAACGGGAAGAAGAATTTAAGCAAGAATGGACTTTAACATTAATAGGGTCTTTAGGTTGGGAATATTGGGAAACTGAGAAGGGTATAATTTTGGATTTCTCTGCATTCAATGTTAAAAGGTTTTTGAGTACCAATCACTAACTATATTGAGATCTGTCTCTGCTAATTTTGCAACTTCATTCCAGGTATCTCCATGAATCAGTAAAACTGTGTCATTAGCATATGCAAAGATAGAGCAATTTTTAAGGGAAAGGAGGCAGAGGTCATTTATATAAATGAGAAATAATGTTGGCCCGAGAAAACTCCCTTGGGGCACCCCGTATTCTATTTTAGCCTCCTTACTGATGATATTGTCTATCTTTACATGCTGACTATGTCATGTAGTATGTAAGAACCATGTTTTCTGAATGATTCTACAATAAACTACCATTTCAGTAAGACTCCTCGTTTTACTTCCAATTCCTCCGCAACGCCCCGACAGTTAACTGCACCCATCGTATTGAGTAGAAACACAGAAACACTACTCTTACATTAAGTATATTTTTGTTACGTGAATAAATAAAAAAATCATTTATAACTTATCTTTTAAAAAAAGAATATTTTTTTGTTAATACCTAATAAATTAGACATTTATATTAAATTTATTTCACTATTTTTGTTCTTCAAATTATTACTTCATTAATACTTATCCAATCTCTTACTTTTTCTCGGTTATATGCCTCCTCCAGCTCATTCCATTTATCTCTTTCTGCGGCGTCTTTTATCTATAGCTTTCCAGCAGTGCTTATTGTATCATCTGTCCAGCGTTTTTAGAGCACCCTTGTCGTCTCTTGGCGCTGAGACCTATCCACCGGGTCGCCTCTATGGTCCATCTCTTTTCAGTGTAAAGGGCTAGGTGTCCGGTCCACTTGAGCTTAAGCGTATTATGTAAAGTATAGGATAAACGGTATAAAAAATGTAATGAAATAAAAAGGAATTCACAGAGGACAGTAGAAGACGAAATTGTATCTCGCAGACTCAGGCAGGCAAATTTTAAAAATTATTAAAATAATCAATTATCTAAACCTACTCCGATGATGGTCGCTGTGTTAAACGCAAGACAATGTCATAATTATCATGTTTTTTCTCTTTAAGTAATTAGTTTATGACAGGTTATATGTATTCATATAATAATGTTTTTTTTTTTTGTTTTTTTATTTATTATTATTTTTTTTTCTTTTTTATATATCAGACTATGTAGGTCAATTCGTTGTTTTTTTATATACATTCTATCATTATCAATATCATAGTGTGCTAGCTAACAAGTTATAAGTTTTGTGTCATGTATTAATTACTCAGCATACTTTTATATAGATTCAAGTTCTTAAAACGTAACAGACAGATGTGTTGCTGGGGAGTTTGTTGGCCACTTCTTCTCCACAGCTAAAACACTAGGAAGTGGTGACGGGCGGGCGTTTTGGGGGACTGTCTTTTGTAAAACTTGACGTTCAAAAAGTGCTGGCTCTCAGCCTAATTTGAATAAACGACTTTTGATTTTGATTTTAATTTTGATGCAACTTACACTGAATGAAACAAACTGCGTTATAAAAAAATATCATTTTATTTGAATCCGCATTATAAACCTATAGTCATGAGATTACATCACACTAACTGTGTATAATGTAAAAAATACATGGAATTAAGGAAAAAAATGAGGAGCCCCCAAGACCACAACGAGTGTAAAGACACCGGGTACCGAATGTAGCTTCGGACATGATCCTACAACCAGGATCCCCGAATGTTCAGGGGCTCCTGGCACTTAGGAAAACACAAGGAATCTCAACTAGCCAAGGTGTAAACGAATATAAGAAAGAGAAAATTAAGCGACCTGAGTGTGGAAGCACCGTTGTCACCTTTGACAGTAGAACGAGTATTTTCATCTGTTGTGATAGTATTTGGAAAATTTCCGGTATTAATAAATATATTCCCACTGTGTTCGGTATAGCCAGGTCTATTGATATTAATGGAATTCGGTCCATAGATGTGTATTCTAGTTCCTAATTTGATAAACTTGGCTCCAATTTGTCTATAAGCGTCACATGTTTTATTGATTGTTCCTTCCTAGAAACAGATAAAATAATATATTTAACATCATAGTTGTAAAGAATATTTTTCGAAGGTTTGGACCTAGGAAAAACCGGCTAAATGCAAGTCGTTCCGTACCATAAACCTTAATTTTTATAATTTATTTATTATTTTTCTGTGAAAGTCACTCAAAGGGCCATGGAAAGGGCTACGCTCGAAGTTCCCTTAAGTGGTCGAATCAGGAATGAAGATATCGTCATTAGCCTAAGCTGATTTACCCGTGGCCAGCAGTGGACGTCATTCGGCTGAAATGACGATGATGAAGAAGGATGATGGTATTTAAAAGATCGTCGTCAATTTACTTACAGAGTCAAGCGTTGTATAAGTGCAGTTTATTGTCGGTGGGTTAGCAAATACTGCTGCCAATACCACGAACAGCACAGCTAGAGTCGCGAACCGGAACATTTCTGGTCCTTGGTTGCTGGAAAAGAAAAAAAAATGTAACATCAGAAAAATTGCGTATCTTCTTCAATCATGATATCGTATAATTTTGGGCAATGGTTGGTTTTGGATAATGAATCCAAAATAAAATAAAATCCAAGAGCCCATAGCAGACCATACTGTCTTATTTTCTCTGTAACAAAATAAGTGGGATAGAATAATAGTATGTACCTGCTTCCAACATACGCATATCTGTAACTTGAGCTCCGGGTCCAAAAAGGCCACTTTAGCAGAATCAGAAAGCATATCACGCTAACCGTCACTGCCAAATTTTTCCAATCAATCTTGAACCTAATGCGTTAGCGAGAAAGATGAAAACGAAATTTGACAGATTGTTGCGTATTTAATATTATGATTTGAATATAATTCTATTAAAGTAACCTTTGTAGACCCACTGTTCCCCCCCCCCCCGTGTGCTTTTAATACCTCAGTTTTCGAATAAGCCCACAGTAGAACTATAGACTTTTTCAAAAACTAAAGCATCACATTATTGATTCATACAAATCAGAACTCAGACTAATTTTTAAATAGGTTTAGCACCTAATACCTGTAAATTGGCCATCAGGGGGGCTCAAAAGGCCAGTTTAGGAGAGTCATAATATTAATCACACAACATTCTGTCAAATTTAATTTTCATCTATATCGCTAGCGCATTAGGTTCTAGGTTGATTGGGTAAACTTGGCAGTGCCGAGTAGCGTGATATGTTTTCTGATTGTGCTAAAGTGGCTTTTTTAGACCCGCTGGTTGCCATTTAAAATGGCTGAAATTTGGGTATAGTTCATGAATTAAGTGTCAATAACTTGAACTTTAGAAGGAAACAAAACTGCTTCCTTGTCTTTAGGAAAATGTTCTACATATTAAGAAAGTAAAAATCGGCCGTCCGCGTCGGCCTAAGCTATCAGGTATGCGTACGTACTAACACTTCTCTATCCAAGACATTTTGTTACTGAGAAAATAAGTCATTTCTGGGAGCTCTGGGATCTTGGACTTAAGAAGAAGAAGAAGTGGCATTGTATCACCGACCTCCAACGTGGAAAGTATTATTTGTGTAAGTACTGTAGTCTCACCTTAACGATGGTATGGTCGGCGATGGAGCACGCTTGCCTAGAAGTGACGTATTCGCTCTAGACTTGAAGACTATCAGGTTGTATGTATCGGGAAACAGACTCCGGCTAGGATTCCTCTCAGCTATATACACAGTAAATAGTTCAAATCAGGATGTGACTATTAACTTGGAGTTCACTGTTAAGTATATTGCCACTCCCGAAGTCAGGCGAAGAATAAATTTTCCCGTTCGATCTTTGCTTCTATATATACTTATACGCCTGATAATATCTTAAAAACAAAAGGAAATCCCCAAAAAATATTTCGGGGCAAATATCCTGAATGTACGTAAATGATAAATGTTATAAAACGTGTTGCTTTTGATACATAACTCTAGGGTACTTAATTGAACCACTTAAAATCAAATAATTTATTGTTTTTTTTTTAATTTTTGCTTCTCTATCATTTTTCATACATAATAATCGAACAAGGTTTATGCACCATAGACTGGAGTTTCTTGTATGGAAGCCCCTTTAATTTCTTATTTAATTGAATTTTTAGTATTTTATGTTTTAGGTAAGGTTTATTTTTATAGTGGCAAAAGAAATACCTACACAATCTGTGAAATTTTCAACTGTCTACCTAGTATGGTTTTTGAGATACGGACGGACGGACGAACGGAGGTACGGATGGACAGTAGAGGCTTAGTAATGGGGTACCGTTGGTTACCCTTTAGCTATGGAACCCTAATAAAAAAAAGAATTCTAAAGTTACGGGAGATGAAAAGGAACACGCTGTACATATATTTGTTCGGGAATTCCTTCTCTACAAACCACCTTACAAGGTCACTGTGCCCGCGTCATCAGTGTCGATTGATAAACTATAATAATTAGAATAATTTTGACGTATTGACTCTTATCATCTAACCAATTTAATTACGCAATGTATATTTAAATAGAATGTTGGTTGGGAATAATATTGAATTTCGACATATTTTGTCATTATTGGGTACTAGGTAATGTCCGTGGCTTCACTTGCGTTATAGTAGCCTACCTCTATAACCGTTTCTAAGCTGCCATCTATCTGCGTGAAAGCGTAACACAAGCAAAATCGCTTTCGCATGTATCCTAGTAATAATAATTAGGATTTAGGTTCATCATCATTATCAGCATATCAGCCGAAAGACGTCCACTGCTGGACATAGGCCTCCCCTAAAAAGGAGGGGGGGGGGTTACAGCAACCCCCCCCCCCCCGGGTTGCTGTAATCGCCACGCTTGACAGGCGGGTTGGCGATCGCAGTGTATGGTGCTGCGTTTTACAGAGAACGCTGCTGCCCATTCTCTGGTGAGTCCCTTAGTCGCCTCTTATGACACCCACGGGAAGTGATGGGATGGTATTATTCTTTTACGGCACCATACGGCCCCAGCCGACAGCATACGGCATATGATTGAATACGGATTTAGGTTACCTTATAATTATTGTTAGTAGCTTCTACCTGGGACTTCGTATGCGCACATCGCGTTTTTGCCCGTTCCCGAACGAATTTCCGGAAATATTCGACACTCACCAAGGAACTTTCATGCTAAGTTTCAGCTTTCTGCGACCAGGGGACTTAAAATATTAGAATCATAATATTAATCACACAACAATCTGTTAAACTAGCTGACCCGCGCGGCTTCGCTCCCGTCAACTGGCTACTCTACCTACCGACCCTAACCTACCGACCCTAACCTACCTACCCTACCTACCTACTTACCTACCATACCTACCTACCATAGCTACCCTACCTCACCTACCTTACCTACCCTACCTACCTGCCTACCCACCCTACCTACCTGCCTACCTACCGGTCTACCTACCCTACCTACCTGCCTACCTACCCTACCTACATACTCTTTTTTTTTGTATTTTAATTCTTATTATGCTATTCCGGACGAAGGAATTAGTCTTCGTCCCGAATAAAACACAAAAACTATGAAAATCGGTCGAGCCGTTCTCGAGTTAGTTAGAATAGTGTTCGAACAAACCCGACTTTGAGAATTTTGCTATATTGTGAAAGATTCGACCTTTTTCTACAAGACATTTTTATATCAGCGAGACAGAAATAAAACGAAAAAAACTTTTTTACAAAAAATGTAACCGACTTCCAAAACAAAACACTACAAAGTATAAAATAACTTTAATTTTGGAAGTCGGTGTTTTTAGTTTTTTCGCTTTTTGACACCGACTTCCGAAATTAATTGTGTAAATTGTGTTTTGTTTTGGAAGTCGGTTACATTTTTTGTAGAAAAGTTTTTTATTTTTCACTTTTTAGTGGTACCTGCGTACCCATTCACAGCGTACCGGCGTGATGTTATGTTATGAAAATAAAACTTACTAAGTGCTTTCGGTGTAAAGGTCTCGTCAATACGAATGAAATAAGCCCAAGCACTCGATAGTTCCTACATACCGATGTGGAATTCCCTTGACTCTCTGTCGTCTCCATCATCAGGTCAGATCCAAACTTTCATTCTTTTGTAGTATCACCCGATATACACACGAATATCAAGTTTTTACCAAATACGTGCCTACAATTTTCGAGAGTTGCCCTCGATTTCTCAGGGTTTCCATCATCAGATCCTGACGTGGTGGCAATGGGACCACACAGGAAGCACCAGCTTTCAAATAAAAAAAGAATCATGAAAATCGGTTCACCGAGTCGGTTAAAAAAAAAATACAGTCGAATTGATAACCTCCTCCTTTTTTTGAAGTCGGTTAATAAACTGAAGGAAGACGGACAGCGGTGGCTTATTAATAAATAGGGTTCCGTTAGCAACTTTGGCACGGAACCCTATAATTTGCCTTGGCTCGAAAATCGAACCGTCTGATACTTAGCACGAATTAAAAACTTAGTTGCGGGCAACCTGGGAGTCTTTAAGACAAAAGTGAATAGGTTGCTTCTAGGCAAACGTGATCCATCTTCAACCTCATCATCGCTTACCATCAGGTGAGATAGAGGTCAAACGTATGCCTATCTATAGTAAAAAAAAAACTACTCCGTATCACCTAACCACAGAGAAGTAATGATAACTCGATTTGACAGTTACTGTGAAATCGTGTTGTCATTCATTCTTAGTTCGGGTTCGGGATTAATCGTAAGTATGTAGGTGATACGGAGTAGAATACGTCCGCAACTAAGCCCGAAACTACGGACTTCGGACTTAGAGAGTAGCCCCACCAAAATCGATCGCTCCCGTCACCGTGACCACCTTTGTTACGGTACCTTATTATTATTAGCCTTGTTTCGCAAATCGAACCGCTCGTTGTTTCGCTCTAAACGGAATCAATCGCGGAGGCCTTAGAAGTAGGGTCCTGTCAGCACCTTTGGTACGGAACCCTACAGGCCTGATCCGCAAGTCGAACCGTCCAGTACTTCACAAAACTACTGAGTTCTAAATCAGTTTAAGACTCTATGATTAAAGCACTTTAAATGAAACCAGCACAACTCAGAGATTTAAGCAATTTTGGCGTCTATTCGTTTAAGACCTTCCAGAGACTAAACCGAAATTCCTACGAACTACGACAGTGTTCAATAATCGTGTGAGGTCATTCTCCAGCGGAAAATCTTAACACCGCAATTCAGAAAAACGCGTCATCAGTGCAACGCCTTCTATCGACCATGTAAACTGACAAAATATTTGGCAGCAGAAGACGTTAAATAAGAAGCCCGTATGTAACGATGAATAACGATAAGGTATTAAAGTGTTTACTTTTATTTTGCTACGTCTACGTATTAAAAGTTTCACAAATAACTCAATGAATGTGTTTTGGTGTAACATTCATGCTTTCATGCATTTTTGGTTCCTCAATAGATGACGCTCTGACTGATCAGAACACAGTAGGAAGTTTCTTACTAAACTAAAAATTCAATATATTTTGATTTTGTGGATCGATTGTAACGATAAATAAGGAAAAGGTATAAAAATAGTCACTTTTATTTTGCCACGTATTAAAAGTTTCACGAATAACACAACAATTTTGAATGCTTTCGTGCATTTTATTTTTTCTCAATAGATGGCGCTCTGACTCATCAGAATACATTAGGAAGTTTCTTCCTAAACTTAAAAATTCAATATCTTTTGATTTTGTGGGTCGATTTTGATGAAATAAACGCTAAATGTTACTCGGGTTATCACTTAATATTTTTAAGTACTTAGATTTGCAATCCAATCTGTGGTTTATGCGTGATGCTCCCACAAACGCACAGACAAACAGACAAAAATTTCAAAAATTGCATTTTTGTGTTTTATACCTTTTTCCTGAGTTTTCTGTGTAATTTTCATGGAAAAATATTCAATGTACAGACACGGTTAGTCTACGATTTTATTATATGTATAGATTACATTTTCATCTTTATCGCTAACGCATTAGGTTCAAGGTTGGTTGGGAAAATTTGACAGAGACGGATAGCGTGATTTACTTTCTGATTCTGCTAAAGTGGCATTCGTAAGTATGGGTAGCTCGCCGTCAAGTCCGGTGGACCACAGTGTTCCACGCGGACACAAGATGTCAGCATAATTGACGGGGCTCGCTAGGAATTGTTCGAAAGAGTCGCAGCCCTGGAACATAGCGGGCATTTGTAGAAATTATAATATTTTAGTCACTAAGAGTCGGAAGCTCCTTCTCGCTCCTCCCAGCTTGGGAGCAGTATGACATTGCTCTCATTGCCCGTGGGCTCTCATTACCCCACTTCCCTATTTTCACTGCCTAAAAGTTTTTTTATTAATAGAGAAGATTCCTAAAAACCCGGACAAGTGCAAGTTGGACTTTCAGACGAAGGGTTCAGTATCATAAACTGAAAAACCGGTCAAGTGCAAGTCGGACTCGCCCACCGAGGCTTCGGTACAAATTTGTAGGTACATATGACACTTTAAATAAAGACTTATTTTTTATGATTTAATTACAAATGTATCATAATCCCATCATCATCCCGAATCATAAAAAATCGGACCCAAAAAAGACACCAGGATACGACCTTATTACAAACCGCATACTACAAGAACTACCAGAATCTGGCATAACCTTTCTGACGTCATTATTTAACGCCATGACAAGACTGCAGTTCTTTCCCCTGGAGTGGAAGGTTGCGCAAATTATAATGCTACTGAAACCAGACAAACAACCAGAAGAAGCAAAATCATATAGACCCATAAGCCTGCTACCCATCCCATCCAAAATATTTGAATCTCTACTGCTGCAACAAATTCTACCTATACTCAAGGAAAAAAGACTAATTCCCGACCATCAGTTTGGGTTCCGCAATAAACATGCCACTGTCGACCAAGTGCACATATTAGCAAATAAGATCATGGAATCACTGGAGGCAAAGCCTTACTGTACCAGTGCATTTTTGGATATATCTCAAGCGTTCGACCGCGTTTGGCATGCAGGTCTGCTTTTTAAATTAAAAAACGCCCTACCAGATCACGTGTACGGAATACTAAAATCATTTCTACAACAGCGCCACTTCATAATACAAAGTGGGGAAGCACTGTCTGATCTTTGTCCCATACAGGCAGGAGTGCCACAGGGTAGCGTACTGGGTCCCATACTCTACTTACTGTTCACTGCAGACTTGCCGATATCCGAATCACTAACTACTGGGACCTTTGCTGACGATGCCGCCATACTAGCTGCACATAGTGACCCAAAAATTGCCTCACAAATACTCCAAGAAGGACTAATTGTCATATCAGACTGGCTTAAAAAGTGGCGGTTAAAAGCCAACGAAACCAAATCAGTCAATGTTACGTTTACGTTAAGAAGAGGATCCTGTCCTCCAGTCACACTAAACAACATTGAAGTCCCACAAGCAGATCATGTGAGATATCTTGGATTGCATTTAGACAAAAGACTTACCTGGCAAAAACATATTTTCACTATCACTCAAAGGTTTGCTGGTAGAAAACTCAATTTTGAGTTAAGCTCGCCTTTGTACATGAACTTTTTTAATCATGTAAATTATTTTAAGTTGTTATGGTGTACAATAAAGAATTATGAGGAAGCAACTTGGTATCCAAACACGAAAACTTTACTGGCTTATAGGGCGAAAGTCTCAGCTATCTCTTGAAAACAAAATACTCTTGTACAAGGCAATACTGAAACCCATCTGGACGTACGGGATCAATTATGGGGCACCGCATCTCACTCAAACATAGAGATTATACAGAGGTTTCAAAATAAAGCTCTGCGCATGATAACCAACGCGCCCTGGTTTGTACCCTACGAACTACTTCGCCATGACCTACGAATGCCCACTGTGAAGCAGGAAATCATACGCCATACCAAGTCCTATAAAGAACGAATTCAACAACACCCAAATACTCTGGCTCGGTCGCTAATGGAGAATCACAACAAAGCGCGACGATTAAAGCGCAAAATACCTCAAGACTTGATCCAACCACAGTAAATATAACTACTGTTTAAACAATGAGGATGTGACAAAGGTCACATACTGAGCAAGTCAGCGATAGCACAAACCGACATACTTCTGAATGTCCCACGAAGGAGACAGATTGTAGTAAATAATGACAACAAAAAAATAGTAATAATAATAATTACAAATGTATAGTTTCAGACTTTTCCCTATATTTGTAGTATAAGACGGTATCACTTGCCAAATTTCATAGTTCTAGGTCAACGGGAAATACCCTAAACATTTTGATTCCCTTGAGAGTGTCGAAATATACGTTTTTTTGCGGCATAAACGGCCGTATCTTTTTTTTACTTTAACATACTCGTAGAAGCTTGATTTTCTAGGGACCAAGGGAGCTTCAAGGGACCGTAGACTTGAGTATATGGTTTAAATTTCAACTCGATGCCTCCACGCGTTCCCGGGTCTTGACAGACAGACGGACGGACAACGAAGTGATCGTATAAGGGTTCCGTTTTTCCTTTTGAGGTACGGAATCCTAAAAGGGTGGTGTTACAGAAGCTGATATTGGGCCAAACCAACAATTTAACTTTTAAGATGAGCGTAGTCGTCATCAATACGGTAAGAAGAAGAAGTTACAAGTCTTAAAGCAAGCCATTTTCTAAAAAAGAAACTCCTGCCATTAGATGACTTGCTTTCTGAATCATTAACCTCTGGACAAAATGAGTTTCTATCAACTAGCAATTTTATTTACTATTAATAAGCACGCGTTTGACTACTATCTCACCTGATGGTAAGCGATGATGTGGTCGAAGATGGAGCACGCTTGCCTAGAAGTAACCTATCCACTGTTGACTTAAAGGCTCTCAGGTTATAGCTATCAGGAAACACAGACAGGCAGGCATTTGTCGAAATGACGAAATTTCCAGGACTTTTTTAAATGTCAATTTGTTTGTTTCTTGTTTTGTTTGTTTAAATCGTGATGAAAAGCCTTTATAGTTGACAATAATTGTAGATTGACAGATGAAGAGGGAGAGGTAGGACAATGAGAAGAGTTGATTACACAAAGAGTGCCGTGAAAGATAAGAGAGGAAAAGATCGTGACGACCCTAATATTATGGTTTTCCTGCCCTAGCCCCATGATATGGGGCTAGGGCAGGAAAACCATAATATGATGGAGATAATAAAGTGAACCTACTCAAATGATATAACTTTCATTATATAAAAAAACTGCGTTACACAATAAACAATATTTTATTTGAATCGGCACTATACATCTACATTCTACATTAAACAATCTTTATCTTTAAAATCTACAATGAATTTATATATTAAGTACTAAGAATACAATGGATGTAAAACACCTGAATTTTTATTGGCAATGATAAGAGAATGAGAGTTAAATTGCAATAATTATGTGTGATTGAATATAAAAAAATAAAACCATTGCTTTACTAGATGTAGGCTAGTAACCAAAGACACTGAATAAACTTGATTGAACACAAATGAACAAAAAAATATTACACAACTCAATTACACAAACAATAGGTACAGAGGCGGTCGTATCTATAATTATTTACAATGTGTTCCTATTGGTATCCCATAAGGCTAGGGTATCAATGAGACCACATCAAAGAATCACCTGGCACATGAATTATTTTTGTACAATTTTGTTTTGTTTCTTTTTTCATACAAAATCGTTCGAAAAAGTCCCGATTATTTATGAAAAATGTTTACGTGAGATATGGTAACGTCGCATTTTCTTAGCATAAATATGAACGATTGAATTGAATGAAAGTGATTTACTCCTGCATTAAATGAAACTTAGATACACACATCAAGATACTGTTAGTATTATCATCGAAACTATGTTTTTGGAACAGTCTTGTTCTATGAATTTTTGTATTACTTTTACATATCGAATATAACTTTAAAGTAATGATACCAAAAGGAACACGGTGTATAACACTGGGTACCGAGTGCATCTTCAAACACGCACACGCACACATCCCGTCTATTCTGCTTAAATGCCTACGTGAAGGAAATAATAATAATGTTCCATTAATTCCCACTGCCTTCCAAATCATGTAAGCTGACAAACTCAAGTGCATACACATACCTACATAAACTACACTTACATTCACGCTAACACACACACTCACATGCATAAATAATAGAAGCGTTTTTTACAAAAACTACGTAACTAACAATTTTAAGGTTTTTTTTTAATGATGGCAATGTGATCTATAGAAAAGTTGCACTAGACCGTTTAATTCGATTTTACAAAAACAGCATAATTAGCACAGAATTACACTGTAAAAAAACACATATTTTACAAAAAAACTACACAACTGCGTGCAAATTTTACAAAAACGACGTATCTGAACGCAGTTAAGTAGTTTTTGTGAAAAAATAAAACGTCAGTAAAGCTGCAAGAATTATTTAAATAGATCAAGAATCACCATTTGTCTTGGTTAAGTATAACTTTACTAGAGAATGGACAAGAATCCATGTACGGACAAAGCGCCCACTGCCTTTGGAAATGAATTTTAGTCCATAATATAAGGCTCAAATTCCATTAAATCCTAATAAAGCTAAGGATATTCAGAGATTGAATCATTTTTTGAGTGAACCCCACAAGATGATTATTTATGATAAAATATGTGGAATTGTAGCAGAGAAAGGAGAAGATATTGATATTGATAATGAAGATGTAAGTGGAGGAGAAGAATAAACAATAAGTTAATTAGACTGTATAATGGCTGCAAGTGTTTTGTATGGCAATAAACTAGGTACTTAATTATAATTAATTAGATATCTTCCATTGCAAAACTTTTATTTTTACAAAAATAACATAAATGCATTTTTTTTACAAAAAAAACACTAGTACAAACTACATTTTATCATTTTATTTCATAACAGTAGGTATAAATAATAAAATATGTTACATATTGTATACAATACATTAACATGAATAAATGATCAAAAGTTATAAGTTTTTAAACGAAAAAAATGGATTGGAGAACGCTTTTTCCTGTAAAATTGTTGCTAAAAAGTTGTACTGTTTTTGTAAAAAACCCTTCATATTATTAGTACTTAAGATTTGATTACTTTTTAAACATTTTGTTCTGTAAAATCTTAAACCTTTTTTTTGTTTATACATATGAATGCCTGGAACGCTGTCGTCTCCCTTCTTGGAGGTAGGCGCTAATGACCGCGACACAGTAGTAGATTCGATACTAATGCGGTTGTTAACGAACACAATATTTGTAAAATTGTTTCTTGTTCCAATAAAATATTTTGTATTTGTATATGTTTGTAATGAATAATAAAAAAAAGCTTAGTTAAAGTCAGCGTGAAAGTGAACTACTCTACCTCTGAGCTGGATTGACAGGTCTCTTCAAGCTCACTGCACCTAAGTCTTCTGTCTTCTGTCGATTCTGTCAACATCTCAACGTGTAAACTTTGGTGGAGAGCGCATGAAGCCATTCCATCTTGATTGTATGAATTGACAGCTCACGTCATGTCAGTTTACAGTTACACTGTGAGTAATTTCAGAATCGTACTGCAGGAGCTCTGATTTAGGTGTTCTGTCCACTTAGGAGAAATCACGGAATCTTAAACTGCTAAGGTACAAATGAAAAAAAGGAAAGTCATAAAATAAACCGACTTGATTGTGAAAGCACCGTTGTAGTTTATTGTTTCTTGTATATCCAATTTAATTTTGATTGGCTCATGTTTGTGCGTTATTTTCGGGTAAAAACGTATTTTTTTCTTCTTACTTTCTTCTTCATTTTCATAAAAGCTGTTGTTTATTGGTTTATTTATGTCTGATGGAATGTTGATTGGTTCATATAAACTAATGTTCATTGATTCTTGCATAATTTGAGAGCTGATGTTCATTGCTTCTTGCATAACTTTAGAGCTGATGTTCATTGTTTCTTGCATAACTTGAGAGCTGATGTTCATTGTTTCTTTCATAATTTTATTCATATCTGGTATAAAGATTGTATTTTCATTCAAGCTGGACATTGCTTCTTGTGTACCTGTTGACGCTCCCACTAGCACCACTAGCAGCATAGTTAGAATCGCGAACCGGAACATAGCTGCTGATAGACAAAAACATATTGTTGAACATATTATCGAAAATAAAAAAAAACGCCTAGTACGCCTATAAAAAATTAACACCTGTGAATAATCGAGATTTTTTCCAGATATCAAGGTTAACCCCTAACCATTTTGGACATAAAGGACAAAAACTGGCCAAGTGCGAGTCGGACTCGCGTGCAAAGGGTTCAGAACCAATTTAATTTTTTCAACATGTTATTTTAACACTACAGGAATTTTACAGGTTTTCCTGTAATCTTTGGGTATAGAACTATTGCCTGCTTTTTTTATTAAAAATTTCAAGCTTAGCAGTTTCTGAGATAAGTCCCCATTTATGGTCATTTTTGGTCTAATTTCTTGAATAACTTCAAAACTATTTATTTTAATAATATGAAAAAAATATAATTAAAATCTTCACAGAGGGCTCGTTCATTTGATATGTTAAACAATACAGTTTAAAACCTTTTTTTGTTCTCTTTTGTCCCCCAAAAGTGACTCCGATACTAAAAATTTATTTATTTACGTAACGTGTCCATATTTGGGTCACAAAAGTCTATATATACCAAATTTCAACAGAAACGGCCGTTAGGTTCGGAGAAAACTGGCTGTGACGTCTGTGTGTGTATGTGTATGTGTGTGTGTGTGTGTGTGGATCTACTGAACAGACAGATAGACAGGCAGAAAGACAGACCGGGTTCCGTTTTTTTCGGATGTTCGGAACCCTAAAAATAAATACAACTGTCTCACCTAAACGATGATATGGTCGACGATGGAGCACGCTTGCTTAGAAGTGACGTATTCACTCTAGACTTGAAGACTATCAGGTTGTAGTTATCGGGAAACAGACTCTGGCTGGGATTCCACTTAATTAACACCTACACATAATTAACAGTTCAAATCAAGATGTGACTTTGAACTTGGAGTTCACTGTTAAGTAAGTATGTTACTACTCCCGAAGTCAGGCGAAGTATAAATTTCCTCGTTCGATCTTTGCTACTAAATACACTCACACGCCTGATATATCGCAATAAAAAAACAAAAGGAAATCTTTTCAAATTGTTTCGGAGCAAATATCCCGAATGTATGTTGTTATGTTATACAGTGTGTTTTTTTTATATCTCGTAACTCACCACTTAAAAGAATCTATACTAATATATAAAGCTGAAGAGTTTGTTAGTTTGCTTGAACGCGCTAATCTCAGGGACTACTGGTCCGATTTGAAAAATTCTTTCAGTGTTAGATAGCCCATTTATCGAGGAAGGCTATAGGTTATATATCATCACGCTACGACCAATAGGAGCAGAGCAGTAATGAAAATTGTGACGCAGACGAAGTTGCGCGGGTCAGCTAGTAGAATAATATTTTACAATATTTTTTTTTTCGTCAGTTTTCATACAAAATAATCCATCAAAACTGCGTCCGTCCATGTAAAGCACTTTTTCCTGAAAAACGATAACGTCACAATGAACTAACTTATTAGAACGATGGTACTTACTTACATAATTATGTTAGGGTTTACTTACAGTGAGCAGTTTTTATTTTAATTTTAGGTTGATATAGTTAGTTCAGCATTTACTAAAACAGCAGTAAATGAAAGTTCAATAAATGATAATAAGTAAGACATGTTATTTTTGAGTTACACACTTTAGTTAAGATGTTTGATAGACTGTGTGACTATATATTTCGGATATTCGGAGCCCATGTTTCTTGTATGTTTTACATTAGTCACAGAATGTAATATTAATCGTGTATTCCTTGCCCTGCAGTGGAACAAAATAGGATTCATCATCATCATCATCATATCAGCCGAAAGACGTCCACTGCTGGACATTGACCTCTCCCAAGCGTCGCCACAACGACCGAAAATAGGATTCAAATAACATAATGTAACCTTAAAGTTATGTTATCTCAAAAGGAACACGCTATATACATAGTTTTTCGGGAATTCCTTCCCTACGCTTCGCCTTGTTAGGTAAACAGTGCCCGCGTCATCAATGTCGCTTGATAAACCATAATAAGAAGTATTTTTACTAATTTCACAATGTGTTTAAATGAAGTATATTTTCGGAAATAACCGAGGGATAATTTTGGTGGTTGGGAATAACATTTGAATTTCAGCACATTTCGTCACCTCAAACGTTTCTCTTTCCTTGTGAATTTTATTTTTTAAAGTAATAAGAAACTTAAAATCTATATTGAGAAAGGTTGATGAAAGAGTAGTTTACACGTTTATAATTAACCCCCCTCCCCCCCTCCCGACAATAGTAAGGCAATAGCCGCCGTCCCACAGGTGGAACAGCCGGGCCTGACGGGTTTAATATCGTGTAATTTAGATCACTTGAGGTCGCCTATCAAATTGTTATCTATTTTTATTTTTGGGTAACGGGTCACGGATAAGTTAATATATTTGTTCGTTTCATGTTTATGTAAAAGGTATTTGAAACGTGCCTACTCATCATAATTCTACTTAGATTTAGGTTTAGGCAAAAGTACAGTGAAAATTGTTTAATATATTCATGCAAAAAGTTATCCGCTATTCGTAGATGAGACATAATTTTTATAAAATTTTATTGATTTACTAGCTGATCTGGCAAACGTTGTTTTGCCAAATAAAAAAATTGCCTACGACCTAAATTCTCAGACCTACCAAATATACACAAAAAATTGCAAGCCGTTTCGGAGGAGTTCGATAACAAACACCGTGACTCGAGATTTTTATATGACGGCGTTTACGTCAAACGTCAGGTTGACAGGGCTGTCGATGTCAACCTAGCGAAGTGTCATTGTCGATGGTAGAATGGTAGTGCGGGCGGCCATCTTACCCTATCTTTTGAACGAGACGGCGCCCCGCACACCACGCTTGTAACGAATCGCTCAGAGTCTTCGCCATCATGCTATTTCAAGATTTAATTAAGTTGATTTCGTATAGCAGTAATCGCTAATTATATAATTACATCGTGATTCCTGTGAATTACTGATTAAAATACGTTGATTGCAATCTGAAGCATTTATTCCTTCTTCCGCGCCCACCTTGGCGTCTTGGCTCTTCATTTATATTAGAAGTTTTATTTTTATTTTTTATTGGTGGTGGGTTTGCTCTTGACTCTAGTCTAGGTCAGAGATGACAGAGACAAAGTCTACGATGGAGCGAGCTTACCCAGAAGGAACCTGTGCACTCTAACTTTGAAGAGATTAGGGTTGTAAGCGTTTGGAAACACAGGCGCAGGCAGAGAGTTCCACTTCTTTGCTGTGCGCATTATAAAAGACGTTTGGGGAACGCTTAGTGCGAATTGGTGGGAATAGCAACAAGGTAGGGATGGTATGATGCAGTGCGTCTGGATGTACGATGGTAGAAGGGGGCCGGTGGGATGAGGTCGTGGAGTTCTTGAGTACACTCACCGAAGTACAATCCGTAGAAGACCGACAAGCAGGCCTTACGGCGATGAGCCAAGCTATGTAGCTTGGCATCCACCAGTTTTACGTCACCGATGAGCCTCTTAGCTCTGCGTTCCACCGAGTCAAGCGCGGTAATCTGATACTTAGCTGAGCCATTCCAAAGGTGGCTACAATACTCCATGCAGGAAACACGCATATGATAGCTTATCGAAAATTGATCACTTTTTTGATGAATGCTAATATGTTTTTAACATTTACCAAAACTGCCAAGCAGCCTATTGTTCTACGTCTGTTAAAATTGACATTACTCTGTGCTAAAACATGTACTGCTCTATACTTAGATAATATTTAATTTATTATCAATCATGTTGTTGTTTATTCCTCCTGCTCATTATTAATCCCAACTAGATTGTAATCCAAGACTGTATGATTAACATTAAACATTTTCATATGGTCCTGTTGCAATAAATCGTTAATATCATCAACTAAATTAATCTTAATCTAACTCAGTAATTAATTACTAGAGATACGCCTCCCTATCGATATACCCATGTCGATAGGTATGTTATTAAATGCAAATTGCTATTGATAAATTGGATTTATCGACAAATGGTCACCTCTAGTGAACATGATGTGTTGGTGTTTATAATTATCGATGGTATGGTCACCTTTAGCTTAGTTCATGTCATGATTTACATAGGACTTTTAATTAAAAATGGTGGCTTTTAGAAGTATTATTTACTTACAAAGGAAACTTCATTAGTTCTTACTCGACTGTTTTAATAAAGTTATTTAGAGCCGGAGAGGTACATTTGGTGCAGTTGTTAACTGGCACATTTTGCAGTTGGGGTCATGAGTTCGTATGTTGAGGTAAAAATTGACTTAGGGTCTACTACCTCCTTGGTCTTGAGGACGCTATTGCTTAGTATGAGGGCCTAGGTCTTATACCCGGATCGGGGAAAGTTTTTTACATGGAGCGTCAGTTTAGCTCCAGTATCACTGGTTTGTCAAAATTCTTGGATACTACTACACGACTGTCAAAGATCTATATAATACTCGTAACAGCTAGGAGAAGGTAAGGTATATTATATAATAAACTAGCCAGGTTGTCTGGAAGAGATCGCGGAATGCGATAAGGCCGCCGATTTTTTTTTTTATCTTTTTTTATTTAGAGGCTTTTGGTTATCACACATAACCATGTCAGCCCCATCATAACTCATAACAAAAATATATTTATACGAACTAGGAGACAAGAGACGCTCTATTAGCTAAATAGTTGCATACAAAACTATAAATTTTCTTAGCCTCCTCACTACAAGGTTTAGACAAAAAACATTGAACAGAACCTAAATCTAGCTTACTAATTTTTAACTCTGCCAATAAGGCATCTCTTTCTCTGCGATTACGGACACATTTCACCAATAAGTGATGCACATCCTCCACAGACTCGCAGTATTGACAATTTGGACTACTCACTTTTTTCATTAGGAAGCCAAACTTGTTGAGTGGCATGTGTCCTGTCCTTAACCTATGTGCTAATACAATATGTTTTCGACAAATTCTCATATCGGCAAACCAGGGAATACGCGGAGGTTCACATTGCACCGTTTTATACCAAACACCTTTTTCGAGAGATTTTTTATCAAAGTATTCTTTCCACATGTTGTAACAATTTATTTTATATTTACTTAATAATTCCGAGTAGTGACAATTAACATTAATAGGTATTCCTTCTGAAGCTGACTTTTTCGCGAGTAAATCAACCTCCTCGTTTCCCGGTAAGCCAACATGAGATGGAACCCACTGCAATCTCAGATGTCTATAGCTGCAATTGAAGTCATGAATGAGACTAAGAATGGCATAAGCTTTCGAAACACCTCTGCCACCAGAGGCGCATCGAGCAATATGCTGCAAGGCACTCTTGCTGTCTGTGAGTATTACTATCTTATGTAAACCTTTGGTCTTAGCGTACATTAGAGCTTCTGAAATTGCAGTAAGTTCCACAGTCATTATGGATATATTACTATTTTTAATCTTAAAACAACCTCTAATTTTATCTTCGGGGTGATAAAAGGCAGCCCCTAGTCCACCAGCGCTCTTTGAACCGTCAGTATATATTCTATGCCAACTATCATATTTATTACGTAATTCATGTAAGATTTCATTTTTTAGAATATTAAAATTGTAATTGTGTTTACTACCTTTAATCGAATCTAGATCATACTTGATAATATTATTTATTTGAATGTTAGTAACCCAAGTATTCAATGTAAACATTTCTAGTGGATAACTGGATGACATAGCTTCTTCTTGAGTTTTTTCATATGTTGAAACTAATAGAGGAATTTCCTTTTTTTTCCAATACCTTTTTGTACAAAGAGTGCTTAGTTCTTTTAATAGACTAGCAGTAGTATTATTTGACCACGATTATAATTTTAAGGTGTACTTTATAGCTAAAAAATGTCGCCTAATAAATAGAGGAGGGATACATAACTCACACTCCATTGTGTGAATGGGCGTACTTCTAATAAACCCACCAACAATTCTTAAACTCTGATTCTGGACTTTATCTAACTTGTATGTGTGCGAATTTGCACTATTGTCATATAAATAACTACCGTAATCCACCCTGCTCCTGATCAGCGCAATATACAACCGTCTAATATGTTTCGGATGAATTCCCCATGAAGGTCCAGACAATACTTTAAATAAATTTAGATATTTTTGTGTTTTTTGACAAATTTCATTTATATGTCTTCCCCATCGTAATTGCCTATCAAGCCACATGCCTAAATATTTGATGTTTTCAGTAAAAGTTAAAGGTAGACTATTAATAACTAAATTAATTGGTTGTGTTCTAAATCCCCTACTAAATAAACAGTACTTCGACTTAGAAGTAGATAACTGCAGACCAATTTCTTGTAACAACCCTATCATGGTGTTTAGCGCCCTTTGCATGTTGGTAATGCTATCGTTTACTTGGGATTGACTAGTAAAAAAAACAAAATCTTAGAGGTAACAATATTAAACAATAGAGGGGACAACGGGTCCCCTTGAGCTAAACCTCTATGCGTCCATCGACATACACAGTCAGTGTCGTGGGTACTTTTCGCTTCTATTACAAGACGCCTGTCACTAAGAAACTTATATACTAACTAACAACTTAACTAACTTAACTTATATTTAGATTTTAGAGCCCGCGCTGATATCTTCCAGTCTTAATAATTTGAGTAACTATGACATTATTATAAGCATTATCTAAGTCGAGGAAACATGCTAAAGTCGAGATATTTTTAGAAAAACTTATTTGTATATGACAAATTAATCTTACCAACTCATCTAAACTTGAATGGGCCCGTCTAAAACCTGTATTTTCGGAGGATAAAATTTTTTCTTTCTCAACATACCACTCTAAACGCTTATTAATCATTGTGTGGAGAATTTTGCAAAGACAGGACATGAGAGCAATTGGTCTAATCTTAGTCAAAACATTTTCATTACTAACCTTAGGAATAGGGATAATTTTTATCTGTCTCCATTGTGAGAGGATGTAACCGTATGAAAAAATCAAGTTATCAAGTAAGTTAAGTATCCAATAAGTAAAGCTTAGCAATTGTTGGTAGGTTATACAACATTGAGTAAGTTATAAGGTCTGGTCCCGGGGCGCTGTCTTTTTTTTTAGACATTTCTGCATTTCTTCATAACTGAAATCTGCCTCAAGAGCTGGATTCATTGAATTGATGGTAGGCATCGGGGGAAGTACAGAGTCAGGTGCTAAGTTGCACAATAGTTCTACTTTTTGTTGGTCTGTAGGTTGAAATGGTTCCTTTTTATAGCCCTTAATCCATCGCATTCGATTCCACATCTCTGTAGCTGTAGTTGCTCGTCAATACTATTGCAATAACCACTCCAACTCTGTTGCCTAGCCTAATGTAAGGCTTTTTTTGAATCAGCAATACATTTTTGAAGAATTGAGAGATTTAAAGGTGTAGGATTGCGTCTAAATTGTTTGAGCATAAGTCTTCTCTGAGCAACAGACTTAGACAGGTTAGGATTCAGTATGGTTTTGGTCTAAATTTGCTAGTAGGGTCAGTACATATTTTAATTAGTGGAATACTCTTATTAGCAGCGGTATTAATTTGATCAATTATAAAATCATACCTTTCTTGAATATTATTTGTTACCACTATGGAACTAAAAGCTACGGTAAGATATTCCTTATACAGCTTCCAATTGGCTAACTTATAATTACGCCCCCTAAATGGCCTGCAATTACTGTAAAAATGTAAACTTATTTTTATTATCAAATGATCGCTTCCTAATGTTTCATTTATTACATCCCACTTAAAGTTAACAGCAATGTCCGATGACACAAATGTAACATCAGGAGACGATTCTTGTAGTATACCACTCACCAATCTTATTCTTGTAGGGCTGCCATTGTTCAAGGAAATAAAGCCATTCTCAATCGCTGAATCCATGATTTGTATCCCTCTTGTGTCATTTTTAAATGACCAATTTGTGTGGTGAGCATTAAAGTCGCCAACTATCAATGTTTTTTTTTAAAATTTAAACTAAATAGATTATCCCAGTCGGATGAGGTAGTGCGTGTACTTGATGGGCAATAAATCGACACGACATTCTCCAAATTAGAGCAATTTAGCAATTTTAAATGTAATATTTCAATTCCTACGTTGCCCAGTCTAATTACAGATGACTGTACCTTGAGCGACTTATGAATTACAATGGCAACCCCACCGTACGAGTCCTCTCTGTCTTTTCTGTATACATGGTAGCCATTAATTAGTCTTTTTCTTTTTCTAGCCACGTTTCACTAAGAATAGCCAAGTGAATTTTCTCTTGAATTAATAAGCTTTCAAACTCCAAACGCTTAGGCCTAATACTCTGTGAGTTCCATTGGAGTATATTTAACTTAATTACTTTAATAACGTTACTGGCCATTATTAAACACGTCACAAAATACCTTATACCACTCTAATTCTTTAAATATCTGCATGAAATACTTTTTAAACTCTTCTACTATACTTTCTAAAATTACAACTATTTTTTCTTTCCTATTGGCCCTCGACAGCAAAATGTCTTTTATTTTTCCAATTAAACTTTTATTTCTAAATATTTCTATATCTTCCTTGTTTTCCAGTATTATGCTTTGATTTTCTTCCGCGACTCTGTTAAATTCTCCATCAACTTGCATCTTTGTTTCTTATCTCTGGTTATTGGTTCTTCTTATTACTTCCGAACTGAGATGAGATGTGTTCCGAGATGAGTTTATTACCTCATGTTTCTTTCTATTTAAAGAATCATCTTTTCCTTTACTATTTGTTAATAATGCTTCCTTGTATGCTGGCTTTTTACTTGCTGTCTCATTATTTAATTGCTCGTTAATTATTGTATCAACAGTAGAATTTTGTGTGTTACTAATTGAATTAGAATTTAATTCTACAGACCTGTCGTTATTGTCATGTTTTTGTAAGTATATATTTAATGCTTGTTTATATGTACAGTTTTCTTAGGACATGAGTAAACGAATATGTTTTTCCTTAAGGAATAAAGGGCAATTTTTTCTGAGTGCCATATGTTCTCCTTTGCAATTAATGCAATAATATTCAGTTGTTTCGCAGTTGGTGTGCTGACCTCCGCATTTCGGACAAATAATTTTCTTCGTAGGACACTGTCTGATAAGATGACCATACTTCCAGCAGCCAGAGCACTGCGATACCGGAAATACATAGGGCTCCACCTTAAACCTACATCCGTAACTGTAAACGTGCGGGGGCAAAGTTGGGCCTTTGAAACACACACGGACAGTTTCGCTGTTTATCCATTTCTCTTCTGTGTAGCGTTTCATTCTTTTCACCGATACTATTTCATAATCACTACTAAATTCTTTAACCAATTCTTCTTCTTCCACATCCAAAACAATATTTTTGACAACACCATGTGACACGTTGATTTGTTGTGTTGATTGGCATCTATAACCTAGCTCATTCATTCTCGTACACAGTTTCATAGCTTCTTCTTCATTATTAAATTGTAAAATCACTCTATACGGATTTTTATATTTAATTGCGATGATACCTCCAATATTCTTTTTTCTTAATAACTTTGCAAGTCCCATTTGTTTTGGCAAAACTTCTTTTGATGTCATACATATTTCGTATTTCTCTTCTGCGAAAAAATGTTTCTCCTTTTCTAAACTATTTTCACACTCTTTATTTTCAGATATACTTCTATTTAATCGTTTTGCATTTCTTGTAATAGTTATAAATTCGTCCTCTTCATCTCCGTTTTCATCAATATCTGATCTTAATCGCTTTTCGGGTCCAGTACGTAATAATATGGGACTAGATGAGCGTTTATCACTCGTCTGCTGATTGTTACAACCGCTCATTGGAGAAAGCCGAAGAATATAGTTCACTTTTCTATTTAAAACATTCTACTGATAGGGTAAATAGTGAAATGTGTTTGACGTCCGTTACTCCTGAGGAAATAATAAAAATTGTAGGGTCAATGCCTAATAAAACTTCAAGTGGATACGATGATTTGCCTATAAGTGTTTTGAAGCAACATATAAAAGTTCTTGCGCTACCTCTATCAATCTTTTTCAATAAGTGTTTCGAGGACGGTATTTTTCCGGAACAACTTAAGATAGCGAAAGTTATTCCTTTACATAAAAAAGGGTCACAGACGGATACTAAAAATTATCGCCCAATATCAGTTCTACCAACACTCTCAAAGATCTTTGAAAAATTAATTAAAATTCGTCTAGTCACTCATCTCAATATAAATAAAGTTATAAATAAAAGACAATTCGGTTATCAAAAAGGTGTTGGAACTACAGAAGCTATCAGTACTTTAGTTAACGACGTGGTTGATAAACTAAATAAAAAATTGAAGGTAGCTGGAATTTTCTTGGACTTGAGTTCTGCTTTTGACACTGTAAATCATACATTGTTGCTTGCCAAAATGGAACATTACGGTGTAAGAGGACAGGTTCTAGCGCTTTTTCGGTCGTATTTAACAAATCGAAAAATGTATGTGGAGGTAAAAGACATAGATCAGAATAATTTTCAAGAAGCGTATCATTCAAGGTTACGAAGTGTTTTGACAGGTGTGCCACAGGGTTCTATACTGGGTCCAATCCTATTTTTAATCTTTACAAATGATTTACTTAACCTAGTAACAAAACTGAATCCAGATTTTAAACTAATAGCATTTGCAGACGACACCAATGCTGTTGTTGGTGAAAGTACTGCAGAGGCTTTAAGCAGCACTATAAACACGGTTCTTGAATCATTTCAAAAATGGTTTACAGCAAATAAGTTGTTAATAAATGATAAAAAGACAAACATCGTACTGTTTAAGTCTACAACACGTGGAAGTGATAATCTAGACGTTAAACTAAATGGAAACAAAATAGGTATTGTTGACTCAGTAAAATTTTTAGGAGTTCATATTGATTCATTATTAAATTGGAAAAATGAACTAAAAGCGATAGACGGATCAATATCATCAGCATGCTATGCCCTCAGGAGCCTACGAGAAGAACTTAGCATAGATATTTTAAAATCAGTTTACTATGCACTGGTAGAGTCAAGATTGAGATACAGTATTCAGCAATGGGGAAATAGTTATAAGTATAATTCTGATAGAGCTTTTGTGCTACAAAAGAGGGCAATCAGAACAATAGTTCGTATTCCCCAAATCGAGTCCTGTCGGAAACATTTCCAAAGCCTATCAATACTGACAGTACCAAGCCTTTACATACTTACAGTCTTGACTACCCTAGCAAAACACATAAGTGATTATGAAACGCAAGACGAAAGACTTAAAAGGGAAAGCACAAGAAACCAATATTTGAAGCATAAAGTTAATTCCAAATTAAATATTGTAACACATAGTGTACAGTACCAAGCAGTAAAATTATTTAATTGCTTGCCTAAAGAAATAAAACAAGTCTTGTATAAATTCACCTTATTTAAAAATAAACTTAAAAAGTTCTTACTGGAAAAAGGTTTCTATTCTGTGGATGAGTTCATGACTCAACATAATAAATATCATTGATTCTTTGTTTCTGTTTTCATTATTTATGTGTTTGATTTTTGATTATGATTTTTTAAATTATTACGGAACATTTTTGATTATTTTATTGTTTTGTGTGACATGTTGTTTTTTTTTTTCTCGTTATACATATTTTTGACGTTTTAATGAATTGTGTTTGACATGAATTAATGTTTTAATTGATTTTATGTATACATTTTAGGCTCCAAACTAATTTAAATTGTAAATGGTTCTATTTCTGTTGACATTTTTAATTATTTTCTTTATTGTTTTTGTTTACATTAATTTAATTGAGAGGATGATTTTCTTTTTTCAATGTTTAAGTTGATCGATTTCATTTTTTTTTAAATTGATTGCTTAACTGTTTTTCTGCTCTTTTTTTTGTAACACATTCAGACACAATGTAAATTGTTATTGGATTAAATAAATGAAATGAAATAAATGAAATGATCCCTTTCCTCAACATATTCATCACTATTTACACTCAAACAAACTTCTTCGTCACTTTTACTCATGATAATAATTTATTAACGGGGGGTAGTTGTAAAAAACGACTCTTAACATTGGAACGTAATTATAGTAAACGTGCGCTCAGAACGGTACGCCGCACGCGACTGAAGGCCGCCGATTGTATTTGTTTAGTTTTAAGTTTCCTTTTTGTTCATACTTTTGGTGTACAATAAAGTGTATAATAATTTTTTTTTTTTGGCCGCCACCTCAAACTTGCATTTCCCGTTTTACCCGTTCCCGTAGGAATCTCTTAAAATTGTGAATCTCTTGAAATTTGGCATGTACGTTCCTTGAAAAGTGTGGGTGCTCCCCTACACTCCTCAAGGAACCTACATGCCAAATTTCAGCTTCCTAGGACCAGAAGTTTTGGCTGTGCGTTGTCTGTCAGTCACTTATTCACTCAATCACTCAGTAACGGAATAATTTTATACATTAGGATGGTCACCCATCTACACACCTACCTGAACAATCAACCCGTACGGCCATTTTACAAGATCAAGTCAAATCAATACTTGAAAGAAGAACATAATTTTGCTTTACGTTACAAAATCCTTTTAGGGATCCGTATTGGTAAGTCGTCGTGATGATTGGAACCTTGTCAATGTTCGCGGTAATCTTTAAATAGGATCTCTTTGTCCTTGTTTCATTTTCCACGAAAGTAATGGTAACGAGTGCCTTCGAGAAACGATTCAGAGAATCTATCAAGGATATTCTGTCACGAAGGTTTGTGTAGACAACTGACAGGCATTGATTCAGCATGGTTTTCTTTTGAAAAACGTTGCCCCACACTAGAAATTTCTCCTGTATCATGGGTGCGTTAGCAAACATATTTTGGAGGTATGCGGAACAGAAAGTAAAGTCCCGCAAACCTCCATTGAAAAGGGAGGATCCTCCGACCAGACGGTTTTTGTGTCTGGTGTGGGCAACTGCCCGATATTTGATATTCGGGCTGACGTATATGTTCAAATCGCATGGTAAACTCTGTTTGCGCGATGCAGGATTCGGCGCAGTAGTTCGCTGCTAGTTAGATAGATGGCGTAGCGGTACTTTTTGCTGCGATTTATATTTGCTCCGTTGGTTTTTCTTGTGGCGGCATTGATTCCGCTACAATATAAACTTACATACACAAACACCCTGACCCGGAACAACTATTTGTAGGCCATACAAATATTTGCTCCGTGCGGGAATCAAACCCGCGACACGCAGCGCAGCTGCAAATCGTTCAACCGCTGCGCCAACCGTGCCGTCATATAATAACATGAGACAACTGCTAACATAATTCAATCATAAAGGAAGCACATACCTAGTCTGACTTATTAAAAAATGTCACATTTAATATCTCTATGACAAATGAAATTATATTCACTACCGTTATAAATAGAGGATTTGTTTCTTTGTATGTTTGTAAGAAGTAAGTAATATCTGTCAATCATTTATCCCATAAAATACCCAATTACTGCAGAATATGCTACGGGATAGAAGCCACGTGAAAAACCTAGTTCACATTTAATCAGATTAACAACAGAATGTCACTCAATATGTATGATTAATTCTGATTATTATTATCAAGGAATTTGCCATTTTGTGTTCGTAATGGATATGGTTATAGGCTCATAGTGTAACTTGTCAGAAATGTCATAAAGGGAAACAAATGATGCATCACTGGATTGATTTCTGAGCCAATATTTAGAAACCGGTTTTGAACCACATTTGCGAATTATACTTGTGTAGCGGCATCAATGTCATCACAGGAACAAATCTACATTGCAACAAAAAAGAACTGCAACGGCAATTACGACAAAATCCAGCATCACGGTTTCAGAGATAACCGTTCAATTTAAACATATGTATACAACAACAATCTGAATATTAACTATCGGGCAGTTGCCCACAACAGACACAACAACCGTCCGAACGGAGGATCCTCCCTTTTCAATGGAGGTTTGCGGGACTTTAATCTCTGTTACGCATACCTCTATACTAGCTACTGTAACTGGTTTAATCAATCTGGCTCGCCCTTTCCCAAACATGTTGGTATCGGCTTCTAGTCAAATTGGATGTAACTGAGAACCAGTATTTTACAAAAGCGACTGCCTGTCTGATCTACACAACCCAGTAACTGGGTAATACGATACGCATTTGGCAAAACTGATGTCTGATTTCTTGGATTCAGGGGGGCTACTCTCTAACGAAATCCGTAGTTTCGGGCTTAGTTGCGGGCGGGCATTTTCTACTCCGTATCATCTACAGACTTACGATTAGTCCCGAACCCGAACTGAGAATGAATGACAACACGATTTCACAGTAACTGTCAAATCGTGTTATCATTAGTTCTGAGTGGTTAGGTGATACGGAGTAGAAAATGCCCGCCCGCAACTAAGCCCGAAACTACGGATTTCGTTAGAGAGTAGCCCCCCTGATTACTCGTAACGACTCTTCTTCTTCTTCTTATGGTGTAGGCAGTAAGGTCTAACGATCCTACGTGTCAGTGTTTCTAAATCGCCTCAAGAGCCTCTGACATAGTTTATTCGACGACCGCCATTTGGTGGCCGAGACCACCGGCTTAACGTGCCGTCCGAAGCACGGAATCATCTTTTTATCGGACAATAAACTTTACAAAGTATGCTTCCCCATGGGAATCGAACACACGACCACCGGGTCATAAGGCAAACGCCTAAACCACTCGACCACGGAGGCAGTAATATAGGCAGCAGCACAATATATAACGACTCTTAAAGATCTACAAATGAGAGCTGGGACACCACACAGAGGACAGAGAAATCTCAGTATGTTAAGATGGTCACCGGGCCACATGCTGAATATTGTGCCTTTTTACCTGGATAACCAGTCTTAACAGAACCAAGGTTACCGTCTTTTGGCCGATATGATGATGATAATGAACAAGTCTTACCTATTAGCAAAGCTTCACTAGAAAAAAACAATACTCACTGAAAATGCACTCCTCTATTCTGCCGAACGAAGTATATAAACAAAGTAACCAATTTCCGACCTTACATAAGTCATTTTCTTAATGTCGAAAATCGGTTACTCTGTTTTGTGTAAATACGTCCTTTTTAGGGTTTCGTACCTCAAAAGGTAAAAAAGGAACCCTTATAAGATCACCCTCTTGTCCCTCTGTCTGTCTGTCCGTATGTCACCACCGATTTTCTCAGGAATGAATGAATTCCTGAGAAAATCGGTTGAAAGGACAAGTTGAAATTTATACCAAATACTGAGGTCTATAGTCCCTATTAGGTGTATAAAAATCAAGGTCCTAATTCAACACGATAAAAAGATATAGGCAAATTTAGATTTTCGCGAAAACTTGTAAGTACCAAAATTTTCCTTAATTTTCAACTTTTTTTATTTTTCGTTTTACCTAAATTACTTGTGCTGTAAGACCTTGCTTTTAACCAAAATTATCAATTCCAAGTCAACCGGAAGTACCCTATAGATTTTAGGTAGAAAACCTATATGGTAGTTTCCGTTGACCTAGAATTACGAAATTTGTCAAGTAATACCGTCTCATACTACAAATATAGGGAAAGTCTGAAAACGTTGCATTTATAATTTAATCATAAAAAAATAGTCTTTATTTTAAGTAAATTGTAGTTACAAATTTGTACGGCATCCTCGGTGGGCGAGTCCGACTCGCACTTGGACGGTTTTTTATTGCACCAGTCAGTCAAATCAATCATGCGTGCCGCCACAATAAAACAACTGTGTCACGCATAGCTTAGTTATAATACGAGTACGTACTTGAACCGAACACACTTAGCCTGACGTCAAAAATATCGAATTGATTGGATGGGTCGTACGCTACAACTGAGTGCGGTTTTTAAAGATTTTTGTTAGTTTAATGATCTTTTACCCGTACCGAAACAATTGTATGTTGATATTAGATATTATTCCGGATCAGGATATTAAGTACCAACGTGTGTGAATTTTGCAAGCTACGAGTAGTAAATCTGACATCGTCAACAAAACAAACGTAAAATTAGTCTAAGAATAATTTTGACTTAGAATATTATGATGTCAAGCTTTTAACTCGTGTGCGTCACTCTGTGTGCGTCTTGTTCCAAAATATGTATTACCCAATCCAGTTTTATAATACTTGCTGTCATCCGATCTGCCGTTTCATTTTATTAATGAGAAAAAAATATGTATCGATTTATGTTTGCGAATTTTCAATACCTTGAATAAGTAGCTTTGGAAATTCGTAAACACTGATCGATAGACATTTTTGCACATTAATATATCATCAAAAGTAAGTTAGTCATACCAAAGCAGCTATTAGGCGTAAAGAACATCGGCCAAACACGACAGCCAATGAGTGATACGTCAAAAAATCGAGACTTAAGTGTATATTACATTACGGGTCTCAACTTATTTTATTGGAGCCGGTAAAATAATTTAGCTTTGTAACAAAAATCTCATTTCCGTACTACTTTTTATGGGTTTTGAAACGCATCTAAACCCGTCCCGTTTTTATCTGTGGCACAAGTTTTATCTTAGCAGTACTACTAAGCACTTACTTTTTAAAAATACTAGATTTTATTGAAGAATTTTTATTTATTTTTGTAGTTTATTACCAATTACATCATTTTTAGATGGGGATATGGATTTAGTATTCCGAAATGAGTTGCAAATGATAGGTTGACAATAATATAGAATGCATAGAGCGGAACATATTATGACATGAGAGCTGTCTAAACGTTTACCACCGTTCGTTGCTTTTTTTTTAATTAGTTCCTGACGGAGCAGGCTAAGGTCTGAGACCATGCTGCCTCGCCGTTCGTTGCTCTTGCGTCGTTGCGTACGATTTCTTGGGGTTTTAGTGTTTTATTTGTGACTTGGCTAGTATAACCGACTCCGACCATTTTCATTTTGTGGTTTGAGCTGTGGTTGTAGTCGTGGCAGTTGATTTCAGTATTACCTACATCATAACCTTGAAAGTAACGTTCTAAGATCCTCGTCTTTTAAAAAAAATATTTTCAATATAGGATTAATGGTTTTGCCTAGGGGAACGAATTAATCCGTACGACGTTCACGTCCACGATATTTTATAGCCAGGTCACGTGACGTATGGGCCGTGACCGACCTACTTTGGGTAAGTTATAAGAGTTTAGAGACCATGCAATAATATTGTACTTTGGAGGTGGGTGAATATTGGGTTCGATAATGAACCGGAAGATAGCCATAGTAACACCTGAACCAAACAAGATAGCTCCGTGACTGTTTGGGCTCTTTGGATATGTATTGAAAGGTTATGCTACATTTATTATCTACTGTTTAGTTCATAACCTCTGTGTTGCACCAACGTGTTTAGGACGATATTGATTCAAACCGCGCACTCTAACCCGCCGCCTGGCCTATATAAAATCTCAGCTCAGCTGATGCTCAGCTGATCTAAATTCAGCAAATCATCGCTAAGGCCTGCCCTATCACGACTGTTATGAACGACGTTATTAATAACAGTACAGTCGCCTCCATTATTACTTTATAAATAATGCTATCGTCCCACGATAGCAAAAAGTCAGAGCCGAAAAAAACCTTTGAAGTCGCCGTCAAGTCTGGGTTAATAGACCACGATTTAGCAACAGATGTTGAAAGAATATTAATAAAGGAGCTCGTGGCTAAATAAACACGGGTCGATCTTTAAGGTTAAGCAACGCTTGCCGAGGTCAATTCGTGGATGAGTAACCATCTTTACATACGGAGACTCCTCCGAGTCTCGCAAAGCACGTTAAGCCTTTGGTCCCGGCTGTCATTTGTAGATCTTTGGTAGTCATTACGGATTGTCGGAAGCCAGAAAATCTGATACCAGTCTTGCCAAAAGGTACCGTGTTATAGTGTAGTGGACGTCAGTTCAATAAATTGTTACTTATTTAAAACCTAAATTTTAGTGAGTTACGTTTTTGGAATCGTCCCCTGTGATTTTCATGTGATGAGAACTCACTCTTTATCTTGACGCCCCACATGATTGTGGCACAAAAGAAAAACGACTGCTTTTTTTTTTTCAAAGTTCATAAAATGCGGGCTACCGTTTTTGTACTCATCAGTTTGCGCCACTGTCGAGTAAGGTTCTTAATCATTAAAGTTGTTACTACGCGCATGTGAACAAAGTCAGGCAGTTTTAGAAAAATACTCACAAAAATCAAAACAAGAAAGTAAATAAACACGCGTTAATAGCCAACCAACAGTGAAAGACATTTAAAACCTCACGCTACACTAGCGCCTTTAGTAGCAAATTCAAACGCGATAGCCCCTTATTATAACTAATGTCACTTTGAAAACTTACAACAAAATCATATGATTATTAAAATAAAAAATATTTAAATTAAATCATATAATATCTCATTAATTATTAAAATCTACGCAGCAATTTCCAAGCTACAAGGAAAAATTTAACATTCAAAATTAGCTTATTTAAATTAAGTTGAGAGCAAGCACTTTTTGAACGTCAAGTTTTACAAAAGACAGTCCTAAAAGGCGTGCCAAGGTAATAAATATCATTCTGCGTACCGCTTCAATTCCTAGCCGGAGTCTATGTTTCTTGATGGTTACAACCTAAAGGTCTTCAAGTAAAGAGTTGATACGAGTAGGTTACTTCTAGGAAAGCGTCCTTCATTTTCAACCACATGATCACTTTCCATCAGGTGAGATTGTGGTCAAAAGCGAGCATATCAGGAATAATATAACAATCTTCATACTGCTACACTACTTTTTTTTTAGGAATCGGAATCATCAAATGACTCCTCCCACTCTAGGTGGAGCAGAAGGGAGTGTCAGACTCTTACTGAGTAAAACCCATCCGTGTTCCTCCTAGTGCCCTTTGCGTTCCAGGGCCGCGGTGACTCTTTCGAACAATTCCGCAAATACTGCTACACTACTACACTTAATACATACTCTTGCAATACATTGCCCTCCCTCAGGCAATCATCTAATTGTGCTGATTAACTCTGACATTGTAAACACCCCTTCATGTTAGTTCAAGTGCCTATAGATAATCTAGTATTCCTACCTTTTTGATGAACTGTAGGTGTTTTAACTATCAAACTTTTGCTGTAGAGCATGGAATCGTGTCCGTAGAAACTAGAGACGCCAACTCCTGATGATTTTTTGTGCCCACGCAATAGCGGGAATACCGGGAAGCGCCCTTTGTCGGTACGACAAGTTTGTGTTTGCCAAATAAGGATCCAGTCCATCCCATATATTAGCGAAATGATCACCGAGTGAGGATGCTATTCCACTAAAGACGCGCGAGATAGCTAGGTGGTGCGAGAGGAATAAATCCACTAATGGGATAACTTGATCTTTTTTTTTACTACTGATAGGCATACGTTTGACTACTATACCATCTGATGGTAAACGATAATGCGGTCGAAGATGGGGCACGCTTGCCTAGAAGTAACCTATTCAATCTTGACTTAATGACTCCCAGGTTGTAGCTATCAGGAAACTACTTCTTTTATCTTTATCAATTTTTATCGAAAAAATACGACTCAAATATTTTTCGATAATTTAACATTTTCCTAGTCAGGCTTAGCGTAGCTCTTCTGGAAAAGGACAAGCAGTGCAGTGAAGCGAAAAAGCGAGATATGTGTGACATTCTCGTATCGCCTAGCTATCTCCTACATCTCTGAAAAGCACCCTAAACTGAGACACTCTTGGTTTGCATGGAGCAAATATTCTTACTAAATCTCCAGCCGTGCCCAACTAGGCGACTCTATGCTCTGTAACATCAGCCTACTGCTTTCCAAGAGTTAAATTAAAACAACATTATTTTACACCTATCGTTATAGATATGTTATCGTTCGCCCACACTTATTAGTTGTAATTGTTTGGCTGCAAGGCAAATGCCGTATGGTATCGGCCGGTGCCGTATGGTGCCGTAAAAGAATAATACCATCCCATCACTTCCCGTGGGTGTCGTAAGAAGCGACTAAGGGACTCGCTAGAGACTGGGCAGCAGCGTTCTTTGTAAAACACAACACCATACCACAACCATACACTGCGATTGCCAACCCGCCTGCCAAGCGTGGCGATTATGACAAACCCCCTTTTTGGGGAAGGCCTATGTCCAGCAGTGGACATCTTTCGGCTGATATAATGATGATGATGAGGGCAAACGCCTCTTCTCATAAAAAGCCTTTATCATCCTTTCTTAATAGGTAAATGGATTATAGATTTCAGAGCACCTTCTTGCGATATCTTATTTTTGTTTACATTTGACTAAGCATACAAACTTTGATTTGCGATAGAGTTAAAACGCAAAATGCCGAAAGAAACGTAGCAGATTTAAACTTTTAATAATTTTTCAAAAATTTTGCTGTAGTACACGCTCTCCAAACATTTCATCTGCCTAATCATTAGATATAGGGGTCCAATATTTACCCTATGGGTAAAGATATTCTTACCGCCATTAAACAAAATCCAATTATTTTTTCAAAGCCATTTGTAATGATGTTTTACGAATGCAATAATTTCAGATTTCACGACTATTTTATTCGCTTATAATTAAGTTTTATGTATATAGTCTTGTTCCGGAGTTATGCTTCGCGTGACATTTCCTGTTCGTCATTAGTATTATTTATTTGTTTATTTATACATAGTTTTTAATGTTAATGCTTCTGAGGATGATTGTTTTTGGTAAAATTATAATTAATAGTTTCAACTACACTTGGCCCGCGGCTTTGCTTGCGTGAAAATCGAAAATTATCTAACAGTAGGTAGTCTGATAGATATTTTCGATTTTAGACGGCTTTTATTCATTAGGTACTGAATAAAAACCTTTATATTTCATGTACATTTGTTCCTTTTATAGTTAATTTGCCAAATTACCTTGATTGAGTTAAAACAGCTTTTCTGCATTTTATAGTTTTTATCGAGAGTTTACTCCTAGCGGAATTTGTATGAAATACCGTTCAGGTATAAATTCTGGAAGGGTTCCGTACCATAAACCGAAAAAACACATTTCTTTTCCTATAATTTTATTTATTTGTTGTTATAGCGACAATAGAAATACACACTCTGTAAAATTTTCAACTGTCTACCCATTACGGTTCATGAGATACAGCCCGCTGACAGACAGACGGATGGATGGACGGGTAAATGATCAGCGGGGGCTTAGTAATAGGGTACCGTTGGCTACTCTTTAGATACGAAACCCTATAAAGCAAGAATCGATTTTAATGAAAGTAAACATCCATATTATGCAACATACCTAAGCCTAAAAAAAACTTAGATCTTTTAGAAAAACAGTTTAGAGTTTTTTATAGAAAATACAAGTGGACGTCACGCGGTTTCACCAGCGTAGTTCCCTTTCCCGTGGGAGTACGGGGATAATATATAGCTATAATATGTACTCCCTGATAATGTAGCTATCTAATGCTAAAAGAATTTTTCAAATCGGTCCAGTAGTTTCGGAGCTTATTCAATTCAAACAAACAAAGAAAGAAATCTTTCTTCTGCATAATATTAGTGTAAATTAACCTCCGTCTGTCAATCATCTAAGTGTGCTGATTACCTCTGACATTGTAAACACTCCTTTATGTCAGATCAAGTGCCTATAGATAATTTAGTACTCTTACCTTATTGATGAACTGTAGGTGTTTTAACTACCAAACATCTGCTCTAGAGCACGGAATCGCGTCTGTAGAAACTAGAGACGCCAATTACTGATGTCTTTTTGTATTTACGCAATAGCCATGATTAGAATTTGACAGCTTTTCAAATTCTAACTGTCGTCAACAGCGGTCATGGCGTGAATACCGGGAGGCGCCCTCTGTTGGTGCAACGATATGTTTGTGTTTGTCGAATAAGGATTCTTTTCGAATGAGTTTTTTTTTATAGAAAAATTATTTGCAAGATTAGAGATTCAAAGTATGTATGAAAAACCCTGAGAATTATGATTAAAAACGCTACCTAATACCTATTTGTGTACCCTTGACTTTTTTATAATAACCTGTAATCAAATAATGCACAAAGCCAAGGCATTCAGTGATAGGCACTTTTAGATGAATAGAGACTCTTACAAGTATTGTATAAAACTACAACGCTTCTAATTATATAATAAGACATAACTGTTACATATTTATGGAGCTGTCCGTCTGTATGTCAGTAGCGCTACATTTGTATGTCCATGTATGTCAATCACTGCTAAAATCAAATGTATACAGCATATAATAATGGTATGTGAATTTTTAATGAAGCTATCAACTTTTTTTACTGCGTGCTTCAAAAACGATTTTTTGTTTTTTTTTTTTTTTATAGTTGCAAAAGTAGGTTATCTAATAGTCCATTCTCTTAAGCTATGGAAAATATTTATGAGTTGAAATTGTTTGCTTGTTTGTGAAAGGTAACCTCTGGAATTACTGATTCGATTAAGGAAAATCGATTTACCAATAGAAAGCTACACTATTTCTGTGTTCCAAATACTACTTTTTATCCGTCAAAAACGTATCCACACTAATTTAAAAAACTAGTGGACGTCACGCGGTTTCACCCGCGTAGTTCCCTTTCCCGTGGGAGCACGGGGATAAAATAAGCCTATGTTACTCCCTGATAATGTAGCTATCCATTGCTGAAATAATTTTTCAAATCGGTCCAGTAGTTTCGGAGCCTATTCATTTCAAACAAACAAACAAATCGTTCCTCTTTATAATATTAGTGTAGACTAGCTTTCGCTCCTGGCTTCACTCGCATTAAAGTAGCCGATCCCCTTTCAGGATCCCATCTATTGTTGTACTTCTTCTTCCTCTCGTGTGGGCAGTAAGATCTAACGACCCCACACACCCTAGTTTATAAACGGCCTCAAGGGCCTTTGACATGGTTTATTTGACGACCGCCATTTGGCGGCCGGGACCACCGGCTTATACGTGCTTTCCGAAGCACGGAATCTTTTTATCAGACAATCAGGTGATTCCAGCCTGCAATATCCTAGCCAAATTGAAAAAAACACTTTCAAAGTATGCTTTCCCGTGGAAATCGAACCCACGACCACCGGGTCACAAGGCAAACGCCTAAACCACTCGACCACGGAGGCAGTTAGTTTAATTGTTGTACTAAAATTCTTTAAATTCGATTCACCGTGTTAGGCATGAAAGCGTAGCAAACAAACTCACTTTTAGGGTTCCGAACAAAAAACAGAACCCTTATAGGATCACTCGGGTGTCTGTCTGTCTGTCCGTCTGTCACAGCCAGTTTTCTCCGGATCTACTGGACGAATTCTGTTGAAATTTGGTACACATATTGACTTCTGTGATACGGAAGCGTTACGTAAATAAATATTTTTTTTAATATGGGGGTCAATTTTGGGGTCAAACTAGAAATAAAAAAAAAAGTTTCTCAAACTGCATTGTGTGACATATCAAATGAAAAGGCTTGCTGTTAGAGTTTTAATTACATTTTTTCATAATTTTTAAATAAATAGTTTGTAACTTATTCAAGAAATTAAACCAAAATGACCATTCCCCCCCCCCCTTATCTCCGAAACTACCCCACACGGCCTGCATCGGTTAATGTCCGATCTCGACGAATCTTGCCGGAAATTCGAGTTGAAAATCAATGTCAGGAAGACAGAGGTGATTTCTTTGGACATCGACGGTCACGAGGCATTATCCTTAAGCCACATACGAGCTCACAAACGACAACTACAGAGGACTTGAAACAATCGCCTTGGCCGAAATCGGTCGGATCACATCATCATCATCTTCTCCGAAACTTCAGTAGTTTAAAACCAAAAATTTTGAAAAAAATGCAGATAATAGTTCCATACCTAAAAATTACAGGAAAACCTGTAAGAAGTCTGTAGTGCTAAAATAACATGTTAAAAAAAAAATTGGTTCGGAACCCTTTGCAAGCCAGTCTGAAACGCACGTGGCCAGTTCTTTTTTGGATCTATAATTAGCGAGTAAGTTTATACTGCGAAAGGAACCCTGACTGCTTGTTACCTCTTTTGTACCTCTTCACGTCTTAGTAACTGAACAAATATGAATGAAATTGGGCACAAGGACAGAATACGTCCCGGATTGAGACGTAAAATACCCTTTTATCCCAGGCATATATATGTTCTTTTGGGATCACGCCCAATATTCACGCGAGCAAAGCTACTGACAGAAGCTACTATGTTGCAAGCCTCAGAAGCAGAGCCACGGGTAGAGCTAGCCAACTTCATCATCAGCATCATATTAGCCGAAAAACGTCCACTGCTGGACATAGGCCTCCCCCAAGTGTCGCCACAACGACCGGTCCTATGCGTCTCGCATCCATCGGCTACCTTCACCAGGTCATCGGTCCACCTTGTGGGAGGCTTTCCAACGTTACGTCTTCCGGTACGTGGTCGCCACTCCATAACTTTTCGACCCCATCGACCTTTCTGCGAGCAATGTCCCAATGAGCCCTGCCCACTGCCACTTTAGTTTGGCAATCTTTCGGGCTATGTCGGTAACCTTGGTTATCCTTGGTAGCTAACTTCACGCTTCTAAAATAACAGATTGGAAGCTCCGAGTACTTTGTTGTTGGTACCTTAACTGGTTCAATAGTTAAAGGTTAAGAATGCAAACTTTGAGGTCAAGGGTTTGTATCGTAACACAGGTCGATCGAAGTGATATTGGGTTTTTTATAGAAATTTCTTTGTAGTTATCCGTAACCTGGATTTGGAGCGCCTGGTTCATAAGAATACTAGCTTTGGCCCGCGGCTTAAACTAGAAATAAAAGAAGTCAATAACTGTCTCCAGTCGCGACCGAGGCAGGCCCAAAAATCGCTGGCGTGACGATTTGGATTCATTCCTGAAGGATTGGCTGGAAAACGCAACAGATAAGCTAGGAATTTCTCCTATATCGTGGGTGCGTTTACATACATATAATCTCACATACACAAACAGCCAGACCCGGAACAACTATCTGTAGGCCATACAAATATTTGTTCCGTGCGGAAATCGAACCCGCGACCCGTAGCGCAAACCGTGCCATCAAAATGGAGAAGACCTTTGCCCAGCAGTGGAACAATATAGGCATTTGCATCAAAATCGGTTCAGCAATTTAGGCGTGAAAGCGAACCAAAAAAGCAAACTCACACTCGCATTTATATATAAGCCAGGATTAGGATTTTGTCTCCTGTAAGATACATAGAACTTAAACACTAATTTGCACTTTGGGGAACTTAATGACTGACTCCAATTCTGATATACTACGGCTACGTTAGCCACCTCCACAGGATCGAAATCTAGGGAGTTATCATCGACTCGAAAAGAAGACTGCGAAGAATCACTGGTGGCAATGTTCTATAGCACACCAGTAAGGTAATCATAATCACCATTTCAGCTAAAAGAAAAGATAAAAACCAGCCAAGTGCGAGTCGAACTCACACACGAAGTCCGCACACCTTAATTTTTATTATTTGTTGTTATAGCGGCAATAGAAATACACAATCTGTGAAAATTTCAACTGTCTACCTATTACGGTTCTTGAGATACAGCCCGCTGACAGACGGATGGATGGACGGACGGACAGACAGACGGATTGACAGCGGAGGCTTAGTTCCGTTGTTTACCCTTTAGGTACGGACCCCTAAAAAGAAAAACTGTTATGCACGTGAAAACGCACACAGAAATTGTTGTATCAAAAGCTTAAATACAGAAACAGGTGGTAGCGCGGTGGTGGTTTAATACAGAACAGGTAGTAGTGTGGTGGTGGTAGCTGAATAATTTCTACCGCAGAACATATTTTTAGACCTCTACCAAGCGCTGAAGGGATGTCCAATGAGATCAAAAGTTTCTGGAGTACCGACTGCGTCCCGGAAGACACTGCGTTGGAAGGCCGCCCAGAAGTTGGACCGATGAACTGGTGAGGAATTCTGCTGTATGCAAAAAGCACAATATCGGTTAAGATGTAATAGTTTCTTTATTTCTGCCCCGTTGATCTCACGGTCGCAAGCGCGACTGCCGAGAGTGGAGTTCTAGGGTTCGATTCCCAGGTCGGGAATAAAGCGTTATCGGGTTTTCGATTAGGAATAACTTGGTAGCAGCCCGGAGAAAAGTTACCGACATAGCCCGAAGGATCGCCAAACTGGACTGGCAGTGAGCAGGGCAAATTACTCTCTGTCATCTCTGACCTAGACTAGAGTCAAGAGCAAACCCATCACAAATAAAAAAATAAAGAACAGATGGTCGATGGGGCCGAAAAGTTCTGGAGTGGTGACCGCACACTGGAAGATGCAACGTTCGAAGGCCTCCCACAAGGTGGACCGATGACCTGGTGAAGGTCGCGGTTAGACGATGGATGCGAGACGCACGAGCCCTAAGTCCATCAGTTGACGTCTTTCGGCTGATATAATGATGATGAGCCCGAAGCTTCTTGTTGTGACTCTCTGTGTCTTGTAAAGCAACTAAAGCCGTTGTTCCTGCACCTGATATCTCCCCGGTCGTTTCAGACTATGAGAGTTAAGGAACAAAGATTGTCCCTATATTTGCGTACATACTTGAGCACTATAACAAGTCATGCGTACTTGGCCCAACTGTCTCGTTTAATTTGGCCACCATGACTGGAATTCGGCGGAAATAGGCGGACTTAAGAGGGGACTGTATTCTCGAAGAATTTGAAAAATAGGTATTTGAAGAAACTATTGCCGATGCCGTCGCAATGTGCCCTATCAAGTAAAGTGCGAAAGCGACAACTGCAGCTCAGGCTGATTTTTACCTATAAAAACCTTAACTAAAAGACGTTTTGTACTCCGCTGTTGTCTTCTTCAAAACTGGACTGATCTAAAAAATCATATATCAAAATTTAGAGGAAAACTATATCTATGGTTCTTTTTTGTTAAAAACTTATTAAATTTGTCTGACAGTCGTCTGAACATGGCGGTAAAAACGGGCTGTTTTTCTTTCTTTAAGTAATAATTATGGTTTGGAAAAAAGAAAATGATAGAGGCACGTATTAATTCGATCTAGATTTTTTGGAAAAAAAATCATGGCTCTAGCAGCATTATCCACGAAGAAAACAGCGGAATGCGTTTGTATGGAGAAAGGCCCAAGAGTTACCGACCCGAGTGCCCTCTCTAGGCATTCTCTACTTTTAGGTTAAAACATAAAATATATTTTTTTTTCAGCCTTCTCATTAAAACACCTACAATCCGCCATTTAGATTTTTCGTCTTCTACACTAATATTATAAAGAGGAAAGATTTGTTTGTTTGTTTGTTTGTTTGTTTGAAATGAATAGGCTCCGAAACTACTGGACCGATTTGAAAAATTCTTTCAGCAATGGATAGCTACATTATCAGGGAGTAACATAGGCTATATTTTATCCCCGTATTCCCACGGAAACGGGAACTACGCGGGTGAAACCGCGTGACGTCCACTAGTTCTTTAATATTTTATCAAAATCGGTTGAGTCGTTGAGTAGTTACGAGTGGAGATAGAAACGGATATACACCCATACAGGGCATACAGGTCAAACACATAACCCTCCTTTGAAGCTTCACCGCAGTCGGGTAAAAAGACTACACTGTAGTGTAGTAATAATGTCTTTAAACTATTATGACAGATTTAAACTAACCAGTTAATACTGTGGGAAATTACCTAATGTGCGTCAATTTAGGTTGCCGTATTTTATATATTTATGGTCAATAACCTTACAATTTAATGGATGTAGGTCTAGTACCCGTAAATGTCACACTTAAAATATTCATTCGCTGAATGTATCTCGTAGAACGTGGGAACTAATTATATACCTATTGGTATTGTGAAAGATACTGATACTACTGTGGTTTAATATAAACTAAATAGCAGTCCTTTTCGGGCAATTGTGTGAAAAGAAAAAGCTAGGTACAATGTTTGTTTGGCGGTTGAGCTCTATTTTACCTGATGATGAGTCACGCTGTGACGATGAGACATGCTCCAACGTGCATGTTGGTTTAGAATTAATCTATTCAATCTTTAACTACAGATGTCCAGCGACTTTAAATGTGCAGTGTGCAGGGTACATTGCTCGCAGAACAGACGGTTGATGGGGCCGAAAAGTTTTGGAGTGGCGACCGCGTAGCGGAAAACGCGGTCTCCCACAAGATGGATTGATGACCTGGTGAAGGCCGCAAAAATCCGCTGCATGCGAGACGCACAGGACCGGGCGATGTGGTGACTCTTGGGGGAGGCCTATGTCCAGCAGTGGACGTCTGAAATGATCATGATGAGAGTCTCTAGCCAAAATGCCATTCTGAGTTGAGTGAATGCGAGTTTCAAAATGCCAAAATATACGTGATTGCTTTTGTTATTCCTTGATCAAACATTTTTGACGTTTGGCCTTTGCCATGCTGCCGCAATTATCTAGAGCCTCATACTGCTACCAGACTCCGGTAGGAATTCCACTCATTAACTTTACGTGTGATAAAAGTATTCCCAAACAGTATTTGCGTTTGGGGGAATGAGAATCGGTCCGGGGAAGAAATTATTAACATCGTATCTGTTTCTGTTTGTACCTAATGGTGTGTACAAACCGTGGGGCTGTTCATGTAGGTATGTAAGTAAAGTGCCTGGTGAAAACTTTTCTCCATTGTCGAGTGGTTTAGGCGTTTGCTTTGTGACCCAGTAGTCGTGGGTTTGATTCCCACGGGAAGCATACTTTGTAAAGTTGTTTCCAGTTTGGTTAGGACATTGCAGGCTTGCAACTTGATTATCTGATAAAAAGATGACTCCGCGCTTCGGAAGCCACGTATATTGCTGGTGGTCCCGGTTGCCGAATGGCGGTCGTCAAATAAACCATGTCAGAGGCGGTTTAGAAACTCTGACACTAGAATGTGTGGGTCGTTAGAAGAAGAAGACTACCCACACGATAAGAAGAAGACTGCTGGGCCGAAGGGCTAGTTACTTATTTTCCACGTTAGGAAAGATACCGCACAGGAGCCCATCGCTACAAAAGACTTAAATATTTGTTTGAATACAGCTTTTTCTGCAAATTCGCTAATCACATCAACGTTGGGGTTAAAAGGAGTTTTGAAACTCAATACATTCCATGAACTAAAAAAATTGGAGGAGGCATTTGGATTAGTACCTTGGGACATTCATTCAATTCTGTTATATTCATTTTACGAACTAGAAACTACACTTGGATTTCCACAGCTCACCACGTCACCTCAATTGACCTCATAACACGCAATTCGTCAATAAGTTAAACATGCAGTTAAATTAACTGCAGTTGAGTTACCTGTAGTTATGTGATCGTTCGGTTAAACTTAGCCTTTGTCAAATGTTACCCGGTCAGGCTGCGCGTTTGTGGCACACGAGAGGAATGGAGACGATTCAACATAATAGTATAATATTTAAATTCATTTACTTAAAAAATAACATACTAATAAGGTCAATGTAGATAAGATGAGCTCATTACTAAATATATCAGCCACAAGGGTCGACCTTCAAGGTGAAGCAACGCTTGTCGAGGTCGGTTTGTAGATGGGTGACCATCCGTCAAGATATACAGAAGCAAATACCAACATAAGTTTTTTTTTATTATTGATAGGCCTACGTTTGACCACTATCTCACCTGATGGTAAGCGATGATGCGGTCGAAGAAAGAGCACACTTGCCTAGAAGTAACCTACTCACTCTGGACTTAAAGACTCCGAAGAAGAGAGGTTGGACATATATCAGGACAGCATTATTACAAAGGAATGTCGTGTAAGTCAGTTTTCCTTGTAAAATACTGATACTCAGGGGAAAATGCTAGTAACGGTATGGCTGGTCCATAAATTCAAGGTCGCTCAGCGAGCTGTGATACGGACTATGCTTGGAGTCTCTTTGAGAGATCGAATCTGGGGGGCTACTCTCTAAGCCCGAAGTCCGTTGTTTCGGACTTAGTTGCAGGCGTATTTTAATCGTGTTGTCATTAATTCTTAGTTCGGGTTCGAGACTGATCGATGGTCCGTAGGTGATATGAAGTAGAATACTCCCGCAACTAAGCCCGAAACTATGAACTTCGGGCTTAGAGAGTGGGCCCCTGTAAAGAAGTGTTGCGACAGAGAACCAAAGTTGTCGACATAGCTCACAGAATAAGCAAGTTGAAGTGGCAATGGGCCGGCCATATTAGCCGTAGAACCGATGACCGTTGGGGAGACCAGTTCTTGAGTGAAGACCACAAACCGGCAAACGTAAGATAGGATGCCCTCAGGCTAGGTGGAGCGACGACTGGCAATCTTCGCAGGAGGGCTGGTAGCAGCAGGATGAAAGGTGCCGGATATTGAGTTGAATGGCGTGCACTAGGAGAGGCCTATATCCAGCAGTGGACTGCTACAGGCTGATGATGGTGATACTAAGGCTAAGATAAAGTTCTCCTTCTTAAATAGCGCTAAAGATTCTAGTGCAACCGCAGGCAACAAACACTATCCACTCATCACTCAACATAGCATACTAGATATATAATTTACTAGCTTTTGCACGCGATTTCGTATTTCTTTTTTTCCCGTTCCCGTAAGAATTTCGGGAAATTCTCTCTTAGTGCTCCCTTACACTCTAAGGAACCTACATGCCCAGCTTCCTGCGACCTGTAGTTTCGGCTGTGCATTGTCTGTCAGTCACTCACTCAGTAACGGAAGAGTTTTATACATATTGATAATAATCATTGCTTTATATATATATATACCTTATGTAAGTTTTATTTGCATGTTTCAAAAAGAAAGCTTTTATAATTAAATGATTATCTCGTTAGTCATTTATACATTATCATATAATGGGTAGTTGCTAAGGTCAAGTTAGTTAATGATAATATAATGTTAGAGTTATATGAACTTTTTATGTTTTCTATAAAAGACAGACACGTAACTAATAAAAAACTTAGGTATTTACCATTTCGAGCATCATCTATTTCGAACTACAGGACGTACGGCCATGCGCTACCGGTACGTGGTGGACATCATGCTAGGACAGTTATCTGCACGATAAGGAATGTTCTACCAGCCCGACCAAAATCGTCGGGCAGTTGGTAGCTTTACATAATCAGGGTGCTAACTCCAAAGCCTCTCCACGCTTCCCAGTATTCCGAGCTCATAAGTTCGCCGGTGTTACCTTGGCTCGCTATCGCACAGGCGCGGCTTTCTTCCGCCGCACGAACTTCCAGCTATTCATATTGTACAGTAAATACCTCACACTAGAAGATCTTTGATATTGACAAGGCTGTTGCCATTCATGATAAGCTTGCTTTAGCAAACGGAACCATCTTCTTCTTAGCGTGTCGATAATGGAAAATAGTGTTATTATATTTTATGTTTGGCATAATACTCAGCAACGATAACAGCATTCGCTGACGCAGCTATAAGGTCCTCACATGTATAGGTGTAAGGGTATGCAATGAAATACGAAAGGAGGGCCACGGACTGCGGAAAGTACACTGTAAATTGGACCCATCCATGCCATGTAAGTACAAAAGTACAAAAATGGATTCTAACTGTCACAAAGGATGGTAGAAATATAAGTATCCCTCAAAAACACAAAACTACTGCTGTAAATTGTTTGTTTGACCTGTCTTTTACTACTGTAAGAGAAAAAAATACTGATTATTGGAAAATTTTTACAGTGTGGTGCCCAAAATAATGAAAGGAATTAATTACATTTTGGGAGAAATTCCTAATGGAAAGGAGGGTTAGTACGAGACTGATGACAGATTTTCTGGCTTCTAAATACCCGTAACGACTGTCAAAAATTTTTAAATGACAGCCGGTACCAACGACCGTGCTTTCCGAGACACTTATCATTGTAATGTTACAATTATCGTTGCATCAGCTTATAAGCTGATAAACCCATCAAACAGCTCATTTGAATGATTTTTCAGCTCCCCAGAAAATTAAAGTTAGTCACGCAATCTACAGGCACGGTATGCCAAGCTTTGTAATACAATTTTCATAAACCACAAACCGCAAGAGCTGTCAGACAATCTGATACTCTACATACGACTAACGAACTAAGGTAGATGCACTGATTAGGTAACCACAACTCCGCTCACTAACTCAAAGGACTATCACTATTAGAAAGGTGCGACGAGAATTGGTGCAGTCACCTCGTAACCTTCGGGTGAACATGCAGTGTTGCTACATCACATTATTGTAATGAACTTGATTATTATTTTAATAGGGAGATCCGTGGCTAAATTGTAATGATCTGCGTCAATAGGCTTGTGACTTGGCTAACTGATATTACGTAGATGAGTAATCGATCCTCGAGTCCTCAGACCTCACTTATTTTCTCACTAACAAAATATGTAGAATAGAATAGAATAGAAAATCATTTATTCAGCACAGACAAACGCACAGCAACAAAGTAAACAGAAGTAATAGTAGGTACACAATTGCGCTGAGCGTGCCCATACCGAAAGGGTTACCATCTCAGCATTTGCTGGGCGTCAGACACCCAGCGCTGGTTTTCAGTTGGCACCCCACAGTGACACACGGACGAAGGTAAACACAATAAACATAGTACTTAGTTAAATATTGATAAATAAAATAAACATAAATCGTAAATAAATACAAGTAATATAAAAACTATAAAGTTAAAAGTAACATTTAAATCTGTGTAGTGTGTATCCAATAAATGTGTCAAACTGCCAACATGGCGCATCAGTCGACCAATGGCAAGCCACTGGGCCGGCTGACGTGGCATTTGTCACGTTCGGCGCGGCAATTATAATCAAAACCTTAAGTAAAAGTTCAAATAGCAACGACTGTCGCAGAAAAAAAACGGAAAATGAAAGTGAAAAACGCGTGGATCCTGGCATTAGACGTAACGGGCTCATCATATTCAGTCTACTGACTACCCCCATATCACTGGGAATTAGAACTGGTGAGTATTTATAATAAAATTATTAAAATAGGTGATTAAATAATTGATTAAGATGAAATGTCAAATGAAAAAATAATGTGTGATTGTAAATGATAAGATTAATAAATAAAATTTCAAATATTTTACTGAATTATATAAACGATTTATCAACATCGAAATTATTAAATTCGTTTTGCGAAAACAAAATGAATTTCTTAAGATTTGCCTTAAATGTGTTTATATTTGTCAAGTCCCTAATGGGTGGGGGAATGTTATTCCAACATTTGGAGGCCGCATAACGAAAGCTTCCTCGGAAGGCTGCGGTACGGTGATGCGGGGTGGCCAGCTGCTGAGCACAACGCCTGGCTTTGCATTGCCGGTGACTATTTACCCACACAAGCTTCGAGTACAGGTATGACGGACATTTGTACTTAATGACGCCGAAAAGAAGACAGGCTAAGTGTAACTTCCGACGTGATTTCATCTTTAAAATATTATGCTTGTTTAGAAATGGTGTAATGTGGCTCCTTGGTGGTACGTTAAAGCAAAATCGCGCGCAAGCATTTTGAACCCGTTGGATTAGTCGTACGGTACGTGCCAGTAGTCGAGGCCCTACGACGGTATCGGCATAATTTAACTTAGATAGAACTAGACTCTCAACTAGAAGTACACGCAGATCTTCGCTTAAATATGGACGCATCTTATATAACACTTTTAGACGGTAGAAGCAGTTTCTAACACAATTTGCAATATGGGCTTCAAACCGTAATTCTTGGTCCATGATTAAGCCCAAATTTCTTGCTTCATAAACTCGATCAATACATTGGCCCAATACGCACACGTTTGCATGATTTGGATTTATTTTACTCAGCTGATTCTTAGACCCAAAAAGCATAAATTTAGTTTTGGCCGGGTTGAGTAATAAGGAGTTTTGTTTCGACCAGTCCACGATCCTTTCCAGGTCTTCATTTAACAATTTGACTGCGGCTTCATAGTCTTCAGGTTTAAAAGAAAGATATAATTGAATGTCATCAGCATAAATATGAAATTTAGAATTTTTGGGAACATTAACAATATCTGCAGTATACAAAATAAATAAAGGGGGACCCAGTATAGATCCCTGTGGAACACCTTTTGTTACTGGAGTCATATTTGAAAAAATACTGGATCCATTGGCATCTTGAATTTCAACCAGTTGTTTACGATTGCTAAGATAACTGTTGAACCATGCAACCGTTGGTGCATCAAAACCATAATACGTCATCTTAGATAGCAAAAGTGATAAATTTATAGCATCAAATGCCCGGGAAAAGTCCAGTAGAACTAACAGGGTACAACATCCTTCATCCTGAGCCGATAAAATGTTATCCGTAACATCTAACAGAGCCGTTGCAGTACTGCGACCCTTCCTAAAACCTGATTGCGCCTCCGGTAGGATGTTATTTTGCAGAAGGTATGTAGATAATTGGGCATTTACTACTTTTTCAAGTACTTTTGATAAGAAGGGTAAAATGCTTATAGGCCGTAAGTCCTTTATAGTGCTTGGGTTTACGACTTTAGGTATAGGACGCACCACTGCAATTTTCCACAAGTCAGGAAAGGTTGATGTAGAAATTGAAATGTTAATAATAGAAGTCAGGATATCTAAGGTTTGTGGGAGGGTCATAAAAAACATGTCAAGCGTAATGTGGTCAAAACCCTCGGCATTTGATTTACATATTGATAAAAATTTGATAATTTCTGATTGGTCTACTTGATTAATAGAAAAAATACCTTTATTAAATCTGTGCGACTCATAAAAATCCAAACATGATGCTGGTGCCGCACTATCACCAGGGACATTCAAGAAATGGGAATTAATCTCATCAGGGTCATTAATATGTGAGGGTAGTTCAGACAAACTTTTAAAGGGTAATAGGGTTGACTTTAGATTTTTCCATAGGGTTTTGGGCTGGCGTATTTTACTATTAATATTTTGTTTGAAATAAGCCACTTTTTCATAGTATAAAGACCTATTGACTAGACCTTTAAGCTCCTTATAATATAATATTTTGCTCTCTGACATAGAACTTCTACATTTAATATTTGCCTGGTTGCGCAGGCGCATCATAAACTTGATATTATCCGTGATCCATGGATATGACCTTTCCTTAATAAATTTAGTCTTACGTGGAGCGTATTTATCAAAAAGCGAGGTGATGTTATAGTTAAGTTGATCCACCATTATATTTACGTCACCTGACGCAGCTGTTGCAAGCCAGTCCACTGAGACCAGGTCCTCCTTAAACTTGTCCATTGGTATGTTTTTCAAATTTCTACGAGTTACAGAAATTGGCGGTATTTTCTCCTTTTTAAAATGAAAACAAGCTGTAATAAAAGCATGCGCACCAAGCGCGCTGATCCAGTCCACCTCAATGTCGCGCGCCCTAGCATCCGTACACACGAGGTCTATAAGGGTTTCGCTAGTGGAGGTAAAATGTGTAGCAGATTGCACTAATTGACTTAGTTCGAGATGTGGGATAAAGTAGTGTTAGTATGTACTTTTAACATACGATCAACTCTATCTCACACATTTTGTTAGTGAGAAAATAAATGAGGTCTGGCAGCTCTGGGATCTTAGTCCATATACGTGGGGTATCAAAGTCGCAACCGTGACACTGAATAACAAAGCGATTAAGTACCTAACAAATACCAGCAGTTCAGTACATTTTTGTACACGTGTATGTAACAAACGACAAAGAACAGCTGTTTTTTTAGAGTTTATTTTTTTCCGATTTGTTTCCTAAAGCTTGTAACAAATGAATGAAAATCCACTATAGTATAGAATACTTACGTATGAAAGGGCTTTCATTTGGAACAGTGTAATAAACATTTTCTTTTTAATTTGCACCCTATAATCGTATTTTATTTTCGGGACGCAGAGAAGTTCGTTATGTTTGTGTATTTTTCAAGTGAGATGGTCTTGTAGATACGGAGCAAATTAGCAGATTTAGTGCCAAGAACTCAGCGTATGGGTCGAGCAGTGATTTGTTATGTGCCCACAACCCGCATCTGAGTCGTTGTTTTAAGTAGCTGTATGTGACTTGTGTTCATGCGCGGGTTGTGGGCACACGAACGAATTGTTATTCGGCCCATGTGTCGGGTGCTTTGCACTAAAACTGTAAAAACACTTTTGCACTTAGCACTGAAAGTGTTAACTTTGAGATATAAATTAGATTTGAGATATTTTGCCCAAGAACTCCACGACCTCATCCCACCGGCCCCTTCTACCATCGGACATCCAGACGCACTGCATCTTACCATCCCTACCTTTTCCTATTCCACCAATTCGCCCTAAGCGTTTCCAATCGTCTTTTATAAAGACGATTGGAAACGCTGACGATTGGAAAGGCAAAGGAGTGGAACTCTCAACCCTAATCTCTTCAAAGTTAAAGAGCACAGGCTCCTTCTGGGTAAGCTCGCTCCATCGTAGACTTTGTCTCTGTCATCTCTGACCTAGACTAGAGTCAAGAGCAAACCCATCACAAATAAAAATAAAAATAAATATCAGTCACACGTATGCCCCTATAAGGCGCCGTCCCATTGTCATCGCTTGCGCGATGATGCGTCCGTCCGACGAAAATGTTCGTGCGACCGTGCGTTCAAACATACTGATATCTACTGAATGTCTTATTGAAGATCGTGCGATCATGCGATGCGACCCAATTATTTAGTTTTCGTACCTTGACCATCGATCATCGTATTGATCAGTATTGAATGTCCTAATGACGCTCGCGCGACCAATACTTACTGATTGTGAAATTCACCGCGCTGATTTCTGTTTTTACACAGTACCTACTAGTTGACCCGCGCAACTTCGTCTGCTCCGCTCCTATTGGTCTTAGCGTGATGATATATTGCCTATAGCCTTCCTCGATAAATGGGCTATCGAACAATGAAATAATTTTTTAAATCGGACCAGTAGTTCTTGAGATTACGGCGTTCAAGCAAACAAACAAAAAAACGAACTCTTCAGCTTTATATATTAGTATAGATATTATATGGTCTACGTTTTCCGTTGTTAATACTATTTACAATTAAATAAATACTGCTCGACAGCAAAAACTATGCATCTCTGTTAAGAGCTATTTCGAGAGTGATCGCTCCAAAATAGGACAAACGTTTTTCATCGCGCGAGCGGTTTCATCGCACGATGAAATCGCATCGCATCATCGCACGAGCGATGGCAACAGGACGGCGTCTTAAGGTTCCGTATTTCATTCGGACATCATCATCATCATCATATCAGCCGAAAGACGTCCATTTCAGGGTGAGGGGCCTTCCCGAAGTGCCGCCACAACGACCGGTCCTGTGCGTCTCGCATCCATCGGCTACCCGCGACCTTCACCAGGTCATCGGTCCTCCTTGGCCATACGGAACCCTAATTAATAAATCGATTCACAAAGAAAATGAAGAATAAAAAACAATAGACACGAGTAATAATAAAACATTTATTTCAAAAATCACAGAGATCGTATGTATTCACATCAAGGTTTTTATTCTAAGTACAGTTAGCAAAATTTAATGTATTTGAATGTAACAAAATGTTTAAACGTAACTATTAGTGATAAGGATATTTAATAAGAATGCGAATAAGTTTGAATAAGTTTAGGTAAAATGTTTAAAAAGCTGTTTTTTTTTTGTTAAATCTATGACAATATTAAGAATTTAATAAACTACCAATGCTTGAAGAAATCATTTCCATAGTCAAACCAATCTATGGTCAGCAAAATCCATGAAGAAATGCTGCCAACTGTACAACGTATAATTATATAAAATGATAATAATATCAAGTATCTATGTATGTACTAAATAACCTTAAGAATTAAGTCACAAAATTATAACATAATATCTTAAAATCCAGTCGCAAAATCAGACAAAAATACAAAAAAAAATAAGTTGTTTTTTCATTCTGTCAAGTTTTAATAAGTCCCTGAACCATTTAAATGTCTATAAATAGGTAAATGAATTGATTGTGAAAATAATCATTTATAATTGAACTCAGATTTGTTTGTCTCACATTTTTTCAAAAATTGCTCACCCAATTGTGATAAAACTATAACGGCTGTTCTATTTCAGTAATTTTTAAGTCGTCTTCAAGACACGGCTGAATGTCGTAATGGCATGCAAATAACTTATTTTTCTTTAAATATATTAAGTACTTACATTACTTTGTTGAATACATTATAACTTAGGCGCTAACAATAAGTTAAGTTATACTTAAACGTCACTTAATAATAGGAACATCGAGATTAAATCGGCGGGTAATGTGTCTCGTTCAACTGCTGTATTTTTAGCGCTGTAACACTGAAAATGAATTAGGTTAAAAAAGTTCATTTTCGTAGTTTGGTGCACCTTCGGTCATCAGTCATTGTGAAATGGTGTAACTTTGAACATCCATCAATTTAGTGTTGGTAATGTACAAATGAACCCTTTAAACTGCTTTCTTTTTCTCTGTAAACTCTTATTTCTATTTGGTTCGACTGGATGTCGACCCTAACATAGTTCTGTATGGTATCGGACGTAAAAGAATATCACCATCCCATCACTTCCCGTGGGTTTCGTAGCCAGCGACTAAGGGACTCACCAGAGAATGGGCAGCAGCGTTCTCTGTACATTGCAACAACTAAACTGCGATCGCCATCCCGCTTGAAAACGTGATTATGATATATGATGATGACCATTATTTTACAAAGAGCAACTACCTATCTAGCCTCTACTGTCCGGGTAACCGTAACATGATACCCTTTGGTAATACTGAACTGAAAAATGCACTATCACACAAAAAATCTTGTCGCAACTTACCATTATACTTTGGATGGTCTAAGAGGATACACGAAGGTCGTCTAAATATCCTTGCCATATACGTTCTTGGCTATGCAGGTGAAGTTGCCCATGTCTGTCCACAGCAGGGGGTTGATGAGGTGATCGCCAGAGGGCAGCACCTGTTCATGAACAAAAACTGTTTGTTAGGTTTGTTTTGTTGTTTTAAAACGTTTTGGGAACACATTCATTGTGCGCACACAGCTAAGGAGTGGAATTCCCTGCCAGAGTCTGTGTTTCCTGATAGCTAGTACCTGGGAGTCTTTAAGTTCAAAGTAAATAGGTTACTTCTAGGCAAGCGTGCTCCTTCTTCGACCGCATCATCGCTTATAATCAAGTGAGATAGTGGGCAAATGTGTGCCTACCAATAGTAAAATAAAGGCATGATTTTTGTTGACAACCTACTAATCTTTAGTACGATATAAATACTTATTATGAAAATCGTTACAGACTCTTGAAATCAAAAAGTTGTTAGGAGTTTAATTTTCAGTTACAGAGTCGGCCATAACATAATAAAGCATACATTTATTACTGACAAGCACTCATTTGACACAAGTAGCGCCATCTATACGTCGTTGGCAGCAACAAGCTTGGAGCTGTTCTGACAAATCAGTTTTGAAAAAGGAATTCTTGCAACACTTTTAAATATTATTGTTAAGGGATTTTTTTTAAAAAGCATTACTTCCTGGATTTTTTTAATCTATCAGGAAAATATGTTATTATTCTGCTTACCCGCATCCTAGAGTTTCCAAACACAAGCTCGTCGTTGTTATCTTGCCAGAAGACTTGAGACTTGCTGACGCTGTCTACTCGGCAAGGCAGAAAGACGTCCGATCCGATGTTTTGGAAGATATTCGCGTAGTATGAAGTTATCACTGGTTTCGTTGGTATAAGGAATAGTTTCTGTAGGGTTAAGAGGTTTTTTTCTTCGCTTCCTGGAAAAAGAGGTATAAAAGTATTAAAAACAAGTTCAAAACGAATACTACGATACCTAAATACCGTTATAAAAAATAAAAAGAAAATCTAGAAAGCTTTAAGACTGCTTGAAAACATACAGGCAGCGCCATCTGCCATCGAGTAGCTGAACCACAAGACATATTAATTAGTACTTGTAAAACTAGATGGCGCTGATTCAAATGATTGAGACTGACATTTCATCATGCTTTATTTTAAACTTTAAAAAATATTAGAGTTGGTAACCTTCAACAGTGAAAACGGTAGTGGATGCAGTTTTCTGATTTAGCGCAGAGGTGGCCACACACGTGAATACGTCGCCGTTGTTCGATGTCGTCACTATCAGTTTGCTGACCAGCTGAGCAAAGCTTGAGGAGTCAGCGGGCAAGATGTCGTTACTTTCTACTTTGTACTAATATATGTGATTTCTAATGTTCATTTTAATAATTATTAAAATGAACATTAGAAATCACATCTTACGATTCTGACTAAAAAGTTTTCAATGGACTGGGTAAATTTTATTCACTACTGAAACCAACAACTTCTGGTAAAACAACAAAGAACTAGAGGCAAGTAAGTAAGTTTATTTAGCACAAACTTAAATGCACATAAAACGTTTTGTCGGACAAACAAAATAACAGCCCAATGTCATGAATTTCATGATCGGTACAACAATAATTTGCTGTTAATGAAACAAAGCTCGAAGCTCTTCAATATTGGATCGGTCTAACCATGTAAGCCAGTAACAAACCCGTAACGCCAAACAATCTCAGGCTAGAATATCTACAAAGTGTCATTTTTGTTTTTGTTTTTTAGTGTAATTTTTTTCCTAATGCATAAAACTCTTCCGTTACTGGTGACTGACTGACACAGAACGCACAACCGAAATTACTGGTCGTAGAAAGCTGAAATTTGGCATGTAGGTTCCTTGGGGAGTGTAAGGGAGCACTATGGAAGAAATTCCCGAAATTCTCATAGAAACTGGGCAAACTGGAAATGCGCGTACAAAGTCACTAGCAAAAACTAGTCTACGTATATAGTGATATTCTACCGCGGTAACGATTGTCAGTAATTTGACATGCGAGACCGAGGTTTGACGCGATTAATCTCTGACATTTTATCTTTCCGTCAGTGGTTATCGCTGCTATAGTGGCATATGATCTAAAGCCCCTGGAAAATTACTAGTTATCTGTACTCACATCGACTACAGGTTCTCCGTTCTTCATCCACTGCACGGTAGGCGCTGGTTTCCCCAATACCTCACATTCCAGCACCAGTCGTGTTCCAAGTTCAAATTGGACCGTCTCTGGAGGCGCGGTCCGGATGCGGACCATGTCTCGGAGGTGACGCCTTTTGGGGGTTACTGTAAAGAAGAATGGCAAGGTTACAGTATTAAATTAATAAAGCACGTATAAGTACAAAATGTGTCCATCGACATTACTTTTAAGAAATACTAGCTGTTGCCCGCGACTTCGCTCGAGAGTAAGTCGGAAAGTAAAATGTTGTCGCTAGATAAGATCTCGATGATAAGAAGATATTGATTGTTCGTATATACGAACAATCAATATCTAGCATTGCTTGACTCCTCATATATTTAGGAATTTGGAAGTTATTATGCAAGGCACTGGCTGTTTCACCTCTTTTGTTTAATTTTTCGTAATGAGAAACGTTTTAATGATAACGCTTCTCTATGCATGATGTTAAAGAAAGTTGCTAGGGCTGTTAAGGCTTGTATATATGCCAATGACCTTGCTTATATAAACGGAGCTAACTACTCTTCTACGCGCTACTCCGCTACCCGAATTTTTAATTTATTATAAAAAAGAATTACACATATTTTAAAAAGTAACAAAACCAAATATATTTGATTTGTATTGCAACTAGATTTTTTTTTGGACTTTTGTTTTAAAATGAAGGAGTAAAATGCTTTCATCTCAACGATTTGGAGGTGATTTGGTATTTTTTAGGGTTCCGTACCCAAAGGGTAAACAACGGAACCCTATTACTAAGCCTCCACTTTCCATCCGTCCGTCCGTCCATCTGTCTGTCAGCGGGCTGTATCTCAAGAACCGTAATAAGTAGACAGTTAAATTTTTCACAGATCGTGTATTTCTATAGCCGCTATAACAACAAATAATAAAAATTAAATTATAAAAATTACGGAACCCTTCATGTGAGAGTCCGACTCGCACTTGGCCGGTTTTCTTATTATGTGGTACGGATACATAAACCAAACTACGTATCATTTCATGTAGATTACTACCTATTTTTTTTTTCAGATGTAATTTCTCAGTAAATGCCGACGAAAACGCACGCTGTTTTTAAGCATTTCTCGAGAGAGCAGCCTTAACACGTTGCGGAATTTGTTCGAAAGAGTCATCGCGGCCCTACAACGCAAAAGTTATTAGAAGGAACACGGATGGGTTTTAGTCAGTAAGAGTCTGACACTTCCTCCTGATCCGCCTAGAGCGAGAGGACTCATTTGATGATTTCCAATCCTTAAAAAATAACAAAAAGGGTTGTTAACGTGCTATAGAGCTACATAAAGTTGGCCATGGCAAATCAACCAGAAGCGAAGCCTACCCCTGCAACGGAGAGATCAGAGTAGAATAGAGACTCCGCTATCCGCATCATGTTAGACATTCTCAGTCAGTCCTGGCTAAGTTAGCCAGCCTAGCTCCGCCTAAATGCACAGATGCCTCCTGGTTCACAGCTTCACAGGTTTGGTCGAGTGACCTCACTTTTCCGAGAATTTGTTCACGTCGGGCAGCCTCGGCATTACTTTTTGGATGACGTGGGCAACTGATTCCTCGGTAGAAGCAACCTATGCGATTTCCCAGTCCCCCTCCACTCAGACGATGCGGGAATGCCGCTGGGTTATTTTAGTGGGTATACCGGGCTAGCCAGGGGAGTCCCACATAGGGAGGGAGTCCCATCCCCCGATGGGAGGGTATGCGAAATGCATTTTTCCCCAGCGCAAAAAAAGGGCCTATGTTGATAAGATGTTTTTAGGGGGCAATGACCCGTAATTTTACCCATTTATTATTTGGAAGGTATTTCTACTTGGGCTGAGAAGTCGTTTAGTTGGTCGTGTGTATAGGCTTGATTGACAGTTTTGACTGCCTGCAATCTGTAGCCCGTGACCATTTGATGTCACGAAGTTCAGTTGATCTCTGGCAATTTCTGGAATCTACAGTTCCCCTTGATCCACTGGACAGTGAAGCCTGCAACAGATAATTCTTGGCCATGTGATGGTCATGACGTTTCATAGGCTCACTGGGAATTGAACAGTTTTGAAACTAAACAGAAAACATATCTTCTGGATTGGCTTCAGGCAGGTCATGGCGTCTAGTAGCTGAGCTACACGATAGCTGACTAAACAAGGAAAATGTTCTAGGTAGTTCAAACTCACGCAGTTATAATACGTTAATCGAATTCTTTTTCCGTAACTCAACCGATATAAACACTTTTAGGATTACTGTCTTGCTCTTCTTTTACCGATTTTAACCGGTTCTAACCGTTAGAGGTACTAATATGAAAGCTGTGAGGTGGTCACATTAACTCATTGATATATAAAACACCCAAGATACACACTCAGCATTTCAAAAACGTTCGCAAAAAACAAGCGCATAATGTATAATTGTGCGCAAGTTTCAAACAGTCTCGTATCGCTCGCCATACTGCACTGCTTTGTAAAAACCACTTTAAGCGATCCGTGTAAGGTTGAATTTGCATAAAAAATTGCGCATCACTCGCCATACTGCACTGCTTTGTAAAAACAATTTTAAGCGATACGTGTAAGGTTGAATTTGCAAAAAAATGTTTATAGTATAACTACACACAACTCACACATGACATTTGATACATGTCAGTTTTTGACGACATTTTCGAGTATTGCATTTGTTCGAGACTGTGCATTTAGTGTTTTTTTTTTTTATATCAATGCATTAACTGCATGCACTGAACAAAATGTCCACATGACTTTTCCTTAATCTGCCAAGTCCCCTAGTTGGGGCTGGGGCAGAGAGCGGCCATAGTAGATTGCCACCTAGAACGGTCTTGAGCTTCATGCTTGTCGCTTCTGCCAACACGATGCAACGATGCTGTTTGATGGGGACGGCCACGCTTTCTTTTCCATTGGTGATGCTAGTCTAATTTTTGCCAATGGATGGCGCCGAAGAGGCTGGCCAAGAAAATTGTGAAAGAGAAGCTGGTTAGGAAGGAAAGGCTGTGTCAATATTAGTGTCTGTTGCAGCCATTGCAATAGTAATGGCCAACACAACAGGGGACAAGCTGTACCACTCACGTGTCACTGCAATAAAACCATTGAAAAGGTAAGATACTGATTTATTATAATGAAACTAGTTTTAGCCTGTGTTATAATTACGCAGGGACGCAGCGTTGGAAGGCCTTCCACAAGGTGAACCGATGACCTGATGACGGTCGCGGGTAGCCGATGGATGCGAGACGCACAGGATCGGTTTATGTGGCACTTGTCTTTCGGCTGATATGATGATTTTGATGATGATTACTAGGAAAATTGTTGTATGTCCTAAACCAGGTCATGTTTTATCCGTGTGTTGTGTCCATTAAAATCGTTTCAGCATTTAAGTCGTGATTAACAAACACTAAAATTTTCAGAATTGTGATCAGACGCTGACCTATGATTGTTTACAAGATGATGTATGTTTTATGTCCATTTATTTTATAAAAAATATTAATAATATGCAAGAACGAGTGCGGCGTGAACATTTTAGTCCTGTACATAGCTATGGTTTTAGTTTATATTCTACTGTTCTCTTAACAGTCTCCCCCTAAGCTACGCCACTGATTTTTCCTAAGCAATGATTGATGGTACAGGACCGCCCATTGTTTACTTGTTTTATAAAATATCCTGTGCTTGTTATGAAGTTTATTAATACTTTAGTTTGTAGAGTGCGAGTGTACTTTTGACCCCTTTTTAAGGATGGGAAATCATCAAATGACTACTCCCGCTCTGGGCGGAGCAGAAGGGAGTGTCAGACTCTTACTGACTAAAACCCATCCTTGTTCCTCGTAATGCCCTTTGCGTTCCAGGGCCGCGGTGACTCTTTCGAACAAACTCCGCAACCCTGGCAGGGCTTAACCCCTAACTATGCATGTTGGATTACCGTGTTACATCATGAAAAAATGGCATTAAATAAAAACTACATTTTTATTCATTTTCAGGACGGCAATATTAACGAGAAGTGCCAAGCAAGTGGAGTTATCATTAAACTGGAAGGTCTTGCCAAGATAAAAATCGATCAAACTGATTCAAAAATTCTTAGTAATGATTCAAATATTATACAATGCAATCTTTGTTCGAGTGGATCGATCAACTTTCACAAAACAACTTATACGTTTCATGAAAATGGGGAAAAATTGATCATAATTGTACGCACAAAACGGACAAAAAGAAAACTGAGTAAGATTTTTAAAAGATAAGCGTGTGCTAAATAAATGATTAAATTGTTTTAGTTTTTTATTACGTACGTGTATGCGCATCTCCCATTTTTTCCCTATCCCGTAGGAATTTCAGGATATCATCTCTTAGTGCTCTCCATTCCCCAAGAAACCTACATGCTAAATTTCAACTTTCTACGACCAGGAGTTTCGGCTGTGCGTTGTCGGTCAGTCACTCAGTCACTCAGTTAGTCACCAGTAACGGGATATATTTATATATTAGGTTAATAATGTCTTTTGTTTTTAGGCTCAGTAGTTTCGGAGATACAGGGGGGGAATGGTCATTTTTCGTCCAATTTCTTGAATAACTTCAAAACCATTTATTTCGAAATTATGAAAAAGAAAAAAAAAAACCTCACAGTAAGCCCTTTCGTTTGATATGTCACACGAAATGTATAAAAAAACTTTGTTTTTGAAATTTTCTAGTTTCACCCCAAAAGTGTCCCCCATGCAAAAAAATAATGATTTACGTAACGCGTGCGTGTTTGGGTCACAGAAGTCCATATGTGTACCAATTTTCAACAGAATCAGTCGAGTGGATCCGGAGAAAACTGGCTGTGACAGACGGACAGACAGACAGACACCCGAGTGATCCTGTTAGGGTTCCGTTTTTTGTTCAGAACTCCTTAAAATATTAAGTATTTGACAAAATAAAGAAAAAGGAAGGAACAGAACCTAGATAGATGGATGTCGTGTCAGCATAATGCTGTACCATGGGCGGACCCTCAACACAACGCTGATTTTCTGTGGTCACTTGAAATGTGGTGTGCCCGTAACCTGGCCATTTCATCAATTTTGGCATATTTGGCCTTGAGGCTACCCAATGATGATTGCCTAACAGTTAGACTTGTTTCGTGTGGGCGCTAATTTGTATAAAATTAGTAGTTAAATTCACATAGACCACATTTTCCCGTCACTATCGACCGCGTGTGTGATACCTACTACATCGCAGCTACATCGCAGCCACGTCGCAACCACCAGCGACACCGTGAACTAGCGGCCGGCCACATCGCAAACACACCCACATTTTGTAGGTACCACAACGCAACTGCAAGAAGCCGCAGCGACCACAGTTTGATCACATTTTGTCGCGACGGTGTGGTGTGGTCGTGGTTCGTGTGGAACAAGTCATATCAGGGTCGACTGAAGTACATATATCGGAGTCAGCTTCCGTTTCAGTCGGGTGCAGCTGAGGACCAGTTTTTACATGAAGCGACTCAAGACTTGAATTCCCCAGTCACTAGGTATTGCGATACCCAGGCCTATTACCATTTGACTGTGTTTTTTTGCGTAAAATGACCAACTATGGCTTTCTTATTCTCAAAAACTGAAATATTTTGTCAACTTTGGCTTATTGGGTAGTTTACTTATTGGTAAAGTTTATAGCGGTCTCACTTTCGTATTTTTTTTATATCTATTTGTAAAAAGCCAAAATTCTAAAGTAAGATTCTCATGAAAAGCGCGACGGCACTTTTTCGAGCTCGTTGATTGAACTACTGTACCAACCAAATGAAATGAAAAATACATCATGATATTCCTTATATAGTGGTTTCGTTCATAGCGGCCTCAGTGAAATAAGAATGGAAAATTCGTAAAAAAATATCATTCAAATCCATAAAAACGCTCAGAATTAACTGTAAATTTCCCATTAATGTATTAATATTGCGTAAAATTTATACCAACATAAGCCATAGTTCATAAGAAACGAAAAGTTAATAAATATTCATTAAATAAATTAATAATAAACCCTAAAACAAACGTAATTGTAACTGCCTAATTTCTACATAATGCGATGAGTCAGCAGTTTTGTGAGTGAAAACGCAATTCTATGATAGGGCTCGTAAGCAAGAATAGTGTCAGATTTTCTGGATTTTGACCACCGCGAGTGCGATTCGTACTTGAGAGGCTTTTATTAGACAGCCAATTAAAAAAAATGTAAGTGTTTTTGTACATGTGTATAGTTATAGGGAAAACTCGAGAAATATTTTAGGAATAATTTACACTATTATATGACTATTATCCTTAAAAACACCAGCGGAGTGTGAGTCAGAATCACACAGCAAGGGTTCCGTAGCCACAAAACCATCGAACTAACGAATGTGTAAATCGGTCCATTTCGATTAATATTTGATAATTTATTTGAGTCAGAGGCGTACCAAACATGAAACATACAAAATAATTATATATTTACTAGCTTCTGCCAGCGGCTTCGCCCGCGTGGTCCCTAGGGAACATACTCCCGGGATAAAAAGAAGCCTATGTCCTTTCTCAGGCTCCAGACTATCTGTGTACCAAATTTCATTTAAATCGGTACAGTAGTTTTGGCGTGAAAGCGCGACAGACAGACAGACAGATAGATAGACAGACAGACAGATAAATAGACAGACAGACAGACAGAGTTACTTTCGCATTTATAGTATTAAAAGTAAGGATTTGCGCTCGTGCACATCTCACATTTTACAATAATCATGAGTGTCGGGTTTTGTAAAAAACCCTGTTAAATGATAAAAAATATTTATTTTGTAAGTAGATTGTAAAACTAGATGAGGTGTTTCCTAGCTGACTACCCTGAGAAGGAACACCGAAACAAACTCAGATGTCAAAGTCTCTTTTGAAGTCCATACAACTGTACTAATGTACTGGTCACATGCTGTACACAGCAAATTACAAGGTTGGTTAGTTTTTGAATATTTAGGTCTACATTATTTAAATGATGCAATAATGTCAATATTACGAGAATGGGTACAGTATACCGTCTCATACATACATTATTTTGTCAGAATGTCATAGTTTGTTCGGGAAGAACGCGGAACATTTTTGGTCATCAATTTCAAGTTACAAAAAAAAATGTTCTTTTTGCACTGTATAGTAGTTTAACAATCGACAGAATTAACATTGTAGCAGAAAAAAGTATTCCTTCATAAGTCTGTAAAAAATTTGAAGCTCCGACTCTGACAGCAAGTCTAAATCCTAATTTTCTTCCTTAAGTTGCAGAATTTGTTCGAAAGAGTCACCGCGGCCTTGAAACGCAAAAAGCATTTGGAGCACGGATGGGTTTTAGTCAGTAAGAGTCTGACACTCCCTTCCGCTCCGACTAGAGGGGAGGAGTCATTTGATGATTTCCCATATTTAAAAAAAAGCAGATGTTACTATTACGTTTTAATTTCATCTTGATATCTCCGACCGTTTCTGAGAGAAAGGGTTTTGACAGAAGGTTAGGGAATGATAATAATAAGCTATCGTTTTTCTTTTGAGTAGCGGAACCCTAAAGAAATCGACTCGATTATTAATTGATAGGTACATTGCATGACTTTGTACTATTCAATCAGTCATTGTGTAGCTGAACAATCAGACGAACACTACCAAAGAAAGGAATTTATGTACTGTGCATGAAGTAGCCAATGTAGCAGATACTCATGACGACGTATACAGAAAAGGCGTGTTGGGGCGCTGTCCTCGTGTCGTATTTCTTTTGTTTCGTAGCTGTAGCAACAATAATGGCTATCAAAAGGGGACAGGCTGTCCCGCTCACTTGTAACTGCACTACTACTGAAGTGGTAAGTAAATCATTTATTATTTTATTTTATTATTATTTGCTAGTTTCTGCATAAAGCTTCGACCGCGTGAGTATCGAACAGTATCCCAACAGAACATAATCTTGCGGTTAAAAATGGAGATAATCAAAGCTATGTGCTATTACAGACTATAATCTATTACTGTGCCAAATTGCATCCAGATCCGTTCAGCCGTTCTGGCGTGATTGAGTAACAAACATCCAGTCATCCATCTATCCATCTCGCATTTGTAATAGTAGTAAGATAGGCTTGTGTCTGATCACAATCTCACACCACTGAAGGCGAAAATGTAGTTGACGTTGGAGCACGGTTGCCTAGAAGTAACCTGTTCACTCTTGACTTAAATAATTCCAGGTAATAGCTCATAATCAGAAAATACAGACCAAGACAGGGAATTCCACTCCTTAGCTGTAGGCATAATAAAAGTACGCTCGAAACTGTAACTGAATTTCTTAAACGAGAACAGTCAGTGATCTCGTTTCATCAAATAATCATAATTACACTGACACGCTTCTTCTTCACGTCGCTGGCACGACATTGTCTCAGATTTGAGTGGCCTAAAGCACTGCCAGTCTGCTACTTCTGCACGTTATATGTTTTGAGGCAAAGAGCCCGTTCCCACTCTGACGGATCGTCTGTTGGAACAGAAGACGGCGGCCGGACGTGCGTGTTCACACTAAGATGGACCATCTGTTTAAACAGAAGACGGCGGCTGGACATGCGTGTTCACACAATGTTTTTAGGTTGTACGTGTTACCCAAAGTCTATTATTTTCTTTATAATAAAGCTTTGAATACTATTGTATAAATGCGAGTTTTTCTAACTCAACAGATAGATGTGTTGTTGGGGAGTTTGTTCGCCACTTCTTCTCCACAGCTAAAACACTAGGAAGTGGTGACGGGCGGGCGTTTTGGGGACAGTCTATTTGTAAGCGTTGACGTTCAAAAAGTGCTGGTACTCAGCCTAATTTGAATTAATGAATTTTGATTTTGATTTGGAATGACGGAACGTTTGTTTAAACAGAAGACGGCGACCGGACGTGCGTGTTGACACAATGACAGACCGTCTGTTTAAATGGAAGACGGCGACCGACGATAGTTAGATTTGTTCAAACTATATCCGATCCGGGCGTTTAGACGGATCTTCGCAGTGGCAAAATGTCCGTCTAAAAACCCGGATCCGTTAAAATGTGAACAGTGTCAAATACTACCACTGGCGTATCCGTCTTTTTTCTGGTGGTGTTTTTCTGGTGGTCACCACTGTTGATTCTGGCTCTCAGGAGTTGCAGTGGTTGGGAATGTGTGGCGGGCTGGCATATCCACAGCCAACTCTTTACACAGCCCAGGAAAACAGACGGTCCGTCATAGTGGAAACGGTTACTAGGAGGTGAAGTATAGTTTATAACACTTAATAAAACCTACATTTTTCTTTACTTCCAGAATGGAACACTCACAGAGACGTGCCAAGCTTATGGAGTCATAATCAAGGTGGGAGGTCTGGCCCAGATAAAAATCAATAACACAGAAACAAATATTCGCCCCAACGACTCAAATATTAGAGAATGCAATCTTTGTTCGAATGGTACGATCTTACATAAAAATATAAGTTATCCATTTAATAGAAACGGTGGAAAAGTGAATTTTGATAATGATTGTATAACTGTTGACTACTGTACTCTTGAGGTACGGAGGCAGAATTGTATTATGTAGTGAGAATATGTAACGACAGGCATGTGCCAAATGAATGATTTTATTGTATAAGTTTTGATTTTGTTAAATTAAAATTGTGCCTTTGGTTTTGTTTTGATTTTTTTTGTTAGCTCTGTATGCAAGCTCCAACGCAAGTTTGTAACATCCATTTACCTATGCTTCGACGATTCCCAATGATCGTCCTGTGAACTATTATTAAGGAATAAAAATGTTTAATGCATGCTAATTTAGGATGGAAAGGGAAGGCGAATAATAATACAAACTATTGCAATGCTTGTAAAAGGCTGCTACGTCATAAGTACCTACTAACAAAACATAACACCATTGTACACTTGGTTCGCAATAAACGTTTTGACTTTGACTTTGACCTTATTTGTACGGAATGACAGCTCACTTCATGTTCACTTCGCCTAAATTTACAGCTAGTCTATTCTGTCGACTTCTAACCCTAATATTAGAGTATCTTACCTGCCCGGGTCGACGGCGCATCCTGGGTCGACGGCGCGTTGTGTTCCAGGCGCGGCTTCAGGAGATGTCAGCATAGTAGACGGGGCCCGCTAGGGCCAGTGCCTGCCAGGGTTGGAATTTGTTTAAAAGAGTCACCGTGGCCCTAGAACACAAAGGGGTCACACGTCAATAGGTGGAACACGGATGGGTTTTAGTCAGTAGGAGTCTGACACTCCCTTCTGCTCCGCTCAGAGCGGGAGGAGTCGTTTGATGATTTCTCATCCTTAAAAAAAGGTTTCCGTATCCTTAGAGCAGGTAACTAAAGAATTCCCATTACTAAGCCTTCACTGTCCGTCCGCCCGTCCGTTCATCCGTCCAGGAGCGGGCTGTATCTCAAGAACCGTAATAGGTGTTAAAATTTCACAGGTTGTGTGTTTAAATTGCCGCTTCAACATCAAATAATGACAAATAAATTAAATTAAAAATTAAAGGGAGCTCCCATAAAAGAATCGTGTTTATTTTCTGTTTATCGTAATGATCCCTTCGTGTGAGAGTCCGACTCGCACTTTTCAAATCAAATCAAATCAAAATCAAATCAAATCGTATATTTCAAATAAACCATTTACAGGCACTTTTGAATTGTCAAGGTCGGTCAGTCCAACAAGATGAAGCTATTTGCACGTTCCAAAGCGTAGATCTCTATGGAGAATAACGTGCAAGAAACTCCACGGACACTCTTTTAAAAAATAATAAATTGTTACAAGTTTTTGTTTACATCAAGTTGAAATTATACAAACATGTGAGAACGATGTAAAAGACGAGCAGGATAAAAGCGTCCGGGAAAAAAAGGAACAATTCAAAGAAATATTTAAAATAAACCATGGCAACTGAGAAATGACCAGTCCCAACTGACAGCGCCCGTTCACGAACATGACGAATGCGCTAGCACCATTCGGCTCAACCATTTTGAAGGGAGCCAAATGATCCAACGCATACGCCACCATCAGCCAGACTTTTGTGTGAGCATGACACTCCCAACCGCCAGGGTACATTCAAGTCAAAAACAAACCTAAAACTGATAGCTATAGCTTAAGTTTAAGGTACACAGTACTCACACATGTGCCGTTAAAATGGATGAAATTATACATTGCTAAATAAAATTGAGTCTATACAATGCAAATAGTTTTTTTTTTTTTACAATCTTCAGCCGGTCCAACAATGTTTCCAAATGCTAACAGATTATTTTGTGCGCCCTAGTGGCTGTGGAGCCGGACCAGCATTCAGCCAAGCATTTTTATCTTCAATATAATCCCCCAACTTATTATATGCTTGCCTGCATAGTGTGCGTTTAATACAAGATTTAAATTTTGTCTCATTAAGTTCTAATATATGGGGAGGTATCTTATTATAACATTTTAAACAGTACCCCATAAAAGATGAGGCAACTTTAGCCAGTCTGAAACCTGGTTGAACTAATTGATCCCTATTTCTAGTACCATAATTATGTCTGTCGCCTCTTTTACTAAAAAGATGTAAATTCTTTCTGACATACATGATGTTTTCGTAAATGTATTGACAAGGTACCGTCATGATGTTAATATTCTTAAACAGTTCCCTTAGAGAATCGCGCCGGCGGAGATTGTATATCGCTTTGATGGCTCTTTTCTGCAGAATAAAAATAGACTCAATGTCTGCAGCCCGTCCCCATAGTAAAATACCGTAAGACATGATACTGTGAAAGTAACTAAAATAGACCAGTCTCGCGGTATCGACATCCGTTAATTGGCGGATTTTCCTAACAGCATAAGCTGCTGAACTTAGCCGTCCAGAAAGAGATGTTATATGAGGGCCCCATTGTAGCCTTGGGTCAAGCGTAATTCCCAGGAAAACCGTTTTATCGACAAATTCTAGTTTTTCCCTGTTCAATACTATGTCACAATCACTGCTTTTGACATTGGGTAAAGAAAATCTTATACATTTCGTTTTCTTTTCATTCAAAACCAAATTATTCGCCGTGAACCAATTTTGGACTTGCATTAGGGCATTATTTATGATATCAACATTGTCTGTCTGTCTATTTATCTTAAAAATTAAGGAGGTATCGTCGGCAAACAGCACCATATCAAGTTTTTGTTGCAATAAATAGGGTAAATCATTGATATATACCAAAAACAAGAAAGGACCCAAAATCGAGCCCTGGGGAACGCCCATTATCACGTTTAATCCCGACGAATTGACACCGTTTATTTGAACCAATTGCCGTCTATCATTCAAATAAGATTTGACCAAGTTTAACGCTGTTTTGACCAGTCCGTAATGCCCGAGCTTCAGGAGTAATGTATCGTGATCAACGCAATCAAACGCCTTCGAGAGATCACAAAAGACACCTATGGCATCCCGTGCGTCCTCCCACGCATTAAAGATGTGCTTTAGTAAGGTAACACCAGTGTCAGTTGTACAACGTCCCTTGGTGAAACCATACTGTTTATCATGAAAGATGTTATTCGTGTTAAAATGATTAAGCATCTGATTTAGCATCACTTTTTCAAATACCTTACTAAACACTGGCAACACAGATACTGGTCTATAATTATTTGTGTCTTTACTATCCCCAGATTTAAAAAGTGGTATCACCTTACTGAATTTCATTAGGTCCGGAAAAACTCCTTGATCCACACACAAATTAAATATTATAGCTAAGTACGGCGCTACAGTCTCGATGATTGAGGTACAAACTTTGATAGACAATCCCCATAGATCTTCGGTCAATTTAATTTTGATTTGTTTAAAAGCTTTTATTACTACTATGGGGTTTATATGTTTAAAATTAAATTCAGTCGGGCTGGCTGAAACGTTCGCCTGTAATAAATCAAAAGCAAGTGAAGGCGAGGAATTTAAGGCTTCAGTAGTTTTAATAGGGATACTCGTAAAGAAATTTACAAATTCTTGAGCAACTTGTTTGTTATCGCTAATAAGTCCATGAGAAGTCTCCAATCCGTAATCAGTGTTATGTCTTTTGTTCCTATTTGTTTCATTGTTTATAATTTTCCAAACCGTCTTTATTTTATTGTCTGCTGTTTTTACCTTATTACTTATATATAAAGCCTTAGCTACCTTACAAGTGTTTTTATAAATCTTTGAGTAGGTAGCTACATACTTATTAAAAGTCTCAGTGTTAATAAAAGGCTTAAGGCCATACAACTCATAAAGTCTTTCCCTACTTTTTCGGAGTCCTTTAGTTGCCCAGTCACTAAATAAAAACTTAGGGCAGATAGTTTTAGTTTTCTTTTTAAAAGTATTATTGAATTCGGTTTGGACTAAAGAAAAAAAATCTGTATACAAAATATTAGCATTATTCATTGTAAGGTTCCAATCACTTAACTTCCCGATTAAAGTGCGGTTAAATTTATTTAAATTACCGGATGTTATTGGTCTAGTTTGTATTTGCACTTGTTGAATTGGAATGTTGGACTCAAAAGATACCAGTAGCCCACTGTGATCAGAAGGAAGGTAATTTACAATGGCTTTCTCTAAGTAGTTGCCACAACAAAAAACATTATCAATACATGTAGCAGTAGTTGTAGTTGTACGGGTTGGTTCTATGAACACATTAGACAAATTGAATGATTTAAAGAGATTTAATAATCTACAGCTATCTGAATTGTTTTCTAAGATATTAATATTAAAATCTCCACAGATGATTACTAGTTTATTACCAGTTGCAAGTTTTGCCAATACATCTTCCATCACTGACTCAAATATAGCGTAGTTCAGATAATTAGGGGGTCTGTAAACGCACACTATGACATGCTTATCTAGCTCAACACAGGACAGCTCAATGCTATGTTCAACAGACAAGTTAACTATGTCTTTACGGGTTTTAAATTTAATACATTTTTTTACTAATATTAGTGAACCCCCACGTAGCATTGTCTTTCGGTTAAAAGAACTTCCCACACTATAATTCTCGTAATTAATCAACATTTCAAAATCCTTTAACCAATGCTCAGTGAAACAAATAATGTCAAACATTGTTTTTTCTAAAAATAACTCTATTTCCAGCTGTTTTGAAGAAAAGCCTTGAATATTCTGATAGAATAATTTAAAGGATTTCTGCTTAGCCCCTTTATTAAAATTAGCTATGCGAGAGCAAGAAGATACCTGGTTCATGGTAGAATTGGTAGATGTAACTATACTGTTATTGGTATCCTCTGTTGTCGTACAAATTAGTTTAAAGGAACATCCGGAGCGAGCCCCACGACTCCCATGCCATCACTAGGCACCAAGATCCTGCTACTTGTGGACCCCAAATTAAAAGAATTGTCCAAAGTGACACATGGATTCTCCTTCGTACAGTTATTGTAAATATTTATAGCATTAATGCTACAGTTTATTAAGGTATCCACCTGTTCATTAGTATTATTACTAATAATTGCAGTGCTAATTATAGTACAAGACGTCGACATACTACTTATGTCTGAGTTTATATAATATGCTAATAGCCTAGCTATTTGATGTCTAAACCTAATAGGCAGATACACTGTATCCCTAGTCGACTTTAATTTATCAACGTATAAGTTGATGTCTAGAAAAACAAGTTTGTCACTGTGATGACTAACTAAGAAATGTATATGCTTATTAAGCATGTGAATATAATTATTTTGTCTATTTGTCAATTTTTCAAAATATGGGAAAGCACACAGTATTATTTTATTGCAACTTATCTTTAGTATTTCAGTTACAAAGTCAGTTATTTGTTCTTTTTTTAAATTAGAACTATTACCTATAAACACAGTAATATTGGTTTCTGGTTTATAAACATTTCTTGTTACCAAATCCATTATATGTTTGTAGTTTGACCCAGGTATACAATAATTATGAGTACAATAACTAAGGTTGTTATTTAATAATTTACCTAAACCTCTCCCTATACTATCTGAGAACATAACCGAATGAAAACTATCATTACTATTATAAAATGGAATGCTAGTTGTCTCAGGCTGGCCCACTTGACATAAACCTTGTGTAATATCAGTTATCACACAGTCCTGAGTCAACCTTTCAGCTTGGGACGGGTCCTCCGTAGCCTCAAGCTGGTCAGAATTTATTTTTGATACCGTCTGACAGGTACACTGACACATCACCAGCTTATTTGCAGCTAGGATGTGTTCTTTAATTTGAAATTTAGAACTCACATATTTATTATAAAGAGAACTAAGTCTGTCCTCAAGTACCTGTATATCAGTTTGAAGGCGCTGCGTATCAATTTCATAGATTTTTTTACTATCCTCCAATTTAATCTGGTAATTGTTTAATTTATTAATAAAGTTAACACGTTCTTTCCTCAGTGGAATATTTTTGGAAAAGTGTTTATGTTGTTTTCTGTACTGATTACATTTTTTTATTATTCTATTAAGTTTTGCATATTTTTTAATTTTCTTATGACTAACTTCATAACTGTTATTTTGTTTCAATAGGGAATCTTCAGTTAAGTCAATAGTAAGTATAGAATGAGGGTTACAATTTGAATGTAATAATTCATTATATAAATGGTTTGTTTCCTTAACCTGGGTACATTTCAATTCTTTCCGCAACTTAAGATTATGATTATGAGCATGAACCAATTCATCTTCTAGATTCCTAACTTTACTTAATGCCTCCTCATATAAGTTACTACAGTTGCTGAAACCATCCGTGATAACCCGCAGTTGGTCGCGTTCATCAACAACATCTTGGTATTGTTGACTAAGGTCTACTAGCTCCCGTTTTAGGCAAGTGTTTTTGTGTACCATCTTCATTACTTCCTCCTCACCCTCCTCTCTCTCCTGCAACATTTGTTGGCATTGGTGTTGCGATTCTTTAAGTTCTTTGAGGGCCGTTCTTAATTTAAGCTCCATATCCTGAGCAGTAGCCTTACGGGTCATCACAGGCATAGTTACAGGGATTTTTACTGAAAATAGAAATTAAGAAACAGTGAGAACCAAAAAGACAGGCAAAATATAGAAAAATTAGATATGAAGGGGGAAAAAAGATATATGAAAATTGGAAAAGTTAGTGTAGCTAGTTCAGAGAAATAAGGTAGGCTGCGGTATTGGCTTGAAAAGCTTTTAATTATTGAATTATGTAGCTTTCGATTAGGTTACTTGTGATATTACACTTAATGTGGGTAGGATACCCAGAATATGAATTTATAATAAAACTCGGTTTAAAACTATAATAATGGAAAAATTACTATCATAGACGTTATGAACAAGTATATATATTGAAATTAAAACATCAAAATAATAGAATTATGGAATAAATTTCAACTTTGTTTCGTTTCTACTATGTAAACAAAACGATTTAGAATGTACGCTGCGTGCTAAACCAGTCAATATATTCTGGTAAATCTTAGAATGAGCGTTTTACAAGGTAAAGAGACTAATGTGTGCTATTAGAAATAAAATAAAAGTAACAATACTCCCCGTATCACTTCACAGTTTAAACGTCAGCTGATCGTTTTAGGTTACCGGTAACACCGGGTACCAAATCTCGTGCTTTGGATGATTGTTTTTCCAAGATAACAATAATCCTATGTATTTACGCTTTGATATTACGTTTTCACAAATAATAACAACTTAATTTCACTTAAATACTAATTAAATTTAATTCTAAAATACGGGACACAAATTTGATATGTCACTTGGACAGTGTTGCTAACAAAAAAAAAAGTCCCTTTTCACCTTTGCTGTGACCTCCAATTTTCTGGCAGCCACTAGAGCCTTTGCCTCTATGGAAGGGCCAAAATTGAGGGTAGATATTAACGTAACACCAAGAACCTCAAGTCGGTCGGTTATCGGTACGGTTACACTTCGAAAAGATGGAGCTGGGTGGAATTGGCTCCTTTTAGCGGAAAAAAGACATGCTTGGGTCTTAGCAGCATTAAACTTGACCAGATTGCCATCGCCCCATTCAGAGACAGCCTGTAAGGACAAGTTCAAGCGCTCATCCATAGCCTCCCGGAGAAACCGGCTGTGCGATCCACCAGCTCATACATCAGACACGTATCTCTCAGCAACAGTGCTGTCGTCTGCATACCCAAAGGTACCGGGTTTTAGCAGATCATTAATATGCAGCAGGAACAATGTTGCCGAGAGCACTGACCCCTGAGGAACCCTGGCATTAATATCCAGCAGTCCGGACGAGCAGCCATCTATAACCACTCGGATAGACCGATCCCTCAAAAAATCTGCAATCCAATCACACAATCCGGCGGGCAGACCGAAGGAACGAAGCTTACTAATAAGGCTTTCGTGCCAGACCCTATCGAAGGCCTTCGAGATATCAAGGGAAACCGCTAGTGCCTCCCCGTGCTTCTCTATGGCCTCACTCTAGATGTGAATGGCATACACTAGAAGATCCCCAGTAGACCGATGCCGGCAGAACCCGTATTGTCGGTCGCTAAGGATATCATTCGCTTCTAGGTATGCTAGGAGCTTACGATTCGACGGGTCAGCTCGACTACCCTTCTTGGACACGGGCTGCACGTTAACTTGCTTCCAAGCATTCGGTACTTTTCCGGTCTCAAACGAAAGGCGAAATAGGCGTGTCAAGATTGGAGACAACTCAGGCGCACAAGTTCTCAAAACAATTTCCGGTATCCCGTCGGGGCCACTAGCCTTATTCACGTCTAGGTTACGCAGTACCCGAAGAACGTCCTTCTGATGAATGCGAATGTTCGACATACTCGACTCGCATCCATCAGGAGAAGCAGTGGTGGTAGTGAGGGGCGGCAGAAGTTCGATTCGACCGACTTAGCCAGGGACCAAAAAGCTTACTACCTGCTGGGTATGAAGCAAGTTTGTTCCCTATTCGGCTAATGTGGTTAAACCGAGCTCTCTGCAACACCTTCTTGCAGGACTTGGCAGCCCTGTTAAAGGCTCACTTCTTCTGACTCACGTCATTTGGTTTGCGCGCACGGGCGTCGACCCATGCTAGGTTCGCCGCATGTTTTATCGCATTAGCGCGATTGCACTCGGCACTAAACCATGGGCTAGTTTCGCCAGACATTGCTACATCTGAGAATGGAATGTAGTACTCCATTCCCTTCCGCAACACTTCCGTCACGGCGTCAGCGCACGACGAAGCATCAGTTGATGGAAAGCAAGTAGGCTGCCAAGGGTAACATGCGAAAAATGATCGCATGCCATCTCAATCTGCTGACCTGTATCGCCATACCCGCCGGGTGCCTCTTGAGCTAGGAGCGGGGAGTAGACGGACACAAAATTCACCAGATAATGGTCGGAACTACCCAGTGGGGAAGAAATCGAAACCGAGTAGCGGTCTGGATTTGTTGTCAGCAGAAGGTCCAAGCGATTGGCTGTGTGCGAATCAACATCCGGCACCCTCGTTGCCCCCTGGACTAGTTGGGTGAGATTTAATGCAAGCGCTAGCTTTCGCGCCTCTCGTCCAGCATGGTCTGTGTGCTGGTATGGGAAAAGCCACTGCTGATGGTGGGCGTTGAAGTCCCCCAGCAACACCAATTGGGCAGAAGGGTACCGCTGCTGAGTCGCATCCGTCGCCTCATTAGCCCAGTTGCCTCCAGATCACCGCTGTGCGAACGGTAGACACGGGCGTAGATAATTTTACCCAGGCCGGTGTCCACTAAAGCCCACAGCGTTAAGAACCTCTCAAGATTGCGGAGACGCCGATAGCAGATGTCGTCCCGGGCGTACATACATACGCCCACGCGTCTGAAGTAGTGCTCCAGGGTAAACCTTGGGTATGTAAGATACGACACGTCTGACGGACATCCGATCTGCGTCTCCGACAGGAATAAGAGCGCTGGTTTCTCAGTCTCTAGGTGGTGATGGACTGCGGCGAGATTTGAGTGCAGACCTCGAATGTTAGAGAGGTGCACTTTGTGTGAGAAGGAGTGCTGCCGCTGTACAGCTTTTCTCTTAATTTTCCTGATCATATTAAGTGAGTAAGATAGAGGAGAAGGAATAAAATGAGGTTCCATGCTGCTAACCCTCAGGCACGCTCTGACAGGACAATATCATTGGGGAACTAGTTTGGAGACTGCGGGGACGCTCGAGCCCCCCGGAAATGTCCATCGGGCCCTCCATCGGGATTTTTAGACAGTTTGCGGGGCAGCTTTTCATGTGTGGCTAGCACACTACTTGGGCCCCCAACTACCTGCGGTCGGCCAGCGGCGCACCGTGCCTCGGATACCCTCCGCGACTAGTCTCCCGATACGCCCATATCAAGGCGAGCCTGGTCGGTCTGCCTGCATTGGAACAACTATTTCGACCCAACTCCTCTGAATTGGCTACACTGAGCATCGTACCGGAACGCAGCTAGGCCACTTGGCGGTACGTCTTTTCCCAGTGGGTGGTCGCAAGCAATCAGCCGAAACCTACCACCAGTAAAATATAATTCTTATTATATGTATTTATGTAGTTAAGAGAGATTATTTAAATTGTTTTTCATTAGAAGTACTATTTAAGGCAAGGACTCGAGAGATTAGTGTTAAGGATAATTATTGATGTTATCCTTATTAAACCGGTGAAGTGTGAGTCGGTTTTCTGAGAAGGATTCCGTTTATACCATACACGCTACCTATCATCTAAGCAACGAAAGGTTTAGTCGGATCAATCTGACTTGTGTTTTGATTTCTGGGAAAGTATTATTTTAAAAGGTAAACTTAACAGTAGAAAACAATTCAATTTTGCGTCTCCATATCTAAGAAAGCTCATACTACAAACGCAAATAAATTCATGTCTTTTTTCAAAAGCAGAACGTCAGACTCTCGGTCCAAGGTCCAAGGTCTTGTCGAGGAAGTGACTCTCTAATAGTTTTTCCTCTTGAGTTACGGTACCTTAAAAATAATCTCTCTGATGCATTAATTATAATTCGATAGTCCAATCTCACTTCCTGGGTTCATAATTACTGAAGGAAAATATCCGTAGCTTTGTTAGTAATCACGTGGCTGAATTCGTGAGCTTAACGACCAGACCAACGATACCAGTAAAAGGAAATTTTTGGGGGGCTGCTTGAAGTAGTAAATTTATCTGATCGACAATCATGTGTTCACTTTTAAAAAATGCCTGCATTGTCGTCGCATCGATATTGCTGGTCATTACTGTGATAGTAATGATGAGGAATGTCAAAATGGAACAAATTCTCCAAACGGAACCAGACGTCTCACTTACATGTACCTGCACTGAAACTGCTGAAAATGTGAGTCATAATTCTCTTGCCTTTATTTTGTTTTTAACGCAAAGGGTAACCAACAGAACCCGTTTACTAAGCCTCCGCTGTCCGTCCGTTCGTCCGTCTGTCTGTCAGCGGGCTGTATCTCAAGAACCGTAATAGGTAGACAGTTGAAACTTTCACAGAGTGTGTATTTCTATTGCCGCTATAACAACAAATAATAAAAATTTGGATTTACTAGTTGACCCGCGCAACTCCCACGCTCCTATTGGTCTTATATATGGCCAATAGCCTTCCTCGATAAATGGGCTATCTAACACTGAAAGAATTTTTCAAATCAGACCGGTAGTTCTTGAGACTAGCGCGTTCAAGCAAACAAACAAACAAACTCTTCAGCATTATATATTTGTATAGATATTAGTATAGATAAGTATAGATGGTACGGTACGAGTACCCATCGTGTGCGAGTCCGACTCGCTCTTGGCAGGTTTTTTCGGTTTATTGTACGGAACCCTTCGTGTGAGCGACCGACTCGCACACCCTTACTGTGCGCGGCGCATTACCCAATCCTAATACGATAGTGGACATAAAATAAGATGAACTTTTTTTCCAGGACGGAAGAATCAAAAAGACGTGCCATGTCATCAATGAGTCGGGAAGTCAGAAAAAAATTGATAACACAGCAACAGAATATCGTAGAAATGATTCAACTTTTACACAGTGGAGCATGTTTTGTTCGAATGGTTCGATTGTGCATAATTATACAAGTTATCTATCTAAAGGAAAGAAGCGAAAAATAAGTTTTGGTGATGACAATAGTTGTACCGTTTTTTATGACGATCGAACGAAAGAAAAATGTGATGAATAAGAATTTGTAACAATCGACATACGTGTCAAACCTTACACTAAAATTTTATTTGTGAAAATGACTTTGTCTTTTACCATTTCACGCCTAAATAGTTGATCCGATATTGTCAAATTTTGAGATAGTGAACATTTTTAACCGACTTCAAAAAAAGGAGGAGGTTTTCAATTCGACCGCGTATATATTTACACTATATACATATATTTTTTATGTGTGTTCGCGGATAAATTTGTCGTTTATGAACCGATTTCGATGAATCTTTTTTATATGAAAGGGTATGCTGCCGAGGTGATCCCATTGCCACCACGTCAGGATCTGATGATGGAAACCCTGAGAAATCGAGGGCAACTTTCGAAAATTGTAGGCACGCATCTGGTAAAAACGTGACGTTGATATTCGTGTGTATATCGGGTGATACTACAAAACAATGAAAATTTGGATCAGACCTGAAGATGGAGACGACAGAGAGTCAAGGGAACTCCACATCGATATGTAGGAACTAAGTCGCGGGCGAAGTGCTATAGGTAATAGAAATACACAGTGCAATGGTTTCAACTGTCTACATGTTAGGTACTATAGTGAAGAAAAAGCTGGCTGACAAACGGATGGTGAAACGACGACGGTGACGGTGGACAGTTCAAAGTTAGAATGCATGACATTTCATATAAAAGCGTCTGGTTAGTAATAAATGACAACCCCCTCCAAGATTAGTAGGATTCACCGTCCTAGGCATACCCTCGTCGATCTTGATGACCAAGTCACCATCCTTCCAGAAAGCTGTAGGGGAACCAGCACCATCAGAAAACACAGATACAGACCGCGTTCCGTATTCCGGCCTCACCGTTGAGGCCTGTCGTGACGCCCTTGTAATGCTTCCCCCCGTCTTTTGCCGAACGAGTCAGCCCGCGCCGCTGAGCTTTTAGCGTTAAGCTCCCCAAATAATGACATGACCCAGACAGTCCCTTGCTGTCCTCCCCTAAACGACGCCGCTGAGCCGAGGTCCGTACCCCACAGGGAGTGCCCTCAGTGAGCGGAGTTTTAGTTTTAAGTTGCATAGCCTCGGCTGGGGGCCTTAAATTCTCTTTGAGGCCCACACTGACAAGTCCGGTTAAGTAGTTACAACCTTCCCAGGTTTGTAACTATGCGAGTGGTGTCCGACATAATAAAAAATAAATGACAACAGTTTTGTTGCCGTCTGATCTTATATATGTCACCGGAAAATCGCAAGCGTCGTCTATATCTATACATATAATAAAATAGTAAATCTTGAGGTGTATGTTTCCAATTGGCGCGAAAACTACTGTATTATTAATCTTTATTAAATAATAATCTTTATTCGAGCAAAAACACATTTAACAAATTGATTGCGTACTACTGAACAGATTTTGTTCAAATGTTGCATAGATAATCCTTATAGGTACGGTCAGGTTATAGGCTATATATTTTCACGCTATGTGCTATGGAGGATGAGCAATATTCAAAAAGTTTGTTTTGAACATGTTTTGAATAGTCCAAGGTTCGAACCTCATCAACAGATATTATTTTTGTATTTATTTTTTCTTTTGAACTGTATTTTTACACCATAATATTGTCAAAATAAAAATAAAATAAGTTTTTCGTGCTTAAAATAACATTTTAATTTGTTATTCCACATTTATCCAATCTGTTAAGTGAGGAATTGTTATAAGAAGCCACAACAGATTACAATATTGCAGATACTTATGGATCCAACCTTAGCAATGTTTATCATCACGTTATACTTTCAAGGAGCTGAGTAGCGAAAATCCATGACATAAATAAGATTGGCTATTTCAATCAATTTGTCAGCAGTAGTCATAGACCATTGGTTTAAAGACTGCCTGCCGAAAGGTGGTTTCAATGGAGGTTTGCGGGATTTTACACCCTGTTCCGTATACCTCTAAAGTCATATGGACTGCTTTTTTTTATTTGTATTGTTGTTTCCTTTACCTAATGATCAATTTATTGTACTTGACGGCGCTACGTCATCGTACGGTTGTACACGGCACGTGCACCGGACCGATCAGGCGATGTCGCCATCCCCACCTCCCCCACTACTCGACTTGTTTGTGCTCGGACGTAAAACGAGACCGCGCGGAGCGATCGGGGCATTCTATTCTAGACCTCGGTCCGATACACGTGTTGTCATAGCGCCTGGATTTGCTAATATCGTGTTAAAACCTTTTAGTTAATAATTATGATATGATAATTAATTGAGTTCACAGTTATTATAAACTGAGTGAGTTAATCGAATAAAATTGATTAATAAGTAAACTACCTACTTTTTACTTTAAAATATCCAATCCTGATAATACGCCTATATCAGAATTGGGACGTAACTCAAAGGGCCCACATGGAGATTCGTGACAATGCTAGTGAAATATGTGGCGGTTACGTTTTGAAATGTAATGACAGTGATAGTGAAAATTGCGGTTTGTTTTTAAAACGCATGCGTTTATCCAGACGCTAAAAACTTGATGTGTGCCGTGAAGTGTCGTGAAGTTAAATCCGATAGGCCGAAGTTCGACACACGATCATAGTGTGTCACCGTGGTGGTATGTTTTGTCGAGGATGCAGTGATGTGCAGAGCAGTTTATTGTTTTACCATATGGCGCTGAAGAGCTTTGCGCCGAATTCCTTTTCGACGAGTTTTATGCGGCTACCCTCATCAACCTGAACTAAACCAGTTCCGTCCGGAGGCAAGCAACTTCACAACAGCTGGTCAGGTCAAGGAGAGGAGTGTGAATTTATATGAAGATTTCTACGCCAATCTGGTGAGTCGTTTAAACTTTTTAATTGCTGTAGAGCTGCTTTTTATTTTGTTTACGAGTGTTCATTTTTATGATGTGGAGACTGACTTACAAATACAAAAGGCAACGCCTTTATGGATGGCAATTATCGATGTTTGATAATTGGCCTGTCGCTTTATCTTAAAGTGAAGCTATTATTAATAGCATAAGTGTTGCTGATTAAGCGATAGCATTTTCAATAATACTTCTTCTTTTCGATTCAATCGTTAACTTTTTTATTGTTTTGGACCAGTAGTATAATTCTGAAGGGTCATAGGACCGGACCAGAAGATATTACTCTGAAGGGTCATCAGACTGGACCAGTAGTATAATTCTGAAGGGTCATAGGACCGGACCAGAAGATATTACTCTGAAGGGTCATCAGACTGGACCAGTAGTATAATTCTGAAGGGTCATAGGACCGGACCAGAAGATATTACTCTGAAGGGTCATCAGACTGGACCAGTAGTATAATTCTGAAGGGTCATAGGACCGGACCAGAAGATATTACTCTGAAGGGTCTTAGGACCGGACCAGAAGATGTTACTCTGAAGGGTCTTAGGACCGGACCAGAAGATTATTACTCTGAAGGGTCGTAGGACCGGACCAGACCATGAGATAAGATTTTAATGTCAGGATGAACGAACAGTAAAATTGTGGTTCTCATTAAAGATACCTAAGTGCTTCTAAGGTGCGCGTCCGAGGACGTACGCACGTCAGAATGGCCGTGACGGCGCTACGTCATCGTACGGTTGTACACGGCACGTGCACCGGACCGATCAGGCGATGTCGCCATCCCCACCTCCCCCACTACTCGACTTGTTTGTGCTCGGACGTAAAACGAGACCGCGCGGAGCGATCGGGGCATTCTATTCTAGACCTCGGTCCGATACACGTGTTGTCATAGCGCCTAGATTTGCTAATATCGTGTTAAAACCTTTTAGTTAATAATTATGATATGATAATTAATTGAGTTCACAGTTATTATAAACTGAGTGAGTTAATCGAATAAAATTGATTAATAAGTAAACTACCTACTTTTAACTTTAAAATATCCAATCCTGATAATACGCCTATATACTTATATGGTTTTGTATATTTCCCCTTATTTTGTTTAGATTCGGAATAACCATAATTGTCCCAATCAAAAGCAGCGCGAGGCCACTGGGTGTCCTGAAATGTGTGAATTTTAGTCTACGAAATCCACTTTACATTGGTATGTTTAAAGGAATGGTAAGCATCGCATCGCGTGCAGACGAGTCATTCTGCATTATGTCTACTTGGGTAGCAGTTGTGTTAAACGTAGGTCGATGACAATCCAGCTGATCGTAATTGTTGAGCACTTTTACAAAACGGAGCAGTTTTGTAAAATAATTAGCGGTTGGTAAAACAGCTTATTATATGATGCCGCTGGTTAGAAAAGAATAAGGGTAAAGATAAGGATATTAAGCTGACCTATTTTGGTCAGGCATGGCCAAAACAATGTAACGCCGTCCAGCGCTCCACATGAGGACGTGTGAAGCTCAGGACGGCCGTGTCGCAGCAAGACGCCATAGATTCTTCTAACATTTGTTTCTGTCTGTCGGTTGTCATTGTCAACGTCACGAAGTGTAATTTGGAGGTGGAAGTGAAGTGGTTGACAAGTGAGAGTGGAGTGGGCATTGTGTCGGGTATTCTGCTGGAGAACGTGCGCGCGAGCGGATGTCCTCACTACCTCCATCCATTTCTGTCGCGGATATTCGTGATTCAAAAATATTGTGGAATTATTAAAGAAGATCAACAGTTCGTGGTTTACAAAGTCAAAGTCAAAGTCAAATGATTTATTTCAACTGGACCAATAAAGGCACTTTTGAACGTCAAAAGAAAATAAAATATAGTGACTCTAGTCGTCCGTTCGCAAAAGCGACGCACTATATTTTCTAGATTCTTATATAGTGTAGATTCTTTTTATTTTTCTAGATTCTTAGTATGTAGTACTTATTTTTGTAGATTCTTATGGAGAAGAACGGACAAGAAACTCCATACATTACTGTTCCTTCGCCGTTATATTATTTTTTCCGTTTCTCCGCTGCCTCGCTCCACATCACTGGACAGACAGCCTTACTAGTAAACTTTGCAAAGTCTTTGGTTTTACCAGAACATGTTAGGATTTCAAATTTTATTTTTCACTTTTCAGAGGTGATTTTCCACAGTGAAACTGACACTCATGACTCCCCCCCATCACAGAGTACCGGCGTTATGTTATTGACTGGTGTACAAATTGGACAGACATGCGATTTCAGCAATCTCGGTCTATTGGCTATTATTTATTGAGGAGTTTCGATGCCTATCTACGAAGTTCTTCATCGGATCTTCACCAAATTGAAACGGGACTACTCCGAGAAAATACTCTTCCAAATACTACCTAAATCGCTTCAAGTGTGCCTATAAAATTTGAAGAGTTCCCTCTTTTTTCCAGGATCTCATCATCAGATCCTGACCTGATGATCATGGCACCATCTAGGAAGTCTACCCTTTCAAATAAAAAAATAATTTTCCATTTCGGTTCAGAGTAATTGGAGAGCATACATAAAAAAACGAATTGAGAACCTCCTCCTTTTTGAAGTCGGTTAAAAAAGGAAACCACCGATAACACTATGAACGTGCTGAAATATTAATTTCGTTATAAACAGGAAACCCGCTTATCACAGGAACTCCTCCCAAAAGGAAACAGTTTTTGATAGCGATGTGGCTACCTACATATGTATTTATAGATTCGTGTTCACGGGAAGCCAGACTTTTGCTTTATATCCAGCGAGCCGTCATCGAGAGCTGACGCCTCATTAAAAGTCTGCTGAACCAACCTTGTGTGAAGAACAAGATGTATAGCGCGCGTGCGTTGGCGTTTGTAGCGGTGCTCGTGGGACTGGCGCACTCGTTCCCCTGGGGTAAGTAGAAGAGTCATGAACAGTACTGTTATCTCTTACTTCTTTATTTTGGGTTTAATCGCAAATTAATAGCGCTAACCATAATCAGTCAAAATAATGAAATGCTCTACAAGAATTGGTTAGGCTGGTATTTTTTTTTTCTGGAAATATTTTTAAATCTATCATTTTAGGACTAATATAAATCCTGCCATTTGAAAATAGCTATACGTAAGTTAGAATTGTTTACAGATTTCTTTCCATCAGAACGCAGGTAGGTTATTTGACTAAGTATTCTTTGAAAAGCGAACTTAAAAACATGTTGAATTTAGATGATATATGCAACAGCAGCAGCGTTAATCGATTTTGGTCGCTGACCGTACCTATATGTTTAGGAAAACTGATTTTTTTCAACTGCTAAGTTTGTCCCTTAATCCTGAGTCAGAACTTCATAGTACGTGTCGCTTGAGTGAAACCGCGATCTCAGATTTAAGACGGAACCTCAGAGCGCGACGTTTGTAGGGGCACCCAAAGGATAATAAACGGATCCCTATCACTAAGCCTCCGCTGTCCGTCCGTCCATCCGTTTGTCTGTCAGCGGGCTGTATCTCAAGAAGCGTAATAGGTAGAGAGTTGACATTTTCACAGATTGTGTATTTCTTTTGCCGCTATAACAACAAATAATAAAAACCGGTCAAGAGCGAGTCGGACTCGCGCACCGAGGGTTCCGTACCATCATATAAAACGTGAAATATTTTTACATTTTCATCGGTGAGGCCTCTATTCGTCAGAGAATTTTAACAATGCGGTGTATATTGCAATTTTAGATCAGCGCCATCTCTTGGCCGCTAGTGGAAGTAATGTAATTTTTGTTGATGATTTTTTTACACTTTTCGCTAAAAGTCGAAAACAATGCGGCTTAAAAAAATAAGAATGTGCAAGTAGCGCTCTTTCATACGATACCCCACATGCTCTAGTAACCCCACTTCGAATTTTTAAGAACCCTTTTCAGTCACTGTTGCAAAAAAATACATACATTTTAATTTCTTTCTTTTTTTGCAAAATAGTTGGGCAAACGTTATCTACAACTATTCCGAATTTCAAGTTGTTAGCATTGTAGTTCTTGAGATATGCAGCTGTGACAGACAGACGATCAGACGATCAGACTTAGTCACACCAGGTTCCTTTTTACCATTTTGGTAAGGAATCCTAAAAAATAAGGTTTACGGTACGGAACCCTTCGTGTGCGAGACTGATTCGCACTTGGCCGGGTTTTTTTAATTTACTTACACTTTATGCACAAGTTAAAATCACTGTACAAAGACGGACTATATACGATGTAACGCTCAGACAATTGTAACATTTTATGAAACTCTTGAATGAACTATTTTTATTAGTTAAGTTTTTTTATTTAACAATTTATGTACACACATTACATAGAAAGATAAAAATAGTTATTAAATTATGATGTTGTATTTTAATGTATAACATTGAAAGTAGTAATTTATTAGTACTTGATTCTCGAAACAAAGTAGACGACTATATTTTATAATGCGAACAGTAAAGGAGTGGAACTCGCTGCCTGCGTCTGTTTCCGAACGCTTACAACCCTCATCTCTTTAAAGTCAGAGTGAGCAGGCTCCTTCTGGGTAAGCTCGCTCCATCTTAGACTTTGTAATTACCATCTCTGAACTAGACTAGAGTCAAGAGCAAACCCATCTAAAAAAAAACAAAAACTCTGGAATACAAGGAATTTTGAAACCATTTCTATGTGTACATTATTTATTATATGAAAAGAAGCGAAATGGAAAGATCTGTTAAGCAATCGGATTCGACAAAATGTTATTGTCATGTTTCAGACATCGTCGTGGGGTTAGAGAAACGATTGGAATTATTTTACAACGGAAAACTTACACACGCAGAAGTCATTCCGACGGCTGATGATATCTATTCAATAACTTATGACCCTGTTCACGATAGGGTGCTGTTTGTCGAATACCACAACCGGAAAATGTCACTAGCCAGTTTTGACCTAACAACAAGGAAGATGCAACTTTTAGTTACGAATACCTCTATAATAGCCGACAGTGTCATGAGTATCGCCTACGACCCAGTCACACAATTACTGTTTTGGACAGAAGCATATCATAAAATATACTCGTTATCATTAATACCTGCATCGTCTAATAAAGCAGTTGATGCAAATCTTTTAGTTACGTTGAAACACAACTGCTGGGATATAGTTGTGGACAGCTGTGGAGGGTACGTTGCTAATAATTATAACAATTACAAATAGTTTTAAAACTGAGCCAAATTTGTATTAAACTTTGTGAATATTCATAGTTGTTTACAAATTACAGGTTAATTTACTGGGCCACAGACTATGAGATAGAGAGGGCTGCCTTTGATGGGTCCAAGAGAGAAGTTTTATTGTACGGTGGTGTAAGCGCGCGACGATGTTTGGTCATTGACCATCAAACTCAGACAATGTACTGGATTGAAGAAATAACAATGAATCAGCATTCTATTAAAAGTGCCAACTTGGATGGAACAAACATAAAAACAGTAAATTTTATAGGAAAAGAATATGCAGCAACTGATGTAGTCGTAACAAAAGATTTCATTTACTGGAGGAGCTACGATCAAAAATCCATTTTGCGACAGCCAAAGAATCAACAGGGAGGTGTAGGATCAATTGTTTATTCTAACTCTAGCACACACTTGTGGAATCATCGACTTACAGCAGCCAACTATGCAATTAAGGAACAAACCTTTGGAATTCAGGGCTGCGAAGCTCTGAAGAATATTTTATTACATCCAAATCATAAAAATTCCACGGAGTGCTATAGTTCAACGTGTCACAACTATTGTTTCCAAGGAAATTGTAGTGCAAATGCTGAGGGACAACCCAAATGCAGGTAAAATAATTATTGTTATCTAATTAAGGATTAGTGAAGATATAAGCGCGGCGCAACAAAACGTGCATCTTGAACCGCGGGGCGGAGCACGAGCTGAGCGGGCTCTAGCAAGCCGCGTCTACTGGCGAAGTATCGCTACGTCGCGCTGCGCCTCGAAGCGCCTTGAGCTACATCGCAACGTCTCGTGTTTACTGAAATGTGTCCAGAGTTGATTTCTTCTCCCTTTGTACAGGTTACTTTTAATTTATTGCAAATATTTCAGAGAGTTACGTTTTTTTTTACACATTGAAGTGTTGATTTTAACACTTTTATATGAGAAAAAAATATATGTTCGCTTAAATTGGCAAAATGTAGCAATAACCTACCTATTTTTACCCAATTTTTGGTTGATAGGCGTCGAAGTAAAAGTTGTTAATTTTTACGAAAACGTGTTTCCCCTGAGAGAATAATAATAAATTAAAAGTCACTGAGTACCAGTACAGCGCGTCATATCTCGTGTACAGAGCATCTGAAACACAGCGCTACGGTCGCGCGCCTGTTCGCCTGTGGCGTTGTCATAATACAAAGCGATCATCGCGCGAATACGCGATCATCGCGTTAGTTAGTTCGGCAAAACCGAGCGCCTTCCGGTTTTGCCCAATAAATAAATTGCCTGCTAGTACTAGTCACAAGTATTTGTCAATTTCCATTATCGAATAACGCTGTTAACTATCTTCATTATTTCAGTTGTGAAGCTGGTTACACCGGGGAAAGGTGCGAAATTAACGCATGCCATATGTACTGTTTGCATGACGGCGTCTGCTCCTTGAATGAGGAGGAGGAACCCTTTTGTCAGTGCACAGCGGAGTACGAGGGAGAACGATGCGACGTCGCCACCTCACTCACTGGTGTCCATGCTGAGGACGCAACGCAAGAAATACTACAAGACCTGCGCAGAGAAGCGAAAAAAGTTATTAAAAAAGAGCTTAAACGTGCTCTGCAATTCTTCTCTGATAAAATAGATGAGTACGAAGCCAAGATATAAAAAAATAAAGTTCAAAAAATAGAACCCGACTACTGAAACATCGGGCATATTACGGCTCGACCACGACTGTCCTTTGGACATCACTACAACATATTTTAATTGTTGGTACATATCAGTTTTAGATGGGGTTATTTTGTTGTTTCATACTTCTTAGAGCGCGATTATTCAGTAGTTGGGTTTCAGTTTTTGAACTTTAATTTTTTTATAACATGTAGTATATAGTGAAAAGGGGCAACACAGCTTCTAAATAGTATTCATAAGCTACACTTATTTTGTTTTTTAGGCTATTTCCTTATTTTTCTATTTTTAAAACCAGAGAAGGATTGAACTCACAATAAAAGCTATACAGCATAATTATATTGTTACAGTTAATAAATGGTATTTACTTTGTAAATTGTTTAAAAATATATATAACATAAACATTTATGCGCCTATCTTTATTTGGTTGGTTTAAACTACGTAGGTGGGGCCGGTGTTTCCTAGCTGACAACCCTAAGAAGAACCATCGCCACAAACTCTGAAGTCAGTCTCTTTTAAACTTAAATCAATGGAAATCATCTAATTTACAAATCATATGAAAACCATATTAGGTTAATTAAAGAACGACTTGTTATTAATTGCACATCAAAACACTTGAATTACGAAGGCGGTAGCAGGAGGATTTGAGAAATACAAAAATTATTTAAACTTAATTTAATTATGAAAAATTACAATATTAATTATGAACTAAGATAGTTGACCGATGCTGTGCCAAAAGTGACGATTTCGCGAGGGCCGCGATGTTCGGTGCCGGGCTGCATCACGTTGGGCTGCGTCGGCGCCTCGTGTCACCGTTGACGCCATGCGCGGTAATAAGGCTAACGCGTAGTCAGCGGTTCTGGTGCTATGCGAGTATGTAACACTTGTCATCCGTCAATTTATTTACATCAATTAAATATTTTTTCATCTATACTCTATACTTAATATATAAAGCTGAAGAGTTTGTTTGTTTGTTTGCGCTAATCTCAGGACCTGATCTGGTCATATTTGAAAAATTCTTTCAGTGTTAGATAGCCCATTTATCGAGGAAGGCTATAGGCTATATATCATCACGCTAAGACCAAAAGGAGCGGAGCTGACGAGTTGCGCGGGTCAACTGGTATCAAATATACTGATTGTACAACAAATTAACCAGAGGCAAATGAAAAAGCCAGGTTCAATATCATTTGATGACTTGCTTAGACATGCCGAATGAGCAAAGCGAAGCAAGTGAATTTAGCTCACGTCATGCCATTCATGTTAGGTTCCTTTAAACCCGGTTAGAACCATCGTCGAGGTTCATAAAAAGCTCCGCTTTTTAATTAAGAGCCTTTAAGTTAATAATTTCGTGGCGTGATTTAGCATCCCTCTCCCCGAGAGCACGGCACACTCTCCTTGTACTCACGCATCGAAAGTTAAAAAAATCGAATATAGCGACACCCCGTCAACTAATTCAAACAGCCAAATGATTCAGGGTTACTCGCAAGCAAATTATATTAACATATATCGATACTCTTATTAACAACCTTTTTAAAGATAGAAAAAAAAATATTCGAAGTAGAGAAATAGTAAAGTTATTCGTGTTATATCATCATCTGCCTAGACTTATCCCAACTATATACTGGTCGGCTTTCAGTCAAACCCGATTAAGCTGAATACGCATTTTACGTAGAGCGGCTGCCTACCAGACCTCCACGTCCACAACTCATTAACTGGGTAACACGGAACTTCTTGGCAAGCCAAGAGTCAAGTTTATTGGCTTCTGACTGCCAAAGATCTACAAATGACATCCGAGACCAACGGCTTAAAGTGCTTTCCGAGGCATGGAGGAAAATCGGTGTGTGAAGATGGTCACCCAACCACAGACTAACCCTGGCAAGCGTTGCTTTACCTTGAAATTGACCCGTGCGGCTGTTATTCTTGCCACGAGCTCCTCCATTCGTGTTATATAAGGCGATCAAATTGGATGTTCAACTTTATTTTGCCGCCAAGCTAAGGTCAAGAACTGCAGTTCAAAGACCGCCATTTTGTTTTCGAGAGTTTTCAAGACATTGATCATTATATTAACTTCATTCGAAAGTTCTAATACAATTCAAGAACTTCCAAATCATATTCATCGCTGATGGTATGTAATAATGTAACAGCCTATGCACACGGCGTATTTTTACCGCGCCGACGACGCACGTTTTGCGAACGCGGGCGTTATAGGTAGAAGGACCAAAAAGCAGATCGTCGCATTTGCATCGATTCAAACGCGCGTACAAAGCGATACGAACGCGCGCGACAAGCGCATTCAAAGTACGTGTGTATCGAGTTTGTTTATTAAGAGGGGACTCTAGTCCCGAGGAATTCGATAAATAGGTATTTAAAGAAACTATTGCCGATGCGTCGCAATGTGCCCTGTCAAGTAAAATGCGAAAACGACAACTGCATCAGAAGCTGATTTTACCTAAAAAAACCTTGACCAAAAGACGTTTTGTATTCCGCTGTTTTATTCTTCAAAACTGGACTGATCTATAAAAATTATGTATCAAAATTTAGAAGAAGACTACATCTATGCTTCTATTATTTTCTATTTTGATAAAAACTTATCAAATTTGTGTGATAGTCGTCTGAACATGGCGGTAAAAACGGGGTGTTTTTTCGGGTTTTTAGATTGTCATAATTCTTTAAGTAATTATGTTTTGGAAAAAAAAAATGAAAGAGGCACGTATTAATTCGATCTAGATTTTTTGGAAAAAAAATCATAGCTCTAGCAGCGGAATACGTTTTTATGGAGAAAGGCCCAAGAGTTACCGACTAGAGAGGAGAAAGGTGTGGGGGAGAGGCACTGCATGGTTTACTTGTCACTCACGCGACATCCGATAGCAGTAGGAATTTTTCCACCATCTTTTATGATTGGGAAATGTTTTAAAAGTTGTATTAAAATGACCATCACTCAATCTTCTTGCGCTCGTGAATGGGTTAATCCAATAATGTCGCTTATTTTTTTTACTTTCAGTTATAAAGCCAGCGTAAGCAGTGCTGTCTCTTCACTCCTTTTTACTACTGTTGAGCAGTCTGGTGAAAACACAGAGATTTCTGTATAAAAATACATACGCGCGACTGCAGCGCATTTATACCGTCTATTGCCGTATCAGCTCGTTTGTATCGATACAAAAGATCTACGATTACAGCGTCACAAAAATTTTCTATGGAAAAATTAACCATCGGCGCCTGAACTTCGTTTAAAGCACGTTAGCACGCATCATCACGATGGATCGATGAGGCCTTACACACGATAGGCTGCTAGCGATTTTCAGCAAAACGGTAAGTTTTATCATAAAATTAGTTCAAACTAAAATTGTAGATCAGGTAAATAATTATCTATAAAAATGGCTAGATACTTTTTTCCTAAGAGCCACCGTTTCTGAGATATATCGATTCAAAAAGTTGGAAGAGTTGTAATCGTCATAATATGCACACGTTTCCACACCACCTTGAACGATCACTCAGGTCTCAAAGAGCTGAGAATCTACACTGACGGATCAAAGACAAGCATCGGAACCGTAGTTGGAGTTTACTCCAATGACCTTAACATCAGAATATCCAGACCGCTTGGTAAACTCAACACCGTCTATCAGGCGGAATGCGTGGGCTTTATCCTGGCGGTCTATGCCATAGAAGCCAGGGGAGTCACGGATACCCACATTCGCATAATCTCCGACAGCGCCTCAGTCCCTCAATTCCTAAGGAAGCATCACACCACCTCGAAACTTATACAAGAAATCCGTCAATTTACTGATATAGATACCGCGACGCTGGTCTATTTTAGTTTTTTTCATAGTGTCATGTCTTACGGTATCTTATTATGGGGACGTGCTGCAGACATCGAGTCTATATTTATTCTGCAGAAAAGAGCTATCAGAGCCATTTACAATCTCCACCGGCGCGATTCCCTAAGGGAACTGTTTAAGGCTATTAACATCATGACGGTGGCAATACATACATGAAAACGTTATGTATGTTCGGAAAAATCTTCATCTTTTTAACAAAATTAGTGATAGACATAATTTTAATACTAGAAATCGGAACAAATTAGAACAACCCCGATTCAGATTAGCTAAAATATACACTTCTTTTATGGGGTACTGTGTTAAATTTTATAATAAAATACCACTTGATATTCTCGAACTGAATAAGAGAAATTTAAACATGTATAAAACGCACATTATGTAGACAAGCATATTATAAACTGGAAGATTATGTCGTTGATAAAAATGCTTGGCTAAATGCCGGTCCTGCTCCACAGCCACAGCAGCATGGGTCCACTTGTTAGGTTTTTGATAATTGAAAGAAATGCTTACCCTTTTTTTGTTCTCCTATACTATAATTTTATTTATAATATTTTTGCAATATTGTTATTAGTAAAGTAAGTATACACAATAAGCAGCCTTCTTTTTTTTCATCTGTTAAATACAGTAAAACTTGGTTAAGTGGGACCTGGATAAGTGAGAAACCTCCATAGCTGGAACTCATGCTTAGGTCCCGACACTTTAGTGCTTTATTACCTCTGCTAGTGGGACAAAACAAACCTCTATATCTGGGATAAGTTCTTTCGATTTTATCGTCATAACAACCTCTATAATAGAGACAGAGAGTATATTTTACCTCTGTTACTGAGACTATATTTTGTGTACTGTTCTCGTTAATTCTTATTCTATCTGCAAATTTCGCACTTGGCTAATTGTGTAAAACTGACCTCCAGTTTTAGTTTGGTTTAATCGTCCGGATGTTTATTTGAAAATGCCGAAGCGAAGGCTTAAGTCTTTATCAGTACGTGAAAAACTAAAGTTAATTTATGTTTATGAAAGTGGAAAGACGCGCGATGAAGTCTGTGTCGAATTTAAAGTGCCAAAATCTACTCTTTGTAGAATCATCCAGAAAAAAGATGTAATTTAGTCTCAATGTTCTTAAGGACAATAAAACTGAAACGTTTGTATTGTTTTTAAAAAACGTGCTTAATTAGTTTTGTTAAATAGCTTTTTGATTGATACTAAAGATAACAATTCATATATAATGTTTAGAAAAAATACGCTACTTTATTTAATAATTGCACCCCTATAACTGAAATAATATCTTTTCTCACCTCTAATAGTGAAACCCTCTGTAAATGAGACAGATATTTATTTATACCTGGATATCTGAGACACTGGGTAAGTTGAATACCTCTTTAAGTGAGACAAATTTGCAGGTCCCTTAAGGTCCCAGTTATCCAGGTTTCACTGTACTTGAAAACCATAGTTTTGTATAATGTAGAAGCATATTTTCAATTTTTTGTAAATGTGAGCACTATGGAGCCATTTACATATGTAATTAGCAGTGATCGGAGTAGGTAGATTGATTTTTGGTACTTGTATCATAAATGCACACAGAAAGAATAACATGGATAAGCCATTTTCCCGGAAAGTAATTCCGGTATTTCTGGATTCAATTAAATATTGTTAATGTTGGTAGTGATATTATTCCTACTCAATTCAAAATTTAAAGGAAGGTATCAAAACTAAATAAATTCATTATTTATCTGTTGAATAATAAAAACAATCGAATTCCGATCGAAGCTTTAATTTTTATTTTTATTTTTTAGCCTTTTATGGCTAGAACTTTTATAGATAGACATAAATTGTTGCACTTAAATTTAAATATTTTCATAGTGGTCATGGTAATTTGAAAAAAAATAAATGACGGGGCCCCATAGAGGGCCAATGCCTGCTGGGGTCGTGAGACTGTTCTAAGGATGCACCACGACTCTGAAACGTAAAGGGCATACGAAGGAACAGGTTGATTTTAGTCAGATTTTAGGACCAAAAAAAGGGGTAGAATAAAGAAAAAAGATAAAAATCAACATTGTTTATTGTTAAATATGTACATTTTACATTTATTCACATTTTTAATCTTCATCGATTACAATGTCAGCATCCTGGTAATCCTGATCTTTACAATTAAAATATATAACTATAAGTTTCTCTATATTTTCTATTTTCAACCTATTTCTTTTAACATCTAAAATCCATTTATAAATGGAAAAAGACCGTTCTACATCTGACGATGTCAACGGAGCTAATTTTAAAAAAGGTATTAAATTATGTGCTTCATTTTTTTCAATGGCCTCACTATATTCTCTAAGTGTGTCTAAATCTGGGTTTCGTTCCATAACACGTTCTATTTTATTTTTTATATTTTCTGAATTGCACTGATTTATAGCATCTTTGACGTTGTCAAATGCTAAAAGTGAATCTGTCAACGATAAATTATGCTTTTGCAATTCTTTTAAAGACAAATGAATTATAAAATAATTGTCTTTAATGTAATTTAAATCTTCTTTTAAATTTTCTTTTTCTATAATATTTTTTGCCTCTCGAATAGATACCGCATCAGAGCTGCTTAAACAAGATAATGCTTCTTTTATTTTTTCAAAGTTTTGAGCGTAATAAAATGCTGCCTCTAACCAAGTGCCCCATCTTGTAACAACTGGTTGGGGAGGTAGCGGCAAATCTGGATATTTTTCTTTTAAATTTTTGACTCTACTTGGGGCTTTCAAAAATACCTTTTTAACATTTGCTATTAAAATGTTAACATCGTGATATTCTAACCTAATTTGCTCAGATACGCGATGAAGACAGTGCGCCAAACATGTTACGTGCTTCATTTCAGGTAAGTATTGTTTTAAATTTCGTCCTGCAGACAGCATATATGCAACGCTATCAGTGCAGAGGACAAGAATGTTACCTACCTTCGATTCAAAAGAATCTTCCCAAAAGTTTTCCAAACATTCTAACACAAATTGCGTGATTGTTTGTCCATTAACTACAGTTAGCATTTTACATGCTACCAAATAAGGTCTAGTCAAATTGCTAGGATGTAATGGTTTTATTAAAAAATGGACTATATAGCGACCTAAAAAGTCTGTCGTTTCATCTAATGATATCAATAGTTTCTCATTTTTATAATTTTGCCGAATTGAATTGATTTTATTCTTAAAAAACTTGTCCAAGTAAACTTTCCGTAACTGTGATTCATCTGGCAGAGTACGATTAGTACACGTACAACAACAGGTACTACACATATATTTTTTAAAGAAATCTTGAAAAGTAGTATTTTTCATCTGAGACCACGGAATATTGCACAAAATGAGAAATTTTATAAGATCGAAATAAAATTCCTCTTCGGGCCGCTTAAACTTTCCCTGGTGTACTGCTCCTTCTATATGTCTTTTAACGTTTCCTTTATTTATGGTTTTCAAATGGCTTTCACATTTTGAACAGTATATTGTACCACTAGCGTGATCGTAAAGTAGTTCGGGATGACCATTTTTCTACAGTTTCAGCCTTGACGTTTGCCATATCTGAACTCTGTTGTAGAGATGGAACCTCGTATATATCACCTAAAACAAAGACATGAAAAAATTACATTTTATTTAGTTTATTTAGCTTACTCCGTTTGTTTTATTTTAAGTGGATCAAATTTAGTCATTGAAATTTCACCCTCTTCCTGTCAACCGATTGATCTAAAATTTGGTATTCGCCTTTGATTCTGGTGACAATACAATTATGTATATTCAATATTATTGTCAATCCAAAATGGCTGCCGCTACAAGATGGCGGACAACTTAGTTTTTTTTCAATCCCATCAATATGGGTATCAAATGAAAGGGCTTGTTACGTAGAATATTTTGTAGAGAAGTAGATAAGGCCTATAGTAATTTATTTTACCAATACATTGCAAGAGGACACAGGGCATTCAAATTATATACGGATTCCAGTAAAATGTCGGTTAATAGTGGAGTTAGCTGAATTGCGACTACATTACTAGAATATCATAATTTTGTTTCGCACTAAGCTCACTGGTTCATACTCTATTAAAGATTTAACAATATTAAGACTCATGGTATGTTCAGCAGGTTAAGCGAACAAACACAATACTAAAAATATTCTTATAGGACATCCAAACATGCTTTATACTCCTTGTAACTAGTAAAATATTACTTACCAAAGCTTGGTTTAAATATGTAGATCCAATTCAATAGTGAAAAATCTGAGTCCGTATATTCGAGCCAAATCGTGGTTTAGAGCAGATTCTAGAAGTCAGTATGTACACAAGCCAGGGTCAAGGAACGTTTTCACAACACAGTAACAAACAAAGATGCGCACTCTACGAACCGAAGTAAACGAGTGAGCTACCTGGCATGTCGTCGGTGGGCGTACGCATTGTTCTGATAACCGGTTATTGTACCACCCATGATCCTTTGTTCTGATTGGTCGTTGGGTTTTGTCAAATCGTGACTGTGTGCCGTTAAAAAAAATATGAAGAATAATAAAGAATAATATTGCTCATTTTATTACAATTCCTACCCTTTTTTTTGAGGATGGCAAATCATCAAATGACTCCTTCCACTCTGGCAGAATAAAATTCCTACATAAGTTCCGGTTTTTTTTTTATAATCCACCAATTCCGGAGGAATGTCAATATTAATATATACGTTTCGGATCAATGACCCCATTTCAATCTACCTACTCCGACCACTGGTAATTAGTAATAGATTTTGTTATTAAATTAGATTGACATTAACGAGCGTGGCAGTTGAGAGCTTGTCATGCTCACACAAAGGTTTTGCTAATGGTGGCGCGTGTTTTGGATTATTTGGTTCCCTTCAAAATGGTTGAGTTAGATAGTGCTGATGCACGCGTCATGTTCGTGAACGGGCACCGTCAGTTGAGACTGGTCATCTCTTATCTGCCACTGGCTTATTTTAATCTGTACCTACATTTTGAATTGTTTACACATTTTCTTGTTCTTTGCATTGTCCTCGCATCTATATGCGAGGACAATGCAAAAAAAAAAATCTTGTTAACATTCATTTTGATTGCTTCTATAAGCAATCAAAATGAATGTTAACAAGATTTTGTAATACATCACATGGTTTAAAAGAGTGTCCGTGGAGTTTCTTGCACGTTCTTCTCCATAGAGATCTACGCTTTGGAACATGCAAATAGCTTCATGTTTTTGACTGACCGACTTTGACAATTCAAAAGTGCCTGTAAATGGTTTATTTAATGGTGGTGGTGGTGGTGTTTGGTGGTGGTGGTGGTGGTTTTATGGTGGTGGTTTTTTTGGTTTAATATAATGGACGTCTTATGTAGCTATAACACCTTGTAACAACAATATTCTAACAAATAAATTTATTATTATTATTATTATTCTCTTTATTTGTTATCCTTACATACTAATTTACATTTTTAAATATTTCTTAAAAACAACACATTATAAAAAAAACATTTAAAAATATAAAAAAATAGTAGTCCGCCGGTGTCGGGAGCAGGGTCCAAGCTACCGGTGGTTAGGGCTCCAGAGAAAGGAACCTCCTCACAATACGAGCCGTATCGAGGAGTACTGCCTTCTGTATCAGGCCCTTAATCCAACCGCGTAACGCCAGCTTCGACAGATGGTCGTCGAAGCTTTTGGCCATCAGGCCATTGGCCGTAACGACTATCGGCACAATGACAGCCGAGTCCACATTCCACATGTCGACAACCTCGTGAGCTAAGTCGAGATACTTGATTTGCTTCTCTTTCTCAGCCTTCACGAGGTTCTCGTCATGCGGGATGGTAACATCAATTATCATTGTGCGGCGCGCTAATCGGTCTATCACCACTATATCAGGCTTATTGGCTACAATAGTCCTATCAGTGATGATAGACCGATCCCAGTACAACGTGACATGGTCATTTTCGAGAACTGGGTCGGGCACATACTTGTAATATGGTACCTCAGAATCTACAAGTTTGTATTTCAAAGCAAGTTGCTGATGGATAATCCTGGCCACTTGGTTGTGCCTGTGCAAGTACTCGCCGTTAGCCAGACGAGAACAACCGGAGATAATATGTCTGATGGACTCACCCGGACGGTGGCATGCCCGACACACGTCCACTGTCCCGTCCTTCATAATATGCCTCCGGTAGTTATTCGTCAAGATAACTTCGTCCATAATCGCACAGACAAAACCTTCAGTTTCCCCGAAGAGATCACTGAAACGTAGCCAGGCCACGGACGCTAAAAAATCTACATCGGACCCATGAAGAGCCCGATAGAAGCGCCCGTGAAGCTCCTTGCCTTTCCATACCTCCATGCGGTCATCTGTGGTAAGTATCACAGGTTTGCGCCAGTTCTCTTTAGCCATGGACAACGGGGTGAGCCCCTTGTCCACTGTGACCACATCTCGGTGCATACCCACATCAGCTTTGAGAAAATATTCTCTGAGACTGCACATCTCGCGGTTGTGGAGAGTCTTGGCGTTTAAAAAGCCTCGACCTCCACACTTCCGCGGGATGTACAGTCTCATCACCGACGATCGTGGGTGATGCATCCGATTTGCGGTCAACAGTGTGCGGACTCTCCTATCCAGGGCGTCGAGTTCGGTTTGAGTCCATTTGAGTATGCCGAAAGAGTACATTAATACTGGCATGACCCAACCGTTGAAGGCGCGCACCTTATTTCCGCCCGACAAAAGGCTATTCAAAACCTTTTTCAGGCGACCAAAGAAGCGCTCCTTCAACGATTGCTTCATGTCAGCAACATTAATGCCCAATGCTTCTGACATACCCAAATACTTGTAGGTTTCGGTCGAGCTGAGGGATCTAACCTGTATAGAATCCGAGAGTTGAATTCCCTCAGATTCCATAATCTCCCCTTTCTTTACATGCATGACTGCACATTTGTCCACACCAAATTCCATCCTGATGGCACTACTGAAGGTTTCAGTTACCTTCAGTAGCTCCATCAGTCGCGAATTGTTGGGGGCAAAGAGTTTCAGATCATCCATGTAAAGAAGGTGAGATATGGCCTGACCACCTCTTCTCAACCGATAGCCCAGACCTGAATCCTCCAGCAATGTGCTTAGAGGATTCAGAGCCAGGCAAAACCAAAGCGGACTCAAACTGTCGCCCTGAAATATTCCCCGTTTAATCCATACAGGCTCATCATTCCCCTGAATCGGTCGACATCCTGGATAGCGAAGGACTGTTTTCCATTGCCTCATACATGACTCAAGGAAGGTGCGTAGAGTTGCATCTATTTTGTACAACTCCAACACCTTCATGAGCCAAGTATGTGGCACAGAGTCATAGGCCTTCTTGTAGTCTATCCAACATGTCGACAGATCCTTGCGGGATCGACGAACCTGTTGGCTTATGGCCATGTCTATGAGGAGAAGCTCCTTAGTGCCGCGGGACCCCTTCCTACATCCATTCTGAGAGGCAGACATAATTGAGTTAGTTTCAATGTGCTCATTCATCTTCACTCTCAGGATGGATGTAAGAAGTTTATAGACCGTCGACAAACAAGTAATTGGTCTATAGTTCTTGGGTTCCGCGGGACTACCGGTCTTATGGAGCAGGTGGGTAACGCCAGTTGTTAGAAACTGTGGTAGCGACCCAGACTCTAAGGAAGACTGAAATTGAGATGCCAGAAGTGCGTGTGAGCTGCTATACCACTTAAGCCAGAAGTTATGCAGCCCGTCCGGTCCCGGAGACTTCCAGTTCGGTAATGGACGGACTGCTCTGGCTACATCTAGTGGAGTGATGGTAATTTCATCCATTTGTGGTATAGCTTCACACACGCGCTCGACATCGCGCATCCAGCCACCCTCCGCATGACAGACGGGCACCGACCAGATGTTTCGCCAAAATGTACTCGTGGCAACATCATCTGGGCGGCACACGTCTGTCACACTATGTTCAGGTCGCTCCCAAGCTCTGTATACCCACCTCTCATCGCTCTGGAACATGCGGTTTTGCGAGTATCGGTCAACCCGCCGCTTATACCGCCGAATACGGCTTGCCCATGCACAAACTTTCTGCTTCAGGAAGTCGATGCGCTCTGTGACACGGGACGTGTAATCTCGAGGGCTGATATCAGTCCCCGAAAACGCCCGTCTCACAAAGCGCATCACGCGTGGTCGTGTGTTGCCCTCCCTGAAGCAGTATAGTTTGCCGATGAGTGCCCTAGCCTCATCGATACGCCGCTCGATCCTGCACTGCCAGGCTGGCGCAGCAGGCTTTGGTCGTATAGCTTCGTCACAACTAGGGAACTTGACGTTCGCTATACGACATGCCGCAACAGCCCCGCAAAACAGGATTGAGTGCGTATCAACGAGGCTCTCGCTGCTTTCGAAGATGTTCTGCAGCAGCGAATCCAAGGCACACACTAGCGCCCTATTCTTTTTGTGCATAGGCAACCTTGGTAATCGGGGCCAAAGTTCGATCGGGGTTAACCTATACTCGCGAAGCGCGTCCTCCAGTGCGCTCCTCAATTTATCATTGCACTGGCTACTTACCGTGACAACCCTATCATCTACCTCATCACTAACATTAACGGGCCGCGGTGTGATTGCGCCACAAGTTGGCGCCTGTACCGCGGTCTGAGTCGGGGTCGAGATGATAAGGTTGCCGAGTACCTCTGAGCGCAGCCTATCAAGTGCGGCATCGTCCAACCTGTGATTACGTTGGATGACCCGCACCTGATCCGACAATCGTTGAGCCGAGACGTTCACGGTTGGTTCCAGGTCCAGAAACAGAGACAGCATCCTGACACGGTACGCAGTGAGGTTAGTTCCCCCCTCTGTAGACCCGTAGTATGCGCGCATGACGTTTTCATTCATGGACTGCGTCCATCTCATGCGCTGCACACAACCACCGGTAGCGGGGACCCGGCTCGGGGCCGGTTGGCCCCTAGGTCCCAAGCCCCTCGGTGGCCGGCCTCTCCCCTGCCGACGCACAGGTGTTGGCGACGTCGGCGGAGAGAAATACTCGTCGCTGGAGCTCGACACGACTGCAGCCGCCGGTGACATTGGTGATCCGCTGTCCGGCGGCGGCGAGGTGGAGCTCAGCGACGGGTCCGGGGATGGTAGGCGTGCGCGTTTCGATGCTGCTCTAGTCAGCATTATTCAAGCTTTTATCATTCCGTTATTTCATAGGTATTTCAGTGGCATTTTTGTGACATATGTCAAAACGTGTCCGGTCATAGAATATTTTTTCTTCTTCCTGCATTTTTTACTTTTTGGATTATTTATAGGTTTTAGTGGTTATGTTCCAAATCTTGAGAGTTTCTTTAACTTAATTATGGATTTGTACGGACTAAAAGTATTAATAAAACGAATAAATTGGAGAACAAAAACAAAGCTTGAACTGACAGCCAGAGTTGCCAGCTTATTATTATTATTATTACAATTTGAATTGAGTTAAAAAAATGGCACAATGCACAATGCAACTCGCTTACAGATGTTTTTACACACCGGGAAAACTAATCTGTTTCTGGAGGGAGGTTGGCTGGTTGGAGTATTGGCTCACGCACAAGGGTCCAACATCAGGACTAAGTGCGGAAACCAATTCCTAATAGATAGATAGGTAGATACCGTTTTGCTGAAAAACGCGAAAAACACGTTTTTGTGACTTTTGACCCCGTCATTTCTTTTCCAGGTATCGGATCGATGAGGCCTTTTTAGATTTAATTTTTTTTTATTTATTTTTTTATTTTAATAAGTACAGTGACAGACTACAAACTAAGACAATATAGCACAGCTATGACAATATACAACACATAAATCTGAAGTCCAATTATTACTGTACACAGCGTTCAATATCTAATATGCTTTATAAGTGACAATAGTGATAGTGTTATAATTACAATTTATAATTTATACAAAGAATTTGTAAATTCGTTAAAACTGTTAAAAAACAAGTCTACTTTAGAACATATTGCATTATATTGACTGCACATTCTGGACAACGGATTGTTTTCAGAAACATTATTGTTACTAGCGGGAATACTGAATAATTTTATCATAGTTTTTTGAACTCCTATGTTTTGGTCTAATTTGACCGGACTAATACCTATTGATTGGTTTTAGAACTAATATTTTAATTCTGTACCGCAACAACATTATAAATCTAATAATAAACATCAAATCATCTAAATAAAGGCGTCAATGTCTAATAGAATCACGAATAAGTATGTTAGGAGCTAGAATTATGAGCAGTAGAGACTACAAGGAGGTCAGAATCATGAAGGAGTAAAATTTTCGGGACTGACTACGATTTATTTCCTCTTCATTTCTTTTAAAGTGGGTGTCCAGCCTTCTGACCTCATTTCCCTCTTTATGATTATGGGTTATACATTTTTTGAATTATCCTCACTTCCCTCTTGACCTAGTTCTGAAATTCACGCAGATGAAGTCGCGGGCAGAAGCCAGTTTCTAAACTCAATTTTTTTCGTAAGCTGGCAAGTTTAATTACTTGACATGTTGATCTTTGACGTCTTTAAAAAACGAAATTAATTTATTTATTTTAGCCTGTTTCTTAAGATAAATTTTGAGATAAAAGCTATAAAAATAGACACTCCAGTCCAGAAAAAAAAGGTATAGCTATATTACTTTACGTGAGTGAAAAATAATGTTTGTGGATGTTCTATACACAGAAGTGAAAGTGATGATTTTATCATGATTTGCCGGTGTTATTAGCTACTATTAATTTCCTGTGACATGAATCCTTCGTTGCGTTCAGGTATGTTCCCAAACGTTGTGCTTTATCCAGTTTCAATCTTTTATTTCATACCATTTTATACATAATTTCAATGTTGGCACGAATAGAAGATAACTACGATTATATATTGTTCAAAGTCACAAAATTACAGTGAAAATAATTTCATAGCACGAATTTTAATAAATTACAACTTTAAGCTGCTGAACTATGTAAAATATTGTAAAAAATATTTAAATTACGAAAATCTGACAGCTCGGATCTGCCGAAAAGTGACATAGGTGCTACGTTGACATGGCCCACGGACCATCTAAATTGATCTGAATCGACAGTGATGAAAATACTTTTAAAAGGCAAAAGATGAGATGGCGATAGAATGAGGGCGGCTCGGAATAAAAAATAACGTAAGTGCCAAAATAAATTTTCGGATTTTAGAACATAAAAGTATAACGAAATCAAAATATGTTAAGAATTTAGCTAGATAAGATTATTTTCTATGTTTAAAAGTAGTTTTCATAAAGTCAATACAATGCATTACGCCATGAAAATGAAAATGGCAAAAAGACAGACCGAACTTTGCATTTCTTTTCTATTGAGAAAATTTCTTTGTATCGTGTATTTCTTTAGAATTTAGGTAGATCATAAAGCCAAGAAACATGAACCGAAATATCAAATCCCTATTATAGGTACTTTATGAGAAAAAACAATTCTCAAAACGGCCTTATTATTCGCATAGTTAATAGCGATGCGTCACGAACTCCAAATGTTGCTAAAATAATCATATTTTGAGTTATGATGACTGTGTTATTCAAATATATTTTTTTTTCCTGCAATTATTTTTTAAGTGGTGCAAGTATTTGTTTGTTTTTACCTGCAAGTATTTCTCCACTATTTAATGGATGTTATTATACATATGAACCTTCCTCTTCAATCACTCTATTTATTAAAAAAAACGGCATCAAAATCCGTTGCGTAGTTTTTAAGATTTAAGCATACACAGGGATATGGGGACAGAGAAAGCAACTTTGTTTTATACTATGTAGTGATGATGATAGTGAAGTATAGAGTATAGATATAGATAGATAATCCTTCTTTACGGTGATTTTTTCTTAAGTAGTATGCCACCAAGAGTGTATAGCTACTTCTAGACAAGGGTGTATCTATACACCCTTGTCTAGAAGTAGCTATAGCTGCTTCTAATCAGGTGAGATTGTGGTCAATCGCGAACCTATCAATAACAATAAAAAAACTTTTAATTAAGATTCTTCTTTGGCCTTAAATAGTGCTGCGATAAGTTAAGATTGATACCTCGGAGAGTAATGCTCGGTTACATAAACTGTCATCTTTTTACCGGCATAACCCAACACGGTCGTGTTTAACGCATCATTAGGGTGGGCTTTGTTGTATCTGATGACTGCAGCATACAACTCGTCGCGACATCTGGCACTGCGCAGCTTCACTGCTACAGAGCGTGGGTGTGACCTTTCGTTGGCCACTCTAACGCACTTTAATATGTCATCTTTAAGTTCATATGACACAACACGAGTTATTTTTATTACGATGACCGGTAACTTTCCGTTTTTCAGTTCTGGTAAGCCATAAATTTCTATATTCGCCTCCCGCATACTCTGATTTAAAGCGTTAACATTCGCATTCAATTGACTAAAAGTCTTTATTATCTCGGAGATCTTTGTGCGAAGCTCAATATTCTCACGTTGAGCAGCCTTGAGCTTAGTTGTCATGTCAGTAATTCGAGAGATGTCGTATGCATCAGATGTTTTCAACTCACCGATCTGTGTCTTAATATCGGTAAATCCGGATAGAGTCATATTTCTTACTTCTACTCGTTATATGTTCCTAATTTCTTCTTGAATATCGTTGTCCTTATTATCCTTGCCATCTGAACTAGCTTTTTCATCAGGCCTATGTTTACATCTTATACCGTTGAACTTGTTGACATCAGACCTATCTTATTCAGCCTCAGCAGTAGGTTTACCACTCATCTTCTTTGGAGGTAAGTAGTTCGGACACTTCCACTTTGAATGTGCATTTTGTTTTAGTTTCTCAAACGCAGTAGCACTCAGTCTAACACACCGTTGATGGCAGTCTTTGTCACATTTGGAACATATTATTATTTTATCATTTTGTTTCGGTACTGCACAAGTGTTTCAACTAGCCATTTTCTAAAAGTGCAATCACAGCAATTCCGTTTTATTCGTAAGTCCAAATCTAATGAAGGAATGGTTAACACACGCGATTGTAATGGTTAGCACACGCGATTATAATTAAATAAATTTTATGAGATCACCGGTAGATAACACTTTCATCATAACAGCCGAAAGACGTCCATTGGTGGACATAAGCCTTTGGTTTTTTACAATTCAAAACACTTCAAATTAGTCAGCCAATTAGGTGAATAGTAGTTCATTTTTGAGTGTCCAGGCTTCCAGAGAGCACACAGTCGTAAAATAACTTTTCACTATGATTTGAGAATTCTTTTTCGATGGAGCGGTCGAGGTTTTCGTTGGAGATCGCAAATCGCCAAGGGTAGCAAGGAACACGCCAGATAGGTGAACCGATGTCCTTAAAAAGGCAGCTGGGACACACTGGATGCAAAACCCGGAGGACCGGGCATTGTCACGAAGCTTTGGAGGCCTATATCCAGCAGTGGATTTCGATAAGCTTCTATCTTCTATCACTTGTTTGTCTCTATTTACTATTATTTTGTGTGCTAAATATTAGTTGGTGAATGATTCCCGTGACTCCCGAAGTTCGGCAAAGAATGAGTTTCTCAGGGACGATTTCGGTTCATATAGTCATCGCATAGCACGAGTTATTGCATAAAGTTCGCAGTCGGGAAAACAGAAACAAAAAATATATTGCAACATGTTATTTAATCTTTGGATTTATAATAACATGACTGGATTTATATTATTTTATTATATAATGAGTGTGCGCAGGAACTCCACGATTTGATCCCACTATCACCTTTTTACTACCGGAATACCAGGTGTACTGCAGGGTACCATCCGTACTTGGTAAGTATCCCGACTAGTCGTACCTAGCGCTTCTTCTCTACATTTATTATGCGTACAGCTAAAGTGTGGAACTCTCTGCCAACGTCTGTATTCCCGTCCACCCACTCAACCGGACAACGATCTTAAAAAGATCGCGTCAAATTTGGCTAATACGAACGCTCGACTGTTAGAGTCGACGGGCTCCCGCGCTTTATTTTCAACGTTTATTTTGCTACAAAGCTATGCCTAAAGCTTAACAAACTGTCGTTAGTAAATTAACAACGTTTCTATTGCCTTTAATTTGAGTAATACCATCAGAAACTTTAAACTTAATGAAAACCAAACACGGCACCCAATAACGACTTATAAAGTGCGTGGGACGTACAAGGAAATTTGACGTTTCATCAGTCATTTGTGGATTTTACGCGGATAATGCATGGGTAGATAAGGCATTTGTGTTTAACCGACTTCAAAAAGGAGGAGGTTATAAAATCTGTTTGGGTGTAAAATAATTAAAAAAAAATGAAAGAAGAACTAAAGGCATTTTTGTTTGTAGTTTTTTTTTTATATTTTTTTCTACAAATTCAAACTAAACATTTAAATTGTACCGTGTGGTCGAGTATTTTTTACATTTAATTTTTTTTTTTTCAAAAAATCTGGTCTAATGCAATGTTCCATTTTGTCAGTTTTCATTTGGAGTCGTTTGGAGTCGTTTTTTTCATAATTCAAGTTCAGATGTGACAAAAGTGCCGTATCTATTTTTTATTAGCTCTATGTTGTTTTTATCATTTTTTTATCACGAAATCGTTCACTTTGCTGGTTGATTTTTGGAATGTTTTTGTTAGACAACATGCCCTTGTGTTGTATTTTCCCATTAGTAAATATCATCATCATGTGGACTGTGAAAAAAGATTTCAAAGAAATGCAACAGTATTTGCCCTGTGATACTAATAATGAAAGGGTCTTTTTATCGCTCTTTTTCAAGTGTTTGCATTGTGACTTATTGTTTGTAAACTAAACAATTCTAACAGCTCAAACTTTTTCTCCGATAAGATTGTGTACCAAACTATGTAAAAAGATACTATTCTAAGCCACTGGGCTTACACAGTTCTTGGAACTGAAGTGTAAACACACCCAATTTTTTTGTCGGCGGCGGCCGGGTCAGCTGTCTATGGCATGTTTTTGTAAAGCTTGTGGTATGAAAAAAATGTATGGGGAGGTGTATTGTCTTAATTGATTATTGTGAAAAAAAGTATATTTATGTAAATTATATAAATACTTGATGAAATAATGGTTCACTTTTTGATATTTATCTACTTTTGTACAAAAAACTGGGAAAATTTCGCTCACGCTGATTTCAAAGTAGAATTAACAATATATTTCAAGACAATACTGGACTAATTCATTTTAAATCTGATAGCTCATTTTATAACAATTCTAACAACACAACGTTCGAAGACGGCGGCCGACAATCAGGTTCTTCGCAGTGGCAAAACAACCGTCTCGTCTCCGTCTAAAACTTCCTTTCACTCACACGACTTCCTTCCACAATTCAGTTACAGGATTACGCGGTAGACTCGGGCTTTCGACTCCAAAAACTCAAATCAATTATTTATTACTTTTGAAAGGTCAAGGTCAGTCAGAGAAGGGAGAAGCTGAGAGGTTAAAGCTGCGTTAATAACATGTAGTCCTCCTGACCGATTTTGGCCATGGAGGCCAACTCAACGGAGAATAGCCATCGGCGCGGGACATGTAGTACACAAGTGTATGCGGAGACACAGGTGCACTCCCTCTTCCATCACTTTCATAATCGGATGAGACGGAAATCTGACACGACTGGAGCGAGATCTAACGCAGCACCAAGGGGTAACGTGCTTTCTGAGGCACGGGGATGTCACACCACCAACTTCTAAACTCCGGGCTGTCACAGAGAAATCCCTATTGAAAACCTCATTAACACTTTTTTCCCGACCTGGGAATCCCGACCTCGGCACTAGCGGTTGCGACCGCAAAACCAACAGAGCAGTTCGGAGCAAAATATTATTTGTCAAGTGATTCATTTTTCTGCGAGTAATCTGCATAGTTTTCGTTTTGTGAGGTCAAAGGGTCCCGTTATCAAAATATGAGTAATATCAAGTTACTTACTTTCCAAATCTAAGTTTGTTTTGTACTTTGAAGAGTTTCTTTATTTGGAAGTCAGTTTTTTCTTGTTATAAGTTTTTAAATTTCCGTTTGTGAGATCAAAGATACATTTTTTTGGACGGAAAGTCATCTTGTGCCTCCTTCCGCGGAGGGGAAGGGAGTGTCGGACTCTAACTAACTAAAATTTGCGTTGCAGAGCCGCGGTAACTCTTTTGAACAATTCCGCAACCCTGGCCTAAATAATAAATTTCTGTGTTATAAATAAAGAGTTGGGGATCCTAGCAAAGGTGAGACGGTACTTTACGCAGGAACAGCTGCTCAAACTCTATCAAGCGCAAGTTCGATCGTGTATGGAGTACTGCTCTCATCTTTGGAATAGATCTGCCAGATACCAGCTTGATGCCCACTTGAGCAAAGAGGATCATAGGCATAATAGGCTCGTCGAGTCGAAGCTACAAGGTCTTGAGCATCGACGACGAGTTGCTGGCCTGTCAGTTTTCTATCGGTTGCATTTTGGGAAGTGTGCGACGAAATTGCATAATTTAATTCCGACAAGCCCGTTCCATCATTGGACCACAAGACGAACGGCGTTGCGCCACCGGTTCATGGTGGACATCCCACTCGCACGCACAAAAAAAGCTGGCCAAGTGCGAGTCGGACTCAAGTGCAAAGGGTTCCAAACCAATTTTTTTTTAACATGTTATTTTAACACTACAGACTTCTAATAGGTTTTCCTGTAATCTTTTGGTAAAGATCTATTATCTCCATTTTTTTCAAAATTTTAGGCTCAGTAGTTTCGGAGATAAGGGGGGAATGGTCATTTTTCGTCTAATTTCTTGAATAATTTCAAAACCATTTTTTTTTAAATTATGAAAAAAATATTATGAAAACCATCACAGTAAGCCCTTTCATTTGATATGTCACACAATATTGTTCAAAAAACTTTATTTTTTTATTTTCTAGTTTGACCGCCAAAACTGACCCGTACTAAATATTTAATGATTTTCATAACGCGTCCGTGTTTGGGTCACAGAAGTCCATATGAGTATTAAATTTCTACAGAATCGGTCCGGTGGATCCGGAGAAAACTGGCTGTGACAGACGGACCGACAGACAGACAGACAGACAGACACCCGAATGATCCTTTAAGGGTTCCGTTTTTTTTTCGGAACCCTAAAAATGATTTTGGAACACATTCATAGTGCGTACAGCTAAGGAGTGGAATTCCCTGCCAGAGTCTGTGTTTCCTGATAGCTACAACCTGGGAGTCTTTAAGTCAAGCGTGAATAGGTTACTTCTAGGCAGGTGTGCACCATCTTCGATCACATCATCACGTTTACCTATCAATAGTAAAAAAATACAGAGTTGATAATAATCTATATCTATACTAATATTATAAAGAGGAAAGATTTGTTTGTTTGTTTGTTTGAAATGAATAGGCTCCGAAACTACTGGACTGATTTGAAAAATTCTTTCAGCAATGGATAGCTACATTATCAGGGAGTAACATAGGCTATATTTTATCCCCGTACTCCCACGGAAACTTGAACTACGCGGGTGAAACCGCGTGACGTCCACTAGTAACAAATAAGTCAACACACAACCGATCCGTCTAGTTAGGTACCTACTTTAGGACTCATTGGTTGTATTTTTATCTATAAGTTATCTTTATGAATTAGCTCAGATTAGAAAAAAAAATATTTAAATGACATAACCAATCAACAATTTGCACTGACCTAATAGGTTCTTATCATCATCCACCTAGCCTTTTCCCAACTCTATTGAGGTCGGCTTCCAGTCAAACCGGATTCAGCTGATTACCAGTGTTTTACGTGGAGCGACAGCCTATTGGACCTCCATAACCCAGCCATCGGCTCCATAACCCATTTTGTATTTGAAATAGAAAAAGAAAAAACCAGTCTAGTGCGAGACGGACGCGAGGTTTCGAACAATTTGGACTAGAGATCCCACGAATAGTGATTTTGCCGAATACCAAATACTCGGCTTTATGCGACACTTTTCTTAGTAAAAATGATTGACAGGTTCCGGAAAGATGAAGATAAGACTTAGCTAACCGATGGAATTTCAGAAATCTTTCCAACTGTCTGGTACCTTAGGTTTGTATCTCGAATACTGTATTCGATATAATTGTAAAATGTTATCAAAACTCTATGTCACATTATGCCAATGTTCAAACATTGCTACCCATACCTGCTTTTATAGGCCTTCTTAGTACAAATGGTCACTCAAAAACTCGACGAAAATTACACGACGCCGAAGTCAATTTTTAAATAGATGGCGTTTGATTAATATCAATCTAACGCCATTAAAAATGAGTTGGGCTCATTACATGCAGAATATAAGAATCGCGTGCGGCGAGTCCACGTACCGAGCGTCTGCACCCGGGCTCCCCGCAGTCTCTGCAATCATCCTGCTTTGCGTAAAAATTTGACACAGACGGAAAGCTGCTCTACTAAGTATTATTCAATATTTATAAATATTTGAACGGTATTTTGGATCTGGTTCTTAGTTGTCCGTTTTTTAGTGTATTCCATAGTATCCCCACATAGAAAACTATCGTGGGGGGAGACAACGAGTGTGAGTGTGAAGCGATGTTTTTTAATGTTAAAAGAATACGCCATATTTTTAAGCTTTTAAGTGAGAATTGACTTCTGTCCCATCGTTACCGTTATGTTATCATGTAAATACTATTTTTGTCCACTATGTCAGGTTTGGTCCCATGGTAAAAGTTGTTTAATAATTGGTAAAAGTTGTGATAATAAGTACAATGACTTAAGACCTATTTCTAAAAATGAACGGAGGGTAAAAGGTGATACTGAACCAGAACACAAAATGTTTTTTTTTTTTTTTTTAATTTGTGATGGGTTTGCTCTTGACTCCAGTCAAGGTCAGAGATGACCGAGACAAAGTCTACGATGGAGCGAGCTTACCCAGAAGGAGCTTGTTCACTCTAACTTTGAAGAGATTAGGGTTGTAAGCGTTTGGAAACACGGACGCAGGCAGAGAGTTCCACTCCTTTGCTGTGCGCATAAATTCACCAAACAGGACGTTTGATCACAGTAATTACTGAGGGATTATCCACAGTGAGTCTTACAACTGCTGCTTGATATTACGATGCATTATACTTCGTTTACATGGCACTTACATTCTTCTCACATTTTAGTGGAACATAGGAAACTATTCTACCGAATTACAGAAAAAAAAAACTTATAAGAACGTATCAAATTTATTTAAACACCTTGCTTAAAAGAATGCTCTTCCTTGACTACTATGGAAGGCTTTGGCACACAAACTTATGACTATTTTTCTTTGGCTTTAAATCGTAAAACAATGAATTAAGATTTAGACATCGGAGAGCGATGCTCGGTTACATAAACAGGCATCTTCCTACCAGGATAACCCAAGACCGTTGTGTTCAATTTATGATCAGGGTGGGATTTGTTGTACCTAGCTACTGCAGCATACAACTCGTCGCGTAATCTAGCACTGCACAGCTTCACAACTACAGAGTGCGGGTGTAACCTGTTGTTGACCACTCTGACGCACTTTAATATATCACTGTCTTTTAGATCATATTCCCGAAGTGACACAACTTTTGCCAATTTTATCACGATGGCCGGTAGATTTTTATTTTTAAATTCTGGTAAGCCATAAATTTCTATATTCGCCTACCGCATACTCTGATCTAGGGTGTTGATAGTCACATTGAGTTAACTCACAGTTTTTATCATCTCGGAGATCTTTAAACGAAGTTCACTATTCTCATTTGCCACTGCCTTGAGTTCAGCATTCAACTCGTTAGTTTGAGTGATGTCAATTGGCCAACATTTCTATAACTCTTCTAACTGGTTCTTAATATAATCCGCTTCAGATCTAATCATACTTGTTGCTTCAATTCGCAGTACCTTTTGAATTTCCTCTTGTATTTCATTGATTTTAGCCATTTTCCTTCAATCAATCACACAATTACTGTTATATGGCCAAACTCACACCTAATTAAAATTAATTAATTAAATTCACTTTGATTAGATCACTGGCTCGTAACAGTTCGGTTTCGAAAATGAACACGTTCAAAACACTTTAATCAGTGAGAAAATTATGTGAGCATTGGCAATCAGGATTCGTTTCTGAGATTATGGTTTGTGAATTGTAGAGCAGATGTTTGTCGAGTTGATGCCAAGGTCTACTAGCCGGTGAGCAGTCAAGTCCTTGAGTAGAGACCGCGTATCTGCAAGCGTAGCTGGGGCACACTGGATGAAGCGGAGAACCGGTTGTTGTGAGAGCCTATGTCCAGCAATGAACTGTAGCAGGCTTTCTTTCTATCTTCTGTCACTTATTCATGCCTATCCGCAACTGTGTATTTGGAAACTGTAGTTATTGAATATATCTGATGTTTACCAAAGATCGGTAAATAGTGACTAGTTACAGCACGATTTCAGCTTATATACTCAAAAATAAACGCGGGCTATTGCACAAAATATCGCAAACGGGAAAATGAAACAAAGTATTTTTATTGCAACATTTTATTTAGTCGCTAGATTTACAATATCCTATCCTGATAGTCAGTCGGCAACATAAAGAACCTTGAGTAACATTCATCAAAATCTGTCTAGTCTTTTCTAATCTTCGCTACCCAGCAACTGGGTACCAATATACTCCTTGGCAAAACTGGTTGACAATCAAGAAAAACAGAACAAAATATACTTTTTTTATTTGACATGGGTTTGCTCTTGATTCTAGTCTAGGTCAGAGTTTCTGAGACAAAGTTGACGATGAAGTAAGCTTAACCGGGAGAGGCCTGTTCAGTCCAACTTTGAAGAGATTAGGGTTGAATGTGTTCGGGATCACAGCTTTTATTTAATTAAAAGCTGCATCAAAGAAATTGGGACTGGTCATTTCTCAGCGCTTTTACCGTGCTCGTATTTTACATCGTTCTCACATGCATGTATAATTTCAACTTGATGTAAACAAAACTTGTAACAATTTATTATTTTCAAAAAGAGTGTCCGTGGAGTTTCTTGCACGTCCTTCTCCATTGAGATCTACGCTTTGGAAAGTTCAAATAGCTTCATCTTTTTGGACCGACCGACAATTCAAAAGTGCCTGTAAATGGTTTATTTGAAATAAATATTTTGAGTTTGAGTTTGAAATATTCCTTAGCACAAATGCCCAACAATCCAATGGGTCGAGTCCAAGATAGTTGAAATGATGATTTTCCGCTACGTAATTATCTCGGACTCGACTTCCAGTTTATCCGGTATATGGTAAACAGTAATTCTTTCAGTCTAAGCAGTCTCCATAATGCAGTTACTGCTGCATTGTGGAGAACGTACACCCACGTATATCTATTACATATAATAAAATAGTAAATCTTAAGGAGTATGTTTCCAACTGGCGAGAAAACTACTGTAGTACCGATTTTGTTTAAATTTTTCATAAATAATCCTTATAGGTACAGTCAGGTTAAAGACTATATACATATTATCACCCTATGCTCTATGGAGGATGAACAATACTCAAAAATGTCTGTTTTGAACGAGAAATAGTTTTTTTTTTTTTACTATATACTTGCTGACCCACGCAACTTCGTCTGTGTCACAATTTTCATTACTGCTCCGCTCCTATTGGTCTTAGCGTGATGATATATAGCCTATAGCCTTCCTCGATAAATGGGCTATCTAACACTGAAAGAATTTTTCAAATCGGACCAGTAGTTCCTGAGATTAGCGCGTTCAAGCAAACAAACAAACAAACTCTTCAGCTTTATATATTAGTATAGATTGGCATACGTTTGACCACAATCTCACCTGATGGTAAGCGATGATGCGGTCGAAGATGGAGCACGTTTGCCTAGAAGCAACCTATTCACTCTTGTCTTAAAGACTCCCAGGTTGTAGCTATCTGGAAACACAGACTCTGGCAGGGAATTCCACTCCTTAGCTGTACGCACTATGAATGTGTTCCCAAAAAGTTTAGTGCGTGTGGGTGGGATGTCCACCATGTACCGGTGGTGCATCGCCGTTCGTCTTGTGGTCCGATGATGGAACGGGCTTGGGGAACCCACCAACCAAGCATCAACCATCAATTTGCATAATACTAACAAATGTTTCTGGACAATATTAGGAATACATTTCCATGAAAACGGCCATGGAAGAAAATGATGCACATCATCCGATTAAGTTTTATGATTTCTATTTAGTTAGGTATTTAATTTCTATAAAACTTTGCAAAGTCACTTACATCCAACAAACTGTTTTCTGTTTAGTTTCAAAGGTGTTCAATTCCCAGTGAGCCTATGAAATGTCATAACCAGCCCATGGCCAGAAATTATTCGTTGCGGGCTTCACTCCCCAGTGGATCAAGGTGTACTGTATATAAAGTTAACCATGGTTTCAGAGATCAACTGAGCTTCGTGACAACAAATGGTTACGGGCTACAAAAAGTAGGCAGTCAAAACTGGCAACGTTAAGCCTATACACGCGACTAACTAAACAACTTCTTAGCTGAAATAGAGATACCCTCCGAATAATAATAGGTATACTTAACGGGTCATTGCCCCCTTAAAAACATCTTTTCAATATAGGCGCTGTAGACAACCCAATTTGCAGAGGTTGCTTCGAAGCGAGGAATCAGTTGCCCACGTCATCCAAAAAGTAATGTCGAGGCTGCCCGACGTGAACAAATTCTCGGAACAGTGAAGTTGCTCCGCCAAATCTGTGAAGCACCCAGGAGGCAGGAGGATCTGTGCATTTGGCGGAGCTAGGCAGGCTAACTTAGCCAGGACTGACTGAGAATGGGAGTCTAACATGGTGCGAAGGGCGGAGTCTCTACTCTACTCTACTCTCTCCGTTGAAGGGGTAGACTTCTCTTCTGGTTGGTTTTCCCATGGCCAACTTTATGTAGCTCTATCGCACGATAACAACCCTATTTATATTTTTTTTAAGGATGGGACATCATCAAATAACTCCTCTCACTCTAGGCGGAGCAGAGGGGAGTGCCAGACTCTTGCTGACTAAAACTCATCCGTGTTCCTTCTTCCTTCCCTTTGCGTTGCAGGGCCGCTATGACTCTTTCGAAAAAAATCCGCAACGTGTTAGCAACCCTAGCAACTTTCTTTAAAATCATGCATAGAGAAGCGTTATCATTAAAACGTTTCTCATTACGAAAAATTACTAGTGCTGGTCGATATTTTAATCAGAAGAGGTGAAACAGCCAATGCCTTGCATAATACTCTTCCAAATTTCTAATTCTTAGACTAGGAGTCCTCTTGACTCTTCTTAGATTATATTGATTGTTCGTATGTATCTTATCTTAGAGACCTTATCTAACGACCGACTTAATTGCGAACGAAGTCGCGGGCAAAAGCTAGTTTATGATATGGTATATTTGCCCGGCATATGCTGAGTAGTCTCCAATTTGGTGCAACCTAGAGACACACACCGCTTATTGGATTTTCATTTCATTTTTAGGGTTCCGTACCCAAATGGTAACCAACGGAACCCTTTTACTAAGCCTTTGCACTCTCCGTCCGTCCGTCCGTCTGTCGGTCGACGGCCTGTATCTCAAGAACCGTAATAAGTAGAGAGTTGGAATTGTCACAGATTGTGTATTTCTATTGCCGATATAACAACAAATAATAAAAATTAAGGTTTATGGTACGGAACCCTTCGTGTGCGAGTCCGACTCGCACTTGGCCGGTTTTTTTATTATATTTGTATTTTCTAGTCTTATGATTTATGTAATTGTGTTTTTCTATTTTTGTACGAAATAAATGTCCTGCCTACTATAAATAAATGCCCATTTAGGTACTGGGCAGGCTATGTTCGACTCGGACTCACATGGTAAGGGTTCCGAACAAATCTCATTTTTGTAACATGGTACTTTCAAATTATAAACTTCTAATGTTCTCCTGTAATCTAAAGGTAAAGAACTATTTATTATCTATATTTTTGTTTAGACTGTTGAAATTTTCAAAGAGTGTGTAAGTCTATTGCCGCTGTAACAACAAAATAATAAGAATTAAAAATTTAAGGGGGCTTCCTCTAGATCCCCAACAAAACTGAACGTTTCAGTATTGACTCATACATACATAATTTGATGTTATCAAAGTTGTGACTGTGAATGATACGAGATTGCAGAAATGGAATTCCCAAAATGATAACTTGTCCAGTGCAGTTAGTCATTGTTCAGGAAAAAATATGGAATTCAGTTACAATGAGTGCGCAATAACAATGAAATGAATGAGTTCGCTAGTAACATAAAAAATAAAATAAAAATACCCATTAAAAATTATCGCAATTAAGAAAACCCGGTTATTAAAAAGGGTTATCAAACATAAAAACCGGCCAAGTGCGAGTCAGACTCACACACGAAGGGTTCCGTACCTTTAAACTTAAGTTTTCTCAAGGCGACGCGTATTCAAAGGGTGTCCCAGAACTCAACGTCAAGCCGTAACAGGGTGACAGGATTGATTATAACCATCACGAGAAAAATCGGAAAAAAAAATCTATCCCATGCAGTTTGAAAATTATGGGCATTTTAAGAAAAAACTACAAATTTGATCAAACTGTACCATTTTTCGGTTATTGTGGTTATTCTTTTTTATTTTGTTCATTTGAACTTTGGAAACGTAATCCTAAATAACATTTCTAGAATCCCAATAAAAAATAATGACACAATTGCCTCAAGTTTCAGAAAATTGAGACTATTATACTATTATTATATCATATTATATACTATTATACTATTACTATTATTATATACTAAACTACGAATTTAAAATTTTCAAGATTCGTCGACTTTAACAGGCCCTCCTTTAAAAAAAATGTACCAGAGTGCCTTGGCAAGTAACATTAAAAGTTGGCGCATTTAATCAGAATTCTAATATGGTACAATACTTGTTAGTTCCATACAATAAAAAAGAGTAAAAAAATTAAAACCTCAAGTAACCCGATTTTTGCTATCTCAGTTAAAATGTTTTTAACTCGCACAAGCTCTAGGTAGGTTCTTAATTTTAAGGCAAAATGATGAGAGAGATGGATATTGGGCATGTTTGCCATGAGTGAGCGAGACAGATAGTAACGCCACTTTTACCAAAGTGAAAAAAAGTTAGTAAAATTAGTAAAATAATTAAATCTTGACCTAGTTTAATTTAGGTTTGTTGGAATAAAAGTCAGATAGAGAAATAACATTTTTTATTACAATAAATGTTCAAATTAGTTACCATTAGCCTCAATACAAGCCCTACATCTTCTTAAAAAAGATCTACTTATTAGTCGGGCATATCTTCGAGAGTTGATCTCCTCAGCTGCTTGAGAAATTCGTTCACGCAGGTCGGCTACGTTCTCAATGAGCTTTGAGTAAATAATTAACAATTAACAGGCTGATGGTAAACAGTTTGAACATTTGTCGGCATGGTCAGTTTTCTGGTACGGGAACAACCACTCTTTATGGTGGGCGTTGAAGTCCCCAGAAAAATGAGCTTCGCTGTTGGGTACCGTTGCTGGGCTACGTCGGCCGACTCCACGAGGGAATTAAACAGCGCTGTTGTCTCTTGATCACCGCTGTGCGATCGGTATACGCCGATGTAAATAAATTTCTCCACGCCTGTGTCCAAAAGTAGCCATATGGCAGAAAAACCCGATTTCTCAAAGCAACGGAGACGACGACAGCAAATGTCATCGCGGACGTACACACAGACCCCAGCCTGCTTCTTGAACTTGTGTTCAATAGCCCGGGTAGTTGAGGTACGCCACGTCCGATGGGGTTGTTATCTTCGTCTCCGTTAAGAAAAACAGGTGCGCCTTCTCATAGCTACATAAACTAACTTATAAATTAAGCCATTGTGCCAGACTTTATCGTATGCTTTCGCTATGTAGAAAAACAAGGTGCCTGTCATCCAGCCACGCTGGAAACCAAGGTGTTCGACAATGCGGTGGACTTGTTGAATACACGATTGTTCAGTTCGAAAACCGAACTGCTCGTCGGGACTGAGACTCTTTGTATCGGCGTGATAGTTGAACCGCTTGTAAATAAGCCTCTCGTAGATTTTACCGAGAACGTTAAGTAACACATAAATACAAAATGGCGGACAAGTGATGCGCTATTGGCTCGCTTTTGACTTCAAAATTAGATATTTTAATTAATTGTATAGTTTTATGAATGTAGGTTAAAACTAAATAAATAAGTCAAATTATGGCATGTTTTTTTATTGAAAACGCTAGTAATCTAGAAAAGAAATATGCACCACGAAAATAATTTTGGAGATACATAATCAATTGCAATTTCATGTTAATTCATTGTTTAAATGTGTATTTTAGTAACTTTAAAAAATACCACAATCAATCTCAAATAAACGTATTTCTTACTTATTCCGTTGGATTATGGTTTTGTTACACCGAAAGCACTAAGTAAGTTTTATTTAATAGGCCCCAGTTCATAGCATAACATCACGCCAATACGCGGTGAATGGGTAAGCAGGTACCACTACAAAGTGAAAAATAAAAAACCTTTTTAACAAAAAATATAACCAAGTCGGTTATATTTTCTGTCAAAAACAAAACATGTCGATGTCAAAAAACGAAATAAAAAAACACCGACTTCCGAAATTAAAGTTATTTTATACTTTGTAGTGTTTTGTTTTTGGAATTCGGTTATATTTTTTGTAAAAAAGGTTTTTATTGTAACCTCGATTATTATGATGTTTATAACCTGCGGCGGCCTTGACTGTTGTGAGGCCCGGGGCTGTTGATCTGCGCGAGGCCCTTGTTTCGAATAAATAATCCTTGTTCTTTATAGAATTACAAATCTTAAAAAGAACAAGGATTATTTGATCGAAAATTTCATCTGTCTACCTATTATGGACACAGCGGAAGATGTATGTTCACGAAGTCGACGTGACCAATTCAGGCTGGTACTAGACGAAATACCCCGGTGTGCTAAATATAAAAAAAAACTGTGTAGCTATGTGTGTGCATATATTCAATAAATTATCAAATACGCTTAAATATCTAATTTACAGACAATTTAAAATTAAATTGTATAACTAGCTGAATGAAAATAGTTTCTATAGTGTTAAAGAATTTCTCGAACATAAACTGCAATGATGATTAGTACTATGATTTTGCATGCTTTAATATAGATGGTCCTGACTGGTTGCAGACATATCACAACGCCGAGGCTGCGCTATCCAGCGTGATGAGCTGGTTGGCTGATAATTTACTCACCTTAAATCTTGACAAAACGGTGTACATTCCCTTTTTCATTAGGTCAAGTCTGAGCCCACCAAATTCCCTTACCCTCCAAGCTCACACATGTATGTCTGTAACGCAAAGTAGCTGCCTCTACCTTACTAAATCTTCTTGCGTAAGGTATCTAGGAGTAGTCATTGATCAGCATCTAAAGTGGCACCCACAAATTGACAAAGTCTCGACACGAATACGAAAGCTGATCTACGTGTTTAAGAAGCTTCGAAACTCTGCTGACCGAGATACCCTTAAATTTGTATATTTTTCATTGTGTCAGTCCGTCCTAACATATTGTTTGCCTGTATGGGGAGGTGCCACTAAAAACTTTTTCATCCGCCTAGAGAGGGCGCAGAGAGCTGTCCTGAAGGTGATGTTCTTTCGTCCACGACGGTATCCCACTGTGCAGCTCTATGCTGACTGCAAGGTACTCACAGTCAGGCAACTTTTTGTGCTGCTAACGACTCTTCGCAAACACTCAACACGTCCCTCTACGGAGCCGACTGGCAGACATAAGCATAACGTTTTCCCATCGGAACGACATAGAACAGCCTTTGCCAAACGTCAGTACTATGTCATTAGCGTTAAACTGTACAACTGCCTAAACAAAAAATTGAAAATTTATTCGTACACAAAATCCCAATGTAAAAATGAACTTAAAGGTTATCTTCTAACCCTTGATTTTAATTACACTGAGAATCTTCTGCTGGGTACTTTACAATGATACGTGCAAAAATTACAAATCACAGACACATCTTACACACGAACAAACCTTATCATACGCTTTATTTTAAATTTAACTGAATGTTTTTCTTTTTTATGTTATTATTATTATTATTTTTTTAATTAATCATTATTATTGTAATCCTAATCATATACTATTAGATTTTCTTTCCCTTTTTACACCATTTATTTTGATAATCTTAATCTGACAGCAACATTTATATTTTATGGCTTTGTTACCACGGAGGATCACTGACTCCTAAGACACAGGTACATACACCTAGTTTAGGAGTCAGGGTATTTAAAATTACCTACAAGTGTTTTAAGCATTATTTTTAGCCCTTACGAGAAATTTCTGTATTTTTTTTTGGTGAAAAAGAAAAATAAACAGACGGACAGACTTACTTAAAAAATTTTGGTTATTTAATTCGACAACTCTCACCTTGCATCGCGGTATCAGAGTTCACCGTGTGATTTGAACATATAAAACAGCCCAAAAACATCCATGGGCAGCCATGCCACGGGCCCACAAGATACAACACCCGTCTGTCAGAGGATCCTACCTTTTTAATTGAGGTTTGCGGGATTTTACACCCTGTTCCGTATACCTCTAAAGTCATATGGACTGCTTTATTTAGTTTGTATTGTTGTTTCCTTTACCTAATCAATTCATTGTACTTATAATGGTTTTCTATATTTCCCCTTATTTTGTTTAGATTCGGAATAACCCTAACTGTCCCAATCAAAACACAATAAAGTCAGTGTACTGACAGGTGTGAATTTTAGTATACGAAATCCACTTTGCATTGGTATGTTAAAAGGAATGGTAAGCATAGCATCGCGTGCAGATGAGCCCTTCTGCATTGTGTCTACTTGGGTAGCAGTTGTGTTAAACGTAAGTCGATGACAATCCAGCTGAACGTAATTGTTGAGAATTTTTACAAAACGGAGCTGTTTTGTAAAATAATTAGCGGTTGGTAAAACAGCTTATCATATGATGCCGCTGGTTAAGCGATGTCCTAAATAAGGGTAAAGATAAGGATATTAAGCTGACCTATCTTGGTCAGGCATGGCCGAAACAATGTTAGGCCGTCCAGCGCTCCACACGAGGACGTGTGAAGCTCAGGATGGCCGTGTCGTAGCAAGACTGTGTTGTTGTTGTTTTCTGAAGATGTGCAAAGAGGAAGGCTTCTCCAAAAATAACATAAATGTTCCTTCGCCATTATATTAATTTCTCCGTTTCTCCGCTCCGCTGCCTCCACGTTACTGGGCCTGTCCAGTTACGTGCAGCGAGGCTTACTAGTAAACTTTGGAAAGTCTTTGGTTTTACCAGAACATGTTAGGATTTCAAATTTTATTTTTCACTTTTCAAAGGTGTTTCTCCACAGCGAAATTGACACTCACACTCACATGTGCGTACCCCTTCACAGCGTACCGGCGTTATGTTTTGTTATTGACTGGTGTAAAAAATGGACAGACATGCGATTTCAGCAATCTCGGTCTATTGGCTATTATTTATTGGGGAGTTTCGATGCCTATCTACGAAGTTCTTCATCGGATCTTCACCAAATTGAAACGGGACTACTCCGAGAAAATACTCTTCCAAATACTACCTAAATCGCTTCAAGTGTGCCTATAAAATTTGAAGAGTTCCCTCTTTTTTCCAGGATCTCATCATCAGATCCTGACCTGATGATCATGGCACCATCTAGGAAGTCTACCCTTTCAAATAAAAAAATAATTTTCCATTTCGGTTCAGAGTAATTGGAGAGCATACATAAAAAAACGAATTGAGAACCTCCTCCTTTTTGAAGTCGGTTAAAAAAGGAAACCACCGATAACACTATGAACGTGCTGAAATATTAATTTCGTTATAAACAGGAAACCCGCTTATCACAGGAACTCCTCCCAAAAGGAAACAGTTTTTGATAGCGATGTGGCTACCTACATATGTATTTATAGATTCGTGTTCACGGGAAGCCAGACTTTTGCTTTATATCCAGCGAGCCGTCATCGAGAGGTGACGCCTCATTAAAAGTCTGCTGAACCAACCTTGTGTGAAGAACAAGATGTATAGCGCGCGTGCGTTGGCGTTTGTAGCAGTGCTCGTGGGACTGGCGCACTCGTTCCGCTGGGGTAAGTAGAAGAGTCATGAACAGTACTGTTATCTCTTACTTCTTTATTTTGGGTTTAATCGCAAATTAATAGCGCTAACCATAATCAGTCAAAATAATGAAATGCTCTACAAGAATTGGTTAGGCTGGTTTTTTTTTTTTCTGGAAATATTTTTAAATCTATCATTTTAGTACTAATATAAATCCTGCCATTTGAAAATAGCTATCCGTAAGTTAGAATTGTTTAGAGATTTCTTTCCATCAGAACGCAGGTAGGTTATTTGACTTAGTATTCTTTGAAAAGCGAACTTAAAAACATGTTGAATTTAGATGATATATGCAACAGCAGCAGCGTTAATCGATTTTGGTCGCTGACCGTACCTATATGTTTAGGAAAACTGATTTTTTTCAACTGCTAAGTTTGTCCCTTAATCCTGAGTCAGAACTTCATAGTACGTGTCGCTTGAGTGAAACCGCGATCTCAGATTTAAGACGGAACCTCAGAGCGCGACGTTTGTAGGGGCACCCAAAGGATAATAAACGGATCCCTATCACTAAGCCTCCGCTGTCCGTCCGTCCATCCGTTTGTCTGTCAGCGGGCTGTATCTCAAGAAGCGTAATAGGTAGAGAGTTGACATTTTCACAGATTGTGTAGTTCCTTTGCCGCTATAACAACAAATAATAAAAACCGGTCAAGAGCGAGTCGGACTCGTGCACCGAGGGTTCCGTACCATCATATAAAACGTGAAATATTTTTAAATTTTCATCGGTGAGGCCTCTATTCGTCAGAGAATTTTAACAATGCGGTGTATATTGCAATTTTAGATCAGCGCCATCTCTTGGCCGCTAGTGGAAGTAATGTAATTTTTGTTGATGATTTTTTTACACTTTTCGCTAAAAGTCGAAAACAATGCGGCTTAAAAAATAAGAATGTGCAAGTAGCGCTCTTTCATACGATACCCCACATGCTCTAGTAACCCCACTTCGAATTTTTAAGAACCCTTTTCAGTCACTGTTGCAAAAAAATACATACATTTTAATTTCTTTCTTTTTTTGCAAAATAGTTGGGCAAACGTTATCTACAACTATTCCGAATTTCAAGTTGTTAGCATTGTAGTTCTTGAGATATGCAGCTGTGACAGACAGACGATCAGACGATCAGACTTAGTCACACCAGGTTCCTTTTTACCATTTTGGTAAGGATTCCTAAAAAATAAGGTTTACGGTACGGAACCCTTCGTGTGCGAGACTGATTCGCACTTGGCCGGGTTTTTTTAATTTACTTACACTTTATGCACAAGTTAAAATCACTGTACAAAGACGGACTATATACGATGTAACGCTCAGACAATTGTAACATTTTATGAAACTCTTGAATGAACTATTTTTATTAGTTAAGTTTTTTTATTTAACAATTTATGTACACACATTACATAGAAAGATAAAAATAGTTATTAAATTATGATGTTGTATTTTAATGTATAACATTGAAAGTAGTAATTTATTAGTACTTGATTCTCGAAACAAAGTAGACGACTATATTTTATAATGCGAACAGTAAAGGAGTGGAACTCGCTGCCTGCGTCTGTTTCCGAACGCTTACAACCCTCATCTCTTTAAAGTCAGAGTGAGCAGGCTCCTTCTGGGTAAGCTCGCTCCATCTTAGACTTTGTCCTTACCATCTCTGAACTAGACTAGAGTCAAGAGCAAACCCATCTAAAAAAAAACAAAAACTCTGGAATACAAGGAATTTTGAAACCATTTCTATGTGTACATTATTTATTATATGAAAAGAAGCGAAATGGAAAGATCTGTTAAGCAATCGGATTCGACAAAATGTTATTGTCATGTTTTAGACATCGTCGTGGGGTTAGAGAAACGATTGGAATTCTTTTACAACGGAAAACTTACACACGCAGAAGTCATTCCGACGGCTGATGATATCTATTCAATAACTTATGACCCTGTTCACGATAGAGTGCTGTTTGTCGAATACCACAACCGGAAAATGTCACTAGCCAGTTTTGACCTAACAACAAGGAAGATGCAACTTTTAGTTACGAATACCTCTATAATAGCCGACAGTGTCATGAGTATCGCCTACGACCCAGTCACACAATTACTCTTTTGGACAGAAGCATATGATAAAATATACTCGTTATCATTAAAACCTGCATCGTCTAATAAAGCAGTTGATGCAAATCTTTTAGTTACGTTGAAACACAACTGCTGGGATATAGTTGTGGACAGCTGTGGAGGGTACGTTCCTAATAATTATAACAGTTACAAATAGTTTTAAAACTGAGCCAAATTTGTATTAAACTTTGTAAATATTCATAGTTGTTTACAAATTACAGGTTAATTTACTGGGCCACAGACTATGAGATAGAGAGGGCTGCCTTTGATGGGTCTAAGAGAGAAGTTTTATTGTACGGTGGTGTAAGCGCGCGACGATGTTTGGTCATTGACCATCAAACTCAGACAATGTACTGGATTGAAGAAATAACAATGGATCAGCATTCTATTAAAAGTGCTAACTTGGATGGAACAAACATAAAAACAGTAAATTTTATAGGAAAAGAATATGCAGCAACTGATGTAGTCGTAACAAAAGATTTCATTTACTGGAGGAGCTACGATCAAAAATCCATTTTGCGACAGCCAAAGAATCAACAGGGAGGTGTAGGATCAATTGTTTATTCTAACTCTAGCACACACTTGTGGAATCACCGACTTACAGCAGCCAACTATGCAATTAAGGAACAAACCTTTGGAATTCAGGGCTGCGAAGCTCTGAAGAATATTTCATTAGATCCAAATCATAAAAATTCCACGGAGTGCTATAGTTCAACGTGTCACAACTATTGTTTCCAAGGAAATTGTAGTGCAAATGCTAAAGGACAACCCAAATGCAGGTAAAATAATTATTTTTATCTAATTAAGGATTAGTGAAGATATAAGTGCGGCGCAACAAAACGTGCATCTTGAACCGCGGGGCGGAGCACAAGCTGAGCGGGCTCTAGCAAGCCGCGTCTACTGGCGAAGTATCGCTACGTCGCGCTGCGCCTCGAAGCGCCTTGAGCTACATTGCAACGTCTCGTGTTTACTGAAATGTGACCAGAGTTGATTTCTTCTCGCTTTGTACAGGTTACTTTTAATTTATTGCAAATATTTCAGAGAGTTACGTTTTTTTTTTACAAATTGAAGTGTTGATTTTAACACTTTTATATGAGAAAAAAATATATGTTCGCTTAACTTGGCAAAATGTAGCAATAACCTACCTATTTTTACACAATTTTTGGTTGATAGTCGTCGAAGTAAAAGTTGTTAATTTTTACGAAAACGTGTTTCCCCTGAGAGAAGAATAATAAATTAAAAGTCACTGAGTACCAGTACAGCGCGTCATATCTCGTGTACAGAGCATCTGAAACACAGCGTTACGGTCGCGCGCCTGTTCGCCTGTGGCGATGTCCTTGTACAAACACAGCGCTACGGTCGCGCGCCTGTTCGCCTGTGGCGTTATCTTTACACAAACGCAGTGGTACGGTCGCGCGCCTGTTCGCTTATGGCGTTGTCATAATACAAAGTGATCAACGCGCGAATACGCGATCATCGCGTTAGTTATTTCGGCAAAACCGAGCGCCTTCCGGTTTTGCCCAATAAATAAATTGCCTGCTAGTACTAGTCACAAGTATTTGTCAATTTCCATTATCGAATAACGCTGTTAATTATCTTCATTATTTCAGTTGTGAAGCTGGTTACACCGGGGAAAGGTGCGAAATTAACGCGTGCCATATGTACTGTTTGCATGACGGCGTCTGCTCCTTGAATGAGGAGGAGGAACCCTTTTGTCAGTGCACAGCGGAGTACGAGGGAGAACGATGCGACGTCGCCACCTCACTCACTGGTGTCCATGCTGAGGACGCGACGCAAGAAATACTACAAGACCTGCGCAGAGAAGCGAAAAAAGTTATTAAAAAAGAGCTTAAACGTGCTCTGCAATTCTTTTCTGATAAAATAGATGAGTACGAAGCCAAGATATAAAAAAATAAAGTTCAAAAAATAGAACCAACTACTGAAACATCGGGCATACTACGGCTCGACCACGACTGTCCTTTGGACATCACTACAACATATTTAATTGTTGTTACATAACAGTTTTAGATGGGGTTATTTTGTTGTTTCATACTTCTTAGAGCGCGATTATTCAGTAGTTGGGTTTCAGTTTTTGAACTTAAATTTTTTTATAACATGTAGTATATAGTGAAAAGGGGCAACACAGCTTCTAAATAGTATTCATAAGCTACACTTATTTTGTTCTTTAGGCTATTTCCTTATTTTTCTATTTTTAAAACCAGAGAAGGATTGAACTCACAATAAAAGCTATACAGCATAATTATCTTGTTACAGTTAATAAATGGTATTTACTTTGTCAATTGTTTAAAAATATATATAACATAAACATTTATGCGCCTATCTTTTTTTGGTTCGTTTAAACTACATAGGTGGGGCCGGTGTATCCTAGCTGACAACCCTAAGAAGAACCATCGCCACAAACTCTGAAGTCAGTCTCTTTTAAACTTAAATTAATGGAAATCATCTAATTTACAAATCATATGAAAACCATATTAGGTTAATTAAAGAACGACTTGTTATTAATTGTACATCAAAACACTTGAATTACGAAGGCGGTAGTAGGAGGATTTGAGAAATACAAAAATTATTTAAACTTAATTTAATTTTGAAAAATTACAATATTAATTATGAACTAAGATAGTCGACAGTTGACCGATGCTGTGCCAAAAGTGACGATTTCGCGAGGGCCGCGACGATGTTCGGTGCTGGGCTGCATCACGTTGGGCTGCGTCGGCGCCTCGTGTCTCCGTTGACGCCATGCGCGGTAATAAGGTAACGCGTAGTCAGCGGTTCTGGTGCTATGCGAGTATGTAACACTTGTCATCCGTCAATTTATTTTCATCAATTAAATATTTTTTCATCTATACTCTATACTTAATATATAAAGCTGAAGAGTTTGTTTGTTTGTTTGCTTGAACGCGCTAATCTCAGGACCTGATCTGGTCAGATTTGAAAAATTCTTTCAGTATTAGATAGCCCATTTATCGAGCAAGGCTATAGAAAAGAAGAAAGAAAGAAAAGAAAAGACGTTTATTTCACCGAAAGCGACGCACAAAACACAAAATTAAAAGGAAATAACTTAAAAACTAACTACAAACTAAATAACCTATTATTGCTAGAGGACTATGTCAGGACCGGGCATCAACTGACACGTCTTTGTTCACACCACAGACAAACAGAACACAGTTCAATCGTCGAGTACATTGTCTATGGTGCGATGCCCGGCACTGACAAGTTGACATTGTCTTTACAAAAACAAAATAAACAATTTATAATTGATACAAATAACATCGAAAACATGCATTTAAGTTGTGCGTCGCACCCGAGCAAATATCGGTCGTTGCTCAGCATATGCCACAACTCTGGACGAGTCCAGAATCACAGCGCTGGTTTTCAGCAACCACCGGTTGAGTGGCATTTTGGCGTCCCCCCGCGTGCACACAAATAAACAACTATAGGCTATATATCATCACGCTAAGACCAAAAGGAGCGGAGCAGACGAGTTGCGCGGGTCAACTAGTATCAAATATACTGATTGTACAACAAATTAACCAGAGGCAAGTGAAAAAGCCAGGTTCAATATCATTTGATGACTTGCCTAGACATGCCGAATGAGCGAAGCGAAGCATGTGAATTTAGCTCACGTCATGCCATTCATATTAGGTTCCTTTAAACCCGGTTAGATCCATCGTCGAGGTTCATAAAAAGCTCCGCTTTTTAATTAATAGTGATGCGTCACGAACTCCAAATATTGCTAAAATAATCATATTTTGAGTTATGATGACTGTGTCATTCAAATATTTTTTCCAGCACCTGCCACTTCAATTTCAAAAAGTGTTTTTGTTTTTTTTTGAGACACTTATTGGTTCTTTGCACAGTTTCTTCACAAATGGCGATTATTTAAACTATTTCGGATTGTAAGGTAAGACAATATTGTTATTTTAACACAGATGAAGAGGCAGGACGGCCTGGAGGCCCTTCACCAGAACTCATCTTCTTCTAACTATGAAGGCAGGTGGGCGCGGAAAAAGGAATAAATGCTTCAGATCACAATCGACGTATTTTAATCAGTAATTCACAGGAATCACGATGTAATTTGGTAATTAGCGATTACTACTACACGAAATCAATTTATTTAAATCTTGAATTAGCGTGATGGCAAAGATTCTGAGCGATTCGTCACAAGCGTGGTGCGCGGGCGCCGTCTCGTTCAAAAGTGAGTTTCAAGATGGCCGCCCGCACTACCATCGACAATGACGCTTCGCTAGGTTGACATTGACAGTCCTGTCAACTTGACGTTTGACGTAAACGCCGTTACGGGTGGACTGACTTGCGACCGTCCTCGGGCGATTTATCTGAAACAAATTATGATAGCTGCATAGTCCGTTCGCTCAACCTGACTTAATCATTTTCATCAGTACACATCCACTAAAATCATTTAATGACTTGGACTAACTAGGCAAGTGTATCGCTTAGTCAACCGTAAGGACTCGGACTACACTTCAGTAAGACCAGTCGACAACGCGTTAGATAAGTACCAATTCAGGTTAGAATTTAGCCTAGACAACACATTTACGTCCTTGTTAACATCTAGACAAGCCAATCCTAACAAGGATGTGACCCGGACGACACGATTCGTCTCACGATAGCAAGCGATCATCCAGGACAAGTCAGCACCTGACTCGGACGACAAAATTCGTCAGATGACGCTAAATAAACCACTGTGACAAGTCAATCTGACAATGACTCGGACGACACATTTCGTCTACCTTCTGTGACGAGTGAAGTGTGCCCTCTAACTACTCACCCTGGAATAGTAAGGACGACACTTCTTCGCCCAGGATCAACTATTTGTACAGTTTATCGTAATTATAGGAATGTTACGGTACAGTAACGATAGTTTGTACTATACCTACCTATGATAGTGAATTGTCCTGTTCCGTGTGCACTTCAACTCCATGTAGGACCTCCCATGTTTCAGGGTCTGAATGTACGCTCAGGGTATCTGAGTTTGCAGTGACAGTGTGTGAATCAGCCGAAGCAGTGTCCGAGCATACGGTCAAGGTGTCAAGACGGTCTAATGACTCGTTATCATTATTTGAGCACAAAGTATTTTCTACATCATTAGACGCCGTCTCGGCCTCAACTTCATTTAAAAAACTAGACGCGTTTTCAAGTAATCCATCATGTCCCCGGGGTACTGCACGCAAATTCTCGTGGGAATATTTAAGAGTTCGATTGGAAGCATCCACTATGTTTTTAAGTTCATAGCGATCATTATTTAGAACTTCTGTTATCATCTTCTGTTACATACCAACTGTTATAATATTCCTACATTATGGAACGCAATAAAGTATTGAGTATTGAGTATGAATGGACCCCTAAATTTCCTATCCAATTTTGTTTGATTACGTTCAGTTTTTGATGAACACGTAATCACCTTTAGAAAATGGTTTAACTTTTGCGCGACCACGATTGAACCTAACAGTTTCGGATTCAGCAGCTTTCTGGATGTTTGCTGATGCATCCTCCCTAACCGAATCAATACCAAGCGAACCTCGTTGTCTTTATCAGTGCAGTTTATTTTGGGCATACCCAGCGAATCAGAACGAATCCCGAACATATGCTCTGATGGCGAATATTTGGTTATGGTAGATTTTGTACTATTTAGGGCAAGCTGAATATTTCCTAATTCGTCGCGCCACGTCTTATTAGGATCGTTTTCGACGATAGTTAAAAGGCTCTTTAAAGTACGCATCACTCGTTCAACCTGGCCATTGGCTCTACTTGCACCCGTCGCAATAAAGTGAAGTTCTATTTTATGCTCGCCACAAAAGCTTTTAAAATCAGAACTGATGTATCAACGACCTTGATCTGCGATAATTCTTTTTGGCGCTCCAAAAAGGTAAACTGCTTTTTGCAGTGCATATATTGCACTCTTTGCATCAACAGACGTGGTATGTTCGAGTAAAACGTACTTCGTAAAACCATCAATAATTACTGAGCAATACTCCTTCCGGTCGCTCTTCCCGCTAAGCTTTCCCGAAAAGTCAATATGAACTGTGTGCCAAGGCACAGACACTTTAGGAATCGGATGAAGCTGATCGGGCTGAGCTCCCGATGGGCCTTTAGAAGCCTTGCAAATTATGCACGAATCTATGAATTTCTGAACACATTTAGACATATCTGGAAAGCAATACTTCTCATAGAGCTTGTCTAACGTTTTATCTCTACTTAAATGTTGTAATTCATTGTGAACATGATTTATGAGTGGCCAAATAAGAGATCGCGGAACTACTGGCAGCCAGGAGATCAATTTATTACGAAAAATTTTCGTATAAAGGATGCCTTCTCTAACATCATATGTTTGGCCTACTGTTTTAGGAAAACTGTTACTGTGGTATTTTGTGATAAGGTCTTGGATTTCAGCATCCCTTTTTTGTTCTACTGATAACCAACCTTGGTGGAGCTCAACAAATTGAACAGATTTAGTTTGCACCGTTTCAGATTCTAAGGGAGTAACCGTATCAGAATTTCGAACAGGATTTCGGGACAAAAAGTCAGCGTGTTCCATTCTGCTGCCTTCACGATAAACGATATCGAAGTAGTAAGCCTGCAAATATGCCCACCAACGATATACACGGGGAGTTAAATCCTTCTTAGACTTTGACGCCTTTAATGAATTGCAGTCCGTAACAACTACAAAATTTCTACCATAAAGATAGTGCCTGAAATGTTCTACCGCTCTAACGACAGCTAACGTCTCTAGCTCATAAGAGTGGTAGCGAGATTCCGCATCTGACGTTCGACGACTAATGTATTCTACAACGTGGGGAAGGTTGTCTTTCTTTTGTAAAAGGATCGCTCCGTAACCGTCCGAGCTAGCGTCTGTATGTAATTCTACAGGGAGTTCCGGGTCAAATATGGTAAGTACGGGTTCAGATGTAAGAATATCTATTAACCTTTTGCGTATTTTCTCATGTTCAGTAGTCTAGGAGGATATAAGGGACCCACAACACGGGTGAAATCGGGGATGACTTTCCGGAAATAAGACGCTAATCCCAGTAATTGTCGAACATTCGTAGCTGACTTTGGTTCAGGAGCATCTACCAATGCTTGAATTTTCCGCGAAATGGGTCTGATCACACCAGATTGCACAGAATATCCTAAATAATCGATTTTTTGCTTCATGAATTTACATTTTTTTAGGTTTAGTGAAAAGCCAGCTTCCGATAATGCGTCCAAAACATCGTCAAGACGCTGCAGACCCTTAGAGATGTCCACAGAGTGGCACAATACATCATCCATGTAGATTAATGGTTTATCTTTTAATTGACTAATGGCTTTTGTGATACATCTCTGAAAGACTGCAGGCGCATTTCGCAAGCCAAAGGGCATAGCCAGATATTCATATTGGCCCTCATTGGTGATAGAAGCTGTTTTCTGCACGGAATCGGGATGAACAGGAATCTGGTGGAACCCAGCTGCCATATCTAACGAGGAGATGAAATTGGCCCCAACAAGTTGATCGATTTGTTCCTCTATACGAGGCAAAGGGTAACGTTCGGGCACGGTATTGGAATTAAGCTCCCTGTAATCGACACATAATCTATCTGTATTGTCCTTCTTTTTAACAAGGACAATGGGGCTAGCAAAGGGGGAAGAACTCTCCTGAATCACTCCTGCATCTAATAATTTTTGGACCTGTTCCCTGATTATTTGTTTTTCTATGGGAGCGCGTTTAGTGGGACACCTATATACGACCTTTTGCGGTTCTACTATCTAAGTTCACATACCCCTGTCTTAACCCGTTTGATAGGTATTCCTTCTATAAAGTGATTTGCATACTTACTTAAAATTGAAATCAACATTTCTTTATCGTGGCCCTGCAGATCTGTGTCAATATGATTTAAATCTGATGTATCTAAAGTGTTATAACAAAAATTAGATTGCTCTTTGGTGTATATTACTAGGTTATCATTATCAATTTTCACGCATAACCTAAACCAAAAATATCCCTACCAATTATTATAGGATCTGATATATTACAATCGGGGACCACATGGAACAGCAAGCTTATTAAACGTTCATCGATCTTAACTTCGCTCTGAATTTGTGTAGTGCATTGAATGCCATTACCTCCTATACCACTAAGATAAACGATATCTTTGCGCACAGTACCCAAGAGGTGATCGCAAAAACTTTCCTTTAAAAGTGAACAAGACGATCCACTATCGAATAAAAAAGGAACAAGCTCACCGGATGATGTTTCCAAAGTACCCCTAGAAGGGCGGTGCTCGCAATGATGAACCTCTTTGACCGCAGCCTTGCTTCCGTTCTTCTTGTCGGGGCAGTTAGTTGTCACATGCCCCTTTTGTCCACACGTGTAGCAGGTCACAGAAGTAATGTTCTCCGAAGTGCGTGATGAGCTCGGTGTGTCTTGAGATATAGGTCCGGAATGATCACGACGTTTTCTACATTCTGCGATGCGGTGACCCATTATTCCACAGAAGCTACATCTGCCTGAGAACCTTTCGGTGGGACGATAGCGCTTGATCTCAGTTTCGTTGATTTCTCCACCATCCGACCGACGCTTGAGAGGTACACCTCCCAGTATCCGGAATAATTGAGTGCGAGTGGTGACATTGTGAGCGTTTAACTCGCGACGTATCAAGCTGTCCTTTTGACAAAGTACTGAAATCACAAATCCAGTCACCACTTCTTCGGGCATCACAGTCTTTGGAATTCGTTCTATCAAGTTCCACAGCCGAAGTGCATATTCTGAAGCTGTTTCTTTGGCTCCTATTTGGAATCGTAGAATGTCATCAAAGTAGTCCTGAAGTAATTTAGGTTTAGAAAACTTCGCTATAAGAGACTGCTTGACTACGCTCCAGGTCATATCTTGTAGGTTCAATTTGGTAATGCAAGATGCAGCTCGTCCTTTCATAGCACTCGTAAGAGCCATGAGTAAGTCTATTCCATCCAGACCCCTCTTCTGAACGATGGCTTCAGTTATATTGCACCAACCGTCAATGTCGGCATCAGGGTCGTCTGGATTGAAGGGTAGCAGTTGCGTAGGATGATTAGTGTTCAAAGTTGGTACTTGCTGAACAGCGAGAACTCGAGATAAAAGCGTCTCCATGCTGTTGAGTAATTTCTCGGCATCCGTTTTGATCCTCTGGTCCTTGAGGACCAGAGGATCAAGTTGACTTGGGCCCCGTCGGATTCCACTTCTGATGAAGAGGCAGGACGGCCTGGAGGCCCTTCACCAGAACTCATAAAAAAATAAATGCTTCAGATCACAATCGACGTATTTTAATCAGTAATTCACAGGAATCACGATGTAATTAGGTAATTAGCGATTACTACTACACGAAATCAACTTAATTAAATCTTGATATAGCGTGATGGCAAAGATTCTGAGCGATTCGTCACAAGCGTGGTGCGCGGGCGCCGTCTCGTTCAAAAGTGAGTTTCAAGATGGCCGCCCGCACTACCATCGACAATGACGCTTCGCTAGGTTGACATTGACAGTCCTGTCAACCTGACGTTTGACGTAAACGCCGTCACAGATTTTAGTTTGTTTGTGGACGATACTGAAATGTTGTTTTTATTTAGTTTTAAGTCAGTATTATGTCCAGATACACTTTCACACACTGGTTGCACTGTTTTCTTCACTTTAGTCGCTAAATAGTTCAATATTATATTTTTGAGACATTTAATACGGGAGCACGATGTTTGCGTGACGACTAACGCCGTCTATCCAAAATCACTGTCAGATAGCGGATATTATATTTATGCTGCCGTGGTATATCTAAAATGCCGTTATCCGACATATGGTCGATTTTGAACTTTTGATGATATATCAATGAGAAAAATCTATCGAACAGTGTTTGCCAATTTCCAAAGCTATTCACCGTATTGAAAATTCGCAAACACTGATCGATAGATATTTTTTTACACGGTAAAGTTTAAAAAACTTGTTTTTGTAATTTTCCGTTTTTAATCTGTTGACTGGGAGAAAATTGGCTGTGACAGACGGACAGACACCTTAGAGATCCTAAAATGTGTCCATTTTTTACAAATGTTCGGAACCCTAAAAACTAGTTGTAAGAAAAAGTATAAGTTTTAGAAATACGTCAAAAATTTAATGAATAATTAAGGAAAACTAATGGTGTTTAATGATCTTAAGAGGGATCCTTTGGCCAATTCAAATATTTGCAACCTTAAAATGTTCATGTCACAGCAGAAGCAGGGAAGAAAACATGTGTCGTGTTAGTACAATGTCATAATAAAAATTTAAAATTGACATTATAATTTCATACGCACACATATTCTGATTGAATTTCGCCTACCGACCGAATTCGGTAAAGCCGCAGTCAATCTCAAACACAATCTATACATATAATAAAATCGTAGACTAACCGTGTCTGTACATTGAAAATTTTTGCATGAAAATTACACGGAAAACTCAGGAAAAAGGTATAAAACACAAAAATTCAATTTTAGAAATTTTTGTCTGTTTGTCTGTTTGTCTGTGCGTTTGTGGGAGCATCACGCTTAAACCACAGATTAGGTTGCAAATCTAAGTACTTAAAAATATTAAGTGATAACCCGAGTAACATTTAGCGTTTATTTCATCACAATCGACCCACAAAATCAAAAGATATTGAATTTTTAAGTTTAGGAAGAAACTTCCTAATGTATTCTGATGAGTCAGAGCGCCATCTATTGAGAAAAATAAAATGCACGAAAGCATTCAAAATTGTTGAGTTATTTGTGAAACTTTTAATACGTGGCAAAATAAGAGTCATCATTTTATACCTTTTCGTTATTGATCGATACAATCGATCCACGAAACCAAAATATATTGAATTTTTAGTTTAGTAAGAAACTTCCTTATATATTCTGATTAGTCAGAGCGCCATCTATTTAGGTACCAAAAAATGCATGAAAGCATGACTGTTGATTGAGTTATTTATGAAACTTAATACGTAGACGTAGCAAAATAAAAGTAAACATTTTAATACCTTATCGTTATTTACCGTTACATACGGGCTTCTTATTTAACGTCTTCCGCTGCCAAATATTTTGTCAGTTTACATAGTCGATAGATGGCGTTGCACTGATGACGCGTTTTTCTGAATTGCGGTGTTAAGATTTTCCGCTGGAGAATGACCTCACACAATTTCTAAACACAGTCGTGTTTCGAAGGAATTTCGGTTTGGTCTCTGAAAGGTCTTAAACTGCAAACAGTTTAAGACCTTTCAGAGACCACACCGAAATAATTGGTTGAATCTCTGGTGCTGGTTTCGTTTAAAGTGCATTTATCGTAGAGTCTTAAACTGATTTAGTTTTGCGAAGTTCTGGACGGTTCGACTTGCGGATCAGGCCTGTAGTAGGGTTCCGTACCAAAGGTGCTGTGCTGACGGGACCCTACTGCTAGGCCTCCGCGATTGATTCCGTTTAGAGCGAAGCAACGAACGGTTCGATTTGCGAAACAAGGCTAATAATAATAAATAAAAATCGTATATTTCAGACAGAGTCCATTTTTTGGTTAGTAGTTAGGTTTAGTTTAGGTTAGTAGTATGGTTTTTTATAATAAGGTATCGTACCAAAGGTGGTCACGGTGACGGGAGCGATCGATTTTGGGAGGCTACTCTTTAAGTCCGAAGTCCGTAGTTTCGGGCTTAGTTGCGGACGTATTCTACTCCGTATCACCTACAGACTTACGATTAGTCCCGAACCCGAACTAAGAATGAATGACAACACGATTTCACAGTAACTGTCAAATCGTGTTATCATTAGTTCTCATTGGTTAGGTGATACGGAGTGGAATATTTTTTTTTTTTTTACAATAGATAGGCATACGTTTGACCACTATCTCACCTGATGGTAAGCGATGATGCGGTCGAAGATGGAGCACGTTTGCCTAGAAGCAACCTATTCACTTTTGTCTTAAAGACTCCCAGGTTGCCCGCAACTAAGTTTTTAATTCTTGCTAAGTATCAAACGGTTCGATTTGCGAGCCAAGGCAAATTATAGGGTTCCGTGCCAAAGTTGCTAATGGGACCCTATTTAATTAAGCCTTCGCGTACGATTTTGATTCGTGCGAATCCAGTCGATTTTTAGGGTTCCGTACCAAGTTTGCTAACGGAACCCTTTTTTTTAATAAACCACCACTGCCCGTCTTCCTTCAGTTTATGCGTTTTATTTCTGTCTCGCTAATATAAAAAATGTCTTCTAGAAAAAGGTCGAATCTTTCACAATATAGCAAAATTCTTAATCTTCTTAATATATTTAAAACAAAGTCGGGTTTGTTCGAACACACACAGGTAGGGTAGGTAGGTAGGTAGGTAGGTAGGTAGGTAAGGTAGGGTAGCTATGGTAGGTAGGATAGGTAAGTAGGTAGAGTAGGTAGGTAGGGCAGGTAGGTTAGGGTCGGTAGGTAGAATAGCCAGTTGACGGGAGCGAAGCCACGCGGGTCAGCTAGTCCACGATAAAAATCAATGATATGATCCGTAGATCGCGTTCGAAATTGACTGTGTACGGGCCTTAGGACTTTACGACCGAATTCTGTCAATAGCCGATCGGTAACTATGTCAAGACTTCTCAGGAGAATGACAAAAAGAAAACAAGGCTCATAAAAATAAATCATATTTATTTTAACATAATCCTTTTTATAGTGTTTTTTTCTTAAGTAGTATGGCACCAAGAGCTACTTCTAGACAAGGGCACTCCATTGTCGACAGCATTATCGCTTTCCATCAGTTGAGATTGTGGTCAAACGCGAACCTATCAATAACAATAATAAAAAACTCATAACTAAGATTTTTTTTTGGCCTTACTGCAATAAGTTAAGATTGATACATCGGAGAGTAATGCTCAGTTACATAAACTGGCATCTTTTTACCAGCATAACCCAACACCGTCGTGTTCAACGCATCATTAGGGTGGGCTTTGCTGTATCTGATGACTGCAGCATACAGCTCGTCGCGACATCTGGCACTACGCAGCTTCACTACAATAGAGCGTGGGTGTGACCTGTCGTTGGCCACTCTAACGCACTTTAATATGTCACTATCTTAAAATTCATATGACACACCACGAGCTAATTTTATTACGATGGCCGGTAACTTTCCGTTTTTCAGTTGTGGTAAGCCATAAATTTCTATATTCGCCTCCCGCATACTCTGATCTAAAGCGTTTACATTCGCATTCAATTGACTAAAAGACTTTATCATCTCGGAGATCTTTGTGCGAAGCTCAATATTTTCACGTTGAGCACCCTTGAGCTTAGTTTTCATGACAGTCATTCGAGAGATGTCGTACGCATCAGATGTTTTCAACTCGTCGATCTGTGTCTTAATATCAGTAAATCCGGACAGAGTCATATTTCTTACTTCTACTCGTTATATGTTTCTAATTTTTTCTTGAATATCGTTGTCCTTATTATCCTTGCCATTATGCATAAAGTATCGCAGTCGGGAAAACAGAAACAAAAAATATAGTGCAAAATGTTATTTAATCTTTGGATTTACAATAACATGACTGGATTTATGTAATTTTATTATATAATGAGTGTGCGCAGGAACTACACGATTTGATCCCACTATCGCCTTTTTACTACCGGAATACCAGGTGTACTGCAGGGTACCATCCGTACTTGGTAAATATCCCGACTAGTCGTACCCAACGCTTCTTCTGTACATTTATTATGCGCACAGCTAAAGTGTGGAACTCTCTGCCAACGTCTGTATTCCCGTCCACGTATTACCCATCTGCCTTCATAGTAAGAGTGAACAGGCATCTTCTGGGCACGCTCGCTCCATCATAAACCTCATCAATCGCTTTCCATCCGGCGTGGTTGAACAAAAAAAACGCAATTGGTTGGCGGGCTTTCGTTGATTAGATGTGTTGCTAAACCCCTAAATCAAAGGTATTACCTACCTTCATCATCACCACGCCCTTCAAGGGCCCGTTCCCACTCAGACGGATCGTCTGTTTAAACGGAAGACGGCGGCCGACAATCAGGTTCTTCGCAGTGGCAAAACAGCCGTCTCGGCTCCGTCTAAAACTTCCTTTCACTCACACGATTTCCTTCCACAATCCAGTTACAGGATAATGCGGTACCCCATGGGTAGACTCGGGCTTTTGACTCCAAAGGCTTAAATTGAGCCTTTGGAGTATTACTTTTGAATGGTCAAGGTCACTCCGAGAAGGGAGAAGCTGAGAGGTTAAAGCTACGTTAATAATATATAGTCCTCCTGACTGATTTTGGCCATCGAGGCCAACTCAATGGAGACTAGCCATCGGCGTGGGACATATAGTACACAAGTGTGTGCGAAAACACACGAGTTTCTGTCCCATCGGATTATGAGTGTGATGGAAGATCCCTCTTCCATCACACTCATAATCCGATGGGACAGAAACCCGATATGACTGGAGCGAGATCTCGCGCAGGACCAAGGGGTAGCGTGCTTTCCAGGCACGGGGGTGTCACACCACCAACTTGCAAACTCTGGGCTGTCACAGACAAGTTCCTATTGAAAAACCCATTAACACTTTTTTTCCCGACCTGGGAATCCCGACCTCGGCAGTAGCGGTTGCGACCGCAAAACCAACAGAGCAGTTCGGAGCAACATATTATTTGTCAAGTGAATCATTTTTCTGCGAGTAATCTGCATAGTTTCCGTTTTGTGAAGGTCAAAGGGTCCCGTTATCAAAATATGAGTAATATCAAGTTACTTATTTTCCAAATCTAAGTTTGTTTTGTACTTTGAAGAGTTTCTTTATTTGGAAGTAAATTTTTTCTTGTTATAAGTTTTTAGATTTCCGTTTGTGAGATCAGAGATACATTTTTCTGGACGGGAAGTCATCTTGTGACTCCTTCCGCGGAGGGAAAGGGAGTGTCAGACTCTAACTGACTAAAACTTGCGTTGCAGAGCCGCGGTAACTCTTTTGAACAATTCCGCAACCCTGGCAGAAATAATAAATTCCTGTGTTATAAATAAAGAGTTGGGGATCCTAGCAAAGGTGAGACGGTACTTTACGCCGGAACAGCTGCTCAAACTCTATCAAGCACAAGTTCGATCGTGTATGGAGTACTGCTCTCATCTTTGGAATAGATCTGCCAGATACCAGCTTGATGCCCTCTTGAGCAAAGAGGATCATAGGCAATGATGGGCTCGTCGAGTCGAAGCTACAAAGTCTTGAGCATCGACGACGAGTTGCTGGCCTGTCGGTTTTCTATCGGTTGCATTTTGGAGAGTGTGCGACGGAATTGCATAATTTAATTCCGACAAGCCCGTTCCATCATCGGACCACAAGACGAACGGCGATGCGCCACCGGTACATGGTGGACATCCTACTCACACGCACATAAAATGATTTGGGAACATAATTATAGTGCGTACAGCTAAGGAGTGGAATTCCCTGCCAGAGTCTGTGTTTCCTGATAGCTTCTAGGCAGAAGCAACCTATTCACTTTTGACTTAAAGAGCTTCGATCACATCATCACATATGCCTATCAATAGTTAAAAAAAACAGAGTTGATAATAATAACAAATGAGTCAATACACAACCGATCCGTCTAGTTAGGTACCTACTTTATGACTCAATGGTTATATCTTTATCTATAAGTTGTCTTTTTGAATTAGTTTAGATTAGATAAATAATATATTTAAATGACATAACCAATCAACTATTTGCACTGACTTAATACGTTCTTATCATCATTCACCTAGCCTTTTCGTACCTCTATTGGGGCCGGCTTCCAGTCAAACCGGATTCAGCTGATTACCAGTGTTTTACGTGGAGCGACAGCCTAGTGGACCTCCATAACCCAGCCATCGGCTCCATAACCCATTTTGTATTTAAAATAGAAAAAGAAAAAACCAGTCTAGTGCGAGACGAATGCGAGGTTGCGAACCATTTGAACTAGAGATCCCACGAATAGTGATTTTGCCGAATACCGAATACTCGGCTATAAGCGACACTTTTCTTAGTAAACATGATTGACAGGTTCTGGAAAGATGAAGATAAGACTAAACTGACCGATGGAATTTCAGAAATCATTCCAACTGTCTGGTACCTTAGGTTCGTATCTCGAATCCTGTATTCGAGATAATTGTAAAATTATAGGACAGCAAACTCTATGTCACATTATGCCAATGTTCAAACATTGTAACCCATACCAATTTTTATAGTTCTTCTTAGTACAAATGGTCACTCAAAAACTCGACGAAAATTACATGACGCCGAAGTCAATTTTTAAATAGATCGCGTTGGATTAATATTAATCCAACGCCATTTATTTAAAAATTGACTTCGAATCCAACGCCAGAAAAATGACTTGTGCTCATTTTTTAAGTAGATGGTATCACAAATTACAAATACAAGTACATATAACAACATTTGCTATGTGGCCAACCCTATAATTGCCATGTTTCAAATCTGTTATTTTGTATCTCATTCGCCAAACGCAAAACGCCTCTAATTTCCCCGCGTTTTGACAAGTTTTTGACTCTGGCTGTCGCTGAGATGAAATTGCAATTCGAATTTAAGCTTTTAAGGGTCTAGTCTTCTAGTGCAGAATATAAGAATCGCGTGCGACGAGTCCACGTGCCGAGCGTCTGCACCCAGGCTCCCCGCAGTCTGCCATGGTCCGGAGCGAGGAGACTTGGGAAGCGGTCACCTCCTTCTGCGAAGCAGTAATGCTAGCGAAGGAGGAAGCCGAACGCGTGAGAGAGAGGGAAACCTCACGCCCCAGCCGCCGCAACAGAAGAAGACGCCCCGGGCGTCGGGAGTCGCAGGGCGATTCTCGGCCACCGTAGGCGTGGGCCTGCGGACGGCGAGCATCGGGTGGCTCGCCGTCTGATCAGAACCAGGCCCGGGTCGACGGCGCGCTGTGTTCCACGCGCGCCTCAAAGAGCTGTCAGCATTAAAGACGGGGCCCGCTAGGGCCAATGTCTGCCGGGGTTGCGGGATTTCTTCGAAAAAGTCACCGCGGCCCTGGAACGCAAAGGGCATTAGGAGGAACACGGATGGAAAGCAGAAGGCTTCTGCTTCACCCAGAGCGGGAGGAGTCATTTGATGATTTCCCATCCTTAAAAAAAAGGCTCCCCGCAGTCTTCGCAATCATCCTGCCTTGCCTAAAAATTTGACACGGTCGGAAAGTTGCTCTACTAAGTATTATTCAATATCTATACATACAATAAAATAGTAAATCTTGAGGTGTATGTTTCCAATTGGCGCGAAAACTACTGAACAGATTTTGTTCAAATAATGCACAGATAATCCTTATAAGTACGGTCAGGTTATAGGCTATATATTATCACGCTATGTGCTATGGAGGATGAGCAATTTTCAAAAAAGTCTGTTTTGATCGGGAAATAGTCCATGGTTTGAACCTCACCAATAGATATTACTTTTGTATTTATTACAAGGTGCTCGTCCTCGAGCTACGCTGGAAACCAACGCTTAGGTGCTCGACGATGCGGTGGACTTGTTGAATACACGAGTGTTCGGTTCGAAAACCGAACTGCTCGTCGGGACTGAGACTCTTTGTTTCGGCGTGATAGTTGAACCGCTTGTAAATAAGCCTCTCGTAGATTTTACCAAGAACGTTAAGTAACGTATCATTACAAAATGGCGGACAAGTGATGCGCTCTTGGCTCGCTTTTGACGTTAAAATTCAGATATTTTAATTAATTGTAAAGTTTTATGAATGTTGGTTAAAACTAAATAAATAAGTTCAATTATGGCATGTTCTTTTATTGAAAACACTAGTAATCTAAAAAAAAATACACCACGAAAATAATTCTGGAAATACATAAACAATTGCAATTTCATGTTAATTCATTGTTTAAATGTGTATTTTAGTAACTTTAAAAAATACCACAATCAATCTCAAATAAACATATTTCTTACTTATTCCGTTGGATTAAGGTTTTGGTATTATGGAACTTAACCGAAGCTATTAGTGATAGTTTTGTATGACGAGTGACGAGCTTTTCGGTACACGTCGGGTCAATGACCTTTATTGAAAAAACTGGCGGGTACTTTAAAAATTGAATAATTTCTAAAAGTAATTAAAAGTACTTTCATGCGTGTTGTTAATTACTGTCTGTCTTCCCGGTTTATTGATGACGCCGTAGGTATGGCATGTAGTATTTCTGGATCCTCCATCCTGGAACTTAATGAAATAGTACGTCTTATTTTATGTCCACTGTCATATTACAATTGGGTAGGTTGAGCAGGGTCGAAAAAGCATTCGCACTCGACCAAAACCAAAACATTGCCATACATTTTATTTTTTAAATTTTAGAAAGGGTCAATACTTTAGAGTGTTACATTTTGGAACATGCAATTTTTTTTGGCTGTGAATTCATAAAATTACCCCTCACGCTCTGGTCGGTGCGGGAGGGAGTGTCAGACTCTTGCTGACTAAAACCCACACGTGTTCCTTCGAGTCCCAGTGTCGTAGTGACTCTTTCGAACAATTCCACAACCCTGGTAAGCACTGGCTGAACGTACAACTGCTGACTTACTTTTACAGTAAGTCATTTAGCTTAATGGCCTTGTCCGCATGAGGAAAAGTCATGAGGAAATAATTTAAGAGGGGATTCTAGTCGGTAAGAGGCAACTCCTTTCTCCATACAAACGCATTCCGCTGTTTTCTTCGTGGACTATACGGTTGGAGCAATGATTTTTTTCTAAAAAATCTAGATCTAATTAATACGTGCCATTGTCATTTTCTTTTCTCCAAAACATAATTACTTAAAGAATTATAACAATCCAAAACCCCGAAAAAACAGCCCGTTTTTACCGCCATGTTCAGACGACTATCAGACAAAGATAAGTTTTAATTAAAATAGGAAATAATAGAAGCATAGATACATAGTCTTTAAAAAAGAAAACAGCGGAATACAAAACGTCTGAGCTGCAGTTGTCACTTTCCCACTTTACTTGGTATGGCGTAGCGCGACGGCATCGGCAATAGTTTCTTCAAATACCTGTTTTACCGACTAGAGTCCCCTCTTAATTACGAATGTGGACGGCTGCAAGAGAAAATAAACGAACTAAGACTTACCTTTTCAGTAGTTTCAGTGCAGATATGTGTAAGTGGGACGTCTGGTTCCGTTTGCATAGTTTGTTCCCCTTTGTCAGACTTTTTTATGACTATGTGCATTGTAGACATTTTTAATAGTATCACTGTAACTGTAATGACAAGTATTATCGATGCGGCTATGCAGACCTTTTTAATATGTGGATGCATGACTGTCCGTCTAATTTTCAACTTTATGCGGCCTACCCAAAATGTCCTTTCTTTGCTATAGTTTGTCTAGTCATTGAGTTTCTGAATTCGGTTACACGATGACTGATTAAACTAGGAATATTTCCCTACAGTACGTATAAACCCAGGAAGTGAGATTGGACTTTCCAATTGCGTATAGTGCGTCAGAGAGATTACTTGTAGGGTTCCGTAACTCAAGAGAAAAAACAGAATTATTAGAGCAATAGCTGACCCGCGCAACTTCGCCTGTGTCACAATTTTCATTACTGCTCAGCTCCTATCAGTCTTAGCGTGATGATATATAGCCTATAGCCTTTCTCGATAAATGGGCTATCTAACACTGAAAGAATTTTTGAAATCGGACCAGTAGTTCCTGAGATTAGCGCGTTCAAGCAAACAAACAAACAAACTCTTCAGCTTTATATATTAGTATAGACCCGCGCGGCTTCGCTCCCGTCAACTGGCTACTCTACCTACCGACCCTAACCTACCTACCTACTTACCTACCCTACCTACCTACGCTACCTACCTACCTACCCTTCCTACCTACATACAAATATTTTTTGTATTTTATTTCTTATTATGCTATTTCGCTCGAGTTAGTTGGAAAAGTGTTCGAACAAACCCGACTTTGCTTTACTTTAAGAAGAAAAAAAAATTCTACTCCGTATCACCTAACCACTGAGAACTAATGATAACACGAATTGTCATTCATTCGTAATTCGGGTTCGGGACTAATCGTAAGTCTACGCCCGCCCGCAACTAAGCCCGAAACTACGGACTTCGGACTTAGAGAGTAGCCCCCCAAAATCGATAGTTCCCGTCACCGTGACCACCTTTGGTACGGTACCTTATTATGATAAGCCTTGTTTCGCAAATCGAACCGTTCGTTGCTTCGCTCTAAACGGAATCAATCGCGGAGGCTTAGCAGTAGGTTCCCGTCAGCAGAGCACCTTTGGTACGGAACCCTACAGGCCTGATCCGCAAGTCGAACCGTCCAGTACTTCGCAAAATACGATAAATGCACTTTACGAAACCAGCACAACTCGGAGATTTAAGCAATTTTGGTCCCTAACAGTTTAAGACCTTTCAGAGACCAAACCGAAATTCCTACGAACACGACTGTGTTTAAAAATCGTGTGAGGTAATTCTCCAGCGGAAAATCTTAACACCGCAGTTCAGAAAAACGCGGCATCAGTGCTACGCCATCTATCGACCATGTAAACTGACAAAATATTTGGCAGCGGAAGACGTTAAATAAGAAGCCTGTATGTAACGATAAATAACGATAAGGTATTAAAATGTTTACTTTTATTTTGCTACGTTTCACAAATAACTCAATCAATGTGTTTTGGTGATTCATGCTTTCATGCATTTTTTGGTTCCTCAATAGATGGCGCTCTGACTGATCAGAATACATTAGGAAGTTTCTTACTAAACTAAAAATTCAATATATTTTGATTTCCGGGATCGATTGTAACGATAAATAACGAAAAGGTATAAAAATGATCACTTTTAATTTGCCACGTATCACAAATAACACAACAATTTTGAATGCTTTCATGCATTTTATTTTTTCTCAATAGGTGGCGCTCTGACTAATCAGAATACATTAGGAAGTTTCTTCCTAAACTTAAAAATTCAATATCTTTTGATTTTGTGGGTCGATTTTGATAAAATTAACGCTAAGTTTTCCTCGGGCTATCACTTAATATTTTTAAGTACTTAGATTTGCAATCCAATCTGTGGTTTATGCGTGATGCTCCCACAAACGCACAGATAAACAGACAAACAGACAAAAATGACAAAAATTGCATTTTTTGTTTTATACCTTTTTCCTAAATTTTTTGTGTAATTTTCAAGCAAAAATATTCAATGTACGTTAGTCTTCGATTTTATTATATGTATAGATAGATGAGCGCTGTGACGTTTCTGCCTTTTGAAAGAAGCGTGACCTTATATTATAATAACCTCTTTATTTCAGGCTACTTTTGCTCATAATTATATACCTACCTACTAACATAAATATTATAATAATAGCTACAGTTTGTGTTAGTGTATACAGTTTTAAGCCTATGTTAGTAAACATAGATATTATGTACTAGTTTCTGCCAGCGGCTTCGCTCTCGTGATCCCTAGAGAAAATACTCCTGGGATATATAGCCTATGTGTTATATGTGTTGTTCCAGACTATAATCTACCGGTGTGCCAAATTTCATGAAGATCCTTTCAGGCGTTCTGACCTGAAAGAGTAACAAACATCCACCCATCCTCAAAAACTTTCGCATTTATAATATTAATCATTAGTAGGAAGTATGATGTGGTTATTACCGAAATAAAAATATTTCTTTGTGACACAAACTTACATTTGCTGCAGTGGCTTAACAGTTATGGAGACGCATAAGTGAAACATTTTTAAGTGTTAACTTTGTGCAGTGAAAAATACGCAAGTCAAATTGAGCCGACTTACCCTTTTGTTAAGGTCGTATGGTGTCGGCCTGTCGGGCGGTGCCGTGTGGTGCTGTAAAAGAATAATACCATCCCATCACATCCCGTGGGTGTCGTAAGAGGCGACTAAGGGACTCACCAGAGAGTGGGCAGCAGCTTTCTCTGTAAAACGCAACACCATACACTGCGATCGCCAACCCGCCTGCCAAGCGTGGCGATTATGGCAAACCCCACTTTTGGGGAAGGCCTATGTCCAGCAGAGGACGTCTTTCGGCTGTTATGATGATGATAATGATGACCCTTTTGTTACTGCGATGGTGGTGTGTACGCGGACCACTTGCTGCGTGATTCCGACTCACATTTATACGGTTTTTAGGGTTCCGTACTCTAAGGGTAACCAACGGAATCCTGTTACTAAGACTTCGCTGTCCGTCCGTCCGTTCGTCCGTCTGTCTGTCTGTCAGCGGGCTGTATCTCAAGAACCGTAAGAGGTAGACAGTTAAATTTTTCATAGATTGTGTATTTCTGTTGCCGCTATAACAACGAATAATAGAAATAAGGTTTTTGGTACGGAACCCTTCGTGTGCGGGTCCGACTCGAACTTGGCCGCTTTTTTAAGGACAAAATTAGTAGTTTTTCTTATAAGTAATCTCTCGAGTTTTTAGCAAAAATACCTTTTACTTACCTACCTAAGTAAAAACATTTAATAAACTTTCTGATCTGAGCCAAACAAGTAAGTTGATTATGATGAAATTCCTATGGGATCATTTAGAAATAAACCCCATTCGAACAATATATGATGGAGTTATACCTGAACATACAGAAAAATAATAAGCATCCGAATTGATAACCTCCTCCAATTTGAAGTTGGTTAAAATAAATTGAACGAAACGGTTCGTAGTACATTTTTTTTTAGGAGAACTTATAGGAGACAGTTTTGTTAATCTAATTTTGATTTTCTTGACAACATGTATAGGATTTTATTAATTTCTAATATTGTAGTCTTCTTATTTTTTTTTAAATTTTGTAGTCCTGTTATTTTTTTAGATCTTTTTTTGTTAATTTCGGTGCGCTCCAAAATTAAAAAAAAATAACTTTTGCTCTTATGTGTACTGAGAGCTTAGCACGAATATTGTTGACGTCTGGTAACGTAACGTAAAATTTTACTATAACTAAAATACTCGTTTCGCGCATAATAATTATTTGAATTTGATACTATATTCATATTTTTGAATGACACAAATTGTGTATGTCGCATAAAATTAAACCAAAATACTATGGAGTTGCAGTTTCATATATTACACTCAAAATTCACTTATATTAACGTTACTATACGTCAAAATATTCGTGCTAGGCCCTGTGTAGTTGGCGGCGACCTCTCGCGTCCGGCCCTGGTTCAATCCATGGTCCGGAGCGAGGAGGCATAGGAAGCGGTCACCTCCGCGCTGCGAAGCTAGCAAAGGAGGAGGCTGAACGCGTGAGAGAGAGGGAAACCTCACGCCCCAGCCGCTGCAACAGAAGAAGACGCTCCGGGCGTCGGGAGTCGCAGGGCGATTCTCGGCCACCGTAGGCGCGGGCCTGCGGACGGCGAGCATTGGGTGGCTCGCCGTCCGATCAGCAAGAGGCCTTGGTTGACGGTGCGCTGTGTTCCACGCGCGCCTCAAAGAGCTGTCAGCATAGAAGATGGGGCCCGCTAGGGCCAGTGCCTGCCGGGGTTGCGGAATCTGTTTGAAAGAGTCACCGTGGCCCTGGAACGCAAAGGGCACTAGGAGGAACACGGATGGGTTTTAGAGTCAGTAAGAGTCTGACACTCCCTTCTGCTTCACACAGAGCGGGAGGAGTCATTTGATGATTTCCCATCCTTAAAAAAAAGGCCCTCTGTAGTGTTATTCGGTAAACTTCTCACCGCCTTGGTGGAGTGAACATGAATGGCGTTGTCAATCTATACAAACAAGGTGGAATGACAGTTCACATCAAGCTCCTCCTAAATTTTTCATTTAAGATATTTACAGAATAAACTGGCTGTGCAGTTTAGCACTTCGCCCGCGACTTCAAACGCGCTGCAATTTTTTAAAAGGTTCCTAATTTTTTTCTGGACAAATTATATACTAAAACCTTCCTCGAGAACAACTCTATCCATTAGCGAAAATAGCATGACAAACGGTCCAGTAGTTTTTGAGTTTATCGCGAACAGACAGACAAACGCGGTGGAGGACTTTGTTTTATAATATGTAGTGATAGTGATAGTGATATTGATCTATCGCACTTAAAATTGCTATAAGAGAACCCAATGCTGGCTTCCAGGGTTGCAGAATTGTTCGAAAGAGCTACCGTGGCCTGGAAAGCAAAGGTCACGGGTAGATTTTAGTCAGTAAGAGCCTGCCACTTCTTCTTAGTCTACCCAAAGCGGGAGAAGTAATTTTGATGATTTTTCAACCACACGTAAAGCAGTCTACTGCTGGACATAGCTGGCTTACTATGACGTCATATAACGATCATGTTAACGGTGTGGTAGGGAGACAGAGTTATATAAGACGCATAACACTATCCTTTTTTCACAGCTTAAAAGGGAACGCGGTCGGAGAGCCTTTGTATGTAAAAGTCCTCTAATATTCGACCAATTTAAAAGATGTTTCATATACTGAATAAGAAAGATCTACACTGCGCCCCTATGTTTTTCTTTTTGATGATATATTAACATTCTAAGCACTAGAACCCTCAAAAAATGCTCAAAATTGACCAATTAACCGCCGTCAACAGAGCCCTGCAAAGGCGACTATTAATGAAAGTAGAAAATATAGAGACACAGTATACACCCTTTCTTATTTAATTTGTGAAATATCTTTTAAATCGGTTCAATATTGGAGGAGGAAACAGGTGAGAACCAATCCTCGAATTATGACATTTCACATACAATTTCTATCCATCCGAATTTCTTATTATTACGTCATTGCCTCTGGCCCCTCTATTTGTATCCTATTCATCATGGTTGCCCTTGGCAATTAAATCCAAATAGTAAATCTCTGACATAATTATAATTTTAAATTGAGAACGCAGTTTGACATGGCTTCGATTGAACACGAAGAATAAAGAAGTTCTAGGCTAGTCATTCAAGACATTTTAGGTCGCAGTATTTAGCACCATTCTGATTTTTTTTTGGGATTTTATTAAGGTAAATGCCAGTAGTGTACACCTAATTTTTGAAACTCAAAAGACCTGTGCACGGTGCTTGGAAAACTTCAAAATTTTCAGTCATTTTTCAGACTTTGGCTTATGTCTTCTAAACGGTAAATTCTACATAAAAAGTCAGTCAGTGGACTATCAAAGTAGATACAATTTGCTACAACTAGAGTGCAAATGCAGTTGAATTAGTTTTAAAGGTATTGAGATATAGCACATCAAACACGAACCATTTTTCACAAAAGATCAAAATAGTAGTTTAATAAATGGAGCTCTGTGATTTGCTAGACTTTCGAAAAAGATTTGTTAGACAGCTCAGTGGAAAATGTTTCTTATCAAATAAAATAGAGTACAATTAAAAAAATCTATAAATTTATCGATCTTAAAAATTCACATGGGTGTACATGAAATGTTTTAGTATTTGGTCCAAAATAAATCATTTATTATTATTATTATTATTATTACATATTTTGGGAGTATTCAAATATGGAAGAAATTAAAGGGAAATGATTTACGATACGTGATGACGGGACCTCAGCTGACTTCTGCAACAGAAGTACACGGCATAATGTAAATGAGTATTTTCAATAATCCAAGACATTTACCGTTGGAAAGCCCTTTGCTAGAAGATCATTTGCTACTTATTCGACTTTTGTCAATTATAATTCGTCCGAGTTAATGAATGAAATTAAACCACAACGGATAAATCATTTTCAGTTAAGCAATTTTTTAAGCGCTCTTTAGCATCATTATAGTCATCGTTGGAAAGAGCTATTAAAAAGGACTTTTGCTATAAATATAACTATTTCTAATTTTAGGTCCGTTTGGAGATAATGACCTTAAAATGTGAAAAATTAGACTCCAAGGTTAAGGTTTTTGTTCAGTTCACAATAACCATCAGTTACACCAGTAAAAAGAGCTTCCCAAAAAGAATCTTTGGTAGTGACTTAGTAATTATCAGTATGTTTGGAGTTAATGACTTGGTTTGGTGACTAATTTTGTATAGCTATAATTCCCTAATAAATCTACTAATACTAACAGTTTTAGTATAGAGAAAGTGAATTAGGACTACGAAATCGATTTTTACTGTAGTTAAATTTCTGAAAAAAATAAAAAGAAAACCGCCTGAATCAACTGGTTTACGACTTCATTTCTTGCGAATTTCCTTGTAGAGTGAGTCTTTGAACGTGAAAACGCTTTTAAAAAGGTATAGATACTAAAGTAGAGATGAACCGATTTCGACATCACCAAAAAGTCATATATCTCGTAATTCAAAAATTGCGTCGTCATATGTGGCTAAAGTACTTCCAATGCCGTGTGCAGACATCAGTGAGCAGGGACGGAATTAAAAAAAAAATCTCTAGATTTTTTTTGCGCGACCAAAGAATTACCTATAAATTTCACGATGGAAAAGTTTACATGAGTAATTTATACGTCACCGTGTAGTCATTGAAGTGTTCTTAGATATTTTATGCAAAAAAATATGGTGGTAATGTTACGATATTACCTACCCCGACTTTAAAACTAAAACTCCAAATTCGTACTTTTCGGAAAAAAATAGGTATATTTGAAGTGCTGCACGTCAACACCTATTAAATCTACAGAGTAACTGTTACAATCAAATTGTAGCAAATTTTTTCTACTTTAAAAGTATTTCAATTGACTTTCTCCGTAGAACGCATCGCTTAGGAAAGTTAAGCTTAAATCTTAAAAATTAACGAAAATTAAGAAGATTTCTGAACACCACGCAGGCAGCACAGGTCTTTCGAGGTTGAAAAATTGGAAGGACACTACTAGCATCTATCCTAACGACCACCCAAAAAATCAGGGTGGTCCAATTTTCTGCGACCTAACGCATTTAATCTGTCAACGGTGACTGGCCTATTCTGATAGAATTAAAAAATACTATCAAGAAACTCACAAAAATAAAACAAAACATAAATAAACATAACTAATAAAATTTATTTTAACACGTTTCTTAAACTAGTGTTCATCCTTAACTAAATTATTTATCAATAGTTTTTTACAAACTTATGACTAGAATTTTTCTTTGGTCTTTAATTGTGCAGCACTGAGTTAAGATTTAGACATCGGAGAGCGATGTTCGGTAACATAAATTGGCATCTTTTTACCAGGATAACGCATGACAGCTGTGTTAAATCTATCATCCGGGTGAGCTTTGTTGTATTTGATCACTGCAGCAAACAATTCGTCACGTAATCTAGCACTACGCAGCTTCACTAGTACAGGGCGCGGGCGTATCCTCTTGTTGTCCATTCTAACGCACTTTAATATGTCCCAGTCTTTTAATGATATATCTGACACATAACTAGCAAATAATATGATGGTGGTCGATAGTACTTCACCTTTAAGTTCTGGTAAACCATAAATTTCTAAACTCGCCTCTCGCAGGTTCTGATCTATGGCGTTTATATTCACATTCAGTTGACTCACAGTCGTTATCATCTCGGAGATCTTTGAACGAAGTTCATAACTCTCAGTATGCACATCCTCGAGTTCAGTTTTCAAGTCACCCATTTGAGAGATGGCAATTGGTCCACGTTTTATCAACTCTTCAATCTGTTTCTTAATATCATCCGCTTCGGATCGAATCATTTTTGTTCCTTCAATTCGAAATATATTTTGAATTTCCTCTCGTATTTTGTTGATGTCTGCCATTTTGTAAGAGCGCAATTAATCACATATGTCACTATAGCTGGTAGAACAGATGAGTCCGTGAGTGGAGATCGCGTATCAGCAAGCGAAGCGTGGGATGCCGCTAGCTAGTTTGACCATCAGCTCAGTAAGATGGAGCGGGACACACTGAATGCAGTAGCCGAAGGACCAGTTGTGGCGCAGCTTGAGACAGGCCTATGTCCAGCAGTGGACTTCGATAGGCTCCTATCTTCTATCACTTGTTTGTAACTTTGTTTTTGGATACTAAATATAGGTTACTGAATCATCCCGCGACTCTCGGAGTCCGGTAATGAATGAGTGTGCCAGGAATGATTTCGACTTTTATACTCATCGCAAAACGCGTTGTTGCATAATTTATCGCAATCGGGGGAACCCTAACTGTTATTGCATAATGTTTTTTAATATCCGAATTCCGAATGTTTAGTAAATATTTTATTTTGTAGAGTTCCGAACATTCCTAAGAAACCAAACTGTATCGTGGGAAAAATTAAATGAAATGGCTTACTGTGAGGGTTTTAATTATATTCTTTTCATAATTTTAAAATAAACAGATTTAAAGTTATTCAAGAAATTAGACCAAAAATGACCATTCCTGATCACCCTTATCTCCGAGACTACCGAGCCTAAAATTTGGAAAACAAAAATGCAGATAGTAGTTTTATACCTAAAAATTAAAGGAGAACCTATAAGAAGTCTGTAGTGTTAAAATAATATATTACAAAAATGCAATTGGTTCGAAATCAGTCCGAAAACCTTTGACGCGAGTCCGACTCGCACTTGGCCAGTTTTTTTAAACGGTCGCGTTTGACCAATGCCTCATGTAATTTTGAGTGATGCGACGATGGAGCACGCTCACCTAAAAGTAATCTGTCACTGGAAAACAGATTCAAACGACAGGAAATTCCACATCTCAATCCAACTGCCTTGCTTTTTACCAAATAATTTGTGGTCAGCCTCGTCTTTTTTTTATTGGTATAAGCCTGCCACACATTCCCAACCACTGCAATTCCTGAAAGCCAGAATTAACAGTGGCGACCACTAGAAAAACGCCGAGCCATTGAAGCCTGACGAGTCCCGGAGACACGATTTAATTGTCTTGTATCCTGCAACTAATTTAATCAGAAAAGTACAGCGGAAGAGTAGGCAAAAAAAAAATATATAATTTCCACTGCCAATAAGCACCACGGGATATATACAACTGGGTTAAGCCCAGTTGTCAAGCACCACGGATTATATATTAACACTAAAAACTAATGGGTCCTAAATTGTGAGCTACTTTTGATTCTAGTAATAGGTATGGCAAAATCGCTTGAACGCACGGAAATTTGTTCTGGTTTCTACAAGGTCCGTGTAGTAAACTACTCCAGATGTAACCAGAATACTATCTAATATAATATTGCGTTCAGTTTGCCAAAGAATGCACTCCCATAAGATGTGGTGTGCGGATTGTTCGTATTCATGGTCGGCTGTAGAACATTGACATAAAGCCTCCAGTCTTACTGAATTGCAGCTGGGTAGCAGTATTTTACATGAAGCAGCGGCCTATCTGGTCTCCATAAGCTGGTAGCTGGGTAACACGGTAACCCTTGGCAAAACTGATTTTCTGGCTCCTGATTAACCGTGTCAACTCATCATCTGCCTAGCCTTTTCCCAACTATATTGGGGTCGGCTTCCAGTCAAATCGGATTCAGCTGACTACCAGTATTTTACGTGGAGCAGCTGCCTACCAGACCTCCACAACCCATTTACTAGGTAACACGGTACTCCTTGGCAAGAGTGGTGTCACATTTTCTGGCTTCTGACTATCCGTAACAACTGCCAAAGATCTCCAAATGATAGGCGGGACCAACAGCTTAACGTGCTTTCAGAGGCACGGAGGAAACTCGGAATGTTAAGATGGTCACCCATCCACAGACCAACCTTGAAGATCGATCTGTGCGGCTTTTGTTTAGCCATGAGCTCCTCACTAACCATGACAACTTCTAGCCTGTAATAATTTATCCTTCGAGAGCCAAAAAAAACTCTCAGCACAAACATCAAACGGATGTTTTGTATCAATATGAAAGCGGATTGATTATACGTGGGAAAAAAATCTTTTTTTAACTTTTATTTCAACATATATTTGTTATTGCTGAAATTTGGATGTAAGGTATAGGAACACCTCTGCCTATCCCTTTGGGTAAAACCATCGTTATCTTATTGTTTTGGGAATTATTTACTGAGAATTATAATTTTATATACGGTATCGATGGTACCCTTTGGGTTCTCAACCATATTACTAACCCTCCGCCATCCGTCCGTACGTCGCTCTGTCTGTCTGTCTGCCAGCGGGCTGTATCTCAAGAACCGTAATAGAAAGAGAGTTGATTTTTTTTACAGAGTATGTATTTCTATCGCCGCTTTAACAACAAATAATAGAAAATTAATTGTACTAAAAATTTAAGGGGGCTTCCATACGAGAAACATGTTTTTTTTTTCGGTCTGTGGTACGGACTCCTTCGTGTGAGAGTCCGACTCGCACTTGGCCGGTTTTTATGTTTGATACCACCTTTTTTAATAACTGGGTTTTCTTAATTGCGATAATGTTCAATGGGTATTTTTATTTTATTTTATGTTATTAGAAACTCCACTCATCATCATCATCATATTAGCTGTAAGACGCTCACTTCTGGACATAGGCCTCCCCGAAGCGTCGCCACAACGACCGGTCCTGCGCGTCCCGCATCCATCGGCTACCCGCAACCTTCACCAGGTCATCGGTCCACCTTGTGGGAGGCCTAAGGTTGCGCCTTCCGATACGAGATCGCCACTCCAGAATTTTTCGGCGCCATCGACCACCTGTTCTGCGAGCAATGTGCCCTGCTCACTGTCACCAGTTTGGCGATATTTCCGGCTATGTCGGTAACTTGGGTCTCTTGCGGATATCATCATTCCTGATTCGATCACGCAAGGAAACTCCAAGCATTGCCCTCTCCATTGCCTTTTGAGTGACTTTAAGCCTTCTGATGAGGCCCATTGTGAGCGACTACGTTTCAGTTCAATATGTCATCACTGGCAACACGCACTGGTCATAGACTTTCGTCTTGAGATACTGTGGTATGTGGGACGAGATGATACCACGCAACTTCCCGAACGCTACCCAACTTAATCGGATTCGACGGTTGACCTCTTTCTCGAAGTTAGCCCTTCCTAACTGGACCGTTTCTCCCAGGTAGACGTACTCGTCTACAACTTCGAGTGTAGAGCTTCCGATTTTGATAGGAGTGGGTGCTACATGGATATTTACCGTGATCTTGGTTTTGTCCATGTTCATTTTGAGACCCACTCTTTCGGAAGTTCTACTAAGGTCATTGAGCATTGTACTGAGGTTCTACCCCATTGCGAAACCCCACTAATTCTACCGGAATTCCATAACTTTCCCTAAACAATGACTAACTGCATTGGACTATTTATCGTTTTGGGAATTCCATTTTTGCAATCCAAATTATCATTACAACATAGATAACATCAAATTATGTATGTATGAGTCAATACTGAAACGTTCAGTTTTGTCGGGGATCTAGAGGGAGCCCCCTTAAATTTTTAATACTTATTTTTTTTTGTTATAGCGGCAACGAAATTACACTGTTTAAAAATTCAACAGTCTAAACAAAAATAGAGATAATATTTCATTACCTTTAGATTTAGAAAATAATAAAATTTAAATTGTACTAAAATTTAAGGGGGCTTCCATAAGAAAGGTGGCGGTTTCGAAACTCCGACACCAGGGTATGTGGGGCCGTTAGACTTCACTGCCCACACGATGAGAAGAAGACCTTTAGATTACAGGAAAACATAAGATGTTTTTTGTTTGAAAGTACTATGTTACAATAATGAAATTTCTTCGGAACCTTTTCCATGTGAGTCCGAGTCGCACATGCCTAAATAGGCATTTAATTAGAGATGGATCGTACATTTATAACATACAAGAATATAAAACACAATACACAAAAACACAATTACTTAAATCATAAGACTAACAAAACACAAACAACAAACAAATACAAACAACAAACCACAAATTACTCAACAAACTACTGTTAACCGTATACCGGATAAACTGAAAGTCGAGTCCGAGATAATAATGTAGTGGAAAATCATCATTTCCAACTATCTTGGGCTCGACCCATTGGATTGTTCGGCATTCGTGCTAAATATTTCTTTGATGCAGCTTTTATTTAAGTAAAAGCTGTGTTCCCGAACACATTCAACCCTAATCTCTTCAAAGTTGGACTGAACAGGCCTCTCCCGGTTAAGCTTACTTCATCTTCAACTTTGTCTCAGCAACTCTAACCTAGACTAGAGTCAAGAGCAAACCCATGTCAAATAAAAAAATATATATTTTGTTCTGTTTTTCCTGATTGTCAATCAGTTTTGCCAAGGAGTATATTGGTACCCAGTTATGCTGGGTAGCGAAGATTAGAAAAGACTAGACAGATTTAGATGAATTCTGCTAAAGGTTCTTTCTATGAAGCAAATGTTGCCGACTGACAATCAGGATAGGATATTGTAAATTTAGCGATTAAATAACATGTTGCAATAAAAATACTTTGTTTTATTTACCCGATTGCGATATTTTGTGCAATAGCGCGTGTTTTGTTTTGAGTATATAGCATGAAATCGTGCCGTGCAAAGTCATTATTTACCGAATTTAGGTAGTCATCCGATCTATTCACTAACTACAGTTTCCAAAAACACATTAACAGATAGGCACGAATAAGTGACAGAAGATAGAAATAAGCCTGCTGAACAACAACCGGTTCTCTGCATCATCCAGTGTGCCCCAGCTACGCTTGCAGATACGCGGTCACTCAAGGACTTGACTGCTCACCGGCTAGTAGACCTTGGCATCAACTCAACAAACATCTGCTCTACAATTCACAAATCATAATCTCAGAAACGAATCCTGATTGCCAATGCTCACATAATTTTCTCACTGATTAAAGTGTTTTGAATGTATTCATTGTCGACACCAAAGTGTTACGTGCCAGTGATCTAATCAAAGTAAATTTAATTAATTAGTTTTAATTAGGTGTGAGTTTAGACTTATAACAGTAATTGTGTGATTGATTAAAGGGAAATGGCTAAGATCAATGAAATACAAGAGGAAATTCAAAAAGTACTGCGAATTGAAGCAACAAATATGATTAGATCCGAAGCGGATTATATTAAGACCCAGCTAGAAGAGTTGAAGAAATGTGGGCCGATTGATATTACTCAAATTAACGAGTTGAATGCAGAACTCAAGGCAATGGAAACTGAGAATAGTGAACTTCGTTCAAAGATCTCCGAGATGATAAAGACTATGAGTCAACTAAATGTGACTATTAACACCCTAGATCAGAGTATGCGCGAGTCGAATATAGAAATTTATGGCTTACCAGAACTTAAAAATGAAAATCTACCGGCCATCGTGATAAAATTGGCTAAAGTTGTGTCACTTAGAGCATATGATCTAAAAGACAGTGATATACTAAAGTGCGTCAGAGTGGTCAACAACAGGTTACACCCGCACTCTGTAGTAGTAAAGCTGTGCAGTGCTAGATTACGCGACGAGTTGTATGCTGCAGTAGTTAGATACAACAAATCCCATCCAGACGATAAATTGAACACAACTGTCTTGGGTTATCCTGGTAGAAAGATGCCTGTTTATGTAACCGAGCATCGCTCTCCGATGTCTAAATCTTAATTCATTGTTTTACAATTTAAAGCCAAAGAAAAATCTTAGTTATAAGTTTGTGTGCCAAAGCCTTCCATAGTAGTTAAGGAAGAGCCTTATTTTAAGCAAGGTGTTTAAATAAATTTAATACATTGTTATAAGTTTTGTTTTCTTTCTGTTATTCGGTAGAATAGTTTCCTATCTATAACTAAAATGTGAGAAGAATTTAAGTGCCATGAAAACGAAGTATAATGCACTCTTGTAACAAGCAGCAGTTGTATGACTCATTATGTATAATCTCTCAGTATCTACTGTGATCTAACGTCCTGTTTGGTTAATATCTTACATTTTGTGTTCAGTGTCAGTTTTTTACCCTTCGGTCATTTCCGAGGACTAAGTCTTAAGTCATTGTACTTACTATCACAACTTTTACCACTTATTAAACAACTTTTACCATGGGACCAAACTTAACATCTGTATCTATTCTATACATATAATAAAATAGTTAATCTTGAGGTGTATGTCTCCAATTGGCGCGAAAACTACTGAACAGATTTCGTTCAAATTTGGCATAAATAATCCTTATAGGAATGGTCAGAGGCTATAGTTTATCACGCTATGTGCTTTGTAGTATGAGCAATATTCAAAAGTGTCTGTTTTGAACGAGAGTCAGTACATGGTTCAAACCTCACCAACACATATTATTTTTGTATTTATTTTGTTTTATAAAATGTTATTGTTGTATTTCGGTTATTTTTTAGCATTTATCCAAGTATTCCAAATATAATTAATAGAACCTATTTTCTCTTTATCTGTATTTTGTTTTGTTCGCATCACGTTATAAAAGTACAAAACCAATGTAGACAAGATTTACACATAAACCTGATAGGCATTGTAGCAATTTTCTAGAAGAAATCAACGAATTATTTTACGTAATGCATACACACGCAGTGCCATCTATTGACCGACATGGGTATTACTATCGACAGCTTGAGCGTTATACTAGAAAATATTTTTTTATTAATTACTTTTACGTCTTAAAAAGATTTTTATCAAGATTTTTTTTTTACCTTAAAAAATCTCGTTCTGAATGCACATAATATTTCCTTTAGAAAAAAAAAACTCCGAACTTATATTTTAACAGTTCAACTACATATTCTATAGATGGCGTTATGAATATGATCTTATTTTTTGAATCGCGGTATTAATATTGGTCAACAGGCGCACGCATACATTTGCTAAGCTTTGCTAAAGTTGCCTAATACTGGGCCTCTACGGACTCGAAGCCAGGGGTCATGTAATATCATCCACGAACAGGTGGTGAAGTCCAAGATAGAGGAGTCGAAAGGATTGCATTAGCTCCGCTGAAATTGAGTTTTTGTGTTTTAAAAACATAAAATTGTTTTGATTTGCGTTCCTGGTTCGGAATAAATAAAAAATCAACTTGATTCATCATGTAGTTTCAAGAAGATTGTTCGGTTATTTTAGAAGATAGCTTGTTCTGTCCCGGTGCTTTACAGCATGAATTAACTTCTTCTGCCACGTGTACGGGGAACCCACCGACCAAGCATCAACCATCAATACGCATAATAGTGACAAATGTTTCTAGAGAATGTAAGGAATGTATTGAATTTCCATGAAAACGGCCATGGAAGAAAATGATACACATCATCCGATTAAGTTTTATGATTTCTATTTAGGTATTTAATTTCTATAAAACTTTGCAAATTCACATAAATCCAAAGATTTGTTTTCTGATTAGTTTCAAAACTGTTCATTTCCCAGTGAGCCTATGAAACGTAATGACTAGCCCATCGCCAGAAATTATCCGTTGCGGGCTTCACTCTCCAGTGGATCAAGCGGAACTGTAGATCCTTAGATAATGACGCCACAGACAAACTCGCAAAGAGAGGTTCCGAGATGGTAGTGCTGGATTTGTACCAGGGATGGGTACGGGTCCCTTCTACCTTTACCATAGTTTCGTACATGAATCTGCAAGAGATCAACTGACAACAAATGGTCACGGGCTACAAATTGCAGGTAGTCAAAACTGGCAACGTTAAGCCCACACACACGACTAACTAAACGACTTCTCAACCTAAGTAGAAATACCTTCCGAATAATAATTAATATAATTACGGCTTTTCAAAATAGGCGCTGTAGACAGCCCAATTTGCAGAAGTTGCTTCGAACTAAGAAGTAAAGCCGAGGCTGCCCAATGTGAACAAATTCTCGGAACAGTGAGGACGCTCCGCCAAACCTGTGAAGCACCCAAGAGGCACCTGTGCATTTGGTCTGTGCTGGGTTGGCTAACTTAGCCAGGACGGACTGAGATTGGGAGTCTAACATGGTGCGGATAACGGAGTCTCTACTCTACTCTACCCTCTTCGTTGCAGGGATAGACTTCTCTTTTGGTTGCTTTTCCCAAGGCCAACTTTATGTAGCTCTATCGTAGGTTAACACTACATTTTATATTTATTTTAAGGAACGGAAATCATCAAATACCTCCTCCCGCTCTAGGCGGAGCAAAAGGGAGTGTCAGACTCTTATTGACGTGTTAACAACCCTAGCAACTTTCTTTTACATCACAGAGAAGCAATATCATTAATACTTTTCACATTTCGAAAAATGACTAGGGCTGGTCGGCATTTGAAACAGAAGAGGCAAAACAGCCAGTGCCTTGCATAATACTCTTCCAAATTCCTAATTCTAAGAGGAGTCAAGCAATGATAGATATTGATTGTTCGTATAAATCTTATCTAGCGCCAACATTTTACTGTCTCACTTACTCGCGAACGAAGTCGCGGGCAACAGCTAGTACTTACTGAAAGTAAACACGCGCTCAACTCAAAGCATTTTTCCAATACATCCACTTCCACTAACAGGAAAAAAAGAGATCATATAGTATAAAGATTTGTATTTTGTATATGAACGTACAAAAAAAAATGAGGACTCGGGCGTTTCTCCATACAAACGCATTCCGCTATTTCCTTTGCGGATAATGCTACTAGAGCAATGACTTTTTTCCAAAAAATCAAGATCGAATTAATACGTGCCTCTATCATTTTCTTTTTTCCAAAACATAATAAAGTACTTAAAGAATTATGACAATCCAAAATTCCGAAAAAGCAGCCCGTTTTTACAGCCATGTTCAGACGAATGTCAGACAAATTTGATAAGTTTTATAACAAAATAGAAAATAATAGAAACTAGATATAGTCTTCCTCTAAATTTTGATATAATATTTTTAGATCAGTCCAGTTTTGAAGAAGAAAACAACGGAATACAAAACGTCTTTTGGCCAACGTTTATATTGTTAAAGTCTGAGTTACAGTTGTCACTTTCGCGTTTTACTTCGTATGTTCTTCAAATAATAATAATAAATAATAAAAATAAAGCTTTATTTAATTCCATGCATATTACATATTCCGAACGGATGACGGACCACTCTTTAAATAATTTTAAATGTGCAAACGAATACTATTCGCAAGGCCGGTCGTTGTGGCGACGCTTGGGGGAGGCCTATGTCCAGCAGTGGACGTTTTCCGGCTGATATGATGATGGTGAAATAAATACCAACAACTTGAATTTGGTATGGTCGGCTCAGACAAACCTAATCAAATTATTATTATTTTTCTAATATTTTTATGTGATCGCAATATTTATAATGCTATCCAAATTCACTTCATTCCAATATAAATACAAAGACGTTAGTTTACGTACCTATGTAACAATAACTGGTAGGTAAATTTTAATTTAGATTAAGAATTGATTTTCTGAGATATGTTGTAATTCTTAGATTGTGAGTAAATTGTTCTGGTTTTGATGTTTTTGCAAAAAAATATTACACAGGTACGGGGTAGGAATTAAAATTATAATAAACTTGATTAATTATTAGTCACATTTTATTATTGAAGCAGTCGTTTGCCAACAATTTTTTTGTGGATTATAAAGGATTTTTTTCATTTAAGGATCTTTTAATGATTGGTACTTAAATAATGGTATTCGTTTGGAAGAAAAAAATAAGTAAATATGAGTTCAAACAAACACCTGTGGTATTAGTTGTTGGTATTAGAACGGAATTATTCGACGGAACTTTCACTGTCAGATAACTAATATTGTAAGGAGTATTTTCCTCAAAATCCCAATCCTAATAAAAATAACTGAATGCACAGCATAACAGTTACCTTAAAGTATTACTATTCTAGCAACAATTTGACAAAGTGGCGCATCGCTATTCAGCTAGGAAACACCGGCCCTGTCTATGTACATAGTGAACCAAAACAAGATAGGTGAAGAAATGTTTATATCATATATATTATTTAAACTATGTACAAAATAAAACTATGTATCAACTATCTTGGATAGCTTCTATTGTGAGTTCAATCCTTCTTTGGTTTACCTATAAGATGGAAAAAGAAGGATATAGGCTAGAAAACACGTGTGACTCATGAATATTTAGTATCTGTATTGCCTTAATTTACTATCACTACTACTAGAATTTTGGTTTTTTATTATAACATTATAATAAAAAACCAAAATTCTAAAACATTTAGGTAACAATGTACTTACGCAGTACATATTACCTCAATGTTCAAAAACTAAAACCCGACTACTGAAAAATCGCGCTCTAAAAATATGAAACAAGAAAATAACCTCATCTGATAGTATAGGTGACATACGACCACAGCTGTCCTTTGAACATCACTACGACTAATCTGTATTTAAAACATTAAAATAGTTGGTACATAACAGTTTCAGATGAGGATATTTTTTTGTTTCATACTTTTTAGAGCGCGATTTTTCAGTAGTCGGGTTTTAGTATTTGTTTTTTTTTTTATATCTTGTCTTCGCACTCATCTATTTTATCAGAGAAAAATTGCAGGGCACGTTTGAGCTCTTTTTTAATAACTTTCTTCGCTTCCTTGCGCAGGTCTTGTAGTATTTGTTGCGTCGCGTACTCAGCATGGACACCAGTGAGTGAGGTAGCGATGTCGCATCGTTCTCCCTCGTACTCCGCTGTGCACTGACAAAAGGGTTCCTCCTCCTCATTCAAGGAGCAATCGCCGCCATGCAAACAGTACATATGGCATGTGTTAACTTCGCACCTTTCCCCAGTGTAACCAGCTTCACAACTGAAATAATGAAGATAATAAACAGCGTTACTCGATAATCGAAAAAACTAACAAATACTTGTGAATAGTACTAACAGGCAATTTATTTATTGGGCAAAACTTAACTAACTAATTAGGACAACGACACAAGCGAACACGCTCGCGACCGTATCGCTGCGTTTGTATAAGGACAAAGCCACAGGCGAACAGGCCCGCGATCATACCGCTGCGTTTCTATTAGGACAACGCCACAGTGATGGACATCCTCACGACCGTACCCCTGCGTTTCTATTAGGACAACGCCACAGGCGAACAGGCGCGCGACCGTATCGCTGTGTTTTGTGTTAGGACAACGCCAAAGGCGAACGTCCTCGCGACCGTACCGCTGCGTTTGTATTAGGACAACGCCAAAGGCGAACATCCTAGCGACCATACCGCTGCGTTTGTATTAGGACAACGAAAAAGGCGAACATCCTCGCGACCGTAACGCTGCGTTTGGATTAGGACAAGGCCAAAGCCGAACATCCTCGTGACCGTAACGCCGCAATTGTGTTACGATACAACACAGGCGAACAGGCGGGCGACCATCTCGCTGTGTTTCAGATGCTCCGTACAAGAGATGTGACGCGCACTAAACTTGCACTGAGTGAGTTTCAATTTATTATTATTCTTTCAGGGGAAACACGTTTTAATAAAAATGAACAACTTTTACTTTGACGCCTATCAACCAAAACTTGTGAAAAAATAAGGTAGACAAGTAAAGAGGAGGGGGGGGGGGCGAGTTAGATACGTAAATATGTAGGTTATTGCTACATTTTGCCAAGTTAAACGAACATATATTTTTTTCTCATACAAAAGTGTTAGGATCAACACTTCAATGTGTTAAAAAAACGTTACTCTCTGAAATATTTGCAATAAATTAAAAGTAACCAGTACAAAGCGCTAGGAAACCGACTTTGGGCACATTTCAGTAAACACGAGACGTTGCAATGTAGCTCGAGCCGCTTCGAGGCGCACCGCGACGCAGCAATGCTTAGGCGGTACACGCGGCTTGCTAGAGCCCGCTCAGCTCGTACTCCGTCCCGCGGTTCAAGATGCACGTTTTGTTGCGCCGTGCTTATATCTTCACCAGTTCTTAATTAGATGAACATAATTATTTTACCTGCATTCGGGTTGTCCCTCAGCATTTGCACTACAATTTCCTTGGAAACAATAGTTTTGACACGTTGTACCATAGCACTTCGTGGATTTTTTATGATTTCGATCTAATGAAGTATTCTTCAGAGCTTCGCAGCCCTGAATTCCAAAGGTTTGTTCCTTAATTGTATAGTTGGCTGCTGTAAGTCGATGATTCCACAAGTGTCTGCTAGAGTTAGAATAAACAATTGGACCTACACCGCGCTGTTGATTCTTTGGTTGTTGCAAAATGGCACTTTGATCGAAGCTCCTCCAGTAAATGAAATTTTTTGTTACGACTAAATCAGTTGCTGCATATTCTTTTCCTATATAATAAACTGTTTTTAGGTTTGTTCCATCCAAGTTGGCACTTTTAATAGTATGCTGACTCATTGTTATTTGCTCAGTCCAGTACATTGTCTGAGTTTGATGGTCAATGACCAAGCATCGTCGCGCGTTAACACTACCGCCTAATAAAACTTCTCTCTTGGATCCATCAAATGCAGCCCTCTCTATCTCATAGTCTGTGGCCCAGTAAATAAACCTGTAATTTGTAAACAACTATGAATATTCACAAAGTTTAGTACGAATTTGACTGAGTTTGAAAACTATATGTAATTATTATATTGACAACGTACCCTCCACAGCTGTCCACAACTACATCCCAGCAGTCGTGTTTCAACGTAACCAAAAGATTTGCGCCAACTGCTTTGTTAGACGATGCAGATTTTAATGATAACGAGCATATTTTACGAAATCCTTCTGTCCAAAAGAGTAATTGTGTGACTGGGTCGTAGGCGATACTCATGACACTGTCGGCTATTATAGAGGTATTCGTAACTAAAGGTTGTATCTTCCTTGTTGTTAGGTCAAAACTGGCTAGTGACGTTTTCGGGTTGTGGTACTCGACAAACAGCACCCTGTCGTGAACAGGGTCGTAAGTTATTGAATAGATATCATCAGCCGTCGGAATGACTTCTGCGTGTGTAAGTTTTCCGTTGTAAAAGAATTCCAATCGTTTCTCTACGCCCACGACGATGTCTGAAACATGACAATAACATTTTGTCGAATTTGATTGCTTAACAGATCTTCCAATTTTGCTTCTTTTCATATAATACTGTACACATAGAAATGGTTTCAAAATTACTTGTATTCCAAAGTTTTTTTTTTCTTTAGATGGGTTTGCTCTTGACTGTAGTCTAAGTCAGAGATGACAAAGACAAAGTTTATGATGGAGCGAGCTTACCCAGAAGGAGCCTGTTCACTCTGACTTTAAAGAGATGAGGGTTGTAAGCGTTCGGAAACAGACGCAGGCAGCGAGTTCCACTCCTTTGCTGTGCACATTATAAAATATAGTCGTCTACTTTGGTTCGAGAATTAAGTACTAATAAATTACTACTTTCAATGTAATTCGTTAAAATACAAAATCATAATTTAATAACTAACAGAAAATAGTTCATTCAAGAGTTTCGTAGAATGTTACAATTGTCTGAGCGTTATCCGACGGTCAACTGGTAAAAATGGCATAAGTCAAACGTACGTCTGTCTTTGTACAGCGATTTTAGCTTGTGCATAAAGTGTAAGTAAATTAAAAACCCGGCCAAGTACGAATCAGTCTCGCACACGAAGAGTTCGGTACCGTACACCTTAATTTTAGGGTTCCATACCAAAAAAGTAAAAGGAACCTGGTGTGATTATGTCTGATCGTCTGTCTGTCACAGCTGCATATCTCAAGAACTACAATGCTAACAACTTGAAATTTGGAATAGTTGTAGATGACATTTGTCCAACTATTTTGCAAATAAGAAAGAAATTAAAATGTAAATATATATGAATATATAATTTTTTGCACCAATGACTGAAAGGGATTCTTAAAAATTCGAAATGGGGTTACTAGAGCATGTGGGGTGTCGTATGAAAGAGCGCTATTTGCACATTTTTAGTTTTTTAATCCGCATTGTTTTCGACTTTTGACAAAAAGTGTAAAAAAAATCATCGACAAAAATTACGTTGCTTCCACTAGCGGTCAAGAGGTGGCGCTGATCTAAAACTGCAATATACACCGCAGTGTTAAAATTCTCTGACGAATAGAGGCCTCACTTATGAAAATTTAAAAACATTTCACGTTTTATATTATGGTACGGAACCCTCGGTGCGCGAGTCCGACTCGCTCTTGACCAGTTTTTATTATTTGTTGTTATAGCGGCAATAGAAATAAACAATCTGTGAAAATGTCAACTCTCTACCTATTACGCTTCTTGAGATACAGCCCGCTGACTGACAGACAGACAGACGGACGGACGGAGAGCGGAGGCTTGGTGATAAGGATCCGTTGATTACCCATTGGGTGCAGAACCCTACAAACGTCGCGCTCTGAGGGTCTGTCTTAATTAAATCTGAATAGAATAGAATAGAATAGCATTTATTTGCAAATATGGGTAATACATAATAGGTAGTAGTAGGTATACATTAGAGTTCTGAGATCGCGGTTTTACTCAAGCGACATGCACTATGAAGTTCTGACTCAGGATTAAGGGTCAAACTTAGCGGTTGTAAAAATTCAGTGTTCCTAAATATATAGGTACGGTCGGCGACCAAATTCGATTAACGCTGCATATATCATCTAAATTCAATATGTTTTTATGTTCGCTTTTCAAAGAATAGGTACTAAGTCAAATAACCTACCTGCGTTCTAATAGAAAGAAATCTCTACACAATTCTAACTTACGAATAGCTATTTTCAAATGACAAGATTTTTATTTGACCTTAAATGATAGATTAAAAACTATTTTCAGAAAAAGAAATACCAGGCCAGTTAGCCAAACCAATTCTGGTAGAGCATTTCATTATTTTGGTAATAAAATTATTAGGACTGATTCTGGTTGGCGCTATTATTTTGCAATTTAACCCAAAATTAAGAAACAAGACAAAATGTTGTCGTTCACAACTCTTCTACTCACCCCAAGGGAACGCGTGCGCCAGTTCTACGAGCACTGCTAAAAACGCCAACACACGCGTGCTATACATCTTGTTCACACAACGTTGGTTCAGCAGACTTTTTGAGACATCAGCTCTCGCTGACCGCTTGCTGGATGTAAAGCAAAGCCCTGGCTTCCCGTGAACACGAATCTATAATTAGGTAGCCCCATCGCTATCAAAAACTGTTTCCTTTTGGGAGAAGTTCCTGTGATAAGCGGGCTTCCTGTTTATTACCGTATTATAACGAAATTAATATTTCAGGACATTCATAGTGTTATCCATGGTTTCCTTTTTTAACCGACTTCAAAAAGGAAGGAAGTTCTCAATTCGTTTTTTTTTTCTGTATGCTCCCCAATTACTTTGGATCGATTTGGAAAATTCTTTTTATATTTGAAAGGGTACACTTCCCAGATGGTGCCATGAACATCAGGTCAGGATCTGACGCTGGGATTCTGGAAAAAAAGATGGAACTCTTCAAATTCTATAGGCAAACTTGAAGCTATTTGAGTAGTATTTGGAAGAGTTTTTTCTCGGATTAGTCCCGTTTCAATTTGGTGAAGATCCGATGAAGAACTTCGGAGACAGGCATCGGAACTCCTTAATAAATAATAGCAAATGGACCGGGATTGCTGAAATCGTACGTCTGTCTATTTTTTACACCGTTCATAACATAACATAACTCCGGTACGCTGTGAAGGGGTACGCACATGTGAATGTCAATTTCGCTGTGGAGAATCACCTCTGAAAAGTGAAAAATAAAATTTGAAATCCTTACATGTTCTGGTAAAACCAAAGACTGCAAAGTTTACTAGTAAGGCTGCCTATCCAGTGACGTGGAGCGAGACAGCGAAGCGGAGAAACGGAGAAATTAATATAACATTGAAGGAACAGTAATGTTATTTCCGGAGAAGCCTTCCTCCTTGTACATCTTCAGAACACAAGAAATAATACCACGAACTGTTGATATCTATACTAATATATAAAGCTGAAGAGTTTGTTTGTTTGTTTGCTTGAACGCGGTAATCTCAAGAACTACTGGTCCGATTTGAAAAATTCTTTCAGTGTTAGATAGCCCATTTATCGAGGAAGGCTATAAGCTATATATCATCACGCTGAGATCAATAGGAGCGGAGCAGTAATGAAAATTGTGACTCGGACGACGTTGCGCGGGTCAGCTAGTTCTTTAATAATTTAACACTATTTTTTAATCACAATAATCACGAATATCTGCGATGGAAATGGACAGAGGTAGTGATGACATTCGCTCACGCGCACGTTCTCCGGCAGAATGCCCGATACAACGCCCACCCCACTCTCACTTGTCAACCACTTCACTTCCACCTCCAAATTACACTACCTACTTGACATTGACAATGACAACCGACAGACAGAGACAGATCGAATGACCTCACTACCGCCATCTTGCAACAAATGTTAGAAGATTCTTATCTATGGCGTCTTGCTGCGACACGGCCGACCTGCGCTTCATACATCCTCGTGTGGAGCGCTGAACGGCCTTACATTGTTTCGGCCATGCCTGACCAAGATATGTCAGCTTATCCTTATCTTGACCCTTATTCAGGACATCGCTTAACCAGCGGTATCGCTTAACCAGCGGTATCGCTTAACCAGCGGCATTATATTATAAGCACTACATAAAAAAAAAGGAAGGAAAAAGGGAAAGAATTACAGCAAAGGGAAAAATAGAAATAGAAAATAAAGCTATTATTAAATACGATAAAATCATCGTACTTGAAAATAAATCAGATACATCTAGTAAAAAGAGAATGCTTTCTGTTTCTCCCGAGACTAACCAACTAAAACCTCATAAAGTAGCAGATAGGAGACCACAAGAAAAACAACCCTAAATCTGCCCACTCATTACTGCAAAGATTATCTAGCATTACAGAAGGAGTCCTTAAGCCTATTATGCTAAATTACTTAGAAATACAAACAACCTGTCAAACCAACAAGACAACCATGATCAAAACGCAGTATAGCAATCAACGCCACCTCCTCTCGCAAGTCAAACAAGCACAAAAAACTCAAAAAAAAAACGAAGTAAGTCCCCCAATACAGCTGGTCACAACTACAACCCTCCAGTAACTAAAACAAGAAGAAATAATACGCTCTGCATTGTCATCTTCAATGTAAGGCCCCTAGCAAATAAATCTATAATACTGGAAATGGAGCACGCTATATCATCACTAAAATGGGATAAAATAGGCATCAGTGAAACGAGACGACAAGGTTTTACAATAGAAGACAGAGACAACTACTACCTTTACAACTACGGTCACACCAAAGGAAAATATGGAGTAGGATTCCTAGTTAAAAAAGAACTGTCAGTAAAGGTCGGTGATTTTATCGGTATAACAGATAAAGTCGCTTTAATTCACATCAAGCTGCACGGAAAACTATACAGTATTGGTCAAACTTACGCACCTACCCAAAAAGCAAGCGAAAAAGAAATAGAAGTGTTTTACATTATTGGAAAAAAGCAACCCAAATTTTATATTTCTTGGGGACATGAATGCCAAAATTGGGCAATCAGCAGAAGGTGAGAACAGAGTGATGGGCAGCTATTGATACGGTAAAAGAAATAAGAGAGGTGAAAGATTTGTTCATATCTGCCTTCAGAATAATTTGAAAATAGCTAACACGTTCTTCAGAAAACCCAGAAAAGTAAGATGGACTTGGCTTTCACCTGATGGTTATACTCGAAACGAAATAGACTTCATTACCACAAACAAACCGAACATTATAGAAAACTGCAGTGTGATAAATAGCATACACCACCCAAGTGACCACCGCATGGTTAGAATAACAATCAATATTGAGCACAGGCACCTACCACGTAAAAATCTTCTCTACAACAGCACGAAAACAAATTGACTACGAAATATACACCGCAGAAATCAACAAATTCATAGAGCCAGGCACGACAACATCTGTGCCGAACTACTACGACATTAAAGAGAATACAATCTCACAGAGCTCTAAACGTACTAGTATCAAGTTTGCACCATCAAACTATAACAACAGGAAGAAAGCAATATTAACAACAAAAATTATTATAGAACTTAGTCAACAACGACACTACTTAAAAAACAAGCACAAGACAACAAAAAGTGAAAAAACTCAACTTAGCAAGTTATATAGGTTAATAGACAAATAAATAAACAGATTAAGAAAAATATGAGACAATATAGAGTCAATATTATAGAATATCACATCAGAAAATCTGGAGCAGTTAAAAGAGCGTATAAATATCTAACCAACTCAAAAAATTTGATGGACCAACTTCAAAACGAGGAAAAATCTACAGTTACGAGCAGAAATGGGATCATACAAATAGCTACAAACTTTTACCAGTAACTGTGTGCATCACAAAATACCACAAACCAGGAAAAACTAGCCGAACAAAGAGTTTCTCAAAACAATGACGAAGTAACAATATTTAATATAAATGAAATCGAAAGTCATTAAAACCCGAAAAAAGCCCAGCATCTGATGGTATTAGAAACGAAATGCTAATTGCCGATACAAAAGCTGTCACTTCACCATTGACAAACCTATTCAATTTAATACTATCAACTAAAGAAATACCTAAACAGTGGACGTGCTCAGATATCGTTTTGTTTTTCAAAAAAGGAGACCCGAAATCAATATCAAACTACAGATCAATCAGCCTCGCGTTGTGCATCTACAAGGTATTTGCATCGACTCTACTCCGACGCTTTACTAGTATCTAGATAAACACCAGCCCGAAGAACAGGCAGGTTTTTTAAAGGGGTTTTCGACAACAGATCACACCCACACTTTGAAACATGTCATTGAAAAATACAACGAATACGACCTACCTCTCTATATATGCTTTATTGACTATAGCAAAGCATTTGACTCTATATCCCACAGTGCAATTTGGCGAGCTCTATCAATGCAAGGAGTGAGCCATGACTATATCATACCCGCAACCTCGCGAGCGACCGGACGTGTTACGGATACTGTGTGTTATTAAATTACAAAAAATATCATATTTTGCTATCCTACATTTTAAACGGGTACGAAATGTAGCGGCTGTGATGCTGCTTTGGATGATTCACTTTTTATGGAGTGTTCACAAGATAGATGCAAGAAGAAATTTCATCTAAAGTGTCTGGCATTAACAAAGGAAAAAGTTGAAGCTTTTACCCAAGAAAACAAGGATCAGTGGATTTTCCCGGAATGTATTTGCAAAATGCCGAAAAGGTGTAATACCAACGCCTGTTCGAGGAACTACAAGCATCAGCAAGACATTTTCACCGAGCAGTTTTGTGAACACCAGTGACCGAGGTAGTCGTCGAAATACAGGTGAAATCATAGTGAATACTGAGATTCAACTTCTGGATGAAATACGGGAGTTTCGATGGGAAGTTAAGAAGCAACTGGAAGAGCAACAAAATGAGAATGTTTTGTTGCAAAATAGTTTTATTGACATAGAAACTGAGTTGAAACAATTGAAACAAATGTTGAAGGTAGTACAAGAAAAGGCAAATAAAGTTGAGATTCTAGAAGCAAGAATAAAAGTTTTGATAGGAAAAAATGAGAAATTGGAGGCTAGTCAGAAGAAAAATCAGGTGCTAAATCAGACAGACCAAAGGCCTGGAGACCTAGCATTATCGTTTGCAAACGCTGTCAAAGATAAGCAGCTAGTTAGCAATAATTTAGCGAAGGAATGTGTGGCCACAAAATCGGCGACAAAATTAGTGAATAAGGAACAGACGCAAGGAAAAAATAATTATAATAAGTCTAAGAATATGGTAAGCGTGGAAAAGGAACAGCCTGAAAAAGATGGAAATTGGACTACCATTACCAGAAAAACAAGCAGATTTTTCAACAGCGAAGTGAAAACATACGAGTGCTGTTATTGATATACAGGGAACGGAAGAGAAGAAATATTTACATGTTTGGCGTTTGCAGAAGGAAACGACAGTGGAAAGTTTAGAATAGAATATAATATTTATTAATTTGCTCAGAATGAAGGTATTTACAATAAGATGATTACAACAATATTAACGAGTCCTTGTACATTCTACCATTTTGGCATGCAAACGTTGATGCAATTCATCATCAAACATAGAAATACACAACTAAAATTTATCAGCTAGAAAATCCGATACATAGTTATAACATTTATTTAATAGCAATTCTGTTAGTTTATTTTTGAAAGTTGACACCGGTTCCACTTTTATGGAATTAGGAATGTGGTTAAAAATAGCCGGTGCCATACCAAAAACACTTTTCCTCAACAAAGCAGTCTTATATTCACCTGTGCGTAACAAGTTTTGGTATTGAGTTCCCAAAGTTACATCTCGGTATCTACTCTCCGATAGAAATAAAAATAGATGTCGATTACATTTAACAAAAGCAAATTCTAAAATGTAAGGGCACGGAAATGTCAACAATCCATGACTTTTAAAACTTGTAACACAGCTTTCAGTAACCTTTAATCCAAATATTGCTCGTAGGCAGCGTTTTTCGGCTTTAAAAATACTCTCTCTTTCAGTACAATTACCCCAGAAAATAACTCCAAACCTTAAAATGGAAACGACAAGATATAAGCTAGTAATACTGTTTTAATATTAGCTTTTTTTAAGATTATTAAGAGCATAAGCAGATACGCAAAGTTTTTTACAGATTGCTTCCGCTTGAGCCTTCCATGTCAGCTGACTGTCAATTACAATTCCTAAAAATTTTGTAACGTCTATTCTGCCCACACCTTGACTATTATAGTTAATATTAAGATCATTGTAAAAATGCATTATCTTTGCTTTTTGTATGTTTATTTGTAAGTTGTTACTATTTAGCAAATTTATTATAATTTTAATGGTATTGTTTATGTAATTTTCATAATTTACATTACTGTCGCATTTTAAAAGTGCTGTACTATCATCGGCAAACAGTACCATTGGATGGTGGATTTGGCGTAAGAGGTCGTTAATGTTAATTAAAAATAACAAGGGCCCAAGAACGCTTCCCTGTGGCACGCCGAATTGATTTTTTCTAATTGAAGACACGTATTTTTTCCAATTTAGATTTGACACATATTTTTTTAATTTCTGTCATCTGTTTGCGGCCGGATACATATGTTTTTATTAGGTTCAGGATATTACCTCGTATGCCATAGGCGTTTAGTTTTTGAAGCAGTATGTCATATATTGACGGGTTGCCTATTGTGGGGGTCACAGACGTCAAGGACTTGGGGGGTAAGTTTTAATACCAACTTCACTTTCCGCGATCACGTCATGCGTTGCTGCTTTTCGAAATATGGGTTTTATGCTTCGTACGATCCGAGGGTTCACGAACGTGAAAGCTATAATTGCATTATATAACGCACTGGTTAGGAGCCAGCTAGAATGTAACGCATTCATCTGGTCTTCTCATGAAGCTAAATATAGTCTCATGCTGGAGAGAGTACAAAATAAATTTATTAGATATTTATATATGAGGTATTATGGTGTCTATCCATTTTATCCGTTGATGTATCCCTCCTTATTTATTTTAGGTACGGTGGGATACAATGAGTTAAGGGTTAAGAGGGATTTGGCACTCACCTCACATATATTCAAACTACTGAGAGGGAAGTTGCACAATCCCATTATTTTAGGGCAGGTGAGCCTGTGTCCCCCCCCCCCCCGATAGGTACGTGTGGCGACGACGGCGACTGCGCCTGCTGGTGGAGCCGTGCAGTCGGTCTAATGGAAGCGCCGCTGACGCGTGCACTTTGCACGCTCAACCCGATTGCTAATGAGACGGAATTATTTTGTTGTACTGTAAGTCAGTTCACAAAGAATGCATTATTTGTAATTAGTTATAGATGTTAGTTGGGTTAAACCTGTAATGATAGATGTAAGAAGAAATAAATAAATAAAATAAAAAATCAAAATATTGAAGGAAATATTCAACAAAAGTAACGCTAGAATTAAAATAAATGAGTATGGTTCAGCCTTTGAAATTGGAACAGGAGTGAAACAGGGCAACCCCTTATCTCTAAAACTCTTCATTGCAGTACTCGAAGAATTATTCAGAACACTTGACTGGGAAGATAGAGGAATAAACATATGGCAACCGCCTCTAGCACTTGCGATTTGCGTATGACGTAGTACTGCTTTCGGAAGACACAAAAGAAATGGAATTCATGATACAGTCACTCAGCAAAGGAAGCTGAAAAGTAGGTCTAGAAATTAACTCATCATCATCATCATCATATGTGCCGAAAGACGTCTACTGCTGGTCATAGGCCTACCCCAAGCGTCGCCACAACGTCCGGTCCTGTGCATCTCGCATCCATCGGCTACCCGCGACCTTCACCAGGTCATCGGTCCACCTTGTGGGAGGCCTGCCAACGTTACGCCTTCCGGTACGCAGTCGCCACTCCAGAACAAATTAAATGGCAAACCATAATTATAAAGTTAGACTCAACAGAAATCGAATACGCCGAAGACTATATTTATTTGGGACATTTACTATCCTTCAAGTCATGTAATGATAAAGAAGTAGAGCGAAGAATCAAAATAACCTGGACTAAGTATTGGGCAATGAAGGAGGTATTCAAGAGTAATCTACCAGTTACACTGAAAACTAAAGCTATGCAGACATGTTTTCACTCCCAGATCAGTAGGATCCGCCGTCCACGGCACACTCTACTCGAACCCGACGATCCCATTACCCTTGTCCAAGAGAGTTGTAGGGAAACCAGCACTCTGAAACAAGCACACAAACCGCGACCTGCCGCCTTCCGGCCTCGCCGACGTGGCCCTGCGCGACGCTCCAGTAATAATATTACTCCCCGTCTTTTGCCTAACGAGCCAGCCCGCGCCGCTGAGCCATTAGCTTTAAACTCCACAAATAATGTCATGACCCAGCCTGTCCCTTGCTGTCCTCCCCAAAACGACGTTGCTGGGCCGAGGTCCGTCAGGGAGTGCCCTCAGCGAGCGGAGTTGTAGTTTTAAGTGTTTTTTTTGCCTTGGCTGGGGGCTTTAGAGTCAAATCTGAGGTCACCACAGGCTAGCCCGGTTGAGCAGTAACCACCCTTAGAGAGGTAAAACGTGAATGGTCCCCGACAAAAAAAAGCAGACATATTTAGTACCCTGTCTCACTTACGCTTCCCAAACAAGGCCTTTGTCAACAAAACAGACTCATAAGGTCAAAGTGTGCCAAAATAGCATGGAAAGGAGTCTATTGGGCCTTAAACTAAGCTATAAAGTGAAAAATGAAGACGTCAGGAAAATTACCAAGGTAAAAAACATAGCAAAAATCATAATGACCCAAAAATGGAAATCGGCTGGGATCACCAGGGAACAAATGGTCCAGAATTGTCACTAATTGGTAACCTATTCGCAAGAAAAGACGGAAAGGAAGGCCATTCAAAATGGAGTGATGACATAGTTGCCACGGTGGGAAATACCTGGATCAGACAAGAGACAGAGCGAAATGGAAGGAAATGGAGGAGGCTTTTACCGCCAGAACGGTCCTTACAACAAAACGCTTTAACGCAAATCAAATCAAATCGTATATTTCAAATAAACCATTTACAGGCACATTTGAATTGTCGCAGTTTAATAACATATACTAACAAACTAGAATAAGTATAATACTAACAATACAAATAATGTTTAGAATTAATGTAAACTGTGTGTAAGGAATAAATAAAGCTTTATTATTATTAATAGGAACTTGTCTGTGACAGCCCGGAGTTTGCAAGTTGGTGGAGTGACACCCCCATGCCTCGGAAAGCATGTTACCTCTTGATCCTGCGCTAGATCTCGCTCTAGTCGTGTCCGTCCCATCTGATTATGAAAGTCATGGAAGAGGGAGTGTACCTGCGTTTGCGCACACACTTGTGTACTATACAGCCTTACATTTTAATCGTTTTAATCCCTTGGACGGGTGGTTTTACTCACAAAATACTATTCATCAAAAGTTTGCATAGCATTGTATCTCTTAAAATAACAAAAATAGGAAGTGATAACGTACTATTCGCAAAATGCATGAAACCAGTAGTAGCACCTTGAGTTAGTTACCTACGCGTGCGTTCGTCGCGTTGTCGTCGGTGCGTACCTAACTACCTACACTTCGCTCGATCAACTAAGGTTATTGACTCCGCTGCTCAGCTGATGTTCACGTACATAAACAAATTAAATGATTCCAATTTTTCTTTCATACTTTTACGGGCTTAGGACCGTCATAATTGCTTTGTGCCTAGGTTCCGGGACATACCAAATAAAACTAAAAGATTTATGCTAAACGCTGTAAAATGAAAAAATAAGTCCCTACAGGCCTGCTAGTTATGGCGTATTTAAATATGTGGAATCACAATTATTTACAATGAATTGAAAAGAAAAAAATATTCTCATTACACGATTTAAAAAAGTTATGTTGACACTTTGCGATACGTTATGATCGTTCATAAAAATGTGGAATCAAAATTACGTACAACGATTGAAAAAAAGAGTGTTACAAACCTAACAATTAGTAACACGTCTGAATCACCTATCACTACGTTTTTGAAGTGATACGGATAGAGTCCTTCTGTATTTAAGAGCTTCCAAACGTAGTATTGACTCACGTTAAAGCTAATTGCAGCCATGTTTGTACTACGGCTGGGATCTCGTTCAAAGTACTCCAGGATTTCTTCGTCTAGTTCAGGTGTGTACACTGGTTGGCGACTGCAGCCCTGAGCAAGGTGTACGGAATTGTCCGTGATCTAACAAACACTGCGTAGCCGCCACAATTGTCTAACCAGACGGAACTTGAGTGTTGGGTATACCACGCAGTCGCAAAGATTGCAAGACAGTGGTTTGGTTCGCTGTAGAGACGACGAGTCGCTTGCGCATCAAAACCCGCGATTGCACCATGGCAACGAACTCCACATTGGAATACACGTAATTACGAGACGCCATTACGTTCGCGCGACAAGGATACTCGTAACAACAACACACCGATGATGTCTTAGGCAAACTGAATTGTTTACATGACGTGGTCATGTGCTGCACTTAGTGCGAGGGGCACGCGGGGTGCGCGGGGACCGCGCTTTTTTGCATTGCCAATCAAATGAGGTTTGGTGGCGGAGTTTGGTCTAGGATTGGCCAATTTTTGTGAGTCCACGTTGACTGAGCTTACGCGTCATTGTTGTTAGTACCGAATGGTGACTACTAATGGTTCGCATTGCGTTTTCACTTAGGCGAGAATTAATTCGAGTTTATAAAAAAAGTTCTTTATTTTTTTATTTTCTCTTTACAAATCGATAGTGTTTCATGCATCGGATCGATCCTCCACGGGATTAAAACGATCAAAATGTAAGGCTGTATGTCTCGCGCCGATGGCTAGTCTCCGTGGAGTTGGCCGCCATGACCAAAATCGGTTAGGAGGACTACATGTAATTAACACAGCTTCAAACCCTTTGACTAACCTTGACCATTCAAAAATAATAAATAAATGATTTGAGTCTTTGGAGTCAAAAGCCCGAGTCTACCCATGGGGTACTGCGTTATCCTGTAACTGGATTGTGGAAGGTAGTTGCTCCATGTAAAACACTGGTATTCAACTGAAATTGGTAAGTTTGCAAGTCAAATGTAGTTGGAAATACCGATCAAAATCTACTAGTCACTGTAGTTGGGTATGCGCCCATTCCCACTTAGACGGGCCGTCTGTTTTGTCGGTTCTAAAGGGACGGATTTACTAGCAGTACAATTTATATGACACTGTCCACTTTTGGACGGAGCCGAGAAAAAGAACGGATCCGGATCGAATATAGTATGAATGATTCTGTTGATTGTCGGCCGCCATCTTCCGTTTAAACAGACGGTCCGTCTGAGTGAGAACGGGACCTAAAGGGCGTGGTGGATTTAGGGATTTAGCAACACATCCAACCAAGTACGGATGGCATGGTGCCGGCTGGTGCCGTATGGTGCCGTAAACGAATAATACCATCCCATCACTTTCCGTGGGTGTCGTAAAAGGCGACTAAGGGACTCACCAGAGAATGGGCAGCAGCGTTCTCTGTAAAACGCAACACCATACACTACGATCGCCAACCCGCCTGCCAAGCGCGGCGATTATGGCAAACCTTCCCCCTTTGGGGGAGGCCTATGTCCAGAAGTGGACGTCTTCGGCTGTTATGACTGATGACTGACGGATCGTACCATGCAGTACGCCTGGTCTTTAACGAAGGCCTTGACCGCTCCCCCGAACAATAATTATTCTGCTCCAGAATTTGAAGTGTTTTGAATGTGTTAGTTGTAAAAATCAAAGTGTAATTACCGGTGATCTCATAACAGTGATTAAATTACAATCACGTGTGCTAACCATACCTACATTAGTTTTGGACTTACGAATATAACGGTATCACTATGATCGATTGCACTCTTAGAAAATGGTAAGCTGTAATACTTGTGCAGTACCAGTTAAACAAAATGTTAAAATAATAAAAAGTTCCAAATGCGACAAGGACTGCCATCAACGGTGTGTTAGACTGAGTGCTGCTACTGCGTTTGAGAAAATAAAACAAAATGCACATTCAAAGTGGAAGTGTCCGAACTGCTTACCTCAAAAGAACAAGAGTGGTAAGCCTACTGCTGAGGCTGAAGAAGATAGGTCTGATGTTAACCAGTTCAACGTTATAAGACGTAAACATCAGCCTGATGAAAAAGCTAGCTCAGATGGCAAGGATAATAAAGACAACGATATTCGAGACGAAATTAGGAATATTTTACGAGTTTTAAGAAATATGACTCTATACGGATCTGCTTTTGATTAGATATTAAATTACAGATGGGCGAGTCGAAAACATCTGATGCATACGACATCTCTCGAATTACTGACATGAAAACTAAGCTCAAGTGTGCTCAACGTGAGAATATTGAGCTTCGCACAAATATCTCCGAGATGATAAAGACTGTTAGTCAATTGAATGCGAATGTAAACGCTCTAGATCAGAGTATGCGGGAGGCGAATATAGAAATGTATGCTTTACCAGAACTGAAAAACGGAAAGTTAACGGCCATCGTAATAAAATGAGCTCGTTTTGTGTCATATGAACTTAAAGATAGTAACATATTAAAGTGCGTTAGAGTGGCCAACGACAGGTCACACCCGCGCTCTGTAGTAGTGAAGCTGCGCAGTGTCAGATGTCGCGACGAGTTGTATGCTGCAGTCATCAGATACAACAAAGCCCTCCCTGATGATGCGTTGAACACGACCGTGTTGGGTTATGCCGGTAAAAAGATGCCAGTTTATGTAACCGAGCATTACTCTCCGATGTATCAATCTTAACTTATTGCATCACTATTTAAGGCCAAAGAAAAATCTTAATTATAAGTTTTTTTATTGTTATTGATAGGTTCGCTTTTGACCACAATCTCACCTGATGGAAAGCGATAATGTTATCGACAATGGATCACCCTTATCTAGAAGTAGCTATTCACTCTTAGTGCCATGCTACTTAAGAATAAATTGCCAATTAATAATAATAATAATTATTAATAATTGTGGGTCAAATTTTATGTATTTTCTCCGCTCTTCACCGTTATGGAAGCAGTCACATCTTTTGGACAAAGTCGATCAAATCATTCAAGACACACTAACTTCTATCTTAAATGTGGCTCTGGATGACCAAGCGTGGCTGCAAGCCACACTACCCATTCGCTTTGGTGGGCTCGGCATCCGCAAAATTTCTAGTGTAAGCTTACCGGCGTTCCTGTCTTCGGTCAACAGCACTGAAAAGTTAACCAAAAGGATATTAACTCCATCATTGGTTAACTGTGAAGTGCCTTGCTTGACCGATGCAGTGAACGCCTGGAAAGTGGCTTGCCCGAATACGGCGTTGCCCGATAACCCATTCTCCCAAAGACAATGGGACGAGCCGCTCTGCAGATTGGTACGGAATAACCTCTTAAATACGACCACCAATACTGCGGAGCGTGCCCGCCTGCTGGCTGTGGGTGAATGGGAGTCGGGTCTTTGGCTGCAGGCACTACCGTCACCCAACGTAGGTACTATGCTGAGTGACAGTACTTTCCGGATCGCTACGTGTCTGCGTTTGGGTGCTCCTAGCGGAGCTGCACATCGCTGTCAGTGTGGTGAAGCAGTCGACCGCCTCGGACACCATGGCCTGTCCTGTAGTAGGAGCGCTGGACGGTTAGCACGGCACGCTAGCATTAATGACATTATCCGTCGGGCTTTTGTCACCGCCGGGGTGCCAGCTGTTTTAGAACCCAACGGCTTGGCACGCGACGATGGGAAAAGGCCAGATGGGATGACCATAATGCCTTGGAAGGTGGGTAGGCCTTTGGTGTGGGATGCAACATGTGTCGATACCCTTGCACCATCCCATCTTCTCAGCACGGCGGGCTGTGCTGGAGCGGCTGCTGCAGGTGCAGAAAACCTCAAACGGCGCAAATATAACAACTTAATTGGGAGTTACATATTTGAGCCGTTTGGCGTTGAAACACTAGGCCCATGGGGTCCGAGTGCGCATCGAGTCTTTCGGGACATTAGCAAACAACTTGTCGACTGTTCACGTGACCAGAGGGCTGGGCTTTTTTTCGGCCAAAGAATCAGCATTGCCATTCAACGCGGCAATGCTGCCAGTGTTCTGGGCACTTTTGCCACTGACAGCGATGTGGATTATTTTTTTGATGCCCAATAATTTATTTTGTTTTTATATATAATTTCGTGTTAATGAGTGTATATAGTTACTAGATTATTTTCCTACCCTGCTTAAAGTTGTAATTTAGAATAAATTATGTTTAAATAAATATGATGTATTTTTATGAGCCTTGTTTTCTTTTTGTTATTCTCCTGGGAAGTCTTGACATAGTTACCGATCGACTATCGACTGAATTCGGTCGTTAGGCCGTAAGGCTACCCGTACGCAGTCAATTTCGATCGCGATCTACGGATCAGATCATTGATTTTTATCGTGGATCGCGTTTGAGATTGACTGTGTACGGGCGCGGCTTTACCGAATTCGGTCAGTAGGCGATCGGAAACTATATTGAGACTTCCCGCCCTCGATAATATATCCAAATTCAATCAGAATATGTGTGCGTAGAAATTGTAATGTCAGTTAAAATTTTAGTATGACATAATACTAACACGAATTCAACCAGAATATGTATGCGTATGAAGTTATAATATCAATTGAAATTTTTAATATGACATAGTTCTAACACGACTTCAGTTTTTTCCCTTCTTCTGCTGTGGAATAAAAATTTTAAGATTGTCAATAGTTGAATTGACAAAAGGCGCCCTGTATTTTATTTAAGGCCTTTAAACACCGTTTTTTTTTCCTTATTTAATCATTATATTTGTGACGTGTGAGTTTTCGGGGTTCCGAACATCTGTCTAAAAAGAAACCATTTTAGGATCATTCGGGTGTCTGTCTGTCCGTCTATCACAGTAAATTTTCCCTCAATTAACATTTCATTTCATTTCATTTCATTTCATTTATTTATTGCTTCAAATATGGTAGGTACAAGTTCTTATATACAATATTAAGTAACACACATTTGGCCAATATATAGCATGCAATAGTAGGTACAAGTTTTTACTAAAAATATGAATTACTAGGTTACCACATTTCGTCAATTTATATACTTATCAATTAAATATGTCTGTGCTTTATTGTATAAAATTTACAGGGACACTTTTGAAAGAACTCATCTATCGAATAAAAACACTCTTGTAACAACCACTTCCGCAACGGAACACAAAACACAACAGAACCGATTCTGTTAAAATTTCGTAAACCTGTTAACTTCTGCGAGCCAAGCACGGACGCGTTCTGTAGACAAATAAATTTTGTGTTCACTTCACAAACTAGAAAATTACAAAAAAAAGTTTTTAAAACTGTACCGTGTGACATATCAAATGAAAGGGTCAAACCATTGAGGTTTGACCCTTTCATTTGATATCACACGGTGAGGGTTTTAATACAATTTTTTTTTTCATAATTTTAAAACAAATTTTCAAGAAGGAAGGTTTAGTACCCTCCTTATCTCAGGAAATATTGACCATAAAATTTTGAAAAAAAAAATGCTGATTCTTTACCTACAGATTAGGTACAGGAAAACCTAAAATCAATGGTGTAAAAATAACATGCAACAAAAAAAGATTCCGACGAATTGAGAACATCCTATTGCACGCGAGACCGACTCGCACTTGGTCATTCTTTTTTCTAACAATATAACACAGAAATCACTTTCCCTATTATTATTGACAAAATTTTACTTAGTGAAAGTAAAAATGCTTTGAGTTGAGTGCTCAACTCAAAGCATTTTTCCAATACATCCACATCCAAAAACAGCTTTACGATGTGTACAACAAAACTGTCTGTTAGCTGATATTTTAAGGAGTATCTTCCTCAAAATCTTAATCCTCACCAAAAATACTGAATGCACAGCATAACAGTTACTTCAAAATATCACTATTTTGGCAACAATTTGAGTTCGTGAAACATCGCTATTCAGCAAGGAAATACCGGCCCCATCTATGTACATAGTTTAAACCAGTGTATTTCAAACTGTGGGTCGCGACCCCCGGAGGGGTCGCGAAGCTTCTATAGGGCAGTAAAAAAAGCACTAAAGTTCGAAAAGATTTACTTATGAAAATGTTAACTAAAGGACATTAAAAATAACTTATGGGGTCTCTTCCTTCTTAAACATTTGTATCAAATTAACAAAAAATAAAAAAATAAACCTTATGAGAACTCTTAATGCGAAGGTTGCGCTTGTTTTTCATTAACCAATTTCTCCCACCGTGGATCCGTTTTTGCTACATTGAGAATTAAATCGTTTTCCATATTTAAGCGATTCTTATATTCTTTCCTTACTTTTTATTTGGGTCATTGATGAAAATGCCAATCTGCACAAGTACGAGGTGGCAAATGGAATCAAACACTTCGAAGCCTCTATTGCTAATTATTTTTAACCAAAAGATATCCAAATTGACAGACTTAAATTCCAATTGCAGCATCCCATCGGCAGATAAATCGGTTTGGTTGCCAACGGATTTAAGATACACCGTTGCCCAGAATTCTTCGATATCTCTTGCATTCAAAAGTAATGGCATAGTTCTTCTTTCAACTTTTCTAACATTATTTTCATACCAGGTATAAATTCCTTGATGTTAATCTCACATCCGACTTCTTCAATAAAAGACGATGTCGAGCAAAATGAATTGAAGTGGTTATGATTTAGAGACGATGACCATAAGTCAATTTTGTTTGTCATTATTTTTTAATTGCCATGGATGTTGACATTTTTTTTTAATTTTTTGTCCGAGTGCGCATCGAGTCTTTAAGGACATCATCAAACAACTTGTCGACTGTTCACGTGACCAGAGGGCTGGCTTTTTTTTCGGCCAAATAATCAGTATTGCCATTCAAAGTGGCAATGCTGCCAGTGTTCTGGGCACTTTTGCCATGGACAGTGATGTGGATTATTATTTTGATGCCCAATGATTTATTTAGTTTTTATACGCATTTTTACATAATGCCGTGATTATAAGTCTAGTTGTTTGTATCTAATATAAGTTGTTTTGGTGTACAATAAAAGTAACCTAACTATTTTTTTTGTAAACTAGTGAATTATGAAAATGAATATATATTTTGGATTGAATATTTGTCACAAAATAAAACACATGAAAAAAGCAACCGGTAGGGGGTCGCGAAATATTTTTTCATACTAAAGGGGCCGTGTCATGAAAAAGATTGAAAAACACTGGTTTAAACGAACCAAAAGAGATAGGCGTATAAATGTTTATGTCATGTCATTGATATATTTTATACATCAATGTGTCATGTATATTTTTTAAACTGTTTACAAAATAAAACTATTTTTCAACAATCTTGGATAGCTTTTGCTGTGAGTTCAATCCTTCCCTGGTTTACCAATAAGGTAGAAAAAGAAGGAAATAGGCTAGAAAACAAGTGTAACTTATGAATATTTAGAATCTGTATTGCCTTTATTTACTATCACTACATGTTATAATAAAAAATAAAAATTCTAAAACATTTAGGTAATAATGTAGGTACGTACGTAGTACATATTACCTCAATGTTCAAAAACTAAAACCCGACTACTGAAAAATCGCGCTCTAAAATATGAAACAAGAAAATAGTAATACCCATCTGATAGTATAGGTGACATACGACCACAGCTATCCTTTGAACATCACTACGACTAATCTGTATTAAAAACATTAAAATAAATTGGTACATAACAGTTTCAGATAACGAAAAAATAACTTCTTTTTGTTTCATGCTTTTTAGAGCGCAATTTTTCAGTAGTCGGGTTTTTGAACGTTATTTTTTTTATATCTGTGCTTCGTACTCATCTATTTTATCAGAGAAAAATTGCAGGGCGCGTTTGAGCTCTTTTTTAATAACTTTCTTCGCTTCCCTGCGCAGGTCTTGTAGTATTTGTTGCGTTGCGTACTCAGCATGGACACCAGTGAGTGAGGTAGCGACGTCGCATCGTTCTCCCTTGTACTCCGCTGTGCACTGACAAAAGGGTTCCTCCTCCTCATTCAAGGAGCAAACGCCGCCATGCAAACAGTACATATGGCATGTGTTAACTTCGCACCTTTCCCCGGTGTAACCAGCTTCGCAGCTGAAATAATGAAGATAATAAACAGTGTTACTCGATAATCGACAAAACTAACAAATACTTGTGAATATTACTAACAGGCAATTTATTTATTGGGCAAAACCAGAAGACGCTCGGTTTTGCCGAACTAACTAACTAATAAGGACAACGCCACAGGTGAAATGGCGCGCGACCGTACCGCTGCGTTTGTCATAGGACAAAGCCAGAGGCGAACACGCTCGCGATCGTACCGCTGCGTTTGTATTAGGACAAAACCAGAAGCGAACAGGCGCGCGACCGGTCCGCTGTGTTTGTATTAGGACAACGCCACAGGCGAACAGGCCCGCGCCCGTTCTGCTGCGTTTGTATTTGGTTAATACCACAGGCAAACAGACGCGCGACCGTACCGCTGCGTTTGTATAAGGACAACGCCACAGGCGAAGAAGCAAGCGACCGTCTTGTTGTGTTTCAGATGCTCTGTACAAGAGATGTGACGCGCACTATACTGGCACTGAGTGACTTTTAATTTATTATTATTCTTTCAGGGGAAACACGTTTTAATAAAAATGAAAAACTTTTACTTTGACGCCTATCAACCAAAAATTGAGAAAAAATAGGTAGGTTTTTGCTACATTTTTCCAAGTTAAGTGAACACATAATTTTTTCTCATATAAATGTATTGGGATCAAGATATCGTATGCAAAAAAAAACGTAACGCTCTGAAATATTTGCATTAAATTAAAAGTAATCTGTACAAAGCGATAGAAAATCAACTTTGGACACATTTTAGTAAATACGAGACGTAGCGATGCAACTCCAGGCGCTTCGAGGCGCAGCGCGACGCAGCAATGCTTCGCCGGTAGACGCGGCTTGCTAGAGTCCGCTCAGCTCGTACTCCGCCGTGCGGTGTCAGAATGAACGTTTTGTTGCGCAGCGCTACAATATTCACTCCTTAATGAGATGAACATAATTATTTTACCTGCATTTGGGTTGTCCCTCTGCACTGACGCTACAATTTCCTTGGAAACAATAGTTGTGACACGTTGAACCATAGCACTCCGTGGAATTTTTATGATTTGGATCTAATGAAATATTCTCCAGAGCTTCGCAGCCCTGAATTCCAAAGATTTGTTCCTTAATTGTGTAGTTGGCTGCTGTCAGTCTATGATTCCACAAGTGTGTGCTAGAGTTAGAATAAACAACTGGTCCCACACCGCTCTGTTGATTCTTTGGCTGTCGCAAAATGGCTCTTTGATCATAGCTCTTCCAGTAAATAAAATCTTTTGTTACGACTAAATCAGTTGCTGCATATTCTTTTCCTATAAAATTAACTGTTTTTTTGTTTGCTCCATTCAAGTTGGCACTTTTAATAGAATGCTGATTCATTGTTATTTCCTCAGTCCAGTACATTGTCTGAGTTTGATGGTCAATGACCAAACATCGTCGCGCGCTAACACCATCGACTAATAAAACTTCTCTTTTGGACCCATCAAACGCAGCCCTCTCTATCTCATGGTCTGTGGCCCAGTAAATAAACCTGTAATTTGCAAACAACTATGAATAGTCACAAAGTTAGATAAGAATTCTGCTGAGTTTTAAAACTATATGTAATTGTTATATTGACAACGTACCCTCCACAGCTGTCCACAACTATATCCCAGCAGCTGTGTTCCAGCGTAAATAAAAGATTTGCGTCAACTGCTTTGTTAGACGATGCAGATTTTAATGATAACGAGTATATTTTATGAAATCCTTCTGTCCAAAAGAGTAATTGTGTGACCGGGTCGTAGGCGATACTCATGACACTGTCGGCTATTATAGAGGTATTCGGAACTAAAGGTTGTATCTTCCTTGTTGTTAGGTCAAAACTGGCTAGTGAGGTTCTCGGGTTGTGGTACTCGACAAACAGCACTCTGTCGTGAACAGGGTCGTAAGTTATTGAATAGATATCATCAGCCGTCGGAATGACTTGTGCGTGTGTCAGTGCTCCGTTGTAAAAGAATTCCAATCGTTCCTCTACGCCCACGACGATGTCTGAAACATGAAAAAAACTTTTTGTTGAATCCAATTGCTTAACGGATATTCCCATTCTGCTTCTTTTCATATAATACTCTACACATAGAAATAGTTTCGAAATTACTTGCATTCCAGAGTGTTTTATTTTTTGCGATGGGTTTGCTTTTGACTCTAGTCTAGGTCAGGGATGACAGAAACAAAGTCTACGATGAAGCGAGCTTATCCTGAAAGAGCCTGTTCATTCTAACTTTAAAGAGATGATGGTTGTAAGCGTTCGGAAACACAGACGCAGGCAGCGAGTTCCACTCCTTTGCTGTGCGCATTATAAAATACTAGTGGACGTCACGCGGTTTCACCTGCGTAGTTCCCGTTCCCGTGGGAGTACGGGGATAAAATATAGCCTGTGTTACTCCCTGATAATGTAGCTATCCATTGCTGAAAGAATTTTTCAAATCGGTCCAGTAGTTTCGGAGCCTATTCATTTCAAACAAACAAACAAACAAACAAATCTTTCCTCTTTATAATATTAGTGTAGATAGTCTACTTCCATTCAAGAATAAGTACTTATAAATTACTACTTTCAATGTAATACATTATAATGTAACATCATAATAACTAACAAAAAATAGTTCATTCAAGAGTTTCATAGAATGTTACAGTTGTCTGAACTTTACCCTACGGTCGACTGGTAAAAAATGTTTAAGTCAAACGTACAGCCCGTCTTTGTACAGACAAATAAACTTGTGCAAATGTGCATACAGTATAACTTAATTAAAAAACTTCGCGCTCCGAGGGTCCGTCTTAAATAAGTGCTCGCGGTTTCACTGAAGCGACACGCGCTATGAAGTTCTGTTCCGGATTAAGGGAAAAACTTAGCGGATGAAAAAATTCAGTGTTCCTAAACACAAACAGAACATACAGTACGGTCAGTGACTAAAATCGATGTTGCATATCATCTAAATTTAACATGTTTTTACCCGATTGCGCCAGGAGGAGGGTTATGTTTTTCGAGTGTATGTATGTGTGTATGTGTATTTCTTTGGCACTCTCTGTAGCCTAAATGGTTTGATGGAATTTAGCTTGAGAGGTGTCGTTAGATTCGTCTTGATTGTAAAAATGAAACTGGGTATATAAAAATTAAAATGGCCGATTTTTAGCGCGATAATTATGTCTTACAAACTTTTTTTTTCTCAAAACCTGTCAAATGGGGTACCAAAATATAGGAATTGAGAAGGCAAATCCAAAAATGTAAATCGCTTGGCATCAGACTGCTTGAAAAGCGACTTGTTTGGAACTTTTTAGTCGTTTTCAGCGATCGGGTTTTTTGACAAAGTAAATTTCTTTTAGGTTCGCTTTTCAAGGAAAAGGTTTTGAGTCAAATAATATACCTGCCTTCTGATGGAAACAAACCTTTAAACAATTCTAACTTACGGACAGCTATTTTCAAATGGCAAGATTTTTATTAATCCTAAAATGAGAGATTAAAAAATATTTTCAGAAAAAAATTACCAGGCCAGTAATTAGCCTAACCATTTCTAAATTTGTAGAGCATTTCATTATTTTGGTAGTAAAATTATAAGGACTGATTCTGGTGAGCGCTGTTAATTTGCGATTTAACCCAAAATAAAGAAGTAAGAGATAACAGTATTGTTCATGACTTTTCTACTTACCCCAGGGGAACGAGTGCGCCAGTCCCACGAGCACTGTTACAAATGCCAAAACACGCATCTTGTTCTTGGTGCAGCAGACTTTTAATGAGACGTCAGCTCTCGGTGACCGCTCAATGGATATAAAGCAAAACACTTGCTTCCCGTGAACACGAATCTATAAATACACATGTAGGTAGCCACATCGCTATCAAAAACTGTTTCCTTTTGGGAGGAGTTCCTGTGATAAGCAGGCTTCCTGTTTATAACGAAATTAATATTTCAGCACATTCATAGTGTTATCGGTGGTTTCCTTTTTTAACCGACTTCAATAAGGAGGAGGTTCTCAATTCGTTTTATTTTTGTATGTTCCTCAATTACTCTGGACCGATTTGGAAAACTCATTTTTTGTTTGAAAGGGTGCCATGATCATCAGGTCTTCCCAGATGGTGCCATGATCATCTGGTCAGGGAACTCTTCAAATTTTACTCGCACTCTTGAAGCGATTTGGGTCGTATTTGTAAGAGTATTTTCTCGGGGTGGTCGCATTTCAATTTGTTGAAGATCTGATGAAGAACTCCGGAGATAGGCAACGGAACTATTTAATAAATAATAACAAATGGACCGGGATTGATGAAATCGCATGTCTGTCTATTTTTTACACCAGTTAATAACATAACATAACGCCGGTACGCTGCTAAGGGGTACGCACAATATGTGAATGTCAATTACGCTGTGGAGAATCACCTCTAAAAAGTGATAAATAAAATTTTAAATCCTAACATATTCTGGTGAAACCAAAGACTTTCCAAAGTTTACTAGTAAGGCTGCCTGTCCATTGACGCGGAGCGAGGCAGCGGAGCGGAGAACCTGAGAAATAAATAAGTATTTGGAGGTATACGGAACAGAGAGTAAAGTTCCGCAAATCTCCATTGTAAAGGGAGGATCCTCCGATCAGACGGTTGTTGTGTCTGGTGTGGGGAACTACCCATTAGTTGATATTCAGGCTGATGTATATGTTCAAATCGCGCGGTTAACTCTGCTTGCGCGATGCAGGATTTTAATGTAGTAGTTCGCTACTAGTTTGAAAGATGGCGTCGCGGTTCTTTTTGTTGCGATGTAGATTTGCTCCGTCGGTTTTCTTGTGGCGGTATTTATGCCGCTACAAGTTAATATTTCTCCGTTTCTTCGCTCCGCAGCCTCACTCCGCTGTAATGGACAGGCACCCTAAAAGCCCACTTTAGCAGAATCAGCCAGTACATCAAGCTACCCATCACTGTCAAATTTTCCCAATTAACCTTGAACTAACCTAATGGTTTAGCGATTAAAATGAAAATGAAATTTGATAGATTGTTGTATGATTAAGAGCCTAAGTTAATATTTTTTGACAATTTGAAAGGCGTGGCTAAGCATCTCTCTCCCCGAGCGCACCGCGCAAAGTTCAAAAAATCGAATATTGCGACACCCCGTCAACTCATTCAAACTGCCAAATGATTCAGGTTTGCTCGCACGCAAATTATATTAACAAATATCGATACTCTTATAAACAACCTTTTTAAAGATAGAATAAAATAATTATTCAAAGTAGACAAATAATAAAGTTATTCATGTTATATCATCATCTGCCTAGCCTTATCCTAAGTTATTCAGGTCGGCTTCCAGTCAAACCCGATTTAGCTGAATACGTATCACCAGACCTCCACCCACGTCCACAACCCATTAACTGGGTAACACGGAACTTCATGGCAAGGTAGGAGTCAAATTTATTGGCTTCTGACTGTTAAAGATCTACAAATGACAGCCGGGACCAACGGCTTAACGTGCTTTCCGAGGGATGGAGGAAACTCGGTGTGTTAAGATGGTCATCCAACCACAGGCCAATCTTAGCAAGCGTTGCTTTACCTTGAAAATCGACCCGTGCGGCTGTTATTCTTTATCCACGAGCTCCTCTATTCGTGTTATAATTAATATAAGGTGGTCAAATCGGATGTTCAACTTTATTTTGCCACCAAGCTTTAGCCGAGAATTGCAGTTCAAAGGCTGCCATTTTGTTTTGGAGAGTTTTTAAGACATTGATCATCTCTCTCAACTTCATTCGAAAGTTCTAATTCAATTGAAGAACTTTTATTATTATTATTTTTTATTGAGGATTGGGCTTGCTCTTGACCACAATCACGCCTGATGGAAAGCGATAGATGAGGTCTACGATGGAGCGAGCGTGCCCAGAAGATGCCTGTTGTAATATTTAAATTTCGCGCCTTCTGTTCCATTGACTTGAGTTGTATTAATATGTCAAGTTTTTTTCTCGTTTATCTTTGCCCTACTCTATACTCTGTGAACATCACTGGTAGCCGATGTATTGTTTTCTCAAACTAAATAAAGTTAAAGTTATTTTTACTGCAAGAACCAACTTGTTTCCATTAAAACTCAACAGGTTAAGGGCCCAGGCAGTCCGATTAGTAAAAATCAGTAACTAAATTCAGTGTTAAATACGTCTTCAGAACACATAACCTCAACCACAACGTGCTCAGTTTCAAGAAAAGTTTTCCGATAAACAAAAAATATGTCATCGTCAAATAACTCATTGGCATTAATAGAAAAATTAACCGGCCGTGATAACTATGCAACTTGGCGATTTGCAGTAAAAACTTACTTGGAACATGAAGAATTATGGGACTGCGTCGAACCTTCTAAACCATCGATAGAAATCGATAAAAAGCGTGACACTAAGGCCAGATCAAAGATAATTCTTCTTGTGGATCCCGTGAATTATATTCATATTCAAGAATCAAGCACTGCAAAAGAGGTTTGGAATAACTTATCTCGTGCGTTTGATGACTCAGGACTAACACGCCGGGTTGGTCTTCTACGAGACTTATGCAATACTACACTAGCAGGATGTTCAAATGTGGAAGAGTATGTCAGCAAGATAATGACAACAGCTCACAAATTAAGAAATATTGGCTTTCATGTAGATGACGAGTGGCTTGGCACACTTCTATTGTCCGGCCTTCCAGAAAGTTACAAGCCAATGATAATAGCCATTGAAAGTTCAGGTATGAAGATTAGCTCTGACTCAATAAAATCTAAAATTCTACAAGATGTCAAACAAACAGAATCTGATTCAACTGCTTTTGCTTCGAGTCAGAAGTTTCATAATAAAAATAAAAGTTTTTTAAAAGGACCTCGCTGTTATAGTTGCAACAAATATGGCCATAAAAGTCCTGAGTGTAAATCAAAACCTAATAAGTATCAGAAGAATAAGGAAAGTAAACAGAACCAATCATCCTATGCAGCTGTATTTATTGCCTCTTCTGGTTACTCTGATGACTGGTATATTGATTCTGGCGCCTCGGCCCACATGACCAAACACAAGAATTTGTTTATAGAAGAAACAAATCCAGATATAAAAACAATTAAAGTTGCAAATAATAAATCATTACCTGTTCAAAGCTCTGGAAAAATAAGCTTATGTGTTGATAATGAGAGAGGTCAACCAAATGAAATACTGTTTACAAATGTGCTCTATGTGCCTGAACTAGCTACAAACCTGCTGTCGGTGAGTCAAATAATAAAGAATGGTGGCCAAGTAAAGTTCAATAAAGATGGCTGTATTATACTAAACATAAACAAAGTAGTAGTAGCAACAGCAAGCTTGATAAATAATATGTACCGTTTGAACATGTCTGCAGCTCATGCTTGCATATCAGATGTTATCGAGCAGGATACTTACCTGTGGCACCAAAGGATGGGTCATCTAAATTTTCAAAGCTTGAATAAGTTGACTGAAAATACTGCAGATTTAAAACTTGGTTTACAAGCAAGTAATGTGAAATGTATAACGTGTCAAGAAGGAAAACAAACACGTTTACCGTTCAAAAGTCAAGGGTCTCAGACTAAAGACCTGCGTGAATTAATTCACTCCGACATTTGTGGACCAATGGAAACTCAGTCATTCGGCAAAGCTAGATATTTTGTGACTTTTTTAGATGATTACTCAAAGAAGATATTTGTATATGTACTGCATAACAAATCAGATGTTCTGGAAAAATTTATTGAATTCAAGAAATTAGTTGAGAATCAGTTAAGCCGTACAATTAAAATTCTCAGAACTGATAATGGGCTTGAATACGTAAACAGAAATTTTTCAAACTTTCTCAAAGATGCTGGGATAGTACATCAAACAACCACACCTTACACTCCAGAACAAAATGGCACAGCTGAACGGATGAACAGAACTTTGATAGAAAGAGCAAAATGTATGATGTTGAATGCCAAACTACCTAAAGTCTACTGGGCTGAAGCAATTCACACAGCTGCTTACATTATTAACCGCTCGCCGACTAAGTCTCTGTGCTATAAAACTCCAGAAGAGATGTGGACTGGACAAAAACCCAATGTCAGCCATATGAGGACATTTGGATGTGAGGCGATGGTTCATTTGCCAAAAGAGAAAAGAAAGAAATTGGACTCAAAATCTCAAAAACTGATCTTTATAGGATACTGTGAAAACACTAAAGGGTACCGTTTTTTATTACCTAATTCAGGAAAAGCAATAAAAAGTAGAGACGCAATATTCTTAGAGTCCACAGTCAATAGAGACTATGTGCCCATTGAATTAACTACAAATGAATGTAGTATTCAAAATAAGGATTGTGAAGAACTTTCAAGTGATGACTCATTTAATACTGTAACTGAAAATAAATCTCAGTCAGACAGTGAGTACTTCCCCGATGAAAGCATAGAATATTCACCAGAAAGGAATGTTACAGTTAGAACACGAAGACAATATAAATTAGCCTCTCAGGAACAAGAAGAAAGCTCTTACCTGTGTTTTAATGAACAATTATTGAATAATGAAGTTCCTGATAACTATGAAGAAGCAATGAAGTCTGTTGATGCTTCAAAATGGATAACTTCCATAAAGGAAGAGCTTGATGCTCATCAACAAAATAAAACATGGACATTAGTTGATAAAACTCCAGATATGCGAATAATTGGATGTAAATGGGTATTTCGCATCAAAGAAGAATCTTCTGGACTACGATACAAGTCTCGGCTTTGTGCCACGGTCAGGTATGATTCAATCCGATTATTACTCGCAGAAGCTGCCCAAACTAACCTACAAATAATACAATTAGACATAAAAACAGCTTTTCTGTATGGAGAGCTTGAAGAGGACATTTACATGGCTGTACCTGAAGGTTTAACCTGCAAGACTAATAAGGTATGTAAGCTCAATAAATCATTATATGGCTTGAAGCAGTCTCCGAGATGCTGGAACTCTAAGTTTGATTCAGTTTTAAAGAAGTTTGGGTTAGTTAATAGCAAAGCAGATCAGTGTGTGTATGTAGGCACTATTAATGGAGAAAATTGTTATCTGTGTCTATATGTTGACGATGGACTGATATTTTCTAAAGATAGATCAACCATAAAGGAGTTAATTAATGATTTACAGTCAATATTTGAAGTAAAAACTTTTCCAGTCAGAAATTTTGTTGGTATGGAAATAATAAAGTCAGACAATTTTGTCTTCATACATCAAACAAGCTATATTGAGAAATTATTAAATAAATTTATGTTAAATAATTGTAAACCTAACAGCATTCCAGCTGATCCACATACAATATTGGAAAAAGGAGAGGGTGAAACAGAAAAGAACATTCCATATCGGGAAGCTGTTGGATCATTGATGCACCTCGCTACAGTAAGCAGACCAGATATCTCTTTTGCTGTCAGCCTGGTGAGTAGATTTTTAAATTCATACAATGAAACTCATTGGAATGCTGTGAAGAAAATTTTCAAGTATCTAAAGGAAACTAAAGTGTATGGTCTGTACTACACAAGATCAACTGAGCCTAATGTTGTAATTGGGTATAGCGACGCAGATTTTGTCAATGACCCTAACACAAGACGTTCCGTCACTGGATACGTGTTTATTAAAAATGGAGGAGCAGTAACATGGGCCTGTCAGAGACAACAGGCAGTTGCCCTATCAACCACTGAAGCAGAATTTATGGCAGCCTGTGCTGCTACAAAAGAAGTCATATGGATTAAACAATTACTATCTGATATTGGTACATTCAATCAAAAGTCTGTGTGTTTAAATTTAGACAACCAAAGTGCTATCAGTGTAATCAAAAATACTAATTTTCACAAACGATGTAAACATATAGACATTAAGTTTCATTTCATTAAAGAAAAATACTATGATAAAATTATCGAATTAAACTATGTGTGCAGTGATGAACAATATGCAGATATTTTTACCAAGCCTCTATGTAAAATTAAGTTCTGTTATTTAAGAGATAAAATTGGAGTTAAATCTGTCGATGTAATTTCTAGCAGTTAGTTATTGGTTAAAGTTTTGTTTTGTCAATGTTTAAAGCTTATGTTTTTTTATGAAGGCTCAAATTTAGGAAGAGTGTTGTAATATTTAAATTTCGCGCCTTCTGTTCCATTGACTTGAGTTGTATTAATATGTCAAGTTTTTTTCTCGTTTATCTTTGCCCTACTCTATACTCTGTGAACATCACTGGTAGCCGATGTATTGTTTTCTCAAACTAAATAAAGTTAAAGTTATTTTTACTGCAAGAACCAACTTATTTCCATTAAAACTCAACAATGCCTGTTCACTCTTGCTTTGAAGGCAGACGGGTAATATGTGGACGGGAACACAGACGCTAGCAGTGAGTTCCACACTTTAGCTGTGCGCATAATAAATGTGGAGGAGAAGCGCTGGGTACGACTAGGCAGGATATCGACCAAGTATGGATGGTACCCTGCAGTACGTCTGGTACGGTAGTAAAAGGGCGATGGTGGGATCAGGTCATAGAGTTCCTGTGCACACTCACCAAAGTACAGTCTGTAGAAGACCGACAGGCTGGCAATACTACGCTGATGAGTTAGGCTGTGAAGCTGAGCCACCAACGTCTCGTCACCTATAAGCCTTTTTGCTCTGCGTTCCACCGAGTCCAATGCAGCAAGCTGGTATTTTGCTGAGCCATCCCATAAATGGCTGCAATACACCATACAGGAACGGACTTGTGCTTTGTACAGACTCAGAAGCTATCCAGATGTGAAGTACAGCCTTACCCTACTTAAGATGCTCAGCTTCTTGGCTGCAATCTGTGCTTTTGACTCGATGGTTGAGCGGAAGTTGAGATTAGACGTCAACTCCATGCCCAAAACCTCTAGGCGATCGGTAGAAGGTACAAACGTACCTCGGAATGTAGGAGATAGTTGAAACGGACTTCTTTTAGTAGTGAAAAGACATACTTGTATTTACAGAGCATTGAATTTGACCAGATTGTCGTCGCCCCACTGCAAAACGAGATTTGCGGTCAAATTTATTCGCTCCACCATGGCCTTTCTAAGAGTAGCTGTTTCCTCCCTGCTGGCTCTTGCACTAGACAAGTATCTTTCTGAGACTGTGCTGTCATCTGCATATTCGATTGCACCTAGTTGCAGCAGGTCGTTGATATGCAGCAGAAATAGAGTCGCACAAAGAACAGACCCTTGAGGAACACCGGCGTCAATAGCCATATGATCCGATGAGCAGCTATCTATGACCACTTTGATCGAACGCTTAATCAGGAAGTCAAAAATCCAGTTGCAAAACTCAGCAGGCATGCCGCACGCGGGAAGCTTACCTAACAGACTAGCATGCCAGACTCTATCAAAGGCCTTTAAAATATCGAGCGATACAGTAAGGGCTTCGCCGTGTTTTTGAATGGCCTCACCCCAGCGATGCGTAACATATACAAGAAGATCTCCAGCAGAAGCTGTGCTGGTGATCACTGAGTAGCTCACTGTCTTCCAGGCGTGCCAGCAGATTATTGTGAAGTACCCTTTCCATCACTTAACACAGTATGAAGATTATGGCAATTGGTCTATAACTGACAGGGTCGACACGGTTACCCTTTTTGGACACTGGTTGCACATTAGCAAAAATGAAATTCGTTCAGAACCCTTTGCACGCGAGTCTGACTCGCACTTGGCCAGTTTTTGAGATAAAGTCAACTTGGATTTTAAAATCACAATCGATTTGTTTAATCATTTCCTTTCTCACATCCAGTACAAACTGACAAGAAAAATGTGTCAAATTGGTTCACAGTTCCTTGACTGATAAATGACAATCATCATCGTCATCGTTTCAGCTGAAAGACGTCCACAGCTGGACTCGCCAAGCGGCCACGTCGATCGGTCCTGTGCTTCGAGCAATCCCCAATCCCAAATGAAAACAAACGATAATTAGGTATTATTTGATTATTGGTTGATCTCATCTTTCATTTGGTATTGTTCATCATCTGGGTAGTTTTTTTCCAACTGTACTGGGATCGGCTTTCAGTCACACTGGATACAGCCTATGTGACCTCCACAACCCGTAACTGGGTAACTGGATATCACTGTAGATACTTCTTAGCAAGACTGGTGCCCGATTTTTTGGCTTATCTGTAACGACTACCAAAAATGTGTTAATGGCAGCCGTGACTAAGGGCTTAACGTGATCTCTGAGGAACAGAGGAAACTCGATGTATCATAGGTGGTCACCCATTCACGGAACAACCTTGGCAAGCCCCAGACACTCCCTCACAGACGAACAACTGAATCGGTCCAATAGTTTCGGAGAAAATCGGCTGTAACAGACGGACAGATAACCGAGTAATTGATTATTAATTTTTTTCTATGAGAGAGGTTCGGAACCTTAAAAAGTCACGCTTGAGATGTTTGTCAAACATTTATACACACACACACATACATTACATGATAAGCTGTTTTACCAACTGCTAATTATTTTACAAAACAGCTCCGTTTTGTGAAAGTGCTCAACGATTACGTTCAGCTGGATTGTCATCGACCTACGTTTAACATAACTGCTACCCAAGTAGACATAATGCAGAATGGCTCGTCTGCACGCGATGCGATGCTTACCATTCCTTTAAACATACCAATGTAAAGTGGATTTCGTAGACTAAAATTCACACATTTCATTAAACCCAGTGGCTTCGCAATGTTTTTGATTGGGACAATTAGGTTATTCCGAATCTAAACAAAATAAGGGGAAATATACAAAACCATATATTTTATACTAATCTATACTAATATATAAAGCTGAAGAGTTTGTTTGTTTGCTTGAACGCGTTAATCTCAGGAACTACTGGTCCAATTTGAAAAATTCTTTCATTGTTAGATAGCCCTTTTATCGAGGAAGGCTATAGGCTATATATCATCAGGCTAAGACCAAAAGGAGCGGGGCAGACTAAGTTGCGCGGGTCAACTAGTAAGTATAATAAATGGATTATTAGGTAAAAGAAACAACATACAAATTAAAAAATGTAGTCCATATGACTTTAGAGGTATACGGAACAGGATGTAAAGTTCCGCAAACCTCCATTAAAAAGGGAGGATCCTCTACCCAGACGGGTGTTGTGTCTTGTGGGCAGCTGCCTATGGATGTTGTACATGTTCAAATCGCACGATAAACTCTGATAACGGCATGCAAGACTTGTGTGTCGTGAGGTTTTAAGTCCAAATGAGGCGCCACAGCACACTTACGTATTCTAATACAATACAAGGGTGCCGTTATAAGAAATAAGGACGTATCTACTCAAACCGAAGAAACCGATTTCCAACATTTAGAAAAAAAATTAGGAGGGGACTCTAGTCTGTCAAACAGGTATTTTGAAAACGCGGGGAAATTAGAGGCGTTTTGCGTTTGGCGATAGCGACCAAACAAAATACCAGATTTGAAACATGGCAATTATAGGGTTGGTCACATAGCAAAACTGGTTTTGTGTACTTGTATTTGTAATTTGTGATACCATCTACTTAGAAAATGAGCCTAAGTTATTTTTAATGGCGTTGGATTGATTCTAATCCAACGCCATCTTTTTTAAAAATTGACTTCCGCGTCGTGTAATTTTCGTCGAGTTTTCGAGTGACCATTTGTACTAAGAAGGCCTAAAAAAAGTAAGTATTCTTTTTGAAAGAGTTTGCTGTCCTAAAATTTTACAATTATCTCCAATACAGGATTCGAGATACAAACCTAAGGTACTAAACAGTTGAAAAGATTTCTGAAATTCCAACGGTCAGTTCAGTTTTATCTTCGTCTTTCCGAAACCTGTCAATCATATGTACAAAGAAAAGTGTCGCTAGCCTACTCGACTATTCAATATTCGGCAAAATCACTATTCGTGGGATCTCTAGTCCAAATGGTACGAAACCTCGCGTCCGACTCGCACTGGACTGGTTTTCCTTCCTTCTCTATTTTACCAATTGTCAGAAGCCAGAAAATCTGGCACCACTCTTGCCAAGAAGTACCGTGTTACTCAGTCACTGGGTTATGGAGGTCCAATAGGCAGCTGCTCCACGTAAAATACTAAATAATTGGGAATAGGCTAGGTAGATGATGATAAGAACGTATTAGGTCGGGTTGTATGGTTATGTCATTTAAATATATTTTTTATCTGATCTAAACTAATTAATGAAGACAACTTATAGATAAAGATATAAACATTGAGTCATAAAGTAGGTACCTAACTAGACGGAACGGTTGTGTGTTGACTTTTTATTTTTTATTATCAACTCCGTATTTATTACTCAGGCATCTCTGATCTCTGCCAGAGTTGCGGAATGCTTTAAAGAGTCACCGCGGCCCTGGAACGCAAAGAGCATTTGGAAGGTAGGGTGGGTTTTATTCAGTAAACGATGAAACTCCCTTCCGGCGCGCCCAGAGCGAAACGAGTAATTTGATGAGCTCATTAAAAAAAAGCCATCTCACAAGCGGAAAACTAAAAACTTATAACAAGAAAAAGACTGACTTTCAAATAAAGAAACTTTTCAAAGTACTGATCAAAATTAGATTTCGAAAGTCGTTGTTTCTGGTTTTTCTTTCTTCGTTTTTTAAGACCGAACATACTCGTGGTGACAAACTCGTGGTTAAATAGTAACAGCCGCACAAATTGAACTTCGAGGTTAAGCTACACTTGCCGAGGTCCATCCGTGGATGGGTGACCATGTTTTACATACCGAGTTTCCTCCGTGCCTTGGAAAGTGCATAAGCCGTTAGTCGATGCCGTCATTTGTAGATTTTTGGCAGTCGTTACTCATTGTCAGAAGCCAGAAAATCTTTTACCAGAATTAGAAGTTAGTAACTCGACATGACTCATATTTATAACCTCACAAAACGAAAACCATGCAGATAACTCGCAGAAAAATGACTCACTAGACAAGTAACATATTGCTCCGAACTGAACTGCTCCGTTGGTTTCGCGGTCGCAACCGCGACTACCGAGCGTGGAGTCGTTCGATTCCCAGGTCGGACAAAAAGTGTGATTGGGTTTTTCAATAGGAACTTGTCTGTGACAGCCCGGAGTTTGCAAGTTCGTGGTGTGACACCCCCCCTGCTTCGGAAAGCACGTTACCCCTTGGTCCTGCGCTAGATCTTGCTCCAGTCGTGTCGGGTTTCCGTCCCATCCGATTATGAGAGTCACGGAAAAGGGAGTGCACCTGTGTTTGCGCACACATTTGTGTACTATATGTCCCGTACCGATGGCTTGTCTCCGTTGAGTTGGTCGCCATGGCCAAAATCGATCAGGAGGACTACATGTAATTAACACAGCTTCAACCTTTCAGCTTCTCCCTTCTCTGACTGACCTTGACCATTTAAAAGTAATAAATAAATCATTTGAGTCTTTGGAGTCAAAAGCCCTGATCTACCCATGGGGTACTGCGTTACCCTGTAACTGGATTATGGAAGGTAGTCGCTCTATGTAAAACACTGGTATTCAACTGCAATTGGTAAGTTTGCAAGTCAAATGAAGTTGGAAATACCCATCAAATCATTACTAGTCACTGTCGGGTATGTGCCCGACGGGCCGTCTGTTTTGTCGCTTCTAAAGGGACGGATTTGCTGGCAGTACAATTTATATGACACTGTCCACTTTTAGACGGAGGAGTAAAATAACGGATCCGGATTTTAGGAAGACTGTTTTGCCACTGTGAAGAACCGCATCGAATGTAGTGTGAATGATTCTGCTGATGGTCTCCCGCCGTCTTCCGTTTAAACAGATGGTTCGTCTGAGTGGGAACGGGCCCTTAAAGGGCGTGGTGATGATGAAAGTAGATAATACCTTTGATTCAGCGGTTTAGGAACCCATCTGTTAACAACACCCGATTACCAAAACGCGTATAATTATAAATCCAAAGATTAAATAACATGTTGCAATAAATATTTTGTTGTTTCTGTTTTCCCGATTGCGATGCTTTATGCAATAACTCGTGCTATGCGATGATTAAATAAACTGAAATCGTCCCTGAGAAACTCTTTCTTTACCGGACTTCGGGAGCCACGGGATTGATTCGCCAGCCAATATTTAGTACACAAAATAATAGTAAATAGGGACAAACAAGTGATAGAAGATAGAAGCCTATTGAAGTCTACTGCTGGATATGGGCCAAAGCTTCGCGACAACACCCGGTCCTCCGGGTTTTGCATCCATTGTGTCCTAGCTACCTTTTTAAGGACGTTGGTTCACCTATTTGGGGTGTCCCTTTCTATGCTTGCAGATTAGCTGTCTTAAATGAAGGCCTTGACCGCTCCACCGAACAATAATAATTCTGCTCCAGAATTCTCAAATCATAGTGAAAAGTTATTTTACGGCTGTGTGCTCTCTGGAAGTCTCCACCTTGTTGTCGTACTAATTTGAAGTGTTTTGAATGTGTTAATTGTAATAATCAAAGTGTAATGTACCGGTGATCTCATAAAAGTGATTAAATTACAATCGCGTGTGCTAACTATTCCTACATTGGGTTTGGACTTACAAATAAAACGGTAATACTGTGATTGATTGCACTCTTAGAAAATGGCTAACTGTAACACTTATGCAGTACCATTGAAACAAAATTATAATATGTTCCAAATGCGACAAGGACTATCATCAACGGTGTGTTAGACTGAGTGCTATTGCGTTTGAGAAAATAAAACAAAATTCACATTCAAAGTGGAAGTGTCCGAACTGCTTACCTCCAAAGAAGAAGATTGGTAAACCTACTGCTGAGGCTGAAGAAGATAGGTCCGATGTCAACAAGTTCATCGGTACAAGATGTAAACATAGGCCTGATGAAAAAGCTAGCTTAGATGGCAAGGATAATAAAAACAACGACATTCGAAAAGAAATTGGGAATATATTAAGTGTAGAAGTAAGAAATATGACTCAGTCCAGATTTGCTGATATTAAGAAACAGATCGGCGAGTTGAAGACATCTGATGCATACGACATCTCTCGAATTACTGACATGAAAACTAAGCTCAAGGGTGCAACGTGAGAATATTGAGCTTCGCACAAAGATCACCGAGATGATAAAGACTGTTAGTCAATTGAATGCGAATGTAAACGCTCTAGATCAGAGTGTGCGGGAAGCGAATATGATCCTTGTTTTCTTTTTGTTATTCTCCTGGGAAGTCTTGACATAGTTACCGATCGACTATCGACTGAATTCGGTCGTTAAGTCCTAAGGATATGCGGCGTACGCAGTCAATTTCGAACGCGATCCACGGATCAGATCATTGATTTTTATCGTGGATCGCGTTTGAGATTGACTGCGGGCGGGCGGCTTTACCGAATTCGGTTGGTGGGCGGAATTTAATCAGAATATGTGTGCGTATGAAATTATAGTGTCAATTTAAATTTTTAGTATGACATAGCAGAGTCTGTGAGCAACATTATCTAACCCACTTGACTATTAGCGAATAATAATTATTATTATTCCTTTATTTAAGGCAACTGTGGCCCATACGAATACAATACACAACACAAAATAAAAATAAACTAATACATATAAAATATAAACTGAGACACACGAAGTGACGGCGTCGTGCTACGCTGCGTGGTGTCGCGTAGCCTACCACGAAAACGTCGGTGAACTACACCCTTCGGCCAAAACTCTTCCTTTAGGAACCTGTCGAGATGTTGTGTCGGAACCCGCACCAAGAAGGACTTGAAGTTGGTGTTGTGACGTGGCTCCAGCTTCTCGACCCTCAAGGTCCAGCTGGTCTTCACCTTCATGTACTCCACATTCTCCTCAACCTTCGTGGAGTGATGTAGTCGGGACACATACAGCAAGCGTCGTAGGAACCGCTGGACGTAGCAGCATATTTGGACCTGTCAGTCCAGTACCGCATTGATTGTGACAAGTAGGCTTCTTCTTCTTCTGCAACACTAAAAACACGTGACGGATGTGTTGCGGAAGGGAATGGAGTACTACATTCCGTTCTCAGACGTAGCAATGTCTGGCGAAGCTCGCCCATGGTTTGGTGCCGAGTGTAACCGCGCTAATGCGATAAAACATGTGGCGTACCTAGCATGGGTCGACGCCCGTGCGCGCAAAGCAAATGACGTGAGTCAGAAGAAGAGAACCTTTAACAAGGCTGCCAAGTCCTGCAAGAAGGAGTTGCGGAGGGCTCGGTTTGACCACATTAGCCGAATAGGGAACAAACTTGCCTCATACCCAGCAGGTAGTGAAGCTTTTTGGTCCCTGGCTAAGTCGGTCGAATCGAACTTCTGCCGCCCCTCACTACCACCACTGCTGAGACCCGATAGGTAGCTGGCCCGCTCCGCTGAGGAGAAAGCAAACTTGTTTGCATCTATGTTTGCGGAATCGTCGCGTATGGATCCTGGTGGCGCGAGGCCCCTTGCTTTTCCTGATGGGTGCGAGTCGAGTATGTCGAACATTCGCATTCATCAGAAGGACGTTCTTCGGGTATTGCGTAACCTAGACATGAATAAGGCTAGTTGCCCCGACGGGATACTGGCAATTGTTTTGAGGACTTGTGCGCCTGAGTTGTCTACAATCTTGACAAGCCTATTTCGCCTTTCGTTTGAGACTGGAAAAGCACCGAATACTTGGAAGCAAGCTAACGTGCAGCCCGTGCCCAAGAAGGGTAGTTGAGCTGACCCGTCAAATTACAGACCCATCTCGGTAACGTCCATACTCTGTAAGAGTATGGTACGCGTGCTGAATCTTAAGCTCCTAGCATTGTTAGAAGCGAATGATATCCTTAGCGACCGACAATACGGGTTCCGCCGAAATCGGTCAACTGGGGATCTTCTAGCGTATGCCATTCACATCTGGAGTGAGGCCATAGAGAAGCACGGGGAGGCACTTGCAGTCTCCCTTGATATCTCGAAGGCCTTCGACAGGGTCTGGCACGATAGCCTTATTAGTAAGCTTCCTTCCTTCGGTCTGCCCGCCGGATTGTGTGATTGGATTGCAGATTTCGTGAGGGATCGGTCTATCCGAGTGGTCATAGATGGCTGCTCGTCTGGACTGCTGGACATTAATACCGGGGTTCCTCAGGGGTCGGTGCTCTTGGCGACCTTGTTCCTGCTGCATATTAATGATCTGCTAAAACCCGGTACCTTTTGGGTATGCAGACGACAACACTGTTGCTGAGAGATACGTGTCCGACGCAAGAGCTGGTGGGTCACATATCCGGTCTCTCCGGGAGGCTATGGTTGAGCGCTTGAACTTGTCCTTATAGGCTGTCTCTGTATGGGGCGATGCCAATCTGGTCAAGTTCAATGCTGCTAAGACCCAAGCGTGTCTTTTACCGCTAAAAGGAGCCAATTAATAATAATAATAAAATATCTTTATTTGTCAATAATACAGATAGTGGTACAGTTAAGTCTTAGAATAGTTAACAATTTATGAATACATCGACCAGAACATTTACATAAACATTTGGATGACATAGGAATCTGTACGCAATAAGTAAAACTCTGCCTCTTAAACTAGGTTATCCTGTATTTCTAGAGACAGTGTTTCGCAATGAGGGCCCAATTGAATGTGTAAGTGGACTGTGTCAATTTACTTTAGAAGGAAAAAGAAACGTTATAGTTTGATTACTTACATAGATTTATATAATGCATGAATATGTGAGAGTGCGAGGGTTTGGGTGAATGAGCGTAAATGTGGGTATGAAGGTGTATATGTGTGAGTGTAAATAAGCAGTTGGAGAAGTATTGGTGTGAAAGTGAGAGGAGAGTGAATGTATGTGGATTAGAGTACGGAAGTATTCGTGCAAGCATGAAGAAGTGTGTATGCTAATATTAGTCGATGTAGGTAAGTAAAGTCTTTGTTTCGGCATAATCCTGTATAAGTAGCCATTCTGTCACTTTTAATTTTAGATTGTGTTTGTTTAGGTCCAAGATATTCAGTTTTTATGAATCCTTTTGTAAATGTAGGCGCTAATTACATAAAACTAATGCTTTGCGAAAGTGGTTCTGTGTTGGGCGCCTGTGGGAAGGTTTGTGCGCTTATTTGGGTTAGACGGGGGAAGACTGTTATGTTTCCTAAGGACAGATTGACGCACAAAGAGCTGACGGACTGTTAGAACCTTGCAATCTACGTAGAAACCACCCAGCTCCATCTTTTCGTGGTGTAACCGTACCGATAACCGACCGACTTGAGCTTCTTGGTGTTACGTTAACATCTACCCTCAATTTTAGACCTTTCATAGAGGCAAAGGCTCAAGTGGCTGCCAGAAAGTGGGGGGTCCTAGCAAATGTGAGACGGTACATCACGCCGGTACAGCTGCTCAAGCTCTATCAAGCGCAAGTTCGATCGCGTATGGAGTACTGCTCTCATGTTTGGGACGGATCTGCCAAATACCAGTTTAATGCCCTTGATTCAATTGAGAAACGAGCCATGAGGATCATCGGTAATGACAGGCTCGTCGAGTCGAAGTTCCAAAGTCATGAGCATCGACGCCGAGTTGCTGGTCTGTCGGTTTTCTACCTCTTGCATTTTGGGGAGTGTGCGACGGAATGGCATGATTTAATTCCGCCAAGCCCGTTCCAGACCTGTCAGACCCTTGGCAGACCTGGTGTCAGATATTCTGGCTTCTAACCATCCGTAACGTCTGCCAAAAATCTACAAATAACAGGCGGGACCAACGGCTTAACTTGATTTCCGAGGCACGGAGGAGTCTTAGCATGCGTTGTTTAACTGAGAAGATCGACTCGCGTGGCTTTGATCATTTAGCCCCGAGCTTCTCAGAGACCATTATTGATAATTAGCCGTATTAAATGGGATGAAAAGTCTGACAACTTATGATTTTGTATCTTTATAATAATAATAATAAGTATGTATGTTTATAAGTCTGATTGGTATTCCCAACTCTACGTTAAAGCGCAAATTTTGCGAACAGTCTCCTGATGTTACTGACTAATATTAAGTAGCATTGTGAGTAAATCCAGACTTTATGACCAGCAGCAACATTAAACCGTTTTAACTTAAAATAGATAAACAAAATTAAATGAGTCAGAGTTCTTTAACATACTGTATATTAAAGAACTTTGACTCATTTAATTTTAGTGAAAATCAAATTTCCGGTTTTATGCGGAAACCTGGCAACATTAGGTCACCCGCAGGCCTTAACGGCTTATCACCCGTGGTGAGTGGCAAAGCCCCGTGACAGGTTCGTCGCGACTTTTAAGACAAGACAAAGTTTTAAGTTTTAAGACAAGACATAAAGTGTTGGTTATCTATCTATGTTCTAAATCTTCATCATGTGTCCAACCTTTTACCAAATATATTGGGTTCGGCTTCCGGAAAAACTGGATTCAGCAGAATACCACACTCCAATAACTGGGTGACCTGGTACTTTTTGGCCCGACTGGTGTCAAATTTTCTGGCTTCTGACAATCCGTAACGACTGTCAAAAGTCTACAAATAACAGGCGGGACCAACGGATTTAAGTACTTTCCGAGGCACGCAAGAGTCTTGGTATGATAAGGTAAGACGATCAACCATCCACAGACCGACTTCAGCAACAGTGGCGTACCTAGCATGGCTGACACTTGGGGCACCCCGAAATATTTATGCGTTGCGCGGTGACGGAAGTCACAAACCATTTTTCGAAATTTTTTACACCTCATCTCATAAAACGGAAAAGTATAAAATAAAAAATTTTGTTTAAAAAACTGTAACCCGACTACAGAAAAATAAAAGTGATCTGAAAAGTATGAAACAAGAAAATGGCGAAAGTAAAGCCGTGGTCGCATGCCTGTATATCATGTGGGTGCCTGGCAAACCTATAAAACTATAAAGGCATGCGACCGCTTTACTTTCACCATTTTTGTACCTCTCTTGATTTGTTTCTGAAATATTTTCTTGTTTCATACTTTTCAGATCACTTTTATATTTCTGTAGTCGGGTTACAGTTTTTTAAACTATTTTTTTTTTATTGCTAAGGTTAACAAGCTAAAGTTGCTCAATTAGACCTGTACTTTGGAGGATTTAATGAATACTACCGATGCTGCAGTTAACGTAGCCACCTACTGGGTCAAAACAGCATAAAGAGTTAACCATCGACTCGAAAAGACGAAGAAAAATGAACCTTTATAGGCCTGAAGCCAGGAGTTATGCCACCCGCGAGCAGGTGGCGATACAGGAGTCCCATGTTACAGGAGTCGTAAAAACAGTTGAATTAGCTCGGTTAATCGGATGTCTAACTATGGTCCAAAATGAAGGCTGTTGAAGGTAGCACTACAGAGTGATCCACACTGAAGAAGACCGAGGCTTGGAGACGCGACGTATGTGGTCGCAATCTTCAGCAGAAGGATTGAAGAAAAAGGCCACTGAAATGCGCATAACTTTACGAATACTGTTAAAAAATTGCTGACGGCGTATACCACAATCAAGAAGGTGGTTAGGTTATTTTAGAAGGTAGCCTTTGTTGTCCCGTTGCTTCAGCATTAATTCATTTTTTCTGTGTAACGGGAACCACCGACCAAGCAGCAACCATCAATATGCATAATATTGATAAACGTTTGTGCGGAAAAATTTCCATACAAACAGACATGTAAGAAACGGTACACATCATCATATTAAGTTCTATGATTTTAATTTATATATTTAATTTCGATTTAATATTGCAAAAGCACTCGGCTGAAAGTCACACATACCCAACAAACTGTTGCAGTAGCTCAAATAAGATTTTGGCTGATTGCACCGGTGACGATGTGATCATTCCCAGCATCCTCCTCATTCCCAATTATTTTCCATTTATTATCAAAACTGGCTAATTCCCAGTGAGCATATGATAGTTACGTCATTACAAGCTTAGGGCCAGAAATTATCCGTTGCGGGCTTCATCCTCCAGTGGATCATTGGGAGCTGTACATCCCGAGGCAATGACGCCACAGACAAACTCGCGAAGAGGTTCCAAGATGGTAGTGCTGGACCCATACCCACTCTTCCTGCTACCTTTCTCCCAGTTTCGTACATGAATTTGCCAGAGATCAACTATGGCAGTCAAAAATGCCAGTATGGCAGTCATCGCGCGCGCGCACTGTTGAGCGGTCGCCGATTTTTGCACTAAAAATGTCTGTGAATTATGTAAATACGGTCAAGTGTACACGTTGTAATGTTGTTATCTCGGAGGTTCTTGCTTTCATACGAAATAGGCATGATGTAGTGGACAACGAAAGTTTAATAAAAATATGTGCATCGGTTTTTTCCGAGGAAGATATTGATGAAGCAAAAAAGTTATTGTTTGTTTCTACGAAGACAACCCAAAAACTCGTGTCGAGGCGTAAAAACAAAAAGCAGAAAGACCTGGAGGACATGATTACGGTGTTTAAAACCATGGATCCCGAACAAATCCCAATTTTTGTGGCGTATGACCTTCATAAATTACCACCAATTTGTTTAAATCACGTAGATGTGACAAAACTGTTGAAGGATTTATTGGTTCTACGATCAGAAGTAAACGCAATCAAAAGTGATTATGTGACCAAAGATCAGCTGGCAATCATGAGATTGAATACAAGCATCTCGACGCCGCCGGCACCGTTACCAAGTTTGAACGAGAACACTAAAAGCGGAGGGTACATTGAAAACAATAACTCTTCGAATGTATCTAAAAGTACAAACTGTGCACCGTCACAGAGTCAACCGAGTCGCAATGGTATGAGTCATGAACGTTTGAGTGGTACGCCACTTACTAGCACCTCGAGTGAGAAGCAAAATGTACCTGTCTCGCCCGTCCCACAGTGCCCGACCGGTTTTGCGACCGCAGAGAAACAGCTGACAATGGCTGAGATTGTAAGCAATGGCAAGTGGAAGGAAAACAAAACAGAGGATAGTTGGACTTTAGTGAAGTCAAAATCGAGAAATCGCTTCACTGGTTTGATGGGGAAGGCTGTGTCAAATTTACCAATGAAATTTCGTGCTGCAGATATGAAAATACCTTTGTTTATATCGTATGTAAACAAAGAAACCACAGAGGAGGATATATGTGACTATATACAAAGTAAAGTTAACGAAGTGGTGACTTTGGAAAAAATTAATATGAAGACTGATAGACAATATAACGCTTTCAAGTGGTTTGTTCCTAAGCACAAAATAGATACGTTTTTAAATGACAACTTGTGGCCGGAGGGTATTGCTGTCAGACGATTTGTACATTTTAAGAATAGGACAGACATTAGGAAATTGACTGGAGACGCATCTCAGAATAATGGATCCGAAAATAAAGAACACATACCTAGCAACGTTTAACTGTAAAAATGTCTGAATGTGTGGAATGGCTGACGTCATCGCGCTGCAGGAAACCTGGCTGTTACCTCATGATTTACCCTACTTGGGTACATTACACGATGACTTCGCGTACACCGGAAAATCTGCTGTTGATACGTCTGCCGGAGTACTCATTGGCAGACCCTACGGAGGAGTTGCCCTATTGTGGAGGAAGTCGGCTTTCTCAAAGGTGTCAGTGGTGTCGTGTAATAGTAATCGTTTAGTTGCTATTAGAATTGATCACCTAGATCGTTCTATGTTAATTTTCTCGGTTTATTTGCCTACTGACTCAAGTGATAATTTAATAGAATTTACTACTTGTTTGAGTGAGATTATTGCGATTACTGAAAATAGTGACACGGAAACTGTGTGCATATTAGGAGACTTTAACGCTCACCCGGGTGAACGTTTTGCAAATGAACTGTCAACCGTGTGTATGGAGCAATCGTGGTCATGTGTGGACAGGGAATTGTTACCTAGTGATACGTTTACTTTTAAGAGTTCAGCTAATGGTGCGCTGCGCTGGCTAGATCATTGTGTGGTGAGTAGTTCAGCGAGACATTTAATAATTAAAGCGACGGTTTTGTATGATGTTTACTCGTCGGACCACATTCCTTTGATTATAGAGTGCAATATAAATTTAATAATACCTAAGTTAATAAATAAAACCCAATCTTGTAATAAGGTCGTTTGGGGTGAAAGAAATGTTAAACAAATTGAGGAATATTCAAACTTTTGTCATGCAAAATTAAGATTAATAGATTTTCCTACGGAATTTTGTAATTGTTCGCGTGGAATGTGCTCTGATACTAGTCACCACAGACTGTTAGATGAGTTGTATGATACAGTTATGAGTATTTTGAAAGAAGGTGCAGTTAGTACGTATGTAGGTACTGATAACGGGCACTGTAAAAGAAAATATGTGGTTGGTTGGAATGTGCACGTGCGGGACGCTCACAGGGAGGCTCGCATGCATTATCAGACGTGGTTGCTACATAATAAACCCACATCGGGTTATATTTACATAAATATGTGTAAATCCAGAAAGGTTTTTAAAGACAAGCTAAAACGTTGCCAAGATAATGCACAACAAATTAAATTGGATATAATAGCTAAAAACCAGTCAGACAAGCAATTTGGTGCATTTTGGAAGGCAACAAATAAGTTAAATCCACGGTCGAGTTTTCCGGTGAGCGTGGCGGGCGTGCACGAGCCAACAGAAATAGCAAACATTTCAGCATCACTTTAAGTTTGAGTCGCCACTTGCAAGCACGGCTCGGGTTCGACAACCCGAGCCGTGCTTGCAAGTGGCGACTTGCTGAGGCCATCTCTGGGGACATAAACGTTCAGTTTACCCCAAAGGAAGTTGCGTCGGTGGTAACAGCAATGAAAAGAGGGAAGTCACCAGGTCACGATGGGCTCAGCATCGAACATCTGAAATACGCCGGGGTGCACTTGCCACGCGTACTTGCCATGCTGTTGAATTTATGTATCAGTCACTCTTATTTACCGAATAACCTCATGTTTACTGTTGTGGTACCTGTTATTAAAAATAAAACTGGGGATGCCTCTGATGTCTCCAATTACAGGCCTATATCATTGGCTACTGTTTCAGCCAAGGTGCTGGACCGTCTGCTTGACACACAATTAGCTAAGCATCTCGTGCTGCATGACGCTCAGTTTGGCTTTAGGCCGGGGCTGTCCACTGAAAGCGCTATAATGTGTCTAAAGCAGACGGTGCAGTACTACAAGGAAAGAAAAACGCCTGTCTTTGCCTGTTTTTTGGACCTATCGAAGGCATTCGATCTTGTAAATTATGATGTGCTGTGGAATAAGTTGCTATCTGAAACTTCTTTACCGGTTGAAGATATATCAATATTTAGATATTGGTATAGCAATCAACGCAATTGTGTGAGGTGGAACGGTTCCTTGTCGAGTGTGTACAGATTGGAATGCGGAGTGAGGCAGGGAGGATTAAGCTCGCCTCGCCTGTTCAACCTGTACATGAACCAGCTGATTGCTGAGCTCAGCAGTACCAAGGTCGGATGTTATATTGACGGAGTGTGTACCAATAATCTTAGTTACGCAGACGATATGGTGTTGCTGAGTCCATCAATCAGTGCCATGAGGAGACTAGTGTCAGTCTGTGAGTCATATGCGGTGGCCCATGGGCTCAAATATAATGTTTCTAAGAGTGAACTGATGCTCTTTAAAGCAAGTGGTTTTTCTTACCCAGCATTTCCGAGTGTGTCACTTTGTGGCACTCCACTGCGTCGGGTTTCCAAATTTAAATATTTGGGTCACTGGGTCACCGACGATTTAAATGATAATGCAGATATTGAAAGGGAACGCAGGTCGCTGGCTGTCCGTTGTAACATGCTGGCCCGCAGGTTTGCACGGTGTACGAATTCAGTGAAGATTACGCTTTTTAAAGCATTTTGTCAATCTTTCTACACCTGCAGCCTGTGGGTCAGTTATTCGCAGCGGGCATACAGCGACCTGCGTGTCCAATATAATAATGCACTCAGGGTACTGTTGGGGCTGCCGTGGCGGTGTAGTGCGTCAGGGATGTTTGCTGAGGCGCGGGTTGATGGCTTTGCCGCCATAATCAGGAAAAGATGCGCCTCCCTCGACACTCAGTATAGTGTTGGTGCTCCACTCACTCGCGTTTGTGGCAGCACCAACACTATACTGAGTGTTTTTGCTGATAGATGGGAGTCCCCCATGCTGCGAAGATGGGTGCGGCTTTATGTCGTAGTTTAATTAGTGTTGTCAATACTAACATTAACTCTTAAGTATATTGTTACCAACAAAATATGGACCTGGTCTGAAATAAATGTTTATTATTATTATTATTATTATAAAAATGGTGACTGCCACGCGTACTTGCCATGCTGTTGAATTTATGTATCAGTCACTCTTATTTACCGAATAACCTCATGTTTACTGTTGTGGTACCTGTTATTAAAAATAAAACTGGGGATGCCTCTGATGTCTCCAATTACAGGCCTATATCATTGGCTACTGTTTCAGCCAAGGTGCTGGACCGTCTGCTTGACACACAATTAGCTAAGCATCTCGTGCTGCATGACGCTCAGTTTGGCTTTAGGCCGGGGCTGTCCACTGAAAGCGCTATAATGTGTCTAAAGCAGACGGTGCAGTACTACAAGGAAAGAAAAACGCCTGTCTTTGCCTGTTTTTTGGACCTATCGAAGGCATTCGATCTTGTAAATTATGATGTGCTGTGGAATAAGTTGTATTATTATTATTATTATTATAAAAATGGTGACTAACTTAACTACTTCTCAACCTTAGTAGAAAAACCTTCCGAATAATAATAGGTATAACCACGGTACATTGCCATCTAAAAAAAAAACATTTTTACAACAAAGGCGCCGTAGAGAGCCCAATTTGCAGAGGTTGCTTCGACGCCGACAAAACAGTCGCCCACTTCTTCCTGGAAATGAGGCCGTTGCTTCCCGACGTGAACAAATCCTTGAAACGGTGAGTTGAATTGCTCCGTGAAACCTGTGGAGCACCCAGGAGGTTTCTGTGCATTTGGATGAAGCTAGGCTGGCTAACTTAGCCAGAGCACTTTAGCGCAATTATGGAGTCTCTATTCCATCAGCTGCGGGGGTAGACTTCTTTTCTGATTGGTATATCTGTGGCCAACTTTATGTAGCTCTATCGCGTATTAGCAACCCTAACAACTTTCTTCAACATCGTGTACAGAAGTTTCTCATTACGAAAATTACTCGAAAATTACGAAAAATTACTAGGGCTAGACGGCATTTTCAACAGAAGAGATGATACAGCCAGTGCCTCGCATAACAGTCTTCCAAATTCCTAATTCTAAGAGGGGTCTAGCAATGTTAGATATTGACTGTTTGTATATCTTATCTTAGCGATCTTACATAGCGACATGATTTTAGTTTTCGACATACACGCGAACGAAGTCGCGGGCAACAGCTAGTGCCAAATATAATAGTGAGACTGTTTAGGTATAATTAACAGAACATATTTTACCTTTATCAGTGTTCTGTTTTGTTTGCATCACGTTTACAAAAAGTACAAAACAAATTTTCATAAGTTTTACACATAAACCTGATAGGAATTGAAGCAATTTTCTAGAAGAAATCAACGTATAATTATACGTAATGCAGATACACGCAGAGCCATCTTTTGACCGACATATTACTATCGGCAGCTTGAGAATCACGCTAGAAAATATTTTTTTATTTATTACTTTTACAACTGCTTAAAAAAGTAATTATTTTAATACCTTAAAAAAAATATCGGTCTGAATGCACGTAATATTCCTAGGTATTAATGAAAATTAAAACAAATTCCAAACTTATATTTTAACAGTTCAACTACATATTCCATAGACGGCGTTATGCATTTGATATCATGTTTTGAATCGCAGTATTAAGATTAGAATATTAGTCAACAGGCGCGCGCTTACATTTACTTACGGCTTTGGAGCCAAGGGTCACGTTATATTACCCACGAGCAGGTGGCGAAGTCCCATGATAGAGGAGTCGAAAGAATTGCATTAGCTCCGCTGAAATTGGATTTGTTTCAGTGTTTTAAAAACATAAAATTATTTCGATTTGCGCTAAAAAAATAAACTTGATTCATCAAGTAGTTTCAAGAAGGTTGTTCGGATATTTTAGAAGATAGCCTGTGCTATCCCGTTGCTTTACAACATGAATTCATTTCTTCTGCCATGTGTACGGCAAACTTACCGATCAAGCATCAACCATCAAAACGTATAGTATTGACAAATGTTTCTGGAGAATATAAGGAATATATTTTAATGAAAACGGCCATGGAAGAAAATAATACACATTATCCGATTAAGTTTTATGATTTCTATTTTCCAGTTATTTCTCCAGTTGATCAAGGGGAACTGTTGGTAGATCCCTAGGCAATGACGCCACAGACCAACTAGCGATGAGAGGTTCCAAGATGATATTGCTGGACCCGTACCCACTCTACCTTTTCCATAGTTTCGTTTATGAATTTGCCAGAGATCAACTGAACTTCGTGACAGCAAATGGTCGCAGGCTACATTATTGCAGGCAGTCAAATCTGGCAACGTTCAGCCTATACATGCGACTAACTAAACGATTTCTCAGCTCAAATAGATATACCCGAATAATAATAGGTATAATTACGGGTCATTAGCCCCTAAAAACATCTTTTCAACATAGGCGCTGTAGACAGCCCAATTTGCAGAGGTTGCTTCAAACCGAGGAATCAGTTGCCCACGTCATTCAAAAAGTAATGCCGAGGCTGCCCAACGTGAACAAATTCTCGGAAAGGTGAGGTCGCTCCGCCAAACCTGTGAAGCACCCAGGAGGCATTTGTGATTTGGGCGGAGCCAGGCTGGCTACCTTAGCCAGGACTGACTGAGAATGGGAGTCTAACATGGTGTGGATAGTGGAGTCTCTACTCTACTCTACTCTTTCCGTTGTAAACTTCTCTTCTGGTTGGTTTTCCCAAGGCCAACTTTATGTAACTCTATTATTGCACGTTAGCAACCCTTTTTACATATATTTTTTTTCATGTGTGTGTGCGCGGATAACTCCTTCGTTAATGCACCGATTTCGATGAATTTTTTTTTATATAAATAAGTATGCTACGGTGGTGGTTTAATTGCCACCACGTCAGGATCTAATGATGAAAACCCTGAGAAATTGAGGGCAACTCTCGAATATTTTAGGCACACATCTAATAAAAACTTGATATCGGTGTGTATATCGGGTGATAATACAAAACAATGAAGGTTTGGATCAGACTCGATGATGGAGACGACAGAGAGTCAAGGGAACTCCACATCAGTATGTAGCAACTCCCGAGTTTTTGGGCTTATTTCATTCATATTGACAAGACCTTTACACCGAAAGCACTATAGTTTTATTAAATAGGCTCCAGTTCATAACATAACATCACGCCGGTACGGTGTGAATGGGTACGCAGGTATCACTAAAAAGTGAAATATAAAAAACTTTTTTACAAAAATTATAACCGACTTCCAAAAACAAAACACGCACACACATGTATGAAATAACTTTAATTTCGGAAGTCGGTGTTTTTGGTTATTTCGTTTTTTGACACCGACTTCCGAAATTAAAGTTGTTTTATACTATGTAGTGTTTGTTTTTGGAAGTCGGTTATTGTAAAAAAGTTTTAAGGATGGAAAATAATCAAATGACTCCTCCCGCTCTAGGCGGAGCAGAAGGAAGTGTCAGACTTACTGACTAAAACCCATGAGTGTTCCTTCTAATGCCCTTTGCTTTGCAGGGCTGCGATGACTCTTTCGAACAAATTCTGCAACGTGTTAACAACCCTAGGGCTGGTCGGCATTTGGAACAGAAGAGGTGAAACAGCCAGTGCACAATACTCTTCCAAATTTCTAAATCTAAGAGGAGTCAAGAAATGCTAGATATTGATTTTTCGTATATATCTTTTCTTAGGAATCTTATCTAGCGACAATATTTTACTTTCCGACTTACTCGCGAACGAAGTCGCGGGCAACAGCTAGTAAACAATAAGTTAATTAGACTGTATAATGGCTGTAAGTGTTTTGTATGGCAATAAACTACTTAATTAATGATTAATTAGATGTCTTTCATTGCAAAACTTTTACTTTTATTTTTATAAAAAGAACACTAGTACAAACTACGTTTTTTCATTTTATTTCATAACAGTAACTATAAATAATAAAAAATGTTACATATTCAATACAATACATTAACATGATTAAATTATCAAAAATTACAAGTTATTAAACGGAAGATATGGATTGGAGAACGTTTTTTTTATTTCCTGTAAAATTGTTGCTAAAAAATTGTACTGTTTTTGTAAAAAACCCTTCACTTCCATAATATGTGGTGTGCGGATTGTTCGTATTCATGGTCAGCATGTAGAACATTGACATAAAGGCGAGGCCACAAGCCTAAAGGAAAATAAGGATAAAAGTTCCTCCCAGACGCGAGTCTGGGGTTTTAGTAATCTACAGATCTTAGCATAGTCGCGTTGCGATAAAAACTCTGGGTCCGTGATCTTTCTAGCGTAGTAGTATATTGCAGCACGCCGCTGCACTTCTAGTTCGACTAGGGAAACACCCGCCAGCACCGGAAAGGCTTCAGTACTAACCGTCCCATACGCCTTGCATAAGAATATCAAAGCCAAACGCTGTCTTTGCAGCAATTTACGGCGTACCGCCCCTATTGTGGCCCTGTCAGCCCAGACAGGTGCCCCGTAGCACATACAACCCAAGTAAGTAGCCCCGTAAATAGTTTTTATGGTTTGAAATGAGAGACCCCAAGTAGCTTTGGATATTTTCGTCAAGGCGTAGAAGTTCTTTTTTGCTTTTTCACCTACTGTTTTGATATGATCAATAAATGAAAAGTTCCTCTCTAGTAGTAAACCGAGGTAGCACACGAATTCTTTTCTTTTAACGGGTACGCTATTAAATTTAATACTTGGCCAGGATTTTAGATTTCCTTGTAAAATAACTTGATAGGTTTTATGCGGTGCAAAGGTCAGACGGTTTCGATCGCGGGAACCTGCGACTTCCGTAATCCCTGGCTGGTGCCGGCCCGCTCCTGCGGGCCACCTCGGGTCAGCGGGGGCAGTGAGATGTTTGAGTCCCCCTCTCCCTTCCTCGAGCGTCCGGCTCCCTGCCTATGCGACAAAGGAACCCGAAGCAGCCATGCACCGAGAGGACCTATGTCACACAAAATGAAAAGGAGCCGTGCCTTCTCCCAAGCCCCAGGTCGAGCACTGGCCGGATGGCCTCGATAGTGACGAGGCCGGCGGAAGGGCGTGAGAGCCTGTCCCGCCATTCCGCCACCAGGTCCTCACGCAGCTGCAACCGACGCAGCTCGATGTGTCGTCTGTTATTTAGGTATGACGATATCCACTGAAACACTATGCCTCTAATTCCAATTGCCTCCAGTTTTTGTAGTAACAGGTTATGCGACACTAAGTCAAAGGCTTAAAATAAGTCGAAAAACAAACCTGTAGTAAGACGGTTTTGATTTATATTCGTCAATATATTTTTTATAAGAGTGAGTATAGCCAGTGTTGTGGATTTGTTCTTTTGGAAGCCAAACTGTTTTTTCTTGATTATGTTAAACTTATTACAAAATTCGACCAATCGTTTGTACATGCACTTTTCAAATATCTTTGACAAAATAGGTATCAATGTAATTGGGCGATAATTATCAACATCATTTTTCTCCTTTTTTAAAAAGTGATTTAACAATTGATATTTTTGATACTTCAGGAAAAGTACCAAGTAAGAAAGATAAATTAATTAAATCTGTTATAATTGCACTTAGCTCAATAGTACTTGCTTTTATAATTTTAGTATTAATTTCATCATATCGGAAGGATATGATGAAATTAATACTTTGAGATTAAGAATTTGAATTTTTCAATGACATTATCTCAGTTCTAACTTAATTTTCAGACACAGGTTTGAGGAACATCGAATGAAAAGCTGAATTTTCCTTAGTTCTTGTTTTCATATCCTTACTAGAAGTAAACCCCGTATTAATGAAGTGGTTATTGAAGGCAGTTGCTATGTCTCTAGGATCGACGACTATTGTGTTATCAATTTGAATACTTTCTATATTGTCCTTGAAGTTATTGTTCATGATTTCATCCCTAATTACTTTCCACACGGCTTTGCATTTGTTTTCATTTTCATTAATATACTTAATATTTGCGTTTTTTCTTGCTGTCTAGATACATTTTTGTAAGATTTTTTAATATTTCGTATATTTCTTTTTTTACTATATTTTTATTTCTATAATATTGATAGCGTAGAGACCGTTTTGTTTTACAACTTTGTTTCAGCCCTCTGCTTATCCAGTTTTGTCTCTTTTGATTATTTTGAACTTTAATTTTTATTTTTGGGAAGCATAAATTATAGAAAACGCATAATAATTCGTGAAAAGAACTGAATGCTGCGTTTATATCATTTTCCGCGTAAAGAATCTTACGCGATACGCCAAGACACGCTTTGTAAACACACCTTAAACTTGGGAATATTATTCAGGTTGTAGTCTCTTTTATAGATATAGTATGCTGATTGTTTTATTGGTATCTTATGTCTTAAAGGAATGCTCAACATTTAGGCTGTGTCATGGTCGGTTAGATGGAGTTGCATAACTGTACCAATAGCGTCCTGAATATTACTGAGAATATGATCAATACACGATGACTTGCGTGTTGGTTAATTTTTATGTCGTTTAAGGTTATAATTGTATGAAAGATCAAGTAGTTGATTAGTTATGTTGCCTTTTTTGAGAGTATTAATATAAAAGTCACCGACTAAAACCATATTTATTTTTGATTTATATTTATTAAATACGTGTTCCAAAAGACCATTTAACTTATATATGAATTGGGTGGGGTCGGATTGAGGAGTTCTATAAACACAAATAATTTTAAACTTATGAAAAGTTAGTTCTATACCGCATGTTTCGAACGTATTTTGAATAGCGTGGGTATTTATAAATGATAGTTCTTTGAAGATACGGTTTTTTTACTAAGATGCAGGTCCACCTCTTTGTTTTTCCCTGCAGAAGTTGGCAGCCATTTCATAGTCTTGAATTTTAATATTAGACTCATAGCTTTTTTTTACAAAAGTTTCGGACAGGCATATCACATCTGGGCTATTATTATATACCTATACTATCAGATAAGGTTATTTTTTTATAGTACGATTTTTTAGTAGTTGGGTTTTAGTTTTTGAATATTTAGGTAAAATTATGTACTACGTGTGTACATTATAACCTGAATGTTTTAAATTTTTTATTATAAAATGTAGTGATAGTAAATAAAGGCAATACAGATTCTAAATATTCATAAGTTGCACTTTTTTTGTAGCCTATTTCTTTCTTTTTCTATCTTATAGATAAACCAGAGGATTGAACTCACAATAAAAGCTATCCAAGTTAGTTGATTATAGTTTTATTGTGTATATAGTTTAAAAAATATATATGATATAAACATTTATACGCCTATCTTTTTTTGGTTCGTTTAAACTATACCCATCAAAAACATAACTTGTAAAAAAATCGGATCTCCACCCTGGGACCTGGAGGCAAAAGTCCTAGCGTCGCTGCATCAGTCGCCCGCCGCGCACCCGCGCGTTCTTGCGCCACCGATGCAGTGACGCTAGGACTTTTGCCTCCAGGTCCCAGGGTGGAGATCCGGCTAGTACGCAAGCCGCCTCGTAGAAGATTGTGCGATAACCCCTGATGACTCTGACGGCCGTTGGGTCAGCTGCCCAGATCGGGGCCCCATATAGGGCCATCGATCGCACGATGCCCACGTACAACCGCCTGCAGGCGGTGCTCGGGTCCAAGATACATCACCCTTGCCGGAACCTAATCAAGGTATCGATGATACCAGTGCTGCCAACCAAACTTAAATGTTCGTACAAACACGCCACCATGTCAGTCCGACTTAAGGATTACACTAAATGTATTACTTGTGAGATACATTGCGTTTTCATGCGATGTCCAAGTCAGTCTATTTATTTAAACCATAAAAGATTTATAAGATTAATATGGTCACTATAAGATTTTAATAGGTTAGCTAGTTACTTAATAACTTAAAACAGAAGGACCCTTAAGTAGGGACTGAATAAATTAACCGACTTGGTATTACATGGATCTCACAACTTTTTACGGTAGATGAACTGAGTTGCGAGACTTGTTTTTTTTAGAAGTTATGTTTTTGATGGCTATAGTTTAAACGAACCAAAAAAAGATAGGCGTATAAATGTTTATATCAAATATATTTTTTAAACTATAAATGTATATTATTCGCTGATGATATTTCTGTAACAACTGATAGAAAAAATAACACGTTTGACGATCATGAGACTGATATTAATAATACCATTGAAAGTTTAATTGAATACCTAAGTAGAAATAATTTATCAATAAATCTTAAAAAATCAGTCTATATACAATTTAATAAATCTAATAATAATAAATACAATGTATGAAATTACCATCACTCCACTAGATGTAGCCAGAGCAGTCCGTCCATTACCGAACTGGAAGTCTCCGGGATCGGATGGGCTGCATAACTTCTGGCTTAAGTGGTATAGCAGCTCACACGCACTTCTGGCATCTCAATTCCAGTCTTCCTTAGAGTCTGGGTCGCTACCACAGTTTCTAACAACTGGCGTTACCCACCTGCTCCATAAGACCGGTAGTCCCGCGGAACCCAAGAACTATAGACCAATTACTTGTTTGTCGACGGTCTATAAACTTCTTACATCCATCCTGAGAGTGAAGATGAATGAGCACATTGAAACTAAATCAATTATGTCTGCCTCTCAGAATGGCTGTACGAAGGGGTCCCGCGGCACTAAGGAGCTTCTCCTCATAGACATGGCCATAAGCTAACAGGTTCGTCGATCCCGCAAGGATCTGTCGACATCTTGGATAGACTACAAAAAGGCCTATGACTCTGTGCCACATACTTGGCTCATGAAGGTGTTGGAGTTGTACAAAATAGATGCAACTCTACGCACCTTCCTTGAGTCATGTATGAGGCAATGGAAAACAGTCCTTCGCTATCCAGGATGTCAACCGATTCAGGGGAACGATGAGCCTGTATGGATTAAACGGGGAATATTTCAGGGCGACAGTTTGAGTCCGCTTTGGTTTTGCTTAGCTCTGAATCCTCTAAGCACATTGCTGGAGGATTCAAGTCTAGGCTATCGGTTGAGAAGAGGTGGTCAGGCCATATCTCACCTTCTTTACATGGATGATCTGAAACTCTTTGCCCCCAACAATTCGCGACTGATGGAGCTACTGAAGGTAACCGAAACCTTCAGTAGTGCCATCAGGATGGAATTTGGTGCGGACAAATGTGCAGTCATGCATGTAAAGAAAGGGGAGATTATGGAATCTGAGGGAATTCAACTTTCGGATTCCATACAGGTTAGATCCCTCAGCTCGACCGAAACGTACAAGTATTTGGGTATGTCGGAAGCGTTGGGCATTAATGTTGCTAACATGAAGCAATCATTGAAGGAGCGATTCTTTAGCCGCCTGAAAAAGGTTTTGAATAGCCTTTTGTCGGGCGGAAATAAGGTGCGCGCCTTCAATGGTTGGGTCATGCCGGTATTAATGTACTCTTTCGGCATACTCAAATGGACTCAAACCGAACTCGACGCCCTGGATAAGAGAGTCCGCACACTGCTGACCGCAAATCGGATGCATCACCCACTTTCGTCGGTGATGAGACTGTACATCCCGCGAAAGTGTGGAGGTCGAAACTTTTTAAACGCCAAGACTCTCCACAACCGCGAGATATACAGTCTCAGAGAATATTTTCTCAAAGCTGATGTGGGTATGCACCGAGATGAGGTCACAGTGGACAAGGGACTCACCCCGTTGTCCATGGCTAAAGAGAACTGGCGCAAACCTGTGATACTTACCACAGATGACCGCAAGGAGGTATGGAAAGGCAAGGAGCTTCACGGGCGCTTCTATCGGGCTCTTCATGGGTCCGATGTAAATTTTTTAGCATCCGTGGCCTGGCTACGTTTCAGTGATCTCTTCAGTGAGGCTGAAGGTTTTGTCCATGCGATTATGGACGAAGTTATCTTGACGAATAACTACCGGAAGCATGTCCCGTCCTTCATAATATTATTATGAAGGACGGGACGGTGGACGTGTGTCGGGCATGCCACCGTCCGGGTGAGTCCATCAGACATATTATCTCTGGTTGTTCTCGTCTGGCTAACGGCGAGTACTTGCACAGGCACAACCAAGTGACCAGGATTATCCATCAGCAACTTGCTTTGAAATACAAACTTGTGGATTCTGAGGTACCGTATTACAAGTATGTGCCCGACCCAGTTCTCGAAAATGACCATGTCACGTTTTACTGGGATCGGTCTATCATCACTGATAGGACTATTGTTGCCAATAAGCCTGATATAGTGGTGATAGACCGATTAGCGTGCCGCACAATGATAATTGATGTTACCATCCCGCATGACGAGAACCTCGTGAAGGCTGAGAAAGAGAAGCAAATCAAGTATCTCGACTTAGCTCACGAGGTTGTCGACATGTGGAATGTGGACTCAGCTGTCATTGTGTCGATAGTCGTTACGGCCAATGGCCTGATGGCCAAAAGCTTCGACGACCATCTGTCGAAGCTGGCGTCACGCGGTTGGATAAAGAACCTGATACATAAGGCAGTACTCCTCGATACGGCTCGTATTGTGAGGAGGTTCCTTTCTCTGGAGCCCTAACCACCGGTAGCTTGGACCCTGCTCCCGACACCGGCGGACTACTATTTTTTTATATTTTTAAATGTATTTTTTAATGTTTTTTTTTAAAGATATATTTAAAAATGTTAACAATAAGAATGAGAAATAAATAAAGGAAATAATAATAATTCATTTATGTATTCAGGCAATTCGAACCCATTGCACAATAGCCATAAAATCCTACTAATATTATAAATGTGAAAGTTTGTATGTTTGTATGTTTGTATGTTTGTGCCTCAATCACACAAAAATGGCTGAAGGGATTTGGATGAAATTTGGCACACATATAGTCCACATACTGGAATCAAACATAGGCTACTTTTTATCCCGGTAAAAGGCATGGCTTAATGGAGACTGAGGAGGAAGTGGAAACCCAGCGCTTCTGCTGCCTTAGTACTTCAGATTCACAAGTACCAGGAGAACAGAAATGTGTCATAATATTTCCGGGGCTGAAATTGGGAGCGCTATAGATTTACAAGTACCAGGAGAATAGAACGATGTCAAAGTATTTTTAGGCTAGAACATTTTTTGTTTTTTTTTTAAACGCCGAAAAGAAATATGTATTTTGAAGTTTTTTCCGGGTTGGAATTGTAAATGCTAAAGATTCATATGTGACAGGAGACCAGAAACATTTTGAAGAAGTTTATCTTTGGCTGAAATTAGGAGCGCTAAAGATTCACAAGTACCAGGAGACCATAAACCTGTCAAATTATTTCCGACACTGGAATTGTAACCGGTTAGAATTCAAAAGTACCAGGAGGCCAGCAACATGTCAAAATATTTCCGCGCTAGATATATGAGCGGTAAGAATTCAAAATTACCAAAACAAAAAATAAAAAAAAAATTACCAAAACAACAGAAAAATGTGGAAGTTTTCCCTCCCGGGCAGGCATTATGAGCCTTAAAGATTCATTATGTACCAGGAGATCAGAAACATGACGAGGTATTTCCAGGATTGGAATTGTGAGCAGTTAGGATTCTAAAGCACCAGGTGATCAGATACATTTAGAAGTATCTTCTAGGCTGGAATAATGAGCGCTACAGATTCACAAGTACCAGGAGAACAGAACGATGTAAAAGTATTTTTGAGATAGAATAGTTTTGTTTTGTTTTTTAACAGTCAAACAGAAATATGTATGTCGATGTTTTTTCCGGGCTGGAATTGTAAATGCTATAGATTCACAAGTAACAGGAGACTAGAAACATGTGAAAGTATTTTTTAGCCAAAATTGTGAGCGCTAAAGATTCACAAGTACCAGGAGACCAGAAACATGTCGAAATATTTCCGGCGCTGGAAACGTGAGCGGCTAGGATTCAAAGGTACCAGGAGACCAAAATAAAATCGAAGTATTATCGTGGCTAGGATTGTGTATGCTAAAGTTTCACAATTACCAATAAGCATGAAACATGTCAAAATATTTCCGCGCTAGATATATGAGCGGTAAGAATTCAAAATTACCAAAACAACAGAAAAATGTGGATGTTTTTCCCGGGCAGGAATTATGAGCGCCAAAGATTCATTATGTACCAGGAGACCAGAAACATGACGAAGTATCTCCAGGGTTGGAATTGTGAGCAGTTAGGAATCAAAAGCACCAGGAGATCAGAAATATGTAGAAGCATTTTCGGGGCTAAAATAATGAGCACTATAGAGATACTTACAAAAGTACCAGGAGACCAAAACGTTTCAAATTATATTTTTGGCAGGAATTGTAAGCGCTATAGATTCACAAGTACTAGGAGATCAGAAAAATGATTTAAAGTTTCTTGCGCTGGAATTTTGAGTGGTTAGGATTCAAAATTGAAGAAGGAAAACAGATACATGTCGAAGTATTTCCGAAGCTGGAATTGTGAGTGAATAACATTTAAAAATACCAGGAGAACCGAAACATATCGAAGTTTTTTCTGGGCTGGAGTTATGAGCGCTTAAGTTTTATATGCGCGATATATGACTTGTACGAGTCCCAAATAAACATTTTTCTTTCTTTTCTATCTTTAAAACCAGAATCATGTCGAAGTAGTTCCGGAGCTGAAAGTACGGACAGTAAAAACTCACAAACTATGAAAAACGATGAATTTCCGAGAATAAGAATATGGTACAAAGAATTTGCGCGCCACCTCTAAACTCTACGCAGACGAAGTCGCGGGCGAAGTGCTAGTATAATAATAATACAAAAACAATGTCAGACAGAAAAATATGAACTACAGTATTTTTTTTTTCTATTCTATTCTATTCTATTCTAGGTGACAATCGACCACAGCTATCCTTTGAACATCACTACGACTAATCTGTACATAACAGTTTCAGATGAGGTTATTTTTTTGTTTCATGCTTTTTAGAGCGCTATTTTTCAGTAGTCGGGTTTTAGTTTTTGAACTTATTTTTTTTATATCTTGGCTTCATACTCATCTATTTTATCAGAGATAAATTGCAGGGCACGTTTGAGCTCTTTTTTAATAACTTTCTTCGCTTCCCTGCGCAGGTCTTGTAGTATTTGTTGCGTCGCGTATTCAGCATGGACACCAGTGAGTGAGGTAGCGACGTCGCATCGTTCTCCCTCGTACTCCGCTGTGCACTGACAAATGGGTTTCTTCTCCTCATTCAAGGAGCAAACGCTGCCATGCAAACAGTACATATGGCATGCGTTAACTTCGCACCTTTCCCCGGTGTAACCAGCTTCACAACTGGAATAATGAAGATAATAAACAGCGTTACTCGATAATCGACAAAACTAACAAATACTTGTGACTAGTACTAACAGGCAATTTATTTGTTGGGCAAAACAGGAAGACGCTCGGTTTTGCCGAACTAACTAATAACCGCTGCGTTAGTTTTAGGACAACGCCACACAGATGTGACGTGCTGTACTGGTACTCGGTGACTTGTAATTAATTATTATTCTGTCAGAGGAAACATGTTTTCATAAAAATGAAATCTTTTACTTTGACGCCTATCAACCAAAACTGGCCAAGTGCGAGTCGGACTCGCGTGTAAAGGATTCCGAACGAATTTCGTGTTATTTTAACACTATAGAGTTCTAATAGGTTTTCCTGTAATTTATAGGTAAAGATCTTTTATCTCAATTTTTTTCAAAATTTTAAGTTTCGTAGTTTCGGAGATGAGAGCGGGAATGGTCATTTTTCGTCTAATTTCTTGAATAAATTCAATACCATTTATTTTAAAATTATGAAAAAAAATATATTTAAAACCCTTATGGTAAGCCCTTTCATTTGATATGTCACACGATATTGTTGAAAAAACTTTTTTTTGAAATTTTCTAGTTTGATGCCAAAAGTGACCCCCATACTAAAAATTTAATGAGTTACGTAACGCGTCCGTATTCGGGTCACAAAAATCCATATGTGTACCAAATTTCAAAACAATCGGTCCAGTAGATCTGGAGAAAACTGACTGTGGCAGACGGACAGACAGACAAACACACAGACAGACACCCGAGTGATCCTATAAGGGTTCCGTTTTTTGTTCGAAACCCTAAAAATTGTGAAAAATAGGTAGGTTATTGCTACATTTGCCAAGTTAAGCGAACATATATTTTTTTCTCATATAAAAGTGTTAGGATCAACACTTCAATGTGTAAAAAAACGATACTCTCTGAAATATTTGCAATAAATTAAAAGTAACCTGTACAAAGCGATAGGAAATCAACCCTGGACACATTTCTGTAAACACGAGACGTAGCGATGCAGCTCGAGACGCTTCGAGGCGCAGCGCGACATAGCGATACTTGGCCGGTAGACGCGGCTTGCTAGAGCCCGCTCAGCTCGTACTCCACCGTGCGGTGTCAGAATGCACGTTTTGTTGCACAACGCTACAATATTCACTCCTGAATGAGATGAACATAATTATTTTACCTGCATTTGGGTTGTCCTTCAGCACTGACGCTACAATTTCCTTGGAAACAATAGTTGTGACACGTTGAACTATAGCACTCCGTGGAATTTTTATGATTTGGATCTAATGAAATATTCTTCAAAGCATCGCAGCCCTGAATTCCAAAGGTTTGTTCCTTAATTGTATAGTTGGCTGCTGTAAGTCGATGATCCCACAAGTGTGTGGTAGAGTCAGAATAATAAATTGGTCCCACACCGCGCTGTTTAATCTTTTTTTGTCGCAAAATGGATTTTTCATTGTAGCTCTTCCAGTAAATGAAATCTTTTGTTACGACTAAATCAGTTGCACCGTATTCTCGTCCTATAAAATGATATGTTTTTCTGTTTGTTCCATCCAAATCGGCACTTTCAATAGAATGGTTATTAGGTGTTATTTCCTCAGTCCAGTACATTGTCTCTGTTTGATGGTCAATGGCCAAACATCGTCGCGCGTTAACACTACCGTTTAATAAAAGTTCTCTCTTGGATCCGTCAAACGCAGCCCTCTCTATCTCGTGGTCTGTGGCCCAGTAAATAAACCTGTAATTTGCAAATAACTATGAATATTCACAAAGTTAGATAAGAATTCTGCTGAGTTTTAAAACTATATGAATTGTTATATTGACAACGTACCCTCCACAGCTGTCCACAACTATATCCCAGCAGTTGTGTTCCAACATAAATAAAAGTTTTGCATCAACTGCTTTATTAGACGATGCAGGTTTTAATGATAACGAGTATATTTTATGAAATCCTTCTGTCCAAAAGAGTAATTGTGTGACTGGGTCGTAGGCGATACTCATGACACTGTCGGCTATTATAGAGGTATTCGTAACTAAAGGTTGTATCTTCCTGGTTGCTAGGTCAAAACTGGCTAGTGAGGTTCTCGGGTTGTGGTACTCGACAAACAGCACTCTGTCGTGAACAGGGTCGTAAGTTATTGAATAGATATCTTTAGCCGTCGGAATGACTTGTGCGTGTGTAAGTGCTCTGTTGTAATAGAATTCCAATTGATTCCCTATGCCCACGACGATTTCTGAAACATGAAAATAACATTTGTCGAATCCGATTGCCTTAGCTTCATATACTACTTGAGAAATATGTCAGGAGCAGGTACTTAGTCAGCTGGAAGCGGAATAAAACAAGGTAACGTCTCTATAGCACAGAGTATATTCGCAGACTAGCGCGGCGGCGGTGACAATAACAAATTGTAGTTTATAACCTACTACCCACTTAGTCTAATTCTCAACATACATCACACCTCCCTTCTTAAATTACAATAGTTTTATCAATATATTAAGTTTTATTATTCATGTACATTGGAATCGGATAACCGGTTTTCGTGTTCGCTTTGGGTACTCTGCTTGCTGCTGATCTGATAAACCAGGTGATTGATTAGATGGCTGATCAGAATCAATACCTCCTACTTCATCGTTTATTGTTTGTTTCGACTTATTTCCCTCAACCACATTCTCATCACTGCGGTCTTCCCCATTCTTCCTCGACTTTAATGAGTTATCCTCAGCCTGCGCTACGGAGCTCTCACCCTCCATCGTTCCCTCTTCTTCAGTGTTCGGTCCATCAACCGATACTCGAGAACTGAGCCGTATCTGATGAACGTGTCTTTTAATGTATTGACCGTTATCCCTTGCTATTATATACCGACGGGCACTATCCACGTTTGTAATCGAACCTTTTACCCATTTATTTGAGGAATTGTAATCCCTCATCCAAACGGGATCGCCCTCGTTGAACGATCGCAAAACCCCACCTGATGAATCGATTTGTCTCTGCTGCGCATCCTGCACTCTGGTACCTACTGATCGTTCCGTTCGTAACAAATCCAACCTGGACCGTAGTGTTCGTTTCTGCAACAACATAGCTGATGTCTCACCAGTCGTGCTGTGCGCCGTGTTTCTGTATGCTAGTTAGAATGATTGTAAAGCTGTGTCTACATCCACGCGATCCCTAATAGCCTTTTTGATAGTGCGTTTGCATATTTTAACTGCATTTTCTGCTGCTCCGTTTGACGACGGATGATAAGCAGGCGAAAAATACTGCTAATTTTTTTAAATTCTGTAGTGGTGAAAGGTGGTCCCTGATCTGAAACCAACTGTTCCGGTAAACCAAACCTCGCAAAAGTCGAACGTAACACTTTAATAACATTTGATGCGTTAGTTCGTGACATTTCAAATATTTCTAGCCATTTTGAAGATGAATCTATCAGTACCAGAAATGTCATACCTCGATATGGGCCCAAAAAATCGATGTGAAGTCTAGTCCACGGTTGGTTATAATACGGCCATGGTTGGATAACAGATCGCGGCGGCGCGTTTGCTTCCGCCGCACATGTCTCACAGCTTTTACCTAAGTCCTCGATATCTTTATCGATGTTAGGCCACCAGACATAACTCCTAGCCAGACTTTTCATCTTTACGATACCCATGTGACTGCTATGCAATTGTTGTAATATGTGCCCTTGTAATGCCTGCGGAATTACCATGCGATAGCCCCACATTATACACCCACATTCTGTATATAATTCGTTTTTCCTTGCATAGAATGGTTTAATCTCTTCACTACTGGGACTAACTGACGGCCAACCTGAATGTATGTATAACATCACCCTACTAAGCACCTTATCCTTGGATGTCACATGCTTGATATCACTGCTAGTGACGGGTAAGAAATTTTCTACAAAGTTAACATAAGAACTTTCTGTTTTTGGCTTATCGGCGCAATTATTCTTACATGGCAGGCGTGACAAAGCATCTGCACTGTTCTTACTAGAAATGATGTACTCAATCTTGTAATTGGAACCCGACAGTAGTACCGCCCACCGCTGTAGCCGTGAGGCAGCCATCACCGGTATACCCGTTTTATCACCAAAAATATATGTTAAAGGTTTATGATCAGTTCGTAGTGTAAAGTGACGACCGTAAAGGTATTGATGAAACTTTCGAATACCGAATATAATTCCAAGAGCCTCCCTATCTATTTGCGCATACGCTCGCTCAGTTGGTGTAAGCGACCGCGATGCATACGCCACCGGACGCTCGCCGTCCGCCGTAACATGTGATATTACCGCGCCCACACCCACGCTACTCGCATCCGTGGTCAAAATCAGCGGTAGCTCCGGATTATAATGCACTAGTACTTGACCATCCGATAAAAGGCGCTTCACTCTTGTGAATGCCATTTGGCAATCCGCATTCCAATTATACTTAGCGCCTGACTTTAGGAGATTATATAACGGCGCAAGAACTGTACTAATATTTTTAATAAATTTCGCATAATACATAACTAGACCTATAAACGCTCTTAACTCGGTGATATTGGTAGGCGCCGGCGTCTCCATCACCGCCTGAACTTTCTCCGGGCACGTGTTCACGCCCTCCTTACTAATTATGTGACCCAAATAGGAAACAGAATTTGCAAAGAAAACACATTTTTCTTTCTTCACTCTAAGTCCGTAGTCTTGCAAACGCTGAAAGACTTTATGCAAATTGCTTACATGGTCGGCCTTCGTACTACCTGTCACGATTATATCATCTAAGAAAACACCTACACGCGGCATGTCAGCAAATAATTGTTCTATTCGCCTTTGAAAAATGCCCGGGCTAGACGCTAAACCATACACTAATCTGTTACACATGTATAATCCTTTATGGGTATTAATTACCGTGTACGTTTTGTGTCATCGAGCTCAAATTGCGCGTATGCTTGAGACAAATCAATTTTACTGTAGTATTCACCCCCTCGGAGACGAAATAACAAATCTTCTACCCTAGGCAGCGGATAACGGTCAATTTCTATGACTTTGTTTAAGGTCAGTTTATAATCGGCACAAATACGAATACTACCGTCCTTCTTTACCACTGGAACTATCGGCGTAGCCCAGTCCGAACGCTCCACCGGGGTGAGAACTCTGTCGCGCACGAACTGCTCCAGCGCGCGCTCCACCGGCTCGCGCAGCGCGTACGCCAACGGGCGCGCGCGCATGAAAACCGGCCGCGCCCCCTCGCGCACGTGAATGCTCACTGCGCCGCCCGTGAAGCGCCCGAGGCCCTCCGCGAACACGTTACAGTATATGGAACTGAAATAGGGTACATCGTATTCATTACTTTCCCACATTTTATGCACATCGTAACTTAAATCGGGTAGTTGTATCTTTAATGCCGCTATCCAATGTCGTTCTAAAAGTACAGTTTTTCCTTTTTCTATAACAAGTAATTCCAAAAATTCACTTCTATTCTTATACCGAACTAGCGGTTTTATTGTACCTAACGGTTTAACAGTCTCACCCGTATAATATCTTAATATTACTTTACTTGGTTGTAGGGTAAGATCGCTGAATAGTCTATTGTAACACTCCCGACTAATACAAGACACTGCACTACCGGTGTCACATTCCATAGCAATGTCTTTATTATGTACGTTCAGTGATATATAGATAGGTTTACAACTTGATATCGACAACCGACAAACATCAACAATAATTACCTCGTCACTGTCCGCCTCTTCGTCCTTGCCGGCGGTTTGCACGTCTAACTGATGCTGTCCCACCATATTAGGACACATACGTCGCAGGTGCCCTTGCTGGTTGCAAACCAACGTAACTTGCGAACTTGCACGTCGATTCGTTGTGGTTAGCGCCACACACCCGGCACGGCCGCTGTGGCCGAGCTCGCTCCCCCGGCACCGACATCACCGACTCGTGGCCCGCGCGCCGCTCCCGGAAATCACGTCGCTCGCGCACTTCGCGCCGCGCGACGCCCGGCTGCCCGCCGCGCTCCGCCCCGCCCGCTGCATGCCGTCTCGTCGTCATCGCTTAACACGTCACCGTCGTTGCGTCCGTTCCCGCTGACGATTTAGGCTCTTCCACTATAGCAGCGTCCTTCTCTGCTGATTTCATGCTGGCGGCTAGTTTATACGCATTGGCAAAATCCAGTTTTGACTCTGCGAATAACCGTTGCCTAATATTCTCGCTCGCTATTCCGCACACCAATTGATCCCTCAAACTTTCTTCGAGCCAACTTCCGAACTCACAGGTCTTCGACATTTTCTTCAGCACCGCCACGTACTCGGATATGCTTTCCCCCGGTTTCTGTTTCCTATGCCTGAATTTATACCTCTCAGCGAGTTCACTAGGTTTAGGTTGTAAATGTTTAGCCGTGATTTCCGTTCATTGCTCAAACGTCTTCGTTTTTGGTTTATTCGGTGTACACAGATTGACCAGCAGCTCGTAACCCTCTGCCCCCATAACGGTTATTAACGTCGGTACATGTAAATCCTCCTGTATGTCGTTCACAACGAAGTATTGTTCTAACCGTTCGACATATAGATTCCAATCGTCTTTGTGGACGTTAAACTCGGCTATTTTTCCGATCGTCATCGTAAACGCCCTCAATATCACACGCGAACTGTTCACTTCTCGTCGCCACTGAGAAATATGTCAGGAGCAGGTACTTAGTCAGCTGGAAGCGAAACAAAACTAGGTAACGTCTCGATAGCACAGAGTATATTCGCAGACGGCGAATGTGACTAATTCTCAACATACATCACAATACTCTTCACACAGAAATGGTTTCGAAATGGTTTTTTTTATTATTTGAGATGGGTTTGCTCTTGACTCTAGTCTAGGTCAGAGATGACACAGACAAAGTCTATTTTATTTTATTTTATTTTTACTATATATAGGCATACGTTTGACCACAATCTCACCTGATGGTAAGCGATGATGCGGTCGAAGATGGAGCACGTTTGCCTAGAAGCAACCTATTCACTCTTGTCTTAAAGACTCCCAGGTTGTAGCTATCTGGAAACACAGACTCTGGCAGGGAATTCCACTCCTTAGCTGTACGCACTATGAATGTGTTCCCAAAACGTTTAGTGCGTGTGGGTGGGATGTCCACCATGTGCCGGTGGTGCATCGCCGTTCGTCTTGTGGTCCGATGATGGAACGGGCTTGGCGGAATTAAATCATGCAATTCCGTCGCACACTCCCCAAAATGCAAGCGATAGAAAACCGACAGGCCAGCAACTCGGCGTCGATGCTCAAGGCTTTGGAGCTTCGACTCGACGAGCCTGTCATTACCGATGATCCTCTTGGCTCGTTTCTCAATTGACTCAAGGGCATCAAGCTGGTATTTGGCAGATCCGTCCCAAAGATGAGAGCAGTACTCCATACACGATCGAACTTGCGCTTGATAGTCTACGATAGAGCGAGCTTACCCAGAAGGATCCTCTTCACTCTAACTTTAAAGAGCGTCCGGAAACACAGACGCAGGCAGAGAGTTCCACTCCTTTGCTGTGTGCATTATAAAATACTAGCTGACCCGCGCAACTTCGTCTGCGTCATAAAATGTAATTACTTGTCTGCACTATTTAATGGATGTTATTATACATATAAGCCTTCCTCTTCAATCACTCTATCTATTAAAACAAACCGCATCAAAATCCGTTGCGTAGTTTTAAAGATTTAAGCATACATAGGGATATAGGGACAGAGAAAGCGACTTTGTTTTATACTATGTAGTGATAGTCTACTTTTGTTCAAGAATTAAGTACTCATAAATTACTACTTTCAATGTAATACATTATAATATAACGTCATAATAACTAACAAAAAATAGTTCATTCAAGAGTTTCATAGCATGTTACAATAATTGTCTGAGCGTTACCCTACGGTCAACTGGTAAAAAATGCATAAGTCAAACGTACAGTCCGTCTTTTAAAAAACCGGCTTAGTGCGAATCAGTCTCGCACGCAAAGGGTTCCGTACCGTAAACCTGAATTTTTAGGGTTCCGTACCAAAATGTTAAAAAGGGGTGTGACTAAGTCTGATTGTGTGACTGTCACAGCTGCATATCTCAAGAACAATGCTAACAACTTGAAATTTGGAATAGTTTTAGATGAAAAAAAAATAAAATGTATGTATTTTTTTTTGCAACAGTGACTGAAAGGGGTTCTTAAAAATTCGAAGTGGGGTTACTAGAGCATGTGGGGTATCGTATGAAAGAGCGCTACTTGCACATTCTTTTTTTTTTGCCGCATTGTTGTCGACTTTTGGCGAAAGTGTAAAAAAAATCATCGACAAAAATTACATTACTTCCACTAGCGGTCAAGAGATGGCGCTTATATAAAACTGAAATATACACCGTAGTGTTAAAATTGTTTGACGAATAGAGGCCCCACCGATGAAAATTTAAAAACATTTCACGTTTTATATGATGGTACGGAACCCTCGGTGCGCGAACCGACTCGCTCTTGACCAGTTTTTATTATTTTTTGTTATAGCGGCAATCGAAATACACAATCTGTGAAAATTTCAACTCTCTATCTATTGCACTTCTTGAGATACAGCCCGCTGACAGACAGATAGACGAACAACGGACGAACAGTGGAGGCTTAGTAATAGAGATCTGTTCCTGATCTCTGATCCAAAAACGTCGCACTCTGGAGGGTCCATCATAAATCTGAGATCGCGGTTTCACTCAAGCGACACGCACTATGAAGTTCTGACTCAGGATTAAGGGACAAACTAAGCGGTTGAAACAATTTAGTGCTCCTTAACATACAGGTACGGTCAGCGACCAAAATCGATTAACGCTGCTGCTGTTGCATGTATCATCTAAATTCAACATGAGTTTATGTTTGCTTTCCAAAGAATACTAATTCAAATAACCTACCTGCCTTCTGATGGAAAGAAACCTCTAAACAATTCTAAACTTACGAATAGCTATTTTCAAATGGCAAGATTTTTGTTAGTCCTAAAATAAAACTAAAAAATATTGTCAAAAAAAAAAAAATACCAGGCCAGTTGGCTTAACCAATTCTAAATTTGTAGAGCATTTCATTATTTTGGTAGTAAAATTATTAGGTCTGATTCTGGTGAGCTATTAATTTTCGATTGAACGCAAAATAACCCAATATATCTTCGTGCGCAATTTCACTTTTCTATTGTAAATGTATCAGCACAGCCACCGCCATCATATGCTGGTGAACATCTTTTTCTTGAAGTCACACTACATCATTCGAAATTACTCATTGGTGTCCATTACTGTCCTTTACGTATCAACTCCTTTTCATCTTTTGAAAAACTCTGATTCCTTCTTACAGTCATAGTATAATCATGGGTGATTTTAATACTTTTCTCCTCAAAAAGGACCATCGCTCTTCTTCTCTGATCAATATTGCAGCTTCTAGTAATTTATCCATTCTTCCATTAAGTGCCACTCATCATTTTCCAAACTCTACTCCTTCATTTCTTGACTTAATTTTCGTTTCCTCTCCTGATCGCGTCGCTAAGCATGGTCAATGCTCAGCCGACGCCTGTTCTTATCATGATCTGAGTTTTCTTTCATACAAGATCCGTCCTGGTCATAGCACTACTATAGCGCTTCTGAACTTTACTGAAGGTATAAGGTCTGCCATGGAAAGCAGTAATCTCACGGTCTTGGCATTGCTCGATTTCAGTAATGCTTTTAAAACTGTTGATTTCGATGTTTTGCTTGGCATTCTTTGTTCTCTTAATATATCTCCTTCGGTGATTGACTGGTTTCGTAGTTACCTGTTCGGACGCCGGCAACGTATATGCATCGGAGAGACCTTATCCTCCTGGTGTCGTACTTCTGTCGGGGTACCACAGGGTGGCGTTTTATCCCCTTTACTTTTCGCAACTTTTATAAATTCTATTTCTAATAAACTGACTTCTTTTGACCATCTTTATGCAGGCGATCTACAAATTTACTCGCGAGCTTCTTTTGGGAATCTCTCTGAGGCCATCGTCACTACCAACAAAGATCTGGCTCGCATATGCCTATGGACCAAGCGGTATGAACTCATGGTCAACCCCATAAAGACGCAGGTTATCATAGTGGGCAGTTCCAGGATGGTTTCAAGGGTTGACTGGACAACTCTTCCCCAAGTTATCTTCGATGGTTCCGTTATTCCTGTCTTTGAAAAAGTAAAAACTTGGGGATATTCATTGACAGTAACTTCTCTTGGACTGCCAACTGCAGGAAGTTAGCCGCAAGTTATTTGCATCTGCTGCATCATTGAGGAGATTACGTAATTTTCTTCCTACTGCCACCAAGATTGCGCTTGCACAATCGCTTTTTCTTCCCATCCACGATTATCCTGATGCCAGCTATCTTTACTTAACTCAGGAGAAACTCGATAAACTTGAGCAACTTCAAAATGTTTGTATCAGGTTCATATTCGGTTTACGCAAATATGACCACATTTCCGAATTTCGTGAGAAGCTCAAGTGGTTGCCAATTCGCCTTTGCCGGAATGCGCATACTCTTTTCCTTTTATACAATATCCTCTTTTCCCCTTTTACCCCTCTTTATCTTAAGAAACGTTTCCAGTTTCTCTATGATTCCCACACTAAACTTCTGAGGTCATCGGATAACTTGCCTTTAAGAATGCCAATGCATTCAACAAATTTCGTGGATAAATCCTTTACTGTACAGGCTGCTCGTCTATGGAATGCACTGCCAGTCCCAGTAAGACGCGCTCAGTCGTTACCTACATTTAAAAGGCTTGTAAAATAACATTACCTGTCATTGTGATTATCGATGGTCGTCATTAATTTTCACTACTTGTATACTTGGTATGTATCTATTATATAGCTTTTTATGTATGTATATGTGTATTTATTATGTTATATTATAATTAAAATTAGTTTTTGTCACACCAATGATAGCCCCATCTCATGTCTTGGCAAATACTGTCCATCCCAGGTTTTCTGGAAGAGATCGCGGAATGCGATAAGGCCGTCCATTGTATGTGTTTAGTTTTAAGTTTCCTTTTTGTTCATAGTTTTGGTGTACAATAAAGTGCATAATAAATAAATAAAGAAACAAGACAAAATATTATCGTTCATGACTGTTCTGCTTACCCCAGGGAAACGAGTGCACTAGTCCCACGACCACTGCTAAAATCGCCAACACACGCGTGCTATACATCTTGTTCTTCACACAAGGTTGGTTCAGTAGATTTGTAATGAGACGTCAGCTCTCGGTGACCGCTCGCTGTATAAAGCACAGCTCTGTCTTCCCGTGAACACGAATCTATAATTAGATAGCTACATCCCTATCAAAAACTGTTTCCTTTTGGGAGGAGTTCCTGTGATAAGTGGACCTCCTGTGGATAACCGTATGATAGCGAAATTAATATTTCAGCACATTCATAGTGTTATCTGTGGTTTCCTTTTTTAACCGACTCCAAAAAGGAGGAGGTTCTCAAGTTGTTTTTTTATGTATGCTCTCCAATTACTCTGAACCGATTTGGAAAATTCTTTTTTTGTTTGAAAGGGTAGACTTCCTAGATGGTGCCATGATCATCAGGTCAGGATTTGATGATGAGATTCTGGAAAAAAAGAGAGAAATCTTCAAATTTAAAGGCATCCTTGAAGCGATTTAGGTAGTATTTGGAAGAGCATTTTCTCGGAGTAGTCCCGTTTCAATTTAGTGAAGATCCGATGAAGAACTTTGGAGATAGGCATCGAAACTCCTCAATAAATAATAGCAAATGGACCGGCATTGCTAAAATCGCATGTCTGTCTTTTGTTTACACCAGTTCATAACATAACATAACGCCTACGCGTTATGTTATGTATACGTGTATATGTGCGTACCCCTTCACAGCGTACCCGCTGTAAATGGGTACGCACATGTGAATGCCAATGTCGCTGTGGACAATCACCACTAAAAAGTGAAATATGAAAAACTTTTTTACAAAAAAATACAACCGACTTCCAAATAAAAACACTACAAAGTATAAAGTTATTTTAACTTCGGAAGTCGGTGTCAAAAACTAAGAAACAAAACGAAAAGCTTTAGGTTCAAGGTTGATGGGGAAAGTTTGTCAGTGATGGGTAGCTTGATGTGCTGGCTGATTCTGCTAAATTGGCCTTTTAGGGTGCCTGTCCATTACAGCGGAGCGAGGCTGCAGAGCGGAGAAACGGAGAAATATTAACAAACAGTCTTAGTAGTAAACTTTGGAAAGTCTTTGGTTTTACAAGAACATGTTAGGATTTAAATCTTTTTTACAAAGCAATACAACCGACTTCCAAATAAAATCACTACAGAGTATAAAATAACTTTAAATTCGGAAGTCGTTGTTTTTGGGTTTGTTTGTTCGTTTTTAGGGTGCCGTACTCAACGGGTAACCAACGGAACCCTATTACTAAGCTTCCGCTGTCCGTCCGTCTGTCCGTCAGCGGGCTATATCTCATGAACCGTTATAGGTAGATAAAAATACAGAATGATAAAGGTACGGAACTCTCATGCGCGAGTCGGACTCACATTTGGCCGGTTTTTTTTCTTCTTCCGAAATTAAAGTTTTTATTTGGAAGGCGGTTGTATGTTTTGTGAAAAAGTACTTTATTTTTGACACCTGACAATACAGCTAGAGATCGTCAGCATAGAGATGATACGCACACTGAAGCTCAGTAGTTATAAGATTAATAAAAACGGAAAAAAATAGGAGATAAAATACCGCCTTGAGGGACGCCAGCAGCGAGTTCACACCACCCGGACAAAGAGTCTCCAGCACGAACCGACTGCTGATGCTCCTGAAGGTAAGAGGAAAACCATTGAAGCGCTTCGGGAGAGACCATGAGATATGAAAGGATAGACAAGAGGACTTCGTGACTGATGGTATTAATCGCTTTGGAGAAGTCGATCAACACCAAAGTAGTAACTTTAGTTTCTTCCACTCACCGCCTAATATCGTCAGTCATTTTAAGGAGAGTTGTGACGGTACTGTGCCCGGGCCTGGAACCGGATTGATGAGGGAGTTGTGAAAAATATGATTGAAAAACTGTTTATGAACACAGACCTCGAGCACTTTGGATAGAAACGGAAGGATGGAAATTGGACGAAAGTGGTTGGAAAGAGTGGGATTGGAAATTTTAGGCAGGGGCCGGACATGAGCTTTTTGCCACAAGGAAGGAAAAGTATCAGAGTAAAAGGAAAAGTTAACGATGTGGAACATGGCAGAAAGAAGTTGATCCAAAGCCGAAACGATTATATGACGACTAATGTTATCGCAGCCCACGGCTTTGAATTTAATAGACAGGATTATATTTTTGATCTCTCCTGGATCAACTGGGGTGAAAATAAAAAGGGCAATTTTGGGACACGTCAGACCAGCAAGGTAGCCAATAGTTTGACATTTGATTAGACTATCCAACATAGAGACAGTGGTGAAAAAGCGGTTTAGATCGTCGACCTAGAGTTCCAAGGAATTTCCAGATACCAGAAAAGAAGAGGTGATGTTCTTTCAGGTGACAATCATCATCGTTATCGTTTCAGCTGAAAGACATCCACAGCTGGACTCGTCAAGCGGCTACGTAGATCGGTCCTGTGCTTCGAGAAACCAATCCCAAATAAAACAAACGATAATTAGGTGTTATTTGATTATTGGTTGATCTCATCTTTCATTTAATATTGTTCATCATTTGGCTAGTTTTTTTCCAACTGTATTGGGATCGGCTTTCAGTCAAACTGGATACAGTCTATCTGACTTCCACAACCCGTAACTGGGTAACTGGATATCACAGTAGGTACTTCTTAGCAAGACAGGTGCCAGATTTTTTTGGATTCTCTTATCTGTAACGACTGCCTAAAATGTGTTAATTGCAGCCACGACTAAGGGCTTAACGTGCTCTTCGAGGCATAGAGGAAACTCGATATAAATGTCATAGATGGTCATCCATTCACGGACCAACCTTCGCAAGCCAAAGGCATTCCCTCAAAGAAAAATTTGAAGTGATTAATAAAATGTATGACTGTGCCCTCTCAGTATATTATGAGGATCTCTTGTACGCACACACAAATATTAGTAGTAAACACAATTTTGTCGTTCCTAAAACTAGGCTCAAGGGAAAATATGTAGGTGGTTTGTTTCGATGCCAATGTATACATTTTTATCATAAACTTCCTAGCCATTCAAGAACTAAGCAATAATAAATTTAAAGACGTAAGCTTTTTACACAGTAATAGACTATCTTGAGGACAAAAATGCTTGGGATTCCTCATACATCGCCCAATGTTTATTTTTACGTTTATCGTTTATACTTTTATATTTTTACACATTGAAATTTTGATATTCTCATTTTTTGTAAAATTTTTACTTTGTAAAGTATTCTGTACATTTTATTTTAATTCACTATTTTGAATATGAGGACTATAAATTGGGGTTATTATTTTCTTTCTTTTTCTCTTTATGTATTTTAAAAAATGTCTGGCAGTTTGAGTACTTTTATGGTCTACCCAAATCTCCTTTTATTGGCGTTGTTCGTCGAGTTGTTAAGCTCCTTATCGGTTTTAAGTTGGGCTACTGGACTATTGACCAAGGCTTGCCAGACTGGAGAGGTCCACTGAATCTATGTGGTCCTTTCCTCAAAAGAACATTTCAGACACTGATCTGCATCATTACGGGTCTGATCATTATGGGTTCATTTAATTTCATGTTGGTATAGCGGTTTGAGTTCTTTATGCGGCCTACCAAAATGTCCTAACTTTAGTATTGCTCGCCAAATCTTTGAGCTCTTTAAAGTTTTAGTTTGAGCTACACAATAAATGACAAATGCTTACACTATCTGAACAGGTCCACTCAAATCTGTATAGTACTTTCCTCAAAAGACCACCTAAAACCTCAACCTACAAGGTTCTCATATGATTTGACCAGTACAATTATATGACTGAGAGACTTTGACCTCTGAATTTGTTTTGGCGTTTCTTCTCTGGGCAGGGTCTTCAGCCAGGAAACACCGGTCTTAACTAGTTTAAAAAAAGATTGACATGTAAAAGTGTTATTTACAATCTACTTACAAAAATTAACTATCATTTTTCATGCGTCTTACATTCTGATTTCAAAACTCTCTAAGAGAAAAAGACAACAAATCTTATAGGAACGTATAAAATGTATTTAAACACTTTTTTCTTAAATAAAAATAAAAAATAATGGTCAGTCTTATCTAGATTGACACCTGGATTGTTCCGTTTACAAAGAAAAACATTTTACACACAAACTTATGACTAGGATTTTCTTTGCTCTTAAATTTATCCTCAGTGCGCCAAGAATCAGAAGAAGACATCGGAGAGCGATGGTCATATAATAAACTGGCATCTTCTTACCAGGATAATCCAAGACAGTTGTGTTGAATTTATCGTCAGGAATAGGATTTGTTGTATCTAACTACTGCAGCATACAACTCGTCGCGTACTCTAGCACTGCACAGCTTCACTACGGAGTGCGGGTGTAACCTGTTGTTGATCACTCTTACGCACTTTGATATATCACTGTCTTTTAGATTATATGCCCGAAGTGATACAATTTTTGCCAATTTTATCACAATGGCCGGTAGATTTTCATTTTTAAGTTCTAGTAAGCCAAATTTCTTAATTCGTCTCACGCATGCTCTGATCTCTGACTCACAGTTGTAATTATCTCGGAGATCTTTGAACGAAGTTCATTTTTTGCAGTTTCCACTTTCTTGAGTTCAGCATTCAACTCGTTAATTTGAGTGATGTCAATTGGTTCACATGTCTTCAACTCTTCAAGGAGGAACCTTATACCCTCCGCTATATCTACTATTTTTCTTGCTTCAATTAGCATAAAGTTTTGAATTTCCTCTCGTATTTCGTGAATATTCATTTTCTAAGAACGCAGTCAATTACAGAAATTGAGTTATAAGTTCAAACTCACACCTAATGTATGGGTGTATAATGACGTTCAGGAATTTAAAATAAAATCACTTTTATTACATCACGTACACATAACACTTTGGTTTTTGCAATTAAAACATTTCAGTCAGTTGGAAAGTTTTGTTTTCGAGTTTACAGATAGCAAACTGTCGAAAAATAACTTTTCACTATTTTTTAAGAATTGTACGGCACAATGATTGTTGTTGATGCTCGAGTGGAGACCACGTATCGGTAAGAGTAGCTAGGACGCCCTGGATGAGGCGAAGAACCGAGTGTTGTGGCGCAGCTTGGGAGAGGCTTATGTCCAGCAGAGAACTGCGGTAGGTTTCTGTCTTTTGTCAGTTGTTCGTGCCTATTCGTAACTTTGATTTTAGAAACTGTACATCTGGTGACTCCCGAAGTTCGGTAAAAAGAATGACTGTGTACGGTTCCATTTCAGATTATATACGAATCATAAACCACGTGCTATTGCATAAACGATCGCGATGGGGAAAACAGAACAAAATATTGTTATTGCAACATATTATATAAACTCCTGATTTATAATATACTAGCGCTTCGCCCGCGACTTCATCTGTGTAGACTTTAGAGGTGAAGCGTAACTTTTTTTGTCCCATATTCTCATTCTCGGAAACTCATCTTCATGATTATGTATCCTGATAGTTTGTGAGTCTTTGCTGTCCGTACTTAGAGCCCCGAAACTACTTCGACGTGTTTCCTGGTCTGCTGACATTTGTGAATCTTTAACGCTCACAATAGGGATTTTACGTAAAAGATGTAATTGGTCCGTAAGACAGATTAAAAAAAATACACACTTATTCTTTTTTTTTTCGTAAACAAAAAAATAAGACGCTACAGTGAGTTGGAAACTCGCGTGACGTCACTACGATAGTACACTTTTTACCAGCGCTGTGACGTCATCAGCCCCCCCCTATCTTGAACTTTGATGCGCTTTATCTTTATTATTTTTTGAAATGGCAAAAAATACGTGTCCAATATTTTTTGAAAATATAACGGCCGGACTAAGTAGAGTTATAATTTTTCTATCTAGTAAAATATCCTATTCCAGCCTCAAAAATACTTAGACATGTTTTTTGGTCTTCTATCACTTGAGAGTCTTAACAGTTTACAATTTCAGCCCACGAAATATTTTGACATGCTTCTGGTCTCCTGGTATTTGTAAATCTATAGCGTTCACAATTACAGCCCGAAAAAATCAGCGACATACATATTTCTGTTCGACTGTTTAAAAAACATAAAATATTCTAGCCTTAAAATACTTTAACATCGTTCTGTTCTCCTGGTACTTCTGAATCTTTATCGTTCACAATATCAGCCTCGGAAATACTTCGATATGTTTCTGGTCTCCTGGTACTTGTGAATCTGAAGTACTAAGGCAGCAGCAGCTCTGGATTTCCACTTCCTCCTCAGTCTAATGGAGACTGCCTTTTACCGGAATAAAAATAGCATCTAAATTCCTTCATCTGTTTCCGTGATTGAGGCACAAACATACAAACACACAAACTTTCACATTTATAATATTAGTAGGATCACCAAAATCTGTCTATTCCTTTCTGTCTTCGCTATCCAGCAAATGGATATCAATGTACTCCGTGGCAACACTGGTTGATCGGAGAAACAGCACAAAATTACCTTAATTGCAACATGTTATTCAGCCTCCGGATGTTTAGTACTTACAGGCTTCAGAATAAACACAGGTTTGGGCTTCGCTCGCCCTTTGGATCTTGCCCCTAATTGTCTAAGTCAATCTCGCTGTCGTTAAAATTACTGTCAGTTCTTTTGTTTTTTAATATTTGAATAATATAATATTTATTTCTAAAAACTTCAATACATATTCTTCAATGTTTCTGGAGATCAGAAACATGTCAAAGTATTTTTTTAGGCAGGAATTGTGAGCGCTAAGGATTCACAAGTACCAGGAGACCAGAAACATGTCGAAATATTTACCCATGAAAAAGGTTGTAATAGGTAAACTAAGTAGCAAATAGAAGTCAGAAATCAGAAGTGTCACGAGTTGGTGAAATTACAGATACAGTTATTAAATTAATCGAACATGGCGTTCTGTGTACCTGTGTGTTCGGTACAATATTTGCAACCAAACAGCTCAGCACTTTTTGCTGCATGCATTTCCTTAAATGCAACTTATACCAGTTAGTACGTGTAAACCATCTTAGTGCTAATTATATAATATAATAAAGCTTAGGTTTACCATTTTATTATTATCATAAACTGTATTATCCAATATAGCTTAAAACCATATTAGTTCGTATCATTAAATCGGTAATCGTGCACCAACCACCAAACCATATCAACCAAATAACAACCAACCCTAAGATTAGTGCCGAACCACGCAGGCGCTAATCTTTACATGGTTCTTCGAGCCGGATTTTTTCACATGTTTTTTCGAGACAGTTCGTAAAGTCGTTGATGGCTTCCGTTGATCCTTTCCAATATGGAGACATATTGAAGTATGTGACAAGTTTCCACCTATCCCGAATTAATTGTACTTTCCCCACAGTGTCAAAGTACAAAGATTTGTTGGTATTGAATTACGTAATGCTATATAAAGCTGTTGTTTGTACTATATTAATACATTATTGCATGACGCAATCTCAACCAAAACCAGGCCAAACACATCAGCAAAACCAATCCATAAGGCTCTTGCGACATCATGCGTGACCAATGATGAACAAGCAGCAGCTTCAACCCATGTATCTTGGGATGACGTGTCCGAGACACTGCTAGCTACAGCCTTAGTGGAAGTTCCAGGACACAATGGCATATACCATACCATGAGGGCTTTGATAGACCAGGGTTCTCAAATTTCTTTAATAAGTGAGAAGGCGGCACAAGTTTTGAAACTACGAAGACACCCTTGCAAAGGAACCATGTTTGGTGTAGGAGAATAAGATAACAACTGCAAGGGAGCAATGACCATCCGAATTAAATCAATTCATAGTAAGTTTGCGTTAGAAGGAGAGGTCCTTATAATGAATAACTTGATCAAGAGTTTACCAAATAAATCATTCATAAAACCATCAGTTTGATCATGTTTGAAATATTTTAACAAAATAAAGTTAAAGAAATGATACAAATAACGAAAATCTGACAAATCCCGTACCTACCTTAATTGCGTCTATAGTGTGACCCAGAAATCTGTCAAAATTGAATTAATGGCTCTAAGCTGATTTTTAAAGCACCCTTCATCAAATGGTAAAACCATTCCAGTCCTTAAGTTATTATTTCTGGCATTTCCAATGTTCTTTACGAGATTACCACTTTAAGGTATAATTACTTTAGGGTAATATTTCGTTAATGTGTTTTACTTGATTTTGTGTTGGGGTGCAGATTTAATAGAAACAACCAATCACGACTGTTGTTTATTAGCGACTAAAAATCCTCACTGTGACCAAATATTACATTATTAAAATGTATGTCCAATTACATAGTTTTACTTAATCCAAACACAATAATACCTTCACAAAATTCCATTTTATGTTGAAGTAGAAAATTATACAAATATGACACAAGACTATGTTTACAACCACTCAACATTAATATGCATCTGGGTTACGGGGTACAGTCGGCGGCGGCACTGTTTGCACGTCTCCTACTGGCGGACTCTAGCTGGTCACGACAGCTTCCTTCTGAAACCAGCCCCGTACCCGTTTCTTGCACTGGCTTCTGATCAAATATCAAACAGAATCAAAATTCCCATGAGAACAGCGCACATAATCACAATAATTTTCAAAGATCTAACTCTTTGTCCAATCAACTCGTTAGAAACCGTTTGAGCTAAAACCACATTGTTCTGTTCTGATTCACTTTGGCCCTAACCCATTTCTGTCTTATTCACAAAGTGCATAAATTGCGTTTAGTGTAAAAGCAATTTTAAAGGCTATAAGAACATTCTACAATAATTATAATTTATGTTAGTCTATAATTCTTTATAAAACTTTAACAATTCGTTGACCTAGAAAAACATACTTTAACTTGCAAGAGTTACATTTTATCATGGTTTACTAAAATGTGCTTAAAAAAAATACGAAAAAATTGTAGTTTTACCTACTTTTTGTTTGAAATCGTACACCTAATTCTTATGCGCACTTGCCTGTTTCAAGAGTTTATTATCTTATCGAAAAAAACTTGTCAAGGTTGGTGATTAGTGTGATTACTCAAGTAACTTACTTCCCATCAACTTTGGAATTACAGGTACAGGTTACACTAGGTAGTACTCTCGGTCCAACACTATTCAGCTTCTATATGAACGCAATTTTAAACGTACCACTTATGATACCGTTATAGTATTCCACGCCAAAACATGGGACCAAGCCTTCAGAGAATGAACTGCAAACTATTTCCGAGGCTTTTGACGCAAATCTTTTAACTCTGAACATAAAAAAATTACCTTCTTCAAAACAGTGGCTTCTAGACCACCACATTATCTAAGACTCAAATACCATACATGCAGCAGTGACAAGACACGTCCTCTTGCAAACTGTACCTGCACAATTTATTTATTTTAAATAGAACAGCCGAAGCCAATTACACTATTTAACATCTAATTTATTTAACCCAAATCCATTTAATGTACATAAAACCCTAAAAAAAACAATTTAAAATTTAAAAAACCCCCGACAAAGAAAATAGTAATACGTGTTGATTCTTTTAATTTAATATAGGTACGATTCTTTGGGCCAAGCGTCTTCGCCTCGGGAGACCGCAAATTTTTATATTTGTTAAGTACCTATATTATTAGCGGTCTCCCGACGCGATGACGCTTGGCGGAGGCCAAGTTTTGGTATACCAATAGGAGTATTCGTACACCAAAATATCATGTCGGTAGAACGAGTGAAAGTAGCTTAGCATCCCTCACCAATGTATTCACTCATTTCTCTTTCCTGCTTCATCATCAGGCCCTGATCACAATCTATTTATAACCTATTTATTGTGACCATTTAAATTAATACGAAAATGGAAGGTCTGCTGTAAGTAAGTAAGGTGTTGGGTATCCTGCAGATTTCAGGCCATGCTTCAGCATCATGTTAAGGTTACTGATCTAAATATAATCTGTTCATTGAAACCATTCCAGTTAATCCAAACATGACAACCTCTGCTGGAACTTCCTGAGGAGTTGAGTATTCTGCAGACCTCAGGTTATGCTGCAGCATCAGGTCAATATAACTATGTTCTTACAATATCATTGAAGTAACAGAATATCAAATTTCGCATCGATCAGACTCGTAAAAGCTGGTTAAATGCCTTCATCAACTAGAAAAGAGCTGATGATCTTCAAACAATTTTGATAAAACTTATCTAAGAACCACCGCAAACTGGCTTTCAAATGAAAAAAACCGCAATTTGAATGGTCATTTTTCGTCTAATGTCTTGAATAACTTCAAAATCATTTATTTTAATATTACGAAAAAAATATATTTAAAACCCTTACAGTAAGCCCTTTCATTTGATATGTCACAAGATATTGTTCAAAATACTTTTTTTTTAATTTCTTGTTTGACCCCAAAAGTGTCATTTCTTGTTTGACCCCCATACTAAAAATTTCGTAATTTACGTAACGCGTCCGTGTTTGGGTCACAAAAGTCCATATGTTTACCAAATTTCAACACAATCGGTCCAGTAGATCTGGAGAAAACTGGCTGTGACAGACGGACAGACAGACAGACAGACGGGCAGCCAGACCAACAGACATCCGAGTGATCCTATAAGTGTTCCGTTTCTTGTTCGGAACCCTAAAAAGTACAAACTCTATTAATAAACATCACATGGACACAAACATACACAAGAATACTAAATCACAAGCGAACACACAGGCTTTATTTAATTTGTTACTATATTTTTCTTTCTTATTTTTAAACTCGTAATGTAAGTTAGTATGTAATTTAATAGTTTGTAAATTAATTTGTTTTTACTATATTTCCTTTTCATTTATTTTTTTAACTTGTCATTTACCTACCTACCGACTCAAAACATGTCCATCCAATTGCAATATATATTATTTGTACAACTCAGGACCCCAAGATACAGGTTCTACCTAGTTTGGGGCCCACCGTTTACAAAATCATGAAACAAAATATACTTTGTTACAAATATTTTAATTATATAGTAGTGATAAGATTATTTTTTATGTAACACTGAACTAATTAAATTTATTTTTATTCTTATTATTAATTTAACACATTAAAATCGTTGTATTGTTTGTTTGGGTACGAATCGAACCCATTTATTTGTAACATTGTGGCTCACTGTACCATAAGTTACAACATTGTTTTTATTTTACAAACCTTATCGGTTGCCTAACCGTTCTACCACTGTGTGTGGCATAAGTTACACGCTTAGTATTACTAGTCTTATCACTAAATAATTTATTAGGATTAGTTACGACGCAATCTTTTTTCTGCTGATTTAGTGGGTTCGTTCGTTAACCACGTATAGATATGGTAAACCCGTTTTAACCTATCTATTGATATCTTCACATGCTTATCGCTTATATTGTCACTAGAAATAGGGACCAATTAGTGCAACCAGGTTTCAGACTGGCTAAAGTAGCCTCATCTTTCATGGGGTACTGTTTAAAATGTTATAATAAGATGACTCCCCATATATTAGAACTTAATGAAACAAAATTTAAATCTTGTATAAAACGCACACTATGCAGGCAAGCATATTACAAGTTGGGGGATTATATTGAAGATACTCAATTTATTTAGCATTGTACAATTTCATCCATTTTAACGGCACATGTGTGAGTACTGTGTACCTTAAACTTAAGCTATAGCTATCAGTTTTAGGTTTGTTTTTGACTTGAATGTACCCTGGCGGTTGGGATTGTCATGCTCACTCAAAAGTCTAGCTGATAGTGACGTATGCGTTGGATCATTTGGCTCCATTCAAAATGGTTGAGCCGAATGGTGCTAGCGCATGTGTCATGTTCGTGAACGGGCGCTGTCAGTTGGGACTGGTCATTTCTCAGCTGCCATGGTTTATTTTAAATATTTCTTTGAATTGTTCCTATTTTTCCGGACGCTGTTATCCTGCTCGTCTTTTATATCGTTCTCACATATATGTATAATTTCAACATGATGTAAACAAAACTTTGTAATAATTTATTATTTTTAAAAGAGTGTCCGTGGAGTTTCTTGCACGTTCTCCACAGAGATCTACGCTTTAGAACGTGCAAATAGCTTCATCTTTTTGGACCGACCGACCTTGACAATTCAAAAGTGCCTGTAAATGGTTTATTTGAAATAAATGGTTTTGAGTTTGAGTTTATCTGCTATTTGTAAAAACAAATATTTTTCCTTCCTATCTAAAACTTCATAATACCAGTCATCTGGAGATTGTGAGGATCTTTTAACCAGATCTACACGCACAAAAACATGTGAACAAGTCTTTAAATCTGAATGAACAAAGATAGTCCTCACATCTCTTTGTTTCATCGGTTATGGCCTAAGGTTTTCAATAATATTCCTAATTTTGCTAACATATTCGTTTGAATCCGCTAACGCTTATGCCATTGGCGCCGTAATAATCGCCCGATAACCGTAATGTCTTTCCAAATGTTAATTCCATGGCACTGACACCAGTGTCGCTCCGCGGTTTCGCGCGTATCCCAGACAGAACTGTCTGCAACTCTTCAACCCACGTGCCACTGTCCCTTCTGGCCATCAGTGCTGCTTTTAACACCCGATGAAACCTTTTCACAGTGCCGTTCGCTTGCGGGTGATACGCTGTAGTTCTTAATTTATTTATTCCTAAATATATCATTAACTCGTCTAACAAGATACTCTCAAATTGTCTGCTCTGATCTGTAGTATGCCTTACCGGACAATCGTATCTAGAAGGCTGGATCATACAACGTCTTGGCAATAGCCGTACTAGCATGAATGTCTCTGATTGCAAACGCTTCTGGCCAGCCTGTCGTCCTATCAACTACCGTAAAGCAATACCTATAATCATCAGGTGACGTACGCTAAAGTCCTACCAGATCAATATTTATATGGTGAAATCATCTCATCATCATCATAACAGCCAAAAAGCGTCCACTGCTGTACATAGGCCTCCCCCAAAGGGGGGGGGGCGGCGGTTTGCCATAATCGCCACGCTTGGCAGGCGGGTTGGCGATCGCAGTGTATGGTGTTGAGTTTTACAGAGAATGCTGCTGCCCATTCTCTGGCAAGTCCCTTAATCGCCTCTTACGACACCTACGGGAAGTGATGGGATGGGATTATTCGTTTACGGCACCATACGGCACCGACCGACACCATACGGCAGAAATCGTCTACTACTTTCGTATTGTCCTAGTCCCGATACCGTATGACGACTTTACCTTCGACTTTTAGCATTGAACACATGTTTTGGCCCACTTTCCTACGTCTGTGTTAATATTCCGAGTCGTAAGAATTCCAGGATGCATGTGAAACTGTGCACTGCTGGAAATGCTCTTCGCACATCACCTCACTTTGAATGTCGAGTAAAACAATTCGCTTAAATTGCATCACGTTGTGTTTTTTCGATAAAAGCAACGTCAACTCGTCGTCAGTCTGTTGCGCTAATGCTAATTTTCTGAAATCGAGCGCTGTCGGACATGTGAAAGTTGCAACCCTAGACAGTGCATCCGCTACAGTGTTGTCACTACCGCTGATGTGCTGAATATTTGTTGTAAACTCACTGATAAATATAAGTTGTCTAACGCGTCTAGTTGTTTCTTTGTAACTGGATTTTTACGTGAACGCATAAACTAATGGTTTATGGTCCGTATAAATTATAAAAGATTTATCTGCCTTCTACCATATAACAAAAATGCTGCACCGCTAAATAAATAGCTAGAAGCTCCTTATCATAATGTGTGCTATGTTTTAGTTGCACATCATTATGTTTCCCAGAAAAATAACCCAACGTGCTAGTGCACGTAGGTTATTTTTTCAAGTTAAGGTTGACTCATACTGGGGTATACTCAATATCTTCATTGCATTCCACATGTATTCTTAGGTGGTAAAAACAAGTTTGGTTCATGTGAACCCTGTCGGGCACAGCAAGATAAGTAGGAGAGAGGAAGCATTTTTTTTTGTATCAGTCAACCTTAACTTGAAACACGCCACCAACACAGTCGTTCGACGCATCCACCCATATAGCCAGCTCAGCGTTCATTACAGGATAAGATAACATGGTTGCGTTCTATAGACTAGTTTTGCATTTCGCAAACGCAATGGCTGCTTCTGGCGACCAGCTAATTATAGACTTTTCGTTTTTTTTTTTAACATTCAGTAAAAACTTATTCACCACCGATTAATATTCCGCTGACCAATAACATTTTCTCAATAAAACTTCAGAGATTTTGCCCACCTCAAGAAGATGGGTTAGTAGAAGGGTCAATAGAATTTATCATACTTTGTTTTCATACCTCTTAAATTCTGGTTGAAAAACTATATCCACAAGAAGAACCAAAAGAAACCAAATGTAATAGGAACGCATAAAATTTTTTAAACACTTTTCATAAATTAATGTGTACAATCTTATCTAGAATGACACCTGGATTGTCCCCTTTGGAGTTTCTTTGGCCTTAAATTTTGCAGCATTGAGTTAAGATTTAGAAATTGGAGAGCGATGCTCGGTAACATAAACTAGCATCTTTCTACCAGGATAACCCAAGACAGTTGTGTTCAATTTATCGTCAGGATCGGATTTGTTGTATCCAACTACTGCAGCATACAACTCGTCGCGTAATCTAGCACTGCACAGCTTCACTACTACAGAGTGCGGGTGTAACCTGTTTTGGCCACTATTGCCCACTGTAATTTAATTACCACTGTATTTTTTGGATAATATACCCGAAGTGACATAATTTTAGCCAATTTTATTACGATGGCTAGCACTTCATTTTTAAGTCCTGGTAAGCCATAAATTTCTCAATTTGTCTCACGCATGCTCTGATCATGAGTGTTGATATTCACATTTAGTTGACTCACAATCTTTATCATCTCGGAGATATTTGAACAAAGTTCATTATTTGCAGTTTCCACTTTTCTGAGTTCAGCATTCAACTTGTTAATATGAGTGATTTCAATTGGCCCACGTTTCTTCAACTCTTCAATCAGGTTCCTAGTATAATCCGCTATATCTATTACAAACCTTGCTTGAATTAGCATCGAGTTTTTAATTTCTTCTCGTATTTCTTGAATCTCAACCATTTTCAAAGAACGTAATCAATTAGACAAATTCAGTATAAGTCCAAACTCACACCTATTGTACCAGTGTATAATAACGTTCACAAATTTAATGAAGACACTTTTATCAGAACACGACCGCATTACACTTTTACAATTAAAACCCTTCTAATAGTTAGAAAATTTGATAAATATTGTCAACAAGAATTCGTTTCTGAGTTTCCAGACAGCACACAGTCGCAAAAAAACGTTTCACTGTCATTTGAAAACTATAGAGCACATGTTTGTTGTTTTTGCAACGGACCGGTTGGTTGGTGGAGCAGACGAGTCCTCGAGTGGTGAGTTGGTGACTGCGAATCGGTAAACGTAGCTGGACTCTGGATAAGGTTGAGAACCGGGTGTTGCGTTGCAGCTTGGGAGAGGCACAGTGTCCAGCAGTGAACACATCTATCACGCTGTTCGTGCCTATCCGTAACTTTGATTTTAAAAACAGTGGTTAGTGAATGGATCTAACGACTCCCAAAGTTTGGTAAAGATTGACTGTGTACGGTTCGATTTCAGCTTATATACGAATCATAAACCGCGGGCTAATGCACAAAATCTCGCAATCGGGAAAACAGAACCACATATTCTTATTGCAACATGTTATTTAAACTCCTGATTTATTATATTTAATCCTGGTTGTCAGTCGGCAGTAATCGCTACATAAAAAGATTTATCAATAATCTTCAGAATTTGTTGTCTTTTCTAACCTTCGCTACCCAGAAAATGGAAAACCATACCAATATCAATCAATCAAAACGTTTAATTCGGACAATAAAAATATATAATACATTCGTCAAATCAAATAAATAACAATTCAAATAAACAAAAATTAAAATAAATTTAAACCAAACTTAAAAATTATATCAAAATTGTTAACATGTTATTCAACCTCCTTGTGAGAACCAAGGTTACCGACATAGCCCGAAGAATCGCCAAACTAAAGTGGTAGTGGGCAGAGTACATTGCTCGCAGAACAGATGGTCAATGGGGCCGAAAAGTTCTGGAGTGGCGACCGCGTACCGGGAGACGCAACGTTGGAAGGCCTCCCACAAGGTGGACCGATGACCTGGTGCAGGTCGCGGGTAGCCGATGGATGCGAGATGCGCAGGACCGGCGACCGTTGTGGTGACGCTTGGGGGAGGCAGTCCAGCAGTGGACGTCTTTTGGCTGATATGATGATGATTCAACCTCCGGATATTTAGTACTTAAGGAGTTCAGAATAAACACAGGGCCTATTATGACATCTTAAAACCATCATTACTACGGTGTGGAAGAGAGACGGAGTTATATAACACGCATAACACTATCCCTTTTGCACAGCTTAATCGATGGCATTAGCACGTCACAATAGGGCCACAGGATTGGGCTCAGCTCGCCATTTGGATCTTGCCCCTAATTGCCTAAGTGAATCTACTCGTCCCTTTAAATATAAGATACCCCAAATCGTAAGTTAAAAGTACTGTCAGCACTTTAAATTTTTAAACATAAGTTTTATTTCTTAAAACTTCACTACATATTCTTCGATGTTTCTGGAGATAAGAAACATGACGAAGTATTTACCTATAAAAAATGTTCCTTTTGTTGTGATAGGTAAGCCAGATAGGAAAACCTATCACAAGTGTCACGAGTTGGTTAGATTACAGATGTAGAGTTATTAAAGTAATCAAACATGATGTTTATCGTAGTGTGTCCATTTTTCTGTCTAACTGTACCGGTTTTGGTAAAATTTTAAAAGAAATGCCACAAAGAATTATTATTTAAATGTCAATTTTCCACTCGCCCCTTCGTAAGGGGTGAATCAATACACCAAAATAATAAAAAAATGGGTGAGTGGATTAGCATATTTTATTCAAAAGGGGCAAGATCCCAGGGGCGAGCGGAGTTTGAGCCGGCAGCATACATAATTATGCAAAGTAAAGTAAAGTAAAGTAGAGTTTATTTGCTAAGATTGCAGGTACTTAAAATAAGGTGTTACAGAAAGATGGATGAGCCATGTACAAAATTATGCAATCAGCGATGTTAGGTAGTTATCATTGAAAAATATCGATGAAATCGGTTACCTAGAAAGATTTTATGGCCTGAAAAAATAAAACGACTGATTTTTTATTCAGAGAAGTTTCCCTCAACATAATTCGATCATGTTTGAAATAGTTTAACTAAATATGTAGCGGACAAGAAAAACCAACACGACGGGCAGTTGCCCACACCAGACACAACAACTGTCTGGTAGGTGGATCCTCCCTTTTCAATGGGGGTATGCGGGACTTCACTCTTTGTACCACATACCCTCTAAAAATACATGAAGCTCATGAAATTTTACAAATAATTAAAATCAAACACGTACTACCTTAATTGCGTCTAGAGTGTGACATTGATTGATATCAGTGCCTTTCCGCTATGTTTTTTTTTATAAAATTACTACCAATTTGAATTTGTTAATATTCAGATGATAGGCAATTTTTTTTTTAATGAAGCACGCTTGGAGGAATCTCTACTTAAAGTATGTGACAAGACTACTCAGAACGGGCTACAAATAATTAAATAAAAAAAGAAAATATGTTTTGTTAACTATTTTATTAATAATTTATTGAAATTTTTAATTAATTTCAAATATTCATTATAGTATATCCTAAACCTCTAATGAGGTCAATATACTTATCATTTCAAATCAAATTAATTTATTGTTTGTCACAGGTGTAACCAACCATACAATTGCGGTGTCTTCTGTCTCATACACTTGTGATCATGAAGAAAATCGATCAAGTATTATGTTCTATACCAAAGGTTTTTCTTACAATTTCAGGTATGGTCCCATGGTAAAACTTATTTTATTATAATAAATACAATGATTTCTTAAGAGTCAGTCCTCAAATATGACGAAAACAAAGTGGCACACAACACCGTCATGTAAGGGCTTGACTAGCTAACAGTTGATCAAAGTATTGAGAGGATGGAAGACTCGATGGGCACTTGGACCCCATGGGCCTAAAGTGTTAACCTCAAACGGCTCCAGAAAGGTTGTTATGTTCCCTACAATGTTGTTACAATTGTGCCGTTTGAGATTTTGTCCGTCTTAAGAAGAAAGGTTAGGGCAAGTGTCAATAGAATTTATCATACTTTGTTTTATAAAAAACTATGTGCAAAACTAAAAGAAAACAAATGTAATAGGAACTTACAGAATATATTTAAACACTTTTCTTAAAATTGTGTGTACAATCTTATTTAGAGATTGTCCCTTTTACAAACAAAAATATTTTACACAAACAGACTTATGACTAGGATTTTCTTTGGCCTTAAATTTTACCGCAGTGAGTTAAGATTTAGATATCGGAGAGCGATGCTCGGTAACATAAACTGGCATCTTTCTACCAGTATAACCCAAGACAGTTGTGTTCAATTTATCGTCAGGATGGGATTTGTTGTATCTAATTACTGCAGCATACAACTCGTCGCGTAATCTAGCACTGCACAGCTTCACTACTACAGAGTGCGGGTGTAACCTGTTGTTGACCACTCTAACACACTTTAATATATCACTGTCTTTTAGATCATATGCCCGAAGTGATACAACTTTAGCCAATTTTATCACGATAGCCGGTAGATTTTCATTTTTAAGTTCTGGTAATCCGTAAATTTCTAAGTTCGCCTCACGCATACTTTGATCTAGAGTATTTAGGTTCACATTTAGTTGACTCACGGTCTTTATCATCTCGGAGATCTTTGAACGAAGTTCACTATTTTCAGTTTCTACTGCCTTGAGTTCAGCATTCAACTCGTTAATTTGAGTGATGTCAATTGGCCCACATTTCTTCAACTCTTCAAGCTGGTTCTTAATATAATCCGCTTCGGATCTTATCATATTTACTGCTTCAATTCGCATTACGTTTTGAATTTCCTCTCGTATTTCGTGAATCTTAGCCATTTTCTAAGAACGCAATCAATTACACAAATTCAGTTATAAGTGTAACTCACACCTATTGTACGGGTGTATAATAACGAATTCAAAATAAAGTTACTTTTATCAGATCACAAACACAAACACTTTGGTTTTTACAATTAAAATACTTCTATCAGTTAGATAATTTGATGAGTATTGGCAACAAGAATTTGATTCTGAGTTTCCAGACAGCACAAATTCGCAAAAAAAAACGTTTCACTATGACTTGAAAACTACAAAGCAGGAAATTTGCTGTTGTTGCAACGGAGCGGTTGGTTGGTCGAGCAGACGAGTCCTCGAGTGCTGAGTTGGTGACTGCAAATCGGCAAACGTTGCTGTACTCTGGATGAGGTGGAGAACCGGGTGTTGCGGCGCAGTTTAGGAGAGGCCTAAATGTCCAGCAGTGAACTGCGGCAGGCTTCTGTCCTCTGTCACGTTGCTCGTGCCTATCCGTAACTTTGATTTTGAAAACTGTTGTTAGTGAATGGATCTGGCGACTCCCGAAATTTGGTAAAGAATGACTGTGTACGGTTCGGTTTCAGCTTATATACGAATCATAAACCGCGGGGTATTGCACAAAATATCGCAATCGGGAAAACAGAACAAAATATTTTTGTTGCAACATGTTATTTAATCACCAGATTTAGAATATTTAATCCTGATTGGCAGTCGGCAGTAATTGCTACATAAAAATATTAAGCAAGAATATTCAAAATTTGTCTAGTCTTTTCAAACCTTCGCTACCCAGCAAATGGGTACCAATATACTCCTTGGCAACACTGGTTAAATTCAAGAAAACATAACAAAATAACGTACATTGCCACATATTATTCAACCTCCGGATGTTTAGAACATAGTAATATATTATTATGTGAACATTTTGATTTTTATTTTATTATTGATAGGCATACATTTGACCACTTTCTCACCTGGTGGTAAGCTTAGATGCGGTCGAATATGGTACACGCTTGCCTAGAAGTAACCTATTCACTCTTGACACCCAGGCTCGCAGGTTGTAGCTATCAGGAAACACAGACTCTGGCAGGGAATTCCACTCCTTAGCTGTACGCACTATGAATGTGTTCCCAAAACGTTTTGTGCTTGTGGGTGGGATGTCCACATGTACCGGTGGCGCATCGCCGTACATCTTGTGGTGCGATGATGGAACGGGCTTGGCGGAATTAAATTATGCATTTCCAATTGTTGTTAGGTTCGCATTTGACTACAATCTCACTTGATGGTAAGTGATGGTGTTTTCCGTAATGGAGCAAGTTTCCTATTCGCTGTTGACTTATAGAACGCCAAGTATTGGTTAGCAGGAAACATTCCGGCAGGAAACCATAGGTCAGCTGTACTGTTTAATCTTTCAGTTGAAAATCCGGAATAATGGATGACTTGCTCTTGCTATTAAAAACCGGATCAAGGAAACAACTCTTAGCTCGAATTACCCAATAAATCGTTATCATCATTTCTCCAACTATATTCGACTCGACTTTCAGTCTAGCAGGCAACCAATTTGTAATTGATTGCGTAATATATAAATGGCAGCGATTTACCGTTGTAAAATTAGGGTTACCTTAGGGATCAATTTTGGGTCCTTTCTTATTTTTCTCTATTCCAATACCATTATTTTACATGGAGCGGCTGCCTACCAGACCTCCACAATCCATTAAATGGGTAACACGCTAGTTCTTGGCTAGACTGGTGTCAGATGTACTGGCTTCTGACAATCCGCAACAACTGCCTAAGATCTGAAAATGGCAACCGGGACTAACGGCTTTACGTGCTTTCCGAGGCCAGGAGGAAACTCGGTATGTTAGGATGGTCACCCATCCGCATCCAACCTTGGCAAGCGTTGCTTAGCCTAGAAGATCGAAAAGGTGCGAATACTTATTAATCCTCCATAATTCAGTTACTGGGTAACGCGACGGGATTAGGAAGACTTGGGCTTCTGATCCGTAACGACTGTCAAAGATTATCAAATGACAGCCAAACCCGACCGACAGCTTAACATGATTTTTTGAAGTCTCGATGTGTATTGGATTGTATTCACTGGTCACCCATCCACGGACCGGCTTGGGCAACCGTTGCTTAACCCTAACGATATACCTGTGTAAAGGGCAGTTATAATGACTACGAGCCCCTATACTGGAACGTGCTCACTTATTTGCATAGTTTTCGTTTTGTGAGGTTAAAGGTGATGTTATCAAATATGAGTCATGTTAAGTACTTCTAATATTATTCAATGTATTTGTTTTCGGGAATATCCGTAAGATAATAATATTGTCTTATTTTATGCAATTGCGATATGCAACTTAAGCCTTGGTACATTTCTGTCTCATATTCTAAAGGTTATTAAGTTTGATTGGTATTCGACTAAAATTATCAAAATTTAAAATGTCGTTCGTCTCGGTTTCATTTTGATTTCCTACCTTAGTAGCTATTTTGTTAATATTGGAAATTGATTACTTCGGTTTGTGTAGATACGTCCTTTTTAGGGTTCCATATCCAAAGGGTAACCAACAAAATCCTATTACTAAGCCTCCGCTGTCCATCCGTCCGTTCGTACGTCCCTCTGTCTGTCAGCGGGCTCAAGAACCGAAATGGATAGACAGTTGAAACTTTGACAGAGTGAGTATTTCTAATGCCGCAGCAACAAATAATAAAAACTTGAGGACACACTTAAAACATGTTTCTGGTATAGGAGCCCCATATCACAAATGTGTTTTTTTTGCACAGCACACTGCACCTTCGGCCAGTCACATGAAGAGCTTTTAAGAACTTCTCCTAGTCGACACCAGGAGTCACGTCAGTACGTTGTACAACACCGCTCCGATCTACTGGAGCCAGCAGCATTATCCCGCCTTACTGGAACATCATCCCGAATCACTAGGATATCACCACCCTAAATCATTGAGGCATCACCGCAGGCAGTTCCGACTTATCGTGAACTATTCAGTTTCGGGTTCCGACTCACTGAAACCAACTTTACACTCGCCCTGTAAGCATATCAAGATGTTTGGACTACTTGTCCAGTCCTCGGTTTTCGGAGGGGAGTTATGTAGCGATTTCTATACCACCAGATACGAACTAAATAATCGACGTCATACAAGCATGGCAGTATCAGAATTTTCCATGCGATTTGAACATTTACAAACAACAGTCCAAATATCAACCATTGGGCAGTTGCTCACCAGACACAACAACCGTCTGGTCGGGAGATCCTCTCTTTTCAATGGAGGTTTCCGGGACTTTACACCCTGTTCCGTATAACTGTACCGTATGGACTATAATTGGGACAAACCCGCCACAAATTCCCAACCACTGCAACTTCTGAAAGTCAGAATCAACAGTGGCGACCACCAGAAAAACGACGAGCCAATGAAGCCCGACGAGTCCTAGAGAAACGATTTAACTGTCTTAGATCCCGCATCGAAATTAATCAGAAAAGTACAGCGGAGGAGTAGGAAAATAAATATATAAAATTTCCACTTTTTCTACCTTATCAAGCAGGAGACAGAATAGAGCTAGGCCAATTGGCACCATATACAACTGAGCTAAGCCCAGTTGCCAAGCACCACGGATTATATATCAACACTAAAACTAATGGGTCCTAAATTGTGAGCTACTTTTGATTCCAGTAATAGGTGTGGCAAAATCGCTTGAACGCATGGAAATTTGTTCTGGTTTCAAGGTCCGTGTAGTAAACTACTCCATATGTAACCTGAATACTATCAAACATAATTGCGTTCAGTTTTCCAAAGAATACACTCCTATAAGATGTGGTGTGCGGAATGTTCGTATTCATGGTCAGCTGTAGAACATTGACATTAAGGCGAGGCTACAAGCCTAAAGGAAAATAATTTACTCTTAAAGTTATCATGACCTGTGGAAATGGGGTACCTTATGAACAGCTTTATGTTCAATTTGTACAGTTGAAATACTTTGTTTCCTTTAACTAACGATCAATTCATTGTACCAATGGTTTTATATATTTCCCCGTATTGTGTTTAGATTCGGAATAACCTTGATTATCACAATCAAGAGCAGCGCAAGGCCACTGGGTGTACTGAAATACGTGAATTTTAGTCTAGGAAATAAAGTCCAATTTGGATTGGTATGTTTAAAAGGGATACGAAGCGTCGCATCATGTGCAGATAAGGCATTTTGCATTATGTCTAAGCTTGGGTCCCCCCGAATTTTGCCTAACGAGCCAGTACGCGCCGCTGAGCCATTAGCTATAAACCCCCTAAATAATGTCATGACCCAGCCAGTCCTTTGCTGTCCTCCCCTAAACGAAGCCGCTGAGCCGAGGTTCGTACCCCACTGGGGGTGCCCTCAGTGAGTGGAGTTTCAGTTTTTAAATTTCTTAGCCTCGGCGGCCTTAAATTCATTTGAGGCCTACACGATTAAATCTGGTTGAGTAGTTGCAACTTTTGAAGGTTTGTAACTGCATCTCAGCGAGCGGCCTCCGTCACAAAAAAAAACTTGGGTAGCAGTTACGTTAAACGTAGGTCGATGTCAATCCAGCTGAATGTTGTTGACCAGTTTTACAAAACGAAGCTGTTTTGTAAAAGAATTAGCGGTTCGTAAAACAAATTATAATGCAATGAATCTGCGACATATACAAATACACGTCCGAGATTTATCTAAAAATGTTTGATAATATCTCACGCGTGTCTTTTTTAGGGTTCTGTACCTATAGGATAACCAACAGAACCCTATTATTAAGCCTCCGCTGTCCGTCCATCCGTTCGTCTGTCAGTCTGTCTGTCACCAGTCTGCATCCGTAATAGATAGAGAGTTGACACAGTTTCACAAATTGTGTATTTTTTATATTGCCGCTAACAAATAATAAAAAATTAATTAAATTAAAATTAAAGGGGGATCCAATACAAGAAACGCTATTTTTTCAGTTTATGGTACGGAACCCTTCGTGTGAGAGTCCGACTCGCACTTGGCCGGTATATTTAGGGTTCCGTACCCAAAGGGTATCTAACAGAATCTTATTATTAAGCCTCCGCTATCCGTCCGTCAGTCTGTCTGTTAGCAGGCTGTATCTCAAGAACCGTGATAGACAGCCAGATGACTTTTCCACAGTGTGTATTTTTTTTTTACTATTTATAGACTCGCGCTTGACCACTATCTCACCTGATGGTAAGCGATGATGTGGTCGAAGATGGAGCACGCTTGCTTAGAAGTAACCTATTCACTCTTGACTTAAATACTCCCAGGTTATAGCTATCAGGAAACGTAGACTCCGGCAGGGAATTCCACTCCTTAGCTGCACGCACTATGAATGTGTTCCCAAAACGTTTTGTGCGCGTGGGATGTCCATCATGTACCGGTGGCGCATCGCCGTTCGTCTTGTTGTCCGATATTATATTGCCGCTATAACAACAAATAATGAAAAAATTTAAAATAAAGGGGGCTCCAATACAAGAAACGTTATTTTTTTCCTTGCACTTGGCCGTTTTTTTTACAGCAATGTTTACCAGTTTTTATCAGTTTTCCGCTTGTGAGGTCAGAGATGCCTGTGTTATAAAATATACAGAGTTGATAATAACAAATGATGAGTCAACACACAACTGTTCCGTCTAGTTAGGTAGGTACCTACTTTATGACTCAATGTTAATAATCTTTATCTATCAGTTGTCTTTATTGATTGGCTTATATTAGATAATAATATAACTAAGTGACATAACTACGTACCTACATAAATGAAAAACGATTTCAAATAAAAATAGAAGAACAGGTATATTTAGTGCGAGTCGGATGCGCATACGAAGGGTTCCGTACCATTAGGACCTTGCTTCTTCGAACGAAAACAGCAGTGCGATTTCGTTAACATATCGAAGTGAAGACCTGGTTGAAATGATCACGAAGTGAGCGGTCAATCCAAGCACTTATTCAATATGGAATGACAGCTCACTTCGTAATTACTTCACCCAAGCCTTCACTTCGACATGTTTGCAGAATCGACCGCCAGAAATACTAATAATCTCATTATTATTATTTCTGGCGGTCGATTCTTTCGGTGGGTTGCGACAATCGCTTTCTCAAAATCACCATGCCGCTTTCAGCTTGGTTATTTTGAGAGAGCAATTGTCGCAACCCAGCATACGGTGGAGGTCTGCCCTGCTTGGGCGGAGCACTATCGTGTCTTCGTCGAGGCAATCGGCGGCGCCGACCTCTCGCGTCCGGCACTGGTTCAATCCATGATTTTTGCTAGTGTTGCGGATTTTGTTCAAAAGAGTCACCGTGGCCCTGGAACACACAGGCCAATAGGAACACGGATGGGTTTTAGTCAGTAAGAGATCATTTGATGTTTTCTCATCCTAAAAAAAGCCTGGTTATTTTGACGCAATTGAACTATTTTTTTTTTATTACAACTACAATTATACGTCTTTGAGTTAAGTATTCAGAGGTTAAAAGCGAGTCATCTAAGTTTCTCTCAGACATAATTATTTTGTCGTTTTCAGAATTTAAATTTGACATAAGCTTTTTATATGAATTTAATTTCATTGCCTTCACATTCTGATCGAATGTAGAAATACTATAAGTATAAAAGGTAATAAAGGAAAAACATAACATAAAGGAAATACAAATATTTATTTTTATAAAAAGTCTGGCATAGAATTGTTCAGACAACCTTATGACTAGGATTTATCTTTGGCTTTACAAAGTGCTGCAGTGAGTTAAGATTGATACATCGGAGAGTAATGCTCGGTTACATAAACTGGCATCTTTTTACCAGCATAACCCAGCACGGTCGTGTTCAACGCATCATCAGGGTGGGCTTTGTTGTATCTGATGACTGCAGCATACAACTCGTCGCGACATCTGGCACTGCGCAGCTTCACTACTACAGAGCGCGGGTTTAGTCTGTCGTTGTTCACTCTAACGCACTTTAATATATCACTATCTTTAAGTTCATATGACACAACACGAGCTAATTTTATTACGATGGCCGATAACTTTCCGTTTTTCAGTTCTGGTAAGCCATAAATTTCTATATTCGCCTCGCGCATGCTTTGATCAAGAGCCGTTACACTCGCGTTCAGTTGACTCACAGTCTTTATCATCTCCGAAATCTTTGTGCGAAGCTCAATATTCTCACGTTGAGCACCCTTGAGCTTAGTTTTCAAGTCAGTAATTCGAGAGATGTCGTATGCATCAGATGTCTTCAACTCGCCGATCTGTTTCTTAATATCAGCAAATCCGGACAGAGTCATATTTCTTACTTCTACTCTTAATATATTCCTAATTTCTTCTCGAATGTCGTTGACCTTATTATCCTTGCCATCTGAGCTAGCTTTTTCATCAGGCTGATGTTTACGTCTTGTACCGTTGAACTTGTTGACATCAGACCTATCTTCTTCAGCCTCAGCAGTAGGTTTACCACTCTTCTTCTTTGGAGGTAAGCAGTTCGGACACTTCCACTTTGAATGTGCATTTTGTTTTAGTTTCTCAAAAGCAGTAGCACTCAGTCTAACACACCGTTGATGGTAGTCTTTATCGCATTTGGAACATATTATTATTTTATCATTTTGTTTCACTGGTACAGCACAGGTATTACAGCTAGCCATTTCTCTGAGCACAATTAATCACAGAAGTAATATACTCGTAAGTTCAATTCCAATGTAGGAATGCGTGATGACACGAGCTTGAAAAAAAATCACTTTTATGAGATCACCGGCACTTAAAACTTTAGATTTTCCAATTAACACGTTCAAAACACATAAAATCAGTTAGGTAATTATGAGAGTATTGTCAATAAGGATTCAGTTTTGATTTTAGTTTTCTAGCAGCACAAGACGTAAAATAACTTTTTACTATGATTTGTGACTTATAGAGCAGAATGTTTGTACTGTTCGTACAATGGAGCGATAGCCGGAGGCGGAGACGAGTCCTCGAGTGAAGACTGCGTATCAGCAAGCGTAGCTAGGGATACCCCAGCTAGGTAAACCGACGACCTTAGAAAGGTAGCTGGTACACACTGTATGCGGAAACCCGGAGGACCGGGTGTTGTTGCGAAGCTTGGAAGAGGCCTATATCCAGCAGTGGACTTCGATAGGCTTCTGGCGTCTGTCACTTATTGGCCTTTATTTGTTAAATTGTTTTTGTATACTAAATATTAGTTGTTGAATCAATCCCGCGACTCCCGAAGTCCGGCAAAGAATGAGTTTCTCAGGGACGATTTCGGCTTAAATACTCATCGCACAACACGAGTTATTGCATAAATAATCGCAATAGGGGAAACCAAATAACGTTTATTGCAACACGTTATTTATTCTACGGATGTATATCAATATTTAGTACATTGGTTGCTAATCGGCAACAAGGGACAGATTGTGAAAAAAAATAACAGGTCAAGTGCGAGTCCGATCCTCACACGAAGGCACAACTTGTCAGACTGTCAAGCTTTTGAGCAATGACAGCCGGTTTAACGTGCTCTTTTGAAGCATCGCTTTCCTATGTTGGTAAGTGGATTGGTGACCACTTACCAACCTAGGTAAGCGTTGCTTGTCCTTGAAGATCAACCCTATGGTAGACGCCAGATAAACTTGCAATAAAGTACATTTAACTTTCCAATTTCGTCAAAACCCGAGCAATAAATAATGAACCGTTTTTCATTACTAGAGAACGTAAAAGTTCACGTTAGAAGTCGATTCAGGATTGCTTTGTGTTTATTTGTAGGGTTCCGAACACCCGCAAAAAACGGAACCCTTAAAGGATCACTCGGGTGTCTGTCTGTCCGTCTGTCACAGCCAGTTTTTTTCGGATCTACTAAAACAATTCTGTTGAAATATGGTATAAATATGGACTTCTGTGAGCAAACACGGACGCGTTACGTAAATAACTAAATTTTAGTATGGGATGACTTTTGGGGGTCAAACTAGAAAATTAAAAAAAAAGTTTTTCAAACTATTGTGTGACATATCAAATGAAAGGGCTTACTGTGAGGGTTTTAATCATATTTTTTTCATAATTTTAACATAAATAGTTTTGAAGCTATTCAATAAATGAGACAAAAATATCCTTTCTCCCTCTTATCTGCGAAACAATTAAACATAAAATTAAAAAAAAAAATGCCGAAAATAGTTCTTATCCGTAAAGATTACAGGAAAACCTATAAGAAGTCTGTAGTTTTAACAAATAACATGTTAAAAAATGAAATAGGTTCGGAACCCTTTGCACGCGAGTTCGACTCGTTCTTGGCCAGTTTATGTTTTTGATATTAAGAAAGTCAGTAAAACGTGGGTCAATGACCGTTTTTGCACATTTATCAGGTGTCTACTATAGCAGCTGTTATTATTTAACTATGAACCCCTTTTTATAGCAACATGTTGTGCAACATATTATTGTTTTCGGTTTAAGATGTCAAAGTTGCCTGACTTATCAATCCAGCTTTTGTCAAATCAAAATATGAGTCAAATTATACTTCTAATATTATGCAATATTTTTTGTCTACAGATTTTTAGGGTGCCAATTCTACAATTTTTAGGGTTCCGAACATCTGTAAAAAACGGAACTCTTATAGGATCACTCGGGTGTCTATCTGTCTGTCACAGCCAGTTTTCTCCGGATCTACAGGACCGATTCTGCTGAAATTTGTTATACATATGGAATTCTTTGACCCGAACACGGACGCGTAAATAAATAAATTTTTAGTATGGGGGTCACTTTTGGGTGTCAAACTAGAAAATTAAAAAAAAGTTTAGTTAATTTTATTTTTATTTTATTTAACATTAATATTTTGATTTCAATTTAATTTAAGTCTGGACATCTACATATTTATAAATTCTTATTATTAGTTTTAATTTTTTCAATGTTTCTTTATATTAATCAGACCTATTCTGACAATGATGTGCATGCCTTTAAGTGACTTGTTTACAGAGGATCCTCTTGAAAATTGTCTTAATATGTTGATTTTTAAATAAGTCGTTGGTGTGCCTATATTAAATAAATAAATAAAACCATAACTAATTTTAAGACCATTGTACTATATTCTAACTAATAAATGATTATGATTACAATTCCCGGATCAACTAATTTAAGTGTAGGTGACGTAAACCCGATTTGACACAAATGACTGTTGCCTTGTTACAACGTAGTATGATTGCTTTTCTGTAATTTTACTGTCGGAAAGAAGTATGAAAACACGCCTCAAGTTGCAGGAATTGACTTAAAATGGCAGTTATTGAAATCGCATTAAGCGGTTTCTACTGTATTAATTTATGATTTTTATTTACGATTAATTATGCAATCCCGGAATCCCGGGATTTTATTAAAAAAAAAAACAATTCTTAGAAGCCGTAGTCAAAAATTAACTTTAACTGTAGTCATCATCCTTATTTTTTGTTTTACAGTAATCGAGTCAAAATAACCGCTTTTTATTAAATACATATCTATACTTATATATAAAGCTGAAGAGTTTGTTTGTATGTTTGCGTGCTTGAACGCGCTAATCTCACGAACTACTGGTCCGACTTTTTGTTTTTTTTTAATTCTTTCAGTGTTAGATAGCCCATTTCTCGAGGAAGGCTATAGGCTATACATCACGGATAAGAACAATAGGAGCGTAGCAGACGAAGTTGCGCGGGTCAACTAGTATTCAATATTAATTATATGCATATAATAAAAAAAAACGGTTATTTTAATCCTAATATACAAAATTCTTCCGTTAGAAACTGATTGAGTGACTGACAGACAACGCACAGCCGAAACTACTGGCTAAAAAAAACCCGACCGCAAAAAACCCAACATGGTTACAAAAACACCTTTCAAGCAGTCTGATGCAGTTACTGGCATCGAATCTGTGATTAAAATGAAAAAAGCGCCACCAAGTGCACCAGACGTGAAAAGTTTTTTTTTAAATTTTTATCGTTTTCTGCGGTCGTTTTTTTTAAGTCAATATTTTTATTTTTGTATATTGTGTCTTTACTAAACAGCAGAACAACAAACACCCTAAGATCACGCACTTCAGAAAAGCCAGTAAACCTGGACCACGATATTTTATAAACCAGCGTACTACAATTTATAAACCAGCGTACTACAATTTAAAAACCAGCGTACTACAATTTATAAACCAGCGTACTACAATTTATAAACCAGCGTACTACAATTTATCCTCTTTGGTGTGGTAGAAAAAAATTGAAACCTTGTCCCTCATTGGTCTATGTTGGTGTAAGCTCACGTGTACGCTGTAGAGTTACGAATTAAATGGACCTACTGCTGTCTGATGTTGGTTGGGTTTTTTTCTACAAATTGCAAATATGTGCTAAATAATACCAGCCGCACTGGTTAAGAACTACTTTATATTCATGGTTAAGTATTGCTTGCCGAGATTGCTCTGTGAACGACCATCTTAAATTACTCAGATTCCTCCCTACCTCGGAAAGCACGTAAAGTTTTTAGTCACCAGATACCAGTCTTGCGGGTAACTTACTACCCAGTTACTGGGTCACCAGACACCAGTCTTAGAGGTATTTTATTACCCAGTTAATGGGTTTTAAAGATCAGAAAATTATACAGACGCTCCATGTAATATACTGGTACTGCCCTGCATTCGGTCAGACTTGAAGTTAAACAACATAGTTGGCGAAATTTAGGCAGATTCATCATCTGCCTAGCCTTTTCCCAACTATATTGGGGTCAGCTTCCAGTCAATCCGGATTCAGCTGAATACCACTGTTTTTACGTGGAGCGGCTGCCTATCAGACCTCTACAACCCATTAACTGGGTAACACAGTACTTCTTGACTAAACTGTAGTCAGATTTACTGGCTTCTGACAATTCGTAACGACTGCCAAAGATCTACAAAATGACAGCCGGGACCAAAGGCTTAACGTACTTTCCGAGGCACGGAGTAAACTCGGCATGTAAAGATGGTCACCCATCCACAGACCAACCTTGGCAAGCGTTGCTTAACCATAAAGCACGACCCGTGCGGCTGTCATTAATTAGCCACGAGCTAGGCAGATTGATATTTTATATAGCAACTAGCTTTAGCCCGCCACTTCGTACGCGCATATCCCGTTTTTCCCGTTCCAAAAAACTATCCTATCTTTTAAGTTGGATCAAATAACAGATAGTTACAAAGTTTCATCAAAAACGGTTCAGTAGTTTAGGAGTCCATCGCTGACAAACAACGTGACACGTGATTTATATGTATTAAGAAGATAGTGTATTTGACTGTTTATCTTTAATTTCTCAAAACCTGGAGAGTATATAAGACGCAGTAAAAAATCTTTGCTTAAAAATCTCAAAAATGGTGGTGTTATCAGCGTTTCAAAATCTGTGATAAACAAAGACAGCACTAATGGCGAGTGACGTCACTCACACAGGCATTTTTGTGTGAAAAGGATATAAGAATATAATTTCCACCAATTTTATTTCTTTGTTTCACCAATCGTACTGTCTTTCTAATAATTATTCATTCATGTATAATTTTTCCAGTACTCAAATACGCTATTGCATAATGTTTCAAATTACCGACTAATATTGCAACATATTATTGTTTCGGGAATTCCTTTGCTATGTTTTCCGTTTGGGAGAACAAAGCTGCCTTTGTTTATCAACACCGCTATGATTAAATCAAATTGTGATTCAATGCTGTTAGATCATCAGGCGTTACAGTTATCCACACCAAATTTCGATCGCGGTGAGTCAGCGGCTACTATTCATGGGAGACACTATGATGCGCAAGTGCGTACGTAAACACAAAAAAACCGGACAAGTGCGAGTCCGACTCTCACACGAAGGGTTCCAAAAAACACAAAATCAAAAGGCTGATGATTCAAACTAGGCTGAAAATCAGCACTTTTTGAACGTCAAAATTTACATGAAGACAGTCCCCCAAATCGCCCAGCCCGTCACCACTTCCTAGTGTTTTAGCTGGGAAGAAGAAGTGGCCAACAAACTCCCCAGCAACACAACTGTCTGTTAAGTTTAAAGAACTTGAACATTATTCAACATTTTATGATAGATGTCGATCATTAAATTAAATAAATGGATGGCACATGTCCGCAAGCATACTATTTTATCCCAAAAATTACATATGAAACAATGATAAAACTAATTACATATATAGGTAATTAAATAAGTAAACTCAAGCATACAATACTAATCAAAATGAGCCTCCAGGAATAAATGGCGTGCCCGCTTACATGTTCAACAATGCAATTTAACCATAATCTGTGACCCAAAGTCACAAGTGATAAACTAGGACCATCGCAGTTAAATTATAACACTAAAATTTTAACAATAATAAACCACGGACAGCAAGACGACCAGTCACCACAAGCAGCACCCGTTCACGAGCATAACGCAAAGATCAGCCATTACCTCCCTCGCCATATTAGAGGGAAGGAGGTAACCCGATCCCCGACGCTACCGCAAGCAGCGACGTCTAAGGGAGCATGACGAACCTGCTGCCGGTTTCTCAGACAAAATCATACTTATCAATTTGTCGAGGTCGCTAGTTAATCACATACTGCAATACAACTCATAAAAAACAAGCTAATGAGAAGATTATGTCAATAAATAAAAATAAAAAAAAAAACAAAAATGACCTATATGGTCAGAATAATAAACAATGTCATCTTGAGCAAGTAAAGAATCTACGAAAGAACATTTAGCATTGTCTCGTGTTCAACACAGCGACCAACTATTTTTATCGTCGAAGTAATCGTTTATAGTATAGTATGCATTCGAAATAAGTTTAGATTTCACTTTCGCTTTAAAAGCATTAAAAGGCAAGTCTAGAAAAGAAAGAGTTAACTTATTATAAAAGCGGATACCGATCCCCACAAAATGGCCCTGGACCTTACGAAGACGGTGAAAAGGAGCATGTAGTTTGTGCTTATTTCTGGTGTTAAAGCTGTGGATATCACTAGTTTTGGCATATAAATGTATATTTTGCCTGATATATACTATGTTGGCAAAAATGAACTGCGAAGCAACCGTGAGAATACCTATTTCTTTAAAAAGTTCCCTTAAAGAGACCCTGGACCCTAGCTGGTATATCGCTCGTACGGCTCGCTTTTGTAGGACAAATATATTTTGTATGTCAGCAGCTTTTCCCCACAGTAGCATACCATAGGACATAACACTATGGAAATAACTAAAATACACTAACCGAGCTGTGTCGACGTCAGTAAATTGTCTAACTTTCCTGACGGCGTAAGCGGCAGAGCTAAGCTTTCCCGATAGTGTTGATATATGAGGGCCCCATTGAAGTTTGGCATCAACTGTTATGCCCAAGAAAACAGCTGAGTCTACAGTTTCGAGCACCTCGTCACTTAAAATGATATTGGGTCCTAGATTTTTAACATTTGGTAAGGCAATTTTATACATTTTGTTTTCTTAGGGTTTAGAACTAGATTGTTTGTTGTAAACCAATTCGTAACCATGGTGAGTGCACTATTTACGTCGTCAAAATCGTGTCTATTCCTATCAACTTTAAAAATAAGGGAAGTATCATCAGCAAAGAGAACAACATCACATATATCCTTTAAATAGAATGGTAAGTCATTTATGTATACAAGAAACAAGAATGGACCCAGTATTGACCCTTGGGGTACACCTAACTGAACTGGCAGCCCGGAAGACTTCGCACCATTAACATCTACACATTGGAACCTATTATGCAAATAAGAATCTATTACGTTAAGAGCTTCATTTTGGAGACCGTAGTGACGTAGCTTTCGCAATAGCGTGTCATGGTGTACACAATCAAAAGCTTTGGAGAGGTCACAGAAAACTCCAATCGCATTTTGCGAGTTCTCCCATGCGTTAAATATGTGTTTAAGGAGAGCAACACCCGCATCTGTAGTCAACCGACCTTTTGTAAAGCCATATTGATTTTTATGAAGGAGGCTATTTATATTAAAAAAACTTAGTAATTGCTTGAGTATCAATTTTTCAAATATTTTACTAAAAGCAGGTAAGATGGATATAGGCCTAAAGTTACCTATGTCATTCTTATTACCTGATTTAAACAAAGGAATGACTTTACTACTCTTCATGAGGTCAGGAAAAGTTCCTAAATCAACACATTTATTAAAAGTAACGGCAAGATACGGGGCTACGATGTCAATTATGTTACTCAAAAGTTTAATAGAAATGCCCCAGTAATCGCCAGTGTTTTTAGACTTAAGTGTATTAAAAACATTAACTACGTCACTTGGCGTTACATGCTCGAAACTAAATAATTGACTACATTTAGGCACACTACAATGTAAGAGCTTTTCAGTATTAGACAGGGACGAATTTAAGGAGCGAGTAGTAGTTATAGGTATGTTGGCAAAAAATTCATTAAATGCCTTGGCTACGTCAGCAGCTGTACTAACTAATTTATTATCAACAATTATCTCTACTTGGTTATCTTGTTTAACACACTTGCCTGTTTCATTGTTAATGATTTTCCAAGTAGCTTTTACTTTATTATTCGATTTTTTTATCGTTTCGCTTAAGAATTTAGATTTAGCAATAGCACAAATCTTTTTAAATAATTTAGAATAATTTCTGACATCTAGAAAAGGAGTATCAAATTTATATCTTTTTAAACCATATAACTCGTATAGTCTCGCTTTACTTTTATAAATACCCGCAGTAGCCCATTGGTTGAAGCCAACGGAAGTATTGGTAGCGCTATAAGCGCTACCAATACTTCCGTTGGCTTCCGTTGGGTTTTGGACTTAAATGTAGATTGGTACTCTTTTTGCACAACATCAAAAGGGCTCCATAGATTTCATTAGGATTTTCATGTTCTACTATGGAAGGCGCAATTTTTTTAGCTATATTATGTTTAAACTTATTGCAACGACTAACTGTATAAGGCCTGCATACTATTTTATGCGGCTTTTTATTTTGTGGCATAGGAAAGCTAACTAATAGTCCACAGTGGTCAGACGTTAAGTCACTTAACACCAATTTATTATCAGCATCACAATTACTATAGATGTTATCTAAACAAGTTGATGAAGATGCCGTGATTCTAGTAGGTTCAAAAATAGATTAACTAAATTAAAGGACTTAAACAGATTGAGAAGTCTAATGCTTAATGGATTAATTTCTAGAATATTAACATTAAAATCCCCACATAAAATAATATTTTTATTATTTGATTTTAACTTATTAAGTGAATCTTCTATTACCGATTCGATAAGACCAAAATCTCCAGAGGGCGGTCGGTAAACGCAAATTATAACGTAACGCTCAAGTTCAACACAAGACAACTCAACAGTGCGCTCGATAGAAAGGCTAACTATATCTAAACGTTGTTTACATTTTAACTTGTTTGAAACAATGACTAATGAACCACCACGAATAGCACTTCTTCTTACAAACGCACTTTGAACAGTAAAGAAATTATCATTCATTAAAACTACTTCATGTTCTTTCAACCAATGTTCAGTTAAACATAACACCTGAACATCATAATTCTCTATAAATAAACTTAACTCTAATTCTTTGCCGGACAGACCTTGCATATTTTGATGTACAACATTCAACATATGAGGCTTTTCCGCTGTCGCTCCTAAGAGTTTAAACTACTAAGGGTAACAATAGGAATATTAGTAATATTACTAACAGGAATTGTTGGTACACTGCATGTACCGGTGTCGCACTGTATATTGTATGCTAAAAGATTAGCAATTTGTCTTCTACTACTAGGTGGTAAATACATTTTATAATCAGTCAGTTTGTAATCAGAAATAAATTGATTACAATCAAAAAATAATATAGCGTCACTGTGACGACTGGTTCTATTGTAAATTAACATATTTAAATCATAAATGTGCCTATTTTGCTCAACACAACAACGACAAGTAATGTGAATAAGGCAAGGTACAGAAAATAAATTTACAATTATTTTTCTCATTAAGATGAGACATCAAATGGACACAATCAATTATATCTTTTTTTCTTACAGCTAAACTATCCCCACATAATAAAATAACAGTTGAATTGGGGTTAATTTTTGTCAATTTAATGTTACTAAGTAACTGGCTGAAACTGGCACCGGGCTGGCGGGTTGATTTCCGTACCATAAACTGAAATAAATAAAAATCGGTTCTTCCTTTTATTTTATTTTTTGTTGTTTAAGTGTCTAGTAGCGTCAAGACCCTTTATTTCGGGAACACGTGGAAGTATCGGGTTAAAATTAAAACCATATACTCTTGAAGCTGGGAACAATTAAACATCTAAGTTAACGTAACAAAAGGTACGGCCTTTTATGCCGCAAAAAACGTATATTTTAACACTCTCAAGGGAATCAAAACTCATAGGGTATTTCCCGTTGACCTAGAACTATGAAATTTGGCAAGTAATATATTCTTATGCTACAAGTATAGGGAAAATCCTGAACTACACATTTGTAATTAAATCATAAAAAAGTCTTTATTTTAAAGTAATTTGTACGGAACCCTCAGTGGGCGAGTCCGACTCGCACTTGTCTGGTTTTTTCTTATGGCGGCAGAGCGGTAAGTGGTGGAGATTCCACCCATATGTTGTACAAAACGATTCGGGAATTATTTCATTGTGAGTACAGATAAAGAGCGGAATTCACTGGCGGAGTCTATTTCCTGTTGCTGTTTATGTAAAAAACAATCGCGATTGTTTTATTTTGCGGTTATTCCTTTTGGTAATATTATTTAATTACTTCGCTCCATACTAATATAACCGCAATAGCTATACAGCATAAGGTTTCATTGAAAACTGCATATTCGTAAGCGTTCATATTATTTGCACTGGTTTTGTATTTGGTTCAGTTTCCAAAACGGCTTTGTGCTTTATTAGAAAAATTATTTTCACACCACCTGCACGAAAACGTCACATTATATGTCATGCGAACTCAACTAAAGTTAGTCATAATTGCCCGGCGGGTCAATAATGTGATTTGAATTTGGAACTCAACTTTGAAACCGACGGGAACCCATTTCTCTTCATGACTTGCGAACAATTTTCTCGCAGTAAGTGTGAAAAGTGGAGTATCCTCCTCGGGGATAAACGTGTCTTTGCCTTGGGCTAGCTTCAAGCTAGGAGAAATGATTGAATAAAAGAAATATTGACCGGATTTTTTTTTTCAGTGCGTTGCATTCAGGATTCTTGTATTAACTCCTGCCCGGTTAAAGGCAATAAGAGGACCAATTTATTCTACTTATTTTCCTTGACAATTTGTAGAACTGGCACTAAGGTCGCCCCTTAATGAATGGGACTTTTAGGTAAAATTTAATAGAAAGGCCGGACAACTTATCCCATACAGGATTGCATTGTTTTAAAATAATATTGAGTAGCATTATTGCAAGTAAATCCGGGCTTTTTGACGAGTCAAAATAAAAACGTTTTGAGTTTTTCTTTATTATGCAATTTTCAGTGAATCTCTGATATTATATTCAAAACCGGACAGACCATAACTTCTTATTTGGCCGGACATGCATCTTCAAAGTATGTCCGGACATAGGTCCGGCATTATCCGGACGCCTGACAACCCATAGCTTATAAGGTTGGTGATGTGATAATGCTACTGTGGCTGCTGCTGCCAAGTTTTGGTCCAACTTTTCATCATGAGTCTTGATGAAGAAGTACTTTATTTAACTGCCTCCATGGTTGTGTGGTTTAGACGTTTGCCTTATGACCCGGTGGTCGTGGGTTCGATTCCCACGGAAACCATACAATGTATAGTTGTTTCGATTTTGGCTAGGACATTTCAGGCTTGAATCACCTGAAACAGTTCGTATAACGGAGACGTTGCCGGGATGTCGGTATAATTTTAATAATGGATGACGGAACAGAAACGAAATAGAAACTCTGGTTTCCAACTTATACAGATTCCTTTTGTTTATTAGATAATTGTCTTCTGAGAATACACAAATTGCATTATTTTGTTTATCTATGCTAATCGCCTATAAAATTGTCACTTGTAGATATCGAAAATATGAATCCAAATTGTAGATAACGAAACGATGAATCAACATGCTCCTTCTGCACGCATTTATCAATATATATAAACATCTTCCGTTACTGAGTGACTGAAAGACAACGCACAGCCGAAACTCCTGGTCGTAGCTGAAATTTGGCATGTAGGTTCCTTGGGGGGTGTAGTAGCACTAAAAGAAGATATCCCAAAATTCCTACAGTAACGGGAAAAAAGGGGCGAACAAAGCTAGTACTGCGGCACTACTATGACGTGCCAATGCGATCATGATCAAGCTGAGAAAAGGGGATAGTGTTATGCGTTTTGTATAACTCTGTCTCCCTCCCACACCTTATACTTGATCGTTTTAAGACGTCATGGCCGACTATGACGTCTACCTACCTGTATATATCTCCGAAAGTAACTTTGTATGTCGCTGTGTATGTTTCCACTTTCACCATGGCCTGAATGAGGGAAAATGAGCTCTTTCCTTTAGTTTGCCATGTGTTATTACTTCCCAGAATTTGATCCTTATCAGCTACACTTTTGGATGGTGTAATAAATAGAGGATGTTTTTTTTTTAAAAACTACCGGTTCGATTCCTGGCTAGGAACAATGATTTATCAAAAATCCAATGATGTCGATTTACTTTTCATCAAAATCGGGCTCGAGACTCCTTTCAGTGTTTTTTGATATTCCTCATCAAAGTCAAAGTCAAATGATTTATTTCAACTAGACCAATAAAGGCACTTTTGAACGTCAAATGAAAATAAAATATAGTGACTCTTCGTAAAAGGTAGATTCTTATGGAGAAGAACGGACTAAAACTCCATAGTTACTCTTATCATAGTTTCGGATTTGGCCATGAAGGCACACTTTAAAAATTCATCCTGTATATATTTTGGTAGTCTAATGTCCTCGATCTATCCATAAAGATAAAGTGGACCTCAGAAAAGTACAGAGGATTTAATCCCGAGTATTTTCTCTTTAAATAAATTCCGAATTTTACATAGATGAAGTCGTGGGCAGAAGCTAGTAATTAAGTACTCATTGACGTTCTGATTTGCATAACGTTTATGTAACGATAACACAATGACGATAACATTACCGATAACTGTGTTGGAATGTCAATAGTGAAAAATAGATACCGGATTACGAATATGAGTAATATTCGTAAATCGGTATCATTTTTTACACATTTTTTCCTTATTATTTGTTTTGCAAATGTGATTTTAAGTTATTAAATAAAATTGTCCAGGTTGGTAGGGGACGCCTTAGATTAACAGATTTCACTGGTCCTGGTCTCCAGAAAAACCATGTGCATAGTTTTCACTACTGGCAAGCGTGTATGACAGGGTCTAGACAGGTGACGTTTCGTCAGCGGTAGCATGGCGAAGACGTATGTTCAAACGTCAAAATTTATAACATTGACTACCGCTGTCGCTGACGAAATGTCATGTCCTAATATATAAAATTCTTCCGTTACTTACTGACTGAGTGACTGACAGACAACGTATAGCCGAAACTACTGGTCGCAGAAAGCTGAAATTTGGCATGTTGATTCTTTCGGGAGTGTAGGGGAGCATTAAGAGGAGGATATCCCAAAATTTCTAAGGGAACAGGAAAAAACGGGATATGCGCATACGAAGTCCCGAGCAAAAGCTAGTCTCTTACATTTTGGCATTTCGACAGTCGTACTCGCCAATAGAATGGCACTCTGTCTATAGCTTTAGATGTATGAACGTTAATGAATCAAAAACAGTATGCGAAGGATTTCAGCAGGTCGCGTTTTGTAGTTTCGCCTGCCACCGTGGCAAAAAGACGAAAGTTTATGTCATCATCATCTTCCTGCCCTCATCCCATGTTACTTGGGGTCGGCGCAACACGTTTTTTTCTTCCATTCTGTTCTATCAGTCGTCACTCTATCACTAAGTCCCTTTTCTTTCATATCGCTCCTCACACAATCCATCCATCTTTTTTTTGGCCTTCCGAAAGTTTATGTATGTTTGTGTATAGTCCTCGTTACCTATTTCGGCCATGACGGGCAATCTCAACGGAGATAGATACCGCACCGATACCCAGGTATCGGTCCGGGACATATTATAGTGCACAAGTGTTTGCAACACAGGTGCACTCCATCACTCTCATATTTAGCTGGGACATAAACCCGACACGACCGGAGAGAGATCTGTCGCAGGACCAACGAACGCGCTGAACGTGCTTTCCGAGGCACGGGGGTGTCACACCATTAACTTCCGAACTACAGGATGTCGCAGAGAAATTTCTAATGGAAAAACCCAATAACATTTTTTCACTTGGGAATCGAACTCAAATCACGCTTGGTGTACGAGCTACGCTGTACATTGACCCTAACTAACTCATCCTACTTACAGTGAAACGTTGCAGTTTGTTTTACAACATTAAGTGTACATTATTACCTCATAACATATTATTTTTAGTAGCAATAAAATCTTTATACCAATTGGTTGTTTACTCACTTAACATAACATTCAACATAACATCGCAATACACAACATCAACATAACATTTTCACTGTTGGGAGTTACGCCCTAACACTTCGCAGTCGCGCTTGCAACTGCGAGACCAACGGAGCAGTGAAAGTGTTTATGTAGTATGTGTTTCAAATTTTAGATCAACATTAGTCTACCGAACTATGAATCAATGTTGTGTAATCGCGTTCGTTGTCATAGTCATCAGTTTAGGAACTGGTGACTTTGGCCATTGATATGTAGGACTATACATGCATGTTTTTGTTTGATGCGACCTGCTGTATATGGTTATACAGCCGGTCGATTCTGTTAATATGTCGAAGTGAAAGCTTGGGTGAAGTGATCACGAAGTAAACTGTCATTCCATCTAGATTATATGGATTGACAGCTCACTTCGTGATCACTTCACCCAAGCCTTCACTTCGATATGTTTACAGAGTCGCACTGCAGACTTTTCAGGTAGGCGTAGACGATCAAATCCTAAAACTATCAAGAAAAGCGAAAACTACTCAAAGCATTCACGGGCTTGATTTTGATGAAAACTTACACTTAAATTATTTATGAATCAGTTTATTTTAAAACAACATTTTCCTCAATTTGCCGTATGCCGTTACATACCAGGCTTAGATCCTTATTAGCAAGCGACACTATCGGATGGTGAAATAATACATCATCATCTGCCTAGCCATCTCCAACTATATTAGGGTCGGCTTCCAGTCAATCCGGATTTAGCTAAATACCAGTATTTAACATGGAGCGGCTGCCTACCAGTCCTCCAAAACCCATTAACTGGGTAACACGGTAGTCCTTGGGAAGACTGGTATCAGATTTTCTGGCTACTGATTGTCCGTAACGACTGCCAAAGATCTGCAAATGACAGCATTCCGACGCACGAAGGAGTCTCGATATGTTATGTTGGTCACCCATCCACAAACCTACCTTGGCAAGCGTTGGTTAATTTTGAATTTCGACCCGTGCGGCTTTTCAGGGTTCCAAACAAAAAACCCTAATAGGATCACTCGGGTGTCTGTCTGTCTGTCCGTCTGTCACAGCCAGTTTTCTCCGGATCCACTGGACCAATTCTGTTGAGATTTGGAACGCATATGGACTTCTGTAACCCAAACACGGACGTGTAACGTAAATTATTAAATGTTTAGTATGAAGGTCACTTTTGGGGGTCGAACTAGAAAAAAAAAAAACAGTTTTTTGAACAATGTTGTGTGACATATCAAATGAAAGGGCTAACTGTGAGAATTTTAATTATATTTTTTTCATAATTTTAAAATAAATGGTTTTGAAGTTATTCAAGAAATTAGACGAGAAATGACCATTCTCCCCCCTTATCTCCGAAACATCTAAGCCTAAAAGGAGATCGGCGAGCCATGGTCTCGATAGACAAAGTATTAGACCATTTGAAAAAATATTTAAATAATTATAAGCCCTACTTTATTCTATCATTTCTCGAAAAACCCTAGGAATAAGGAATTAATAAAAAAGAAAAGTCAGTTGATGTATTCCTCGTGCTGCAGTTGTTAATAACAACCGATGTTACCATATTAAGCCATTTTTAAATAAAAATATTTTTTGCAGTAAAAGATTTGTACTATAATGTTCGATTAATATTTCTTTTCACTCCAAAAAGTATTTTTATAAGTTTATTGCGAAACAATTATTAGAGATAAAGTATTTTTTTGTTGTTGTTAACTTATTTTACTGATTTTTTAGAAAAATCGATTTGCATTTTTGCGAACTACAACACTCGATACGGCTGTCACTTGTCAAACAATCGGTTGTCAACAACAGATTGCCGGATAGCGTCATAACGTTTCTCGCTCGTGTTGTGGACTTACGTTATATCTTTACTTTGTGTGCTACTTTTAATTACCGACCCTTGCTGTGTTGTTGAACGATTGTGACTGCCTTTGTGACCGACCCTATTGCGTTCTTGGACTCCGTTCTTCCAGAAATACCGATTGAACTTTGCACGCATTTTGGACTCCGTATTTGCCTTTTGACATTGTTACCTGTTGTTTACGATGGATAATCTCCGCTGCATCAATTGTGGCATATCCACTGCTCGCATGAGAAGGAACTCGCTAAACTCAATCGACATACTATCGGTGATTAGAGAATGGATATCTCCACGTCAAGTAAGTGTTATTTTATTGTTATTTTAATTACTGATTAGACTTAAACACTCATTGCAAGGTTGGATAAAATGATATACTGGTTTGTTTAATTTTATATAAAGCTTGCATTATTAACGAACGCAAGTAAAAAACACCACCTATACTTACATTTTGTGTGTTGCTTGTTAAACAGGAAACAACAAATAATGCACCACCATCTATGCACCTGCATACGCAGGTGCTTATCACTTTGGTACCAAAGATATGTAGCAATGAAGCGTTTGTATATTTATAGTTAATCTATATTTCAGGTCACTGCATCGGACCATGTGTGCGACTCATGCTGGATGGTAGCTACACAGTCATTGCCAGGAACCAGTGCTGATTCGAATATTGGATCTAACTTGAATGTTGGCCATCGTCATGTTTGCATTAGTTGTGGAAGATCTTTATTGCGCATGAGATCCCATACACTGACACATATTCAACACAGCGTGAACGCCATATTTTTGATGTTATAACAGAATGGATTCACCCTCGACAAGTAAGTACTTAATAATCTGACAGCACATATAGCTATTTAAAGAGTAACAAACAAGTTTCTAGTCCTGGCTTGTTTATACAATATTGTTAATCCCCACGTAAATGAATTACATTCAGTGTTTTTTTTCCATAGTAATATGTATTGATTTTCAAAATAGTCATTTGGTTTGCATAGTGTTATTTTTCCCACATAAACAAGTTCATTTTTTTTTTCTACTGCAGTCGTTGATTCTACTATTTTTCTGAGTTGGTGTTAGGATTTTTGATACAATATAAATAAAACATGTTTTTTTTTATAGGTAACTTCTACAAGCTCTATTTGTCATCCATGCTGGCAGCGTGCTGACAGAGCTCCACATGTAGTCAGAACATCAAGAGAATCCAGTGACAATCCTATTCCTGAGCCTACTATTGAGGTACCACCAAATGTTCGAGATCACATAATGATGCCTTTATATGCAAGAGCTGCAGAGTCACAAAATCGTTGCTTTGTCTCGGGCTGCCATCGCACTGAACGTCTTACCATACCATTCTCTCTAAGACAATTACTTCTAAAAAACTACAATTTTTATGTTCCTATGAATAACCGTGTATGTTCCAGACATGTAAGTCATGGTTCATGGGATTTTTTGAATAATCCCCCTCACAATAGCAACCACATGTTTACTGCTTTACAAATACAGGACTTGATGACATTAAATGCAAGTCCTCTAAGTATAGATTTTAATAGTATTGAGAATATGCCAAACCATTTAGTCCACTATTGGTTTGGTCGAACTAAACAGCAATTTGCTGAAATACTTAATGAAGTACCTCGGCTCTCACAAATGCGTAATGGATCGCTTGCCCTAGCAGCATATTTAATCAAATTAAGAACAGGAGACTCATTTGAAAGAATCTCTTCTTTAATTCAAGCACCAACAAGGACAACATCCTCTTTAATATCACGTGCTAGAGATTTCCTAGTACAAGACTATGTCCCTCTGCACTTAGGTGTAAATCACATAACCAGAGAACAAATTGCCCAGAGAAATCTTATGATTCCCAATGGGATTTATGGAGACAACAATAGAACCAGTGCAATTGTGATAGCTGATGGTACTTATGTTTATGTACAAAAGAGTTCCAATTATTTATATCAAAAAAATACTTATTCTTTACACAAGTATCGAAACCTTGTAAAAATGTTTATAATTGTCAGCACAGACGGATATATTATCGAAATGCTTGGCCCCTATCCAGCAACAACATCAGATGCTGAAATAACGTTAAAAGAATTCCGTGATGAAAATCAACCATTGAGAAGATTTTTTGCTCCAAATGATGTTTTTATACTGGATAGGGGCTTTAGAGACTCTCTGTCATTACTAAACAATTGTGGGTACCGTGTTTATACACCAGCCACAGTTCAAGAGGGTGAAACACAATTATCTACACTAGAGGCTAATCGTTCCAGGGCAGTGACAATATGTCGTTGGGTCATAGAGGTGATTAATTGTAGGTTTAAACGTGACTTTAAGCTTTTTCGCCAAGAGTATTTTAATGCCGCATCTCGCAATTTGATGAAAGATTTTACTGTAGCTGCTGCCCTGATTAATGCCTTTCACCCTCTTATCGAAGACAGGAATGATGCTGGGGAAATTCTTAATATAGTAAATCAGAAAATGTACTCTGAAAATAGTTTAAGTACTGTAGTTATTAATAATAACTTAAATAGAAGACGAACGAATTTACAAAGAATAAATGTGGATGACAATAATGTCAGTGATTTTCCCCGGCTCACCTACAATGAACTGATATTGGTGTGTTTAGGAACGTACCAAATAAAACAGGCACGTTCCTATTACGGCGAGCACATAAGAGCCAATGGATCTTTCACAATTGAGGTATGCAGAGAGGTTGACAGCAGTCTACTGAGAGAGCTGTCGACTGAAAATAGTGTTTGGCTGCTAAGAGGCAAAATACAATCGCGCCATGTAGGCCGTAAAATATACTTTGTTTATATTTTGGTCGACGGCTCTCTTAACGGTAGGGACGCAATACTACAACACTATTGCAATTGTAATGTAGGCAAGAGAACAGTAGGCTGCTGTGCACATATTTTATGTATAATATGGTACTTAGGGTGGGCTAGGTACCAAGACAATGTGGTACCTCCCGCCCAGCATCTCGATAGTATATTAATAACCGATGATGTGGAAAACAATTAATAAAATATTTTCAATTAACTTGAATTGGTTTTTTTTTCTTTAAAATCCCTGACCATGTGCAACTAAGGAATTTAAATTCAACATTCTGTAAGTTTCACCTCATATTAAAATCACTAAAACTCATTACCTAATAAAAGAGCGGAAACAAATATGTTAATGGGATTTATTGACTACTGTCTGAAATGAAGTTTTTATTTTTTAATTTTCGTATCCCATGTCATATAAAAAAATTAATTACACAGTATTAAAGACTAATATTACTCCTTGAAAACCCAAATTATTTCATTTTTGTTTATTGAGGCCTAATTTATTAGGACTGTTTGCGGATCTCCTTTACAAAAAATTGGAGACTTCTATGACTAGGACTTCCAGACTTTAGGAGGGTTTTTCTGTAATCAAGAGATTACAGAAAAACCCATAGGAAGTCTATAGTGTTAAAATAACATGTTATAAAAAAATAAATTCGTTTAGAACCCTTTGCATGCGAGCCCGACTTGCTCTTGACTGGTTTTTTTATTTAGCCACTAGCTCCTCGGATGATGTTATAAAACAGGGTATTTTTTTCCAAATCAACGGTTTCAATTTCCGACAAGAAATATTTTGATAAATTCAATTCATATATGTTGACGCGTGATTACATCAAAGTAATCCAGAACAAGTTTAATTTTATTACCAGCTTTTATTTACGATTATACGGTTATAAAAGTAATTCTATTTGTTTTTTATAGTACCACGCTAGGCTATAAATATTAAAATGATTATGGAGAATATTATAACACAAATTAAATAGAATTCCGCAGTCTACAGAAATTAACGACAAATTGATGATGTTAGACGATCCTTAGAATATTTTCATATAGGTTCTGTGAGAAACAAATGTTGGCACTCGGAGATTACCTAACCATCTGCGACAGATTTTTTTAATAGTTATTATAATATTTTTCAGGGTCACGTTAAACCACAATTTCACCTGATGGAAAGCGATATTGTAGGTAATGTTATGATTTGGTTTTATTCCCAATTTTTCCCGTTCCCGGAAGAATTTAGGGAAATTCTTTCTTAATGCTCCCGTCTACTCCCCAAAGAACCCACGTGCTAAATTTCAGCTTTGTATGACCTGCAGTATCAGCTGTGTGTTGTCTGTCAGTCATTCCTCAGTAACTTTATCTGTACGAGAAAAACTTAAAAATAACGAACGGATTTTCATATAGTTTTCACAAATAATAATGGACAAAGTGATTAATGAGAATGGCTGCTTGATTCATGATAAATGCGTAATCTATACTAATACTGTGACTCAAACATGGACGCGTTACATAAATAAAAAAAATTGAGTATGGGGGTCACTTTTCGGTGTCAAACAAGAAAATTTATTAAAAAAGTTTATTAAACTGTATCGTGTGACATATCAAGAAAGAAAGAATTATGTAAAAACACAGTTAAAACCTTTACAGTAATCAGTCAGTGTTCAACATTTTTTCATAATTTTAAAATGAATAGTTTTGAAGTTATTCAAGAATTAAGACCAAAAATTACCATTCCCCCCTCTTATCTCCGAAACTATTGAGCCTAAAATCTTGAGAAAAAAAAGGCAGGTATGTTCTTTGCCTAAAAATTACAGGAAAACCTATAAGAAGTCTATAGTGTTAAAATAACATGTTGCAAAGGGTTCCGAAACAATAAAATGAAATTGGTTCGGAACTCTTTGCACGCGAGTCCAACTCGCACTTGGCCATTTTTATTTATAAGATATGCCGATTGGTAGCTTATACATAATCATATATGATTTGCTACCCGTGCGAAGCCGGGACGAGTCGCTAGTAATATATAACACTCAAGAAATTAATGTCAGAGGACAATTTACGATGTTTGCTTATTAAACATTGAAGATCATATCCTTATAGCTGTGGACATTCCTGAGCGATGCCGTAATGCTGTGTAGTGTACTCGTAAGGTGCCAATGTATGTCATCGGACCAGGTTCTAAGCACACTGTAGCAGAATTTGTTCGAAAGAGTCACCGCGGCCCTGGAACGCAAAGGGCATTAGGAGGAACACGGATGGGTTTTAGTCAGTAAGAGTCTGTCGATCCCTTCGCCTCCGCCCAGAGCGGGAGGAGTCATTTGATGATTTCCAATACTTAAAAAAACCCCCGACTAAAAATAACTTTAAAAAGTGAAAAAATAAGTACGATTCTTTGGGCCAAGCGTCTTCGCCTCAGCAGACCGCAAATTTATGTTAAGTACCTCTATATAATTATTTCATGCTTTTTAAACTTAATTTAACTAATAGATATTTCTAGAAAACCTATGATCTCATCATCTTCCTGCCCTTATATTACTTCGCGTCGGTGCAACACGTTTTATTCTTCCATTCTGTCCTATCAGCCTTCACGCTATCACTAACTCCATTTTCTTTCATATTGCTCCTCACACAATCCAACCATCTTTTTCATTGGCCTTCCTCTCCATCCATCCACATATAATTTACACCCACCTACACGGCACTACATCCTACAAGCTTGGAAAGTAGCTTTGCATCACTCACCAATGTATTAACTCATTTCTCTTTTCTGCTTCATCATTAGACCCTAATCACAATCTATTTATAACCTTTTTATTCATTGCGACCATTTAAATGAATACGAAAACGTAGGTCTGCTGTAAGTAAGTGAGGAGTTGGGTATCCTGCAGATTTCAGGACATGCTTCAGCATCAGGTTAAGGTTACTGATCTAAATATAATCTGTTCATTAAAACCATTCCAGTTAGTTAAAACACGATACCTCTGCTGTAACTTAAAAAGGAGTTGGGTATTCTGCAGACTTCAGGTAATGCTACATCATAAGGTCAATATAACCATGTTTTGCAATGTCATTGAAGTAACAGAATACCATATTAAATTAATATGGTATTCTGTTTGATTGATGCGAAATTTTCGCATCCTCCTTTCGCGTTCTAAGGCCACGGTAGTCACCGTGGCCCTAGAACGCGAAGGGAGGGGTTCATTAGAAGGAACACGGATGGGTTTTAATCAGTGAGAGTCTGATACTCCCTTCTGCTTCACCCAGAGCGTGATGATTTCCCATCCTAAAAAAAAAGGTTCTAAGCACTACTCGTATGTTGACAATAATTTTACCGGTCATTGTAGATTCAGGATGGATGGAGTAACGTTACTCTTTAGGCGACTTTAGAATAAAAGGAACGAATTGCACTGTATGTATTTTTTAGGGTTCCTGTCCGTCTGTCACAGCCTGTTGTGAATCTAAAAGTGTTTATTGTGTGTGAGGGTTTCGAAAATATTTTTAAGCTAATTATCTAGAGTGAAAACCAAACCCTCGAAAAATAAAAATAAAAATATACCGCGAGTTGTTTCAGTTGTTTCGGGTCTGGCTGTTTGTGTGAGTTCTCTCTGTCATTTAAGAACCAATTACAAAAATTTAACGAAAAATCCTTTGAAATTAATGATAATATACTTTCCGATTGGTCCCATAGGAATTACTTGAAAATCGGTTTAGTAGTCGACTTTTAAATCAAAATAACTGGAATTCGTTTACTTGGATGTCGTATTTTGTTTGTCATCCAAGTAAACGAAATTGCGTAATTTACTTTCCTGCGACTTTCCAGTGGTGTTGTTAGGTGTGGGGAACCACTAAAATGTGAATTATAAAAAAAATTATTACAAAAAAATACAACCGTAAAAAACATGACTATAAATTATAAAATTACTATAATTTCGGAAGTCCGTGTTAAAATAAGAAGAAACTACCAAAAACACCGACTACCCAAATAAAAGTTATTTTATACTACGTAGTGTTTTTTTTATTTGGAAGTCAGTTGCATTTTTTTGTTAAAAAGTTTTTAAAGTTAATCATGAAAATTTACCTCCTACTCTTTTGTCACATTTCATTCCTCGTCATCAAATGACTAGACCAAGTCAACCCGCCCTTTTAACTTCTTTGTCACTGGTGTCACTTTCACTTTTCAGCTGAATAAGTCCTTCTTAGTCTAGTTGTTTTTTTTTACTATTTATAGGCACGCGTTTGACCACTATCTCACCTGATGGTAAGCGACGATGTGGTCGAAGATGGAGCACGCTTGCCTAGAAGTAACAAATTCACTCTTGACTTAAAGACTCCCAGGTTGTAGCTATCAGGAAGCACAGACTTCGGCAGGGAATTCCACTCCTTAGCTGTACGCACTATGAATGTGTTCCCAAAACGTTTTGTGCGCGTGGGTGGGATGTCCACCATGTACCGGTGGCGCATCGCCGTTCGTCTTGTGGTCCGATGATGGAACGCGCTAGGCGGAATTAAATTATGCAATTACGTTGCACATTCCCCAAAATGTAACCGGTAGAAAACCGACAGGCTAGCAACTCGTTGTCGATGCTCAAGACTTTGGAGCTTCGTCGCGACGAGCCTATCATCGCCGATAATCCTCTTGGCTCGTTTCTCAATTGACTCAAGGGCATCAAGCTGGTATCTGGCAGATCCGTCCCAAAGATGAGAGCAGTACTCCATACATGATCGAACTTGAGCTTGATAGAGTTTGAGCAGCTGTTCCGGCGTGAAGTACCGTCTCACCTTTGCTAGGATCCCCAACTTCTTTGCAGCCACTTGAGCTTTTGCCTCTATGAAAGGGCCAAAATTCAGGGTAGATGTTAATGTAACCCCAAGAAGATCAAGTTGGTTGGTTATCGGCACGGTTGCACCTCGGAAAGATGGAGCTGTGTGGAATTGGCTCCTTTTAGCGGAAAACAGACACGCTTGGTTGCAAACACTACTACTAATGAGCATGAAGTCTTGAGTTCGATTCTCATCATCACCATATCAGCCGAAAGATGTCCACTGCTGGATATAGGCCTCCCCCAAGTGTCACGACAACAACTGTTCCTGTGCGTCTCGCATCCATCGGCTACCCGCGACCTTCACCAGTAAAGAAAATAGAATTTCGTACAAATGCGAAATGTCTCTATTGTGTTGTTTATCCGTCTGTCACAGCCAACGATTGAGGAGAACGATTGAGTTCAAGTTAATGACACATAAACTTTAATGACCCAAAGTCGAACGAGGAACGTACCTAAATACATAAATTTTGAATATGAGGTCACTTTTTTAGGGTTCCGTAACAAAGGGAAACTAACGGAACGCTATTACTAAGCATCCGCTCTCAACCCATCGCATCGCGGCTGTATTTTAAGAACAGTAATAGGTAGACAGTCGATATTTTCACAGAGTGTGTATTTTTATTAAAAATTAAAGGGGGCTCTCGTACAAGAAACGTATTTTTTATTTCGGTTAATGGTACGGAACCATTCGCGTGGGAGTCTGACTCGCACTTTGCCGGTTTTTTTGGAGTTCAGATTCGTACCATGCTAAGGGTGCCTGTCCATTTCAGCGGAGCGGAGAAATGGAGAAATTTTAACCAATAGAATTGCACAAAATTTTCAAATTCCATTGGTTAATATTTCTCCGTTTCTCCGCTCCACTGCCTCGTTTCGCTGAAATGGATAGGCAGCCTAATGGCTATAAGCTCGTCCATTACGATAGGGGATTTAAATATAACAGGCAGAATGAGTCGTGATCTTTTTCAAATTTTGTAAGCAGAACTTAGTACTAATAAATTCCAAGCCGATGGTGACCACATCCACTGATAGTAGCCTCATCAATAACAGATGCGTCGCCTGCTTCTTTGTATCGATATTTATCCTCATTTACAACTTATTTATAACTGCCCCACTAGTTTCCGCAATGTTCTGAATATTATTAAGATGAAAATGAGTTCATTACGCATATTGAACATTTTAACATGTCTTTGAAAGATTGTTATTTGTTGTAGAAGCCTAGCATCAGCTCTAGAATATAATACACATACCTACTCATTTACGCCCACCTCACCGGAGGATATCACTATACATTTAATTAAGATGATGAGATGTTTTTCTGTTATATTCTCTACATCTGTCACTTCCTTAAATTTATACATAAAAAAATGAATTGCTGTTCGTTAGTCTCGCTAAAACTCGAGAACGGCTGGACCGATTTTAATCATTCTTTTTTTGTTTGGTTCGCCAGAATACAGGGCCGGTTGAAAAGCAAAAAAAAATAAGTCCGCCCATGTGCATTTGTGTGCTGAAGTGCTAAATAAATAAATATAGGTAGGTAGGGTAGGTAGGTAGGTTAAGTAGGGTAGACAGGTAGGTAGGGTAGGGTAGGTAGGTAGAGTAGCCAGTTGACGGGAGCGAAGCCGCGGGGGTCAGCTAGTAGTATTATAAAATACACGGGGGCCAGATAAGAGGTATTCAACTTATTTTATAAATTTTCTTCTACATAAAATGGAAATTACTAGGCATTGATTCAAAAATATTATATTTAGGCTTTACAATTACGTATAGAAAATAACATCTGCCAAATGTGCACCTCTAGCAGCGCGACAAATGTGAGCACTTTTTATCGCATTTCTCATCACATTTTTGCACATTTCCAGCGCTATCCAACTGACTGCGTCTCGGATACTCTGTTTTAAATGTTGAATATTTCTCGGCTTGTTAGCATAGACACGTCCCTTTAAATAGCCCCACAGAAAAAGTCAGGAGCTCTCAAATCCTGTGATCTTGGGGTCCAATCAATGTCACCATTTTTTGAAATTAATTGACCTGAAAACATTCTTCTCAATATTTCGATTGTGTCTCTGGCCGTAAGACATGTGGCCCCGTGGAACCACATGTTTTCTAAGCCCAACTGATTCATTTGATGTAACAATATGATGTTGATCATCTCATGGTAACAATCTCTATTCACTGTTACGGCAGCGCCCGTAGCATCTTCAAAGAAGTAAAAACGCTCCATATCGAATTAGCCGTATCTACACGAAATAACTGTTGTCAAATATGGCGGCAAAAAAGTGGTATACTTCTAAGTGGGCCACCCTGTATAAAATGGGTATAGGTCTAAGTAAAGTTAATTCCCAAGTGTCGACTATAACAGGGAAAGAGCGCTGATGTCCCAAATACACATATTTTTATCTAATTCGGACACAGATGTTCGACATCTAAATTTAGAATTAATTGTATTGTTGTGATGTTATTTAAAGGTCTGTATGTATATTTTTTTAAGAACAAATAAATAGCAAATAAACTTTCGGATGGTGTAATATAACAGGATATACGTGCCGTGTACGAAATCGTGGGCAATAGCTAGCAGTTTATATAGTTGTCATTGGCTGGACGTTGTATTGTACAGCCAGTTTAAACACGCACTTATTTATCAGTACTATGACATCCTAATATGAAAGCACAATGCTAACGTAACTGGTGACTGGCAGTCTACGCACAGCCGAAACTACTGGTCGTAGAAAGCTGAAGTTTGGAATGTAGGTTCCTTGGGGAGTGTAGGGGAGCATAAAGGGTGGATTTCCCAAAATTCCTACAGGAACGGAAAAAAAGCGATAAGCGCGTACGAAGTCGCGAGCAATAGCTCGTCTATGTATAAAACAGAACGCGCCTACCTGGTGACGGGGCTCCTCATCGAGCCTAAGGTCAGGCGTGTGTACGGTTAGAACGAAAAATTTACCCATACGCACTAAACATTTCGGAATACTTTTATTGTGCGTACAGCTAAGGAGTGGAATTCCCTGCTGGAGTCTGGTTTCCTGAAAACTACAGCCTGAAGGGTCTTTAAGTTAATACTGAATTATGAGTAAATGTGTAAAGTAAATATGTGAACTCAGTGGCTTTAACCAATAACCCGGTTATTTATTATTATTTATTTGTTTTTCACTTTCTCGGGTCCCTGGAGACCCAGTCCTTAGATAGGCGTACGAGGAGCCGAAGCAAACTCGCAGAGGCCCAGTTAGACATTTCAAATGGAATGGGGCACCAACCGACGATTATCCCTGTATGCACTGTGAAAGTGATAATCCCTGGTTGGAGCAGGACTATTGCAGAATGTGGAAACAAAAGATGGAACGCTATGGGTTTGGGTGGTTTAGTGAACTGATAATTGTTTACTATGGAAAAACTATTGGCCCCTGCCTGACCACTGATAATTAAAACAGCTTTAAAATGGCAGGGGGTGACTTGCTCAATAAATGGGCCCCCCGAAAACGGTCGCTAGCACAAAGTGACGTAGCGCCAAGGGAGTAACATATCCTGAGGTGCTAGAGGAGTGGAGAGGTATACCACGGCTATCAGGGCAATCCCAGACGTACGGTCAAGATCCCTACTAGCATCTTACTGGATTATACATCCTTCTCCCGAGCATGTTTGCTCTTGCGAATCTCCACTCAGACCGACCGATTAAGGCAAGAAAGAGGAACAGAGCTCTCAAGCTCTGTTCCTCTTCAGTGTTCACTCCGGCCAGCCAATAAAGGCAAGCCGGAAATGAGGAACAAGACTTCTCCCGGGAGATCAGGTCAGTGGGGTCGCTACTGCCCAACAGTTCGCCACAAAACTGCCTTGCGGATTTATATTGTTATTTATTATTATAAACTTTATTGTACACCTCATAACAAGCACAGGAAAAACGTTTATAAAAACTAGTGTACAATGGGCGGTCTTATCGCACAGGGAAATCTCTTACAGACAACCTTCGGATGGACTGAACTAAAGAAGTTAGATCAGCTAGCAAGACTGATTTGCAGACCTTTGACCGTCGCGCGTCGTAACAGTTTACTTCTAGGCAAGCGTGCTCCATCTTCGACCACATCATTACTTACCATCAGGTGCGATAGTGGTCAAACGTGTGCCTATCAATAGTAACAAAGTTACCTAGTCAGAAGAATAAGAAGAAGAAGAAAAAAAGTGATAAAAATAATATAAAAAGACCTATGCGAGACTTACAAGGCTCCTATTACTATTCCATTTGCTGCGATCTGCAAGGTTACCGCCAGAGAATGGGCAGCAGCGTTCTCTGTAAAAATCAACACCATACACTGCGATCGCCAACCCGCCTGCCAAGCGTGGCGATTATGGCAAATCCCCCCTTTTGGGGGAGGCCTATGTTCAGCAGTGGACGTCTTTCGGCTGATATGATGATGATGATGAAGGTTACCGCGGCCCTGGAACACAAAGGGTATTTAGAGGAACATGGGTGAGTTTGAGTCAGTAAGAGTCTGAATTTTGGACATCAGAGTTTCAATTCTACTAATTTTCATGCAACGTCGATAGCTGACAAAAATGTATGAAAAGTTAGGTTTTTTACGGATGAGTATGTGAATGTTGCTTGATCATGAGTGGAATTGGTCCTCAAACAGGCAATCACTACGTGTATCTATACTAATATAATATTATAAAGAAGAAAGATTTTATGTTTGTTTGTAACGAATAGGCTCCGAAACTACTGAAGGGATTTTAATATTTTTTTCACCAATAGAAAGCAAAGTTATTAATAAGTAACATAGGCTTAAATTTAATTAAAAAAAAACAGAGATCCTAAAGAAAATTGCAGCGCGGACGACGTCGCGGGTGAAGTGCTAGTCACCTATATACTGCTGCATCCGGGTAAGACTAGAAGTCGCCACTAACTAAGAAAAGTTAATGTCGCAGTATCGGTAACATGAACTAAGGCAAGGCTTGATTGGAAATAAAAACCAGCCAAGTGCGAGTCGGACTCGCTCATGAAGTGTTTCGTACCAAAAACCGAAAAGAAAAAAGTTTCTTCTATGGGAGCCCCCTTTAATTTATATTAATTTTTGTTATAGCGGCAACAGAAATACATACCCTGTGAAAATTTAACTTAGTAAAAGGGTCCTTGTTTATTATATCTATAGGTACGGAACCATCTTCGGGAGATTCCTGTGTCGCATAGGTAGGGAGCCGGACGCTCGGTGTCACCAATGCGTCGACTGTCGGGAGGACACGGCGTGGCATACGCTGGTAGAGCGTGCCGCTTGGGAGGTGCCGCGCCGTGCCCTCATCTCTGTGGTAGGCAGTGACCTCTCGCTGCCGGCCGTAGTCCGTGCTATGGTCGACGGCGAGGAGTCCTGGGACGCGGTGGTCTCCTTCTGCGAAACAGTTATCGAGCAGAAGGAGGCTGCGGAAAGGGAGAGGGAGATCTCGACCTCTCTCCCGGCCCGCAGCAGGCGCACCGGGCGTACGCGGAGGAGGGCTGAGTAAGCTGCCCTCTGTCGGCCCCCCTAACTGGGTCCAGGGGCGACGGACATGGGAATGTCCGTTGTCCTCCATTTATCCGGGTGGCGGCGCGTGGTGTTCCCGTGCGCCCCTCTTTAACGTCGCGGGGGGAGTTAAACACCTCACTCCCCCCGCTGACCCGAGGTGGCCCGCAGAGGCGGGCCGGCCTGCCGGAAGTCGCAAGTTCCCGCGATCCCCGGCGTAGGTGAGAGATGAAACACCGGGGTGGTTTTAGTCAGTAAGAGTCTGACTGACCCCTCTGCCCGCCCCAGGGTGGAGGACATCCATAAGGATTTCCCACCGTAAAAAAAAAGGAATGGGTACGGAACCAGAAATAGGTGCATATTGATTGATAGACAATTAAACGAAGGGAAGGTTGAACTTTTTGACAGTTATGTAAGTAATAATGTCTTTCTGTTAACAAAAATAAACGGAAGCTTACTTACATAAATCTACTCAACGCTGTTTTACTTATGATTTATGTCCAGAAAATTTTAAAATATCAGACCCTAATCATCTTACGCAAGAGCTGAACATAATTATTAAGGAAACAATGGTCGTGCGTGCTTTTAATTTGTCATTACAAACATTAAGTTTCTATGAATTAACTTTCTCATAATTAAAGTTGACATTTGCATTATAATGTTTGCTGTTATGTTTTGCATTTATTAGCCGATGAGGTCGACAGATTGGAGGAGCTCGTGGCTAAGTAATAACAGCCGTACGGGTCGATCTTCAAGGTTAAGCAACGCTTGCCGAGGTCGGTATTTGGATGGGTGACCATCTTAATCTACCAAAACTCCTCCGTGCCTAGGTATGCCGTTGTTCCCTGCTGCCATTTGTAGATCTTTGGCAGTCGTTACGGATTGTCAGAAGCCAGAAAAACTAACACCAGTCTTGCCAAGAAGTACTACCGTGCTACCCAGTTTATGGGTTGAGGAGGTCTGGTAGGTACCCATTCAACGTAAAATACTGATTTGCAGCTGAATCTAGCTTGACTGGAAGCCGATCCCAATATAGTTGGGAAAAGGGGAAGCAGGCAATTGATGGAGTCGAAAGGTTCTGGAGTGGCGACCGCGTACCGGATGACGCAGAGTTGGAAGGAATCCCACAAGGTGGACCGATAACCGGTGGAGGTCACGGAAATCTGCGGGATGAGAGACGCTCAGGCCCTGTTGATATGGCGTTTCTTGATTCCTATAATTATCCTTTAGCTGAAATGATGATGATGATTCTGTGTATACGTAGTTACCTACCTTCCTTTTAAAGGATGGGAAATCATCAAATGACGCGACTGTGTTAGACTCTAACTGACTGAAACCTATCTGTGTTCCTCCTAATGCCCTTTTGGGTTCTAGGACCGCGGTGACTCTTTCAAATAAATTCCGCATCATTGGCCTCGGCCAGGGATGCGGAATTTAGGGTAAGTATCTGTATACCTACCTAATATATCTGTTTACGATAGCAGCCGACTACTCTCCTATCCTCGGGGCTCAATAATGAACACAAAGGTACACTACACTAGTCGAGGACGATTGGATAAGTGACCATCCATTACGTAGAGACGCGACCCGCCTCGATAAGCAGGTTAAGCCGTTGATCCTGGCTGTCATTTGAAGATCTATAATAGTCGTTAAGGATAGTCAGTAGCCCGAATACCTGATACCTTATTTTAGGGTTCCGAAAAAAAAGGAACCCTTATAGGATCACTCGGGTGTCTGTATGTCTGTCCGTCTGTCTGTCTATCTGTCTCTCTGTCTGTCTGTCTGTCTGTCTGTCCGTCTGTCACAGCCAGTTTTCTCCGGATCCACTGGACCGATTCTGTTGAAATTTGGTGCACATATGGACTTCTGTGACCCAAACACGAACGCGTTACGTAAACCATTAAATTTTTAGTATGGGGGTCACTTTTGAGGGTCAAACTAGAAAATTAAAAAAAAACGTTATTTGAACAATATCGTGTGACATATCAAATGAAGGGACTTACTGTGAGAGTTTTAATTATATTTTTTTCATAATTTTAAAATAAACAGTTTTGAAGTTATTCAAGAAATTAGACGAAAAATGTCCATTTGCCCCCCGAAACTACTGAGCCTAAAATTTTGAAAAAAAATGGAGATAATAGATCATTACCTAAAGATTACAGGAAAACCTATTTAAAGTCTGTAGTGTTAAAATAACATGCTAAAACAATGAAATTCGTTCGGAACCTTTTGCACGCGAGTCCGACTCGCACTTGGCCAGTTTTTTACACTTACTCGATTGCGACTGCATCATTTGTCCAGCTTCATAGTACCATAGTATGGTTGTGTTTAGTTATATCCCAAGTTTAAGCTTAACAAGATAGCTATATAGCTTCGGAAGCACTCGAACATGGATTACTAATTTGTAACCAAATGCACATACGATCAAAGCAAGTTAATAAAAAGCATGTACCTAATAATTATAACGCGTTTGTTTGAGCAAACGTAGTGTGAGACGCTCTGCGGCATTATAGATCGATGATTTGAAGAAGCAGCGGATGGATGCAGACTGCTCAAGACTGGGATGGTTGGCGCTCTTTGGAGGAGGCTTACGTTCAGCAGTGGACGGCAATTGGCTGATTTGATAAATAATAAAAAGTTGACCGTAACATTTCAACCAAATTTCAACAGACTTTGCGTGCAACAACACCATTACCAACAGAATATGTGGCAATAGAAACAATAAATTAATAATAATATAATAATACATTAGCTGCCGTTGCTGATGGTACATGCGTACTTGAGGACCGCACGGCATCCCACATTATGCGCCAAATGTCATAAAACATTACAGAAGCTGATGATTATGTTGATCGTACAGATGCGACATGGTATAATATGAACTTGATCATTATTTTATCAAATACAACACTAATGGTGCCTTTCCAGTGCAGCGGAGCGAGGCAGCGGAGCGGACAAACTGAGAAATTTTAACCAATGGAATTGCATAATATTTTCACCACGTGACTCACTGACATTTTGACTAACGTGATTGGTTAATATTCCTCCGTTTCTCCGCTCCGCTGTAATAGACAGGCACCCGTACCCCTACTAACCGAAGTCAGCCAAGAAATAAGGGATGAGCTGTACTATACGTAATCATATCTCCACACGTTGATGACGGTTACTGAGATATGGAACCAGCTTTAAAATATACAAATCAACGTAAAGTAGTTATGTTGATTTGTAAGCAGCCCGCAGAAAACCAAGATGTGCAAAAAGTGAGTACCGCAACACAAAGGCTATTTGGGCAAGGAAAATGTACCCAAGTAAGAGTCTCTCTCTCGCTTCGCCCAGGGCGGGAGGTGTCATCCACGAAAACTGGCCAAGTGCGAGTCGGACTCGCGTGCAAAGGGTTCCGAACGAATTTCATTTTTTTAACATATTATTTTAACACAGACTTCTAATAGGGAATGGTCATTTTTCGTCTAATTTCTTGAATAACTTCAAAACCATTTATTTTAAAATTATGAATAAAACCTTCACAGTAAGCCCTTTCACTTGATATGTCACACGATATTGTTCAAAAAACTTTATTTTTTAATTTTCTAGTTTGACCCCCAAAAAGTGACCCCCATACTAAAAATTTAATAATTTACGTAACACGTCCGTGTTTGGGTCACAGAAGCCCATATGTGTACCAAATTTCAACAGAATCAGTCCAGTGGACCCGGAGAAAACTGGCTGTGACAGACGGACAGACAGACAGACACCCGAGTGATCCTATAAGGGTTCCATTTTTTTTTCGGAACCCTAAAAAAGGTGGTAGGTATAAATCCCGAGCACATTTTTCATCATAATCTTTGCGCACAGATCAGTGCGTGAGATATCTCGATACACAGTGGTATCGGAATCTGCGATGTGTTACTATGACCTTAGACTAGCAGCGCAATGAGCGCAGAGAGCGAGCTTTTGAGTCTGAATTACTTAAAGAAGATGGTAGATAGGAACAGTCCGGTCATAAAATTCGAGAGATGTAGTCTAGATACATACCTAATAATATTGTTGCTACAACCTTGGAGTCTTTAAGTCAAGAGTAAATAGGTTACTTCTAGACAAGCGTGCTCCATCTTCGACCTCATCATCGCTTACCATCAGGTGAGATAGTGGTCAAACGCGTGCCTATCAATAGTAAAAATAAAGCTGCCAAGTGTGAGTCGGACTCGCCCATGAAGGGCTCCGTAGCAGCAAGTAACACAATATAAAAGTTCTTGTAGTTCGTTGTAACTTTATAATTATTATTAACTTAGGCACCTATTACAGATTTATTATTTGAAAATAATGGTTCACGGTTTATGAAAAAGGTTTATGTTTATGAAATTTAATGTTTTTTTTTTATATTTGAGTTGATTGAATGATAGGTAAATTGCGGTTAACGATTTATGACTTATTAAAAATTTACTAGATCTCGTTCAAACCAATTTTCGGTGGAAGTTTGCATGGTAATGTATACATCATATATTTTTTTTAGTTTTATCATTCTCTTATTTTAGAAGGTACAGGGGGGGACACACGTTTTACCACTTTGGAAGTGTCTCTCGCGCAAACTATTCAGTTTTGTGATTTTTTGTTGAATTTTTGTTTCTGATTTTGTGTGAAAATCTTAATGCGGTTCCCAGAATACCAAGTTTCAACAGTACAGTTCTTATAGTTTCGGAAAAAAGTGGCTGTGACACGGACGGACAGGCATGACGAATCCATAAGGGTTTCGTTTTTTGCCATTTGGCTACGGTACCCTAAAAAGTACAACGGTAAATCTGTGAAAACAAACGAAGCAAAAGGAATGTGTGCTAGGATCATAGCAGGTGATGTTTGTGATGTGCAGGAAAAACGCGTTCGTTTTCATATAGAAAAAAACCGGCCAAGTGCGAGACCACCATAAACCGAAAATAAACAGATCTCTGGTATGGGAGCCTCTTTAATTTAATTTTCATTATTTGTTGTTTTAGCGGCAATAGAAATATTATTCACACTCTGCGAAAATTTCAACTGTCTACCTATTACGGTTCTTGAGATACAGCCCGCTGACAGAGAGATGGACGGACGGACAGCGGAGGTTTAGTAATAGGGTTCCGTGGGTTATCCTTTGGGTACGGAACCCTGAAAGTACCACCCAATTTAAAAAACCATTCGATCCAAAAAACAAACAAAACCTCTTTGTCCGACCTAGTGTCGAACCTAAGACCCCACGCTGCCCCACTGAGGTATACGTATAATATATTTACTAACTTATTTTTTGCTTTTCAATGCTTCCGCGTTAGTGCAGATTTTTGCAAAAAAGTAGCCTATAATCATCTCCAAGTTCCATCTATCTTTGGACCAAAATTCATCAAAATCGGTCTAGTAAGTCGCGTAAGCGTAACAAACAAACAAATTCACTATCGCATACATCACGTTTATTATAAGCAGGGCCGTCGTTTACGTATTGGAGGCCCTGGGCACAGGATAATGACGATGATGATGTATGTATGTACCTTTTTTGCAAAAAAATAAAAATCTGTAGAAATAGAAATCTATAGAGAGAAATAAACATGTTTTGATGTCTTAAAATTGATTTATCAGACATCGGTGGGTGATCTGACAGAAAGTAGGGGGGGGGGGGCAATAATTGTGAGGCCCTGCCCTGAGGGCCCAGTTTAGAAAGGAGGGGCCTGATTATAAGTTAGGATTCATCCACCTGCAAATTTGTACTACAAACACAAACATCCTTTAATATATATTTCCAATGTCACATTTATCACGATTTTGATTACATAAAGCATAACGTGATGGGAATCGCTCAATGATCTATTGGGATCAAGTCCAAAATGATACCAATTGCGTGCCGAGTATTAATCTTGGCATCTGCGGTTTGTGATCTGTGTAATAAGTATAATTATATATAGATTTTAATATTCTCGAAGGGAATGAGTAATAAATGAAACGTTTAGGATATAGGAGGCAAAATAAACCATGTTATTAAAGGTAGAATTCCGTGCATCGCGATCGATCGCGGTCGCGCGCGGCCTACGACTGTCGTCGATCGCTCGCGACAATAGTCAAACTATGAAAATGTATGGCACCGCTGCCGAGGCCCGCGACAGACGCGCGCGGCCGACGAATGTCGTGAGCCGCGCGCGGCAGTGTCTTGAAATTAGTAGACGTTGTTCGTCAGTTCCCTCTAGACGTGTGTCTACCGAAGTCAAAATCATGGTCGAAGTACTAATTGACATCCTTGAAGAAGAAGAGGAGGATGACGAGCTGCTGTTGCTATATTATGAAAATAGAGTACCAATCGACCCTATCTTTAAAAGCAGAAATGAAGAAGGATACTACCAGATATTGATTCAAAACATTTGTATTGTAATGAAAAGTTTTCTCCGGCGTTCCTAGACATGTTTGCGCCACGATGTTATTAAGCGCTAAAACATGTTAAGACGCGTACGGCCGCGCGCGGCTCACGACATTCGTCGGCCGCGCGCGTCTGTCGCGGGCCTCGGCAGCGGTGCCATACATTTTCATAGTTTGACTATTGTCGCGAGCGATCGACGACAGTCGTAGGCCGCGCGCGGCCGCGATCGATCGCAATACACGGAATTCTACCTTTACTTTACATATGGCATTTAACAAAATTGCGATTCTCTCTTTCACGCAAAGGTTTTTTTTTTAATTTATTTATTTAAGGAACTTTTAGCAAAATGTTACACCACTTCCATCGTAACCTTATCCAAAGACATCACAATTACAAATTAACCAATGAATAAACTAAAATTGCTGCCGGCGACATTGGATTGGTAAGAATAACATTAAATGTACCTAAATCTACCTTATTTATATCCAATTCACTAATAATTCTACTTCTTACAGACTCATTCCTGACACACTCCAACAAAAGATGATCGACATCTTCTACTTTATTATTACAAACTAAGCAATTCGGATCGTCCACCTTTCCCATTCGAAATGCGAAGGCTCTTAATGGTAAATGTCCGGAACGAATTCTGAAAGAAGTTACCAATATTTTTCGACTAACTTTAAAACTACTAAACCAGGGGGCTCGAGGAGGCTGACATTGGATTATTTTATACCATATCCCTATATATTTTGATTTTTTACTGAAATATTCTTTCCACTCTTCATAACAATAGCTTCTGAATTTTAATAAAATTTCCGAATGAACTGGTAAAATATAAATGTCTATACCTGACGATACTGCTATCTTAGCCAGTCTATCAGCCTCCTCGTTTCCATCCATTGCAAAACTAAATTAACATTGTTTGAAAGAGATGCCTGTATTTTACGCAGAACAGCAAAGGCTATCGATACACCTCTGTATCCAGAGGCGCATCGAGCCGAATGCTGGAGCGCGCTCTTGCTATCCGTGAATATTACTATATTAGTGTGTTGTAAAGTGGTACTGTAAGATAACGCTTCGGATATAGCTAACAACTCTGCTGTCATGATAGAAACATCAGATACAATGTTGAAACACCCACTTGTTTTGGTAACGGGATCATAGAAGGCCGCCCCAATCTTAGAACTCTTAGAACCATCAGTAATAAATTGTACCACCCATTATATGTACAGCTTAGTTCTTGTAAGACGTCATTTCTCAAACAATTACTATCGTATGAACCTTTAGGCCTATTAACACTATGTAAACGAGATTTAATTACATTTTAATTGCAATGCTGCTACACCAAGTATTTAATTTAAACATATCTAATGGGTTGGTCGAGTACATTTTTTCTCCCTTGATAATATTATAAGCATCTATTAGCGCAGGTGTTTTTTTATTTGTCCAATACACGCAAAGGTGTGCTGGGAGAAAACCACATGTTTTAGTTAAGCTCGCCTTGTAAATTAACTATAAATAGGTACCACTGTATTAAAAGTTGGTTTGTTTAAAAAAATTTGTCCTTAAATCGAAATATTTGCAAAACAAAGTTACAAAAATATAGCTATTTACTAGATTTGCAGGAAACCAGCGATAAGATTAAAACGTTTGGGAATTCATGTCACAAAATAATGAAATTATTATAATCAGGGTTAACCCGTACAAAACCCGCTTATCAGAAGATCCAACAGGAAATAACAACAAGGCACCAGCTATACATTCACCTATTTATAGCATCGTTTTACTGGAACCCAGTTCTTAATTTGTGCACACCTATCAGTCACAGAGAGTGGACGTCTCACTCAAATTTGCTGAAACAACCTTGTCCGTAGAACAAGATGTATAGCACGCGTGTGTTGGCGTTGTTGGCGCTGCAAGTGGTTTTGGCGCACTCGTTCCCCTGGGGTGAGTATAAGAGTTATATATCCATACTAATATTATAAATGTGAAAGTAACTCAACAGTAACAATGGAGAGGGCAATGCTTGGAGTTTCCTTTCGCGATCGAATCAGGAATGACGATATCCGCAAGAGAACCAAGGTTACCGACATAGCCCGAAGGATCTATTTATTTATTTATTTATTTGGGACAAACAAACAGTAACACATTATATCTACGCAAATAATATAAACAAAGATATTATATAAATGTGAAACTCACACCGTTATCCACAGCATATACAATTCATATAACTATACTAATGAACAATCTATGCGAGTAAGACTACAAGACTGTTTAAATAACTATACATAGGAATCCTTAAGTTTCTTTAACAAAGCAGAACGAAATCTATTTGCTGACACTGAGAATAAATCTAATTCTGTAGTTTCTGAACAAAAGTCATTATAGTTTTTGCACAAGCGACGTAGAGGCGCCCGCAGACCAGCATTGGTGCGGCAATGGGACACAGCCAAACTGTGACCGCGTACCGGAGGACACTACGTTGGAAGGCTTCCCACAAGGTGGCACGATGACCTGGTGAGGGTCGCGGGTAGCCGACGGATGCGAGACGTACAGGACCGGTAGTCGTGGCGACACTTTGGGAGGCCTATGTCCAGCAGTGGACAACTCTCAGCTGATATAATGACAATGATGAAAATAACTCTGTCTGTCTGTCTGTGTGTTCAGAACCTCTTCACGTCTTAACGGCTGCGCGGATTTCAATGATAGGATACTTTTCATTCAAGGAGTATGTTCTCTTGGTACCTATAATGACTTTAACGCGGGCGAAACAGCTGGCGGAAGCAAGGGATGGTATATATTTAGGGTTCCGTATCAGAAGGGTAACCAACGGAACGGTAGAAAAAGACTAGGCTCGTTGATTGAGTTCTGAGCGGAAAATAGAATGGCTGGAATACAAGTCTTGCAAATTCATCAGTAGTCATTCCAATCAAACGACATTTCTTTTTGTTTCAGATATCGTCGTGGGCACAAAACAACGTTTAGAATTTTACTATAACGGCACACTAACCCATGCAGAAGACATTCAGCATGATTATGTCTCTTCAATAGATTACGATCCCGTACAAAACAGAGTACTGTTTACCTACGTAAATTACTCAAACATGTCGATATCTATCTTGGACCTTTCAACCATGGAAACAAAACAGATATTTACGAAAAAATTTACATACATGGATTTTCATCTCGCCTACGACCCGGTCACACAATTACTCTTTTGGTGTGAAGCTTACAACATGTACTCGTTGTCATTAAAACCTGCATCTTTTGAGAAAGTAGTTGAAGGAAATCTATTACGTACACTTAATAATAGCTGTCGTGATATAGCAGTGGATATCTGTAGAGGGTACGTTACTTATGTAAATCATAGTCGATATGAATTGGCTAGTTTCCACCATCAATAAATTGCAAATCTATTTAGTCCGTCAGTTAGAGTACTGAAATGAAGTCGGTTAAAGTAATGGACACGTTTTTTTTTTATTTAGTAAGTCAATGAATATTGACAAAGATAAAACGCATCAAAACTCGGGAGTGGGGGCTTGTGACGTCAGAACGCACTAAAATATACCACGGCGTGACGTAGCGAGAATTAAAAAAACGAGTCAAATTTTTTTTGAAAATCTAACTGACGGACTAATTAGATTTATTCAGTGGACAAGCCTATTTTGTCACGTTATTTAAGGTAAAGTCTCTCTTTCTTCCTTCCATCCCTTCCAGCTTTAGGGAACTGTAGACTAATCCTGTCAACAGGTTTTCCGCGATGTCGTCGAACATTTTCTTGGGCCCACATTGTGTTTGTATTAGCCCATAAGCCCTTCGACATGTAGTTGACGTGTCCGGCCCAGTTCCATTTTAATTTGGCTGCTTTTTGGGCGTCGACAGTGATTTGTGTTTTGGAGCGCAGCACTGCGTTCATAATTCGGTCCGTTAACCTGACTCCCAGTACATTTCTCGCTGGTAAACTTCAAGCATGAAATTTTGCTGCCAAAGATTAGGTTTGAATGCCATATATAAGAATAAGGCACTGCACATTTTGCTATTGTCCATCAATTTACGTTTATGGCAAATTTGAGTAGCTTCATCGACCAATACCAATTCCAGACGTTTTCGGTGCGGCGAGCAACTTTCTTATCTCGACTGGAATAATACCATTTAAGTTGTACTTAAAAAAAAAACATATATTTGGACATTTTAAAATTGCAGGTATGTTTATTGGATCACAGACCATGTTATCGAGAGGGCTCGGTTTGATGGCTCCGAGAGAGAAGTTCTAATAGACGATATGGAGTTTTTACGAATCGGCTTAGCTATTGACCAACAAAATCAGAAAATTTACTGGGGTGAGCGTAATCATGGTATGAAAGATGGATACTCCAAGGAACAGAATTTTTTAGAAAGCGCTGATTTGAATGGAGAAAACAGAGAAACCTTACATAGAAGTTTTGAAAAAATTGACGAAACAACTATAAGTTCATTGGCCGTATCAAAAGATTTTATCTTCTGGAGGTACTTTGGTCAATCGGAAACTTGGCAAATGCCAAAAAATCCACCCGAAGATGTTAAACCGAAACTATATTCAAGTTCTATGTCAACATGTTGGAGTTGCCACGGTATAGCAGCGAACTACACAATTAAGGAACTAACTCAGACAACGAAGAGCTGCGAAGCTCTAAAAAGTTTCGGCAGAGAGTCTACACACGGTTTCACCGCTGAGATGTGTGATGTTCCAATCTGTCACAACTATTGTTTTCAAGGAGATTGTAGTGTCAGTGCTGAGGGAAAACCTATATGCAGGTAAATTTTGCCACCACCAATTACTTCTTCTCATCGTGTGGGCAGTAAGGTCTAACGACCCCACACACCCTAGTGTCAGAGTTTCTAAACCGCCTCAAGAGGTTCTCTGATATGGTTTATTTGACGACCGCCATTTGGAGGCCGGAACCACCGGCTTATACGTGCCTTCCGAAGCACGGAATCATCTTTTTATCAGACAATCAGGTGTTTCAAGCCTGCAATGTCCTAGCCAAACTGAAAAACAACTTTACAAAGTATGTTTCTTCCGGTGGGAATCGAACCCACGACCACCGGGTCACAAGGCAGACGCCTAAACCACTCGACCACGGAGGCAGTTACGACCACCACTTACGATTTTTGCTGATTCATGTGTATTCAAATAGTTGACTGATAAATGTTTGCGCTGTCTGGACAGGTTCATTCAAATCTGTGTGGTGCTTTTCTCAAAAGACCACCTCAAACCTACATGGCTTTCATATGATATAACCAGTACATTTTTTTTTACTATTGATAGGCACGCGTTTGACCACTGTCTCACCTGATGGTAAGCGATGATGTGGTGGAAGATGGAGCACGCTTGCCTAGAAGTAACCTATTCACTTTTGACTTAAAGACTCCCAGGTTGTAGCTATCAGGAAATACAGACTCCGGCAGGGAATTCCACTCCTTAGCTGTACGCACTACGAATGTGTTCCCAAAACGTTTTGTGCGTGGGTGGGATGTCCACCATGTACCTGTGGCGCATCGCCGTTCGTTTTGTGGTCCGATGATGGAACGGGCTTGGCGGAATTAAATTATGCAATTCCGTCGCATATTCCCCAAATTGCAACCAGTTGAAAACGGACAGGCTAGCTCAACACTTTGAAGCTTCGTCGCAAAGAGCCTGTCATTGCCGATGATCCTTTTGGCTCGTTACTCAATTGTACGGATTCTAAAAGAGACCGGACCTCTGATATTTTTTATCATTTCAGATGTAGAGACGGTTATTCTGGGAACCGGTGCGAAGTCAACGCGTGCCAGGAGTATTGTTTAAACAGCGGCGTTTGCTCGTTGAATGAGGAGGATGAGCCGATCTGTCAGTGCACAGACGATTATGAAGGCAAACGATGCGATGTTCCCGTCTTTCTTAAAACGTTTGTCCAAAATATTTCAATGTGGAGAGACATGCAGGTAAACAACTTTTTAATCTGTCTTAGACTTGTTTCAAACGTACCACAAGCACACCACATGGGCGGGTGCTAATTTGTATGAAAATGAATAGTTACGAGTAAATCACATGGACCACATTTTGCCGTCATTATCGACCACATCGCAGCCGTGACCACAGACACCGTGAACTAGCGGCCGGCCACATCGCAAACACAACCACATTTCGTAGGTACCACAACGCAACCGCAGCGACATTATTCACTCGCAACCACAGTTTGGTCACATTTTGTTGCGATGGTGTGATGATAGAGTACAGCTTATGTATATATATGAAATGTGTGATGTGGTTGTGGTACGTGTGGAACAAGCCTAAAGCCTTACCGTACAATGACTAGCGGGCATTGATATAATATAAAAAACCCAAGATACACACTCAGCATCTCAAAAACGTCCACAAAAAACAAGCGCAATATGTATAATTGTGCGCTAGTTTCAAACAGTCTCGCATCGCTCGCCTTACTGCACTGCTTTGTAAAAACAACTTTAAGCGATCCGTGTAAGGTTGAATTTGCAAAAAAAATGCGCATCACTCGCCATACTACCTCTTTCGCAAAAAGGCAAACACGTAGCACTAGCGCTAAACTATACAACGATTTAAACAAGAAACTTAACATCATTTCATTATGTAGACGCAAAGTTAAATCGAAAATTACTGAATGGCTTCAACTACTTGACTATCAAACAACCGAAGACCTTCTTAGCTATCTAATATAAAATACAAACAATAATAACTACTAACTAAACCAATAACAATAACTAATTACTAATTCAATTTATCCACTCATACACAAACACATACACTCCCTCACACACACAGACACAAACACATACCACGATACACTATCAATCACATACTCACATATACTAACGCAAATTTAAAATGTATAGCGTAATTAACTTAATTATCAGCAACCTTATGTACAAACAGTTTTGTGTACCTTTTGCTGCGACTGAACACTGTCTCCCAAGATACAGGCTCCTGGCCTAGTTTGGGATTCAGTATCAGTACACATATATTGTTACAAACATCCTAAGACTGTCCATACTTAAGTAGGTACCATTGTTGTAATTTTTGTGTCAATAAACAATTTTTATTTATTATTATTTATTATATACTGCACTGCTTTGTAAAAACAACTTTAAGCGCTCCGTGTAAGGTTTAATTTGCAAAAAAAATGTTTTATCCCACAACTAACACATGACACTTGATATATGTCAGTTTTTGACGACAGTTTCGAGTGTTGCATTTGTTCGAAACTGTGCATCTTGGGTTTTTTATATATCAATAATCCTAATATATAAAAGTGTTCCGTTACTGACTGAATAACTGACAGACAACGCATAGCCGAAACTACTGGTCGTGAAACTTGAAATTTGGCATGTGTCTATGACACAGGCGCGCGGTGCCATCTACGAGCGACGTACCACACTAACCGACGCGGCTTCGTAACGTCGTCTGCGGTCAGCACGGAAGAGGGTGGCTCGTTCGACGCGATATCAGCGCGCGGGCGGATTCTCACTTGATCTTTGTGACGCGACGACGACGTATACACCTAATTTTCTAACGTACGAAAACCGCAAATTGTAATAAACCGAATTACACATTATTACGAGCATCCTTGGATTTCATTTCATATCCACGACGATGACCTGACACAGAAATCCCCAACAGCATGTAAGTTCCTTGGGGAGTGTAGGGGAGCACTAAGAGGATTTCCCGAAGTTCCTACGTGAACGGGCAAAAACGGGACATACGTTTAAAATAATCATATATTTTGATCAAATCGTTATAGTCTATTTTAAGTTTCCATTTCTGTCTGACACGCTGTGTCATCGTTTCTGAAGTCCGTTGGAGAAAAAATTTTCATCTGTAGGTGCATTGTTTATTCACAAATAAATAATTAATGTGTATTTGAACGTTTTCTTATAGACATAACGTCGGTGACTTTGTGCAAAGAAGTGAAGTCGACGTGTTCTTCAACTGTAGTCTGATCAGCGGAGCTTGTTCAGCACGAGCGCGAGATATGAAGCCGTTGAAGAGATCACCTTTATGTCTACCGTCACCACCATCTTCTTCTTAGTAGTTCCACTCCAAAGTTGGCTCGTCTAGTTATATTCCAACTACCTATCCACTATTTATTAAGAATAATTGAATTGTCATGAGTGAATTTAATTTTACCTAGTAATTTAAGTGTATATGTGTCATCAAATGTATTTCCAAATTATAATTCTAAACAAATATTTTTGTTTTACAATTAATCAGTACTTGTATGACTTCGCGCCTTGGTAAACTTTTCCATTTTTTTTAAAGAACGGGGTATCTAATAGCTCCTATAGCGGCTTACCGCTGTTGGAGTTATTTGATGATACCCCATCCTGTTAGATATTGTAGTTATTTGATGATACCTGGGCGGAACCGAGGGGAGTGGCAACTCTTACTGACTAAAACCAATGCGTGTTCTTCCTAATGTCTTTTGCGTACTAGGGCTGCGGTGACTCTTTCAAACAGATTCTTCAACCCTGGCAGGCACTGGTCCTAGCTGTCCCCGTCTCCTTCATCTCTTTGAGGCGCACATGGATTAGTTACCAACAAGTGACGTCACCATCTCCCGTTCCTGAACTAATTCACTCTATTTTTGTCATTTTTTATCGATTTGAAAAGGCATGAAATATGTACGTGTTCAGAATTATATGACAACTAGCTGAACCACGCAAATTCGTCTGCGACACATTTTTCATTAACGCTCCGCTCCTATTGGTCGTAGCCTGATGCTTTATAGCCTATAAAATGTCTTTTATTTCTCGATAAATTGGCTATCCGATTCTTACTAATTTTCTTCAATTTGAACCAGTGATTTCTGAGATTAGCGCGTTCAACCAAACAAACAAACTTAATAATATAAGGATAATGTGTCTAATAAGTTCATTATTTTTGTGTCCAAGAAAATAACCGATTCAGTCATCATCATCATCATTATAACAGCCGAAGACGTCTACTGCGTGACATAGGCCTCGCCCAAAGTCGGTTTGACATAATCGCCACGCTTGGCAGGCGGGTTGGCGGTCGCAGTGTATGGTGTTGCGTTTTACAGAGAACGCTGCTGCCCATTCTCTGGTGAGTCCCTTAGTCGCCTCTTACGACACCCACCGGAAGTGATGGGATGGTATTATTCCTTTACGACACCATACGGCACCGGACGAATTCAGTCGCTATAGAATAATTCACTCAATAATCAAAATCATCCTAAGACAGTATTGCAAACGATGCAACTACCATCAATTTAGGGTTCCATTAATATTTATGCCGCTATTAATATTTACATCAGGTAGTCCACGTATTAACTTACTGAACCCAATGGCATCCAATAATGGCCCAACTTGAGTTACGACTGCATTGAGACTTACTTTACATAACTTATAGCAGTTAGTTGCTCTTGTGTATGTATGTTTGATACAAAAAGGATTTTTACCCGACTGCTACAGATGGAGGGTAATGGTTTTCGCGACAGTATGTATGTTTGTTTGTTACTTAGTCACGCCTTGTAGCCTAAACGGTTGGAAAAGCAAATAATGTGTCATTAAATTCGTCTTTGTACAATGATTTTTAGTAGTGCATGTACAGTTTAAATAAATAAATAATACACGAATTTTGAAAAAAAAAAATGGCGTTAGGTAAATGAAGTAGTTTTTTTTTGGTAAACAAGGTGAATTTTTAAAGTGTGCGTTAATGGCCAAATCCAAAACCATGAGGATTAGCGAAACACATTGAACGGAGTGTCGAGCCCGATTTTAATGAAAACTAAAACTGAAGCATTGGATTTTCGAAAAATCGGTATTACTAGCCAGGAATCGAACCGGTTGACTATAAAAAAAAAAACACCCTGTATTTTTACATCATCTGAAAGTTTTAGTCCCTATCAAAATCGGGATCGAGATTTGAAACTTCTTTCAGAGTTTTTTTTTTTTATATTCCTCATAGTTTCGGACTTGACCATTCCACACACACTAAAAACCCAGTATGTACACATGTGGGGTATTAAAATAAAGGGTTCGAGGAGACGATTCCACAAAAGGCTTTTTACAAAAATGTAGAAATAAGAAAGCTTGACTTGTATCCAAAAAGTTCCAAACTACTTTTGAATCAGAGAATTGGCCATTCGCCTTGCCTTTCTTTATCTCCGAAACTACTGAGTCTAAAATGTTGAAAAAAAAACACACTAAAAATAAATAGTTACTTCCTTATACAACCTGTAACAGAATAAACGCAATACCTCTTAAGGGGTCATTGTACTCATCATTATGAACAACTTTCACTATGGGACCAACACTCAAATCGCGAAAAAAAATCGACTCCCCCATACATTTATGTGATCATAACTCGACAAAATGCACTGAACAGCTGATTTTTTTCGCGATTTCGGGATTGGTTCCGTAGTAAAAGTTGTTCATAATGATGAGTACAATGGCCCCTTAAGAGGTATAGGGTTTATTTTGTTACACGTTGTAGATAACAGGAAAACCCATGTATGTACCTACCAATACGGTTTTACAATTGGTCGTTTTAAGGGTTTCATACCTGAAGGGTAACCAACGAAAGCCTATTATTAAGTCTCCGCTGTCCGTCCGTCTGTCTGTCAGCGGGCTGTATCTCAAGAACCGTAATAGGTAGACAGTTGAAATTTTCACAGATTATGTGGTATTGCCGCTACAACAACAAATAATTAAAATTAAGTTTTATGGTACGGAACCCTTCGTGTGCGAGTCCGACACGCACTTGGCAAGTTTTTTTATAAACCTTCAACGCCCAACTGCTACACTCAGTAAACAGCTAAACTTCGTGAACTAAGAAATTCATCTCCGGTGTCTCCTAAAACCTTAAATTTCCGTGTTACCACAAAATAAAGTGTTAGGAAAACTAAATTCCCACGAGAAACAGGCAACGCCGCGGGGCGAAACAGCACGTTAGATAAGACTTGTTACATTAAACTATCCTTAATTAAAAGCATAACATGACCGTTTTATCTAGACTTCTCTCACGTACACCTTGCTTACAACTTTACAACTTAACACAAGAATATAAGGTTAAGTTTAATACGGAGAGTGATGGTTCGATAGGTCTGAATGATTGGACATGCGTAGACGCAGTTTCTTAGAAGATTGAAGTGACCGATGTTTATCGGGTCAAGTGAATTAAAGTTGTAATCCTTTACAAGTTCTGTGCAAGATGTGCTGCTGTTAGCAATAATTTCGCTGATTTGGTGAATTTGTAGGAAAAGGTTACATGCAGAACTTATGGTGTAGCTATGTAGTATGAAGGTCGCTAAGAAAGATAACGCGCACAAACTGTTTGTTTCTCAAAACAAGTTAGATTTGTTTTTAAAAGATGAATTGTGGCCAGATGGCATAACTTTTAGACGCTTCGTGCGTTTTACGTACCGAAAGAAGTCAGAAGATTAGGTAATAGTTAGTAATGGGCTTAATTATCAACTGTAAACAAAACAAACATTGTAAGTTTATTAGTTTCAATTGCAAATCTGTTAAGCGGTCAGTTGATAGTGTTAGGGCAATCTGTGAAATGTCAGACATTGTTGCACTTCAGGAGACATGGCTTCTTTCTCATGGTATTCCTTTCTTGGGTACCATTAGTGATAAATTTGAATACACGGGTAGGTCGGCTGTTGATACATCTGCAGGGCTACTGATAGGAAGACCATATGGGGGAGTGGCTATTCTCTGGAGAAAGGGCATTTTTGACGATGTTACAATATTAGAGTGCACTAGCTCGCGTCTCGCTGCCATCAGAGCTACCGTCGGTGATCGCTCGATTGTTGTTATCTCTGTTTACATGACAACAGACTCAACCGACAACTTGCCTTTGTTTACAGAAGTTCTAGGTGAGATTAGTGCTATTGTTGCGAGTGCAGAGATTGAAAGTATTTTCATATTAGGCGATTTTAATGCACATCCACATGAATTGTTTTTTAGGGAATTAAACAATTTATGTAATGACCAAGCTTGGATTTGTGCTGATATAGAAAAATTGGGCTGCGTGACTGATAGCTACACTTTACTGAGCGAAGCCCACGGGTGTAGAAGGTGGCTAGATCACTGTGTTGTGTCATGGTCAGCCTGGCAAACTATTGTAAATATAGGAATAAAAGAAGACGTATATATGCCAGACCACTTGCCATTGTACGTTGAGTGTGACCTAAATATACTGAGCCTAAATTAATAACACGGAATCCGCCACGTTCTAGAGTTATTTGGGGTGAAAGGGACGAATCTTAGATAAAACTTTACAAGGTTTTATGTAATGAGAGGTTTCGTAACATTGATTTTCCACCTGAATTCTCAGAGTGTAGCTATGGGTTATGCAGCTCAGTGAAGCATAAACATATCCTAGACGACTTGTACGGTGAAATTATAAGTATTTTATGTGACGCTGCCGAGCAAAGGAGAGGAAAAGTGGTGTGTGGATGGAACAGTCATGTTCGTGACGCTCACCGTGAGGCCAGGCTTAAGTTCAAAGAATGGGTTAGACAAAAGAGACTAAATAGTGGAGTAGTTTTCGATGAGATGTGTGAGACCCGTAAAATCTTCCAGGGTTGCCTGAAATGGTGCCAAAAAAACGAAGAGCAGGTCAAAATGGACAACATAGCAAAGCAAAGAGCCACGAAATATTTTTGTTTTGGAAGACGACACGTAAGTTGGATACTGGGCCTGGCCTACCGGCGAGCGTAGGAGGGGCCAATGACCCGGTGGGAATTGCAAATATGTTTATGAAACATTTTAAAGTGCAATCTCCACTAGGCCCGTCGGTTGAAGCGGCCGATGCTGAGTCTGACAGTGGGGGGGGGGGGGGATTGGTGGAGCCACTCACTCTTTTTTCGGCTAAACAAGTAAGATCCATCATTCAAAGCATGAGCAGAGGTAAATCGCCCGGCCGCGACGGACTCAGCATCAAGCACTTCAAATATGCGGGGGTTCACTTGCCGAGAGTCCTGTCCTTGTTTTACACAATGTGCATCAGTCACTCTCATTTACCATCTGCTGCTGCAAACTATTGTAGTACCTATAGTAAAAATCAGGACAGGAGATATCTCGGACAAGGGTAACTACCGTCCAATCTCCCTTGCTACCACAGCGGCTAAAATATTGGACAGTATACTTGATTCGTGCCTGAAAAAGTATTTGTGTTTGCACGATGCACAGTTTGGTTTTCAACCTAAACTTTCAACCGAGAGCGCTGTGCTGAGTTTGAAGAATACTGTCCAATATTACACAGATCGAAAAACGCCGGTGTATGCCTGCTTCCTGGATCTCTCCAGAGCCTTCGACCTGGTGTCATATGATGTGCTCTGGAGAAAGCTGGGTGACAGGAATATACCGGCACCAGTGCTTAAGCTCATGCAGTATTGGTATGCGAACCAAACCAACTATATAAAGTGGGCCGGAACGTTTTCTGAGTCATATGGGTTGGAGTGCGGTGTGAGACAGGGGGGGTTGACGTATCCACGGCTCTTCAACCTTTATGTTAATGATCTCTTAGTCGAGCTCAGTAGTATGCGTGTCGGCTGCCGGGTTGGTGGTGTTAGTATAAACAGCATCAGCTACGCGGACGACATGGTGCTGCTGGGCCCGACTGAGGGATCTATCAGAGAAATGTTGAAGGTCTGCGAGAGATATGCTGCCTTGCACGGCCTTGTGTACAATGTCCGTACATGTGAATACATGGTCTTTAAGGCCGCCGGTAAGTGCCCTAATTATGAAACTACCTTTTTTCTGAATGGTAAAAGCATAAATAAATTCTATCAATTTAAGTGCTTAGGGCACATACTTACCGACGACCTTAAAGATGATGTAGATATTGAAAGGGAACGTAGGGCACTGGCGGTTCGAGGCAACATGTTGGCTCGTAGATTCTCGCGTTGTTCGGACCAAGTCAAAATCACCTTGTTCAAGGCATTTTGTCAAGGTCTGTACGCGGGGGGTCTGTGGGTCAGCTACACCAGAAGGTCGTTAGATGGCTTACGCGTCCAGTACAATAATGTTTTAAGGATGTTGTTGAAACTGCCCCGTTTCTCAGAGCCGAACTGATGGCTTTCAGGCAGTAGTTCGAAAAAAAGTCGCATCACTGATGCGTAGAACGCGGGACAGTGATAATAGCATCCTGAAAACAGTTGTGGAGAGTCCTTACTCACCTTTTCTGAGGCACTATGTGGGGAGAATGGTCAGGTAGCTATTCCTCACTCTATCGTTCTCTGCACATCCTGCCTTAGACACCTACTTTGTGGTTTGTTTTTGTCCTTGTTTGTTTACTACTAACACTAGTTATAAGATATATATATTTTACTAACAAAATGGGCTATATTGTTGTCCGAAATTGGTAAATAAATTATTATTATTATTGTAGCATAATAATAGACCTCCTGACCGATTTCGGCTATGGTGGTCAATTTTAGTCGCGGGAGATAGTATAGAGCACAAGTGTGTGCGCAAACAAAGTTGTCCACTCCCACTTCTGTTGATCTAATAGGGGAACTAATTTTTTGAGCTGTTATTTAAATATTCAAGCTGTTATTATGATCAGTTGAAAAACATATTGAGCAGTTATTTAATTTAATGGCGGTTGATTAATTATAGCGACAGTAAAACATGGACAGTAATAAAAAATCAATTTGTCGGTTATTTTATCATACAATGTAAATTCTAAAAATAAATGAGCAGTCCAATAACTGAATGAGCGGTAAAAATGATGGAATGAGCGGTTCGATAAATAGTTCGGCAGATCATACCTTGGCAGGTGGTTATCAGCAATTTGACTAAGGATGCAAGAGCGAGCTCGGGACTTGGGGCACCCCGACTCAGATAGGTTAGGTTGCAAACAGAACACAAACACACACACACACACAACAACAACAGAAATAGGAGCCCTGCGAAGCGGGGCTCCGTCGAGCTGCCTTCGTAGGTGGTAATGAGCAATTTGACTAAGGATCTACTTTACCACCTCATTGTTTATAGAATTGCTTAGAATGAGATTTCTTACCCACAAATTCCGATTTATTACTGCCCACACGTAACCGCTCGTTCAATAATTTTTATCGCCCATTTAATTATTTTCCTGCTCAATTATATATTCACTGATCCATTTCATTATTTTTATTACTCATTTTTGTTTTAACTGCTGAATTAGTTATTAAACCTGCCATTTATAATTTTTAAATTACCAAAACCGCTATTTACAACTGCTTCTTTAAATCAGTGCAATCTAATAGCCCTATGGAACATGACTGAGGAAGACCAGGCGCAGGAGCAACGGCTTTACGTGCTTTCCGAGGCACGGGGCTGTCACTACACCAATTTTCAAACAACGGGCTGTCATAGAGTAATTTCTAATTGATAAACCCAATAACACTTACACGTTCATATCAGTCAACAGAGGTCCACTGCTGGACATAGGCCTCCCCCAAGTGTCGCCACAACAACCAGTCCTGTGCGTCTCGCATCCATCGGCTACCCGCGATCTTCACAAGGTCATCGGTCCACCTTGTAGGAGGCCTTCCAGGGCTGCATATCTTCCGGTACGCGTTCGCCACTCCAGAACTTTTCGGCCTCATCAACCGTCTGTTCTACGAGCAATGTGCCCTTAATGCCACTTCAGTTTGGCGATCCTTTGAGCTATATCGGTAAGTTAGTTCGATTTATAAATTAGCCAGTAACGTTCCTACTGCTGGGGCACAGGTTATGAGAGAGAGTAAGCTGTAATACAAAATGCGGGCCTAGTGCGGATTGGTAGAATGATGTCTTTGATTTCTGTGTTCTAGGATATCACAGTTTCCTCATGATGTTTTACTTCACCGTTTTGTGAGCAGTGGTGATGATATTAATATTACTTTGTTATTACTTCTTTATCATCTGCTTAGCCTTTACCCAACTATTAGGGTCGGCTTCCAGTCAAACAGGATTCAGCTGAATATCAGTATTTTAGTTGGAGCGGCTGCCTTATTACTTCGTTATAATTTATTTATCGCTTGTCCCGTGCGAGTCCCAAAAAAAAAAAACTTTTTTCTCTCCTTGAAACAAAAAAGTTTAAACAGCAAAACATTGCATGCCTGGGTTCAACTCGTCCAAAGTTGCGGTCATTCCCACCGCGCTACAAAGGCAACGCTTTTTTATATCTGGGTCAATTCTAATACCAACCAATTAATACCACCAGACCAGTGCTCTAGCTCGTAAACAGGCCATAAATCCAAGAAGTTGTGTAAGCACTTGAATCTGTAACAATCCAACGTTTTGTCCACGTCCATTGTGTCGAGACTTGAAACACTGCAGCCTTTCTCCTCCGACCTTGGCACACTTCCACCGAGATTTTGTGTAAAACGAGATGTTACTTTGTGAAGAGCTTATTGATTGTCTTCATCAGTACAATAAACTAATTAAAAAGTAAAAACGATTCTGCGATTGTGTGTACAGATAAGGAGTGGAGTGACTCAGATAGTTACGAGTTTAATTTGAGAGTGTTTAAAGCACACGACCTAGAATTTAATTCTATGACAACTCTATGAACGTGGTGCCAATTCAACTAACTTTAAATCGATGTTCGCTTTAGCATCGCAGTTACAAACTGTTAAAATGCAGGGAAATGATAAGTTGTTGACACATGGCGCCTGAGATGCGAATGAGAATGTTGCAATTTCCATTTTTTAAGACTCGAAAAAGGCTTAAAACAGCGTGCAGCTTTTCGTCGGTACTAACAGAGAAATTAAATCCAATAAAATTAAAAATTAGTAATCTACATGATATGAAACGAAATTTGGTTCAGCCAGAATTTATCTATCAGTATCAGATAATAAGAAAAAAACCACCAAATCAACTCCAAATTGTTGAGATGAAACCATTTTACTCCTTAATTTTTTTTTTCAAAAGAGTATAAAAGAAAAGTATATGCTTTGCAATATAGAAGAAAATGGTTTGGTTTTGTTACTTTTTAAAAACATGTACAATTTTCATTTTTTTTTTTGATTACATATTTAAACCTATAATTTATTTTATTAGATTGTTGAAAGTATGTAGTAAGTCGTTATTAGTACTAGTAGATACTAATTTGATATATTTTGAAATAAATTACGTTATTTACTTTTTGGCAGTCTCATTAGATGTGACGATGCCATTTTGGCCACTATATCAGGAAAAGTATGTATCAGGCTGGTTATAGAAACAACCCAACCTAATGTAGACTTTTCTCTAACACAGTACCAATGTGGAACTCTTTCGCAGGATACGCCTCAGCTCCATGCATGGATTCATGCACCATCCAGCACCGGTGCACCGGTGGCGCATCACCGCACTCAAATAAAACTATGTACTTATAAAAGTCGTTTTTAGGTGGGACCCGACCGAAAACGCATGGCGGTTCCCGGGCCAGCGGACGGCGAGCAATGGGTAGCTCCGCGTCCAATAAGGTCCAGGCTGGGCTCGGCGCGTTGTGCTCTATGCGCGTCTCAAAGAGATATCAGTATAGTAGACAGGGCCTGCTAGGGACAGTGCCTGCCAGGCTTCCGGATTTTTTTCGAATGAGTCACCGCGGTTCTAGACCGTAAAGGGCAATTGGAGGAACACTGATGTGTTTTAGTCGGTAGGAGTCTGACACTCCCTTTCGTTCCTATATCGGAAGAAATCATTTGATGACTTCTTTTCTTAAGTACGAGACTTCGCTTTTTCATCTGCCAGCTAACCTTTTTTTAAGGATGGAAAATCATCAAGTGACTTCTCCCGGTTCTAGGCGGAGTGAGGGCGAGTATCAGACTCTTACCGACTAAAACCCATCCGTGTTCCTACAAATGCCCTTCGCGTTCTAGGGCCGCGGTAAGTCTTTCAAACAATTCCGCAACCCTGGATGTACCACTGTGCCTTCCAACATTCTTCAATCCATCACAATCACAGCACACCTTTTTAACCTTGTAATAATCGTACCAAAATCATTATAACAAAGGAGTCAGGTCACTTAACACACTCGAATCCGTGACCTATTGTCTGAGCAATAGAGCTTGGAGTCGATTTAGCGGCCACCGCTAGACAGCATTGTCAAAACTTTCCATACAAACCAAGCGTTCCGTGACAATATGACATTTGACATCTATCTTTTTATTTTGATTTTATCAAAAATCTATATGAACGAAAGATATTACTAAAATAGTACAATTAAAATCGGTAGAAAATTGGAGAAGTGTTTCTTGTATCCTTGTCACGCTAAACGTTGGTTTACTGGATGGCGCAAAAGTTTAGTATGGCTTGCATGTGACTTGCGAGTAACGTCACACGTAATTAGTGTTTGTTCTGAACTGACTAATATTTGTAACTTGTGGCCATTTGAAACTTTTGTTCAGCTCAAAAATACCTATCCAACGATGTATTACACGTAGCTATTGACTGGGTGGGACCAGAATTTCATACAAACCCTTTTAATTTAATTTTTTTTGGGATGTGGAATCATCACGTGAATCCTTTCACTCTGGGCAGTGTGGAAGAGAGTGTCAGACTTCTAAAGTCACCAAAATCTAACAAGTCCGATTTGACAGCTGAGTAGAGAGGGATAGAAGATTGCTTAACCACTAAGTGCGAAAGAGATTTATTTTATGTCTTTTTCATACTTACTAGTAAAGCAATCCTGATGACAAATCGGAATTCTTAAATTTTGGTGACTTTACTCACTAAAATCTGTTTTTCACCCCTTTGCGTTCCAGGGCCGCGGTGACTGACATCGTCATAGCCATTGACCGATTTAAAACGGACAATGGCTATGACACTCGGAACTTGCTGGAAACACGTTGAGCGGGCGGGAATTATAATTAGTAATTTGCTTTTTCCACAGTTTCGATTCCTGGGCTGCGCATGGACCGTACATTTTACCGGGTTAAAAATTAGTAGCTATCTACCACTGAAAGAATTATCGTAATCGGTTCAGTCAGAAACCTTTAATAAACAATTAATAGTATAATATTCGTATATAAGACGGCATCATTAGTCAGTACTCTACTCCGTTGTCTGTGGCATAAATAAACAACTGAAGATTGCATTCCATCAGATTTGAGCCGTGTCTTCACACCGAATTTATAATAAGCTCTTTTCTCATGCCTCATTACTTTAGCCGAGATAACACTTAAGGTTGATCCACACATAGACGTGACGTGGCCGTGCAGTGTCAGTGCCGTGTCAGGGCAGTGACCGTGCATCCGTGTCCCGTCAGGGAAGCTACCGGGCCGTGGCCGGGCTGTGCACGTGCCGCTCATTCATCAGTTTGTTTTCGTTGCCACGCGCACAAAAAGACACGCGTTAGAGAAAAGCTATTTCACCAATGGAGAGATTATTCGTTTGTTTAAAGTTGGGCAGTTGAAAAACACACTAGTTTTTATTTGGCCAACTAACCATTTATTTTTTTTCAGTAGGTTTCAATTTTATAAATTTGCCACAAATTGTTGTAATTCTGAAGGCTGTGTACCTATTTTATAATACACGACGTATAGATTTCAGAATTATCTGGTTGGTAATTTAACCACTTCATGTGCCATGGCTACATACATTGGTATTTTTCATTTTCATCGGATCGTTGAATATATATGGGCACTATTAGACAGGTCCACTAAAATCTGTGATTTCTTATGATAGCTCAAACATTATCCTTCATGGCACTCATATGATCTGACCATTTCAATATAATTGTATGGTCTTCGATAAGTCGATTTTCTTTCTCAAAATAGCCGGCTACGAAAAACCAACCTCATAGAGTTTAAACACTAGAGAAAAAACAACTCACAAAATAAATACTTATTATTGATTCACGTTGAAAAATAGTTTTATTATATTCTTAGAAGTTACTTATTTTAAAATAGATATAAGTTTAAAACACACACACACAATCATTTTGAACATAAAGTCACACACAAAACATACAGGTAGGTAGCAATATTTATTAACGATTAGCAAATCTCTGGTAGTTATAGTTATTTTCTCATCAAAATTCTTTGCTTGCTCATCCAATCCAGATTGTACTTTGTTACAAAGTAATCTTGCTCATCTGAAAAAACATAATCAATCGTCAATATATATCAAACAATCTATTTAAAATTCTTCCGTTACTGAGTGATTGAGTGACTGACAGACAACGCATAGCCAAAACTACTGGTCGTTGAAAGCCGAAATGTGGCATGTGGATCCCTTAGGGAGTGTAGGGGAGCACTAACAAGAGAATTTCTTGAAATTACTACGGGAACGGGAAAAAACGGGTTAGGCGCGTACGAAGTCGCGGGCAAAAGCTAATTTTTCTATAAAATTGTTCCGTTACTAGTGATTGAGTGACTTACCGTTGCCGGGTCTGATGATATCTGACCCATTAAGCCACTTCATCTTGTTTGAGTTGCCGATTGCTCTTGCACTGACTGATTCATAGTTCAACGACGATGGTTTCGATGGGGTTGCCGAGCTACTCGTAGATACCATAAGCTCATAAGTATCTTCTCCCAGTAACACAATATGACTGAGTAACTGGCCATCAGCGCCGATTTTGTTTGCTTCAACATATATTTGAAGGCGTTTACCATACGACAAACAACAACCGGATTGCAAAAAAAAATCGCTTATTTTATTGATGAACGTTATGAACGTTTGTTTTTCACTTTTCCTCGTCGCCTTGTGGGAGAAAATGTTTTTTCTATTCCGTGTTGGTAAGAATCACAATTGATGACAGAAAAACTTGCTGAATATCCGAATACTTCTAGGTTTTATCTTCAGTATTATATCAGTTTTACAAGCAATAATATCAATAAAAAAATCTTCGAACCGTCAACATGACCATGACATGACAGTAAACAACCAGACAGACCTAAAACTGATGCATGGAAATAGTTAGTGCATCCTGTCTAATTATATTTATAGCCATGTTGCCAACTCAAAATACGTTACGTTCGAAATAATCGTTTGGGAATGGCAGAGGCGTTTTAAAACCAAGAAAATCACTGCACTTAACTATTAAAAAAAAAATATGCCGTCAAAGATGGAATAAATGGCGGACTTGCATTCAAAAGCGTTTATTGAATAATTGTCTATACCATGTTTTGGCCAAATTGTCTATGACAGCTGCTGTCTCGTTCATGCTACAAACTTCAGCGTGGCCATGCATAACAAAAGCCCGGAGAGCCCTGATGACGTAGCCGCACGTCACTGCGTCGGCCCGGCCACGGAAGCTCCGTCGCCTGCCCGGACACGGACGAGTGTGAACGAGTTCATATAAAATGTATGCAAGGATACTTTTGTGAGCTCCTGACAGCGCACGGCCCGTGCACGTCACGGCCACGTCCCGGCTATGTGTGGATTGAGCTTTATGGTCCGCGAGCCAGCAACAGATTTCCATGACCAAGTTCCTCCCGGACGAAAACTTGTAAAATTGTTAAGAGAGCTTTATTATGGAGTTCTGTGAACGTCAGCTGCGATACGGTGGGTGAGTTAAGCAGCGGCAGCCGGAAAACGTTAAAATTTTTTTTTAAGTCATTTCCTCCCGAATGAAAATAGGGTCAGATTCAAAACGTCAGCTGGTATAACGTATCTCGGTGGCAAGGTCGTCAGCTGGTAACACGATTTTTTTTTTCAAATTTTTAGTCATGTCCACCCGATTTAAAATGATGTCAGATTATAGCTAAACCAATACATGCAGAAAACAAAACATCAGCTGGCTGTAGCTCGGTGGGAAGGTCGTCAGCTAGCGCACTGAAACGGGCATCGATCGCCTACTTAAATTCACCAGCTGACGAGTTTTCCCTCGGCATCTTGACAGCTGATTTATTTAATTCCTTACAAGATCATATTAACTATCAGCTGACAAATTTTATCCGTGAGGAAATAACGTGTCTAAAGTTATTCGACTTTATGCTTCATGCTCCGACTGAAAGATTAAACTTTGGAGCGTTTATTAATTATTTTTTCCATGAAAAGCACTTACAGTTTATACATATTTAGAATTCTAAGACCTTCTTCTATAATATAAAATAATATTATAATCCCCTGGCCATGACTCATTGAGCATTGAACACTTGCAATATGCGGGCGGTTACTTGCCAAGGGTGCTGGCCATACTTTTGACCTTCTGTATAGGGTGCTCATACCTACTTGATGCGTTGACGAGAACCGTAGTTGTTCCTATTATTAAGAACAAGACAGGGGATGCATCTAGTTTGAGTAATTACAGGCCTATCTTTTTCGTCGCAACTGTGATTGCGATTGAGATACTAAGTCTCAAGCATACTATCCAGTATTACACCAGTAGGAATACACCGGTTTACGCCTGCATTTTTAGAACTTTTGAAGGCGTTCGACCTAGCTGTGTATGACAAGCTGTGGCAAAAGTTGTCGAGTGAGACTGAACTTCCTGACGGATTCACATCGCTCCTTGAATGTTGGTATGGCAATCAGCGTAACAATGTTAGGTGGGCGGGATCACTATCGGATGCGTATAGGTTGGAGTGTAGCGTAAGACAGGGTAGTCTGACTTCGCCCGAGCCCTTTAACTTGTATGTAGATCGGCTGGTCAGTAAGCTCAGCAGCACCAAGGTAGATAGCTCGATTGTTAGAGTTTTTGTTTACAATATAAGTTATGCTGACGATATGATGCTGCTGAGCCCATCGATCAGTGCCCTCAGGCGGCCAAGAGTAAGATGATGATCTTCAAATCCGGTACGAAGAGCTATGACACCGTACCTTTGGTCACATTGAACGGCAGTGCTCTTAAAAGAGTGGCGCAGTTTAAGTACCTGGGCCACTGGGTCACCGAGGTACTCTCAGATGATGTGGATATTTAAAGGGACATGGTCAGTCAGAGCCAATACGCTGGCCTGTTTGCACGCTGTACTGCACAGGTAAAAATAAAAATTACTTTATTCAAGGCGTACTGTCAGTCTTTTTATACATGCAGCCTGTGGGTGAGGCATACGCAGAGAACTTACAGTGCCCTGCGTGCCCAATACAATAACGCGTTCAGGATATTGATGGGGTTGCCACGCTTTTGTAGCGCATCAGGTATGTTTGAAGATGCTCAAGTGGATGGCTTTCAGGCGCTACATCGCAAAAGAATGGCGTATCTGATGCGTCGCATACGAGGCAACCCCAACAGCTTCCTGCAGCATTAGACGAAACTTCATATATGGATAGTGCGTTCCTGATCCAATGTTGCATTGTTGTGTGTCTTGTGCTACTATTATTGTAGATAATTTAAACATGTGTGGATGGTTATAATTCCCTAATATGATTGGAATTTATCTGAAATAAATTAATAATTGAATAAACAATTTGTAAAGGCATGTGGAACAAAGAGTAAAGTCCCGCAAACCTCAATTGAAAAGAGAGGATCCTCCAACTGAGTGGTTGTTGTGTCCGATGGGAAACTGCCCGATAGTTGATATTCAGGCTGTTGTATATATTAAAATTACACGGAGAACTATGACTACACCGCAATACAGGATGTTAGTAGTTGCTGCTGCTGGCGGAATAGATGGCGTTGCCGTTCTTTTTGTTACCGCTTCATTAGTTTTCTTTGTGGCGGCATTGATGCCGCTACAAATTCAATAAAAGGTAAATGTTAATGGCGGATAAGGGAAGAAAACGTGATTTGACGACCCCAAGTAACACAATTAAGTAACAAGAGGTGCAAAATGATAATATGATGCAGATGGTAAGGTGAACTGAATCAAAGATACATAAAGTTTATTGAATAAAACAAACTGTGAAGTACTGTAAAGATAATTTTTATTTGTATGGCTGATCAAAACCTAGACAAGAGATTTTATATAAAAAAATATCGTTAAAGACTGCAAGAATTTTCATTGCCAATGACAATAAAAAAAAATAAAAAAAGGACAAAAATATAACCATAAACCCCATTTTCACGCTGGCAAAGACGCGAGTAGAAGCTAGTAAATAGTATATAAATATTTGAATTTTATACTTAAAACGTGGTTTTGAAAATAACCTCAATGGATGTCTTAGAATTTTATTGGCTGTTTGTATTAGTAGTTGGCTTCGTACTCATCTATTTTATCAGAGAAAAACTGTAGGGCACGTTTGAGCTCTTCTTTAATAACTTTCTTCGATTTTCTGCGCAGGTCTTGTAGTATTTCTTGCGTCGCGTCCTCAGCATGGACACCAGTTTGGGAGGTAGCGATTTCGCATCGTTCTCCCTCGTAATCCGCTGTGCACTGGCAAACGGGGTCCGCCTTCTCATTCAGGGAGCAGACGCCACCATGCAAACAGTGCTTGTAGCACGTGTTAACTTCGCACCTCTCTCCGGTGTAACCAGCATCACAACTGAAATGATGAAGATAAGAAACAACGTTACTCGAAAAACAAAGATGCTCTGTAATATTCATATAATTTCTTCGCGCAAAGTAAACTGACTGTCTCATATTTAAAATATTTCAGGAGAAACGATTTTTCATGTTATCTACTCATACTTTGATCAACCAGGGTTTAGAGGTGCTCAATGCGAATGTTCTGCACATACGCATGTCATAATGCGACAAGAAAATGTGCGGGACCAGAGGGGCGCATGTTGTGCGAGTGGTTGCCATTTGCTACTTTCTTTCGCTAACTAACCCTTAGAGCCTGTCCGCACTGCGATTTTTATTCGCGCGATTTTTTTTCCGCAATTCTGTAACACATTAAATCCTATGTGAGTATGCGCACTTGCGAAAAAAAAATCGTGCGGAAAAAAATCCGCACGCGAATTGCTACAAATTACAAATCGAACGCGATACGGTGCGGATTTTTATTCGCTCGATTTTTTTGTGAATTACTACAGCAGTATGGGTATATCCGCACTGTGAAATAAAATTCGCTTGCGCGATTCGCTGATCACTCAGTCGTGCACCGGCGCTATTGACAGGATGTCGCGCGTTTCGTCTCCCGCCCGATCGGCGGCCGCACAGGAGTTCCCAGAAAATGATGACATTGAAATAGAGCAGGGATGGCCATTTTTGAACACTACAGACTTCTTATCAGTTTTCCTGTAATCTTTAGTAGCGACTGGTCGTTGTGGCGACGTTTGGGGAGGCCTATGTCCAGCAGTGGACGTCTTTTGGCTGATATGATGATGATGATAAAAAATTGACTTCTTTTTTAATTTTTCTCTGCTCTAGTTTATCCAAAAAGAAACTGGAAATCTCTGGAAAAATACTTCATGCACACAAATGTACTGAGGCGAACTTTTTTTTTTTTTACTATTGATGGGCACGCGTTTGACCTCTATCTCACCTGTTGGTAAGCGATGATGTGGTCGAAGATGGAGCACGCTTGCCTTAGGCATTTTCTATCAGTCAACCTCGATCGATTTTTATGGTTTCGAATATCCGTAAAAATAAATCCTTATAGAATCGCTCGTGTTTCTAGCTGGCAGCATCCTGACTGTCTACTCGTTTGACACAGCCAATTGTCCGCGAATTTACGAAACCTATTCTATTAAAAATTGCTACACAAAATATGTACTTCTGCGACTCAAACGCATTATGTAAATGAATAAATTTTGAGTATGGGGGTCACTTTCGAGGGACAAAGTTTTTCCAACTGTACCGTCTGACAAAAAAAAATAAAAGTGTTTTTATGATACGAGTATTCATTTACTGAAAAAAAAGCTTCTTTTTTCAAAATTTGAAAATAAATACTTTGAAGATATTCAAGAAATAAGATAAAAATTGATCAATCTCTCCAAAACTATTGAACCTAAAAATTTAAAAAAAGCCAGAGTTACCTGAAAATAACAGGAAACCCTAAAGCAACTCTATGACTTTAAAATTACATGTTAAAAGAATACAATTTTTTCAGAGCCTTTGCACACGAGTCCGACTCACACAAAAAAACGGATCCCTTATAGGATCACTCGGATGTCTATCTGTCTGTCCGTCTGTCACAACCAGTTTTCTCCGGATCCACTAGATCGTTTCTGTTAAAAATTGGTACACATATTGACTTCTGTGACCCAAACACGGACGCGTTACGTAAATTATTAAATTTTTAGTATGGGGGTAATTTTTGGGGGTCAACTAGAAAATTTAAAAAAAGTTTTTTGAACAATATCGTGTGATATATCAAATGAAAGGGCTTTCTGTGCGGGTTATAATTATATATTTTTTTCATAATTATAAAATAAAATATTTTGAAGTTATTAAAGAAATTAGACGAAAAATGACCATTCCCCCTCCCCTATCTCCGAAACTACTGAGCCTAAAATTTTGAAAAAAAATGGAGATAATATATCTTTACCTAAAGATCACTATTAGAAGTCTTTAGTGTTAAAATAACATGTTAAAAATATAAATTCGTTCGGAACCCTTTGCACGCGAGTCCGACTCGCACTTGGCTGTTTTTTTATATTAGTACTAGCTTTTGCCCGTGACTTCGTACGCGCATATTATCACGTACCACCATAATAGAGGGCAGGAGGTAACCCGATTCCCGACGCTACCGCATGCAGCGAGGGAGCATGACGAACTTGCTGCCGATTACTCAGACAAAATAAAACTTATCAATAAAAATATTAACCCGAAATTTTGGCAAAAAGTAGGAACTTGTTTCATTTTGTCTAGTTAACACATTTTTTGTTGATCACATACTAAGTTACTTTTTTCACCATGTATAGTTATATGTAAGTTAAGCTAGAGGCCGCTCAGCTCGTACACGTACATACTCGTGTGCATGCGCGAATTTCCCCCACTACGAAAATCTTTGCCAACTTACGTGCCGGTAATTATTCTCCGAATCGCGGTGTCAGAATGCACGTTTTGTTGCGTCGTGTTGATTGTTAGTTCTTAATGAAATGAAGTTAATGAACATATTTTACCTGCATGTAGGATGTCCCTCAGCACTGACACTACAGTTCCCTTGGAAACAATAGTGTTGACAGGCTGAACAGCTCTCTTCACCAGCTTTCGTCACATTTAGCAGTCCTACATCCGAGGTAAATTTGGAAACTGGAGCCTTGGGTATTAGACTCTTTAGCTTCGCAGACCTTCGTTCCCTGAGTTTGTTCCAAAATTGTATAGTTGGCTGCTGTACGTTTGAAAGCCCACGAGTTTTGGCCCGCATTTGTATAAACAATTGGTTCCACATCGAGCTGTTCATTCTTCGGTAATTGGAACATAGCTTTTTCATCGTGGCTCCTCCAGTAGATGAAATCTTTTGAAATTACCAAAGAACTTGTCCCATCGTCTATGTTTTTGTAATATAATGTTGTCTTGTTTTTTTCCATTCAATTCGGCATATTCAATTTTCAGCGCATAATATTCTCCCGTGCAAATGAATATTAGCACGGGAGAATATTATTTATTATTTATTGGCTTGAGAATTCAAGCCAAAAAAACTAAAAAAAAATATACAATTGGCGGCCTTATCGCATTCCGCGATCTCTTCCAGGCAACCTGGAATGGATAGGGATAGCCTGGACACGAAATGGGGTTGCACTTGGTGCAAATATAAAATTAACAAAATTACATTTTTTTATCAAAATTCGAATTTATTTCATGACCAGATTCTAACAGACGCCACACCTGGTCATGCGTTAAGACTACCAAACTAATTTAAATGTTGGAAGTAAGTCAGTCAATCGAACAATTGAAATAATTTGAATTAAAATTAGACGGTTTTTCTAATATGCAATAAGCAACACTACCCAATGTAATTCCAATATCCTGGCTGATGTAACCTAGAGAGTTGTAACTTTGCCGATATATATGGTACAAAAATAATATTGATTTATTCAACCAGTTTACCCTTGTTTCATGGAAAATAAATTACAAATTACATATATTTTACATATCACACCCCAAACAATTTTTCGCATAATTTTATTTGTCAAATTACTAGCTTCTGCCAGCGGCTTCGCCCGCGTGGTCCCTACGGAACATACTCCCGGGATAAAAAGTAGCCTATGTCCTTTTTCAGGCTCTAGACTATCTGTGTACCAAGGGATTTTGTTCCGTTAACTAGAGAAAACTAGAGTTAACTAGAAAACTAGGGAATCTATGATCACTATATATTTGACTAGCTCTACTAATTCATTATGGTTTAACGGTCTGTCTAATCACGTTATTCAACTATTGAGAGAGAGATCGATTTTTATGTTCACGTTCATACCAAGTGTTAAATGGTTGCTAAATATGATTGTTGCTAGTAACTCCAAAGTTAGAGTTTACTGAGATCATTTTCTACACCCAGCTTAACTGGATTATTGTTTATTACGATTGAGCTACCAGTTGCTAGCGGTTCATCTCACGGATCTTCACGAGCAACCCTGAGTGTTGTATACTTTTCTCATGCACATGTTCCCACTGTAGCGCCTCGGAACGGAGACGAGGATCGCTGCAGGTGTAACACCGTGCCTTAATTAGGGGTTAGGGACTAGTTTGTAAGTCTACTAAACCAGTGTTTTAACTGTAAGTACCTGCTTAGTGCTTATTCCTAAATAAACTGAAATTGTTTAAATGATACCAACTTGTTTGATTATATTTTATTTCCCTAAATTTATATTGATATTAAAAACCTTGAGCATTGCTCTCTTCATTGTACGCTGAGCAACCTTGAATTTGTGGACTAGGCCTGTGGTGAGTGTCCACGTTTCGGTTCCATAAGTCATTACGGGTAGGACGCACTGGTTATAGACACTGGTCTTAAGGCATTGTGGGATCGACGATTCAAAGATATCACTCAGCTTCACGAATGCCGCCCAGCCCAAGCGAATTCTTCTGGTCGCTCAAAGTTGTGCCGCCCAAGTTGTATAATTTGGCCTAGATATATGTATTCTTGCACAACCTCGAGGGTAGCGCCATTTAGGATCACAGGTCTCAGGGTGACATGACTATTGTACATGACTTTGGTTTGACCAGATTACATCCCGAGACCCACCCGCCTTGAAGAATCGTTCAGCATCACCTCCAGCTCCTGCAAAGATTTCGCCATGATGACAATGTCATCCGCAAATCGGAGGTGCGAGATGTACTGACCGTTGATATTTATGCCCCGTTCTTTCCGATCAAGCGTCTTGAATACGTCCTCCATCGCGTTCGTTAACAGTTTCGGAGAGATGACGTCTCCCTGTCTTACACCTCGACGCAGTTGTATTGGTTTTGTGCTCTGTTCTTGTACTTGGACGGTCATGGTTGCGGCCTTATACAGACATCTCATCACCTCTACGTAGCGGCAGTCGATAAAACATCTCTGCATAGACTACAGGACAGCCCAGGTCACGACGTCGAAGGCTTTCTCGTAGTCCACATACGCTAGGCACAGAGGCTAATTATATTCCTCGGTGTTTTGGATTATTTACTTGAGGGTGTGTATGTGGTCCACGGTGCAGTAGCTTTTTCGAAACCCGGCCTGCTCCGATGGCTAGAAGTCATCGAACTTTTTGGCGAGATTATTCGAGAAAGATTGTAGACATGCCTTAGGAGTGAAATGGGGCGTTAATTCTTGAGGAGCGTGTTATCGCTCTTCTTCAAGAATAATACCACCCCGCTATTGTGCCATGCTTCCGGTGTTATGCCAGTGTGGGTGACGGAATTGAATAGCTTTACAAGCTCTGTCAAGATAGGTGTTCCTCCTGCCTTGAGTAGCTCTGTGGTTATTCCGTCATCCCCCGGAGCTTTGTTGTTATGAAGTTGTTTGAGAGCTATTTTAATCTCACCCATGTCAATGTCAGGCAGCTCGTCTGTGAGATGGCGTGTAAGCCTGGCCCGTGATCCCCCGCCGTGGGCTTGAGGTGTGCATGTTTTTTGAGCATACAAGTCTCCGTAGAACTTTTCGACTTCAGCGAGTATCTCTGGCTTCGAGGTGACGGTGGTGCCCTGTGATGTTTTGAGTTTCGTCAGGTGACAACGGGAGGCTTGGCAAATACCTTCGAGCCCTTGTTACACACTATGGCTTGTTCGATGACTCGGGTATTCGCGCTCCGAGTCCGCGCTTCTTGACCTCCCTGTTAAGTACTCGGTTCTTGTCGTTTCCTCGTCAATTCCAGAGTCTTGCTGGTGATTACTGACTTACGTCCACAACTCATTAGTCGAAAGTGTTTATTGCTCCCCTCGCGGGTGACACGCAGCAGGTTTTCGGTGGCATCGTTAATGTCCTCAGTGGAAAATTGGTTCTGAAGTTCCAACTGGAAGCTTTCGCAACCCGCTTCGACCTGGAGCAGCGTTGGTCTGTCGGTCGACCTCGTCAGGCACGCTCTTTCGATTTTAACTTTAATATTCAGAGTGCCTCTAGCCAGTCGGTGATCACTTGACTCTGTTGATCACAGAGACATCTCTGAATATATGGCGCTTATGACAGACATGACGAAGTCGATCTCATTCTTTGTCACGTTATCGGGGCTTCGTCAGGTCCACTTCCTTTGAGGCTTCTTCTGGAAAAAAGAGTTTATCAGAAAAACCCCTGAGCCTCGAGAAAGCATACCAGCATTCGCTCCTGTTATTTCTGCGCCCATAGCCGAATGGACCTACTCTCAACTCACCACTCTCTTGTACTCCCACTTTAGCGTTGAAGTCACCCAAGACAACAGTGTAGAATGTTTTGGTACGAGACGTAGCTTTCACTATGTCTTCGTACATGGCCTCGACTTCTTAGTCAAGGTGTGCAGACGTTGGAGCAGACAGTTGAATAATCTTTAAAGAGTACCTTTCTGATATCTTAAGTACAAGGTATGCCACCCGGGAACACCCAAATACTCCGAAATATTTTATTCCGAATTTTAATATTCCGATTTTCAAAAGTCCGAATTTCAGAATACCTAAGAATTATAATGTCTATTATTACTAAAAATCACGAAACTTATTTTAACGAAAGTTGTATATGCGATTGGTTTGTTTTCCGATTTTCATACGTCCGAAGAATCAAATACTCGATGGGTATTCGGTCCGGAAAACGACATTCCGATTTTCAATACTTCGAATAAACTGCTAAAATTAAGATTCTGATTTAGATTCAATCAATTCAAGTAGATGTTAATGTTCTTCACAAAAAGTCATTTTGATTCAAAATATTGCCCAAAGAATCTTACCTATATTAAACAATGAGGATCAATACATATTATTTTAAACTTTATAAAGTTTTCTTTTTATCGGGTATTTTTTTCAATGTTCTCGGCCATTTTTAGGGTTCCGTGCCGCAAAAGGAAAAAACGGAACCCTTGTAGGATCACTTTGTTGTCCGTCCCTCCGTCCGTCTGTAGCAATTAAAACCTACCTAAGTCTACAGGTCCTTGAAGCTTTGAATAAATCAAACTTCTAAGTTAACATACCGGCCATTTATGCCGCAAAAAACGTTTATTTCGACACTCTCAAAGGAATCAAAATTTATAGGATACTAGTTGACCCGCGCAACTTCATCTGCTACGCTCCTATTGGTCTTAGCGTGATGATATAGCCTTCCTCGATAAGTGGACTATCTAAGACGGAAAGAATTTTTCAAATAGGACCAGTAGTTCCTGAGATTAGCACGTTCAAGCAAACAAACAAACAAACTCTTCTGCTTTATATGTTAGCATAGAGTATAGATTTCCCGTTGACCTAGAACTATGAAATTTGGCAAGTAATACGACGGTGTTACGAAGTTGTGTTGACGGTTGTAATTCAATCATAAAAAATATAGAGTAATATGTGCCTATAAATTTGTACGTAATCCTCGGTGGGCGAGTCCGATTCGTACTGATCTGGTTTTTATGTAATATCTTTTTAAAATCTTTACCTGAAAAACTTCCACTGAATATGTATTGGAGTTATAGAGATCTCTGCTCCGAAAAATACCTAAGCATTATTCGGATTAAGGAGCTGTCCGAACGCGGAGCCCCTTTCTTTGAAGCATAATAATAATATCGTCGTCTTAGAGTGAAAAAAACCTCGGGAATGCATTTTTGCTCAAATGTATTTTATTGCGATTCTAGGAAGAAAACCAAAGAACGCACATCTTGATCTGACCAAATTGTTCATTCGATACTCGTAGCGCCATTTATGACAGTAAATGAGAACCTCGTAAATACTCGCATCTGTCAGTTTGGCGTGAATACGCAACGACCGTGTTGTTTTATGCATTGCGAACAATCTTATGGTATCAAACAATGCTGGATATAAAAGCGGGTTAAATTTCCATTTTAATTAATAAAAAGACGCTGTACAAAAATTTTACAGTACGCAGTCTTTTCTTCCTCCTGGAAAGTTACTTCTTTTACACTTACGAGGTTTTCACTCTAAGGCGTCGATATGTAGTGGTACCTACAGTTCCTGTCACGCAAGTTTACCTCCCCGAAGTATGTCGCAATCGATTGCGCAGAATGTCAATTTGACAAAAAACAAGGACAGCGCATGCGCGGGTAGGTCGCGCATGCGCGTGTTCGCGCAAGATGGCGAGTGTTATGGTACTCGCTTGTATACGTTCGATGCATACGTGTGACCCGCTTACTCAATGCAATACGACTGTTGATGCGAAAAGTGTTACACGTTGTTGTTTTTAATTAATTATTTTGGTTATTTCTTACTATTTGATATGTTTTTTGAGTATGTTTTGTGGTGTTACTTTTTTATATTGTTATTGTTACTGGTAGTCTTTGTTACTTGTTTATGATATAATACGTATAAACAATCCTCGCGGACCTGCGCGGTTGTCACTAAAACCTAACTTCGGAGGGGTAAACAACGCTGATGCAAACTGTATTTCAGCAACAAAAACAATTCAGGAAATAATTATTCTATCACCTATTTTGGAGTAATCGTCATTATTTAGCTATCAACCGCCAACGGTACGTATGACACAATTCTAAGTTAGTAATCATTTATTGTGGAATCACTATAGAATAGTTTATACATGATAGGGCATTTGTTAGGGAGCTATCTAAGGACTGAACTCAAAACCAGTGGACTGTAATTTAAAATAGAATGTAATCCAAATTAGGTACAATAATGATGAAGTTGGTAAACGTATGGAAGTGCGCGTGCGTGCCGTCGTCGGAGATCGATAGCGAAGTGTTTCGACGGCCGGTGTCCCGCACGCCGCACCTCTCGCCGACGCCGCCGCCCGCCGCCTTCCGCTGCCTGATGACAGCAGCCGAAGATTGCCGAATGGTTGGAGGCGCCCGAACATCCTCCCCGGGTTGAAGTCTTCAAGTAAGAGAAAGTGGGCAGACGTTGTTGGAAGCCCGCACCACCAGTAGTGCAAAGCAAGGTAAGTGGAACAGCTCACATCTATGTCTTGCTTTTCATTCGTCTCGAGCTAGTACTTACTCTCGTCATAGGTATTCAATGACACCTAGCTGCAGGCAAAAGCCTATAAGTGTATAACAACCAAACTGCTCAGGCACTTCCAAATTTGTCAATTTAATTAAGATATCTCTATTTATTATTCAGGTTATTGATACTAAGTCGACCAGCCACACATACAAACTCGTGTGTTCATAAGTTTCTAAATATCACAAGAACTGTAAAATTATGAATAAACAATTCTTAAGCCTGTGTGTCGCAAGAAAATAGTCAGTGTCTAGAAAGATATGAGGGTGGCCTCTGTCCAGAAGCGGGACACCATAGGCTAATTCTATATTCTAGGCTAATTACCTACCAGCAATATAGTTAACGACAGTATGTTATTTGTGTGTTTATTACTACACGATGTAGGTAGTTAACTATCGGGTACATTGCGACGGATATTGGAAGTAAAACGAGGGGTCTCACTCAGATGGTGGTTTATTGTAGAATGATTCTTATAACATAGTTCTTACATACTACATGACATAGTTTACATCGCTATCGATCATTAACCTACCGTGTCTGTCAACTCTTCTTAGCTGACGTCAAAACACATGAAATACCATGAGAACGTGAAACTAACAGCTATGGGAACGACGGCGCCTGAGTGTTTAGCGCGGTAAAACAACGATAGAATGCGTCACTCCTTCTACTTTAAGTTCGAAATTGTCGGAGGAATGACAATAACTGAAGTGATTGACATCCTCACCTCGATTATTTCAATGGAGACTACTTGCTTACAAAACATAATATTATTATGTTTCACACCACCTGCACGAAAACATCCGATGTCATGCAAATTCAACATAAAGAAAGTCATTATTGCTTGTGACAATGAAATTCAACTCTCTTCATGACTTGCGAACAATTTTCTCGCAGTAGGGGTGAAAAGTAGAGTATGTGCTCCTCAGAGATAAAGGAGTCTTTGCCTTGGGCTAGCTTGAATTCCTCGCTGCATTCAGGATTCCTGTTTAAACTCCCCGCTTCACTCATGAGTTAACTTTCAAATCCTTCATTAGGTTAATAAAACACTGACATTATACTCTATTGTTAAAAAAATTACTCTACAGTACAACACTTACTTCGACATATCTGGCGCTTTTGATAACGCATGGTGGCCGATGCTACTACTTAAAATGAAAACCCGTGGTTACTACAAAAATATCTATAATGTGATTCTTTCGTACTTTCTAAACGGCTCCGCGAAACTCAAACTTGGATATCATTTCATTTCTAAGTCTCTAACCATGGGATGTCCTCAGGGCTCAGTTATAGGTCCATATGTATGGAATTTTGGCTACGATGATTTCCTCGCGTTTCCGCTCCCATGCGGCTGTTTATTAACCGGCTACGCGGACGATGGCTTACTGCTCATTGAGGCAAGCACTCGGGCTGACTCGAGAACTTGGCTGACACATGTCTACGTTTAATATCTCAGTGGGGCGATCGAAACCGTCTGACCTTGAACCGCATAAAAACTATAAACTTATTTTATAAGGAAATCTATAATCCTGGCCTAGTTTTAAATTTAATAACTTACCCGTTAAAAGAAAAGAATCCGTGTGCTACCTCGGTATGCTACTAGAAAGGAATTATTATTATTAGTTATTATTTATTGATCATATAAAAACAGTAGGTGAAAAAGCAAAAAAGAACTTCTACGCCTTGACGAGAATAGCCAAAGCCAAACGCTGGTTTTGCAGCAATTTACGGCGTACTGCCCCTATGGTGGCCCTGTCAGCCCAGACAGGTGCCCCGTAGAACATACAACCCAAGTAATTAGCCCGATAAATAGTTTTTAAGGTTTGAAATGATAGACCCCAAGTGGCTTTGGCTATTCTCGTCAAGGCGTAGAAGTTCTTTTTTGCTTTTTCACCTACTGTTTTTATATGATCAATAAATAATAACTAATAATAATAATTCCTTTCTAGTAGCATACCGAGGTAGCACACGGATTCTTTTCTTTTAACGGGTACGTTATTAAATTTAAAACTAGGCCAGGATTATAGATTTCCTTATAAAATAAGTTTATAGTTTTTATGCGGTTCAAGGTCAGACGGTTTCGATCGCCCCACTGAGATATTAAACGTAGACATGTGTCAGCCAAGTTCTCGAGTCAGCCCGAGTGCTTGCCTCAATGAGCAGTAAGCCATCGTCCGCGTAGCCGGTTAATAAACAGCCGCATGGGAGCGGAAACGCGAGGAAATCATCGTAGCCAAAATTCCATACATATGGACCTATAACTGAGCCCTGAGGACATCCCATGGTTAGAGACTTAGAAATGAAATGATATCCAAGTTTGAGAATTGCGGAGCCGTTTAGAAAGTACGAAAGAATCACATTATGGATATTTTTGTAGTAACGGGTTTTCATTGTAAGTAGTAGCATCGGCCACCATGCATTATCAAAAGCGCCAGATATGTCGAAGTAAGTGTTGTACTGTAGCGTAATTTTTTTAACAATAGAGTATAATGTCAGTGTTTTATTAACCTAATGAAGGATTTGAAAGTTAACTCATGAGTGAAGCGGGGAGTTTAAACAGGAATCCTGAATGCAGCGAGGAATTCAAGCTAGCCCAAGGCAAAGACTCCTTTATCTCTGAGGAGCACATACTCTACTTTTCACCCCTACTGCGAGAAAATTGTTCGCAAGTCATGAAGAGAGTTGAATTTCATTGTCACAAGCAATAATGACTTTCTTTATGTTGAATTTGCATGACATCGGATGTTTTCGTGCAGGTGGTGTGAAACATAATAATATTATGTTTTGTAAGCAAGTAGTCTCCATTGAAATAATCGAGGTGAGGATGTCAATCACTTCAGTTATTGTCATTCCTCCGACAATTTCGAACTTAAAGTAGAAGGAGTGACGCATTCTATCGTTGTTTTAGTAATATTTTATGGCTGTTAGCTTTAAAAGGCCGCGCTAAACACTCAGGCGCCGTCGTTCCCATAGCTGTTAGTTTCACGTTCTCATGGTATTTCATGTGTTTTGACGTCAGCTAAGAAGAGTTGACAGACACGGTAGGTTAATGATCGATAGCGATGTAAACTATGTCATGTAGTATGTAAGAACTATGTTATAAGAATCATTCTACAATAAACCACCATCTGAGTGAGACCCCTCGTTTTACTTCCAATATCCGTCGCAATGTACCCGATAGTTAACTACCTACATCGTGTAGTAGTAAACACACAAATAACATACTGTCGTTAACTATATTGCTGGTAGGTAATTAGCCTAGAATATAGAATTAGCCTATGGTGTCCCGCTTCTGGACAGAGGCCACCCTCATATCTTTCTAGACACTGACTATTTTCTTGCGACACACAGGCTTAAGAATTGTTTATTCATAATTTTACAGTTCTTGTGATATTTAGAAACTTATGAACACACGAGTTTGTATGTGTGGCTGGTCGACTTAGTATCAATAACCTGAATAATAAATAGAGATATCTTAATTAAATTGACAAATTTGGAAGTGCCTGAGCAGTTTGGTTGTTATACACTTATAGGCTTTTGCCTGCAGCTAGGTGTCATTGAATACCTATGACGAGAGTAAGTACTAGCTCGAGACGAATGAAAAGCAAGACATAGATGTGAGCTGTTCCACTTACCTTGCTTTGCACTACTGGTGGTGCGGGCTTCCAACAACGTCTGCCCACTTTCTCTTACTTGAAGACTTCAACCCGGGGAGGATGTTCGGGCGCCTCCAACCATTCGGCAATCTTCGGCTGCTGTCATCAGGCAGCGGAAGGCGGCGGGCGGCGGCGTCGGCGAGAGGTGCGGCGTGCGGGACACCGGCCGTCGAAACACTTCGCTATCGATCTCCGACGACGGCACGCACGCGCACTTCCATACGTTTACCAACTTCATCATTATTGTACCTAATTTGGATTACATTCTATTTTAAATTACAGTCCACTGGTTTTGAGTTCAGTCCTTAGATAGCTCCCTAACAAATGCCCTATCATGTATAAACTATTCTATAGTGATTCCACAATAAATGATTACTAACTTAGAATTGTGTCATACGTACCGTTGGCGGTTGATAGCTAAATAATGACGATTACTCCAAAATAGGTGATAGAATTATTATTATTAGTTATTATTTATTGATCATATAAAAACAGTAGGTGAAAAAGCAAAAAAGAACTTCTACGCCTTGACGAGAATAGCCAAAGCCACTTGGGGTCTATCATTTCAAACCTTAAAAACTATTTATGGGGCTAATTACTTGGGTTGTATGTTCTACGGGGCACCTGTCTGGGCTGACAGGGCCACCATAGGGGCAGTACGCCGTAAATTGCTGCAAAACCAGCGTTTGGCTTTGATATTCTTATGCAAGGCGTGGTTAGTACTGAAGCCTTACTGGTGCTGGCGGGTGTTCTCTCAGTCGATCTATTCAGCGGCGTGCTGCAATGTACTAGTACGCTAGAAAGATTACGGACCCAGAGTTTTTACCGCAACGTGACCGTGTTAAGATCTCTAGATTACTTAAAGCCCAGACTGACGTCTGGGAGGAACTTTTATCCGAGTGGCGATGTAGGTGGGAAAATTCCATCAAAAGCCGTCACCTCAACCAGTTTTTTTCATCCGTTCGTGAGTGGCTGGATAGGACATGGCTGGAGGTGGATCATTGTGTTGCCCAATTTCTCACAGGTCATGGCAACTTTAAGAGTAAATTATTTTCCTTTATGCTTGTGGCCTCGCCTTTATGTCAATGTTCTACAGCTGACGATGAATACGAACAATCCGCACACCACATCTTATGGGAGTGTATTTTTTGGCAAACTGAACGCAATATTATGTTAGATAGTATTCAGATTACATCTGGAGTAGTTTGCTACACGGACCTTGTAGAAACCAGAACAAACTTCCGTGCTTTCAAGCGATTGTGCCATACCTATTACTGGAATCAAAAGTAGCTCACAATTAAGGACCCATTAGTTTTAGTGTTAATCCGTGGTGCTTGACAACTGGGCTTAACCTAGTTGTATGTGTCCCTTGGTGCCTACTGGCTTAGCTCTATTCTGTCTCCTGCTTAATAAGAAAGGAAGTGGAAATTATATATATTTAGTTTTTCCTATTCCTCCGCTGTACTTTTCCGATTAATTTCTTTGCAGGATCCAAGACAGTTGAATCGTTCCTCCGGGAATCTTCGGGCTTCATTGGCTCGGCGTTTTTCTGGAGGTCGCCACTGTTGATTCTGGCTTTCAGGAGTTGCAGTGGTTGAAAATGTGTGGTGGGCTTGTCCCAAATAAAAAAAAAAGTACAACACTTAAGACTATAACTAGGTGCACCTGGTGCAGTGGCGTGCCTAGGGTTTCAAAATAAGGCAAGCCCAATAAAATTTTAACCGATTTCAAAAAAAGAAAGTTCAGTTTTCGACTGAGTATACAGGTACCTTCGTATGTATCATCGCAATTTTCTCATAAACTGATATAGATGTCTCAATTCGTTGTTTACCAAAATTACCGAAAGAAACCATTGCACACAGGTTTATGGGAATTTGCGTGCCTTTTGATGGCGCCAGATATGTTATTTAAATCATTATAACCAGATGTATTCCAAACGGAATCTTCATTCGAAAAAAATATGCAGCACCAGCAATACAACTTATTAGTGTGCGAACAGCCAACAATCAAACTAGTTTTATACACCGATCTATTAAATTTTCGTTTATGCGATTTACTAGTCTGAGAAAAACACAGATTAGGCGTCGGTTTTAATGAAGAAATTAACTGTTTTTTCTGAGCAAAGTTTAGAGATTTTACCTTATCTTCGCCAATCAAAACTTGAACGCATTTTAAATCCTCACAAGGTACAATTACCTCCATTGTTGTAGGTAAGTCACCAAAACAATTGTTTCACTGAGAAAATCTAAGAAAACACAAAAAACTTTACCAACATAACTTTTCAACTCTCAAGCATATGAAACTGAAGTGAGTTGCACTCGGGTGTCGAGAACTACTTACGCAGAGTTGCAGTGTTGTCATTTAGGCAAAAAAAGTCGCCAGGTATATGAAAAATCTAGCTAGATGTCGCAATTTTTTATTTTTAAGATATTGCTTGAATATTTTAATTTCGTTATTTTAAAAAGTCGCTAGTTTTTTTTTTGTTTCTAAATCTTAAAAAAAGTCTCCAAACTCGTTAAAAATCTCCAAGATCTAACAACGTCGCTAAAACGGCAACACTGCAGAGTTGGCAAGGTGACAAGGTCACGCATACGCGTGCAATTTCATACGCATGCACGGCTTAATCGTCCATACTGATCGATTTGTAGACGCACAAGGTTTAGAACTCGTTATACGGCACATCGCTATAAGTGCGAAAGTGACGGAGATAGTATTTGAAAGCCGGTACGTGTAAGCGAGATAGCTATATGTAGATGCTGCAAATGCGAAACTCTGCGCGCGAACAATCGCGATGTGTAGTTATGTAGTAATGTGGCATAGGTAATACTTTGTGTTATTTTGATAAGAATTAAGCGCGCGAACTTTTAAATAGTTCGGGTTTGATATTGATTCTCTATCGAGCATTTTAGTAAGGCATTCGCGGCGGGCTTTTGGGCTTATATGAAGGTACCAAATCAAATCAAATCAAATCGTATATTTCAAATAAACCATTTACAGGCACTTTTGAATTGTCAAAGTCAGTCAGTCAAAAACATGTAGCTATTTGCACGTTCCAAAGCGTAGATCTCTATGGAAAAGAACGTGCAAGAAACTCAACGGACACTCTTTTAAACCATGCGATGTATTACAAAAATCTTGTTAACATTATCTTTGATTGCTTCTATATGTGAGGACAATGCAAAGAACAAGAAAATATATAAACAATTCAAAATGCAGGTACAGATTAAAATAAGCCAGTGGCAGGTAAGAGATGACCAGTCTCAACTGACGGCGCCCGTTCACGAACATGACGCGTGCATCAGCACCATCTAACTCAACCATTTTGAAGGGAATCAAATGATCCAAAACACGCGCCACCATCAGCAAAACATTTGTGTGAGCATGACAAGCTCTCAACTGCCACGTAATTATAGATTTCGTTATTAAATTGCTCCATAGTGATCACATTTACAAAAAATTGAAAATATCCTTCTACGTTATACAAAACTATGGTTTCAAGTAACTAAGAAAAGAAAAAAAAAGAAGGCTGCTTTATTGTGTATACTTTGCCAATACAATAATGCAAAGAACTAATAAATAAATGATTGTGTAGGAGAACAAAAAAAGGGTAAGCATTTCTTCCAATTATCAAAAACCTAACAAGTGTACCCATGCTGCTGTGGCTGTGGAGCAGGACCGGCATTTAGCCAAGCATTTTTATCAAGGACATAATCTTCTAGTTTATAATATGCTTGTCTACATAATGTGCGTTTTATACATGTTTTAAATTTTCTCTCATTCAGTTCGAGAATATCAAGTGGTATTTTATTATAAAATTTAACACAGTACCCCATAAAAGAAGTGTGTACTTTAGCTAATCTGAATCGGGGTTGATCAAATTTGTTCCAATTTCTAGTATTAAAATTATGCCTATCACTAATTTTACTAAAAAGATGAAGATTTTTCCGAACATACATAATGTTTTCATATATGTATTGACAAGGTACCGTCATGATGTTAATATCCTTAAACAGTTCCCTTAAGGAATCGCGCCGGTGGAGATTGTAAATGGCTCTGATAGCTCTTTTCTGCAGAATAAATATAGACTCGATGTCTGCAGCACGTCCCCATAATAAGATACCGTAAGACATGATACTATGAAAGTAACTAAAATAGACCAGCCTCGCGGTATCTATATCAGTAAATTGACGGATTTTTCTGACAGCATATGCTGCTGAACTTAGCCGTCCCGCAAGAGATGTTAAATGAGGACCCCATTGTAGCCTTGAGTCAAGCGTGATCCCCAAAAAAACTGTGTCATCGACGAATTCAAGTTTCTCTTGGTTCAATACTATGTCACAATTACTACTTTTAACGTTCGGTAATGCAAATCTGATACACTTTGTTTTTTTCTCATTTAAAACTAAATTATTAGCAGTAAACCAATTTTGGACCTGCTGAAGGGCGTTATTTACATCGTCAAGACTTGTGGCATGCCTATCTAACTTAAAAATTAAGGACGTATCGTCACCAAATAACACCATTTGAGTTTGATTTTTTAAAAGATGGGGAAGATCATTAATATATACTAGAAAGAGGAACGGACCCAATATTGAGCCTTGTGGTACCCCTATTTTAACTTTCAGACCCCGTGAATTGACACCATTTATTTGAACTTGCTGCTGTCTGTCATTTAAATAAGACCTCACTAAACTGAGTGCAAGTTTACCCAGTCCGTAATGTTCTAGTTTTAGGAGCAAGGTTTCGTGATTTACACAATCAAATGCCTTGGAGAGGTCACAAAAGATTCCTATGGCATCTTGCGCCTCTTCCCACGCTGTATATATGTGTTTTAACAACGTGACTCCAGCGTCAGTCGTACAACGACCTTTGGTAAAACCATACTATTGTTCGTGTAAGATTTTATTGGTGTTAAAATGATTGAGCATTTGATTGAGCATTACTTTTTCAAACACTTTGCTGAAAACCAGCAATACAGATACAGGTCTATAATTATTAGTATCTTTATTATCTACAGATTTAAAAAGTGGTATCACCTTACTATATTTCATTATATCCGGAAAGACCCCTTGGTCAACACATAAATTAAATATTAGCGCCAAGTATGGTGCTATGGTCTCAAGTATGGACGTGCACACCATGATAGACATTCCCCATATGTCTTCAGTCAATTTAATTTTGATTTGCCGGAAAGCTTTAATAACTGTCATAGGGTTGATATGTTTGAATTGGAATTCAACCGTACAACCTGGAATGTTTGCTCTTAATAAATCAAATGAGACCTCGGCAGTTTTAGGTTACCGGTGACAGCCGGTATCGAAAACTGTGTTTTTCTTGATAAAAAACCAGGAAAACATTAATCCTGAGTATTTTTGCAGTTATATCGTGTTTTCTCAAACAATTACACCTTAATTTTACTTAAATACTAATTAAATCTAATTTTAAAATACGGAACAAATATTTAACATGTCACTTGGGCAGTGTTGCCACTTCCTCGCAACCGCCACTGACCTGGTGGCACACTTTCACTGTACGTCTGTACCATGAGTTTTATCAATATATACTACTACTACTACATACTATTGTCGTGTCGTGATGTCCTAGTTTAGTGACAGCTCAAGGCTCGCTTGTCCAAATGTTTTACAAACTTTTTTGAATGATTTCGAAATTAATGTAGGTACACTGTGTGTAGTTGTAGGTATACACTTCCATACAATGTGTAGCAGAATAAACGATATATCTTAAAAAGGATCAATGCATCGATCATTGTGAACAACTTTTACTATAGGACCAATACCAAAAACGCGAAATAAAATCGACTGCCGCTTAACTGGACAAAACAGCAGATTTTTTAGTTTTCATGGTCCTAAAAGTTGTTTATAATGATGAGTAAAATGATCCTTATCAGAGTGTTGTGTTACCTCATGCTACCCATAGATTACAGTTGCAGAGGGGGACGAGACAGGAGGGGAGCACGCCGCACTTGAAGGTGACGTCATCTAGGTCTTGAGTTAAGGTTACTTTCGGAAGCTTGCTTAGCATATCCTTCGGGATTGTCTTTGTCAGATAGGCTGATGTTACAATTACCAGTAAATTGCAATTCTGAGTTTGCTCTAGCTGATTTATTTTTATTTATTAGAAGTTTATATTTCAAATTTGCAGTTTTGATATGGTTTTGTTGATTGTCATTCATTGCCTCCTCGCAGATTTCTATTTTGATTTGTACATGGCAGATCTTCTCTAACTTGCTTTACTTCGCTGCGCATGTCTAGTAACATTTGTTGCGTCATCTTGTCAGCACAGACACAGGCACCAGTGTGTGTAGTAGCGACGTCGCATCGTTCACCCTCGTAACCCTCTCTGCACTGGCAGACCGGCTGTTGTTCCTCATTCAGGGAACAGACGCCGTTGTTTGAACAATAATTGTGGCATGCGGTAACTTCGCACCGTTCTCCAGAGTAGCCGGCATTACATCTGAAATAATAAGATGTCCGACGGTTGTTTTAATGTCCGTGTTAGTCATAACTTTACAAATTAATTTCACTATGTTGAACGAATAGAACTCAAAATTTATATGAAATTGTTAAAAAGATAGTCTAATGAAACGAATTTTATTTCAAAAAATTATGACCAGCCGTTTAAACGTAAAACATTTTAAAATCGGTTACTGAGCCGTATCTGCAGTGCGATTCTATAAACATGACAGCTCACTTCGTGATCACTTCACCCAAGCCTTCACTTCGACATGTTTACAGAATTGACCGGCTGCTCCTTAAAATTAATACAAGTCTCAAGCGTCAACTCGCTTTGAGAGAGCGTGCTGATAAATGCTCGCATATTTTCTGTATGAGCAGAAGCTTCGACCGCAGTGGAACGAACGTAATGAGCCAGTAGATATTTAGAAACGTGTTCATGTTCTGTGCAAAAAATAATTTATGGTAGGATAGACAACAAAATACCTGCAAGTAGGTTGTCCCTCAGTAGTGACACTACAGTTTCCGTGCAGACAATAGTCCTTGCAAATGGAAACGTCACATCTTTCACCCTGATAATCTGCTGTGCACTGGCAAACTGGCTTCTCCGCTTCATTCAGAGAACAGATTCCATCGTTAAAACAGTGCTTGTGGCACGCGTCTACTTCGCATCTTTCCCCAGAGTATCCGCGATTGCAACTGAAACAGTGAGAATACAAAATATTTGTGACTTGATTTGCAAAATTTTGTTACCGATAAAATGTAGCAAATACCTAATTTAAGGGTTCCGTACTCGAAGGGTAACCAACGGAACCCTATTAATAAGCCTCCGCTGTCCCTGTCCGTCTGCCTCTCCGTCCGTCTGTCTGTCAGCGGGCTGTTTCTCAAGAACCGTAATAGGTAGATAGTTGAAATTTTCACAGATTGTGAATTTCTGTTGCCGCTATATAACAACAAATAAAAAAAATTAAAGTTTATGATACGAAACACTTCGTGTGCGAGTCCAACTCGCACTTGACTGGTTTTTTGTGTGTGTTTCCGACATATTTGCATTTTTTTAAACACGAAATATTTTTTTGTTATGCTTCTTTTTTTTGCTTTAACCATCCAGTATTATCTGGTATCTATACTTCTATATTAATATACAAAGCTGAAGAGTTTGTTTGTTTGCTTGAACGTGGTAACCTCAGGAACTACTGGTACGATTTGAAAAATTCTTTCAGTGTTAGATTTCCCATTTATCGAGAAAGGCTATAAGCTATATATCATGACGCTAAGACCAATAGGAGCGGAGCAGATGAAGTTGCGCGGGTTAACTAGTTGTTAATTTACGTGTCGATCATTCTTATGTCACGAATCTGGCATTATTTCTCAAGTGTTATTTCGATTTATTTCATTACTGCTATGAGGTGATAGCCTTGTAAATTAATTGTTAAATGACTATGAAGAATTGCGGTTTAAAAATAAACTTTCTGCATATTTACCTTGATTTTTCCAAAAAACCTAGAAACAGTGAGTGATGAACACGATGATCACTACCACCATGAATTTGCTTCATTACTAAAAGGAAAATTGGCTTACAGAGTAATGTTGGTTTTCACAATGGAGTCACCCACCCTTGTTACTAAAAACGGCCAAGAGCGAGTCGGACTCGCACACGAAGGGTTCCGTACCAAAAACCTCAATTTTTATTATTTGATGTACACAATCTGTGCACTAATAGCATTCTAATGGTTATCGCGGATAAACAGGACTCAAGTATCCTGAAAACTTTTCTTCGTGCTCAAATTTTATAATCTTGATTTATTTATGGACATGGTCTGAAATAAAGATTTATTATTATTACGGTTCTTGAGATACAGCCCGCTGACAGACAGCCGAACGGACGGATGGACGGATAGATAGACGGACTGACAGTGGAGGCTTAGTAATAGGGTTCCGTTGGCTACCCTTTGGGTACGGAACCCTAAAAAGCAGGCTAACTAGATACAAGTGATGAAAGAACTGTCAAGATCAAAACTGGCCAAGTGCGAGTCGGACTCGCGTGCAAAGGGTTCCGAACGAATTATTTTTTTTTAACATGTTATTTTAACACTACAGTCTTTTAAAAGGTTTTTCCGTAATCTTTAAGTAAAGATCTATTATCTCCATTTTTTTCAAAATTTTAGGCTCAGTAGTTTCGGAGATATCGGGGGGGGGGGGAATGGTCATTTAGCATTTAATTTCTTGAATAAATTCAAAAGCATATATTTTTAAATTATGAAAACAATATAATTAAAACCCTCACAGTAAGCCCTTTCATTTGATATGTCACACAATATTGATTGAAAAACTCTTTTTTTTAATTTTCTAGTTTGACCCCTAAAAGTGACCCCCATATTAAAAAATAATATTTAAAAAAATAACGTAACGCATTCGTGTTTGGGTCATAGAAGTCCAAATGTATACCAAATTTCAATAGAATCGGTCAAGTGGATCTTGAGAAAATTGGCTGTGACAGATGGACACAGACAGACACCCGAGTGGTCCTATAAGGGTTCCGTTTCTTTTTTCGGAATCCTAAAAATTAAAATTTCTCAAAATCTATACTTATATACGTTTACATTTTGAGAGACTTTAATTTTTTTTTTACTGAAATCTTTCATTAATTTTTCTGACTGCCCATCATCATGATAATTACCAATCACATAATCAGATCTCTGGGATTTTGTTGCTTTTTGTTATCTTCACTAGTCCGTAATTGAGATGAATATGGTTTACCTGCATTTAGGTTGTCTCTCAGCATTGATGCTACAAGTTCCTTGGAAGCAATAGTTGTGACAATAGCGTTCCTCCACATCCAGTATTAGACTTTTTAGAGTTTCACAGCTCTTTATTCCCAAGGTCTGTTCCTTACTTATATAGTTGGATGCTGTAAGTTTATGAAACCAAAAGTGTCTGCTAGAATTTGAAAAAACTATTGGTTCCACACTGCACTGATGACTCTTTGGTAATCGCAAAATGGCTCTTTGATCGTAACTCTTCCAGTAAATGAAATGTTTTGATACAGTTAAATCAGTCGCTCCGACATCTGTTCCTATAAAATAAAATAATCTTCTGTTCTTTCCGTTCAAGTCGGCACTTCTAATAGAAAACTCATTAGTTGTTTTTTCCTCAATCCAGTACATTGTCTGTGTTTTTTGGTCAATGGCCAAACCTCGACGCGCAACAACCCCCCGCCCCTCCCCACCCTTTACTAAAACTTCTCTGTTGGATCCATCAAACGCAACCCTCTCTATCTTACTGGTTGTGGCCCAGTAAATAAACCTGTAATTTTTAAACAATTATAAATATTCACAAAGTTGTATATGAATTCGGTGGAATTTTAAAACTATAGGAAATTACTATATTTGCAACGTACCCTTCACAGCTGTCGACAGCTATAGCCCCGCAGCTGTCATGAAACTCAACTAAAAATTTTCCGTGAACTGCTTTGTTAGACAATGCAAGTTTTAGTGAAAATGAGTATATTATACCATGAAGCCAGTCTCCTTCATTCCAAAAGAGTAATTGTGTGACCGGGTCGTAGGCGAGATTCTCGATATTAGTGACTGTTATTCTACTAACTAAAAGTTGTATTTTCCTAGTTGATATTTCAAAGCTGAATATTGACGTGTTCATGTCGTGGTAGTCGGCAAACAGCACCCTGTCGTAAACAGGATCGTATGTAACTGAAGTAATATCATTAGCTGCCGGAATGTGTTCTGTATGCTCCAGTTTTCTGTTGTAATAAAACTTTAGCCGTTTCTCTTCGCCCACGACGATGTCTGAAACATGAAAATAACTTTCTCATTATCTTCCAATCTTCCCATCTACTATTTCTACTTCCCATATACTCTTGTTTAATTTTTTTTTTCTTCCTTTTTACTAGAATTCTCGACAGTCTATTTCCCGCTCGAGAAATAAGTGTACTTGTAACAGAATAATCGCAATTTCTAAAGTAGTTAGTTCGGTATATCTGAACCGTTTTCCGTGATTTAGATAGGTGTTACATTTTGACGGAAAAATGTTTTAAATAACTTGCACCACCGCATCATGACAAGTTAATACAATCTTTAATTTAATGAAAGCAAGCCTTAACTCAGAGCAATACCTAAAGTGAGCGACTGAATTTTTTTTGTCGCATATTACACTATTTTAATAGTTCTAATATACACGTGCCAATAATGTCAGCGGGTCTAAAAACGTCACTTTAATAGAATCAGCCAGCAAATCAAGCTACTCGAAACTGTCACTTTCGAATCTACGTTTAAACCTGATGCTTTAGTGATAAAGGAAAATAAAATTTGACAGATTTATCATTATTATATTATTTAACATGATTCTACGAAAGCGGCCTTTTTAGATCCACTTTGCATTTTACATTTGATAGTACGTGTTAAAGAAACTAGATAATTTAAGGCATTCAAATGTTCAGTCGAACCAATAAAGCTTATTAAAGTGCACGACCGTCTTTGATTTCAGTTTGTCACATGGATTTGTTGAGATATGCCAAAATACTGAAGAATGTTAATGTACGTGTTCTGCAAATGTAATAAGTAATGAAAAAGTGCAAGATCCACGATTTTTACCGGCTACGCTTTAAGGCGCGGCAATTGGAGCCAGCAGGGCTTTGGATTTCACCTCCACCCGTGACCCCTCATATTCAGTACGTCGTCGGATATACAATTCACCGAAGAAGCTGTCCATCTTTTGTTTTTGATGCTTGCCAGTTTATGAAGATTTGCAAATATTGACGGCCGTGTATGTAGAAACAATTGCCGTACTTTATTATCAATAGTGTAGTGTGTGTGTAGTGTGTACCTAAATATAATTTATCGAGTCTATTAACTGGGTTTGAATTTTTTTATGGAAGTAGTTATTCCATCATTTTATATTTCTACTATGTTGTGCGACACGATGAAACATATATATGAATCGAGGAAACTTAAACAAACATATCCAGAAATATTTTTATGCACTTATGAGATGCCTGCAACTATCTCGGCAACACGGGCGGTACTTATGTTTAATATCAGACCAAAGAATGATAGCAAAAAATTAAACAAAATAAAAAATATTTATTTCATAAACTTCATTATGTTGAATTTTAACCGCTTACTAATTCGATACTTCTTCTTGGATATACTTATACTACTTTTACTCATTGTCAAGAAAGATTTAATTTGCCTAGGAAGTCACATCGCTAATCAAAATTGTGTGTGACCCTGGAACGGTGATTTTGGAAATCTGAAATCGCATACAAGACTTGAGTTGCATTTTTGTATTTCTGTTACAGCCAAGTCTCCTCGTTTGGACACCCAGCCGACTCTGAGTTATTTTTTAGTTGACTGTCTAGCTACTCACAAGTACCAGGCTAGTAAGAATTCACTATGGAAGACAAAAAGGTAAAAATTAACCAGTTTTGTTTATTTTTAATGATCTATAATTTTTCTGACTTATTTTGACGATAACACTACGTTTACAAGAAAAATGCAAAATAATGATATTTATCACCCTTTCATTCCAAGCGATGAGGACTTTTGACATTTCATTTACAATAGTGTACCTACCTAAGACAATGCCCTGCTTCTTTAAGAAGGATGGCAAAGCCCTGCATAAGAATTACAGGCTCATCTCAATTCTTAGCCATATCTACAAGCAACTTTCCAGAGTCATCACGAACCGTCTCGCGCGCAGGTTTGTCGAGTTTCAGCCTCCCGAACAAGCCGGATTCCGAAAAGGCTTCAGCACCGTAGACCACATACATACGCTGCGGCAGGTTATTCAGAAGACCGAAGAGTATAATCTGCCCCTCTGCTTAGCGTTTGTGGACTACGAAAAAGCCTTCGATTCGATCGAGACTTGGGCTGTGCTGCAGTCTCTCAAACGGTGCCACATAGACTATCGGTACATCGAGATGCTGAAATATTTGTACGAAAACACCACCATGTCAGTCCGCCTTCAGGATCAGACCTCGAAACTTATCCTCCTACAATGGGTGTGAGGCGGGGAGACGTCTCCAAAGTCTTGACATAAATGGCGAGTACATCACTCACCTTCGATTTACCGACGACATAGTCGTCACGGCTGAGACTACGGAGGACCTCAGTACAAAGCTCGATGACCTCAGTAGAGCTTCCGAAAAAGTGGGTCTGAAAATGAACATGGGCAAAACCAAAATCATGGTAAAGACCCATGTAGCACCCACTCCTATCAAGATCGGACACTCTACACTCAAAGTTATGGATGAATACGTCTACCAGGGACAAATAGTCTAGTTAGGTTGAGCTAACTTAGAGAAACAGGTCAACTAACGAATCCGACTCAACTACGCAGCGTTCGGAAGTTGCGTGGTATCTTCTCGTCCCACATACCACCTCCTCCTCTTTGCGTCGTATTCTTTAAAGCTGAGGGTCGTGACCTCCCTTCTGTATCACTTTCATATTTATGATATTTCTCCACCTGTTTCTGTCCCTGTCGGTGTGGAGGGCGTTGTGAACGGTAGTGTAAAGGGTGGTGCAAATCTGGTCAGACCAACGTATTTGACTACGTCCACGAAGTCTTTTTCGTCGAAGTTTGAAATGTCGACGTATTTTAGTTTTAAAGTACAGGATCTCGATGTTCGCCAGTTCGAAAGTTCACTGGAGCGAAGTATGCAAGGCCGACGTATCGTTAGTTAGAAAGCATACGAGTACGGCAGTTCGAAATTACCCTATTACGAAGTATGAAATGCCTCCGTATTGTTAGTTAGAAAGCATACGAGTGCAATAGGACTATTCGCACTCGTATGCTTTCTGAGTTCGATATCGACACTATCGCTATTGGAACAATGTAATAGGTAATAAACAAAACACATTCATAAATAGATATATCTTTAAATTATTAAAAAGAAAAAAACAAATTAAACCAGAACCAAACAAAAAAAATGCGCTTGGAGCATTACATAACACATAATGTTATTAAAACACCATTTAAATTAAATATGTATTACAGTATCAGTAATTTAATTTATTTCAGATTCATTTATTCGTGTAATTTTTGGTACATTTTACATGAGATCTTAATAAAAAAACAATCAGTTCCTCAAAAAATCTACCTTAAAGGTGTACACTCTTTCATGTCATAGTAGGTAATTATTATAAAAAAAGAATAGTCAACATATTTTTTACATAAAATAATTATAACAAAACACAACATAAACTAAACAATAAAAAGAGCAAAACATTAACAACTAAGTATACATTTTAATTATGAATGGAATTAGGATATTAAATTAATACATTGTCAAAATTAAATAAATATCAATGTCAAATAACTTACAATTTATCCATTAAGGAATTCGTCAATATTATAATAGCATTTTTCTAATAATAGATGTCTTAATTTGTTTTTAAACTGAATAATATTTAAGTCCTTAATTCCATTATTTTATTAAATATTTTCTGGGGCCACGAAAAGTATGCTTTTGTGCATTAAGGCAGTCTTTGATGGTCGGACGCATAATTCATGTCTATATTCTTGTATAATCATTTTATAGCGATGTTCAGATGCTTTTCTGAATAGATGCATGTTCTTTTTAACAAATAAAGCAGTCTCAAATATGAACAAACAAGGTAAAGTCATTATTTTTAATGATACAAAATAAGGTTTGCAGCTATCAGTTATTTTTATACCGGCAATAGCTCTAATGTATCTTTTTTGCGATTTGAACACCATGTCCTTATTGCAGGAGTTACCCCAAACATGACTCCGTAGCGTAGTAAAGAATCGACATATCCATAGTATGCAGTGACTGCCGCTGCTTGATTGACTATTTTCTTTAGTTTATACAAAGTAAAAGCAAACTTACTATTTTTTTTAATTAATATTGAAGTATGTTGTTTCCAATTAAGTTGATTGTCGAATGTTAAGCCTAAAAATTTTGTGTTTGCAACTTCTTCAATTTTTTCATTATTAAAGCTTACATTAAGTTCGAAAATTCATAACTTTTGTTTTCTTCAAATTTATAATTAAGTTGTTATGTTCTAGCCAGGTAACAGCTTGTTGTAATGCATTGATTATGTCAGCTTCAAAGTTATTATTATTCTTGTCAAGTTAGTTTAACAATGATAGTACTGTCGTCGGCAAACAAAGTCATAGGATAGGGTATATTCAGGGGAAAGTCATTTATATATATAAGAAACAATAAAGGCCCTAGCACACTGCCTTGGGGCAGTTTCAGTTTTGTATATAAAATTAAATCTTCATATACGCTATGTACGCAAGACCACTTATGTATTCTTTTAAATCTACGTTATCTTTCTTTAATAACTGTTCACTGATTTTAAGATATGGCATGATTTTTTGTATTTACGTTTCTTTATATTAGCATTAATTCTCTCAATCTCCAAAATTGTATTTTTTTTGTTCTTTTTGCAATTCTTTCATCGATTTATAGATATTGAATTTTATCCGGTTCAGCAAGTTATTCCAACGATTATGCCAATTTTCAATATTGTTTTGGGTAGTTGGGATATCAGCGTTCACACAATCTAATACGGACCATATGTGAGGCGGAAATCTTGGGGCCGACTTCTTCAGCTGTAATTTCAGTGTTGACACCTTATTTCGATTCAGAAAACCAGTCAGTCACTTTTTTTGCTTCTTCGGGTATAATTTGCTCGCGAATAATTTCAAATGCGGATGGTATCTCAGTCGGATCTAAAAAAACAAGGGCCGCTAGATGGCGAATTTGATGCGCAAAATAACTGTTGCTAACATAGTTTTTTGATAATCCTTCCTTTTGGATATGCTTCCAGATATTTTGGGAGCAATGAAAATAACAAAATTTGTGTTTTGCGTTTGGGAAAAAACTTTCATTAGCTCTTATCGCAGCTAACTCAAAATTTGTGATAATGAATTCCGGGTCGAGATTAATATTTAATTGTTTGAATGTAAATCGCAGTACAATTTGTAAAAATATGCCATAAATTCTTTCAGATTTACTCGACAAAAAACCATAAACAAGTGGTAGTACCTGCTTCGTATCGTCGTTCTGGCCCACTTGCCCATGTATCGAATACAATTGGTAAAACAGACTTGGACAACACTGGAACGTGCCACCCATAATCCAAAATTGAGATTTATCAAAAAGGCGAAGATTTTTTTTGTACCAAACACAAGAATTGTATCGGTCTCATCAACGTAATGGCCAATTAAAAATTGTTCACCTTCAAATTTGGTATACTCGTCGGGTATGACAATATCATTCAATGTTTTCGGTAGTTTTGGTTCATTTCTCATCCTTTCTCTATGATTGATCAAACGCATAGCTTCTTTTGACGGCATAAAAGGAGATGACGTTCTAGGCACGTCCTGTATACTTTTTTCAATAATTTGCCCAGGCCTATCAAAACTGTCGGCAGCTTTTCTTTTTAATGAGTGCCTGACGGTATTTGCTTCAGCTGTATTCGAATCTGGTTCATGAAGATGAAATATATTGTTAAATTTGTGTACATAATGATCATCACCATTCTTTCTTGTAGTAACCGTGGCGCCACAACTCAACGACTTTTTTCTTACGCAAGTCCAGTAGAATACATTATCACACTTTTTGTTAATCATATATGGAAACCTATCAAGAAACAAAAGATTATTATTTTTATGCGACATAACAAACTCACATTTACTGTTCTCAATTTTTACGAATGAGTTAAAATGATGAAGCGATATCACTGTCGTAGGAGAAAAATCAACTAATGACACTTGGAAAAATACTATCTACCCTCACAATTTCCATAATTTTGCAATAAATATAGTACCTGGTAAACATAATGTTTTTAAAATGCATTGTCTATTTGTAATGTAAAATAGTAAATACATAGTGTTATTTATCATTGTTGCGTTAAACTTTCGTTTAAATATATTTATCATAATAATAGGTACAAACAATTACTAATATCCGTGTCTGTCCCTACATAAAAAATGAAGTAAATTTATTTTTACACAAATTTGCTAATTATAATGTTGTAGGAGTACCAGTAACAGTACGGAGGCATTTCATACTTCGTAACAGGGTAATTTCGAACTGGCGTACATCGCACTCGTATGCTTTCTAACTAACGATACGTCGGCTTTGCATACTTCGCTCCAGTGAACTTTCGAACTCGCGTACATCGAGATCCTGTACTTTAGAACTAAAATACGTCGACAGTTCAAACTTCGACATTCAGTAGCGGAGTCGTATTCACTCATTTCTCTTTTCTGCTTCATCACCAGGCCATGATCACAATCTATTTATAACCTACTAGCTTCTGCCAGCGGCTTCTCCCGTGTGGTCTCTAGGGAACATACTCCCGGGATAAAAAATAGCCTAAGTCCGTTCTGGCTCTAGACTACTCGTGTACCAAACTTTATAATAATAATAATAATTTATTCACCAAAATAATTTCACACATATTACAATTTTTTTTTTTATTGACAATGTACAACTAAATTTTGGCTTATGGTTTGTAATACATAATTTGGGACTTTTTGCATCCGAACTAGGCGGTAGCCTGTATCTCGGATTGCATTTCATCCCCTTATACAAAATGTGCACCTTTAGTAGCCATCAATAAAGAATTTAGCCTATAAGATTGTCATGTCATGAGTAGGTACGTGGAAGATAAAAATGAGATCAAATGTATTTGGTGTTTAGTGTGTGTGTGTGGTCGCTTGTTTAAATAAACGTGAGGGTGTATTTTGTCTAGTCGGTATTAATCTATTTAGGTATGTCTAAAATCGCTTCTGTTTCATCATAAGAGAGTTTTTGTAGGTAGTCCTGAATTCTCTTTTTACAGTGTAACTTATTTAGTGGATATATGTCTATAATTGCATTGATTCTGTCGTATAAATATGGACCAAGGAAAATGAAGAATCTTCTAATGAAGGATGTTTTGGTAACGTGTTTCCGTTTACACACTGCATGTTTGACTTTGATTATGTAATGTCTAGAAATGCGCGCAAACGTGTCAAAAAATATCAGTCAACTGTTGCCTTATAAGTACTTACCCGCCGATTAGTACCGGTCGTGCCGTCTTGGTGTCACTACGTATTACGCGCGTTATGTAATAAGCAAATAACAGCGATAAAATGACGGTATTTGCAATTATAAAGGAAGGATAAAACTACTTAACACTTCACCTGTCATCGGTAAGTAACCAAAATACGACATAATAATTTTTTTGTTTTATATTTACCAAATTACGCCATTGTTATCAGTGTTGCTGTAGAATGCTCGATAATACACTCACTGCTATCACTAATAGTAGGTATTTGGCTCGCCTACGCACCACCACGTGCCGCCTGACTGACGGTTTAATACAGACTGACTCCCACCCAGTCCGTACCTTGTGACGTACGCGCTCGAAAGCAATCATAAGTATATACATACACTACATCCCTTCCTTGTTTTTATTTGTATATAAATACTTCCCGTAGTAAGTTTTTTATAGATCTAGGTACATATAAATAACATATGTATGTATTTATTACTAAGTATTTATTTCCTTCCAAACACTGTACATGACACTAGAGGTATTTTACTTAGTTTACTACTATTCGGTTAGCGACCCGATTATACTATATTGTTAGCGGAGAATCCTGAGATCGACGGTGCGGCGGCTGAATGACTTCACGAAGCGCAGGAGTGGGGCAGATGGACAGCTCCAGCGGCGAGCTCATTTCCTCGGCCATTTCATTTTGGGCGCTTCGAGTGTTAGGACGGGTTTTAGCTAGACGTACTTACTAGTTATTTGCGTTTATTTAAGTTTTATCTTTGTAAATTATTTGTTTAAGGAATTATAACATTTATTTGTGTCCGTTATCTTTTTTTTAATTCCAACTTGTTCACATTGCTTATATCAGAAGTTGGATAGTTCTCATAGCTATCTACCCTAAGATTTGGCATTCTGACGAGTTATTGCATTTTGTTAATTTCTTATAGTAGGTAGTGACTCCCACGGGTACGTTCTGCAGTTCGAATATTGTGCTAGCAGAATGCCCAAACGGAGAAAAGATAAATCCAGCAGACGTAGCAAGACGCGGGACCGTACCCCAGATTTAGATTTGCAAAAAACTCTTCAAATTATGTTGACCCGTATTAATTCATTAGAGCAAAATGTGGGTAGTAATCAAAGTAGGAACGGTATCGAACGCGGGGGATCGTGCGATGGTGGTGGCGCCACGTTGTCGCCAAGCGCCAACGCGCGAACGCTGACGCCCGCCATAGCGGCGCCTGCGCAGTCTCTGCTCGGCGTCTCAACTATCGACCTGTCGGTTCCTGTACACGAAACCTCGGTTGGTTGTAACGACACGATGGGTAAAATGACTGACCGAATTGTAAGTGCGATTGGCAAGCTGAGCGCGGTAAGATCAAACCATATTTATATCTCTAATTTTGACCCTGCTATTAATGATATTGATGTTTGGTGTAACGAAGTCGATCATGTGTGTAGTATTAATTGTTGGGATGACCGTGAATGTTTAGCTAGAATAGGAAATTGTTTAAAAGGAGACGCGAAACAGTGGCTTAATGAGTGGGTCACGAATGATCGGAGTTGGTCAAACTTTAAACGAGAGTTTAAGCCGTTGTGTCCGCGTAAGGTAGATGTAGCAAACATTTTATTTCAAGTCATGAGTACAAATTCCGACCATTACACTACGTATGCAGATTATGCACGACGATCCCTATTACGTCTTCGAATAGTAGGCGGATTAAGTGATGAACTTATGAGTGCGATAGTTATACGCGGTATAGTCGATCCACAGATACGTGCCGTCGCGACCAATGCCAAACTGAAACCAGAAGATTTAGTTAGCTTTCTCTCGATTTATGTTAAGCCCACTACATCGGCTCTTATTCGTAAACCGAATCAACGTACAAGTCATACCGACACTAGGCCCCATAATGGTGACCATCGCAAACGTGATCATGGTTGTAGAATGCTCGATAATACACTCACTGCTATCACTAATAGTAGGTATTTGGCTCGCCTACGCACCACCACGTGCCGCCTGACTGACGGTTTAATACAGACTGCCTCCCACCCAGTCCGTACCTTGTGACGTACGCGCTCGAAAGCAATCATAAGTATATACATACACTACATCCCTTCCTTGTTTTTATTTGTATATAAATACTTCCCGTAGTAAGTTTTTTATAGATCTAGGTACATATAAATAACATATGTATGTATTTATTACTAAGTATTTATTTCCTTCCAAACACTGTACATGACACTAGAGGTATTTTACTTAGTTTACTACTTTTCGGTTAGCGACCCGATTATACTATATTGTAATTATATACCAATTATATTTTTTCAATGATCACATGTGAGATAATTGTTTTGATTTTCTTTCTTATATTCAATGTTATATGCCTTGATATTATTATTATCTCTATCTTTCATCCCTTTTCTCTTTTTAATTTAGTCATAATTAATCAATCTTATTTATGAAGCAGATGTATATTTTTGATTCAATTCTTTGGTTTCTTTATCATTAAAAACTTTCCACTGACCTTCAATTTCTTTTCATCATTTGTCCTGTTTCATCATTACATACTTCAATATCCCCCCAGAAATTTGCTGTCGTTAATCTCTACGGCAGTCTACTAACTTTTACACACAGAGCTATTCCAAATCTTCAGTTGACTGACTTTTCGTTCAGTGTTTTAGCCATTCGACAGTTCTAAACTGGCTGTAATCAATCCTTTAGGTTTGATTCGTGATTCACTAGTATTCGTGATTACCAAGTCCAAGCACCAATGAAGTCATAAAACTCACATTGATTTTAACAAAGAAAATCAAAGACTACGTATCTAATTCACAGTCAACATCTATTTCATAGCTCAGCAAAACACAATTCCTATACTCGCACTTCCCTATGGGAAGAATACCGAGTAAACTCTAATTTGTACCACCAATAGCAACGACAGTCTTCCTCGTCTATATCACTCTGTGATACTGCTACAATACCCTGGTACGCCCGCCGACCCACAGAACTAAGAACCTGTTCACACAAACTAATTTGATGCTTACTCGTCATCTATTCCATAACTTCACAACGTCAATTATTCATATACTTGGCCTTGGGCATCTTCCCGACAATGAGATTTTAAAACATACCAACCAGTAAGTTATGCACATCAGAGTTTACGAAGAGAAGAGAACCAAGGCCTGTCAATATTTGTGTCTAACGTTCATGTGAAGGGGCTACGTTCACGAATTACTCTACGTCAATCTACGAGCATCATGGTCATAACTGCACCGAACAGTTTGAATCCATCAATATTATTTTAAATCTTACTTATATTAACTTACATCTACAGTAAGCAACCCGGTAGTGAAAAATTTATTTAGAAATTGTAATAGCTCAGAATTCTCTGTATCCCTACAGCTTTAATCAATGTCATTAATGTCAAGTTACTGTTTATAATCGTTTACTATCGAATTTACGAACTGAATTTAATAACTTGTTTTGTAAGAAAACTGTCACCGACACGTTAATATAACAGCTTAAATCAAATTTTTCACTAAACACGTCTAAGTCGGAACACGACCTTATGGCAACCTTGCCATGCAATATCTCATTCTTTAAGTTCGTACTGAATAAAACGTTGAAACTATTACCACCAATGGGAAGCTCTTTAAGTACTCGCTTTTTTTTTTTGATAGGCACCAATATCTCACCTGGTGGTAAGTGATGATGTGGTCGAAGATGGAGCACGCCTGCCCAGAAGCAAACCAATCACTCTTGACTTAAAGACTCCTAGTTTACAACTATCAGGAAACACAGACTCTGGCCGGGAATTACACTCCTTAAATCTTTCTCCAACCGTAATCGTGTATTTGTCAGAATATGGTAGCTACATTATGGTCTAAAGATGAGTTACTGGTAACCGTTCTTTTATATATTTTTTCAACTTTTCTTCCTATGATCCTTCTTAATGATTGAGAAGCTGGTTGTACTTTCTCATCGATTGGTGCTTCCACTAAAACATCATTGAATTTCGGAAACTGTCTTAGTTTCCATTTGGTCAATTTGTAATCCGATTTTAAGTACACCCATTATAACTATAGCCATGTCAATTTCTTTCCCAAGTAGATCTCTAGTTCCATCAGAGATGCAAACAAAAGTAAAAAGTTGCATTTTCGGATCTATCTGCTATTTTTATATTTGTGCCTTGGGGTTTCTTACTTTAATAACCATAAAAGTCTTATTGCAACTGAATGTTTGGTTACGTTGTTTTGTTTCACATTTTCCCAGGTTCTGTGTGTGATTAGATTTACCTACACGCAGAGTCTACTAACATTTTTTTTTTAAACCTTCATTCCACCAATATGACAATCTAATAAACTGTCATCGTCGATATTGAACACATATTGTATGTCTTTCGACTCTGTTTGAACTGACATCTGTCTAAAGTCAAAGTCAAATGATTTATTTCAACTAGAACAATAAAGGCACTATTGAACGTCAAATTAAAATAAAATAAAATATTATAGTGACTCTAGTCGTCCGTTCGCAAAAGGTAGAACCTTATGGAGAAGAACGGACAAGAAACTCCGTTTATTGTCTAAGCCGTACTAAGAAATTTTTGAAACTTTTCATTTGCCCCTTGTTTGATCAATCAAAAAGAGTGACGTTCTTAATTCTTAATTTGTTTAGGAATAAAGTATGCGTGGAGTTTGGTGATAGCCATTACAAAGACATCCCCACTCCATCAGCTGGTGATATTTGTATCTGGTATATTATTAAACTAGCTGATCCGAGCAACCTCGTCTTCGTCACATTATCCATTAATGCTTTGCTACTATTGGTCGTAGCATGATGTTAGATCCTATAGTCTTCCCCGATAAATAGGCTGTCCAACACTAAAATAGTTTTTCAATTCGAACCAGTAGGTCCCGAGATTAACGCGTTCAACCAAACAAACAAACTCTTCAGCCCCATAATATTAGTATAGACATTTTTAGCAATTCCAGTCCACAACATGTAGCAGCAAAGCCCGTTTCTTGTCACTACCCTTGATGCCAACAGCTTCCAGGTAGATCAAGAGTTCCTACGTCCAGCGTTTTTATCTCGTTCCTACTGATGAAGGTTCCCCCTAACAATCAAATTTGTCAATTTAATGACTAGTATGTACATAAAAGTACCACTAGGTACTGCTGACCTATTTTGTCTTTGATAACTAACTGTCAATTTAATGACCAGAAGGTATATTCTACTGTAATTACTGTCATTCAATGATGACTTGTCAATTTAATGACCAGTAGGTATATTCTACTGCAATTACTATCATTCAATGATGACTTGTCAATTTAATGACCAGTAGGTATATTCTACTGTAATTACTGTTATTCAATGATGACTTGTCAATTTAATGACCAGTAGGTATATTCTACTGCAATTACTGTCATTCAATGATGTCTTGTCAATTTAATGACCGAAATATCGGCTTTGTTTAGGAGAGAAGTATTGGCAACTTTATAAACATCTACGTTATCAATTTCATCTACATGAGCTCCTGGAAGATTGTAGTATACTTCTTGGAGGACAAGGCCACCAATATGCAAGAGGTTTGCTCTCTTTTTCCCACCTGTGTATTGTGTTAGCCGCTAGGAAATATATTTCAAGGGCCCTTTTCCATTTTTTCCATCTGACTCCTACTGAAACTGGGTCACCTTCGCAATCGAAGTGCTCAAGACCTGGAAGCGCTGATATTATCTGAGCCATAATGGGGCGATCTGTAACAATCGCATAACTGCTTACAACTTGTTTGGTTAGTTACATTAAGGCTCACATAACCCAACCATACAACCTTTCCGCTCAACCAGTACTGTCTATCTTATTGACCGTCTTAGTCTCTCATATTTGACTATATTAACCATAACGATCTTTTAAAGATCCTCCAATAATACAATATCATAGCCTTTCTTATTGACTATTTATTCACCACAATGTCTTTCATATTGACCTTTCACCAATAATCTTTCACAAGATCATAGCCTTTCTTATTGACTATTTATTCACCACAATGTCTCTCATATTGACCTTTCACCAATAATCTTTCACAATATCATAGCCTTTCTTATTGACTATTTATTCACCACAATGTCTCTCATATTGACCTTTCACCAATAATCTTTCACAATATCATAGCCTTTCTTATTGACTATTTATTCACCACAATGTCTCTCATATTGACCTTTCACCAATAATCTTTCTACGGAGACTTCTTTTAACGCTTCGTTGCAAGTCTGTCTTATTGACTTTCTTTCACACAGGGCCTTTCTCATATTGACCTCACAATCACAGTCCTTTATCGACTTTCATAACACTTATATTTGCTAGTGACCTGTCATATTGGTCAAAATACCATGTAGGTACCTATCTTTCCTTTTATTTTGATACTTCCTCATATACCTACGTGTTTACATTCGTGCCTAATGAATAATTGTGATAACGATATTTATTGCATCTAAATCGCTGCAAATATACTTATCAAATACACTACACTTTTAATGTACATTATAATCGAAATAGATGTATTCAGTATGTACAAATCGGCACAAAACTTCCTGTTAAGGTTAGATTTTAGTATAATAAATCATAACAATTCATTTGTATAGGATAGATAAAATTGCATACATTATATTTTCTATTGAATACGTTCGTCAATTTACGCATTCATTCATTTATTCAAACTTGTTATTATAATATTAGTTAACCTCATTAGGAATGCACAATGCAATTTGGTAAACAACATGACTCAGCGCGGTCGACCAATAGGCCACCGCACGTAATTACTAAAGGGATAAGAAAGATTGTCATCTTATTTACGTTAACAAGTAATATTGATAACAACTAATTTACCAATTAGATTTGTCAGTTTCTTTTTTTTTGTTTTTTGTTTACCCCCAACCACATTATGCCATTACTTTAACTGTCCTTATTCTCTTTCTTTTTAACAAAGTATTTGTGCATTTGGACTTACATTTTTCCTCGTCGCCACTTGTAGAATGCTCGATAATACACTCACTGCTATCACTAATAGTAGGTATTTGGCTCGCCTACGCACCACCACGTGCCGCCTGACTGACGGTTTAATACAGACTGCCTCCCACCCAGTCCGTACCTTGTGACGTACGCGCTCGAAAGCAATCATAAGTATATACATACACTACAATGGTGACACTAGGTCAAAGTGCTTTTCCTGTGGCAGCTTCGGTCACAAACAAAATTCTTGTTCCAAACGTATAAAAACGGACGAACAAGCTCGTGCAAAGTCTTCGCAATCTACCCCCAGTACCAATAATAACAATTCAACTTCAAACAATACTTCTAACAAGCCAATAATATGTTCCTTTTGCAAAAAATCGGGTCATAGCGCAGATGAATGTTTTACAAAGCAACGTTCAGAGTCACGAGGGAAGTCAAACATTAATTTTTGTCGTAATACTGAGGGTGACTATAAAAAAAATGATATAGCTACAGCCGTTATTCAAGGTGTACCTGTGGACATATTAATAGATAGTGGCTCGGTAGCATCCCTTATTTCAGACAACCTTATCAAGCATTTCCAATGCAATCAAATTCCGTCATTTCGTTCATTTTGTGGGTTAGGCGAAAAGAAAATACATTCGAGTCATTACACGGTGTTAACCGTCGAGTTTCTTGAGTTAACATTAGAAATTAAACTTTACGTAATCGCCGATAAATATATGAGTACTCCAGTCATTATCGGTACCGATGTTCTAAACAGAGACGGAATCACGTACATAAGATCGAAAGGTCAGCAACGTCTTATGCGAGTAGACCAGGTATTACCCATAAAATCGAACACGCACCTGCTTATTAAAACACCGTTGTTAGGTATTGAAAAGGATAATTTGTTATCAATTATCGCGGACTTCTCAGAATTCTTTATTACTGGTACAGCCACATCCACTGTAAATACCGGTTCTATGCATATTAAGCTTAGTAGTAGTGTACCTATAGTTTACAGACCGTATAAACTATCTCATGAAGAGAAATTGCGTGAGCGCGATATTATCCGGGAACTACTTGACAAAAAAATTATAAGGGAGTCCGAATCCGAATATTTCAGTCCAATATTGCTAGTAAAAAAAAAGGATGGTAGTGATAGAAAGTGCGTGGACTACCGCGCACTAAACGCGATAACTGTAAAGGATCGTTATCCATTGCCTCTGATCGATGATTATGTAGACCGCTTAGGTAAAAGTAAATACTTCACCAGTATTGATATGGCTACAGGCTTCCACCAAATTAAGATGGATAACGATTCTATACCGTTAACTGGTTTCGTTACTCCTGAAGGCCATTTTGAGTATTTAAAGATGCCATATGGTTTAGCCAATGCGCCAGTTGTCTATCAACGTATTATAAGCCAGACTCTGCGTACTTTTATAGAATCGGGTAAGGTTTTAGTATACGTCGATGATATATTATTGCCCACGTTGACAGTAGATGAAGGGTTACAAAATTTACGAGAGGTCTTACAAACATTAACTCAAGCAGGGTTCTCTATAAACCTGGAAAAGTGTATCTTTCTCGCTGAGGAGATTGAATACCTAGGTAGATTAATTAGTAATGGTCAGGTTAGACCGAGCCGCCATAAGGTTGAATCGTTAACCAATGCCCCAATCCCAGGCAACGTAAAGCAAGTGAGGCAATTCTTGGGGCTAGCTGGATATTTCAGACGATATGTACCTAATTATTCAGTCAGGACTGTTTGCATTTCACATCTCCTTCGCAAAGGCGTCACATTTCAATGGAACGAGGAACGTGAGTGCGTTCGTCAAGACATTATAAAGTGCTTAACAAATGAGCCCGTTCTAGCTATATTTGATCCGTCTCTCCCGACGGAAGTTCATACAGACGCCTCTGCAGTGGGATATGGTGGGGTGCTATTACAGGCCAATATTAATAATCACAAAAGACCTGTTGCGTATTTCAGTAAAGTAACTCAGGGGGCAGAGCCACGTTACCACTCTTACGAGTTGGAAACGTTGGCAGTGGTAAAAGCACTACAACACTTTCGGCACTACCTTATTGGCATTAAGTTCAAAGTGGTAACTGATTGCAACGCTTTAAAACTTACACAAAGAAAGCGAGATCTTTTGCCAAGAGTTGCAAGGTGGTGGATGTATTTACAGGACTATGACTTTGATTTAGAGTACCGTAAAGGCATCAATTTATCTCATGTTGACTACTTGAGTCGCAATCCAGTAAATGTGTGCAAAATACAGAAACCACTGGGCTCATTTGGCACAGTTTGCGGACGAAGAAACGCATTCTCTGTTGCAAAAGTTAGATGAGGGTGAACTCGATTCTAATCGTTATATCAAGCGAAACGATGTCCTTTACTACAAATATGTAAGAACTGGTGAAGAACCACGTTATTTGTGTTATATACCGAAAGGATATCGTCTCAGCCTTTTAAGAATCTTTCACGATGAGCACCATCATATCGGTACAGATAAAGCAATTGATCTAATTTTAAATCATTTCTGGTTCCCTGGCCTTGCTAAATTTGTAAAAAAATATGTACAACATTGTACTGTCTGCTTATCTCATAAAAAAGTTCCAAGACAACCGTTACAGCCAATAGAATCATGGAGTAAGCCCAATATGCCGTTTGAATGCGTACATAGCGATGCTTTGGGGCCACTCCCTGTTTCTAACGGATTTAAATTTGTTGTAATCATTGTTGACGCTTTTACAAAATTCTGCCTATTGTATCCGATACGTAAACAAGATGCGAAAGAACTTAAACGCGTTTTTGAATCGGCAATATCAATGTTTGGTATGCCCAAATTGACTGTCGCTGACCGTGGGCGAATGTACGAGAGTTCAGCGTTTGCAACTTGGGTACGTGAATTAGGGGGCGAATTATATTTAATAACACCTGAAATGCATCAGAGTAATGGTCAGGCTGAGCGATATTGCAGGACTATTCTAAATATGAAACGAGTTGAAGTTAACTTTAGAAATGAAAAGTGGTCAGACATATTAGGCAAATTACAGCTCACTCTGAACATTACAAAGCATAAATCTACTCAATATTCACCTATGAATTTATTATCCGGCAGCCAAGCTACGACACCCGTCCTACGCTCTGTTGTGCGCGATGTGGCCCTGGAAGGGACGAGTCCCAACAGGGAGTCCCTGCGTGAGCTGGCCAGACAACGCGCCTCCGAACTTCTGGACGAGAACAGAGTTCGACAAGACGCCCGCGTTAATGAAAAACGGAAGCCGCCGCGCAGTTTCACTGTTCATGACGTTGTTTTTGTGCACAAGGACAGCCAGTCCAAGGGCAAGTTAGACGCGTGTATGCGTGGCCCATACCAAATTATTAAGGTATTGCCTCATGGACGTTATGAACTGAAACTTATAGCGGATTCGTATGGTAAAACCACGCAAGCGGCCACAGAGTACATAACTTTGTGGCGTGGAGAATGGACGCCTGATGTGTGCAGTGCATTTTTTGATAGTAAGTGTACCTACCTAATTATTTCTTGTTAGAGACATGTCGACCTCTGTTTCATGCATGAAATAATTTGGAAATTGAATTGGGACAAGCTGAGGCCTCTGTCATGTGAGTTTCAAAAGGGCTTTGGCATCCTGAGGGCTCTGCCTTAATGATTACAAGTTGAGATCTTCATCTAATCGAGGACTGTCTTGGTGACGCTTAGTATTTGGACATCCCGAGGGCTCTGTCTTGGTGTTCACAGTAATTGTTACTTGGACTTGATGTGAGTTAATAACATCCCGAGGGCTCTGTTTCTGATTATTGTCTAACAATTACGATGCGGCTCTTCTATCCAAGAGCATTGTGGAGTATTACTGTACTGAAGCACGCTGAGGCCTCTGTTTTTTTCAGTCATGCGACTGGAAATAAATGTAGAACTAACGCAAACAATGTAACTGTTTCAGGCACTAACGAAAATGGCTGTGAAGATGTTACTTCAGGGTCCAGCTCCAGTGAAGCTACTCCACCCCTAAATCAAGCGGGCGAGGACGCGCCGCTGTCAGGAGAGGCCGTGTTAGCGGAGAATCCTGAGATCGACGGTGCGGCGGCTGAATGACTTCACGAAGCGCAGGAGTGGGGCAGATGGACAGCTCCAGCGGCGAGCTCATTTCCTCGGCCATTTCATTTTGGGCGCTTAAAATAAAATATTATAGTGACTCTAGTCGTCCGTTCGCAAAAGGTAGATTCATATGGAGAAGAACGGACAAGAAACTCCGTTTATTGTCTAAGCCGTACTAAGAAATTTTTGAAACTTTTCATTTGCCCCTTGTTTGATCAATCAAAAAGAGTGACGTTCTTAATTCTTAATTTGTTTAGGAATAAAGTATGCGTGGAGTTTGGTGATAGCCATTACAAAGACATCCCCACTCCATCAGCTGGTGATATTTGTATCTGGTATATTATTAAACTAGCTGATCCGAGCAACCTCGTCTTCGTCACATTATCCATTAATGCTTTGCTACTATTGGTCGTAGCATGATGTTAGATCCTATAGTCTTCCCCGATAAATAGGCTGTCCAACACTAAAATAGCTTTTCAATTCGAACCAGTAGGTCCCGAGATTAACGCGTTCAACCAAACAAACAAACTCTTCAGCCCCATAATATTAGTATAGACATTTTTAGCAATTCCAGTCCACAACATGTAGCAGCAAAGCCCGTTTCTTGTCACTACCCTTGATGCCAACAGCTTCCAGGTAGATCAAGAGTTCCTACGTCCAGCGTTTTTATCTCGTTCCTACTGATGAAGGTTCCCCCTAACAATCAAATTTGTCAATTTAATGACTAGTATGTACATAAAAGTACCACTAGGTACTGCTGACCTATTTTGTCTTTGATAACTAACTGTCAATTTAATGACCAGAAGGTATATTTTACTGTAATTACTGTCATTCAATGATGACTTGTCAATTTAATGACCAGTAGGTATATTCTACTGCAATTACTGTCATTCAATGATGACTTGTCAATTTAATGACCAGTAGGTATATTCTACTGTAATTACTGTTATTCAATGATGACTTTTCAATTTAATGACCAGTAGGTATATTCTACTGCAATTACTGTCATTCAATGATGTCTTGTCAATTTAATGACCGAAATATCAGCTTTGTTTAGGAGAGAAGTATTGGCAACTTTATAAACATCTACGTTATCAATTTCATCTACATGAGCTCCGGGAAGATTGTAGTATACTTCTTGGAGGACAAGGCCACCAATATGCAAGAGGCTTGCTCTCTTTTTCCCACCTGTGTATTGTGTTAGCCGCTAGGAAATATATTTCAAGGGCCCTTTTCCATTTTTTCCATCTGACTCCTACTGAAACTGGGTCACCTTCGCAATCGAAGTGCTCAAGACCTGGAAGCGCTGATATTATCTGAGCCATAATGGGGCGATCTGTAACAATCGCATAACTGCTTACAACTTGTTTGGTTAGTTACATTAAGGCTCACATAACCCAACCATACAACCTTTCCGCTCAACCAGTACTGTCTATCTTATTGACCGTCTTAGTCTCTCATATTTGATTATATTAACCATAACGATCTTTTAAAGATCCTCCAATAATACAATATCATAGCCTTTCTTATTGACTATTTATTCACCACAATGTCTCTCATATTGACCTTTCACCAATAATCTTTCACAATATCATAGCCTTTCTTATTGACTATTTATTCACCACAATGTCTCTCATATTGACCTTTCACCAATAATCTTTCACAATATCATAGCCTTTCTTATTGACTATTTATTCACCACAATGTCTCTCATATTGACCTTTCACCAATAATCTTTCTACGGAGACTTCTTTTAACGCTTCGTTGCAAGTCTGTCTTATTGACTTTCTTTCACACAGGGCCTTTTTCATATTGACCTCACAATCACAGTCCTTTATCGACTTTCATAACACTTATATTTGCTAGTGACCTGTCATATTGGTCAAAATACCATGTAGGTATACCTATCTTTCCTTTTATTTTGATACTTCCTCATATAACTACGTGTTTACATTCGTGCCTAATGCATAATTGTGATAACGATATTTATTGCATCTAAATCGCTGCAAATATACTTATCAAATACACTACACTTTTAATGTACATTATAATCGAAATAGATGTATTCAGTATGTACAAATCGGCACAAAACTTCCTGTTAAGGTTAGATTTTAGTATAATAAATCATAACAATTCATTTGTATAGGATAGATAAAATTGGATACATTATATTTTCTATTGAATACGTTCGTCAATTTACGCATTCATTCATTTATTCAAACTTGTTATTATAATATTAGTTAACCTCATTAGGAATGCACAATGCAATTTGGTAAACAACATGACTCAGCGCGGTCGACCAGTAGGTCACCGCACGTAATTACTAAAGGGATAAGAAAGATTGTCATCTTATTTACGTTAACAAGTAATATTGATAACAACTAATTTACCAATTAGATTTGTCAGTTTTTTTTTTTTGTTTTTGTTTACCCCCCAACCACATTATGCCATTACTTTAACTGTCCTTATTCTCTTTCTTTTTAACAAAGTATTTGTGCATTAGGACTTACATTTTTCCTCGTCGCCACTTGTAGAATGCTCGATAATACACTCACTGCTATCACTAATAGTAGGTATTTGGCTCGCCTACGCACCACCACGTGCCGCCTGACTGACGGTTTAATACAGACTGACTCCCACCCAGTCCGTACGTTGTGACGTACGCGCTCGAAAGCAATCATAAGTATATACATACACTACAGTTGCCAGTTTCTTTTTTTCATTCTTCCAACTTAACGTATTTTTCTTTTTGTGGGTATATAAGTTGGTGTAAGGTAACGTTACGTTTTGTTGGTGAACCTAGTTTTTAACCGATTTCAAAACGGTGGAGTTTTTCAATACGTCTGTCCTTTTTTTAGTAGCAAATGTTCGCATAAACTTTTTTGTTTATGAGCCGATTTGAATGATTATTTTTGCATTAGATCCAATAATTATTCTACTATCTTTTTGAAAGCTTTTTAATAATACATATCAAACATAATTATTTGATGACATAAACAAGCTGATAAAAATAACATATTATTTGTTTAAGATACCCAATAGTCCTGTTATCAGAAATCGATAGATAGATCGCATTAAAAAAAGCCGCGGTGATGCTACGTGGAAACCAACAAAAACTACTGGTTTTGATTTATTTTACACTTACGATGGCCCATGACTAGACAACGACGTGTTTATATGCAATTAAAACTACAATCCTAATATCTGTGGTCTTTCATTTCAAAGGCTCATCGATGTACGGAATCCCGTACCATGTTGCATCAAATTCAATCATTGTTTTTAGAGACTATACTTATCATATTAGCTCCTAAAGAAGTTCTTTTTGTAAAGAAAAACCAGGTTTCGGAGTTATTTTATAAAATCGAAAATAACCTGAAAACTAGGTAAGTAGGTATATTTTGTTCGATGATACCAATGACGTATATCAACAATATTATAGGGTTCCAGGACTTACCCCAGGAGAAGGAGTGTGCCAATCCAATGAACAGCGGTAGCAACGCCAATACACGAGTCCTATTCATCTTGGTCTTCAGTCTTAGCTGCTTCAGCTGACCGTAATGACGAGTCTACTTCTTGTAACACACGAATGTTAAATGTGTCTTAAGCGGACGTGATTTTATGTACAGTATTTTAGGCATCTGGCATGTTGATAACCTAAGAGGTCAACTGATAACAGCTCTTAGCTGCAGTCACGAAGTAAGCGGGCGCTGGACGGGCGAGCGGCGGCGCGGGCGCAGTGGCGCGTTTAAATGCATAGATTTATATGAAACTGGACACGAAGAAAACGGCGCGGGAGTGGCGCGGCGGCGGCGTACGAGCGATGTGTGCCAGTCGAGCGATGCCCGAGCGTCACCAGTGACGTAGTGTTGTTCATTTTATTTTTTGCTTTTTACGACGTTTCGAAATGCGTTTCTAAAAGATGTTTTCATTGCTTTTAGACATTTTATTCGCGATCAAAACACTAATTTCTCATAATACAATACTACACCGCTCCAGCGCCGCGCGATGTGCCCGCTGGCTTCGTGACCGGGTCTGCGCCGCCGCGATGCTGCCCGCATGCACGTGCGCGTACTTACGGTGATGTTAACGTGTGATGGAACAAATGTCAATTAGACGATAATACATCTGAGGATTACCACCACGCCTTGATCGAGATGAATGAAACTGAAGATGATACACTGATTGCTGGGTAGAAGAGAAGGGTTGGAGATTTAGACGTTGATGAAGTATTTTACTTGGGCCGCCTGCGTATGTGACCTCCACAACAGGCTCAGGCAACACATTGTCCCTTGTTTGATTATTCTCATATTTTTGACAAAACGAAACTTTTTGTTTGGCATTTGAAAGTTGTACTGAATGTGATGTGAAGAGCAGCTACCACGTTTTGGTGGAATCTTAGGGCGCCTTCAAATTTGTCGCAAAGTGCCGCGTGGCAGCGGCGCGGCTTTGTTAATCCATACAAATTATAAACGCATAGTGCCGCGCGGCGGCCACGTGCAACTTAACGAGATTTATATCTATACTAGCACTTCGCCCGCGACTTCGTCTGCGTAGACTTTAGAGGTGGCACGCAACTTCTTTGTCCCATATTCTCATTCTCGGATATTCACCTTCATGATTCTTTTCTGCTAGTTTGCGAGTCTTTACTGTCCGTACTTTCAGCTCCAGATCTACTTCGACATGTTTCTGGTATTCTGGTACTTGTGAATCTTTAGCACTCATAACTTCAGCCCAGAAAAAAACTTCGATATGTTTCGGTTCTCCTGGTATTTTTAAATGTTAACCACTCACAATTCCAGCTTTGGAAATACTTCGACATGTTTCTAGTATCCTGATACTTGTGAATCTTTTACGCTCACAATTTCAGCCAAAAAATACTTTCACATGTTTCTAGTCTCCTGTTGTTTGTGAATCTATGGCATTTACAATTCCAGCCCGGAAAAAACATCGACATACATATTTCTGTTTGACTTTTAAAAAGTTAAATAAAAAATATTCAAGCCCAAAAACACCATCTTTCTGTTCTCCTGGTACTTGTGAATCTGTAGCGCTCATTATTCCTGCCCCGAAAATACTTCTACACGTATCTGATCACCTAGTGCTTTAGAATCCTAACTGTTAACAATTCCAACCCTATAAATACTTCGTCATGTTTGTGGTCTCCTGGTAAATAATGAATCTTTAACGCCCATAATTCCTGCCCGGGAAAAAAATTCACATTAATCTGTTGTTTTGGTAATTTTGAATCCTTACCGCTCATATATCTAGCGCGGAAATATTTTGACATGTTGCTGGCTTCCTGGTACTTATGAACCTTTTGGATTCACATACCTAGCTCCGAAAATACTGCGACATGTTTCTGGTGTCCTGTTAATTTTAAATTCTAACCGGTTATAATTCCAGTGCCGGAAATAATTTGACATGTTTATGGTCTCCTAGTATTTCTGAATCTTTAGCGCTCATAATTTCAGCCAAAGAAATACTTCTTCAACATGTTTCTGGTCTCCTGTCACATGTGAATCTATAGCGTTTACAATTCTAGCCCGGAAAAATCTTTAATATACATATTTCTGTTCGAAGGTTTAAAAAAAAATATTCTAGCCCAAAAATACTATAACATCGTTCTGTTCTCCTGGTACTTGTGAAACTTTAACGCTCCCAATTTCAGCCCCGGAAATATTACGACATGTTTCTGTTCTCCTGGTACTTGTGAATCTAAAGTACTAAGGCAGCAGAAGCGCTGGGTTTCCACTTCCTCCTCTGTCTCCATTAAGCCATGCCTTTTACCGGGACAAAAAGTAGCCTATGTTTGATTCCAGGATGTGGACTATATGTGTGCCAAATTTCATTCAAATCCGTTCAGCCATTTTTGCCTGATTGAGGCACAAACATACAAACATACAAACATACAAACATACAAACATACAAACATACAAACATACAAACATACAAACATACAAACATACAAACATACAAACATACAAACATACAAACATACAAACAAACAAACATACAAACTTTCACATTTATAATATTAGTAGGATAATAGCTACTAATACGTATTTAATAATTATGTAACTATGTTTTGTTACGAATGTAACTTATCACATATGAACTTATCTATTTTAATAAATAATAATAATAATCTTTTATTTCAAAACTTTGAGTAGGTACAGGTTAACTTAAATACTACACCATGAGTGACGGATACGAATATTACGGCGGATAACGGAGCAAACCCCAGTTCCGTGCTAGGAATAAACCTGTGTTACGGACACTAGAGCTAGCTTCGCCACTTCACCGAAAACATTACTTCAAACGTCTGTAGTATAAAAATTATTGACTAACTGGATTCCCAAATTAGGCATGCCTGTACATAGGGAATCCATATAAAATTTGGTAAGTACTTAAATAAAAAATAATAAAAAAGAAAAATATGAATGTGCCACATTCACGACGTGCGTGTGTGTGTTTGTGTGTACTATACGGGAGAGAGTGAGTGCTGGTGAGGATGTATTTCTGAGTGTGTATGCGTTACGTTTGGACGGGTGACGTTTAATTAAATTAGGCTATTATTTAAGGAAATGGGCGCGTTTTTATGTTTTAATAATTATGCTTATTAATATTTTATTAGGAATTCATTAACGATTGGTAACAATTTTTTTTTTTTTTTTTTTTTTTTTTTTATTAATCTTGATTAAGGAGGTTTTCAGTGTCTGTGTAATTTAGTTTTAGAAGCCAAAGTTTTAGTTTTCTTTTTGATTCAATTTTCGTTAAGGCGTACAGGTTTAAAATTTTGTTAATTTTATTGTACAGGAAACAACTTATAACTCTGAAATGCCTTTTAGCCATTGTCGTTCTGTGTCTGATTGTGGGGCAGACTATATCCGACCGACGTTTGCGATTATATATTGTAGGGTCAAAAGTTAGCGTTGCGTGTTTCCTAACTATCGTTTGCTGTATAAAAAGCTGTCTCACGGTCAGAGCAGCTGTGTCAGTATAAAGCTTAGAGGTTGGGTATCTAAAGGTCTTTTTAGTCATAACCTTGAGAACAGCTCTTTGTGCCCTTTCTAGAGGCAAGAGTATAGTCTTTGCTGCCCCACCCCATGTCGTTATGCAGTACGATAGTATTGACTGGCATAGAGCAAGGTAGGTCAACATAAGGGTTTCCAAGTCAGCAGCATTTCGGAGCAATTTGAACACGTATATTAGCTTCCTTACACGTGAGGTTAGGGCTTCAATATGACATTGCCATTTTAACATTTGGTCAATATTGATTCCAAGGTATTTGATAGTGGTGGCGCGAGATATTGTTTCACAATCACAGTTAGAAGACGGTTCTTGGCAAGAATGAGATTTTATAAAGAAAGCGTTTAGAGGTGGGAGAGCAGAGGTTTTTAATGCGAAAGTTATGTAGTCGGTTTTACTAATGTTCAGCGTTAGCAGGTTACGTGATAACCAACTCATGACTTTACTCAAAGCAGCTTCCGCATCAGCTTTCACATCAGTCCATGTGGGACCGTGGATAAAAAGTGCAGTGTCATCTGCGTACGCAACTACTTGGCAATTGGGAGATTTTAGCTCACAGAGGTCGTTTATATATATTGTGAACAACGGAGGCCCCAATATGCTTCCCTGAGGAACTCCAAAAACCAACCTCTCGTCCCCACTGATGCAATCTCCAATCTTCACCGCTTGTGTCCTGTTAGTCAGATAGTCCTTAAATAATTTGAGAGCCATTCCTCTGACGCCAATTCTCTCCAGCTTAGAGATAAGAATCGGGATGGAGACGGTGTCGAACGCCTTTGTGAGGTCCAAAAACAATCCCAGGCACTTTTCTTTCTTGTCCAGACTGTCCACTATTCTGCTAACCAATGATAGAACAGCATCTTCTGTCGATTTGTTTTTTCGAAATCCAAATTGGTTAGGTGAGATGATACCCTTTGCTTCAAAATAGTTCGTCAGTCGATTATATAGCAGTTTTTCAAGGACTTTGGACATAGCTGGCAATACCGATATAGGCCTATAATTGTTGACAACATCTCCATCACCACTCTTATGGATGGGGTGTACAATGGCTCTCTTAAAGACGTCAGGAAAGACTCCAGTAGAAAGAGATAGTTGGCAAATGTGCGTCAAAACAGGGACAAATACATCAAGTGAAGACTGTAAGATAGATGCTGAAATATTGTCAAAACCAACAGCACAATCGCTACGTAGATTCTTTATAAGAAGCTCTACTTCTTCGGCGTCGGTTTGGATCAGAGCCATAGAGTCACAACGAGAAGCGACTGGCAAGTCACTGGAAGATGACAAGGAAGAAGATGCTTTCCGCTGAATTCGAGTAGCTAAGTCCCTACCTATGTTAGTGAAGAAATGATTTACCGCATTTACTGATAATGTCGGGTTTTCCTTAATATTAAGAAGCGAAACAGCAGATGAAGATTTTTTATTGGTATTCGTTATAGTTTTAATAGCATCCCAAGTAGCCTTTGAATTATTTTTTTTGCGTCTAGAAGTAAGTTTTTCTGAAATTGTCTTTTGAGTTTTTTAAGTAGTTTATTAATGAAATTTCTATATCTAATGTATGATATTTTTAGTGTAAGATTTGTGATGTCCTTTTTTAGTGCTTTGTGCATTCTATCTCGATTTCGAATACAGCGTATCAGACCTGGCGTGATCCACGGTTTAATATTCCTTTTATTTCGCGGTACTTTATAGCTACTAGTGTTGTTTTTAATTATTTCTGATACTACACTAACCAAAAAACTTGCAGCAAAGTTTGCGTCAGATGAATTTAACGCAGGCGTAAAATCTACTTGGACTAAAACGTCACGTATTGCACTGTAGTTAATTCTGTTGCGAAAGACAACTGGTGACATTTGCTTTTTCTTTAATGAAATTGTAAAAAGTGTTGGACAGTGGTCAGTGATAAAACACTCAAGCACTAATGTGACAGAATCAAGCTGAGACTTCAACAAAACGTGATCCAAACAGTTTTCACCTCTTGTTGGATATAGGTGTGTTGGCAAGAGGCCGTGAGACGCTAACAGATTTAAATAGTCCCCAGCTCTACGGTCGGAGCCGTTGGCTTTTATGTCAATATTCATGTCCCCCACAATACATACATTAGGATACGTATTAAGCGTTGCCAACACATCATTTAGTCCGTTAAGAAAACTATCGATACTATGCACCGAAGGTGATCTATAGACTGTAACAAGAGCTAACTCGTTACCAATTTTACATATTAAACAGTTGAAGTCTTTGACATATTCAGGTTCGCCTAGAGTGCAGTCAAGCCCTGTCTTAATGTATATTACGATGCCATCATTTTGGTTTGATGTACAATAGGTAAAGTGCGCTACATAGCCATCTATCGAAGGGATACTTGCGACTTTAGAAAGCCAACATTCTGTAAGTACTATTATATCACAGTACACATGAATTGAGGTAAGTAAGGCTTGTAGTTGATCGATGTTTTTATTAATACTGCGGATATTCATATGAAGTACTGAGAAAGGACTATTAATCTTACGTGCAAAAGTCTCACATTTGTCTGATGCGCAGATGTACGATTGCATTGTATGGAGCGCTTCAAGTTCCGACGATATTCTATCAATATTACTATCAATTGTTTTTATGTTAAGTGAAGATACAAATAGTTAAATGTACAGAACATTGAGCACTCCACCGCTTTCTTACAATGCAATAATGAGACAGAAGTTGGAATGTTGTTACACTTTTGTTTATCATACAGGAGAAAGTTAAACTTACTTACTGAGTTAATTGTAGGTAAAAGGAGAAGTGTGTATATTGGGAAATTTGTGACTGGGTGATTTTTGTGTAAGTCGTAAATGTGTGGCAAATAGGAATATAACACGCTAAAAGAATATTGACCTAGGTAGAAACATAAGTTTAAAAATGGACATAGTGTTAATGCAAGAATTACTATTTTACGGTAAACAAACAAAGTTAGTCATATTGACCTTAAAGCAACGAAATCTTCTTCCGAATGAATCCGTATGCGTTTGCTTGCTTCATCCTTACGTAGAAAGATCCTTTGGTTCGAGGTCCAACAGAATTTGTAGTTGTTGCCATTGGCAAATTCCCTGGCTCGGTAGAAAAGCTTTCTGCCATTGCCCGGCAAGTATTCGGATACATATATTGGAAGTGGTTGTCCCTCAATACCGATCAAGCTAGAGTTAAGCTTCAGCCCTGGCGGTTTGTTCCTGTTAAAGTCTCGCGTCGAGATAAGAATTTTGTTTTTAATTAGCACCGTACTAAAGTCCGCCACAATCGTCTTATTTCTGCCCGGTTTGGCTGGAAGACGGTATGCGTCTCTTATATGAGAATAGCTTATGTCCAAACTTAATGTCTTTCCGATATTAAGTACATGCTCCACAATATCTTCTGCGGTCTCGTTTTCTTTTGATGGAATGTTGCGCACTTCTATACATGATGACCTGGAGCCGAACTCCAAATCTTCAATTCGGTTTTGGAGTTTTTCTATATAATTATAACATTCTAGGCGTTCTTTTTCAAGCTTCCCCAGTTTAGCTTTCATATCTTCGTAGTTGTTTTTTATAGTTTCTAATGATTTTTCTATCTCTGCATTACTTTTTTGAATTGTTAAGCTTTGTAATTTAATCTCATTAACATCTTCAACCAACCTATTCAGTAATGCTAGTTGGCCCGACTTCAGAGACTCAAACATATGTCTCATTTCATTTTGAAAAGCGGCGAACTCATTCCTTGGCGACGAAGATTCCGTACGAGGTCTTTTAGAGCGGGTCGTAATATTAACAACTTCCTCTTCCATTGCCCTTGGTATGTCAGAGTCGGACTGTGACAAGACTTGCGTAGACTGAGATCTTGGCGGCGTACGTTGGATCGACATGTTTCTCTTTATTGAGTGCAAGACACGTAGCGTATCAGTCACATGCGCTTTGTTATATATGCGAGCGGCGCAGTCGTAGCACTCGTGGCCGATATCGTAGCACTCGTAGCACAGCAGTGGCGATGACTCACAGTGGCAGCGTAGCGTTGTAGGCGCGCGCGGCCGTAGCGGTTGACGTCGTAGCAGATCGACGGAGCCGTAGACAAGTTTCGCACTTTATTTCACTGTTAAGTTGGTCGAGTGGTTATAATCGCGGTCACTGCGCAGCAGGTTGCGAGTTCAAATCACTGGAATGTCGGACTAGATGTTTTCAACTTTTCGGTACGGCACCAGCTCAAAAATACCTGTCTCTGTCTTTTACGCCCACTGGGTGGAGTTTACACCTTTAAACAGCTCAAGATAGAACGAGAATCTAAAATTTCAATATTAGCCAATCAGAAAATTTAAGGCACAATATTTAACAGCACAACTGACACACGTCCACACAGTTGACGGCTCACGGCGAACTGATTTTAATAGATAAGATGTAAATAAAACCGGCCAAGTGCGTGTCGGGCCACACGCAGTGTGGGGTCCGTACATGCACGTCACAATTGTAACACTTTATGGATTGGTCAACTATTTCTCGTACAAGTTAAATTTTAATATTATAAATGTACCTACTTGAAAGGTATTTATTGATTGTATTTTTAATAGAATTACCTAGGCAAAACCAAAGATTCTTTCATTTTTAGTCAATTTTTCCAAATCTCCACTCATCTTAAAAAGTGCTCCTTTTGCGAAGTGCACCAATTGAGAAGTGCAACAGTTGCGAAGTGTGCCTGCCATATGAGAAGTGCACCAGTTGCTAAGTTCACCATTTGAGCATGGTGTACAAGTTGAGATGTGCACCAAATGCGTCAAACCCCTTTTAAAGCCTACTTAGCTGTGAGTGATAGTTGTCCTTTTAATTTTTTTATAATTTATGCAACTGTCATGATTTTTTTTACATCTCCAAAAACAACCGTTTAGCTGGCAGACACTTGACTCGAACAAAAATAAGCACTTTAAAGCATTTTATTTCGCAAAAGGATCCTTGGATGGAAAAAAAACTTTTTAACAAAAAAATTAAACCTCCGAAAAAACTGAAAAGCAAAAAATAATAAATCTTTTTACAAAAATAACATCAATTTCGGAAGTCGGTTTTTAGATTGTTTCTTCGTATTTTTGTAACACCGACTTCCGAAATTAGAGTTATTTTTTAAACCAAATTACGTATCATATCATGTAAATTAACTACCTATTTTTTCAGATGTAATTTCTCAGTAAATGCCGACCAAAAGTTGCTTCATCTGCACGATGTTTTTAAGCATTTCTCGAGACAACAGCCTTAATCAGAAAAGCAAGTTCATCCGTCTTATTGATTGTACGTATACCAACCTACTTCCCCGTTTTCTTTAACGGAGCTAAGTAACTTCTTTTATAAGGAAGTCACAAAAAATTATAAAAACATGGAAAGGAAGTCGCAGTATAAAAAGATTGGGAACCTCAGTCTGCTGTTGATAATATATTTTTAAGTGACAAATATTTGGGTTATCAAAAGTCACTGACCATCTTAACTCAACACATTTAATCATTTTATTTCATCATCACACACAGAACATAGATAAATTGGATTGTTATGATAATGGTACAGACACGTGCATAATTATGTGACAGCTAATTTGCTAGTGTTAAGCGCAGCCTTTTTACGCTAACATACATGAAATATTACTAAAACTACGATACAATGCATAAATCCTACTACCTCAAGTTTGACATTGTCGGAGGAATGATTGTCACTGAAGTGATTAACATCCTCACCTCGATTATTTCAATAGAGACTACTTACTTTCAAAACATATTACTGGTATAAAATATTTTTCACACCACCTGCATGAAAACGTCGGTTTTAATCCAAATTCAACCTAAAGTATTTCATTTTTGGGTTATAATAAAATTCAGTACCTACAGTATTATTGCACGGAGGTCAATAATGTGATTTGAATTTGGCACACTTTCACTGGTTTCATGGAGTTATTGTCGTGTCGTGATGTCATAGTTTAGTGACAGCTCAAGGGTCGCTTGTCCAAATGTTTTACAGTTTTGAATAATTTAGAAATTATATAATGTAAGTATGCTGGTATGTAGTATTAGGTATACACTTCCATACAATGTGTAACAGAATAAAGGAAAACCTTAAAAAGGGTCAATGTATTCATAATTATGAACAACGTTCACTTTGGGACCAATACCAAAAACGCGAAAAAATTGCCTGCCGCTTAACTCGACAAAATGTACTGAACATCTGATTTTTAGTCTCCATGGTCCTAAAAGTTGTTCATAATAATAAGTAAAATAACCCCTTTTCAGGGTTGTGTATTGCTTCATGCTAGCCATCAGATTTCAATTGCAGAGGGGGGGGGGGAGACGGGGGGAAGGTGTCAGGTCAGGTATAAGGAAAAAATCTTTCCATGCCGCACTTGAAAGTGACGTCATCCAGGTCTTTCAGGATTGTCATTTTCAACAAGGTTGATGTTACATACGAGAATGTGGCCAAGATACAAATCTGCGAGGAGTGAATGAATGACAATTGTCAATTGGTCGCAATACTGAGCTTGCAATTTCTGATTTATGTATATTTATTAAAAGTTTATATTCGATGTTTGCAGTTTTGACATGGTTTCATTGTGGTTTTATTGATTGTCATTCATTGACTCCTCGCAGATTTGTATTTTGGCCGCATTCTCGTCAAGTTTATCCGAGTAACGTTGCATAGCACATAACAGATCTTCTCTAAATTGTTTCACTTCGCTGCTCAGGTCTAGCAACATTTGTTGCGTCGTCTGGTCAGCACAGACACAGGCACCAGTGTGTGTAGTAGCGACATTGCATCGTTTACCCTCGTAACCCGCTGTGCACTGGCAGACCGGCTCCTGTTCCTCATTCAGGGAACAGATGCCGTTGTTTGAACAGTAATTAAAGCATACGTTAACTTCGCACCGTTCCCCAGAGTAGCCGGCATTACATCTGAAACAATGAAGATGAATCAATAAAACCATGTGCAAGGGAACGAGAGCTGTACTGCGTATCAGATGCTCTCAAACTTTATCTTAGACAACATTGTCATCGGTGAAGAAACCTTGGACTTAAGACGACGACATACGCCAGCGACCTTGGAATAACAAGACGCCCACTCGTTTCACACCCGGGTGACCCAAAATTCAGTATTTTTTGTACTTTCCTTGAAATTCTATGACTTTAAAAAATAACCGTTCATCAAAATGTAGATATTTATATTGCCTTTGAGATAGTGCAAATTCCATTTCATTACGCTCGGCGACTTTGGTCCGTTGGTCATTTTTATGTCCGTGTTAGACATAACTTTACTAATTAATTATACGATCTACCATTCTTCTTAAAGGGTATCTGTGACGTAGTATGGTTTACGGATGATACCTCTCTTATCTTTAAAGTAGATAGGAATAGACAAGATTTCGATATCGTAAACAACGCTCTTTCAATGGTTGCAGATTGGTTTACGACAAATAATTTAGTTCTAAATGCCAAGAAAACGAAATGTATAAAATTTGCCTTGCCTAATGTTAGAAATTTAGGACCCAATTTAATCTTAAGTGACGAGGTGCTTGAAGCTGTAGACACGGCAGTATTTTTGGGCATAACTGTTGATTCCAAACTACAATGGGGCCCACATATATCAAGCCTATCGGGAAGGCTCTGCTCTGCCGCATACGCCGTCAGGAAAGTAAGCCAATTTACTGATGTTGACACAGCTCGGTTAGTCTATTTTAGTTATGTCCATAGCGTTATGTCCTACGGTATTCTATTGTGGGGAAAAGCTGCTGATATACAAAATATATTTGTCTTACAAAAACGTGCCGTGCGTGCAATATATCAGCTAGGGTCAAGAGTTTCTCTAAGAGAAATTTTCAAAGAGATTGGAATTCTCACGGTAGCATCTCAATTCATTTTTGCAAACATTTTATATATTAGGCAAAATATATATTTATACAGTAAAACGAGCGACATCCACAGCTTTAACACCAGAAACAAGCACAAGCTACATGCTCCTTCCCACCGACTTCGTAAGGTCCACGACTCATTTGTGGGGCTCGGTATCCGTTTATACAATAAACTTCCACTTTCTTTTCTTGACTTGCCTTTTAACTCATTTAAAGCTAAAGTTAAATCTAACCTTTGTTCGAAGGCATACTATTCTATTAATGATTATTTAGACGATAAGAATAGTTGGTCGCTGTGTTAAAAGCAAGACAATGTCATAATTATCATGTTCTTTCTCTTTAAGTAATTAGCTTATGACAGATTTTATGTATTCATATAATATTATTTTTTATTTGTTTTTTTATTTTGATTTTTTACATATTTTTTTTATTTTTATTTATTATTATTATTTTTTTATATATCTGACTATTTAGGTCAATTCGTTGTTTTTTTATATACATTTCGATCATTATCTGTATCGTAGTGTGCTAGCTAACAAGTTATAAATTTTGTGTCATGTATTAATTACTTAGCATACTTTTATATAGATTCAAGTTCTTAAAACGTAACAGACTGATGTGTTGTTGGGGAGTTTGTTGGCCACTTCTTCTCCACAGCTTAAACACTAGGAAGTGGTGACGGGCGGGCGTTTTGGGGGACTGTCTTTTGTAAAACTTGACGTTCAAAAAGTGCTGGCTCTCATCCTAATTTAAATAAACGACTTTTGATTTTGACTTTGTTGACAAACGAATAAAACTCAAAATTTTCATATATAAAATAATCAAAAAAATAGTCTTATGTAACATTTTTTTTTTCAAAAAACTATGTCTAGCCGTTTACCTACTATCATAATATGGACCTGTATTAACGTGTGCTTGGTCTGATATAATGTTTTCAATTAAAATTAAACGTGAAACATTTTAAAATCAGCTACTGAGTCGTATCTGCTCCTTAAAATTAATATAAATCTGAAGCGTCGACTCGCTTTGAGAGAGCGTGCTGATAAATGCTCGCACCTTCTCTGTATGATCAAAGGCTTTGTCCGCGGTGGGACGAACGTAGGTAACGAGCCTGTAGATATTTAGAAAAGTGTTCATGTTATAATGTATGGTAGGATGGACAACAAAATACCTGCAAGTAGGTTGTCCTTCAGTAGTGACACTACAGTTTCCTTGCAGACAATAGTCCTTGCAAATGGAAAAGTCGCATCTTTCACCCTGATAATCTGCTGTGCATTGGCAAACTGGCTTCTCCGCCTCATTTAGGGAACAAACTCCATCGTTGAAACAGTGCTTGTGGCACGCGTCTACTTCACATCTTTCCCCAGAATATCCACGATTGCAACTGAAACAGAGGGATTGCAAAATATTTGTGACTAGTAGTAACAGGAGGTATTTGCTAAATTTTTTTACCTACAAAATGTAGCAAATACCTAATCTTTAGGATTCCGTATCCGAAGGGTAACCAACCTTTTGTTGCGGTCCAAGAAGGGTTCAATATAGTAACACATTGGCTTGCTCTCAATAAACTGACCTTAAATGCCACCAAAACTAAATATATTGAGTTTACAATTCACAATGTAGCATCACATACTAATAATTTCAGTATTTATGCACACACATGTAATCCTGTAACAACAAACTGTACTATGTGCCCAATGATAGAAAAAACAGATTCAATAAAGTACTTAGGAATAATAATCGATAAAAACTTATCTTTCAAACAGCACATCTCACATCTGGTACAGAAAACAAGAAAACTCATTCATGTATTTAAAAATCTAAGGCATGTAGCAAGTTGGAAACTTGTTAAAACTGTATACGAATCCCTTTGCCAATAAATCCTTTCGTATGGTATTTCCACCTGGGGCGGCTCGTATAAAACGAATATCTTAAACGTCGAAAGAGCTCAGCGACTTCTCCTAAAAGTTGCTCTCTTCAAACCACGTTTATACACTACAACTACCCTCTATAGGGATGCAAATGTATTGACAATCAGGCAGCTTTATGTGTTAATAACTGTACTAAAAAAACATTCCTCCATAGACGCTTCTACAGCTAAACAGAAGGTTGGTACTAGGCGTTTTTATGAAGTCTGTGAAACAAATGCGGTAAAAACATCTTTTGCACAGAACTTCTTTAATTTCAGAGCAAGCAGACTATATAAAAACGTTAACGGAGTGCTTACAATTGTTAATTTGTCTAGGGTAGAATGTAAAAAAAAATACTCAGTGGCTCTTAGGACTTGATTATGAAGCACTATCATAACTAACAATACACTATCATAGTCTCTCTCACAAACACACACAACACACACATGACACCTTCCACTACACACTCAAACTTCACACACTAATAAACACACCATCACTCACGCACGCAGACACACACACTCACATACACACACACTCAACACACGCATTTTAATTTTGTTTATTTTTTTATTTTGGTTTATAAGTACATTTTCTTGTATACTTTTCTCACAATAGTTCCACAATTATTGTTGTAATCCTATTTTCGGCGAGGGGGGCCAGGAATCCATAGCACAGGGTATCCTAGTTTGGATTCCTGTCTCCCACAAACCTTTGTACCTCCTTTATAACCTAAAATATTGTAAATTGTAATTTTGTACTTTGTGGGAGAAAATAATAAAATCTTATCTTATCTTATCTATCTAACGGAACCCTATTAATAAGCCTCTGCTGTCCGTCTGTCCGTCCGTCCGTATGTCTGTCAGCGGGCTATATTTTAATAATCTTAATAGGTAAACAGTAGAAATTTCACAGATTCAGTCATCGACGGACTACTACTATACGTGATGCACGCGCAGACGCTAAGCTAATTTATACGTATACCTTTGGTAAAAATGTCTAAGTGCGATAATGATAATTTATTTCGGAGCATATGATACATTAAGGTCTTAGTAATAAAGTTTCACATACACTACCGTTGCCGATGTAGAAGTTAATATTATGTAAAAAAAATATAAATAAAACTTTACTGGGAGTAGAGTGCAGTAAGTGCTAGCGGATAGTGCATTTGAATCCAAAATATACGGGATTAACTAACAAACAGATCGCTGCATTAAAAGCTTTTCCCTGTCTGGAGTGGACATGCCATGAGTACCAGCAAGAATCCCCGAGGCGTAACTTATCCATCATTATACCTGAAGAGGACGATACACCAGTTCAAATTAATGCAAACAATTGGTTAAGCAACATCACTCAAGAGAAGAATTACCACAGATAAAATTTGTGCAGGATAATTGTCCTATACACCGTTCGCACAGTGTGCAGGCATGGTTTTGGTCAGCATGATGACATAAGCGTTATTCCTTGGCCTGCTAGATGAACGGATTTAAATCCAATTGAAAATTTATGGGGTGTTATCGTTCAACGGTGGAATAATCAAAATGAGTGTACTCCAGATGTGTTACAGGCTCATTGTTTACAAATGTGGGAGAGTACTCGTGGATCAGATTTATGTAAAAACTTAGTTAAATCAATGCGTTCGCGCATGCAAGCTGTAATCGACCAAAATGGTGGTTACACGAGCTATTAATAAATAATTTTTAATTCCGTGATATATTTTAGTAGCGTGATTGTGCAATAATGCAGCCAAATCTTCCTTAGTTCGCATTTCAGTAAGGGTCTCTATTCAAATTTATTTGAACCCTTATTATTATGTACTAGCATCTGCCCACGACTTCGTCTGCCTAGACTTTGGAGCTGGCGCGCAACTTTCTTTTTTGTCTAAATCTTGTTCTCGAAATGCATCTTCATGATTCTGGTATCCTGGTAGTTTTTGAGTTTTTACGGTTCTTACTTTCAACCCCGGAATTAACTCGACATGTTTGTGAGCGGGCTACTGGTACTTGTGACTCTGCCAGCTGCTTGCGGGTAGCATGACGTGACTCTGGCCTTAGGCCCCTAAAGATTCATTATTGAGCAACTCAAGTTAAGCTTAGCTATGATGCAAGCGCACGCCTTTTGACGAATATTCTAATCATAACAACGCGATTTAAAAAAATGAGATCATATACATAACGCCATCTATGGAATCGGAAGTAGAACTATCAAAATTTTAGTTTGGAGTTCGTTTTATTTTTATTAAGGAATATTATGTTCATTTAGAGCGATGTTTTTATGGTAGGTATTAAAAGAATCACATTTTTTAAGTTTTAATAGTACCACTTATAACTAAAAAATATGGTGTTCCTTTGTTTTGCAGACAGAAATTTAATAGAATTTCGTTTCGCAGAAAATCTTTCACATAATATTTGATCCTTATAATTTTATGTCGAATATTATTATTTCCACAACAATTTACTTGAATGAAACATATTTCACAGAAACATAATTCAATGAATTTCGATTCAAATTTTTTTATTTAACGAACTTATTAAACAGTACAATTTATAAACGAATATTGTTTGTTCGGTATATTTTTTGTATTTTAATGAAAATGTTTGTATTATATGTCCGAATTTACAATGGTATACTTTAATTTGGAATAATTTTACTAGGCACAGTGCCATTTTTATAAAATAGCATTTTAAAACCTACATTAAAATTAAAATTTGTCTTAAAAAGTCAATATGTTGTGCTACTTAGTGACAGAAACGAATCGCTGTAAAACCGACTCCATATAGTCTTGTCTGCTCTACCCCTAGAGTGTAATTTAAGCCCGCGAAGGCGCGGAGGGGCGAGGTGGCCCGCGAGCTGAGGAGCAGGTGTTATAACGCCCGCTGCCGCGGCTGAGGCTAGCCGGCTATGCCAGCCAGCAAGCCGAAGCTACGGTGGTGAGCGTTAAAACCATCTGCGACGATAAGTCCGCGTGGGATTGCCGAAGCACCGCAGTGCCGGAGCCGTGACAGAAACCATGCCTGCTGCATGTTGCATGCTTGCTTGCAAGCTGCATGCTTGCTTGCATGCTGTATGCATGCTTGTTTGCATGCTGTATGCTTGCTTGCATGCTTGCTGCATGCATAGTGTATGCTTGTTTGTATGTTTGCATAGTTTCGTCTTTTATCCCCATCGCCATTTCCCGACACCATCGCTTGGTAGGGCTCCGTCGCCTGGACCCGAATAAAAAGTTTTGGCTTGACTAGAATTTACCCGCATTGTTTTTGTGAACGCAGTGTAGGAGGTTATGCACATTGACAAAGGGGGGAATTGAAACGTTTAGAAACTGTCACTCGATAAAATGTTTTTCTTGGTAAAAGTTTTATATGAACCAAACAATACGAGGATAAAGAATATTTGATTTGGAATTTCGAAACATTAAATTATATATGCAAATTCAAAGTAAGTATTCTGCGTATTGATTATTTCATAAAATGATAATACGAGAAAAAAATTATGTGAAACGAAATTCTATGAAACTGTATTATATAAAACAACGTGCAACCGATAAAAAAAAACTGTCAAATCAAAAATGAAAATCTTTTGAAATCTATACGTGACTGAAAAGTTCGTAAATAATAATAAATTACATAATCAGATCTCTGGTAAAAATCATATATTTTTTTTGTTGCCTAGTTTTATCTTCACTACTCTATAATTGAGATGAATATGGTTTACCTGCATTTAGGTTGTCTCTTAGCACTGACGCTACAATTTCCTTGGAAGCAGTAGTTGTGACAATAGCGTTCCTCCACATCCAGTATTAGACTTTTCAGAGCTTCACAGCTCTTTATTCCCAAGGTTTGTTCGTTACTTTTATAGTTGGCTGCTGTAAGTTGATGAGCACTAAAGTGTCTGCTAGAATTAGAAAAAACAATTGGCTCCACACCGCGCTGTAGACTTTTTGGTAATCGCAAAATGGCACTTTGATCGTAGCTCCTCCAGTAAATGAAATCTATTGATACGGATAAATCAGTTGCTGCAAAATCTCTTCCTATAAAATAAAATGTTCTTCTGTTTTTTCCATTCAAGTCAGCACTTTCAATAGAAAACTGACCAAGTGTTATTTCCTCAATCCAGTACATTGTCTGTGTTTTTTGGTCAATGGCCAAACCTCGTCGCGCAACAACCTCACCGTTTATTAAAACTTCTCTGTTAGATCCATCAAACGCAGCCCTCTCTATCTCACTGTCTGTGGCCCAGTATATAAACCTGTAATTTTTAAACAATTATAAATATTCACAAAGTTATATATGAATTTGATGGAGTTTTGTAACTATAGGAAATTATTATATTTGCAACGTACCCTCCACAGCTGTCGACAGCTATAGCCCCGCAGTAGTTAAACAAATCAGCTAAAACATTTCCGTCAACTGCTGCAGGTTTTAGTGTAAATGAGTATATGATACCACGACGCCAGAATCCTTCCTCCCAAAAGAGTAATTGTGTGACTGGGTCGTAGGCAAGATATATAATTTTAGTGATTGTTATTCTACTAACTATAGGCTGTATTTCCCTAGTTGATATGTCAAAGCTGGATATTGATTTGTTCGTGTCGTGGTAGTCGGCAAATAGCACCCTGTCGTGAACGGGATCGTAAGAGACCGAAGTAATATTATTAGCTGCCGGAATGTGTTCTGTATGCTCCAGTGTTCCGTTGTAATAAAACTTTAGCCGTTTTTCTTCGCCCAGGACGATGTCTGAAACATGAAAATAACTCTAATCCAATTGCTAAACAGATCTTTCCATTACTCTTCTTTAATATATTTTATATTACTAGAATTCTCGACAGTCTATTTCCCGCTCGAGAAATAAGTACGTTTAACAGAATAAACGCAATTCCTAAAGTAGTTAGTTCAGTATCGGCTTCTGAACCGTTTTCCGTCATTCAGATAGGTGTTACATTTTGACGGAATTCGAATGAATTGCATATTACACTATTTTAATAGGTCTAATACACACATGTCAATAATATCAGCGGGTCTAAAAAGGTTCACACATCATACATCAAAGGTGCACATCAAGCTACTCGAAACTGTCAAACTTTCCCAATCAAGGTTTTAACCTAATGCCTCAGCGATAAAGCCATGCCATATTATCTATGCCACCACCCTAAGGTTGACTGGTAGAAAATGCCTAAGGCATTAAGTCCGCCTTTGTACAATGTTTTTTACTTGTGCGTAAAGTTTTTTAATAAATAAATAACTAAAAATAACATTTGATAGATTATTGTATGATTAACTAGCTGTTGCCCGCGACTTCGTTCGCGAGTAAGCCGAAAATCAAAATGTTGTCGCTACATAAGATTTCTAAGATAAAATATTTACGAACAACCAATTTCTATCTTTTCTAGACTCCTCTTAGATTTAGGAATTTGGAAGAGTATGCACGGCACTGGTTGTTTCACCTCTTCTGTTTCAAATGCCGACCAGCCCTGGTATTTTTCGTAATGACAAACGTTTTAATGATAACGCTTTTCTATGCATGATGTTGAAGAAAGTTGCTAGGGTTGTCAACACGTTGCGGAATTTTTTCGAAAGAGTCATCGTGAGCCTGCAACGCAAAGGGCATTAGAAGGAACACGGATGGGTTTTAGACAGTACGAATCTGACACTCCCTTCGCTCTGCCTAGAGCGGGAGGAGACATTTTATGATTGCCCATCCTTAAAAAAATATAAAAAGGGTTGTTAACGTGCGATAGACCTACATAAAGTTGGCCATGGGAAAACCAACCAGAAGAGAAGTCTACCCCTGCAACGGAGAGAGTAGAGTAGAGTAGAGACTCCGCTATCCGCACCATGTTAGATTCCCATTCTCAGTCAGTCCTGGCTAAGTTAGCCAGCCTAGCTCACATGTTTGGCGCAGCGACCTCACCGTTCCGAGAATTTGTTCACGTCGGGCAACCGCGGCATTACTTTTTGGATGACGTGGGCAACTGATTCCTCGGTCCGAAACTACCTCTGCGAGTTGGGCTGTCTACATCGCCTATGTTAAAAAGATGTTTTTTCGGGGCCAAAGACCCGTAATTACACTTATTATTATTCGGAGGGTATTTCTACTTGAGCTGAGAAGTCGTTTAGTTAGTCGCGTGTATAGGCTTAACGTTGTCAGTTTTGACTGCCTGCAATAATGTAGCCTGCGAGCATATGTTGTACGAAGTTCTGTTGATTTCTGGCAAATTCATGTACAAAACTATGGAAAAAGTAGGAGGGGGAGTGGGTACGGGTCCAGCACCACCAACTCAGAACCTCTCTTTGCGAGTTCGTCTGTGGCGTTATTGCCTAGGGATCTACCTACAGTTTCCCTTGATCAACTGGAGAAATAACTGGAAAATAGAAATCATAAAACTTAATCGGATGATGTGTATTATTTTCTTCCATGGCCGTTTTCATGAAAATATATTCCTTATATTCTCTAGAAACATTTGCCAATACTATACGTTTTGATAGTTGATGCTTGATCGGTGAGTTCCCTGTACACATAGCAGAAGAAATGAATTCATGCTGTGAAGCAACGGGATAGCACAGGTTATTTTCTAAAATAACCGAACAATTTTCTTGAAACTACTTAATGAATCAAGTTGATTTTATTTTTTTTAGCGCAATAAAAATAATCTTATGTTTTTAAAACACAGAAATCCAATCTCAGCGGAGTTAATGCAATTCTTTCGACTCCTCTATCATGGGACTTCGCCACCTGCTCGTGGGTGTAATGCATAACGCCATCTATGGAATATGAAGTTGAACTGTTAAAATATAAGTTTGAAGATTGTTTTAATTTTTATTAATGCCTAGGAATATTATGTGCATTCAGACCGATATTTTTTTAAGGTATTAAGATAATTATTTTTTTAAGCAGTTGTAAAAGTAATAAATAATAAAATATTTTTAGTGTGATTCTCAAGTTGTCGATAGTGATATGTCGATCAATAGATGGCACTGCTTGTATCTGCATTACGTAGAATAATGCATTGATTTCTTCTAGAAAGTTGCTACAATTCCTATCAGGTTTATGTGTAAAACTTATGTACATTCGTTATGTATTTTTTTAAACGTGATGCTGACAAAACAGAATACAGACAAATGTAAAATGTGTAAATACATATAAAATCTGTAAATTATACTTAAGCAGTCTGGATATTATATTTGGCATACTTGGAAAAATGCTAAAAAATATCCGAAATACAACAACAATGTTATAAATAATTATTTGAAAATATTAGGTAAAGTAGGAATCATCAAAGTGAGGAAATGCATAAGTAAAATAAAATAAAATAAAAAATTCCGACTGCTGAGATTCGAGCTCAAATCAACTCTTTCGGCAGGCAGTCTTTAAACCGATGGTCTATGACTACTGTTGAAAAATACTTGAAATAGCTGATCTTATTTATGTCAAGGGTTTTCGCTGCTCAACTCCTTGAAAGTATAGCGTGATGATAAACATTGCTAAGGTTAGACCCATAAGTATCTGCAATATTGTAATCTGTTGTGGCTTCTTATAACAATTCCTCACTTAACAGTTTGGAAAAATGTGGAATAAACATTTAAAATTTATTTTGTGCTTAAAAACCCATTTTATTTTTATTTTGGGAATATTATGATGTAAAAATAGAGTTCAAAAGAGAAAATAAATACAAAAATAATATCAGTTGCTCCGGATCGAACCATGGGCTACTTCTCGTTCAAAACAGATATTTTTGAATATTGCTCATCCTCCATAGCACATAGCGTGATAATATATAGCCTATAGCCTGACCGTACCTATAAGGATTATTTATGCAAAATTTGAACAAAATCTGTTTAGTAGTTTTCGCGCCAATCGGGAACATACACCTCAAGATTTACTATTTTATTATATGTATATAAGATATAGATATCTATATACCTTCTATATCTATACATATAATATAAAGGTAGAGACTGTGATTTCTGTACATTAATGAAAAATACCAAAAATAGAATAGGGGCGATCAAGAAAAAGCTATGGAACACAAAAAGAGCATTTTAATATTTTTTTCTGTCTGTCTGTTCACGCTTATCTCCGAAAATCCTGAACAAATTTTGTTGAAATTTTCAACGTTAGATTTAGCTTATTTGTGAGCAACATTTAGTCTTTGTTTCATTAAAATTGGTGGCCAGAAAAAAATGCTATGGACTTTTAAAGATTTTAAAATTATGTATCAACGTTATTCGACAAGTTTTGTTCAATTTTCAATTATTATGCGTTAAGTGTAGCATAAAACTAGCCTTTAAAAACATATCCTTAGAAATTGTAATCATCACGCTATATCTTCGAGGAGCTAAGCAGTAACGATAACATTTTATAACATCGGCTATTTGAATCCACCGTCAACTGAATTCACAGACCTGGCGGTACAAAAACTGCCTTCCGCATGATGCGGCGTAAATTCAAACTTCGGTTTCCGCAAAAAAAGTATAAATTATTTTTTACTTTTTTATGTCCCTGCTCTAATATTTTTATTGGCCGCGACTTCGTTTGCCTGTATATTTAAAAATGAATGGAACTGGAAGAACCCAAGTACTGAAATTCCGGATTAGTAGGATAATTAACAGAACCTATTTTCTGTTTTTCTGCATCCCTTTTTATTCGAATCACGAAATAAATACAAAACCAAAGTAGTTAACTTTAACACATAAACCTGATAGGAATTTGTGGCAATGTAGATGAAATCCACTTACTACGTAATACAGATACAATGCCATCTATTGACCCAAATATTATTTTCGACAGCACAAGATTACACCAAAAGATATTTTTTAGTTATTAGTGGTACATTTAAAACGTCTTAAAATGTGTTTTTTTTTAACAACTTAAAAGAATATCCTTCGGAATGAACGTAATATTTCTATTAACAAAAATAAAACGAACTCCATACTAATCTTTTAATAGTTCAACTTCATTTTTCAAAGATGGCGTTATCAATCAATCAAAAAACTTTTATTTCCGAAAATAAAAATCCAAAACACTCATCCAGTCAAATAAATAACAATTGGAATAAACAATAATTAAATTAAAATTTAATAATTTACTCAAAGCGTCCGTATTTGAGTCACAGAAGTCCATATGTGGACCAAATTTCAACAGAATTGGTCCAGTGAATTCGGAGAAAACTGGCTATGACAGACGGACACACAGACAGACACCCGAGTGATCCTATAAGGGTTCCGTTTTCTATTCGGAACCGTAAAAATCAATCAACATTATCACCGGACTCTACCAACCGCCCGGCCCCGAGTACACAAGTGCGTGTGCATCCAGTGCCCAGCGATTGGCTTGTCCAGCTTGTCTCGTAATGTCCTCAGGATGATGTTATGCATTTGACCTCATTTACGTGATATTAAGGGTACAATATTCTTCAACAGGAGTGCGCTTACATTTGCTAAGCTTAATAAGCTAAAGCTGCTTAATAACACCTGTGCTTTGGAGGATTTCATGAATGCCACCGATGCTGCAATTAACGTAGCCACCTACAGGGCCAAAATCGTATAAAAAGTTAACCATCGACTTGAAAAGAAGAAGAAGAATGAACATTTACAGGCCTGGAGCAGCATGGCATGGTCAAAAACCCGCGAGCAGGCGAAGTTCCATGGTAGAGGAGTCACAAAAACATTTGAATTATCTCAGTTAATCGGATGGCAAAGCCAAAAGGAAGGGTTATGATTTTAGCAGTCTATGTATGTATATAAGTATGTTCCACTCTAGCGCCTAAACCACTGAACCGATTTTTATGATTGAGGTATCAATAGATTTTTAAAAACGTTCCGGGTGATATAGGCTATATAAATTATTCCTATATGTAATACTAGCTTTTGCCCGCGGCTTCCCTCGCGTTAAGAAGTTTAAAATTGACAAATTTTCATACAAACTTTCATCCCCTATTTTATTCCTTTGGGGGTAGAATTGATCAAAATCCTTTCTTAGCGGATGCCTACGTCATAACATCTACCTGCATGCCAAATTTCAGCCCGATCCGGCCAGTGGTTTGGGCTGTGCGTTGATAGATCACTATGTCAGTCAGTCACTCAGTCACCTTTGAGTTATATATATTTAGAAGGTGGACTTGACACGTAAATTTCTGTCCACGAAAAAAATTGATTTCAGATAATTGTGACATGTTTGGTATCAAAAGAAAAGTCTTGATGAGCACATTACGAATATGTATGTATATCGTATTGTCTAAGTAAAGGTAAATGTTTCAGTTTCTAAAAAACAAGTAAAAGCGAGCCTGCACTTTGTACAGCGTGGCTGTACAATTAATTTTTAACCAGTACCTAACTAGAAAAAGTTTCAAAGAATTAATACATATATGAAACACGCATAAATGGATACAAAAGATAACAAACAAAAAATTCCAAGACCTACAACTTCTTCTTTGCAATCCGCTTTGATCGAGTTGAAGACAGTGCAAACGAACTATTTGGGTTGGAAACCAGAGGAACCTCCTGATCCAGTGATTTGCCAAGCTCCAGTCCAAGCGCGATGACTTCCTCAAGACTGAAGACTCGGCGTCGCTTGCCATCAGGAAGTCTGACGTTTATATTGCCGTCCATGGTTCACTCATTCGTCACGCCAAACAGCTTGCGAGCTGTCGTAAAAGTTGACTGTCGCTGTCGAGTGAGGAATTCAGACACCACATAAGGAGATCCCTTCAATTTGGTCTTGATTCTCCAAATCTTGCTGCGCATGGATGAGTCAGCACACCGAAGCAGGATGGGTCTGGCGCGGCCTTCTGATGCAGAGCCCAGTCTATGACATACAGTCAACGAAGAGGGTGCTAGATCTGTTAAACCAATTTTAGTCTGCAGATTGGTTGCCACGGTTCCAGGATCTTTCTCAACCGGTTTCTCTGGAATGCAACCAAGCAACAGAAACTTTTTCTGTGACGCATTTCTATTACGTCTACACTCCTGCTCAACAATCTGTAGTTGCAAGGCACTGAGTACACTCCAAACATGCTCCTAGTAAACGGTGAAGGCTGCTTAAGTCAGCTCCAGGTGGAGAAGCCTTAAGGTATGCTTCAAAATCAGCTATCCTCAGATTTAGTGACATTATAACCATGTGCTGGGTCTCTGCAATATCAACTGTAGTGGCCATAATAGTGACTCCGCTTCAGTGACTTTGAAAGTCACTGAAGCGGAGTCACTATTATGGCCAGATGTAACAGCCCAAGCCGACAAGCAAATGCAATTTGCACTGTTTAGGGAGGGCATAAAAATCTAAGTCAAGACTAAACTTGACTTAGATTACCTACAGTTCGCTTTTAACGCTATCTATTGGTTGGAATGGTAAAATCATTCAACCTGAGGCCACGGTCGCATTTCTTTGTATGAGATGAGGCATCTTTACGCTATTATTATATTATCTGTGGTAATGGTAACACATTTTCAAGCGGATACAAGTACTGTGTATAGTCAAGTTTTTAAAGTAAAGCAGCATTTTACAAAGATATTATAAAACATGGTGTCAAAATGAGTGGTAACTACCATCTTTTTCGTAACTATTCATTGATAGGAAATTTAATGAAGTTAAGCATTTTACATTTTAATGTAAATATAGTTTAATACCGGTTTCTATCCGAACTTCCCTGATTTTGTCAACTAGTTTACGTTTTGTCAGTTCAAAGTCCGGCGGGACTTGATTAGAAGCGGACCATGTCAATATTTTTAAAATTCGTTCCGATTGCCATTGTTCACAAGAATTCAATTTTTTAATAGGTACGCAAATTGAAAGTGTAATAATTCTGGTGTAAATGTTAATAAGTGGTAAATAAATTATTTATAGGTACTAAGTATTCTGCCAGGGGGCTTAGTTAGGTAGTAAGGGGAAAAGTGGAGACATCATTCTGGCCCTAAGTGTCATCCTCACCTGCACGCATTACAAGGTGGCGGCTGTCATCTGACAGCCGTGGTGCTCCCTGCTACATAACGAACAAGGCTATGGTGACATAGCAATAGCAGGATAACTAAACAACCATCCGTGCAACCGGTTTGGTTTGCTGCAGCAGCCTAAGGGGCCAAATAACCCTTAAAATGTCTGTTACAGAAGGCAACGGGATACCACTGCTCTAGTTCCAACGAGAGTCACAATGAATTCAAGGTACAACGAAGTAGATGGCAAAAACTCTCCAAGAAATACCTAGAAGATAACGGTAAATTTTGGTGATTTGAATGCCAAAATTGGTAAAACAGATAGCGACAAATATCTTGGGCGGGTAGTAAGGAAGCATGGAATCGGTAACAGAAACGAGAGAGGCGAATGTATGCTTCAGTTCTGTAGTGAGGATAATTTTACCGTGACAAACACCTGTTTTAAGAAACATATCCGACGATTTTGCTCTTAGATTTCTCCTGGTGACGGTTTTAGAAATCAGATAGACTACATCCTCATCCAGAGCCGATGAAAATCGTGTGTCATGAATAACACGACATACCTGGGGGCGGACTTTGGCTCTGATCACCAGATTTAGTTACCACAATCCGACTTCGGCTAAGAAAACTTCTCTAGCAAGAACGCACACTGAACATGCGCCATGTTGACCTAAAAACCTTCTGAAAAGCGATTGCAAATAAAGTGCCTGAATATTCTCTAAGTGCGGCTACTGACCGAGACGTCACTTGGGAAGCTTTGCAAAAAGATGTGCCAACTGCCATAGAAAATATGCTGCCTTAACCTACCATGAAGCCTTTTATATCATCGGGAACAGCCTAATTCTTCATAGACGTGAATTAAAGGGCCTTACAAGAAAACAATAGGTAAATAATATAATCTAAACGACAGAACAAAATATTGATTGTCCAAATATAAAAAGATACCTGATAAAGTAATGTTCTAAATAAAACATGTATTTAAATTATGTAAAGTAACCAACTCCAACTAATTATGGCCTTAAAATGGATACGATTGTTAGGTGTACAATCAGATATATATCAACAATATTATAGGGCTCCAGGACTTACCCCAGGAGAAGGAGTGTGCCAATCCAACATACAGCGGTAGCAACGCCAATACACGAGTCCTTTTCATCTTGGTCTTCAGATTTAGCTGCTTCAGCTGATCGAAATGACGTGTCTACTTCTTGTGACACACGTATTTTAAATGTCTGTTTGTGGAAGTGAACTTATATACAGCATTTTAAGCATTTGGCATGTTGATATCTTAGGTTATCAACAGGACCGCTGATAATAGCTCTTAGCCTACGGTCACGAAGTAAGCGGGCACCAGGCGGCGGCGGCGGTGGCGCGGGCAGTTGCGCATCCAAATGCATAGATTTTTATGGAACTGGCCATGAACTAAACGGTGCGGGGAGCGGCGTGGTGGTGGCGTACGAGCGACTAGCGGTCGTCTAGCGCTGCCCACGTGTGGCCAGTTCTAAAACTATGAAAAATAGCAGCAAATAATCAAAAGGCTCGACTTCGGCCACACAAATGACACAGCAAAGAATGATGTTAAAACGAACTTCTTGATTTTTATAAACAGAACCATGCACACACAGGCCACTGGCAAAGAGCGACGGCGGCGGTGGCACGGGCAGTGTCGCGTTTAATTGCATAGATTTATTTGGAATTGAATAGTTGGCATATATTTATTTAAAAGGAAGCGGCACGGGGAAATCATGGCGGCGGCGTATGAGCGGTGCGCGCCAGTCGAGGGGTGCCCGTGCGTCGGCAGTAACGTAATGTTGTGCATTTTATTTAGGTACTTATTGCATTTTATCGACCGACGTTTCGAAATGCAAATCAAAACTTTTATCAAAAATATGTTTCCGTCGCTTTTAATTCGAAATCAAGACACTAATTGCCGCGCCCCGCGATCTGCCCGCTGGCTTCGTAAACGTATTGTATAAGTGTTATTACACATAAGAAATCCTTTTGATTTAGACACAGCAACCTGGTAAGGCGCAACTAGTTGCTAATAAAATTAGACAGGCTCTAAATGTGGAAAATTTGTATTTATTAAATTACTATTTGACCGTTAATACCACCTGGTTATGCTTTTAAAATGGTAACGAGCATTGCTCGTATATTGCTACGGTAGGCATTTCACACTCAGATAGTTGGTAATTTGTTCAGATTAAGAATAGACCCGCTATTCTGACATCAGGTTGGCGGCTCACATACTTTCTCTAATAACTTTGGTTTTAGAATAGTAATTGCTTCAAATTTTACGTACAATCAGTACATTGCTCTCACACATATAGCATTTGTAGGCTTACACCCGCCATCCTGATACACACAAAACTTCTCGTAGACGTAACTTATTTTTGACTTATCGAAAAAATCCAAGAAAAACTAATGTGAATGAGGTACTAAATTTTATTGAAAAGATAAACTAATTATAACGCTTACAACTAGGTGAGATCAACGTGCTCCAAATTATATGCAAAATCCATATGTTGAGGTACCAATGAGGTACTATGTAACGAAAAGACGAACTAGTTAAAACGCATGCAACACTGAACAACATGAGAACTTAATTTGAAAAAATAATAAAAATATTATTAATATTTTTTATATTATAAATATACAAAAAAAAAATGATTACAACAAAATTAATATACTGTGTTTCCATTTCAAGTTCTAATTTATGCAGAATAATGGGTAAAATGCACCAAATTTCAGTATTTTAGGGAATTTTATACGCCGCGGCCAAATATTTGGTTTCGGTTTCAGCCGGAAAACCAGTTTCGGTCGGACTCTAATTTCTTACAAGTACGCCTGTGAATTGTACTGCACCATTCACTGGAGTTGGTGACAAGGGCCTGATGATGGAAATCATAAACGTGAGTAGTGGCTTTCTTAGTTGACTACTCCTATACCCATCGTGTTTGGCCTCATATAAATTGTACAGATGGGTTCTATCCATTGCAGCTAGTAACAATTCTCTGATGATGGAAACCATAAAGGTGAGTAGTGGCTCTCTTAATTGACCACTCTTATACCCATCGTGTTTCGGTACCCACTTGTAAGAATGGACGTAAAATAACTTTTCGAGATTTTTAATGTCATGTATTCATGCGTTAGCCATCAAAATCGAAAAAAAAAATGTAATTTTTGCTTTCATTTAGATGACAAAAGAAATACGATAGGTCTCAACTCTGTCGCCTTCTGGGTCAGAAACTACCATTCGTCTTTGAATGATTTACGGAAAATTTTATTTTATCATTTTTATTTACCCTCTATCTTCTAAAGTATTGATCCTATAGTTAAATGTAAATGAAATAATGTATAGAAAATTTAATGTAGATAAATTAATGTAGAAGTGAGCAAGGAGATATTTTTAATTGTTAAAAGCAAAAAAAATAAAAAAAAACAATCCTTTTCCCCCTTCCCCCACCCTCGGGGACTTTTAGTATGTTCATCTGGACACCTCAAAGAACAACTGTACCAATTTTCAAAACTACACGAATCATTCACTCTGATTTCCTTAATTTTCCTGCACTAATAATATTATCTCTCTCTAGACGTCATCGTCACCGGCTGTTTACGACAGCTTATCAGCGGGACACTCTGGGCCTCCCAAGTAGGAGCCGTGACGTCGCACGTCTTGTTCGCATGACCGTACTGCTGGCACTTGTGACATCTCGTAACCATTGTGATGTCTCGTAGCGAACACTAGACGTATGTAATGGTTGACACTTCCATGATGTAGCTATAACGTAGCATCTTTCCTTCCAGATTTGAGGTTGGTTTAGTTTGTTTTATGCAGCGCAGCGGTTTCTCCAACTAGGTTTCATGATTTATGATTTAAAATATAAACCGTTAAAAGTTCGACTTTAACCGCACGAAAAATATAGGTACAAGTGAACTCCTCGCGGACAAAGTCGCGGGCAAAAGCTGTATAGTAAAACTAGCTTCTGCCAGCGGCCTTGTTCGCGTGATCCCTAGGGAACATACTCCCGGGATAAAAATTAGCCTATGTACCAAATTTCATGAGTATCCTTTTTGGCGTTCTGACGTGAAAGAGTAACAAACATCTATCCATCCATCCGTTCAAACTTTCAAAACTTTGCATTTATAATATTATTATAGTAGGAAGTAGGATATAACAATCTTATATTTTGACTAGCTGTTGCCCGCGACTTCGTTCGCGTGTATGTCAAAAAGTAAAATTATGTCGCTATGTAAGATCGCTGATATAAGATATCATCATCATTTGCCTAGCCTTTTCCCAACTACATTGGAGTCGGCTTTCAGCCAAGCCGGATTTAGCTGAATACCAGATTCTAATAATATAAGATATACAAACAGTCAATTTCTAGCATTGCGAGAGCCCTTCTAGAATATGCAATTTGGAAGACTGTTATGCAAGACACTGGCTGTATCATCTCTTCTATTTAAAATGCCGTCCAGAACTAGTAATTTTTGCAATGAGCAACTTCTATACACGATGTTGAAGAAAGTTGCTAGGGTTATTAACACGCGATAGAGCTACATAAAGTTGGCCATGAGTATACCAACCAGAAAAGAAGTCTACCCCGCAAAGGATGGAGGAGAGACTCCGTAATCCACATTAAGACACCCATTCGGTCAATTGCGCGTAAGTGTTCTGGCTAAGTTAGCCAGCCTAGCTCCAACCAAATGCACAGAAGTCTCCTGGGTGCTCCACAGGTTTCACGGAGCGACCTCACCGTTCCGAGGATTTGTTCACGTCGGGAAGCAACGGCCTCATTTCCAGGATGAAGTGGGCGACTGATTTCTATGGCGCCTTTGTTGTGGAAATGTTTTTTTAAAGGGCAAATGTTTTTTTAAACCCATAATTCCATCGCCATTTTAGCTGTCTGTAGGCTGTGTGTCGTTTTTAAATTTTGTTTTATTTTTAATATCTTGTATTTTCAATCTTCGGGACATATTTTAAGGGAAAATAAAGAGAAATAATAATAATAATAATTAGCCGTGGTATACCTCTCCACTCCTCTAGCACCTCAGGATATGTTGCCTCCTTGGAGTTACGTCACTTTGTGCTAGCGACCGTTTTCGGGGGCCCATTTATTGAGTGTGCAAGTCATCCCCTGCCATTTTAAAGCTGTGTATATTTTCAGTGGTCAGGCAGGGGCCAATAGTTCTTTCATAGTATATTTTAATGAATCCACTAAACCACCCAAACCCATAGCCTGTCACCTTTTGTTTCCATATTATGCAATAGTTTTGCACCTACCGGGGAATTGTCCTTAGGTATACTTTGATAGTGCATATAGGGATAATCGTCGGTTGGTGCCCCATTCCATTAGAAATGTCTAACGGGGCCTCTGCGAGTTGGCTTCGGCCCCTCGTACGCCTACCAAAGGACCGGGACCTCAGGGTCCCGAGATTGTTCAAGACATACCATAAATAATAATAATAATGAAATTGAAATGAAATTTCTCCTCAAGACACCTAAGCACTCACCACACGCTACATTGACTTGGCTTGGCCCGTTAATGTAGCTTAAAACTAGCCAAAGAGCTAAGAAACAGTCCATGTTTTTCCTAAATAATAATAATAATAATAATAATAATAATGTTTATTTAAAGAAGAAATTTGACATAAATTACAAAATATTATTTTAGCAGGCTAATTTAGAAAAGATTAAATGGTGTAGTCATCTGTAGCCGAACTAGGCAGAACCTGTATTTCGGCTATCAGCGCCAAACCCCTCGAGTATTATACACATATAATAGCCATAATCATATTTTGATTTGTATCATATTCATAATCTACTTTACAACTTATAATGTAATTACTTAAAAAAGAAAAAGGTATATAAAAAGAAAATATGTGTAGTGTTTGCATGCTGGACCTCTTATTTGTGTGAGATGAGAATGTACGTGTCTGATGTGTAAGAGGATGTGTGTGGTGTAGTCTAGAGTTCTGTTGTGTGTTGTAGTGTGAGAGAGCGTGCGCGCGGTTGTATATTATGTTATGAGAAAAGTATTTTATATTGTATTAAATGGGATTTATAATTAGGAAGCCATATAAAGAAGAAGTTCAGTCTGTTCATATGTAAGAGTTTTCAGGTATTCGGTAAGTATCTTTTTACATTGTATTTTTGGCAACGGATAAATATTTAGCATTCTGTTTAACTTATTGTAAATTAATGGTCCAATGCAGTGGGCAAACCGTTGACTAAACTTAGTATTAAACAACTCAGTTCTTTCGCCTACTATATCTTTTCTTCGCTTTTGTAAGAGTAGTGGGTTGTATTTTAGTTTACTGTGTTGAAGGAGGACAACGCTCAGTATATATAACTGTCTCACGGTCATGACCTCCCAATTTTCGTACAGCGTTGTTGTAGAGAAACGGATAGGCTTAAACGACGCGACTTTCAGTATTGCACGCTGGGCGACCTCGATAGACTTCAAAGTTGTTTTTGATGTCCCTCCCCAAGATGATAGACAATATGTTAGAAGCGATTGACAGAGAGCATAGTATATCTGCTTTAGCAACTTAAAGTCAGCAATGTGCCTCAGTTTTTTAAAAACGTATATGAGCTTTCTTATTCTACAGGATAGCAGCCTAACGTGTTCCTTAAAATTGAGGTTGCTATCTATGTTAATTCCTAGATATTTTATTGTATGCACGCGTTCCAGTGAAGGACACTTGCAGGTTTTTCCAGAGCGGCACTCGTGGGATATGATATTTCGCACTGTGCTATCTCCGGTTCCATTTTTTATGCTAAAGCAGATATACTTGGTTTTGTCCACATTTAATGTCAGGATATTACTCTGAAGCCACCTTCCCACGATATTGAAGCCCCTCTGTGCAACACCGAAAGCCTCTTCCCATGTATTGGCAGCAAAAGAAAGAGCAGTATCGTCTGCAAAAGAGATAATTTCACCATGGGTGAGTTCAAGACTCGTGAGACCATCGATATACACAAGAAATAATGTAGGACCCAGTATACTACCTTGTGGCACGCCGTGTGTAACCTGAAGGTGAGAACTTTTATAATTTCCGACACGAACACACTGAGACCGGCCAGTCAGGTAACTAGTAAAGAGTTCCAGCTGTTTACCTCGAATTCCCAATCTTTCGAGTTTGTCCAGTAAGAGGGAAACAGAAAGCGTATCAAATGCTTTTGCGAGATCTAGAAAGATAGTGAGACATTTTTTCTTTTTATCTAAATTGGAAGTTACAAAATTTATAAGTTTATTTACTGCTTGTTCAGTTGATTTTCCTTGTCGAAAGCCATATTGGTTAACTGAAAGCAGTTTGTTTTTTTCTAAATATTTAACTAATTGTGAATTTATAATTTTTTCCAGTATTTTTGATATCGCTGGTAAAATAGATATAGGTCGATAGTTACTGATACGATTTCTGTCCCCACTCTTATTGATTGGACAAATTTCTGCTTTTTTAAGGACGTCAGGGAACACTCCACTCTGCAAACAGTCATTTATAATCTTTGTAAGAGGTGGTACAATGATGTTTCTATAAGTTTTCAGAAGTTTGTTACTGATATTGTCTCCACCACTGGCACAGTCTGATTTTGAGTTAAGGATGAGGCGTTCGACCTCCTCTTCAGTTGTGTCTAAGAGAGCAAATGAATGCGAACTACTGGGAGCCTTGGCTGTATTGGTTTGTCTGTTGTTTATAGTATGCGTGTTTTGCTGGTGTATTTTGTTTGCTAGTGAACTTCCTACGTTTATAAAGTAACTATTTACTTCACTCAATGAATTTTCAGGAGAGTTTGAAAGCGTTAGTAGTTCTTTCGGAAGAGTCGTTACCTTTGATGTATGTGTGATCTCTTTTATTGCTTTCCACAGTTTTTTATTATCTTGCTGAGCATTTTGAAGTTGATTTTTTTCATATTCTATTTTAACTTTTTTTAGCAACGCATTGCAGAAGTTTCGGTATCGAGTGTATGTCACTTTTAGATTGAGATTTTCTGGTGCAATCTTCGATTTCAAGTGCAACTTATCCCTATTTCGTGTGCAGCGTATCAATCCCTGTGTCATCCATGGTTTTATTATTTTGTGACGTTTCGATAGAGTGATGTGTTTAGTATTGTTAATAATTGCGTGTTGAAGACAGTTTGTAAAGTAATTTAACGATACGTTTGGGTTTGGTAAGCGATTAATTGGGTCAAAGTTAATTTTTATAAGATCTTGCTCTAGGTTTGTGAAGTCAACTTTAGTTATTGTTGATACCGCATATTGACGTGTTTTCTTAGTAGTCACACACAATAAAACGGGGTAGTGATCTGTTAGGGTAGTTTGTGGAACCAGAGTAGTAATTGGATAATAGGTCTTTACTAACGCATGATCCAAGCAAGAATTGCTTGCAAAGCGAGTTACCAGAGTATGAGCTGGTAAGAGGCCATAAGACGCTGCTAAAGTCAGGTAGCGTTCCCCGTTTAGGTTTATTTTGCTAGGATTAATATCTATGTTAATATCACCTATTATAAAAATCTGTTTATAGGATGACACTGTTTGTAGTAGTGTGTCTAGGAATGTAAGAAATTGGTCAATGTTTTTGTAAGATGGGGACCGATAGAAAGCTAGTATTGCGATGCAATTGTCTATTTTTACGACCAGGCAGTTACATTCTTGTATGTGTGGCTCCTCTACTGTTAAACTAAGGTTTTCCTTATAGTAAATGACTACACCATCATTTTGCTTAGGGTTTATTTTAGTCCCGACGTGAAAATAACCTGCAAGAATTGGTAAAACCAAAGATTTTGAGAGCCAACATTCGGTCAATATAATTATATCGCATTCTAACTTCATTCTTGTAAGTAAAACTTCAAGCCCTGGCATGTTACAGCTTATGCTGCGTATGTTTAGCGTGAAGATGAGTAAGTGATTAGGGTGCATTGATATTAATTTATGACAGTTTTCAATGCTTGTTTCTTGCGATTGCGATACAGACAGTTTATCGATATTTTCTGTTAAATTAATTATATCATTGAATTTGACGTTATTAAAAAGTGTTTTAAGAATCGGTGATCACGGTTACAGAATAATAATTGGACAGAATTTGGTAACTAAAAGATTTAAAATGGGTTGCGTGCACAATGTTTGTGATGTATGAATTCATATAAAGTACTCGTGTTGGTGGAAGCGTGTCATACATGATTGTTATTGTAAAAAGTTCGAATGTGGCTAAAGGATCGTGTGATGGGAAATGAAGATCTACATGTTTTGATTTGTAGTATATACTGTGAGTATAGTGGTGTTTAAATTTAGAAAGAAAAGTGTTGTCTTTAATGTGAAGTGTATAGTTTCTGAAAAGTGTATTAAAATGTAAACAAAAATATCTTGCATTTTGAACTGAGAAAAAAACATTAGATAGTAGTGTATAATATCTGTATAGTGTGTTAAAGTGTAAACAAAAGTAATTTTCATTTTGAAATGAGAAAAAAGCATGCAATATAAAATAAATCAATAACAAACTGAAAATGAAGGTTACAACATGGAGTAGTCATATTGAATTTCTCAACTTATCCAGATCTGTGTCATAATTTATGCGTATGTGAGATGAGTCTTCGGTTTTTTTAAGATAAATATTCCCGTTAGTCGTCCAACAGAAGTTGTATCCGTGGCTTTTTTTAAACTGCCTGGCCAGAAAGTACAATCTCTGCGTCTTGTGAGTTAACGTTTCAGTTATGTAAAGCGGTTTTGATTGGTATGAGTGGTTTAAATGAGAAGTATTTAACTTCTCTCCCTTTGCTCGTGTTTTATTAAAGCTCTTGACAGCTTTGAGAATTTTTTCTTTTAGCAATACGGAAGTTAAGTCCACAACGACAGGATTTGATGCATCTTTTGATTTCAGTCTATAGACGTCACGAATATTAGAACAGTCAATGTTGACACTCAAGGACTTTCCTATTTTCATAATTTCGCTACAAAGATTTTCTTTTGTCTCGCCGTTTTGTTTTGGTATATTGCGAATTTCTAATATTTTCTAAGTCTGCTCCACGGGACCTTCGCTCAGACACTTCCAATTTTTCCTCCAATTCTTTAATTAAGATTTTATCCTCCTTTCTTTCTTTCTCCAGGGTGGAAATCTTTTGCAAGAATTCGTCATATTAAACTAGTTTTTAACTCTTGAAAACGTTTTTCCTGTTCTTTTGAGAAAGTCGTGAACATTTCCTTAATCAGTGCTGTAACATCTAAGTGTTCCTCATCATACTTTCTTTTCTTTCGTTCAGTCACATTGACCGCGAGTGCATGAAGATTAGGCTCCGATTCGCAGTGCTGTAGCGGTGAGTCACTCGTAACCGTAGAGAACGCAGGTGCCGCGCCACGAACGCTCCCAGGCGCTGCTATCGGTGTCTGCGGGGCAGGTGAGGCGGGGGGTGTCCTCTTCAATGGCATAGCGGCGGTGTACAAGTACCAGGACAGCAGGAGTGTCACCGGTTAATTTTTCCAGTAAATGTATGAACTATTACAGGGGCCAAGTTATGATTGCCGCTATCGAGTAAAGCGAAGCTTTATCGTATCCGTCCAGTTTAAGAAGACCTTTGGGTTAGTACAATGAATGCGTAGGCGACGTATTTGTGCGAAGCTAAATGATAGTAGCGGCGACGCTGCGTCACAGCTAGGGCGGAGCTTTAGCGAGCAAGCGGGACAGAAGCGCGTACCTTCGTGTGACGTTGGTGGTGGGCGGGCTTGCGCGCAGGTGAGACAGCAGGATGATCGTGCGCAGGTAGGCGGAACTGCCGTCGCTTCTGTCGCTGAGCTGGGCACTTGGATGGGTCGATGACGCGCGGCGGATATCTCCTATGAGTTCTGCACTCCTATTTTTTACTTCTGATTTAAATGGTTTAAAAACGATTTTAATTTTAAAATAATAGCTGTACGGTAACTCAAAACACGTCTACTCGTAATGGAGATCCGGGGGGAAGGGGAATTGACTAGATTAGTTACAGAATGGTATCCAAGAGATAACTAAAGAAATAGAGGCAGACAAATCAAAAGATGGGAAGATGACTTCAAGAAAATAGCTGGTCCGGTATGGAGCCGTCTAGCAAGAGACTGAAATAAGTGAAAATCTTTAGAGGAGGCCTTTGTCGATAGACAAGCTGTTGCAAACAAACAACCAGTTGCCGATACTTAATACAAGTTAGAATTATGATAGGATAAATTTAGTTTTTTTTAGTAAGTAGGCATTTATTAGTTGTAAGAGAAACAGCAATAAAGGCTATTTTATTTTATTTTATTTATTTGACCCATAATTATACCCATTATTATTCGGAAGATACTTCTACTTAGGCTGAGAAGTAGTTAAGTTAGACGCGTGTATAGGCTTGATATTACCACTTTTTACTGCCTGCGATTTGTAGCCTATGACCATTAGTTCTCATGAAGTTAAATTGATCTCTGGCAAATTCATGTACGAAACTGTGAGAAAGGTAGCAGGAAGAGTGGGTATGGGTCCAGCACTACCATCTTGGAACCTCTTCGCGAGTTCGTCGGTGGCGTCATTGCCTAGGGATCTACAGTTCCCCATGATCCAATGGAGGGTGAAGCCCGCAACGGGTAATTTCTGGCCTGAGCCATATTTTCCCCACAAACATTTATCAATATTATGCGTATTGATGGTTGCTGCTTGGTCGGTGGATTCCCCGTACACAGAAGAAATGAATGAATGCTGAAACAATGGGACACCACAGGCTATCTTCTTAAATAACCTAATCACCTTCTTGATTGTGGTATACGCCATCAGCAATTTTTAACAGTATTCGTAAAATTATGCGTAATTTGAGTGGCCTTCTTCTTCTTCGTCGTCGTTTCCTCACTGATGAGAATCGCGACCACGAACGTCGCGTCCAAATCATTTGGTCGTCTGCAGCGTGGATCACTCTGTAACGCTACTTCCAACAGCCTTCTTTATGGCGTTGGGCCGTAAAGAAGACCATGTGTGTGCATTTTTGAACTTTAACGTGTTGATATTATATTGCTCTGAATGAACGGTGCTATTCTTCAAACTACGAAGTTCAGAAACTACTTTATGAATAAAGTTTATTCTTAATTTATTTTGAACCAGGAACGTAAATCATAACGAAGTTAAGTTTTTGGAACACAGTTAGACATCCGATTAACCAAACTAATTCAACTGTTTTTACGACTCCTCTATCATGGGACTCGCCACCTGCTCGCGGGTGATGAAGTCCCATGGTTACTGTTTAGGGTTCCGTACCTCAAAAGGAAAAAACTGAACCCTTATAATATCACTTTGTTGTCCGTCCGTCTGTCTGTCAAGACTGTTTACCTTGGGAACGCGTGGAGGTATCGAGTTGAAATTAAAACCACATTTTAAAAAGAATGAAATTCGTTCGGAACCCTTTGCATGCGAGTCCGACTCGCACTTGGCCAGTTTTTTACGTAGTAAGTTGATTGCATCTACATAATTGCCACAAGTTCCTATCAGGTATATGTGTAAAATTCATCAGTCAGTCTTTGGTTTTGTACTTTTTATCGCGATGCGAAAAAACTGGCCAAGTGCGAGTCGGACTCGCGTGCAAAGGGTTCCGAAACAATTTAATTTTTTTAACATGTTATTTTAACACTAAAGACTTCTTATAGAATTTCCTGCAATTTATAGGTAAAGATCTATTATCTCCATTTTTTACCAAAATTTTAGGCTCAGTAGTTTCGAAGATAAGGATCGGGTAAGAAGATAAGGGTCATTTTTCGTCTAATTTCTTTAATAACTTCAAAACCATTTATTTTAAAATTATTAAAAAAATATAATTAAAACCATCACAGTAAGCCCTTCCATTTGATATGTCACACGATATTGTTCAAAAAACGTTTTCTTTATTTTTTATTTTATTGTTTGACCCCCAAAAGTGACCCCCATACTAAAAATTTAATGATTAACGTAACACGTCCGTGTTTGAGTCACCAAAGTCCACACATGTGACAATAAAATTTCAGCAGAATCGGTCCAGTGGATCCGGAGAAAATTTTCTTTTCTTTTATTTTAAAAAACTTTGCCGCACACTAGGATTTTTCCTGTATCGTGGGTGCGTTCACAAACATACAAAATCACGTACACAAACAGCCAGACCCGGAACAACTATCTGTAGGCCATACAAATATTTGTTCCGTGCGGGAATCGAACCCGCGACACGCAGCGCAACGGCCGATCGCTCAACCACTGCGCCAACCGTGTCGTCAAAACTGGCTGTGACAGACGGACATCCAGACAGACACACACCCGAGTGATCCTATAAGGGTTCCGTGTTTTGTTCGGAACCCTAAGAAAATAATACAGAAAAACAGAAAATAGGTTATCTTGCTAATCCGGAATTTCAGTACTTCGTCATATCCAGTTCCACACATTTTTAACTATACAGGCAAACTAAGTCGCAGCCTACGAAAACATTAAAGCAGGACATAACGAAGTAAAAAACTAGTTACGTAAACTGGGGTTCGAATTTACACTGAATCATTCGGAAGCCAGTCATTGTACCACCAGGTCCATGAATTCAGTTCACGTTTGGTTTAAACAGCCGATATTATAATAAGTTACGGTTATTGACTGCTTAGCTCCTTGAAGATATAGCGTGATGATTACAATGTGTAAGGATAAGTTTTAAAGGCAAATTTTATGCTAAACTGAACGAATAATTGAAAGTTGAACAAAACTTGTCGAAAAACGTTGATACGTAATTTTCAAATCTTTAAATGTCCATAACTTTTTTTCCGGCCACCAATTTAAATAAACAATGACTTAATGTTGCTCAGAAATAAGCTAAATCTAACTTTGAAAACCCCAACAAAATCTGTTCAGTATTTTCGGAGATTAGCGTGAACAGCCAGACAGACAAAAAAAAATGCTCTTTTTTGTGTTCCATAGCTTTTTTTTTATCACCCCTACTCGATTTTTGGTATTTTTGTTTTATGTACAGAAATCACGGTCGCTACTGTTTTATTATAATAAATGTATAGATAACCTTTCAACTTTGTAATGACGCAATCTAGAATTTACGTTTTAAAATAATAACAAAGATTTAAATACAAAAAAAGCTGCCAAGTGCGAGTCGGACTCGACCATGAAGGGTTCCGTAGCAGCAAGTAACACAATATAAAAGTTCTTGTAGTTCGTTGTAACTTTATAATTATTATTTAATTAGGCACCTATTACAGATTTATTATTAGAAAATAATGGTTCACGGTTTATGCAAAGGTTTATGTTTATGAAATTAAATGTTTTTTTTTTTATATTTGAGTTGATTGAATGAAAGGTAAATTGCGGTTTACAAATCAAATCAAATCAAATCGTATATTTCAAATAAACCATTTACAGGCACTTTTGAATTGTCAAAGTCGTTCAGTCAAAAACATGAAGCTATTTGCACGTTCCAAAGCGTAGATCTCTATGGAGAAGAACGTGCAAGAAACTCCACGGACACTCTTTTAAACCATGTGATGTGTTACAAAAATCTTGTTAACATTAACATTGATTGCTTCTATATGTGAGGACAATGCAAAGAACAAGAAAACATATAAACAATTCAAAATGCAGGTACAGATTAAAATAAGCCAGTGGCAGGAAAGAGATGACCAGTTTCAACTGACGGCGCCCGTTCACGAACATGACGCGTGCATCAGCACCATCTAACTCAACCATTTTGAAGGGAATCAAATGATCCAAAACACGCGCCACCATCAGCAAAACATTTGTGTGAGCATGACAAGCTCTCAACTGCCACGCTCGTTCATGTCAAACTAATTTAATAACGAAATCTATAATTACATATGTAAATGGCTCCATAGTGCTCACATTTACAAAAAATTGAAAATATGCTTCTACGTTATACAAAACTATGGTTTCAAGTAACTAAGAAAAGAAAAAAAAAGAAGGCTGCTTTATTGTGTATACTTTGCTAATACAATAATGCAAAGAAATGATAAATAAATGATTGTATAGGAGAACAAAAAAACTAACAAGTGGACCCATGCTGCTGTGGCTGTGGAGCAGGACCGGCATACGGATACGATTAATGACTTATTAAAATTTTACTATATCTCGTTCAAACCAATTTTTGGTGGAAGTTTGCATGGTAATGTACATCACATATTTTTTTAGTTTTATCATTCTCTTATTTTAGAAGTTAAAGGGGGGGGGGGCACATTTTACCACTTTGGAAGCGCCTCTCGCACAAACTATTCAGTTTAGAAAAAAATGATATTTGAAACCTCAATATCATTTTTGAAGACCTATCCATAAATACCCCACACGTATGGGTTTGATGAAAAAAATTTTGAGTTTCAGTTCTAAGTATGGGGAACCCCCAAATTTTTTTTTTCTATTTTTGTATAAAAATCTTAATGCGGTTCACAGAATACATCTCCTTACCAAGTTTCAACACTCAAGTTCTTATGGTTTCGGAAAAAAGTGTCTGTAACACGGACGGACAGACAGACATGACGAATCCATAAGGGTTCCGTTTTTTGCCATTTCGCAACGGAACTCTAAAAATACGGGTGTCTGTTATTCAGTTGCTTCGAGTTACAGGTGAGCCCAACATGTTTGGGGAAAGACCTGACAGATGGTGATGACACAATTACGACCTGAATACCGATCTCCTCAATAAACTTGACCGCCTTCTAAATAACTGCATTTGATTCATCTTCAATCTCCGTAAGTATGATCATGTGTGCGCGCATCGTTCATTATTAAAATGGTTACCCATTCGTCAGCGCAGAGCGCTGAGGGCCTTGACTAGTCTGTTTACCTTTCTTAATAATCCTTCTTCTCCCTCTTATCTAACTTCACAAATTCAATTCATCTGCTCTACGCACAGTAAAAATCTTCGCTCTACTAATAATCTCCTTCTACGCTGTCCCACACACCGCTCTGGGTTTATCCACTCCTCTTTCTTTGTCCAAGCAATCTTCCTTTGGAACGCACTCCCTCTAAACATCAGGACGGCAACCAGTCGGTTGTCCTTTAAGGTGAAGGCACGTGAGCACATTCGCAAGAAGTTGGTAGAATCATCACAGCGTTAATTCGTTGAATTCGTTTTCTAAACGTCGTTATTTTTTTTTGTGTATGTATGTATCTATGTATTTATAATTGTATTTCTTTTCCTCTCTGTTTGTCGTTCCTTTAAGTTGCACCTGCCATGTTGTTTCTGCACCATCCTAAGGTCGACTGGTAGAAAATGCCTAAGGCATTAAGTCCGCCTTTGTAGTGTTATTACTAGTGCATCAAGTTTTAATAAATAAATAAATACATTCGGATGTCTTACACAACTAACTACTCGTTTTATTATATCACTATTTTTACTTACTTCGAAAGTTGAAAGTCAATAATTGTCCTGAGGGAACATACTCCCGGGATACAAGTATCTTTAGTCGTATTCCAGGACATGCTCTCGAGTGTGAAAAGTTTAATTCAAGTCTGTTCAGACGCTAAAAACGTGAAGGTCTCCAAGACAGAGTTACTTTTACGTTAATAATATAAGTATGGAAAATAAATACCAAAATAAACCGAGTAAAGCAGGGTCTGCGAGCTAGTTTAAAATGATAATAATATATTTAGAAAAAAAATATTGATATCATTGTTTTATATTTATACTTCTTAAATTGGCGAATAGTCAGTACTTATTTTTAGGAATCCGTAGTCAAAAAGGAACCTTATAGTTTCGCCATGTCGGTCTGTCTGTTTGTCTGCTGTTCAGCTCAGAGATACTTAGCACTAGAAAGTTGGAATTAAGTAGTTTGATACGGGTATACATATTCATCAAGCCAACAAAGTGGTAAAATTAAACCTTCAAAAAAAAATTAGGTTACACCCCCTTCCGGACACGTAAAGTGGCGATGACTTTTTGTCATCTTTCCCATGGTGTGCGGTGTCTTTGAGTAGGTCGAAAATATTAAAGGTGAGCGAAAACCATTACAAACCCGAGGAGGTTCTCAAGTCGACGCGTATATATATATATTTTTATGTTAGACCACGATTTAGATCATTCTTTTTTTATTGGAAAGGATATACTTCGAAGATGGCCCATATAAAATTTGAAAAAAATAAATCCAACCCTAAGGGTAGGAAAACAGGGGATGATTGATTGTTCATTCACTGATTGTAATGTACGACCACGCATAACTTTTTACAGAGTAGTCCCATTTTGATATTTTTGGATACCTCTTAATTGGTACAATATAAATTTTAAAAAAGAAATCCTACCCTAAGGGTAAATTAGGGGTGATTTATTGTTCACTCACAGATTTAAATTCTGAGTTGTGTAGCTTTTCTTGTAGGCCTACCCATGTACACACCAACCACCATGTTCTCGTATGTACCAACATGGGTAGGCCTACAAAAAAAGCAGCTTTGAATAAGCCTATTTTTTAAGTATTTATATTGCACACAACAAATAATAGTTAATAGGTAAACGTTTTAAAAGTAATCAAAAATTAAGCATGTAGTAATTAATAGATTATAGCCACAAAAAATATAAAATAAAAACTTTTAACAAAAAAATTAAACTTACGAAAAAACTGAAAAGCAAGGGATAATAAAACTTTTTACAAAAAAAAATAACTTTAATTTCGGAAGTCGGTGTTAAAAAAATACGAAGAAACAATAAAAAATAATATTATGCTTTAAATCGCTTATTTTTGTTCGATCAAGTGTCTGCCAGCTCAATGGTTGTTTTTGGAGATGTGAAAAAAAACATTACAGTAGCATAAATTATAAAAAATTACAAGGATAACTATCACAGCTAAGTAGGCTTTAAAAGTTAATGAGAAATAGTTGGCCAAACTATAAAATGTTAAAATTGTGACGTGCAACTACGGAACCCTAGGGTTCCGTAGTTAGTTAGTTAGATAAACGCGTGTCGGGCCTTGCGCAGTACACGGCGCATGGCCCGACACGCATTTAGCCGGATTTATTTAAATCTTATCTATTATAGGTGGTTAGTTCATATGTGATAAATTACATTCGTAACAAAACATAGTTACATAATTATATTACATACGTATTTGTAGTTATTACATAGGTATCAATCTCGATAAGTTGCACGTAATTGCAAATTTGTTGCAAAGTGCCGCGCGACAGCGGCGCGGCTGCAGCGCTGCTTTGTTAATCCATATAAATAATAAACACGCGGCTGTAGCGCGGAACTATGCTTTTATTATTTGCATGGATTAACAAAGCACTTTGCGACATATTTGAAGGCGCCCTAAGATTCCACCAAAAGGTGGTAGCTGTTCTTCACATCACATTTAGTACAATTTTCGCCGTCTTGTCAAAAATATGAGAACAATCTTACAAAGGATAACGAGTTGCCTGAGCCTGTTGTGGAGGTCACATATGCAGGCGGCCCAAGTAAAATACTTCATCAACGTCTAAATCTACAACCCTTCTCTTCTACACATCAATCAGTGTATCATCTTCAGTTTCATTCATCTCGATCAAGGCGTGGTGGTAATCCTCAGATGTATAATCGTCTAATTGATGTTAGTTCCATCGCAAGTTAACATCACCGTAAGTACGCGCACGCGCATGCGTCTGGCAGCGGCCGCCGAAGTAGCTTAGCGCGTAAGCAACACGAATCTGACGCAACAATGAGGAACCGACACCTGCATTGAACTACTTCTGTCACTGAAAATAATATACCTGGACAACTGTGACTACATCCGACTTCCTTCGCCAGCCCTCAGTAAATGTGACGACATCTTTTTAAACCTGGCTACTGGACCTGAGAAACTGACGATAATTAGTGATGAACAATCCTAGGTCACTTGAGATCGCACTTATCTGCTGGTTTTGCTGCAATTTCGTTTGCAAAAACACACCTGATTCGCAAATGTACCGATACGAGAGCAAAAGGGCAAAGGCTGATTCTTTTAGGCCACGGGCACGAAGTCAGAGGGCCCGGGGTGGCGCCGGCGGCGACGGCGGCGCAGGCTGTGGTGCGGGCAGTGACGCGGCGGCGGCGCACAGTGGTCCGGATTTTAAAAAAGGTGGACATAGGATCGAAAATGCATATTTAACTTAACAAAAAATTGTTTCGTATAGGAAATTTAACGCTGATTAATACTTATTACTACAACTTTTCAAAAAAACTGCTCCTTCACGTCAAAAAAAAATATTGAAAATAAAAATGTATGGGAGAAAATCTATTTTATTTTTTTTCTCCGTTCAGTATCAAAGTATAGCAAGTAAACCTTATATTCTGGTAAACACTTATTGTCCTTAATACGACGACATATAAATTGCTTGCGTATCCCTGCGGCCTTGGCGCCGACGATGCTTTAAAGTTTAAAATTTTAATGTTGAATTATCTTAATATTATTAACGAGTTTTTCTATTAAAATTAATCCAAAATATCATTTTTAATAAAACAAGCCCCCCGCGCGCCCCATCCGTGTTTTAGACTCGCCCCCTATCACTTTGGACTTAAATATAACTGGCGAAAAAGAAACAGCTGAGATCTTTGTTCATCTATACCCATGGTTTTATATGCCCGCAAGTGTGCACAAGCTACTCATACACGGTGCAGACATTTGTCATCACTTTGGCCTCCTACCAATTGGCATTATTTCCGAAGAAGCGGGAGAAGCAAGAAATAAAGAATTTAGAAGAGTTCGTGAATCTCACACAAGAAAATTTAACAGGATAAAGACCAACGAGGACTTGCTCCATAATTTTTTAATTAGTTCAGACCCATATTTATCCCATATTCGACCAAAATACAGCAATTCGATTTTTTCCAGATGTTAAAGAGCTTTTGTTGTTGCCTGAGGTAGTAAAACCGAAAATATGGATCTACAGGAGTTGCAGTCTGAACATGATCCATTAATGTAAACGTGACAGATTTAGTGATGTTGTTATTGTTAGAATTGAGTTTGTTAGTGGTAGTAGTTAAGTTGTGGTCGTTTGAGGACTACTTAAAATAGTCGTTTTCATGACTTCAGAAAAAGCCCTTTTCAGGGCTAAATCTATTTCTAATTGTTTCTTTTAAGATGAGTCACGCTAGTAGTATAACACACAACAATATCAACCATGATTTATCAATAGGAAATATCAACAGATAACAGAATAATCAACGGAAGATTATTTAAAAAAAATAAGGAAAATGCTTATTTTATCATAATATCACGCTTTATATTCCCCGAGCGGTTCGGCAAAGGTGTATACTACACTATAGTACACTGTAATTTCGCCAGTTATATTTAAGTCCAAAGTGATAGGGGGCGAGTCTAAAACACGGATGGAGCGCGCGGGGGGGGGGGGCTTGTTTTATTAAAAATGATATTTTGGATTAATTTTAATAGAAAAACTCGTTAATAATATTAAGATAATTCAACATTAAAATTTTAAACTTTAAAGCATCGTAGGCGCCAAGGCCGCAGGGATACGCAAGCAATTTATATGTCGTCGTGTTAAGGACAATAAGTGTTTACCAGAATATAAGGTTTACTTGCTATACTTTGATACTGAACGGAGAAAAAAAATAAAATAGAATTTCTCCCATACATTTTTATTTTCAATATTTTTTTTGACGTGAAGGAGCAGTTTTTTTGAAAAGTTGTAGTAATAAGTATTAATCAACGTTAAATTTCCTATACGAAACAATTTTTTGTTAAGTTAAATATGCATTTTCGATCCTATGTCCACCTTTTTTAAAATCCGGACCACTGTGCGGCGCCAACCTGGTCACGAAGCCAGCGGGTAGATCGCGCGGCGCTGGAGGGGCGTAGTATTGTATCATAAGAAATTAGTGATTTCATCGCTAGTGAAAATATCTAAAAACATATTTTTAAAACAAATTATTTGAAACGTATTTCGAAACGTCGATCGTAAAAAAACAAAAAATAAAATGCACAACACTACGTCACTGCAGACGCTTGCGCACCGCTCGACTGGCGCGCACCGCTCGTACCCCGCCGCCGCGCCGCTCCCGCGCCGTTAACTTCGTAGCCAGTTCCATATAAATCTGTGCCTTTGAACGCGCCACTGCCTGCGCCGCAGCCGCCGCCCAGCGCCCGCTTACTTCGTGACCGCAGCCTAAGAACTGTTATCAGCGGACCTCTTAGGTTATCAACGTGCCAAATGCCTAAAATGCTATATATAAATTCATATCCACTAAAGAGACTTAACATTGGAGTGTCAGAAAAGTAGACGCAATATTTCGATCAGCTGAAGCAGCTACGTCTGAAGACCAAGATGAATAGGACTCGTGTATTGGCGTTGCTACCGCTGTTCGTCGGATTGGCACACTCATTCTCCTGGGGTAAGTCCTCAATAATATTGTTGAATTTTTTTTTTGTTTCTGAATGTGTACTTTGTTGAATTTTTTTTTTGTTTCTGAATGTGTACTAACACTTAATAATCGTATCCATTTCAAGGCCATATTTAGTTGAAGTTGGTTACTTTTCTTAATTTAAATAGATGTTTTATTCAGAACATTACTTTATCAGGTAGACAAACAATGTCTTGTTATAACTTTTGTTTTCTTGTAAGGGATTCACGTCTATGAAGAATTAGGTCGGTTGTTCCCGAAGATATAAAAGACTTCATGGTAGGTTTAGGCAGTATATTTTCTATGGCAGTTTGCACAATTTTTTGCAAAGCCTTCCAAGTGGCGTCTTGGTCAGTAGAGTCACTTAGAGAACATTCAAGCACTTTATTTTTAATCGCTTTTCTGAAGGTTTGTAAGTCAACATGGCGCATGTTCAGTGTGCGTTATTGCTTGAGAAGTTTTCTCAGCCGAAGTCTGATTATAGTTATTAGCTTCGGCTTTGAATGAGGAGTAGTTTATCTGGTTTCTAAAACAGTCGCTAGGAGAAATCTAAGTTATAAATCGTCGGATAAGTGTCCTAAAACAGATTTTTGCCATGATACATTTTCCTCACTAAACTCGGCTAATCTCTAAGCCCGAAGCCCGTAGTTTCTGGCTTAGTTGCGGGCGTATTTTACTCCGTACCACCTGACCACTAAGAATTAATGACAACATGATTTGACCGTTACTATAAAATCGTGTTGTCATTCACTCTTAGTTCGGGTTCGGGACTAATAGTAAGCCTGTCGGTGATACGGAGTAGAATACACCCGCCCGCAACTAAGTTCGAAACTACGGACTTAGTTGCGGGCTTAGAGAGTAGCCCGCCAGAAGTGAAGCAAACGTTCGCCTCTCTCGTTTCTGTGACCGACTCCATATTTCCCGACTATCCGCCGAAGATGTTCGTCGTTATCTGTTTTACCGATTTTGACATTAAAATCACCCCGTTTTCTCCCTTTTAGGTATTTATTGGAGAGATTTGCCATCTACTTTGCTATTTCTTAAATTTATCGTGACTCTCGTTGGAACTAGTGCAGTGGTATCCCGTTGCCTTCTGCGCAAGTCATTTGGCCGCAGGAGCAAACCAAACCAGTTGCACGGATGGTTGTTTAATTGTTCTGCTATTGCTTGGTCACCTCGTTCATTATCTAGCAGGGAGCACCATGACTGTCAGATGACAGCCATGTAGCGATGCAGGTGAGGATGGCGCTTAGGGCCGGAATGATGTTATGCCTACTCCTCCTCTTACTACCTAAGTAAGCCCTTCTGCAGAATACTTAGTTTCTATTAATAATTTATTTACCATTATACAAAAAGATAGAATAAATATTCAAAATTTCGAGCATTTCACGACGAAAAATTATAGCGCGTCAATGCGTTTGCGGTCTGCAGCTGTCAGTGTCCAAGTCTCAGCGCCATACGAAAAGATCGAGAAGACTAGAGTCCGTACCAGTTTAGTTTTAGTTTTTACGGAAATGTTACGATCTTTCCGAATTTTGCCAAGCTGAGACATTGCGCTCTTAGCCATGCCGATTCTCCTGCGCACTTCCTTCTCGCACGACCCATCGTTACTGATGTCGGACCCCAGGTATATATAAAGTTGTCCACTGATTCTATTCCTAATGCGCCAGTGAGTTCCAACTTCCCAGATCGAACCACCATGACCTTGGTCTTGGATCTATTCAAGGAGAGTCCCATCTCCTCGCTAATCTACTGCATTCTGTCTAGAAGTGCAGCCATTTCCGACTCATTTGCTGCAAGAAGAGTAGTATCATCGGCATAGCGCAGGTTGGTGATTTTCACGCTACCAACTGTGATGCCTCCTTCCTAATTCTCCCACGTACGTCTCATAATGTGCTCTCCATAGGCGTTGAACAGAATGTGTGATAAAATGCATCCCTGGCGTACTCCTTGGTGGAATTTGAATGGTTTTGATGCTGTTTTATCGACTCTTACGACTCCCGTGTTTGAGCCATACAGAGTGCGAAGTAAGGCGATGATATGATTCGGTACTCCAAGTTCGTGCAGGACTCTCCATGCTAATGGAGAGGTATGCTGTGTCAAGTGGAGTTGCTTAACTCTACTTGACACAGTCGAAAGCTTTGCTGTAGTCATCAAAACACAATATAACTGGCGTATCGAACTCGTATGCCTTCTCAACAAGCTGCCTTTCGTAAAGGATCTGCTCTCGCGTACCCTTGCCCTTCACGAAACCTGCTTGCTCCTGCGGAATTTGCCAATCCAGGTAGTGGCGGATGCGATTGTTGAGAATATGGAGCAAGATTTTGCTGGCATGTGAGATGAGCGACAAAATTCGATAATTGCCGCAGCTTTTTGTTGATCCTTTTTTGTGCAGTGGAAGAATTACGGATTTCGACCAATCCAGCGGCCAATCACCGTTTTGCCAGACGTGTGAGCAGATCTCGAAAATTGTCTCTACACTCACCTCCCCCATGGCTTTAAGCCCCTCTGCTGTTATTTGGTCGCTTCCTGGCGCCTTCTTCGTCTTGAGAGACTATAGTGCAGCAGATACTTAATGTACTACTGACTTTGACATTCCAGTCACCAAGGATTATTTTAATTTCCCGGCCCGGAATTGAATTCAAAGTTTCCATAAAAGTCTTCAATTACCTCATCTCGAGCTTGTACCGTCGGTGCGTATATTTGTACAATATTCAGCACACACGGTTTAGTGTTCAGCTTCATTGTCAAGATTCTATCAGATACTGGGTTATAACGGAGGACATATTTGTTCATGTGTGGCGGCAATATGATTGTGACTCCATTCGCACTCGAATGTATATATAATTTATTTGTAAAATACTTTACTTTATAGACTTGGCTATACACAATACTTGTTTCCGCTTGAAAAAGTGTTACCATTATGGAGATCTCTGCGACGAAAAAATGGGCATTTTTCGCTGCTCTGCGGGAATAGGGCGTGCAGCGGCATGTTACAGGGGTAGCCAATAAAAATCGTGCGTCTTGCTCTTTCTCACTACTATTACATTTGCAGAAGACGTACCTTAACATTCTTTAGTATATTGGCATTTCTCAACAAATCCATGTGACAAACGGAAATCAAAGACGGTCATGTATTTTAATAATAGTCCAGGCAATTTAGGATCTCACCTTGGAATGGGATAAAGTCGGCTATAAAGTTGTATAAACCTTTATTTAGACACCCTGAAACTTGTCTCAAAACCCACTTATCGTAGGGTGTTCGCGACTACAGATATTCCAAGATCCAAGGTCAAACATCGATTTTTCACACGTTTTTTTGCAAATATCTCGTTCCCTATGGGTTTTTTGTCATTTATATTTAGTGTCAATATTGTCGAAGATTAAATTCCCTACGACTTTTGTCTCAAAATTGTTTAATACCTTGAATCATTTTCAAGATAGAGGGTGGATAGTATTGCATTTGTTTTTTATTTTCCACTATCTTAATTGTATGGAATGCTATTTTTTATTAAAAACATTAATTAAGAAGTTTTTTTTTGTATTTATTTAAGAAGTTATTAATACAAATTACTTTACAATTGAAATATAATTTAAGTGTTTTCTTTAACTTTTCTATATCTACACTGGCAGGTAAGTGTCAATATCAATCAATTACAAAACTCTTCCGTGAACTGACAGACAACGCACAGCCAAAACTACTGATCGTAGAAAACTGAAATTGGTCATGTAGCTTCCTTTCACTCCGTAAGGGTATATATACTAAGAGAGGATTTCTCGAAATTCTTACGGGAACGGGAAAAAACGGGATATGCGCGTACGAAGTAGTTGGCGAAAGCTATGTTAAAAATAGATACGTAAGTAAAATAATATAAGTAATAGTTAATAAGAAATGAAACCTGACTGATTTGTATTTAGGGTACGATGGGACTGACATACGTATTGCGATTCTAAATGTCCCTAAATAAACAAATAAAGAAAAAAAAATGACAGCTCTTCGCGTGCCCTGGTTCATGAATAGTGATCTTAGTAGAAAATTGATTGTTATTGCTCTTAGACTCAGATCTGGACACATTCCATACAAAAAATTTGCCTTCATGATGGAGAAAATCGCTTCACCCAATTGTGACGAATATGGAGTTGTCGAAGACCTACAACATTTATTGATGGAATGTGTCAAGTATGAGTCTCGTAGAAATATTTTAATAGGGTCCCTGAATTTGAACAGAACTGATGTAGGCATGTTTTACACAATTCTATCCCAACCAAATGGCGACGATGCAAAGGGTTTATTCCAATTCATGGCTCACATCTAGTGATAGTAAAATAATATTTAGGATAAGATGGGACTGGCATACGCTATGCGTAAAACCCCCTTTGAACGAATAAGGAGAAAAAAAAAGAAATGAAAATTATGTATACATCAATAGTTAATAAACTTTGCATGGCGTGTTTTTGACCGGGACTACCGGGTGACCTTAAATGGTGCTCTAACAGCGCTCTCTCCGCCCTAGCTCGAAAAAGACTAAACGTAAAAAAAAATTGATACAAAAGTTGTAGGAAATTTAATCCTGTAAAATATTATTAATAAATACAAGTGGCGAAAAACCCATAGGAAATGAGATATTTGCAAAAAATTTGAAAAAAACGGTTTTTTGATCTTTGCCATTGGAATATTTGTAGTCGCGGACACCCTACGATAAGTAGCTTTTGAGACAAGTTTAAGAGTGTCAGAAGAAAGGTTTATACAAGTTTATAGCCGACTATCTCTCATTCCGAGATTCTTACCTAATTTTGACTTATTTGCCTGGACATAACCTTATTTCTTTGACTATAAGATTGAATTCCCTAAAATTAACTATTTTATTTAACACGAACTACCTCAAATTAATGTAAAATGCATTGATATCATTTACATGTGTGTATCAGAGCTATATGCGGACTACAATTTCAGTCATTCATTTTAGGTAAGCTTTATTGCTCAAAGTTAAGACTTGAATTTCATTGAACTAAATATTGTATTAACTTGTCATGACGCGGTGGTTCAAGTTATTTAAAAACATTTTTCCAATAAAAATTAACCCCTATCTTAATGACGGAAATCGAATCTGAAGCCGATTCTGTACTAATTTTTCTGTTAGTAATCAAGAAGATATTAATTTGTATGAGCAGCGTATATTATGAAAGAAAAGAAATGAGAAGATCTGTTTAGCAATCGGATGTTATTTTCATGTTTCAGACATCGTCGTGGGCGAAGACAAACAGCTAAAGTTTTATTACAACGGAATACTGGAGCATACAGAACACATTCCGGCAGCTAATGATATTATTTCAGTCACTTACGATCCTGTTTACGACAGGGTCTTGTTTGCCGACCGCCACGACATGAACAAATCAATATCCAGCTTTGACATATCAACTAGGGAAATACAACTTTTAGTTAGTAGAATAACAAGCAATAATATCAAGTATCTCGCCTACGACCCAGTCACACAATTGCTCTTTTGGAAGGAAGGAGACTTGTCTCATGGTACAATATACTCATTTTCACTAAAGCATGCATCGTCCAACAAAGCAGTTGACGGAAATGTTTTAGTTGAGTTGTATAACTACTGCGGGGCTATAGCTGTTGACAGCTGTGGAGGGTACGTTGCTAACATAACAATTTCCTATTGTTTTGAACCTCCACCGAATTTATTTTAAACTTTGTGAATATTTATAATTGTTTAAAAATTACAGGTTTATATACTGGGCCACAGACAGTGAGATAGAGAGGGCTGCGTTTGATGGATCCAAAAGGGAAGTTTTAATTAAAGGTGGGGTTGTTGCGCGACGAGGTTTGACCATTGACCAAAAAACACAGACAATGTACTGGACTCAGGAAATAACGAGTAATGAGTTTTCTATTGAAAATGCCGACTTGAATGGAAACAACAAAAGAAGATTTTATTTCATAGGAAGAGACTTTGCAGCAACTGATTTATCCGTATCAAAAGATTTCATTTACTGGAGGAGCTACGATCAAAGTGCAATTTTGCGATTACCAAAGAGTCTACAGCGCGGTGTGGAACCAATTTTTTATTCTAATTCTAGCAGGGACTTTTGGGCTCATCAACTTACAGCAGCCAACTACAAAAGTAAGGAACAAACTTTGGAAATAAAGAGCTGTGAAGCTCTGAAGAGACTAATAACGGATGTGGAGGAACGCCACGGTTCAATATGTCACAACTACTGCTTCCAAGGAAATTGTAGTATCAGTGCTGAGAGACAACCTATATGCAGGTAAACCATATTCATCTCAATATGGACTAATGAAGGTAACGCAAGGCAACAAAAACAATGTTTTTTTCCAAAATATCTGATTATGAGATTTGTTAATATACAGGGCACTCGAAACAATAAGTCAAACTATTCAGTCACGTAAAGATTTTAAGAGATTTTCATTTTTGATCTTGACAGTTTTTTCATCACTTGTATCGTAGTAGTTCGCCTAGGTTTTATTAGCAGGGGTGACCAAAAAACCAGCATTACTTTGTTAGCATTGCATGAGTCCATTTTCCTTGAGATAAATTTAGTAATGAAGCAATTTCATGTTGGAAGTGATCATCGTGTTCATTACTCACAGCCTCTCTGTATCTAGGTTTTTGCAAAAAAGTCAAGGTACATATGCAGAAAGTGTATTTTTTACCACAATTCTTCAGTCATTTAACAATTAATTTACAAGGCTATCACATCATAGCAGTAATGTTTTGCTTTTTAAAGCAAAACATTACTGCTATGATGTGATAACCAAGCTTATTCAAATAAAACGAAATAACACTTCAGAATTAAACCCAGATACGTGACATAAGAATGATCTACACGTATCTTAAAAATACCAATTAATAATGGGGTGGATATAGCAAAAAAAAGAATCATTTCTCTTAAATTACAAAAAAATGGTGTTTTGTATAGATCAACACTGCAAGGTGAAAAAAAAAAATTGCAAATATGTGCACTAAAACCGACCAAGTGCGAGTCCGAACCTATAAACTTTAATTTTTAGGGTTCCGTAGCCAAATGGCAAAAAACGGAACCCTTATGGATTCGTCATGTCTGTCTGTCTGTCCGTCCGTGTCACAGCCGCTTTTTGCCGAAACTATAAGAACTATACTGTTGAATTCTTAGAACTGACACTTCCAAAGTGGTAAAATATGCCCCCCCCCCTGTAATTTCTAAATTAAGAGAATGATAAAACTAAAAAAATATATGATGTATATTACCATGCAAACTTCCACCGAAAATTGATTTGATCGAGATCTAGTTAGTAGTTTTTTTTTTTAATACGTCATAAATCGTAAACTGCAATTTACCTTTCATTCAATGAACTCAAACATAAAAATAACATTTAATTTCTTAAACATAAACCTTATGCCGTGAACCGTGAACCACTATTTTCTAATAATAAATCTGTAATAGGTGCCTAAGTAAATAATAATTATAAAGTTACAAATATCTACAAGAACTTTTATATTGTGTTACTTGCTGCTACGGAACCCTTTATGGGCGAGCCGGACTCGCACTAGGCCGCTTTTTGTTTTTTTTTGTTATAGCTGCAATAAAAATACACAATCTATGAAAATTTTAACTGTCTTTAGGTTCTTGGGACACAGCACGCCAACAGACAGATGGATGGACGGACGGACGGACAGCGGAGGCTTACTAATAGGGTTCCGTTGGTTATCCTTCGGGTACGGACGGAACCCTAAAAATTTGGTGTTTGCTACCTCCTGTTACTAATACTCACAAATAATTTGTATTCTCACTGTTTTAGTTGCAATCGCGGATACTCTGGGGAAAGATGCGAAGTAGACGCGTGCCACAAGCACTGCTTGAACGATGGAGTTTGTTCCCTGAATGCGGCGGAGAAGCCAGTTTGCCAGTGCCCAGCAGATTATCAGGGTGAAAGATGCGATGTTCCCATTTGCAAGGACTATTGTATGCAAGGGAACTGCAGTGTCAGTACTGAGGGACAACCTACTTGCAGGTATTTTATCGCTTATCCCACCATTCGTTGCATAGAAAATGTCTTCTTTATAAATATCTACCGGCTCGGTAGTGTCCCGTTGCCAGCAGTCTCTGTTCATACAGATAAGGTGCGAGCATTTTATCAGCACGCTTGCTAAAAGCGAGTAAACTCGATTTGAGCTCGATGATTTTAACAATTTTTTTAAGTTCGTGTTCCCTCACGATATTTCCTTCACCGTTGACAATGTTGTCTAAGATAAAGATTTATAGGGCATTTGAAACGCAGCACCGTAGATGTTTAATAAAGTTGGTTATATTGATATATCTTCATTATTTCAGATGTAATGCCGGCTACTCTGGGGAACGGTGCGAAGTCAACGCGTGCTATGGACACTGTTTAAACAACGGCATCTGTTCCCTGAATGAGGAGGACGAGCCGGTCTGCCAGTGCACAGCGGATTACGAGGGTGAACGATGCGACGTCGCTACTGCACATACTGGTGCCTGTGTCTGTGCTGACAAGACGACGCAACAAATATTACTAGAAGTGAAGCAAGTTAGAGAAGAGCTGCAATGTACCATGCAACTCTACTCAGAAAAACTTGACGAGAATGCGGCCAAGATCCAAATCTGCGAGGAGTCAATGAATTACAATCAACAAAACCAAGAAGAAACCATGTCAAAACCGCAAACATCAAATATAAACTTCGAATAAATAAACATAAATCAGAAAGTGCAAGCTCAGTATTGCGACCAATTGATAATTGTCATTCATTGACTCCTCGCAGATTTGTATCTTGGCAATATTCTCGCCTGTAACATGAACCTATTTGAAAATGACAATCCTGAATTATATGCTAAGCAAGCTTCTGAAAGTAACCCTTACTCGACACCTGGATGACGTCACCTTCAAGTGCGGCGTGGAAAGTTTTTCTTCCTGATACCTGACTCAATACCGCCACTCCCCCGTGAAACTGAAATCTACGTCTAGCATGAGGCAATACACTCCTGAAATGAGTTATTTTACGCATTATTATCCGCAAAATTACCGGTTTTAGTTTACCGGCTTTTATATCCTCGGTTCAAGGCACTGAAAAATTAGTCAGGAATATCCTAGCTTCCAAATTGATTGATTTTGATTTGTTTTGCTTTACCGATGCTGTAAATGCCTGGAGACTCGCTTGCCCGAATAATAATTTACCCGACAAGCCATCATACCAGAGACGGTGGGATGAGCCGCTCTGCAAAGAAGTTCAGAAGAACCTAATTGCCTCTGCTGCTACTTCTGCGGAGCGTGCGCGCCTGCTGGCTGTGGGTGAGTGGGAGTCGGGCCTCTGGCTTCACGCACTACCGTCGTCGAACATAGGCACCTTGTTCGACGATACTACTTTCCGCCTCGCTGCTTCCCTTCGCTTAGGCGCATCCTGTTGTTCTCCTCATCGCTGTCACTGTGGCGAAGCTGTCAACAGTCTCGGGCACCACGGCCTGTCATGCAGTCGAAGTACGGGTCGCATAGCACGGCACGCAAACATCAACGACTTTATCCGACGCGCTCTTGTCGCCGTCGGCGTTTCAGCCGTACTGGAACCCATTGGCCTGGCACGCGACGATGGCAAGCGACCGGACGGTCTTTATTTCTTTGGAAGATGGGTAGGCCTTTAGTGTGGGACGCTACTTTTGTCGATACTCTTGCGCCATCCCATCTTCCTAGTTCGTCGTGCTGTGCTGGTTCTGCCGCTGCGGCTGCTGAGAACCTCAAACGGCGGAAATATAGTTGCCTCGTTGGCAATTATATGTTTGAGCCGTTTGGGCTGTTGAGTTTGAACTGTTGGACCGTGGGGTCCGAGTGCTCACGTTTTATTTAAAGACCTAGCTAAACGTTTAGTTGACACTTCGCGTGACCCAAGGGCTGGATTTTACCTCGGACAGAGGATAAGCATTTCCATACAACGTGGCAATGCCGCCAGTCTTTTGGGCTCACTTCCAGTCGACAGCGATGCGCACGAAGTTTTTGACGTCTTATAATAGTTAGGAGTTTTATTTTCTATTCACTTCGTTTATTAATTTTGTAAACACAGAGTACAAAGATGTTTTACAAAAATATTTGGTCCATCCTATGTTTGTTTGTTTGTTTACCCTGTGTGTGTGTGTGTGTATCTATTTTAAGTGTACATAGTTTGTTATTATGATAAATAAATATTAAATAAACTCATCAATACGAACAAACATTAGGGTCATGGGGACTAAAAAAAAATTATGTTTTGTCAAGTTATGTGGCAGTCGATTTTGTTTTCGCGTTTTTAGTTTTGGTCACATTGTAAAAGTTGTTCATAATGATGTGTATATTGATTGACCCCTTTTAAGGTATTGCGTTTATTCTGTTACAAATTTTATAGAAATGTAACTACGTTTTATATTTTTATATATTTATTATCATTCATAAAAGTTTGTTGTACATTATTAGGACAAACAACCCTTGAGCTGTCACTAAATTAGGACATCACGACAATAATTCGATGAAACCAGAGAAATTGTGCCGTCATGTGCACCCTGTAATAGTCATTAGTGTTGTACTGTAGAATTCATTTTTTAACACTAGAGTATTACAGCAATCATATATTTTGTAAGTACATAAGTAGTCTTTATTAAAAAATCTTAATATTAATCACTTCAGTGGCAGTCGTTCTTCCAACGATTTAGAGCTTGGGGAGGAGTTAGTTGGGAGAATGCATCCTTTTTTTATGCTAGTTAGCAGGCCGCGCTCAACACTCAGGCGCCGTCTTCGCCATAGCTGTTAGTTTCATGTTCTCAGTGCATTTCATTGTTTTGACGTCAGCTAACAAGAGTTGACAGACAAGGCATTTTAATTATCGATAGCGATGTAAACTATAATAATAATAATTTTAATTAGGAACACAACCATAAATTACAGTCTTAATAGCTATAACAAGGACAGTTAATGTAACATAATTGCATAGCCAGCTGTCTCCCAAATTAGGTAAAAACGTGTATCTTGGGAGGCAGTACATTAGAAAGCATACGTTCAGTAGTTCATAGCCCGTGTAAGACGGCGTGAACTTAAAATAGATGAGTTAAAAAAATAATGAAAACAAAACAGAAATATTCAAAACAAACTAAAATTAAAAATAAGTTTAATATTGAATAGGTAGAATTGCCACTCATCAAGTATGTGTGTGCATGTCAGTGCGTGAGAGTGTGAGTTTGTTTGTATAAGTACGTGATGGTGTATTTGTGTGTGAATGTATGTGGTGGTGTGTTTGTGTGTGTCTGCGTGTGTACAGATGTAGGATTTTATATTAGGAGTGACTCTGTGTCAATATAGTCCAAAGTAAATAACCAAGCCTTCAACTTAATTTTACATTCCTGTCTGTTTTATGTATGGATGTTAAGAATTTTGTTTATTTTATTGTAAAGTCTGGTGCTGACAAAAGGATATTGTTTACGAGCAAACGCGGTGCTGTGAGGTTCTGAGCGAAATACTATGTCAGCCCGCCGTTCTGTGGTGGTAACAAGAGGACTACGATGTTTCCTTAGTATAGTATGAAGTACAAATAGTTTCCGAACAGTTAATACTTCACTATCAAAATATAGCTGAGTTGTTGGGTACCTATACGGTACCCAACAACTCAGCATACACATACTATTTTCAGAAATGCTCTTTGTGCTCTTTCAAGCTTTAAAAGTGAAGTTTTATCAGCACACCCCCAACTGACTATACAGTAAGAAAGTAAAGATTGGCACAGAGCGTAGTATACTAGCTGAAGAGTGGCTACATCTGCAGATGGCCTCAAATTTCTAAATATATAGATAAGCACCCTTAGTCTTTTGACTAAGTAATCAATTTGCATATGCCATTTTAGAAATTGATCTATGTAGACGCCCAAGTAACGGACGCAAGTGTTTACACAGAGAAGTGGACAGGAACAATGGGAAGAAGAATTTAAGCAAGAATGGACTTTAACATTAATAGGGTCTTTAGGTTGGGAATATTGGGAAACTGAGAAGAGTATAATTTTGGATTTCTCTGCATTCAATGTTAAAAGGTTTTTTGAGTACCAATCACTAACTATATTGAGATCTGTCTCTGCTAATTTTGCAACTTCATTCCTGGTATCTCCATGAGTCAGTAAAACTGTGTCATCAGCATAATTATGCAAAGATAGAGCAATTTTTAAGGGAAAGGAGGCAGAGGTCATTTATATAAATGAGAAATATTGTTGGGCCGAGAAAACTCCCTTGGGGCACCCCGTATTCTATTTTAGCCTCCTTACTGATGATATTGTCTATCTTTACATGCTGACTATGTCATGTAGTATGTAAGAACCATGTTTTCTGAATGATTCTACAATAAACTACCATTTCAGTAAGACTCCTCGTTTTACTTCCAATTCCTCCGCAACGCTCCCGACAGTTAACTGCACCCATCGTATTGAGTAGAAACACAGAAACACTACTCTTACATTAAGTATATTTTTGTTACGTGAATAAATAAAAAAATCATTAAAAACTTATCTTTTAAAAAAGAACATTTTTGTTAATACCTAATAAATTAGACATTTATATTAAATTTACTTAACACAATTTTTTTTTTTCAAATTATTACTTCATTAATACTTATCCAATCTCTTACTTTTTCTCGGTTATATGCCTCCTCCAGCTCATTCCATTTATCTCTTTCTGCGGCGTCTTTTATCTATAGCTTTCCAGCAGTGCTTATTGTATCATCTGTCCAGCGTTTTTAGACCACCCTTGTCGTCTCTTGGCGCTAAGACCTGTCCACCGGGTCGCCTCTATGGTCCATCTCTTTTCAGTGTAAAGGGCTAGGTGTCCGGTCCACTTGAGCTTAAGCGTATTATGTAAAGTATAGGATGAACGGTATAAAAAATGTAATGAAAGAAAAAGGAATTCACAGAGGACAGTAGAAGAGGAAATTGTATCTCGCAGACTCCAAGTAACATGGAACAAGGGCGGCAAATTTTTAAAATTATGAAAATAGTCAATTATCTAAACCTACTCAGATGATGCAACTTACACTGAATAAAACAAACTGCGTAATAAATAAAAAAAACATTTTATTTTAATCGGCACTATAAACCTATAGTCATGAGATTACATCACACTAACTGTTTATAATGTAAAAAATACATGGAATTAAGGAAAAAAATGAGGAGCCCCAAGACGACAACGAGTGTAAAGACACCGAGTACCGAATGTAGCTTCGGACATGATCCTACAACCAGGATCCCCGAATGTTCAGGGGCTCCTGGCACTTAGGAAAACACAAAGAATCTCAACTGGCTAAGGTGTAAACGAATATAAGAAAGATAAAATTAAGCTACCTGAGTGTGGAAGCACCGTTGTCACCTTTGAGAGTAGAACGAGTATTTTCATCTGTTGTGATAGTATTTGGAAAATTTCCGGTATTAATAAATATATTTCCACTTTGTTCGGTATAGCCAGGTCTATTGATATTAATGGAATTCGGTCCATAGATGTGTATTCTAGTTCCTAATTTGATAAACTTGGCTCCAATTTGTCTATAAGCGTCACATGTTTTATTGATTGTTCCTTCCTAGAAACAGATAAAATAATATATTATAAGCAATGTGAACAAGTTGGAATTAAAAAAAAGATAACGGACACAAATAAATGTTATAATTCCTTAAACAAATAATTTACAAAGATAAAACTTAAATAAACGCAAATAACTAGTAAGTACGTCTAGCTAAAACCCGTCCTAACAGTCGAAGCGCCCAAAATGAAATGGCCGAGGAAATGAGCTCGCCGCTGGAGCTGTCCATCTGCCCCACTCCTGCGCTTCGTGAAGTCATTCAGCCGCCGCACCGTCGATTCCAGGATTCGCCGCTAACACGGCCTCTCCTGACAGCGGCGCGTCCTCGCCCGCTTGATTTAGGGGTGGAGTAACTTCACTGGAGCTGGACCCTGAAGTAACATCTTCACAGCCATTTTCGTTAGTGCCTGAAACAGTTACATTGTTTGCGTTAGTTCTACATTTATTTCCAGTCGCATAACTGAAAGAAACAGAGGCCTCAGCGTGCTTCAGTACAGTAATACCACACAATCCACAATGCTCTTGGATAGAAGAGCCGCATCGTAATTGTTAGACAATAATCAGAAACAGAGCCCTCGGGATGTTATTAACTCACATCAAGTCCAAGTACCAATTACTTTGAACACCAAGACAGAGCCCTCAGGATGTCCAAATACTAAGCGTCACCAAGACAGTCCTCGATTAGATGAAGATCTCAACTTGTAATCATTAAGGCAGAGCCCTCAGGATGCCAAAGCCCTTTTGAAACTCACATGACAGAGGCCTCAGCTTGTCCCAATTCAATTACCAAATTATTTAATGCATGAAACAGAGGTCGACATGTTTCAAACAAGAAATAAGTAGGTAGGTACACTTACTACCAAAAAATGCACTGCACACATCAGGCGTCCATTCTCCACGCCACAAAGTTATGTACTCTGCGGCCGCTTGCGTGGTTTTACCATACGAATCCGCTATAAGTTTCAGTTCATAACGTCCATGAGGCAATACCTTAATAATTTGGTATGGGCCACGCATACACGCGTCTAACTTGCCCTTGGACTGGCTGTCCTTGTGCACAAAAACAACGTCATGAACAGTGAAACTGCGCGGCGGCTTCCGTTTTTCATTAACGCGGGCGTCTTGTCGAACTCTGTTCTCGTCCAGAAATTCGGAGGCGCGTTGTCTGGCCAGCTCACGCAGGGACTCCCTGTTGGGACTCGTCCCTTCCAGGGCCACATCGCGCACAACAGAGCGTAGGACGGGTGTCGTAGCTTGGCTGCCGGATAATAAATTCATAGGTGAATATTGAGTAGATTTATGCTTTGTAATGTTCAGAGTGAGCTGTAATTTGCCTAATATGTCTGACCACTTTTCATTTCTAAAGTTAACTTCAACTCTTATCATATTTAGAATAGTCCTGCAATATCGCTCAGCCTGACCATTACTCTGATGCATTTCAGGTATTATTAAATATAATTCGCCCCCTAATTCACGTACCCAAGTTGCAAACGGTGAACTCTCGTACATTCGCCCACGGTCAGCGACAATCAATTCGGGCATACCAAACATTGATATTGCCGATTCAAAAACGCGTTTAAGTTCGTTCGCATCTTGTTTACGTATCGGATACAATAGGCAGAATTTTGTAAAAGCGTCAACAATGATTACAACAAATTTAAATCCGTTAGAAACAGGGAGTGGCCCCAAAGCATCGCTATGTACGCATTCAAACGGCATATTGGGCTTACTCCATGATTCTATTGGCTGTAACGGTTGTCTTGGAACTTTTTTATGAGATAAGCAGACAATACAATGTTGTACATATTTTTTTACAAATTTAGCAAGGCCAGGGAACCAGAAATGATTTAAAATTAGATCAATTGTTTTATCTGTACCGATATGATGGTGCTCATCGTGAAAGATTCTTAAAAGGCTGAGACGATATCCTTTCGGTATATAACACAAATAACGTGGTTCTTCACCAGTTCTTACATATTTGTAGTAAAGGACATCGTTTCGCTTGATATAACGATTAGAATCGAGTTCACCCTCATCTAACTTTTGCAACAGAGAATGCGTTTCTTCGTCCGCAAACTGTGCCAAATGAGCCCAGTTATGTGGTTTCTGTATTTTGCACACATTTACTGGATTGCGACTCAAGTAGTCAACATGAGATAAATTGATGCCTTTACGGTACTCTAAATCAAAGTCATAGTCCTGTAAATACATCCACCACCTTGCAACTCTTGGCAAAAGATCTCGCTTTCTTTGTGTAAGTTTTAAAGCGTTGCAATCAGTTACCACTTTGAACTTTATGCCAATAAGGTAGTGCCGAAAGTGTTGTAGTGCTTTTACCACTGCCAACGTTTCCAACTCGTAAGAGTGGTAACGTGGCTCTGCCCCCTGAGTTACTTTACTGAAATACGCAACAGGTCTTTTGTGATTATTAATATTGGCCTGTAATAGCACCCCACCATATCCCACTGCAGAGGCGTCTGTATGAACTTCCGTCGGGAGAGACGGATCAAATATAGCTAGAACGAGCTCATTTGTTAAGCACTTTATAATGTCTTGACGAACGCACTCACGTTCCTCGTTCCATTGAAATGTGACGCCTTTGCGAAGGAGATGTGAAATGCAAGCAGTCCTGACTGAATAATTAGGTACATATCGTCTGAAATATCCAGCTAGCCCTAAGAATTGCCTCACTTGCTTTACGTTGCCTGGGATTGGGGCATTGGTTAACGATTCAACCTTATGGCGGCTCGGTCTAACCTGACCATTACTAATTAATCTACCTAGGTATTCAATCTCCTCAGCGAGAAAGATACACTTTTTCAGGTTTATAGAGAACCCTGCTTGAGTTAATGTTTGTAAGACCTCTCGTAAATTTTGTAACCCTTCATCTACTGTCAACGTGGGCAATAATATATCATCGACGTATACTAAAACCTTGCCCGATTCTATAAAAGTACGCAGAGTCTGTCTTATAATACGTTGATAGACAACTGGCGCATTGGCTAAACCATATGGCATCTTTAAATACTCAAAATGGCCTTCAGGAGTAACGAAACCAGTTAACGGTATAGAATCGTTATCCATCTTAATTTGGTGGAAGCCTGTAGCCATATCAATACTGGTGAAGTATTTACTTTTACCTAAGCGGTCTACATAATCATCGATCAGAGGCAATGGATAACGATCCTTTACAGTTATCGCGTTTAGTGCGCGGTAGTCCACGCACATTCTATCACTGCCATCCTTTTTTTTTACTAGCAATATTGGACTGGAATATTCGGATTCGGACTCCCTTATAATTTTTTTGTCCAGTAGTTCCCGGATAATATCGCGCACACGCAATTTCTCTTCATGAGATAGTTTATACGGTCTGTAAACTATAGGTACACTACTACTAAGCTTAATATGCATAGAACCGGTATTTACAGTAGATGTGGCTGTACCAGTAATAAGGAATTCTGAGAAGTCCGCGATAATTGATAAGAAATTATCCTTTTCAATACCTAACAACGGTGTTTTAATAAGACGGTGCGTGTTCGATTTTATGGGTAATACCTGGTCTACTCGCATAAGACGCTGCTGAACTTTAGATCTTATGTACGTGATTCCGTCTCTGTTTAAAACATCGGTACCGATAATGACTGGAGTACTCATATATTTATCGGCGATTACGTAAAGTTTAATTTCTAATGTTAATTCAAGAAACTCGACGGTTAACACTGAATGACTCGAATGTATTTTCTTTTCGCCTAACCCACAAAATGAACGAAATGACGGAATTTGTTTGCATTGGAAATGCTTGATAAGGTTATCTGAAATAAGGGATGCTACTGAGCCACTATCTATTAATATGTCCACAGGTACACCTTGAATAACGGCTGTAGCTATATAATTTTTTTTTTAGTCACCCTCAGTATTACGACAAAAATTAATGTTTGACTTCCCTCGTGACTCTGAACGTTGCTTTGTAAAACATTCATCTGCGCTATGACCCGATTTTTTGCAAAAGGAACATATTATTGGCTTGTTAGAAGTATTGTTTGAAGTTGAATTGTTATTATTGGTACTGGGGGTAGATTGCGAAGACTTTGCACGAGCTTGTTCGTCCGTTTTTATACGTTTGGAACAAGAATTTTGTTTGTGACCGAAGCTGCCACAGGAAAAGCACTTTGACCTAGTGTCACCATGATCACGTTTGAAATGGTCACCATTATGGGGCCTAGTGTCGGTATGACTTGTACGTTGATTCGGTTTACGAATAAGAGCCGATGTAGCGGGCTTAACATAAATCGAGAGAAAGCTAACTAAATCTTCTGGTTTCAGTTTGGCATTGGTCGCGACGGCACGTATCTGTGGATCGACTATACCGCGTAAAACTATCGCACTCAGAAGTTCATCACTTAATCCGCCTACTATTCGAAGACGTAATAGGGATCGTCGTGCATAATCTGCATACGTAGTGTAATGGTCGGAATTTGTACTCATGACTTGAGATAAAATGTTTGCTACATCTACCTTACGCGGACACAACGGCTTAAACTCTTGTTTAAAGTTTGACGAATCCGATCATTCGTGACCCACTCATTTAGCCACTGTTTCGCGTCTCCTTTTAAACAATTTCCTATTCTAGCTAAACATTCACGGTCATCCCAACAATTAATACTACACACATGATCGACTTCGTTACACCAAACATCAATATCATTAATAGCAGGGTCAAAATTAGAGATATAAATATGGTTTGATCTTACCGCGCTCAGCTTGCCAATCGCACTTACAATTCGGTCAGTCATTTTACCCATCGTGTCGTTACAACCAACCGAGGTTTCGTGTGCAGGAACCGACAGGTCAATAGTTGAGACGCCGAGCAGAGACTGCGCAGGCGCCGCTATGGTGGGCGTCAGCGTTCGCGCGTTGGCGCTTGGCGACAACGTGGCGCCACCACCATCGCACGATCCCCCGCGTTCGATACCGTTCCTACTTTGATTACTACCCACATTTTGCTCTAATGAATGAATACGGGTCAACATAATTTGAAGAGTTTTTTGCAAATCTAAATCTGGGGTACGGTCCCGCGTCTTGCTACGTCTGCTGGATTTATCTTTACTCCGTTTGGGCATTCTGCTAGCACAATATTCGAACTGCAGGACGTACCCGTGGGAGTCACTACTTACTATAAGAAATTAACTAAAATGCAATAACTCGTCAGAATGCCAAATCTTAGTGTAGATAGCTATGAGAACTATCCAACTTCTGATATAAGCAATGTGAACAAGTTGGAATTAAAAAAAAGATAACGGACACAAATAAATGTTATAATTCCTTAAACAAATAATTTACAAAGATAAAACTTAAATAAACGCAAATAACTAGTAAGTACGTCTAGCTAAAACCCGTCCTAACAGTCGAAGCGCCCAAAATGAAATGGCCGAGGAAATGAGCTCGCCGCTGGAGCTGTCCATCTGCCCCACTCCTGCGCTTCGTGAAGTCATTCAGCCGCCGCACCGTCGATTCCAGGATTCTCCGCTAACAATATTTAACATCATAGTTGTGAAGAATATTTTTCGAAGGTTTGGACCTAGGAAAAACAGGCTAAGTGCGAGTCGTTCCGTACAATGAAACTTAATTTTTGCAATTTATTTATTATTTTTCTGTGAAAATATCATTTGTTTACCTATTACGGTTCTTGCACATACATCTACAGCTGCTGACAGACAGACGAAAGGAAACATGGACGGACGGACGGACGGATAGCGAAGGCTTAGTAATAAGATTTTGTTGGTTACCCTTTGGTTACGGAACTCTAAAAACGATCCAGTCAAGTTAATTTTGAGAATAAGATCAATCGTCGAATCCAACTGGGCTAGGCTGCGTTTAGGAAGCTGCGCGCTTTCTTCTCGACTCACATACCACAGAGTCTCAAGATGGAAAGTGTCAACAGCCAGTGTTGTATGGAAATGAAACGTGGTCGCTCATAATGGGCCTCATTAAGAGGCTGAAAGTCACTCAAAAGGCCATGGAAAGGGCTACGCTCGTAGTTCCCTTAAGTGGTCGAATCAGGAATGAAGATATCGTCATTAGCCTACGCTGATTTACCCGTGGCCAGCAGTGGACGTCATTCGGCTGAAATGACGATAACGAAGAAGGATGATGGTTTTTAAAAGATGTTCGTTAATATATTTACAGAGTCAAGCGTTGTATAAGTGCAGTTTATTGTCAGTGGGTTAGCAAATACTGCTGCCAATACCACGAACAGCATAGCTAGAGTCGCGAACCGGAACATTTCTGGTCCTTGGTTGCAGACCATACTGTCTTATTTTCTCTGTAACAAAATAAGTGGGATAGAATAGTAATAGTATGTACCTGCTTCCAACATACGCATATCTGTAGCTTGAGCTGCGGGTCTAAAAATGTCACTTAAGCAGAATCAGAAAGCAAATCATGCTACCCGTCACTGTCAATTTGCCCAATCAACCTTGAACCTAATGCGCTAGCGATAAAGATGAAAATTAAATTTGACAGATTGTTGCGTAGTTAATATTGTGTGGGATCAGGTTTGTTCGTCCAAAATAAGCGACTTGAGAAGTTTTAACAGATGTATTCTTACTCAGTTTACATTACAATGGTTCAGGGTGGTTGGCGGTGCACGAAGAAAAAGGGAAAAGGAACAATATTTTTAAATACATTGGTTTTTATACAAACGCGCGAGTGTACGAGAGACTAGAATGAACGAGATTGAACAAGAGCGACCGAATGAAAGAACCGGATTCGAAATCGATGAGTCTTCCCATCTTCAACCGTAGATGGCGCCTGTGCCGCGTCCGTCCCCACATGCTGTTGTGCTTGTTGTTGTCGTGTAGATGGCGTGAACATACCCCCGGCCTTGGAAGCTCCAGCTTTCAAAAGGGTTGTGCAGTCAAGCGTCGCAGTCGTCGCTCGCCGATTGCAGTGGCAGCGGGCAAATCTTGGAGAAGGCTCTTCTAATTGTTCCAGTATTTGTGTGAATGTCCGCCACTCGAGCCACGCCGTCTTTTCCAGGGAAAATACGTGTAATACGTCCCAGTCGCCACTTCAACGGCGGTAGATTGTCATCCTTAATGAGGACAAGGCTGCCCAGTGTGATGTCATCCTGCCTAGTCTTCCACTTGGTTCGAAGTTGTAGCTCCGACACGTATTCAGTTGACCAGCGACGCCAGAAGTGCTGCCGAAGTTGTTCGATTCGCTCGTAGCGGGTCAACCTCGAGGCTTGCTTGTCAGTAATGTCTTCAGAAGGTGGTGCTGTCAACGGTCGGCCAATGAGGAAATGGGATGGTGTAAGAGGAGTAAGGTCGGAAGGATCTGAGGATAGAGGTGAAATTGGACGGGAATTTAGAACGGCTTCGATTTGTGTCAAAGCTGTGCAAAACTCTTCGTAAGTTAATCGCGCGTTACCTACTATGCGCCTCAGGTGATGCTTGCACGAGCGTACCCCACTCTCCCATAGACCGCCAAAATGTGGAGAATAAGGAGGAATAAATCGAAATTCAATGTTGTTATCTGAAGCATAACTAATAATAGTTTCTGAACATTTCTCTAAAAATACAGGAAATTCTTTCTCAGCACCTACGAAATTCTTGCCATTATCCGAATAAATGACGCAAGGTTTACCTCGCCTACTTATGAAACGTTACAATGCTAAAATATAATCGTTTGAAGAGAGACCTGTAACGAGTTCCAAATGCATAGCTCGCGTCGCGAAACAAATAAATAAACATATGTAAGCTTTAGTCAGTCTTGAACCTCTGCCTTTTCGATTTAATATAAACACTGGCCCCGCATAATCGACACCCGTTCGCATAAATGGGAAGCCAGGTTCTAAGCGATCAGGTGGTAAGTTACCCATAATGGGTGATAATGTCTTACCTTGAATACGTGTACACTTCACGCACTCATGTACTATTTTTCTAGCTAAGTTTCGAGCGTTTAATGGCCACCAACATTCACGCACCGTAGCTAAAAGAAGTTGAGGACCCGCATGTAATAATCGTATATGTTCATACCTAAATAAACTAATAGTGAAAGGATGTTTACTGCACAATAAAACCGGATGTTTTTTATCGTAAGAAAAACTAGATGAATTTAATAGTCTTCCACCAACTCGAATTATTCTATGTTCATCCATAAAAACATTAAGACTAGAGACCCTACTATATTGTTTACAAGTTCGTTTAATAGGAATATTACAAACCAAGTTATTATAAACATCGGGAAACGATTTTATTTGCACGAGCCTAATGAGCATTCTTTGTGCGGCATTCAGTTCGCTCACTGATAAGGAACCGGTTCGACGGCTGTCTTTAGCAGTCGACACGATGCGTGTGTTATTTATAAATCTAAGTATGTACGCACCCATTCGTTTAAGTTTAGAGAATGAACTATATTTTTCAAAGTTAATTAAATCTTTGCATTGCATAGAAGGTAAACATGTTCGATTACATTTCAAATCTGGTAAATTACAAACATTTGAGCTATCGCATTGAGTCTGTTTAAAACTATGTAAATTGTTACGCAAATAAGACGGACCATACCACCACAAATCACTATCTTTTAGTAAATCTAAACTATAACTTCGCGACAATAGATCAGCTGGGTTGTCTTTACTTCTTACGTGCAACCACACTGAGTCGCCCGTGAGGTCATTAATCTCGGTCACTCGATTTTGTACAAAAGTTTTAAGTAAATGTGGTGACATTTTAATCCAACCCATGACTATTGTGGAATCTGTCCAGAAATATATTTTACTAAATTGTAACCTAAGAGACTCGAAAATTTTCTTGTATAATTTAGCTCCTATTAAGGCACCACAAAGTTCCAAACGAGGAATACTAATAGCCTTTAAAGGTGCAACCTTACTCTTGGCACACAACAAACGCACGGTAACGTCAGAGCCATCACTATAGGTACGTAAATAGCAACACGCACCATAGCCGTCTTGGCTTGCATCGGAGAATATATGAAGTTCCGTATATTGACTATGATCACCTTTTATGTGGCGAGGAATACGAATGTCTTTCAAAAATCTTAATGTAAAAATAAAATGCTTCCAAATGTTAACAACATCCCTAGAAACCGGAGTATCCCAGTCAATTTTACTTAGCCATAATTTTTGTAAAATTATTTTTGAAAGCATGACTGCAGGCGAAAGAAGGCCTAATGGGTCATATATTTGTGAAATAACTGATAACATTATCCGTTTAGTTAAATTCGACACGTTTCTATCGTTATCAAGATTCGTAACAAAATGCAACTCATCACTAGTGTTGTGCCAACCCAACCCGAGTGTTTTAGTTTGCGCATGTTCGCCTATAAAATGTTCTGTGGATTTATTTTGAGAAACGTTTAAATTAAATGTCCACTTACGCAAAGGAAAACACCCTGACTGGAGTACCTCTGAAGTTTTCTGGCAAATTTGAATTAAATTATCTAAATCATCATCACCAGTGATAAGATCATCCACGAAAATGTCTTGATTGATGACACGAACGATGACGTCATCATCACACTCTAACGCTAACTGTCTGATACATCGCATGCTTAAATATGGAGCTGACGCAGTTCCATAAGTAACCGTATTAAGTTGGTAGGTATCTAATGGATCCGAGGGATTATCGCGCCACAATATTAACTGTAATGACCTTTGATCAGACTGGACAAGAACCTGACGAAACATCTTCTCCACGTCTGCACATGCTACATATTTATACTGTCTGAATCGCAACAAAATAGAAAAAATATCATTTTGTAACGCGGGTCCCGGTAACTGAATATCGTTTAATGATTGATTCGAGCTAGTGACAGCACTAGCGTCGAACACTACGCGTAATTTTGTAGTCGTACTATCCTCTCTAATGACTCCGTGATGGGGAAGATAATAGTTAGGTTGACTACAAGTATCTAACTTCGACATGTGACCTAAGTCATTATACTCTCGCATAAAGTTAGTGTACAAACGTTTAAATTCTGGTTAACGTTCAAGTTTACGTTCTAATGATAGAAAACGTTTCTTCGCTAACGTATAAGAATCACCTAGTGCGTCTGGTGCCTCTCTTAGCGGTATACGAACCGAAAATCTACCATTCTCTCCACGTTTAGTCGTATTATTAAATAATTCTTCACACATACGTTCATCATCTGTAAAATTTGAACAAGGCGATGAAGGAATATTTTCGATTTCCCAAAATAACCGGAGCTGTTTATCAATGTCCTGACTAAAGTGACAATGAACGTGAGTAGGTTTCGAGTTCCTAACAAACACAGGTCCGGACAACAACCATCCTAATTTCGAATTTTGTAAGAATGGCCCACTAGGTAAACGTATTCTATCGGATTCTAAAAGATCCCAAAATCTATCTGCACCTATTAGTAAATCAATCTCTGAACTAACGTTAAACGTTGGATCCGCTAATTCTAAGAAGTCAGGTATACGTATATGACCAGCTTCAATGTTTATCGTAGGCAAACTGGACGTTATGCATGGCAAGACAATACATCTAAGCTTGGTATAATAATCGTTTAATCTTGATCGAATAAGTATATCGCATGAATGGGACGACTGTGCGACAGATTGTCCCACACCCGAAATATGAACTGTGGACTGTATATAAGACGCATTTATTCGTTTAGACAATTTTTCCGAAACAAAACAGTTCTGGCTTCCGCTATCTAAAAGCGCACGACGGCACGAGCTGTATGATAAACACTATTATTATCCGATACTTCCACTAACGCGGTAGAAAGTAAAACCGTATTTATTCGTTTAAAATCACTAGTTGTTTTATCGCATACTAAAGTGTTATTAGAATTATTAGGTAAGGAATGCAACGCTGTCGTCGTAGTGCGTATAGCGTTCGCCACTTCGCGCGACTCACTAGCACTACGCGTACATGCACTGTTACCCACGCTTTGATTATGATTGTTTTCTAAATGCAACAAACTATTATGTTTGCGTTGGCATTGCTTGCATGGTCCGAAAATACAGTCGTCTACCGTATGACCCGCTCGCAGGCAATTCCAACACAACTTTTTATCAGTAACTACCTTCATTCTATCCCTAATAGACATGTTAAGAAATAATGTGCACGTGTATAACGCATGACCTTGATTGCATAAAACACAATTAGGTAAATCCTTTTTAACATTATTATTACGATAGTTGTTACGAGTACTTTTGACAGATGAATAACTATGCACGCGGTTTGAACTTCGTTTGTCACTTGTATGTTGATGCCTTTCACTTTGAGGTATTGACTTTACGTGGTTTGCACTAATCATTTCTAATGTATCTGCGCGGTTTCTGAGGGATGATATTAAACCGTTTAATTTGACCTTGTCGCGTGACCCTAATGACATGGTACCTATGTGGTTCTCCCACTCCCGTCAATCAAGTTTATTAACAACTAAGTAAATAATTAAAGTGTCCCAATTGACTGTAGGTTCATCGAGTGACGTCAAAGCACGCAAATTACGTAGAACGGTATCAATTAATTTCCGAATTTGTGATGGTGATTCCTGTTTTAAAGACGGTATACTATGTAACGCTTTGACGTGATTGTTAACTAACAACCTCTCATTATGATAGCGATTTTCTAATAACTCCCAGGCGTGAATGTAATTGGCAGGACTGAACTCTAAGGCACTTATAACCTGTAACGCGCTTCCACTCAAAGCCGATCGTAAATAATGAAATTTTTGTATTTCGTCTAAATCAGAACGGGTATGGATCATAGTAATGTATGAATGTTTGAACTCCAGCCAGTGGTCATACGAACCTTCAAAGGCGGGTAGTTTTATATCAGGTAGCTTAATATTAACTGGCTGGCGGAAACCGTCACGAGCTGATGCGACAGGGAACCGATTGTAAGTCTCCGCGTTGTTAAGAAGACAATTCGCGCTGGCCATAGCCGTAAAATATAATGATTCTAACGCTTCAACATATTCTGAATTAGCGGGTACTTCTGATTCTGACAAAAGTAATTCTATTTCACTTTCAATGCTATTAAATTTGGAAAATGTCTCGCTAGCGGCCTGAACTCGCAATTTTAGTTCGGCTACTTGTAAGGCAGTCAAGGTGGCACCTACAAACGAATCAACAAAATTTTTGAATTGGGTTAACCGGCCCTTTACACTACCCCTACGTTTCTTAAACTCAGAAAGAACTTCCTCTACAGACTTTACAGACATTTTGGCGGGCTACGAGTAAGTGTCAGATGTGGGTAGGTACTCACGTGCAAGCATCAACGGAGCCGCGTAACTCTTGCGTCGCGTACAACCAAACTGTAATCGTATAAAAACAACGTTAAAACAAATAAATACGTATAGGGAAAGGACGGGAACAAAGGCCTGACCGATCAATCTCTGATTTCTTTACTCGTATGAAATGGTGCTGGTCCTGCATGGCGTCGCCGTCGCGTGTCGGCGTCGTTACTCGTTTCTTCGTATGTAGTTTCAGATCGAACATTCGGCTCGAACGGATCAAATTATGTGTGGGATCAGGTTTGTTCGTCCAAAAAAAGCGACTTGAGAAGTTTTAACAGATGTATTCTTACTCAGTTTACATTACAATGGTTCAGGATGGTTGGCGGTGCACGAAGAAAAAGGGAAAAGGAACAATATTTTTAAATACATTGGTTTTTATACAAACGCGCGAGTGTACGAGAGACTAGAATGAACGAGATTGAACAAGAGCGACCGAATGAAAGAACCGGATTCGAAATCGATGAGTCTTCCCATCTTCAACCGTAGATGGCGCCTGTGCCGCGTCCGTCCCCGCATGCTGTTGTGCTTGTTGTTGTCGTGTAGATGGCGTGAACAAATATTATGATTTGCATATGATTCTATTAAAGTGACCTTTTTAGACCCACTGCCCCCCCCCCCCGTGTGTTTTTAATACCTTAGTTTTCGAATAAGCCCACAGTAGAACTATAGACTTTATCAAAAACTAAAGCATCACATTATTGATTCATACAAATCAGAACTCAGACTTATTTTTGTATAGGTTTAGCACCTAATACCTGTAAATTGGCCATCAGGGGGGCTCAAAAGGCCACTTTAGGAGAGTCATAATATTAATCACACAACATTCTGTCAAATTTAATTTTCGTCTATATCGCTAGCGCATTAGGTTCTAGGTTGATTGGGTAAACTTGGCAGTGCCGAGTAGCGTGATATGTTTTCTGATTGTGATAAAGTGGCTTTTTTAGACCCGCTGGTTGCCATTTAAAATGGCTGAAATTCGGGTAAGGTTCATTAATTAAGTGTCAATAACTTGAACTTTAGAAGGAAACAAAACTACTTCCTTTTCTTTAGGAAAATGTTCTACATATTAAAAAGTAAAAATCGGCCGTCCGCGTCGGCCTAAGCTATCAGGTATGCGTACGTACTAACACTTCTCTATCCAAGACATTTTGTTACTGAGAAAATAAGTAATTTCTGGGAGCTCTGGGATCTTGGACTTAAGAAGAAGAAGAAGTGGTATTGTATCACCGACCTCCAACGTGGAAAGTATTATTTGTGTAAGTACTGTAGTCTCACCTTAACGATGGTATGGTCGACGATGGAGCACGCTTGCCTAGAAGTGACGTATTCACTCTAGACTTGAAGACTATCAGGTTGTATGTATCGGGAAACACAGACAGGCATTTGTCGAAATGACAAATGCCTGTCCTCCGGCTAGGATTCCTCTCAGCTATATACACAATGAATAGTTCAAATCAGGATGTGACTGTTAACTTGGAGTTCACAGTTAAGTATGTATATTGCCACTCCCGAAGTCAGGCGAAGAATAAATTTCCACGTTCGATCTTTCCTTCTAAATATACTCACACGCCTGATAATATCTTAAAAAAGAACAAAAGGAAATCCCCAAAAATAATATGTCGGGGCAAATATCCTGAATGTACGTAAATGATATATGTTATAAAACGTGTTGCTTTTGACACATAACTCTAGGGTATTTAATTGAACCACTTAAAAAAACCAGTTAATATATTGATTATTTTTTTAATTTTTGCTTTTGAATATTTTTTTAACCAGTTTCTGGTATGGAAGCCACCTTTAATTTCTTATTTAATTGAATTTTATTGTTTATTTTAAAGTGGCAAAAGAATAACCTACACAATCTGTGAAGTTTTCAACTGTCTACCGATTATGGTTTTTGAGATACAGCCCGCTGACAGACAGACGGATGGACGGACGGACGAACGGACGTACGGATGGACAGTGGAGGCTTAGTAATTGGGTACTATTGGTTACTCTTTGCGTACGGAACCTAAATACATAATGGAAATCTAAAGTTACGGGAGATGAAAAGGAACACGCTGTAAATATATTTATTTGGGAATTCCTTTTCTACGAACCACCTTATAAGGTCACTGTGCCCGCGTCATCACTGTCCACTGATAAACTCTAATTAGAATTATTTTGACGTATTGACTCTTATCATCTAACCAATTTAATTACGCAATGGTCATTTTTAAATGAAATGTTGGTTGGGAATAATATTGAATTTCGACATATTTTGTCATTATCGGGTACTAGGTATTGTCCGTGGATTCACTTGCGTTAAAGTAACCTACCTCTATAACCGTCTCCAAGGTCCCATCTAACTGTGTGAAAGCGTGACACAAGCAAAATCGCTTTCGCATTAATACGAGTAATAATAACTAGGATTTAGGTTCATCATCATCATCAGCATATCAGCCGAAAGACGTCCACCGCTGGACATAGGCTTCCCCTAAAAGGGGGGGGGGTTGCCATAATCAACGCTTGGTAGGCAGGTTGGCGATCACAGTGTATGGTGCTGCGTTTTACAGATAACGCTGTTGCCCATTCTCTGGTGAGTCCCTTAGTCGCCTCTTATGCCACCCACGGGAAGTGATGGGATGATATTATTGTTTTACGACACCATACGGCACTGGCCGACACCATACGGACTAGCATTGAATACGGAGTACCTTATAATAATTGTCACTAGCTTCTGCCCGGGACTTCGTACGCGCACATCGCGTTTTTGCCCGATCTCGTACGAATTTCGGGAAATTCTCTTGTATTGGTCTTTGACACTTCCCAAGGAACCTACATGCTTAGTTTCAGCTTTCTGCGACCAGGGGGACTAAAAAGGCCACTTTAGAAGAATCATAATATTAATCACACAACAATCTGTCAAATTACATTTTCATCTTTATCGCTAACGCATTAGGTTCAAGGTTGATTGGGAAAATTCGACAGAGATGGGTAGCGTGATTTACTTTCTGATTATGCTAAAGTGGCCTTAAAGACCCGCAGTAGTTTCGGTTGTGCGTTGTCTGTCAGCCACTCAGTCAGTCAGTAACTAATGAATTTTATACATTTGGATTGCTTGTCTCAAGCAACATTAGTGCAACCCTCACGTCTAAGCCGTCGTACGGTAAGTATGGGTAGCTCGCCGTCTAGTCAGGTGGACCACAGTGTTCCACGCGGACACAAGATGTCAGGATAATTGACGGGGCTCGCTAGGAATTGTTCGAAAGAGTCACCGCAGCCCTGGAACGTAACAGGCATTTGTAGAAATTATAATATTTGAGTCACTAAGAGTCGGAAGCTCCTTCTCGCTCCTCCCAGCTTGGGAGCAGTATGACATTTATTTATTTAAAATTTATGTACAGTAGTGGTACATGGGTGGACATCGCTCGTGGGCTCTTATTACCCCACATTCCTTCATAAACGGCCGTATCTTTTTTTTACTTTAACATAGAAGCTTGATTTTCAAGGGACCAAGGGAGCTTCAAGGGACCGTACACTTGAGAATATGATTTTAATTTCAACTCGATGCATCCACGCATTCCCGAGATAAAGGGTCTTGACAGACAGACGGACAGACATCAAAGTGATCGTATAAGGGTTCCGTTTTTCCTTTTGAGGTACAGAATCCTAAAAAGGTGGTGTTACAGTAGTTGATATTGGGCCAAACCAACAATTTAACTTTTAAGATGAGCGTAGTCGTCATCAATACGGTAAGAAGAAGAAGTTACAAGTCTTAAAGCAAGAAATTGTCTAAAAAAGAAACTCCTGCCATTAGATGACTCGCTTTCTGAATCATTAACCTCTAGACAAAATGAGTTTCTATCAACAAGCAATTTTTTTACTATTAATATGCACGCGTTTGACCACTATCTCACCTGATGGTAAGCGATGATGTGGTCGAAGATGGAGCACGCTAGTCTAGAAGTAACCTATTCACTGTTGACTTAAAGACTCTCAGGTTGTAGCTATCAGGAAACACAGACAGGCATTTGTCGAAATGACAAAATTTCCAGGACTTTTTTCAATGTCACTTTGTTTAGAACATCTCGATCCAGTATCGTGATGAGATCCTCCTTGGCTTTGTAAAAGCTTTTATCTATTAAACAGTTGACAAATGGAGAAGGAGAGGTAGGACAATGAGAAGGGTTGATTGTACAAAGAGTGCCATGAAAGATAAGAGAAGAAAAGATCGTGACGACCCTAAGTATCATGGAGCTAGGGCAGGAAAATCATAGTTTGATGGAGATAATAAAGTGAACAAACTCAAATGATGTAACTTTCATAAAAAAAACTCCATAATATACATTAATTTATTTGAATCGGTACTATACATCTACATTAAACAATCTTCATCTTTAAAATCTTCAATGAATTTATATATTAAGTACTAAGAATACAATGGATGTAAAACAACTGAATTTTTATTGGCAATGACAAGAGAATGAGAGATAAATTGCAATAATGATGTGTGATTGAATATAAAAAATAAAACCTTTGCTTTACTAGATGTAGGCTAGTAACCAAATACACTGAATATACTTGATTGAACACAAATGAACAAAAAAATATTACACAAGTCATTTACACAAACTGAAGTCTATAGGTACAGAGGCGGTCGTATCTATAATTATATACAATGTGTTCCTATTGATATCCCATAACGCTAGGGTATCAATGAGACCACATCAAAGAATTACCTGGCACATGAACTATTTATCTACAATTTTTTTTTGTTTCTATTTTCATACAAAATCGTTGGAAAAAGTCCCGGTTGAAAAATGTTTACGTGAAATATGGTAACGTCGCATTTTCTTGGCATAAATATGAACGATTGAATTGAATGAAAGTGATTTACTCCTGCATTAAATGAAACTTAGATACACACATCAAGATACTGTTAGTATTATCATCGAAACTATGATTTTGAAACAGTCTTGTTCTATGAATTTTTATATGACTTTCACATATCGAATATAACTTTAAAGTAATGATACCAAAAGGAACACGGTGTATAACACTGGGTACCGAGTGCATCTTCAAACACGCACACGCACACATCCAGTCTATTCTGTTTAAATGCCTCCGTAAAGGAAATAATAATAATGTTCCATTAATTCCCACTGCCTTCCAGATCATGTAAGCTGACAAACTCAAGTGCATACACATACATAAACTACACTTACATTCACGTTAACACACACACTCACATGCATAAATAATAGAACGGTTTTTTACAAAAACTACGTAACCAACAATTTTTAGGTTTTTTTTTTTAATGATGATAATAGTTATGATCTATGGAAAAGTTACACTAGAGAGTTTAATTCGATTTTACAAAAACAGCATAATTAGCACAGAATTACACAGTAAAAAATACACATATACATACAAAAACTACAAAACTGCGTGTAAATTTTACAAAAACGACGTATCTGAACGCAGTTAAGTAGTTTTTGTAAAAAATAAAACGTCAATAAAGCTGCAAGAATTATTAAAATAGATCAAAAATCACCATTTGTCTAGGTTAAGTATAACTTTACTAGAGAATGGACAAGAATCCATGTACGGACAAATCGTCCACTGCCTTTGGAAATGAATTTTAGTCCATAATATAAGGTTCAAATTCCATTAAATCCTAATAAAGCTCAGGATATTCAGAGATTTAAACATTTTTTGAGTGAACCCCACAAGATGATTATTTATGATAAAATATGTGAAATTGTAGCAGAGAAAGGAGAAGATATTGATATTGATAATGAAGATGTAAGTGGAGGAGAAGAATAAACAATAAGTTAATTAGACTGTATAATGGCTGCAAGTGTTTTGTATGGCAATAAACTAGGTACTTAATTATAATTAACTAGCACTTCGCCCGCGACTTCGTCTGCGTAGACTTTAGAAGTGATGCGCGACTTCTTTGTCCCATATTCTCATTCTCGGAAATTCATTTTAATGATTTTTTATTCTGATAGTTTGTGCGTCTTTACTGTTCGTACTTTCAGCCCCGGAACTACTTTGACATGTTTCTGGTATTCTGGTACTTGTAAATCTTTCGCTCATAACTCCAGCCTAGAAGAAACTTCGATATGTTTTGTTCTCCTGGTACTTTTGAATCCTAACCACTCAAAATTATAGCGCCGGAAACATTAAAACATGTTTCTGGTCTCCTGGTATCTACTTTTGTATCTGTAGCGCTCATAATTACAGCCCCGAAAATACTTCGAAATATTTCTAATCTCCTGGTACTTTTAAATCCTTACCGCTCACAATTCGAACCCTGAAAATACTTCGACATGTTTCTAGTCTCCTAGTACCTACATACTGAATCTTTAACGCTCATAGTTGCTGCCCGGAAAAACCTCCACATTGTTCTGTTGTTCAATCCTAGCCGCTCACGATTCCAGCCCCGAAAATACTTCGACATGTTTCTGATCTCTTGGTACTTTTGAATCCTATCCGCTCACAATTCCAACCCTGGAAACACTTCGACATGTTTCTGATCTCCTGGTACATAATGAATCTTTAGCGCTCATAATTCCTGCACGGGAAAAACTTCCACATTTTTCTGTTGTTTTGTTACTTTTAAATCTTTACCGCACATATTTCTAGCGCAGAAACATTTTGACATGTTTGTGGCCTCCTGGTACTTATGAATATTTATCATTCACAATCCTAGCCCCTAAAATACTTCGACATGTTTCTGGTCTCTTGGTACTTTTGAATTCTAACCGGTCACAATTCAAGCGCCGGAAATATTTCGACATGTTTATGGTCTCCTGGTACTTGTGAATCTTTAGCGCTCATTATTTAAGCCAAAGAAATACTTCGACATGGTTCTGGTCTCCTGTCACATGTGAATCTATAGCGTTTACAATTGTTACCCGGAAAAAAATTCAACACACATATTTCTGTTAAAAAAAAATATTCGAGCCCAAAAATACTTTAACATCGTTCTGTTCTCCTGGTATTTGTGAAACTTTAGCGCTCTCAATTTCAGCCCCGAAAATACTACGACATGTTTCTGTTCTCCTGGTACTTGTGAATTTGAAGTACTAAGGCAGCAGAAGCGCTAGGTTTCCACTTCCTCCTCAATCTCCATTAGGCCATGCCTTTTACCGGGATAAAAAGTAGCCTATGTTTGATTCCAGTATGTGAGCTATATGTGTGCCAAATTTCATCCAAATCCCTTCAGCCATTTTTGCCTGATTGAGGCACAAACATACAAACATACAAACATACAAACATACAAACATACAAACATTCACATTTATAATATTAGTAGGATTAGATCTTATCTTATCTTTCATTGCAAAACTTTTACTTTTATTTTTACAAAAATAACATAAATGCATTTTTTTTTACAAAAAGAATAGTAGGTATAAATAATAAAAAATGTAACATATTGTATACAAAACATTAACATGAATAAATGATCAAAAGTTATAAGTTTTAAACGAAAAAAAATGGATTGGAGAACGTTTTTTTTATTTCCTGTAAAATTGTTGCTAAAAAGTTGTACTGTTTTTGTAAAAAACCCTTCATATTATTAGTGGATTTGATTACTTTTTAAACATTTTGTTCTGTAAAATCTTAAACCTTTGTTTTGTTTATACATATGAATGCCTGGAACACTGTCGTCTCCCTTCTTGGAGGTAGGCGCTAATGACCGCGACACAGTAGTAGATTCGATAACGAACACAATATTTGTAAAATTGTTTCTTGTTCCAATAAAATATTTTGTATTTGTATATGTTTGTAATGAATAATAAAAAAAGCTTAGGTAAAGTCAGCGTGAAAGTGAACTACTCTACCTCTGAGCTGGATTGACAGGTCTCTTCAAGCTCATTGCACCTAAGTTTTCTGTCTTCTGTCGATTCTGTCAACATCTCAACGTGTAAACTTTGGTGGAGAGCGCATGAAGTGCTCATTCCATATTGATTGTATGAATTGACAGCTCACGTCATGTCAGTTTACAGTTACACTGTGAGTAATTTCAGAATCGTACTGCAGGAGCTCTAGTTTAGGTGTTCTGTCCACTTAGGAGAAAACACGGAATCTTAAACTGCTAAGGTACAAATGAAAAAAAAGGAAAGTCATAAAATAAACCGACTTGATTGTGAAAGCACCGTTGTAGTTTATTGTTTCTTGTATATCCAATTTAATTTTGATTGGCTCATGTTTGTGCGTTATTTTCGGGTAAAAACGTATTTTTTTCTTCTTACTTTCTTCTTCATTTTCATAAAAGCTGTTGTTTATTGGTTTATTTATGTCTGATGGAATATTGATTGGTTCATATAAACGAATGTTCATTGATTCTTGCATAACTTTAGAGCTGATGTTCATTGTTTCTTGCATAACTTGAGAGCTGATGTTCATTGTTTCTTTCATAATTTTATTCATATCTGGTATAAAGATTGTATTTTCATTCAAGCTGGACATCGACAATAAAAAAAAAAACGCCTAGTACGCCTATAAAAAATTAACACCAGTGAATAATCGAGATTTTTCCAGATATCAAGGTTAACCCCTAACCATTTTGGACATAAAGGACAAAAAACTGGCCAAGTGCGAGTCGGACTCGCGTGCAAAGGGTTCAGAACCAATTTAATTTTTTCAGCATGTTATTTTAACACTACAGGAATTTTACAGGTTTTCCTGAAATCTTTGGGTATAGAACTATTGCCTGCTTTGATTATTAAAAATTTCAAGCTTCGTAGTTTCTGAGATAAGTCCCCATTTATGGTCATTTTTGGTCTAATTTCTTGAATAACTTCAAAATTATTTATTTTAATAATATGAAAAAAACATAATAAAAATCTTCACAGAGAGCTCGTTCATTTGATATGTTAAACAATACAGTTTAAAAACTTTTTTTGTTCTCTTTTGTCCCCCAAAAGTGACCCCGATACTAAAAATTTATTTATTTACGTAACGTGTCCATATTTGGGTCACAAAAGTCTATATATACCAAATTTCAACAGAAACGGCCGTTAGGTTCGGAGAAAACTGGCTGTGACGTCTGTGTGTGTGTATGTGTGTGTGTGTGTGTGTGTGGATCTACTGAACAGACAGATAGACAGGCAGAAAGACAGACCGGGTTCCGTTTTTTTTCGGATATTCGGAACCCTAAAAATAAATACAACTGTCTCACCTAAACGATGATATGGTCGACGATGGAGCACGCTTGCTTAGAAGTGACGTATTCACTCTAGACTTGAAGACTATCAGGTTGTAGTTATCGGGAAACAGACTCTGGCTGGGATTCCACTTAATTAACACCTACACATAAATAAACAGTTCAAATCAAGATGTGACTTTGAACTTGGAGTTCACGTTAAGTAAGTATGTTACTACTCCCGAAGTCAGGCGAAGTATAAATTTCCTCGTTCGATCTTTGCTACTAAATACACTCACACGCCTGATATATCGCAATAAAAAAACAAAAGGAAATCCCCGAAAATTGTTTCGGAGCAAATATCCCGAATGTATGTTGTTATGTTATACAGTGTGTTTCTTTTGATATCTCGTAACACACCACTTAAAAGAATCTATACTAATAAATATAAAGCTGAAGAGTTTGTTTGTTTGTTTGTATGCTTGAACGCGCTAATCTCAGGGACTACTGGTCCGATTTGAAAAATTCTTTCAGTGTTAGATATCCCATTTATCGAGGAAGGCTATAGGCTATATATCATCACGGTAAGACCAATAGGAGCGGAGCAGTAATGAAAATTGTGACGCAGACGAAGTTGCGCGGGTCAGCTAGTAGAATAATATTTTACAATATTTTTTTTTCGTCAGTTTTCATACAAAATAATCCATCAAAACTGCGTCCGTCCATGTAAAGCACTTTTTCCTGAAAAACGATAACGTCGCATTTTTTATGAACTCCAATGAACTAACTTATTAGAACGATGGTACTTACTTACATAATTATGTTAGGGTTTACTTATAGTGAACAGTTTTAATTTTTAATTTTAGGTTGATATAGTTGAGAGGTCGTGGCGTGTATGCCCGTGTGAGTCAGACGTGTGCTAACAGTCTCTGTGCTTATTAAAAATAATTAAGTAGTAAAAACTGATTTATATCCTTAATGTCGTATATCGATGTGTGCGCCACTTTTTCACGAAACCGAGTGTAAAACAATCTGTGAGAAACATTAACTGTGCTTCGAGTAATCATAAAATTCCGACTAAAAATTTTCCAAAAAAGTGCTCGCGTCTTTGTGCCGTGACATTGGAACACAAAGCAAGGTCACTCATCACTACCATATTCATATTTATGGTAAAGCCTGCAGCGACATTTGGAAAAATATTCTAGAGGTGTGAGTGGCCTAGCGGCTACCGTGCTTGATTTTCGTGCGAGGTGGCGTAAGTTCGATCCTGTAGTTCCGATAGTGTATTTTTGTATTTTTTCTGCAAAGTTCCCGTCGTCTCTAAATAAGAACAATTATCCTTTCAAGGAACGCAGCAAACCTTCTATAATTTTATTTTATAATTGAGTAAAGCTTTTAAAATCATGTCTCTAAGAAGAACTCCACCGAGCAAACCAACTGAATTACTCTATGACTCAGAGCCTGATGCTTCCAAACCAACATCCCCGCAACAACTCGCCTCGAACATAACACAGAGGTTTAAGCGGAAATTTCAACATGGAGAAGATATTAGCCAGTTCACGGCAGAAATTAAAAGCATACTGATGGAATTCACTGAAAGGCAAGATAAAAAGTACGCTGCTTTTTTAAGTACGGTAAAAGAAATTAAAGCCGAATGTTCTGAGTTGCGTAAGTCCGTAGACTTTGTATCGACATCTTATGATGAAATAATGGGGAAATTGAAAAGCTTAGACAGTGCAAATAGAGAGAAAATGGCCTACATACAAGTTCTTGAAGAAAAAATTGAAAATTTGGATAGTTCGATTAAATCATCCTGCATAGAATTTCGGAATATACCTGTTAACCAGAACGAAAATAAAACCACTCTTTGTGATACAGTCATAAAAGTCAGTTCATTTTTACAGAATGAACTAAAGGTGACCGAAATTCGAGACATTTTCCGAGCTAAATCCAAAAAATCACCCGACTCTGGTACTATTATCGTAGATTTAACGACGGTTATCGCGAAAGAATCTATACTATATGCGTACAAAAATCATAATAAGGGCGGAAAAAAGCTTTCAACTTCTGATATTCAGCTACTTGGCCAATGTAAACCAATTTATATCTCGGAAGCATTAACTGGCAAAAAGAGGCAATTATTTTATCAAGCACGTATGCATGCGAAGTCCCACGGGTATGCGTTTTGCTGGATTGCTAACGGTAGAATCTTAATGCGGAAAAAGGAAGGTGACTCTGCTATCCTTATTAAATCAGAGTCGGACCTAAATACACTAAAACAGAGAGCGGATTGACTACGGAGCGGCATAAGTGCAAATATTAACTATGTTTACCCCTTTTTATGTAATTTATTTAGATTGTACCTTATTATAATAACGCTAAGAATGTTTATTTTTGTTATCGAAATTGTTTAATTACTTTTAAATGCAAAATAACTCATACATGTCTTAACAATAGTTTTGCCATACTTCATTCTTCTCAGATACTCTACACACATACACGTTTACATTATTTACTATCGCACAAATTCATAACATTTCCTAAATATTTTTCACGCTTTGTTTTGCTGTCAGCTAAATTACAAATTAAAGTAAATGTCAAATCCCCTTCACAAGTCCAAGTGAAAACATATTGTCTAGCTACTTATGTCCTACAAATATATCCTTTATATAAAAATGGTTGATACACTAAATATTATTTCTGATCTCGATAATTATCAGGTTTCTAAGTCTTTCAAAGTACCAATAGTTGACTGCCATAAATTAATTAAAAACATTAATAGAAATTTGAATATACTACACCTCAATATCCGCAGTATCAACAAAAACTTCGATCAATTTACAGTTTTGCTTCAACAACTTCACTTCGATTGTGATGTCATTATATTAACTGAATGTTGGCTAAGTAAGACAACAATAATCTCCACTTTACAGGGATATCAATCACACCAAACAATAAACTTTAAAAATCAAAATGATGGCATCGTTATTTACACAAAACATTATTTAAATTGTAAAATTATAGAACCTGATTTTAGTGAATCCAACTGCCTGGTTTGCATAATAAATGACGACACAGCTGTCGTTGCCCTGTATAGATCTCCATCCTACCATTTTATCAACAGTTTTCTGAATAGCTTAGGTGATGTCCTTTCATTCTTGGAAAAATACGGTCAAATTTTTCTAATCGGTGACATAAATATAGACATAAAAAATAACAATAAAGACCGACATTCTCAGGAGTATTTGAAGTTTACCGCATCACAAGGCTTACTTCCGGCTCATCTGTATCCGACCCGTATCAATAACTGCTTAGATCATGTCTTATTTAAAACAAATAAGGTTCCCACTACTCTTGTCATAGAATCGCACATAACTAATCACGAACCAGTCCTGTTAAGTGTCGTTACGGATAGGCCCAACTTGAAGCCGTGCATAACAAGAACGGTGGTCGATTATACTTCAATTATAAATGACATTGAACAGGCAGATTTCTCTAATGTTTTATTTTCCACAAATGCTAATGAAGCAACAAATATTCTTGTCTCAACACTCTCAGAAATTATATGTAAGCACACCCGTAAACCTAAAGTATCTAAAAAATACCGGAATATAAAGCCCTGGATCTCTCGCGGTCTAATCAAATGTATGAGAAACAGAGACTGCATGCATAAAAAACTTAAATCTCAGCCTAATAATCACATTTTGAAACTTACCTATCTCAGGTACCGGAACTTTTGCAATGCTCTCCTACGAAAGCTCAAACGTAATTATGAAAAAGAACAATTTGCCAAAGCCAAAAATAATATCAAAGCTACTTGGGAAGTCATCAAAACTGTAACTTACACTAAACGTCTAACCCTACCCGCACGTGATCTTATTTCATCGCAATCCATTGACTCTATAAATGATTTCTTCGTTAATGTAGGAAAAAAATTTGCAACAAAAATAAAAACATCTTCATCGGTGGATTGCATGCAATTTTTAACTCCAAAGAACTATATCAATTCCATTGCCCTATTTGATACGGATATCCAGGAAATTGAATCAATTATTCTTAATCTGACAAATGATTGTTCGGTTGGAATAGACTCTGTATCGAGTAGAGTACTCAAAGTGGCCCGCCATGTTTTGGCCCCGCTTATGGTCCATATTTGTAATATTTCTTTTAATACCGGAGTCTTTCCCGATGCTCTTAAAAAAGCAGTAGTCCACCCTATCCATAAGAGTGTAGACAGAGATTGCGTAAATAACTACCGGCCTATTTCTGTACTTCCGGCAATCTCTAAGATATTAGAGAAACTTTTGAATAGTCGCCTGGTCAAATTCTTGAATGCAAATAATATCTTAGCTTATAATCAATATGGTTTTCGCTCAGGATTTTTCACTGCGGATGCTGTGTCTGCTCTCTCCGATGCTGTGACTAAGCACCTTAACAGTAAAAAGAAATGCCTTGGTATATTCCTGGATTTGAGCAAGGCATTTGACACAGTTTCTGTTCCTACACTTTTGGCGAAGATGTTTAATATCGGGATTCGTGGGCATGCTTTAAAACTCTTCGAGAGCTATCTTCAAGATCGTTCTCAGCAGGTAAAGATAGACAATATCATCAGTAAAGAGGCTAAAATAGAATACGGGGTGCCCCAAGGGAGAATTCTTGGCCCAACATTATTTCTCATTTATATAAATGACCTCTGCCTCCTTTCCCTTAAAAATTGCTCTATCTTTGCATATGCTGATGACACAGTTTTACTGATTCATGGAGATACCTGGAATGAAGTTGCAAAATTAGCAGAGATGGATCTAAATATAGTTAGTGATCAGGAATATCCTAGCTTCCACACTGATTGATTTTGATGTGCCGTGCTTCACCGAGGCTGTGAATGCTTGGAAACTCGCTTGCCCGAATGTAAATCTACCCGACAACCCATCATACCAGAGACAGTGGGATGAGCCGGTCTGCAGAGAAGTTCAGAGGAACCTTATAGCCACTTCTACTTCTACTGCGGAGCGTGCGCGCCTGCTGGCTGTGGGTGAGTGGGAGTCGGGCCTCTGGCTTCACGCACTGCCGTCGTCGAACTTAGGCACCTTGTTCGACGATACAACTTTCCGCCTCGCTGCTTCCCTTCGCTTAGGCGCATCGTGTTGTTCTCCTCATCGTTGTCACTGTGGTGAAGCTGTCAACAGCCTCGGGCACCACGGTCTCTCATGCAGTCGAAGTGCAGGTCGCTTTGCACGGCACGCAAACATCAACGACATTATCCGACGCGCTCTTGTCGCCGTCGGCGTTCCAGCCGTACTAGAACCCAATGGCCTGGCACGCGACGACGGCAAGCGACCGGACGGTATGTCTTTGTTTCCATGGAAGATGGGTAGGCCTTTAGTGTGGGACGCTACTTGTGTCGATACTCTTGCGCCATCCCATCTTCCTAGCTCGTCGTGCTGTGCTGGTACTGCCGCTGCGGCTGCTGAGAACCTCAAGCGGCGGAAATATAATAATCTTGTTGGCAATTATATTTTTGAGCCGTTTGGGGTTGAAACTCTTGGACCGTGGGGTCCGAGTGCTCATGCCTTATTTAAAGATCTATCTAAACGCTTAGTTGACACTTCGCGTGACCCAAGGGCTGGCTTTTACCTCGGACAGAGGATAAGCATTGCCATACAACGTGGCAATGCCGCCAGTCTTTTGGGCTCACTTCCGGTGGACAGCGATGCGGACGAATTTTTTGACGCCTTATCTTAGTTAGGATATTTTATTTTAAGTGTATATATATTTAGTATTCTATCTTATTCAATCATAGTATTCTGTTCAGTTTTATTCTAATCTTTATGTGACTTATTATAAAATGTTAGTGATTGGTTCTCAAAAAACCTACTTACATTGAATGCAGAGAAATCCAAAATTATACCCTTCTCAGTTTCCCAATCTTCCCAACCTAAAGACCCTATTAATGTTAAAGTCCATTCTTGCTTAAATCCTTCTTCCCATTGTTCCTGTCCACCTCTCTGTGTATCCACTTACGTCCGTTACTTGGGCGTCTACATAGATCAATTTCTATCCTGGCATATGCAAATTGATTACTTAGTCAAAAGACTAAGGGTGCTTATCTATATATTTAGACATTTGAGGCAAACTGCCGATGTAGCCACTCTTAAGCTAGTATACTACGCTCTGTGCCAGTCTTTACTTTCTTACTGTATAGTCAGTTGGGGGGGTGCTGATAAAACTGCACTTTTAAAGCTTGAAAAAGCACAAAGAGCAGTTTTGAAAGTAATGTATTATAAACCGTATAGGTACCCAACAACTCAGCTATATTTTGATAGTGAAGTATTAACTGTTCGGAAACTATTTGTACTTCATACTATACTAAGGAAACATCGTAGTCCTCTTGTTACCTCCACAAAACGACGGGCTGACATAGTATTTCGCTCAGAACCTCACAGCACCGCTTTTGCTCGTAAACAAAATCCTTTTGCTAGCACCAGACTTTACAATAAAATAAACAAAATTCTTAGCATCCATACATTAAACAGACAGGAATGTAAAATTAAGTTGAAGGCTTGGTTATTTACTTTGGACTATATTGACACAGAGTCACTGCTAATATAAAATCCCACATCTGTACGCACGCAGACACACACAAACACACCACCACATACATTCACACACAAATACACCATCACATACTTACACAAACACACTCACACTCTCACGCACTGACATGCACACACATACTTGATGAATGGCAATTCTACCTATTTAATATTAAATGTTATTTTTCATTTTAGTTTGTTTTGAATATTTCTGTTTTGTTTTCATTACTATTTTTAACTCAATTCTTTTAAGTTCACGCCGTCTTACACGGGCTATGAACCAATGTACGTATACTTCCTAAAATACTGCCTCCCAAGATACAGGTTTTTACCTAGTTTGGGAGACAGCTGGCTATGCAATTATGTTAAATTAACTGTCCTTGCTCTAGCTATTAAGACTGTAATTTATGATTGTGTTCCTAATTAAATTATTATTATTATAGTTAGTTCAGTATTTACTAACACAGCAGTAAATGAAAGTTCAATAAATTATAATAAATAAGACATGTTATTTTTGAGTTACACACTTTAGTTAAGATTTTTAATAGACTGTGTGACTATATATTTCGGATATTCGGATCCCATGTTTCTTGTATGTTTTACATTAGTCACAGAATGTAATATTAATCGTGTATTCCTTGCCCTGCAGTGGAACAAAATAGGATTCATCATCATCATCATATCAGCCGAAAGACGTCCTCTGCTGGGCATTGACCTCTCACAAGCGTCGCCACAACGACCGAAAATAGGATTAAAATAACATAATGTAACCTTAAAGTTATGTTATATCAAAAGGTACACGCTATATACATAGTTTTTCGGGAATTCCTTCCCTACGCTTCGCCTTGTTAGGTAAACAGTGCCCGCGTCATCAATGTCGCTTGATAAACCATAATAAGAAGGATTTTTACTAATTTCACAATGTGTTTAAATTAAGTATATTCTCGGAAATAACCGAGAGATAATTTTGGTGGTTGGGAATAACATTTGAATTTCAGCACATTTCGTCACCTCAAACGTTTCTCTTTCCTTGTGAATTTTATGTTTTCAAAGTAATGAGAAACTTAAAATCTATATTGCAAAAGGTCTGATTTGAATAATTTAAAGTGTAGTTAAAGAATAATAACATCCCATCACTTCCCGTGGGTGTCGTAACAAGCGACTATGGGACTTGCCAGAGAATAGACAGCAGCGTTCTCTGTAAAACTCAACACCATACACTGCGATTGCCAACCCGCCTGCCAAGTGTGGCGATTATAGCAACGCCTTTATCGCCTTTCCCCTTTTGGAGGTGGCCTATGTCCAGCAATGGACGTCTTTCGGCTGATATGATGATGATGAAAGAGTAGTTTACATGTTTATAATTAACCCCCCTCCCCCCCTCCCGACAATAGTAAGGCTATAATAGCCGCCGTCCCACAGGTGGAACAGCCGGGCCTGACGGGTTTAATATCGTGTAATTTAGATCACTTGAGGTCGCCTATCAAATGGTTATCTATTTTTATTTTTGGGTAACGGGTCACGGATAAGTTAATGTATTTGTTCGTTTCATGTTTATGTAAAAGGTATTTGAAACGTGCCTACTCATCATAATTCTACTTAGATTTAGGTTTAGGCAAAAGTACAGTGAAAATTGTTTAATATATTCATGCAAAAAAGTTATCCGCTATTCGTAGATGAGACATAATTTTTATCAAATTTTATTGATTTACTAGCTGACTTGGCAAACGTTGTTTTGCCAAATAAAAAAAATAGCCTACGACCTAAATTCTCAGACCTACCAAATATACACAAAACATTGAAAGCCGTTTCGGAGGAGTTCGATAACAAACACCGTGACTCGAGATTTTTATATGACGGCGTTTACGTCAAACGTCAGGTTGACAGGGCTGTCGATGTCAACCTAGTGAAGCGTCATTGTCGATGGTAGTGCGGGCGGCCATCTTAACCTCTCTTTTGAACGAGACGGCGCCCCGCACACCACGCTTGTAACGAATCGCTCAGATTCTTCGCCAGCACGCTATTTCAAGATTTAATTAAGTTGATTTCGTATAGTAGTAATCGCTAATTACCTAGTTACATCGTGATTCCTGTGAATTACTGATTAAAATACGTTGATTGCAATCTGAAGTATTTATTCCTTTTTCCGCGCCCACCTTGGCGTCTTGGCTCTACATTTATATTAGAAGTTTTATTTTTAATTTTTTATTTGTGATGGGTTTGCTCTTGACTCTAGTCTAGGTCAAAGATGACAGAGACAAAGTCTACGATGGAGCGAGCTTACCCAGAAGGAACCTATGCACTCTAACTTTGAAGAGATTAGGGTTGTAAGCGTTTGGAAACACAGGCGCAGGCAGAGAGTTCCACTCCTTTGCTGTGCGCATTATAAAAGACGTTTGGGAACGCTTAGTGCGAATTGGTGGAATAGCAACAAGGTAGGGATGGTAAGTTGCAGTGCGTTTGGATGTCCGATGGTAGAAGGGGGCCGGTGGGATGAGGTCGTGGAGTTCTCGAGCAGACTCACCGAAGTACAATCTGTAGAAGACCGACAAGCAGGCTACCTTACGGCGATGAGCCAACCTAAGTAGCTTGGCATCCACCAGTTTTACGTCACCGATGAGCCTCTTAGCTCTGCGTTCCACCGAGTCAAGCGCGGCAAGCTGATACTTAGCTGAGCCATTCCAAAGGTGGTACAATACTCCATGCAGGAAACACGCATATGATAGCTTATCGAAAATTGATCACTTTTTTGATGAATGCTAATATGTTTTTAACATTTACCAAAACTGCCAAGCAGCCTATTGTTCTACGTCTGTTAAAATTGACATTACTCTGTGCTAAAACATGTACTGCTCTATGCTTAGATAATATTTAATTTATTATCAATCATGTTGTTGTTTATTCCTCCTGCTCATTATTAATCCCAACTAGATTGTAATCCAAGACTGTATGATTAACATTATACATTTTAATATGGTCCTGTTGCAATAAATCGTTAATATCATCAACTAAATTAATCTTAATCTAACTCAGTAATTAATTACTAGAGATACGCCTCCCTATCGATAGACCCATGTCGATAGGTATGTCATTAAATGCAAATTGCTATTGATAAATTGGATTTATCGACAAATGGTCACCTCTAGTGAACATGATGTGTTGGTGTTTATAATTATCGATGGTATGGTCACCTTTAGCTTAGTTCATGTCATGATTTACATAGGACTTTTAATTAAAAATGGCGGCTTTTAGAAGTATTATTTACTTGCAAAGGAAACTTCATTAGTTCTTACTCGACTGTTTTAATAATGTTATTTAGAGCCGGAGAGGTATATTTGGTGCAGTTGTTAACTGGCACATTTTGCAGTTGGGGTCATGAGTTCGTATGTTGAGGTAAAAATTGACTTAGGGTCTACTACCTCATTGGTCTTGAGGACGTTATTGCTGAGTATGAGGGCCTAGGTTTTATACCCGGATCGGGGAAAGTGTTTTATATGGAGCGTCAGTCAAGCTCCAGTATCACTGGTTTGTCAAAATTCTTGGATACTACTACACGACTGTCAAAGATCTATATAATACTCGTAACAGCTAGGAGAAGGTAAGGTATATGTATATAATAAACTAGCCAGGTTGTCTGGAAGAGATCGCGGAATGCGATAAGGCCGCCGATTGTATTTGTTTAGTTTTGTATTTGTTTAGTATAATAATAATAATCCGCCTTTTGTCGGGCGGAAATAAGCTGCGCGCTTTCAACGGTTGGGTCATGCCAGTATTAATGTACTCTTTCGGCATACTCAAATGGACTCAAACCGAACTTGACGCCCTAGATAGGAGAGTCCGCACACTGCTGACCGCAAATCGGATGCATCACCCACGATCGTCGGTGATGAGACTGTTCATCCCGCGGAAGTGTGGAGGTCGAGGCTTTTGTTTAAAAAGCCTCGACCTCCACACTCAAGCCAAGACTCTCCACAACCGCGAGATGTGCAGTCTCAGAGAATATTTTCTCCAAGCTGATGTGGGTATGCACCGAGATGAGGTCACAGTGGACAAGGGACTCACCCCGTTGTCCATGGCTGAGGAGAACTGGCGCAAACCTGTGATACTTACCACAGATGACCGCAAGGAGGTATGGAAAGGCAACGAGCTTCACGGACGCTTCTATCGGGCTCTTCATGGGTCCGACGTAGATTTTTTAGCATCCGTGGCCTGGCTACGTTTCAGTGATCTCTTCGGAGAAACTGAAGGTTTTGTCTATGCGATTATGGACGAAGTTATCTTGACGAATAACTACCGGAGGCATATTAAGAAGGACGGAACGGTGGACGTGTGTCGGGCATGCCACCGTCCGGGTGAGTCCATCAGACATATTATCTCTGGTTGTTCTCGTCTGGCTAACGGTGAGTACTTGCACAGGCACAACCAAGTTGCCAGGATAATCCATCAGCAACTTGCTTTGAAATACAAACTTGTGGATTCTGAGGTACCGTATTATAAGTATGTGCCCGACCCAGTTCTCGAAAATGACCATGTCACGTTGAACTGGGATCGGTCTATCATTACTGACAGGACTATTGTTGCCAATATGCCTGACATAGTGGTGATTGACGATTAGCGCGCCGCACAATGATAATCGATGTTACCATTTCACATGACGAGAATTTCGTGAAAGCTGAGAAAGAGAAACAGATTAAGTATCTCGACTTAGCACACGAGGTTGTCGACATGTGGAATGTGGACTCGGCTGTCATAGTGCCGATTGTCGTTACGGCCAATGGCCTGATAGCCAATAGCTTCGACGACCATCTGTCGAAGCTGGCGTTACGCGGTTGGGTAAAGGGCCTAATACAGAAGGCAGTACTCCTCGATACGGCTCGTATTGTGGGGAGGTTCCTTTCTCTGGTGCCCTAACCACCGGTAGCTTGGACCCTGCTCCCGACACCGGCGGACTACTATTTTTAATATTTTTAAATGTATTTTTTAATATTTTTTTTTAAAGATATATTTAAAAATCTAATCTTTATATACAGAAAAATAAATAAACGAAATAATAGTAATAATAGCTTTTGGCCGCCACCTCAAACGTGCATATCCCGTTTTACCCGTTCCCGTAGGAATCTCTTAAAATTGTGACCTAGGACCAGAAGTTTTGGCTGTGCGTTGTCTGTCAGTCACTTACTCACTCAATCACTCAGTAACGGAAGAATTTTATATATTAGGATGGTCACACACCTACCTGAACAATCAACCCGTACGGCCATTTTACAAGATCAAGTCAAATCAATCCTTGAAAGAAGAACATAATTTTGCTTTGCGTTACAAAATCCTTTTAGGGATCCGTATTGATAAGTCGTCTTGATGATGGGAACCTTGTCAATATTCGCGGTAATCTTTAAATAGAATCTCTTTGTCTGTGTTTCATTTTCCACGAAAATAGTTGTTACGAGTGCCTTCGAGAAACGATTCAGAGAATCTATCAAAGATATTCTGTCACGAAGATTTATGTAGACAACGGACAGGCATTGATTCAGCATGGTTTTCTTTTGAAAAATGTTGCCCCACACTAGGAATTTCTCCTGTATCATAGGTGCGTTAACAAACATATTTTGGAGGTACGCGGAACAGAAATTAAAGTCCCGCAAACCTCCATTGAAAAGGGAGGATCCTCCGACCAGACGGTTGTTGTGTCGGGTGTGGGCAACTGCCCGATAGTTGATATTCGGGCTGACATATATGTTCAAATCGCACGGTAAACTCTAATTGTGCGCGATGCAGGATTCGACGTAGTAGTTCGCTGCTAGTTAGATAGATGGGGTAGCGGTACTTTTTGCTGCGATTTATATTTGCTCCGTTGGTTTTTCTTGTGGCGGCATTGATTCCGCTACAATATAAACTTACATACACAAACACCCTGACCCGGAACAACTATTTGTAGGCCATATAAATATTTGCTCCGTGCGGGAATCAAACCCGTGACACGCAGCGCAGCTGCAAATCGTTTAACCGCTGTGCCAACCGTGCAGTCATATTATAACACGAGACAACTGCTAATATAATTCAATCATAAAGGAAGCACATACCTAGTCTGATTTATTAAAAAATGTCACATTTAATATCTCTATAACAAATGAAATTATATTCACTACCGTTATAAATAGAGGATTTGTTTCTTTGTATGTTTGTAAGAAGTAAGTAATATCTGTCAATCATTTATCCCAAAAAATACCCAATTACTGCAGAATATGCTACGGGACCGAAGCCACGTGAAAAACCTAGTTCACATTTAATCAGATTAGCAACAGAATGTCACTCAATATAGTTGATTAATTATGATTATTATTATCAAGGAATTTGCCATTTTGTGTTCGTAATGGATATGGTTATAGGCTCATAGTGTAACTTGTCAGAAATGCCATAAAGGGAAACAAATGATGCATCACTGGATTGATTTCTGAGCCAATATTTAGAAACCGGTTTTGAAACACATTTGCGAATTTTTTTACAAATCTTATCCTTGTGTAGCGGCATCACTGTCATCACAAGAAAAACTAAAGGAACAAATCTACATCGCAACAAAAAAGAACTGCAACGGCAACTACGACAAAATCCAGCATCGCGGTTTCAGAGATAACCGTTCAATTTGAACATATGTACACAACAATCTGAATATTAACTATCGGGCAGTTGCCCACAACAGACACAACAACCGTCCCAACGGAGGATCCTCCCTTTTCAATGGAGGTTTGCGGGACTTTACTCTCTGTTCTACATACCTCTATACTAGATACTGTAACTGGTTTAATCAATCTGGCTCGCCCTTTCCCAAATATGTTGGTATCGGCTACTAGTCAAACTGGATGTAACTGAGAACCAGTATTTTACAAAAGCGACTGCCTGTCTGATCTACACAAACCAGTAACTGGGTAATACGATACGCATTTGGCAAAACTGATGTCTGATTTCTTGGATTCAGGGGGGCTACTCTCTAACGAAATCCGTAGTTTCGGGCTTAGTTGCGGGCGGGTGTATTCTACTCCGTATCATCTACAGACTTACGATTAGTCCCGAACCCGAACTGAGAATGAATGACAACACGATTTCACAGTAACTGTCAAATCGTGTTATCATTAGTTCTCAGTGGTTAGGTGATACGGAGTAGAAAATGCCCGCCCGCAACTTAGCCCGAAACTACGGATTTCGTTAGAGAGTAGCCCCCCTGATTACTCGTAACGACTCTTCTTCTTCTTCTTATGGTGTAGGCAGTAAGGTCTAACGATCCTACGTGTCAGTGTTTCTAAATCGCCTCAAGAGCCTCTGACATAGTTTATTCGACGACCGCCATTTGGTGGCCGAGACCACCGGCTTAACGTGCCGTCCGAAGCACGGAATCATCTTTTTATCGGACAATAAACTTTACAAAGTATGCTTTCCCATGGGAATCGAACACACGACCACCGGGTCATAAGGCAAACGCCTAAACCACTCGACCACGGAGGCAGTAATATAGGCAGCAGCACAATATATAACGACTCTTAAAGATCTACAAATGAGAGCTGGGACACCACACAGAGGACAGAGAAATCTCAGTATGTTAAGATGGTCACCGGGCCACGTGCTGAATATTGTGCCTTTTTACCTGGATAACCAGTCTTAACAGAACCAAGGTTACCGTCATAGCCCCGAGGCTCGCCCAACTAAAGTGGCAGTGGGCAGGGCACATTGCTCGCAGAACAGATGGTCGATGGGGCCCAAAAGTTCTGGATTGGCGACCGCGTACCGGAAGACGCAATGTTGGGAGGCCTCCCACAAGGTGGACCGATGACCTAGTGAACGTCGCGGGTAGCCGATGGATGCGAGACGCGCAGGACCGGTAGTTGTGGCGACGCTTGGGGGAGGCCTATGTCCAGCAGTGGACGTCTTTTGGCCGATATGATGATGATGATGAACAAGTCTTACCTATTAGCAAAGCTTCACTAGAAAAAAAAACAACACAAACTGAAAATGCACTCCCCTATTCTGCCGAACGAAGTATATAAACGAAGTAACCGATTTCCGACCATACATAAGTTATTTTCTTAATGTCGAAAATTGGTTACTCTGTTTTGTGTAAATACGTCCTTTTTAGGGTTTCGAACCTCAAAAGGTAAAAAAGGAACCCTTATAAGATCACTCCCTTATCCCTCTGTCTCTCGGTCCGTGTGTCACCACCGATTTTCTCAGGAATAGGGGACCTAGCAAGTTGAAATTTATACCAAATACTGAAGTCTATAGTCCCTATTAGGTATATAAAAATCAAGGTCCTGAGTCAACACGATAAAAAGATATAGGCAAATTTAGATTTTCGCGACAACTTGTAAGTACCAAAATTTACCTTAATTTTCAACTTTTTTTTTATTTTTCGTAAATTTACCTAAATTACTTGTACTGTAAGACCTTGCTTTTAACCAAAATTATCAATTCCAAGTCAACCGGAAGTACCCTATAGATTTTAGGTAGAAAACCTATATGGTAGTTTCCGTTGACCTAGAATTACGAAATTTGTCGAGTAATACCGTCTTATACTACAAATATAGGGAAAGTCTGAAAACGTTGCATTTATAATTTAATCATAAAAAAATAGTCTTTATTTTAAGTAAATTGTAGTTACAAATTTGTACGGCATCCTCGGTGGGCGAGTCCGACTCGCACTTGGACGGTTTTTTATTGCACCAGTCAGTCAGTCAAATCAATCATGCGTGGCGCCACAATAAAACAACTGTGTCACGCATAGCTTAGTTATAATACGAGTACGTACTTGAACCGAACACACTTAGCCTGACGTCAAAAATATCGAATTGATTGGATGGGTCGTACGCTACAATCGAGTGCGATTTTTAGAGATTTTTGTTAGTTTAATGATCTTTTACCCGTACCGAAACAATTGTATGTTGATATTATTATTCCGGATCAGGATATTAAGTACCAACGTGTGTGAATTTTGCAAGCTACGAGTAGTAAATCCGACATCGTCAACAAAACAAACGTAAAATGAATCTAAGAATAATTTTGACTTAAAATATTTTAGTCAAGCTTTTAACTCGTGTGCGTCACACTGTGTGCGTCTTGTTCCAAAATATGTATTACCCAATCCAGTTTTATAATACTTGCTGTCATCCGATCTGCCGTTTAATTTTATTAATGAGAAAAAAATATGTATCGATTTATGTTTGCGAATTTTCAATAGGTACCTTGAATAAGTAGCTTTGGAAATTCGTAAACACTGATCGATAGACATTTTTGCACATTAATATATCATCAAAAGTAAGTTGGTCATACCAAGGCAGCTATTAGGCGTAAAGAACATCGGCCAAACACGACAACCAATGAGTGATACGTCAAAAAATCGAGACTTAAGTGTATATTAAATTACGGGGCTCAACTTATTTTATTGGAGCCGGTAAAATAATTTAGCTTTGTAACAAAAATCTCATTTCCGTACTACTTGTTATGGGTTTTGAAACGCATCTAAACCCGTCCCGTTTTTATCTTTGGCACAAGTTTTATCTTAGCATTACTACTAAGCACTTTCTTTTTTAAAATACTAGATTTTATTGAAGAATTTTTATTTATTTTTGTAGTTTATTATCAATTACATCATTTTTAGATGGGGATATGGATTTAGTATTCCGAAATGAGTTGCAAATGATAGGTTGACAATAACATAGAATGCATAGAGCGGAACGTATTATGACATGAGAGCTGTCAAAACGTTTACCATAACCACCGTTCGTTGCTTTTTTTTTAAATTAGTTCCTGACGGAGCAGGCTAAGGTCTGAGACCATGCTGCCTCGCCGTTCGTTGCTCTTGCGTCGTTGCGTGCGATTTCTTGGGGTTTTAGTGTTTTATTGGTGACTTGGCTAGTATAACCGACTCCGACCATTTTCATTTTGTGGTTTGAGCTGTGGTTATAGTCGTGGCAGTAGATTTCAGTATTACCTACATCATAACCTTGAAAGTAACGTTCTAAGATCCTCGTCTTTTAAAAAATATATTTTCAATATAAGATTAATGGTTTTGCCTAGGGGAACGAATTAATCCATACAGTATTCACGTCCAAGATATTTTATAGCCAGGTCACGTGATGTATGGGCCGTGACCGACCTACTTTGGGTAAGTTATTAAGAGTTTAGAGACCATGCAATAATATTGTACTTTGGAGGTGAGTGAATATTGGGTTTGATAATGAACCGGAAGATAGCCATAGTAACTCTTGAACCAAACAAGATAGCTCCGTGACTGTTTGGGCTCTTTGGATATGTATTGAAAGGTTATGCTACATTTATTATCTACTGTTTAGTTCATTACCTCTGTGTTGCATCAACGTGTTTAGGACGATACTTATTTAAACCGCGCACTCTAACCCGCCGCCTGGCCTATATAAAATCTCAGCTGATCTGAATTCAGCAAATCATCGCTAAGGCCTGCCCTATCACGACTGTTATGAACGACGTTATTAATAACAGTACAGTCGCCTCCATTATTACTTTATAAATATGCTATCGTCCCACGATAGCAAAAAGTCAGAGCCGAAAAATCCTTTGAAGTCGCCGTCAAGTCTGGGTTAATAGACCACGATTTAGCAACAGATGTTGAAAGAATATTAATAAAGGAGCTTGTGGCTAAATAAACACGGGTCGATCTTTAAGGTTAAGCAACGCTTGCCGAGGTCAATTCGTGGAAGAGTAACCATCTTTACTTACGGAGACTCCTCCGAGTCTCGCAAAGCACGTTAAGCCGTTGGTCCCGGCTGTCATTTGTAGATCTTTGGTAGTCATTACAGATTGTCGGAAGCCAGAAAATCTGATACCAGTCTTGCCAAGAGGTACCGTATTATAGTGTAGTGGACGTCAGTTCAATAAATTTTTACTTATTTAAAACCTACATTTTAGTGAGTTACGTTTTTGGAATCGTGTCCTGTGATTTTCATGTGATGAGAACTCGCTCTTTATCTTGACAGCCCACATGATTGTGGCACAAAAGAAAAACGACTGTTTTTTTTTTTCAAAGTTCATATAATGAGGGCTACCATTTTTGTACTCACCAGTTGGCGCCACTGTAGAGTAAGGTTCTTAATCATAGCATTAAAGTTGTTATTATGCGCATGTGAACAAAGTCAGGCTGTTTTAGAAAAATATTCACAAAAATCAAAACAAAAAAGTAAATAAACTCGCGTCAATAGCCAACCAACAGTGAAAGACATTTAAAAACTCATGCTACACTAGCACCTTTAGTAGCAAATTCAAACGCGATAGCCCCTTATTATAACTAATGTCACTTTGAAAACTTACAACAAAATCATATATATGATTATTTAAATAAAAATAAAAAAAAATTAAATTAAATCATATAATATCTCATTAATTATTAAAATCTATGCAGCAATTTCCAAGCTACAAGGCAAAATTTAAAATTCAAAAGTAGCTTACATAAATTAAGTTGAGAGCAAGCACTTTTTGAACGTCAAGTTTTACAAAAGACAGTCCTAAAAGGCGTGTCAAGGTAATAAATATCATTCTGCGTACCGCTTCAATTCCTAGCCGGAGTCTATGTTTCTTGATGGTTACAACCTAAAGGTCTTCAAGTAAAGAGTTGATAGGTTACTTCTAGGAAAGCGTCTTTCATTTTCAACCACATGATCACTTTCCATCAGGTGAGATTGTGGTCAAAAGCGAGCGTATCAGGAATAATATAACAATCTTCATACTGCTACACTACTTTTTTTTAAGAATCGGAAATCATCAAATGACTCCTCCCACTCAAGGTGGAGCAGAAGGGAGTATCAGACTCTTACTGACTAAAACCCATCCGTGTTCCTCCTAGTGCCCTTTGCGTTCCAGGGCCGCGGTGACTCTTTCGAACAATTCCGCAAATACTACTACACTTAATACATACTCTTGCAATACATTACCCTCCCTCTGGCAATCATCTAAGTGTGCTGATTACCTCTGACATTGTAAACACTCCTTTATGTCAGATCAAGTGCCTATAGATAATTTAGTACTCCTACCTTATTGATGAACTGTAGGTGTTTTAACTACCAAACATCTGCTCTAGAGCACGGAATCGCATCTGTAGAAACTAGAGACGCCAATTACTGATGTCTTTTTGTGTTTACGCAATAGCCATGATTAGAATTTGACAGCTTTTCAAATTCTAACTGTCGTCAACAGCGGTCATGGCGTGAATACCGGGAGGCGCCCTCTGTTGGTGTAACGATATGTTTGTGTTTGTCGAATAAGGATTCTTTTCGAATGAGTTTTTTTTTTATAGAAAAATTATTTGCAAGATTAAAGATTCAAAGTATGTATGAAAAACCCTGAGAATTATGATTAAAAACGCTCTTAATAATGCTTTTTGTGTACCCTTGACTTTTTAATAATAACCTGTAATCAAATAATGCACAAAGCCAAGGCATTCAGTGATAGGCACTTTTAGATGAATGGAGACTCTTACAAGTATTGTATAAAACTACAACGCTTCTAATCACATAATCAGACATAATTGTTACACCTTTATGGAGCTGTCCGTCTGTCTGTCAGTAGGGCTACATTTGTATGTCCATGTATGTCAATCACTGCTAAAATCAAATGTATACAGCATATAATAATGGTATGTGAAGTTTTAATGAAGCTATCAACGTTTTTTTACTGCGTGCTTCAAAAACGTTTTTTTTTTTTTTTATAGTTGCAAAAGTAGGTTATCTAATAGTCCATTCTCTTAAGCTATGGAAAATATTTATGAGTTGAAATTGTTTGCTTGTTTGTGAAAGGTAACCTCTGGAATTACTGATTCGATTAAGGAAAATCGATTTACCAATAGAAAGCTACAATATTTCTGTGTTCCAAAGACTACTTTTTATCCGTCAAAAACGTATCCACACTAATTTAAAAAACTAGTGGACGTCACGCGGTTTCACCCACGTAGTTCCCTTTCCCGTGGGAGCACGGGGATAAAATAAGCCTATGTTACTCCCTGATAATGTAGCTATCCATTGCTGAAATAATTTTTCAAATCGGTCCAGCAGTTTCGGAGCCTATTCATTTCAAACAAACAAATCTTTCCTCTTTATAATATTAGTGTAGATAGTGTAGACTAGCTTTCGCTCCTGGCTTCACTCGCATTAAAGTAGCCGATCCCCTTTCAGGATCCCATCTATTGTTGTACTTCTTCTTCCTCTCGTGTGGGCAGTAAGATCTAACGACCCCACACACCCTAGTTTATAAACGGCCTCAAGGGCCTTTGACATGGTATATTTGACGACCGCCATTTGGCGGCCGGGACCACCGGCTTATACGTGCTTTCCGAAGCACGGAATCTTTTTATCAGACAATCAGATGATTCCAGCCTGCAATATCCTAGCCAAATTGAAAAAACCACTTTCAAAGTATGCTTTCCCGTGGAAATCGAACCCACGACCACCGGGTCACAAGGCAAACGCCTAAACCACTCGACCACGGAGGCAGTTAGTTTAATTGTTGTACTAAAATTCTTTAAATTCGATTCACCGATTTAGGCATGAAAGCGTAACAAACAAACTCACTTTTAGGGTTCCGAACAAAAAACAGAACCCTTATAGGATCACTCGGGTGTCTGTCTGTCTGTCCGTCTGTCACAGCCAGTTTTCTCCGGATCTACTGGACGAATTCTGTTGAAATTTGGTACACATATTGACTTCTGTGATAAGGAAGCGTTACGTAAATAAATATTTTTTTTAATATGGGGGTCACTTCTGGGGTCAAACTAGAAATTAAAAAAAAAGTCTCTCAAACTGCATTGTGTGACATATCAAATGAAAAGGCTTGCTGTTAGAGTTTTAATTACATTTTTTCATAATTTTAAAATAAATAGTTTGTAAGTTATTCAAGAAATTAAACCAAAATGACCATTCCCCCCCCTTATCTCCAAAACTACCCCACACGGCCTGCATCGGTTAATGTCCGATTTTGACGAATCTTGCCGGAATATGTTCTTTTGGGATCACGCCCAATATTCACGCGAGCAAAGCTACTGACAGAAGCTACTATGTTGCAAGCCTCAGAAGCAGAGCCACGGGTAGAGCTAGCCAACTTCATCATCAGCATCATATTAGCCGAAAAACGTCCACTGCTGGACATAGGCCTCCCCCAAGTGTCGCCACAACGACCGGTCCTATGCGTCTCGCATCCATCGGCTACCTTCACCAGGTCATCGGTCCACCTTGTGGGAGGCTTTCCAACGTTACGTCTTCCGGTACGTGGTCGCCACTCCATAACTTTTCGACCCCATCGACCTTTCTGCGAGCAATGTCCCAATGAGCCCTGCCCACTGCCACTTTAGTTTGGCAATCTTTCGGGCTATGTCGGTAACCTTGGTTATCCTTGGTAGCTAACTTCACGCTTCTAAAATAACAGATTGGAAGCTCCGAGTACTTTGTTGTTGGTACCTTAACTGGTTCAATAGTTAAAGGTCAAGAATGCAAACTTTGAGGTCAAGGGTTTGTATCGTAACACAGGTCGATCGAAGTGATATTGGGTTTTTTATAGAAATTTCTTTGTAGTTATCCGTAACCTGAACAGGCTCCTTCTGGGTAAGCTCGCTCCATCGTAGACTTTGTCTCGGTCATCTTTGACCTAGACTGGAGTCAAGAGCTAACCCATCACAAATAAAAAAAAAAAACCTGGATTTGGAGCGCCGTTCATAAGAATACTAGCTTTGGCCCGCGGCTTAAACTAGAAATAAAAGAAGTCAATAACTGTCTCCAGTCGCGATCGAGACAGGCTCAAAAATCGCTGGCGTGACGATTTGGATTCATTCCTGAAGGATTGGCTGGAAAATGCAACAGATAAGCTAGGAATTTCTCCTGTATCGTGGGTGCGTTTACATACATATAATCTCACATACACAAACAGCCAGACCCGGAACAACCATCTGTAGGCCATGCAAATATTTATTCCGTGCGGAAAACGAACCCGCGACACGTAGCGCAGCAGTCAATCGCTTAACAACTGCGCCAACCGTGCCGTCAATATAGAGGAGACCTTTGCCCAGCAGTGGAACAACATTTGCATCAAAATCGGTTCAACAATTTAGACGTGAAAGCGAATCAAAAAGGCAAACTCACTCAAAAAACAGCACGACAGAGAAAATTTAGACAAAAATAGTAATAACAATAAAAAGCTTTGGGAAGTTATTAAAGACATAACAAATACAAATAAAACAAAATCAGCTGCTACAGCCCTACTTTGCGATTCTCCGCAAGCATCTGTGAACCTGGCTAATGATTATTTTGTTAATGTTGGACGTTCTCTGGCAAATAGACTTCTAAACTGCCCAACTATAGCTCAAACTCCTGTAGATCTTCCCGTACCAAACCACCCTACTAACAACTCATTCGTATTACTGGACACTGATGAGAGCGAGATCCTGTCACTTATAAATGGCTTAAAATGTTCTAGCGCTGTCGGACATGATAAAATATCTAACAGTCTACTTAAATCCATAAAAGATATCATTATCCCACCCCTTACTTATTTATTTAATGTTTGTCTAAATCAAGGTGTCTTCCCAAATGTTCTTAAGAAAGCTATAATTGTTCCAATTTTCAAGACAGGCGATAAGCACCGTGTCTGTAACTATAGGCCAATTGCGTTGCTACCAGCGATCTCTAAGATTTTGGAAAGAATAATTAACAGTAGACTAGTCAAGTATCTTGAAAGCAATAGTTTAATTTCCTCTTGTCAATTTGGTTTCCGTTCTGGGAAGTCAACCGAGGATGCGGTGCATAAACTTACTGACCATATTATAAGGAATCTTGATGATGGTGGCAAAGCGGTTGCCATCTTCCTTGACCTTGCCAAGGCATTTGATACGGTGTCTATTCCGCTCCTTCTGGCTAAATTGGAACGACTGGGTATAAGAGGCGTGCAGCTCAAATTGTTTAAAGACTATTTGAGCGGTCGCAAACAATGCCTGAAAGTGGATTCTTACATTAGCACTGATCTATCTGTCTCTTTTGGTATCCCACAAGGTTCAGTGCTAGGACCTACGCTCTTCTTAGTGTATCTTAACGACCTCTGTGAGTTGAAACTGGAACACGGTATTATAATTTCCTATGCTGATGATACGGTTTTGCTCTTTTCTTCTAAAACATGGGAGAATACCTTTCTGCTGGCACAGAATGGCTTCAACAAGGTGTCCGACTGGCTGAAACAAAATGTTCTAACCCTAAACTCAGAAAAAACTATGTACATGCCCTTTTATTCGCGAAATCCAAATAAACCCCCCCTTAGTCTTTCCATAAAATCACATTCTTTTCATGTCCACCCCGCAAATGCTTCAACATGTAACTGCCCCTGTCTGGTTAGGAGATCCGAAGTAAAATATTTGGGCGTCATTCTAGACTCATCACTGAACTTCAATGCACATATTTCGTTACTTCAATCCAGACTTAGAAAATTGATTTATGTTTTTAAGAACCTACGACATGTAGCAGATATTTTGATTCTTAAAAAAGTTTATAGGGCACTCTGTCAATCGCTTCTAACTTATTGTATTTCTTGTTGGGGTGGAGCTTCCAAAACCACGCTACTTCCTCTCGAAATAGCACAGCGGGCAATTCTAAAGGTCAGCTCCTTCCGACCCATTGACTACCCTACACATCTCCTGTATCGATCCTGGAACCTACCAACCGTTCGCCAGCTGTACATCTTAACAACGGTACTCAAACAGCACTCCCTTACCCCCTTGGACAGGAATACTCTGCTTAAACGTCGCCGCAATGCTGTAGTCTCCCGTTCCCATCTATGTAAGCATTCATTTGCACATAGGTTCTTCTGCTTCACCGGTCCCTTTCTCTATAATAAACTAAATACTACACTTAATATATATACATTAAGTAAACAAGAATGCAAAACTAAAGTGTTAGATTTTCTACTAACATGTGATTATAAAACTACAGAAGAGCTTCTGAAAGTTTTGAGTTAAAACTACACACGCAAACACATTAAACGCAAGCACACAACATTCACAAAACTCCCTCACAACACTCACACAACTCCCTCACAACACTCACACAATACTTACGCTTTTTGCTATTATATGTTATCTGTTGTAAGTTATATTTTTCTTTTTTGGACTGATATAATAATTATGTAAACGTAAAACCTATCTACTGTAACTATTAGTAATTTATTTCTGGAAAGTAAACTGCGTCCTGAAATACAGGCTCGGCCTAGCTCAGGCGCAGTTGCTCATTTTTATTGTTTTGCAAATAACAACATTTCAATTTTAATACTGTACAAATTGTAACAATTTCTTGGATAAATAAATTATTATTATTATTATTATTATTATTATTACTTTTGCATTAGTATATTAGCCAGGATTAGGATTTTTTCTCCTGTTAGATACATAGAACTTAAACACTAAAACAAAATACCGTAACACCATCTGGAGGACTGAAACGAAAACCATCAAATCGAAAAGAAAAATAAGAAGAATCACTGGTGGCGCTGTTCTATAGCACATCAGTAAGGTAATCATAATCACCATTTCAACTAAACCCCCCAATTAAAAAATAGCTTTAAAAAGTGAAAAAATAATACATATTGATCCTTTTAATATAGGTACGATTCTTTGGGCCAAGCGTCATCGCCTCGGGAGACCGCAAATGTTTGTATTAATTTGTTAAGTACCTCCATATTATTAGCGGTTATACATATATTATATATTATTAATAGCAACACGGTTTTTACTTCCATTCTGTCCTATCAGCCGTCACGCTATCACTAACTTCCTTTTCTTTCATATTGCTCCCCACACAATCCATCCATCTTTTTTTTTGGTCTTCCTCTCCCTTTCCATCCATCCCCATATGATCTACACTCACCTAAACGGCACTACATCCTACAAGCTTGGAAAGTAGCTTTGCATCTCTCACCAATGTATTTTAATTAATTCTGTTTCGTCATCAGACCCTGATCACAATCTATTTATAACATATTCATTGCAACCATTTAAATGAATACGAAAACGGAAGGTCTGCTGTAAGTAAGTGAGGAGTGGGGTATCCTGCAGATTTCAGGACATGCTTCAGCATCATGTTAAGGTTACTGATCTAAATATAATCTGTTCATTGAAACCCTTCCATTGAGTTCAAACATAATACCTCTGCTGTAACTTAGTGAGGAGTTGGGTATTCTGCAGACTTTAGGTTATGCCACAGCATCAGGTTAATTATAACCATGTTTTTGCAATGTCATTGAAGTAACAGAATACCAAATTTCGCATCGATGAGACCCGTAAAAGCTGGTTAAATGCCTTCATCAACTAGAAAAGAGCTGATGATCTTCAAACGGCACAACCGATTTTGATAAAACTTGTCTAAGACCCATTTCTGGAAAACTTGCTTTCGAATACCCGTTTAAGAGCTACGGTGCCACAGACAGACACAGACACACATAGCGGTCAAACTTATAACACCCCTCTTTTTTGGTCGGGGGTTAAAAAGAAAAGAAAAAAATCGGCCAAGTGCGAGTCGAACTCGCACACGAAGAATTCCGCACCATAAACCTTAATTTTTATTATTTGTTGTTATACTGGCAATAGAAATACACAATCTGATAAAATTTCAACTGTCTACCTATTACGGTTCTTGAGATACAGCCCGCTGACAGACGGATGGACGGACGGACTGACGGACAGACGGATGGACAGCGGAGGCTTAGTATTAGGGTTCCGTTGGGTACGGAACCTTAAAAAGAAAAACTGTTATCCACGAGAAAACGCACACAGAAATTGTTGTATCAAAAGCTTAAATACAGAAATAGGTGGTAGCGCGGTGGTGGTTTAATACAGAACAGGTAGTAGTATGGTGGTGGTAGCTGAATAATTTCTACCGCAGAACATATTTTTAGACCTCTACCAAGCGCTAAAGGGATGTCCAATGAGATCAAAAGTTTCTGGAGTACCGACTGCGTCCCGGAAGACACTGCGTTGGAAGGCCGCCCAGAAGTTGGACCGATGAACTGGTGAGGAATTCTGCTGGATCCAAAAAGCACAATATCGGTCGAGATGTAATGTAATAGTTTCTTTATTTCTGCCCCGTTGATCTCACGGTCGCAAGCGCGACTGCGCCCTTCCCAAGTCGGGAATAAAGCGTTATCGGGTTTTCGATTAGGAATAACTTGGTAGCAGCCCGGAGCAAAGTAACCGACATAGCCCGAAGGATCGCCAAACTGGACTGGCAGTGGGCAGGGCAAATTACTCGCAGAACAGATGGTCGATGGGGCCGAAAAGTCCTGGAGTGGTGACCGCATACCAGAAGATGCAACGTTGGAAGGCCTCCCACAAGGTGGACCGATGACCTGGCGAAGGTCGCGGTTAGACGATGGATGCGAGACGCACGAGCCCTAAGTCCATCAGTTGACGTCTTTCAGCTGATATAATGTTGATGAGCCCGAAGCTTATTGTTGTGACTCTCTGTGTCTTGTAAAGCAACTAAAGCCGTTGTTCTTGCACCTGATATCTCCCCGGTCGTTTCAGACTATGAGAGTTAAGGAACAAAGATTGTCCCTATATTTGTGTACATGCTTGAGCACTATAACAAGTCATGCGTACTTGGTCCCACTGTCTCGTTAAATTTGGCCATCATGACTGGAATTCAGCGGAAATAGGCGGACTTAAGAGTGGACTGTATTCTCGAGGAATTTGAAAAATAGGTATTTGAAGAAACTATTGCCGATGCCGTCGCACTGTGCCCTATTATATACCAAGTAAAGTGCGAAGGCGACAACTGCAGCTCAGGCTGATTTTTACCTATAAAAACCTTAACTAAAAACGTTTTGTACTCCGCTGTTTTCTTCTTCAAAACTGGACTGATCTAAAAAATCATATATCAAAATTTAGAGAAAAACTATATCTATGCTTCTTTTTTTCTATTTTGTTAAAAACTTATTAAATTTGTCTGACAGTCGTCTGAACATGGCTGTAAAAACGGGCTGTTTTTTCGGGTTTTTGGATTGTCATAATTCTTTAAGTAATAATTATGGTTTGGAAAAAAGAAAATGATAGAGGCACGTATTAATTCGATCTAGATTTTTTGGAAAAATATCGTGGCTCTAGCAGCATTATCCACGAAGAAAACAAAGGAATGCGTTTGTATGCAGAAAGGCCCAAGAGTTACTGTCCCGAGTGCCCTCTCTAGGCATTCTCTACTTTTAGGTTAAAACATTTTTTTTTTCAGCCTTCTCATTAAAATACCAACAATCCGCCATTTAGATTTTTCGTCTTTCTTTAATATTTTATCAAAATCGGTTGAGTCGGTGAGCAGTTACGAGTGGAGATAAAAACGGATATACGTGGGAAGTTACCTAATGTGTGTCAATTTAGGTTGCTGTATTTTATATATTTATGGTCAATAACCTTACAATTTAATGGATGTAGGTCTAGTACCCGTAAATGTCACACTTAAAATATTCATTCGCTGATGTATCTCGTAGAACGTGGGAACTAATTATATATCTATTGGGATTGTGAAAGATACTGATACTACTGTGGTTTAATATAGCAGAGGCAAACTATGTAGCAGTCCTTTTCGGGCAATCATGTGAAAAGACAAAGCTAGGTACAATGTTTGTTTGGTGGTTGAGCTCTATCTTACCTACCTCATGATGAGTCACGATGTGATGATGAGGCATCTATACATATAATAAAATCGTAGACTAACCGTGTCTGTACATTGAATATTTTTGCACGAAAATTACACAGAAAACTCAGGAAAAAGGTATAAAACACAAAAATACAATTTTTGAAATTTTTGTCTGTTTGTCTGTGCGTTTGTGGGAGCATCACGCTTAAACCACAGATTAGATTGCAAATCTAAGTACTTAAAAATATTAAATGATAACCCGAGTAACATTTAGCGTTTATTTCATCAAAATCGACCAACAAAATCAAAAGATATTGAATTTTTAAGTTTAGGAAGAAACTTCCTAATGTATTCTGATGAGTCAGAGCGCCATCTATTGAGAAAAATAAAATGCACGAAAGCATTCAAAATTGTTGAGTTATTTGTGAAACTTTTAATACGTGGTAAAATAAGAGTTATCATTTTATACCTTTTCGTTATTGATCGATACAATCAATCCACAAAATCAAAATATATTGAATTTTTAGTTTAGTAAGAAACTTCCTTATATATTCTGATTAGTCAGAGCGCCATCTATTGAGGAACCAAAAAATGCATGAAAGCATGAATGTTACACCAAAACACATTGATTGAGTTATTTGTGAAACTTTTAATACGTAGACGTAGCAAAATAAAAGTAAACATTTTAATACCTTATCGTTATTTACCGTTACATACGGGCTTCTTATTTAACGTCTTCCGCTGCCAAATATTTTGCCAGTTTACATGGTCGATAGATGGCGTTGCACTGATGACGCGTTTTTCTGAATTGCGGTGTTAAGATTTTCCGCTGGAGAATGACCTCACACAATTTCTAAACACAGTCGTGTTTCGAAGGAATTTCGGTTTGGTCTCTGAAAGGTCTTAAACTGTTAGGGACCATAATTGGTTAAATCTCTGGTGCTGGTTTCGTTTAAAGTGCATTTATCGTAGAGTCTTAAACTGATTTAGTTTTGCGAAGTTCTGGACGTTTCGACTTGCGGATCAGGCCTGTAGGGTTCCGTACCAAAGGTTGCGTGCTGACGGGACCCTACTGCTAGGCCTCCGCGATTGATTCCGTTTAGAGCGAAGCAACGAACGGTTCGATTTGCGAAACAAGGCTAATAATAATAAATAAAAATCTCGACAGAGTCCATTTTGGTTAGTAGTTAGGTTTAGTTTAGGTTAGTAGTTTGGTTTTTTATAATAAGGTATCGTACCAAAGGTGGTCACGGTGACGGGAGCGATCGATTTTGGGAGGCTACTCTCTAAGTCCGAAGTCCGTAGTTTCGGGCTTAGTTGCGGACGTATTCTACTCCATATCACCTACAGACTTACGATTAGTCCCGAACCCGAACTAAGAATGAATGACAACACGATTTCACAGTAACTGTCAAATCGTGTTATCATTAGTTCTCATTGGTTAGGTGATACGGAGTGGATTTTTTTTTTTTTACAATAGATAGGCATACGTCTGACCACTATCTCACCTGATGATGCGGTCGAAGATGGAGCACGTTTGCCTAGAAGCAACCTATTCACTTTTGTCTTAAAGACTCCCAGGTTGCCCGCAACTAAGTTTTTAATTCGTGCTAAGTATCAAACGGTTCGATTTGCGAGCCAAGGCAAATTATAGGGTTCCGTGCTAAAGTTGCTAATGGGACCACGTTGCGTACGATTTTGATTTGTGCGAACCCAGTCGATTTTTAGGGTTCCGTACCAAGTTTGCTAACGGAACCCTTTTTTTTAATAAGCCACCACTGTCCGTCTTCCTTCAGTTTATTTTTGTCTCGCTAATATAAAAAATGTCTTCTAGAAAAAGGTAGAATCTTTCAAAATATAGCAAATTTCTTAATCTTCTTGATATATTTAAAACAAACTCGGGTTTGTTCGAACACTTTTCTAACTCGAGAACGGCTCGACCGATTTTCATAGTTTTTGTGTTTTTGGATTAGTCTTCGTCCGGAATAGCATAATAAGAATTAAAATACAAAAAAAAAGAGTAGGTAGGTAGGATAGGTAGGTAGGGTAGGTAGAGTAAGTAGGGTGGGTAGGTAGGGTAGGTAGGTAGGTAGGTAGGTAGGTAGGTAGGGTAGGTACGTAGGGTAGATAGGTTAGGGTCGGTAGGTAGAATAGCCAGTTGACGGGAGCGAAGCCGCGCGGGTCAGCTAGTAAATAAATAAATCTTTAAGTACAGACGTCCAGAGACTTTAAATGTGCAGTGGGCAGGGCACATTGCTCGCAGAACAGATGGTTGATGGGGCCGAAAAGTTTCGGAGTGGCGACCGCGTAGCGGAAGATGCAGCGTTGACGCGGTCTCCCACAAGGTGGATCGATGACCTGGTGAATCCGCTGCATGCAAGACGCGCAGGATCGGGTTATGTGGTGACTCTTGGGGGAGGCCTATGGCCAGCAGTGGACGTCTTTCTGCTGAAATGATGATGATAATTGTTGGTCTAGTAGTTAATAATACTACTGCTAAGCATACGATTCCCGAGTTGTTCAAAGTGTCATTAGGTTATTTTACTCTTTACATGGGTCGCGGGCAACCGATGGATGCGAGACGCACAGGACCCGTTGTTGGGGCGACACTTGGAGGAGGCCTATGTCCAGCAGTGGACGTCTGATATGATGATGATGATGAGAGTCTCCAGCCAAAATGCCATTTTATTAGTGAATGCGAGTTTCGAAATGCCAAAATATATGTGATTGCGTTTGTTATTGACAATCGCCTTTGCCACGCTGCCGCACTTAATGATTGGCTCCGCACAGGAGCCCATCGCTACAATAAAGACTTAAATATTTGTTTGAATCTAGATACAGCTTTTGCTGCAAAATGGCTAATCACGTCAACGTTAGGGTCAAAGAAGGAGTTTTGAAACTCAACACATTCCATGAACTAAAAAAAACTGGCCAAGTGCGAGTCGGACTCGCGTGCAAAGGGTTCCGAACGAATTTAATTTTTTTAACATGTTATTTTAACAACTTCTAATAGGTTTTCCTGTAATTTTTAGGTAAAGATCTACTATCTCCATTTTTTTCAAAATTTTAGGCTCAGTAGTTTCGGAGATAAGGGGGGAATGGTCATTTTTCATCTAATTTCTTGAATAACATCAAAACCATTTATTTTAAAATTATGAAAAAAAAATATAATTAAAACCCTCACAGTAAGCCCTTTCATTTGATATGTCACACGATGTTGATGAAAAAACTTTTTTTTAAATTTTCTAGTTTGACCCCTAAAAGTGACCCCCATACTAAAAACTTAATGATTTACGTAACGTGTCTGTGTTTGGGTCACAGAAGTCCATATGTGTACTAAATTTCAACAGAATCGGTCCAGTGGATCCGGAGAAAACTGGCTGTGACAGACGGACAGACAGACAGACAGACATCCGAGTGATCCTACAAGGGTTCCTTTTTTTTCGGAACCCTAAAAATGGAGGAGACATTTGGATTGGGACCTTGGGACATTCATTCAATTCTGATAAATTCATTTTCCGAACCAGAAACTATACTTAAATTTGCACACTCACCACGTCACTTCAATTGACCTCATAGCACGCAATTCGTCAATAAGTTAAACATGCAGTTAACTGCAGTTGAGTTACCTGTAGTTATGTGATCGCTCAGTTAAACTTAGCCTTTGTCAAATGTTACCCGGTCAGGCTGCGCGTTTGTGGCACACGAGAGGAATGGAGACGATTCAACATAATAATATAATATTAAAACTACATTTCCATGTACATAGGATGAGCTCATTGCTAAATAATATCAGCCACAAGGGTCGACCTTCAGTGAAGCAACGCTTGTCGAGGTCGGTTTGTAGATGGGTGACCTCCTTAATGTTTTATATAAAAGACAGACACGTAAGTAATAAAAAACTTAGGCATTTACCATTTCGAACAGAGCATCATCTATTTCGAACTACAGGACGTACCCGACGGCGATGCGCTACCGGTACGTGGTGGACATCACGCTAGGACAGTTGTCTGCACAATAAGGAATGTTCTACCAGCCCGACCAAAATCGTCGGGCAGTTGGTAGCTCTACATTATCAGGGTGTTAACTCCAAAGCCTCTCCACGCTTCCCAGTATTCCGAGCTCGTAAGTTCGCCGGTGTTACCTTGGCTCGCTATCGCACAGGCGCGGCTTTCTTCCGCCGCACGAACTTCCAGCTATTCACATTGTACAGTAAATACCTCACAATTGAAGATCTTTGATACTGACAAGGCTGTTGTCATTCATGATAAGCTTGCTTTTGCAAACGGAACCATCTTCTTCTTAGCGTGTCGATAATGGAAAATCGTGTTATTAAATTTTATGTTTGGCATAAT